>JAFJYI010000002.1:585000-5537500 GCA_019022655.1 Acacia acuminata
ATGTCGGGATATGGGTCAAATAATAAATATTCCTTTTTGGGTGGTCTACGGCCGTTTGCTCAATCGATTAGTTATGAAATACCATTAACTCTATGTGTGTTATCAATATCTCTACGTGTGATTCGTTGAGACAGAAACTTTTCCATGCTCCTTTCTTTTCGTCTTGATTTCTTTTCTTCTTTATAGGAAATTGATAGGAAAGGGGTAGAAAAAATGGAATAGATATCCCGATTTTTGATTTTCATTATTTTTATTCGAATTCGGATTGATGAACTAAATCGATAGTTATATGAGTGAAATAAAACAGCTTCCATTTATTCATTATTCATTGATTTAATATTCTAATATTCTATAATATTCTCTAATTTTAATTATTAATTTAATGAAATTGAAATTCAATATCAATCTATTTAGTAATAAAATTCAAAAAATGGATATATATTTGTATTTTGAATATAGAATATTGATATTTAAGAATATAATAAACTATTTTAATTTAAACTATTTAATATAATATTAATATAAAATTCTTTCAAATTCTTAATATCTTAATATATATATTATTAATATATATATTATTAATATATAATATATTAAGATGTAATATAATATATAGATATAGAATTAATATACTATGATTTGAATTTCATTTGAATCTAAAGTAAAAATATTGAGTCTCATTTTCTATGTATAAGAATTAAGTGAAAAAAAAATGATAAACTAAGAAAGCGTTTACCCCAAAATTGGTTGATTAGTCATCCTTGTTTTGAAGCGGGCTCAAAAGACCAACCTTATTGAGTTTTCACTATCGTTTGTATGAATTACCATACATCTATTACCATAAGGGGAGATTGATAAAAAAATGCGTGGATGGTTAGAAACACCAAGATACACAAGGGATTAGTAATGGAGATTATGTAAATTCTCCAAAAGAGCATTTCCGCATAATATAAAAAGAATACAAATTGGGGCTTTAAGTTGGTAGAAAAAATCAGGCAAAGTACTCCCCACAATTCCGATCCGAGTATGCTCCTATCCACTCATTAAATAAATAACTATCGAAACGAAATAATCCTTTAATTTTTTTTAAGTCCCTTTTTGTTTTGCACATAAAAAAAGAAGAATAGGAACGAAAAAAACAAAACAAAAGAATAGAATACAATAAAAAAAAAAAGAGGGATCCCTTTTGATTCTTTCTTATATCCATATTCATGGAAATACAATTTATGTCATAATTCATAAACTAATGTCGAATTTTTTTCGTAATAAAAAACGACGGGTTATTGAGAATTCTAAAGGAGTATTTTATTGAATTGAAGAGTTCAATTATTACTCAACAAATTCAAATTATTAAGGGATGAGATCAATTCGGAAGTACCTTTTTTGTATTTATTATTATAACAGATTTAATTCAATTGGTCTAATTCAGACCGTCCAATGGATTTGAATCCTATCTATCCTAGGGATATATCAAGATAAATAACCGGCCCGGTCCCTTAGATTTATTTATGACCTTCGAGGAGCCGTATGAGGTGAAAATCTCATGTACGGTTACGTAATAGCGATGGGAACAATAATGTTATCACCGACTAGGATTATCTAACAGTTTAAGTACAGTTGATATAGTTGACGCGCAATCAAAATATGGTTTTTGGGGATGGAATTTATGGCGTCAACCTATAGGTTTTATCATTTTTCTAATTTCTTCCCTAGCGGAATGTGAAAGATTACCTTTTGATTTACCGAAGCGAGAAGAAGAATTAGTAGCGAGGTTATCAAACCGAATATTCGGGTATAAAATTTGGTTTATTTTACGTTGCTTCCTATTTAAACTTATTAGTTTCTTCATTATTTGTAACAGTTCTTTACTTGGGCGGTTGGAATATCTCTATTCCGTACATATTTGTTTCGAGCTTTTTGAAATAAATAAAACATGTGGAGTTTTTGGAACTACAATTGGTATCTTTATTACATTAGCTAAAACTTATTTGTTCTTGTTCCTTTCTATCACAACAAGATGGACTTTGCCTTGGCTAAGAATGGATCAATTATTAAATCTTGGATGGAAATTTCTTTTACCTATTTCTCTGGGTAATCTATTATTAACAACTTCGTTTCGACTATTTTCACCGTAAAAGATTGATATTCAATATTCATAACTTGTCTCAAACAAGAGAAAGAAACAAAACAAAAATATTCATAGATATTCACGATATGTTCCTTATGGTAGCTGGGTTCATGAATTATGGTCAACAAACAAGCATTTTGCAAGATACATTGGTCAAAGTTTCATGATTACCTTAGCCCACGCAAATTGTTTACCCGTAACTATTCAATATCCTTATGAAAAATTAATAACATCGGAACGTTTCCGCGGTCGAATCCATTTTGAATTTGATAAGTGCATTGCTTGTGAAGTATGTGTTCGTGTATGTCCTATAGATCTACCCGTTGTTGATTGGAAACTCGGAAACCGATATTCGAAAGAAATGATTGCTTAATTACGTATTGATTTTGGGATCTGTATATTTTGTGGTAAGCTGCGTTGAGTATTGTCCAACAAATTGTTTATCAATGAGTGAAGAATATGAACTTTCGACTTATGATCGTCACGAATTGAATTATAATCAAATTGCTTTGGGCCGTTTACCAATGTCAAGAATTGACGATTATACAATTCGAACAATTCAATTCAAATAAAATTCTGTATTTCTATTTAGATTTATAGAATTTTATTAATAATATAGTTTCTAGTTTGAAATAGTTTGAATACTCGTTCGTATAAAGAATTAGATTCGTCCTATAATCGTACCTAGATGAATTCACACTCCTTAGGATTTAATTCAATTAGGAATTTAGTATATAAAATTTTTTCCTGGTCGTATCAATAAGGTCATGAAATTTCAATTTATTTATCTTTTATTTTTCATCTAATGGATTTACCCGAACCGATACATGATTTTCTTTTAATCTTTCTCGGGATCAGGTCTTGTATTAGGAAGTCTAGGAGTAGTATTATTTACCAACCCAATTTTTTCTCGCCTTTTCGTTGGGATTTGGTTCTTGTTTGTATATCTTTATTCTATATTTTATCAAACTCCCATTTTGTAGATAATTGGATCAACTGGTTCTTGTTTGTATATCTTTATTCTTAATTCTCTAATCTGAAGAGGTTAGGTACTTCTCCGTTGGGTCTTTGAATCTCTCGGTCTTAAGTATTGAGAAAGTGACCTGATCATCATTTACACGCATAGTGAGTTCTCCTTTTTCCACATCAATCAGCGTACGACCAATTGCCATGAAAGGTCATCCCAGCAGAATTGGGACATCGTGATCTACTTCGAAATCTAGGATGATGAAGTCCACAGGGAATATGAACTTATCCACTTTGACCAGAACGTCTTCGATCTTGCCTTCAGGTAGCACTATGGAGCGATCAGCCAGTTGCAACATGACTATTGTGGGCCTGGCCTCCCCTACTGCCAATTGTTTAAAAATCGACATGGGCATGAGATTTATGCTAGCACCTAGGTCGCACAGAGCTTTACCTGAGTAGTGGGGTCCGATTGCACAGGGGGTTGTGAAACTGCCAGGATCTTTTAATTTTGGAGGTAACCGATTGGTTAACATGGCACTGCAATCCTAGGTCAAAGCTACTATCTCAAACTCTTCCAGTCGCCTCTTCTTAGACAGAATTTCCTTCATAAACTTCACGTAGCTGGGCATTTGCTCCAAAGCTTCCACGAGTGGAATATTAATGTGCGATTGTCGTAGCATATCGAGGAACTACTTGAATTGTTTCTCCTGTCCTTGCTTCTTTAGCCTTTGTGGGAAAGGCGGGGGTGGCTTTGGCATCGCTGAAGGCCCGAGATCAGGATTATGCTTTGATGATGAAACGGTAGCGTTCCTTGTTGGGTATTGTACATGATCGTCCAGTGCTGCATGTGGATGCAATGCCTCGGTGCTTAGATCATGTTCCGGTTATGACAGTCTTGGTTGCCTCTGCTCGTCTTTAAGAGTTTGTTCAGTACTTCTTTGCCCTTCCTTAAATTTCTCAGGTCTTAGATCAGTGACAACCATAGGTTGCTTAGTTGCTTTCATGGGTTCTAAGCTTTTACCACTTCAGAGCTCTATCAGATTGACTTCCTCTTTTCCTTAGATCTTGGGGACTTCAGTGTCGCTGGGCAGGGATCCTGAAGGTCTGTTGTTCAGAGCAGTTGTTAGTTGTCCCACTTGACTTTCAAGATTCCTCAAGGTCACTTGCTGATTCTGGATGATTGCATCGTTTTTTGCCATATAGTCCTTCAGAAGGGTCAACATAGAGTGCTGCGGGTCTAACTCACCGCCCTGCTGTCGTGCTTTCTAGGTAAACCCTGGTGGGTTTGATGTTCGAGATGAATATTGTTGGCCCGAGGATTGCCCTGTTGCTTGGGAACCTTGCGAATTCCATGAGAAATTGGGGTGCTGCCTCCATCCAGTGTTGTATGTATTCAAGTACGATTGTTGGTGTTACTGCCCCTGTTAAAGTTGTTGACGAAGTTTACAGATTCAGGGTTGGCGGAGCATTGAAAGCAAGAGTGCTCCCCACCACAGTACACACAAGCTACCTGAGATGGTTGGAGCGACGTGTTGCTTGATGGAAGGGTTAGTCCTTTCACCATATTGGTCAGAGATGAAACCTGTGCTGTGAGAGCGGTCATAGTATCTAGTTCATGTATCCCGCTTGTTTGGGAGGATGTAGCTCGTCGCTGGCCACCGATGATTGTTCATGGCCATGTGTTCCAGTAAATTGTGGGCCTCTTCATAAGACTTCATTAGGATGGATCCTCCAGACGAGGCGTCTACAATTGATCGTGTTTGCCCATCGAGACCTCCGTAAAATGTTTCTAACTGGACCCATTCGCATAGTCCATGCTATGGGCACCTTCTGAGAAGGTCCTTGAATCTGTCCCAGGCTTCGTAGGTGGATTCACCAGACTTTTGTTGGAAGTTGGTGATGTCCCCTTTGCGTTGAGCGTTCTTAATAGGTGGAAAAAATTTGAGCAAGAACTTACTTCCCAGATCATTCCATGTGGTGATAGAATTAGCAGGTAGGTTGTTTAGCCATGTGTGAGCTTGTCCCTTAGTGAGAATGGGAATAACTTAATCCAAACGGCGTCGGGAGGTATGCCTGGGATTACAAAAGAATCACACACCTCCATGAAGGTTTTCAGATGAAGGTGCGGATCTTCGGATGGAAGTCCTCCAAATTGCCCGGCTGCATTCAGCATTTTAATCATGACACCTTTTATTTCAAAGTGTCCAGCATTGAAGGTTGGTGGTGTGATGGCCGAGTTCAGCTTGTTTAGATCTGGAATCCCGAATTCCATAATGGATTTATTCACATCTGAGTTTGGAGGCGGAGGGACCTGGTTATCCCTGTTTATTACTATGCGCTCTCGTTGATCCCATTCGTGATTGTCAGGTATATCGCCATGCTTGTTGGGTCGAAAGGTTGACTTCTTCGCTTCTGCCTTTTGCGCCTTTGCTTGTAGATGCGTTCTATTTTAGGATCGTAAGGCTCTAGGTTGGCTGAAGGCGAGTTGCGCATACACTATAGAATGTACCTACAAATCAAGAACAGAGAAAGATGAGCTTTTTACTAAGTAAATCACAACTATTAAGCAAAGGAGCGTCGTCACAAAGGGTATCAGCAGTCCCCGACAACGGCGCCAAAAACTTGTTGGTCGATTTCTTTGATGGCAAGTGAACCAGTCGAACAAGTAATAAAGTGTAAGTAGAGTATTGTCCCACAGAGACTGAGATACCAAGGAGTGACGCGCGATTGCTATGATAGTTGTGCAAGCAGAAAGTGAATATATTCGGGTTCAGGGGTTTTTGTAGTTATGCTAGTAGCAGAAATAAACAAAGTGAAATAAACTTGAGAAGATATCAGTAAGAAGTTAGGCTGGACTTGGAATCACCCTTAAGTGCATCAATCCCCCAGTTGCTCTACCCAATGCTATAGCATCTATCCTGCACAACTTCCGCAATGCTACAGCATAACTACTAACTACAAAGCTATTTGGTTAACCCACCACGATAGTCTACCGAAGCTTCCGCGTTTGATACATATGACGCCAACTATACTCCTTCCATATTCCTATGGCAACTTTCTAGTTAGATCTGCTTTACGCTCAGGGTGTTATGGTTATGAGAGGTAGACCCATTCCTGAAACCTACAATAATAGGTCAAGCCGTGCACGGATTGCCTAGCAAACACGGTTTCTCAGAGGTCTAACCTCAACTCCTTGCCAGTAAGCCGAGGCCACAAATCTATCCCCTAGCTTCCGCTAATCAACTAGTAATTAATGCACTGATAAGCAAACCAAATTTATTAAATTAAGAACTTGTAATTGGGTTCATTTAACACTTTAAGGAATCATCCTCGTCCAGCCATATGAAAATCAGTTCATGACTGACGAGGGAAACACAGAACCGACACTAACAGAATGACCCATGATCGAAAGACTAAAATAAAAAGGGAAAAACAGAAAGCTTTGACGGAGTTCCAACGGCGTGGATGTGGCCCTGTCACGTCACCACTCCACGTCTTCTTCTTTCCGTCGTAATGCAGGGAAGGATGCTGGGTTTTTGTGGAAAGCTCATCCTCTTGTGAAATCTCTCACTCTTCTCTTGAGTCTGCTGAAAATAGAATCTCGTTCTAGGGCTTCTCCGACTCCCCTAGGGTTGGCTCTGCTGTCTCCTTATATAATCGTACTTTCTTGCGGCGTAAGTTACAGCGAGTTGGGCCTTTCCTAAACTGTCAAGATCTATCATATCTCTCGATCCAAGTAGATTGATTCTGCTGATCCTACGGGATTCTTCAAATCTTTCAGTTTTGATCCTCCGCATCTTCTATTCCGCCATGTCAGCAATCCACCTGTTATTATCGCCATTTTCTTTTATTCCTGAAATCACCTGGATAAAAGGTCAGAAAACATGCTGCATAGCATTGCGTCCTCTACTTCGCTATAGCTTTCGTGATGCTTTGTATTGCCTTTCATCTTGCTGTCAGAATGCTATAGCATCGTATCAGCTCTGGTATACAGTATTCCTTAAAAACCATGTAAATTGTTCTTCTTAGTACATGCAAATGGTTTCTTCCTTCAGTTCTTTCCTATATCCCGAATTTATGTCTTTTTGCTTAGATTATCTGCAGCTAGTTAAGCTTATATTTATCGTTCAATTCAGTCATATAGTATAGGGAAAACATGGTACGATTTGTGTTCATCAGTCACATAGGAATAACTCGAGTGAGTTAAAAACTAAAACTCATTTTGACTGAAGTTTAAAACACTTGACTTGAGTCAGTTTTTAATAGACATATATTGATTCAAGATTTGATCAAGATAAAATATTTTCACTTTAATCATTAAGTTCATTTCATTTGCAATTGTATGTTATCATAAAAACAAACATAGAGAACTAACACCTATGACTTGGACAGTACTACATTCGTGATTTTCTTCCATTGGTTTTGCTGAGCAATGAAGAAATCAACATGCACTTGGATCTACTTGGATATCGCTGACTGTGCCCTGGCAACCTTTCCATAAATCTCCTTAATAGTTGCCTGGTTCAAACTTCTAATGCCAGTGGTCCTTACTTGAGAGGTCCCAACATTAGATGAGCTGCTCTTGCAATAGATCATCCTGGGCATGGTGCCTAACCCCTACCCCTACAGCGTTGAGGGTGCTCAACTGGGCTCAAAGCATTTTTCAAAGGCATAGTGGGATCCACAGCTGAACCCTATGACTCCATCTTTTGGGAGTCTCTCAGCTCAATGTGTCTGTTGAATCTGCTCTTGCTGAACACATTTTATGATACAATTATTAGGCAATTTAATTAAATTAAAACATAAAATATTAAAACAAACAATGTCTATATCCTACAATGGCTTCTTCTACTTGTTGAGAGGTTGCAATCCTGTCTCGGTGTCTATGTGTGACAATGAATAACTCCCTGTAGTCCATTTAACAGTTCTCCTGCTCAGCCTTCTTTTCCTAAAAGAATTAAACAATAAATTATTATTATGAACAATAAAACAATAAATTTATAAAATTAATTTAAAATTAATTTAATTGTAAAAAATACCAAATCGTAGTAGGTGACAATAAATGTCTTCGATCCGTTGTGTGATGGATTCTCTGGTGCCCTTGGCTCCTAATATTTCTCATAGAAAAAGTCTACAAAAAGTAACAAAATATTAAGTTTTTATATTTTCTTTTAAATGATAATTATTGAAAAACATTACTTGTCTTTTTGGGCTCCTCATCTTGGACAAATCTTGCACGGTCATTGGATGGGACTTCGTCAAGCATGGCCTCTATCAACTATTGCAGAGGCATCAACCCATTCTTATTCACGATATGGTAAAGACGATTTCTCTTATTCTTCTACCAATCCCCCACATTATCAAGGTGTACCACTTCTTGTTGTCTCACAGGGCAAGCCTATCTTGTATCACAAATTTAAATAGATTAGTAACAATTAAATATGACTAATTAATTAAATAAAAATTATAAAAAAAATTATATATATTTACATTTGGTTACCTTCACAGCCTCATTGCATGCTATATCTTTCAACATCAAGGGAACCTTCTTTCAATTTTGGAGTGGATAGGGAACTAGATCCAATTCATGCCCAACTTGTTTAGATAAAAGTTAAATGGATGACTGTCATTCTCAATTGGCTGGTTCATGGCCTCATTCCACAAACTACTATATGTAGTGATGAGTATGAATTATGCCATGTTTTTCCTATATTGTATAACTGTTTTGTATGGCGAATAGGAGCTTAATTGTATTTTATCAGCAAAATCAATCTACCGAAATTGGAAACCTCAATCAATTGGACCTGACAGATTTGGAAAGGCCCAGCTCGCTGAACATACACCACAAGTAAACCTAATTATAAAAGGAAACGACAGCCAACCCTAAAGATTATTAAGTCGTTAGAGAGTTAAAAGAATTCTTATTCAGCTAGGCTCAAAATGAAGAGAGAGGGAAGTCAGAAGCACAAGAGCTCCAGAAGAACCCAGTAACCTTCCTTGTAGTAAGATGGAGAAGAGAAGACGTGGAGATGTCCAGTGACAAACTTTCCATGCCGTCGATTCCTCCGACAACTTTCTCTTTTGTTTTGTTGAATTCAGTTTATCTTTTTCTATGGGCTATTCTGCTATAATTTGTTTTGTGATTCCCTCGTCAGTCATGAACTCATTCTCCTTTGGCTGAGTGAGGATGAATTCTTAAGTGTGGAATGAACCCAGTTTGCTAGTTCTTAATTTTAATACATTCAGTTTGTTTATTAGTATTTTAATCTCTTGTTGGTTAGCGGAAGTTAAGGGCTAGATTAGTGGTCTCGGGTTACTGGAAGGGAGTCGGGCTTAGACATCTGATATGCAGTGTTTGCTAGGCAGGCTGGTGCAAGGCTTGGCCTATCGTTGTAGGCTTCAGGAATGGGTCTACCTTCATAGCCATAACACCTTGATTTGGAATAATAATCTGAACTAGAAAATTGTCATAGACATATGGGAGAAGTAAAGCTAGGATTATAGGTATCGGACGTAGAAGGTTCGGTAGTAAAGAGTGGTGGGTTAATTGGATAACAATGTGAAGGCGGCTATGCTGTAGTATTACAGAAGCTGTGCAGCATAATTGTCATGCAATGCACTAAGGCAAATTGGGGGAATTAGATGCTCAGGATGAAATTTAAGCTCAGCCTACCTTTTAACTGATATCTTCTTGCATAATTGGTGAGGTCGCCTGCTGCAGTGGCACAAGGAGATATGCACCTTTGGGGTGCCCTCCACCCCAACCACTGCCTCTGACTACTATCCAGCAGAATAGGTCCTTTGGGGGGACGTTCATCCGCCTTCCCTTTCCCTTTCTTTCTCTCGGAAGCCATTATAACTACAGTTATTAACCAATAAAAATAAATTACAATGCCAACTAATAAATAGTGTAAAATCACAATATTATAACAAACAAAAAAATCAATATCTTATAAAACCTAATAAAAAACGCATGTACAAAAGAGGTTTAAAAAAATAGGCTTAGGAACTCAAAAATATTACCAAAACTTACTATAAACAAATCTATTTTGCTAAAAAAATGAAATTAAATAGGTAACTTTACTAACCTCGAGTGCCTGACACTTTAAATGTTTGAGTAGAACCTCGAGGTCTAAAGAAAACTTCTTAGAGCACGTGTGGGAAATGATGTTTCCAAAAGTAGTAAACTGAGGGGTGGAGGCATTTATATTGCAGCGTGATTTGTAGCAGTTCGCCCTAAAATCGCTACCTTAATCAATAGCTACAAATAATGAATCCCTACCTTAGCCAATGTGACAATTTGTAACGGATGTCCCAAAACCACTACAAAGTTGCAATCCTTTGCATTCTGTAGTATTTATTGTCTCAATAATTGCTACAAACCACAAAATAATTCATAGCGGTTTGGGTAAACTGCTACAAATTTCCAACCATTTTCATGTTGTAGTAGTATTTCCTTGTTAACAGCTACAAACAACAACGCCACAAATTTTACGCTAGTTTGCCCCCACATTTTGTGGAGGTTAGTATACCTAAGCCACTACCAAGTAATTGCTACAATTGTGGTGCTAGCTTGGCGTCCTTTGGCACCATATTTTGTAGTGGTTTTTTTACATAACCGCTACAAATTACCGTCTCTTACCAGTGCGCCATTTGGTATACTATTGCAAATTTATAGTGATTTCCTTTAAAATTGCTACAAAATCTTGATATTTTTAGCGGTTTTTTGTAACCACTATGGAAATGACAATTTTTTTAGTGTAATCCTTATTTCTGTGTCAATTAGCTGCTTCATAATCCTCACATATTACTTTTATGGTTTCTTGTCGCAGCATATATAAGGTGAGGTGTAGTAAAAAAGGTTAGTTTCTTACAATGTGACAAATTAATAAAGGTTTGAGTCCTTTTTGGAAGAGTATGCCTATATTTAGCACCTGACATTACTTCAAACAAAATATTTTTTAATAGGAGGATATATATGCTTGTAAAAAAATTGTATGTTATGATGAAAACAATTCCTCATTTTATTCAAATAAATTAAACAAAGTAATAATTTATTTAGTTATTCAGTTACAAATATGTCAATTGTCTGATTGTAACCGTTTCTTAACTTTAAGCCTATGTCTTTAAAAAAAAAAAAAAAAAAAAAAAATTGTCAAGGGTATAATCATTTTTAAGTTTTTTTACTTCTTTCAATAAGTACTTTTTTGGGGATTCAAACTTATATTTATTTTCTAATAAGATGAGGTCGCTTATCACTTCAACCAATATCACTTCAACCAATAACTTATTGGTGACATTAAGTCTATGATTGTCATCCATCACATTGAGAAGCAAGAAATTTCCGTTGGCAAGGAAAGAAATTCGTTGAAGTCATAAAATGAGTTTGGGTCAGCTTTTGGGAAATTGACTTCTTGGTCAAAACTCACGTTAAACTTAAAATAAAATTTTCTAACTTTTAGCTTTTTAACATTTTCCCTCTTTTTTCACATTTAAACCTCCCAAATGAATTCGTCCAAACAAGTTTCTTTCAAATTAATTTTTTTATAAAATCATATTTATATATAAATTAGATTAAACTAATTAAATTTTATTTTAATTTCAGTTTACAAAAATCAATTGGGATAAAACTTACTAACCAAAAAAAAAAAAAAAAAAAAAAAAAAAAAACATCAATTCAAACAAGCACTGAATCATTCCATATGTAAATACAATTACACTAATTAAATATCACATTAATGATCATTTTCTTTTGATAGTATTCATAGATGATACTCTAAAAAATGATGAAAATCTACAAAATGCATCACTTTGAAGCTTTTATAAAGCATTCGACTTTTCTAATTTTTATCTTTAAAATTGTACACAATGAATGGCATATTGATGTTACAAGTTGCAACTATATCCTCATTTTGTTTGTAGCAAAAGAAGAAAAGGTTTATGGCATAATTATGAGGAACGTGCACCTATATATCAAAACATGAGTTTGTCATGTTAAATTACTTTTTCTTACTCGTTTCTTTCACATCGTCGATCGATCCCCACACAAACCATATTTCTGCAAAAATAAAAATATCAAACAATTTTTTTTGTATCACTGCCTCGTTTGGCCAAACAATTGTCGTCTCCCCCATGTTTTCCGTCCCTTCTTTGATCACTCAAACATGGAATCTGTTCCAGAGCTCATTATTTTAATGAGTATCTATAGATCTAAACCATCTAGAACTGATTTGAATAGTCTATATTTAATTTTTTTTTTAAAAGACAATCTTTTAATGTTATCTTTATTTTTAATATATTCCATATATTGTTTAACTTCAATATATGCTGGCTCGAGCAGAGCCAAGCCGGTCGAGTCGAAGCCCAAGAGTACAGCAAAGACAGTACCTCTCTAATGAGTCTACGTGGCCTAATGTAGTAGCTAGGAAAATATTGCTGCTTCTCTTTTGACACAACACTGAGTTAAACACTCTGTCACGTTGATCAACCCTTCACCGTTGGATCCAAATCTGAACATTTCATGCCCATGTCTTGTTTCTTCGTTGGACCCCACTACAGTTTTTTCCAGTTAGAAATCTTCGTCCCCACCCACATAAATCCCCCGCTCGACCCCTAGCTACTACCATTTATTCTTCTTCTTTCTCTCTCTCTCTCTATCACTTTAGCAGACGACAAAATGAAGCTCCCACTTATTAAAGCAACCCCCATAAACAGTACTATTTTCAACTATCTTTTTTCCCATTATAAAAAGGCCCCCATCTGCCAAATCCCTTCATTCCCATCACACACCAATTACAACACACACTATCACTGAGTTGTACTCAACCAAAATACGGACCTTCTTCTTCTCTATCTCTCTCTCTCTCTCTCTCTGTGAAAGATTGCCCATAACATACAATGAGTCTCGTCATGAGACCTCCAAAAATCCTTCTTTCTCCGACCACTACCTCAACCAACCATGTCCTGAAACCCATGTGCATAGCCTTTACCCATGAACCGACCAAACCGACCAACACCTTGTCCATGACTGAGGTGGTAAAAAACTTGGAGAAATTGATCAACCCCAATGAACATACTAAACTCTCATCTTGGTCTCCGTATTCTTCATCATCACCGTCTTCTTCGTCGTCATCACGGTTCGAGATCAGACAAGAGAAGCTACGAAAGAGGTGGATGGAGTGCCAAGGATACAGCGACTGGGAGGGGATGTTAGACCCCTTGGATGAGACTCTCCGAGCCGAGATTCTCCGGTACGGGCATTTTGTCGAGGCTGCGTATAAATCCTTCGAGTTTGATCCTTCATCTCCGTCCTATGCCGCTTGTAAATACCCAAAGAACAGGCTCTTTGATGGCTGTGGGTTTTCTAGTACAGGGTACAAAGTTACCAAACACCTACGTGCAACCTCAGGCATCCGGCTACCTCGTTGGATCGAAAAAGCACCCAACTGGGTCGCCACAAAGTCCAGCTATATCGGCTACGTAGCCGTCTGCGACAACAAAGAAGAAATAAAACGACTTGGTCGGCGCGACGTGGTTATCGCTTTCCGAGGAACAACGACATGTCTAGAATGGCTCGAGAATTTGCGAGCCACCCTCACCCACCTTCCTTGTACTACCACCGAGATCGACGAAAGTGATGCCATGGTGGAAAGTGGGTTCTTGAGTTTATACACTTCTTCTACGCCTTCGTGCTTGAGCCTCCAACAGATGGTTCGCGAGGAGGTTCGCCGGATTATTCAAACCTATGGTAGCGACGGGGGCGTACCTTTGAGCATAACCATCACCGGGCACAGTCTTGGGGCGGCGCTGGCAACACTCACGGCATACGATATACAGACGACGTTCGACAGGCCGACGCCAATGGTGACAGTGATATCTTTCGGAGGGCCGCGGGTGGGCGATCGGAGTTTCAGGGAGAAGCTAGAGAGGCAAGGGACAAAGGTTTTACGTATAGTGAACTCAGACGACGTGATCACGAAGGTTCCAGGGTTTGTATTTGATGACGTCGGAGGGAATATTTGTGCTGACGTGGCGGACGATGGGAAAGTCAACGTGGCGGGGCTGCCGAGCTGGATACAGAAGCGGGCGGAGGATGCGCAGTGGGTGTACGCGGAGATCGGGAAGGAGCTCCGGTTAAGTAGCAGGGATTCTCCGTACCTCAGAAGTTTCAACGTTGCCACGTGTCACGACCTCAACACCTATCTTCATCTCGTCGATGGTTTTATTAGCTCTAGGTGTCCATTTCGAGCCACCGCAAAAAGATTCCTCCGCCGGTGAAACTAAAGTTTTTTCCTATATTTATAAATTTAGGAGTCAGGGGAGAGCTTTACCATACAAATTAAAAAGTGTGGTACCTCAGGCCTAACATTCAGGAAAATAGGATGTAATTAAAAAGAAATAAAAATAAGCAGATAAAAAGTTGTTGATAGATGTATGTGTGCAAGTAAATCATATCATAGACATTCTTTGATGTGGGTAAAAAATGAAAAAGGTGAAAATTTCAAAGGGCAATAATTGGGGACTATATAACCTGTCAATCGTCAGTGAATACTGTAAGCATTATTGTTTTGCTTTTAAAACCAAAAAGTTTCGTGTAGGTATAACTAAAACTAAAATAAAAAGTGATATTAATTAGCCATATTATTTGTAGCTGTTATTATATATAACTCACAGCTGATAATTAAAAGTTTCAATGAATTAGCAATATTATTTATATTTTATAAAAATTGATATTAATTAAGAATTATTTAAATAAGATGCATTTATAATATATTTTTTTGTAAATATATTAACATTATTATATGAAACTTTTTTTTTTTTTTTTGGTTGTATTGCAATTGCAACACACTAGAAAAACCCATCTTTCAGTAGCGGTTAACTTGAGAAAATATTTTTCTGTGCCAACTCTATGAAAAAAAAAAAAAAAAAAAAAAAAAAAAAGAAGCAGATGAAAGAGATATCATTAATAATTATTCAAAAGTCAATAATAAATTATTCGTCAAAGTCTATATATAATTTATAGGGCTAACCTACTTTCACGAGAGGAGAGGGACAATTCCCATCCTCTTTCCCCTCGTTCTTTGTCTAACCGTGATGTTGAACTTCAACAGTTTAGATTTTAATCTTTTCTATAAAGTGATTATTATTAAGATTTTAAATTATACAAAAATAACTAATAAAAATACTAAATTTTAATCTTAATAGTTTAAAAATGCAGTAAAAAACTTAAAAATATTTCATAAATAATTTAAAAATAATTAAAAATATGAAATGTTGATAAAATGTTTTAAAAAAGAGAGTATGAAGGGAAGATGAGAGCCCACCCTCTCATTTCATTGTTTTATATCAGTACATGTATCTTTTAATTGGCACCAATTCTGATTGAGACATAGTTAGGTACTAAATGTCATCACCTCTCTCCTAGTGAGAATTCAAGACATTGGTTCCCAGGCTCCATTGTTAGGGACTAACAACTTCTGTTATACTCAACTCAGTCCACATTAAGTGCACAATAATTGAGTGTCCCTTATATACTCATACCTCTATTAGAGGGATTCTTTTTTTTTTAAATATATTGTATTTATTTATATTTAAATTATATGCAGCTTTTTCAAATTTTGTTGCACTCAAGTATCCCAAATCAATTAGTTTTCATGATACGGGGTTACATGCAAAATTTTTGAATGCAAGACTGGAAACTACTTAATTTGAGATACTGGGTGTAAAAAAATATTTTAAAAATCAGTATATAATTTAAATATAAATAAATGCAATATAATATATAAAAATAAAAAAAATAAAAAAATATGCTCATCTCTCTAATAGAGATATGAGCACATAAGGGGCACCTAATTATTGGGCACCTAAAGTGGACTCATACTCAACCCCTGTTGGTAACTTTCAAGAGTGAAAAGCTAATTAAAAATATCATTTTAATATCATATCATTCAAAATAAAAAATATATGTTGTGGGATTTAGGCTATAAAAATCCCCTTCAATGATTGATCGACAAAAGGTTTAGTGGTTCAAACTTAATCTTTAAACAAAAAATAAATAAATACCCAAAAAGGTACTTATGATTATCTGTTTTTTTGACCCTGTAAACTCAAGCCAAAAAAAGGTTGGTGGCACAGTTCGCAGGTCATACTATTGAAATGACCTTGAAAAGGCAAAACTTGTTTGGTTATGGTATTTATATAGTGAAAATGAATAACGTGCTCCAACAAGAATATGAAACCTAAGATCTTATTGACCAATAAGCATAACTGTAGATATTCTAAGATGATTCTGATTTCTCAGGTACACAATATATATAATATAAACACACACACAGAGCACCGACCCTAAAGCGTAAAAATAAGAACACTTTCTGCTACAAGTAATCTCCTTCTTCGCCTCTCTTTGTTATTCTACTAATGCATCACTTACCTAACTGAGCGCCGTCCACGTACCAAACCCATTATACGAACGTCGGTTTCGTGTGTAATTACCAAAATAACCTTGACTTTAATTTCCTAGTTTCTCCAAATGATCATCTTCGTGTGCTTCGCAATGGCCCCAAACTGTCATGGAACTATGGGAGGCGGTGATCATGTTATTGATGATGAACTGGAAGAATGTGACATTTTCATGTATAAGTAAAAGACGCAAGATTATTTAGTCTTTTCCTCTCACTTTTCTCATGACTTTTTTTAACCAAATTACAATTACAATACTACCTCCGGTCAAATTATAATACCTAGTTGATTTTTTTGGAAAGATTAAGGAAGCTAAATAAGATACTTAATCATTTTATATGTTGTGTATTCTTAGATTGTATATTAGTTTATTAGTTAAACTAATTAGTTTGAAGAAAAAATAAAAATAAAAATACTCTAAAGTAATTTAATTAGCTTCTTTAATCTCTCTAAAAAAATCAATTATGTCTTATAATTATGACCGGAGGGAGTATAACATAGCCAATGAGAAGAGTTATGTTTCTTGAATTACAAAAGATTAATAATATATTAATCTCCCTTCAGTTTTAATTTGTTAAAATGTTTTATTGGAGAGCGATACTATCAGTCTATCATTATATTATAAAATAAAACAAGATTACGTATCCAAAAGGAACGTAATTTATTTTTTCTTTCTTGCTAAAATTATAGAGACCATAATTTTCCCCCCAAAATATACACTTAAATTCACAGTTTTAACACTTTTAAGAATATTTTGTTAAATACTTTTAATTATCTAATTTTATTATTTGAAATTATGTTAAAAATTACTTATTAATTTGATGCCCTCAAAATATACTTTCCTCTCTCAATGTCTAATTTAATTAAGTTTAAATAATTAATTATGGTATAATTTATAACAAAATATTTAGCTAAAGTATACTTTTAGTTCTTTAAGTTTAGATGGGATTCTATTTTAGTTCTTTAAATTTAGATAGGGTTCTATTTTAGTTCTTTTAAGTTAACATGGTTAGCTTCTCTAACAGAAAATGATGGGTTAGCAAATTTAAAATGTTGACATATTCAAATTTTAATTCTTTAATATAATTACTTTTATATGTCAAGACATGTCAGCATTTAGATTTGCTGAATTAGCATTTTAAATTTCCTTACTCTACATTTTTTGTTAGTGAAGTTTCCATTGTTAACTTTAAAGTACTAAAAACATACTTTTTAAAGTTAAAAGGGTTAAGGTGCAAAAATACATATGTACTTTTTTTTAAGGAACATCCAGTAGTAAGTGTTTTTTTTACGTGCAAAAGTACACACGTAGTTACAAATTAGGGGCAAAAATATCATTTGACCATTAAGTTTGACTTTTTTTGCCGGGGACGATGACGTGGCATTTCAAAAGTGCAAAAATACATATGTGGTTTGTCAAGAAGAGCGCCCAACACCAATTTTTTTTTTAATTTTATAATTTTACTTCAATTAAAATTATTTTAGGATTTCGAAAAAATATTTTAGGTATTGATTGGTACTAAAAGGATATTGACCGATTCTAAAAAATATTTTGGTCGAATGGTACTAAAAAGCAAGGTTCAAACCTGGACCTATGGATCGAACCCGGTGGGGTCTTGGGTTAAGGGTTAGTGGGTCGACGAGTCGCCGAGTCAACCGGGCTAGACCGGTGAGGTATAAAAAAATTAGAAAATAATTAATTTCTCATCACATCAACCTAAATTTCACATACTATATATCATTTCAATACTTTAGATCAATAGTAAAATAACCATATACTTCAATACTTGTGACATATTTAGATATACTTGTGACATATTCGGATATTCAAATTAGATTGCCTTTTATTAAAAAAAATAAATAAATAAATTTTTTTAAAAAAGAATACTTTGGAACCGGTTGACCCTTGTAACCCGGCCGGTTTACACCGGTTTCACCGGGTCAACCCGGGTTCACGGGTCAGTCCGGTTTTGCACCAAACGGACCGGTTCATGATCGGTTGGCGGTTTTCCGAATCGGTCGTCCGATCCGGTTTCACAAACCATGTAAAAAGTACTTTTAGGATAATGTCTGGTACGAAAAAATACTTCATAATCTTGACAAAATATTTCAGGTATTGATCGGTATTAAAAGGATACTAACTGGTACTAGAAAAAATATTTCAGGGTATTGACTGGTACTAAAAAGTACTTTCAGGATACTGACTGGTACAAAAAAAAAATACTTCATAATCTTGAAAAATTGTTTTAAGATCTGGAAAAAATATTTCAAGCTATTAACTGGTACTAAAAGGATACTGATTGGTACTGAAAAATACTTCATGATCTTGAAAAATTATATTAAGGTCATGAAAAAATATTTCGTCTTGATCGGGTACTAAAAATATATTTCAAAGATATTTTTTGAAGATTCTAAAATAATTTTTCAAGATCATGAAATATTTTTTTTTTGTAGTATTCTCAAAGTATCTTTTTAGTATCTTAGGTTAGTCGAAATATTTTTCAGATCTTAAAATAATTTTTTAAGATCATGAAGTAATTTTTCAATACAGGTCAGTATCCTAAATATCTTTTTAGTACCTGGTAGTAATTAAAATAAAATTATTAAATAAAAAAATAATTTGGTGTTCAACGCTCTTGTTGACAAACCACATGTGTATTTTTGCACATTTGAAATGTCACGTCATCGTCTAGTCAGCAAAAAAAGTCAAACTTAACGGTCAAACGGTATTTTTGCACCTAATTTGTAACCACATAGTCACTTTTGCACCTAAAAAAAGCACTTGCTACTGGGTGCTCCTCGGAAAAAAGCACATGTGTATTTTTGCACCTTAACCCAAGTTAAAACACTAAAATGAAAGCTTAAATAAACTTAAAGGACCACAAATATACTTTAACCAAAATACACATACATGTGTAGATGTGTGTGTCCACACACATACACATATGTATATATATCTATATGTGTGTGTATACATATATATACATGTGTATATGTATATGTGTATGTGTGCATATTTGTATATATACATGGGCGTGTGTGTCTTTCATTTCAATATGTTTCACAATTTTCGTTGCACTATTCCACTACACTTTAATGGGGTTTAAATTATTAGAAAGATGAGAAAAATCCAGAAAAAAAAAAAAAAATTTATCTCTCATTTGCCTTGGGCATGTTTATAATTGTTTGAGAAAGAATAAATACTCCATCTATTCCTTAATATAATACTCAATTAACTTTTTAAAAGAGATTAAAGAAGCTAAATAAATTACTTAATCATAGTATATGTTGTGTATCATTAGATTATATTAGTTTATAAGTCGGGTAAATTTCTATGGAGAAAAACAATAAATATAAATACTTTAAAGCCTTTATTTATTTTTCTTAATCTCTCTAAAAAAGTTAATTGGATTTCATATTAAAAACCAAATGAACTAATTAAGATCAGATTTTTAACTTTTAACTAGGTTTTCCCAGAAAAACGAATTGGCTGAGTGTCAAAAAGTTTTATAGCAAGTAGTAGAGATTCGAAAGGATGGTTGATCACCCAAGAAAATGATGAATTTGGTGTTTTTCAAGGTTTTTAAAGTCTAAAAAAAGTTTGAAAGACAATAAATTGGCGTGATATAAAATAGAGGACAAAAGAAAACTGTAATATAAAATCAATTTTGGAGTGAGAAGAAATATTGAAAACACAATGCAAGGATTTATCTTGAATAGAGAATAAGGATTCAGGTTTGTTTGGTAGCGGTTTTTTCGCCACTTTTGGCAAATTTTGTTTCCTCTGCCACATGAAGAATTTTCTCGCTTCCTATGGAGAAGCTCCTTCTCCTATTGTGTTGTGTGTTCAGTTAAAGCAGCTCGTTTGAGCCAAAAAAAAAAAAAAAAAAAAAAATAAAAAAAAAAGAAATAAAAAAAAAAAAAAGGTTAAAGCAGCTCGTCTCTATGCTAGTAAGAAAAATTAATTTAATTTATTAAAATTTTGTATATGTTTATTTATATATGTGTTTTGTAAATTATTTGTGTATTGATTGGGTTGCTGATTTTTGAGATTGTTAACATTTTATGCTATATTTTTATGTAATAAAATTTAATTTTGTAATTGATGACTCGAGTTGATCTTTGAATATCTGCTTGTTGAAGTTGAATTAATTTACACGTGAAGAGAGCAATTTTATGTTGGAACATACTATACTTGAGTTGACTACTAACCTATTATTATGCATGAAAATTAATAACTACAAAATACAATTATGAATTATAAAATAAAATGATTCCTGCTACATACTCCCCTGGTCTTTCTTATAAAACAAATTTGAGGAGTTGACCTTGATCTTAAATATAATATACATGATCTCCATATTTGTCAAATTTTTCCTAATTTATTGATGCTCCCCAATAATAATCAAGGAGGAGAAGGAATGGAGGAATTAAGGAAAATGATGACTAGGGTGTTTTAGAAACTATATGTTATATTAACTAACTCAACTAACTTCTTTAATTTAATCAACTTAATAGATATACCTTATATTAAAGACTGGAAGGAGTATTGAATTAAAAGTTGTAAATGTAAAAAATAAAAACCATTATACTGACGTGGAGTTGCTGAAACAGTGAAAAAAGATTATAGAGGGCTTGGCGCCCAAAATCAACGATGGGGCTATCAAAAAAATGTCACAAGATTGTCACATTAATTAAAGAATAATCAAAGAGATTCTAACAAACACCGAGACATTCCATTGTATCCACATCATTCTGTTGCTTTCAGCTCTAGATAGGAAAAAAGATAAAGATGCACAAAGAGAAGTTCCTAGAAAACTTCAGAATAAGTTAACTAAAGATTATTCATACTTATAGAAAAGTATTAAATTAGGATCTTATAATAATTTCATTACAACCTATTGAATATGTTGACTTAGATAATTTTGAGAATGACGGAATGTCACTGAAAGCAATGAATTTAGTCTAATATTAGATTTTTTGTAAAGCTCAAGTCTTTGGCTTGCCAATGTATAACCCAAAAAAAAAAAAAAAAAAAAAAAAAAAAAAAAAAAAAAAAAAAAAAAAGAATAAGTTAACTAAAATCAGAAAGGCTTCCTACAAGTATGGCCATTTGAAAAAATGAAGGACAACAGATTTTTGAAACACATGAGATAATCAATAATCCATGTTTCAAACTGGGCTGTAACTACAAGCTGCATGTCCAAACTTATATCAGAAATTTTTAAAGGAATAATATTATAACTGAAAAATGATGCATTTCTCTCTTAACTAGTTTCATTGAGGAAAGTTCAAAGCATCCAATTATCTAGGTAACCTAAGAAAATGGTGCTAAACTGTTAGAATTATTAAAGTCCATGTATAAAATGAAACTATCCGCATTATGGAGCGAACCAGCAACATACGTCCAAATGAATTGGCATTATTATAAAGGAAAAAATATAATGTATTGTACCTATGGATTCTTTTTTCTTGCTTCTCATATTATTAGCAGAGACTTAAATGAATGTGTACTGACTAACCGTCCGTCCAATGGAATGCTATTTTAAGAGGGCAATGATTTTTAGCATATCTAATCAAACTCTAGGCCTCCTAATTAGAGTTAATAGAGTCAACACAAGATAGCCCACCAAACACAGAAAAGCTATACACGTTCCAGTATCTTGTCAAAGCAGACTTTCTTTTCAAGTTTGAGGTTTAATCAGAAACCACAAAAGTTAAAAGGACAAAAGAGTGAGTAGCACAGAGATTTACATCAATTATCATCCAAGTCACTGATTGAAGAGCATTATATCTATCCCTAGCATAAAAACAACAATGAGGGGAAACAACCTAAAGCCTTTTTGAAATACAGCCTAAGCATAATTTCAGTGCTGAGACTTTAAAATGTAAACACTTTAATTACTTACCCTCCCCAATCAGTAATCATCACCAAAAAGAAATTGCAAAACAGATAGAAATGGAATTTTAGGATTTAAGAATTTAGGGGGAAATGAAGACCAAAAATCATGTAAGAGAGGAATTGAAGATAATTGTGAAGTATCACCTGACAATCATGTGACATTTTTAAACACTAGGTTTGATTTAAGCAAATAGATTTGACATAGTAGATCAGAAAGTGAGCAAATTGAGTTCAAATACTACCTTGTTCAAAAAGAACTCTGGGTAGAATCATCCTTATTATAAATATTTAATCTAAATTAGTTGGTTGCTCGGATACTTAATAATAGAATTCAGAAAGAAAGAAGAAAAAACGTACGTCAGACACCAAAGAGCCTAAAGGGTTATTAAAAAAAAATACCACATGCGACCTTTCGTTCCATTTACCACTTTTGTAGTGGTTTGTGTGGACGGTTACTAAATTTTGGTAAGAGGTTTCCTTAAACTACTACATAGCAAGTTTGTTACCATTCTTGAACCTTCATATTTTGTTACAATTATAGTAGTGATTTGCCATAATCTGAACTAATTAATTTTTGTGGTTTAGTCAAACCAGCTGCGCTAACAAAATTTAGTAATAGTTACTTCAAAATCGCTACTAATGAGTTGATATGGATGTGCCCCTTTTAAGTACTGTGAGCCCTGTAAGTTTCTTGTGCTTTAGTGGTCCCCTGATGAACTGTTGAGCATGTTTCTTTACAGTGGTTTTTAGCATGTTGGCAAGTTATTGTGGATGCATGGTATGATGGTTGTGCTTAAGCGGATAAAGCCTCCTGTTGTATTGCTTTTAACTTTCAAAGAATTGGCAATTATTTTTTTGGTCCTTAAGATATATTTGATATATTTACCTAATTTTTATTAGATTAAAGAAATTAGTTAAGTTAATTAATATGACATGCATTTTCTAAAACATCATAGTTATCTTCCTTAATTTCCTCATTCTCTCTCCTCCTTAATTATTATTGAGGGAGTAATGGGGATAAATAAAGAAAATATTGACAAATATGTCTTATATTTAGGATTAAGACTAACTCTCCAAATAGCTCTTACATTATGGATGGGAAGGAGTATAAGTTTAAATTTATAAACTGTGTTTATAGGTGCTTTGAGGGTTAAGTTTGGTTTAAATGTCAACCTTTCAAAGTGTTGAGTTAGGATTAACAAGTAATCCCTCTTTGCCTTAGCCTTTCTCTTAAATATAAGGAGTTAAGAAAATAATAACCACACAAAATTATGAACTTTGATTTCCACTCACTGTGCCTATGTAGCTAGCACTAGGTGAGATGGTGACCCGAAAGAAAAAGTGATGTGATAACACACATACATGCGCGAGAGGGAATATGATCGATGGTTTACTAAAGTAAATTTTTGTATTGTATTTTAAAACAATAATAAATAAATAAATTATAAGGCAGCTCAATTCCTTTTTTTTTCATGTATAACAATATCTTGAATTCTAAGAGGATAGTTTCGAGAAAAAAATTATTTAACCACCCTTTTGTTTTACCTTAATTAGACATATCTATTATCTATTTTGAAAATATACACTTAAATCAAAACAATAAATTCCGTTAAGAATATTCTAAAAATATTTTAAAAATACATTTTAAATTTAAATTTATATAAAAATAAAATTTATTTACTAATTTACCTTTAATGCTTAATCGTAAATTTTAATTCACAACTTGTAAATATCACAAACTTTAAAAATTTTGAGTAAGTTTTTTAAATGTTTGTAGAAAATAGAACAAAATCTAAATTTAAATTATTTAATATAATCTCTCAAACATATATAGTTTATTATATTGAGTATTGAGTGCTTGATAGTAAACAAATATGTTTGATATATATTTTTAGTCATTTAAGAAATTAAAAATAAATAAATTTCAATAAATATGGTAAAAAATTAAAACTGAAATTATATAATCTCAAAATTCATTAAGTTTTAACATATTAGAAAGTTAAAAAAATCTATTAGATAAAAAATTTGGTGGTATAATTTTTTTTTTTTTTTTTTTTTTTTGCCCACATACATATGTATTTGTTTAAATAATTCTAATGTTAAAGAATGACATTTTGGTAAAACAAAAGGTTTAAAAGTCAAATTTAACCGTCAACTAATAGTTTGGGTGGATGGAAATAGAATATCAAAATATAAGGAATGTTTATATAACAGACATTTTAATTTTAAGGGAGATCTATATGGGTTTTTAAAATAGAGAGGGGTCTCGTGTAATTAAAGTAAAACAGAAGAGTGATTGGTTAGAGTATTTTACTCTAAATTCTAATCAATTAGATGACGTATATGAAGTTAATTCTTTTACTTTTGTCAATAGATATTTGCATGAATTTAATTGATATATTTATAGGTTATTCCATTAATGAATATACTAATTACTACATGTATTGTATTATAAGGTAAACTTATCATGAACAGTAATACCTAGAATCATATCCATACGTAAAATGCCCATGATTATATAGTTTTACACATTTTTCTTGTTTTCAAGTCTTTTTCAAGGTCAAGAACTTGGATTCCCACTATAGGACCTCTTCATTCAAAAAGTCATAATGACTATTTTGAGTGTTTTTGATTTTGATGTTGAATTCATCAAAGGCACTTCTAATTCTCTTCCTGATTTCCTTACCCGTGAGTTTTTACAAGGTAGTTCTTAGGTTTGAGAGTAAAAGCTAACCCATAAACCCTTTCCTTCTCCAGAAAATGCCGAGAAAGAAAAAACCAGATGATGATTCAAAAAATAAACAACCTCTCCATGAGGAAGATAGTCAAAGCACTTTTCAAGATGCTTAAAGCCCAATCTCCGAAGAGGACCTGAAGGAGATTCTTAAACAATTGTCCAGCAACAAACACAGGGATCAACCAGTCAGACAGTTCCCCAAACACAAGGATACACACTGCAAACAAGGTCTCAAACAATTCCTCAAATACAGGGATCCAGAATGCAAACAAGGTCTCAGATAATGTCAGGGTCATCTACCCCAAAACCGGAGTCATCCACTCCAACAAAAGAGTCCCAACCCCAACGACTCATTCTAGTCAAGCCTGGTAAGAAAACAATTGATTCTTATGTTAAGAAACCTCCAACCCAAACTTGGGAGGAAGTATTAGCAAAAAAAGATTTTAGAACCTAGGCCATCGAATATGATAAACTCGCTTTATCATTAATTGCCTCTTCGTCACAGGCAATCAGTAAAAAAGAGTATGATTCAGCAAACAATGAATTTGCTCTTCAATTAGCCCAGCAAAAGCCACCTCAGGTATCAAAACCATTAGTAGAAACTTCAACTTCAACTACTAATCCCATGGATACTCCTTACATCGAAAAACAAAATGTTGTATTGAATATCCTACAAATCGAACTCGAGTTTTTCTTTGAAACCCCAAACCAGGTAGCGTTGAATGTTTTCCTTCTCGGATTTCATTTCATCCCTACCAATTTTGAAAAAACAAGAGAGTTTTATGAGGTAATATTGGTTGATACTAAATCTATCGAGTTAAATCGATATCATTCCAAGGATGATCAATCATTAATAACTCATTCTACTATTCAAATTTTACAAGTTCTCACACCAACACAGTGGGAACAAAATTTGAATCAACAAAAAAATATTTCAATTGATTATAATCCGAAAAAATACAGTTACTAGGATTATTGTGATGCCTGGTACAATATTTTTTGGGATCAAAACAAAATTTTTAGGCATACTTGGTTTATTTATTTCAAACAAAAAACCAAGTATACTTTTTCTCAATGGTTTTTGAGATGGTGGTATGTTTTTGGGCCTATCCCTCAAATTCTTCCACCAGACATTCAAAAAGCATTGACTCATTTTCAAAACAAGTTCCAACTTAATGGAGATCCTTTTCCAATTGATCTTCATTACTTCTCTAAATTATTTGTATCCTGGATTTTTTCCTGGCAATTCAGATTTTCTCATAATGACAAACAATCCCCAACTTTGCCCATCTTGCAGAGGCAACTCTTTGTACGTTGGTGGGGAAAATACAAGCAAACTAATGCAGATTGCAAGGCAGTAGATCAATGGTTCAAAGAAAACCCAAAATTCCTTTGCTTGTGAACAAAGTAAATTTCTCAACCAAAAGAACTTTGCTCAACATACTCTTGCAGCTATATCAAACAAACAAGATTGCATTAAACAACTCAGTGTCCTGCTCAAACAACTCCAGCAAGATGAGACTGAGGCAGCCACTTCAAGTGATGATGTAGAAAAAGAAGACTTTATCGTCAACCTTGGAGAAGATTAATTTTTACAGCTTTTGACGGAGACACCAAACAAGCATTGTTTCCATGTATAAAGTTGTAAAATTTTTGCATAAAACCTCTTTGTATTACAAGTAGTGTTAGGAATTTCCACTTGTAGCACCAAAACACTGTAATACATAGAGCACTGTAGTTAGATATGGTATATACTGTACCTAACTACGATAAACAAACAGTACCGGTCATCCACCGGAACTGTAGCAAAACTGGTAGTACCGGTCACCAACCAGGACTGTTCAAACAGTGCTTCGAGCCAGTCTATTTAAGCAGCATCCGGTCGTTGAAGGCGGGTTCGAACCACCCCTCTCTCTCTAAACATCCTTCTATGCCTTCTCTCTACCTTATCTCTCTCTTTCTCTTTCTGCTGCCTTTTGCTTTTATTTTTCCAGTTTTCGTTTGTAAGTCTTTACATTTCAATAAACTTGTGTCTTCTATTATGTCTTGCATCTGCATTTCTTCTCTTCCTCTCTGATGAGATAAGTCTAGCTGAGTGCCTACACCCATTCTTATCTCATCTTCTTTTTCTTTCTTCTGCACGTTTATTTCCACCCTTTACTTTATGCTTTAAATTTCCAGTAATTTATTTCTCTACTTCTCAGTTCACGATTCTCCCTCTCCCCTTTTCGATCCTTTCGGGGTCACTCCCGTAGATTGGTATCAAAGCCAAGTTTTAGAGAATTGGTTGAAGAAGTCTGATTATGTGATCAAGACTGTCGAAGAATCGGTTTCTATCCAACCTGAGAAAGAGAAATTTTTCCTTCTCTCTCCAAACTCTATCCATAAACATAGAGAAGATTACAACTATTTACACATCGGTTGTGTACAAATTACTCTTAAACCTCTTGTCCAACGAGGCCTAAATGCCTTTGGCTTAGTCTGTCTTAGGGATGCAAGACATTACAGTTTTGCAGATTCTCTTCTTGCAGCTGCTGAATTTGGACTTCATGATGGACCCATTTGTTTCAATTATTACCCAAATCAAACGGTTGATTTAAAAGACAAAAAAATCCTTGATGTCCTCAAACTCAACCTTAAACTCAACGGTTTCAATATGAAATCTGGATCTATACCTGTTGCTCTAATATATAGAGTACAATATAAGGTCTCAAACTCTTCTGCCTCTAGCGTTCAAAACCTTCCTACCAACGGTCAAACTGTGGTCTTCCTCATTGACCATTCAAACACAAACATCATAATCCCTCAAACTAACATGTGGAAAGATGTTACCCTTCAAGAAGATTGGGTTATGGATAAAGCGGTCCAAGTCATTCCTAGATCTGTGTCTCAAATCAGTAGGATTTCACAAACCCAGTCGGGAGCTATTAGATTAGCCTTTGATAGACCTAGAAGTTCTACCTCATCTATGTCTTCAAGATATGAGGATTATAGATTTGTAAACTCTGAATTACCGAGGCATTCCAACTTTTCTGAACGGTCCCTCCCAACGGTTATCCATTTACCTCCACCACCTCAAACTCATAATATTCCTCTACCACCGCTATATGATCCTCCACCATAACCGGCGGATGAACAACCACCTTCCAATCCACCTTCTAATGTCTCAATTCAAGGAATTAATAATTCTAGAACAATTCCTCATGCAAACTATCAAAGAGAGGATGATCAAAATTCGGTTGACTCTTTATCTTATATGGATTTAGGTGAGCCTCAAACTATTGGTTTTCTTGAATATCAATTTCAAATTGATAAACAAAGTTTTCAAAAGGAATTTTATTCAGAACTAAATACTTTGCAAAGAAATTGGTTTTTAGAACACTTTAAAGGATTAATGCGAAAGCAAATCCAGGAAAAGTTCTACAGTTTCCTTGAAAAGTATGAAGTGAATATTCCATTTTTTGCTTGGTTTGAAGCTCATGCTTTACAGGAAAAAATAGAATATTCATTTGTTCAAACAATAAACATGACCAAGAGAGAGTGGAAAACATCTCGACGGACAAACTATTTCTTCAGAAGTTCCTCCACGAAGGTCATATCAAATTCCTGGCGTTGTTGATAGTAGACAAAATTCTCTTGTAGCTTCTCCTTTCAAAACTAGAAACTTTTCTTTCCAAAAACCCTGATTATATATATATATGTGTGTGTGTGTGTGTGTGTGTGTGTGTGTGTGTGTGTAAGAAATGTCTCATGTGGTTGTGATAAATGTATATTATTTAATAATTAATGACGGGGCTAAATGGCTATTGGAAAATGACTTTTGGGAAGAGGTTTATTGATTGCTTGATGGGAGCAGTCATATCCATAGGATGTGCATGTTTTTTGGATACATAAGTTATTTAAATCATAGAAACTTGTCTATTCACTCTCTGACCATTATAGACGCCTCTAGTTTTCCATCAAGAAGAGAGAGCATAAAATGAAGAGTAAAGAGAATGATAAATGTTTTAATTATCGTACTGCAAGTCACATATTATGAAGTATCGATTCCGCAATTATAGATAGAGGTTAGTGTATCTTGACTTAAACATGTAGTGTTGTGGAAATCATGAGTTCTTAATATCCTTATTCATGTTCTTATTACTTGATATTTGAGCATGAAATTATAGAAAAACTTACATGTGGTATTAGAGCTTTTGGTTTTACAATTTATGGTTTTCCAATTAGGAATCTTGTATTGATACATGAATGATGCTTTTCAATTTGTTCTTGAATGAATTTATTAATCTTCCAAAGTATGCGAAATGTGTGAAATGAAATTCAAACAAATAATGTTGATTTGTTAAATCGAAAGTACACATATTACTGTTTTATGTGGAATTCATGTTTGAAATAGGAATGCATATGCTGCATGTATTTTTTTCTTTATGAATTTTCAATGTTAATAGTGTTCACCAATTTGGGACTCTCAGTTTTTTCTTAAGAATTTTGAGATCAAAGAGAAAAGATGATATATATTACCGTCTTTGGATTTTGATAATTGGGTCATTTGAAAAGAAATTTATAGACCATTAAATTATCATGATTGTAAAGAGAATGAAAATTTATGATTTTTTTTTAATTTCAGTCATGTTTCTCTTCTTCGATCATCTTTGTTTTTGTTTTTGAAATTAAGTCATGAGAAAACAATCGGTTTAGGTAACAAAGTAGGTGTCATTATGTAGATCTCAAAAAACAAAGAGATAAACATCAAGAACGTGTAAATCCAACTTCAGAAACGTCCATTATGAAGGAAAAGAAGGTCGGACCCGACCACGGATCCATACGGGTCTGTGAGACCCGACTGGAGGTAAGGGATGACACCCCAATCTGAAAAGGTGTCACTTTTATATTTTGGTTGTCCCCTCCTTTCAGTGAAAGGCACGTCACTCAACTGGCAGAGTGCCAGCCTTCAAGGTGTGTCGGACCCTTACGTCCTGGGTTTGAAACCGCTTGGTTGCATTTTTATACAACACGTTTTTAAAAATAATTTGTAAGAGACGCACTAGGAAAGGATCAAACAGGCATCACCTTATTCTAGTGAGAGATGCCTTCCCACTGAGCTATTGACACCTATTTAGTTAGATGTAGGCAAATTAATTTTAAAGCATATTTGGCGTGAGGCTCATCCAAACTAGTTTTTGTTGGGCTGTACATTTTCGGCTTGTACATTTTTCTTGGGCTGGATTGTTTTTTTAAAAAAAAAATTATGGGCTGAATTTAATTTATTTTGGGCCAAATTTAGGCTCTATTTTGAATCATTTAGTTACATATTATTGATGGCTTGGAAAAGGAACAAATTATTTTTGTTAATAGCCTATTATTTTTTTGTTAAAGCCTCTATATGTTGATCCAAAATATAAATTACTTAGATGTTGTGAATAGCAATTGTACATTAAACATTTAAGTTTTGGAATTAAGTATGGCGGATTTGTTAGTCACCAAAGTGGCCAATCCTTATGAATTATTTTTATTCCAATTATTATTGTGATATTTCAAATTTTTCATAACCTTAATGCTATGACATTATGTTTATGTTGTGGGTAAATGTAATTTATTATTATAGGGCGGTTATGGATCAATCCAAAGGTTGATTATTTGTCTTTATAATAATTAAACATAAATGTTGGTATTGTTCATATACTTATAGTTTTATTTAGACATCCAAAGATGATAAATATTTCTAGTTGGGATATGCATCACTGTCAAATTATGTGAAATCTTTTATAGCATCATTATGGTTAAATGATGTATATTAGTGGGTCCCTAAAGGTGAACATTGATATGCATTGAATGAATTATGTCTAAATTGTGAAGCATGTTGGTATGTGATATGTATGCCTTGAAGCATTAATGTTAAGTTGTTGTTTCTCATGTTATTGAACTGATTAATAATAATGGAGAATAACAAATGAATGATCTCACTACTCATAATGAGATTATTGTTAATAAACGGAATGAATTCATTGTGTGGTATATCTATAAGAGTCTGAATTTGAGTTCGGTATTCAGGATGATCCAGTTACTTTTTCACAAGACATGAATAGTGAAAATGGTGACAAGTGGTTAGATGCCATAAAAGATGAGTTGAAATCTATGAAACAAAATGATGTTTGGGACCTTGTTGAGTTACCACAAGGATGTAAGAGAGTTGGTTCTAAGTGGGTCTTTAAGACCAAACGTGACTCTCATGGTAACTTGGAACGTTACAAGGCTAGACTAGTTGCAAAGGGATTTACTCAGAAAGATGGCATTGACTATAAAGAAACCTTTTCACCATTAGTTTCTAAGAAGCATTCTCTAAGAATCATTATGGCATTGGTGGCTCATTATGATTTAGAGTTACACTATATGGATGTGAAGAATGCCTTTCTAAATGGGAATTTAGAGGAAGATGTGTACATGGACCAACTAATAGGGTTCATAGAAAAATAAAAGGAGTACATGGTGTGCAAATTAAAGAAATCAATATACAGACTTAAACAAACTTCAAGACACTGGTACCTTAAGTTCAATGATACTATTGTTTCCTTTGGATTTAAAGAAAACACTATTGATTGGTGCATATATCTAAAGGTCAGTGGAAGCAAGTTTATATTATTGATTCTGTATATTGATGATATCTTGCTTACAATTACTGATCTTGGTCTTTTAAATGAGACTAAGAAGTTTCTCTCTAGTAACTTTGAAATGAAAGATATAGGTGATGCAGTTTATGTGATTGGGATAGAAATATTCCATGATAGATCAAAAAGATTGTTGGGTTTGTCTCAAAAAGCATATATAGAGAGATTCAGAATGGAAAACTGCTCATCATCTCCTGTTCTAATTCAGAAAGGAGATAAGTTTAGTCTCATTCAATGTCCTAAAAATGAATTGAAACGAAAAGAAATGGAAGCAATTCCGTATGCATCACTAGTTGGGAGCTTAATATATGCTTAGATTTGTACGAGACCAGATATCAGCTTTGCAGTTGGAATGTTGGGAAGATACCGGAGTAATCTTGGTATGAGTCATTGAAAAGTTGCAAAGAAAGTTCTGAGATATTTGGAAGGAACTAAAGGTTACATGCTTACTTATAGGAGGTCTAGCAACCTTGAAGTGATTGGATAAGCAGTCAGTAATTGATGCATCCATTTTGGAAGCTGAATTTGTAGCATGCTTTCAGGCCATGGTTCAGGATAAATGGCTACCAAATTTTATTTTAGGGCTTGGATTAGTCAACAATATAGCTAAGTCGCTAAAAATTTATTGTGATAATTCCGCAGTAGTCTTCTTTTATAAAAACGACAAGTATTATAAAGGTGCTAAGCATATGGAATGGAAATACTTTGCCATTAAAGAAGAGGTTCAAAAACATAGAGTGTCAATAGAACATGTTACCACCAACCTTATGATAGCTAGTCCCTTAACAAAGGTATTACCACCCAAGACATTCACTAATCATGTATATAGTATGTGTATTATGTCTGCTAGCGAATGTTAAAATTATTGTTATGTATTGGTCATTGACGCTTTGAGCTCATTAGTATATATGTGTTTCTGAGATTCTCCTGTTTTCAACTTTATGTATGCATGCATAAATGAGGTTGTTGGAAAATAGGATTTGTCTGCTATGAAGACTTTATTGATGGACATTAAAGTTACTTCCATTAAAGTGTCTTGTCAAGGAGAAAGACTAATAAAATAGTACATGGAAGGGACTACATCGATATACTGATGTACAACCGCCATGACTCGTATTAGTTTTATCCTTAACCATGACTTATGATGCAACCAATATATATGAAATCTTTTAGCCAAGATTATGTGCAAAATTATTGATATTTTGTAAATCATGAAATGAAATATATCACATGAGCCAAGTGGGAGAATGCAAGAAATGTCTCATGTGACTATGATAAATGTATATGATTTAATAATTAATAAAGGGGCTAAATGACTATTGGTAAATGACTTCTGGGAAGAGATTTCTAGGAGCAATCACATCCATAGGATATACATGTCTTTTGGATACATAAGTTATTTAAATGATAGAAACTTGTCTATTCATTCTTTGACTATTATAGACGCCTTTGGTTTTCTATTAAGCAGAGAGAGCGTGAAATAAAGGTTAAAGAGAATGATAAAGGTTTCAATTATCGTACTGCAAGTCACATACTATGAAGTATCAATTCCGCAATTATGGATAGAGGTTAGTGTATCTTGACTTCAACATGTAGTGTTGTGGAAATCATGAGTCCTTAAGATCCTTATTTATGTTCTTATTACTTGATATTTGAGCATGAAATTATAGAAAAACTTACAATGTACACACACATCTAGACACACTGTGTGTGTGTGTATACATATATATATATATATATATATATAAGTATATATATCTGTATACACACACATGTGTGTGTGTGTGTCATATATATGTTTGTGTATATACACATAATATATCTAGACATACATACATATATATTTTTGTGTGTGTCTCTCTTTATATATATATATATACATCTATACATATATATATATATATATATATATATATGTGTGTGTGTAGATATATACATATACATATATAAATGAGAAATTCATGGAAAGTTACAATTACCATGGCGTAATAGTGCACCTACACGTCTTCATCGACGTTGTTTTTTTACCCAAAGTAAAGAGCCTTGACTAGTAGAAGAAAAACATCTATACCTAACAAGATATGTATGGGTGTACACATATAATGTATATGTATATATCTACATATATGCATACATACATATGTGTGTGTGTGTGTGTGTGTTAGGGGGTTTATCGTTTGTTATGTCACTTGACTTAAGGTTTTGTTAAGTCAACCCAAAAATATGTCGTTTTAGGAGTTCATTAATTCCCATAACCCCAAAACGACGTCATTTTAGAGTTAGGGGAATTCATAAAGGGTGTTTTGGTAAAATTCATGTAACAAATATAAAAAAAATTTTTTACGAAAACACCCTTCATGAATTCCTCTAACTCCCAAAACGACATCGTTTTGGAGTTAGGGGAATTAATGAACTCCTAAAATGACGTAGTTTTAGGGTGATTTGACAAAACCTTATATCAAGTGACATGACAAATGATAAACCCTATATGTGTGTGTGTGTGTATAAATTGTTTTGGGTGGGGGATGAAGGCCCTCTATTTTCCTTATTGTCTCAATGTAATATAGATTATTTATATTTTTTATTCTATCTTATAAATTATATATAATTAAAGAATTAGTCAAATTATTTATTAGTCGAGACTTTTTATTAAGGTTATTTTTCATATTGATAACCATGTTAATATTAATATTATTTTAATTATAAAAAATTTAAATATCATTTTCAATATAGAAGATGCGGGGTATTGAAATGTTTAAACAAAAATATCAAAAAATATTAAATATTGTAGATCCTTTCATCATCTTCCACCGCTTCTATGGGAAGAGGCATACAAATAGTATCACTACCACCTATATATATATTCGGGTTTAGGTGCAAATCCACTCCATAAGTATTTACGAAATCTCTATGTTGTGCTTGAAGTCTTTATGGTTTCAATGTTATCCTTGAAGTAATCAATTTTAAATTTGATTATTTTATTTGACTTAATATCCCATGTGGTATTTGAAGGTGGAGCTGAATCACCAAGAGGGGGTGAATTGGGGATTCGAAACTTTTTCGTTTTGCTGTTTTTGTGCAACAAAACAGGGGGTGAACAGATGGTGTAGAGAAGAATAGCTCGACACAAAGATTTATCTTGGTTTGGTCTAACTCCTTGACCTACGTCCGGTCCCGACACTCGGGATTTCCACTATATCAAGGATTACACACTCGTACTCAAGAGATAGTTCTCTCACTAGAACTCACTCCCCCTTACAAGTTGTAATCAATGAACCCAACCACCAAGTCCCCTGACTTGTGGTTCTTTACAATAAATGATTCACAAGTAGAAAAACTCTCACAAAGAGTAGATAATGTTAAACACTGAAGCTTATTATGTCAAAAGACAGAATACAAGTGAAAACAGAAAGGTAGTTGAGAAACTTAAATGCTTGTGCGTTTTCAGATGTGTTGGTTGTTGTAGAGACTTGAATGCAGTCCTATTTATACTCAGAGATCATTAAATGACCGTTGCTATCCAATAAATCCGTTGGAGAAGATCGCCAAGATTAGCAGATGGTTTAGTCATGTTTATCTCTCCAATCTTCACCTAACCCAGCTGGTTAGATGATCAGAGTTGACTCTCTGCGAATTTGTCCGTTGGAATAGCAGTTGCTTGTTGTAGAAATTATTCTTTAATGCTTTGCAATCGTGTGCAGATGGATTGAGCAAAAGTATGCAAGAGTCTGGGTTCAGCATTTAATGTTCTGACATCACCTTTTGCTTTTCCTTTTAATCTTCAATAATCATTCTTTAAGCGATTGAAACTCACTAAAAAGATGGTTAAACATAGCAGGGAATAGTAGAGAATAATCCTGGAAGATATTATGTTCAAAGACTAAGGATTCACAAATTGCCTGGTTTGATTTTCAAACTTAGCGTTCAATACTCGAGTGTGTTCATCAATACTCGAGTGTGTCATTGTGCACTTAAGTCAATACTTGAGTATTCATTATGATACTCGAGTATTCATCTTCCGAGAGGAATCATCGAGTTTTGACTTTGGACCTTATCATTGAAGTAAGGTCAATACTCGAGTGTCCAAATCAATACTCGAGTTTTGAACTTTTGATATGAAAATAAGTTTAAGTTCAAAACCTCAATACTTGAGTATTGACTTCAATACTTGAGTGTTCAAATCATTGATAGAGGACAAAGCTTTTCGTATGCCCAATACTCGATTTTTCAACTCAATACTCGAGTATTCATTCATCTTGAAAAACTTTGTGAAGTCTTTCCCAAGTCAATATTTGAGTCTTGAAATGAATACTTGAGTGTTCAAATTGTTGTCAAAAATGAAAGCTCTCTGTAAGTCCAATACTCGAGTTTCCATAATCAATACTCGAGTATTCATTCATTTTGAAAAACTTTGTGAAAAACTCAATACTTGAGTATTGGAATGAATACTTGAGTATTCAATAAACACATGTTAAATATGAAAGCTTTGTGAAAGTTCAATACTCGAGTATGTAAAACCAATACTCGAGTTTTCATAAGGTGACAAGCTTGATATCTCTCTCAGATGTTCAATACTCGAGTATTCATGTTAATACTCGAGTTTGGCTCGTGGTCAAAAACTTGGAGTGCTCTCTGTCAAGTCAATACTCGAGTATTGTCTCCAATACTTGAGTATTGCTCGTGTAATGATTTTTGAGCAACTCTTTGTCAAGTCAATACTCGAGTATTAGAATGAATACTTGAGTGTTGCTTTGACAGTAGGTTTTCCATCTTGCCAAAGATAAACTTCAATGTATGTTTACAACTGTTAATTATCATCAAAACCACATAGAGAACTAACATTCTCCCCCTTTTTGATGATGACAACACTTGTAAACCACATTTCCAAGATTTGTGAGAGATTGCATCATTTTCAAGTTGAGTACATTTGAGTTTCAAGTATTCTGACAGAAGTGACATTTTGAAATCCAAGTGAACACAGAATATCATTCATGAATCAAAGATGAGCAGCAGAATAAAGCATTTCATGGCTGAAAATCGGTGTGAACTGTTACAAAATAGCCAAAACACAAGAAGAAAACTTGAACATGGAAACTACTCTAAGTTCTTTCAAAGCTCTCTCAAATCTCAAATCCTACTTAGAAGTCTCTCCCCCTTTGTCATCTTCAAAGGTGGATGGAGCGAGATGGTGGGGTCGAGATAGGATCAATAAGAGGAGTAGGAGGAGATGAGTGAGGCAGAACCTCAGTGGATGGAGTGAGATGAAGAATTTCGGTGGAAGGAGTAGTGTGGAGAATCTCAGTGGTGGGAGTAAGGCCAGGCATGGGGGAAGAGAGAGTGGGAGTGGATGGCTTAGGGGATGAGGTGTGAACCCGAGGGCTAGTGAAGGTGAATGAAGGTGAGGAAGAGGAGGGCGCGGGGGTCGGTCGCTTGGGTTGAGAAGATCCAAGGCCACTTGTAAACCCAAAGGTAGAGGAGGAGCCAATGCCAAGATGCTTGAAGAGCTGGTCAACCTTGTCATGTGTAGCAATTGAGGTGACCAAGGTGGTAGATAGTCTGGCGTCTAGATCATAGAGGTGATCCGACATCTCATCTTGCTTCCTTTCAGAGTTGTCCTTGAGCTGATTCAACTGATCCTTCATTGCTTCCTGAGTATGTATCATCTCATCATGACCACTCCTTACATCAGCAGCTAACTTTCCTAGTTCGAATTGCATTCTAACGTTCAAGGAAGCAATGGCAGCATCCACAATTGCCTTAATTCTTGACTCAAGATCAGTCGGCAGAGATGACTGAGAGAGAGGAGTAGACTGAGCTTCCTGTCCTCTTGATTGAGAAGCTCTGGGCTGAGATCTCGATGGTGCCCGAGATTGACCGGAGCCTTCTGTCTGAAAGTTAAGCTTCATTAAATTGAGCTGACTCTTGCCAAAGATTGGTGGATACTTCATACTCTCAGGAGGACCAACATACCAAATCTTGTGATAGAATAGGATAACTGATACGAGTGAAGGAAATGGTATGTGTGAAGGTCACCTGGAGGCAAATTTGAAGCGGATCATCTCCTGGAAAATCCAGCGGCCAATGTTCAATGGATGCTGTCGCACAAATGCAGTGAAGAACCTATAATCTCTCGAGGAGAAGTGTGAGAAACTTCCTCCTTTTTGAACAAAGTTCCTGGAATAGATATACCAAAGAACCCTATTGATGGGTGACATAGATGCGGGTTTGAAGGAAAGGGTATGACTTTGGTCTTCAGGAAATTCCTTATTTGGGACAAGAGTGGTAAAAATCTCCTCATTGCTATAAGTGGGAGTGAAAATAGGAGGGGGATTTTCAACTTTCAGAATATAGTTGAGGATTGAAGCAGATAGGGTGAATTTGATTCCTCTAACACTAGTGGTTACTCTTTCCTCAACTAATTCCCCATCAGAATTAAGAATGTTGTCAGATTGCATATTGAAGTAAAACAATCTTACCAAATGAGGATTATAAGGAGAGGCAATAGATGTAAAGGAGTTGTAAGGTGCAAGCCAGGGAGATAGATCCACATTGCATTCTTGTAGAAGACTCTCCAAATTCATCGCAAACGACAAGTACAAAAACCCTTGTGTGAATAAGAATCTTTGAACTTGACATTTTGGTTTGGAGGGAGAGGAATGGAATCCTTTGTAAAATCACTTGGAGCCGAGAGATGATTGTGGATATCTGAGATTGCATTCTTCATAATGGGTGGAACAACTTCTTCTTGGTCTGATCCACGTGAGGATTCGCCAGCTTGAGGAACAGATGCTCTCTTTGTTCTAGCCCTTGTTGGTTTAGGAATATCAGGTTCCCTTACCTTTTCCTTTTCTTCGGTTCGGGTTCCTTTCTTTTCTTGGAAGGCGACTTGGCGGAGTTCTTCGAAGCTTTCTTCTTCTGAGAAGCAGGTTCCTTGACAGATGCTTCAAATGAAACCCCCTTTCTGGACTCCTTCTTCTTCTTCGAGGGAGACTCTTCATCAGAGATTTCTCCTTGAATGCCTCTGATTGATTTATCAATGCCGAATCGAAGATGAGTAGAGCGAGTCTTCTTCCTGACTGGGCGATCAGAAGGGCGAGGGGATGATGTTTCAATCGGTTGTCGAGGAGGTGGAGGAGGAGGAGACCAGGATTTCGTCCCTTCTTGGCTGGAATCCGAGGAAGCAACGGCTTGGGATTGAGATTTCGAGGCCATTGGAGAAATTAAATAGAAGGATTTGGGCAGAAATCGCGAGAATCAGAGAGTGGGAGAGAGTACGGTTAGGGCAAACTTGAGTGTGAGAGCGAGTATTGAAGAACATGAATAGGGTTTGTATATATAGGCGAACCAATACTCGAGTATTGAAGGTAATACTCGAGTTTTGAACTCAAATACTTGAGTATTTCACTTACACACTCGAGTATTGAGGAACAAATGCTAATCTGGACTTCAAAAGTGTAAGGTGAACTTTTGAATTTCTTCGACCAATACTCGAGTATTGAACTTACATACTCGAGTATTCTATTCCTTCAACATTTGAGTGTCCTCTGCCTGGTGGATACTCGAGTATTGACTCTCATACTCAAGTATTGAGCTTCTTTATCATTGGGTTGTTCTCTGACTTGTGGATACTCGAGTATTCAACTTATACACTCGAGTATTCATCGTCTCCAAAATTTGATGATGCTTTCTGACTTCTCCAAACTCGAGTATTCACTTCTACACTCGAGTATTCACCTCTTCGTCAGCATTTACTAACAACTTAAACATCCTGCAAAGAACAAGTCTACATACTCCGATGCTTAAGTTAGTTTCTATCATTCAACAAAACCGGAACTGACATTATGAAATACTTACAATTCATTGGGATTTACCATTCCCAATTCTCTTCTTATGAAATTAAATTATTCTTTGGCCAATGGTTTGGTGAAGATATCAGCAAGTTGAAGATGAGTTGGGATGAACATGACTTTCACATCTCTCTTCTGAACATGATCCCTTATGAAATGATGCCTTACATCAATATGCTTGGTCCGAGTATGTTGAACTGGATTCTTGGCCAAGCTTATTGTGCTCGTGTTGTCGCATAGTATTGGGATCTCTTTTAAGTTGATTCCCAAATCGATAGTTCTTGCTTGAGCCACAAAACTTGTGCACAATGAGCTAGAGGCGACTACATATTCGGCTTCGTGGAGGACACAACCACACTTGTTTGTTTCTTGCTGAACCATGACACAAGTGAGCCACCAAGGAATTCACATTGGCCACTTGTGCTCTTCCTATCATTTTTTGTACCCAAAGCATGGTCCGAATCGAGTATGCTACCAAATGTTCGGGTTGACCTTTGGGAAACCATAATCCAAGAGACTTTGTGTCAAGCAAGATATCTAAATATCCTCTTAACTTGCTCAGCATGTGACTCCTTAGGTGCGGATTGAAATCTTGCACACATCCCAACACTGAATTGGATATCTGGGCGACTTGCGGTTAGATAGAGTAATGATCCAATCATTCCTCTATATCTTGTGATGTCGAAGTCTTTGCCTTCTTCATCAGCATCTAAAGAAGTCGTTGAACTCATTGGAGTGTCAGCTCCATTGCATTGATCCATCCCGAACTTCTTCAGCAGATCATTGAGGTACTTTGTTTGGGAGATGAAGATTCCATCTTTCCTTTGTTTGATTTGCAACCCAAGAAAGTAATTGAGCTCTCCCATCATAGACATCTCAAATTCTCCCTGCATAATCTTTGCAAATTCCTCACACAAAATAGCATTAGTAGCACCAAAGATTATGTCATCAACATAAATTTGCACAATCAAGATTTCATTCAACTTATTTCTTTTAATGAATAATGTTGTGTCAGCTTTTCCTCTGATAAACCCTTGATCAAGAAGAAATTGACTTAGTCTGTCATACCAAGCTCTTGGAGCTTGCTTGAGTCCATATAAAGCCTTTTTAAGACGATAAACATGATCGGGAAAATGTTCATTTTCAAAACCAGGAGGTTGCTCAACATAAACCTCTCTTGAATAAAACCATTTAAAAATGCACTTTTAACATCCATTTGAAATAGTTTAAAAACTTTTACACATGCAAAGGCTAGAAGAACTCTTATAGCTTCCAATCTTACTACTGGAGCATAAGTTTCTTCATAGTCTATACCTTCCTCTTGATTATATCCTTTTGCAACCAATCTTGCCTTATTTCGGACAATGATTGCAGATTCATCTCGTTTATTTTTAAATACCCATTTTGTCCCAATAACCGGATGGTCCTTGGGTCTAGGTACTAAGTCCCAAACTTGATTTCTGTCAAATTGATGTAACTCCTCTTGCATAGCTATCACCCAATCATTGTCTGAAAGGGCTTCATCTATTTTAGAGGGTTCTATATGAGAGATGAATGCAGAGAAAGTAACTTCATTTAAAGTGCTGCTTCTCGTTCTTACTCCTTGATTCACATCACCTATAACTTGGTCTAAAGGATGATTTCTTATAAATTTCCAAGCTCTAGGCTGAGACTGATCTGGGTTTTCAATAGAGTTTTGGGGATCAGCTTCAAAAACATCTTCAATAGAAGAAGGAGTAGTTTTTGAAAAGAATTGGTTTTTGAAGTCATTTTCCTCTTCATCAACTAAAGGTTTATCGACTTATTTTCCGTAACACAACATGCATAGACTCTTCAACAATACGAGTACGAGTATTAAAGACTCTATAAGCTTTGCTCCTATTAGAATAACCCAAAAATATACCTTCGTCAGCTTTGGGATCAAACTTTCCCAAGTTATCCATACCATTGTTATGGATGAAGCACTTACATCCAAACACATACAGATGAGCTAGATTGGGTTTTCTTCCTTTGTAAATCTCATAGGGAGTCTTGTCCAACTTCTTAGGAGGTATGCCCGATTTGAGATGTAGCATGTGGTGCTCATTGCATCAGCCCAAAACACTTGAGAAGTGTTGTTCTCATTCAACATGGCCCTTGCCATCTCAGTGAGAACTCGATTCTTTCTTTCCACAACACCATTTTGTTGGGGACTTCTTAGGGCTGAGAAGTTGTGGTCTATTCCCATGTTGTCACAAAACTCAGCAAATGCATTGTTTTCGAATTCTCCTCCATGATCAGTTCTGATTCCTAAAATAGAGAATCCTTTCTCGTTTTGGACCTTCTTGGCAAAAACAACAAACTGATCAAATGTTTCATCTTTAGAGGATAAAAATATAGTCCATGCAAATCTTGAGAAATCATCAACTATGACCAAAGTATAAAGATTGCCTCCAAGGCTTTTCACTCTAGTGGTCCAACTAGATCCATATGAAGCAATTGAAGAGGTCTATTAGTTGAAATCTCGTTTTTAGATTTGAATGAAGATTTGGTTTGTTTTCCTTTTTGACAAGCATCACAAAGCATGTTATTTTTAAAGTGTAGTTTAGGAACGCCAATCACCATATCTTTTTTAAGTAATTTGTCAAGTTGAATCATATTGACATGAGCTAATCGCTTGTGCCAAAGCCAACTTTCATCCAAGTTACTGACAAAACATTTTTCAGAAACAGAACCATTACTAGAGAGACTAAGTGTATAACAATTGCCATCTCTAGGGGCTCTAAATAAAGCTTTTGATTTTATATTTTCTAAAGGGAGTATATCCTTACTCACAATCAAGCACTCCTCTGAATCGAAGATAACCTTTATCTGTGCTTTGGCTTACACTGAGGAGATTGTGGCAAAGTCCTTCGACTAGGTAGACATCTTTGATTAGTGGTCCTTCATTGTTGCCAATTTCACCAACTCCAAAGAATCTTTCCAGATTGATTTCCACCAAAGGTTACCTTGCCACCATCCTTAGGCTTGATTGAGGCAAATTTGGATTGATCCCCCGTCATGTGCCTAGAGCATCCACTATCAATGTACCATTTGTTGGATTTTGATGCTTTTAGGCAAACCTCTTCAAGGTTGATGCGTAGTTCTTCTTCTTCGGCAACTAAGCATACATTTGCTTTTTCTTCCTCATCCTCATCATCTTCATCAGATGAGCTATCACCTCAAATACCAGAGACATATGCCTTCTTTTTGAATCTGTTGAATTTCTTCTTTTCTTTGTCTTTGTTCTTGATTGGGGCATTCGATTTGATGTGGCCAGGCTTCTCACACTCGTAGCGAGATAATTGGCTTTTTAGCTTCATAGCTTTGGAGCTACCCTTGTGAAACTTCTTAAAGCCTTGGTCCTTCTTGTAAAATTTCTTGAATCTTCGGACCAAAGATGCCAATTTCTTTATCTTCGTCTTCATTCTCATTTTCCTCATCTGAATCTTTAATTTCTCTTGCAGCCTTGAGGGCAATTCCTTTGTTCTTGCCATGAACTTCATCAAGTCCCTTCTTGAATTTGAGTTTAGCCTCATACTCAGAGAGACTGCCGAATAGAGCAGCTCGACGTCATTGACTCTCCTCGAGCCTCTTCAATAGTCGTGACCTTTGATTCCCACTCCTTGTTAAGGATATTCAAGATCTTCCTTACTTGGACTGGTTGGTCATATCCTTTTCCCAAGGCAGCAAGTTGATTGATGAGACGGGTGAACCTCAGCTGGAACTCACCAATGGATTCGCCATGCTTCATTCGTAGAAGATCATACTCTGTTATAAGAGTGTTAATTCTATTTTGCTTCACTCCAGCGGTTCCTTCATGAGCTATTTCCAGAGCATCCCACATGGCCTTGGCAGAGGGTAAAGTGCATACACGAAAATATTCATGTTGGCTTAGTGCACTTTGCGAAGACGATCGCCTTCTTGTTGAGAGTGACATTTCTTCTGTCATTCCCATCATATTCTTCTTCTAGCTTAGGAACTCTTACACCATCTTCAAGAGTTGATGGCTCATAATTTCCTCTTTCGAAAACTCTCTAGAGACCATACTCAGTGGTCATTACAAAAACCTTGAACTTGGCTTTCCAGAATGAGTAGTGTTCTCCATTGAAACCTGGAGGTCGTTGATCGAAGCTCCATCGGTAGAATACCGTCCATATTGATCCTTCTCGAACTGTTAAACTCTTTAGAGAAGACCTAGCTTTGATACCAAATGAAGGTGGAGCTGAATCACTAAGAGGGGGGTGAATTGGGGATTCTGAAACTTTTTCATTTTGCTATGTTTTTGTGCAACAAAACAGGGGTGAACAGATGGTGTAGAGAAGAATAGCTCGACACAAAGATTTATACTGGTTTGGTCTAACTCCTTGACCTACGTCCAGTCCCCAGACACTCTGGGATTTCCACTATATCAAGGATTACACACTCTGTACTCAAGAGATAGTTCTCTCACTAGAACTCACTCCCCCTTACAAGTTGTAATCAATGAACCCAACCACCAAGTCCCCTGACTTGTGGTTCTTTACAATAAATGATTCACAAGTAGAAAAACTCTCACAAAGAGTAGATAATGTTAAACACCGAAGCTTATTATGTCAAAAGACAAAATACAAGTGAAAACGTAAAGGTAGTTGAGAAACTTAAATGCTTGTGCGTTTTCAGATGTGTTGGTTGTTGTAGAGACTTGAATGCAGTCCTATTTATACTCAGAGATCATTAAATGACCGTTGCTATCCAATAAATCCGTTGGAGAAGATCGCCAAGATTAGCAGATGGTTTAGTCATGTTTCTCTCTCCAATCTTCACCTAACCCAGCTGGTTAGATGATCGAGTTGACTCTCGCGAATTTGTCCGTTGGAATAGCGGTTGCTTGTTGTAGAAATTATTCTTTAATGCTTTGCAATCGTGTGCAGATGGATTGAGCAAAAGTATGCAAGAGTCGGGTTCAGCATTTAATGTTCGACATCACCTTTTGCTTTTCCTTTTAATCTTCAATAATCATTCTTTAAGCAAACGAAACTCACTAAAAAGATGGTTAAACATAGCGAGGGAATAGTAGAGAATAATCCTGGAAGATATTATGTTCAAAGACTAAGGATTCACAAATTGCCTGGTTTGATTTTCAAACTTAGCGTTCAATACTCGAGTGTGTTCATCAATACTCGAGTGTGTCATTGTGCACTTAAGTCAATACTTGAGTATTCATTATGATACTCGAGTATTCATCTTCAGAGAGGAATCATCGAGTTTTGACTTTGGACCTTATCATTGAAGTAAGGTCAATACTCGAGTGTCCAAATCAATACTCGAGTTTTGAACTTTTGATATGAAAATAAGTTTAAGTTCAAAACCTCAATACTTGAGTATTGACTTCAATACTTGAGTGTTCAAATCATTGATAGAGGACAAAGCTTTCTGTATGCCCAATACTCGAGTTTTCAACTCAATACTCGAGTATTCATTCATCTTGAAATACTTTGTGAAGTCTTTCCCAAGTCAATACTTGAGTGTTCAAATTGTTGTCAAAAATGAAAGCTCTCTGTAAGTCCAATACTCGAGTTTCCATAATCAATACTCGAGTATTCATTCATTTTGAAAAACTTTGTGAAAAACTCAATACTTGAGTATTGGAATGAATACTTGAGTATTCAATAAACATATGTTAAATATGAAAGCTTTGTGAAAGTTCAATACTCGAGTATGTAAAACCAATACTCGAGTTTTCATAAGGTGACAAGCTTGATATCTCTCTGTATGTTCAATACTCGAGTATTCATGTTAATACTCGAGTTTGGCTCAGGGTCAAAAACTTGGAGTGCTCTCTGTCAAGTCAATACTCGAGTATTGTCTCCAATACTTGAGTATTGCTCTGTGTAATGATTTTTGAGCAACTCTTTGTCAAGTCAATACTCGAGTATTAGAATGAATACTCGAGTGTTGCTTTGACAGTAGGTTTTCCATCTTGCCAAAGATAAACTTCAATGTATGTTTACAACTGTTAATTATCATCAAAACCACATAGAGAACTAACAGTATTCTCACTTGGCACCCAATAATCCAACACATCGACCTCGTTATTAGAGTATTTTAAATTACCTACATACCCATTTGCCATAACATTTTTTTCTCCTTCAGATTGACAAACTATCTTCCCGTTCTACAGTGGCTTCCTCTGTGGCATCGCTGTGCCCACCCGCCCACCCCACCCCACCCCACCCCCAAACAAAAAACAATTGCTTCCTCTTCGTCGTCGTTTGTATCACGCTTTCTTCCCCTTATAGATGCCTTCCTCTCCTTTGTTGCTAGTATTGCCCTTTCTTTCCCCACAAACACCTTGCTCTCCACCTCTGCCGTTGTCGGCATAACTCTCTCTTCGCCTTCTAGTTGCCTTCCTCTATGTCGTCGCTGACATCCTTCTCTCTTTCTCTTCCTCCCCTCTCAACAAATGAAATCTCCAATCCATATCTCCCTCCCCGACACAGATCTCCAACCCTTAAAACAACCCAACATTGCATTGTTGCCATTTTTTGCTACTCATTAGCTACCTATCTGATCTGGTCAAGTTAGACTTCTTGCTAGTGGTTTGTACTAGTAATTTTCGAATCTCTCTTTCCCATCCTTGAAACTCTTCTCTTTTTTATCATATCGATTTGCTTCATACAAATAGTATTACTACGAAAATGCTATAATTTACAGTTCTTTTAAAAAAAATATATTTAACTGTCTAATAACAGGTATTATTTTTGACGATTAAACAATAAATAAAATTCAAGCTTCAATTAATAAGGTTACAGAGTTGGCCGAGGATGTTACTACATTTAGAGCTATTAAACTCAATTAAGATCATATCAATGTGGTGGTATTGGACATTCAACACTTGATTAAGGAACTTTTTTTCTTTTAATGTTTTAATTGTTACTCTTCTAGTTTTCTAGATAAGCTCATTTATTGTCTTTTAGTCTGCTTTCTTGAAATTCACCATAAAACTTGTTAATGTTATCAATATCATTTTTGTCCTTTGCGAAAAAAGGGTTGGGCTAGCCTGTGGTGGGGAAGGGCCTAAAAGGGCTGGCTCTTTAGAGACCACATGTCATAAAATCTACTTATTAGTAAAGCTTGGCCTTCAGATATGTGGGTTTAGGGCTAGCCTACAAGCTTTTAGGCCATTTTATTAAAGGGAAAATTATGCACAGGTCCCAAGGAACAAAAAAAATAATACAAAAAAGTCCATTGAAATCACCAAATTACACAGAAGTCCCAAAGGACTTGTTTAATATTATTTGTATGGAAAAAAATCTAGGTTTTTAAATGTTGTTGTAAATATAGACATTTCCTATTTTAAATATGACTTTTTCTATTGTAAATGGCCAAATTTTAAATTTTGTTGTAAATACTGACCCTTCCCGTTGTAAATCTTTTTTTTTTTTTTTTTTTTTTTTTTTTTGTAAATGACCTCTTTACATAAAAAATCCAGGTGTTTAAAGGTTGTTGTAAATGTTAGTTCTCTATGTATTTTGATGATAACTGAAAATTGTAAACAAAATGGGAAGTTTTCTTTTGGTAAGTTGAAAAACTCGAGTTTTGCTTCAAAACTCGAGTTTTTGATCTTACCGAGAAAATCCGAACTACGCAAAACCGCCGGGTTTTAGAGAAAACTCAGTTTTCACCATACGAGACTTCTCGATATTTTTGGAAAAGACAAAACTCCAGTTTCCATTGAAACTCGAGTTTTGGTCATACGAAGAGTCTCCAACATTTTAGGATTGTGAAAACTCTAGCTTTGGTACAAAACGACGGTTTTCGGTTTGCCATGAATTTTCCAAGTTTTACTAAGATTTGTGAAAACTCGAGTTTTGTTTGGAAACTCGAGTTTTGACTTGGCCGAGAACTCTCAAGTTTTACACGTTTTGAAAAACCGCGGTTTTGGGAAAACCTCCAGTTTTTGACTTAGCATAGTTTTTCTCAAAGCTTTCATGATTAAATGAAAACTCGAGTTTTGACTCGGGCAGAGAGCATTCATGTTTTACCCAAATTTTGAAACCGCCGGTTTTTCATGAAAACCTCCGATTTTGACTTGGCACAGTTTTCTCTAAGTTTTCACACTTAAATGAAAACTCGAGTTTTTTTGGAAACTCGAGTTTTGGCCAACCCGAGAGCATTTGCAGTTTTTAATGTTTTGAAAACCGCCGTTTTGGATAAAAACTCAAGTTTTGATGTTTTGGACTAAAATCAATTAAACATGTCAAAAGTCCAAAACTCAAGTTTTGATAAACAAAACTTGAGTTTTCATTGCGAGTTTGAAATTCAAATCGACGAATTTGAGAAATCTTCTTGTTTAATCTTAATATTTCCTATCATCATTCATTAATATTCCTAGCTATGTTTAACCACTTTGTTAGTGAGTTTCAGATGTTTTAAAGGATATTAAATGAAGATTTGAACTAAAGCAAAAAGTGACGTCAGCACATTAAATGCAAACCCAGAAAACTTGCATACTTTTGGGTAATCCTTCTGCACACGCTTGCAAAGGATTAATGTCTACCTTCCACATCCAAGTACTTGCTATTCCAACGGATTAATATTCAAGAAGTCAACTCGAACTTCGTACAACCGGATTAAGTGAAGAATAGAGAGAGAAGAGGACCAAAGCTTAACCTAATCCTTGTCTAATGAAGGCAACGGTTATATTGAAGATTACAACGGTCATTTAATGCTCTCTTGGTATAAATAGATCTGCATTCAATTCTTCTCAACTAACACATCTCTGAAAACGAATTGCATTCAAGTTTCACAACTACTCTTTCGGTTTTCACTTGTAAAGTATCTTTTGATACATAGAGCTTCGAGTGTTTATTCTTATCCACTCTTAGAGAGAGTTTCTTGATTGTATATCATTTATTGTTAAGAATCACAAGTCAGGGGACTTGGTGATTGGGTTCATTGATTACAACTTGTAAGGGGGAGTAAGTTCTAGTGAGAGAATTACTCTTGAGTACAGAGTGTGTAATCAATTGTGAAAGTGAAAAACTCAGAGAGTCTGGTGACTGGACGTAGGTCAAGAGGTTGGACCGAACCAATATAAATACTTGTGTCTTGCTCTTCTTCTCTACTCTTTGTTCATCTCTGTTTTTATTGTTCAAAATAGAGCATTTTGAAAAAGTTTTATAATCCCCAATTCATCCCCTCTTGGTGATTAAGCTTCACTTTCAGTAAATATAGGCATTTCCTATTGTAAATATGACTTTTTCTGTAGTAAATGGATAGATTTTAAATGTTGTTGTAAATACAGCACTTCCTGTTCTAAATCAAGTCTTTTTCTGTTGTAAATGACCTCTCTACGTTCAAAATCCAGGTGTTTAAATGTTGTTGTAAATATGGACATTTCCTGTTGTAAATATGAATTTTTTTATTGTAAATGGTCAATGTTTAAATGTTGTTGTAAATATGGCATTTTCTGTTGTAAATATGGCATTTCCTATTGTAAATACAAATAATATCAAAAAAGTCCCTTGGGGCTTCTGTGTAATTTGGTGATTTCAAAGGACTTTTTTTGTAATTTTTTTGTTCTTTGGGACCTGCGCATAATTTTTCCTTTATTAAAACAAGCTATATGTCCCTATGCATTGCATGAAACTGTATTGTACCTGAAAGTTATGATAGTAGTATATGTAAAGACATAATGTTAGGTAGTATGATTATCAAAATATGTTGATAGGTAATAAACATGTGAAATTGACGTTGAAAGTTAAATAGAATTAATTTGATTATCATTGTTAGAAAATGTCCAAAATTGTTTTTGTATATGAAGGGAATAACATTTACATCCCACTAGCATAATTGTTTTTATATGTAACACCCCAAATTTCATACTTCAAGTTGTGTCGATTGACACTTAGTTTTAGAAAAATTGACAGAGTTTGAGGTGCTACCACTCAGAGTAATGCGGAACGGAGAGCATGCGCTTACATTTGGACAATGAGTAACTGATATAAAATGTCCAGGCATAGGCTGATATTAAAAATTTCTCTAAGGAATATTCATGTGATACAATAACACAGGACTTGTATAATTACAACTCTTGAACAGTAACTATACATCCTTAAACCAAGCCTTAACTAGACTTGTGGCTCAGAACCTAATATAGTTAATCAAACCCATTTGGCCAGGCCGGGTAAAGTCTAGTGGAAGTCTCCCCGTGTTTCACGGCGACTTATTGACTAAACCACATAGACAACCCTTTCTTAGACACCAAACGGTTTGAGATAACTTTATCGAATTCAGGCCAGAACTAGTCCCTATTAAACTCCTTTCGGCATTTGCTTTGACCGGGACCTCTTCATGGCTCTGTCTGCTAATGCTTCTTTTCAGATCCATCCGTCAATGCCTCCACTGATCCAAGTTCCATTCCTGAACCTTAGACAAATTTGAGGTCCAATACCCATCGGACCTCATGTAACAATTAACCTCTATAGCAGATATGACAATATATGATAGATATTCATTACATATCAGCATCAACCATACATAGCACACAACAAATGTAAAGTTACAACAATACATAAGCACACAATAGGTGTAATGTTAATAGCACAACAATACATAGCACATAGAAAATGTAATGTTTGCAACGTTTGCACTAACCAGTGCCACGACAGCTTCTTGTGTCCTCAGCGCTAGGAAAACAATACTACGACGTTATCAAGACTATAACCCGCATAAAGCTGAATGTATATAAACAGGTGACCTAAGCCCTACAAACTTAGCCATAGTGCATGACCCAAGACCTAGTCTTGTCCATCACTTCATGAATCAATCAATCATATATAATCATACAAGATATAAGCGATTAAAGTTACTAGTACGCGAATGTACCTTTCACCGTGTAATTCCCAAACGCCCGACCTTTTGAATCCAACTCCGAACTTCCCAGATATCCTATATATTATCATCGGATTATTTCCTTTTCTATGATATTAATATCATATCTCCTAGAATAATATCAAAAAGGATATTTTCACCTATTTTGACATTTCTACCCTTGGTGGACTTGTTATTATAATTTTTCCCTTACATTTTCTTAAAAAGGAAATACTGGATTTTCTGGGTATATTTTGCAGTAACTTTGGAAAATCATAGATAATTCCACAAAAATCGGAATGAGGTTCCGTAAAATTCCTCATGACCTTTGACATGTCTATTTTCAAGCATAAATTAACTATGAATTTAAAAACTAAACTCAAGAACTTGCTTGATCTTGCTTCTACTCCTTCAAGCTACTCCTCACTCACTCTCTACTCTTTAGAAATCACCTCCTTGAGCTGATTTGGTGTGAAGAATGAAGAGAGGATTGCTCTCTATTTATAGGAAAAATCCAAGAGCCTCCACCCTTGGATCATTTTTCTTCATCAATGGCTTATGTTGATTTGGTTTTCCATGAAGACACATTTTATGACTCAAAGGTTCTCATTGGTTAGTTTTAATTACATAGGATTAAACCCATTTATTTTAATTTAACATGTGCTCTTAAATATTATTTTATAATATCTCCCCCCATGTGCAAATCTAATGATTCAAGCTTCTTATTGGTTCCTTTATTTTCATGAGGATTTAGCTTAATTTGGTGATTAATTAACTAGGGCCATTGGATTTAATTTGTGTTTGTTTAAATTCAATCCTCATTCTTAATCCATGGCTCAAGTCTCCCATTGGTTTAATTAATTATCTAAGGATTTAGATCATTTTCTTGATTTCTCATTGGCTAGATGTTATTGTTGACTTTTCAACATTAATTAACAAAGTTTAATTAACTCCTAATCTAATGCTTATATGCCTTTTAATTGCATTGGTCATTGGTAATTTTGATTTCCCTTAATCAAGTTGAAATCATAAGCCACTAACCTCAATTAGCACAAGCTAATTTGCCAATTATGAATTGCTACTCTATGTTAATTTGGCTAAGGGTCTTCATAACTCTTTCTTTATCTCCTTTGATTATAAATTAATTACTATTTTATGTGCTATTTATCTCATATTAAATAGCCCTTAAATGTAGCTAGGGTTGGAAACAGGCCAGGCCAGGCCCCACCCTTAACAGGCCAGGCCTGTTATGTAAGGGAGTGGCCTGAGCCTGGCCTGTGGCCTGTTATAGGCTTAAATTTTGGCCTGAGCCTGGCCTGTTACAAGCTTGGCCTGGCCTGTGGCCTGTTAAGAGGCCTGTATTTTTAAAAATAGGCTAATAGACCTCAACGAGAAATAGGCCTAAAACAGGCTTACTGTGAACAGGCCAAATACAGGCCTCCTGTAAACAGGCCGAAAACAGGCCTACTGTAATAGGCCAAAAACAGGCCTACTGTAATAGGCCGAACACAGGCCTACCTTAAACAAACCAAAAACAGGCCTACTTTAAACAACATAACAGATTCTACAACAACATAAAACAACATCCCATGAATAAAGTTCACAACATTCCACCAAAATAACAGAACAGCAGCTATAGATGCTAGAGTATATTATGTGCATCCTTAAATTCAATCAAACTCCTCTCACACATTTTTACAAACACCTTATGTGCACCCTAAGATCAAGTTACAATCAAGCATAAAATAGTTGATAAGTTTTCCTTTATATTATTTGGGCACGCAAATGAGTTAAGTTCGTGATATATGCCAATCACGCGCATCAATAATCTAAAGTACAAAGTTCCAATTTGAAATGAATTGAAAATTAATTGAACAGAATGCTATAATCATGAGCCTAAGTGAAACAGATTCTTGCAGTTTTAACACCGAGAAAGTAAATTTTAACTACTTCAAGCATTAGGAATGTAGGTGCTTCCAAGCACTACTTTCTCATTCTACATGTCAATTCACTTCACTGTGAAAAGAAGTAACAAAAGCAAAAAAGGAAAAAAAACAAAACAAAAACAAAAAAGACTTTAGTTTTTCGTGATGTTGGAATCACAGTTTAATCATAGAGATACGGGTAAACAAGAAAGCATGTTTTGACGCAATCAAACTAAAGCCACTAGTTTATTACAAAGACACAAGGGAAAGGAAAATCCTCTCTATCTCTTTTAAAGACGTACCCCTCATTCTTCTGCCTGCCTCTACTTGATCCAATTCCTTTCCAAAATCAACATTAGGATGCCAAAAACATGACATTCTTTATCCTGAAAAAAAGTTGAAATATAAGCCTTCTCAAGTGAAAGAAATGTTAACACTCCTAGAAGTATAACTTGCCAGATTTATGGAGATGTATAAAGAGAGGGATCATAACTAAAAGATGTTGAACCAAACCAATTCCACCATCCGTAGAAAAAATATGGACGGCTTTCTAATTTTTCCCCAAAGAAAAGATATATATCGTGGCTAAATTAAACACCATTTCATATCGTTTGAGTGCAGAAAATAACACCCATAAAGTAATCAACAGGGCTACCCAAAACACAAAAGTAAAATACATCATTAATGATCCCCTCCAAGCCTAACACGACCTTCTATTTGGAGTCGCGCAAAGCAACAATGCCTGTGGATCGCCACCACGCAATTTGTGTAGCCTCTATATCAGCATGTTTGCTGGCGGGACAACCCATTTTTCGAGAAAACAAAATCGTAGAAAGTTATGGCTCTTCCAGCAGGCAAGTGTGTCCTATCGATAATTCAAAGCAAATCGAACACTAAATAGAAGCTTAAACGCCAATTCGAACCACCAAAAGCAAATCAAACACTTAACGAAGTAAATAGAAGAGGCACTGAACCAAATCAAACACTTATACTTAAAAAGGTGACCAAATCAAACAAGCAGAAGCAAATACTTACCAATTTGTCGGTTAGAGAGAGGTCCGGCCGAACAATGAACGAAGAAGAGGCACTGAATCAGTAAAAGCAACGAAGGTTAGGTTTGTCGGTGAGAACGAGGAGCAGCCAAACTCTGAAACTTAACTTTGTCGGTGAGAACGAAGTCCGGCCGAACAATGAACCAGCAGAAGCGACGAAGCTTAGGCACCGTGAGACGCCGAGAGTGAGTGTGAGAGTGAGAGTGAGGAGCGGCACTGCGCGAAGTCGAAGAAGAAGGAAGGTTTTTGACCAAAAAAGAAGACAGAAGGTTAGGGTTATTTTGAAATAAGCAAGATCATCAACGTGTCAAAATCTGAAGGGACGATAAAGAATACAAATTTACAATTTTACCCCCATAACAGGCCGGCCTGACAAGCCTAAAAGGCTTATTGGGAGGCCTGGGCCTGGCCTGTTAGGGAAAAAAGGCCAAAAAAAAGGCCTTGGCCTGGTCTTTTAGCCTGACAGGCTAGGCCTGACCAGGCCAAAAACAGGCCAGGCCATAGGCCCCTGGCCTTTTTCCACCCCTAAAAGTAGCCTCATAATTAACCATTAGTCAATTAATTCCAAAGTGAAATTTACACAAAAAAATATAGTTAATAGATTATATTTCTTTGAGACACATATTCACCTTTGTATTTTGCTAATTATTTGCCAAAATACAATGTTTATAAGAATTATGAAAGTTAGGGTATTACATGATAGCCATCAAATGCCTATTAGGTGATTATGTTTTGTGATTAATGATTTGATGTCTATTTTTAAATTCAATAAAATTGAGTTCATGATTAATTTAAAGTATATTGTCAAATTCAATTTACTTTATTACCTTATCTTCAAACTCTATTTATAAGAGTTGGGAATTAAATGGGAATAAGATTCTAATAAATTTGAATAACTTAGAAACGAAAAAGCATACTTTTAGTCCGTAGTTATTATTAGTAATAATTCAAATCAAACTACAACCACTTATGGTGCGTCCAAAAACCTCAATTATCGTGTGCCCAAAAAGCCTCAAACACTTATACGATATCAAATAATTCTTGTAGATAGAGAAAATGTGATAGGTTCACTAGTGCAAAAAGGGCTTTAAGACCGCCTCATTTAGAGCGGACAATCGACACACCGGTCTTAAAGGAATGACCGTGGCGGTTCCGTAAATATAAAGAACTTCTTGAACCGGACCAATTTTTCACCGCTCTTAAAAACATTATTGAGACCGACTAAAAAACAACCGGTCTTAAAAATTGAATTAAAATTTCAGTTACTTTATAAATATATCCCATATAGCCGTACTTATATTTTTACGTCAGTAAAACATAATAAGGAAAAATTTAAATATAAAAAGTCTAAAGTTTTAAGACCGAACTTATTAACAAGACGGTCTTAAAAGTTTTCTTTTATGACCGGACATATGATACTTCGGTACGAAAAAGTTCATTAATATTAAGGGCGTTTTACAAGGAACGGTCTTAAAGGTTAAACTTTTAAGATCGGACTTTTAATATGACCGGGATTAATGTAAATATTAAGACCGTCTCTTTTGCGTCCGGTCTTAAAAATCCACGCAAGATATACATTTCTTCGCGCGAAAGCTTTTGTTACTCGTGGAGAACCTCATTCACGTTCCGAAACCCTTTTGCATTACTCTCTTCCTCGCCCACATACAATCAGCCCCTGTTACTCTCTCATTTGCTCAGGCATTCCTCTCTTCCTATCTCGAAAATGGACGGTGAAAACGATTCTATTCGTGTTCCGGCAACGCCAGTTCCTGGTGTGACTGGTGTGAGTGAGAACGAACCCTCTTCATCTCACAATGAGGCTCGTAATCGCCCGCACACGTGGTAGAAGAGGCACACGAATGATGGATGTGACCCTAAGTTGAACTTTCGGGTCAAAGCTCGAGATTCGGTTTGATGGAAGGTTGGAACCCGTCGGTCCTAATAAAAGCAAATATAATAGTTTTGTCGGCTGTCTAGCACGCAAAGCAAGGTTAGCATCTTGACGGATGAGTGGAAAAGTGTGGACTCTAAGAATGTAAAGGATCCTATTTGGGAGACTATCCGGGCTACATACACTGTCCCCGATCGTCGAGAAGTTGAAAGACAAGACATTGTCTTATTGTGCTGATCGGGGAGGAAGTTTAAGACCTTTCTCGCTAACACATATATTTTCTCGAGGTTCGCCCGCCAAACATCCTTGGGAAGTTTACACATTTATTGATGAACGAATTTGGCCACAATTTGTTCTTGCGGACCACTCCGAAGCTCGGTGAGTTTATATTTAGTTTTGTTTTCCCTTTTGTTTGCTTATTAACCGTGCGGATATGTGAATGTTATTGTGTTCATCTAATCCCGTTAGTTATATAATGGTTCGGTGTGTGAATAGAAGTATACATTTCCCGCCTTTGTCTATGCAAGTCTGATATGTAAACCTTGAAAAGGTAAATTACTTATGAGAAGGTATTAATTGTGTAATGGTTTGTCTTGCAAAGGAGGAAATGAATAGTCTTAAAAGGTGGAAACTTTATATACCCAGTTGTTACTATCTAATGGGGACCGCTGATCCCACTGGATGCCCTAAAAAGGATCAAGTTTGTATTATTTTGTAAGCATAATTCTCTTTTGTTTCTTAACCTATCTATCTAGCTAGCACTACAAAACATAATTAAGCAGAAGTGAAGAATTTGACTACTGTTTGATTGACGTTCATATGAAGCAGAAGTTCTCTAATTTCTGTTAGTGACATGCATGGCTGGAATTCATAATTAATATATGTTTTCAATTCGATTCACGTAAAAGAAGGGAACAAGCACGGGAGATAGGTAGAAAGAATGATTGCCCTCATAGGGCTTTTCGCGGCGTATATCAAAAGGCCGAAAAAGATTTGATGGCGGCCAAGCGGAAGAGATTGGATGATGAAGAAGAATCCAATCCTTCTGTGATACATGCTCCTCCATCTCCAATACGTCGCGAGGAGTTGTGGTTGCATATTCGGCAAAAGCCAAGCGGCGCCTACACCAAAGATGAACAAACTCGTCTAGTTTGAAAGAATTGTAAGTATCGTTATTATTATTTTTTAGTTACTAAACATGTTTCATTACTAAGCTTCTCATTATCTCGTATCTTACGGGAAGATCTTAAAAAGAAAGAAGCAGAGGGATCTTTTGTGTCGGACGGGAGGAATGATGTTCTGACCGTTGCGACCTGAAAATCGGATCACCCGGGGCGTGTAAGGGGGATTGGAGGATGGGTAGGCATAAAGCAAGTCTTTGGTACATCCAAATGCCATAGACAAAGTATGGTTACCCGGGAGGAGATGGACCAGATGCTGTCTGCTAAAGAAGCTTCAATGACTGCAATGTTTCAATCCCAGATGAGCCAGATGAGGGAGGAACTGAGTCAGATGAGGCTGCTTTTGAGCAATCATCCAGAGACCAGTGTTCCCTTCACACACTCACCTGCAACTGTGCAGCAGAGCACTAGAGGGAGCTGCATTGTTGGACAATCAGAGCAACCTTGTGACCTTTATGTGGAGGATCCCGATCATCATGATGGACGATTATTGGTTGCAAAAGGGACTGTTCACAACTTGGGATCAACTGTACACCACCAACAAATGCCTGATGATGAAGTCAGAGTGTCAATTGAAAAGGTGATCATTGATGCACTGCTCCCTCTCCAACTGATGAGCTAAAGCTTGTGAGTGATGTCAAGGGAACCTTCATCCCTTGGCCAGTGATGCTTGTACATGTCTCTACTGCTCCTGAAGCTTCAACCCCTCCTCCTCAAGTTCCATCCCCTCGTCAAGCTCCATCCCCTCCTCAAGCTCTATCCCCTACTGCTAAGTTTAGACATTTTTATGAAGTAAGTATCTTCTGTCTATGAGTACTTAATTTAAATACATCGTTTAGACATACATACATATATACTAATTCCCTGATTGATGTCATTATTGTAGGTTCTTGCATCAAGAATTGGTTCAAAAGGGCAGGATCAACGATTTTGGATTCTTGTGCCCTGTCTATTCAAGTCAAACATCCATGCAGGAGAGACAGATGTACATATCAAAGAGGTTGTGTGAAGTGAGAAAAAAGTTGTACTTTTTGCCATTCTTCCACAGGTACATATAAAAAATCTTGTCCGCAATTAATTCTGCTACATATATCACTGAGTATAGTTTACTGCTGTGAATTTTTCAGCCGCTACTGGCAGTTGGTCCTCATGTGCATGGAGGAGCATAAAGTTATCTTCTTATGCTCCACTCACGGTGAGCCATTGCCTACATTGGTGCAGACCATCAACGAGTAAGCATGTCATTTTGATTCTCTTGTCTCGAAATCTCTCGCCGTGAATTTTCGTGAATCATTGATAAATTTGTGATTTTGATGATAGTGCCATGAGGACCTTCCAAAGAGCGAGAAAAGAAAAGGAGTGGTACTCGGGACAAAGACCCCATATGGTAGGACGAGGTTGGTACAATATTTGTAGCACACTGCCTTGTGAACTTGGTCACTAAGCTATATATATGCTCTTATATATATTTCTTGTTCTTTTTAGACCCGTCGGCAACCACCGGCGTCCAACTTATGTAGCCAGTACATCATGAAACGCATGTATGATATTACCACGCAAGGGGATACTAAATTAACTGCAAAGGTAAATGTATTTGATGTTACATATTACGCAAGTTAATTCAGTTTCTGGCTTACTATTACAAATGAAATATGCACGCAAGTTGATTCAGTTGATGTCTTTAATGTTATAGATGTTTCAATGCACTGCTCCCTTTTCTAATGATGAACTGGAGCACAAACGCAATGTGTTTTGTGAATATCTGTATGGTCTGATCTTAGAGTCACAAAAAGGACAATAATTAATGTCCTAAATTCATTTGTATGTATATTCCGTAGCAACAATAATCGATCTTCGTAAATTTGTTTATTTTTTTGAACAATTCATTTGTAAATATACATAGGCAATGTAAAATTCAATAAATAAATTTAGTTAATTTTTCGAACAATTTTCTTGTGTCCATTTTGGGTTTCGAATGTATTATTGGATGGTGGATATAGCTATTTAATTTAGTGTTTGAAATTTGAGACTTTTAGGACCGTTCATTAACAAGATGTCTAGTCTTAAAGGTCCGCAAAGTCTTCGGTGTAAAAAGTATGAGACTTTTAGGACCGTATATTGCTTTAGTGTCTGCTCCTAAAAGCTTAAAAGTCCGCATGAACTTTTAGGTCCGGACGTATTATAAAAGGTCGATCTTAAAAGTCACTCTTAAAAGCCCGCTTAACTTTTAGGACCGTATTATTATAAATAATCAGTCTTAAAAGTCCTTTGCTTACAAGTCTGCTTAACTTTTAGGACCGTATATTTTTATTTGTGCGATCTTAAAAGTCAGTCACCTTTAAATACCTCTTTTTAGACAAATTAAATGGATAGGGTTGAAGACAACCGAGGTTCTGGCGTTCTGCTCAAGCTAGATCCTTCATTATCGTCGTTTTTACCTTTCCATATGTGGAGCAAAACATTATCGGTGTCCCTTTTATTTTGTCTTTTTTCTTTTGTCGGAAAAAGAAGGAAGATAATGAAAAGGACACTTTGTTTCCAATATGGGGAGGTAAAAGCGACGATAACGAAGGTCCAACCTTGAGAAAAATAGTCACTTTGTTTGTTCTTATTTGAATAAGGTAAATGATCCTTTTTTTTTTTGTATGTTCTTAAGCGTATTCTGCGAATTTCTGTTGTTGATTTACACAAGGACAATGTTTTGTTTGTTTCCTTTTTGTCGGAAAAAGAAAGACGATAATGAAAAGGACAAGAGGCAATCGGATATGGAAACCAAAGCTGACAAAAAATGGCAATGTTTTTAGGACCGTCGATTTACTAACTAAAAGTCTTCGTTCTTTTATTTTAGGTTTTTTAGTCTACGCCATTATCCATCCTTCATAGTTGCCTTGTTTATTGCTTTCCGCATTCGAGATAATGGATAAAGAACTAAACTCGCACGAGAACAAAATTTAAAAATATTTTATTTACTAATTTTTTTACGCTGCCTTATAGGGGTAGCGATCACAAAAAAAACAAAATAAAAAAGCAACAAAATAAAAACTAATCCCTCTCGTAGTCGGAGAGGGAGGGGGCGTCGAAGTCATTGGAGTCGTCTTCAGTGGGATCGTACTTCACGTCATTGGCGTGAGTACCATGTTCAGCTTGTTGTTCATGATATGAGCAAGCTGAACCAATTGGCCCAAGTGTCAATCGATTTGATCGACGCGGCCACCTGCTGATCGCACCAACCGCTTCTGGTCGGATTTGGAGGAGGCGGTGGCGGAGGGGGCCGAGGTTGAAGAGGAGGAGGAGGAAACGGAGGACCCGGGGGAGCAGCCATTACGGTGGGGGGGCCGAGGTTGAAGAGGAGGAGGAGGAAACGGAGGACCGGGGGAGAAGAATGTGAAGAAAGTACAAGAACAACGGGTTTAAATAGAGAACCCATCCTGAACAATGTGAAACGCCGGAAACTTTAATGAGGAGATGCATTGTTCATCAGAGTACAAGGAGACGTCTAGTTGGGAAGTTTATCTAGAAGCCGAAGAGACTTTGCATCATTCATTTGAACAGTGTGTAAGTTAGGGTAAATGATAAAAGGTCGGTCTTAAAAGTAAGACTTTTAGGACCGGACTTATTATAAAAGATCGGTCTTAAAACAAAAAATAAATAATAGAATTTTATACCGCATACCTATAAGTACCGGGTTAATGATAAAAGGTCGGTCTTAAAAGTAATTTAGACTTTTAGGACCGGATAGTTTAAAAAAGGTCGGTCTTAAAATAAAATGAATTGCAAAAATATTAAATAATGGAATTTTATACCGCGTACCTATAACTCCTTATTAATTCCTCACTACCTCGTAACTCCAAACCGCGTACGTGGCTATCTCGAGAACTCTTCCGCCTTTATTAAGTAACTCCTCATACCTCTCTCTCGCCCCACCCAACTGCTCAAACCATGGTTAGATACAAGATCACCGCTCGTAGGGGTACTCTTACTCGTGATGGTCGTGCCTTCCGTCGATCGTTATACGGTGCGCCTCCTCCATCGAGAGTGCGTTCCATTGTGACAGAAGAGTCTCGGGTCGTTAGACCCACTGTTATTTCTTCGGATGATGAAGAGATTGCTACACCCCCCTCCATCCCGCTCCCCTCTCCAACCAATTGGCCCCAACGTGCCTCCCGCCGACCCATCTCCTCTTTCCTCTAGTGATGCATTGTGGCCGATGCAACGAAGACAGAATTTGCTGATCTCCGGCGGGAAATTAATGTCGTTTCACGCCGAAATCGCCAAGGCTTTGGAGGATAATAAGCTTTAGGAGATGTTTAGTCGATTCTTGTTTTTGATAATTTTTCGCTTGTTTTTCTTTTGTATTTTTTCTTGTGTACGTGCATATGCAAGTAATATATGTAATTAAAGAAACTCCAGTTTTCCTTTAATTTTTATTCATTCAGTTTCTGCGCTCGCCAAATCCTTTTTTAGAAATCATGAAACCGAGAAATTTTAGGACCGGATTATTATAAAACTTCGGTCTTAAAAATTTTTATATATAGAACCGTCTACTTTTTAATGAACCGGTTTAATTGTCTCAATTTAGGTCCAGTATTATAAAACTCCGGTCTTAATAAAATCCAAAATATAAAACATGCCTCGCTCCGTCGAGCGGAATATTAAATTTCCTCTCTCGAACTTCTCTTGTCGCGCCTAAAGTGTTACTCGTGTTCCGTCGCCACTTTCACCGGGTTCGCGTTGCTCTCTTGACAATCACTTTCTGGTTCCTTAGCTAAACGTCTATAGACCAAGCCGTAAGAGGTGTTTCGGTTAGATAACTTTATGATTTTCCCGCTCATTGTTCCGGGTTTTTCCGGGTTGAGCGAAATCGATCAAATGTTCTTGTGGGTTTGTGTTGTTAATGGATATTGTATTTTGAAGATTATAATTGCACTTTAGACCTACCCAACCGACCAATAAATGTTTTTAGGTTACTCTTACTGTCCGCAACATCAACGTTCATGGCGGGAGAAGAAAGACTAAGCAAACACATTTGAATTTATATGCTACAAAGTGAGTCCACAAGACCTTCATGCGATGCGATGCTTTTAATTTCCTCGTCATGCATTTATTTTGGTTCTTGGATTCACTGCAATACATTTATGACCAAAAGTGATTCTTCATTCTGCATTTAATGAGCAAGTTTATCAGAAAAAAAAGGAAAAAAAAGACATAACCGACATTTGAGCATATATATGTATGTTAAATCTTTCCGTCTATATATATAGGAATTCTACTATGGATCACGGTTGGATAAATGCTAAACAGACGAGTGTTGAATATCGAATGGGGTGAGGGACTTTATAAAATTTGCTAAACAAAATGCCCATGATGAGGGTGGGAAGTTTTATTGCCCTTGTGTAAAACGTTTGAATGAGAGGCGTCTAAGTCCTGAAGTTATACACACACATTTAATTTGTGAAGGAATTTGTAAGATTTATATAGTATGGGTATGGCATGGTGAAAAAATACCAAGTGGGTCTCAACATAGGGAAGTGGCCTTTGATGATAATGACACGGATATGGATGATCACATAGAGGACATTATCCATGATGTAGGAGAAGAGGCTTTTCATCAATCACATTCATATGGTAATATTTGCAGTGATGCAGAGACCCCTCTATACCGTGGGTGTAAAAAATACCAATTATTGAATGCTGTATTGAAATTGGTAAGCTTGAAGGCACGTCATGGATGGAGCGACAAGAGTTTTTCAGAAATGCTTGAGGCTTTTAAGGACATGCTTTCGGACGATAATGTGTTGCCGCATCGATACTATGATGCTAAGAAAATACTTTGTCCACTCGGGGATGGAGTACAAAAAGATCCATGCATGCCCGAATGATTGCGTATTGTAGAGAAAAGAGTTTGAAGAGGAGCAGAATTGTCCGAAATGTGAAACCCCAAGGTACAAGTCAAATAAGGGGCCTGCAAAAGTGTTGTGGTATCTTCCAATCATACCAAGGTTCAAGCGGTTGTTTGCGAATGAAAATGATGCAAAAAATTTGAGGTGGCATGCGAGATGAGAGGATTTCGATGGAAAGCTTCGACATCCGGCCGATTCTTCTCAATGGAAGAAAATAGATCAATTATTTTCGAACTTCGGCGAAGAACCTAGGAACCTTAGGCTTGCCCTTAGCACGGATGGCATGAATCCATATGGAAGCCTTAGCAAAGATACATAGTTCATAGCCTGTACTACTGATTATTTACAACTTATCTCCAATGTTATGCATGAAATGAAAGTACATCATGCTGTCTATGTTGATTTTGGGACCGAAATGACCCGGAAATGACATTGATGTTTACCTTCAACCCTTGATCGAATACTTGAAGGAGTTGTGGGCAGAAGGTGTTGATGTTTTTGACTCTTTCAAGAAGGAGGTGTTTAAAATGCGAGCCATGATATTTTGTATATAAACGACTTCCCAAAGATATGGGAACTTGTCGTGGTATAGTGTAAAAGGCCATAAAGCATGTCCGGTTTGTGAAGAAGGCACACACTACCATCAACTTCAACATGGAAGAAAGACGGTTTATCTTGGACATAGGAGATTTCTTAGACGGGGCCACCCATATCGTCGATTAAAGAAAGCCTTTTTGGTGGCCAAGAGTATGAAGATGCTCCGATGGCATTGATCGGGGATCAAGTTTATGAAAAGGTGAAAAATATCAATGTCGTCTTCGGTAAGACCGCAAAGAGTAGAAAAGAAACAAATATATGGAAAAAGAGATCTGTATTCTTCGATCTTCCATATTGGCGCAATCTTGATGTGAGACACGTATTGATGTCATGCATGTGGAGAAAACGTATGTGATAGTATTGTCGGCACGCTTCTCAACATAAAAGGTAGTTCCAAGGATGGTGTGAAGGCAAGATTGGATCTGATAGCAATGGGAATACGCGAAGAGTTACATCCAAGGCTAGATGGGAAGAGAACTTATTGTCCCTCGGCTTCTCATACTTTGTCTAAGGATGAGAAACGAAGTTTTTGTGAGTGTTTACATGGCACAAAAGTTCCCGCAAGGTATTCTTCAAATTTGAAGAGGCTTGTATCGATGAAGGACTTGAAATTAGTAGGCCAAAAGTCTCATGATTGTCATGTCTTGATGCAACAACTACTCCCAATAGCTATTCGAGGCATCGCCGAATATGATCTTCGGGTCGTTTTGACTAGACTTTGTGTCTTCTTCAATGCGCTTTGTAGTAAAGTTTTCGAGATTGAAAAGTTGGATGAATTGGAGAATGAAGGATATCTTATCTTGTGCCACCTTAAGAAGCTTTTTGTTCCTACATTTTTTGACATCATGGTTCATCTAATTGTTCATCTAGTGAGGGAGATAAAGATGTGCGGCCCTATCCATTTATGGTGGATGTACCCAATTGAAAGATCTATGAAATTCCTAAAAGGGTACGTGAAGAACGCATACCGGCCGAAGCATCAATTGTTCGTAAATATGTTTTGAAGAAGCCATGGAATTTTGTCAAAATTATTTGGCCAAAGTAAGACATATTGGGCTTCCAAAACGTCGCATCTGATGGGGGTAGACGAGGATTCGATTTCTCTCACATGCAGTTCTCCCCATCCTCCCAAAGACTGGGCCGTTCAAATGTTGATCCAATGGTCCAGATTTAAAAAAAAAAAATTTGTCATTTTTGTCTTTTTCGAAAAAAAAGACAAAAAAAACAATTTTTTTTTTAAAATCTAGACCGTTGGATCAACATTTTAACGGCCCAGATCTGACTGTGAGAGATGGGCAGAAAAATTGAAAGGGAGAGGATCCGGTTCCGTAGACGAGGGGCTTCCGTAAAGAGTGTGGATCCTGATGAATTGTCACAAGTCCACTTATACATCTTGAATAATGTCGATGAAGTTCAAGCAAAGATAGCCGCACATAAAGCGGTTGTAAGGAAAGAAAATCATCGAATGACCGAACAAAGGTTGATTAGGGAGAATAATGTTAACTTTTGTAAACCGGTTCAAACAAAAGGTCGAGGGAGAGGAATGTGTTTCGATACAATCAAATGGTTAGCAGTGGTCCCGAGGTTGATGTCATAAGTTGGAATTCGTATGTGATCAATGGTTATACATTTTACACGAAGTCCCTAGATGATAGGAGCACAAATCGAATAGTGGTGTTATGTTAGAGGCTGAATCTATGCACTTTCCAGTTCGAAAGACAAGAGCCCTTTATTGGCGTCATGCCATATTATGGGGTTATTGAAGAGATTTGGGAGGTGGACTATGTGAAAATTAGATTTCCCATTTTCAAATGCAAGTGGGTTAATGTCAATAATGGTGTTCGGATCGATCGGCTAGGATTTACATTAGTCGATGTCAATGGTAGAAGTTTTGGAGATGAACCTTTTATTATGGCAGACTGTAAAACAAGTGTTCTATATCACCGATCAAGAAAATAAAATGTGGTCTCGTAGCTCTCCAAGGAAAGAGGGTCATTGATATTGATGAGGAAATGAATTCAAATTATGGTATTCCGAGAGTACTCCTTTTTCAAGGGGTCTACCTGGGACATAAACGAAGAAGATGAAGCGGATAATGAACCCGCATAAGAAGTGATCATCAAGAAGGGATATGGGAAGATATCACTTTATAAAAGAGTCAATTCATAAGGTAATATTCATATGCAGATTTCTTTGAAGACTTTAAGGCTTTAACTATATATATTATATTCCTTCTATCTATGTTCATAGTTAATGTCACCGACTATGAATTTTGTTCTTGTTTTATTTTTGTGGCATGGATCCGATCCAAAAGGGCATGTTATATAAGAGGATGTTACGTTGTTGGGTGGGGGAATCGATGAAGGCATGGTGAATATTATTTTGGGCGCATGTATGTTGTACTTGTAACTTATTATATTTGTAAGTAAGTTATCTTATTGTATGAATTAATTTAGGTGTTGTAGTCATAGTAATCATTAATTAAGAGGCCAAATAGCTCATGGTGAATAATATTTGTATTCTTTTTCCAATTCAATTTATTCAAATAATTGTTCATAGCTTGTAGCTTAAAGTATTGACTTTTATGTCTTTGGATTGGGTGGTGGATTTGTGTATATATATAATCGGGAAGAACAAATAGGAAAAATTCGGGAAAATTTAGACCGGAAATAATAAGCCGGTCTTAAATGTTCACTTGTTAAGACCGGATGTAATTATATGACCAGCCTTAAAGGTCGACGACTTTTGAGTGTTGATATTAAACCCGGTCTTAAAAGTTGGTCTTTTAAGACGGTATATTTAGACATCCGGTCTTAAATCAAAATCTTTAAGACCGGATGTATTTATCATCCACTCTTGAAAGTCGGTCTTTTAAGAGCGTGTATAATTAGTCGTCTGGTCTTAGAAGCCGCTATTTTTTCAGACCGTATGTGTCTTGTACGGTCTTATAATTTCGATCTTTTAAGAGAGCCTATTTTTTGGCCGTCTTAAAAGTTGAGCTTTAGGACCGAACAAAAAATATTTCGGCTTCATTTAGTACAACTTTTTAAGAGCCAAGTTTTTAAATGTCCGGTCTTAAAAGAGTTTCTTTAAGACCGATTCGAGTCCGGTCTTAAATGGTAGACTTTTAATACCGGCTGGAACAAGATCGGTCGCATGTCCAGTCTTACGACCCCTCTTTTGTCCGGTCTTAAAAGCCTTTTTTGCACTAGTGGTTTTCCTTGTAGTTGCATAGTGCCATAGTGATTGAATCTGATTATTAGTGATATTAAATAATAGTGAATTAGTGATAGGTTATTATTGTAGGAAAAAAGTGATAGTGTATTATTTTTTTTATAATTCATTAAATATTAATAATAAAAACATACACATTTAAACGAGTTGCCCCTAAGCTCTAATGGGTTGACCCCTTTAGTTTTGAGCCCGAAGATATTATCCATTTTAAACTCAGTTCCCTCCACATGAACAGGTTTAAAGAGGCTAGCTCGATAGGTTAGGTCTTTTTGATGGTTACAACTACATTGGCGTGATGATTTTTCAAAGTAACCATAATGTATTTGCTTAATATTTGTATATATTTTTTTAAAAAAATAGGGAGATGCTTTTTCGCACCACAAGTGCATGGGTTGTGTGTCAAGTATTGATTATCACACTTTCACCTAATTTGAGTGATAAAAATATCAAGAATGAAGGCAAATTATTTTAAAAATTAGAAAGCAAGTAAAAACAACTGATTCATGGACTACTAGGATAAAAATGTTGGGATCCGTACACACAGCAGATTAAAATATTCTACGAATCCCATCCGGAGGATCGCTCAACCATTGTCTAAATCAAGGTTTCAGAACCGAATATTACCTATAGTGAACTCGTCCGCGTCTCGTTCTCTTTGAACTGGTGGGCTACCTTCTCGATCAGCAGAAGCCGACTATATGAATCGTCCTCCTCTACCGGTATCCACACGAATAATCCCGAACACAATTGCGGTAGCATGCTAGCGCCTTCTGAGTTGTGCGTCTATCTCTATTTCGCTCTAGGGTTTCTCGCGGCTTTCTAATACGCTCGACAAAAAGTCTCGTAGCTTTTTACAAACCCGAGCGTATTATATAAAATTAATCCTCATTAATTTTGAAATTTGAATTTTAAATCTGGATTAAAATATATTAATTAAATCTATCTAATAGATCCAATCTAATACATTTATTTAATCCAAATTAAAAGCTAGATCTGAAATTTGAAATTTGAATCTTGATTAATAAATACATTAATTAAATCTATCTAATAGATCTAATGAAATATATTTATTTAATCCGAATCAAAAGCCTTCGATTTAATTTATCTTTATAAATTAAATCCGAGAAATGATATCTATCTATTTAATTAAATCTGAGATACTATATCTCAATTTAAATTAAATAGATATATGATATCTTTATTCGAAAATTAAATGAGATACAATATCTCTATTTGTTTTAGATATTTAATTTATTAAATAAATTAAATACAAAACAAATATCATATATAATAATATTATAATCTTCATTAATAATATTTATATATATTAATTTCGAATTTAATATATATATCTATATATACACCCCAGATTAAATTAAGTATTCATTAAATCTTAGATTAATCTAAGATTCAATGAATCTGGACACTTTTGCTCGTGTTGGGTTATTCTTGTGTGCGACCCTACAGGCCCACATGAGATTGGCAGTGGGCCAATACTGTACTAGCCCACAAGTCGCAAGCGGCCTCCAGTAAGACATTGCGACTACCTAATTCACATGGGGATCGATGACACGATACAACCTATCGTACAACCATGTCACATCCCTTTTGTCACGCGATAATTTGGTCAAGGATGAGGCATGGATAATGTCAACTTCCTTTTCTTGACCAAGAGTACTTTCTCGATTCTCGAGTAGTCTAATAAGTGAAATGGAAACTCCTTTCCATCACAAAGATAGCCATACATTTCTTAGACTTACTCATCGAGGGCCCAAAGATATTATCTCTCTACAAATGTGAGGGACAAATTCCATCTTGACCATTCACATTCCTCCACATGAAAACCACTGATCCCGATCCAAGCCTTTCTCATCACCCAATCAAAGGTGACTTTTGACTAAGTCAAAGACCAGTGACTCATCATGTAGGAATCCATGATGTCTCAGGTCATAGGGCGCCGTGACGCGGTTATACATGAGATAAGCTTATGACTAGATCCATGCAGCTTTCTCATAGTGGGTCGGTCCAGCACCTTGTACTCTTATAATTGCCCATGACTTTGATTCGTATCTCCATACCACATCAAAGTCATGCTGGTCTTATCTCATCTTCGCTCCCGTATAGATGATCGACCAGGGACATTTAGGATAATCTATAAGATATATCCAGGGATACTATTATCAATATAAACATGCAAATTGAATGATAACTAAAACAAAATACTTTAAAACATAAATTTCTAAAGTACAATGACTTGCCCCTAGGGCATAATTTCCAACAAAAAATGCCCTAGGATTATTTATCCTCCATGAATTTCAAAAGTACTCACTCAAATCCCCACAAGATTTTCTTCTTAATGAGAGATTATGCTAGCCAAGGATACTAAATTACATATAAGTGCTCTCTGAAGTCTTCAAATAGGGGCTTAGTTCAATTAATTCCTTAATCTACTAATTAATTAATTAAACCCCCAATTTTCACTGCAAATGCTATATGACTATGTGAGGTTAATGAGTATATCTCTATCTTATTAACAAAACCATCCATTCAACTCATAAATTTCAAGTTCTCACATGATTAAACTCAAGTTCTACACTCAACCTAACTCTCTCAAGCATCAATCAAGTGAACCCAACATTCATATTGGTGGCCAATCAACAAGAAGCATTAACCATAAGTAGAAACTACAAAAAAAAACTGACGTTTTGTAGTAGAAATTGTGTATTTGTAGCAGTTTTTACCGCTACAAACGGCAATAGTAGTAGTAGAAAGAACCACTGTAAAATAACTTGTTGTAAGCTATTTTGTAGCAGTTTTTTAAAACCTTTATTCATGTAATAAAATTTTTATAGTACTTATGGCAGTTTCAGGTCACTGTTACAATATGAGATCGAGATGACAGATTGTGTGAACATTTTGTAGTGGTTTTGACTGTGCAAAAATTTTGAGTGGTGGGAAAGGAAAATTGAGAAATTGGCACCAATATTGAAGCGGTTATTAAACCGCTACTAAGTACTTCCACAAATTTTAAAAAATGGCGCCAAAAGTTTTGTAGTGATTATAAAACCACTATAAATGTTGGATGAAATTTCAAAAATTGTGCCAAATTTTAAGGCGAGCTTGAATTAAAATTTGTAGTGGTTTTGAAACCGCTACAAAATGTTACAATTTTTTTCCCAAAAAAAAGCATAATTTGAGTCTATTTTACAATATGTTATTATTTAACTGACAATTTAAATGTAATAGTTAATATTTAGGGAAAATGATTAACTTAAGTTAGATATATATAAATATTATATAGGTATAATGTCATACCCCACCGGTATACTAACATTTATTAAAGTCATAGTGCACAATTTAATGGGCAAAGTAGAAATAGCACAACATCTTGATACAAAACTCTTGATTAAATTATAAAAATGGCCACATAATCAATATACCATGTTTACAAACTCTAAACGTAATTACAAAATTTCTCAACCAATAATCCACAACCGGTCAAGAATAGATTTGGCAACTCCATTTTCCGACATCCGCCACCTTGCCATGGGAGCCGCATTCAACAATTGTTCATTACACAGGTAGTAACAAAGCTGGAATCCCGAAGGATCCCAGAGTAACAGTTAACCACAAACAACAAATAGTCCACAATAGCATAACAACGTTAAGAACTCATATTAAAGATCACATGTAGCAATATTGTGATACATATATCACATAACCATAACGCTAGAAATAATTGACTAGGAGCGGCCCAAGTTGTCTGAATGCAACTAGTTTTATTGCCTATGGACTACCAATCCAATTGGCCCTAGCTACTTAGAAGGATCTTTATGGTTAGCCCTTCCGCTCAATCAAGCCGCAAGTGATGCTGGCCCAAACGGGACGAGACTTTCACAAATATGGTTTAAGCAAACATACATAGTTATATAAAGTGTGTTAGATTATAGATTAGAGTTACTACCTATACATTTTATTTTTTTTAAATTGGTTCCCATTCCTTTTGTCGTCACGGGCAATTATCAGGTCTTATAAACATATATTTACAGACGGCGAGTTAATACATAATTTTCCAGTTTTCATGACCAAACTTGGGTTATATACCTTCAATTAACTTCTTATAAGGCTCATTTAAATATTATAAGGTCTGCTATTCTCTGACCAAATTTCACAAACAGATAAGGTTGTTTACTAGGCCAGAACCTCCACAAGAGCCCAAATTCTGGAAAATAGAGTTTCCCAGGTTTTCTCGTCTAACTTTGAAAAATCACAACTAAATCCACACAAATCCAATTGAGGTGGTTCTAGAGCTTAAATGACCCTTATTAAGTCCATATTTAGGGGAAAATAATGTCTTAGCCAATTGGACAAACAACAGTCCAAAAATCCTCAAACAATGAAACTGTCCCAGAATGTATTCTAGTTTCAATACCCAAACTTTAACAATTCAGACCTATTAATATACAGATCCATTTGGCCCATATTGTATATCAAATGAAAGCTTAGGATGTCTACACTACTACAAAAAGGGGATACTACTTCCCTAAAAGATGTCCTTATTAAAAAAGGAAGTAAAAAGTGAAGGCGGTGACATTCTCATAATTCTTTACTTAAACTCTAAGACTTCGACATCCTAAAATATATTTTAGGACGCCTAAAATTAATTTAGATGTCCCAAAAAGCTTTCAGAATGCCTAAAATTGATTGTTTGGTGCATTTTGTAAATTTTTGGCGTCCTAAAATAGGTTTAGGATGCCAAAAAGAATATTTTTGACATCCTAAAATACATTCAGGATGCCAAACAAAAACTTTAAGCGCCTATATATCTGAATAAAAAAGGCACACTGACAGTCAAATTGTAAGCTTCCTCATTTTCTACCCAATCTCCAAAGCACATTCACTCCCGTGACCTGCCCTCTCTCCTTTTGTACCTCTCATTTCATCCTCTTCCTGCCTCTCACTCTCGACTCAACATTCTCATTTCAGCATCTCGTCCTCGCCATGGTTTTCCCACCACCATGGATCTTTCACCCCCACCCACATCCATTGAGAAAATGAAGCCCACAGTCGCCGTCATTCTCGTCGTCGTTTCCTCATGGCCATAATGCCCAAATCTGAGGTTCATACTTTGAATCCCATACCTTTCAGCAAGGCCACACCTCTTGACTCCTTCATTGGTGCCTCCTTGATCTCTGCCATGTTCATGCTGATATGAGCAATAGGGATGAAGGTAGAAGGAGATATTGTGAGATCTACCTCTTCCCTACTTGTATTCTGGCAGGTAGATGTGGCGTGAGAGTTCCCTATGATGAAGCTATTGGTGGTGGTCAATTTAAGAGGAACAAGGTGGTAGAAGTTCGAATTTTGATTCCAGTGAGACATTGATCTTTGCCTCTGTTGTTGGGTTTCGACATGCGCAATGCTTAAAGGTAATCATTGGAGGAACTGGAGGTCATTGTTTTCCTTTCTTCTGATTCTTTGATCTGGCATTTTTGATATATTATGATTGTTATTAGTCTGATTAGATTTGGAATCTTTGGTATGTATTATCTATAAAGGTTAACCTCATATTAGATCTGGTTCTTCCTTGACTGTCAATCTTGATTTTTAGTTGTGCGCCAATCACCACTTCTTTTGCACATCTGAAATTGGTGTTGGATTTGTGTTTATAGATCCGATTGAATTTGGGAATTTTGGGGGTTTTTTTTTTTAAAAAAAAAAAGACTTATGGCGTCCCAAATCAATTTTGGGACGCCAAAAGTATGCATTTTTTAGGTCCCCATAAAAGCCGTCCCTAGAAAAAGGAGGTAAATTGAGTCAAATTTAGGACATTAAAAACGCCTTTTGTAGTAATGCTACTACAATCCTAAAAATTCTAAGGGCTATTAGGAAACATTTGGTCAATCGAAATCATGACACAATATGGCTGCCTCCAGAAAATGAAATTTGGCAGCACACCAACCTTACCCCTAATCTTTGATTTTCAATCCAATCATTCTAAAATCATGATCAAGGCCTATTCCCTCAAAAATTTTCCCATGGAATCCATTTCTAACCTCAAAATTAATAAAATCCAATCTCTTCCCATAAGAGCTGGTATGGCCAAAATGTTTAGGGTTTTTGGTGGAAAATTCCATTTTCTCTACTGATGCTTCACACTCTTATCCCACACAATTTTTCATTCTAAACTTGTTGGAAGTATAACAAATAGAAAAATCACATCCCTTCCCAATGGTTTAGGTCTAAATGAAATCGGGGCTTAAGGAACAATCAATGAAAACCTCAAAATATTCGGCTTAAATCAAAGCTTATACGTACCTCTATTCAATTCCGTACCTGGTTCTCAATTCCGAAGAAACCTCTATGGCTTAGACAACACCAAACACTTATGATTGAGAATCTGAAACCGTATAAATATTGCTCTCATCAAGAGGAACAACATATAGATGACCTCGGGAGTTAGAAACGTCGAATCAAAGGTGAAATAGGTTCGAAGTGTTTCTCTCTCTTTCTCCGTCTCTCCTTCTCTCTTTTTCAGCCTCTCACTTCCTTTTCTACCTCTCATATCATTTTAGCTGAAAATATCATGGATGAGGAGGAGGAAATATAAAAAGTCAATTGGCTTGTTGAAAAAGCCAAAGAAAAAGATGCCTTGAATAAGCCGAAAACTACTTGGTCATTAAGTCAAGACAACTTGGCCAACAAGCTAAGGGTATGTGGTGACTTGGAGGGTAGGTAAAGAGGAGGTGAAGTGGTGCTCTAGGTGGGGTCCACACCTTACTAACCTCATTTGACCATTTTACCCTTATACCAAACTCATTTTCGTCCAGAGTCAAAACTGGTAGAATTTTCAACCAAATTTGAAAATTCATATCTCATTGTACAAATATCCAATTATGATGATTCTAAAGGCTATGTGACCATTAATAATTCTATTTTGATGGAAAAATACATCCCATGGTGAAACACACATGATCTGTCCCAAATTCATCAATCATTACACACTGGTCTAGAAAATGTTCTAGATTCAAGGGCTATCTTAAAATATGCATAACTCATTGTATATGGATCAAGTTGACCTATATGATATATCAACTTAAATATTATTATGTCTACTTTAAATCTATAAAGTTTCATAGTCATTGGATATCATTTACTCAGTCAAAGGCACGTCAAAACCTGACTCCCTTCTAGAAACCCAATTCTGCTAGCATCAATGAAAATTCCCTCTTCCATATTTGTCACACTTCCTAAATTGTGATTAGTCATCTTCCTAATACAGTCCTTGAGTCTTTAGGCCTAAAATTTAGGATATTACATATAATATTGAGAATGCATAGATAACATAAACTTATTATGTTGTCCACTAGATGATATTTGATTATGAAATGAATATTGATGATGATAGAAGGAATGTTGAGGAAATCTACTTAAAGTTATGGATAAGAAAAAAATGATTAATATCAGTATTATAAGAAGGAAAAAAACATTGAAATCCAATATTTCTTTTAAAAAATTACCATATTTGATTAGCTTGCTCGCCCTTAACCTCTTCAGAAAATGTTGACAGATGAGAGAAAACGAGAGAGAAAGTAGGTGGGAAGAAATGAATGAGTGTGTGAAATGAGGTGTGATGGGGGCATTTATTGGGATATGCATAATTCTTGTAGCGATTAATGTGACAGTTTTTGTAGGGATTTTTATTTGTTTTGTAGAAGTTATAAAACCTCTACAAATATCCATTGGTATTTTTCTTATAAAAAATATAGAAGTTTACAAGAATAGAAGCATAATTTGTTTAATCATTCTTTGTCGTCATCCCTCCAAAAAATATGTGGAGAAAATATTAGTTGTGAGTTTAATATCTTTGTACAAAAATTAAACTTAAATTAAGTGATAATAAAGTGTAACTTATAAAAACACACCTAGCTATAAGTCAATTATCATCGCCCTCGGGAAGAAGTTTTCAAAATTTGTGGGCTAGAATGGCTCACTCTTGTAGGCGATCTTATCACCATCGCCCATTTGTAACTGTCTTGAGGTTTTAAGTGAACCATCATATTCTTATTCCTGTGCCTCTCGTCCCTGACAAAATAAACCTGGTGTGCCTCTGAGACAAAAATATATGGCTCATCATATGAGATTGACCGGTGTGAATTGGCGGGGAGAAATTTACTGGTGTTATGCTTAAGTCGTCAGTTGTGAGTCTCGGGAAGTTGTCGTATTTCCCCACAAATACTTGAACAACATCACATAATTTTTGGAAAATGTCTATTATGTGATTGTGATTTATGACTATAATTTGGTATAATTTTTTATATCCCGATTAGTAGTATCATAATTTTAATTGTTTGGGTATTAATATCCAATAACTACAACTTCATCTCGTACTGTGCGTTTTTCGTTTTCAAATTGAATTTACTTTATTAACTTATCTTTAAAATAGGGTAACTCTATTTTCAAATTCAATTTACTTTATTATCTTATCTTCAAACCCCAATAATAAAAACTAAGAATTGAATATGAATAATGTCCCAATAAATTCGAACAACTTGGAAATATAATGCATAATTTTAGTGAATGAGTGTAAATATAATTGCGCGTTTATAAATTTAATGATTTTTCAAAAAAAAAATACTTTAATGAGTACTATATTAACTGAATAAGTGTAAATATAATTGTGCGTGGATAAATTTAATGACGTGATTACCCAACCCTTTTTTAGTTAAACGGACTTTTAAGGGGTATTACAAGATTTCATATATAAAGTTAGTTGATTTATTGATGATTCAGATTGCTTGTATGGATTTTGAATAACAAGATTTATAGGTCATTAATTTTTCTGTTGGTCATAGAATTATACTCCCTCCTACATATAAAACATATTTATTGAATAAGAATTTGATTTATAAAATAAGATATAATCTAATGAAACACAACATATGATATGATTAGATAACTTGTTTAGCTTCCTTAATCTTTTCAAAAAAGTCAACTAGATTTTATATTTAGAATAAGAGGGAGTATCATGGAAAGGCTTGTAATGTTTACACTATTGTTTTTTTTCTTTTGTTATGCGGGTTTATATATATGTTTGTTACTCAGTTACTTTTATTCCGTTTTGTTTGGTTTTTAATCGGTGGCTATATTATGGGATTTCAATAATGGAAAGGTCTGTTTTTTTTGGCAGTGACAATATTAAGACATTTCAATATTCATACTAATTATAAAGTGAGATGTAATATCATGAAACACAATATATAATATGATTAGATGACTTTTTTAGCTTTCTTAATCTTTTCAAAAAAAAAGAAATGAGTCTTATATTTAGGACATGAGAGAGTATGATGGAAAGGCTCGTAATGTTTGCACTATTATTTTTTTGCCATTATTTTTTTCGTTTGTTATGCGGGTTTATATATATGTTTGTTCCTCAGTTACTTTTTATTCGGTTTTGTTTGGTTTTTAATCGGTGGCTATATTATGGGTTTTCAATAACAGAAAGGTCCTTTTTTTTTTTGGCATTGACAATATTAAAACATTTCAATATTCATAATAATATATGATGGGAATCATTAGTTTACTACATTATGGAATTTCAATAATGGCTAGGTCCCTTCTTTTTTTTTCCGTGACATTTCAATATGCATAATAATACATGAAGGGAATCCTCAGTTTTAAATGCATAACATATATGATGGGAGTTAGTTTTAATTTTTGGTGTCTTAGTTTTAATTTTTGGTCGAGAGTCCATGTCTAGTGGCTCTACTATGGCATCTCAGTGGCAAATTAAGCCTTTTGGGATATGTTTTTAAGCCTTTTGGGGAGATGAAAAAATTAAGCCTTTTGAGGAGCTGTTATCTAACACCGTTAATCATAATTAGAAGCAATGCTAATTGTGTAGCAGTAGCCAAGTCATTTAAGCACGCACCCTTGTTAACACTGTTTTAAAGCTCTGTTTCCATAAGCTTTCTAAAGATATAATAGAATTAGTGTACTGCCAATTCTCCTATTTCCTATTATACCTACCTTATCTGTATAATTTTTCATTTTTTTAAAAAAAGTTGTTATGAATAAATATTGCTAATTAAAATTGATTGTCAAACTCGCTGGTTAAACTAGAACTCCCAATGAGAACATAAACTTTCAACGTGAAATTTTACGAGTATTATAAAATTGTAAGAATTTATTTTTATTAATAAATAGATATTAAAAGCATAAATTATAAAGTAATAATATTAAATATGACATCTATAAATTTTGAAATTTGTTATACTCAATTGTAGAAATTTCCATCAAATTTATATATAAATTATATGAACATAATGAAATTCAAAAATATTTCAATCAAAAAGTTAGAGGACAAAGTACAAAAATGAACTTCCTTCAATTGGAGTAAAAACTTCAATATTTAAGACAGATCATGCCTTTGTATCGTTACGACATTGTTCCATTCCGTTTTATAAGAAGCTATTTTTGGAGTGTGTTCTTTTTTCATAAGAGTTGCTTAGAAATTGTCTCAATTTTTCCCCCTAATTTACCTCATTTAATTGCTCTTTTTACTCATACCATTATATTGTATTTAATTCTTACAAATGATCTTTCCACCAGCATTCTCTTTCCTTCGCATAAATGAAAGTATTTTTGCGGACTCAGTTTTCCTGCTAAGCAAAGTGCTTAGAAAGGAGCGCTAACTTCATCAATGGTCAAGACGAAGTTAGTGCGACAAAACACTTTACATGATTAGCTGGGAAACCAGGTTCTATTATTGACAAAATAATTACATTATTATATATATATATATATATATATATATATTCTCTAACTAATTTTAACCAACATTCCAATTAAATATAATTTGGTTAATTTTTTCTTATGAAAAAGAAGGGTGGGAAGACCATGAAATCTTGACTCTTGCCTTTTATGTTAAGTCTAAAACCTTAGTTAACTCTTTGGTTCCTTTGTTTTTGTTTTTGTTTTTTTTTTTTTTTTCTGTTTCTTTCTTCAACCTTAGCACCACTGAATGGTGAAAATAAAGTTGCTTTTACATCGATAAATTAAAAAGACTTTTTTAACACCAGTTCTTCAATCAGTGTAGAGTTATCGAACCGATGTAAAACTAATTCTGCAACAATTGAATCGATAGATTGCGTAATATTTAGAATTAAACTACATTATTCAACAGTACTTTCTAGTATTTCTTATGTGTCTGGTATTTTGTATTCATCTAATACCCTAAAATAGTTTTTAGGTGTGTCTATTACTCTAAAATATTTTAAAGATCAATTTTAACCTTGCCATTAAATTCCATTTTTTTTTAAATGAAGACTATGCAGCACCCTAAACAATTTTTTTATAGCAGCTTTAGGGTGTTGGACATGCCTGAAAAATGTTTTAGAGTGTTGGATGAACAACAAAATATTTTAGAGTACTAGTTGCATCTTAAAAAATATTTGAAGGTGTTGGAAGAACATAAAAAGATTTTAGAATACTGGACCTATTGGGGGAAATAATTTAGAGTGTTGGGTACACATTAACCCTAATATTTAAATAGTAAATAAATCAAACTCCAAAGCTTTTTATACTTTCAACCGGTATTGGACGTTTTTTTTTATCCTATTAGTAGGCATCCGAGTAACTCAAAAAAAAAAAAAAAAAAAAAAAAAAAAAAAAAAAAAAAAAAAAAAAAAAAAAAAAACCTATCGAATTCATCCCCTTTTCTTCCTCCCGTTTGTCAACAACATTGTTCCTCCTCTTTTTGTTTGCCTTCTCTCTTTTGAGCAGAGTCATGTATACATTATTTCTAAAAATGTGATGCATGTCATATAAAAACTTTAATCATGTGATATTATTAACTGAAAATTAAATGATTGAACAATAATAGAACCCAAAAAAAAGCCAAAACAATACATGTTTCATGGCACACGAACCAGCTTCCTTTTGCAAAGACAACAATTCAAAGATGAGCTTATCTTGGTGTCGATTAATGGAGATTACATCTTGGCCGGAAATTGAACGTCGACCATAAGAATCACAAATACAAAAGTAATTAATGAGTCAAACAAGATTTATTCAGATCAAACCTATATAGACAAACAAAAATATGTATGCGTGTGTGTGAACAGATGCAAATCTAAGATAGGCCACATATATATTCTTTAGTTTTTCCTCCTCCTTTTTCGGAGTCGAAAACTTTGAAAATTTCGGCATCCATCATTGCTGCCCGTCTAATATATGGTCTTTATCTCCTGGGCCCCGCCAGCCGTCGAATTTATTATTTCCTATTAAACTTTAATAATTTTTTAAATTTGTCCTTATTAAAAATATACATATGTTCTCTCTATTTTAATAACATACAACTTTTAATATGCGTTAAATGAGTAAATTTACAAGAAAAAGTTAATGACATATCTTATAAATAGAACCAAAAGATTCATTCTCTCTATACAATATCAATACCACCAAAGAAGTATATATCTAAGATCATAAAACTCACAAGTGTAAGAAAACTTGTGACAATAACATATATATACACTTAGAGTATAAATTGAATAGTAAACTTATAAAAGTTTACCTCTATCAATATATAGTTATTAAAAGTATATGGTTATATGATTAAAATATAAAAAATGAAAACAATTCACTTCAAAAATATAAAAAATGAAAAAGATTCAATTTAAATATATTTTAAATTCAAGTTATTGAAATATATCTAAGATCATAAAACTCACAAGTGAAAGCAAACTCACAGCAATAACATATACACTTAGAGTATAAACTCGGATGGTAAACTCATAAAAGTTTACCTTTACCAATATATAGTTATTAAAAGTATATGGTTATATGATTAAAATATAAAAAATGAAAAAGATTCAATTTAAATATATTTTAAATTCAAGTTATTGATTTTTTTTTTTAAAATAAAAACAAATATGTTATAAAGTAAACATAAAATGATCAAAATACAAGTCAATAGGAGAGTCCCATGGAGAGAACCCTTTAAGAATAAAGAAATACCATGAGAAGGTATTAAATCATCAGAATTAAATATACTATATTCAAACTTTATCATACTCAACATAAATTTTTTTATAAAAATCAAAGGTTGTATTAATATTAGTTTATGCCTTTTAGTTTTTAATTTTAATTAGGGCAGGTCCACCTACACGTTCTGTAAACTGAGTTTTACACTCTTATCCTCCTAACTATGTGTTTTACTTGCTCATTATAACATCCCAATTTAATATATATATGGAGATTGAGTATATAGAGATTTCATATTTAGGTATTTAATTTTTAATAATAATCCTACAATTAGTTAAAGAAACAAAATATACCTAAGGTATATTAGATTTAAAGGATATTATTCCAAGATATAATTTTTTTTAAAAAATGTACTTCCCGTCCACAATATAGTGCACTTTAACTATTTCACGAGAAACAAGATGTGATGGTTAATTAACTCATTAAATATGTCATATATTGAGATTTTTTTTTCCACTTTTACTCTTATTGTAAAATGTGTTTGAAACTTTAAATTAATGAGTAATCAAAATTGGAAATGGTCATTACTTACAAGGAGAAAACTGAAAAAATGAGTATTAATTATCTTACAAATGACTTATATTTTGCACCACGCAATCTTACCCCTACAATTGAAGAGGCTGAATATTAAGATTTAAGATTTCAAATCAAGTAGAAATATTTAAGATACTTTAAGTATATGAATAATATATACACACACAATGTTATTAAACCCGGGTCAGATAGGCCGATTCGGCCTGAAAACCGACAAATCGATTGGTAAACCGATCCGGGTCTGGTTATCAATCCGGTCCACTATTTTTTCAAATTGATTTTTTTAAAAAAAAAAAATCTTAAGAATTTCATATTAATAACTCTCAGATGTTTATTTTCTTCTTGGTTTGGCCTTGGGTTGGCTTTGGTTTGACCCACTAAGCCTTTCTAGTACCCCAACCAGTTTAGTAATGACCTTGATGGACACACACACACAGAGACCTATGTGTGTGAATCAAAAAGAGGGAGACATGAATATTTAAAAAAATAAAAGAAATTAATTGTAGTAGATATTTATCATATTTAAGAAAAACAAAAAAATAGATCATATTAGTATGATTAAATAGAAGTATTTAAAATATATGTAATTATATAAGCAAAAGAAATTAGATGGGTAAACGAACGAATAAATGAAGAATAAATGAATAAAGAAATAAAAGGAATACTATTTGGAAATAAAGTTGTAGTAGTAGTAAGTAGTAACAACTAACAACAAAAAGAATAATAAAACGAAAGGGTTGAATGGGCCATATATGTGTTTTTTATTTTTTGGGTATGGAGGGATGAAAAATATCCCTCCAGCCGCCATATCTTAACTTTTAAGAAGAATTTTACCAGAGCTCAAATTATGAGCTCGATTTCATACTCATAACTTCTACTGATCACATAACTCATTTCGCAAACTTTGTTCTGTGCAACAAGATCCTTATCACGAAGTAATCATTACAAAAAATATAGCAACTTTATGTTTTTGGACTTCATCTGGTAACTCTGATAAAAGGTGATCGGTTTTTCTATCAATTATGCATGTCAGTATATGTATATGTTTGTGAGTCTTTCTGAACTGTATAAGTAAATTAAACTATTATTGGTTTATATTATGAGTTTTGTGATTACCTCATTTTGTCTGGGCCCCACTCAAAAAATAATAAAAAATGAAAAAAAAAAATGAAAGGAAAAAAAATCCCCCTTGATGCTTACACATCTAAATTAATAAGCAAATGACCTTGATGGCAATTGGATTGTAATTTAAATATGAAAAATAATCATCAGTCACGGTATTACAATTAAGGTTTGTAATAAAAGTTTAATGTTTCTGCTTTAGCGGAAGATTTTTTGATTTTTTTTTTTTTTCTGCCATATTCACATAAAAAGTAAGTAGGTCCATTGTAAAGAGAAGAGAGAGAAAATATTAGTGGAACTTACTCAGTTTTATGTGAGAGTGACAAAAAAAATATTTTTGTAGCAAAAATAGAAACATTAAATCCTTATAAAAAATAACAAGAAAATTTCAAAGTAATTCATCTCATGGATGCTTATTGATATTTAGATTAAGAAATTTAGTGTGAATCATTGTGGAGGAAAAACTAATAAAGATACAAAATACAAAAAATATCTCTCATTTATGTTGACAGATTTAAATTAGGAAATGTCATTAGAAAAAAATAAAATAAAAAATGAAAAGAAAACTCTCAATGATAGTGATTGAGTTTAAAATTAGGAAGTTTCATTAAACAAAAATACTAAAAAAATTAAAAAAATCTCTCACTGATATTAATTAGGTCTGGTTAGGAAATTTTATCAACATAAAAAATAAAATAAAAAAGGGAACATTTATGTGAAAAATCCTACTTTAAGATTATAAAGCAAAGAGCAAGGTTTGAAGCAAGACACACAAGAATTTATTGGGAGAGAAATGATCTACAAAGAGGTCGAATGCGGACAGATACAAGGTGAAAGACAAATGAAATTGCGAGATAAATCACTTTGGTTGCTGCACAAAAACCCAAACATATAGAAGGAGGTCTGAACCAATTAATTGTTTCAATTTTTTTTTTTTTTTTTTATAGGAATTAATTGTTTCATGAATATGCATGTTGATAATTCTAGCATTTGCACGGATTTGACTCCCCCCCCCCCCCTCTCTCTCTCTATATATATATATATTATATAGGCGAAGCTTCTCAAGGCAGGGGGCCGTACCCTAAAAAAAAAAAAAAAAAAAAATTTGTCCTAAATATTTAATATAAAATGGATTTTTTATACAAAATTTATAGATTTGATGGCCTCCCAAATATTTTTTTCTTAATTAGTTAATGAGTATACATTTAACTCCTACAAACATTTATCCTAAGATCCGCCATTTGTGTTTGTGTGTATATATATATATCATAAATATTTAAATGAAATAAGAAATTAAAAAATCTTAAATTTTACAATATAAAAACGAAATATATAATTATATATTTAATATTATTTATTTTTATATGAATATTATATTTTTTTAATTGTTATATTATATATATTATTATGTGAATAAATAACATAAGGTCAAAGTAGCTTATCTAGCAAAGGCATCAGAATGCGCGCCAGAGGTTCAAGGTTTGTGGTCTCTGGTAATGTCCACGGCAGCACCATGTGGATTTTTTTTAAAAATAAATAATACTAAATTATTGACAGAATTTTTTGTTGGTAATCCGTTAGTAATTTCCGATGAAAAATTCTAACGGTTTCAGTCGATAATTCCATTTCCGTCGCCAATCATCAGTAATTCTGTAACATCCTAATTTTTAATTTAGGATTTGAGTATAATTATGAAATAAGTATATATGTGATAAATATGTTTATTATGAAATGTTGGCTTAAAATAATCATAAAAATAATTATTGGAAATTTAGGTTTAGCTTTCTTTTAATTAATTTATTTTGGGAAAAAGAATAAATTCAAATGAGGAATAAATTATGCATAAAAATTATAGAAATAATATATGAGAATTATATTGTGAAAAAAAATAGCCAAATGATCACAATTAATTATTTGGAAAATTAAGAAGTTATTTTCCTTGTATTATTTTACAAGATACAAAATGTAGAATAACACCCAAAACCCAAAACAGTTAAACACATACGTAGCCCAGACGCAAAGAAATTAAAAAACCCAACTCATTTGATTGTGGGCAACCATCACGTGATAACTTAAAAGAAAAGCAATTTGGAATTATCCATTACTTATTCATTTTCCCCATAATTCCTAGTAGCCTTAGCCTTACTCAAACGCATCAGAAAAATATATGTATTAGTGAACACGAAACGCAACAGAGATGGAGAACTGACAGCAAAATCTATTAAGCCATACTTCCTCAATGCATTGCCTCATTCTCAATCGACGTCTATACACGCAAGACCAGGAAGCAACCTCGAGCCCAACGCTGCTTAACCATCGGTCCTTCTCTTTCAGTCTGCCATTCTCCTGCGTCAAACCAGACCGTTAGTTTACTATATAGTCGCTACTCTTTAGTCTTCTTCCATCTGGGTTGCCTTAACAAAAGCCAGAGTTGAGAGAGCAAAGAATGAGTCCCAGAGCTTGAGAGTTGGTGTGTGTGTGCTCTGTTTTAAGTCTCAAAGAATAGAGAAAGAAAGAGAGAGCGAGCTTAAGAGTTGGTGTGTGTGTGCTCTGTTTTAAGTCTCAAAGAACAGAGAAAGAAAGAGAGAGTGAACGAGGAGGGTGAGTGGAAGTCAAAACGTGGTCCAATCTTTCTCTATGTTTTGGTTCTGAAACAGAGGAGTTCATTTCCAAAGAGTACATCGTGCACACTGAGGTCGAAGGTAAATCATCGAGCTTCTTTTGTTATTGGTTTTTGTCACTTCTCAAATCTAGGAACAATAAGCCATAGGAGATAAGTTTTGGAGAAAAAAAAATGCAAAAAGAAACAATGAAACAGGGGTTGTTATACATCTGTGTGCCTATAAATATATATATATATATATATATATATTGGTGGGTGTAGCTGATGTGTGTGTAAGCAAGGGTAGGAAGCATATTAATTACTAATTCATGATATAGAAGGAAAAAAAAAAGGGTTTGCTGCCATATACCTCTGGGAACGTTATTATAGATATAAATATATGATGTGTATAAACTATATGTATATTATCATTGTATGAGGCATTGCTTATACCAAGGGAGGATTTCTTTTACTGTCATGAACATGCATCGTTGAATGTATATATATATATATATAATACATTGCACCTTGGAAAATGGTAGAAGCCCTTCACTGCCATGTGTAAGTTTATTTATATATGTGTGTGGCTGTGTTAATGAAGAAACAAAGAAAAAAAAAGAATATTAATAATTGATAGAGAGTGACAAGTGAAGAAGAAAAGCTGATTCTATATATATATACTTGTATGTCGTAGTATTTGGAAAGAAAGAGACGAAAAAAAAAGAAAAAAAAAAAGAAAAAGAAAGAAAATCTAACTCACGTGTGTGTGTACATATTTTTGCTTGGGATAATATGAAAGACTTGCTTACTGTGTATTGAAAGTGTGTATATATATATGTATCTAAAAATAATTGTTGCAGTTGGGATTTTTTTTTTTAAAAAAATGGTTTTATATTTATATAAGTTTATATCATAATAAACTATATTTTTATGTTGTTAATATTTATTTAAACTCTTAATTTAAAAGTATGGAAACAAGCTCGAAAGTTTAAATTAATTAGAAATAATTATAATTATAATAATAAATAAACAAATAGTAAAATAAATAATAATAATAATTTAAACCCCAACATATCATTTTCAATTTTTGTTATAATAATATATCATTATTAGAATTTGTATTTTTTTTATATAGGAAATTATAAGCTTTAATTGTGATAATGTAGAGCCTTCTTGTATGCGGTGTTTGTGCAAATTGTGCTCCTCGAGCTAACGTTAAACTTGGAATTGAGGTAACTGGGGTTAATTTATTTTATATGCTTGTTTTGGACTCTAAGATATTTTTCTAAGCTTAATTTTCTTATATACTACTTGTGTGTGTTTTGAAAAATTGTTCGTATGTTTGAATATGAAATTCATTCAGTGAAGCAGTGTATTTTCCAATCTATGTATCTAAGTGATTATTATTATTGGGATTGTTATTGTTGTGATGGTTATAATGTTTGTTGTGAGATGAACTGTATGGAATATTATTTAATAAATTGTTGTTTAAAATTTTATTATGATATTATTTTTCTGTTGTGGGATATGTTGGGTTGTGTGGAAGAGATTTAGGGTGAAATTGTGCCCATCGGCTCTCTCATATTCCTGGCCCGGATTTGAGTTGAGTGTTTTGGGCGGACACCTCCCTATTACGGTATTTTTGTGGTGGCACGGGAGGGGACAGTATCCTTGAAGTGATAGCTAACCTTGGCCGGGTTACTAACACTGATGGACTGATCCGCGTCCACGAGGAGATAAGGAGGAGCAGGATGGATGAGTGGGGATGGTTAATTGTTATGGTTATTATGTGTTAATTGTTTTAATGGTGGTTATTTAATTATTGAAATTATTATTATTATCATCATATTATTAACAAACCCGCTTCTCGACTTGCAATCCTTTCTTACATATTTGATAAATTAATTTCGGTTACGGGGACTTTATCTCTCACCCCGTCATTATTAAATTTTTCAGGCGAGACCTCTAACCCTACTAGAGGACAAGGGAAGCAGCCAGAGGCATAGTCGTCGTGAAACCTGTAGGCCTCTTTTTGGTATTAGTGTTGTATCGACTTATATATTGCCATCATAGGGCCCTCGTCTTTTTTTTTGAAATACTACATTAATCACTTTTGGATGTTGATTTTCCGAAGGCCTTATTTTATACACTATCATATCATCATGGATCCACCATTATATCTTTGTGACCCCCTGTCTTGTGTAGACCCTTTGTTGTGGGTTCGTGTTGTATGACTTGTGGGCTATAAAACCTCTGTTTGATAATTGTGCCCCGAGTTATAGTTTTTGTTATGGGTTTGTGGCGAAATTTGTGCCCTGGACCCTGAGGTGTGTGTATTGAAAAGGAAGGTTTTCCATAATTACCTACTAATTCGATTTTGTGAAAACTTTATGGTTAATTGTTATCTTGTGAGAAAGGGTCTTTTCAAATTCCATCGAAAAACTAAAATTTCGTCTGTAATTTGATGTTTCTTTGTAGTGTGTTATGTGCAATTTCTGGAGTATATTACATGCGTACTAATTGGGTTACACAAGGTTCTTTTTCAAAAACTGTATTTTTTGATTCCTTTTTATGATTGAAAATAAAAGGAAAAAATTTCATTTTTATAAAAAATAAGTAAAATCAATTTCAAATTATTTTTATGCCGTATGAGGTTTTTGGAACCTCTATAAGCATAAAATGATTATTCTTCCATGTGAGGTTATTGGAACCTCCACCGGAAGTTTAACTCAAAATCTTTTCAGAAAAGAAAATAAAGAATTTTATCAAAAAAAGTTAAAAAGAAACCAACAAAAAAATCATTTTCTCAAACAAATTAAAGGGTGAAGATGAAAATTTAGCAATGAACAATTTTAGTATGAGTACCCATGACACTTAATTATTTACAAGTGTAAAAATAAACATAAACAATGAACAATACTGTTAAAGAGATTTAACTTTTGTTATTTTTTGTACTATAGGTCCCATCAGTCTTCTCTCTCTTATTTTAATATTTTTTTTAATGAGAAAATATCACTTAGACCATATAAAACAATTTCATTGTAGTTAACCCCTCAAAAGATTATAAAATTTTACTGTGCCCCCTTGGGTCAAAATAAAATTAAAGTTTTTTTTCAGTGATAACAATAATGTCCTTACTTTATTTATTTCATAAGAACATTTACAAGACAAATATGAGCATTTTTAAGATAAATAAAAATATTTACAGGAAAAATAAAGGGGTTGAAAGAAAGCCAAGGAGTTGACAATAACATTTTAGCCATTCACAAGAGAAATAAAGGTATTCCAAGACCAAAAAAAAAAAAAAAAAAAAAAAACACACATTTACCAAATAAATAAAGGGATTTAAAAGAATCTAGGAAGTTTAAAAAAAAAAAAAAAAAAAAAAAAAAAATTACAAGTCAAATATAGTCATTGTTTGTCTTATAAATGCTCATATGAAAAAAAATAAAATAAGACCATTTTTTTTTTTCACTTAAAAAACCTTAATTTCATTTTGACCTAAGGGATCACAGTGAAATTTCAAAATATTTTGGGGATTAACCAAAATGAAATTGTTTTTATAGGGTCGAAGTGATATTTTCTCATGAAAAATTATCAATATAATAGAGAGAGAGAGAGAGAGAGTTGGTGGGACCCATAGTAAAAAAAGTAACGAAAGTTAAGTTTCCTTAATGTCATTGCTATATATTTACTTCCAAATAAATTGTTTATCTCTACGTTTGCACTTGTAAATAGTTAAGTTTTATGGGTGTTCACAACGAAATTGTTTATTACTAAATTTGCACTTTGTTGCCCCAAATTAAACAAATATTTTCCTAAAAAAACCAACAAAATCATGTGTTTTTACCCCAAACTATGTGGGATTTGATCTCTCTCGAAGGGTACTTAGGCCTTAAGCCCCGTTCCTAGCTCAAGTCCAATTTTGTAAATAAATACACTACTACAAAAAAAATGAATTTTACTTCCTTAAGAAATGTCCCTTTTTAAAAAATGGAAGTAAGAAATAAAGGCGGTAGCCTTTTTTTAATTATGTGTCGGAATTTTGACATATTGGGCGTCTCTTTAACAAAAGAGGATGCCAAAATTCAAAATTGGGACCCCAAAAATAGGATTTTAGCGTCCTAGTTTTAAATTGGGACGTTGATGAAGGCACTACGTTTTTTTCTAATTTTTGTTAACACCCTAACCTAACCCTATCGTCTCCCTTCTTGTTCTCTCACTTCACTTTCTACAAAAAGGAATTTCACTTTCTCCATTCTCTCCATGTTTCAGGTCATCATCCCCCTCGCTGTCTTCTGTCTTCGATGTTCAATCGCTCCCTTCCTCGAGTATTCTCTCAAGGGCTATGAGTGTTTGTGTCTCCTCTTGTTCGAGTGTGAGTACACAATGACTTGCTAAAGCTTGAATTGGGGCTTCTTGGGTCTGACGAGGACAACAGTGAGAGCGAGGAGAGCGAGGAAGGAGAAGAGGAGGAAGGAGAGCATACCATAGACTTCAGATCTGATAAGAGGAGGAGGTGACGATTGTGGCTTATGCTCCTCATTTCTCGATCTCTTTTTGTTTGAGTTGATGGCTAATATTTGTTTAGATTTTATTTATAAAGCTTATATTTGATTTCTCTTGCAATTGACTTCTCCTGCAATGATGGTGGATAGTTTCCGGTGAGGACGCTGTCATGGGGGCAATTTGAAGTGCTCCATTTGTATGTTTTCTAATTTTCCGGTGGAGGATGTCGGTGGAGGACGACGACTATGAGGAGGATTGCGGTTCATTCCTTTATCATGTTTTTTATTGCGACAAAGAGGTTGATCTTTTCCTTAGATCTACAATGGCAAAACAAAAATGCAAGACCAACAAGCTCTGAGATCTAAGATGTGAAATTGATGGAAAAATATGGTGGCAACGACGACGAGATTTGAGACGGTGAGCAATAACTATTCTAACTATTGCTCCTTTATGAATTTTATCTTCAATGGATGATGGGTTCGATTCATATCTGGTTTAATTTTTTATTTATTTGTTAAATTTGGTTAGTGTTCAATGGTGATTCTATAACTTCTAATTGTGGTGTCCAAATTTGTTGACTACGATTTCATGATTTCGTTTGGGTTCCTCGAGACCTCGATCACGATTTCATTTGGGTTGGTCAAAACCCTTCCACTTCTATCAATTTTTAAAATAAACTTTAGGCGTCCCTTTTAAAAAGGGATGCCATAAATCTCTTACGACGTCCTTTTTTTTTTTTTATAGTTATGTTGTAGGTCTCTTATGGCGTTCCCTTTTTTAAGGGACATTATTTCCAGACTTTATTATGTTGCTCACATAGGCGTCCCTCGTAAAGGGACGTAGAGAGGGCAAAAAACGGACATTAAAAGATTTTTTTTTTTTTTTTTTTTTTTTTTTTTTTTTTTTTTTTTTTTTTTTTTTTTTGTAGTAGTGATGTATTTTTTCCTTTTTTTTTTTAATTTATGTAAATAAACGTTTTTATTTTTTTTAGTGAATATTAATTTATTTCTTTTTTGGGTAATTATAATAAAACTAAAAAGGCCATATGTATTTTTAAATAATTTATTTAGGGTAACCGTTCTTATCAACGAGTATTATGGGGTGTCTAATACCATCTTTATGCACAATCGACTCCCAAACCCTAACTTATTTTTATAGACCATATTTTTCATTTTTTAAAAAAAGGTTTCCAAAATTATATTTCTTCATAAAATTTTAGTGGCGGCTCCATATTTTTAAATTTCGGGCACTACAAGTTTTGTCATAAATTAATTTCATGAAAACTGCCTTGTGGGACCTGGTTTATAAGAAGAAATATGGTTTAGTATTTGAATTGATGAGTATTATGATCTTGCCTTTGAAATGTACTGGTGTGTGTGGTAGGTAGGACAGTTGGTATTAAGACGGTGGTATCATTTTGTTACTTTTACAAGTTTTCCAGGTGAGAGTTTTAGAGGAGGAATGTCAAGGTAGGCTCTGAAGGGGTAAAACAACATCAACGACAAGTAACACCTCCATCTTTTGAGTTATATATGTTGATTTCTGCATTATTGCCAAACAGGACATGATTGCATGCTTTATTTTTTACTATTTCAATTATGCTATTATGGGCTCGCATGTGATTTATTCGTGATTAGTTTATTATGAGTATTTGAGTATGAGTAATCAACTTTTAGTTCATGAGTAAATTAGTCTAAGTACTATGAGGTATTATTTGTAAATGATAGCTTCCAGAGTTAATTTGATGAATTATATTGTTGTTAATAAGGGGTGTGCTCCCCATTTACGTTATGCATGTGATTAATTGAATTCGGTTCTCTTAACCATAATAGACATTCTGCAAGGTAAGTATATCATGTAAAATATTTATGTCTCATGTATAAAAGGAGTGTTATTTTGATTTAATGAGAAAAGGGCAAAAAGATAATATTGGTATGGGAGTTATTATAAGTTATAAAGAAATGACTGTTGATAGGTACAGTTTATTTATATATATATATATATAAAGAGCATAAGAGGTCTTTAGAGTTTAACCGTGAAAGTTGTATCCCATCCCTATCACAAGAAGATACAAGAAAAGAGAAGGTCAAGACTCGAGAAAGTTTTTTCATTGCTAAAGATCTCCGTAATTATGGATAAATGTTAGTAGGTTTAATTTTGTTGAATGTGAAAACATGATATCATAAGATCCTTTAGAGTTGTATTCTTATATGAGAATCTGTGAGATAGAGAACACAAAATTTTGTCTTACATGTGGCATCAAAGCTTATGTTTAGGAATTCACGTTTCCTATGTATGATTATAAAGTAATTTCTGATTTTGAAAAGTTAGGGTTTCTAAAGTTTATGTTTTTCCTTAACAATTTTTATGGTATAATTCTATGAACTCATGTCAATAAATCCAAATAATGATTTTGATGATTATGTGATTATTGAATTCATTGTCTTTCATTGGATAAAGAATATCTTTGAAATACTAATAAGAGTTTACTGTGCTGAATGAAAGTATTTGAAAACTTTGAAATTGGGGTTCAACGAAACTATGATTTTAGGCTACATAGACCATAAAATTATGTAGAGAACAAGAAAACAAAGTTTAAAGACCCATATCATATTTGGCTGTTTTTCATTTTGAAATTGGGTCATGAGAAAATAGTAGTTTTAGGCCAGAAAATAAGCGTCATTGTGTAGATCTCGAAAAAACGATGAGATAGACACCAAGAACGGGAAAATCCATGCCGGAACTCCATAAAAGGAGGAAAGAGTGGGACCCAACCCACGAATTCATCCGGGTTTATCATGTCCCAGCCAGAGATTGAAGAAGACAACCTCCAACAAAATGGTGTCGTTTCATTTAAAATATATATATATATATAAAAATCAAAACGGTGCCCCTCAGTGTTAAGTGAAATGGTGTGTTTCACTATTTTTTTTATTTAAAAAAAGGCCTGGCTGCCAAATAGGATTATTGATAGCCTTGGCCCATAATTTTAAGGAAAGAAAATAAAAGGGTTATGGACCAAACTATTTTGGTTTTGGGCTAGCAGTCTTTTTGGGCCAAACTGTACGTTTTTTTTTTTGGAGGGCTGAATTCAATTTTTTTTTTCTTTGGAATGGGCTGTACCTTTTCCTGGGCCAAATTTAATTTATTTTGGGCCAAGTTGAGGCTCCAATTTTAGGTAATTTAGTTACCTATTATAGGTGGCTTTAGAAAAAGGATCATATTATTTTTGATAAAGCCTTTTTGTGTTGATCCAAAAATAAATTACTTAGATGTTGTAAATAGAAATTATAAGAATATTAAACATTTTAGTTTTGGAATTAAATATGATGAATTTGTTAGTCACCAAAGTGGCCAAATCCTTATGAATTATTTTAATTCCAATTATTATTGTGATGATTCAAATTACTCATAACCTTGATGCTATGTAATTATGTTTATGTTTAGGGTAAATTGTAGTTTGTTATTATAGGGCGATTATGAATCAACCCAAAGGTTGATTATTTGACTTTATAATAATTAAACATAAATGTTGGTATTGTCCATATACTTATAGTTTTATTTAGACATCTAAAGATGACAAATATTTCTAGTTGGGATATGCATCACTGTCAAATTATGTGAAATCTTTATAGCATCATTATGGTTGAATGTTGTATATTAGTGGGTCCCCAAAGGTGAACATTGATATACATTGAATGAATTATGTCTAAATTTGTGAAGCATGTTAGTATAACTAAAGCATTAATGTTTTTCAATTTTTATTTTACTTGTTGCCACACATTTGCTATCCTCAACTATTGCAATTTTTAATGGATTGAACTTCTCTGAATGGAAGGGGCAAATCGAATTTTACCTTGAGGTAATGGATTTGGATTTAGCTCTTAGAGATGAGAAACCCAGTGCTATTACTGATGAAAGCACTGAGGGTGAAAGAGACCATTTTAAGTATTGGGAAAGATCCAATAGATTGAGTTTGATGTACATGTGAATGAGTATTGCATGCAACATTAAGTCAACTATTCCACAAACTGATAATGCTAAAGAAATGATAAAGCTTGTAGAAGAGTGCTTCCAAACTACTGACAGGTCTCTTGCTGGGACAATTATGAGTAAACTGATTATCATGAAATTTGATGGCTCATGACTATGCATGAGCATGTTGTTAAAATGACAAACATTGCAGCAAGACTAAAGTCATTGGGATTGGAAGTGGATGAAAATTTCCTGGTGCAGTTCATATTGAACTCATTACTGTCTGAGTATGGTCCTTTCCAAATGAACTATAATACCATGAAAGACAAATGCATGAATTGCATAGTATGCTAGTTCAGGAAGAAATCAGAATTAAGAACCAGGGACCTCATTCCATTATTTATGTGAAACATCAAGGAGTTGAAAAGAAATGTGGTAAGAAGCATAAGAAGAAAGGAAGGGGACCATTAAAGATCAATGAGGACTCCTCTTCTCAAATCCACAAGAAGGAACATGATGGAAAAAAATGTCATTTCTATGGCAAAGTTGGACACTTCAAGAAAGACTGTCTGAAACGTAAGGCTTGGTTCGAAAAGAAAGGTAAGTCTAGTGCTTATGTATGTATTGAATCAAACCTAGATGAAGTTCCTTATAAAACTTGGTGGATTGATTCTGGAGGTACAACTCATGTTTCTAATACGATGCAGGGATTTCTTACAACTCAGGCCACAAAGCCAAATAAAAAGTATGTCCTTATGAGCAATAGAGTGGAAGTTCCGGTAGAAGATGTTGGGACATACCGTTTGATTCTTGACAGTGGATATCATTTGGACTTATGTGAAAGTCTTTATATACCTAGTATGTATAACAATTTAGTTTCAGTTTCCAAACTTGATAAAGCTGGATACTTTTATAATTTTGTTAGTGGTAGTTTTAGTTTGTACAAGCACAATCATTTGATTGGTAATGGTACTTTATGTGATAAATTATATAAATTATGTCTTGACAATCTATATGCTGAAATGCTTATGACTTTCCATCATAATGTTGGCACTAAATGTGCCTTAATAAATGAACATTCTGCTTATTTGTGGCATAAACATTGGACACATTCTCAAAGAAAGAATGAAAAGATTGGTAAAAAATGAAATCCTTCCAGATTTAGATTCTACTGATCTGAATGTTTGTGTGGATTGTATTAAAGGTAAACAAACAAAACACACAAAGAAAGGAGCCACAAGGAGCACTCAGCTTCTTGAAATTGTACACACTGATGTATGTGGTCCTTTTGATGTTAATGCTTTCAATAAAGAAATATACTTTGTCACCTTCATTGATGATTTTTCACGTTATGGCTATGTCTATTTGCTATATGATAAATCTCAAGCTGTAAATGCTTTAGAGATTTACATTAATGAAGTTGAAAGGCAATTAGATAGAAATGTGAAAATTGTCAAGTCTAATAGGGGTAGTGAGTATTATGGAAGGTATGATGAAAGTGGATAACATCCAGGCCTATTTGCTAAATTCCTTGAAAAGCGTGGTATTTGTGCTCAATACATAATGCCATGTACACCACAATAGAATGGTGTATCAGAAAGGCGTAATAAGACCTTGTTGGATATGGTTGGGAGTATGTTAAGTAACTCTTCTTTACCTTTTTCATTGTGGACTTATGTTCTAAAGACTGCTACGTATCTATTAAATAGGGTTCCTAATAAGGCAATTCCAAGGACTCCTTTTGAGTTATGGACTGAAACGAAACCTAGTTTAAGGCACCTACATGTTTGGGGTTGCTAAGCAGAACTTAGACACTACAACCCATAAGAAAAGAAACTGGATGGAAGAACAATCATTGGTTAACCAGAAAAATCGAAAGGGTATATATTTTACTGTCCTAATCATACCACAATGATTCTTAAAACTGAAATGCTAGGTTCATTGAGGATGGTGAAGTTAGTGGGAGTGAAACACCACATAAAATGGATATTCAAGAAGTTAGAGTACAAGTTCCATCAACTTATGTCTCTAGTAAAGTTGTTGTTCCTCGTGTTATTGAACCAATTAATATTCATGGAGAACAACAGATGAATGATCCTACCACTCATGATGAAAATATTGTTAATGAACTGAATGAACCTATTATAGAAGAACCGCAACAAATAGCATTCAGAAGATCTCAGAGGGAAAAGAGATCCGTTATTTCTAATGATTGTATGGTATATCTACAAGAGTCTCAATTTGACTTAGGTATTCAAGATGATCCAGTTACTTTTTTACAAGCCATGAATAGTGAAAATGGTCACAAGTGGTTAGATCCCATGAAATATGAGTTGAAATCTATGAAACAGAATAATGTTTAGGACCTTGTTGAGTTACTAGAAGGATGTAAGAGAGTTGGTTGTAAGTGGGTCTTTAAGACCAAATGTGACTCTCATGGTAACTTGGAACGCTACAAGGCTAGACTAGTTGCAAAGAGATTTACTCAGAAAGATGGCATTGACTATAAAGAAACCTTTTCACCATCAGTTTCTAAGAAGGATTCTCTAAGAATCATTATGGCATTGGTGGTTCATTATGATTTAGAGTTACACCAGATGGATGTGAAAACTACCTTTCTAAATGGGAATTTAGAGGAAGATGTGTACATAGACTAACCAATGGGGTTCATAGAAAAAGGACAAGGAGTACATGGTGTGCAAATATAAAAGAAATCAATATACAGACTTAAACAAGCTTCAAGACATTGGTACCTTAAGTTCAATGATACTGTTGTTTCCTTTGGATTTAAAGAAAACACTGTTGATCGGTGTATATATATGAAGGTTAATGGGAGCAACTTTATATTACTAGTTTTGTATGTTGATGATATCTTTCTTGCAACTAATGATCTTGGTCTTTTAAATGAGACTAAGAAGTTTCTCTCTAATAGCTTTGAAATGAAAGATATGGGTAAGACAGCTTATGTGATTGGGATAGAAATATTCTGTGATAGATAAAAAGGATTGTTGGGCTTGTCTCAGAAATCATATACCAATAAAGTTTTGGAGAGATTCAGAATGGAAAATTGCTCATCATCTCCAGTTCTAATTCAGAAAGGAGATAAGTTTAGTCTCATGCAATGTCCTAAAAATGAATTGGAATGAAAAGAAATTGAATCAATTCTATATGCATTACTAGTTGGAAGCTTAATGTATACTCAGACTTGTACGAGACTAGATATTTGCTTTGTAGTTGGAATGTTGGGGAGATACCAGAGTAATCTTGGTGTGGGTCATTGGAAAGCTACAAAGAAAGTTCTAAGATATTTGCAAGGAACTAAAGGTTACATACTTATAGGAGGTCTAATAACCTTGAAGTGTTTGGATACATGGATTTAGATTTTGCAGGATGTGCGGATACTAGAAAATCCACTTGTGGTTACCTATGTCTCTTACCTGGAGGAGCTATATCATGGAAAAGTGTGAAGTAGTCGGTGATTGCTAGATCCACTATAGAAGCTGAATTTGTGGCATACTTTGAGGCCATGGTTCAGGCTAAATAGCTATAGAATTTTATTTCAAGGCTTGTATTGGTCAACAGTATTGAAAGGCCGCTAACAATTTATTGTGATAATTCTGCAGCAATCTTCTTTTCTAAAAATGAGAAGTATTCATAAGGTGCTAAGCATATGGAATTGAAATAATTTGTCGTTAAAGAAGAGGTTCAGAAACATAGTATCTATAGAACATGTTAGCATTGATCTTATGATAGCTGATTCCTTGACGAAGGGATTGCCACCTAAGGTGTTTATTGGTCACTTGTATAGTATGGGTATTATGTTAGCTAACTAATGAATGATGGATCATTATTGTAATTATTGACTATTGACACTTTGAATTCAATGATGTATAAATTTCTGAAAGTCACCTTGTTTTTTCAAAAATATTTTGTTTGCATGCATGCATAAATGATTATTTTGAAAAATAGGATTTGTCCCTAATGAAGACATTATAATATTGTTGCGGGACATTATGTTTACTTCCATTAAAGTATTAAGTTAGGAAGAAGAATTAATATAATGGTACATGAAAGGAAATATGCCGATTTGATAGCATATAACCACCATAACTCATATTAGTTTTATTTCTGATCATGTCGTATGATGAGGCCAATCTATAGAACCCTTAGCCTTATGTGCGCACATTATGATGATTTTTATTAAATCATGAAGAGACACTTTGTGACATGAGTCAAGTAGGAGAATGTAAAATATTTATATGTCTCATATATAAAAGGAGTGCTATTTTGATTTAATGAGAAAGGGCAAAAAATGTAATATTGGTATGTGAGTTATTATAAGTCATAAAGAGACGACTGTTGATAGGTACAGTTCTCAAAAAGTAAAAGGGTATATATGTTCAGAAAAGAGAAATATAAAGAGCGTAAGAGGCCTTCAGAGTTTAACTGTGATAGTTGTATCTCATCCCTATCACAAGAAGATACAAGAAGAGAGAAGGTCAAGATTCTGAGAAAATCTTTCTATCACCAAAGATCTTCCGCAATTATGGATAAAGGTTAGTAGCACTACTACAAAAATTGTATATTACTTCCTTAAAAAACGTCCTTATTAAAAAATAGGTAGTAAAAATTGAACTCGGTGGCATTCTTGTAATTATATTCAAGGAAGTTGAGCACCGAACGTCCCGAATTTTTGTTCGTGGACGCCTAACATCCGGGTATATTGTTTCGCGCAAGGGAAATATGAGAATTTTTTGTTTGGCGCCATGGGATTTAATTTTTTTGTTTAAAATTGGCGACCTGAATAGATTTCAGGTAGCCTATTTTAATATATTTCGCGCCATGGGAGATATGGGAATATATTGTTTGCGCCATGGTTTTTTTTGTTAATGTTTTTCTTGTTTTTGGTTTAAAATTGGCGACTGAATAGATTTTGTCGCCTATTTTAAAAAAGTGGCGATTCGAAATGGATTCAGTCGCCACTATTTTAAAAGAGGCGACCGGAAATGGATTCAGGTCGCCACTATTTTAAAAGAGGCGACCTGAAATATATTCAGGTCGCCTCTTTTAAAATATGAGAATTTTTGTTCAGGACGCCTAACATCTAGGTATATTGTTTCGCGCCAAGGGAAATATGAGAATTTTTTGTTTGGCGCCATGGGATTTAATTTTTTTGTTTAAAATTGGCGACCGAATAGATTTCGGTGTAGCCTATTTTAATATATTTCGCGCCATGGGAGATATGGGAATATATTGTCTCGGCGCCGTGGTTTTTTTTGTTAATGTTTTTCTTGTTTTTGGTTTAAAATTGGCGACTCGAATAGATTTGTGTCGCCTATTTTAAAAAAGTGGCGACGAAATGGATTCAGTTGCCACTATTTTAAAAGAGGCGACCGTAAATGGATTCAGTCGCCACTATTTTAAAAGAGGCGACCGAAATATATTCGTGTCGCCTCTTTTAAATAGTGGCGACCGAAATGGATTCAGTCGCCAATTTTCTAAAATAGGCGACCGAACTCCAATCGTCGCTTCTATTCTCAATAAACCTAATCGACACGCACGCACACTCCCTCCTATCGTTCCCTACTTTCTTCAACCCTTGCTCTCCGGTCGCTCCGTCTTACGCTGTATCATCTCTCACTCCGCCGACTCCGCCATCGCCCCGTCGTCGCCCTCTTTACTGTAGCTCCTTCGATCTCCGTCCTCCTTCCCTCCCTCTCACGCCGTCGGACCCGCGTGCTTGCGAATCCTAGCTTATTCGGCCCCCCCGGTTTGTCCCTCCTCCTCGTTCTTCTACACCTCCGACTTTGAGCAATGAGGTTGAGTTACTCCCTTCGCCGCACCGCTTACCTAATTCAATGAGCAACCCTTCGTCTTCACCAGTGTGAGTTTGTCCCCTGTTCTCAAAATGTCCGTCCTCATTCTACAAAAATTGCTTTATGAATCTTGTTTTGTGATTTGTTAGGGGTCAATTTCTTGAATTCTAGACAATTTTTGGTGAAGCTTTGAAACCCACAACTTTAGGATAACCGGTTGGTTGAGTCCGTCTTAAATAAAGTGATATAGGAGTTTGAGCATCACATTGCCGATTATTCGGGGTCCTATAGGTAGATGGGATAAATAAAAATTTTATTTAATACTAAATTTGGCGTGTTGGTGTTATACGTTGTTTGATATTGTCGGTTTACTTAGTTCGTTCTTTACGTGAACGCGGGGATTGTCTTTCTGCGGAAAGCGGGTCTATTTAGGTAAGTGGATAATCACTTGTCTGTTACGTTTTAGTTCAAGTGGATATTTCATTTGGTTCTTTGGTTTTTCTTTGTCGATTTAGCATATTGGGTTTGGGTTAGGTGGATTTGATACGCATAGATCGCAGCAAGGTGAGGGTTGTAATCCTTTCCATTGTGAGTGAAGAATGTTATTTTAGATTCTTCATTTTAATGTAAAGTTGATGTTTGTCTACGCAGAGCATACGATAGGGCCGCAATTAAGTTCGAGGTGTTGATGCCGATATAAACTTCAATCCGAGTGATTATGAGGAAGACATGGAGATGGTACTAATAGAATGAATTAAATGAACAAGTTATTGCAATATCTGTTGTTTTTGGGGCCATCTTGTTATTCTTTTCATATTTATGAGGAAATCAAGGAATCTGGAAAAACATTCATTTTATGTCTTTCTTCATAGGATATCATATGTTTATATGGCAAGCTATTGGTTATTTGTGTCTTTAACTGTACATTCTCATTGCATTTTGTGATGCTTTATTCAAATTCATGATGGATAGATTATATGACTTAAGTCCACTCTAGTGAATCATCGAAGGTTATTGTTGCTCTTTGAAACATGACACTAGGAATTTTAGTCATTGATGTGTTTTGTTTTATTATCCTTATGATTCTAAATGCACTATGAGATTTGTTACAACTTTCCAGGATTTGAGATCTTAGCTTTCCCCCAATCGTTTGGTGTCCACATCATGCATAATTGCATTGATGACTTCAATGTTTTTATCAACTTCATCGACTAGTAGTAAACTATTCATAGCCGTAGTAAACCGTATGTTTTCTCATTTTTATTATCCCATTTCACTATCTCCCGAGAATCCCAATTGCATTACCAAAGGGTGTGCAATTGAACCAAACGGACCCTTATGTTTGTGGAATATTGTTGATTTTGAGATTAATTATGTGATTTTGTATGTTATAATTTTGTATTGTTACAATGCAGATATAGACGAGAAGAGATTAAAGCATAGTCATCTTCGTCTTTTTGACTACCCGCGAGAAATCTTGGTCAAAGGTTTGAAACAAACGGTTGCGCCCCCAAATTAGGTCGTTGCTTTCATTTTATGCACACACACACATATTGTCCTTATATGTTGCATTCTTCTTGAGAGAGAACAACAGTTTTGTGTTATGGCTTCATGGATTACCATTATTGGTTTAAGTGTATTTAATCCAGTCCGTGATTTTTTTGTTTGTCTTTCCTTTAATATTAGCCATATGAACTACGTGAATTTGATTAAAAAAGTGATGACTTCATGGTTTACCATTTCCACTACCATTGAAGTATATGTCGGTAGGAATAATTCCAATGTTCTCGTTAGTTGATGAAATTGTTGGATTTAATAGTTGATATTGTTCTGAATTGTTTTAGTTAGTAAGTTTTGTTGAATTAAGCTGAAATTGGTTGTTATTGAAATTTTGGGATGTCTTACTTTTAAGGGGAAACGCGCCGAAATTTTCTTAAAAGAAAGCATGTCGTTATTGAAATTGTTATGAACTTGACTATTGTTGGAAATGTCGTAGGTGGTAATAAAATGGGTCATAGTTGGATGAATGCTTTGAGAACTAGTGAAGAATATGAGAATGGGGTGGAAGAGTTTATTGAATTTGCTAGAAGGAATGTGGCTACAAAAAATGGGATGTACCATTGTCCATGTGTTAATTGTTTAAATGGGGTTCGAAGGGATATTGCTGATATAAGGGACCACCTAATTTGTGATGGAATAAACCTTCGATACACAACGTGGATATGGCATGGTGAGGAGGTAACTCCCAAAGGCATCCTACGAAAATGAAGTTGAGGTAGATGATGATGGAATGGAGAGAATGATTCATGATGTTGAGGTCGAATCCTTTGCACAACCGAATGAATATGATAGCGTGTGAAGTGATGCAGAGACACCTTTGTTCCCTGGGTGTACTAAGTATACACGGTTGACTGGGGACCTTACATTTGGTCAACTTAAAGGCAACATGTGGGTGGACTCGATAGCGTTTCACGTCGTTGCTTGAATTGTTGTGTGATATGTTGCCAGATAATAATGTACTTCCAAATCGTATGTACGAGGCCAAGAAAATCTTATCTACGATGGGTATGGAGTATAAAAAGATACACAGTTGCCCTAATGACTGCATATTGTACAGTAAATGAGTATGAAGGCCTTAGTAATTGTCCGAAGTGTAAAACTTCACGATACAAAGTGAAGAAAGGTGGTGGTTCGGGAGATCACACAAAAAAGAGGCAACCTTTGAAGGCCTTGTGGTATCTTCCCATAATTCCTCGGTTTAAGCGTCTCTGTTTACTAGTGAAGCAACAAGCAAAGAAGTTGAGATGGCATTCGATGAGAGAATATCCGATGGGAAATATCTACGGCACCTGTACGACTCTCTCCAATGGAAGAAAATAGACGAAATGTTCCCGCAATTTGGCATTGAGCCAAGAAACCTTCGGCTGGGGCTTTGTACAGATGGCTTCAATCTGTATCGAACTCTTAGCAGTACCCATAGTGCATGGCCGGTTCTCCTTGTAATATACAACTTACCTCCCTGGCTATGTATGAAACGCAAGTATGTGATGCTTTCTATGATGATTTCGGACCAAAACAACTGGTAACAATATCGATGTGTACTTGGCGCCTTTGGTTGAGGATTTGAAGAAGTTGTGGGAGGAAGGCATAGATGTGTTTGATGCATATAAGAAGGAGTCCTTCAAGTTGCGTGCAATGATTTTTACCACGATCAACGACTTTCCCGCATACGGAAATTTGTCGGGTACAAGTGTGAAGGGGCATAAAGCATGTCCAATATGTGAAGCTGACACAAACTTCCAGTAATTAAAGCATGGAAAAAAAACGGTCTACCTTGGTCACAGGAGGTTTCTTGATCGGTTCCACCCATATCGTAAGTTAAGAAAGCGTTTTAACGGCTTACCGGAGCATAGAACGGCTCCAAAGGCATTAACCGGAGAGGAAGTCTATAGTCGGGTGATGCATATCAATGTCACATTGGGTAAGCGAGAAAAGGATTGCGGGTGAGAAGAATATATGGAAGAAGAGATCAATTTTCTTTGATCTTCCATATTGGCGTAGTCTTGATGTGAGACATAGTCTTGATGTGATGCATGTGGAAAAAAATGTTTGCGATAGCCTTGTCAGTACTCTTTTGCACATACCAGGGAAGACTAAGGATGGAATTAGTGCAAGACTAGACCTGGTTGATATGGGAATAAGAGAACGGTTACATCCACGTGTAATGGATGATGGTAAGAGGGCATACATGGAGCCAGCAGCTCATACACTATCAAAAGCGGAGAAAAAAAGTTTGTGTGGGTGTCTATATGACATTAAGGTTCCACAAGGATATTCTTCAAATTTGAGAAGGTGTGTTTCAATGGACGATTTGAAGTTAGTGGGAATGAAGTCTCATGATTATCATGTGTTGATGCAACAACTATTACCAGTAGCTATTAGGGGCATTATGAAAGATGAAGTGCGGACCACTATAACAAAATTGTGTATTTTCTTTAATGCTATATGTAACAAAGTCATTGACATTGAAAAGTTGGATGAATTGGAAAATGAGGGTTATATTATTTTATCCTAACTAGAGATGCATTTTCCTCCTGCATTTTTCGATATAATGGTGCACCTGATAGCGCACTTGGTAAGGGAGGTAAGGCTCGCGGTCCATTTATCTAAGGTGGATGTACCCTTTCGAGCGATACATGAAGATCTTAAAAGGGTATTCTAAAAATCCTTATCGACCGGAAGCCTCAATCGTTGAGAGATATGTAGTGGAAGAGGCTATGGAGTTCGTAAAGATTATCTATCGTGGTCGACGTTACAATCTCAAGATGATAAGGGGATAAGTGAGGGAACTCGAGGAATCAAACCGAAGAATATGCTTCGTGCGTAGGTGTTGCAAGCACACCTGTACATCTTGAATAATACGGAAGAAGTTCAACCATACATTGATGAACAGTAAAGAGTTTGAAGAATATGAATCCAAGGAAGAATGACATGCAGATAGCTAATGAGCAAAAGAAGACATTTATAAAGTGGTTCCGTGGAGAAGGTATTGCACGAGACCGGTGTCGGCTACAATCGAGTGGTTAGCCCGGGGGCCTTCTTATCGTCATCACTTGGACAAAGTTATGATATCAACAGATATTCTTTCTACACAAAAGACCAAGATGACAGGAGTTCTGTGCAAAACAGTGGGGTGATGGTTGAAGCTGAATCCATGCACTTTTCGAGTTCGAAAGACAAAAACCCGGTGTTAGCATCTATGGCCTATTATGGAGTTATTGAAGAAATATGGGAGATGAGCTACACCAAGTTCAAAGTTGCTTTATTTAAATGTAAGTGGGTTAACAATAATGCTGTTGTAATAGATCCTAAATTTGGATTTGTCTCAGTTGATCTTCAAAGACTTGGTCATAGAGATGAGCCATTCATTCTAGCAAGCCAGGCGAAACAAGTGTTTTATGTTACAGACCCTGCAAATAAAAAAATGTCCATTGTACTTCAAAGTAAAAAAGACGTATGGTGAAGAATCGTTGAACCTGGACGATACACTCCCTTTCACAACAAATCCACCGACAACACGTGAAGTAGAATTGGTAGATGATGAAGAATATGCTCCAAGGAAGGATCATTCCAAGGAATATGGGAAACCATATAAAGTAAGATCTTAAGTTATGAAAAAGTCCTATGTTATTTTTGTACAGTTTAACATGTTAGTTCATTTTATTCATTCGTTTATTATTTAATAATAACCCTATCTAACATTATTCATTTGTCTTTGATGAACAGGAATATGTCTAGCTCTCGACGAGTCATCGGGTGATGGTGGGAATGATGTACCGGTGGTGAGAAGGGGTAGAGGTAGCACACATATGGGTGCGTTAATTGCACGTCGTGGCGATCGAAAAAGAGGCTGCATGTGGAGTTCGATGCCAATATGAATCCAATTGGTCCAGAGGAAGACAATTTCATTAGCTACGTAGGCTATCTGGCTCGAAGCAAAGTTCGCATTGTATTCTCTCATTGGAAGTTGGTTCCTCCTAAAACGAAGGAGTTGATCTCGGGCACAACTTTTGGTATCTCACTTTCGATATCTTATGCATTTGTATCTTTAGTTTTATCACTTGATTTCTTTCATATCTTCTCTTTTACCTTGCAAAGCAAACGTATGATGTGCCTAACAATAAGGCCATGAACAAGCATTGGATGGGCGAGGTTCGTATACGTTGGAAAGACTTTAAGAACAAGCTCACTAGAAAGTATATTCGAGGGGCAAAGAGGGACAAGGACCCATGTCGGGACTATGATTACATTTCTCCGCAGGACCGGAGGGAGTTTGTGGCGTCACGCCGTAATCCCGAATTTCTTGTAAAATTTCTTTCATATCTTATCTTTTAGTTGAATCTTTTTGACATCGAAGGCTCGTTTTATTTGTTTTCGTGTCACGTAAAACAAGTCGGGCCAATAGAGAGAGGCAAGAGAGAAATAAGTATCCACATTGCATGTCTAGGGGTGGCTATAAGAAGCTTGAATGAGGCCGATGGAAGAAGAGTTGCGTAAAATGAAGGAAGTCGCTCAATCCGATCCTTCCACCGTTATCCGGGCCCTCGAACGTCCTCCTCGCCACAAAAAATGGATAGTCGCGAGGATGAAGGGCGAGAAATACATAAATAAAGATGTGGCTGAGGTTGCTTCAAAGATTGTAAGTAGTTAAATTAGAAGTATTAAATAGCCTCAGTTGTTTCATATTTTTAGAGTTTAATTAGTTACTATTTATGCAAAATCCTATGATACGGGATGTGCTTGAGCGGAAGAAAGCGCCAAGGTTCATTCACGCGGGTACACGGATGGACATTTTGTCCACGGCGACGGGGAAGCCCGATTACCTTGATCTTGTTCGTGGGGAGCCGAGGGGAGTTAGTGTCGCGAAATACTTTGGACGGCGTTCGAGTTGTTCGCATGACGATGACAACCCTAGTCCTCGCCTTGTAGCCAAAATTCGAGCGTCCTCGTAGATGAGGTTATGGCACAACTACGGGTGAAATGAGGGAGATGATACAAGGGAAGGTAAATACGCAACCTTCAAACCAGGAATCCCGGCCTTCCCAAGCAAAGAAGGAAAGTTTTCACGCTCCAGATGTACCTATTGGTGAACCTTCTCATCACTCTCCGGATGTACTTATTGACGAGCTCGGCGAGCCTTCTCACACTCGACGGGGGGACAACCCCGCACTCTATATTTGGATGACCCACACCGGCGTATTGTTGCGAGATGGTCTTGTTTACCCAAACAAACCACACACCACAATATGCAAATTCCACAAGACCAACGTAGAGTGACTCGACAAGTGTGCGAGAGGGGGAAGAAAAGACAAAGCCATCCCGATTGTTGATGAGGAGGTTCCCACGCTAGACGCCGCCACCTCATCGTTCATCCTTTGGCCGCGTCATCTTATCGAGGTCGGGACGACACCTCCAATGGTAGGAAATACATTACCGATTGACGATGAGTAGGGTTTAGGATTGATTTTCATTGCTAACCCACTCATAATCTGTTTATTATGTTTTCAATAGCATGAACAAGTCATGGGCGATTTCTATACTTATCACAAATGCGAGAGCTCTACCAAGACATCGTCTCTATAGGCTTCGTGATGCCTCCCGGCATTGCCTGCGTAAAAGACATATCCGATATGTATTGACAAGAAAGATTTGATAGAGTTTATGCATATGGACCGTTTAGATATACAAAGGGCTTCAACTTGCAATATTGTAAGTTTTTTTTACCCTTTAATTATGTCACTACTCTTTTTTTGTTTAATATAGTCAACAACACTTATCATTTTATTTCGATCGTAGTGTCTGCCACGACATATGCAAAAAGGGAGACCAATTGGATTCGTATGGATTCTTATGTCCTGGATCCACAGCTTCGGCTCGCAATATCTTAGCCAGGAGGACCATTTATGTTGGTTTAACAATGGGCGACATAAAATCATCTTGTTATCTAGCGCCAATACATGAAAGGTGCGTATTTTTTTTTTGTCTATATAAGATTCTTATATGCTTTTTTATCTTAGTTTAATATTAATATGTATATGTTGTAGTGGTCATTGGACCCGTGCGTTGTTTGTCCCGCAAGAACGCATGTTATTGGTTCGATTCCATAGGTGTGCCAACCGAGGATATCAAAAACATGTTTGCCGAGTAAGTAAATTTTTGTCTAAATCATCGATTCTTTTTTTAAATGAATTGTTTTTATGTCTCATTAATTTCCATTTTAATGATAAGGGTCTTAAGACATATAGACAGATTGCTGGAGCACGAGAGCAGGGTGGACCGAAGTGGTTTTATCCGAAGGTAAGTAGTTTCAATTCAAGTTTTTTCTGAAACATAGTAGCTTTTTGTTTAACAATTTGTTTTTGATTTATAGTGCCATCACCAACCAGGGAACACTGAGTGCGGATACTAGGTTATCAATTGGATGCAATCTATCATTTCCACCGGACGTACTACTAGCTTGCAAAACGTACGTAATGCTCCGTGATCCTCAAATGATGATATTTTTTGTTGTGGTACTTCAGTTGTTAATTATACCTTGTTTTCCAATTTACAGTTTTTTCGTACTGAGGATCCGTACTCACGGGATGACATCGATTCGATTCGAGACATGATGGCTAGATATCTTCTTGAACATGGCTCAATGTGAATATATAGGCAAGTCATTACTTGTTAGGGTGATTGTCATTGTGAAACTTATTAAGTGTCTTGATTTCGGTTTCATGTAAATTATTGGTGCTGCTCTTGAATTTGCCACTTTAATTGTGAATATGAGGTTAGATCACTTGTTTAATTCTGGAAATAGATCACTGTCATATGAGGTTTGATTTTGCCATTATACCTTCGCATTTGATTTTCCAATAACCAAGACTTGAGATTTTTGTTGAATCATACCATCATAATCGATTTCGATTTGAAAGTTTTATGTGTGCTTCTTGCTTGGGAGGTGTTTGATTTGCTTGTGTGGTACGTGATTATTAATAGGTGGCTCTCATTCACTTTAGCATTAGAGTTGAGCTAAATTCTCGTATCTTGAAACCTTGAAATTTTGTTAAGCTTCGTGTTCAAAAGTCATTGTCGCTATATATATTTGCCTCTTGTCGCATATCAGTGTTATTTGCCAATTGAAGGGAATGTTGATGCTATCTAATTGCTGCATTAAATTGTGAAAGCTGTTGTGAAATTTTGGAGATTAATTGCCTCCAAATGTGAGAAAAATTTGTTGTCATAGTGGTGCTTTGTTTGTTTTTTGGTCTAGTTTTAGTAACCAAAATCTAGGTCATACATTCTTTCTTTTTCGTTGTTGAAGTTCTTTGAAAGTTTTCGATCGCCTTCTTAGGTGACTTTCGAACTTGCCTTCTTAGGCTCGCATGTTGAAGTTTTCTCTTTAGAGTTGTTGATATTCTTGCATCCTCATGGTTATGTTGGAAGCTAAGTTGTGAATTTGATTGATTTTGTTGAACCGATTAGAACATATATATTGTCATTCTCTTGTATGATCTTGTATGTGTAGCCAATTCTTTTGTTGAAGTCACTTTTACAATTTTCTTATTGAACCACTGTATTCATTGTTATTTCACCTTCTTTTGATGGAATGCACCTACATATAATTCATACGGTCATAATATATTATAGTCGATATGCGCTTAATTATTTTGTGAAGCATTTGCAGCAAATTGGTCAAACAAACAGAAGTACATTTTTTTTTTAAAAAAAAAATACTTTAAGGCGACCGAAAATCAATTCGGGCGTCTTTGGATCATAAGAGACGCAATAGGAATAGATAATAAGGTCGCCTAAAATTCAGAAATGAGGCGACCTAATTAGAGTTCAGTCGCCCGAAATGAAAAATAGGCGACTGATTTGGTTAGTCGCCTCATATGAGGCGACTGAACCCATTTCAGTCGCCTCATATGGGGCTATACAACTTCACTCTCCCAACGTCCCTTAGAATAAGGACGTTAATTGGGTCTTTTTAGGTCGTCTTTTAGGTATTTTGTAGTAGTGTAGGTTTAATTCTATTGAAGGTGAAAACATGATATCCTAAGATTCTTTAGAGTAGTGTTCTTATATGAGAATTTCTGAGATAGAGAATACAAATTTTTGTCTTACATATCATTCTTTTTTATCATGGTTAACACTACGATAAGTTGTTTTTACGATTATAGCTAAGTGCATGCTAGTATTAGGAGAGACAGTACACTCATCAATTCAATAAAAACACTAAACTTATATCAATGTCACCCTGACCATTAAAAATGTATGGATGAATATCATAAATCGATTAATACAATGAGATTTAATCCATTAAACAATAACGTAATCATATCATTCGCACAGTAATATGTCAAACAATATAGTTGAACATAACAAGAGGATATATTTGAAGGTGGAGCTAAATCACCAAGAGGGGGGATAAATTGGGGATTTTTAAAAAACTTTTCGAAATCCTCTGTTTTGAACAACTAAAACAGAGATGAGCCGAGAGTAGAGAAGAACAAGCAAGACACAAGAATTTATCTTGGTTCGGTCCAACCTCTTGACCTACGTCTAGTCCCCGAGACTCGGGATTTCCACTATCACAATTGATTACACCCTCTCGTACTCAAGAGTAATTCTCTCACTAGAACTTACTCCCCACTTACAAGTTGTAATCAATGAACCCAATCACCAAGTCCCCGGACTTGTGATTCTTTACAATAAATGATTTACAAGTAGAAACTCTCTAAGAGTAGATAATGATAAACACGAAGCTTTTTGTATCAAAAGATACAATACGGTGAAAAGCGAAAGAATAAATGAAAGACTTGAATGCAATTCATTTTCAGCAGATGTGTTAGTTCAGAAGACTTGAATGCTGCTCTATTTATACTAAGAGAGCATTAAATGACCTTTGTAATCTTCATTATAACCGCTGCCTTCATTAGACAAGGTTCTAGCTAAGCTTTGGTCTTCTTCTCTCTCTAATCTTCATTAATCCAGCTGTGCAGAAGTTTAGAGTTGACTTCCGCAAATTAATCCGTTGGAGTAGCGGCTCTTGGATGTGGAAAACATTCTTTAATCCTTTGCAAAGCGTGTGCAGACAGATTACCCAAAAGTATGCAACTTTCTAGGTTTTGCATTTAATGTGCTGACATCACTTTTTGCTTTTGCTTTAAACCTTCAATAAACATTCTCTAATTCATCTGAAACTCACTAACAAAGTGGTTAAACTTATCTAGGAACATTAGAGAATAATGATAGGAAGTATTAAGATCAAACAAGAAGGTTTTACAAATTCATCAAATTTGAATTTCAGAATCAGCAATGTAAACTTGAGTTTGATTTATCAAAACTTGAGTTTTGGACTTTGGCATGTAAAAACGATTTAAGTCCAAAACATTTAAATGGAGGTTTTCTTCCAAAACCGGAGGTTTTCAACACTTTAAAAACTGCAATACTCTCGGGTTGGTCAAAACTCAAGGTTTCATATCAAACCTCGAGTTTCCTCCATCCAGAGAGGAAAGTCGCGATTTTGAGCTTTGGAACACATTATGAGCGAAATGTAAAATCGAGTCTATTAGTGAGTAGCCTCGAGTTTGTCACTGTTCATGTTAAAAATCAGTTTTAGTCCTCAAAGTGTAAACCAGAGGTTTCCAGTGCAAACTCTAGAGTTTTCTCAAGTTAAAATTATTTTGCTCTCTGTAAGACACAAACTCGAGTTTAGAAACTTAAACTTGAGTTTTCACAACTTAGAAAATTTTTTGAAAACTCTTGACCAGACACAAACTGGAGTCTAAACATATAGTCCTGAGTTTGCTTAAGTTATAAAACATTCAAAACTCTCAGTCAAACGTAAACTCGAGTTTGTTAACTGCAAGCTCGAGTTTACAAGTCTTGTAAACTCTTAAAGATTTTTCAACAGGTGATAAACTCTACACAAAAATGGTAGTCTTGAGTTTATGAAATATTTCATTTGAAAAATTCTTCCCACCAAAGGTAAACTCGAGTTTGCTTTCAATAAACTCGAGTTTACAGGTTTTATAAACTCTTTGAAGATTTTCTCTAGAGGTGCAAACTTGAGGTTTAAGAGTAGAGGTCTCGAGTTTAAAAATGCTTTGAAATCAAAATGCTCTCGGCCTCTCGCAAACTCAAGCTTACCATAGGTAACCTCGAACTCAAAATATGAGAAAACTTTGTAAAAACTCTCAAGTTTAAAATTCAGGGTTCGATCTCGAGTGTAAAATGCAAACTGGCGAGTTTTGCCCTTCGTCTATCAGTGGCAAACTCGAGATTGCCTATCTAGGCTCGAGTTTGATTGAGAGAATGTTTTTGGTTGAAAATAACAAATTTCAAAGTTCATTTAGCTTATCCAAAAACATCCATACATGTTTACAATTGTCAGTTATCATCAAAACACAAAGAGAACTAACAATATTCATATCTAATCCGTCAAACTACAATTATCCAATCTCAACACGATATATCAATACAAACATGATTACTATCATAGTCTGAGTCTCAAAAATACAAATGAAACTCTTGAAACTTGAAAATCATAGGTAAAATAAGCAAATGAATTGAAACTAGAACTCTCCTAACGTAGCACATGAGCTCAAGCCATCTTCCTCATCTCCAAGAGAGGACCCGGGTTTTTGGTCAAAACAATAGTTTAGGGTAGGGGTGTTCATGGGCAAGGTATGAGGAACTTGCCTGATGCTCAACCTAAAAGATGAAAATGTTGTATTTTGTAGCTTGTTGCACAACCGTGTTCGATGAAAGCCCAAGTTATTTCAGGTGGGCTAAGCAGGGTTGAGCAAGACAAACTTCCATAACCAAAAATCTCCTTAAAATTGAGAAAATGATGAAGCATTAAAAAAGATAAGAAAAAAATATTATTGTTTGATATATTAAAAAAAAAAAATCCTTCTACAGAATAGTCCTTTCTAGATTTTAATGTTTAGATTATAAAACAAATTCATTTAGTAGATGTTATTTTCTTACAATTTTATATTGATTTATTTCTCAAGAACTCAAATCACCTATTTTTTAATTAAATATTTTATGAAAAATGTATGCATATTTTTGAGTAAATATAAAATCTATTTATTCAATATATTCTAATTGAATGGTCAGTAAATAATTGTTGAATTTTGTTAAATAATTCATATATCTATGTACATACCAATGTATATATATGGATATATACACACACACATATGTATACATATATGTGTATATATTAATTAAATATATTTATATATACTTGACGGGGCTAAAAGGGTAGGATAGTAATTTTATCAAATAATGATATTTGGCTCGACATGAAGATGCCATATGATTTTTAGGATATTTTTTGGGCCGAGCTGGCACCACTTCATAATTGTCTATATTTTATGGTCATTTTTAACAATATTTTACTGTTTTTAAACTATTAAATATTGTAAAATATAGCATTATATATTTCATGGTTGTTCAATTAAAACCATTATTGTATACTCAACAGTTTTTAGTCATTGATTGTGAAATATGAGGACAAAACATTCAACGACCGTGAAATATATTACTGAATACTTTACAGTTCTAAGGTTGACACTAGTGCAAAAAAAGGCTTTTAAGATAGGACAAAAGAGGGGGTCGTAAGGAGGATATGCGACCGGTCTTGTTCCCGGTATTAAAAGTCTACCATTTAAGACCAGACTCGAACCGGTCTTAAAGAAACTCTTTTAAGACCGGACATTTAAAAACTTGGGTCTTAAAAAGTTGTACTAAATGAAGCCGAAATATTTTTGTTCGATCCTAATGCTCAACTTTTAAGACCGGCCAAAAAATAGGTCGCTCTTAAAAGATCGTAATTATAAGACCGGACAAGACACATACGGTCTGAAAAATAGCGGCTTCTAAGACCACACGACTAATTACACACGGTCTTAAAGGGTGACTTTCAAGAGTGGATGATAAAAACATCCGGTCTTAAATATTTTGATTTAAGGCGGACGTCTAAATATACCTAGGTCTTAAAAGTCGTCGACCTTTAAGACCAGATCATATAATTACATCCGGTCTTAACAAGTGAACATTTAAGACCGTCTTATTATTTTCGGTCTAAATTTTCCCGAATTTTTCCCTGCTGTTCTTCGATTATATATATACACAAATCCACCACCCAATCCAAGACATAAAATTCAATACTTTAAGCTACAAGCTATGAACAATTATTTGAATAAATTGAATTGGAAAAAGAATACAAATATTATTCACCATGAGCTATTTGGCCTCTTAATTAATGATTACTATGACTACAACACCTAAATTAATATAATTCATACAATAAGATAACTTACTTACAAATACAATAAGTTACAAGTACAACATACATGCGCCCAAAATAATATTCACCATGCCTTCATCGATTCCCCCACCCAACAACGTAACATCCTCTTATTTAACATGCCCCTTTGGATCGGATCCCGCCATAAAAATAAAACAAGAACAAAATTCATAGTCAGTGACATTAACTATGAACATATATAGATAGAAGGAATATAATATATATAGTTAAAGCCTTAAAGTCTTCAAAGAAATCTGCATATGAATATTACCTTATGAATTGACTCTTTTATAAAGTGATATCTTCCCATATCCCTTCTTGATGATCACTTCTTATGCCGGGTTCATTATCCGCTTCATCTTCTTCGTTCATGTCCGGTAGACCCCTTGAAAAAGGAGTACTCTCTGGAATACCATAATTTGAATTCATTTCCTCACATACCTCAATGACCCTCTTTCCTTGGAGAGCTACAGACCACATTTTATTTTCTTGATCGGTGATATAGAACACTTGTTTTGCACGGGTCGCCATAATAAAAGGTTCATCTCCAAAACTTCTACCATTGACATCGACTAATGTAAATCCTAGCCGATCGATCCGAACACCATTATTGACATTAACCCACTTGCATTTGAAAATGGGAAATCTAATTTTCACATAGTCCACCTCCCAAATCTCTTCAATAACCCATAATATGGCATGACCGCCAATAAAGGGCTCTTGTCTTTCGAAGCTGGAGAAGTGCATAGATTCAGCCTCTAACATAACACCACCTTTGTTACGGGACTGTGCTCGTATCATCTAGGGACTTCGTGTAAAATGTATAACCATTGATCACATACGAATTCCAACTTATGACATCAACCTCGGGACCACACGCTAACCATTTGATTGTATCGAAACACATTCCTCTCCCTCGACCTTTTGTTTGAACCAGTTTGCAAAAGTTACGTTATGCTCCCTAATCAACCTTTGTTGAGTCATTCGATGATTTTCTTTCCTTACGGCTGCTTTATGTGCAGCTATCCGGCTTGAACTTCATCGACGTTATTCAAGATGTACAAGTGGACTAGTGACAATTCATCGGGATCCACACTCTTTACGGAAGCCCTCGTCTACCCCCATCAAAGATCTTGACGTTTTGGAAGCCCAATATGTCTTACTTTGGCCAAATAATCTTGACAAAATTCTATGGCTTCTTCGAAACATATTTCGAACAATCGATGCTTCCGCCGGTATGCGTTCTTCACGTACCCTTTTAGGAATTTCATAGATCTTTCAATTGGGTACATCCACCGTAAATGGATAGGGCCACACATCTTTATCTCCCTCACTGGATGAACAATTAGATGAACCATGATGTCAAAAAATGTAGGAACAAAAAGCTTCTCAAGGTGGCACAAGATAAGATATCCTTCATTCTCCAATTCATCCAACTTTTCAATCTCAAAACTTTACGACAAAGCGCATTGAAGAAGACACAAAGTCTAGTCAAAACGACCCGAAGATCATATTCGGCGATGCCTCGAATAGCTATGGGAGTATTGTTGCATCAAGACATGACAATCATGAGACTTTTGGCCTACTAATTTCAAGTCCTTCATCGATACAAGCCTCTTAAAATTTGAAGAATAACCGTGGGAACTTTTGTGCCATGTAAACACTCACAAAACTTCGTTTCTCATCCTTAGACAAAGTATGAGAAGCTAGGGGGGACAATAAGTTCTCTTCCCATCGGCCTTGGATGTAACTCTTCGCGTATTCCCATTGCTATCGGATCCAATCTTGCCTTCACACCATCCTTGGAACTACCTTGTATGTTGAGAAGCGTGCCGACAATACTATCACATACGTTTTTCTCCAAATGCATGACATCAATACTGTGTCTCACATCAAGATTGCGCCAATATGGAAGATTGAAGAATACAGATCTCTTTTTCCATATATTTGTTTCTTTTCTACACTTTGCGTCTTACCGAATACGACATTGATATTTTTCACCTTTTCATAAACTTGCTCCCCGGTCAATGCCACCGGAGCATCTTCATACTCTTGGCCACCAAAAAGGCTTTCTTCAATCGACGATATGGGTGGCCCCGTCTAAGAAATCTCCTATGTCCAAGGTAAACCGTCTTTCTTCCATGTTGAAGTTGATGGTAGCGTGTGCCTTCTTCACAAACCGGACATGCTTTATGGCCTTTTACACTATACCGACAAGTTCCCATATCTTTGGGAAGTCGTTTATAGTACAAAATATCATGGCTCGCATTTTAAACACCTCCTTCTTGAAAGAGTCAAAAACATCAACACCTTTTGCCCACAACTCCTTCAAGTCTTCGATCAAGGGTGAAGGTAAACATCAATGTCATTTCCGGGTTGTTTCGGTCCCGAAATCCACATAGACGAGCATGATGTACTTTCGTTTCATGCATAACATTGGAGATAAGTTGTAAATAATCGCAGTACAGGCCATGAACTATGTATGCTACTAAGGCTTCCATATGGATTCATGCCATCCGTGCTAAGGGCAAGCCTAAGGTTCCTAGGTTCTTCGCCGAAGTTCGGAAATAATTGATCGATTTTCTTCCATTGAGAAGAATCGGCCGGATGTCGAAGCTTTCTATCGAAATCCTCTCATCTCGCATGCCACCTCAAATTTTTTGCATCATTTTCATTCGCAAACAACCGCTTGAACCTTGGTATGATTGGAAGATACCACAACACTTTTGCGGGCCCCTTATTTGACTTGTACCTTGGGGTTTCACATTTCGGACAACTCGCTCCTCTTCAAACTCTTTTCTATACAACACGCAATCATTCGGGCATGCATGGATCTTTTTGTACTCCATCCCGGTGAACAAAGTATTTTCTTAGCATCATAGTATCGATGCGGCAACACATTATCATCCGGAAGCATGTCCTTAAAAGCCTCAAGCATTTCTGAAAAACTCTTGTCGCTCCATCCATGACGTGCCTTCAAGCTTACCAATTTCAATACGGCATTCAACAATTGGTATTTTTTACACCCACGGTATAGGGGGTCTACGCATCGCACATATTACCATATGCATGTGATTGATGAAAAGTCTCTTCTCCTACATCACGGATAATGTCCTCTATGTGATCATCCATATCCGTGTCATTATCATCAAAGGCCACTTCCCCTATGTTGAGACCCACTTGGTATTTTTTCACCATGCCATACCCATACCGTATAAGTCTTACAAATTCCTTCACAAATTAAATGTGTGTGTATAACTTCGGGACTTAGTCGCCTCTCATTTAAACATTTTACACAAGGGCAATAAAACTTCCCACCCTCGGCATGGGCATTTTGTTTAGCAAATTTTATAAAGTCCCTCACCCCATTCTGATATTCAACACTCATCCGTTTAGCATTTATCCAACTGTGATCCATAGTAGAATTCCTATATATATAGACGAAAAGATTTAACATACATATATATGCTCAAATGTCGGTTATGTTTTTTTTCCGGATAAACTTGCTCATTAAATGCAGAACGAAGAATCACTTTTGGTCATAAATGTATCGCGAGAGAATCCAAGAACCAAAATAAATGCATGACGAGGGAATTAAATGCATCGCGTGAAGGTCTTGTGGACTCACTGTATCATATAAATTCAAATGCGTTTGCTTAGTCTTTCTTCTCCCGCCACGAACGTTGATGTTCATACGTAAAGAGTACCTAAAAACATTTATTGGTCAGTTGGGTAGGTCTAAAATGCAATTATAATCTTCAAAATACAATATCCATTAACAACACGAAACCCACAAGAACATTTGATCGATTTCGCTCAACCCGGGAAAAACCCAACGATGAGCGGGAAAATCATAAAGTTATATAACCGAAACACCTCTTAAGCTTGGTCTATAGCGTTTAGCTAAGGAACCAGAAAGTGATTGTCGAGAGAGCAACACGAACCGGCGACGAAGTGGCGACGTAACACGAGTAACACTTTAGGCGCGACAAGAGAAGTTCGAGAGGGAAATTTAATATTCCGCGCGACAGAGCGAGACATGTTTTATATTTGGGATTTTATTAAGACCGGGGTTTTATAATCCTCCAGACCTAAATTGAGACATTTAAACCGGTTCATTAAAAGGAGACGGTTCTATATATAAAACTTTTAAGACCGCCGTTTTATAATACTCAGGTCCTAAAATTCTTAGTTTTTGTGATTTCTAAAAAAGGATTTGGCGAGCGTTAAAGAATGAATGAATAAAAATTAAAGGAAAAACTGGAGTTTCTTTAATTACATATATTACTTGCATATGCACGTACACAAGAAAAAATACAAAACAAAAACAAGCAGAAAATTATCAAAAACAAGAATCGACTAAACATCTCCTAAAGCTTATTATCCTCCAAAGCCTTGGCGATTTCGGCGTGAACGCATTAATTTCCGTCGGAGATCGCAAGTTTGTCTTACTCGAATCAGCCCACAATGCTTCATTAGAGGAAAGAGGAGAGGGGTCGTAGTAGTCGCGGTGGGGCCAAGAGGTTGGAGAGGGGAGCGGGAACCTCTTCATCATTCGAAGAAATAACAATGGGTCCAACGACCCGAGACTCTTCTGTCACAATAGGACGGACTCTCGATGGAGGAGGCGCACCGTATAACGATCGACGGAAGGCACGAGCATCACGACTAAGAGCACCCCTACGAGCGGTTCTCTTGAATCTAACCATGGTTTGAGCAGTTGGGGCAGAGAGGTATGAGGAGTTAATTAATAGAGGCAGAGAGCTGTTCTCAAATAGCCACGTACGTAGTTTGGAGTTACGAGGTAGTGAGGAATTAATAAGGAGTTATAGGTACGCGGTATAAAATTCCATTATTTAATATTTTTCCAATTCATTTTATTTTAAGACCGACCTTTTATCATTAACCCGGTACTTAGAGGTATGCGGCATAAAATTCTATTATTTAATTTTTTTAAGACCGATCTTTTATAATAAGTCCGGTCCTAAAAGTCTTACCTTTAAGACCGACCTTTTATCATTTACCTGGTACTTACACACTGTTCAAATGAATGATGCAGAGTCTTTTCGGCTTCCAGATAAACTTCCCAACTAGGCGTCTCCTCGTATTCTGATGAACAATGCTTCTCCTCGTTAAAGCTTCCGGCGTTTCACATTGTTCAGGATGGGTTCTCTATTTAAACCCGTTGTTACTGTACTTTCTTCACATTCTTCTCCCTCAGGTCCTCCGTTTCCTCCTCCTCCTCTTCAACCTCGCCCCCACCGTAATAGCTGCTCCCCCAGGTCCTCCGTTTCCTCCTCCTCCTCTTACACCTCGGCCCCCTCCGCCACCGCCTCCTCCAAATCCGATCCAGAAGCGTTGGTGTACGATCAGCAGTGGCCGCGTCGATCAAATCGATCGACATTTGGGCCAATTGGTTCAGCTTGCTCATACCATGAACAACAAGCTGAACATGGTACTCCACGCCAATGACGTGAACTACGATCCGTGAAGACGACTCCGACGACTCGACAACTCCGGCGACTCGACGCCCCCTCCCTTTCCGACTACGAGAGGGATTAGTTTTTTTTTTTGTTGCTTTTTTATTTTGCTTTTTTATTTTGTGATCGCTGCCCCTATAGGGCAGCGTAAAAAAATTAGTAAATAAAATATTTTTATATTTTGTTCTCGTGCGAGTTTAGTACTTTATCTGAACTTGGAAAGCAATAAACAAGGCAACTATGAAGGATGGATAATGGCAGACTAAAAAACCTAAAATAAAAATGTTGGTTATGATTAGTTTTGATGATGTCTTATATGGATGTCATTATTGAAAGCAAAAAGATTGAGTAATATAGTTATCTTCTACATTGACTAACTACTATATTTAATGTAGATTAATCCAAGATGAATTATAGAGATTGATCAAGAAAGTAAGAAAGAAGTTCTTGCATGCAATATAATGGGAATATCGAATGTCAAGGAAGCAAGAAGTTATCAAAGGATTTTAGGATTAATCAAGAGAAGAGAAGAAAGAAAGAGTTAGAGTTATGGAGAATGATCAAGAGAAGAAGAAAGAAAGAAGAACTTGTTGAATGAAGTGAAGATATCGTTATCCAAGTTCTAAGATTGATGCTAGAAGTCTCCAAGGTCATATGGAAGTTGGAATGGGTCAATTTGAAGTTAAAAGTCAGCAAAAATCAACTTCAGATGAGAAAACTCGAGTTTGGAACACAAAAACTCGAGTTTGAGACTCAAAACTCGAGTATACAACTCAAAACTCGAGTTTGTAGTGTCTTCAAGCACCTCGGCGTCTCTGGACAAGTGAAAACTCGAGTTTGGGACACAAAACTCGAGTTTGGGAGTCAAAACTCGAGTTTGGAACACAAAACTCGAGTTTGGGACTCAAAAATCGAGTATGCAAGTGCTAAACTCGAGTAAGGAAGAGCTAAACTCGAGTATGCAAGTGTAAACTCGAGTTTGCAGCGTGATCAGCTCTTCAGCAACTCTGTTTCACGTTTCAGCACAGGCGAGGTCTGGTAATTCGATGATATCTCTCAAACCAGGAATCGGATTGACATGAAACCAGTGGCATTTGAAACTAGACATCCAAAGCGTCATTTTGATATATAAATCAAGTCCAAAGGTGTCAAGATCAAGGAGCTATGATTTTTACAAGTTTCCATAAGAATCAACGTCACAGTCCAGACCCACCTTCGGTATTTTGAGTGTAACTCTCAGTATACAAATCCGATTGAGCTGAAATCAGTGGCATATGAAAATAGACTCAAATATATTTCCATCAAGAGTTGAACGGACCAAAACGGAGTTCAGACCAGGGAGATATGGCCCTCGAAAGTGGACAGATAATTTCAAGAAAGCAATCAAACTTGTTGAGCTTAAGTGCAAACTGCGGTATAGGTTTGCATACCGCAGTTTTGGACTTCCGTGAAGCGAACCAGGTTTTTAAATGAAGTCAATACTGCGGTATTGGTAGGCAAACTTCGAGTATTGGACTTCCAGAATGAAACCAAGATTTTAAACGAAGTCAATATGCAGTTTGCGTAGCCAAACTCGAGTATTGGACTTCCGAGAAAGCAACCAAGAGTTTCAAGCTAAGTCAATACTTCCGCCTTTACTGCAGTTTGTGAGTGAAAGTATGCAAAACTGCAGTTTGCATGAACATACTGCAGTTTACAACGTTAAAAAAATGATTTTTGAATTACACGAATTTGCAAATCACTCTTGTTTGATCCTATTGCTTTCATGAATCATTCACTTATGTTCCCGGATATGTTTAACAAGTTTATTGAGTGAATTTCAGTTAGCACAGATGAAGATTAATGAAGATCAAGGCAAAAAGCAAAAAAGGTGTTCGGTGCATTTAATGCACCTCGCAAATCAACCTACTTTCAGCTAATCCACCTAAGCACGCATTCTCAACGGTCAAGAATGCTTTCTTCATCAAGCAAACTCTTCTCCAACGGGCAAATCCTCGAGTTCCACTTCGATCAATTAATCACATGGATTAGTTGGAGTTTAGAGAGAGAAGCAGACCACACTTAATGATAATCAACTACAACGGTCGATTCATCCTACAACGGTCATAAACGGTCATAGACCTTTCTCTATCTATAAAAGTCATGGACACAAGCAGAAAAAACGTGGAGATACAAGATTACAACGCCAAAATGCGATACTCGCTTCTACATCCTTTTCACTCTGTTTTACTTGTCTAGATAGCTTAGAGAGTGAAATGAATTGTGTTTGTACTTCGGTGATTATTTATCCATTCCTTTGAGAGGAAAATTATTGTAAACACATTATCTTTCGAGAGTTACTCAAGATTGGGGAATCTTGAGTGGGATATACATTGTGTTGATTACAACTTGTAAGGGGAGTGAATCCTAGTGAGAGGATTACTTGAGTACAGAGTGTGTAATCAAGCGTGTGTTGATTACAGATTGTAAGGGGGAGTGAATCCTAGAGAGAGGATTGCTTCGATTCTGAGATCGTGTAATCAAGAAGATTAAAGATAGTGGATTGAAAATCCCAAGTGAGGCTTGGGGATTTGGACGTAGGTCAAGGATAAGGGCCGAACCAAGTATAAATCTGTTTGCAAGCTCTTCTCCCTTATCTCTTACATTTCCAACATTTACATTTGAATGTTTGTCAATTGGTTTATAACTCACTTCTTTTATACAAGTTGAATTTATCGAATTGAGAAAAGATTTTCATAGAATCTAAATTTTTATACTTCACCCAATTCACCCCCTCTTGGGTTGGGTTGTAGGTACTTACATTTGGTATCGAGCTAGGCTCTTGTTTAAAGGACTTAACCGTCTCAAGAGTTTCAATGGCTGATTTCGGGTGTTCTTCATTTTCGAAGGTTTTGATTATACCATTCCACCGTTTTTCAAAGATATTGATTTTTGGTTTTGGAAAGCTAGAATGACTAGTTTTATCAAAGCAACTGATTTTAATATGTGGAATGTTTTTACAAACGCTTTTGATTTCAAACCAAGAAAGGATTGGATGAAAAAGAAAAGAAAATGTTTTCTTTGAACATTAGAGCAATGGAAATTCTTCATGATGCTTTAAGCGAAAATGATTTTGAGAAAATCAAGTTCTGCTCTAGTGCTAAAGAAATTTGGGATACTCTTGATTCTATGTATGCTTCTAACAATTGTGTTGAAGTTGAAAGTGTTGACAATTCATCTCGAAACTATAAGCTGCATATCCACAATGGATGAACAATTGGAAGTGGAGAATGAAGAAGGAGAAATCATTGGATACTTCCATGATCCATCAACACAAAAGAACAAGAGGAAGAGGATTCCCAAGAAGAGCTCATGGACGATTATGATCAATCATTATCTAGAGCTCAAGATACACATGTGGTAAACAATTCCAATTCTTCTTGTGTAGTTAAGAAAAATGATTTTGAACAATTGCATAAAATTGTTTTTCAACCAATCATTGATCCCGATTTGAAAAGCAAGAATGTTTTGAAACAAAATCTTTGGAAAATCTATTGGGAAGTATGAATGTTCAAATGAAGATTATTTGAAGTTTTACTCTAATGACCAGCACAATACTTGCAAAAATGTTCATAGTAAGCATCACTCTATTATTTGCAATTATTGTGGAAAATCTGGGCATATTTCTCATACATGCTATATTAGGAGAAATTCTAATATGAGAAATAATCTTGTTTGGGTTCCTAAAGGACAATCAAGGTCCAATGCTAACTTGATCAAGGACCCAAGTATAAGTGGGTACCAAAATGTCCATCTAGTACTCCATGTGTGCAGGATGATTTGAATATCAATGGACATCAAGGTACGAAAAGAGGAAGAAGAAGCCAAGAGTTTCTCATGCACCATTGAAGAAGATCATAGCATCTATATCAAGCAAGAGAACTCTCAGGGCACCCATTGCTGGAACTACATGGTGTAAACATCAAAGGAAGCAATGGATACAAGCAAGAAGAGTATCATCTACCTCAAGAATGGATTACCACAGAGTACCATTCAACTATCTTGAGGAGAACAAGAAAAGAAGGATCTCTCAAGTATCAAACAGAAGATTCTGGAAGTCTATATCCTTTGAGAGAACTTTGCCAACACCCGTAAGAAAATATATGAAGAATCAATGGGTGAGCAAAGTCAATCCTCCCAGTACCTAAGGCTAAGGTATACAATGGTAAAACCTCCTATGCTATCATCTGAAATTTTATTTGAGGTTTTATATCTTGTAGCCTTAGGAATGAGCATTGCAACTATTTTCTTTAAAAACTAGGGTTCTCACATCCCGATCTATTTTGAAAGAGATTGCAATGTTCAATAGGTTTAATCTCTATGCATACATGATGATTTGAAAAGAAAGTATTTCTTTTATGCATAAAGTCATGATTAATTCATTGTGCTCAATTATTTGAATTAATTATATTCATAAGAGCATGTGAATTTTGGTTCCTACAAGCTAACGATGATTGGATCCAAGTAAGGTTGGATACCAAGAAAGAAAAAGATTTATACGGTTGATAATTGAATATTTCATACACTACTTTTTGTCTCTTGATTTATAATTTAGGACTCTTTAGCTAATAAATAATGGCTTTTATACTTATTTGGGCCTTGGGCCTTTTATTATATTTTAGCCATTATTTAATAATAAATTCCAGTTTTACATTGCTTCACCATTTTTACCATAACTCTTGAACCAGATATCGGATTTGCCTCATTTTTATCTCATATTTCAGATGATTCAGAGAGCTACAATTGTTATGAAGACATGAAGAGCAAATTCAGACAAGAGGGCGGTTGATTTTGGAGCCGAAGTCATATATATTTTTGGGCTCGAATTTTGTAATTAAAGCCCATTTTATTTTATTTTCGTTACGGGCACGACTTGTGGATTGGAGCCCCATTTCATTTTGCCATTTTAGGTTAAGTGAGGCAGCAGCCACAAACACATTCTCATTCACATTTTTAGATAGTTTTGAATCAAATACAGAAGTTTTATTTTCTCTCATCTGTTCTTCCTCTGTTCATCGTGTTCATGATGAACTTCTTCATTTCTGTTCGATTTTCGTTCTGCATAATCATGACTAGCTAAGCTAATGTGATTGACCCATGGATTGAGGATTCCACTATCCGGAGGACTCATTCTTAACGGTAACAAATTCGTTTCGCTTTGTAATTTCGGATTCGATTTACTTTCGGATTGGGTGTTAGATTTAACGCCGGATCGACATTTCCCAAGGACGTAGTTCGAACTAGGTTAAAGTATCATTGTACGATCGTACGATGAGATACGCCACGATTCGAATAAATTCGGGACGATTGTTGGTTGAGGGAATTTCGGGCAAATGCAGAGATTTCGGTTTGCCCGAGTCGATCACGAGTTCGATTATAATCTGTTTTCGTCCGAGGAAGGGAAGTGGTGGAATTCGAAATCCTAGGTTAATCTTCGTTTATCCGTTTAATCTGTGTTTACTCGTTCGTTATGTTATTTCATTTTTATTCTCTTTGAATCAAAACCCCCAATTTTTTACTTGTTTTATTCTTTGTTCGAATTGAACCGATGCGGGTCGTTGGGAAACGACCCAGGTTACATTATACTACAAATCCTTTTCTAATCTGGTTATTTTGGGAGATTACGGCAAATCTCGTCAACGGTTTTGTAGGATCAATGGAAGCTTCTCAAGAATGTAACATAGAGACATAATCCTAACCTTGAGAAAGCTAAACAAGCTATGCTTAATGTTGATGGTGAACACCGAAAAGGAGTTATCTACACCAATCCATCTCAACCAAGCAAGCTTCTATGAGGACAAGAGGAATTACGGTGATGTCTAATCCTTACCCCATATTTTGATTATATAAAATTCACTTTTAGGTAATGAATACTTGTCCATCATTCCATTCCTTTAGCAATCAATCATTTATATTTTTCAAAATGTTTTGATTGCTAACTGGACCATAAATGAATTTGTGCATAACTTTCTAAGTTCATGTTTTGAAATGCACAAGTGTAAAATTTGTTTGGATTTCAACTCACACTATTTTGTGAAAAGTGCATACAAATGTTTTTGAAAACATATCCATACTTTGATTGCATTCAAATAATGTTTCAAATTGAAAGTTAATATTGTATATTGAATGTTGGATATGCTTCAAATTTGTCTAATTGAGTTTTCCTATCATTCACACATTGATTTTTGGAATTCAATGTTTTTGCTTGAACTCTTTAGTTTCATTATCTATCTAGTTGGACCTTATGTCTAACAAGTTAATCTCATATGAGTTTCAAGCTTATCTCAATAAGAGAATTCAATTTGTGAAAATCTCATGCTTATTGGATAAATTCTTATTGGTCAAGTTACTCCAAGCATTATGAATGTTAATTAATGCATTAAATGTTAGTGCATTAACCATTATATGGAATAACTTACTAGGATAATATTATGGAACTCTAATCATTTGAATTAATGAGTTTGTACTTCATCGTCCATGAATCCTAGTACTCCTTGTGTTACTCGAATACATTAGCATTTGTGTTCATCTATATTCGAGTAACTATCTCTCGCATATTCATACTCTTGCCTTGAATGTTCTTATATTTTCAAGACTCTACTCTCTAAGGCAAGATTATCTCTTTGTCAATAGCAAAGTCATTAAGCTTATATATGTTGTGCTAAGCATGTCTTGATGATGCTTTACTTTCATGACTTTGACTTTTCAGAAAATTCTTCAACATGTTAACTTCAATGTTCAACATGTTCTCTAAAACGAAGCATTGGATACATTCGATTTATTATTTAACATGTTGACTTCCACCATGTTTTTTAAAGTGATCATTGTTTTCAAGCACGTTTTAAAACTGAATCTTTCATTCATGAAATTTTTTTATACATGATCATTTTTAAAAGAACATTCAAGATTTGAAGTACCTTGCATATTTCATTATCCTTCTTGAAAAATCTGATCTCATTCATGAATTGTGAGTTGATAAATGCTTATCTTTATAGATAAGATTTTCTATACTCATTGATCAAATTTACATGCATTCTTATCAATGACATATTTTCTACATAAAGTGTATTCACAAATTGTCATTGAGAAATAACATTTTTGGTGTCATTTCGTTGTTACCCTATTTGATTCATTGGCATGAACTTATTTGATTGGGTAAAATTATGTTCTTAATCTTAGATTGACTTGTTATACTCTTTGCTCAAATATCATATGATTTAATTCTATAAGAGCTTAAGAGTTGTCATGTCTAATCAGTTGTGGACTCAAGAATCATTGAGTACCAAAGAACATATATTTTTGCGAGAAGTTGACCAAAATGTTCTGTTGTTGGACACAAAGAACATAGGCCAACAAAATAGATCATTTCAAAGTGGCTATGTCAGCAAATTCTATGGCATCACTTAAGTGACATCCCAACACTAGCAAGAAGCTTAAACCAAGATGATAAGGAGCATACTCGCTTGATGAGAAGCTATGAGCGAGAAACTAATTTTGAGATCCAATTCAAAGCTCATTTGGGATTTCTCGCTTCTAAGATGCATTCAGAGCAATTGGTGGCTATAAAGACTTATCCTCTTGAAGCTCATTCACATCCAGCGATCCTCAATATTGGTCACATCATCAGAATGTGATTAGCCAATAATGCATCTATGGATTACAAATGATTATGGCTCAAGTAATTACGATATTACTTGAGTGAGGTTTGTATTTTGAAATAATATGCATATATCACAATCATGCTAGGCTAACTTGATTTCATTCAAATTTATCTCATGAAGTTTAGCCTAAGAAAACTCACTTTTAAAATGACCCTTATGCTTTAAACTCTTTTTATCATCATAAAAAGCATAAGTGATTTGTTTATACCAATTTCAAGTCCACCCAAGTGAACTTGAAAGTTCTCAATTTACGAGGTACCATGTTGGTTGCAAAGATATTTCCAAACCTCATAACCTTTGGTGTCTCATTATTATTTGATATCATTAAGGGGAGCTTCACATTCACATGCGTTTTGTATCTTAATAGCTCACCTCCTTTATTTGAAGAAAACCATTTTAAGCATACTCATCTATATTTACTATGTTTTATTAGTTTTGATGATGAGTTAATATCACATTTCACTTTCACTATCTTAATTTGAAAAGATTATATAGAAAGGAATATGTTGATTGCACTAATAATTCTCTCTTGCAAGAAAGTTTTACAATTGTGGTAGGATAATTAAGTCTGTGCAAAAGTCTCCCTTAATGCACCACAAGGAGAAACTATTACATTGAGGAAAGATGTTTTGATGTTCAGTCACGATGAAGCTAAGGAAGAGGAAAATCTCTTGAATCCAGTGGAGATATGCTTTATAGAAGAGTTCAATAAATAAAAGTCAAAGAATTGAAGTGGAATCTCCTTCAACAACAAAGCTAGCAAATGGACTTCATTGATCATTCATCAATTTGCAAGACCAACATGAGCATTTCTAATCCCTATCTTTTTATATTCAGTAGAAAGTTTGCACATGTTTGGTATCTTTATGCTTTATTTGTGAAAGTTGTCTTGAAAACCTCTCCAAATTCTCTCAAATCTGCTTTCATAAAAACATTCTAAATTGCATCATATTTAAAATGAAAGCACTTTCAATCGGGAGAGAAAATCAGTTTCTTTGACTCTTTTAATTTGGTTTCATATGTGTTTTTAAACATGCATAGGGTGCATAGGTTCTAGGTGTTGTGTCTCATTGCATTTCATTTTATTTTGCTGATTTTGTAGTAATTGGTTCTGATATCAGTGATTTTTAGAGTGTTTATCCTTTCGTATCGGTTACGCTTGTATGAAGTTCACTCAATGAATATATTTCTAGTTGTGTATGATCTTGATATGTTTTGCTGCTGCCATCCTCTTATTAACTTGTGTTGAAATGCAAAATTGGTCGTTTTTTCGATATCTTAACTTTCAACTTTTTGCTAATGACAAATAAGGGGGAGAGAATGGCAAGAAAAACATGTTGTATCTAATGTATTCTCATACTCATACATATTTTTCTTAAGGTATTTGCCATCATCAAAAAGGGGAGAATGTTGGTTATGATTAGTTTTGATGATGTCTTATATGGATGTCATTATTGAAAGCAAAAAGATTGAGTAATATAGTTATCTTCTACATTGACTAACTACTATATTTAATGTAGATTAATCCAAGATGAATTATAGAGATTGATCAAGAAAGTAAGAAAGAAGTTCTTGCATGCAATATAATGGGAATATCGAATGTCAAGGAAGCAAGAAGTTATCAAAGGATTTTAGGATTAATCAAGAGAAGAGAAGAAAGAAAGAGTTAGAGTTATGGAGAATGATCAAGAGAAGAAGAAAGAAAGAAGAACTTGTTGAATGAAGTGAAGATATCGTTATCCAAGTTCTAAGATTGATGCTAGAAGTCTCCAAGGTCATATGGAAGTTGGAATGGGTCAATTTGAAGTTAAAAGTCAGCAAAAATCAACTTCAGGATGAGAAAACTCGAGTTTGGAACACAAAACTCGAGTTTGAGACTCAAAACTCGAGTATACAACTCAAAACTCGAGTTTGTAGTGTCTTGACACCTCGGCGTCTCTGGACAAGTGAAAACTCGAGTTTGGGACACAAAACTCGAGTTTGGGAGTCAAAACTCGAGTTTGGAACACAAAACTCGAGTTTGGGACTCAAAAATCGAGTATGCAAGTGCTAAACTCGAGTAAGGAAGAGCTAAACTCGAGTATGCAAGTGTAAACTCGAGTTTGCAGCGTGATCAGCTCTTCAGCAACTCTGTTTCACGTTTCAGCACAGGCGAGGTCTGGTAATTCGATGATATCTCTCAAACCAGGAATCGGATTGACATGAAACCAGTGGCATTTGAAACTAGACATCCAAAGCGTCATTTTGATATATAAATCAAGTCCAAAGGTGTCAAGATCAAGGAGCTATGATTTTTACAAGTTTCCATAAGAATCAACGTCACAGTCCAGACCCACCTTCGGTATTTTGAGTGTAACTCTCAGTATACAAATCCGATTGAGCTGAAATCAGTGGCATATGAAAATAGACTCAAATATATTTCCATCAAGAGTTGAACGGACCAAAACGGAGTTCAGACCAGGGAGATATGGCCCTCGAAAGTGGACAGATAATTTCAAGAAAGCAATCAAACTTGTTGAGCTTAAGTGCAAACTGCGGTATAGGTTTGCATACCGCAGTTTTGGACTTCCAGAAGCGAACCAGGTTTTTTTAAATGAAGTCAATACTGCGGTATTGGTAGGCAAACTCGAGTATTGGACTTCCAGAATGAAACCAAGATTTTAAACGAAGTCAATACTGCAGTTTGCGTAGCCAAACTCGAGTATTGGACTTCCGAGAGAGCAACCAAGTTTTTCAAGCTAAGTCAATACTTCCGCCTTTACGCAGTTTGTGAGTGAAAGTATGCAAAACTGCAGTTTGCATGAACATACTGCAGTTTACAACGTTAAAAAAATGATTTTTGAATTACACGAATTTGCAAATCACTCTTGTTTGATCCTATTGCTTTCATGAATCATTCACTTATGTTCCCAGAGATATGTTTAACAAGTTTATTGAGTGAATTTCAGTTAGCACGAGATGAAGATTAATGAAGATCAAGGCAAAAAGCAAAAAAGGTGTTCGGTGCATTTAATGCACCTCGCAAATCAACCTACTTTCAGCTAATCCACCTAAGCACGCATTCTCAACGGTCAAGAATGCTTTCTTCATCAAGCAAACTCTTCTCCAACGGGCAAATCCTCGAGTTCCACTTCAGATCAATTAATCACATGGATTAGTTGGAGTTTAGAGAGAGAAGCGAGACCACACTTAATGATAATCAACTACAACGGTCGATTCATCCTACAACGGTCATAAACGGTCATAGACCTTTCTCTATCTATAAAAGTCATGGACACAAGCAGAAAAAACGTGGAGATACAAGATTACAACGCCAAAATGCTGATACTCTGCTTCTACATCCTTTTCACTCTGTTTTACTTGTCTAGATAGCTTAGAGAGTGAAATGAATTGTGTTTGTACTTCAGTGATTATTTATCCATTCCTTTGAGAGGAAAATTATTGTAAACACATTATCTTTCGAGAGTTACTCAAGATTGGGGAATCTTGAGTGGGATATACATTGTGTTGATTACAACTTGTAAGGGGGAGTGAATCCTAGTGAGAGGATTACTTGAGTACGAGTGTGTAATCAAGCGGTGTGTTGATTACAGATTGTAAGGGGGAGTGAATCCTAGAGAGAGGATTGCTTCGATTCTGAGATCGTGTAATCAAGAAGATTAAAGATAGTGGATTGAAAATCCCAAGTGAGGCTTGGGGATTTGGACGTAGGTCAAGGATAAGGGCCGAACCAAGATAAATCTGTTTGCAAGCTCTTCTCCCTTATCTCTTACATTTCCAACATTTACATTTGAATGTTTGTCAATTGGTTTATAACTCACTTCTTTTATACAAGTTGAATTTACTTGAATTGAGAAAAGATTTTCATAGAATCTAAATTTTTATACTTCACCCAATTCACCCCCCCTCTTGGGTTCAGCCGGTACTTACATTTGGTATCAGAGCTAGGCTCTTGTTTAAAGGACTTAACCGTCTCAAGAGTTTCAATGGCTGATTTCGGGTGTTCTTCATTTTCAGAAGGTTTTGATTATACCATTCCACCGTTTTTCAAAGATATTGATTTTTGGTTTTGGAAAGCTAGAATGACTAGTTTTATCAAAGCAACTGATTTTAATATGTGGAATGTTTTTACAAACGCTTTTGATTTCAAACCAAGAAAGGATTGGATGAAAAAGAAAAGAAAATGTTTTCTTTGAACATTAGAGCAATGGAAATTCTTCATGATGCTTTAAGCGAAAATGATTTTGAGAAAATCAAGTTCGCTCTAGTGCTAAAGAAATTTGGGATACTCTTGATTCTATGTATGCTTCTAACAATTGTGTTGAAGTTGAAAGTGTTGACAATTCATCTGAAACTATAAGCCGCATATCCACAATGGATGAACAATTGGAAGTGGAGAATGAAGAAGGAGAAATCATTGGATACTTCCATGATCCACCAACACAAAAGAACAAGAGGAAGAGGATTCCCAAGAAGAGCTCATGGACGATTATGATCAATCATTATCTAGAGCTCAAGATACACATGTGGTAAACAATTCCAATTCTTCTTGTGTAGTTAAGAAAAATGATTTTGAACAATTGCATAAAATTGTTTTTCAACCAATCATTGATTCGATTTGAAAAGCAAGAATGTTTTGAAACAAAATCTTTGGAAAATCTATTGGGAAGTATGAATGTTCAAATGAAGATTATTTGAAGTTTTACTCTAATGACCAGCACAATACTTGCAAAAATGTTCATAGTAAGCATCACTCTATTATTTGCAATTATTGTGGAAAATCTGGGCATATTTCTCATACATGCTATATTAGGAGAAATTCTAATATGAGAAATAATCTTGTTTGGGTTCCTAAAGGACAATCAAGGTCCAATGCTAACGTCAAGGACCCAAGTATAAGTGGGTACCAAAATGTCCATCTAGTACTCCATGTGTGCAGGATGATTTGAATATCAATGGACATCAAGGTACGAGAAAAGAGGAAGAAGAAGCCAAGAGTTTCTCATGCACCATTGAAGAAGATCATAGCATCTATATCAAGCAAGAGAACTCTCAGGGCACCCATTGCTGGAACTACATGGTGTAAACATCAAAGGAAGCAATGGATACAAGCAAGAAGAGTATCATCTACCTCAAGAATGGATTACCACAGTACCATTCAACTATCTTGAGGAGAACAAGAAAAGAAGGATCTCTCAAGTATCAAACAAGATTAGGAAGTCTATATCCTTTGAGAGAACTTTGCCAACACCCGTAAGAAAATATATGAAGAATCAATGGGTGAGCAAAGTCAATCCTCCCAGTACCTAAGGCTAAGGTATACAATGGTAAAACCTCCTATGCTATCATCTGAAATTTTATTTGAGGTTTTATATCTTGTAGCCTTAGGAATGAGCATTGCAACTATTTTCTTTAAAAACCGGGTTCTCACATCCTGATCTATTTTTGAAAGAGATTGCAATGTTCAATAGGTTTAATCTCTATGCATACATGATGATTTGAAAAGAAAGTATTTCTTTTATGCATAAAGTCATGATTAATTCATTGTGCTCAATTATTCGAATTAATTATATTCATAAGAGCATGTGAATTTTGGTTCCTACAAGCTAACGATGATTGGATCCAAGTAAGGTTGGATACCAAGAAAGAAAAAGATTTATACGGTTGATAATTGAATATTTCATACACTACTTTTTGTCTCTTGATTTATAATTTAGGACTCTTTAGCTAATAAATAATGGCTTTTATACTTATTTGGGCCTTGGGCCTTTTATTATATTTTAGCCATTATTTAATAATAAATTCCAGTTTTACATTGCTTCACCATTTTTACCATAACTCTTGAACCAGATATCGGATTTGCCTCATTTTTATCTCATATTTCAGATGATTCAGAGAGCTACAATTGTTATGAAGACATGAAGAGCAAATTCAGACAAGAGGGCGGTTGATTTTGGAGCCGAAGTCATATATATTTTTGGGCTCGAATTTTGTAATTAAAGCCCATTTTATTTTATTTTCGTTCGGGCCCGACTTGTGGATTGGAGCCCCATTTCATTTTGCCATTTTAGGTTAAGTGAGGCAGCAGCCACAAACACATTCTCATTCACATTTTTAGATAGTTTTGAATCAAATACGAAGTTTTATTTTCTCTCATCTCATTCTTCCTCGTTCATCGTGTTCATGATGAACTTCTTCATTTCGTTCGATTTTCGTTCGCATAATCATGACTAGCTAAGCTAATGTGATTGACCCATGGATTGAGGATTCCACTATCCAGAGGACTCATTCTTAACGGTAACAAATTCGTTTCTGCTTTGTAATTTCGGATTCGATTTACTTTCGGATTGGGTGTTAGATTTAACGCCCAGATCGACATTTCCCAAGGACGTAGTTCGAACTAGGTTAAAGTATCATTGTACGATCGCATGAGATACGCCACGATTCGAATAAATTCGGACGATTGTTCGGTTGAGGGAATTTCTGGGCAAATGCGAGATTTCGGTTTGCCCGAGTCGATCACGAGTTCGATTATAACATTTTTCGTCCGAGGAAGGGAAGTGGTGGAATTCGAAATCCTAGGTTAATCTTCCGTTTATCTGTTTAATCTGTGTTTACTCGTTCGTTATGTTATTTCATTTTTATTCTCTTTGAATCAAAACCCCCAATTTTTTTGTTTTTATTGTTCGAATTGAACCGATGCGAAGTCGTTGGGAAACGACCCAGGTTACATTATACTACAAATCCTTTTCTAATCTGGTTATTTTGGGAGATTACGGCAAATCTCATCAACGGTTTTGTAGGATCAATGGAAGCTTCTCAAGAATGTAACATAGAGACATAATCCTAACCTTGAGAAAGCTAAACAAGCTATGCTTAATGTTGATGGTGAACACCGAAAAGGAGTTATCTACACCAATCCATCTCAACCAAGCAAGCTTCTATGAGGACAAGAGGAATTACGGTGATGTCTAATCCTTACCCCATATTTTGATTATATAAAATTCACTTTTAGGTAATGAATACTTGTCCATCATTCCATTCCTTTAGCAATCAATCATTTATATTTTTCAAAATGTTTTCAGATTGCTAACTGGACCATAAATGAATTTGTGCATAACTTTCTAAGTTCATGTTTTTGAAATGCACAAGTGTAAAATTTGTTTGGATTTCAACTCACACTATTTTGTGAAAAGTGCATACAAATGTTTTTGAAAACATATCCATACTTTGATTGCATTCAAATAATGTTTCAAATTGAAAGTTAATATTGTATATTGAATGTTGGATATGCTTCAAATTTGTCTAATTGAGTTTTCCCTATCATTCACACATTGATTTTTGGAATTCAATGTTTTTGCTTGAACTCTTTAGTTTCATTATCTATCTAGTTGGACCTTATGTCTAACAAGTTAATCTCATATGAGTTTCAAGCTTATCTCAATAAGAGAATTCAATTTGTGAAAATCTCATGCTTATTGGATAAATTCTTATTGGTCAAGTTACTCCAAGCATTATGAATGTTAATTAATGCATTAAATGTTAGTGCATTAACCATTATATGGAATAACTTACTAGGATAATATTATGGAACTCTAATCATTTGAATTAATGAGTTTGTACTTCATCGTCCATGAATCCTAGTACTCCTTGTGTTACTCGAATACATTAGCATTTGTGTTCATCTATATTCTGAGTAACTATCTCGCATATTCATACTCTTGCCTTGAATGTTCTTATATTTTCAAGACTCTACTCTCTAAGGCAAGATTATCTCTTTGTCAATAGCAAAGTCATTAAGCTTATATATGTTGTGCTAAGCATGTCTTGATGATGCTTTACTTTCATGACTTTGACTTTTCAGAAAATTCTTCAACATGTTAACTTCAATGTTCAACATGTTCTCTAAAACTCGAAGCATTCGAGATACATTCGATTTATTATTTAACATGTTGACTTCCACCATGTTTTTTAAAGTGATCATTGTTTTCAAGCACGTTTTAAAACTGAATCTTTCATTCATGAAATTTTTTTTATACATGATCATTTTTAAAAGAACATTCAAGATTTGAAGTACCTTGCATATTTCATTATCCTTCTTGAAAAATCTGATCTCATTCATGAATTGTGAGTTGATAAATGCTTATCTTTATAGATAAGATTTTCTATACTCATTGATCAAATTTACATGCATTCTTATCAATGACATATTTTCTACATAAAGTGTATTCACAAATTGTCATTGAGAAATAACATTTTTGGTGTCATTTCGTTGTTACCCTATTTGATTCATTGGCATGAACTTATTTGATTGGGTAAAATTATGTTCTTAATCTTAGATTGACTTGTTATACTCTTTGCTCAAATATCATATGATTTAATTCTATAAGAGCTTAAGAGTTGTCATGTCTAATCAGTTGTGGACTCAAGAATCATTGAGTACCAAAGAACATATATTTTTGCAGGAGTTGACCAAAATGTTCTGTTGTTGGACACAAAGAACATAGGCCAACAAAATAGATCATTTCAGTGGCTATGTCAGCAAATTCTATGGCATCACTTAAGTGACATCCCAACACTAGCAAGAAGCTTAAACCAAGATGATAAGGAGCATACTCGCTTGATGAGAAGCTATGAGCGAGAAACTAATTTTGAGATCCAATTCAAAGCTCATTTGGGATTTACGCTTCTAAGATGCATTGAGCAATTGGTGGCTATAAAGACTTATCCTCTTGAAGCTCATTCACATCCAGCGATCCTCAATATTGGTCACATCATCGAATGTGATTAGCCAATAATGCATCTATGGATTACAAATGATTATGGCTCAAGTAATTACGATATTACTTGAGTGAGGTTTGTATTTTGAAATAATATGCATATATCACAATCATGCTAGGCTAACTTGATTTCATTCAAATTTATCTCATGAAGTTTAGCCTAAGAAAACTCACTTTTAAAATGACCCTTATGCTTTAAACTCTTTTTATCATCATAAAAAGCATAAGTGATTTGTTTATACCAATTTCAAGTCCACCCAAGTGAACTTGAAAGTTCTCAATTACGAGGTACCATGTTGGTTGCAAAGATATTTCCAAACCTCATAACCTTTGGTGTCTCATTATTATTTGATATCATTAAGGGGAGCTTCACATTCACATGCGTTTTGTATCTTAATAGCTCACCTCCTTTATTTGAAGAAAACCATTTTAAGCATACTCATCTATATTTACTATGTTTTATTAGTTTTGATGATGAGTTAATATCACATTTCACTTTCACTATCTTAATTTGAAAAGATTATATAGAAAGGAATATGTTGATTGCACTAATAATTCTCTCTTGCAAGAAAGTTTTACAATTGTGGTAGGAGAATTAAGTACGTGCAAAAGTCTCCCTTAATGCACCACAAGGAGAAACTATTACATTGAGGAAAGATGTTTTGATGTTCAGTCACGATGAAGCTAAGGAAGAGGAAAATCTCTTGAATCCAGTGGAGATATGCTTTATAGAAGAGTTCAATAAATAAAAGTCAAAGAATTGAAGTGGAATCTCCTTCAACAACAAAGCTAGCAAATGGACTTCATTGATCATTCATCAATTTGCAAGACCAACATGAGCATTTCTAATCCCTATCTTTTTATATTCAGTAGAAAGTTTGCACATGTTTGGTATCTTTATGCTTTATTTGTGAAAGTTGTCTTGAAAACCTCTCCAAATTCTCTCAAATCTGCTTTCATAAAAACATTCTAAATTGCATCATATTTAAAATGAAAGCACTTTCAATCGGGGAGAGAAAATCAGTTTCTTTGACTCTTTTAATTTGGTTTCATATGTGTTTTTAAACATGCATAGGGTGCATAGGTTCTAGGTGTTGTGTCTCATTGCATTTCATTTTATTTTGCTGATTTTGTAGTAATTGGTTCGATATCGGTGATTTTTAGAGTGTTTATCCTTTTACGGTATCGGTTACGCTTGTATGAAGTTCACTCAATGAATATATTTCTAGTTGTGTATGATCTTGATATGTTTTGCTGCTGCCATCCTCTTATTAACTTGTGTTGAAATGCAAAATTGGTCGTTTTCGATATCTTAACTTTCAACTTTTTGCTAATGACAAATAAGGGGGAGAGAATGGCAAGAAAAACATGTTGTATCTAATGTATTCTCATACTCATACATATTTTTCTTAAGGTATTTGCCATCATCAAAAAGGGGGAGAATGTTGGTTATGATTAGTTTTGATGATGTCTTATATGGATGTCATTATTGAAAGCAAAAAGATTGAGTAATATAGTTATCTTCTACATTGACTAACTACTATATTTAATGTAGATTAATCCAAGATGAATTATAGAGATTGATCAAGAAAGTAAGAAAGAAGTTCTTGCATGCAATATAATGGGAATATCGAATGTCAAGGAAGCAAGAAGTTATCAAAGGATTTTAGGATTAATCAAGAGAAGAGAAGAAAGAAAGAGTTAGAGTTATGGAGAATGATCAAGAGAAGAAGAAAGAAAGAAGAACTTGTTGAATGAAGTGAAGATATCGTTATCCAAGTTCTAAGATTGATGCTAGAAGTCTCCAAGGTCATATGGAAGTTGGAATGGGTCAATTTGAAGTTAAAAGTCAGCAAAAATCAACTTCAGGATGAGAAAACTCGAGTTTGGAACACAAAACTCGAGTTTGAGACTCAAAACTCGAGTATACAACTCAAAACTCGAGTTTGTAGTGTCTTCAGCACCTCGGCGTCTCTCGGGACAAGTGAAAACTCGAGTTTGGGACACAAAACTCGAGTTTGGGAGTCAAAACTCGAGTTTGGAACACAAAACTCGAGTTTGGGACTCAAAAATCGAGTATGCAAGTGCTAAACTCGAGTAAGGAAGAGCTAAACTCGAGTATGCAAGTGTAAACTCGAGTTTGCAGCGTGATCAGCTCTTCAGCAACTCTGTTTCACGTTTCAGCACAGGCGAGGTCTGGTAATTCGATGATATCTCTCAAACCAGGAATCGGATTGACATGAAACCAGTGGCATTTGAAACTAGACATCCAAAGCGTCATTTTGATATATAAATCAAGTCCAAAGGTGTCAAGATCAAGGAGCTATGATTTTTACAAGTTTCCATAAGAATCAACGTCACAGTCCAGACCCACCTTCGGTATTTTGAGTGTAACTCTCAATATACAAATCCGATTGAGCTGAAATCAGTGGCATATGAAAATAGACTCAAATATATTTCCATCAAGAGTTGAACGGACCAAAACGGAGTTCAGACCAGGGAGATATGGCCCTCGAAAGTGGACAGATAATTTCAAGAAAGCAATCAAACTTGTTGAGCTTAAGTGCAAACTGCGGTATAGGTTTGCATACCGCAGTTTTGGACTTCCAGAAGCGAACCAGGTTTTTTAAATGAAGTCAATACTGCGGTATTGGTAGGCAAACTCGAGTATTGGACTTCCAGAATGAAACCAAGATTTTAAACGAAGTCAATACTGCAGTTTGCGTAGCCAAACTCGAGTATTGGACTTCCGAGAGCAACCAAGTTTTTCAAGCTAAGTCAATACTTCCGCCTTTACTTTTGCAGTTTGTGAGTGAAAGTATGCAAAACTGCAGTTTGCATGAACATACTGCAGTTTACAACGTTAAAAAAATGATTTTTGAATTACACGAATTTGCAAATCACTCTTGTTTGATCCTATTGCTTTCATGAATCATTCACTTATGTTCCCGAGATATGTTTAACAAGTTTATTGAGTGAATTTCAGTTAGCACAGATGAAGATTAATGAAGATCAAGGCAAAAAGCAAAAAAGGTGTTCAGTGCATTTAATGCACCTCTGCAAATCAACCTACTTTCAGCTAATCCACCTAAGCACGCATTCTCAACGGTCAAGAATGCTTTCTTCATCAAGCAAACTCTTCTCCAACGGGCAAATCCTCAGAGTTCCACTTCAGATCAATTAATCACATGGATTAGTTGGAGTTTAGAGAGAAGCAGACCACACTTAATGATAATCAACTACAACGGTCTCGATTCATCCTACAACGGTCATAAACGGTCATAGACCTTTCTCTATCTATAAAAGTCATGGACACAAGCGGAAAAAACGTGGAGATACAAGATTACAACGCCAAAATGCTGATACTCGCTTCTACATCCTTTTCACTGTTTTACTTGTCTAGATAGCTTAGAGAGTGAAATGAATTGTGTTTGTACTTCGGTGATTATTTATCCATTCATTTGAGAGGAAAATTATTGTAAACACATTATCTTTCGAGAGTTACTCAAGATTGGGGAATCTTGAGTGGGATATACATTGTGTTGATTACAACTTGTAAGGGGGAGTGAATCCTAGTGAGAGGATTACTTGAGTACGAGTGTGTAATCAAGCGGTGTGTTGATTACAGATTGTAAGGGGGAGTGAATCCCTAGAGAGGATTGCTTCGATTCTACAGATCGTGTAATCAAGAAGATTAAAGATAGTGGATTGAAAATCCCAAGTGAGGCTTGGGGATTTGGACGTAGGTCAAGGATAAGGGCCGAACCAAGTATAAATCTGTTTGCAAGCTCTTCTCCCTTATCTCTTACATTTCCAACATTTACATTTGAATGTTTGTCAATTGGTTTATAACTCACTTCTTTTATACAAGTTGAATTTACTGAATTGAGAAAAGATTTTCATAGAATCTAAATTTTTATACTTCACCCAATTCACCCCCCCTCTTGGGTTCAGCCGGTACTTACATTTGGTATCAGAGCTAGGCTCTTGTTTAAAGGACTTAACCGTCTCAAGAGTTTCAATGGCGATTTCGGGTGTTCTTCATTTGAGAAGGTTTTGATTATACCATTCCACCGTTTTTCAAAGATATTGATTTTTGGTTTTGGAAAGCTAGAATGACTAGTTTTATCAAAGCAACTGATTTTAATATGTGGAATGTTTTTACAAACGCTTTTGATTTCAAACCAAGAAAGGATTGGACAGAAAAAGAAAAGAAAATGTTTTCTTTGAACATTAGAGCAATGGAAATTCTTCATGATGCTTTAACTGAAAATGATTTTGAGAAAATCAAGTTCTGCTCTAGTGCTAAAGAAATTTGGGATACTCTTGATTCTATGTATGCTTCTAACAATTGTGTTGAAGTTGAAAGTGTTGACAATTCATCTGAAACTATAAGCTGCATATCCACAATGGATGAACAATTGGAAGTGGAGAATGAAGAAGGAGAAATCATTGGATACTTCCATGATCCAAATCAACACAAAAGAACAAGAGGAAGAGGATTCCCAAGAAGAGCTCATGGACGATTATGATCAATCATTATCTAGAGCTCAAGATACACATGTGGTAAACAATTCCAATTCTTCTTGTGTAGTTAAGAAAAATGATTTTGAACAATTGCATAAAATTGTTTTTCAACCAATCATTGATTCGATTTGAAAAGCAAGAATGTTTTGAAACAAAATCTTTGGAAAATCTATTGGGAAGTATGAATGTTCAAATGAAGATTATTTGAAGTTTTACTCTAATGACCAGCACAATACTTGCAAAAATGTTCATAGTAAGCATCACTCTATTATTTGCAATTATTGTGGAAAACTGGGCATATTTCTCATACATGCTATATTAGGAGAAATTCTAATATGAGAAATAATCTTGTTTGGGTTCCTAAAGGACAATCAAGGTCCAATGCTACAGTCAAGGACCCAAGTATAAGTGGGTACCAAAATGTCCATCTAGTACTCCATGTGTGCAGGATGATTTGAATATCAATGGACATCAAGGTACGAAAAGAGGAAGAAGAAGCCAAGAGTTTCTCATGCACCATTGAAGAAGATCATAGCATCTATATCAAGCAAGAGAACTCTCGGGCACCCATTGCTGGAACTACATGGTGTAAACATCAAAGGAAGCAATGGATACAAGCAAGAAGAGTATCATCTACCTCAAGAATGGATTACCACAGTACCATTCAACTATCTTGAGGAGAACAAGAAAAGAAGGATCTCTCAAGTATCAAACGAGAAGATTCGGAAGTCTATATCCTTTGAGAGAACTTTGCCAACACCCGTAAGAAAATATATGAAGAATCAATGGGTGAGCAAAGTCAATCCTCCCAGTACCTAAGGCTAAGGTATACAATGGTAAAACCTCCTATGCTATCATCTGAAATTTTATTTGAGGTTTTATATCTTGTAGCCTTAGGAATGAGCATTGCAACTATTTTCTTTAAAAACCTAGGGTTCTCACATCCCGATCTATTTTTGAAAGAGATTGCAATGTTCAATAGGTTTAATCTCTATGCATACATGATGATTTGAAAAGAAAGTATTTCTTTTATGCATAAAGTCATGATTAATTCATTGTGCTCAATTATTCTGAATTAATTATATTCATAAGAGCATGTGAATTTTGGTTCCTACAAGCTAACGATGATTGGATCCAAGTAAGGTTGGATACCAAGAAAGAAAAAGATTTATACGGTTGATAATTGAATATTTCATACACTACTTTTTGTCTCTTGATTTATAATTTAGGACTCTTTAGCTAATAAATAATGGCTTTTATACTTATTTGGGCCTTGGGCCTTTTATTATATTTTAGCCATTATTTAATAATAAATTCCAGTTTTACATTGCTTCACCATTTTTACCATAACTCTTGAACCAGATATCGGATTTGCCTCATTTTTATCTCATATTTCAGATGATTCAGAGAGCTACAATTGTTATGAAGACATGAAGAGCAAATTCAGACAAGAGGGCGGTTGATTTTGGAGCCGAAGTCATATATATTTTTGGGCTCGAATTTTGTAATTAAAGCCCATTTTATTTTATTTTCGTTCGGGCCGACTTGTGGATTGGAGCCCCATTTCATTTTGCCATTTTAGGTTAAGTGAGGCAGCAGCCACAAACACATTCTCATTCACATTTTTAGATAGTTTTGAATCAAATACAGAAGTTTTATTTTCTCTCATCTGTTCTTCCTCGTTCATCGTGTTCATGATGAACTTCTTCATTACGTTCGATTTTCGTTCTGCATAATCATGACTAGCTAAGCTAATGTGATTGACCCATGGATTGAGGATTCCACTATCCGAGAGGACTCATTCTTAACGGTAACAAATTCGTTTTTACGCTTTGTAATTTCGGATTCGATTTACTTTCGGATTGGGTGTTAGATTTAACGCCCGGATCGACATTTCCCAAGGACGTAGTTCGAACTAGGTTAAAGTATCATTGTACGATCGTACATGCAGATACGCCACCGATTCGAATAAATTCTGGACGATTGTTCAGTTGAGGGAATTTCTGGGCAAATGCAGAGATTTCGGTTTGCCCAGAGTCGATCACGAGTTCGATTATAATCTGTTTTCGTCCGAGGAAGGGAAGTGGTGGAATTCGAAATCCTAGGTTAATCTTTGTTTTATCTGTTTAATCTGTGTTTACTCGTTGTTATGTTATTTCATTTTTATTCTCTTTGAATCAAAACCCCCAATTTTTTACTGTTTTATTGCTGTTCGAATTGAACCGACTGCGAATTCGTTGGGAAACGACCCAGGTTACATTATACTACAAATCCTTTTCTAATCTGGTTATTTTGGGAGATTACGGCAAATCTCTGTCAACGGTTTTGTAGGATCAATGGAAGCTTCTCAAGAATGTAACATAGAGACATAATCCTAACCTTGAGAAAGCTAAACAAGCTATGCTTAATGTTGATGGTGAACACCGAAAAAGGAGTTATCTACACCAATCCATCTCAACCAAGCAAGCTTCTATGAGGACAAGAGGAATTACGGTGATGTCTAATCCTTACCCCATATTTTGATTATATAAAATTCACTTTTAGGTAATGAATACTTGTCCATCATTCCATTCCTTTAGCAATCAATCATTTATATTTTTCAAAATGTTTTTGATTGCTAACTGGACCATAAATGAATTTGTGCATAACTTTCTAAGTTCATGTTTTTGAAATGCACAAGTGTAAAATTTGTTTGGATTTCAACTCACACTATTTTGTGAAAAGTGCATACAAATGTTTTTGAAAACATATCCATACTTTGATTGCATTCAAATAATGTTTCAAATTGAAAGTTAATATTGTATATTGAATGTTGGATATGCTTCAAATTTGTCTAATTGAGTTTTCCCTATCATTCACACATTGATTTTTGGAATTCAATGTTTTTGCTTGAACTCTTTAGTTTCATTATCTATCTAGTTGGACCTTATGTCTAACAAGTTAATCTCATATGAGTTTCAAGCTTATCTCAATAAGAGAATTCAATTTGTGAAAATCTCATGCTTATTGGATAAATTCTTATTGGTCAAGTTACTCCAAGCATTATGAATGTTAATTAATGCATTAAATGTTAGTGCATTAACCATTATATGGAATAACTTACTAGGATAATATTATGGAACTCTAATCATTTGAATTAATGAGTTTGTACTTCATCGTCCATGAATCCTAGTACTCCTTGTGTTACTCGAATACATTAGCATTTGTGTTCATCTATATTCGAGTAACTATCTCTCGCATATTCATACTCTTGCCTTGAATGTTCTTATATTTTCAAGACTCTACTCTCTAAGGCAAGATTATCTCTTTGTCAATAGCAAAGTCATTAAGCTTATATATGTTGTGCTAAGCATGTCTTGATGATGCTTTACTTTCATGACTTTGACTTTTCAGAAAATTCTTCAACATGTTAACTTCAATGTTCAACATGTTCTCTAAAACTGAAGCATTCAGATACATTCTGATTTATTATTTAACATGTTGACTTCCACCATGTTTTTTAAAGTGATCATTGTTTTCAAGCACGTTTTAAAACTGAATCTTTCATTCATGAAATTTTTTTTATACATGATCATTTTTAAAAGAACATTCAAGATTTGAAGTACCTTGCATATTTCATTATCCTTCTTGAAAAATCTGATCTCATTCATGAATTGTGAGTTGATAAATGCTTATCTTTATAGATAAGATTTTCTATACTCATTGATCAAATTTACATGCATTCTTATCAATGACATATTTTCTACATAAAGTGTATTCACAAATTGTCATTGAGAAATAACATTTTTGGTGTCATTTCGTTGTTACCCTATTTGATTCATTGGCATGAACTTATTTGATTGGGTAAAATTATGTTCTTAATCTTAGATTGACTTGTTATACTCTTTGCTCAAATATCATATGATTTAATTCTATAAGAGCTTAAGAGTTGTCATGTCTAATCAGTTGTGGACTCAAGAATCATTGAGTACCAAAGAACATATATTTTTGCAGGAGTTGACCAAAATGTTCTGTTGTTGGACACAAAGAACATAGGCCAACAAAATAGATCATTTCAGTGGCTATGTCAGCAAATTCTATGGCATCACTTAAGTGACATCCCAACACTAGCAAGAAGCTTAAACCAAGATGATAAGGAGCATACTCGCTTGATGAGAAGCTATGAGCAGAAACTAATTTTGAGATCCAATTCAAAGCTCATTTGGGATTTCGCTTCTAAGATGCATTGAGCAATTGGTGGCTATAAAGACTTATCCTCTTGAAGCTCATTCACATCCAGCGATCCTCAATATTGGTCACATCATCGAATGTGATTAGCCAATAATGCATCTATGGATTACAAATGATTATGGCTCAAGTAATTACGATATTACTTGAGTGAGGTTTGTATTTTGAAATAATATGCATATATCACAATCATGCTAGGCTAACTTGATTTCATTCAAATTTATCTCATGAAGTTTAGCCTAAGAAAACTCACTTTTAAAATGACCCTTATGCTTTAAACTCTTTTTATCATCATAAAAAGCATAAGTGATTTGTTTATACCAATTTCAAGTCCACCCAAGTGAACTTGAAAGTTCTCAATTCGAGGTACCATGTTGGTTGCAAAGATATTTCCAAACCTCATAACCTTTGGTGTCTCATTATTATTTGATATCATTAAGGGGGAGCTTCACATTCACATGCGTTTTGTATCTTAATAGCTCACCTCCTTTATTTGAAGAAAACCATTTTAAGCATACTCATCTATATTTACTATGTTTTATTAGTTTTGATGATGAGTTAATATCACATTTCACTTTCACTATCTTAATTTGAAAAGATTATATAGAAAGGAATATGTTGATTGCACTAATAATTCTCTCTTGCAAGAAAGTTTTACAATTGTGGTAGGAGAATTAAGTCGTGCAAAAGTCTCCCTTAATGCACCACAAGGAGAAACTATTACATTGAGGAAAGATGTTTTGATGTTCGATCACGATGAAGCTAAGGAAGAGGAAAATCTCTTGAATCCGGTGGAGATATGCTTTATAGAAGAGTTCAATAAATAAAAGTCAAAGAATTGAAGCTGGAATCTCCTTCAACAACAAAGCTAGCAAATGGACTTCATTGATCATTCATCAATTTGCAAGACCAACATGAGCATTTCTAATCCCTATCTTTTTATATTCAGTAGAAAGTTTGCACATGTTTGGTATCTTTATGCTTTATTTGTGAAAGTTGTCTTGAAAACCTCTCCAAATTCTCTCAAATCTGCTTTCATAAAAACATTCTAAATTGCATCATATTTAAAATGAAAGCACTTTCAATCGGGAGAGAAAATCAGTTTCTTTGACTCTTTTAATTTGGTTTCATATGTGTTTTTAAACATGCATAGGGTGCATAGGTTCTAGGTGTTGTGTCTCATTGCATTTCATTTTATTTTGCTGATTTTGTAGTAATTGGTTCTGATATCAGTGATTTTTAGAGTGTTTATCCTTTCTGGTATCAGTTCTGCTTGTATGAAGTTCACTCAATGAATATATTTCTAGTTGTGTATGATCGATATGTTTTGCTGCTGCCATCCTCTTATTAACTTGTGTTGAAATGCAAAATTGGTCGTTTTCGATATCTTAACTTTCAACTTTTTGCTAATGACAAATAAGGGGGAGAGAATGGCAAGAAAAACATGTTGTATCTAATGTATTCTCATACTCATACATATTTTTCTTAAGGTATTTGCCATCATCAAAAAGGGGGAGAATGTTGGTTATGATTAGTTTTGATGATGTCTTATATGGATGTCATTATTGAAAGCAAAAAGATTGAGTAATATAGTTATCTTCTACATTGACTAACTACTATATTTAATGTAGATTAATCCAAGATGAATTATAGAGATTGATCAAGAAAGTAAGAAAGAAGTTCTTGCATGCAATATAATGGGAATATCGAATGTCAAGGAAGCAAGAAGTTATCAAAGGATTTTAGGATTAATCAAGAGAAGAGAAGAAAGAAAGAGTTAGAGTTATGGAGAATGATCAAGAGAAGAAGAAAGAAAGAAGAACTTGTTGAATGAAGTGAAGATATCGTTATCCAAGTTCTAAGATTGATGCTAGAAGTCTCCAAGGTCATATGGAAGTTGGAATGGGTCAATTTGAAGTTAAAAGTCAGCAAAAATCAACTTCGGGATGAGAAAACTCGAGTTTGGAACACAAAACTCGAGTTTGAGACTCAAAACTCGAGTATACAACTCAAAACTCGAGTTTGTAGTGTCTTCGACACCTCCGGCGTCTCGGACAAGTGAAAACTCGAGTTTGGGACACAAAACTCGAGTTTGGGAGTCAAAACTCGAGTTTGGAACACAAAACTCGAGTTTGGGACTCAAAAATCGAGTATGCAAGTGCTAAACTCGAGTAAGGAAGAGCTAAACTCGAGTATGCAAGTGTAAACTCGAGTTTGCAGCGTGATCAGCTCTTCAGCAACTCTGTTTCACGTTTCAGCACAGGCGAGGTCTGGTAATTCGATGATATCTCTCAAACCAGGAATCGGATTGACATGAAACTAGTGGCATTTGAAACTAGACATCCAAAGCGTCATTTTGATATATAAATCAAGTCCAAAGGTGTCAAGATCAAGGAGCTATGATTTTTACAAGTTTCCATAAGAATCAACGTCACAGTCCAGACCCACCTTCGGTATTTTGAGTGTAACTCTCAATATACAAATCCGATTGAGCTGAAATCAGTGGCATATGAAAATAGACTCAAATATATTTCCATCAAGAGTTGAACGGACCAAAACGGAGTTCAGACCAGGGAGATATGGCCCTCGAAAGTGGACAGATAATTTCAAGAAAGCAATCAAACTTGTTGAGCTTAAGTGCAAACTGCGGTATAGGTTTGCATACCGCAGTTTTGGACTTCCGAAGCGAACCAGGTTTTTTAAATGAAGTCAATACTGCGGTATTGGTAGGCAAACTCGAGTATTGGACTTCAGAATGAAACCAAGATTTTAAACGAAGTCAATACTGCAGTTTGCGTAGCCAAACTCGAGTATTGGACTTCCGAGAGCAACCAAGTTTTTCAAGCTAAGTCAATACTTCCGCCTTTCCGCAGTTTGTGAGTGAAAGTATGCAAAACTGCAGTTTGCATGAACATACTGCAGTTTACAACGTTAAAAAAATGATTTTTGAATTACACGAATTTGCAAATCACTCTTGTTTGATCCTATTGCTTTCATGAATCATTCACTTATGTTCCCAGATATGTTTAACAAGTTTATTGAGTGAATTTCAGTTAGCACGAGATGAAGATTAATGAAGATCAAGGCAAAAAGCAAAAAAGGTGTTCGGTGCATTTAATGCACCTCTGCAAATCAACCTACTTTCAGCTAATCCACCTAAGCACGCATTCTCAACGGTCAAGAATGCTTTCTTCATCAAGCAAACTCTTCTCCAACGGGCAAATCCTCAGAGTTCCACTTCAGATCAATTAATCACATGGATTAGTTGGAGTTTAGAGAGAGAAGCAGACCACACTTAATGATAATCAACTACAACGGTCTGATTCATCCTACAACGGTCATAAACGGTCACAGACCTTTCTCTATCTATAAAAGTCATGGACACAAGCAGAAAAAACGTGGAGATACAAGATTACAACGCCAAAATGCTGATACTCTGCTTCTACATCCTTTTCACTCTGTTTTACTTGTCTAGATAGCTTAGAGAGTGAAATGAATTGTGTTTGTACTTGGTGATTATTTATCCATTCCTTTGAGAGGAAAATTATTGTAAACACATTATCTTTCGAGAGTTACTCAAGATTGGGGAATCTTGAGTGGGATATACATTGTGTTGATTACAACTTGTAAGGGGAGTGAATCCTAGTGAGAGGATTACTTGAGTACGAGTGTGTAATCAAGCAAAGTGTGTTGATTACAGATTGTAAGGGGGAGTGAATCCTAGAGAGAGGATTGCTTCGATTTACAGATCGTGTAATCAAGAAGATTAAAGATAGTGGATTGAAAATCCCAAGTGAGGCTTAGGGATGGACGTAAGTCAAGGATAAGGGCCGAACCAAGTATAAATCTGTTTGCAAGCTCTTCTCCCTTATCTCTTACATTTCCAACATTTACATTTGAATGTTTGTCAATTGGTTTATAACTCACTTCTTTTATACAAGTTGAATTTTGAATTGAGAAACGATTTTCATAGAATCTAAATTTTTATACTTCACCCAATTCACCCCCTCTTGGGTTCAAAGCCGGTACTTACAAAAAGAACGAAGACTTTAGTTAGTAAATCGACGGTCCTAAAAACACCGCCATTTTTGTCAGCTTTGGTTTCCATATCCGATTGCCTCTTGTCCTTTTCATTATCGTCTTTCTTTTTCCGACAAAAAGGAAACAAACAAAAGATTGTCCTCGTGTAAATCCAACAACAGAAATTCGCAGAATATAGTTAAGAACATACCAAAAAAAAGTAGCTTTTACCTTATTCGGATAAGAACAAACAAAGTGACTATTCTTCTCAAGGTTGGACCTTCGTTGACGTCGGTTATACCTCCCCATGTGAGAAACAAAGTGTCCTTTTCATTATCTTCCTTCTTTTTCCGACAAAAAGACAAAAGACAAAATAAAAGGGACACCGATAATGCCTTTGCCTCTACACATGGAAAGGTAAAAACAATGATAAAGAAGGACCTAGCTTGAGCAAAACGCAGTAACCTCGGTTGTCTTCAACCCTAACCATTTAATTTGTACGAAAAGGGGTATTTAAAGGGAATGACTTTTAAGATCGCACAAATAACAACATACGGTCCTAAAAGTTAAGCAGACTTTTAACCAAAGGACTTTTAAGACCGATTATATATAAAAATACGGTCCTAAAAGTTAAGCGAGGGACTTTTAAGACCGACCTTTTATAATACGTCCGGACCTAAAAGTTCATTTGGTCTTTTAAGCTTTTAGGAGCGGACACTAAAGCAGTATACGGTCCTAAAAGTCTCATACTTTTTACACCGAAGATTTTTGCGGACCTTTAAGACCAGGACATGCTATTAATGAACGGTCCTAAAAGTCTCAGATTTCAAACAATAAATTAAATAGCTATATCCACCATCCAATAATACATTTAGAAACCCAAAATGGACACAAGAAAATTGTTCGAAAAATTAACTAAATTTATTTATTGAATTTTACATTGCCTATGTATATTTACAAATGAATTGTTCAAAAAAATAAACAAATTTACGAGAAGATCGATTATTGTTGCTACGTAATATACTTACAAATGAATTTAGGACATTAATTATTGTCATTTTTTTCGACTCTAAGATCAGACCATACGAGATATTCACAAAACACATTGCGTATGTGCTCCAGTTCATCATCGAAAGGGAGTTTTGTATTGAAACATACGTAACATCAAAGACAAAGAATCGAATTAACTTGCGTGCATATTTCATTTGTAACAAGATAAGCTTCTAAACTGAATTAACTTGCATAATATGTAACATCAAATACATTTACCTTTGCAGTTAATTTAGTATCCCCTCGCCTTGTAATATCATACATGTGTTTCATGACGTACTGGCCACATAAGTTGGACTCTCGTGGTTGCCGACGGGTCTAAAATGAACAAGAAATATATATAAGAGCATATATATAGCTCAATGACCAAGTTCACAAGGCAGTGTGCTACAAATTAAATATTGTACCAACCTCGGTGCGTACCATGTGGGGTCTTTGTCCCGAGTAGCACGCCTTTTCTTTTCTAGTCTTTGGAAGGTCCTCATGGCACTTGTCATCAAAATCACAAATTTATCAATGATTCAATTAAAATTCACAAGCAGAGATGTCGACAAGAGAATCAAAATGACATGCTTACTCGTTGATGGTCGCACCAACGAAGGCAATGGCTCGGTGTGAGTGGAGCATAAGAAGATAACTTTATGGTCGTCCATGCACATGACGACCAAGCGCGATGGCGGCTGAAAATTCACATCAGTAAACTATACTCAGTGATATATATATGTAGAAGAATTAAGTGAATTGCGGACAAGATTTTTGATATGTACCTGTGGAAGAATGGCAAAAAGTACAACTTTCTGATCACTTGACACAACCTCTTTGATATGTACTCCTGTCTCTCCCGCATGGATGTTTGACTTGAATAGACGGGGCACAAGAATCCAAAATCGTTGATCCCGCACCTTTGAACCAATTCATGATGCAAGAACCTACCATAATGACATCGATCGGGGAATTAGTATATATGTATGTATGTCTAAACGATGCATTTAAATGATGTACTCATAAACGTAAGATACTTACTTCATAAAAATTCTAACAACCGCATCGTAAGCTCCGTCGAGGAAGCGCGGGGACTCAACATCAACGGTGTCAACTTGAACGAGCATAGGATGAGGGACGCCTAGTACTTCATCAACAGGAGCCACGATTTATCCTTAAAAATATCCACTCTTCATCGATCGGATATTTTTTCCCTCGGCAAAGACCAACTTAGCAGTAGGGGATAGAGCTTGAGGAGGGGATAGAGCTTGAGGAGGGGATGGAGCCTGACGAGGGGATGGAACTTGAGGAGGAGGGGTTGAAGCTTCAGGAGTAGTAGAGACATGTACAAGCTTCACTGGCCAAGGGATGAAGGTTCCCTTGACATCACTCACAAGCTTCGGCTCATCGGTTTGGAGAGGAGCCGTGCATCAATGATCACCTTTTCAACCGACACTCGACTTCATCATCGGGAATTTTTGGTGGTGTACGGTTGATCCCAAGTTGTGAACAGTCCCTTTTGCAACCAATAATCGTCCATCATGATGATCGGGATCCTCCACATAAAGGTCACAAGGTTGCTCGTCGTCCAACAATGCAGCTCCCTCTAGTGCTCTTTGCACGATTACAGGTGAGTGTGTGAAGGGAACACCTGGTCTACGGACGATTGCTCAAAAGCAGCCTCAACACCGACTCGGTTCCTCCTTCATCCGGCTCATCTCGGATTGAAACATTGCGGTCATTAAAGCTTTATTAGCAGCCCGTACGGTCCATCTCCTCCCGGTAACCATACTTTGTCTATGGCGTTTGGATGTACCAAAGACTTGCTTTATGCCTACCCGTCCTCCAATCCCCCTTACACGCCCGGGTGATCCGGTTTTCCGGCCGCAACGGTCGAACATCATTCCTCCCGTCCGACACAAAAGATCCCTCCGCTTCTTTCTTTTTAAGATCTTCCGTAAGATACGGATAACGAGAAGCTTAGTAATGAAACATGTTTAGTAACTAAAAAATAACAATAACGATACTTACAATTCTTTCAAAGCAACTAGACGAGTTTGTTCACTCGTGTAGGCGCCGCTTGGCTTTTGCCGAATATGCAACCACAACTCCTCGCGACGTATTGGAGATGGAGGAGCATGTATCACAGAAGGATTGGATTCTGCTTCATCATCCAATCTCTTCCGCTTGGCAGCCATCAAATCTTTTTCGGCCTTTTGATATCCGCCGTGAGAAGCCCTATGAGGGCAATCTTTCTTTCTACCTATCTCCTGTGCTTGTTCCCTTCTTTTCTTTGAATCAGGATTGAAAACATCTATTAATTATGAATTCGACCATGCATGTCACTAACGAAATTAGAGAACTTTTGCTTCATATGAACGTCAATCAAACGGTAGTCAAATTCTTCACTTCATCAAGTTTCAACATTTTATTTAAGGAAGATGTAGAATTGTAGAAGAAATTGGAGCTATGTTTTGTAGTGCTAGCTAGATAGATAGGTTAAGAAACAAAAGAGAATTATTCTTACTGAGAATAATACAAACTTGATCCTTTTAAGGCATCCAGTGGGATCAGCAGTCCCCATTAGATAGTAACAATTGGGTATATAAAGTTTCCCCTTTTAAGACTATTCATTTCCTCCTTTGCAAGACAAACCATTACACAATTAATACCTTCTCATCAGTAATTTACCTTTTCAGGGTTGACATATCGAGACTTGCATAGACAAAGGCGGGGAAATGTATACTTCTATTCACACACCGAACCATTCTATAACTAACGGGATTACATGAACACAATAACATTCACATATCCGCAAAGGTTAATAAGCAAACAAAAGGGAAAACAAAACTAAATATAAACTCACGAGCTTCAGGAGTGGTCCGAGAAGAACAAATTGTCGCCAAATTCGTTCATCAATAAATGTGTAAACTTCCCAAGGATGTTTGGCGGGCGGAACCTCGGAGAAAATATACGTGTTAGCGAGAAAGGTCTTAAACTTCCTCCACCGATCAGCACAATAAGACAATGTCTTGTCTTTCAACTTCGGATTGATCGGGACAAAGTGTATGTAACCGGATAGTCTCCCAAATAGGATCCTTTACATTCTTAGAGTCCACACTTTTCCACTCATCCGTTAAGATGCTAACCTTGCTGCGTGCTAGACAGCCCGACAAAACTATTATATTTGCTTTTATTAGGACCGACGGGTTCCAACCTTGCATTAAACTGAATCTCGAGCTTTGACCCGAAGTCCGACTTAGGGTCACATCCATCATTCGTGTGCCTCTTCTACCACGACGTGCAGGACGATTACGAGCCTCATTGTGAGATGAAGAGGGTTTGTTCTCACTCACACCAGTCACACCAGGAACTGGCGTTGTCGGAACACAAATAGATTCGTTTTCACCGTCCATTTTTGAGACGGGAAGAGAGGAATGCTCGAGCAAATGAGAGAGTAACGGGGGGCTGATGGTACGTGGGCGAGGAAAGAGGTAATGCAACGGGGAAGGGTTTTGGAACGTGAACAGAGGTTCTCCACGAGTAACAAAAGCTTTCGCGAAGAAAGGTATAACTTGCGTGGATTTTTAAGACCGGATGAAAAAGAGACGGTCTTACTATTTACATTAATCCGGTCATATTAAACGTCCGATCTTAAAAGTTTAACCTTTAAGACCGTTCCTTTTAAAACGCCGGTCTTAATATTAATGAACTTTTTCGTCTTGGAAGTATCGTATGTCCGGTTTTGAAGAAAACTTTTAAGACCGTCTTCTTGATAAGTTCGGTCTTAAAACTTTAGACTTTTTATATTTAAATTTTTCCTTATTATGTTTTACCGTTGAGAAAAATATAAGTACGGCTATATGAGATATATTTAGAAAGTAATTGAAATTTCGGTTCAATTTTTAAGACCGGTTGTATTTTAGTCGGTCTCAATAATATTTTTAAGAGCGGTGAAAAATTTGTCCGGTGCAAGAAGTTCTTTATATTTACGGAATCGCCACCGGTCATTCCTTTAAGACCCGGGGTGTCCATTGTCCGCTCTAAATGAGGCGGTCTTAAAGCCTTTTTTTGCACTAGTGTGAACTGTAAAATATTTGACACCATCTTTGGTCATTTGTAAGTAGTTTATTACTTTATTTGATGGTTGTTGATCTATAACCATAAAATATTTGCAAATACTCCACAGTTATTTAGGAGAACCATGATATATGCCTCGATATATTATGGTTATTTGCGAATAACTGTGAAGTATTTGGGACAATTTTCTTTTTTTTTTTTTTTTTTCTAAAATAAGGGCTCATTTTTTATTAGCCCCATGCATATTACATATATAAATAGGGTTAAACATCATTTTTACCATATAAGTTTAGTCTAAGGAGCATTGGTCACTAAAATTTTTTTTTTTTTGGTTTCATTTTTGCCTCGGACATTAACAAAACGGAGCAAATATACCCTGAAAATTTTTTCAGAAGCAATTTTGCCTCTAGAAGTTTACAAAGAAGAGAAACAATTCAATGGTTGAGATCAATGAATGAACAAGATTGCTATGTTTTTTTAACTTCCGGGACAAAAATAAAACCAAAAAAACTTTCAGGTGACTAGTGCTCATCAGGCTAAGTTTCCATGGCGAAAATGGTATTTAACCCCAAGGTTCTAAAACCCGGACCGGTGACTGAACCAGTCGGCGTACTGGGTTAAGGGTTAGTGGGTCAGACCGGGCTAGACCAGTGAGGTATAAAAAATTGGAAAATAATTAATTTCTCATCACATCAACCTAAATTTCACACACTATATATCATTTCAATATTTTATATCAGTAGTAAAATAACCATATACTTCAATACTTGTGACATATTCAGATATTCAAATTAGATTGCCTTTTTTTAAATAAAAAAAAATTACTGGAACCGGGTTGACCCTTGTAACCCGACCGGTTTACACCGGTTTCACCGGGTCAACCAAGGTTCACCGGGTCAACCCGGTTTTGCACCAAACCGAACCGGTTTCACAGCCGGTTGGCCGGTTCCCGGTCTGAACCAGCCGGTCCGATCCGGTTTCACAAACCATGTTTAACCCTTTATAAATAGTTGTAAATATAGAAACCAAAATAGAAATCCAACTGCAAAATAAGGCTTTTAGATTGCCACTTTTTGACCAATATAGAGGATTAAATCTAAAAAGTATGATTGGTGGCAGTTTCATAAATATAAGGAACTTTTTAGACCAATTCCTTTAATATGATAAAAAAATAAAATAAAATGTCTATTATTTTCAAGACTAGTTGTTACAAACAAACAAATGGTCTAAAAGGTTGAAATTTTTTTTATATTATGTTTTAGACTAGTTGTTTTAAATATCAGTTCTAAAAAGTTAAGAAAATAAAATAAAATGGCTATTATTTTTAAGTCCCATTGTTACAAATAAGATGAACTTTTCCACCCAAAATTGAATTTCGCTCACACGTTCGCGCTTCCACCAAATGCTTCTTCCGAAGAACCCTCTAGTCACCAAGGTTTTATAGAACACGCTTCAATCTGTTGGTGACAGTGTGTCACTGCTCCCTAGCTTTCTGGAATCAGCAGTTTCAATGGAGAGCACTGCGCGCCGTGGAGAAGACGGAGACGAGCTGCAGAAAGAGATCGATGAACTTCAACGCCAGCCGCGCGAGGTCACTTCCCTTCATCTTCACTATGTCTTCATTTCTACGTGGTCGATTCTGGTTTTGATGTTATCTCCCGTTTGTGATTTCTTGCAGATTACAGAGGTGGTTTCATGGTGTCGCGCTTCTACTTTGGTGGCAGGTCAGGCTATCGAAGAATATTCAGTTTCTTAGGTTCGTCGAATTCTTGTGAAACTAGTTCGATTTTAGTCGGGAATAAAGATTGTTTGATGAGATTGTTTGATTGGGAGAAATCTTGTTTGTTAATGGCAAGTTCTGAATCAAGGGACCCCTGAATCTGAGAAGGACCAGATAACCAGATCGCTCCTAATGGATTTTCAGACAAATTTGAGATAATGGATCTATTAGAATGATCTTCTGAGCTGACATATCAAGAAGTGGTAGGAGGAGGTAAAGACAAGGCCACTACAGAAGATGATGACGCATCTATTTGGTCAATACAGGTGAATGCAAGCACACATGAAGAAGATGAGGAGGAGGAAGTTGCTGAAGAGGGGGAGAAGAGGAATATGAAGATGAAGAATAAGATAATGGAGGGTTGTTTTATTGCTTACCGATTATATTTGGATTCTTTTTATTATTATTTTAAAACGCTTTTAAGACCGATTATTTTACACAATCAATTTTAGAAGTCATACCTTTTGGACCTCTTATCTTAAAATGTCGAAAAAACCAGTCTAAAAATTTTCTTTTAAGATCAGATTCTTAACCAGTTTTAAAAGTAACAGACTTTTAGACCGGCTATATCGAGACAGATTCAGAACCTATCTAAAAAGCAATTTTTCACCCGGTCTAAAAAGCGTTTTTGTAGTAATGCAAGTAAATTAACACACTGCAGAGAGAAAACTAAGAACCTAACATAGACTTAAACGAAAAAAATGGCTACTCTATAGCTAACTCTGTTCTAAGCAACCAATTGACAAAAAATAGTCATAGATAACTACCTCTTCATTGAAAACCCTTCTATGACAAAAAGATGACTACTCTATATCTAAATCCGCTTCAATGAATGCTCACAAAAAGTTTCTTCATAGTACTGCATGCAAAAAACAAATTAAATATATTAAAATATATAGTTGACTTTTAATTTAACTTAAACAGATTCACACACCCCTTAGTATTAATTAAGGAGAGATTGTGGGTGATTATGTCTTTCATGAACTTCTTGAATAAGTACTTGAGCCATTATCAAAAGTTACCATATTAACCTGCAAAAACAATCAAAAGGAAATCAATGATATTTTTTGAACAATAAAAGGAAATCAATGATATGGCTCATACAATATTTCATTTTATTTATACATTCTTAAACTCCTGAAAAACTTGTATGAACATCCCCTTAAATTCTCACTTTCCCAAAAGTTACAAAATCATCAAAACCAGCAGTGTTTTAACCGCAAAGTTTTAGCAATCACTAGGACTAGTCTACCAATTCGAATAGAAGATACAAAGTTTCAGCGACAAAGTTTCCCTAGAGTTGAAAAATCATCACTTAACAACAACACTTTAGCAGAACCTCTCCTAGAAAAATGGCATTAAAAAATTACAACACCACTTAATAATCAAGCTTCTCAACAACAGCAATCATAGCCAAGCTTTCACGGTAAAAAAAAACCAACCCATAAGACATCAAAATAATTGTTTTAAAACCTTTTTCAGCATACTTAACAATAACAAAGCAATAGAGCAAATCAACTTAACCAACAACACTAAGTCACAGCACCCAAAAGTCACTCTAGTTCAAATATGCTTTACTCGATTAACAACTAAACATTAAGTACAACACCCATAACCTATAATGAACCCACGGTATCGAACCCATAAGCCATAACCTAGAACGAACCTTGACCACCAACAATTGAACATATCTTCCAGAAATAGCTATTTAAAGTTTGAATTTGGAGTTTATACGACTTAAGGGCAACAAGTACTCACCGCTTGTAGGTCACAGGGGTAAAAATAGAGCTTCGAATCCAGAGCCCAGACCCTAGACGTCTAACGCCTTCACAAACACCGACGAAGCTTTTATGAATGCCAACAACAACAATAGAGCCCAAAATAATGGTGGGGATGCTAGAAAAGATTGGTTGTGGATGTTTGGCGAGAGCACAAAGGAGTGGAGTGAATTTTGAAATCATGATGAATACGCCGTAAAGGGATTTTAAAAGCCAATATACTTCATGGTTTAATTTTAACAACCATAAAATATATATGTTTCACGGCGGTTGAAATGCAACTGTGAAATATTTTTATCATTTACTTCACGGTTTTACATACTAGACCGTGAAGTGTTTGAGAATATTTTTAAGAAATAAAACATATATTTCACGGTCATTTATTAAAATCGTGAAATATTTGTCAAAATAGTTCACGGTTTATCTTAACAACTGTAAAGTATTCCTTTACATAATCTCCGCCTCTTGAAATTCCACGGTTTCCTCTTAAACCGTAATTGGTTGTAAAATATTTGCAACTCTGTAGTACTGTGGGCATATTTTTACTGGGCTTGGACAGGCATTATTGCAGACATTCTGACCTCATGAACATCCTTAGTTTATGATCAGGGTTGGTCCTATGCGATGCTAAAATACAAAGTTGTAGTAATTGCGTGTTGGTTACGTCAAACCACACAGAGACATCTTTGATTCTTATGTTGCGTGCGTCATCCTTTGGGCCTTATTCTTGGCTTCCATTTCCAAGTGTCCTGCAGTGAAAATCAAGATAAGGTGGCATAATATATCCCTGCAATCAATTAGCAAAAATTGATCACTATGTTATGAAAATTTTACCCCTTTTTAGAGTTATTAATTCCATGCAAGCCCTCCTGGTTCAAACTAATCATAAATATATTCACTTGAGTCTAATAAACGTGATAATATGATATAGCCCCAAAATATTTATGAACTTGCCTAGTAAATAACGAATCCTTGCTTAAGATTTATCGATTGAAGAGGTGAAAACAATGAAAGATATGTGTCCAGTGAATGCCAGTAACAAGTGATGAATACCAGTTACCTGAAACTGAAAAAAATGTGTACTCACCTTAAGCTTCAAGCTGGCGTGACAGGAATGGGTGAAAAATAAATAGATGTGGACAAACCTTTTTCTTTTTTGGGTACGTAATCAAGTCAGTAAGCACATGATCATTGTTATTTGCTCGTTCTTCTCTACAGAATTTTGCTCCATTGCTAAGGAGCAGTGCATGCACCTCCAATATTGTTTACAATAAAAAAAATTTTTTAACATCCTGATCGATCTCTGTAATTTTCAGTTAAATTTTAATTTTGCATTATCCACACTTATTGGCACCCGTGCATTGCACAAGGTCTGAACTGGTAAATAATAGAAAAGTTACTATAAGGTCTTAAAAAAGAGATTTAATAACTAAAAAGTTCTTATGACAATTGAGTAGCATAAACTTGTTGTCATTTTTTCTACTAGAACTGATCAATACTTCTCTTCAGTTGTAACCAGGTTTGTGAGTGATTAAGCATGTTCCTTGGGAGACCTTATAATAATTCCCCAGTAATATCTGAGTGAGTGTATATAAAATTTGGTGGGACGGTCGGGGAGCTTTCCTTTGAAACACGTGTTATTATTGGTTCAAATGGCCTTCAAAGTCGGTGGTGTAATGATGATTAAGGAGTCGAGCAGGAATCAGTCAAAGGGGAAAAGAAGATAATAAAAAGATTCGTAGGGTCTTCTAATTCAACGATAATATAATTTCACAACATTTAAAAGCTGAAATTAATTGGAATTTTATGGGTCATATACATATATATGGATGGGTCCATATACACCAAACAACCTTTTGTAGTCTAATTTGCAATTTCTCATCTCTCTGATTTGACACCCAATAGATCACTCTAGTCAAGCAAATGCAAATTAATTGTGATAAGTTAAATGACATAACTGTATATTGGTTTATATTAATATGGTGCTCAGTGGAATTTATTGAATTTAGTATCATATTCATATTCTTATAATGTTAAAGAGGGTGAGCCTTGGAATAATGATAAAAATTGTTGTCATGTGATTAAGAAGTCATTGGTTCAAATATTGAAAACAACTTTGATTGCTGGGTAACACTACGTATATATGACGTTTAGCCCTTCCAAGACATTACTTGGTTGGAGCCTTAGCCCTTATTCTTAAAGTTAAATAGTTCATAAAGCAGACAAGCCATTATATCCATATATAAAGGGTTCAAAATTACAATGTTACGCGCTCAAGAAATACTTAAAATAGGAGTTTGGAGTCATTACATCACAAGCGCCCGAGATATTATATGTCAAGGTATTTTAATGCATATAAATGTACGTAAATGAAATATAAATTCATATGAGATATTGTATTGTTCATAATATATATGAACATTACGATTCACGGCAGTCTTTACCCCAAATGAAACGTGAAGCCCACAACCTAGTGAAAATATTTAGCAACTTGCCATTAATTATAATCATTTTATTTCTTTATGAGGTTAGGCTATTGGGTTAATTGCTTTGCTGTTAGGAGGTTGTGAGTTGATCCCATCATATATGTGTAGGTGTGTGTACATATCATGTAGGGATATAATAAAGGATCTAAGAACAATAATATTTATTAAGAAGGACCATAAAAATGAGAATTATTTTAAAGGACCAAAAATTAAAACATTAAAATAGAAAGACTAAATTGCCCTTAAATAGATTTCCTATATTCTCTCTAAGTGAATCAATCAGAATTTGGAGTGATTGATAAATAATAACAAAGACCAATTCAGATTTCCAATATATTAATGACAAGTTGTCAACAATCCAAAGTGTAACATCCCAATTTTCTAAAGCGTTTTCGAAATACTTTAATCAGAGTAGAGCATCGGAACAATTTAAAAGAGCAAGTATCTGATAAACATTCACTGTTTGTGTATCTGGTTGCTTATGCAGCGGTACATTTATCTGAATATTTAAAAATACACTAATACACATCCAAAAAGAAATTCTCCGACTGGGTCTTCACTGGTGCTGCTTGCCCTTGTCCTCGGTCCTGATCCCTCCGGATCCTAAGGCTATAGCAGGAGCTGAGGTTCAATGGAATTGAACCTCATGTAACGGTTAACCTCATGCTTAAATATGACAGTATATGACAGATATTAATGGCGTTTTAGCAACAATCAATACATAAGCACACAACAGATGTATCCCAACCATACATAAGCACACAGCAGATGTATCCCAATAGTATATAAGCACACAGCAGATGTATCCCAACAGTACATAAGCACACAGCAGATGTATCTCGTAAGCACATAGCAGATGTATCTTGTAAGCACACAGCAGACGTAAAGTTATCTATCACATATAAGCATATAATAAGCATCAGAGTTAGTGTTACAGACGCGAACGTACCTTTGTCCGTTCGGATTTCGGTACTTTATCGGCTCGATACGTTCCCGGATTCTCTCGGATATCCTAACACAATATTTCCGCATTATTCTTTTACAAATAATATCCTAAGGGATATCTTAGCCACTAATGACCATTTCACTCCTGGTCAGTTCATTTTCCAATTTATTCCCTTAAAATTTCGTGAAAAACGCTACTTTCAGCATTTCAGGCAGAATTTCCACTAACTTTGAAAATTCATAATTAATTCTAGAAAAATCGAAATGAGGATCCGTAAAATTCTCCGGAATCCTTAAGATGTCTATTTTGGAATAAAAATATTATCTTCTACCCAGAACTTAAGAAACATTCCCATTTTTCACATGTTCATCCCTTGCCCAGAAACATTCCAGAATTTCGTAGCCCATTTTGCAGAATTGTTATCTCACTGTAGAGAGCTCAAATTAATATGTTCTAGACATGTTTGAAAATCCCTATATGTCTACTTTAACCATGAATTTTCCCAGAATTTTTGACTATATTTTCAATATGAAAGTTTGGCATGTTCATCACTGATTCCAGAATTTTCAAAACCGATTAAATTCCGTCGAACTTCGTTACTTGATGTTTCTCTTCCAAAAATTTTGCTATAACTTCTTCTTCATCAAGTTTTCGAAATAAAGACAATCTTAACTATAAAAATATGAAAACAAAACTACAATTGGAAGATCTAAAGATTAAAATAACAAAATAGCTAAGAACTTGAAAGCTAAAGCTAGAAGACTTACCAAGAACTTTGCTCCTCCTTTCTTCAAGACTCTCACTCACTATGATTTTCTCTCTAATCTTGCTCAATCCAAAGTGCCTTTAAATTCCAAGGAAAATAATCAAATAAATAATTTAGACAATATACTTTCCTATTTTAAATAGGTATTATTTTCATCTCTAGAAAGAAATATTTATTTATGATCCCAAAATAAAATTAGGGAATTTGGTTTTTGATTACCTTAATTTGCAACTAAATCATAAATATGTTACTCAACATATTAGAACACTATTTATTATATTTATGATTTATTACACCAAGTGCCTAAATAGAAAGGCTTTAGAAATTGTATTATTATAGAACACTTACTTTACAAATGATTGTATTATTATATTTACATCTTTACACTGATGAATTACATGATTATATTTACATCTTTACACGGATGAAGCATGCTCTTGCTGTTTGGACATGGTAGCATGTTATCCCAAGCATGATTTGCCAGCAAATGATATGTTTAATGTTTTCTGTGTGTTAAGGAATTAGGAGTCTTTTGATGATTCATACATAGTACACCAATAATCAAATAAATATTAAACAATTATATATATTATTTATAATGTACATAATTAAATAAATGAGAACGAGATAAGCAAAAAAAAAAAAAACTGTGAGTTTGTGAGTTTTGGGACTCTTATGGACTGCCGTTACTGACTACGATTCCAATCCACAGAACACACAGTGTCTCTCCTTGAGTTGCTTGCATAGCATAGTGGTTTCTGTTATGATCTTCTCTGATTTCTCATTTCCCCCTTTTTTTTTTTTTTCAATATTTTCTTCCACAGTTCTATTTTCTACAACCTCTCGCCAGTGCCATTTTTCTGAACGGTTTCACAGTCAGATTGAAAGTTGGATAAGAAGAGTTAGTGGTACCACGAGAAAGAGAAGAAGAAATGGGGGATAAGTCTCAAAATAATTTTTAGCTAAAGGTAATTTAGTCTTCCTATTTTAATGTTTTAATTTCTGGTCTTTCAAAATAATTACTATTTTTATGATCCTTCTTAATAAATATTATTTTTATTAGGTCCTTTATCATAATTTTCCCCTATCATGTATGAGAAAATAGATTTATTTATTTTTAACCACCAAAATTTCATATTTATTTTATTAATTAGTGGACTTATTATATTAAAGATTTTTACTTTAAAATCCCTGGCTGACAATACAAAAAATTAATCCCTCTGGTTCTTAATATAAGAGCCAATAGAGAGGGATTTATTTTAGTTTTACATATAAGGCATCAATCCTCTTTATCTCTCAAATTTATAATTTTCTTCTTTAACTCTTCAAAACACAAATTAAGGAGATTTTCCATTATGAGAATATTTTTCAACGCAAATTATTAAAATGGGTATTTTAAGAAAATCATTGGACATTTTTAAAAATAATTAACTTAACTAATTTTTAAATCTCTATAAATGAGTTATCAAACTCTTATATTAACTATTAGATGCAGATCCAAAGAGGAAAAATCATAGATACAGAACTGAAACGTTGGAAAAAAATGAAACCAAACAAAATAATAAATTACAGTATTTGTTAGGTTGCTCCGTCGCAGGAAGCAAAAAAGAAATTGCGGTTTCTGTATCCAACACATTCGTTTTATATATATATATATATATATATATATATATATATAATATTTTAACTTATACAATCTCACAATCATTGTGGCCAAACTTGTTGACTATTTTCTTTTTGAAAGTATATAATAAAAAGGAAAATATGCTAAAGATCAATTCTATATAATTATCTCAATGTCTCTGATATTTGTTAAAAAAAGTATATCAGGACATAGCCGACCATTAGACCATTCACATTCTCTTGCAGCTAGACAATAGAAGATGACAAAAATGGGGAAATGTTTTCCGTCATATTTCAGTTATGAAAGTGATGTCCACAAAAGAAAATAAAAAATAATGGAAATTTTATGAAAGAGAGGCCCCCATCTACCTCTGTCCCTCTCTCTCCCTCCCCTTCCCTTCCTTCAACCAGTTGGGTGTCGATTTTAAGATTTCTTAAGGGAAACTCCACGTTCAAGTATGACCTAGATGGATATATATATACACACACATTAAAAAAAGAATTTTGGTATATATTACTTATAATGTTGTTCTAATTATTTTTTAAATATTGTAATGTTCTTTCATTTTACCCCCTTCTTTTTCTAGAGGTAAAAGAGAATTACCAACCACCGTGGTCCTGGTTGAAGTGGCTTTGACCGCTTAAGTATGAGGTCTTGAATTTAAGCCTCTATGAATGTAGAAAACATTGTAGGAAAAGCTACCAACATTTAGCCTTGCCCGAAGAGTGTGTGTATATGTATATGTATATAATCTTATTTAAATTAGCATGTGATTTATAATGCAACTAGTGTTAATCCCCGTGGGTGCATGACAACGTGAATTCTGATTAATGATACATTGCAGAATTATTATTATTATTATATATATATATTTTTTTTGGACTATAATGCATTTATTTGTATATCTATAAAACTGAATTTTCAACTCAGAAATGCATAAAGGGGTGATTATAAACATGCTTATATATAATATTTTTAGGGAGCATTTTTTTTTTTGGGTGAAGGTGCAGATTTGCTAACCAACTGTTACCCGATGAGCGTCTGGCACAAATAACTATTGAGGGGACCAAAATTGCCAATAAACAATTAAAAAGTGAAAAAAAAAACACCAAATAACTATTAAAAATGAAAAAAAAAAACACCAAATAACTATTTAAAAAAACAACTATTAAAATATGAGGCACTGGCGTAGGACGGTGGCAGAAATGTTGGAGAAAAGAGTGGTTAAGCCTTCTTGTTGGAAAAGGAAAACACCAACAGAGATGGGACCCATGGAAGCAAGCATTGTGGCAGCAACGGTTGCTGCTTGTGGCATCGAGGGATGAAACTAGGGTGCAAGGTGCGTGCCAGTCGAACGCTGTCGACTACTAGATGAGTCCAAGAGGGTGAGTGGAACACCCAGCAATAATAGAAGCTTTGGAAATTTTGGTCCATGGAAGATGGAGACACCAAGACAGTGACGGGGGTAATAGTTCATTGGCGAATCTGCTCCAAATTGTGTTTTTTTTTCACTTAGTAATTTTGATTGGCAATTTTGGTCCCCTTAATAGTGATTTTTGCCAGACGCTCCCCGGGTAATAATTGGTTGGCAAATCTGCACCTTGACCCCTTTTTTTTGGAGAATTTATTACGCCCTGGTGTGTCAACAGAGTGTTAATAAATTAATAAATGGAAGGCTATGTGGGGGACAAAATTTGATAAAGTATAGGTAAAATGACTACAATTTTGGTTGTTTACTAAATATATCACCAAAAGAATCTTTCAACCAAAAAATAAGTCTTACATGATTCTTTGAAAAATTTCTCTATAAACCAAATTGGTTGGTGGGTTTTTTGTCTAAAGCAAGTATTAAAACAATATATAACAGACCATGTGTGAAGACAGGTCTAGATAGGTATAATCCAACATTAGTCATTTATTGTCCCTGACTCTTGTTTATTGTCCTAGCAAACGATAGTATGATGGGCGTTTAGACTCCAATTGATTCATATCCATACGATGGATTAGAACCTCTTGACTTGCACTTGTACCATTTATGTGATTGCTTTAATAAAGTGTTTCCTTGGAAATGTGACCTTCAGCCTTGTTCCATTGCAAAGTCTTGCAGCTTGATCTATATTTCTCACATGCATTATGGGAACTCCGACTTTTAATACAAGCCAATGTGGAGGTAAGCCAGAGCATTTTATTATGTTCAAGAATTTTGTAGTGTACAACTCTTGAAATGATGCATAGCCTTGATCTGCTGAACTCATAGAATCTAAGCTAAAATATTCAACAACATCAACATGCAATAAGGCACATACGCAGTCATTGATTTGCCCTGCAACTTCTACTATTGGTAAGAATTTAACCTTATTAGTAAGATATTCAGAACCAAACAAATGATGGAAGAGATAATGATATGTAGCTTCATGATCGATTGTAGATAATCATGATAGTCTATAATTAAAAATTGTTTTGGTTTTTCTATCTCTTCTATTCCATCATGGGGAAAACCAATCTACCCATCACCAACATGAAGACGGAATATCACCTAAGAGGGGGTGAATTGGGTGATTTTTTTTTTCTTAAAAAAAAAAACTTTCACAATTAAGACACTGAAGAATAACGGAGGAAAGGATAGAGAAGAAATGAACACATAAGGTTTATATTGATTTGGTCCAAACTCTTGACCAACATCCAGTCCCCAGACACTCTAGGTTTTCACTATTATTTTCACATGATTACACACTCTGTAACTTGAGTAATCCTCTCTCTAGGATTTACTCCCCCTTACATTTGTAATCAATACACCCACTCGAAAGGTCCCTCTACCTTGAGTTTTCTTATGGAAATAATAATCAGATAATAACTCTCTTATAGAATAGATAAAGAATCATTGTAGTACAAGATATATGAAGATATTACAGAGTAATGAATGAAACAATAGTTGGCAATAAATTCGTTTGAGCGTAAATGTTTCGATAGATGATTTGTATTGAATGCTTTACCTTATATTTGGTGGTTTCAATTAATGATCGTTGAGAAGCTTCAATGAATCTGTTGTGAATAATAAATATAGATGTTAGACCTTGAAGTTTGTTCGTTACTCATACGCTTTGATTTTGAAAATAATCGTCGTCATTCTGCCGCTATGACATTCTCTTTGTTTTTTCCCGTTGAGTTGCAGCAATTAATGTGAAATAGAATAGCAAAAAAGTCTTTCTAATTGCTGAAAGAATGTTTGCCTCGTTGGTGCTTGGTTTTTGTAGTCGTATATAATGCCTTCTGACACATATTTGCCTTATGATAATCTACTGATAATTCTTGATCTAATCATCTAAAACTCATTAATATATTGGTTAAATATAGCTAAGAATAGTAATGAGGGTAGATAAGAAGATTATAAATCACAAGTAAAGATTTAAGCATTACGTACACGGTGATTTTGCTGAGTTAGAAATGAAACACTTGAGTTATCATTAACTGACTCAAGTTGGTTATTTATGTACTCGAGTGAAGATGATTTTCTTTTGAAATATGAACATGTTTGAAACAAAAGTTTAAACTAAGAAAATCATTTTGTAAAGCATAACTCGAGGCTAAAAATACTAACTTGAGTTATTCACTTGAGTCAAGTCTTTATAACTCGAGTTAAGGATATTTGTTCACAAACTGAAGACTTCAAGTTATATTGAAAAATAACTTTAACCAAAGGACACTCAAGTCTTAAATTGCAGACTCTAATAGATGACTCGTGTGCACAAAAATCATAACTTAAGTTTCCAAGATTTGTTCACAGATAAGTTCGAGAAATACATTTGAAAGTGATTTTGAACAAATGACACTTGAGTGCAAAAATGCTAACTCTAACGAGTAACTCGAGTAAGTATTTATTAAGAGTTTGAAACTTTTGGCTCTTGAAAAGATATTTGAGCGTGAGAATTAAGGTTTCAAAAGATAAGTGTTAACTCGAGTCAAATGCTGGTAACTTGAGTTGATACTTTTCATTCAAACGTTACACAAAGCCCTTCACTCGAGTCAGTCAAAGCTGAAAGCCATTTTTACCAACATTTTAAAACACTGACTCGAGTTCTTGGACCAGAACTCGAGTGTCTCTATGATAGACACATTAAAACACTCTTTGATTCAAGATTTGATTGAAATGAATAGTATTAACTTAAGTATCATCAAACATATACTTAAGTGACTTGAATTGTCAAGTCTATATTCTTTACAATTGTTTGTTATCATCAAAACATAGAGAACTAACATTCTCCCCCTTTTTTGATGATGACAACACTTGTAAATTTTTGAAATATTCTTTGAGTTTGCAAATGACAAATATATAAATGAAGAGCTAAAAGAAACAAATCATATTCATTTCATTAAAGGATGTTCAAAAGAAAGTACATGAGTGGAATGAAATACATAGAAGGATAAGCATAGTGAAATACAAAATGCAAATCCTAAACTACCAGTCATTACTCTATACTTTTCTCCCTCTTGTCAACAAACAAAATGGGGAATGAGACATCAGATGAAGAGGAAGTAGGGGCAATTGACTGAATAGGCTGAGGAGCATGGATCTAGGTTAAGAGTTGGAGAGGCAGCAGAGAATGGTGAGTCTAGTCTGAGTGAGGGAAAGTAATAAGAGGGAAGGCTTTTTGTGGAAGATGAGGGTGAGAAGTTTGGCAATGGATGATTGGGAAGCAGGAATTGGTATGGTAGCAGGGGTAGATGATATAATGGGGGTAGTGAAACTAGAAATGGGAGAGGTAAAGGTAGTAGGAAAGTGAGTCGGAGGTAAATGAGGTCTAAAAGGGGAGGAACTAGAAGGCCCAGTTCTAGCAGCAGTAGTAGCAAAGGAATCCAGAACTTGGCAACCTTGGAGTCAATAATATTTAGCATGCCCAAAATGCTGTTGAACTTCTCAATACAGTCTTCTAGTGTTCCTTCGATGTTCTCAATTTTCTCAGCTTGCTCTTCCTAAACCTCAATTAGTTAACTCACGATATTGGGCTATCATTGAGGTTTTAATGAACTTTTACCTTCATCCATAGCCTTCTCAACAATTGTCTTAATGGAGGAACCAAGGAGAGATGGAGGAGGCTGAGAGAAAGTAGACTGAGCACCCACTGGGGAGAATTGAGCATCATTGGCTCTTGGAGTTGTAGCTCTGGTCTTGGTGGGAACCTTGGACTGTCCTAAACCCTCTTTAAATGAAGGTTGAGGTGGAATTTGCCAAACAATAATGGTTTCCCTTGTTTCTCATCCAACTCAAGATGCCATATCTTGTGTTGAAAAAGAATAATTGAAACCAAGTTGGGAAATGGAATGGTGGCTAACTTTTTAAAGTTAAACCCAAACCTTTTGATCTCATTGTACACCTACTGACCTATATTATGAGGGATTTCGGCAATGATAGAGGCAAAAAGATAGTAATCTCTTTTTGTAAAATGAATAAAGTTCTTGCCCTTTTGAATTAGATGTCTAGAATAAATATACCATAAGACTCTATGAATTGGTGGCATCTCAACAGGAGCAAAGGTCAGTGACCATAATGGTTCACTTAGCTTGAGGATTTTAAAATTTTCCTCATCAGTAAAGGTGTTTTTAGGCACAGGGGAAGGATTGATGATCCTTAAGAGAGAATTGATGAAGTTGGTAGTTATGATTACTCTCTTTCCCCTCACAAAAGTAGTAATTCTTTCTTACAATAGCTTACCATTATCATCAAGTCTATGGGTGATTCTCATATTAAAATAGAAAGACTTGACTTCAAAAGCACAATAGGAAGTGCGAATGGCTAAAAGATTTTCAAAACATGGTTTTAGCCAAAAGGATAAATAAAGATTGCATTTATCCCTTAGCTTTGAAAGGTCAATGTAAATTGTGGGACAAAAGCCACGATTGTTATAGTGTTCTCTAAATAATTTTAGGTTAGATCTAGATATGAGATGTGATTGCAGATAAATCCAGTGGGTGGAATAGGAGACCTAAAGGATTCTAAGAGAGAGGGAGGAGGTCCAAATACCTTAGAAGATTGGACTTGAGCAGATGATGAAGTCACAGGGGCTTTTCTGGGCCTTTTTGAAACAACAATCACTAGCTCTTTGTCCTTGCGTTTGCTAGGTGTAGCAGCAGTCTTAGTATGAGTTTGAGATGATTGGTCCAAGTGTTCCTTGATCAGAACTTCGCAAGCTTTAGGTCTCAGAGGCTCCTCTTTAGTCACAACCTTTCCGATACCTCTTTGGAGGTTATTTGTCTCTTATGGGTCATTTAGATGGTAGAGGATTCGATGAAGGGGTGGCTTCATAGTCGAAAGAGGAATTATTGGCAGAATCAAGAGGCTTAGAAGGGTTTTTGGATCTCATTTTATGAGATAGCTCGAGTTAGGGTTGCAAGTTTAGAGAGTTTTAAAGAGAGGACTCAAGGGATTTGAGATAGTGAAGAGAAAAAGACTGTGCAGCTATATATAGAAAAGCACTATACTCGAGTTATCACTTAATGACTCGAGTTACCTCATAATGACTTGAGTGTTCATATAAAACTCGCTTACTTGGACTTCAAGTATATGTTGTGAACACTGGAAAACGTCTTTCACTCGAGTTCCTTAAGAACACACTCAAGTGTCGCACTCGAGTTCTTCTTTCTCCACTCGAGTTACAAGTTGATTTCCGCAATGTGAGTTCTATGACCTACTTTGACTTGAGTCCTTCACATGCCCACTCTAGTTAACCTTTTCATACTTCCAGTAAAGAAGACGTCTACAAAATGAAGACAAGAGTTATACACTTGATTTGGGGCAAACTTAATGGATCTCACTTCCAGTGAGACATTCTGAGTAGGTTATCTTTGAACTCTGAGAAGGACAACAATATAGTTTTACTCGAGTTGATGTGAGATCTACACTAATAAACATTAGAAATGTAGAGTAGTGAAGACAAGTGTTAATAAAACACTCCAGTGCAAATTCCTTAACTCGAGGCTCAAGTTAGGTAATGCAAACTCAAGTTATACAAATAATTGGCAATTCAATACAAGTATAAAACACATGAAATAGATCAAACTCGAGTTAAGGAACACCAATTCGAGTTACCTACTCGTGTTGCCACTTAACCACTTGAAGTGATATCAGATTCCTCTTTGAGTTTCAGTTACTTGCTCGACATGACTCAAGTTTGTTCCTTCTTCTCCCCCTTTTTGATGATGACAACACTTGTAAACAATTCAATTGGTTTAAAAATTCAGTTTTGGTCATTTGTGCACAACAGGAGGCAAATTGTCATTTTGAGACTTGATTAGTTTTGTTCTAAATCAGGTAATCATCGCTTTTGTCAAAATGTTTCAAAATTGATCATGATATCAAGCAACTTGATTTTATTTTGAAACCTGAATTAATCTTTTAAAAAGATTTAGTTGAGCAGATATTAAAAATAGCCAACTAATAAACTTAGTTTAAGTTTGAAAAGTGTTGACATAAATCAGATTTTGTAATTGGAACCACAGAACAACAAACAAGCTGCACGGACTAAAATATCAGACATTATCCACAAGACTTAATTAAGCGTCAGAGATTGGCAGCAGAAACTAAAATACAGTAAATGATATAACTAAACATTCATCAGAAATTAAACTGAAATCAGAATGTTAATTGAACTATAGCATATCAGTAGAGTTTCAAAAGCAAATATGAAGAACAAAACATAAGAATTTCGAAAGAAAATATACAAATGAACAAAGTGAACTTTTAAAAACAAAGTGCTATCCCTCTTCACTCTTCTCCCCCTTTCTCATCAGCAAACAAGGGTGGGTCATTTGTGGTTTTTGAGGGAGGTTGAGGCTGAGTGGGAGGAATGGATGGCTCAAGTGCAATGGAAGGAGCTGATTCAAAGGCTATGGTAGGTATAGAGTCTGTCTTGGGCAAAGTAGAACTAGGGCCAGTTGAGGTAGATGCACCCTGACCAGATCCAGAAGCAGCTATGGACTGATGTTGCAATATTTTGGCCATTTTGTCATTTAAACCCATCATAGTGACCAGGAGAGTGGATATGCTTGCTGTATGATCTCCAAGCTGATTCTTGAGTACTTCCTGCTCAACTCTGAATCCTTCTTGTGTATCTACCAGATTGCTATGTCCCTGGTCGACCTCAAACACCAACTTCCCAACTTCTGCCTCTACCTTATCAATAAGCTCTGAAATTGCCTTATCTACAATGTCTTTGATTCTTTCATCGAAATCAGAAGGCATAGACTGATGAGGAGGTGGTGCACTCTGAGCTTCTTGTACTCTTTTGCTCTTGATCTAGCTGGTCTGGACTGAGGTGGTGCTCTTGATTGATCAGACCTTGCTCCAGGATTTATTCCCATTAAGTTTAGGATATGTCTGCCATACTCAGGAGGTTTTTCTGGTTGTTCCTTGGCAGGCAGATACCATAATTTCTCATGGAACAGAATTATTGATATGAGGCTTGGAAAGGGAATTTGGGAGGTTTTCCTTGAAGTGAAAGAAAATTTGGACATTTCTTGGAAAATCCAGTACCCTACATTGTGAGATTTTTGATCAAGGATTGAGGCAAAAATAGGAAAATCCTTCTTTGCAAAATGGGTGAAATTTCCACCTTTCTGCAGAAGATTTCTGGTATAGATATACCAAATCGCTCTATTCCTTGAAGGCATTGAGGCAGGGTTGAAGTTCAACATTTCTAATCCTTCAAGAATAGGTTCATTTGGTCGTAGCAGGGCATAAATCTCCTGTTTGGTATAATTTAGTGCTGGAGGAGAGGGAGGATTGCACATTTGCATAAGAGAGTTCAAATGGGAAGGGGATATTGTGATTTTCTGACCCCTAACATTTGTTGTTATCCTTTCCTCAACTAAATTGCCATCTGAATCCATAACATTGTCCCATTCCATGTAGTGATAAAATACTTTGACTAGTACAAGACTATAGGCAGCTCTAATGGAAATAAGAGGTTCGAATTGTTTGATCCAGGGGAAAGATCCAAATCACATTCCTCTTTCAGTTTGACCAAATCCATAGAGACTATGGGACAAAAAGTTTTGGAACCAAAGCGTTCCTTGAACCTAGTTGTTTCATCTTCAGTCATTCTAACTAGTTCCTTTGAGAATCCCCTAGGCCTCTTAGAATGATTGTAAATTTCAAATAAAGCTGGATTCTCTGTAGATACCTGAGGGGCAGATTGTTCTTGTTCATGAGAATGCTGTGAGCTCTCCTGACCAGGCGTAGGAACAGAATGCTGTGAGGATTGCTTCTTTCTCGGTTTCAGCTTAGCCCTGGGAGACTCGGTAGCCTCTGGAGCTTTTCTTTTTCCTTTCCCGAAACTTGCTCTTGGTCGACCGACGTCTTGTGACTGCGGCTTGCATCTCACGTATGATTCCTTTTGGTGGGTGGAATTGAATATTGAGTGGTAGCGACTCCACAAATTGATTTATCCACCCCATGTCTGAAGTGATTTGGAAAGGATTTCAACCTTACAGGTCGTTCTGATTGAGGCTGAGAAGAGGATTTGTTCTTTTCTTGGTTGGATTCTTGAGAATTTGTAGAGACAGTGCATTTGGAGGTCTTTTTTACAGAGTTTCGTTGAGGAAGATGAGAGAATTTTGGGGATTTAGGGTTAAGCTCGAGGTAACAGTGAAATGTAGAGGAACAATTAGGTTTTTACTCAAATGAAGATCACGACAAACTCGAGGTTACAAGTGTAGGCTCGAGTTTGTGTAAACTTGTACTAACCGGACTTCAAGAGTGTGTGGGTGAACTCTTGAACTTCACTTCCAAACTCGAGGTTAATACGTACATGGCTCGAGTTCGTGAAGGCCTCGAACTTGGTTGCTCTCGTATCCCGTAAACTCGAGGGTATAAGTTTTAGGCTCGAGTTTCTTCATGTTGTTGAGTTCGGGGTTCCTCTCTGTCCGAGCTAAACTTGAGATTGCTTACGTATAGGCTCGAGTTTGACTTTAACCAGACTCTCATTTCCTCTTTGGCTCTCTCGAGCTCGAGTTCATCATTGATAGGCTCGAGTTTTCTCCTCTTGACAACAAACTTCAATAGAATGTCAGTAATTTTAAAAACCCGATAAACAACCTACATAAAACATATCTAGGTACTCCGATGCTTAAGTTAGTTAACTTTATATCATCAAAACCATAATTAACATTGAGTGAAAGATACTTACAACTCATTGGGATTTACCATTCCCAATTCTCTTCTTATGAAATTGAATTGCTCCTTGGCCAATGGTTTGGTAAAGATATCAGCAAGTTGAAGATGTGTTGGGATGAACATGACTTTGACATCCTTCTTCTGAATATGATCCCTTATGAAGTGATGCCTCATATCAATATGCTTGGTCCGAGTATGTTGGACTGGATTCTTTGCCAAGCTTATTGTGCTAGTATTGTCACACAATATTGGGATCTCCTTCAAATTGATTCCCAAGTCTGATAGTTGCTGCTTGAGCCACAAAACTTGAGCATAACAACTTGATGCAGCTACATATTTAGCTTCTGTAGAAGACACAGCCACACTTGTTTGTTTCTTGCTGAACCATGACACAATTGAGCCACCAAGAAATTCACATTGGCCACTTGTGCTCTTCCTATCAGTCTTGTATCCAGCATGATCTAAATCTGAATATGCCACCAAATGTTCAGGTTGACCTTTGGGAAACCACAATCCTAGTGTCTTTGTCTCAGCTAGGTATTTGAAGATTCTCTTCACATGTTCAGCATCAGACTCCTTAGGAGCAAACTGGAACCTTGCACACATCCCCATACTGAATTGGATGTCAAGACGACTTGCAGTAAGATAGAGCAATGATCTAATCATTCCTCGATATCTTGTAATGTTGAAGTCTTTGCCCTCTTCATCAGCATCCAATGAAACAGTTGCATTGATCCATCCCAAACTTCTTCAGCAAATCATTGAGATACTTGGTATGAGATATGAAGATTCCATTCTTCCTTTGCTTGATTTGTAGACCAAGGAAATAGTTAAGGTCTCCCATCATGGACATCTCAAACTCTCCCTGCATATTCTTAGCAAATTCTTTACACAAAGCATCATTAAAAGCACCAAATATAATATCATCAACATATATTTGGACAATCAAAATTTCACCAAGCTTATTACTCTTTATGAAGAGAGTTGTATCTGCTTTTCCTCTAATAAAACCTTGATCAAGAAGGAATTTGCTTAATCGCTCATACCAAGCTCTAGGAGCTTGTTTAAGGCCATAAAGGGCTTTCTTGAGATGATAAACATGATCTGGATGATGTTACTTTGAAAACCGGGAGGTTGTTCTACATAAACTTCCTCTTGAATAAAACCATTTAGAAAAGCACTTTTTACATCCATTTGATAGAGCTTGAATTGTTTAACACAAGCAAAGGCTAGAAGAACTCTTATAGCTTCCAATCTTGCCAATGGAGCATAAGTTTCTTCATAATCAATTCCTTCTTCTTGATTATAACCCTTAGCAACCAATCTTGCCTTATTTAGGACAATGATTGCTGATTCATCTCGTTTGTTCTTGAATACCCATTTAGTGCCCTAGGATGGTACCAAATCCCAAACTTGATTTCTATCAAATTGATGCAATTCCTCTTGCATTGCTATCACCCAATCATTGTCTGAAAGGGCTTCATCAATCTTAGAGGGTTCAATATGGGATATAAATGTAGAAAAATTTACTTCATTTAAAGTACTGTTTTTGGTTCTTACTCCATGATTTACATCACCTATTACTTGGTCCAAATGATGATTCCTAATGAACATTTTAGATTGGATTTTCAATGAGGAGCTTCAAAAACATCTTCAAGATTTTCAATAGAAGCAAGAGTGGTTTTTGAAAAGAATTGATTTTTTAGAACATTTTCCTCATCATCATCCATAGGTCTATCAGATTTGGATTCACAGAAAACAACATGCATAGACTCTTCAACAATACGAGTACGAGTATTAAAGACTCTATAAGCTTTACTCCTATTAGAATAACCCAAAAATATACCTTCATCTGCCTTGGGATCAAACTTTCCCAAGTTATCCTTACCATTGTTGTGGATGAAACACTTACATCCAAACATATGCGATGGGCAGATTTGCTTTCTTCCTTTGTGCGGCTTATAGGGAGTTTTGTCCAACTTCTTCCGGAGGTATGCCCGATTTGAGATGTAGCAAGCGGTGCTCATTGCATCAGCCCAAAACACTTGAGAAGTATTGTTCTCATTAAGCATAGCTCTTGCCATCTCGGTGAGGGCCCAATTCTTTCTTTCCACAACACCATTTTGTTGAGGAGTCCTTGGGGCCGAGAAGTTGTGGTCTATCACCATGCTGTCACGGAACTCATTAAATGCGTTGTTTTTTGAATTCTCCTCCATGATCAGTTCTGATTCCTGAAATAGAGAAACCTTTCTCGTTCTGGACCTTCTTGGGAAACACAACAAACTGATCAAATGTTTCATCTTTAGAAGATAAAAATATTGTCCATGCAAATCTAGAGAAATAATCAACTATGACCAAGGTATAAAGATTGCCACCAAGACTTTTTACTCTAGCTGGTCCAACTAGATCCATATGAAGTAGTTGGAGAGGTCTATTAGTTGAAATCTCATTTTTAGATTTGAAAGACGATTTGGTTTGTTTCCCTTTTTGACAAGCATCACAAAGCATGTCATTTTTAAAACAAAGTTTAGGAACACCAATCACCAAATCCTTTTTCAGTAATCTGTCAAGTTGAATCATATTGACATGAGCTAATCGCTTGTGCGATAGCCAACTCTCATCCAAATTCCTTACAAAACATTTTTCAAAGACAAAACCATTACTAGAGAGGTTAAGTGTGTAAGTGGAGCTATATACCCAAGAGGGGGTGAATTGGGTATTTTAAAACTTTTCGAGAATATGCTCTGTTTTGAAGCAATGAAAACAGAGATAAGCAGAGTGAGGGAAGAAGAAGCTGGACACAAGGATTTATACTGGTTCGGTCCAACTCTTTGACCTACGTCCAGTCCCTAGAAACACTCTGGGATTTTCCACTATCACTCAATTACAATTACACACTCTGTACTCAGGATGATCCTCTCCCTAGGACTCACTCCCCCTTACAAGTTGTAATTGTAAACAATCAGATACACACTCTGTACTCAAGAGTTATCCTCTCCCTAGGACTAACTCCCCTTACAAGTTGTACTCGATTACAATCGGATACACACTCTGTAAACAAAGGATGCTCCTCAACCTAGGACACACTCCCCTTTACAAGTTGTACTCGATTATCCCAATCTCCAAGTCACCGACTTGAGATTGTTACAATGAATGATATACACGAAATAAAATCTCTCTAAGAGTAGATAATGATAATCACTGAAGCTCAATGTATCACAAGATACTACACAGATAAAACTGAAGAAATAAATATAAGACTTGAATGATTTTCGTCTTCAGCAGGTGTGTCTATTTGAGAAGAAGTTAATGCACTCTATTTATAGGTAGAGAACATTAAATGACCGTTGCTTGATGAATCCAACCGTTGTAGGTGATTAGCTTAAGGTCTGGTCATCTTCTCTCTCTAAACTCCAACTAATCCAGGTGCTAATATGATCGATGTGGAACTCGAGGATTTGCCCGTTGGAGAAGAGTTTACTTGATGAAGAAAGCATTCTTGACCGTTGAGAATGCGTGCTCGGGTGGATTATCCAAAAGAAGGTTGATTTGCGAAGTGCATTAAATGCACGAGCACTTTTTGCTTTTTGCCTTGATCTTCATTAATCTTCATCTGTGCTAACTGAAATTCACTCAATAAACTTGTTAAACATATCGGGAACATAAGTGAATGATTCATGAAAGCAATAGGATCAAACAAGAGTGATTTGCAAATTCGTGTAATTCAAAAATCAGTTTTTTACCGTTGTAAACTGCAGTATGTTCATGCAAACTGCAGTTTTGCACTGTACATAAGTGACCATACTGCAGTTTCCAATGGGAAACTGCAGTATGCACTTTTCGAGGCAAACCATCGTGTCTTATGTTCGAAAGACAAATCCTATACTCGAGTTTGCACTCGATTCTTTGCGGTATTGGTTTAATTTAAAAAATCCTTTTGCTCTCGGAAGTCCAATACTGCGGTATAGATCTTGCTTACTTTGGAGTATAGCATACTTTCACTTACATACTGCAGTAAAGGTGGAAGTATTGACTTAGCTTGAAAAACTTGGTTGCTCTCTGGAAGTCCAATACTCGAGTTTGGCTACGCAAACTGCAGTATTGACTTAGTTTGAAAAATTCTTTAGCTCTCGGGAAGTTCAATACTCGAGTTTGGCTAGGAAAACTGCAGTATTGACTTCATTTAAAAAACTTGGTTCGCTTGGATGTCCAAAACTGCGGTATGCAAACCTATACTGCAGTTTGCACTTAAGTTCAACAAGTTTGATTGCTTTCTTGAAATTATCTGTCAACTTTCGAGGGCCATATCTCCCTGGTCTGAACTTCTTTTTGGTCCGTTCAACTCTTGATGGAAAGCTCTTTGAGTCTATTTTCATATGCCACTGATTTCAGCTCAATCGGATTTGTATTTTGTGAGTTACACTCAAAATACCGAAGGTGGGTCTGGACTGTGACGTTGATTCTTATGGCAACTTGTAAAAATCATATCTCCTTTATATTGACACCTTTGGACTTGATTTATATATCAAAATGACGCTTTGGATGTCTAGTTTCAAATGCCACTGATTTCATGTCAATCCGATTCCTGGTTTGAGAGATATCATTGAATTACCAGACCTCGCCTGTGCTGAAACGTGAAACAGAGTTGCTGAAGAGCTGATCACGCTGCAAACTCGAGTTTACACTTGCATACTCGAGTTTAGCTCTTCCTTACTCGAGTTTAGCACTTGCATACTCGAGTTTTGAGTCCCAAACTCGATTTTTGTGTTCCAAACTCGAGTTTTGAGTCCCAAACTCGAGTTTTGTGTCCCAAACTCGAGTTTTCACTTGTCCGAGAGACGCCGCAGAGTCTTGAAGACACTACAAACTCGAGTTTTGAGTTGTATACTCGAGTTTTGAGTCTCAAACTCGAGTTTTGTGTTCCAAACTCGAGTTTTCTCATACTTGAAGTTGATTTTTGCTGACTTTAACTTCAAATTGACCCATTCCAACTTCCATATGACCTTAGAGACTTCTAGCATCAATCTTAGAACTTGAATAACGATATCTTCACTTCATTCAACAAGTTCTTCTTTCTTTCTTCTTCTCTTGATCATTCTCCATAACTCTAACTCTTTCTTTCTTCTCTTCTCTTGACTATTCCTAAAATCCTTTGATAACTTCTTGCTTCCTTGACATTCTGATATTCCCATTATATTGCATGCAAGAACTTCTTTCTTACTTTCTTGATCAATCTCTATAATTCATCTTGGATTAATCTACATTAAATACAGTAGTTAGTCAATGTAGAAGATAACTATATTACTCAATCTTTTTGCTTTCAATAATGACATCCATATAAGACATCATCAAAACTAATCATAACCAACAAAGTGTATAACGGTTGCCATCTCTAGGGGCTCTAAATAAAGCTTTTGATTTTATGTTTTCTAAAGGGAGAATATCTTTACTCACAATCAAGCACTCCTCAGAATCGAAGATAACTAAGTTACCTTTATCAGTGCTTTGACTCACACTGAGGAGATTGTGGCAAAGTCCTTCCACAAGGTAGACATCTTTGATTAATGGTCCTTCATTATTGTCAATTTCACAAATTCCAAAGCCAATCTTTCCAGATTGGTCTCCACCAAAGGTTACCTTGCCACCATCCTTGGGCTTGATTGAGGAAAATTTGGATTGATCTCACGTCATGTGCCTAGAGCATCCACTGTCAATGTACCATTTGTTGGATTTTGATGCTCTTAGACATACCTGCAAGACACAACAAATCAGGTCTTAGGTACCCATCTTTTCTTGGGTCCTTTGGGGTTAGTTTGTGTCTTAGGAACCTTGTAAGATCCCTTTGGCACCCATTGATAATTTCCTGAAGGTTTAATCTTTCTTTCCTTCTTATGAAAACAAGAAGAAGTAGTATGACCCTTTCTATTACAGTAATGACAGTGTGCAAAAGGATTTGAAGAATGAACCAATTTTGTAAAATAGTTCATATAAGATTTTTCTCCAGACTTCTTTCTTCCTTTCTTTTTATCAAAATCAGGTTTGTAACCAATTCCTGATCTGTCATTTATAAATCTTTGTTGTTTCAAAATGACGTTGAGCATTTCACTTCCTCTAGTGAATTTCTCAAGTGCCTTTGTAAGATGTAAATTTTTTTTTTTTTTTTTCTTCAAATCAGGACAATCTTTACAAGTAAGATATTCGGAGGAAGAAAGTTTTCAACTTGCAACTCAAGAGTTGTATTCTTCTTTTTCAAATTGAAATATTTTTCAGCAAGTTTTTCAAACTCAGATTGCACAACAATATACTCAAGCAAATAACTCATCATACGATGGTTTGGAATCATATACCTCATCATTGTTAGCATGTTGCTCTTCTTCTTCAAAGAACCAAGCAAATATTTGCTTTCTCTTCCTCATCCTCATCATCTTCATCGATGAGCTATCACCCTAAATCCCGAGACATATGCCTTCTTTTTGAATCTTTGAACGTCTTCTTTTCTTTGTCTTTGTTCTTCAGACCGGGGGCATTCGATTTGATGTGGCCGGGCTTCTCACACTCATAGCAGATGATTGGCTTCTTTGCCTCATATTTGGAGCTACCCTTGTGAAACTTCTTGAAACCTTGGTCCTTTTTGTAGAATTTCTTGAATCTCCAGACCATCATGCCTATTTCTTCATCATCGTCTTCATCTTCTTCATCATCTGATTCCTTAGCTTCTTTGACAGCTTTGAGAGCAATTCCCTTGTTCTTGTCATGGACTTCTTCAAGTCCATTCTTGAACTTGAGCTTTGCCTCATATTCAGAGAGACTCCCAAAGAGGGCTGCTACAGATGCCATAGAATCTCCACAAGCTTCTTCAATGGCAGTAACTTTGGCTTCTCATTCCTTGTGGAGGATGTTGAGAATTTTCCTCACTTGGACAGGTTGCTCATATTCTTTGCCCAAAGCAGCAAGCTGATTGATGAGATGACTGAATCTCAGCTGGAAATCACCAATAGATTCTCCAGGCTTCATTCGAAGAAGATCATACTCAGTCATGAGAGTATTGAATCTATTTTGCTTCACTCCAGCAGTTCCTTCATGAGCAATTTCAAGTGCATCCCACATGGCTTTAGTAGAAGTTAAGTTGCAGACACGAAAGTACTCTTGTTGACTAAGAGCACTTTGAAGTAAGAGGGCAGCCTTGCTGTTGAGTGTGACATTTCTTCTGTCATTCTCATCAAATTCTTCTTCTAGCTTAGGAGTTCTTACACCATCTTCAACAGTTGATGGCTCATAATCTCCTCTTTCAAATACTCTACAGAGACCATACTCTGTAGCCATCACAAAGACCTTGAACTTGGCTTTCCAAAAAGAGTTATGCTCTCCACTGAATCCTGGTGGTCTGTTGATCAAAGCTCCATCAGGTAGAATACCTTCCATAGTGATCCTTCTTGAGATGTTAAGCTCTTAAGAGAAGACCTTGCTCTGATACCAAATGAAAGTGGAGCTAAATCACCAAGAAGGGGTGAGTTGGGGATTTTAAAATCTTTTTGAAACTGCTCTATTTATGACAGCAAAAACAAAGATGAACAAAGTGAAAGAGAGAAGAGCAAGACACATGAATTTATACTGGTTTGGTCCAACCTCTTGACCTACGTCCAGTCCCCAGACTCTCTGGGATTTCCACTATATCAAATGATTACACACTCTGTACTAAAGAGTAATTCTCTCACTAGAATTTACTCCCTCTTACAAGTTGTAATCAATGAACCCAATCACCAAGTCCCCGGAGTTGTGATTCTTTACAATAAATGATTTACAGATAAAAACTCTCTCTAAGAGTGGATAAAGATAAACACTGAAGCTTTGTGTATCAAAAGATACAATACAAGTGAAAACGAAAGTATAAGTGTAAGACTTGAAAGCAATTCGTTTTTAGCATATTTGTGTTTTGAGAAGACTTGAATACTGCTCTATTTATACTAAGAGAGCATTAAATGACCGTTGTAATCTTCAATATAATCGTTGTCTTCATTAGACAAAGTTCTGGGTAAGTTTAGGTCTTCTTCTCTCACTAATCTTCACTTAATCCAGTTGTCGCGAAGTTCGGAAGTTGACTCTTTGCAAATTAATCCGTTGGAGTTGCAGCAGGTGGATGTGGAAAATATTCTTTGCAAACGTGTGCGAGATGGATTACCCAAAAGTATGCAACTTTTCTGGGTTTTGCATTTAATGAGCTGATGTCATTTTTTGCTTTATCTTTTAAACTTCAATAAACATCTTCTAAATCATCTGAAACTCACTAACAAAGTGGTTAAACATAGCTAGGAATATAGAAGAATGATGATAGGAAGTATTAAGATCAAACAAGAAGATTTTACATATTCGTAGGATTTGAAATTCAGAATCATCGATGTAGACTCGAGTTTGGTTTATCTAAACTCAAGTTTAGGACTTTGGCATGTGAAAATGATTTAAGTCCAAAACATCTAAACTGGAGGTTTTCTTTCAAAACCAGAGGTTTTCAACTTAGTAAAAGCTACAATGCTCTCGGGTTGGGCCAAACTCGAGTTTCCTCCATCCAGAGAGGAAAGTCGCGATTATGAGTTTTGGAACACATCTTGAGTGAAATGTAAACTCGAGTCTATTAGTGAGTAGCCTCAGTTTGTCACTTTGTTCATGTCTAAAGGCGGTTTTTAACTCTCAAAACACAAACCGGAGGTTTTCGGTGCAAACTCTAGAGTTTTCTTATGTTAAAATCACATTGCTCTTTGTAAGGCGCAAACTTGAGTTTAGAAACTTAAACTCGAGTTTTCTTAACTAAGAAAACTTTTGGAAAACCCTCGGCCAGAAGTAAACTTGAGGATTAAAAAATTAGACTTGAGTTTGCTTAAGTTATAAACATTGAGAGCTCTCGGCCGAGCGGAAACTCAAGTTTGCAACTGCAAACTCGAGTTTACATGTTTTGTAAGCTCTTGTAGATTTTCAAGTCAATGGAAAACTCTAGTTAAAAAAGGAGTAGTCTCGAGTTTATGAAAATTCTTCATTTGAAAATCCTTCTCATGAGAGGCAAACTCGAGTTTACACATTTGTAAACTCTTTAAAGATTTTCTCTGGAGGTGCAAACTTGAGGTTTAGAAATTGAGGTCTCGAGTTTAACAATGTTTTGTACTTGAAATGCTCTTGGTCTCTCACAAACTCGAGCTTACCTTTGTAGCCTCAAGTTTGTTCAAAATATGAGAAAAACTTTGGAAAACTCTCAAGTTAAAACTTTTGGTCCAATCTCGAGTTTGAAGTGCAACCTGGCAAGTTTGGCTCTTTGTCAGTAGCAAACTCGAGGTTACCAAATCTAGGCTCGAGTTTGGCACTGACAGAATGTTTTTGGGTTAAAATCAACAAGTTTCATCAATCACTTAACTTGTCCAAAAACATCCATACATGTTTACAATTGTCAGTTATCATCAAAACACATAGAGAACTAACACTTCTGACTCGAGTTGTCTTGATTCGTTAGTCTCTATTTCTTTTCTTCTTAATAGAGATCCTACAGAAAAAAAATCTAGACACTCCAAAGCTTAAGTTAATGATTATTTATCATCAAAACATAATCAAAATGGATAAACATATATGACTTACCGCTCATTGGGATTTACCATTCCTAATTCTCTTCTGATGAACATAAACTACTCTTTGGCTAATGGTTTGGTAAAAATGTCAATAAGTTGGAGATAAGTAGCAATGAACAACACCTTTACGTCCTTCTTCTGCATAAGATCTCTAATGAAGTGATGTCTTACGTCAATTTGCTTGGTTCTTGTATGTTGAACTGGATTCATGACCAAACTTATTGTACTGGTGTTGTCACAGAGGATTGGGATTTCTTTCATATGGATTCCCAAATCTTGAAGCTGTTGTTTAAGTCATAGTACTTGAGCATAGCATCTTGATATAGTGATATACTCAGCTTTGGTCGAAGATAATGAGATAGTGGTTTACTGCTTGCTAAACCAAGACATAAGCGATCCTCCAAGGAACTCACATTGACCACTTGTGCTCTTTTTGTGCCTTATAGCCAACATAATCTGAATCTGACAAAGCCACAGACATTCAAATCAACCATTGGGAAATCATAATCCAATTTCCTTGGTGTCTGCAAGATATTTGAAGATTCTCTTTACATACTCAACATGAGATTCCTTTAGAGCGGATTGATATTTTGCACACATTCCTACACTGAATTGAATGTCAGGCCAAATTTTTGTCAACTATAGCAATGATTCGATCATTCCTCTATACTTGGTTATATTGAAATCCTTGACCTTTTCATCAACATCAAGAGAAGTAGTCGAGCTCATTGGAGTTTCAGCTCCATTGCATTGTTCTATACCAAACTTCTTTAGGAGATCTCAGAGATACTTGGTCTGAGAAATGAAGATTTCATTCTTCCATTGCTTGATTCGCAGACCAAGGAAATAGTTCATCTCTCCCATAATTTACATCTAAAAATCTCCTTGCATTATCTTAGAGAAATTCTCACACAAAGTATCATTAGTAGCACCAAATATAATATCATCAACATATATTTAAACAATTAATAAGTCATTCCTCTTATTGTTTTTAATGAAGGAGTTGATCTACTTTGCCTCTAACAAATCCTCTATTAAGAAGGAATTTACTTAGTCTCACATACCAAGCTCTAGGAGCTTGCTTAAGACCATACAAATCTTTCTTGAGGCGAAAGACATAATCGGGATGATGATTATCTTAAAATTGAGGAGGTTATTCAACATAAATTTTCTCTTGAATAAAACCATTTAGAAAAGCAAATTTCACATCCATTTTGATACAATTTGAATCCCTTAATGTAAGCAAAGGCTAAAAGGACTCGTATAGCTTCTAATCTTGCCAATGGAGCATATGTTTCTTCATAATCAATTCCTTTTTGATTATAGCCTGTGACCACTAATCTTGCCTTTTTACAGACAATGATTGCGGATTCATCTCATTTGTCCTTGAATACCCATTTAGTGCAAATAACCGAATGGTTAGGCCTAGGTACCAAGTCTCAAACTTGATTTCTTTCAAACTGATGTACCTCCTATTGCATTGCTATAACCCAATCATTGTCTGAAAGGGCTTCATCTCTCATTTCCTTTTATTAAGATAAGGACTATAACCAATTCCTGACTTGTCGTTCGTAAATCTTTGATGTTTTAAAATCACATTGAGAATTTCATTGCCTTGAGTGAACTTCTCAAGAGTTTTGTTGAGATAAACAATCTTCTTTTCCAAAATCAAATGGTTTTCCCAAACCTTTTCGCAAACTTGGAGAACATCTTGAACTTGTTGCCCAAGAGTTTTAATTTTCTTCTTTGAGGAAATAAGCTCTTTAGTAAGTTTTCGAAATTCAGAATGAAGAGAATTGTATTCAGATAAGAGTTCATTAAAAGAAGGTTCAGAATCATCTACCTCTTCATTTTCAAGTTCCTCCTGAGCAATAAGGTAGATGTTGGCTACCTCTTCTTTTTCACTTTCTTCATCATCAAAGGAACTGTCTCCCCAGATAGCTGACATAAAGGCCTTCTTTTTGAACTTGTTGATTTTCTTCTTATCTTTCTCCTTGTTTTTTAGTTGAGGACATTTAGACTTGATGTGTCCTGACTTTTAACATGCTTAGTAGATGATGGGTTTCTTGGGTTCATTGCTGGAGTTGCCTTTATGAAATCTCTAGAATCCTTAATCCCTCTTGTAGAATCTTTTGAATTTTCAGACCATCATGCCAAGCTCTTCATCTTCATCATCAATATCTTCTTCCTCTTTTTCTTCTTTGACAACATTAAGAGCGAGACCCTTGTGTTTGCTGCTAATTTCATCCAGCCCTTTCTGGAACTTTTTCTTTCCTTCATACTCAAACAAACTTCCGAATAAGGCAGCCACAGATTTCATAAACTCTCCATGAGCCTCTTCTATTGCAGTGACCTTGGCTTCCTATTCCTTGGTAAGGATATTCAAAATTTTCCTTGATCGTTTTGTTCGTAGTCCTTTTGTTACACCCCTATCGGCCTCGCCCTTTCAGGTGGTGGGTTAGAGGGATCCTCATCACTTATTACCTTTTCTTAGATAAATTGTCACTTTAAATTTATATTAGAGTACACGCGGCAGAGCATTGGATCGGTTTAGATAACTTGCATTATACTGGTAAAGGTACATACAATTACATAAAGTAGTCCACATAGCGTTAAGGGTACAATCGTCCAAAATAAAGACTAAACAGTGAGTAAAATTATACACTCGTTCCAATTATAGAAGTACAGGAATCAACCGGCTATCCTCTATTTCTTCGTCTTTCCGCACCAAGCTCTATCTTCTTCAAGACCTCTAGGCGCTACTAACTTACGCCTGTATCTTTTAAGCCAGACTGGAGTTCAAAGTTGAACCCCAGAGTAACTGTTAGACTCATATACAATATGTACACAATGCATACAATGCCAATCACAATCAGGAAGTACAAATAAATCTGCCTCTGTCACAACAAACTGACATGTAGCAACTCTGTAGGACCGCCTGGTCAAGACAAGCCCCTCGGAACAGCGCGCAAACAGGCCTCAGTAGTTAGGGAGCGACCCCAACCCCTAGCCTAGGGCCTCAGTGGACACCTATAAACACACAGTCATATAGGCTCCACCTACCCCACATACCTCGGTACTGCAACAACACCCTAAGGACACACAGTCCAATAGGTACCGCAAGCCAATCCTACATGCCCTCGGTACTGTAGTAGAAACCCTAAGGACACACAGTCCAATAGGTACTATAGCCCGATCTCGGTACAGCAGCAGAGGCACTACAGCCCGATCTCGGTACTGCATCAGAAACCTAAGGACACGCAGTCCAATAGGCACTGCAGCCCGATCTCCTACATCATGATAAAACATACATGTGAAAGCAACATAGAGTATGCAAGTCAACAGTTACTACCTGGCATGCCTTGCAAAATAGTAACTCTTCCTTGACATTGAAAATAGGGTCCACACGTGCAAACACCCTAGATAAAGCCAAACATCATGCTTTTAGTCATATGAACACACTTTGGTTCAAGTTCCATAAAATTCGCACAACACCAGAATTTTCCAGAAACTTTGACCCAAATTCTTGGATTTTTAATAAATTCTAGAAAACTCATATCGACATGAAATCAATGGCCTTAGAACCCTTAGAATGTCTATTTTACCATACAAATAATTACCAAATCCATCTGGGTTCGATTCCTTTCCAGATTCTTAAAACTTAGCCACCGGTCCGAGACGAGTCCAGGTTTTTAGGTCGTTTTCAACTTAAAATATCTCTCGGTTGGAAAATCCACATGACACAAAATATTATATCAAAATCATCCTCAGGATCTCTACTTTCACCATGTAAAATTTCAGATCAAACGGAGTTCATTTACTATTTAAATCTACCTATCAATCTTCACCTTGAAAACCGTAAAAACCGAGCAGATTTTCGTATAAGAAGATTTAGGGTTTTTAGAGTTCCAAACGAAGTGATCCAACTCAACCCTGCACAAAATTGACCTATGGACTCATTGGAAACATCAAAAATACCAAAATCCTACTGAAACTCCACGAAAAAACCTCGGGCAGAAGCAAGAGAACCTAGTTGCCGGTTTAGGGACTTACCTCGGGATGTCGGTTGCGGGTGCCTTCCTCTTCCTTAGAGCAAGACCTTCAGCTGGACCTTCCTCTCCCTCACCTTGAGCACGAAATGGTCTGATCCAAATGGAGGGAGGAGTGTCCTATTTATAGGCTCCAAAGGTTATGGCTTGTCCCGTAATTAGAATAACACCTTAGGGGTAAAATAGTCATTTTCCGCTAGATTTTTCCCAAAGATGCTCCAAAATATTCTTTTCTAGGGTTCTCTAGAGTCTTCTTGGTCCAGGACATGTGGCACCATCTGAACCCTCCAAATCCAAATTCCAAGATTGCCCCTGATGGTGACTTTGGGTAGGTTTTAGGTCCAGGGGTAAAACAATCATTTCACACCGCTCATCTTCCAAAGCCGTGGGACTCACAAAATCAGATCTTCTAGAAGCCTTCAAGGTCTTCCATGGGAAGAAAATAACGCATTCCCATGCCAAAAACGGGGTTCGGTTTTGCCCCTAGGTGACCTTAGTTGTAGGTTTAAGATGTAGGGGCAAAATGGTCATGTTGTGTCGTTCTTCTCCCAAGGTAGCGGGGTCCACGAAATCAGCCCCTAGATATGCCATAATTGCACTTTCCAAGTCATAATTACATGTCACTTTAATGTCATGTCAGGTTCAAATATGTGGTCCAGATTAATCCGGATTATTTTATTCATTCTCTCTCATCATCATTACTTGATGTGACATTCTCTCTCTTCATAATTACATAGCAAGATATTTTCTCTCTCTTCTGGACCCACTGGAATTCGCCCCTACCAGTGTCCTGGGCCTGGGCCCGACTCCAACAAATCCTCTTCGGCCCTGCTCAGCTCTGGGTTGCCGGTCCCACCTTACCTCGTGATGCGTGCCCTTCAACTGGACTTGTGTGGGCCCGGATCATCGATCACTTTTCCCGGACCACAAGTGGACGGGGCATACTACCTTGGGGATCAAGAAACCTCTATTCCAGTACCCCAGATCCACCTCGTTATGCGTGCTACCCAATAATCCAACTCTGGCCCCGAAATGCCACGTGTCCGACGTAGCACTACTACCATTAACTTTTCCTTCCCTTTTGGGTCCAGATACACCTTTTCTCTCTCTTCCCTTCTTGTTTCCTTCAAAAACGCAGGACGTCCATGCCTGCCCTGAAAATGCCATATACTTACTTATACCGGCATATTTTCACTCAACTAATTGTCCTACACCTTAGGACATAGTTAGGTGGCATCCTTTCCACTGGATTCACATCGTATAGGCCTTATGTGCCCCCTTCCATTGGCACTTTAATTCCACAGCTTATTCATACTGGTCCACTTGACCCGTATGGCCGAATTACCTAGTCCCAAAGAGGCTTCCTATGCCTTGACCTTCTTGGGACTCTCCCAACTGGGCCTAGTCGTCCGCCTATTTCAGGCTTATTTTCACTTCTCAGGGTTCGAAATTCAGGGTATTACACCTTTCCTAAGGCTAAGAGTGGATTTATCAGGTGAGTGAACCTGAGTTGAAACTCACTAATGAACTCTCCTGACTCTAACAACGTAAATGTATTCTGTCATTAAAGTATTAATGCAATATTCTTTAATGCCCATAGTTCCTTTTTGAGCAATTTTAAGGGCCTTCCACATCTCCTTGGCTGACGGAAAAGTACATATACGAAAGTATTCTTTCTGGCTTAGTGCACTTTGAAGAATCAAAATGGCCTTGCTATTTAAGGTGATCTTCCTTTTATCATTCTCATCAAATTCTTCCTCGGCCTTTGGCATATGAACTCCTCCATCTAGTCTCGTATGAGAGTAGTTTCCTTCTTCGTAAACATTCCAGAGACCATAGTCAGAGGCCATAACAAAGACTCTAAATTTGGCTTTCCAGAAGGAGTAATGTTCTCCATCCAAACCTAGAGATCTATTGATTGAAGCTCCGTCTGGTACGATTTTGTCCATTAGGAACCTTCTCAGATGTTGATCCTTAAAGAGAAGAGCTTGTTCTGATACTAAACAAAGACGGAATATCACCTAAGAGAGGGGTGATGAGGACTATTTATGCCATGTTTTCCCTATATTGTATGACTGTTTTGTATGGTGAATATGAGCTTACTTGCATTTAATCCGAGTAAAAATGTGTTAATTCATGCATATAGGGAAATGAAGGATGAGTCTCATAATTTATAGCAATTGTCTAAGCATCCTATACATGTGCATAAGAAAAGAACAAGTTTGAGGTTTTATGTGAAAAGCTCCTAGCATAGCCGATACAATGCTATAGCATCGGGTTAGCAGTAACAAGTTGCAATACAATGTAACCCTAGTGCTAAAGTAGAGTAAGTGAAGCAATGCTATGGGTCATATGTTCTGATTTCTCTTCGAGGCTGTTTTAGGAAAATAATTGCAGGTTAATAGATGGATGTTAGTTGACGGTTAGATTGCTTACATATTAAAATAGAAGATGAGGAGGATCGAAGTTAAGATTTGGAAAATCCGGCAGTATCAGCAGAATCAATCTACTGAATTTGGAAAGTTGGACCAGGTGGACTTGACAGATTTGGAAAGCCCCAGCTCACTGTACATACGCTGCAAGTAAACCTAACTATAAAAAGAAAGACGGCTAACCCTAACATCTATCAAGTCGTTAAAGAGTCAAAGAATTTCTTATTCGGCTAGGCTCAAAAAGAGAGAGAGAGAGAGAGAGAAGTTACGAAGCACAAGAGCTCCAAAAGAACCCAACATCCTTCCTTGCAGAGAGGCATAGAAGAGAAGAAGTGGAGACATCCCGTGACAAATGCCTCTCATGCTATCGATTCCTCCGACAGACTTTCCCTTTTGTTTTGTTGATTTTTAGTTCATCTTTTTCTATGGACTATTCTGCTGTGATTTGTTTTAAGATTCTCTCGTCAGTCATGAACTAAATTTCCTTTGGTTGAGCAAGGATGAATTCTTGAGTGTGGAATGAACCCAGTTTGCTAGTTCTTTAATTTAATACATTCAGTTTGTTTATCAGTATTTTAATCTCTTGTAGGTTAGTGAAAAATAAGGGCTAGATCAGTGGCCTCGGCTTACTGGAAGGGAGTCAGGGTTAAACATCTGATAGGCAGTTTTTGCTAGGCAGGCTGGTACAAGGCTTGACCTATCATTGTAGGCTTCAGGAATGGGTCTACCGCTCATAACCATAACACCTTGATTGTGAATGATAAATAGAAAATCGCTATAGGCATATGGGAGAAGTAAAGCTAGGATTGTATGTACAGGATGCATAAGCTTCTGCAGAACTTAGTGGTGGGTTAACTGGATAACGTTGTGAAGGCGGGTATGCTATAACATTGTGGAAGCTGTGTAGCATAATTGCTATAGAAATGCACTAAGGCAAATTGGGGGAGTGATATGCTTAGGATGAAATCTGAGCTCAGGCTACCTTTTAACTGATATCTTCTTGTGACTACGATTATTTATTTATTTTCTTTTTTGTTAGTTATAACCACAAAACTCCTGAACCAATAAAACTTTTATTTTCTTTTTACACACAACTGTTTTCGTAAATCAGATTCATCATTGGTATCTCAGTCTCTATGGGACAATACTCAGCTCTACTTACTCTTTATTACTTGTTCAACTAGTTCACTTGCCATCAAGGAATTCAACCAACAAGTTTTTGGCGCCGTTGTTGGGACTGTAGATACCTTTTATGATTACGAGTTTATCGCTAAATAGTTGTGTTTTATACAATAAAGCTCACTCCTTCTCTATTTTTGATTTCTAAGTACATTTTGTAGTATATGCGTAACTCACCTTTGGTTAATCTTGAGCCTTATGATCCTGAGATTGAATGCACTTACAAGCAAAGGCACATGAAGCATAATCTAAGAAGTCACCTCTTTGACTTCGCAAACATGGCGAATATACCAGTTAATCAAAATCAAAGTCAAGGAGAGCAACAAGTAATAAACAAACCCAACCGGGTTCCACCACCACCGAATGTTGATTTGAATAAAGCCATTATGGAGTTTGGGATCCAAGATTTGACTAAGCTCAATTCAGTTGTCACGCCCCGACCTTCAATACAGGCACTTTAGGATCAAAGGTGTCATGATCCAAATGTTGAATGCAGCCGAGCAATTTAGAGGACTCCTTTCTGAAGATCCTTATTTGCACCTGAAGTCTTTCATGGAGGTATGTGACTTTTTTGTCATTCTAGGAATCACCCCCGATGCCTTTTGAATCAAATTATTTCCATTCTCTCTTCAAGATATAAGGCTCGGACATGGCTGAATAACCTACCTGCTAACTCTATTACCTCTTGGAATGATTGGGGGAGTAAATTCTTGCTTAAATTTTTCCCATCAACAAAGAATGCCCAACTCAGAGGGGATATCACCAATTTCCAATAGAAATCTGGTGAGTCAACATATGAAGCATGGGATCGATTTAAGGATCTGCTAAGGAAGTGCCCATAACACAGATTATGTGAATGGGTGAAGCTGGAAACGTTTTACAGAGAACTAGATGGACAAATGCGCTCAATTGTAGACGCTTCTTTAGGTGGCTCAATTCTAATGAAGTCCTATGAGGAAGCCCATGAATTGTTAGAACGAATGGCAATGAACAGCCATTAATAGCCATCAGATAGGGAAACTTCCTCCTGAGCTGTTGTCGGGATACATGAATTAGACATTATGAATGCCCTTACAAGCACAAGTGTCATCCCTAACCAACATGGTGAAAAGATTTGTCCTTCCTACAAACAACACACTGAAGTAGACAACACAAGTAGCCTGTGTGTATTGTGGCAAAGAGCGCTCCTATTCTCAGTGTTCCGCCAACCCTAAATCTGTCAACTATGTCAACAATTTCAATAGGGGCAGTAACGCCAACAAACCTTACTCTAACATGTACAACCCAGGATGGATGCAACACCCTAATTTCTCGTGAGTTTTCAAGGCCAAAAAGCAAAGGGGCAACCAACTGGCTCATCATACTCAAATAGACTATCAAACCCACCTGGGTTTACCCAGCAAGCAAGGCTGCCGGGCAGTGACTCGGACTCACATACTTTTATGACAAACCTTTTGAAGGAGTACATGGCAAAGAACAACGCAATCATCCAGAGTTAGCGTAGGTAACCCTTCGGAACTTTGAGAACCAAGTCGGCCAGCTAGCAACTGCTCTCAACAATAGACCTTCTGGATCTCTGTTGAGTGACACTGAAGTCCCCAGGATCCACAGAAAGGAGCAGGTCAAGTTAATAGAACTCAAAAACGGCAAAAGTTAGAAAGCTCGAGTTTGGTTAAGTTCACAAAACATTGAAAGCTCTCTGTCTAACAGAAACTCGAGTTTTCAATCATAAACTTAGTTTGCTTTAACTTGAAAAACTTAGAGTGCTCTCGAGTTTGAAATAAACTCAAGTTTGTAAATACAAACTTTAGTTTGTTTAAGTTTAGAAAACTTGAGCTACTCTCTGTGAAGTTCAAACTCAAGTTTGACACTTCAAACTCGAGTTTGCCTTTGATAGTAAGTTTTTCAAATTAACAAAGACAAACTTCATTTTGAGTTTACAATTATCAATTATCATCAAAACACATAGAGAACTAACATAAAAAGGAAGCACAACAAAACCTAAAGGAGTGAAAGTCGTGAGAGTCAAGCAGTCAATACAATCCCAATTCGACTGAACTCGCACTGAAGGAACGAAAGAGAAGACCGACTGAGAGGATACTACATCAAACTGAGTTCTTCCCTAAAGCAAGATGGATCAAAGAAGACGTAGAGATGTCGCGTGAGAGGCGCCTCTTATGCCATCAACCTTCCAATGAGTTTTCTTGTTTTTCCTTTATGATTTTATTTTCATTATTCTGCCATGGGCTATTCTCTGCTATTTTTCTTTGTTTGTCTCTCTTCAGTCATGAACTAAATTCTCTTTGGCTAAGTAAGGATGAATTTCTAGGTTGTAGAATGAACCTAGTTTGCTTGTTTTTCATTTAATAAATTTAGTTTGTTTAACAATATTTTAATTAATAATCGGTAAGCAGACGCTAAGGGCTATCCCAGTGGTCTTGGATTACCAAATGGGAATCAAGGTTAGACCTCTATTAGACATTGCTTGCTGGGTGAGCACGTGCACTGCTCATAACCAGGAACACCTAGGTTTAAACTGGCAGACTAAACATGAAATTGTCATAGGAATATGGGGGAGTAGAGAGAGGACTGTACTTACATGATTGCGGAAGCTTTTGTATAGGATAGTAATGGGTTAACTGAATAACGTTGTGAAAGGCAATTATGCTGTAGCATTGCGGAAGCTATGCGTATAATTGTCATTTTTTTCATTGGTAGTGAATGACAAAAGCAAAGCAGTAGCGCCATTTGGGAGGAGGAAAAATAGAGTAGCTGAAAGTTAATGTTCATCATTGGTTCTTTGAGAGAGCATGATTGGAAGAAGTTGTTCGAGTCTATTCTTTTTCTCGGTTTTGATATTTCACCGACTCTCTTTCCAGTTTCTTATTATTTTTCCAGTATCTTGTTTCTTCCATTATGCCTCTGAACTCTAATTTTATTGGTATTGTTATGATGTTTAAAGCCATGTGTGGCTAACTTTTCCTTTACAACTTAGAGTATTATGAACTTGTTTGAGACTTAGAAATTGTTCCCACTAATTAGTTTTGCTTAATATTAATTCAGTTTATTTAATCTTGTTTTGATTATTCATTGTTTAGTGATTGGCCACCATTAAACATGTTTTGGGGATTTAGGATTAAGCTTGACGAAGAAAATCTTAAATTGACCTTGGATTAAATAATGTGGAATGAGATTGTAATCTAATTTGCATCTAGGATAGACATATACCTAGAAGCTCCACATAATCAAATTAGAGTGAGCCCAATTTGAATTGCATCTTAATTAATTATGTGAGACATTGTATAATTAATTGAGATAGGTATATAAATGAACCAACAAGCATTTATACACATTAATACTCTAGATTAGCTGATTATGTTAAGTTAGAATTAATTTAGTGGGAATAAAGTCTAAGAAACAAACAAGGGATTAGTATCTCTAAGTTGTCCTCCTTGATATTTCAATTCTCTTTTGTTTGAAAGTTCTTGTTTTTAGTAAAATTCTTTTTATTATTATTGGAAACAATTTTGATTTGCTCAATTTAAACAAAAAAAGGAAATTTAACACCTAATCACTAGTTTGATAGAGTCTCTGTGGGATGACCTTGATTTACCACTCACTATTTTCATGACCCGTACACTTGCAGTGCTTAATTAAATTTTGGTAGCATCAAGTTTTTGGCGCCGTTCTTTGGAGACTCAAGGCAATTGGTGATTAGTATTAGAAATCCTTTGGTAGTTTTTGTTTGAGTAATTTTTTTTTTTCTTTTTTTTCTTTTCAGCTTTTGGTATTAGTTTGATACTTTGAGGTTTGTTTGGATTTTGCAGGTACTTTGATATATGACCCGTAAAGCCAAAGTGACTAAAACACCACAGAAAACAAGGAATATCCAAGAGATTTTGGAAGCTACAACACCTCAAATCCAAAGGAGGAAGTAATACATACTGAAGATGAAGAGATGGCTGCGGATGAAAATGACAATATGTGTGTCAATGATTTTTTGGGAAGACAATCTCGGGGTTATCGGTCGAGAATCGAGATTTCGATTTTCAAGCCAACAATTTTGAAATCAAGCAAACTATGCTTAAGATGCATGAACTACGTGGTCAAGTATTCGGGAAACGATTCGAGAGGATCCAAATCGGCATCTGATACAATTCCTTGATGTTTGCAACTCATTCAAGCAGAATGGCGTTCCTAATGGTGTGATGCGACTTCAGCTTTTTCCTTACTCTTTACAAGGGAAAGCCAAAGAATGGCTCAACAATTTATAAGAGGGCAGTATAACCTCTTGGGAGACATTGGAAGAAAAGTTCAGGTCACGATTTTTTCCACATAACAAGATGGTGGATGTAAGAGCCTCCCTTACTAATTTCTGTCAACAATTTGGGGAACATCTGTATGAAGCCTGGGAGAGGTTCAAGTTGCTTGTTAGGCAGAGTCCTGGTCACAATCTAGAGAAGTGGGTCTTACTTCAAATTTTCAGTACTCGGTTGACTTCTGAATCTAAATCAGAATTAAATGTTGTAACTAATAGGGGAATTACAAAGCAACCGATGAATTATGTCTTGAAATGTTTGGATGACTTATCAGCTAACTTTATACAGAACAACAATGAAAGAAGGCCAGTGAAATCAGTTGATAAAGTTATTGAGGAACCTTCTTCACAATTGATGGCAATGTTGAATACAATCAACAAGAGGTTTGATCACTTAGAAGCTCAAGTAAACCGATCTAATGGTAGACAGATGGGAGTCAATGCTATTCATGCTTCTTGTGATTATTGTGGAAATGGCCATGATAATGGACAATGCCTCATATCTCAAAGTGGAGCGGTGAACTAAGAAATTACCGGGGCAATAAAGAACAATCCATACTCAAATACATACAATTTTGGGTGGCGTAATAATCCCAACCTCTCTTGGAAATATGGTGCAACTCTTAATGATGCATCAACCTCTAGTACAAGACAAGTGCCACCTCCTGGATTTCATCAATTGGAAAAGGAAGTCATTCCTACCCAAGAACCTAAATCTGATCTAGAAGCAATGATGTCTCAGCTTGTTAGTTTTCAATTAAAGAGTACTCAAGATTAAGCTGCTACTAATGCAGAAGTAAACTCATCTATCAAGAATCTTCATGTACAAATGGGACAAATTGCAAATGCTGTGGATGTTTTACAACAGAGAGAATTGCCAAGTAATATTGTACCTAATCCTCGTAGAGATGGGAAAGAGGAATGCAAAGCTCTTACATTGAGAAGTGGAAAGGAATTACCTGAGATTCCATAACCAAAGAAACCTTCAGCTTCTAATGATCAAACAAATCTTATAGTCACTATAAAGGATGATGAAAAGTTTATACAAAAGGTGAATGGAGAAGTCAATGAAGAGAAAGTTGAGATTGAGTCTAAAGAGGGTGAAGTGAAAAAAAAGGCAAACCAGGAGAATCTTAAATGGGTACCGCTTTACCATTCCCTCGAGATTTCGGAAGAAAGCTTTAGAGGAGCAATATAAGAAGTTTTTGGGGATTTTCAAGCAAATACACATTAACATCCCTATCTTTGAAGCGTTAGAGCAGATGCCTCAATATTTTAAGTTTCTAAAGGAGATGTTAAGTAAGAAGAGGAGGTTTGGTGACTATGAAACCGTAGCCTTAACTAAAGAGTGCAGTGCTATTCTTCTCAACAAGCTACCCCTTAAACAGAAAGATCTAGGGAGTTTTTCTACACCTTGCATAATTGGAGACAATTTTCATGGAAGAGCATTATGTGATCTAGGATTAAGTGTTAACTTGATCCCACTATCTGTGTTCAGAAAATTGAAACTGGGTGAAGCTCAACCAACTTACGTGACACTTGACTAGATGATCGAAGTTTAGTTTTTCTAAAGGGTCTCATTGAAGATGTTTTAGTTAAAGTTGACAAGTTTATTTTCCCTGCTGACTTTATTGTCTTAGACTGTGATGAAGATAGAGATCTACCGCTCATTGTGGTAAGACCTTTCCTTGCTACAGCTTGAACACTGATTGATGTTGGAAAGGGAGAGATCAAGTTGAGGGTGCACGATGAAGAACTTATATTCAACATGAACAAGGCATTGAAGTATCCTAGGGATGTTACAGATTGCTTTAGGGTTGACATGTTTGATGAGATGATTCAAGAGACTTTAGAGTCATTTTCTATAAAAGAGCCGTTAGCATCTGTTTTACTTGGGACTGATGAAATTGAAGAAGAGAATATAGTTAAATGTAATAAGTTACTTGAAGCCTCTCCTTATTACAGGAAACCATGACAACAGTTTGAGTTGTTAGAGATGGGATCAAGGCAAACCACTTCTTTGAAGCCTTCTATTGAGGAAGCACCAATTCTAGAGCTCAAACCCTTACCACCACATCTTGAATACGCATACTTGGGTGAATCTGAGACACTACCTATTATCATCTCTTCTTCCTTATCTGAAGATAAAAAAGAACAGTTGTTGAAAGTTCTCAAGGGCCACAAAGGCACCTTAGGTTGGACAATTGCAGACATAAAAGGTATAAGCCCATCAATTGTAATGCACAAGATACTCTTGGAAGATGATCAAAAGAAATCCATCCAGAATCAGAGAAGATTAAATCCTATGATGAAAGAAGTGGTCAAGAAGGAAATTATCAAATGGTTAGATCTTTGGGATCATTTACCCCATTTCTGATAGCTCACGGGTCAACCCAGTGCAATGTGTTCCTAAAAAAGGGGGTATGACAGTGATTACTAATGAGCAAGATGAGATTATCCCCACTCTCATAGTTACAGGTTGGCGTATTTGGATGGATTACAAAAAGTTGAATGATGCTACTGTAAATGGAGCTATATACCCAAGAGGGGGGTGAATTGGGTATTTTAAAAACTTTCCTGAAAGTGCTCTGTTTTGACCAAGTAAAAACAGATGATAGCAGAGGAGGAAGGGAAGAAAAGCTTGCACAAGAGAAGTTACCCTGGTTCGGTCTTATCCTTGACCTACATCCAGTCCCAAGCCACACTTGGGATTTTCAATCCACTAAACTCACAAAAAGCAGATTACAAACTCGTACTCAAGAGTAGTTCTCTCTCTAGAACTCACTCCCCCTTACAAGTTGTAATCAATACACCCAACCACCAAGTCCCCGACTTGTGGTTATCTCAATCAATAAATGATTTACGAGATAGAACTCTCTCGAGAGCGAGATAAAATGAACACTCGAAGTACAAGTATCGATTGATACAATACAAGTGAAAGCTGAACACAATAAATGACACTTAGTAAATTTTTGCTCTCAGTAGGTGTATCAGCTTGAGAAGAAGTTAATGAACTCTATTTATAGGTAGAGAACATTAAATGACCGTTGAATGATGAATCCAACCGTTGTAGGTGATTAGCATTAAGTCGGTCATCTTCTCTCTCTAAACTCCAACTAATCCGGTACTAATATGGTCGATGTGGAACTCGAGGATTTTCCGTTGGAGAAGAGTTTTCTTGATGAAGAAAGCATTCTTGACCGTTGAGAATGCGTGCTCGATGGATTATCCAGAAGAAGGTTGATTTGCGAAGTGCATTAAATGACCTTGTACACTTTTGCTTTATGGCTTTGACCTTCAATAATCTTCATCTGTGCTAGCGAAATTCACTCAACAAACTTGTTAAACATAGTTGGGATCATAGGTGAATGATTCATGAAAGCAATTGGAACAAACAAGAATGATTCACAAATTCGTATAATTCAAAAATTGGTTTCCACCGTTGTAAAGCTAAGTATGTTTATGTAAACTCGAGTATGGCACTGTTCACAAGTGTCCAAACTGCGATATCCAATTGGATACTCGAGTTTCCACCTTTCAGAGGCAAACCATCGTGTCTTGTATTTGAAAGACAAGACCTATACTCGAGTTTGCCTATGCAAACTGCAGTATTGGTTTATCTTGAAAAATCCATTTGCTCTCTGGAAGTCCAATACTCGAGTTTGGCTATGCAAACTGCGGTATTGACTAATCAATACTCGAGTTTGCCAATGCAAACTGCAGTATTGGTTTAACTTGAAAAATCCATTTGCTCTGTGGAAGTCCAATACTCGAGTTTGGCAACGCAAACTGCAGTATTGACTTAACGTGAAAAATCCTTTTGCTCTCTCGGAAGTTCAATACTCGAGTTTGGCAACGCAAACTGCGGTATTGACTATTCAATACTCGAGTTTGCCAATGCAAACTGCACGTATTGGTTTATCTTGAAAAATTCATTTGCTCTCGGAAGTCCAATACTCGAGTTTGGCAATGCAAAGCTGCGGTATTGACTAAGTTTGAAAAATCCTTTAATTCACAAGAAGTTCGATACTCGAGTTTACCCATGCAAACTGCAGTATTGGCTGTCCAATACTCGAGTTTGCAAATGCAAACTGCAGTATCGACTTTGGCTGAAAACTTGGTTGCTTTCTGTATGGCCTTTACTCGAGTTTCACCAAGTAAACTGCAGTATTGGCTGTCCAATACTCGAGTTTGCAAATGCAAACTGCAGTATCGACTTTGGCTGAAAACTTGGTTGCTTTCTGTATGGCCTTTACTCGAGTTTTGCCAAGCAAACTGCAGTATTGGCTGTCCAATACTCGAGTTTGTAAATGCAAACTGCAATTTGCAACTATCAGAATGTTTTTAAAACAACTTTGCAAACTTCAAACCATGTTTTACATTTGTTGTTAATCATCAAAACATATTGAGAATTAACATTCTCCCCTTTTTGATGATGACAACACTTGTAAATTATTTTGCAAAGAATTTGAAAGATGTAATTTGTTTTGAAATGAAGTTTTCAAAGTTCAAGATTGAGTTATCAGAAAACCATCTAATTTTGCATTTCAACATTTGAAGATCGAGAGAATGGCAAGCGAAGTGGAATTCAAAAGTGTAAACATGTTGAACTATATTCAATTAAGCAATCAATGAACAATATCAGGAAAGATAGATACTCTGATAACTACTGATATCATTCTGATAATCAACAAGTTCAGAAATAGCAAAGTACAAATGACAAGATTAGAACAACAAACTACCTAGAACCAATAGACCCTATACATCTACATCTTTCTCTCCTTCTCCCCCTTTGTCTTCATCAACATACTCGGGATCAAGGATAACAAAAGGAGGGGACCAGAGGACCATGGCAGTGGATGGATCAAAGGTAGGGTCAAGGTGAGGAGAAGGTGTGGGGAATTTCTCAGTAGACGGGGTAGATGGAGATGGAGGTCGGTCAGGTAGAATCTCGGTGGAAGGAGTGATAGGAGACGATGGAATCACGGGGGTAGGAGTGGAAGTGGAGGCGTGGGGAAGTGGTGTGAGGTGGATCGGGAAAGGAGAATGGAGGTGAGGAAGGTGGGGAAATGTGTGTCTCTGGTGGCTGGGTCTCAGGCATAGGAGAGGATGAGGATGGACCAGTCGTGAACCCAAACGTGGATGACGAAGAAGCACCAACACCAAAATGGTTAATCGACGATCAATCTTATTAGGGCTTCCGAAGCAAGCTCATATGTCATGGATAACCGGGAGTCTAGATCAATCCCACGATCAAAAATCTCGCTCGCTCGGTCGAGTGGCATCCTTCGGCTTCTCCAAGTCGGTCTTCACATCCATGAGACCCATCTTGAACTCGGCTCATGACATGTCCAACTCGGCTTTCATAATCGTCTATGAGATGAGAGGGCAGCATCGATCATCTCTCTCAACCGTTCTTCGAGGTCCAATGATGGAGGAGGATGCGACTGAGCCTCGTGCGCATGTGACTGTGATGCATGGGCTTGTGACCTCGGAGGAGCCCTTGACTGGCCTGATCCTTCTGGCTCGAATGAGATCTTCATAAAATTCAACTGAGTCTTGCCGAAGGATGGGATGAACTTCATGCTCGGGTGGTCCCACATACCAAATTTTGTAATAGAACATAATGAGGGACGCCAGTGAGGCAAAGGGCATATATGATCCCTTTCGGGATGTAAACTTGAATGCGCTGATTTCTTTGAAGGGTCATTGCCCAATGTTGAGAGGATTCTTTCGGATGAAGGCCGTGAAGAATCTATAATCCTTCCGAGCAAAGTGAGTATAGCTCCTCCTTTCGCACAAAATTCCGAGTGTAGATGTACCAAATCACTCGGTGCGGGGTGGCATGTCGAGGGCTTGATAGTCGGATGAGCAAGCGATCATCCGCACGTCCCGAGTACGCATTAAGGTCCTATACACCTCAAAGCATTGGTGTATTGTGGTGTGGACGCGGTGGAGGATGAGCAACCTTTAGGATCTTGTTGATAATAGCGGAGACAGAGTGAATTGGACCCCCTAACACATGTGGTGATCCTTTCCTCAACCGTATAGCCTTCTGAGTCCAATAGGTGGTTGGTCGCCATATTGAAATAGAACATCTTAACCAACTCCGGGTAGTAAGCGGCTTCGATGGAGATGAATGTCTGATAGGGCCCAAACCATGGTGAGAGATTCACATTGCATTCGCGATAAAGTTGCTCCAGTCAACGTCGAAACAAGTGCACGAAGCCACGAGATGAATGCGGTCTTTGAACTTGGCATTGAGACCGGAGGAAGTGGAACCGGGGTGACTTTGAATCCGGAGGCGGAGTCTTGTGAAGCTTAATCTCCTCTACCGCATTGTCGATGAATGGGGAGACTCCTTCGTGCTCATCTTCTTCGGTCTCATAATCGACGAAGAGCCGGTAACCTCGACGGTGGAGGGAGAGCCGAGCGTGGGTGGCGTTCTTGGACCTTGTCTTTTCGTGAACAACGGTTCTTTTCCCTTTTGCTTTGCTCGACTCTCGGCCGTCCTCTTCCTTTTGTGGGTGATGAAAGTTCCGGATCCTTTGACGACGAATCCCCTTTCTTGGGGTTTGGAGATTGTGCCTCCGGAATCGTAGAGCCTATGCCAGGAATCCTTCTATCAATGCCTCTCTGCAACTTCTGTGGAATCGATTTGCTCCTTGGAGCTCGTGGAGGAATCGGTCGAGAGGATTGAGAGACTTCCTTAGACATTTGAGCGCTTAGGGTTTCGGAAAGAGTGAAGATAGGAAGAATTAGATGAAGTTTGGTGAAGATTTGAGGGGGTTGATGAAGGATTGTGACGGTTTCGAAGGAAGGAGAAGAAGAGAGAAAGTCGTCGTAACTCTAGGGTTTTTGGAGTGAAGACGCGAGTTTGGAAGAACACCACTTTGTTCATTATATATACACGAGACACCTATACTCGAGTCAAGAACTTGCTTACTCGAGTTTACCAAACTTTCACTTACAAACTCGAGTAAAGGTGGAAGTTTCGAGTCCACAATAACCATACTCGAGTTTAGATCCTCCTTACTCGAGTTTAGCAAACTTTCATTTACATACTGCAGTAAAGGTGAAAGTATACTAACCTGGACTTCAAAAATGTAGCGTGAATTTTTGAACCCACGATGAACATACTCGAGTTTAGCTTTTCCTTACTCGAGTTTAGCATACTTGCACTTACAAACTGCAGTTTGTCTGGTCCTAAACTGCAGTTTTGTTCCCCATACTCGAGTCAAGCTATTGCTGAATTTCAGATTTGGCTTCTGTCTGGTCCTAAACTGCAGTTTTGTTCACCATACTCGAGTTTACAAAATTGCAGAATGTCAGGTTTGGCTTCTGTCTGGTCCTAAACTCGAGTAAGCCATCCCATACTGCAGTATGCCACTTCTGAAACATCATAGTACCCTGCAAAAGCATGACTAAACACTCCGATGCCCAAGTTAGTAAAGATTAATCATCAAAATTATAACTATCATTAAATTAGATGAGAAATGCTTACAATTCATTGGGATTTACCATTCCCAATTCTCTTCTTATGAAGTTGAAAGGTTCTTTGGCTAGAGGCTTTGTGAAGATGTCGCAAGTTGAAGATGTGTTGGGATGAACATCACCTTGACATCTTTTTTCTGGACATGATCCCGAATGAAGTGATGCCTCACATCAATATGCTTGGTTCTTGTATGTTGCACCGGATTCTTGGCCAAGCTTATTGTGCTTGTGTTGTCACACAAAATTGGAATCTCCTTCAAGTAGACTCCCAAGTCAGCAAGTTGTTGCTTCAACCATAGCACTTGAGCACAACAACTTGAGCGCAGCCACATATTCAGCTTCGGTAAAGGATACGGCCACGATGTTTGCTTCTTGCCGAACCAAGAGACAAGTGAGTTGCCAAAGAATTCGCATTGGCCACTTGTGCTCTTTCTTTTCGTCTTGTAGCCGGCATGATCCGAATCGAGTATGCCACCAAGTGTTCCGGTTGACCTTTAGGAAACCATAGTCCAAGAGTCTTCGTGTCCGAGAGATATCCGAATATCCTCTTCACATGTTCAAAGCATGGGACTCTTTTGGAGCGGATTGGAACCTTGCACACATCCCAACACTGAATTGGATGTCGAGGCGACTTCTTTGTGAGATAGAGTAGTGATCCAATCATTCCTCTATACTTTGTGATGTTGAAATCTTTGCCCTTCTCATCAGCATCCAATGAAGTAGTTGAGCTCATAGGAGTGTCACTCCATTGCATTGGTCCATTCCAAATTTCTTGAAGCAAATCATTCAGATATTTGGTTTGGGAAATAAATATCCCGTCTTTTCTTTGCTTGATTTGCAGTCCAAGAAAGTAGTTGAGCTCTCCCATCATTGACATCTCAAACTCTCCCTGCATAGTCTTTGAAAACTCTTCACACAAAGCATCATTAGAGGCACCAAATATAATATCATCCACATATATTTGAACCATTAGAATTTCATTAAGCTTATTACTCTTTATGAAGAGAGTTGTATCTCGCTTTTCCTCTAACAAAACCTTGATCAAGAAGGAATTTGCTTAATCGCTCATACCAAGCTCTAGGAGCTTGTTTAGTGCCATATAGAGCCTTCTTGAGACGATACACATGATCTCGGACAATGTTCATTTTCAAAACCGGGAGGTTGTTCTACATAAACTTCCTCTTGAATAAAACCATTGAGAAAAGCACTTTTCACATCCATTTGATATAGTTTAAAACCTTTTACACATGAAAAGGCTAGAAGTACTCTTATGGCTTCCAATCTTGCCACTTTGGAGCATAAGTTTCTTCATAATCAATTCCTTCTTCTTGATTATAGCCTTTGGCAACCAATCTTGCCTTGTTGCGGACAATGATTGCAGACTCATCACGTTTGTTCTTGAATACCCATTTGGTGCCAATGACCGGATGGTCTTTGGGCCTAGGTACCAAATCCCAAACTTGATTTCTATCAAATTGATGTAACTCCTCTTGCATTGCTAACACCCAATCATTATCCGAAAAGGCTTCATCAATCTTAGAGGGTTCTATATGAGATATAAATGCGAAAAGGTTACTTCATTCAAAGTACTATTTCGGGTTCTTACTCCCCGATTAATATCCCCTATAACTTGGTCTAAAGGATGATTTCTAATAAATTTCCAAGCTCTAGGTTGAGTTTGATTAGGATTTTCAATATTGTTTTGGGGATCAGCCTCAAAAACATTTTCAGGATTTTCAATAGAAGCGGGAGTAGTTTTCGAAAAGAATTGATTTTTGAAGACATTTTCTTCTTCATTGTCCAAGGCTTTATCGATTTGGATTCTGAGAAAACAACATGTATTGACTCTTCAACAATACGAGTGCGAGTATTAAAGACTCTATAAGCTCTACTCCTATTCGAATAACCAATGAAGATACCTATATCAGCTTTGGAATCGAATTTATCAAGATTCTCTTTACCATTATTGTGCACATAGCACTTGCATCCAAAGACATGTAGGTGGCTGAGATTTGGCTTCCTTTCCTTGTAGAGTTCATATGGGGTCTTGTTCAGCTTCTTCCTCAAATAGGCTCGGTTGGAGATGTAGCAAGCCGTACTCATCGCGTCGCCCAAAACACTTGAGAGGTGTTGTTCTCATTTAACATTGCCCTTGCCATCTCGGTGAGGACTCTATTCTTCCTCTCAACCACACCGTTTTGTTGAGGTGTCCTTGGAGCCGAGAAATTGTGATCAATTCCCACATTGTCACGTAACTCGCAAAGGCGTTGTTTTCAAATTCGCCACCATGATCGGTCCTTATTCCCGAAATTGCAAAACCTTTCTCGTTCTGGACCTTTTTGGCAAAGGTAACAAACCGATCAAATGTTTCATCTTTAGATGATAAAAATATTGTTCAAGCAAATCTAGAGTAATCATCAACTATGACCAAAGTGTAAAGATTTCCACCAAGACTTTTTACTCTATTTGGTCCAACTAGATCCATATGAAGTAATTGAAGAGGTTTAGTAGTTGAGATCTCATTTTTTGCTTTAAAAGAAGATTTGGTTTGTTTTCCTTTTTGACAAGCATCACAGACTATATCATTTTTGAAATTCAATTTAGGAATACCAATGACCAAATCCTTTTTCAGCAACTTGTCAAGTTGAAACATGTTAACATGAGCTAATCGTTTATGCCATAGCCAACTCTCATTCAAGTTGCTAACAAAACAGTTTTCAGAAATTGAGGCATTGCTAGAGAAGTTAAGAGTATAACAATTTCCATCTCTAGGTGCTCTAAATAAGGCTTTAGTTTTCAAATCATCAATGGAGACTAAATCCTTTCTAACAATCAAGCATTCATTTGAATCAAAGATAACTAGGTTACCCTTGTCGGTGCTTTGGCTCACACTTAGGAGGTTGTGACACAATCCTTCTACTAGGTAGACATCTTTGATGAGAGGACCTTCATTGTTTCCTATCTCACCAATCCCAAAGAATCTTTCCCGATTGGTCTCCTCCAAATGTGACTCTACCACCGTCCTTTGATTTGATTGAAAGGAATTTAGATTCATCTCCAGTCATGTGTCTTGAGCACCCGCTATCAATGTACCACTTGTTGGGTCTTGATGCTCTAAGACAAACCGCAATTCATAAGGGATCAAGCCTTAGGTACCCATCTTTTCTTGGGTCCTTTGGAGTTAGTTTTGACCTTAGGAACATAAGTTCCTTTCGGTACCCATTGATAATTTCCCACAGTGCTTAATTTTTCTTTCATTTTTATGAAAGCAAGATGAAGTAGAATGGCCCTTCTTATTACAATAATTACAATGTGCAAAGGGATTTGAAGAATGAACTGATTTTGTGAAATAGTTCATGTACGTTTTTTGACCACTTTTCTTCTTGCCTTTCTTTTTATCAAAATCCGGCCGTAGCCAATGCCCGATCTATCATTTATAAATCGTTGTTGTTTCAAAATCACATCAAGCATTTCACTTCCCTTAGTGAATTTTTCGAAAGTGCTTTTGTAAGATGCAAATTCTTTTTCTTCAAGTCAGGACATTCTTCACAAGCAGGATTTTCTAAAGAAGAGAGTTTTTCAATTTGCAATTCAAGAGTAATATTCCGTTTTTCAATTTGAAATATTTTTCAGCAAGTTTTTCAAATTCAAATTGCACATCATATACTCATCAAATAGATCATCATAAGGAGGTTTGCAATCATATACCTCTTCAAGTTTAGCACGTTGCTCTTCTTCTTCAGCAACCAGGCATATATTTGCATTTTCTTCCTCATCCTCATCATCTTCATCAGATGAGCTATCACCCCAAATGCCGGAGACATAAGCTTTCTTCTTGTATTTACTGAACTTCTTCTTTTCTTTGTCTTTGTTGTTCAAATTTGTGGGCATGCGACTTGATATGACCAGGCTTTTGACATTCGTAGCAGATGATCGGCTTCTTTGCCTCATAGCTGGAGCTAGCTTTGTGAAATTTCTTGAAACCTTGTCCCTCTTGTAGAATTTCTTGAATCTACGAACCATCATGCCTATTTCCTCATCTTCGTCTACATTCTCATTTTCCTCATCTGAATCTTTAGCTTCTCTTGCAGCCTTGAGGGCAATTCCTTTGTTCTTCCCATGAACTTCATCAAGTCCCTTCTTGAATTTGAGTTTAGCCTCATATTCGAGAGACTTCCGAATAAAAAGCATCGACGTCATTGACTCTCCACGAGCCTCTTCAATAGCTGTGACCTTTGGTTCCCATTCCTTGTTAAGGATATTTAAGATCTTCCTTACTTGACCTGGTTGGTCATATTCTTTTCCCAAGGCAGCAAGTTGATTGATGAGATGAGTGAACCTCACTGGAACTCACCAATGGATTCGCCATGCTTCATTCGCGAGAAGATCATATTCGGTCATAAGAGTATTGACTCTGTTTTGCTTTACTCACTGTTCCTTCATGAGCTATCTCCAGAGCATCCCACATGGCCTTAGCAGATGATAAGGTGCAAATACGAAAGTATTCTTGTTGACTCGTGCACTTTGGAGAAGCGAACCGCCTTCTTTGTTGAGGGTGACGTTTCTTCGTCGTTCTCATCATATTCCTCTTCTAGCTTGGGAACTCGACTCCATCTTCCACGGTTGATGGCTCATAATCTCCTCTTTCAAATACTCTCCAAAGACCATACTCAGTTGCCATAACAAACACTTTGAATTTGGCCTTCCGAAGGAGTAGTGCTCTCCATTGAAACCAGGTGGTCTGTTGATAGATGCTCCATCGAGGTAAGATACCTTCCATAATGATCCTTCTCGAGTTGTTAAGCTCTTAAGAGAAGACCTTGCTCTGATACCAAATGTAAATGGAGCTATATACCCAAGAGGGGGGGTGAATTGGGTATTTTAAGAACTTTTCTGAAAGTGCTCTGTTTTGACCAAGTAAAAACAGATGATAGCAGAGGAGGAAGGGAAGAAAAGCTTGCACAAGAGAAGTTATCCTGGTTCGGTCTTATCCTTGACCTACATCCAGTCCCCAAGCCACACTTGGGATTTTCAATCCACTAAACTCACAAACAGATTACAAACTCGTACTCAAGAGTAGTTCTCTCTCTAGAACTCACTCCCCTTACAAGTTGTAATCAATACACCCAACCACCAAGTCCCCCGACTTGTGGTTATCTCAATCAATAAATGATTTACGAGATAGAACTCTCTCACGGAAGCGAGATAAAATGAACACTGAAGTACAAGTATCGATTGATACAATACAAGTGAAAGCCGAACACAATAAATGACACTTAGTAAATTTTTGCTCTCGTAGGTGTATCGCTTGAGAAGAAGTTAATGAACTCTATTTATAGGTAGAGAACATTAAATGACCGTTGAATGATGAATCCAACCGTTGTAGGTGATTAGCATTAAGTCCGGTCATCTTTCTCTCTAAACTCCAACTAATCCAGGTACTAATATGGTCTGATGTGGAACTCTGAGGATTTTCCCGTTGGAGAAGAGTTTTCTTGATGAAGAAAGCATTCTTGACCGTTGAGAATGCGTGCTCAGATGGATTATCCAGAAGAAGGTTGATTTGCAGAAGTGCATTAAATGCACCGTACACTTTTGCTTTATGGCTTTGACCTTCAATAATCTTCATCTCGTGCTAACTGAAATTCACTCAACAAACTTGTTAAACATAGTTGGGATCATAGGTGAATGATTCATGAAAGCAATTGGAACAAACAAGAATGATTCACAAATTCGTATAATTCAAAAATTGGTTTCCACCGTTGTAAACGCAGTATGTTTATGTAAACTCGAGTATGGCACTTGTTCACAAGTGTCCAAACCGCGGAGATCCAATTGGATACTCGAGTTTCCACCTTTCGAGGCAAACCATCGTGTCTTGTATTTGAAAGACAAGACCTATACTCGAGTTTGCCTATGCAAACGCAAATATTGGTTTAACTTGAAAAATCCATTTGCTCTCGGAAGTCCAATACTCGAGTTTGGCAACGCAAACTGCAAAGTATTGACTATTCAATACTCGAGTTTGCCAATGCAGCTGCAGTATTGGTTTATCTTGAAAAATTCATTTGCTCTCGGAAGTCCAATACTCGAGTTTGGCAACGCAAACCGCTGCGGTATTGACTTAACGTGAAAAATCCTTTTGCTCTCTCGGAAGTTCAATACTCGAGTTTGGCAACGCAACTGCAAGTATTGACTATTCAATACTCGAGTTTGCCAATGCAAACCGCAGTATTGGTTTATCTTGAAAAATTCATTTGCTCTCGGAAGTCCAATACTCGAGTTTGGCAATGCAACCGCGGTATTGACTAAGTTTGAAAAATCCTTTAATTCACAAGAAGTTCGATACTCGAGTTTACCCATGCAACCGCAAGATTGGTCGTCCAATACTTGAGTTTGCAAATGCAAACTGAGATCGACTTTGGCTGAAAACTTGGTTGCTTTCTCGTATGGCCTTTACTCGAGTTTCACCAAGTAAACCTGCAGTATTGGCCGACCAATACTCGAGTTTGCAAATGCAAACTGCAAGATCGACTTTGGCTGAAAACTTGGTTGCTTTCTCGTATGGCCTTTACTCGAGTTTTGCCAAACAACCGCAGATTGGCCGTCCAATACTCGAGTTTGCAAATGCAAACTGCAGTTTGCAACTATCAGAATGTTTTTAAAACAACTTTGCAAACTTCAAACCATGTTTTACATTTGTTGTTAATCATCAAAACATATTGAGAATTAACAGCTACAGGGAAAGATAATTTCCCACTTCCTTTTATTGACCAGATGTTAGACCGATTGGTGGTAAAGAATTCTTGTTTCTTGGATGGGTATTCGTGGTATAATCAAATTGTGGTTGCTCCCAAAGGTCAAGAGAAGACAACATTTACCTGTCCTTATGGCACTTTTGCCTTTAGAAGAATGACATTTGGTTTATGCAATGCTCCTGCCACTTTCCATAGATGTATGATGAGTATATTCTCTGATATGATAGAAGAGATAATAGAAGTATTCATGGATGATTTCTCGGTATTTGGAGAATCATTCGAAGACTGCTTGATTAATCTAGAAAAGTTATTGAAGCGATGTGAGGAGACAAACTTAGTGCTCAACTGGGAGAAGTGTCATTTCATGGTGACAGAAGGCATAGTTTTGGGTCATAAAGTTTCTAAAAACGGTTTAGAGGTTGACAGAGCCAAGATTTCTGTGATTGAGTAGCTTCCTCCTCCTTCTAATGTCAAAGTTGTAAGAAGCTTCTTGGGCCATGTTGGTTTCTATCGTCGATTCATTAAAGATTTTTCCAAGATGTCAAAGCCCCTTTCACAGTTACTGGAGAAAGATACTCCTTTTCAATTTAATGACGAGTGTATGAAGGCTTTTGAAGAACTAAAGAGAAGATTGGCTTCAGCTCCTATCATTGTAGCTCCTTATTGGTTACTACCTTTTGAAGTAATGTGTGATGTAAGTGACTATGCTGTTGGAGCTGTGTTGGGATAGAGGCGTGTGAAGATCTTCCATCCTATCTACTATGCGAGCAGGACCCTAATAGCAGCTCAAGTAAATTACTCTACTACTGAAAAAGAAATGCTTGCTATAGTGTTTGCTTTTGAAAAGTTTAGGGTATATTTGATGGGTGCTAAGGTTATGGTTCACACTGATCATGCTGCCATTAAATATTTGTTAGGGAAGAAAGAGTCTAAACCTAGACTAATTAGATGGGTCTTGTTGCTACAAGAATTTGATGTGCATATAGTTGATAGGAAAGGAACTAAAAATCAAGTTGCTAATCATTTGTCTAGAATTGTGAACCCTTTTGATCATGTGAATGATTTGTTGGTGAATGAATGTTGTCCTGATGAGCAATTGTTTGTTGTAAGTAGTTGTGGTTTGCCATGGTATGCTGATATTGTGAACTATCTTGTGTGTGAAGTATTACCTCCTAATTTGAGTTTATATCAAATAAAGAAGTTTTTGCATGATGTTGCCTACTATATTTGGGAAGAGCCATTCCTTTTTAAGAGATGTGCTAATTTGATTATTAGAAATTGTGTGCCTGAAGTAGAACAAGAGGAAATTTTGAATGCATGTCATGCATCTGCATATGGGGACATTTTGGGGGGCAAAGAACTGCATCAAAGGTGGTTGAATCTAGTTTTTTTTGGCCTGCTTTGTTTAAAGATGCTCACCAATTTGTTACCAAGTGTAATAGATGTCAAAGAACATGTAATATTTCTAAGAGACATGAGATGCCTCAATCTGGAATCCTTGAGGTGGAGTTATTTGATGTTTGGGGGATGGATTTCCTTTCTCATCTTCAAGAGGAAATAAGTACATCCTTGTTGCTGTGGAATATGTGAGTAAATGGGCTGAAGCTATGGCTTGCCAAACTAATGATTCTAACACAGTGATTCGATTCTTGAAGAAGTATATCTTGACAAGATTTGGCACCCCCAGAGCAATCATTACTGATGAAGGGACTCATTTCAACAACAAGAATTTCAAGGCTCTCTTGGAAATATATAGAGTGCACCATCGAATGTCACTTGCATACCATCCACAAACTAATGGTTTGTGTGAGTTGACTAACAGGGAAATTAAGAGGATTCTTCAGAAGACTGTGGGTCCAACTAGAAAAGATTGGTCTAACAAGCTTGTTGATGCTTTATGGGCTTATAGGATAGCTTTTCGTACTCCAATTGGCATGTCACCATACCGTTTGGTTTTCAGAAAAGCGTGTCATTTACCACTTGAGTTGGAATATAAAGCATAGTGGGCGATCAAGAAGCTAAATATGGACCACCATCAAGAAGGAGCTAAAAGGTTGTTTCAACTGAATGAGTTGGAAGAATTCAGACTTCAAGCATATGATAGTGCACAACTATATAAAGAAAGAACAAAGAAATCGCATGACAGTCATATCTTGAAGCGCTCTTTTGAGCCGGGCGTTGGTGCTTCTCTTCAACTCAAGACTTCAATTATTTCCTGGGAAGCTTAAGTCAAGGTGGTCTGGTCCTTTCAAAGTGATTTCCGTGTCATCAAAAGGTGCAATTGAAGTTAAAGATGAGAGAATATGAAATTGCTTTAAAGTAAATGGGCAAAGATTGAAGCATTACCATGGTGGTGAAGTGAACCGGCAAAAAATGGTTCACCACTTGTCATCACCTACTTAGATTGTTGGTATAGTTAGGCTGAGGAATATAAACCAAGCGCTTCTTGGGAGGTAACTCAAGGTATGATTTGATGTTTTGTTTGATTTTGTAGGACTGTTGAAAGCTCCTGATAAGGTATTCCACTTGGGTAGCAAGGATTGAGAGTGCAAGTCAAGGATAAATAGGGGAGTTTTCTTCTACTTTTCTTTGATTTGTTTTATTTGATTGTTGATGATATATTGCTTGGGAATGAGTGCTGGTCTTACTTGGATTTGCATGTGATAACTGTTTGTGATGATTATTGAGACACTGTTAGCACTTGAGCTGTTTAATTGGTGAAAATTTGAAATCTTTGAAATTGGGGTTACCCTTACACTTATATATGGTTGCTCTTCACTTCCATTACTTTTTGTTACTTGTTTACATTGAGGACAATGTGATATTTAAGTGTGGGTGTGAGGGTATCCTGGATTTTACATGATCCTCAGATTTTCTTTAAAAAAATTCTTATGGAAGTTTGAAGTTTTTTCGTGAGTATTAATACAATTGCGTTTGATTTGAACATGAAGAGGAATAAATTTGATTAGAAATCGATTTCATGTTCTTTGAATGTTAGTAAAGTGGTAAAGATTTGGTTTTGGTACTTTACTTTAGGATGTCAAAGAACCTGTGAGGAATTTGAGCCTTAAGTTTCATTTCTTTTAAGAGGGAGTACACCTATTGTGATTTCATCCCTAGAACTTGTCTTGAATCTCTTTTGAATTTGAAATCCTTTTGCATGCACAAAGATGATTTAGGCATTCATTTCATAGCCAGTTCGGCCAAATGTCCATCCATATCACATGAAAATCATTTGTTTACCCCATTTGAGCATTCATTTTTAAAAAAAAATTGCATAGAATAAATAGCCCTTTGTTTGAGATATGCAATTTTTATATCTTTTTCTTCCCATTCATTTTTTTTTTTTTAACTTTAGTAAGTGCTAAGTAAATCTATTTAAACGAGTGAAGGAGTTAGAAAGTCAACACTATAAGAGTATGTGTATACAATGAAAAGCACTAAAAAAAAAGGAAAAAAATAGATAGAGAGAAACAACGGAATATATGAAAAAAAAATCGAGATCCAAGAAAGAAAAAGGGAAAAAAAAAAATTGTTGAGGTCAAAAGAATAAATGTTGTTTATATACGGTATTAGTGAGTTTGTTTTCTCTTGGTGGGTATTCCTTCATTCTTCATCATGCATTTCATTGAATTACTTGGCACTAATTAAAGTATTCTCCCATACAATTTGATCACTTTCATTTCATTATCCTACCTTGATCATTAAAACCTTGAGAAAGTCCTTTTGATTTGAGTGTCCAATTGGATATATATATAGTGGAGATTGAGATGATAAACAAGCTTATAGTAGATAAGTTGCAATATGTGGAATTGAGTTAAACACAATCCCTTGAGTATCTTGAGATATGAGTGTAAACACTTGACTTGTGAGGGACATTCTATTGTGATTTATCTTTGCCAAATTAAATGTCTTGCTACTTGCATTTTTGGAAGGTGGAGAAGATTTCTGAGAAAGTTTGGATTGACTTCAATTGTGTAGTGCTTGCTTTAAAAATCTTGCTTCCATGGTTTTCATGAATTGGTTGTTTTAGAATTTAAAAATCTTGAGGACAAGATTTGATGCAAGTGTGGGGGTGTGATAACTCTCCATATTTTGTATATTTAAAATACATTTTGAAGATATTTGGAGAGTTATCTAAGCAATTTTAGGAGATTTCTATGAGACTATATTATTTTAAGAGAAATCAAAGTGGTGCATTATTTAGGGGACTTCATTGTAAATACCATAGTTTTTTTAAATTTAAATAGAAACACTTTAGTTTAAATAAAATAATAGCAAATTACTAAAATGAAATAAAAGAAAGAAAAAAGAACGTGGTTTTAGTTTATTATTAATAGTATATTATTATTATAATATTTATTTTCTTTTATTAATTGTGGACGGACCATGTGGAATTAATTGTGGATCATGTTATTTCAAGCCCAAGGAGCAACGACACCGTTTTAAAAAAGACCAATGGAAGACCTAATGGGCATTTGAATTGAACAAGCTACAGGAGGAGGCGGATAATTGGGATTATTCTTGCTGGGAACAGTGGAGCTTACGACTTGGAGAGCAGAGGCGGCATTTTGAAGCTTCATCGTCATTTCCGCTGGGAGCTTCATTGTCATTTTTTTCCGCTAGTAGTGAACGACAAAAGCAAATCAGTAGCGCCGTTTGGGAGGAGGAAAAACAGAGTAGCTGAAAGTTAATGTTCATCGCTGGTTCTTTGAGAGAGCACGATTGGAAGAAGTTGTTGCTGAGTCTATTCTTTTTCTTAGTTTTGATATTTCACCTGACTCTCTTTCCAGTTTCTTATTCTTTTTCCAGTATCTTGTTTCTTCCATTATGCCTCTGAACTCTGATTTTATTGGTATTGCTATGATGTTTAAAGCCATGTGTGGCTAACTTTTCCTTTACAACTTAGAGTATTATGAACTTGTTTGAGACTTAGAAATTGTTCCCACTAATTAGTTTTGCTTAATATTAATTCAGCTTATTTAATCTTGTTTTGATTATTCATTGTTTAGTGATTGGCCACCATAAACATGTTTTGGGGATTTAGGATTAAGCTTGGCGAAGGAAATCTTAAATTGACCTTGGATTAAATAATGTGGAATTAGATTTTAATCTAATTTGCATCTAGGATAGACATATACCTAGAAGCTCCACATAATCAAATTAGAGTGAGCCCAATTTGAATTGCATCTTAATTAATTATGTGAGACATTGTATAATTAATTAAGATAGGTATATAAATCGACCGACAGGCATTTATACACATTAATACTCTAGCACCACCAATTCTTTCGACAAAGCCTAAATCTTCACCCATACCCTACTCTACTGAAACCCTGTTGCCCATCCAGAATCCACAACTGAGTTTATCTCATGCCTCGGTGCTCTCCGCTCCGAGCTAAAGTCCCTCCGCTACGATCCGTGAAAATTTCTCATCACTCACCCCCGTGGACCACCAACGGTGGTCTCCCTCTCCCAATCCCATTCGTGAACGACGAGGACAAGGCCTCCTCAAACGAGGACACTGCCGCGAGCACTCATGCCCCTTCTAGGCCCCTCTAACCCATAGTATCACCACTGCGCCTCTGTTTCTTTTTGTTTTGTTTCCTCTTTCTGTTTATTTGTTTTCCCCTGTGCTCAATTGACATAGGAATTTTTGGTATTCAACTTTCTACTTGTTTTTATGATCGGTCTCTATTGCCTTGCTGCCTATTTATTTTGCCTCTTCGCTACTTCCTCTTCAGTTGCAATAGGGGCATTGCACCATTTAATTGTAGGGGAAGGAGTTATCTGTGCTGTGCTAAAAATCAATGATTAATGTGCTCGAAACCACCCTAATTTAGCCCTCACACAACTGAAAGTTTTTAAAAGTTTCTTAAATTGTGATGCATGATAAAGCACGAACAGAGATCGATAGCAGTAGAGTAACCATCTATATGACTGTGCATAACACAATTGCCTGAAGGGAACTGAACCGTATATTCTTGGGAAATTGACGGTACTAGATAGTTCGGTGTAGGGTAGACTGAGAGTGAGGAAGAATCGAGAGTAACCCCAGTTGGAAGGATTTGTTCGAGCCTAATTTTTCTATTTTAGTGAGCATGTCGAGCTAACCCATGAATGATCTTTAGTTTTTCTTATTTCTCTGATTAAACTATCTGGCATCTGAGTAGTAATGTGTAGGATAAAGGCATTCATATTTCATTCCTAATTCCCATACACAAACCATAGATTTCATTCCCCAAGTTGCTACACCCTTTGAGCCTTATATACATTGTTGTGACAATAACAGATAGACAGCCAAGTGAGAAAAATGCGCATAATGCTATAGCATACTGCTCCCTATGAAAATGTTGTGAGATGAGTTTGGTTAAGAAAAAAAAAGAAAATAAAAGAAAAAGAAGAAAAAGAAGGAAGGAGATAAAGAAAACTTACTATTGTGTATAAAGACAAGGCAGTAGAGCAAGCAAAAGTAGGGATGGAGTGCAATAATCTACATAAGCATAACTTGACGTCTATTTGGTGTTTTGCTACAACAATGATCATTTTTACCACTTCACACACTGATAGCCATTCCATACATTACAACCCAAGAAAACCTTTTGATGTATGAAAACCCAGATGCTGGGAAGTAGTCTTAGAACTTTGACGAGGCTATCGAACTTCTAAGTTAACTGACAGAGAGAAAATAAAATCCCCAAAGTAAGAGAGAGCATACCCTCAACCTGAGAGTCTCTCAATGCTTCCTTGTTTTAGCAATATCTTGCATCATGTGCTGCTAGTACTAGGCAGTGGGATTGCCTACATGGGAACGTGAACTGAGGACAGTGTCAAAAAGCATAGTTGTCTAAGCCGTAATGCTACTGCTATGGGTGGAAGTTCTGCTATTATCTTTATCTTTATTTTTCCTGGGAGTGCAAAAAAATAAGTATGGCGGTATTTGATGAGCACTATTTATGACATGTTTTCCCTATGATGTGTGATTGTTTTGTATGGTGAAGTTCAACTTAAATGCCTCTAATCTAAGTAAATATGTTATAATTCATGCATATAGGGAAAGGTAGGATGAATCTCATAACTCATGGTAATTGCATAATTATCCTATACATGTGCATAAGAAAATGGCACGTTTGAGGTTTATTATGAAAGCACATAACATAGTTGATACTGTGCTACATCATCAGGTAAGCCATAACAAACCCACAATACAATGTAACTGGAATGCTATAGCATCGTAAGTGAAGCAATGATTTGCACCTTATGTTCTGACTTTTCCTTGAGGTTGTTTCTAGAACTTAAGTGCAGGTTAGAGGGATGCTTTTCGCTTACTACCTTTCCTTTGTTAACTATTCCCTTTTAACAAACATCAGAGTGTGCGCTGCAAAGCATATGATCAGTTTGGACAACTATAATATACTAGTAAAGGTACATACAAAATCATAAAGTAATCCCCATAGGGTTAAGAGTACAATAATCCAACGAAATTGCTGGGTAATAAGTAAGTTAATATAATAGTACAACATGATATAGGGCATTCCATACGTCGTCATTTGTCAGTTTCATTACTCTTACCCTCATCCTCCTGAACAGCTCAGCGTGAACCACCTGTATCTTTCGAACCAGCCTGGAGTTCAAAATTGAACCCAAGAGTAACTGTTAGACTCGTATACAATATGTATGCAATGCATGCAATGAAAATCATAATAAGGAAATAAACATAAACCTGCCTCTGGCGGAATAACCTGGCATGTACCTCCGCAGGACCGCCTGATCAAGACAAGCCCCCAGAACCAATAGTGCTAAGGGGTCTCGGTAGTCAGGCCTGTAGTCCCCTACCTCCCCCAAGGGGCTTTAGTAGCCACCTATAAACACACAGTCACATAGGCCCTACCTACCTCATATACCTCGGACTTCAGCAGTAACCCAAGGACACACAATCCTTTAGGCACTACAGTCTGTACATGCCCTCGGTATTGAAGCAGAACTGTAAGGACACACAGTCCACTAGGTACTATAGCCTGATATTCCTTGGACTTTAGTAGTAACCTAAGGACACACAGTCCACTAGGTACTACAACCCAACTCCTACATCAAGATTAAACACCCCTGCAAGAGTAACATAGAGCATGCAAGTCAACAGTTACTACCTAGCACTCCTTGAAAAGAGTAAACTCTTCTTAGGTGCTTGAAATATGTCCCACATGTGTTAACACCCTAGACACAGAAAAATATGATGCTTTCAATCACATATACAACATTTACTTCAAGTTCCATAAATTTAGCCTATCACCAAAATTTTCCAAAATCTCTGACCCAACTTCGCTAATTTTAAAAAAAAAATTATAGAAATATCGTATTGACATGAAATCAGTGGCCATAGAACTCTTAGTATGTACTTTACCATAAAAATAATTACCAAGTCATTGGGCTTCTAATCCTTCCCTTATTTCCAAACTTTAGCCACTGGTCCGAGACAAAGTCCATGTTTTTAGGTCATTTTAAACTTAAAATAAATCTCGGTTGAAAACTCCAAATGACACAAAATATTATATCAAAATCATCCTTAGTATGTATAATTTCATCATGTCAAATTTCAAAATAAATGGACTTTTTTTACTATATTGAATCACCCGATTACCATTCACTGCCCAGAAATTACTGTTATTGGCATATTTGTGTAGTTTCAAAACTTAAGGCTTTTTCGGGTTCGGAAAAAGGTGACCTTACTTATCCCCCCTAAAAATCACGTTTTAGACTCAATGAAACCCTCAAAAATACCAAAATCCTACTGCAAATCCACGAAAAATATCATAGGGCAGAAGCAAGAATTTCCAAGTTGTCGGTTAGGGGCTTACCATAGAATTTCGGTTGCGTATGACCTTCTTCACCTCTAGAACCAAGATCTTCAGCTGGACACTCTCCACCTTCACCTTGAGCTCGTCCTTAGGCAAGTGGAAATAAGGGGAGAAAGTGTCCTTATATAGACTCTAAGGGTTAGGGCTATTGTCCAAGTTTGGTTATTATCCACTGGTCAGAAGGATGTCTTAGATTAAAATATAATTCCTTAACTTGTTTCTCAAGAATTCTAGAGAATTCATGGCAGGTGAGTGGTGCCCTTTTCAGCCCAAAAATCATATTCTGAAATTGCCCTTGATGGTGGTTTTTGGAGTTACTAGGTGTAGGTTTTTGTCCGGTAATTAAAATAACACTTCAGGGGTAAAATGGTCATTTTCCTCTGCTTCTTCTCCAAGTCAGTGGAACCCACTAAATGTTCCCAAGATTATGTCATTAATGTCCATGTGAGGTCATAATTACATGCCATTCACCTTGTCACATTAGATTCAAATATGTGGTCCAGATTAATCCTGATTATTTTATTTTCTCTCTCTTCATTATTACCTGTTGTGACCTCTTGCTTTCTCTCCAAGTCACTTTTCCCTCTCTTCTGGGCCCACTAAATTTCACCCTCTCCTTTGTGTCCAGCGTCTAGGCCCGACTCTGGAAAATCCTAACCGGTCCCGCTTTGCTCCTTTTTACCGGTTACACTTTTCCTCATAACTCGTGCCTTTCAACTGGACTTATGTGGGTCTAGATTAGCAGTCTTTTCCCCTGACCATAGGTGATCGGAATATGGTGCCTTGGGGAGCAAGAAATCCATATCTCAGTATCTCACAACCACCTCGTACTGCATGCTACCCGCTAATCCAACTTCTGACCCCGAAATGCCACGCATCCGACGTAGCATTACTATTACTGACTCATCCTTCTATACTTGGTTCAGATACACATTCTCTTTCTCTCTTCCTTTCTTATTTCCTTCAAAAACACAGGACATCTATGACTGCCTTGAAAATGTCATATACTTACTTATACCAGAATATTTTCGCCTAACTAATTGTCCTATACCTCAGGACATAGTTAGGTGGCATCTTTTCCACCAGTTTTACTCCATATAACCCTTTTGCACCCCTTTTTCATTGGCACTTTAATTCCATGGCTTATACATACTAGGTCCACTGACCTATATGGCCGAGGTACTTAGTCCCAGAGAGGCTTCCTAACTCTCGACTTTCTTGGGACTCTTCCCCAACTGGGCTTTGTCGTCCGCCTATTTTAGACTTATTCTCATTGCTCAGGCCAGGTCCAAAATTTGGGATGTTAGAAATGCCCCAAGGAAACCCGACTATAAGAGGAAAAGACGACTAACCCGAAGATCATTGAAGTTGCAAAGGGGCTAAGAGAATTCTTATTCGGCTAGACTCCAAAGAAAAGGAGAGAATTTATGAAGCAAAAAGGCTCTAGAAGAGACCCAGAAATCTTCCCTACAGTAAGACGAAAATTAGAAGACGTGGATACGTCACGTGATAGGTGCCTCCTGCGTCGTTGAACCCTTCAGCGAACTTTCTGTTTTCTTTCGTTGATTTGTAGTTTATCTTGTTCCATGGTCTATTCTATTGTGATTTGTTTTATGATTTCCTCATCAGTCATGAACTAAAATTCATTTGGCTGAGCGAGGATGAATTCTTTGTTAGTTTCATGTGTTTTAATGATAACAATAGTTGAAAGTTTTATGATCCTCATTCTTCTCAATTCAAAGTCATAATTCTCAAGAATGGAAGGTGATTCTCGAGAATGGCATAACAAACATAAAATGATTTCACCAAGGTAGGATTCTCAAGAATGCCAGAATATTCCCGAGAATAGAACCTCTCTTTCAAAGAAATCTATTGACTCTTATTCTCGAGCATGAAACTTAATTCTCGAGAATAGAATTTATGATTTGCAAAATCGCCATAGGAATGTGGGAGAAGTATGGCCAGGATTGTACTTACAAGACATGGAAGCTTCTGTATAGCATAGTGGTAGGTTAACTGGATAACATTATGAAGGCAGTTATGCTGTAGCATTGCAGAAGTTGTGTAGCATAATTGCTATAGCTATGCGCTAATCCAAACTGGGGGAGTAATATGCTTAGTATGAAATCTGAGTTTAGCTTATCTTTAAAATCATATCTTCTTGTGACTACGATCAATTGTTTATTTCCTTATTTATTAGTTGTGCCCAAAAACAACCAAACCAATTATAATTTTCTTTTCTTTTTAATCACAACTGTCTTCAAACCTAGTGTCATTGTCGGTATCTCGGTCTCTGTAGGATGATACGCTACTTACTCTTTATTACTTTTTCGACTGGTTCACTGGCCATCAAGGAAATCAACTAACACTCAGCTATGCTTGAAACATTGCCGTCAATGAAGTGTTTCGCTCCTTTCCTTTGCCCGCTGCTTCCTCACTGTCTTTGGCCACCGTTGTTCCATCTCCTCCCAGGTAACCATACTTTGTTTATGGAGTTTGGATTTATCAAAGTATTGTTGCAGGCCTACCCGTCCACCAATTCCCCTTACACGCCTCGTGTGATCTAGTTTTCCAATCACAATGGTAAGAATATCATTCCTCCCATCCGACACAAATGATCCCTATGCTTTTCTTTTCTTTTCTTTTCTTTTTTTTAAGTTCTTCCCATAAGATACAGATAACAAGAAGCTTAGTAATGAAACATGTTTAGTAACTAAAAAATAACAATAACGATACTTAGAACTCTTTCAGTAAGTATACGAGTTTGTTCACTCATGTAAGCTCCACTTCTCTTTTGGTAAATATACAACCATTACTATTCGCGATGTATTGGAGTTGGTGGATCACATATCGCAGAAGGATTGGATTCAACTTCATCTTCCAATCTCTTTAACTTGGCTACCATTAACTCTTTTTCAGCCTTTTCATAATCGTCACGAGAATATCTATGTGGGCAATCATTCTTTCTACCAATCTCTTGTGCTTGTTCCCTTTTTTTTCTGTGAATCAAAATTAGAAACAACTATTGATTATAAATTCCAGACCATCTCACTAATAGAAATTAGAGAACTTCTACATGATATAAACCTCAAACACTAGTCAAATTCACTTCATCAAGTTTCAAGACTTGCATAGAACAATAGCAAACTTTTACTATATTATATTACTCCATCTAAAGTCATCTTCACATAAGAACTAAGACATGCTCCTCTGATGCAGGACAAAGGATGAAAATGTATACTTCTATTCACCTACCAAACCATCTAACTAACAGGATTATATGAACAAAATAACATTCATCTATCCGCACAGGTTATTAAGCAAACAAAAAGGGGCAAAACAAATTAAAATATAAACTCACCAAAGCTTTTGGAGTAGTCCGCATCTGAACAAATTGTTGTCAAGTTTCTTCATCAAAAAATCTATACTTGTCACAAGGATTAGATTTGCGAGAATAGTCATGTTCTTCAAAATACTCTGTTCTGCTCTGTTCCTGACCAATCGGAGTGACGTCAAACTAGTGTCATATGCAACCAGAACCTCAACAAAAATATAATTGTTAGCTAGAGCTTTCCATCAAGATGCAAATGAATAAAAACAGAGCTCAGACCAGGGGTCTTAAACTTCCTCCATAGCCGATCGAGTCAACAAGCATTGAACAAGAGGGTTTTACCGACAATGTCGTCTTTCAACCTTATTCGAGTGTCAATGGGAACATTGTATGTTAAGATGCTAGACTTCAACTTCTTTGCGTGCTAGCGTACCTCGAGTTAAAAAGACTTCTCAAATCAATACTTTGAATCGATTAATCGATTAATCGACTGTTTCTTCAACTCGAGTCAAGCAAAGATCAACTCAAGTTCTGGTTTTCTTCACCGTGTGCAAAATCTTTGACATAACTAACTTGGGTTCATCTAAACAACGATATATGTGCTTTTATTAGGGCCGACGGGATTCAAATTTTCATCAATGGCTAATTCTCCAACTATTATAAATTCTGAATCTCGAGCTTTTCCCAAGGTAGTAGTATCTTGAGTATGGGTGTACGATTACAACTTGTAGTCCTAGTGAGAAAGGACTTAGGGCAAGTGTAATTGTATTTGTGAGGTCAATCGTGTGCTTCTTCTACCACGACGTGTAGGGCGGTTACGAGGCTCACTCTAAGATGAACAGGGTTCGTTCTACCTCACATCAGTCACACCAATAACACTAACATTCCATGAATAGGACTATGATCGTTTTCTCCGCTCATTTTCAAGACAGGCAGAGAGGATAAGAGAGGTGGTGCCAGAGAGGATTGCCTAAGAAAATAAGAGAATAATAGAGGCTAGTGGTGGTGAGCAAGAAAGAGAGGTAATGCAACAGGAAGAGAGGTTTCGCAACAGGAAGAGATGTTCAGACTTTAGAGAGAGCAACTACAGGTTTCACGTGAAGAAGAATATATTTGGTGTTGTAATTTTAAGACCTAATATATTTAGAAGTCGGTCTTAAAAGTTAAACTTTAAGACCAATCCTTATTAAAGTCTGGTCTTCAAAGTAATTAATTTTTTGTCTAATGTTTTTTCTTATCTTTTGTACCAGCCACAATTTAAGTCTGGTCTTAAAAGTTAATTTTTAAGATCAGCTTCTAAATATATCCGGTCTTAAAAATTTTACACTTTTATATTTAATTTTTTCTTTATATTTTGGAACGATAAAATTTAAATCCAGTCATATGAAAATTCTCTAAAAAGTAATTGATATTTCAATTTTTTCAAAAATATTTTTAAGACCAGTTGTTTTGGAAACATGTATGAATAATATATTTAAGATCTATGAATACTCCGGCTAAACGAGGCGATCTTAAAGCCTTTTTTTACACTAGTGTTTGATTTACTTTTTTCGCCCAACAATTTTAATTTGCTTAAATATGTTTTAATACATATAATTTGAATACATGACGTTTTAACTAACGGATTAGGCCCTAGTGTGGGTTATGTGGGTCCTTACCAACCAATAGTTGCCAATTGAATTCTTTGCTAGTGAAGATGGAATTGACTTCCATTACCATTCGATAGGCCTGGCACTGTTCCTTTTTCGGCTCTTTCGGTTTTTTAAATTCTATAAATTTGTTTCAGCAAAAAAGTATAATTAAATTTAAAACCCAAAAAAAAAAAAAAAAAAATTAACGGAAAAGAAAGACAAACAAACAAGCAAATGTAGATAAACCAAGGAAGGATACGGATACGGTCGAACTTGTTAAACTGTCAAGTATTCTCTTCGTTACGTGGCATTGTTTTACAGGTTTTATATTTAAATGTATACAACATTTTGTGAACATAAAGAGTAATTAAAGTGTTATTATTAGGAAAATACCTATAACAGATGCAAAATAATATTAATAATAATAATTTGACCTCCTTAATTATGTTTATTTATCATTACATAGGCAATTGTATATAATGAAATAAATGTTTGAAAAAGTTGAAATGCCTTGGGGATATTAACTAATTGTATTTGTTTATATGCATTCATTAAAGATGCCTTATATATATATATATATATATATATATATATTGCCCAAAATTAAAGATGCCTTATATGAAACGCCACTCTTTACAACTTTATAAAGTTCTCATTCGGCAAATAATACTTCACATGATCGCCTTTCTTATATTCAAATTATTTATATGAATAAATGAGCTTTTTTAATCAATTTTTTTTAATAAACAATTTTATAGAACTATATACACACATACAGATTTTTAGGTGACATTAAAAAGCATCAAAATATTCTTACATATGCCATTTTATAATGTTAAAATATTTACAACATCAGGTTCCATATTATTATCAAATATTGACAATCTAATCAAAATAACTACAAGGATTTTATATATACATATATCCTGCTTCCATGTTCTTCTATAATGACTCCTGTAAACCAATAATTTTTAAATAAATAAATAAAAAAGTAAGAGGTAAATCATAGCATTTTAGTAGATTGTTAACATAAAGTAAAACATCATACATGAGTATTATCAATTAAAAGAAAAAATAATGAATGCCCAAGCTCAGATTGGATCGCTTCAATAATCTTTCTAATAGAATCGCATCAACGATTTCTATGTCTTGGCATCAATAAGCTAGCGTACCAACTACTCAATAAAATCGCTTCAACAATTTCTAATACTTCAACCAAAGTGCTTAGCTAGGCTATGAGTCTATGACTGCGACATTTGCCAGCAAATGAACCTTCTCAACACATTCAAACGGACTACGATTTATACCTTATTCGCTTTTCTTTTTATCTCTCAAAAAAGAAAATGCTGATAAATGGAAGCTTTAAACGAAAACTTTTTTGGTGCAATATAAAGGTGAATTTGGCCAAATAGTGCTTTTTTACCTAGTTGAGTTTCATGATGGAATAAAGGGAGGATAAACCTCTTGAGCAATAGAATAGGGTGGTATCACTCATCTTCTATAAAACCAAATTAATGAATATATATACATATGTACTCCCTCCAACCCTTAATATAAGATCCACTTTAAGGAAGAAATTAATTGAATTACAAAGTGAGTTTAAGACCTAGGGTATTAGTTGCATATATACATATGTATATATGTAAAAGGGTTAAATACCAATTTTATCATGGAAGTATTGGTAAGGAGGCACTTAACACCCGGAAGTTTTTTGGTATCATTTTTACCCCGGAAGTTTAAAAAATTGCAATCTTGCCGATCGGTTGATCTTGACTGTTAAATTGTTGCTCTTCTTTGTAAACTTCCCAGACAAATTTACTTCTTAAAAAAACTTTTGGGGCAAATTTGCTCCTAAAAAATACTTCTAGGGCATATTTGCTCCTTTTTGTAAATTTCCGGAGGAAAAATGATACCAAAAAAACTTCTGGGTGTTGAGTGTCCCTTACCAATACTTCTATGGCAAAATTGATATTTAACCCTATATAAAATGATAAGTATCAAAACTGACATAGACATATCTATATATGTACATATATATATGTGTGTGTGTGCTTGCGTGCACTGAACGCACATAGACATATATGTGTACATATCAAAGAAAGTTATATTGTTTCCGTTTAATTATTTTTGAACCTTCGAATCTTCAAAGAAAGAAATTCAATCAATCAATTAAAAAATCAGTCTGACTTCTTGAATGTTGAATTTTTGAGGTAAGTCACACTTTTCCCCAAATCAATAATCGGTAGCTGTACACTGGTTTTTCACTTTTCAGTACAACTAATGCCTCCTTAATTGGATATATTCTTCTTTATTTTCAAACCCAATTTCCCAGTTAACTTGGTGCATGTGCACGTTGCCATTAAAAACCATACATTCAATGAACCTTATAAGGAAAACCCAGAACTTGAAACTGTACAATGAAGACCTCTCAACAATTAATAAGAACACTAACAAATTTGAAATGAATAACAAGCCGTTTAGATAATACATTATTTTTTTTAAAAAAAAAAAAAACCTTCTATCAAGTGAAGAAAATCACTACAATAAAGCTGATGGTTCATAGCGGTTAAAAAAACCACAACAAATTTATAATTTTGTAGCAGTTTAGACCAAAACCTCCACAAATTTGCAATGAGAATACTCGTGCCAAGACATGCACTACTGATTAGGGAACAAACTTTGTAGTGGTTTCTACTAAATAATCACTACAAAAGTTGGTGCGAAGATGGCACCAATTTTGTAGTGGTTAATTTGTAGGGTTTTAATTTTATAACCCGCTACAAATGTGGCACGAGAAAGGCGCATTATGGCGGGAAAGATGAGGCAGTATTTTTGGGATGGTTCAAAAGTAAAAACCGCTATAAAAGTCAAAGAGTCTTACATTTTGTAGTGGTTTTGTGTAAAAAATTGCTATAAAATGCAAAGAGTCTTGTATTTGTAGTGGTTAAGATTAATAACTACTACAAAACACAATTAATTGGCAAATTTTTGGTGGTTTACCACAAAAACCGCTACACAATTTAAAGCTACATAAGCCCTCCCACAAAAATTATATTCTGTGAAGAATTAGCTGCAAGAAGCCAAACATTGGTTTCAAAGTAGTTGCCTAAGATGGAAATTTACAAATGGGTTGTTCTGGGTGTCATGTTATACTTATAATGTTATATAGCACCACATTTGCATATTTTCATCTTGGGGTAACTACTTTCAAACCAATGTTTAGCTTCTTGCTGCTATTCTTGAATTATAACAAAAGTTTGTAGCGGTTTTACATTATAACTATTATAGAATGCAAAGAGTCTTGCACATTTGTCACGGTGAATACAAGTGTGTCCTGTAAACACTTGAACCCTTTTGATGAAAGTTTTGATCCTTGAAGATTAATGTGAGGATCCAAAAACTAACTTTTATCAAATGACAGGAACTTTACTCGAGTAGGGTATTCTAGTTACTCGAGTATCGCTTGACTTTATGCTTTCTCGCTGGTGACTTCCTTGATATTACTCGATTATGAATTGAGGTATGCTCGAGTATCACTTCACTTGCTTCATATCCAAGGGACTTTGTTAATTCACTATGTGATTTGATGATAACTGACAATTGTAAATTGAAAAGGTTGTTATTGATTCAAGTCAAAAGGTTCTAAGTTTGGAAAATATCTTGGCTCAATAACATGAGAAATCCACTATACTGATATGACTCGAGTCAGAGCTAAGTAACTCAAGTCATACCTCTCTGTGTTAAAACCAAAACCTTTTTGAACTCAGTAACTCGAGTTATGTATTTGCAACTCGAGTTATCTCTTTGGAAAATCAAATTGTAAAAAGCTTACAACTCAAGTTATTCTTTAAATAACCCGAGTTATTGCTTGTCCTCATGTTATCTCAACTCCAAGCCCGATAGCAGCTTTTTTAAGATATCTGATATGACTCGACTCATATGATGTGTAACTCGAGTCATATGAGTTACAGAGAGCTCCAAAGTTATTTCTAAGAAAAGTAACTTGAGTTAAGTCCATGTAACTCGAGTCACCTTATTACAAAATCACTTCTCTGATTTGAATTTATAACTGTGACTTGAGTCAATTTTACATGACTCGAGTTAGCCTTGAATAACTCGAGTCATATATATCAGTTTTTGAAAACTCCATTCTCGTGATCTGTAATTCATTGATTATACTTGGGGTACTCCATATTATTGATTATTACTATTCCTAACAAAGTTTAATTAGTTTGCTAATGAGTTTTAGACATGATTAACAAGTTTTAATCATAAATTTATCATAAAACAAATCTGTGTCAGACGCATTAAATGCTTAAGCAGAGACGAAGCATGAAAATGGAAATTGAACTTCTGAGAAATCATAAAGCATTCCAGTCATTTCCAGTCAACATTCTACCTGTGTCTCAACAAACAAATCAAATGAAGAATGTCAACGGAGAATAACGACTAACTTCAGAAGAATACAAAGAGACGAAGCAGAGCTCAACTCAACGGATATATTCATTAATCTCAAAGGCTCATTAATCTCTCCTCAACGGTCATTAAATGCAACCATCCATAAAAGTCAGAAGCATTCAATTTTCCAACCATCGAAAACTCTGCGCATTCAATTAGTGATATAAGCATTTACTATTTCACTCTTAAAGCCAATATCTTTGGATATTTAATCTTCGGTGTTTATTAATCCACTCTTTTAGAGAGTTCATTATTGATTATCATTCCTTGTAAGAATCTCAAAGTATTGGGACTTTGAGATTGAGATATTTGATTACAACTTGTAAGGGGGAGTAAGTTCTAGTGAGAGAATTACCCCGAGGGTTACAAAGTGTGTAATCATTTGAGTTAGTGAAATCCCATGGAGTCTGGGGACTAGTCGTAGTCGAGGATTTAGACCGAACCAGTATAAATCGCCTGTGTTCACCTTTCCTTTGTTCCTCTCTATTATGCTCTATTTAAGTCAGTTAGTTTCAGAGTATTTTCGAAGAATATCCCCAATTCACCCCCCCTCTTGGTGATATTTCGTCTTTTAGACTTCACCCGATGTTACTGAGTATGGCTTAAGGAGTTACTCGAGTAGTCTTGATATTTGATTCCAGGGATATACTTTCTTCATGATATTACTCAAGTATAATATGATTGTTACTCGAGTATATTTCTCCTGAAACACTTAGCACACATATTAAACCACGACATTACTCAAGTATAAGTTTTTTACACAAGTACTACTCTAAAAATTGCATTTAACATAGGTAATTCTTACAACATTACTCGAGTATAGCTATTATATACTCAGGTATTACCTATCGTTTGATCATCTATATTTTTCAATGAAGAAATAGAGCATCCTGCAAAACAAATACTAGATACTCTAATACTTAAGTATGTAATTATTATTCAATTAAATCTCAAAAATAGCTAGTAATGAGAATTACTTATTGGGATTTACCATGCCTAATTCTCTTCGAATATATGTGAATTGCTCTTTGGCCAAGGGCTTGGTGAAGATATCTACAAGTTGCAAATATGTGGGGATGAACATCACCTTGACATCTTTCTTTAGCACATGATCTCTAATGAAGTGATGTCTCACATCAATATACTTGGTTCTTATATGTTAAACTGGATTCTTAGCCAAGCTTATTGTGCTGGTGTTGTCACAAAGGATTGGAATTTCCTTCAGGTGGATTCCCAAGTCTTGAAGTTGTTGCTTAAGCCACAATACTTGAGCTCAACAACTTGAAGCAACAATATATTCAGCTTCGATCGATGACAGAGAGACAGTCGTCTACTTCTTGCTAAACCAGGAAACAAGCGAGCCTCCAACAAATTGACATTGACCACTTGTACTCTTTTTGTCTGTCTTGTAGCCAACATGATCCGAGTCTGAATAAGCCACCAATTACTTTGATTGACCTTTGGGAAACCACAATTCGAGCTCCTTCGTATCGGCAAGATATCGGAAGATTCTCTTCACATGTTCTACATGTGATTCCTTTGGAGCTGCTTGGTATCTTGCACACATGCCTACACAAAACTAAATGTCAGAACTACTTAAGGCCAAGTATAGCAACAATCCGATCATTCCTCTATACTTGGTTATGTTGAAGTCCTTGCTCTTTTCATCGGCATCCAGAGAGGTGGTTGAACTCATTGGAGTACTAGCTCCATTACATTGGTCCATCCCATACTTCTTTAGCAAGTCATGGAGCTACTTAGTCTGTGAGATGAAGATCTCATTCTTCTGTTTTTTGATTTACAGACAAAATAAAGTAGTTAAGCTCTCCCATCATAGACATCTCGAATTCTCCCTGCATTCTCTTAGAAAAATCTTCACACAAAGCATCATTAGTAGCACCAAATATAATGTCATCCACACATATTTGAACAATTAATAACTTATTTCCTTTATTGCTTTTAATGGAGAGTATTGTGTCAACCTTACCTCTGAAAAATCCTTGATCAAGAAGAAACTTACTCAATCTCTCATACCAAGCTCTAGGAGCTTGTTTAAGACCATACAGAGCCTTTTTCAAACGAAAAACATGGTCTGGATGAGTGTCGCTTTAAAAATCAGGTGGTTGTTGAATGTAAACTTCTTCCTAAATAAATCCAGTAAGAAAAGTACTCTTTACATCCATTTGATAAATCATGAATCCTTTGATACATGCAAAGGCTCAGAGTACTTGTATAGCTTCCAATCTAGCCATTGGAGCATACGTTTCCTCATAATCAATACCTTCTTCTTGTTATAGCCTTTGGCAACCAATCTTGCCTTGTTTCTGACAATGATTGCAGATTCATCTCGTTTGTTCTTGAATACCCATTTAGTGCCAATGACTGGATGATCTTTAAGCCTCCTCTTGCATTGCCATAACCCAATCATTGTTTGAGAAGGCTTCGTCAATCTTAGAGGATTCAATATCATAGATAAAGGTGGAGAAAGTAACTTCATTTAAAGTACTTTTTCTGGTTCTCACACCTTCACTTACATCGCCTTTAACTTGATCCAGAGGATGACTCCTACTGTATCTTCAGGCTTTAAGTTGAGATTGAATTGGATTTTCACAAGTATTTTAAGGCTCATTTTCAGAAACATTTTCAAAACTTTTAGGAGAGGGAGTTTTTGAAAGAGGTTGATTTTGAAATATAGGTTCATCTTCGTCAATGAACTTGTCAGGCTCAGTTTCACTAAACACAACATGAATTGACTCTTCCACAACACGAGTACAATTATTGAAAACTCTATATGCTCTACTTCTAATAGAATAGCCTAGAAATATACCTTCATCAGATTTAGGATCAAATTTTCCTATGTTATTCTTACCATTGTTATGGATGAAACATTTGCATCCAAAGATGTGCAAATGTGCCAGATTCGGCTTCCTTCTTATGTATAGTTCATAAGGAGTCTAATTGAATTTCTTCCAAAGATATGGTTGGTTAGAAACATAGCATTCCATGCTCATTGCGTCCGCCCAAAAGATTTGAGAGGTCTGGTTCTCATTCAACATTGTTCTTGTCATTTCAGTGAGGACTCGGTTCTTTCTTTCAACCACTCCATTCTGTTGTGGAGTCCTCGAGGCTGAGAAGTTGTGGTCAATACCATGAGCATTGCAAAATTTTCGAAATCTTTATTCTCAAACTCCCCTCCATGATCAGTTTGAATACTTGAAATGCAAACACCTTTATAGTTTGCACTTTCTTGGAAAACATGACAAACAGATCAAATGTTTCATCCTTGGAAGATAAGAAAATTATCCTAGAAAATCTAGAGAAATCATCAACAATAACTTGAGTATACAAATTGCCACCAAGGCTCTTTATTCTCGTTGCTCCAACTAAGTCCATATGGAGTTGCTGAAGTGGTCGATAAGTCGAGATTTCATTTTTATTTTGAAAGACGATTCAGTTTGTTTACCCCTTTGACAAGCTTCACAAATCATGTCATTTTTAAAACGAAGTTTAGATAAATCGAGAACTAAATCTTTTTTAACTAACTTGTCCGGTTGAAACATGTGTACATAAGCCAAACGCTTATGCCACCGCCAACTTTCATCCATTTTACTAACAAAACAATTTTCAGATTTGACATTAAGTAAATTCATGGTATAACAGTTACCTTCTCTAGGCACCTTAAATAAAACTTTAAGGTTACCTTTATCAATTGGAAGATCATCCTTGTTGACAATGAAACATTCCACTAAATCAAAAATGATCCAGTTGTTCTTGTCTGCACTTTGGTTAACGCTCAAAAGGTTGTGACAGAGGCCTTCCATATAATATACTTCTTTGATCAGGGGTCCTTCTTTTTCACCTATCTCGCGAATTCCAACAATCTTTCCAGTTTAATTCCCTCAAAAGGTAACTTTTCCACCTTCCTTTGATCTTATTGCCATGAACTTGGATTGACCCCCGGTCATGTGTCTGGAGCATCCACTATCAATGTACTACTTATTGGTCTTTGATGCTCTCAGACAAACCTACAAGTCAGAGATGGTCAAGCCTTACGTACCCATCTTTTCTTAAGTCTTTCTGTGTTAGCTCGGGCTCAGGGAATACATAAGTTCCTTTAGGTACCTACTAATAGTTACCAACAAGTTTATCTCTTCTTTCTTTCTTATGAAAACATGAGGAAGTATTAAGCCCCTTACGGTTACAATAGTTACAATGGGCAAAGGGATTTGAAGAGTGAATGGACTTCTGAAAATAGTTCAAATAAGATTTTTAGCCAGTTTTCTTTTTCCCTTTCCTCTTGTCAAAAATAGGATTGTTTGTCATTGTAAATCTTTGAGCTTTCAAAATCACGTTAAGCATTTCACTTCCTTTAGTGAACTTCTCAAGTGCTTTTGTAAGATATGAATTTTTCCTTATAAGATCATGACATTTTTTGCAAATAGGGTTCTCACAAACCAAAGGAGAATCTTTAACTTGTTGCTCAAGTAATTTGATTTTCCTCTTTGATGCTATGAGTTCTTTTGCAATCTTCTCAAACTCATGATGTAACTCATTATATTCATAAAGTAATTCATCATAAGTGGGTTCAGAATCATATACCTCATCGTTATTTTCACATTGTTCCTTTTCTTATGCTACCAGGCACACGTTCATAGTTTCTTCTTCCTCGATTTCTTCATTTAAAGAACCATGTCCCATATGGCAGAAATGTATGCCTTCTTTTGAAATGATTGAATTTCTTTTTCTCCTTTTCCTTGCCCTTTAGCTAAGGACACTTGAATTTGAGATGGCGCGGCTTCCCACATTCCTTGTCCTTGAATTCGCGTCTGTTTCTTTGGCTTCCCTCCTAAAATCGATTTCTGAAGCCTTGATCCTTTTTTGTAGAACTTTTTGAATTTAAAAACAAACATGCTGATCTCATCTTCATCTTCATCTTTGGGCTCCTTTTCTTTCACAACATTCGGCGCAATACCTTTGCCATGATTGTTGATTTTGTTTAAGCCTTTCTTGAATTTCAACTCGCCTTCATATTTGGATAATCTTATATACAAAGCAACTACCGAAATCATGGATTTTCTACGGGCTTCTTCGATTGCTATGACTTTAGCTTCCCAATCTTTTTTTAGGACATTTAGGATTTTCCTAACTTAAGAGTTTTGCTTATGCATCTTACCCAAAGCCGATAGTTGATTCATTAGATGAGTAAAACAAAGTTGGAACTCTCAAATGGATTCTCTGACCTTCATACGAAGAGGATCATACTCGGTCATCAACGTATTGATCCAGTTCTCCTTTATGCCATATGTTCCTTCAAAATCTATTTCTAATATTTTCCACATTTCTTTCGCACTTAACAGGTTGCATATCCGAAAGTACTCCTTTTGACTAAGTGCACTTTAAAGCATTAGAATAGCTTTATTGTTAAGAGTTATCTTTCTTTTGTCAATTTCATCAAACTCCTCTCCATTCTCTATCACTTGCCAGAGACCATACTCAGTAGCCAACACAAACACTGAACTTTGCTTTTTAGAATGAATAGTATTCACCACCAAAACCAAGTGGTCAGTTGATAAAGGCTCCGTCAGGCAATATTCCTTCCATGACCTTCTCGAGATGTTAAGCTCTTTAAAGAAGACCTTGCTTTGATACCAAATAAAAGTGGAATATTATCTAAAGGGGGTAAGCAGGGGATTTCAAATTCTTTTCGCAATTTGCCCGAAGAACAATAAAAACAAAGACAAAAACAGAGAGAATAAACACAAAGGAGTTATACTGGTTCGGTCCAACTATTGACCTACATCAGCCCCAAACACTCTGGGATTTTCACTAACTCACAATCACATATACAATTACACACTTTGTACTCGAAGTAATCCCCTCACACTAGGATTCACTTCCCTTACAAGTTGTAATCATACACCCACACTCAAGGTCTGTTTACCTTGAGATTAAATAGATAATCAGATAATGAAATAAGTGTTTGAACTCTCTCACATAGTAAATAGAAAATAATCATTGAAGTACAAGATATATGAAGATATTAAATGAAATGAATGAAACAATAGTTTGCAATAAGTTCAAATTTAATGTGCTGAGTTTTGGTAGTTGGCGGAATTGAATGCTTCAAGCTTTTATACCAACTTCCATTAATGACCGTTGGAGAGCTTTGAATGTAGCCGTTGAGACTCTTCAAAACTTCTATCAAACATAAATGTCTTCCGGTAGGCACAATCGAAAGTTGCTTCATTAATTCACTTATTGTCAACATACTCTTAGTTAGAAGTTGACTCAAAAAAGGTACCATGAGACTTTCTCCATAATGGGTATATCTCAAAAGGATGATTTCGTCTGCTTTGAAACTTCATCCCTTGTGTATGCTCTATTTACTGCAAACATTAAATGCTTCTGACACACGATGTTGCTTTTCGGCTAATCGCACTTAAAACATTCGTTAATGATCTAAAATCCACTCAAAAAGATTATTAGTAATAGTATAATTAGGATTGAGTAGGATTAAACAGAAACGAATGATAACCCATAATATTTAAATCTACGATTACTGTTACAGCAAAGACTTCTGGTAGATAAGGAATTATACTCAAGTATAACTTTTATAATACTCAAGTAGCCATTTAAAAATGCTTTCACAGAAGTCTAATGATCAACCATACTCAAGTACACAAACCTTAGTGCTCGAGTATCATCTCTTCTTGGCTAAAACAACACACTAAGCAAAGACATTAGTTATTGTGCTCAAGTACTATTTCTCTCATACTCAAGTACCTTACTCGAGTATCAGTAAAACAATGCTCGAATACACTTCAAACAGAGAGCAAGTGTAAGACTAAAACATATATACTCAAGTAGCACATTACCTATACTCGAGTAACACTTACCATATACTCAAGTAAAGCACTAATAAGACCATTTGCTTTGCCTGAAGCCCTTTATACTTGAGTAGGCATTTCTCCATACTTGAGTAAGCCTACAATGACTTAATTACTCTGAACTTTGCCATTGATTCTTCATGTACTCGAGTAACACAATTCTCATACTTGAGTACTCATCTTCTGATATCAACGTAGAGTTATATCTGATATCATACTCGAGTAAAGATTAACTCATACTTAAGTAATGACCTATGAGCACTTAAACAAACTGTCAAATTGAACATGCTCAAGTAAGCTTAAGGGCAAACTCGAGTACACTCTTACCTTAGGCAATATTTACTGAGTCAAAACTTTAACCATTTTCAATTCAAAACCTTAATCACTGTTAATTTTTGTTATCATCAAAACTCCAAGAACTAACAATCATGACTCACAGGTTCTTATTCAACAATTACTTCTGCTAGCAATCAAAAATACGATGCCTCACGATGTACCAATTGTTTTAGTAAAGCTGTGTTCTTTCTTTTGAAAGTTATGTTCTAAGCTTTTGATCATTGAGGAGCTCGACCAGCTGCAATAGAAAATCATACTTATGCAACATTTGAAGATGCTCTTTCCTCTATCCTTTTTCATGGTGATGGTTCACATAACAGTACACCTTGTTTATGAAACAAAGCTAATTAGCCTAGTACAATACCGATGGATGTATCCGATTGAGAGGTACTCATTTTACATATGTGCATCAACTTTACTATTTAAATTTGCTAGTCGCACATTTTAGCATGTATGGACATTTTTCCTTCTTTACTTTATAGGTTTCTTGGGAAATTGAAATCTTACATAAGAAATAAGGTGTGGTCAACAGTGACAGCAAGATGCACTTCAGTTATGTCCTATATTATGCAAAAATTCTTGATGCCATCAAAATAAATTACCAAGGCCATTTCAACGGGATGCTTTCCAAGTGTCTTTGGGCAAATACAAAACTTCTTCAGGACTCACAATTGATGACTTTAGGCATCATATCTATAAATTTCTCCCAACCAATTCACACTGGTATGTCTCAAGATGATGAGCCATATATCCATACCTCAAAGGCACATCAGGTTTATTATGTCGAGGAGGAAAGGCACAACATTGAAATATGGTGGTTCACTTAAAACCTCGGACATTTACAACATGAGCAATGGTGATAACATCACCTATGAGAGTGAGCCGTTCGCCCGCCAATTTCAAAGACTTCTTCCCAAAGGTGATGAGAGTTTACCTATTGTTTGGCGAGTTTTTTTAAGTTATGCTTTATTTTCAATTAATTTAAGTTTCATTTGTGTTTAAATATATTAAACCGACAACTAACATTTTCTCCCACCTTTTTTGTTGTGATGGCCGGTGGCGGAGTCAAGATTTTATGTTTGTGAGTGCACAACTAGTTTGGGGATTTGGGGGCGGCGCCCCGATTTTTTTTTTTTTTAAGGAAAATTTTAAATGCATTAAGATTGTATCGTTGACATTTTCTGGAAAAAAAAATATACTACCTCCAATCCTAATTATAGGAGCACTTTTGTAGTGCAATTTGCTTATCGAATTCATAAACATATATTTTTTGGGTTTTAGATGAAGACGGCTAAATAATGCACCCATTCAACCTATTTTATATATATATATATATATATATATATATATATATATATTTGAATTTCTCACTCAAAAATTGTCATTACAAATACTTTAGTTGCTCATAGTGATACTAAAGTTGTAAACTACAACCTTTTGAATTTTTATTTTAAAAAAACAAGTAAGGTGGTTAGGTAGTTTCTCAAATTTTGTAACATTTCAAAATTTTAAATCAGTCCCTTTAGAATTATTGAAATTCAACATATTTATTTATCTTTTACCAATTTTAATTGTATTTTTCTGCCTTTTTCGTTATTGTTTAATTATGTGTAACTTATCTTCAACTATATATAAAATGGAAAATATTTGCACTTTGTTGAGAAAATATATTATATATATCTGAATATGAGCTACACCTACTAAAAACTTGGGTTATTAGATATTTTTTAGCAATAAATTTTATGATGCTAAGAAATTTTTTAACAAATTTTGCTTTTATAAATATAAATGTAATTAAACATTTTAGAAGGCTTTCCCCACACACTCTGTCCGCTGCAAGTCCATCCAAAAACTGAAAAAACAATTAAGTAAGTTGTCCAACGCTGGGTTTGAACAGGGGACCTCGTGTGAGGCAAACCTAATAACCACTACACCACCCCAGACAAATTGTCATGAGGTTCCTTCACAAATATATATATATATATATATATATATATATATAATCTCAAAGTTTGTGTCTACACTTGCAAACAGTGGCGCAACCAGGAAAAAATTTTAGCCCGGGCCAAAAAATAAACATATTGAACTACTCTCTTTAATTCTTGTTATAAGGCATCAACTAACAAGTATATTTGGTTTTTTTTTTTATAAAACACATGCTTGTTTCCAAATAGCATTAAATATTTTTTTCCATGTATACCCATAATTAAAAAGGTAGTGAGTGAGAGTAATAATTAATAAAGATTAATTATTACTCTTTTTGGAGGAAAAAAAGAGAGTAATAATTAATATGATATTAGAGTTTAGTGTAATTAATAGGGATAATATTGAAAATTACTTAAATTTTAGGACAAATTTAATGACTTTTGTTTTTATTGACTTGTGAGAATTGTTAGTTAGTTCCTTAAATAAGGACCAGAGGGAGTATTTACTAAATAGTATCAAATAACCAGGAAAATACAAACAAATAATAACAGATAATTATAAATCAAAACAATATATAAGATGATACTAATCTTTTCGGTATCTCAAACAAGAATTTTACTTTCTTCTCGGCTTAATAAGTAATGAAAGAAACATTATTCTTACAAAGAAGAGAAGATAAAAAATTAGCTCGGGCCAAATCTGTGGCCAAATAAAATATCATATAATAAATACATATATACCCTAACAAATTTTATAAGATCAGTCGGGGCCAGCTGGGGCCAAGGCACCAACTGGCCAGCACCACGTTCCGCCACCGCTTGCAAACATTTGCACAAGTGTGGCTCCGCCATTGGTGATGGCGATGAAGATTGATTTAAAAAAATGCTTATCTTCTTGTAATCCGTCTATATTTATTTTTAAAAAGAACCAATGTATTTTTTCTTAGTGGTTTTAAAACCACTACAAAATAAATAAAAACACTACAAAACTAAAGACCGCTATAAATTCCGTTGCATTAACCGCTACAACAACCGTCAACAAACTGCTACAAATTTGACACATATATCCTTATAAATACCACCACCATACCTCATTTTGCACACTCCTTCATCCCCTTCCCCCCCCCCCCAAAAAAAATCTCTTATGTTTTATTTTTCTTTCAATGTTTTCGGATAGGTTAAATGTTGATAAAACTTATCAAATATGGTAAATATATTTTTTCATATCTTTCATTTTTAATTTTTAATTTTCTTATTATTCATTGATACTAACTATTCTTTATTTACAAAATGACAGTCCCCTCAACATTCCTTCTAAAATCATCAACATTCATTTCATAATCCAATATCATCTAGTGGGCAACATAATAAGTTTATATTATCGACACTTTCTCATTATTATACCTATATAATATCCATAATCAAATATTATCTAAGACTAGTATTTCTTAAAATATTAAAATTATAACATAAATTATCAATTAACTAATAACACTAAAATGATAGAGTAATTAAAAAAAGCATTACAATTACTGATGCTTTAAAAAGAACATAATTTTCATTGCAGCGGTTATTTAACCGCTACAACATTTGCAAAAACAAGTTGATGCAATTTTTAAATTCTAAAAAATTAGCGGCAAAAATTTGTAGCGATTTTAAAACCGCTACATTTGAATTCAAAATTTTTTGCACCATTGTTACAATTTCATCCAATATTACAAAATATTTGCCGCCAACTTTTAAAAATGTTTTGCCGCCATTCAAGCTTTTCCCGCCTATTTTTAAAAATTCATGGATGTAGTTAGTAGTGATTACTAGATGGCTATAAATAATTCCAATTTTATCTTGTAGCAGTTTATGAACCGCTACAACATCTTAACAGAATATGTCATCTAGATGTCATCCTATAGGGGTGATCTATAAGCGCTACGAGTATTAGTAGCGTTAAGATACTTGAGTAGAAGTTTTTAATAACCGCTACAAAACAGCTTGTCACGGTGCGTTTTGTAGCGGTTTCTTTGACCGCTACGCATGTCATTAGTAGTTATCGAAACCACTACAAGTACGCGGTTTTAACCGCTACAAAACATCGTTTTTTTTTTTTTTTTTTTTTTTTTTTTTTTTTTTTTTAGTGAATACTGAAGATGATTTCCAAAACAAAATGCAAGAGAAGCCGAGTGTGATAACTCTCCAATTCGTTATCTTTTAAGATTCATATCATATAAATATTATTGAGTTTATTTTATGATTTTTCCTTTATAGTTTTGATAGATTCAATAATACGCCATATTGGAATTGAGCTTTGGCCGGAAGTGAAAATGTCTCCTATTGGGGAATAGACAATGCAGGATGGTGCTACTATTTTATCTTTTTCATATATAAGATGTTAATTAGTTGTTTACATTTTAATTTTATTTTTGGGGTTAATATAACCTTTTGTCCTTATAATTTGTCCTCATTTTGGTTCCCCATAGTTTCAAACTATAAGTTTCAGTCCAACAAGTTTCTTCCTATCTAAAACACTAGTCCCTATGTTTTAATAAAAACTTGTATCATTTTTTCACTTAAAGGATCAAAACATATGGTTTGAAATTATAAACTAAGGACCATAATAAACTGAGGGCAAACAGTGAGGACCAAATGTTATATTAACCATTTATTAACAATTACACCTTTTTAAATTTCTATTGATTAAAATTGATTTAAAAAAATATTATCAATTGTTCTTATCAAATTTAAATGCCCCACATATTTGCTAGAAAACAACAACACAATGGAAAATTCCAACTCAACCAACTGATCATTTTGAGTGATATATCAAATTCAAGCCTTTTAAGAATTGACAATAAACCAAATTGCCTACCCTTTCTACTTTAAGTCCACCACTTTTATTTAGCTTCAGTTAGCATAGCTTGTTTATTGATATGGCCGTTAAAGAGTCATTGACAAAATAGTCTTGACAATGATGGAGTGGAAGAAAAGAATAAAAAAATAAACAGTAGTATTTATTTTATTTTTTTGTGAAGATCCAATATCCTGGTCCCACCTCCTTTTAACTCGGAGGCCGGATTTATTGGGGGTCTAAACTAATCCAGATTGAGCCTAGCATGACTAAAAGGGAGGCAAAGCTCTACCACTAAATATTTAACACTGTTGCATTCTCAAAGCTGGACCTTGAGACCTCTGGCTAAGTTGATACAACCCCTTACCAGTTGAACCAAGTGCTTAGTGATTTAGTCAGTAGTATTAATGTAAGAACAATATGCCAGTTATAAATGTCAAAATAGACAATAAAAATAATTAAAAAGGACAACCACAGGCATGTAAGATTGCCATGGTCCACATATATATTATTGCCATGACTTTTCTGCTTGAAGAAGATATATGTGCGTGGATCACTTTGGACGAATGATGTCCTCCAAGAGTGCGGCATCAAAAACTTATGCTTCTATTTCTTCCCATCTATAGTGACCTTAGAGACACACGCACTCTACTCGTTCAAGCCTTTTATCCGCGTATATGACTTTCGTTCAACAGCTTCCACTAATGTCTCTCTGCAACATTATTTTTATTTTTCGTAACGAATATTCAGTACATATTCAGTACTGTTTCCAAGTAAGCATCATCATGCTGCAAATCTTGTATCTCTGTTTTTGTTCTTCTAAAAGATTGAATATGAAAACCTGCTTAATATCAATAGCCTTTATTTATTTAGAAACATATATAGGGGTACATCTAGTCCAATATTTTTAACTCCCTTAGATCATAAACATAGAAGCTAGATAACTAATTTATATAAAGTGAGAAAATTAATTAAGTTAATTATTTGTATAAATTGCGTGTTTGTTTCCTAAAGAAGCCATGTCAATCATTTGCATTGGATACTACTCCATTAATTTTTTTTTTTTTAAAAAAAAAAAGAACCTTAATATGTAAAATCAATAGAGAGAATTTAAGAAAAAAAATTATAAATTTGGCAGATAGAATAGATTGGGGTTTTGTTAAGATCAAAGCACACTCCTACTATTAGCTTTTGCATTTTGGACTAGAGGCCGTATTGTGTTTTAAGAGAAATATTACATTCAAGTACTCATATAGTTTGTCTCAAGCAAAATTTTTTGACGTAGTGTCTTCCTTTTCAAGTATACTAGTGTCTTGATTACTGTTGTGGAATTTTAGAGAAGTTTGTTTCTTTCAAGCATGCCTGGAATTGATGCTACTGATTCAACGAGGTACTTTAATTCTTTTCAAGCATGCTTTTATATACTGTGTTTTGTTGTACATTATATGAGATACGCATCGGTGAAGGGTTGATGAGATGATGACGATATAATATAGTGAACACAAGGCTTGCTTCCACTTCAGGTACATATTTGGATAGGTTTATAGAGGGTGAACATATGACAGTAATCTCTAAGGCCCCGTTCCTTAATACTTTACTGACTAGTTTTGAAGAGGAGGAACTTGGAGCAATGACGCCTCCTCTTTTATGCTTTTAAGGAGAGAAGTCGTAGTATAGGTTTGGGTTCTTTACTTTTCGCCGGGTATATTTCGAGCACTAGAGTAGCTTTTCTTGATACAGCATGGGGTCAGACTGTAGAATTCTAGATTACAATCTTCATCCTAGATTGTATCGCATGCTCAGATCTTCATTGCATATTCGTCCTCACGCCAGGTAGCAGAGTAAACTTGTTTTGTCCTATTGATTGTCTTTAAATGCTTTATCTTGTATTGTTGTTAGGTGTATATATATATATATATTCGATTTTCTGATATGTGTTAGTCTCTTTTTCATTTTTCCTGATATATATTGTATAATTGCATTACCGGGTCGTTATAATGGTATCGATATATTAGTCTTTGTTTTGTGTTTAGATGCCTGCTCTTGTATTATTATGTTGGATTAGGTGCAGATTGGCCAACGAACTATTACTTTAGGAGCACCCAATACAAAAAACTTTTAAGTGGACCAAACCTATTAAAGAACTTTTAAAAATGTAAAGTCATGAATATTGGGGTTAAAGAAAACAACACCGTTAAAAAAAAAAAAAAAAAAAACCAACGTCCGTTAAAATGTCAACTTTTTAAGGGTTAAAGTGCAGATTGACCAACGAACTTTTACTCTAAGAGCGCCCAGCTCAAAAAAGTTTTACTCCAAGAGCGCCCAACACAAAATAGTCCATTTACAATCCACCCAAAATCCGACTGTTGAAAATCCTTCTTCGGACCCTTAACCCTATGCATTGGGGTTAGGAAAAATGAATGCAACAAAAAAATCACAAATGTAATTAGTAGATTTTATTTTGAGTAAGAATGATAAGATTTCGAACGTGACTAAATAAATCCATGTGCAATCCACCCAAAATCCAATTGTTGTAAATCCTTATCCGAACCCTCCAACCAAGTGCATTGGCGTTAGGAAGAGTGAATGCAACAAAAAAAATCACAAATATAACAAGTAAATTTCATTTTGAGCAAGGGTAGTAAGTTTACCAACTTCCCGGTGCAAGTGCAAATTCTGAATTTTTTTTTTTTTTTTTTTTTTTTTTTTTTTTTGCTTCTACTCTTTCTAACCCCAATGCACATGGTTAGCAGGGTCCGGGCAAGGATTTGTAATAGCCGGATTTTGGGTCGATTACACATGAACTTGCTTGGGCATGTTTGAAAACTTACTACCCTTACTCAAAATGAAATTTACTCGTTATATTTGTGATTTTTTTGTTGCATTCACTTTTCCTAACCCCAATGAACATGATTGGGGGTCCAGACGAGGATTTGCAACAGTTGGATTTTGAGTGAATTGCACATGAACATTTTTGTGCTGAGTGCTCCTGGAGTAAAACTTTTTTGTGCTAGGAGCTCCTGAAGTAAAATTTCGTTGGTCAATCTGCACCTTAACCCTTAAAAAGTTGACATTTTAATGGACGTTAGTTTTTTTCTAATGGCATTGTGATGACTTTTCATTTTTAAAAGTTTTTTGGTATTTTTGGTCCACTTAAAAGTTTTTTATGTTGGACACTCCTAGAGTAATAATTCATTAGACAATCTACACCTTAACCTATTATGTTATTGGGTTGGACTTCTGATATATATTTTATATATGTGTTTGTAAGGCTAAAATACAAGAAGTTCTCAAACATTAGATCAATTGCATATCGCCTTCCTAATATTTAAAAGTTTAAATTAAGGACTCTAATGCTTTATGTTTTGACTATCAACTCCTTTGCTATTAAAATGTCTGTTGAAGTTAACCGATTTTGTCGTATAATAATTTTTTTATTATATATAGTGTTATTCAAAAAAAAAAACACTTGACATATGGCATGTAATTCTAAGGATTCATATTTTTCATTTTAAAAGACCATGATCAAATTACTTTTAATGTGTTTTAAGTATTTTTTTTATAATTTTTAAATATTTAAGTATTTTAGAAACACTTAAAATTACGTGTAAAGTGCTATTCTTTAAATGACATGGTATATAATACAGAAATTGAAAATTTTGACATAACTAAAAACCATTAACTTAACAGAAATTTTAACAGTACTGAGTTGATAATCAAAGTATAAAATATTAGGGTCCTTAATTTAAACTCTTAATGGGCATAGGTTAAATGCGTCACGGACTAAAAGTTCAATGGTCGTTATGTTGTTGATTTATATTTATTGTTATGTATTCTTCTGTGTGTTCTACTACTTTAATTTGTGCATATATTTAACAAAATATTATATGTGCATTTATATTAACTTATAAAAAAACACACACACACACACACATATATATATATATATTCGCAAATAAACATATCGTAGGTTCATTTCAGCTCAACTGGTTAAGGCATAAGCATGCGCTCGTGGACTCGTGGTGGAAGCCACAGAGGGACACCGTGGCGGCTGGTCGGAGGGGGTGGCTGGCAGTGGCAGGCGGCTAGAGGGGTGGGCAGCAGGGAAAGAAAAGAAATTAGCAACAGATTTTTCCCGCAGAAAATTCCATCGGTAATTTTTGACAAAATTGAAATTCTGTCGGGAAATTAATTTTCTATGTAAAATTTAGTAACAGAACGGATTTCATCGGTAATTCCGTTTCCGTCGGTAATTCCATCAAAAAATTGAAATTCCATCGGTAATTTGATTTTTTGTAGCTAAGTGTTAATTTTAAAATATCCAAAATCTAAATACATTCAAGGATCAAAGTGTAAAATTATCCATGAACTTTTATCTAAAATGTGTCCAACACCATATACTTTTTAGATCTACAAAAACACCAATGACGATTTAAAATGGGATCAAATATTAATGTTAGGACTGTTAAATATAACCTAACTCAGTTACTTGTAGTGGGGGTTCATGTTATTTTTGCATATGCATTTGCAACAATATTAGATTATATGTAACGATCCTGACATTTTTTTCTCCTATCTTGTATATTCATAGATATTTCATCTACGAATAGCATTTGGTGCTAGACACATTTTTAGTAAAACTCATAAGTATTTTTGCACTTTAACTCTACATCCAAACTCTAATATCCAAAATCTACATATATACACACATATTAATCAACCAAAACTTTCCAAAATCCAAAGTTAAGAACATATATAATACATTACCAGTGCTGAAATTTAGATATACGTAGGTTGAGGCTATTTTTCCATTAAAATGACTTAAACCAAGATGTACCTCACCTTCTATACACCTTTAATCCAATGCCTAAATTTTCAAAAAAAAAATTTCATACTTCTTTTTTATTTTTTTCATTTTTTCCCCTTTCACCTTGGCTTGTACTTTTCTTTAGTCTTTAGGCTTCATGCCCACAATATTCTTTTTTTTTCCTTGTTTTTTCTTTTTTGTTCAATTTTTTTTTTTTTTTTTTTTTTTTAAGTGTCCCATTAATCAGACAACATTGTTAGCTCTTGTATTTTAATGATCACAATCTCTGGGTTATTGAATTAAGTAATTCATGGTTGAATTGAGAATTGCTCAAACAAAGATGTTTAATCTAATGTACTGTTAGAGCCTTTTAGGAAAGCATGCTCGAGCAGAGCCAAGTAATGCTCGAGCAACAACGGGCTAAGACCAAATCCCTTGCATTGGACTTGCATACTCGAGCAACTCTAAGACCTTGCCCGAGCATCATTGGGGTCTCTGAAAAAGAAGAAGTAATGCCTTAACAATCTTGCTCGAGTAGCCCGTTGATCCTGCTTGAGCATCGTCAAGACAGTAACATGAATTGCATGATTAGACATCATGCTCGAGCAAGAGAAATTCCTTGCTCAAGCAGCATCGAGGTAGAAGCCAAAAATATGAGCTTCAATGTGTCTTGCTCGGGCAGAGTAAATTGCTTGCTCGAGCACCATGCTCGAGCAAGAGGAAGACCATGCTCAAGCAGCATGTGTCCAAAACTCTATTCTCTCCTTGTGCCCGAGCATGATAAATCTATGCTTGAGCACAGGCAAAAGGTTTGCTCGAGCAGAATCATGGATGTATTAAACTCTCGCCTCTATATATGTCTTGCTCGAGCAAACATGATGGCATGCTCGAGCAACAGCGAATCAAACCATTCTCAAGAGGCTTGCCCGAGCATGAATTTATTCATGATGCTCGAGTAGACAGAGAAGCTTGCTCGAGCATCAGCGACTCTGATATGCTTTTTACCTGATTCAAGTAAGGCTTGTCCGAGCATGATAAAACCATGCTCGAGCACCATGCTCGAGCAAAGACATTTTCTTGCTCGAGCATCGGCGACATAGAGCACCTTTCATGTAATCTAGAGAAGCTTGCTCGAGCAGGCCTGACTTGTTGCTCGAGCAACATCATCTCTGTTCTTCAAATCCCCGACTTCCGGAAATCGTGAATCTTACTATATCACTTTATTACTTCTGATTATGACTCATTCCTATTACCAAATGCTATTAACAAGTTTATTCATGAGTTTCAGATTCTTTAAGGATGGATTAACATCAGATTTGAATAAAGTGAGTTGTGTGTTAGAAGCATTAAATGTAGCTACCTAAACCGGTGATAATCTTGGATACCAATACTCTGATCGAAGTAAAGCTACCTCTGATATTCTGACTGCGCATTGAAGGCTATTTCACAACGGTCAAAACAAAAGGAATGAAGAAGAGAATGTCGTCACTGTAATTTCCACCTAAAATATTCAAACGGCGAAATTCTTGAGAAAAGCCTCATCAGTGTAACGGACACATTTAAGTCCTTCAATAGCTATTCCACAAGCTTCAACAACGGTCATTAATTACAACATTTATAAATAGCCGGAGCATTGAATTCACCACCTACCAAAAACGCTATGCAATTAATTCGAGTTAATATTATTCGTTGTTTCAATTGTTTCATTGATTTGTACTTTAGTGTTTAATACTATCTCTACTCGTGAGGAGTTCTTAAACATTTACTTCATTATCGTTTGAATCTTAAGGTTGAGGAACCTTAAGAGAGGGTGTATCAATTACAACTTGTAAGGGGGAGTGGAGTCTGAGAGTGAGAGGACCATCCTTCGTTTACAGAGTGTGTAATTGTTCTTAAAAGATAGTGGAATCCCAGGTGTTCGGGGACTGGACGTAGGTCAGCGATTTTGGACCGAACCAGTATAAATTGCCTTCTCTATCTTATCTCTCTTGCTCTGGTTTTATTTGTCTCCGTGTGAGTATCGCGAAAGAATTTTGAGATCACCTATTCACCCCTAGGTAATATTCCATCTTCAAACATTTCTATCAAAATGATTTAAGTCAATTGATACGACATAGAACACTTTTTTTATATCTTTATATTCGATGTCTAACTTTTTAACGTGGGGCATATTCTAATAACTTGAAGATGTTATACTTTTTCAAGACTATCAGAAGTCATTAATTCACGAAAACTTCAAGTGCGAATATCTTATTAAAGGCCTCTTTTCATACAATGACTTCTAACTGTTTTAGAAAACTAGAATATCCTCTTAATAATATTTATGTTATGAATATTAATATGTAGATATTCATTGACTCAAATCCTAGTAAACATCTACTCGACTGCATTTAATACTTTATTCTACTTCCTCTCCATTACATTGATGGTGACTTTTAAGGTAAGACTCATCATGGCCTATAAATAGAGGTCTTATATGCAAGCATTGTAATCACACAAAGTGAATGAGAATTACTCTCTTCTTTCTCTCTTAATTTTTCTCTTCTCTTATCTCTTGCTATCTTATCCTTGGTTTCTTTTATTTTAATAACATGTTGTCAACATGATGTCTCCGACAAAACTATACTTCTCTTGGAGTTACCTGAACAATTTCCTCTACTTTCTTTTTCCATATCTTTATTTGATCTTGATCTATTAAGGATAATCTAAGCCACTATATGGAATTAAAGCAATTATTTTACCGATTGTCATAAACATCAAGTTCCATGGCTTAGATTAGAGATTGTTATTGTTTTTATATCTTACTTTAATCTCATTTACAAGTTCTTCTATATTATTTTTGTTGTTATTATAGTATGGCCAAAAGCCATACACCTCTAATTTCATATTCTGAAATTATATCGCCAAAAGCCATATTGCTTTAATTTCCTATTATGAAATTATATGACCAGAAGTCACTTTGATATGATATGGCTAGAAGCCATAATCATTTGATTCCCTATTATATGGTCAAAAGTCATATACTTTTTAATCTTTTTTTTTTTAATCGGATGGCTAGAAACTATATACAACTTTTATTTATCTTAAAGATAAAATGTCAAAAGCCATATAATTTTATTTATCATGAAGAAAAAGGCCAAAGCCATATAATTTTACAATGAAGATAAAAGATCTAAAACCATATGATTTTAATTTATCATTTTGAGATTAATTGCCCTAAAGCCATGAGAATTAAATGGCCTAAAGCCAGAGAAAGTTTTAATTTTTCTTGCAATATCGTACTTTGTAAATTATTTGTTGTCTTTACAAATTTCTTCTTATTATCGTTTGTGTTATTATATTGCATTTTTATATTTCATATTTTATGAATTTCCTTTTATCGCATTGGTCTAAACTATGTTAAATCTTGTGAAATTTAAATTTATGGCTCTCATCATTACATAAAAGAACTATTTATCTTGATTGACTTATTCATGAATTTTCTATGCCACCATTTGGATAAAGGTTTAAAAATAGAATATTTGACCATAAAAAACCCACTTGTTCTTGGAACAATTTGAAACAAAGGTATGACTACAAAAAGACGGTTATCCTTCCAAAAGCTCGTTATGAGTGGACTTTAAATTCGTGAACAAGTACAACTTTGGGTTTACAGTAGCATGTGTTTGGCAAACCAGAAGTTTGCCAATGTAAACCAAAAGTTTACTGATGAATTTAAAGTTTATCATGACCGGTTAAGCCATCCCAATTCAATCATGATGCAAAAAAACAAAAAAAAAATATAGGAATCCATGTAGACATACCCCAAAGTGAATACAAATACCAAAATTCCATGATTTCTTATGTATTTTGCATGTTCCAAGGGAAAGTTGATTATTCAACCCTTACCAAGGAAAATAGAAAGTGAGTCTTACTTTTCTAGAATGAATACATGGATCTATTTGTGGGCCAATATACCCACATGTTGACTGTTAAGTTACCATAGGTTTTAATTGATGCATCAACTAAATGATCACATGTTTGCTTATCATCTTCTCGCGACCTGGAGTTTGTGAGATTGCTTGCTCATTTGATTAGATTAAGAATGCATTACCTTAATTATCTTATCAAGAAAATATGTCTTGTCAATGTTGGTGAATTTACTTTGCAAGATTTTAATCAATATTGTATGTCCCTTAGAATTAATATTGAACATGTAGCTCATGTTCATATGCCAAATGAACTTGCAGAATTATTGGTTAAACAGTTGCAATTAATTGCAATACCCTTATTTATGAGATCTAATCTCCCAATTTATGCTTGGGGTCATGCCATTTTGCATGCAGTAACATTAATTCACATTAGGCCAACAAGTTATCCTAAAGGTTCCCCCTCACAAATGGTTTTTGGTCGAAAACCTAATATTTCCCATCTATGGATTTTTGGTTGTGTAGTATATGTGCCAGTAGCACCACCACAACATATCAAAACGAGTCCTCAAAGAATAATTTGAATATAAGTTGGGTATGAATCTCCTTCAATCATAAAATATTTAGAACCATCTATAGGAGATTTATTTATGGCACAATTTGTTGATCATCATTTTGATGAATCACTTTTCCCAACTTTAGGGGGAGAAAATAAGTAGTTGGATAAAGAGATTAGCTAGAAGGAATTACCGACTCATTTTGATCTTCTTACAAAACAATGTGAACTGAAAGTTCAAAAGATAATTCATTTACATAATTTATCTAGTCAAATGTCAGAAGCATTTATTGACCAAAAGAAAGTGACAAAATCACATGCCTCGGCTGCTAATGCTTCTATCAAAATTGATGTCCCTGAAGGATAGCTTATTGCGAATGAATCTAATGTACATCTAAAGCGTTGAATCGGTTCCAAAGGTAAAAATCCTCGAACAAGAAAAGGAGCTAAAAATATCAATAGTCAAGTAAAGGATAATCATGAAAAGTTATTAGTTCCAGAAGAGTCGTCTCCTCCTGAAGAGTTATTAGCTCCATAAGAGTTATTATCTCTAAAAGAGATATCTCCAAAATAAAATGTTGTAGTCCCAGAAGAGACCAAGGTACCTAAAATGTGTGAAAATAATGAGATTTCAATAAATTATGTTAAGAATAAAATCCGATGGGACCGAAATGAAATCAATGTTGACAACATATTTGCTTATAATATAGCATTTGATATTATGAATGATAATGAGGATCATGAGCCAAAATTTATTACCAAGTTCCAAAAGCACAAGTCCTTGAAAGACTCCAGTGCCAAAAGCACAAGTTCCTAACGAACTCAATATGCCAAAAGCATCAAATGCAAGTTCTCGAGAACAATACTTAATTAAGTTAAATAAGTCCATGACTGGCTTGGAGCAATTAGGGCACATGTGGCGCAATCGACTAAGATATTTGTTGAAAAAAGGATACAAAAATAATCCAATGTGTCCATGCATCTTTATGAAAAGATATGAAAGTGAGTTTGCTATAATTGCTGTTTACGTTGATGATATCAATATCATTGGAACTCCTGAAGAGCTTAAAAACACAATTAAGCGGTTGAAGAAAGAATTTGAAATGAAGAAGTTGTGAAGAACAAAAATTTGTCTTGGATTACATATTGAGTACCTCAAAAATGGGATCTTTGTATATCAAGAAGCTGACATAAGGAATATTCTAGAGTGTTTTTACATGGATAAATCACATCCATTATGTATCCCAATGACTGTAAGGTATTTGTAGGTGTATGAAGACCCATTTACACCTCAAGTAATTAGTGAAGAAGGTGATGAGGAACTACTTGGTCCACAAATGCCATACCTTAATGCTATTGGAGCACTGATGTATCTCGCTAATCACACATGTCCTGATATATCATTTTTTGTTAATTTATTAGCAAAATATAGTTCTTCACAACACTAAGGCATTGGAATGGAGTAAAATAAATTCTTCCTTACCTCGGAGGCACTATGGACATGGAGTTATACTACTTAAATGTCTCCAAGCCTGAACTAGTTGGTTATGCATATCCCATATTTTCATCTGATCCACACGATGGTAAATAACAAACAAGCTATTTGTTTTCATGTGGAGGTGCAACTATTTCATGTCAATCTATGAAACATACTATATCAACCACATCATCTAACCATGTAGAAATTCTAGTAATACATGAAGCAAATCAAGAATGTATATAGTTGAGGTCAGTAATACATCACATACGAACCACTTGTGGTTTATCTTTAGACCAAGTCTCAATAGTCCTATATGAGGATAATTCTGCATATATTGTCCAACTTAAAGAAAACTATATCAATGGTAAGAGAACAAATCATATTTCACCAAAACTCTTCTTCATTCATGACTTTCAAAAGGATGGTGAAATAGATATCTTAGAAATCTGTCCAAGTAAAAATCTAGCAGATTTATTCACCAAGTCACTTCCAAGTACAATATTTGAAAAGCTTGTCCATGACATCAGTCTCCAAAGACTCAAAGATCTCAAATGACGTTAAATTTGTTCAAGTAAAAATCTAGCAGATTTATTCACCAAGTCACTTCCAGATACAATCTTTGAAAAGTTTGTCCATGACATCAGTCTCCGAAGACTCAAAGATCTCAACTAACGTTATCAATAGGGAGTGTCAATACACTTGTACTTTTTCCCTATCTAGGTTTTGTCCCAATGGGTGTTACTATAAAGGTTTTTAATAAGGAAGCACTAGATAGTGTATCAATGAATGAAGTCTCTTTTCTTTTGCTAGGTTTTTGTCCCATTAGGTTTTTTTCTAATTAAAGTTTTTAATAAGGCACATTCATAATAGACATCCAATATGGAATGTTATAAATATTAATTATGTGAATTTTCTTTCACTCATATTCTGATCTACACCCACTTGGCTGCATTGCCCTCCAAGTTTCATTACTTACCCTCCAAGATTTCCTATACATTGATGGTGACTTCTAGTGTAAGACTTATCAAAGCCTATAAATAGTGGTCTTGTGCAAGCATTGTAAACACACAAAGTGAATAAGAATTACTCTCCTATTTCTCTCTTAATTTTTCTCTTCTCTCATCTCTTGCTCTCTCATCCTTAATTTCTTTTATTTTCATAACAATTTATTATATATACTCATATATGTTTCTTTTATCTGTCGATTTTCTAATATTGAAGTTTAGTGGAATATAAAACGAATATAAAAAATTGTAATACTTTCAACAGACCTGAATATTAGATTCACTTTGTAGATCAAGTTCTTCATTAAAGTGGTTCCTTATAGGACCAGAAATAGTATTAACTTTTTGCCTTGCTATGTTTGAATGTTTCTAGCTACTATTGTATATATAGCTTTAATGATGCAAGAGGTTGGTCGTCAAGATACCCCCATGATAATTTTAAAATATGCAGAAATATTTTTACAGTTATAAAAAAAGGGGTAAAGGAGCAATTTTACACAAGAGCTTTGCCTCAAGGAGCACCCAGCACCTCGAGCTTTTTTCTAGAGCAAAAGTACACACGTGGTTACGTTTTGGGAGCAAAAATACCATGGGACGTTAGTTGACCGTCAACTCGGATGGAGTGAACAGTAACGTTGATATGGACAATGACTAGGAATAAAAAAATTAAAATACCCCCGGCCAGTGAGGCCCACCACCGGCCACCCCATCGTCGGCCGTCGGCCGCCACCCCACCCCCGGGGGGCGGTCGGTTGCCGGTGGCCGCCACGGTCGACGGCCTCCGGAGGGGGCCGGTGGTGGGGCCCAGTTTGGGGGGGGTATTTTAAGTTTTTTTATTCCTAGTCGGCGTCACTCGGCGCATCGTTCACTCCATCCAAGTTAACTTTAACGTCTGGTCAACTAACGCCCCGTGGTATTTTTGCTCCCAAAACGTAATCACGTGTGTACTTTTGCTCCAGAAAAAAGCTCGTGGTGCTGGGCGCTCCCTGAAGCAAAGCTCATGTATAAAATTGCTCCTTTACCCTAAAAAAATGCAACAGATATATAATAGGGTAAAGGAGCAAAATTACCCATGGGCTTTTCCCTAAGATGCACTCAGCACCACGTGCTTTTCGGGGGAGCAAAAACACACATGAGCTTTCAAAATAAGTGCAATAATACCATCACTGTTAAATTTCTTTAAGCGACGTTAAGTGCATTGGGAAAATACTAAAATGCCCCTAAACTTAAAAAAAAAAAAATCAGTTCATATTCAGTTCCTTGAATCGAGCAACCCGAGAATCATATTCAGTTCCTTGAATCAACATCGTCAAATGCACAACATTACATATTGGGGTTCAATCCGAGCAACCGAGAAACCATATATGAACAAGAAGGTGATTAGGAACTAGTATCCGAAAAAAAAACAAAACAAAAAAAAAACCCCACGATCGAAATTCAGAGGGGCGAAAGACAGGAAACACATAACCAAAATCGAACACATAAACACAACAACCAAAATTGAACTATTCCACCATTGAATCACTGCAAGCCCAAAATCAAACGAGAAAGAAGAAGAAGCTTCCATTGCAAAAGCAGAGTGGTTGTAAGCACATACACCAAGCACGATCTATGTGCATTTTCATCCCAAATGGCTAAGAAATTTAGAGATTTTAACAGTACTAACCATATTTTAACAATACAAAGCACACCAATTCTGGGATGAAAAACACACAAGATTTCCAGATCTAACAGAGAAAGGGAGATTCCGAGTCGGCGACGGACGGCAAGGCTGGACTCGCAGAAACCTCTGGCGAAATCGACGATGGGCGGAGGAGCGGACGGCAGAGATGGACTTGCAGAAACCTCCGATGAAATCTACGATGGCGGACGAGTGGACGGCGGGGCTTGACTTGCGAAACCTCCGGTGAAATCGACGATGGTGGAGGAGCGGACGGCGGGGCTTGACTTGTAGAAACCTCGGTGAAATCGGCGATGGGCGGAGGAGCATCGGCGACTAGTCTTGAAGAAGCCTCCGGCATGGCGTTTGATCAAATCGACGAAGGAGACGATGGCGTTCTGCTTCTGGTCGAAGGAGATGGTGGAGGTGACGAATCTGTGCCGGTGATTTTGGAAGTGGTGGCCGATCCGAGAGATTTAGATCTGAAGACGGGAAGGAGATGGGATTTGAAATTGAAACGCGTAAGAACGGGAAGGGGATCGTCCAGAGGAAGGAAAGAGGGAAGGGTAGTTTGGGAATTAAAAAGACTCTTACATTTTTGTTTTTTTTTCTAAATGATGTGGGCCCCACCTAAACTAACGGTTGTTTAAGGGATTTAACGACATGGGTACTTTTGCTCCCATTTTGAAAGTTTGTGTGCATTTTTGCTCCTCCGAAAAGCACATAGTGCTGAGTGCACCTTAGGGAAAAGCTCATGAGTAGTTTTGCTCCTTTACCCTATATAATAATTACTTGACAGTCATCTTAAAAGACTATTAAGTAAGTCCATTTATTATTTGACTTCACACACACATATATATGCACTCCTTTTTTGATAAGTAAGAATCGTCAAGTATAGGTTCAATTGTTCAAAGTTCAAATGCCACATGCATATTATACGTAAAATAATAATAATAATAATAATAAAATAATAATAATAATAACCGACAAGTATGATTGTTCTATATAGTACTCCCTCCGGTTCTAATTATAGGAACATTTTTGTAATGCAATTCTATACTTAGGACCCGAGCCCTTTTAGTATGCATTTTTGTTTTTTTCCTTTTTAAATTTATTAATTTATATATATATATATATATATATATATATATTGTATTTGTTATAGAGCTATTTATCTATTTAACTACAAATACATAATAACTATATTCTAATTTTATGATTTGATTTATTATTTTTTGTAAATAAAGATTATGGATGTGTTCATGATACGGGAGAAGAATTTCATGATATTCTTACTCATAATAAGGCTATTACTCAAAGTGAAGAACAATCAAATGTCGTTAAAATTGATGATAGTGAAAGATGAGTAATAATAGTAACTCATTAATTCCACATACAGTGATCAATTCTTTTTATGTTTTATATGAGTTATTTTGAACATGGTTAATTTTGATTATGAATTTTTGTCTTATTTATTGGATGATTCTTTTGTAATTTACTAATTATTTTTTTAGAAAAAAAGCGGAGGAAAAATAGTTAAAATTTGGAATTTTCAAGATTCCGGATAACCAAATCACAACTATGTGATATCATATTTTCAACCATCATATACTTATTTACAAGTGTGTTTTTCATAATCGTTTGGTGTCTCCATTGATCTCATTTCATTTCCTTTTCATTTAATGTATCCATCATTAGATCAAATTTTAATGATCGTGATTTATTCTATTTACCATGATAGATTTTTATTGGTTTGGTGTCTCAATCTAAACATGGATTTTGTCAATTAAATAGCTCCATCTATAACTATCTTATTATAATTCATTATTTCAGTATTGCAAACTCAACTAATATCATTAAGAAATTTACTCATCAAATGTATATGTATCGGAAGATTAACTACTATCACATGAAAATAACCCTTAGTAATCATATTTAAACACCAAGTGATCTGTCAATTTCGTAATTATATAAAAAGAAAGGTAGAGCTGGCTCTGGTGTTTGCCATAACACTTTGCCACCAATAACAGTACATGGTGGGGAGAAGAGGTTTTTTCTTTTCTTTTCTTTTTTTAAATAAAGGAAAGGCAGTTATATAAGTATTTTTAATTTAGTTATAGTCGCCTGAAACTTAAATGAGATTTCTCTGTTACATCAATAGATTTAACTAAAATTGCAATTAAAAAACTAATAGAAATAGACGGGTATGAAATACAACCCAAAGATAAATATTTCAAATCAAAATAATATTTGCAAGCTATATTACGGTATAACCAAAGTGGGTTGGTGCAAATTTAGATTTTATTACATAGGTTTTGTGAAAATAACTTAGAAATGCAATATTTTATCCTTTAAATTATAACAAAAATAATACGAATTTATACATTAGTGAAACTAACATTAGGGAAAATGCCATCCGTCAATTCTAACTTAAATTGCTTTAATGTATTTTAAATTTTCCTTGCAATTTGGAAAATAAAATATTATAATTTAATTTGAAGATTGAATTTTGCTTTCAACTAGTGGAATATAATGCTGTTTTCAATTCCACTCGTGCTCTTGTTTTGTTTTCGAACACATGAAATGCTCAAGGTCATTGATATACTTATTGATTCGTAGAAACAAATTAGGAAATATTAATTATTTTTTCATATGTCACGTAAATGGAAAGTAATACTACTGTAGCTTTAATATGTGTTCTTTCTCAAATAATAGGCAAACATGGTAGGACATTTGCGTATTACATTTATTAAAAAACTAGGTAAAAGTGCATTTCTAATCCTTTACCTTTATATAAGATTCCATTTTGATTCTTTTATAAATTGTTCTTTCAATCCTTTAACCCTAATTAAAAATCTTAACAGAAAAATTGCTTATATAAAAATTTTAAATGTTGGATAAAATATTCTCAAATGCAAACGTATTATTGTTAAATTTTAAAAATAATACTCCCTCTAATCCTAAATATAAGATAAAGTTGACTTTTTTGGAAAGATTAAGCAATCTAATTAAGTTACTTTAAAGTATTTATATTTTTTGTTTTTTGTCCAAACTATTTTGCATAACTTATAAACTGATATATAATATAAAGATACACAATATATAATATGATTAAATAAATTATTTAGTTTCCTTTGTAATGATTAGCAGAAAACATATACCGTGAGACCAAACTAAAAGTATGATAATTTATAAAATTAAGGGACAAAACTAAAACTGTGAAAGTTAAATCACCAAATATGCACTTTTAATTATCCGAAAAATTATGTTCTTGGATTTTGTGAGGGGAAAAAATTAATTTTTTTTATAAATATTATAAGAGTTTCATAAAATAAACTTTACAAATTAAGTCTTGGTTCAATTTCTGTGACTGTGAATGTATGTACATGCGCGCGTTTAGATACACGCGCCCCTCTTATCATTAGTTGAGAGTATACAGTCATTCCACTAGAATTTGTAGATGTTACGTTTACTATGAATATGAAAACTTCTGAGATAGGAAAGGTATAACAACTTTATCTATTAACGGATAATAATAATAATAATAATAAAAGAAAATTATTGCGTGAGGTTATTATATACATTGAACCAGGTGATGAAAGGTTAGGTTCAAGTCAACTAATAATCTTAAAGTAATAAATCAAATTTCTTGATGTTCTTCGATTGAAATTGAAATAAAGGAAGGAAAAAAAATAAAGAATGTTATACTTTGTAAAAGTTAATTATATTTCATGAGATCTACGTGGAAAGATGGGATTAGACTGAAACTTAACCCCCACACTAACATTAATATAATTGATAGTAAACACTAATCCAATTAAATCAAAGCCATGGCTGATGATTAGGTAAAGTTATAATTGATAGCAAACACTTCGACATTTGAATCCCTAACATTACAAGTAAAGTTTGATTTTGAACTCGGTTAAGTGCCATTAAGCCAACTCATTTTAGATTTTATATAGAGAATATTGATTCAATATAAAGGCTATGTCATTTTGTGTACTCCAAATTTTAAGATTTTTTGTTTTTTTTTATAGGCCGGAATTCCTTATACCACTACCAAAAGTCACCTCTTGGTCATGCTTGTTGCTTCTTTCCTCTCATATTTCCATATAAAATATAACGATAGTCGACATGTTTAGGTTAGCGGTGACTCATTTTCTATCTAAATTTTTTAGAAGCTCGGTAAAAAAAAAAAAAAAAAAAGTCAAGTTGTAAATATAATTTGTGTTTGGATTGATGGTGGTAAAAGTGGTGAGGCCCACATCAAAAAGTTGAGAACTTTTTGGAAAAAGTTATCCCATGGAGCTTTTTCATTAACTGACTTTTAAGGGTTCTTTTTTAAAAAAGCCCAGTGAACTTAAAGCTCAACTCAAACACTCCATTTTCTTTCTTTTTCTTCTAATGCTACTTTTTTCTGGCTTTAAGTTACTTAAACCTCTTTTCAAAGAGGCCTAGTATCTTAATGTAATAAGTCTCAAAATTCAAAAGTCAATTGATGAATCATGAAGCAGATCGACCAATGATGAGATAATTATATTTATCAAAATTAGTTCTTAGCATTGCTTGAGGATTTGAAATTTGACTTATTGGTAAAAGATTTTTCTTGTAATAGTAGTGATAGTTATATTTTCTAGTGATAAAGATACTCCCAACATCTTTTGTCAATTATTATAATCATAACTTTTGATAAGAAATTTCATTACTCAAAAAGAGGTGTGATATAATACACTTTCTGCTAAAAATGTCCTTTATTTGTTTTACTTTCATAATCCTCCATTTAAGTTTAGAGAAAGAAAATACTAGACAATATAAAATAAAAATATAGAAAATTATAATAACCCATTTTTTATGTATAAATTGAATGACCCTAAAAGTTATAATTTTTTGTAAATGGTGACACCCCATCACCAGGCATCCGGCGTCTTTTCTGGACCCTAGCTTTTTTAACTGGGCTAAATATCCGAGTAACCGACTAGTCCGTGCTTGAGGACTAAAAGTGTGTCTTTTAATGGGTTATCTCCTCTCTCTCTATAAGGAACTAATTATCAATGTTTAAATTTTTTATTCATTAATAAAACTAATTATCATGTCTTTTTTCATGTAGCAATTTAAACTGCAATCTTGAGAATAATTTTTTAAAATATTGATTGTAATATTTCACAAATTTCATAGTACATCTCCATCTCCACATATACAATAAATTTCCCAAGAAAGAAAAGAAAAGAAAAAAGAAAAACCTTTTAGAATGTGGAGAGAAGAACATCATTTCCGTCACTTCAACATTACTACCTCCATTATAAACTACATGCCTTACTGATCAACCCTATCAACTGTTGTTAGGATCACGATTGATGATTGATATTTCAAAATTCATTTAAATCGAAAAATTTTTAACGTTGACCACAATAAATCTCATTCATTTTATAGAATATTTTTCGAAAGAACTACATTCATTATAAAATAATGAATTTCACTTTGGTACTCGTCAGTTGCTTCCATCCCTTTAAAAGAATATGAATATCCAACTTATATTAATTTAAATCCAATATTATCTTTTGATAAAAAAAAAAATATATTCAATATTATCTATTTGGGAAAAAAGGAATTTTTGGTTATGTAATTTTATATAAATTTTTTGTCCCAAAATTTTTATGAAGTGTCTTTTATTTTTGAAAGGGTTATAAAGCATACTCCATTAACTCTGAAATTATATTTTTGTGTCACTCATTTTTATTTCAAAAAAAAAATTAAAATTTTTATATAATAAAAAATTAAAATTAATATGTCAGTATTAAAAATATTTTTTCAACATTAACCCCTTTTTTATTAATAAAACCAATGGTGTTAGAGTTAGAGAATTAAAAATATACTTTTTAAAATTAACAGATCAAAATAAAATTGTCTAAAGTTAGAAAATCAAAGATTTACTTTTGTAGGGGGAGAAAATAAGTTCTATGCTAAAGGTGACTTTAAAGATAAAACAAATTTTAATGTCGATCCCTTGGATTTTTTTTCATATTTAAACCTTTTAAAACTAACTTTTTTAATATATCATATAAATAATTTTTTATCCAACCGCCTTCTTTTATAAAAGTCTATCCAAATATAAATAACATTACAGTAATTAATTTTTAATCCAAATATAAATTTGCAAATGTTAATCCAATATATCAAATCCCGAAAATATATTCCATGACAACACAAGCATGTGCGAGTGAATAAAACCACAAAAAATTATTATTTTAATTAATGAAAGAAGAAACACATATATTGCTGTGACACATAACTTCTGGTGAAATTTATTTAGAACCCCACACACACAAACACACATGCACACATGTAATTGGAAACAGATCCTCCCGACATTTCTCATGAGCTCATCTACATTGATTAGAAAGATGAGTTGGACTGTTGATTGGGAAAATGAAATAAAAGTTAAATAAGTGATAACTTAATGACGTGGCTCAGTTTTTATCTTTTAAATTGATTGAACGAACGGATATGATTTAGAGATTGTGAGAGATAATGATGAGAAAATGGATGACAAGATAAACCGACCTCATGTAATTCGGCTTCTTGTGAAGCCATAATCATGATTCTTGAGAAGTTTCCATCTCCTACATACATAGCTAGGCATCATAATGCGTCCAATTTATGATTGGGAACACTGTTGAGAAAGAGAGGCTTATTCATGGATCCATTTACTTCACATTTCTCTCAATTGAATGATCATTATTTGAAAGAATCGCATTGCTCCAATATACCTACACACTCATTATTTGTTTTCTCGCATAAAACAAAAATGGACAAATAGAAAGATCAATCACATCAATATCATTTGATACTTTTTAAAATAAATAAATCCTAGCCCATGATTTTCATAAATCAATCCATTAACTAATTTATTTAACAATTACAAAAAAGACTAATTTTATCAAGTCAATGGCTGTGTATTGTATTGATAAAAGTAGTGCTTTTTGGCTAGTGCATATTTAATTTGATTTTATGTTGGAAACTATCAACCAAAATTGTGATTTTAAATACCTTTTAGTTTTTACTCGCTCCGGTCCTGTTTATAAATTTTAAATAACTACATTAAGTAACTCAAAATGGTTAAAATTTATTACAACAAAGAATATGTAAACAAAAAACAAATACGGCTTCTCTTTTTCAAAACACCCTTATTTATGGAGAGGGTGATTGTTAGAGAGAGAGAGAGAGAATTAGTGGGGAGAAAAAGATATACGAGAGAGATGTATAATTAATTATGGATAAAAATGAAAAAAATATAACAAATGTTCAGATATTTTCAAAGTAAAGCTTGTAAAAAAAAAAAAAAAAAAAAAAATAATAATAAATAAAGCCTGTTCAAAAATTAAAGCTTATGAATAGGACGAGAAGGACTATATATTAGAAAAGTTTGAATGCTGAAATCATTACACGCCCTTATGCTCCTGTTACAGATAGTTGGCCTCTGGGGACCTAGAGGCACCACCATTGAAAGTTGAAACCGAAAAAGGACTAGATGGAGGACCCAAATTTATTATTCATTGTTTAACTTTTGTAAATAATCACATTAATTGATCTTTCATGGTTTGAAACATGGTGATCTATTCAAAATTTGAATGGCCATAGTAATTTTTTTAGGAAAAATAAAAATTCTTGAAAATATATTACTCTAATATTTCGGTTACTAATGTAGCTAACAAATATGGATTATTTCCATATTTCTTGGTCATTTATAAAACTTGTTTAAAAAGATAATTTTTTTAATATTCTTGACTGCATTAATTAAGTACATGTATTTATATTACTCTACTTCCTTTTTTAATAGTCCCTATATGCTTATTATATAGTACCCCTTGTAGAAGTTTTTTGTGGTATTAAATATAAGACCCTATACCAAATTCAGTAACATTTATTAATTCTTCTTTCTCATAAATAATCTTATTAAGTACTCGCTCTGTCCCTATTTATAAGATCCTTTTTTTAATAGGTTTGTTCCTTTTTATAAGATCCTCTTTGAGTTTTTCGGACTAATAAATGCACTTTTACTCATTTTACCCTTTAATTAATTTCATAACATTAATTAAAATGTTGATTAATTCACTTTACTCTTTCAGGTCATCTTTTCTCCATACATTCTCTTTAATCATTTTTCTCATTTTTACTCTTTCTTACTCATTCATAAATAAGAGCATACCTATAAACAAAATTATATTTCTTACATACGTATTATTTTTAACTAATTTTAACTATTTTACTGAACAATGCAATTTAGTTAAAAAGATGACCTTGTATATAGGGACGGAGAGAGTATAATATAGAGAGATATATTATAAGAAGACATTAAAGGTAATTAAGATAGGTTGATTTTAATTGGTGGATAATATTGGAAAGTACTCAATAATAACTGTTTGCCATTTTAATTTTAATCCTTGTGAAGCGTAGTTAGAAGGGTCCTATATAATGGACTAGATGGAGTATAAATATATGTATGTATGAAACTTTTTCATTGTCACTACTATAATTTTGTTTAGGTATAAAAGTAATTAGAGTTAAAGTCCAATTTTACCTCAAAACTTTTCACGTAGATGTTATGCATATCTAGAAGTTTTTGTTGGATCAATTTCATCCCGAAAGTATTTAACTATTAACATTTTTAACAATTAGGGCTGACATTTACTCTATTTTTAATACTAAAGGGATAAAATTAAGCAAACAAAAAATTTTAAAATAGGACATTAACCCAAAAATTCTACAAGAGCTCAATGTGTGAGATGGAGGGAATCTATCATCTTTAACCATATATATAGTCAAATGTATTTTCAAAAATGTACAGTTCTTTTATATGCTCTGAAATTCGAGCTTCTGGTCAAAAATAATATTTAAAAATTTAAATTTAAAAAAAAAAAAATCACAGACACGCTTGGGCTGCTGGATACTGCTTCGTTTTTGTAGTGCAACAAGGGCACTTCGAGCTCACAAAATCATTTACCAGAAGAAGGTACGTCTTGAGATCATGACACGTGGCAAGATCTAAGTTCTTAAGATATGGAGACTCTCTGCTACTAAGTCTCAACTCCTGCCCCACGTCTGCATAAACCCACTGCAGGTCCTCCACGCGCTTATGCAGCCATTCAGGTAACCTTCCTACCTGGCCGACCCCATCGCCTGCCACGTCATCACTTCTGGCCACGAACCCCGGCACTTTCGTAATAACATCGTCGGAGTTAACTATTCTAAGAATCTTAGTCCCACTTTGTTCCAATCGCCGCCTGAAACTCTCGTTCCCCACGCGCGGGCCTCCAAAAGAAACCACCGTCACCATTGGCGCATTGTTCTTGAATGTGGTGGCTATGTCGTACGCGCTAAGAATCGCGAGTGCGGCACCTAGACTGTGACCAGTTATCGTCAAGCTTAATGGCTCATCTCCGTAAGATCGGACAATCTTCTTTACTTCTTCTCTCACCATTTCCCGCAAACTTGGAGTCTTCGGTGTCTTCGATGTGTAAAGACTTAAAAACCCTTTCTCCACCATGGCTTCTCCTCCTTTACCTCCCATGTCCTCCGGCAAACTCGTCAAGACGGCGCGTGCATTTTCCAACCACTCCAAACAAGTGCTCGTCCCTCTCAGAGAGATCACGACATCGCGTCGGCCGAGCCTTGCGATCTCCTCCTTGTCCTGACACACCGCCACGTAACCTATCCAACTACACAAATTAAACTTCCATGGCACTTTATCAAGCCACTTCGGCAAGTGGATCCCGCATGTTGCACGGAGGTTTCTCGTTATCCTGTACCCGGACTTCTGAATCCCCGATTGGCTCAGGAGCGACCGCTTCGGGAAGCGGCTCATAGCATACGTTGGAGATGACATGTCGAAGTCGAAGGAACGGTACGCTGCGTTGACGAACTGGCCATATCTGAGGATCTCGTGGCGGAGGGTGTCGTCAAGTGGGTCGAGCATCCCGTCCCAGTTGCTAATCCCTTGATACTCCATCCATTTTCGTCTGAGCTTCGGCAACTCACATTGCGCCGGCGAGTCGTGCTTGAGCCGACTCCACGAGAGCTGAGACTTCTTGAATGGCAAGTTCGTGGTGGTGGCCGCGACCGCCGCGGCGGCCTTCAATTGGAAGGGAACAGGTAAGGAGTTATCAGGCAAAGAAGTGGATGGAGGTTGGTGAGAAGCTCGCAGAGGAAGCCTCATAGCAGTGAAGAAGAAAGAGAGAAAGATAACTCTTAGTGAAGATAGATATCTCACTCTCTTTGGTTTATGAATTATGATCCCATGAGTGTGTTATATGGTGAATAATTACCATTGAATTTATATATATAAATGTAAATATAATGAAGAAGGGGAAGAGGACGTGGACGCCTGGACGGTGGAGAGAGAGAGGAATAGCGGGGAGAGAGTGAGTGAGTAACTGAAAAACGGCTACGGACTGGGGAAAAGAAAGATGAGTGACGTAAGTGGTGGTGGGTCCCAAAGATCCGAATGTTGAAGATTACGACAAAGAGCTTTCCGCCCATAGGGGGAACGTGAAATCTTCAAAGACCTTTTTTTTTTTTTTTTCCCCAAAGGTGAAGCAGAAAATCCGTTCTGGAAGTATTAATCTAGGAGTAATATTATCCTAAAAGTTTTTCTTGTCTTAATATTGCCCCAAAAATTTCAAAATATATTACTATTGCCCTATTCCATTAAATAACTAATGTTGACCGTAAAAAAATTGACGTTGTCTGTTAATTTTTTAACGGAAATATACAATTTTGCTATATTTTAAAATTTCTGAGGCAATATTAAAACAAGAAAAACTTCTCGGGTAATATTACTCCTCAATGAAAACTTGCAGGGCAAATTTGCTAACCTTTTTTTTTTCCTCAAAGGATTCAAAGACTTTAACAAAGGTCCATAAGCACCACCAAACGCCTAGTTCAACTAGTTGGGATTGTACTAGTTTAACCAGAGGTCTCAAGTTCAAGCTCTGGGAACGCAATAGTATTTGGTGGTAGAGCTTTCCGCCTTTGTAGTCCAACCCGGCTCGATCCGGATTAGTCTAGACCCTGATAAATCCCTAAGTTAAAAGAGTAGGTCAAGATACTACAAATAAAATAAAATTAAAAAAAAAAAAAAAAAAAAAAAAAAAAAATACAAATGAAAAAAAAAAAAAAAAAAAAAAAAAGTTCCATAAGCCCGCGTTGGAGAGTAACCATCAAGGAGCGTGAAATATTAATAATAAGTCAACGCAAGAATACATACAAAGTTACAAACTCTTGCTCCTTATTTCCTTTATGTTGAAAATTAGTTCATTATTCTAGTTTATATATTATTTTATGTAAAAAGATATATTCTTGTGAAAAATAAAAAAGGAGGCTCCATGAACTAGTTCTTATATAAGTGTTGCTTAGCACTAAGGTAAAAAAGTTATTGGTAATTAGAATTTAAAACTGCCACCTCGGATACTGATCACTAAGTTACTATATTATGAAAAGAGTTACGGAAATGAATTTATTCCTGGCTGAAAATGCATGAAGTTATTAAAAATTTTATTATAAAATCAAAAAATATAGAAACACATTTTATAGAAATTTATAAGATTAATTATAGTTACACACACAGAGTTTATGCCATTAAGTAAGATGCTGTTAAAGTTAACAGTTTATGCCAAGTCAAAAATTTTTGTATTTTTTATATGACATGTAATTTATAAAGAACACTTTACGTACATGTAATTTTCAATATTTATATTTGATTTAAAAAAGGCTTGGCCATTTTATCTTCTCCTCATAAAATCCTTTTCTTCATAAAATATAAAGAAAAAAACGACACTCTTAGAGCCATAAAAGTAGAGCCAGATGGAGCACTCATTCCTGACATAAACATCTTAATATTTACCATTATCGTAGTTCAACTGATGACCTATCTTAATATAGATTATATTTGTGTGTATTTAATATACAATATATACTTATTATTAATTAGTTAACAGTAATGTGATTTCTTTTTTTATATAGATATACCATATTTTATCCAGGATAAAAATGAATTTTATTCAAAAAATAACTTCATACGTTTTTCCTTTTTAATTTCATTTTAGTATTATTTTACTAATAAACTAACATAGAGGGATTTTTATCGGAAAATTCAGAAAACATATAGGGATATCTCAAAAAAGAAAATGACAATCAATACCTCAATACTCCCTTATTGGTATCCTTTCATCACTTTTCCTTTGGCCAAACTTATTCTTCCCTTATTCAATTTATTTTCTTTTATATTCTCTGGTTATTCCAACCATAGCATTTGAAAACATTTATTGGTAAAAACAAGCTATTTACTTATTTTTGTCTTTCCTACATTAATACCTAATCAGGAGACAATATAATTCAGTACAGGATGACACCTCTTTCATGAAAAAAAAAAAAAAAAAAAAAAAAAAAAAAAACACATTTACTTATTGCCACTTGCTACTTTTACATAGTTCTTGATATAAGAGTTAATTGACTTGTTTTTTAAAGAATAAGGAAGCTAAAAATATTTCTTAATTATACTATATATTGTGTACCATTATATTATATACATACATACATACATACATATATATATATATATACACACATATATATATCAGTTTATAAATCAACACATTAATTTGAAGAAAAACTATAAATATAAATAATTTAATCTAATTTCTTTAGCTTCCTTAATCTCTTACAAAATTTTCAACTAAATTTTATATTAAGGAGTGAGATGTAGTAAATAATCATGAAATAGAAGGAACAAACTATCCCTATTTATGTCCTTTTAATCTTGTTTATGTTTTCATCTTTATCCTTCTCTTTGAATATAATTTACTTAGATCTGTCAAAACAATCCAACAAGGATTTTTTTTTTTTTTTACCTGAATCCAACACGGATTTATATATTCCAAAATATGGGATTATCTTATGATCGTTTAGATTATTGTAATTTGTAAGGCTCATAATGCAGAAGAGATAAATAAAATGCATGAATAATGTAATATTCATAAATGGATTTTTCTTTCGAAATTGTAGGATTTTCCTCTGCCAATAATTCTCTCTGGTATAACTAGATAATTTATTTTATGAACAAAGGATTGGAATTAAACATGTAGATATTTGTTTATGAGGCGAGATTCGTTTTTACCATTCATGCCAACCATAGTTAAAATTAGAATGCTTAACATTATTAAATTATTTTTTATAGATATTTTTCTGCATTATATATACCTCATGGTAAATTTTTTTATTTGGCACTTAGAGAAGTAAATTTTTTTGAAATTTTAAAAGACCGAAAGGTTGTAACAGTAGAATTTTTTTTTCTCCAAACTACTTAGTTTATTATATATACTTTAGAGTTTTTTTATTTTTTTCTCCAAACTAATTAGATTGATTAATAAACTAATATATAATCTAAGGAGACACAACATATGATATGATTAAATAACTTATTTAGTTTCCATAATCTTTCCAAAAAAAAAGCCAACCCGGTCTCATAATTAGGAGTAGAGGGAGAATTAGAGTTTAATGAGACAGGTTATCCTCAATCACATGAATTTTCAAGGGTCACTTATTCTTCCTTCTATGTATTCCCTTTCTAGTGAGAATATGGTGCACCAAAGGCTTGAAACTTACGGTCACTTATTCTTCCTTCTATGTATTCCCTTTCTAGTGAGCATATGGTGCACCAAAGGCTTGAAACTTACGGGTTCTAAATAAAAGATATATTAATTTGGTCTAAAAATAATACTTGTACAAGTTATCATTAATTAACACGCTTTCAATACACAATTGATCCTAATATCACTAATAGATAACAACTCGGTTCCCCCCCCCCCCCCCCCCCCACAAAAAAATTAGTGCAAGTTTTAAAGAAGTAGCGATTCAATGTTGAATGCAATATTCCAGTGAAATGATTGTATGATACAACTCATCATGCTGTGATTGATTTGTCTAGATTAAAGTATATATTGTCAAATTCAAGGTAGGTGCCTCCTGATTGTAGTCCTTTTTATAGTATAAGGAATTCCGTTTGGATGTAGTTTTTAGAGAATAGATTTTGGGATTTACGAGGTAAAAAGGGTTTTGGGGAGTAGCTTTTGAAATTTACGAGATAAAAATGACTTTTGAATAATATCTTTTGGATAAAAATGATACTTGTTTGGATAACTTCAAAACCTAGGTTTTGACAAAAGTTTGTCAAACACTCCAAAATTGTCTAGAAGCTATTCTACATAAAAACCTAAGTTTTGACAAACTTCAAAATTGTCCGAAACTATTCTCAGATCAAAACCTAAGTTTTGACAAAAGTTTAATAAACACTCCAAAAATTGTCCAAAAGCTATTATGCACCAAAACCTATGTTTTGGATCCAAAACCTAGGTTTTGTAAAAAGCTTTTTTTTTTTAGCTTTTTCTCTCTCCTGTGCCATTATCAGTACTTTTTTAGTATCATTTAGTATCCTTAAGTATTTTTTTAGTACCCTTCAGTACCTTAAAATATTTTTTCAAGATTAGTCATTACCATAAAATATTTTTTCAATATCCTAAAAAAGATTTTCAAGATCATGAAGTATTTGTTTAATATCATTAAATATCTTTTTAGTACCTAAATTTTTTTTCCAAAATTAGTCAAGACTGAAATATTTTTTCAAGATCATAAAATAATTTTTTAAGACCATGAGAAGTATTTTTTTTAATACCAGTCAGTATTAAATATCTTTTTAATACCCGTCAAGACTGAAATATTTTTTTAATATCCTAAAATAAATTTTTAAGATCATGAAATATTTCAAGGTACTGAAAAAATACTTCATGATCTTAAAAAATTATTTTAGGATATTAAAAAAATATTTCAAGGTATTGATTGATCTTAAAGAATAATTTCAAGTACTAACGGTACTAAAAAGATACTTAAGGATATTTAAAAAATACATCATGATCTTGAAAGTTTTTTTAGGATAATGAAAAAATATTTCAGAGTAATGACTAATCTTGAAAATATGTTTTAGGGTACTAAAAAATACTTAATGATATTGACTCGTACTGAAAAAAATACTGTTGATGGCAGAGGAGAGAGAAAAATCTAAAAAAATAACTTTTTCCAAAACCTAGGTTCTGATGCAGAATAGCATCTGGCAAAAATTTGGCAAATTTATTGCAAAACCTAGGTTTTGATGCAAAATAGCTTTTGGAAAAAAGTCAAGAAGGGGTGTTTGGCAGACTTGTGACAAAACCTAAGTTTTGAAACCCTCCAAAATAAGAGGAAAAAGTCAAGAAGAGCAAGAATATGTAATTTTAAGAAGTTTTGGGCCAAAAGTATAAATAAAGACCAAAAAGTTTTAAAGAAATGATATTTTAACTTGTATGCATGTATAAGTTTAGAAGTTAAAATACATAATGTAAAAGAATAATTAATTTATAATTACAAAATTTTCAAAATATAATATCATTACGATTTTGAATGCAAGGATTAAACAATCATGCGCATGAAGAATTACCTAACATCATTAGTACAAAAAAGAGCTTTAAGACCGCCTCATTTAGACCAGATTATAGAGAATCCGATCTAAAAAGTATGACCGTGGAGTTTTATAAATATAAAGAACTTTTTGGATCGGATTATAAAGGATCCGGTCTTAAAAGTATGACGGTGGCAATTTCGTAAATATATAGAACACTTTTAAGACCGGATTATAAAGGATCCAGTCTTAAAAGTATGACCGATGGCAACTTCATAAATATATAGAACACTTTTAAGACTGGTTTATAAAAGATCCGGTCTTAAAAGTATACTTTTAAGACCGTTTGTTTCAAAAAAAACCGGTCTTAAAAGTGTAAAAAAAAAAATGTATGACCGGTGGCAATTTTGTAAATATATAGAACACTTTTAAGACCGGTTGTTTCAAAAAACCGGTCTTAAAAAAGACTAGTAAGACTGGTTATTTCAAAAACACCGGTCTTAAAAGTGTTAAAAAAAAAAAGTATGATTGATAGCAATTTTGTAAATATATAGAACACTTTTAAGACCGGTTGTTTCAAAAAACCGGTCTTAAAAGTATATTTTTAAGACCGGTTATTTCAAAAAAACCGGTCTTAAAAGTTTAAAAAAAAGAAGAAGCTAAATTCGCTAAACCTGTTAAGTCCGTGAGTCTGCTTTGTCCTCTTGGTGATATAACATTTGCTTAGTTATAGATTCAACGAGTGTCCCAAGAGCCACACGGGTCAAATCCTCAGCAAGAATGCCATCCTCTTCCTCTAACCTACTCGCAATCTTCATAAGTCATCCCAAGAACCACACGATCAAATCCTTAGCAACATTGGCGGTGAGATGCTTCGAGGGTTTTGCGATGGTGTCGACTCCAATCCTTAGCAACGGTGAAAGCGTACTACTTTGAGGAATCTGGACGATGGCGACTCCTTCCTCTTCGATCTATGGCTCCTCTCACACCGCCTTCGCATAGATCCAGCTTAAAATCAAATCAAGATCTCTTCTTGCTTAAGTTTGTTTATTCCTACCTTGACCGCTCCTGCTCAGATCTGGACTTCGATTTTGGTTGCTTGAAGCTTTGCTAACACCGACAAGAGGATCCTGCTCAGATTTGGTTGCTTTAAGCTTGTGATTTTTTTGTAGATCTAGATTTAAATTTCACCTCTGATTTTATATTGATTCAAATTCAATTTCCATGGTGAATGATTTCTATTTCTTGTTATTTTTTTCTTATTTTTGGACTTTGTAATCATCTTTTTTGTTTTTCTTGTTGTTGTTGCTTCCAATCTTCTCTTGGTTCTTCGTTGCTAATGACGGAGGGCCATTCAAAATGTTGTCAGATCTGATGATTTGGGACCAATTGTTTCATTTGGGGGCTTTTTTATTCTGAAACACTTTTAAGACCAGATATTTCAAAAGTTCGGTCTAGAAACGATATTTTTTAAGACCGGTCGTTCATCCGATCTTAAAAGTAACATATTTTTAAGACCGCCTGGAACGAGACCGGTTCCAGATCCGGTCTTACGAGGCGTTTTTTGTCCGGTCTTAAAAGGCTTTTTTGTACTAGTGCATCTTTAACATTAGAACCTGGAGTTGAGGCAACTTGCCTTGATGAGTAGTGCAATCACTAGCTTGAGCTAGCCATAAACGAAAGAGTGACTCTTTGTGTTACTCACTTCAGCAAGTATGTTACTTGTCGAGGAGAATGACACAGTTAGGGCACTCCTCCTCTCCATGCCACTTGCTTCGACGAGTAATGTACTCGCCAAAGTGAGTCTTCAATTTTTATAAATAAAATAGGCTTGTCCTAGCCTCATTCTTTTAGAAACTCTGATACACAAAGAGGAGAGCTCTACTAGGGTTTCGTTTAGGGGCTCTTAAGGGTTTTAAATCATCAGGTAAGTGTCCCTAGCCCTGTCTTATTCTTCTTTTTCTTCATAGATTAATGTAATCTTGTTATCTAATCTAGGGTTTGAGAACTCAAATCGGAGATTTTTCTAAAAGATTGGATTCTAAGGGCTCTAAATCATCAGATTCTTTGATATGCATGCTATAATAGTTTTGTCGTCATACTAATCAACAATGAGAAACATTCTAATTCTTCAATGATGATGATGACATGATAGTATGTGATTGATGTTGTATAGTGTGATGACATATGATTGATGATACGCATGTCATGTAACGATAAATGATAACCTTAGATAGAGTTATATGCATATAGGGAGGATGTACGAAGAACTATTATATATGTGTTATGTGACCACATGGTGCGATGCTATGTCTTTATTGTGCGTCATAACTGACAATAGTTAGCAGGGCAGTATTCCCTTATGCAACACTCCAGTGTTTAGCAAGCAATATTCCCAAAGTACCAAGAGTATTCTTGAGGGCAGTATTCATTACTCAAGGAACTCATGGCCCCTTGTGTGGTCGGTAGGACTTTGGTAAATTTACACTACAATTGTGGAGAGTTTGTGAGAGTTATTAGTCAAATAAGTTAACTTAGCCCATGGATTCAGTCGATGGAAATAAGGACATATGATGGTATAGGGTAATAATTGAACAATTGATATGCTTTATTGTATAGCCTCTGCTTATGTATATGTATTGCCTTATTCCTCTATTGATATCTTCTGCTTGTTAGCCCCACCTTGCACCTTATGTGTAGTGCTAGTAGGTGAGGTGAGAAGGAATTATGTTACTAAGACAGTGGTCTTACTCTATTACTCTCCACAATTTTTAGGTTAGACCTTAAGGGACGATGTGACTAAAAAGGCACTAGAGACTTGAGGCTACAGCTATGAATAGCCACTTCATGTTTGTTTCATTTCCTTTATTGTCATGTCTAGAACGTGCATCATGAATTATTATTGTTGAACTTTGTCTACTTTATTGTTTTGGAATTTTTGTGGTGGATGGCCAGAGGCCTAGAATTTAATTGAGATTATTTTTTTTTTAAATGAACTTAAGTCTACTTTTATTATTTATAGCATAGACCTAGTTAAACTATACTGGTGTGAACTTTGGGCCAGAGGCCTGGAGTAGAGCTCCCTTTGGTTATGATATATGTCACAGGTTTTTAATTAACCAAGATAGTCCAATATATGTTCACTCCTTTACCATCATGGTTAAGCATCAAAATGAAAAGTGATGTCATGAAATTATAACATTGATAGTCGATAAGGAATCAATTCTTTTCCATCGAGGTTATCCCCTAAAAAAATTTAAAAATTACATTAAGAGTACAGTATAGTAGATAGCATGTTACACCTTCTCACCGCCGGCTCCAACAACCCCAACTTTGAAACCTGTTTCATCGAAAATCTGCTCCCAGAAGGATCGTCGCATGACCAAAACACAAACATCAGCAAAAAGCTGGTAATCCCGATCAAAACACAATTTATACAACTCATATATATTAATTAAATCAAAAATATAATCACATAGTGATTGAATCAACTATCGTTCAATATTATAGAATAATAATAATAATAATAATAGATAAAATATTTACATGATGATAAAAATATCATTTTACATATATATATATATAATCTAAAATATCAATTTCAATACTCATCATATCTATACATTCACATCGGATCAAATATGACTCATTATCTTTATTAATTTCATTTGGACCCGGAAACCTGCCAGTCCATTTAATTTAGTGGGAAGAGAACCATGGTAGACCCGGAAACCTGCCAGTCTACCCTGTGACCCGGGAAACCCTGCCAGTCACAAATAATCAAATTGGCCATAAAACATTTCTTCCTAATGTGCACACCTCTTCCCAAAGTTGCTACTAGTATCCCGAGTTACCACCCGAGATACCACTTTGAGAAGAACGGATATAATCGGTTCACATCAAATAATATATCGGAGGCATAACGCCCAAAGGTTGTGTTCATCACTTGGGAGGTACCGTCCCAAGCTATCCTCCCACCATTAATTTATTACAATCACACACAAATAGAAAATTCAATCAATCTTGTCACAATTATCTTATTTAAAAATTCCTTCATTGCATATATTTGTATCATAACTTTCCAAACTCTTCAAGAGTATAATAATTCAAATATTCGATATAAGGTCCAACTCATATTACAACTCAAATACCTATCGAGTAAAGTCTAATTATTTCAAAATACACTCATAATAAAATGGATTTCTCAATATATATATACACACATATTAATGAAAGGTATTTATAGATTTCAAAGAAGAAGAAGACAAGACGTACATATATTATGTATAATAATCAAAGGACATAAATATGTGTTTCAATCACGAAAACCGAGGCACCCAGAGTGTACATGTATATTCAATGATAAAGGGTTTTGCAAAATACTTAAATGCAAAGCAAGAAGGAGAAATATATGTATACAAGGAGGTGAGACGTTTTGCTTTCATAAAGTAATTCACGCTAACCGAAAAGGAAAACATATATATACATACACAAATACGACACATTTAAGGGTTTTTCACAACGATCGAGATCGACATGCAACAACTAACTCCTATTGTTCTGGGGATTCGGATTACCTGGTCTCCGTTTTGTTAGCCTCTTAGAAGAATAGAGAAAGAATAAAGGAAATAGTAGAAGAGAATAGTAGGAGAGTATGAGAATAGAATAGTAGAAGAGAATAGGAGAATAGAATAGTAGAAGAGAGAATAGTAGGAGAGTATGAGAATAGAATAGTAGAAGAGAATATGAGTGTTCAGGGTTAGGCTAGACCTCTATTTATAACTAAAAATTAGGGTTAGCTATTGGTAATGTCATTAATAGGATAACCTTTGTCATGGGCAAAGTGATTAAGTAGTTTCAAAAGAGATTTTACTTGGCTATATAAAATAAAATAAATGGGTTAAATATACTAAGTTCACTATATATATGATTATAGTTTATTTTATGGACATATACTTATCACTGTTGTTATACTTTGCTTATATTTTCATGTGTGTTAGTCCCACTTGGCACCTTACAAGTGGTGCTGATAGATAGGGTCTGTAGAGACTGTTACTAAGAAAGTTGTCTCACTTTCTTACTATGAATATTTTTTAGGTAAGAGTTTGAGGGGAGGCACAACTGTGAAGACGTCAAAGGCTTGAATCTTCAACATTATTGCCTTGATGACCCTTATTGCCACAATTAGAGAGTTACATGACTTTGCATCACTACTATAAAAAATTCTTTTAACGACGTTAATTAACGTTTTTTTTTATAAAAAAAAAAACACACATAAGCTAAAAAGGAGGCGGTGGCATTTTTGAAATTTCAGCTTATCTTTCAACGACTGTTTCTAGATAAACAATCATTGAAAGTTATTCTCAACGATGCTTTTGAAAATAGTCGTTGAAAGTTTAACTTTAAACGACTGTTTCTTATAACCAGTCATTGAAAGTTTAATTTCAACGACCGATTTTTTTAAAATAGTCATTGAAAAGTTCACATTTTCATCTTTTTCAATCTAGCACTAGATACGCGCCTTTTGTACTCTCTCGTGCCTCTGAATCTTTCTCCTTCAGTTTCTCTCATGCCTCCACCTCCTTCTCCATCTCTGATCCACCTCCGAACCCTAGTCCAACCAATCGCATCATCTGGCCCCCTCTATGACCCTAACACGACCTCCGGCCCCTTCCCAACCTTTGCCTCCTCTCTGATGGCGACCCATCTCTTGTATTGATGAAGTTGGCATTTCCTAAGCTGTTAGGGGCATTATGAACTTGTATTGATGAAGTTGCTGGATTAAATTATTGATTTTATCTTGAATTGCTTCAGTTAGTTTGTTTAAATTAAGTTGAATTGGGTTATTGTTCAAATTTTTGGATGTCTTATTTTTAAGGAGAAATTATGCTGAAATTTTTTTAAAAATGAGTAAGGCAACTTCTTCCTTCACTCATATTCACATTTCATAATAACAGTTGTTCTAAAATTGAATGTTGTTGAAAATGGATTAGGTGGTAATAAAATGGATCATAGTTGGATGAATGCATTGAGAATTGGTGAAGAATATGAGAATGGGGTGAAACAGTTTATTGAATTTGCTAAAATGAATGCGCCTAGTAAAAATGTGAAGTATTTTTGTCCTTGTCTCAAGTGTTTAAATGAGAGTCAATGGGATATTGATGTTATAAAAGATCACTTACAATTGGTATCAAAGCCAAGGCTCGAGTCGTTGTGCCAGCGAGGACGTTAGGCCCCAAGGGGGTGGATTGTGAAGTCCCACATATCAAAGCCAAGGCTCGTGAGGCCTTGTGTGTCAAAGCGGACAATATCCACAAGCGAGCATCCGAGATGTTACAATTGGGCTCAAGTCGTTGTGGCGGGGTGGAAGGGGGTGGATTGTGAAGTCCCACATCAACTATGAAGGCAAACAAAACATGCCTTATAAGGGTGCGGAGACCTTTCGAATTTTGATGTAGGCCCAGCCAAAAACAAAGCGTTTTGATGGGCTAGGCCCAGCCAAAAACAAAACCATGAGGCCTTGTGTGCCAAAATGGACAATATCCACAAGCGAGCGCCTGGGATGTTACAATGGTGAGGAAGTAACTACGTGTGTGTCCCACGAGAAGGAAGTTTTGGATGTCGTAGATGAAGATAGAATGGAGAAAATTATTCATGATGTTGAAGTAGAATGTTTTACACAATCACGTGTATATGATAGTGTGTAAAGTGATGCAAAGACACATTTGTACCCTGGGTGTACTAAGTATACACGCCTATCAAGTATTCTGCATTTGGTTAACTCGAAGGTAGCTTGTGGGTACACCGATAGTAGTTGCACATTGTTACTTGAACTCTTGTGTGATATATTTCAAGTGGATAATGTGCTTCCAAATTGTATATATGAGGGAAAATCTTGTCTACAATGGATATGGATATAAAAAAATACTTGTGTTGGTCGATTTCCTTGATGGCAAGTGAACCAGTCAAACAAGTAATAAAGAGTAAGTAGAGTATCGTCCCACAGAGACTGAGATACCAAATGATGACACCAAAATTGTAGAATTAGTTGTGTTTACAAAGAGAATAAATCTGATTTGTTTGAGAGTTGTGATAGCTATACTAATAAACAGGAAAATAACTAAATGATTGTAGTCGTAAAAAGATATCAATAGAAAGATAGACTGAACTTGGAATCCTTTCTAAGCATATCAATCCCCCAGCTGCCTATACACATTGCTATAGCATTCATACTATACAACTCTCGCAAATGCTACAGCATGAACACCCTTTACAATGTTATTCAATTAACTCACCACGTTAATCTACCGAAGCTCTCGCATCCAATACATACAATCTTATTTTGTACTTCTCCCATATGTTTATGGCAATTTTTCTAGTTGCATTATCATTACAAATCAAGGTGCTATGGCTATGAGTGGTAGACCCATTCCTAAAGCCTACAATAATAGGTCAAGCCTTGCACCAACCTGCCTAAGCAATCAATGTTTCTCAGATGTTTAACCCCAACTCCGTCTCAGTAAGTCGAGGCCACTGATCTAGCCCTTAGCTCTCACTAATTGACAAGAAATTAAATCACTGATCAACAAATTGAATGTATTAAATTAAGAACTAGCAACTAGGTTCATTCTATACTTAGAAAATCATCCTCGTTCAGCCAAAGGAAGTTAGTTCATGACTGACGAGGGAATCGCAAAACGGAGTACTACAGAATAGCCCATGGCAAAAGGATTGACTGGAATTAAACAAAGGAAAAGAAACAGAAAGCTTGATAGATGTTTCGACGGCGTGGAAGAAGCCCTGTCACGTCACAACTCCACGTCTTCTTCACTCTGTCTCACTACCAGGAAGGATGCTGGGTTCTCTTGAAGTCCTCGTGCTTTGTAATTCTCTCCCTTTTCTTTCGAGTCTGGTCGTATAGGATTGGTCTTTGACTCTCAACGACTTCCGACCCCCTTTAGGGTTAATTGTTGTTTCCTTATATAGTCTGGTCTACTTGCAGCGTACGTTAAACGAACTAAGCCTTTCCTAATCTGTCGAGGTCCAATCGTATCTTTCTTTCCAATCTCGATAATTGATTCTGCTGATCTTGCGGAGTCTTCAAATCTTTAGTTTCGATCCTCCGTATCTTCTATTTCAATACATCAGCAATCTAACTGTTATTTTCGACCTGCACTATATTTCCTGAAACAACCTTGACAAAAGATCAAGATATATGCTCTGCTATAGCTTTAAGGATGCATTGTATTGTACTTCGATGAAGCTATCCTGATGCTATAGCATAGCATTGCCTATGTTATGTGACTTTCTCATAAAACCTCAAAACTTGCTCTTTCTTAGCACATGTTTAGAATGTATGTGGATTTTATCCTTAAGTTCCCTGTACAATGAATTAATGCGTTTTTGCTCAGATTAAATACAGTTAAGATCATATTCACTATACAATTCAGTCATAAAATACAGGAAAATATGGCATAAATAATGCTCATCAACTTCCTTGCCCTAATGACTGCTAAGTGAGTATGAAGGATAGAAAGGATTATGAAGGACTAAGTGAGTGTCTAAAATGTAAAACTTCATGATACAAAGTGAAGAAAGATGTTGGTTGTGGTAATAAGACAACGAAAAGGAAACCTTTAAAGGTTTTGTGGTATATTCCAATTATACTGTGGTTTAATCGAACGTTTGCTAATGTGAAAGAAGCAAAGAAGTTGAGATGACACTTTAACGAGAATATGTGATAGAAAATACCTTCGGAACCCGACTGACTTTCCACAATAGAAGAAAATAGATGAAACGTTACCGGATTTGGCAGCGAGCCAAGAAACCTTCAACTTGGGCTTTGGACAAATGGATCAATCCTTACGATAGTCTCAGTAGTAAACACAGTGCATGGCCGGTTCTCCTAATAATTTACAATGTACCTCCTTGGTTGTATATGAAACTCAAGTATATGATGATTTTGGGACCAAAACAACTAGGGAACATTATCGATGTCTACTTGGCACCTTTGGTGGAGGACTTAAAGAATTCGTGGGAAGATGGCATAGATGTGTTTGATGCATATAAGCAAGAGTCCTTTAAGCTACGTGCAATGATTTTCACCATGATAAATGACTTTCCTACATATAAAAAATTGTCATGGTTTTGTGTAAAGGGGCATAAAGTATATTCAATATGTGAAGCAGGCACACACTTCCATAAACTTAAGTAGGCGATTTCTTCCTCAATTCCACCCATACCATAGGCTAAAAAAGACTTTCAATGGTCTGCACATACCAAAGAAAACTAAAGATGGAATAGTGTGAGACTAGAATTGGTTGAGATGGGAATAAGGAGAATGGAGTGGCTCCAAAGGCATTAACTAGAAGGAGGTTTATAGATGGGTGGAAAGAATCAATGTCACCTTCAGTAAGAATCAGATGATTGAGGTGAGAAGAAATCTTCTTTGATCTTAAATATTGACGTAGTCTTGATGTGATACATATGGACAAAAATTAATGTGACAACCTTGTTGGTACACTTTTGCACATACCAAAGAAAACTAAAGATGGAATAATGTGAGACTAGAATTGGTTGAGATGGGAATAAGAGAACAACTACATATACAACTAAGAAATGATTGTAAGAGAGCGTATAAGGAGCCAATAGTGCTTACATTATCAAAAGACGAGAAAAGAAAGTGTGTGTAGGTGTTTGAATGGCATTAAGTTGCCACAAGGGTTTCCATCTTTCCTAGAAGTCAATCTAGACGACAAGCGTTTAATCTCGCTCTTGATTTCTTCAATCTCTGCATCGATCTTTCTCTCATCATCTTGCTCACACGTCTTATTCTTGTCCAAAACCTTCGAAGGTTTTTTCAATGAATTTAAGACGACACCGTTCGAATGAAGGGGCAAAATCGCGACCGAAGATTTGATAGAAATAGAGGAATTCACCATTACAGGGCTCAAATTTTCCTTGCTACGTTCAAAATCCAGTGATTTGAAAGGTTCTCGAACATGGGATTAAGAGTCGACAACCACGAAGCTTTAATTTTATGGGTACTTCATCATTGTCGAAGGCAGTATTGTCCTACACTTGAAGCTCCGAGGCGTTCATGGAGTTTGTGAATTGCAGAAAACTCGTGGCTTTGTGATTCTAGAGAGAAAATTGGATTATGAGGTCTGAAAGAATCTTGAAATGATGAATAATTATTGAAGAATTCTAGAACACATATCGAGACTATGAAAGGGAATTTTTTTATAAAAAAATTAGGGGCATTTTGATATTTTCATGAAAATAGTATGGGACCTACTACAAAAATTGACGGTGTTAAGTTAGATTTAACGATCATGTTATTTTTGCATCTATTTTGAGAGTTCATGGGTGCTTTTGCACTTCATAAAAGCATTTGGTGCTAGGTGCCCTTTGAGTAAAAGCCCATGTACATTTTTTGCAATTTAGCCCTTTTTTATGTCACTAATCCGCAAATAAAAATTTGTCTATTGTACTTCAAAATAAAAAACAAAAGGATGGTGATCCAATTTTGAATCTTGACAAAACACCACCTTTCACTACAAATCCACCTATACCAAGTGAAGTAGAATTGGTAGATGACAAAGAATATGCACCTAGAAACGATCATTGTGAAGGAATGAGGAAAACACATAAAGTAAGATTTTAAGGAAGAAAATAGGACTATGTGATTTTCTTACATTTTAGTTTGTTTATTTTATTCATTTAATTGCAATTTGCTTATCCTATCTCACCTTGATTTCTTAGCAGGAATATGACAAGTTCAGATGAGGGGAACTCATGTGGCTCACTTGTTAAGAAAAAAGCTAGAGGAAGCATAAAGCCGCAATTGTTGGTTGCACGTAATGAGGAACAAAGGGAGAAGATTCACATGGAATTTGATATAGATTTGAATCCAATTGACGAAGAGGAAGACAAGTTCATTAGCTATATTGGCTATTTGAGTTGAATCAAAGTTGTCATTCTATGGCCTGATTGGAAGGCAGTTCCAAAAGACACAAAGGCTATGATTTGGGAACAACTTTTGGTATATAACTTTATATCTTTATTTCTCTTGGTTCATATATAACTATGTTATGTTGTACTTTGTAGCAAACCTATGATGTTCCCAAAACCAGGAAGATGTACAATCATTGGATAGGGGAGTTCATGAGCAATGTAAATATTTCAAATCCAAGCTTACAACCCAGTACATTCGAGGCCAAAGATAAATAAGGATCCATGTCAAGATTATTCTTATCTTCTTGCATATGACTAGAGATTGTTTGTGTCATCACGATATAATCCTAAATTTCAAGTATATTTTTTTCACCAAGTATGAAACATTTTATTTAAATTTATTTGACCTCACTAACTTAGTTTTTTTCTTCTCTATTTATAGGAATTAAGTGAGCAAATAAAGAGAGGAGAGCTAAAAATAATTATCCGAATTGCATGTCTCATGGGGGTTATCAAAAGCTTTAAAAGAAGATCATGTAGTCTAATTTGAAAAAAAAAAATATCAAGGAAGTAATGTGAGTGCAAGGCCAAAAAAATGGAAGGTTGGGAGGATAAAGGGAGAAAAATACAAAAATCCAGTCGTTGGAAGGACTGTGAGTAGTTAATATAAAGTATATTTAAGTGTGTTTCATTTTCCTTCAAGATTGCATGTAATTAATTTATATTTATCAATTATATACTATAGGATGACCTTGAAAAGTAGGGTAAACAAGGCTCCTTCCCTCAAAGTGGAATTATGGACATCTTAGCAATGACGCTTAGGAAGCCAAATCACCTAGTCATGTTATATGATGGAAAAAGTGAACCTAGTAGAAAGCTTATGCCCATGGTCCAAGAGGAAGTTCGTCAATCAATTCAAGAGGAAGTTCGAGAAGATCTCAAGGTACAAATTCATCAGTCTCTTCGAGAAGAGCCATTGCAAGAGCTACGTGGTGAGAGGAGATCAATGGTGTTTTCTAGTATTCAAGTCGAGATGGGGCAAGAGGAACATAGATCTCAGGTTTGTAAATGATTTTAATTAAGATAACATTAAGTTTTGTCTTAAGTTAATCTAATTAATTTTTTCATTTCTCTTACCCGAAATCCCCGACCTTTCTCGACACCAAAGGCAATTACAATCCAAGAGAGTTAAGACATGGCAACCTTAGTCCTACACTAGAGGTTGGAGAACCTTACTCTCTTTTGTTGGATGTCCCATTGCTACGTATTGTTGCCGATGTGCTATCACCCACCATCATAAGCAAATTTAGGATGATCAATGTAAGGTGAATGTTACATGAGAGGAGGAGAAAGTTGTAGACATCTTGTTCCCCGATGATAAGGTTTCCAAACTAGGTGAGGCAATAGGATCTTTCATCCATTAGCCTTAACATCTTGTTCATATGGCGACAACACCTGCAATAGTAGGAAACACCCTACTATTACTTGAATTTTATTGACATCCTATTTATAATCTTTATTCTGTGTGTCAAGAAGAAGTGACAAAATTTCCCTTATTACAACAACTGCAAAATATCCATAAAAAATTTAACAAGGTCAATTTGTAGATGCCTTGTGAGTTGTGGGTAACAGAATGTCGTATCCCTTTGCAATTGATAGCAAAGATATTAGGCCCCGTTTGGTACGGGGAAAATTTGAGGAGGGAAAGGAACTTAGAAGAAGGAAGGGAAGGGAAGGGAAGATTTTAAAAGATGAGGGAAGATGAGTTTTTTGGTAGGAGAAAATGAAGGGGTAATAGTTTGTAAAGAATCAAGAAATGTCTATTTTACCCTCAAAAGTAATTAATTCAAAATAAAAAATATTTTTTTAAAATATGCTCTTATCAAGTTCGAACTTTTGTGAAAAAATTTCTCGCCGAGTTTGAACTTAAATTGAGTCAAGTTCAAACGTCTCCAAGTTCAAATTTGAGGGGTAAATTTGTCAAAAAAATGTGAATAGTGACATGAGAACTTGAGATCCCACCAATTTTGGTGGGATTTGATCTTCCCACATATAAGGGAAGATTGGTGGGCCCAGGAAGATGGGTTCCTGGGAAGATTTGCCTAAAATGCATACCAAACAGAGAAACTTGCTAATTTTCCTTTCCCTTCCCACCTATTCCGTGTACCAAACGGGCCCTTAGAGAATCCCTATCTTTGGAGGAGATATAGACATAGGATGTGTTACATTTGAGAACAAATTTTTGGCAATGAGGACGCCTCATAATTGAATATTTAATACACTTATTTGTATCTCTTGGCAAGGGTGGACCCGAGAAAAATATTGAAGGGGGCACAATTGTGGGGGATTTGGGGGTTCGGTGCCCCGAAACTTTTTTTAAAGGAAATTTTAAATGCATTAAAAAATAAATGAATATAAACAAGAAAAAAATATATCAAAAAAATATTTATGAAATCAAGTGAATATTAATGATGTAATAAGATATGCAATTATTTTACAAATCTATCATTTAAAAAAGCAAGGCTAAGTGTTGTTAGAAATGCAGCTACATAAATTATAATGAAGGGTGGACACTCAATAAGTTCAAGTACATATATTTTAATAGCAAAAATATATTACAATAAAAATAATTACAATGTCATTCTTCTAGGCCTTATTTTTTGAAATTCTATCATAATTGCCTTATTATCAATGCTATCAAATACATATTTTTCGATATAAGGCACGAAACAATCATTTAACCATTCATCCCCAATCCAATTACGAAGTGCAGTCTTGATGTATTAAAGGTTGACACTTCATTTAAGGGTGAGCAATCATTCAAACATGTATTATTATTTTATTTTTATTTTATTTTATTTTTTTAAAAAAAAAAAAAAGCACCCAAATTCAACTCAAAGCCTAGATCCGCCTCTATCTCTTGGTTAATAAATTTAGGACTGTTTAATTAATAAATAATGGGCTTTATGCTTATTTGGGCTTTGGGCTTTTAATTAGATTTAATTCATTTTAATGATAAAATTCTAGATTTATAGTGCTTCACTATTTTCACCATAACTCTTGAACCGGATATTCAATTAACCTCATTCTTGTCTCATATTTCAGATGATTCAAAGAGCTATAAATGTTATGAGGACTTGAAAGGAAAAATCGCATAAGAAGGCGGTCGAAAATGAAGCCAAAGTCGGACACATTTTTCTAGATTTTATATTGGGCCCAAATTTTGTAATTAAAGTTAATTTTTTTTATTTTTGTTTTGGGACAGACTTGTGGAGCCCCAGTCCATTTTCAAATTAGGCTTTTCCTAAAGTCAAATGGTGGCTGAAAACATATGAGAGATTATGTTTTTGTAGTTTTTAGAAAAAACATAGACTTTTCATTTTCTCTAAACATGTTCTTCGCATTCTTCATCTGTTCTTCGTTGTTTTCCCCAACCAGGCTTGGCTAAGTCTTTCTGATTAACCCATAGATTAGAGATTCCGCATTCCAGAGGAATCACGCTTAATCGATAACATTTTCACTTGTTTCTGCCTTCTTTGATCGGATTCTATTTCTAGATTTGGATTGAGTTTTTGATTAAAAACCCAGATCTATATATCCCAAGGACGTAGTTCGAACTAGATTGAAGTGTTTACTATGCAATCGCACAATGACACGCCATTGATTCGAACAAATTCCAGACGATCGTTTAATTGAGGGAATTTTCGGAAAAACGCAGAGAATTTGATTTGTCCAAAATCAATCACGAGTTCGGTTGTATTATTTTATTACGATGAAGGTTATGGATCCTGATTCTAGGTTAGTTGTGTTAATCTGATTGGCTTCATTTTCATTTACTGTCTTAGTTCTTGCTTTCATTTGTTAGTTCTCTAAGGGTTTTGATGATCTCCAATGATTGTAAACAAAGCATGAGGTTTTGCTCTCAATTGTTGTAAAACTCACTATAAGAGCAAACCTCGAGGTTTGCACAGAAACCTTGAGGTTTGGCCTTACAGAGGAGCATTCAAGGATTCTATCTTAACTTGAAAAATCTGGGTTTCACAAAATTGTGTGAAACCTCGAGGTTTGGCAAGAAACCTCGAGGTTTTGACCTATCGAGGAAACTCAAGTTTTCGCCGTTTTGAGAACCTCCGGGTTTGAGCTCAAATGGTTTTTCTCAAGTTTCTCAAAAATATGAGAAACCTCGAGGTTTCGACAAACCTCGAGGTTTCGACAAACCTCAAGGTTTGTCCAGGACAAAGAGATTCTGTATTTTTCCAAGTTTTCAAAACCTCGAGTTTTCTCTTAAACCTCCGGGTTTCGTCTTAGCCCAAAACTCGAATTTCAATGTTTAAGTAAACCTCGAGTATTGCTTAAAACCTCGAGGATTCTAGCATCCGAGAGAGCAAACGACTTTTCATCGATTTTGAAAACCTCCGGGTTTCTAGAAAACCTCTAGGTTTCTATTTTGGCCCAAAACTCGAATTTCAACATTTAAGATAAAACCTCGATTTTTGGTGAAAACCTCGAGTTTTCGGATCCAGAGCAAACGTCTTTTTCACCGACTTTTGAAAACCTCCGGGTTTCCAAAAAACCTCCAGTTTGCTCTTGGCGCGATTTTGCAAGGTTTCACATTCAAAGTGAAACCTCGAGGTTTCGATAAACCTCGAGGTTTGGACAAGCGAGAGAAACTAACGCTTTTCGCAACCTTGTAAAACCTCCAGGTTTGAAGAACAAACCTCGAGGTTTCTAGGTGTCTTCGAATTTCAAATTCTCGCGAATTTCTAATACCTTCTTGTTTGATCTTAATACTTCCTATGATTAATCTCTAATGTTTTTAGATATGTTTAACAACTTTATTGGTGAGTTTCAGATAAATTAGAGGATGTTTATTGAAGGTTTAAAGCAAAAGTGATGTTAGCACATTAAATGCAAACCCAGAAAGTTACATACTTTTAGGTAATCCATCTGCACACGCTTACAAAGAATTAAAGAATGATTTCCACATACAGCAGTTGCTCTTCCAACAGACAAATTTGCAGAGAGTCAACTCTGAACTTCTGCCCAACTGGATTAAGTGAAGATTAGAGAGAGAAGAAGACCTAAACTGAACCAGAACCTTGTCTAATGAAGGCAACGGTTATAATCAACATCGCAACGGTCATTTAATGCTCTCTTAGTATAAATAGAGCTACATTCAAGTCTTCTCAACTAACACATCTGCTAAAAACGCATAGCATTCAAAGTTCTTCAACTATCTTTCAGTTTTCACTTATATTGTGTCTTTTGACATTATAAGCTTCAGTGTTTATCATTATCCACTATTAGAGAGAGTTTCTATTTGTAAAACATTTATTGTAAAGAATCACAAGTCTAGGGACTTTGTGATTGGGTACGTTGATTACAACTTGTAAGGGAGAGTGAATCCTAGTGAGAGAACTACTCTTGAGTGCAGAGTGTGTAATCAATTGTGATAGTGAAAAACCCAGAGAGTCTGAGGACTGGACGTAGGTCAAGTGGTTGGACTGAACTAGTATAAATCTTTGTGTCTAGCTCTTCTTCTCTACACTTTGTTCATCCCCTTTTTCTTTGTTACAAAAAGCGAGCCGGTTTTTTAAAAGTTTTTAAAATCCCCAATTCACCCCCTCTTGGGTATTTTGCTCCATTTTCATCATTTTATTGCACACTAAAAACTCCCCCCAATCATTTATTGTTTTTCTATTTCTATTATTGTTAAATTAGACCCACTGTGGATTCCTCTGAGAAACAACCCAGGTTACATTATACTACAAATATATATATATATATATATATATATATATATCAAACTTGGTTATTTTGCTACACAATCATAGACATTAATTTGATTTGAGAACTTTTGGCACGACATCTTCTACCGCAGATAGATGATGTGTAAAGATAAAAGGTTTCTTTTACATAGTGTAGTGGTTTAGAGAACTTGTGGATACTTGATTATATTTGTTTAAGTTGATCCATGCTTAGTTTTGGAGCACTTTCTTCATCATATTTATGAACTGTATATAAACAATGTGTAATAATTATCCTCACTAACTCAGTTTTCTTTATTCTATGTTCTAAGAATTGGTTGTTTTTTAAAGGTGGTGAGTAGAAAATACAAATTATATGTAAAAAAAAATGACTTTCAACATTTGTTTTCTATAAAACAATTGATATAAAAGGCTTACAATGACTTTTTTGAAAACAGTCTAAAAAAACATGTATTGTAAGTGACTTAGAACGACTGTTTTTCAAAACAGTCTTTGTAGGTCACTTACAATAGCAGTTTTGAAACACACATTTATTTTAAAACTTACAACAATTGTTTTACCGAAAACCGACGTTGTAAGTCACTTACAACGATAGTTTTGAAACAGAAGTTTATTTAAAACTTTCAACAACACTCACATACACGTCCCCCTGAAAATGGACATCTAAGAGTCCCAAAAAAGACGTTAAAAGAGTCTTATATAGTGGTGCATTGAAATAGACTTCATTTATTCTACTTTCCATAATTTATGTTGAGATTCCATAATTGATGGAGGGAGGCCTAGGATTTATTTTGAGTATATTCATCCATTTATATGGATCTTGTGGATTTGCATTTGTGACTTATGACTAAGACTGGAATATTTGAACTTACGAGCTAAGTACATTTTTCGTTATAAACTGCAAATTAACAGGTATCATGGGGATCAAACCCTATTAACTATGTTAAACGGGTCGCATTCCTTTCTAACAGGTTATCGTTTTGTTTCGAGTTTGGAAAGGAAGGGAAAACGTTTACGTTAAAATTAATAAGTTTACTCTTTTACTAGCTACCATGGTAATACAATCTAATTGTCGTGAATATGCTAAGAGTCTATGGATTTGAGGTAGAATGTTTCACCTCCCAGCATGATGAACCAATGTTTAAATCCTCAGCCTACTGGGAGATATGCTCACTTTCGTACACAACAGTAATATAATTACTTTCAATAGGAGAATATCTATGCTTATGTGTGTTTGTAAAGAATCTTTATTTCATTTAATCATTGATCCATAATTTAATTCGATTGCACATTAACCATGAATAAATTGTGCAAGAGGTAGACTGATGGGATTCAATGAATGAGTCAATTTCAATTATCAAGATTCATTTTCAAAGGAGAAAAACGTGAGGGGAGGATCTTCTCTACTCTGATCCCTAGAAAGTTCTCTCTTCCTTGTTTTCTTTTTAAACTTTTTCTCTCGTCAAGGGAAGAAAATCATGGTGGAAAATAAATTCTGATATGTCGGTGTTAATTCAACATAATTTTACTACCATTGTGTCCTACGATATAAAGCAAGAGTAATAGAGGAAACATTCGTGCCCATGATATTTCTCTTTTTTCTTTTATTTTTTTCCATTTTGCTTCTCTCTTTTTCACAATTCAGGTGGAGAAGATCCAAATACATGGACCCAAAATGTACCTAGTAAATTAGCCTTTTTAGCTTCATCACTATTTGCTGCCCTTTTCCAAAAAGAAAAGTAATCTTCACAAGGGAAAAAGCGAACAATAAAGGAAAAAATTAAAAAGAAAAGTAATACTTTTTTATTTAAGATGTAATTAAATTAAAATATTCATTTCTAAAGAATATATATATATATATATATATATATATTTAGAGATCAAAAAGAACTTTCAACGGGGAAAAGAAAGAAGAAAATAAAAAATTATTCCAACAAAACCACCGTGTAAAAAATTATTACAAAAATATTTTCTCTAACAGCGAAAAAGGTAGGACCAAAATTTTTTTTCTGTTGTCTCTTTCCCTTACTTACTGCTGCCACCTTTTCATTTCAAACATATTATCATGTAGATCAATGGCGCGTGTGTGTATAGAATACCACAAAATTCATCACCAAGCGCTTCATCGACTGGCTAGGGTGGTTTCAACTTAATCAGTTTTTTTTTTTTTTTTTTTTTTTTTTTTGTGTTCGAACGTTGGATGTGCAGCATCCAATAATTATTCGGAGTCAACGAGCTTCCCCTATTATGGGTCAACATTCATGTAAATCAGACTAGTTGATTGTTAATAGCATCAGATATTTATAAAAAAATAAAAATAATACTCTTCCGATCTTTAAATATAGGTCATAGTTTATAGTACAAATTATACTACAAAATATGTCTTATATTTAGGATTTGAGATAGTAATTACTTGTAGAAAAATGCTCGAAATATCTTATCATAGGGAAACTTTAAATGTACAATGAAATCAGGGTTTTCGTATAATGATCAAAACATTTTTCAATACTTTATTTGTAATATTTTCAATGATTAAATAAGGAAAACAAAGAATTGTGGCCACAAAGCTACTATTAATTGAATCATCGTTGAACAATACGCGTTCACAAAAAGTGATGATTTGAAAGATTATAGTTTGATCTCTATCAAGGAGATTAATAAATCTTTTCGTTCATCACAAAGCAAATATTTAATTTTTCTTTTGGTCCATGATGAACTACAGATTTTAGGATAAGCACATTTTTCAAACTACCAAATTAACTTCTTTGTTAAAATCATTATTACCAATTAACAAAATATATTTGTGGGTCCCATATATCATGCGGAGCTGAAAGTGGCGACGTACTGTAGTAGGTAAACAAGACGTGTTAAAAGTTGCGTTTGAGATGTATATAATTTTATATATATGTTTTTGCTCATCCCTACTTTAATTTGTTTTTATAATTTGAAGTGGGGGTATTTTCATCACATTATATAAAATATATATATATGTAGAATAAAAATCAAATTATATTATCCTACTTTTTAAGAGAGGATTGCTTTGAGCAAAAAAAAAAAAGAGGATTGCAGCTAAATATTAAGATTTTTTTTTTTTTGGTGTAAAAAAAGTTTATGTGAGAGTAGACACCGGTAACTCATCAAGGTTACAAAGATGTCTCCGGACTCAAAGAAAGCGTTCGTATAGGTATTTAATTTACAAATCGCCTATCAACAAGGCCCTCACATTGATCAGTGGGTATCCAACCTCCTCCATTTTGGAGTGAAGGGTCAGCCTTAGCTAATTGAACCACTCCTCGTTGGCAAATAGTAAGATATTTATTACAATACTTGTGTCATGTTCTTTTCTTTTCTGTTCAAATTTTTTATTGTTCATGTGCGCCTTTCTTAAATATCTATTCTTTTCCACCCTGTTGTCATCCATAGCTTGAATTAGATTCTCAGTCATCTTATTGGGTTCAAGCTAACTTCCTCGAAGCTAGTTATGACGTAGAAGGCATAGGTTAGCTGACTAATTAATTAACTAATTATTGAGTCAGTTAAAATCTAATTATTGAACTTCCAGATCCTAAAAAGTTTTATTCAACGTGGTACGTTTTGATATCATTGTAATAATCAATGATGCAAAGTTTGAACGATGAGATCAGCAAAAAAGAAATCTGAATGAAATATATAAAAGACAGTTGAGAATTGGATTAGGTTTGGTAAAAGAGATCGTGCATGGGATTTGGATCAAGTTATATAATATTACTTGATGACATACACTCAAATGAATATTATATGGTGAATAATAGTTGGGTGCTTATAGTTCTATAATATCCCTTTGAAGCTAATCTTCAAGTTGATAATCATTGAAGATCAAACATGCATCTAAAGTACATTCAAGTTTCCACATTAGTGGTCTCATCATTATTATTAAACTTGAGAATTGACTGACCAGCTACATTTCTAATTACAAAATTGTGTCAACTAATTTTTATTTCAGTTATAAATTTGGTAGAACTCACAAGTTCAATTAGTAAGTTTACCATTTATTTCATTAATTTCTTAGTTATAAAATTATGTCAACTTTTGCTCTTATATTTGAGCTTTTTTTTTTTTTTTTTTATCATGTTTAATGACTTTATATATATAATTCATAGAAATTCCTTTTGTTGAATATGATAATTAAATTGTTGTGATCTTTTATATTTTAATGATTTAAAAATTTACTATTTAATTTGAATTTACAATATGGGTTTATACATTATTGTCAAGAATTTGTTTAAATTTGTGAGTTTAACAACCTTGATCCTCGCTATCTAGAAATATTTTACATTAAGTAGATATTGCTAATGATGGTTTAAGAAAAAATTAAGGTTAATCTAATATAGAATTTCTTTTGTTTATTATATATTTGATAAATCATAAATTGCATAGTACGAATTTTCTACTGTTATGGATTTTCTTTTAAATTGAATATATTATTGTAATGGAAGAGAAATGACTAAATTAATATAGTTTTTTTTTTATATACAAGGAAATAATATAATCAACCAAGTTAAACAACTAAAAGGAACTAAAGCATTAAAATCAAAGATGTCTCCTAAAAAGGACGAATAAGGTAGATTGGTTGACATTTTGATCCCTTACAAATTTCTAAAATGTCCCTTTAGTTCATAAAAATGACGAATAAGGGTCGATTTTTTTGTAAGGGACCAAAATAGGGTCCGTGTTTTTTGTCGGGACCGAGAAAGGGTATTTACTCTTTTAATTTTTATATATTGAAAATAAAATAAAAAAATCATTTTATTATCGATGACTAGTTTTGATTGATTTTGGTCATTTTTTTTTACAAACTTTATTAAGTTTTGATAAATTATCAATTGGTGAATCCATTTTTTTTTTTTTTGGTGAACGGACAATCAAATAAAATTTTAAGTATAGTACTGTATAATTTAGCACAACATAAATTTAAGACATTTTTTCCTTACGAATATTATCCTCAATAAAATATGTACTGTGATCCTACGTACGTAATAGCCTATAATAAGCATAACTTATCCAAAAATGTTTTCTTAAATAAAAGCATAAAGTGTCCACTAATTTAACACGAGGAAAAAATGAAATTTTCCAATTAATTAGAGGGTCTCAGCTTTTAAAGTGGCTTCTAAAGAGGATATATTAAAATTGGACCACTCAATATGCCTTTATGATTGCAGATACTATTCATATATGGCCTGTAATGGTCGGAAGGACCATATCAACGGCAATAATACTTACAGTAAAACTTAGAATAATAATCTTAAATTGCTATGGATATAGATTCTTCAAATGTTTATCCAAAAGTTGTAATTCTTTTAAATTTTCCTTTTTTCGTTAATTTTTTTTCCTATACTTTAATCTTCTCTTAAAGTATGATCTCAATTTAGGGGGAAAAAAGTTAAAGATCCATATTATTGGCCTAGGAATTTTTTTTTTTTTTTTTTTTTGGGCTCAAGATTGGCCTAGGAATCACGTCATAGATATAAAACAAGAATTTCAGCATCTTCTATTTTGATCCTCTATTAGATGAAAAATTGGGTTAAGATGTATAAAGCACCTTGAAGTATTTTTCTCGTGCCCTAAAATATTTTATAGTGTTTCTAGCACCCTGAAGTTTTTTCAAGTGTGCTCATCATCTAAAAGTATTTTTTCAGATGCTTCCACCACTTTAAATTATTTTGTGACGCATCTAACACCAAAAATATTTTTTCTAGTGTATCCAACACCGGAAATCACCTAAATTGTTAAACACAAAAAATACTTTAAAGTGATGGGTGCACCTGAAAAAAATACTTTAGGGTGATAAATGCACTGCAAAATATTTTAAGGCACTTGATACATATAAAAAAGTATTTTAGAGTACTGAATGCACATTGACCCATGAAAATATGATTATTTGGTACATGATTAATTGAAATTCTTAAATACAAAAGAAAGATAGCAGTTTGTAGGGTCTTGAGGGACAAGTTTTTTTTTTTTTTTTTTTGGGCTACGATATATGTAGTGTTCTATTGAATGCAATCATATTCGAAGCATTATGGGCACTAAATACGAGCACATCTCCCACAGGGAACTCTAATATTAATTTGTAATGTTACGAGGAACTAATCAATTCCAATAAACCCAATCTCCGTAGTAGTATTTAAGAAGAAGGAAAATGAATTTGGGCTTCATGAAGGGGGGAAAAGGGAATATTGTCTTAAAAAAAGGAAAAAGAAATATTGTTGATATATAGAGAACCATTGAAAAAGCTCTGTCCCAAATGGCCATGTATGCAAATATCAAACCAAACTTCCTCCTTTTTTAAGGTTTAAATAAAAAAGAAGAACTTCCTCTTTTTTCTGCGATTAAAAAAAAAAATTAGGAAAGGAGTTGGATTCACCTACGATCCAAGCAAGTTTAAGGGCGAAATCTCCTTCCTAGGTCATACTCTCGTGCAATTACCTAGGCACCTAGATGTTGGAAATTATGCCCTAGGGGCAATTCATTGTACTTTGGATATTTGAGGTATTTTCTTTAAATATATATATATATATATATATTTAAATTCAAAAATAATATAATGATATTATTTAATTGAGATTAAAATATTATTATTATATTATTTGTTTTATGTTTAATTTATTTGATAAATTAAATATCTAAAACAAAAGAGATATTGTATCTCATTTAATTTTTAATAAAGATATTATTGTCTATTTAATTTAAATTGAGATATTAGTATCTAGGATTTAAATAAATAGATAGATATCATTTCTCGGATTTAATTTATTGAGATAAATTAAATCGGAGGCTTTTAAATTTGGATTAAATAAATAGGTTGGATTAAATCTATCGGATAGATTTAATTAATTATTTTTTAATCTAGATTCGAATTCGAAATTTCAGATCGGCTTTTAATTCGATTAAATAAATATTATTATATTAGGTCTATCGGATAGATTTAATTAATATATATTTAATCCAGATCTAAAGTTTGAATTCAAAAAATTAATACGATTAATTTTGCATTAAATACGCTGAACGAGGTTTTAGAAAACCTACGGGACTTTCATCGATCGTGTGGATACGATGGAGGAAGCCGATTCTATGAGTCGTCTTCTGGCGATCGAGGAGGTAGCCCACCGTTCAACGAAGTAGAAACCGCGAACGAAGTTTTTAAAAGGTAATATCCAGGATTCCTTAGCCTTGGTTTAAACGCACTGAGTGATCCTCGGGACGGGATTCGTAGAAATTTTAACATTACGTTGTACGGATCCCATCACTAGAAACAAAGATTCCTCCTCAAACGCCTTAACCAACTCCAGGATCAGAAAAACTTCCTCTAGTTTCAAGTATATGACAGTTAGTTAGCATTTTTTGTTAGAACACAAAACAAGCCCAAAGAGGAGAAGCCCAATAGTAATAGAAATACACCCTCGTGATAACTAGACCATATTTCGAGCAAAAAAAAAAGATAACTAGACCATATAGAGAGCCCAAATGATATGCTCGTATTTAGTGCCCATAGTCTAGCCCAAATTTATATCTTTTTTTTTTTTTTTGGTTTTAGTTTCGTCTTTGTCTGAATATTTAATTGGTTAAAAAAAAAAAAAAAAAAAAGAGACAACCAGATCCATGTGCCTTGCTTTTGGAGTTAGCACATTTTTTTTATATTTATATTGCATCCTAAAATATTTTTTGCACCGAGTATCTCAAATAATTAATTTCCCGTCCTACATTTAGAAATATTTTTTGTATAACACTAATATCCTGAAAATTAATTAATTTGAAATATTGAGTACAAAAAATATTTTAAGGTACAACATATAATTTAACATAAATAAATAAAATATATAAAATAAAATAAAATAAAAATGTACTTACCCCCAAAGTTAGAGGGATGAGTACGTACACAAAGGATGTGCACCTAATATGAACCTGAATCGAATTGAATGGGCTTTGCTCTGACTATGATTCCATTGTTGCAATTTTTATCACCACTGTTGATGCTTCATGCTCAACGGTTATTTCGGAGAGCCGTAAATAAGTTGAGGACAATATGGAAGAAAGATTTATTATTTAACCATAAACTTATTAACTGTTCAGTATTGTAGAAAAATAATTTATGGTTATTTTTAATGATTTACTTTGTTTTTTCTTTTTAGGCTCTCAAATTAAACTGCATCAGAGACTCAGGGAAGTGCAACTCAGGTTGTTAATTGTCAAAGTCTTTAGCCTTAGCCTACAAATCATCCTAAAATCAAAGTACAAAAATACTTTTTATCTTCATAGATTGATTTAATTGAGAGAACTTTAAAAACATACGCCAAAAAAGCTCTTTTTACTCTTTTTTTTTTTTTTTCTTTTTTTTTTTTTTTTTTTTTTTTTTGGTAAAGCTACGGGGCATTTAGCCCTTCTTCATTCCATACTCAAGAACAGATCGAGGGTAAGAAACCCCCATAAAATCCCTATACAAGAAACTCTCAATGGCTATGGGAGGAGAATCAAAAACAACATAAACATCCTCCTGATCAAAACTAATACTAGCGAGTAAATCTGCACATCTGTTAGCTTCTCTATACACATGTGTCACTTCTACTCTAGCAAATTTATTCAAAGCTATATGAATCTCATACAATATTCTGGATTCTGCACTCTCACCATTCTGCAGCTTTTTGAGCAACTCCACAACAGCAATAGAGTCACTTTCAACAACTATGTTCTCAAAACGTTTAGCTAATGCTAGCTCCAAACCAGATAAAATCCCACATAGTTCAGCCTTGATAGCTGAACACATTAAGTTTCCTTGAGAACCCGCATATCCAGTTCCCATTGCTGCCTCTAATCAAACCTCCACATCCCGCCATCCTTGAACCCCCTCTATCTGCCCCATCTGTGTTAACTTTCACCCAGCCCTCCATTGGGAACCTCCACTGGATAAAAACCTCCTGCTTTGCTCCACGCACTCTCCCGAAATCCATCCGAGCCTGGTTAATTTCTTTTACATACCATTCAACAATATGTCTTCTATTACTAGGCATAACAAAGCCTTCCTCAAACCTACATTGATTCCTCCACTTCCACAGAAGCCAGCAGGTAACACCAAAAAGTAAAGGCCAATCATTCTTTTTTTTCATAAAATTCCAGCTAAACCATTCCTTACCTTGCAAATTTGCAAAATCAGCGTCAATCCTCCCCTTCATCAGCTCAATCCAAAGTTGCCAAGCCATGTCACAGTCACGTAGCACATGCATCAAGCTTTCATCCATAGCTTCACATTTGTAACAGCTAGCCTCACCTCCCATCAGCCTTCGTCTTCTCACACTGGTTAGTAACCTGTCATGTAAAGCAAGCCAAAGAAATGTTTGAACTCGCTTCGGTCCCTCCCATTTCCACAAGAACTTCCACACGCTCTCATCCAGTGATGGTTCCTGTTTAATCAAGTGATACATTTCAGATACTACATATCTAGAGTGAAGCCTTGCTCCCCATCTGACAGCATCATTTCCCATTGCCGGACATGGGGGGGCTGCAGCAGCAATACGTACCATTCCTTCATGGTTTAGCTTCCCTCTAACTTTCTCTAGGTCCCAACCACCATCCTCCCTAACCATGTCCTTCACTCTCACCATACTTTCCTCCTCAGACAAGATCCCAGTACACATTTCAGTCAATCTTTGGCCACCCTCTAACCATTTATCATGCCAAAAGGAGGTATTCTCACCATTCCTTATTTCCCAACCCAAACTATTTATAATTCTTGGCCAGACACCATTCAAGTTTTTCCATAAGGCTGAATCTGTTTTCATCACTTTCCATTCTTTTTTCAGCTCTTTCTGTCTCCCATACTTACCATTCAAGACCATAGAACACAGGCTATCTGGTTTGGCAATTAAATTCCAGGCTACCCTCCCCAGAAGTGCTTCATTCATCGCTCCTAGTTCTCTTATTCCCATCCCACCATTCTTCTTTTCTCTACATATAGTCTCCCAACTCACCGCATGAATTTTCTTTTTCCCCTCATCACTCTTCCAAATAAATTGGCGTTGAATCTGCTCCATACGCTGTCGAACCCCACTTGGAATAAGAGAGTGTTGCATCTCAAATACAGCCATCTGACTTGTTACAGCTTGCACAAGTGTTAGCCTCCCCGCGAGTGATAGAGTCTGCTTTTTCCAACTACTCAGTTTGCTCTGCATTTTGTCCAGTAGGTGCTGATATTGGTTCCTACTATTTCCACCCCTTCCCATATCAGCCCCCAAATAGCGGCCTAGATCTTCCATTTTCTTGAATCCAGAGAAATTACAAATCTCATTCTGAAGTCCACTGTTCACATTCTTTGAGAAAAAAATGTTGGTTTTCTGCACATTAATCTTCTGTCCAGAAATATCCCCAAACCTCTCCATAACATCCATCACCATGCCCATGTTCTCTAGGTCCGCTTCACAAATGAGCAACAAGTCATCGGCAAACAGCAAGTGGGACACTTCCACTCCATTTTTCCCTAATCGAAACGGCTTCCAGCGTTTGGCATTTACACAATCCACAATCAAGTGTGTTAATTTTTCCATACCCAAAACAAATAAGTATGGAGAAAGGGGGTCACCTTGTCTCAAACCCCTAGAAGGCGCAAACTCATCTCTAACACTCCCATTCCATAGAATTGACATATGGGCCGAATCTATGCAACCCCTAATTACTTGTCGTAGATGCTCATCAATCCCAATTTCTTCCAGCACACATCCTAGAAAATTACATGACATCCTATCATATGCTTTTTCTAGATCAATCTTAATGGTCATATAACCCTTCCTCCCTTGCACCCTACTCAAAGAGTGCACCACTTCTTTTGCAATGATTATGTTGTCACATAACTATATTTTAAGCTAATAATCATGATAAAATTCTTTAAATAGAGATAAAATAATACGATAAAATAGGGATATATCAAATTCTCCCACACTTAGAACCCGTTTGGATGAGTTTTTTTCTTAAAGTGATGAATCATAAAATTATCTTAAAAATATAAATATTTGCAATTAGAGAAGTCAATCATATTCAAGCATAAAAGTGATGAATAACCAAATCATATCTTCCAATTCAACCAAAGTCACAAGTGATAATAAAGAGATAAAATTATAAGCACGGTTAAGACAATAGAATATAATAAAGAGAATCTCTTAAAAATACAAGTGTTTTGTTCATTTCACCTTTATGAATATTTGGTGGCAATTTTTTAAGATCCTGGTGATTTTCTAGGGGATATTTCTTTCGAACTAATCCAGGTTAGGCCCTACCATAAGCTTATTATAATTATAATCACTACCACCTCTTACATGTACATTAAAGAATCAAGAGGCATTTTCCACTTGTAATGTTGGGGGCAAGCCACATGGAATGTATGAAGAAAGTAGCAAGTGTTATACATGCGAAGAAAGTGAGCAACATCCAAAATTCTTCATATAATAGATATATATAAAGAGGAAAACCATTTTGCATAAAACATATACTTTCTCTCAATTTTTAATTTGGAAGTGTTTTTCTCTATTAAGTAAATACTTTAATTTCACTTGGTTAACACCGGTAACTATTAAAAAACGGCTAAGGGTAGTAAGAGAGAAAAGTTATTGTGACTGATGGTGCTAGTAGAGCAAAATTATAGTTTTAATTAAGATAAAAAAATGTACAAGTACCAGTTAAAAATTCAGAGAATGTATAGATACCTACAAAATAGTTTTCCACCCATATAAGTGGCTATGTTATGAAAATAAAATTATATGCATTATAACTTAAGATAATATAATGAAATTTAAGAAAACTGGTGGGCATTGTTGTAAAAACGTCGTTCCAAAACGTTGGAACGGATGTTTTTGTTGGTTGAGACACAATTGGGAGTGAAACGGTGGAGATGTTGGATTGTTGGTTGAGACACAATTGGGAGTGAAACGGTGGAGACGATGTTCTGGAACCGCGGAAACGGTTGAAACGGCGTGTTAGCCGTTCTGAAATTTTGCAGTTCTCGCCCCCTCTGTTTCAGGTCTCCGGCGGCGATGGTGGTGAGGGTGGAGGCCGATGGCGACTTAGAGGAATGTGGAGGAAGGAAGGATCGAAGGTCGAAGCTCGTCCCACTCTCGCCTCTCACCTCGCAGCTCTATTATCTTCGTCTCTTCGAAACTGTCTCAGGGGTCAGGTCCGCTGGGGGTCGAATGAAGATGAAGATGAATAGATGATGACCTAATTAATCCTTGGTCAAAACGTGTGTTTTGACCAAGGGACTAAAATGCAAGAATTTAAAGTTCTGAGGAGGGACTAAACTGAAAAGTTTAAAATATTTTTTGGGCTTAACTACACTTTCCAAGAAAATTAAAGAAAATTTAATTATGAAAAATCACATTTAATTATGAACTTAATTATTGAGTGTTTAGACTTAAATTTATGATGACTTTAATATATTGGTGTGTTTTTGTTTTATATATGTTAGTTTTTTTTTTTTTTTTTTTTGGTAGTATGTAGTAAACTCTTACGTTTCGTTTACATTTTCCGATTTTACGTTTTTGTTCACCCTTACCGTTTCAACGTAGACACTACGTTTTAACAACACTGCTGGTGGGCTTAGTGGGAAGAGAAAGATATATACTAATAATTTTGTGTCTTGGGTTTAGGATATATAAGGGGTTCAAGATATGGATACCTCTATTATTTTAATATTTTAAAGAATGGATAAGTGAAAAGTAGCACTAAAAAGAATTAAGACAAGTCCTGAAGAGTTACTAATGTAAGAGGTTAATGACATAATTTCAGAAAATTTATACTTCAGAATCCTCACAATAAAGCTATCTCTCGTATGATATGTTCACAATGACCAACTGATGAAGAATAACTGATTGCAAGTTTTACTTGTTTCTAATGCTAATTCTCAAAATATAATAAATTAAAATGTTATAATCATCCATGAATATAAAAATATCCATGCTCATAAGTTGAATCAAAACAATTTTATAATTTTCTTTTATATAATATTAAAAGATTGCAGTAGGCTAAATATTAGAACTTCTATATATATCACAACTTTTAACCAAAATTTGAAAACATTACTCCTCTTTATAAGATTTGGGAATCACGCTATTTATGTCTAATCTCTTCGCCAAACTTACCATTTTCTTTCATTATCCTCCATGGCGAATGCAAAATAATGAATTGTGTTAAAAAAATGTAGCAAAGGGAAAAAGGGTATGTGGCATATATATGTGAGTGTCCATGGGCGGACCCACTTATATGAGAAGAGGGATAAGTGCCTCCCTTAAATTCTGATATAAGCAATTTTTTTTTTTTTTTTTTTTTTAACAAAGGAAATTAACATAAAGAAAAAGAAAATTATAAGGGAGAAACTAATCTCAGTAAATCATTCACATACAACTCTCGAGCAAATCCAAGGCACTTGCTAAAGAAAGCGGATGAAGACAATCCATTCTTAGCCAAAGCATCTACAACGTGATTCCTCTCTCGACTCACATGAAATATGAAATTAGTGCCTAGTCCTTAATATGAGCAAGTAATTAGTGCTCACCCTTGATAATAAAGCAATTAAAATTTATATGTACTTGAGCTTATTGAGTGTCTAATCCTTAGTAATAAGGCAATTATGATAGAATTCCAAAAAATAAGGCTTAGAAGGATGACATTGTAATTATTTTTATTATAATATACTTTTATTATTAAAATATATGTACTTGAACTTATTGAGTATCCACCCTTCATTGTAATTTATGTAGTTACATTTCTAACCGCACTTAGCTTTACTTTTCTAAATGACAGATTTGTGAAATAACTGCCTCTCTTATTACATCATTAGTATTCACTTGATTTCATGAATTTTTTTTATATTCTTTTGTTTTCTTGTTTAGATTGTTTTATTTTTTAATGCATTTAAAACTTTTCTTAAAAAAATTTTAGGGGCACTACCCCTAAATCCCTCCCACCACTAGTGCCCACCTTTAACTAATTTTCTGGATCCGCCCCTCAATATATACACAAACTATGGACACAGATACACACACACAGATATATAAGTATGTGTCTATATATGTACATACACATGCATTATAGACACACGCATAGATATATATAAATATATGTTTATATATGTACATACAAATATATATGCATACACACATATATTGACAGACACACAGATATAACATATGTATACACATACTTATATAATTAAATCTTATATAATTATATAAGATTTGGGAGTACCTAAAATAAAAACTACTTAAATCTATTTTTACTACTGGATGAGTTCTTTCAAACTCATCAATTTACTCACAACTGAATGTGAATTGAAATAAGAAAATAAGAAATTTTAGGAAATTTTAGTCTAGTTTCTTGAATAAATTGTTGGAAGATATATATATATATATTCAAACCAAATCCCTTAAAACCATTTTTATTGATTTAAAATTCATCATTCATAAATTAAGGGAAAATTACGCTCAGGTCCCAAGGAAGAGAATTAATCACAATAAAGTCCCTTGAAATCATGAAATTACACAGAAGTCTCAAGGAACCTGGTTGTAATATTTGTGAATGTAAAATTACCATTTTGACATTCCCTCTCTCCTATCTCTCTCCTCTCTCCCTTTTTCTTCTCTCTTTCCTCTCTCCTTCTTTTTTATTTCTTCTCTCTTTCCTCTCTCCTTCTTCTCTAGCTCCTTTACGCAGTCGGCAATGCACCTGCTCCTCTCATCAAGTAGACGACTCAATATGGTTGACGAAGAACCAGCTCTTCCCTCCCCCGTCCAAGAAGAACCAATTTCCTCCACTCTCTTTCTCCCTCAAGATGATGAACCAGTCCCAAAATCACTTCTCAGATCCACGAAATCCCCATGCCCCATACATACTCGAAAGGGATATACTGAAACTCCCTTCCAAATCCTAATCCACATCAAATGAACTAAAAAATTCCATACAATTTTTACTTATTCTTCTTTAAATTGGATGAATTCCTCACAGATGCTGACGTTCAAGAAAGGCCTCAAATTGGGGAGTCGAACAAGAAGAAGAAGAAGAAGAAGAGTGAGTTAGTGAGGCTGAGTAGAAGCGAGGTAGGTTAGTCGGGAAGGGCGAGTTCAAATGGAGGTTGTGATTTGTATAGTTTCAGATTGGGAAATCTGTAAAAGTTTTCAAAAGTTGTTGTAAATATATGTTTTTTCTGTTGTAAATATAGCATTTGTTGTTGTAAATAGCCTTTGAAAGTCAAAAATTACAAATTCCAGGTTTTCAAAGGTTGTTGTTAAAATAGGCTTTTTTGTTGTTAATATAGCATTTGTTGTTGTAAATAGCCTCCGGAAGTCGAAATAACAAATTCCGGTTTTTAAAGGTTGTTGTTAAAATATGCTTTTTTGTTGTTAATATAGCACTTGTTGTTGTAAATAGCCTCACGGAAGTCGAAATAACAAATTCCGGGTTTTCAAAAGTTGTTGTTAAAATATGCTTTTTTTGTTGTTAATATAGCATTTGTTGTTGTAAATAACCTCTCGAAAGTTAGAAATAACAAATTCCAGGTTTTCAAAAGTTGTTGTTAAAATATGTTTTTTTGTTGTTGTTAAAATATAGCATTTATTGTTGTAAATAGTCTTGTTGATATAACAATTTGTTGTTGTTAATATAGCATTTGTTGTTGTAAATCTCTGGAAGTCAAAAATAACAAATTTCAGGTTTTCAAAAGTTTTTATAATATATGCTTTTCTCGTTGTTAATATAGCATTTGTTGTTGTAAATAGCCTCAGGCGTGATAGATGAAAAAATCCAGGTTTTCAAAAGTTGTTGTTAAAATATGCTTTTTCTGTTGTTAATATAGCATTTGTTGTTGTAAATAGCCTCTGGAAGTCAGAAATAATAAAATGGTAATTTTGCATTCACAAATAATTACACAGAAATCCCTAGGGACTTCTGTATAATTTGGTCATTTTAAAGGATCTAATTGTATTTTTTTGTCATCCTTAGGACTTGTGCGTAATTTTCCCTAAAATTAAATGATGAATAAAAAATTTGTTGATAATCACACTGGGGCCACATGAAGATGAAACATCATGTCAAGTTATATGATTCATAACTAATTAGCATCGTGGGCTAATAACAGCAACAACAATATTAAATTTCTTCCTATATTTGGTTTGAACCCAAGTGTTTAACGAAGTCCTTTTGTCCTTTAAGGGCTTGTTTGATATAAAGGGAAGGGAAAAAATTGAGTTAAATTTAAGAAAATTAGAGAAGTGAGATTAAAAAAATTTAATTATTTTTTTAATTATTTTATTTTCCATCTTATTTTTATTAAAAATTTGCATCCTTACTACTCTGTTTTTTAAAATTCAAAAACTCATAAAAATTTTTATTCCTTCCAAATCCCTTGTACCAAACATATCTTATAAGTGTTTAAAGTAAGGGTAAAGGTGTAAAAATACACATGTAATTCAATTTACGTGAAAGCGTCCAAGTCTTTTTTTATATACAAAAATACACATGAATTTTAAAATTGAAGCAAAAGTCACTGCGCCGCTAAATCGTGCCTGATAGTGTTAGTTTTTGTGGTGGGGCCCACATTATTATTCTGATATTACAATAATGCCCCTAACTTTAAAAGAATCGGACCCAACCCTCCACTCATCTCCATCGACAAGCCTGAACTCACCAAGAAGAACAGAGGCGGCAGATGCCATTACAGAGAGCGCCCAAGCATCCGAATGGTCCCGGCGGGCCTGGTGGCGGTGCACCCCACGGCGACGGCATTTCTTTCTTTCCATCAGTTGCTCAGCTTTCCTGTTTCTTCTTTCTTTGTGAATGCAGCTGGCCTCTTCTCAAACTTCTCATATATAACACGCTCATTGAAGAAGCCAGAAAACTTAATGCATAACGATTCGTGAAGCTTCTTGGACTACTTTTGTCTAGTAAGTGAAACATCTGATCTTATTGACGTTCTGTGCTTCTCATCATCACCTACCATTCTTCCAACCTAGAGTTCAACCAATGAATACCTAAGAGCACCATTGACCTGTCTATTTAATGTTGTGCTGCCAGTTTAAATTCCTATTTCCTATTTTCTTCTCTTCTTTTTAGATTTTATTCGAGGATCTTCTTTCTTTCTTGCTTTCTTTGTTTTTTAATTTTTTTCATTTCGTGCCCCAATCAGTTGCTCACAGAATGAAGAAACCAGGCTTCACTAAAACAGGTGACGATCGCTTGAGCTGTGAGAAATTTTCACGAAGGATTTCAAGGGCTTGTCTGTCATTTCAATGATGATTAATTCCTCTTCTTTAGATCTTAACTTATTTCCATTCCAGTTCTTTTCTCTGTTTCATGAGTTTATCCCTCACTTGTTCTTTTTTCAGTTCCTGATTCTTCCTCTTTCTTTGTTTCATTTTGATCTATCTCATATAGTTGAATTAATCTTGGAATTTAGTTTTCTCATCTTCATATACTATTGCTAAATTGATTTCTCTGCAAGTTCCAAGTTCAGTGTATGTTTTGTTCATCTGCTGTCTCTGTGAATATTTAGTTCCCTTGGCTGATTGAGTTTCAATTTTCAAATTTGATATTGATTCTTCTTCATATACAATTTTCAGCCTTGATTATTTAGAAGTCAGACTTATTAGTCCGGTTCTGGTTCGTCTAGAATCTATGATACTCCTTTGGAACCCAGGCTTGTGGGTGGAGCGTCAAATTTTTTAAAGTTAGGGGCATTATCGTATTTTCAGAATAATAATGTGGGATCCAGCGTCAGAAAAACTAACAACAAAATTCGTCATTTGACGTTGGACTGAGGACCCCAAAGTATAATTCTCCCAACAAGTATATTTTTCGAAATTAAAATTTATGTTACGTTTTTTTATGGGTTGGGGCTACTAACATTTCAACCAATAACTTATTCATGTGCCTATTAGACTTACAATATTTTCTTCAGAGTATTCATATCCTATTTTGTAGCTGACCAAACAAACAATGTTTGAGGATATACTAGCTAGTAGGAGCAGCATCTGAATAGTTAAAAAAAAGCCAATAACGTCTAAAAATTATGGCCTTTATATTTATTATAAAATGATATTTTTGGAGAAATTTAAAGAAAATACTCTGAAATGGGACAAAGAGAAAGATATTGCTGTCGTGGTACAACCACATGTGGAATGGACCCTTGTTGCATTATTTTTGCAACTTGGCCGTTTTTAATATTTATTATAGGTATATACACACAACACACCCTAAACATACTATATAAATGTTTATTTCCGGATATTTTAACATCACTTTTTTAGATATTCAATATAATTTTTATCCAATGTTCAATGCACAAATTAAATTACAGTAAAGTTAAATGAAAATTAATTATTAGAAGCAATTTGATATCAATGACATTGGTAAAAAACACTATTTCAAAGACTTTGCCAAAAAAAAAAAAAGTACAAATACAATAAGAGAAAATAATAAAATCCCTCATCCTAGCAAGTAAATTTGAAAATCTGCTAACACGTTAGAAATATTTGAATAGGTTTGCAGGATGTTGCAGATTACTCCCTCCGGTCTTAATTATAGGAGCTATTTACCCGAATTTGGAAGGATTAAGGAAGGAAGTTAAATTAGTTAATTATGTATATTTTCCTAAAATACCCTTACCCAAGTTTATTTAATACAAATACATCTCTAAAAAATAGAACTAAGTAATACAAATATCGTCTAGATAAATACAGGGCACACCTCTAGTCTATTAATTAATGATATTTATGTTATTTTATTTTTATAATTTTAAATATTTTATTTTCCCACATTTTTATTTAGATGTAGTGTCTTTCTGTGCCACTTTAATTAGTTCAGTGAGAGAACTCAGGCGTAGGTCAGTATTATTCACTTGCTTACTACCAGTATTTAGTTTTAACAGAAGACTAATAATAAATACTTCCTGCCGTACTATTCGTGAGTTTAATAATCAAATTACACAGTTTAGAAAGGAAATTAAAAATAATATGTATATTTGAGACAAACTTTTATTTAATAACTAGCATAATACAAATACAAGTTTATTTTTTATTGTTGGAAAAAAGATAATGAAATTAATGTTTTATTAGGTTATTTTAGGGAAAAAAGTAATCACTTTAGATGGATAGTTAAAAAAAATTCTTAAAGGAATATTAAAATTATTTAATTTAAAAATAAAAAATAAAGTAGAATATCTCACTTGATAGAATATAAACGTGTTGTTAAATTAATTATTGTGGAAGAAATATTAGGAGGGGTGATATGGGAAAAATATGACAAAAATTGCTCAAAATTTTTTATATAAAAAAGTATAATTTAGATGTATATGACATTAATGAGTTACAAACATTATTTACTTTATAAAATATATAGGTGTATTATTAAATTATCATTGTCTTTAATTATTATTGAGAAAGTATAAATAGGGGTATTATAGGAAAAAATTAACAAAAGTTAAAAATTGCTCTTATAAATAGGACCAAAACCAACTCCAAAATTTTCTCCTATAATTAGGACCGGAGGGAGTATTACTTAAGGTTTGAAGCCAATTACTAAGTTCATAAGAAAATAATCCAATAACTAAATAGTACTACTATTAAATTATATTTTTGGTTTAAGAAGAGGAAATGGGGCGAACAAGGGAGAAAAAAACATCTTATAACAATATTATTATAGAGTACAATTTTTTCCTATTTCTTTCACAAACTATCCCGACCAAATTTTAGCAGTTTAAATTTATTTTTATATTTTTAAGTAAAATTATAATAATATTTTTATAAGATATTAAATCTAGAACATTTAATTTTTGATCCAATGGTGTCAAATGGAAAAGGAGGGTGAATGAGGGGAAAAGGATAGAAATGACATTGGAGAGAATCTAAATCCAAAAGATAAGGCAACCATTTTTTTGTAGTTAACAAGTAGCCCCCACAGTGGAGCTGAGAATATAGGCCAGCCGACAGCCTATGCGGTGTAGGCTAATGCGGCCGCACTTTCACAAGCTGGTAAATCACCAACCCTAGCTTGTATGTGCGGGTTCGCAACTAGCACAATTTTTTTAGGCAATATTTTTTATAAGATTTTTCCCCAACGAGCACAATTTTTTTAAGAAAAAAAAAACCCCCCAATATTTTTTTATATAGATTTTTCTCCTATTTTTTTTCTACTATGCTGGAATTACCTTGTACACTACATTCTAACGCATATAAGATAACTTATATATAAGCCATCAAAGTTGGTTACAAAAAGTCTTAAAATTTACCAAACAGAACATAGTGAAATTGACTAGAGTATTTTTACACTTTGGGCTAATAAGCTTCAACACAATAGACCAAAAACCACTTCACAAGTTCACTTCACCATTTATAAATTTAAAAAAAAAAAAAAAAATTGCAGGACAACCTGCAAGCTAACCTACACCAACCTATGGGCTAGACAGTGTGGGCCTATGCGGCCTGCATTTTTTTAGGCCCAAAAAACCCCAACCCTAATCCTATCATAAACCGTAGGCTGCGAGTTGAGCCCATTTTACCAACTTTACCCCATAGCTTGCCTATTTCTGCATCTGATCCATTGAAGTTTTTTGGAAAATTATAGATTATGACCTTGAATTTAAAATGCTTATTATAAAAAGGGAACATTTCTGGGGGGAAAAAACCCTTGTTGAACTGTTTTTTTGAACAAAAGTACTTAAAATTTGTTTTAAGAGCTCATATCCTTCCATGTGTACCATTATTATTTATCTGTATTTAAAAGGTAAAACGAAAAGAATTCTGTACATAAATGTAGATAGGTTACATATAACTACAAAAAGAGTTATGCCTGCTGAAGATGAGTTACACGCATAATATTTTAAAGGAAAAATAAAAAAATATTTGCATATAGAGGGAGATGTGTTGTTCATAACTAAAGAAGAGTCACATCTGTTAAATATGACTTGCATTAACTGAGGGACATGAGTTCTTATAATTTTAGATACCTTTGGATAATAATTGTTTTGATGGGAGATTTTTTTTAACAATTTTCCTTATAATTAAAATTGCTAACAAATAATTAATTAATTCTTGAAGAATGATATACAAGATTAAAGTATAGATTTAAAAAAGGGTTAAGGAGAAAATTGGCTAACAAACTTTTACCTCAGGAGCGCGTAAGACAAATAACTTTTAAATGGACCAAAAATACCAAACAAACTTTTAAAAATGTGCGATCGGCTTAAAAAAAAAAAAACTTTTAAAAATGTGCAATCGGCACAACTAGTTAGAAAAAATTAACGTACTGTTATCTAATATGCGAGATTGACCAACAAACTTTTATTCGGGAGCGCCCAACACAAAAATTTTTATCCAGAGTACCTTGACATAAAATTCTAAATTTCATTAAATTAACTAAAATTTTTCTCAATTGTTATTATTCAAAACTATTTTTATAGATATCTATGGACAAATTACTCATTCTTCAATTTTGTTAATATTATAATTTGCTAAAATAAACAAAATTTTTAATTAAAAATATAATTATATGATTTAAATAAAACTCAAGGTGTTTTATAATTTATTATATATGTTAAACAAAAAAATTATATGATTTATTTTATTTTTACGAAATTTATGTGAGTTAAAAAAATTCATTTAATGTTGATAAAATTTAAAAAATCTATTCTATCGAAAGAAATTAAATGAGTTTAATTTTTATTTTTTATATAAAAAAGCTTGATAAATATCAATGTTGATACTTAGTAACAGAAATCACTCTCAGCCTTTAAACCCTAAATCCAATAGCTTCTAATCCCTTAATGCTTGGTTCAGAGAATTTGAAGAACGTGCCTTGATAGTGCTTTGATACAGGGCAGGCTATTAAGGGATTAGACTATATTGGATTTAGGGTTTAAAGGCTTAGAGTGGTTTTTGTTATTAAGTATCAACGTTGATATATATTAATCTCTTTTTATAAAAATAAAGATTACACTCATTTCATTTCTTTCTAGATATAATAGATTTTTTAGATTTTTTAAATCTTATTAACATTAAATGAATTTTTTAACTCACATAAATTTCTTATAAAATAAAATAAATCATATAATTTTTTTATTTAACATATATAATAAATTATAAAACACCTTGAGTTTTATTTAAAGCATATAATTATATTTTTAATTAAAAAAAAATTTTGTTTATTTTAGCAAATTATAATATTGACAAAATTGAAGAATTAGTAAGTTTTGTCTATAGATATCTATACAAATAGTTTTGAATAATGACAATTGAAATTTTTTTATTTAATTTAGTGAAATTTAAAATTTTGTGCTAGGACGCTCCTGGATAAAAAATTTTTTGTCTTTGGCGCTTCAGAAAGTAAAAAGTTAGCCAATCTGCACTTTAAACAATGGATGTTAACTTTTTCTAACGATGTTGTGTCGATTTCGCATATTTTTAAAAGTTTTTTTTTTTTTTTTGTTGATTGCACATTTTTAAAAGTTTGTTGGTATTTTTGGTCACTTAAAAGTTTTTTGTGGTGGGCGCTTATGAGGTAAAAATTTTTTTGGCCAATTTACTCTTTAACTCTTTAAAAAATGACAAGATTAAAATATTTATTTTCATGAGTTCTATTATACAATCTATACATTTATTCATGAAGTTAATCTTCTTCTTCTCTCTCCCTAACCTTTCATATCTCTCTCTCTCTCTCTCTCTCTCTCTCTCTCTCTCTCTAACCTTTAACATATTGATAAATTTTAAAAACTGTAGCTTTCTTACACACACACACACCCCTCCAGTCCTATTTATAAGAGTTCAATATCTAAATTACGCAGTTTAAGAAAGTGCTTAAAATTAGTTAAGAATAATAAACGTGTATGAGATTTTTTTTTTTCCTTCCAAATTTGCCCTAGTTCACGAGGATGCAAGTAAAAAATAGAAATAGAGTAAATATATGTATCATAAATATTTTAATTAATGTAATATACACACACACATATAATAATGAGGAGAGAATTGGAAAGAAACCCATTAAATGTTCAGACAACTCTTCTTAAACTTTTATAAAAATGACTTAAATAATTCAAATTTAAAACTTTTATCACTAAAAAGCAGGAGGAAGTGCATAGCTAGGGTGCCAACTTTCATTCATATTTATTCATCATCGTGTGTTTGTCCATATTAGCTGTCTGGCTCAAACTCTCAATTAACACGTCATTTATTTGACAAATTTTAACATGCTAGGCCCCACTTCAAAAGTGCTCATGCCTATAATATCTTCAACTAATTGGATCTAGAATTATTTGATAAAATTTGAAAAATTATAATAATTGAAGGCTGTGACAATATTCATATTTTATAATAAGAACAAGAGTTAAATTGATTATTTGTGTCACTTCTCAAAAAATATCTTTATTCTAATGAGGGTGTTAAATGGGGGAAAATTAAGTGAGAAAAAACAATAAAATCAACAAGGATAACTAACATAGGGGAAAAAATATCAAATTAAGAAAATTGTAACCAAAACAAATTCCAATTACTCCTCCGGTCTTCATTATAAGGCGCAGTTGATTTTTTTTTTTGAAGATATTAAGAAAGTTAATTAAATTACTTTAGAATTTTTTATTTTTATTTTTTCTTCCAACTAATTAGTTTGATTAATAAATTAATATATAATATAAAGATATACAACATATAAAATGATTAAATAATTTAAAGCTTCCTTAAATTCTTCAAAAGAAATCAACTAGATCTTATAATTAAAATATTTATTAAATTTTTATTTAGCTTCCATGGTTGAAAACATAGATTTTTTAAGAATGAAAAATCATTGAAATCTAGTAATAAAATCTAAAAATATAAAAGCGTTTGGAAAATTAGTAAAATCGTTTTAATGAAAAAAAATCGTAAAAACGTAAAATCGTAGTGATAAAATTTTTATTGTCATCACTGCTATTTTACCTTTGTCGTCGTGGCTTCAACCACATTCATTACTCCTGCTGACGATTGTTGTCACCTCAATGTCATTATCCCCACCGTTTACGTTAATTCATGTTATGCTTCTACTCTCTAGGGATGAAATTGATAACCATTATGAAAATTATACTCTCTCTCCGCTCATTTTGGTAAGATCGTATCTATCTAATGTCTATTTGGGATAACGGTAGGATAAGTGATTTATTTTTAATATAACTTTTATAGAAATAAGATAGGAATAAAAATCATATTGTAAATTTAGAATGATAGTTGGAGAAGTAACTTTTTTGTGGAAGAAGCTATAATTTGTGGCTTCTATCATAAATGACCTTTAACCATGTCAAACATCTAATCTTACCTCGCTATGCCAAACAGACCCTTAAAGTAAGAGATGAAGCTTTTTTGTCATAACTTATATGGTGTCTAAGTTTTGAGGTGAATATATAATTTTAGTCTTCATTTATTGTGTTAACTTTGTTTTTATTTGATATTACATGTATTAAATAATGATAAAATTGAAAAATTGTTGAATTTTAATATATTATAACAAAGTTAATAAAATTTAAGGTTTTCCTCGGTCTGTGTGAAAAATATTAAATGTACCCTATAAATAGGATCAAAGGACTACTAATGACTGATTGAGTTATTCAATGAAGTAGTTAGGTGCACTAAATATGTATGAAATGAAATTTATTTTTCAAAAATGTCATCATTTACGTGAAAGACAGAATTAAAAGTAATAATGGCATAAATAATTTTTATAATTAACTGAAGGTAAAATTCTCCTAGGAGTATCTTCAAAAACAGGAACAAAGTATAGCCAAGAACAGTTCCTTAAAAGCAACGGAGGGAGTGGTAAAATACAATAAATACAAGTGAAATACGCGTGCATGGGGTAGACAATTATAGTAGGACACAAATAATAAATACAATTAAAATAAGAGACACACACACACACACACTTGGAGTTGTGTAAATGAAGCATCGTTTTAACTTTGATCTTTGCTCTTTAATCTTGGATTTGTATGTGGCGAAATTTAATTATCCAACAGAAAATCAATAATGAGTGTAATTTATTGATAAACTGAAAGATTTGCAGATTTTCTAATACAGTATTGCAAGAAACGCCCTATACAAAAATACCATCCCCATTCCCTTTAAAATTACCCCAAAAAGACGTGGAACCACAAAATTCTTCATATTTACATTTCAATAGCACATCACAAGAATAATTTCAAGACGACCCTACTATGAAGAACTCAAGATCCCAAATTGAACCACCCAAAAAAAGAAATAATAATAACTAACTACCTGATGGCATATGAACGTGTACAAACCGTCTCAAGAGCCTCAGTGAATAGAGAAGAAAAACTTGCCAATGCCTGAAAAACTCCAGGCAAACCAGTTTGCAGATTGTTGAGTGTCATTGCTCTCGTTACCTCCACAGACTTAGAATGCTTCAGCATCTCATCTTCAACCCGCCTCTGGCAGGCGGTGAGCTCCAGTTTCTTTTCGGCAAGTGGGTCTCGGGCATCCAAGCCTTGCCCTCCATCTGACACATCGGCAGGGAGACCTATACCTACCATAGAGTATGAATTGTAGTACTTCCTCTCTAAGTTTCGCAGAGAGGAGGCTTTCTTGTCAAGTTCTTTTGATGCGGTCTCAGTGCGCTTCTTGATCTTGAGCTCCTCGGTTTGCTTGACAGAGATCACGTGAACAACGTTGACAAAGCTCTTGATGGCTTCAGATGCGACCGTGTCGGGGACACGTTCAAGTGCGAGCTTCCATTCATCACAGAATCCGAATGCATCGGAGGCTTCCTTGCTGCTGTTGACGTTGTCGTTAGTGACTGGAATTAGGCTGAGCTTGAACCAGCCATGCAGGGACAGGATGAAGCCCCTCTGGAATTTTATGAGACGACAAAAATTGGAATGCCAGGCCAAAACAGCCGACTCAAGATCTCGAGTTGCCTGGCGGTGCAATTCAGAAGTTGAGTCACCTCGGGCAGTTTGGCTCACAAGCCCACGGACTTGTTGCACAATGTTGCTTTGGATTTCATGGTACTGGTGCATTGATTTCCACATGTACATCAATCTACATTTTTCCATATCATATACATCAGTGCAAAGTACAAATTCAGCAAATAGATGCATCTGAGACAAATTATCAAGGAAACTACTACTTAGCTGTTTTACAGGTAAGCAATGAAAGTAGCATGCTTCAGTAGACAGTGTTGCAAATACACCCATGAATAGATAAATCAATCCTCAAAAGTTGTCATTGTTAAGCTCTAATCTCATGCCATGAACCTATATTTTATATGCACTATAAAAGATCGAAAGTTCAAAAATAAACCTGAAACTTCATATAATAAGCAAAGTTGCCAACCCCACTTTGGTTAATGACAGGCAATAGCAAAACTGTTAGTTCAGTCATAGACCATGTAAAAGACAGTATACAATTAGCCAATAATATTGAACAGGATATATTCACATGTATCCTTTGCCAAAAAGGGGGGCCGGGAAGGATAATTAAGTCCAAGTAATTTGGGGTCTCACCAGCCTATGATCACATGAAAGTCAATTTGGTCATCAAGTATTAATTTGGAAGCTAAATCCCAACTAAATGATTGGTCACAATTACAATGTTTTTACCCATTATCAAGCTATCATGTTTGCACGAATTTTACAGCCCACGATCACATCAAAATCAACTTCGTCATTAAGTATTAATTTGGAGGCTAAACCCCAACTAAATGATTGGTCACAATTAAAATATTTCAACCCATCATTATCAAGCTATCATGTCTACATAAAATCCTCTGGTTTTTCATATAAGCAAGGCTGACCTTATATAATGATTTGAAACAATTTATTAAAATGGATGAGCAATAAAAAAGACATTGATAAGAAAAAATAATCCATAAGCAGTTCCAATTCCAAAGAAAGCAGAGTCACACCATAGAAACTCCAACACACCTAACTCTATCAATAATTCAATATATTGATATTTGGAATAATAATAATAAAGGGGCCTAAAATTTAAACACAAAATTACATTTTGACAGGTGTAGTGGTGGGCCAAGGACTGAGTTTAAAAGCTAGACAGTACTTAGACAGCCCAGTACATTACACTGATTACAGCACATGCACTTCTACAGAGATGATGAAGCAAGTTGCTTAGCAGACCAGAGAGCCATAATGCTTTCAACCACCACGTCCAACTATTTCTATGATTCACACAATGGCATCTTTCACACGGCAAAATCCTTTCCCCTTGCAACAAATTTCGCAACAAGTTCCTCATTCACTGTGCAACCAAAAAAAACTACCCAAAAAAAAAAAAAAGGGGAGAGAGAGAGAGAGATTCAATAATTCTCTCGCATACCACCACTTATATTTCCTTTTTTTCAAGCAAACAAGCAATAAAAACCCAGATACATGCCGGTGAATTGTTGTTACATTATCACAACATAACAAGAAAACATAATTATTGACAATGTCTTCCATTATGAAGTTCCCACAATCTCATTAATTCATCAATTGACCCAATAAGTACAAATAAGGATCTACTACAACATTTAGGACCAAATGAAGATATCATAGTTCATTCATATACAGCATCAAGCCTATATTAGTGAATTACTACGTCAGATCAAATTTTGAACAAATTATCTTAATGGCTAATTGTCACGAACATGACTCTTTAGCTATCCTCTCATACTATGAGCAAGTAAATCAGTTAAATCATAAATAGTAGAATTTAAATGACTTACCCATGACAAAATTCAACAAGCTGAGGAACAAGATCAGAGTCTCTAAGGCCAATAATGGCAGTTGAGGTAGTAGACACGGCTTGAGAAGTGACAATAATGAGTGATTGCAGCCTCTTTATAGAAGCCTTGGTTTTGCTGATCTTTGCTTCATCCTCTCCTTTGTATTCCTGACTCTGCAGAGCTGACAGTTTCTTTTCATGTTCAATCTTCACCCCTTCCCTAGCCTAGATAGATACATTTAGAATTATGTTGTATTCATCAGAGTGCGTCATCCTAAAAACACATGGTGTCACCAAACAAACACACATGGTTTTAACTAAAAATAAATGCTACAGGTCGTAACCAACCCATCTTCAGTCTGGTAAAAGGACAGGCCAAGCTGCTCAACAGAATATCAATTCCGGAAATTACTTTATGGTTTAGGGTGCATGTCCGAAGAAACCAGCCCTTTTTCAGGTAAATAAATCCACACGTTACAGAAAAATCTATATCCACCATTCATATTCAATCAATCAATCACATATAGGACAACATAAATATCAATATCAATCAATATGAAATAGAAAATGGAAAAACATGTTTATTATATATAGATATAGGAAAAATACTTTTTAACTAATGGATTTCTATAATATCTTATGGCACCATCTTAGTTTAACATAACTTACCTCTTTTAAAGTTATAGCCTACATGCTTTTAAAACACAGATGATAACCAGTTTTCCAAGAGGGTAAGATTCGGAGTTCCAATAATCAATACATAACATGGTAATTGGTAAAGATAAAATATACATATATATTAAAACCGAGTTTCCTCGTGGGGAGTATCACAAAAAAGGTGAAAAAAAGCTAAGGGTATTGCAGTCATTTCGGCTACACAGTAAACAATGGAAGTTAGACCGAAAGAGACTCATTAAAGTAGGTAGGACCGTAGGAGGGCCGTCCAAAGGTTATAATCGTCAATTCACACGGATCAAGCGGGGTCTTTTCCACACTAAACAGTCAAACTCTGCGGAGGCCTTACGCTACTACCCATTAAGTCCAACCTTGGTGCAGATCCTAGTCATTTCCTTTACCCCTTTGTCTCGAAAATAACAGTGATTTTCATTAAAATAGAAAAAGAAAAACTACTTTCCCAGTATAAAAAAAATTGAAAAATTGAAAACACCCAATAATATCCCAGAAATTAAGCTAAAAGTTTTTAAAAAACTACCTTCACTTCCTCATACAGCTTCTTCTCCCACGCCAAAAGCCTCTCCAATGTGGAGCCCAGACTCTTCGAACCGCCTGGTTCTTCTAGTGAAACGGTATCCAGCTGATACTTCACTGCCAACGGCGGTTTTGAGGTCCAGCTCGAGCTTAGATTGCTTAAGATACTGCTTGAATGATACACAGTTTCTGTAAATCAGAGCCCTCATTCGTTAGAGTTGGAATGAAAAATAACAGCATAATATCAATCCAACAGAACAATTAACTTGATGCATTGGCTTAAAGTTCAATTACCCCCACATTATCCAAGCAACCAAGCAAATCCCCGAAAATTGAGGCAAAAATTGAACAAAAAATACTTGAATTCAAAGTGAAGGAAGTATACTAGACAACCCAGATTTGAAAGTTTCCAGCAACATTGGAGGGGATAGTTAACTTACTCCTCAATTGCCTGAAACTCCGATCAAGCTGGGCTCTACTTATCTCGAGAAACTCCGATACCTGATCTCCTGCCATCGCTGCCCTATCAAAGTTCTCTTTGATGGCTTCCACGATCTCCTTCAAGTCCTTATGCCTTACCACCATTTTCATGTCCATCACGTCCCCAGTCCGATAACTAGCCGACGACCCAGCATCGTCAAACTTCTCCGTCTTACTTGAAGTCCTCGGAATCTTCGGAGCGGCCGGTGCTGTGAAGGTGGACGCTCCGGTGATGGATTCTGCCCGCATCGACCCGAAATTTGAACGCGTCCCGATCTCGGACCTCAAATCCGCATCCCCTTCCTCCTCATCGGAAGAGCTCGTCGTGCTATAGTGGTCGCCCCACTCGCTACATTGTACCTCCTCCCGCTCTGTCTCGGTGTACTCCTGATCGTGAAGCTGATGATGTTGATGAAGCTTTTGGCCTTGAAGAGGCAGCTTTTGGCCTTGAAGAGGCATCTTTTGGCCTTGAAGAGGCTCTTGCTTTGAGTTGAAAAAATCGTACTCGGATCTCTCAATATCTTCATCATCGGAGTCTTCGTTGTCCAAGTGATGCGAGGTATCATTATCAATTTTCTGACTCATTGATTGTTGAGACTGTTGTGCTCGGTTCCGGAAGTATTCCGAACTAGGAGGAGAAGGAGGATAGAAATTCTCCCAGTTCCAAACAGAAGAGGTTTGAGATGGCGTACTCGAATAGGTAGAACTTGCTTGGTACGCAGTAGGGAAAAATCCAGAAGGGAAATTTGATGCCTGGCTTCGAGGTGAGGAAGACGGACTCGATTCGGAAAGAATGTGTGGGAGTTTCGGCGGTGGCTTCCGGCGGCGATGATTGGAGTTACCGATACTAGAGGAAGAGAGTATATGAGGTAGTTTGGAACTAGCTATGGTAGGAGAAGACGGCGAAAACGGAGGCGGCGGAGGAGGATGGAGGGAAGGAGAGGGAGAGGGAGCAACACGAGGCAGTGGATGATACTCAGAGGCCGAACTCGGCGCCGCCGTCGCATACGGCGGAGGAGACGGTTTGAGGAAAACGGCAGGGGTATTACCAGATACCGAAAGAGGTTCTCCAGAGGCGAACGTGCAAAGGGCGGAACCGGTGTGGCGGAGCGACCGACAATAGTCGGAGTGCGCGGCAGCCAGGTGGTGGCGCGTGTACACCGCCTCTTTCATAAGGCATCGCCGCTCCTTGCACCGCCGTACAGTGTCCTCGTTGTCGAGCTTGGACGCCGTGCAACCCATTTCACTTCACTTCACCGGAGCAATAACTGTACTGTAACCACTATATCTCTTGTACAGCTACAAAATACTAGCAGATATATCTATACTACAACATGAGTAGGCGTGGGTTAAGGCGGCGGAGGACGGTGGCACTGGATTTGGGAAAAATAGGCTTAAAAGTGAAGGAAGGAAGGAGAAAGGAAAGGGGTTATAATAGAGTGCTTGAGCTGGCCTTTGAAGTTTGGAGGTTTCAGTACTGTGAAAGTGTGCCAATGTGGGCGTTGCTTTCCTTCATTTTCTTTTTCTTCCTCCAAAGTCTCAATCTTGTTTGTTTCCAAAGAAAATTTAAATTTACTATTTTTTTTATTTACAATTAAATTTTAGGGTGATGAGGAGGCAATTTTGTCACAAAAGTGTCAAAAATGAAACAATTTTTCCCCGACATTCTATATATCATTTACATCATTTTTTAATGTTCAAATTTTTCCTGTAACTCCGTATGCCATCATCTACTTCATTTTTCATATGTTAGATTTAAACTTTTCAGAACAAATTTGAGCCTTAATAAAAATGACGTGGACGAATGTGGATAGTCATCTTAACATGCCACTCTAATCTTATTTATAAGTTTATTTTAATCAAATCTCACATATCAAGAAGATGCAATTGACACAATGATTATTGGGGTAAATTTTCAACTTTGTTCTTATTTATGATTGAGTATTTTTCAATTTTTCTTCTCTCTCTATCTTCATGGGTATAATTAATATGGGTAAAATTTTTATTACATGGAACTGGATTATAAATAGGACCAAAATTTTTATCAAAATAATTTTATAAATAGAATTAGAGTAGTATTTAGTTAATTAGCAGACAAAATTCATTATTCAAAGGCTAAATGGCGCCTTAAAAAACTTGGGAACAAAATTATCACTAAAAACTTTTGATAAAATATAGACGCTTATCCTAAATTTTCCTATGGACCCCACTTTTGTCTCTGGGTTTGGTAGGTAGATAAATAGTGATGCTTGATTAGTGGGAATTTCTTAACAATATTTCGTTACTGTGGTCATTTTAGGGGAATTTTTTATTTTATTTTTATTTAATATTTGTTCATTGAATCTGGGGCTGGCCGTGTCCTTGACTTTGGTGACCCAAAAAAAAAAAAAAAAAAAATTGTCCAGTTCGCATCCATTTTTTTTTTTTGTTCCTCCTGCCTTTCTGTCAGTGTCTTCTGCATGGGATTAAAATATTCTGCTAAATTTATATTTTAGTTATAAATTATGTCGATTAGAGTTTAACCATTTGAATTTATTTAAAATAAAATTTTTATGAGATATTAAATATGAACCATCATTTTTTAATCTAAAATTAGATATGAGTATATGAAAATAAATAGAAAAAGGAAAGAACTCATACCCTTTTTAACATCTAAATATGTAAGGAAAACTAAGTATTCAAGAAAAATAAAATTAAAAACCTAATAAAAAATAAACTATTATGATTTATGAATAATTCGATTTCATCTGGAATACATAATAGTCGTGATTATTTCTTCCTTGTGTTAGCGTTTATTTATTTATTGGACCACAATGTTAGCGTTTAATTAAATTCATTCTTTCTAGATGTATTTTTTTAATATTTAGATTAGATGGGGAGAACTAAGTTTTTTAATTCTCTATTTTTAGAAATGCTTTTTTTATATAAATTCATTTTTAAAATTGTAATTATTAAGTAAGCAAATAAGGAAAGGGGTACCATACTTTCAATGCCAGAATTAGATATAACACGTTGTTTAACAAACAAATGAAACATGCCTCAAGCATGAGGTCATAGCTCATAGCTTAAAATGGCATCAATTTTAATAATATTATGATGTTCAAACTTACCTAATACTATTACGAGATATCATATTAAAAACTCGAAATAGTAATATGTTTGATCATCTTTTTTTAATTTTTTTAATTCAGAACCCATTTGTTTCAACATTATTATAATTACAACAAAGCTTTAAATAATTTATAATTTATAACATCTCTAAATAATAAATATTTTTGAAAAGCTTCTAAATAATTTAGTGGCCACCACTTTTTATTTTCTAAATTAAACAAATGCATGGTCGATAGCCTTGTAATCGGGTGATATAAAGCAACCTTGTAAGTTGGAGATTACAAATTTGATCATATTTTTAATTTCAGACAACAAGGACTTACGGCTCTAATTTTTTTAAACACTAAAAAGGGTCTTTAACCAAAAAATGAATTTTGAAAATAAATAAAATTAGAAATTTTTCTATTTCTTTATGTTATAGATTTATTTTTCTATAACATAAATAAATTTTTCTATTTCTTTATGTTATAGATTTATTTTTTATTACCGAATTCAATAATAATATTGAGGGGATTAGAGCAAATCCCTTCTTTCCTCATCAAACAGGCACTTTCTTTTTTCTCAGAGAGGCTCTTATATTTTATTTTATGAAAATAACGAAATCTATGTGAAATTAATAAAATAATATAATGAAAATGAAGAAGACCAGAGATAACTATTCATTGCTCCAAAAAAAAAAAAAAGACGTAACTATTTTATTTTCCTTATAAAAACATATATTTTTTCCAATAGAAGAAAGTTGTCTCAAGCATCAAAACTTCTACAAAATTTTTTTTATCTGTATACATAAAGACATCAAAAATTTGGACTGAATGAGATTTATATGTGTGTGTGTGTGGGGTAAACGTTCATCTCATTTGTTTATTTATGATCTACAAGAATTAAAAATTTAATGTGTTTTAACTTATGAAATTGATAATATGGGTTTGGTCCCGTTTAAATGACCCTTTAAGGGCCGGGCTTGAAAATTGAAGGAGTGAGGTGAAGTTTGGCTCGGAGGCCTGGAAGGGCCAAAGCTTATACTGGGGCGGCCCATCGACCCTTCAATTTTTTTATTCTTTATTTGTTAAAGTTGAACACTTGTTGAAATTGGATTTTTCAATAATTTATATGTATTTTTTATTTATTATAGAATTATTTATCCATTTAAGTATAAATACATAATAACTATACTCTAATTTTATGATTTAATTTATTTTTTGTTATAGATAAAGATTATAGATGTGTTCATGAAGTCGAAGAAGAAAAAATGATATTCTTAATTAATAAGCTTATATTCAAAGTAAATAACAATCAAATATCATTGAAATTGATGATAGTGGTGAAAATTATGACAATAATAGTTGACTAATGTTTAGTAGTTAGTAGTATACTTCTTATGTTTTATATGAGTTATTTGTGAACATAGTTTGCTTTTGATTATGAATTAGTGATTTGTGTTTATTTGTTAGATGATTTATGTTGTAATTTACTAATTATATTTCTTTGAAAAAAAACGAAGGAAAAATAGTTAAAATTTAGAATAGTAACTTTCGGGCCTAGAGAGTCTTTCTGCCTGGTGCCCTAGGCTTTGAAAAACATATGTTTTTCTTATTTATTTGGTATACATAAATTCTCAACTCTAAATATGGGTGTGTTTGGGATAACATTAGTGTTTGATAATTAAGTTTAATGTGGGTATTTTTTTAAGCTCATTGTTGGAACTTCTTGTTTATTTATGATTTACAAGCTATATCAAACACAAATTACATCAGGAGAAATCCATTTTAAAAAACAAAATGCAATTGAGAATATCCAAATTGAACAAATCTAAGATAATTTTTTTTTTCTTCTTATTGAATTTATTACCTGAATTATTGATTGATGTACATGTACACACAACCCCCACATTAAAAGCAAATTTCGGCCTTGTAAGACATGACATTTGGTTATGTTGCAAGCAAAAATAAATGCAGACGAAAAGAATAATGTAGCCTTATAAATAGCTCTAACTTACCAATAAAGCATATTGCTTGTTGTATAGCTCAAATTGGACACTTGCTTAAATTGAACACTCATCTTTTATGATCTACCAGACTCAACAATATCCTTATTTTTGAAAACTTGTATGATGAAATTGAAATGAATTAATTTTTTAGATAGGGATTTTTAATTAATGAAGTAATTACTTTTGTCTTGATGGATTTCTTAGAGTGCTTCAAATTATGCTACTTAACAAATGAAGGGTACATTGGCTATATATTAAGGGGGATAGTGTGTGTATATTGTTATTTGACTGGTTCATATTCGAACATTATTAGGTGGAAAGAGATCATGTCATTTTTATGTCCGGTTTCTCTGCTTGTCCATCTTCTCGTCCATCCTCATCATCCTCCATCTCGATCGTTAAAATCTTGATCCAAGGGTTGAGAATTATTTTCAAAAAACCGCATGCGATAAAAATTATTGTATGCGGTTTTTTCCAAAATATTTTTGAATCCTTGGATCAAGATTTTAACAAGTGATGATGGAGGATTATTTAAATTTAGAAAAATACTTATATTAACTTTATTATATATATTTCCTCAAGTTCTCCATTTATATCTGATCATGTGTTCTATTTTTAAATTATTACTATTTAACTATAAACCCATATATATATATATATATATATATATATATAAAATAAGACAGATAGTTATGTGTGATTATAGAACTTGATTTGATGGATATAACAAACTTGATATAAGTATAGTTCTTAAATTTATTTATTCATGTTTATAATGATAATTTTCTAAATATTAAATATCAATCATTCATTTTTTTTATCCAAGAGTGAATATGTGATTCTGAGAATAAAAGAAGAAGGAGGAAAATAAGAAAACCAAACCCGTAATAAGTGGGAACTTTTCCCTTGACGTTGTTTTAATTCACACGCAATTACCCTTAAAAGAACATGATTTTTTTTGGTCGGGGTGTTTGTACGCCAAAAAAAAAAAAAAACACAGCTTTAAACAAAATACGTATATGTCATATTTTACAAATGCATTTTCATAAATCAAACTATAAAATAATTAGGGGTAGGTTATTATACCTACCCTTATTTTGTTTACCTCTTTTAATATTATTAGATTATAATTTCATCAAAAGGTGAAGATTTGACCGATAAAATAAACCATTTTATCCCTTCCTCTCTCCCACCGGACCGAGTAATTTCTGTTTGGGTTGAAAGTGTGTTTATCGATCTGATTCTAGTCTCTGTTTCATGAAACTGTTGCTCCCAATCTGTTTGGCTTTTCATTTTGTTCATTCGATGTTAAGGAACCCCTTAACCCCATCATTGCGTTTTGCTTCCGGATTCAAATAAACTATCGAACAGTTGCTGGGAAGTTGATCGATGATGTTGGATCTTAAAATTTTAAATCATCTCTGTTGAATTGATGTTAAATTCCTTTACTCAATCATTCACCAAAAACAATAATAATAATAATAATCTTCTCTCTCTCATTTTAAACTTTCCCGCCAAACAAATATAAGGTTAAATACTTTTCCTCCCAATCTGTTTGCCTTTTCATTTTGTTCAAATATATACATGCCAGCGGAGGGGAGAGAGAGAGGGTGGGAGGCCATGGGAGAGATGATGGGGTAAAAGGATTTATTTTATCTATCAAATCTTTACATTTGTATGAAATTATAATCTAATAGTATCGAGAGAGGTAAGCAAAATAAAAGTAGACATAATAATTTATCCCTTTTAGGGATTTTTTTTTTTTAATGGATTGCTATTTCAAGTATTGCTCCTATTGGACTTCTTATGTCAGGATATGTTTCAAATAATAAATATTCTTTTTCGGGTGATCTACAAGCTGCTGCTCAATCAATTTGTTATGAAATACCATTATAAAATATTAAATATGAAACATTTTTTATTTTTTATTTTTAATTTGAGAGTGGAGATGAGATTATGAGAAAAAAAAGAGAAAAAAAGAATATGATAGGACCCAAAAACAATATTGTGCTGGCTTATTTTTAGGGTGACCAGTGCTCTAAAAAAGATTTTATTGGCAAAATACCCATAACTCATTGGTTAAAATTTGGATATGGTTTTCCTCCAATTCCTTGACTCACCGCTGCCCTCCTTTTCTCCCAAAACAGCACTGTTTTGGTGCCAATTGGCACTGTTTTTTTTTTTTTTTTTTTTTTAAATGGCATTCACATCTTAAGGTATTTTATTAGTTCTAATCAAGATATCACGAAGTATCTTTTAGTACATTCACTACCACGAGAGTATATTTTTAGTAGCAATCGATATCGAAGTATTTTTTTTTAGGTCACATTATCTTAAAATATTTTTCAGTACCCTAAAATATGTTTTCAAAATGCTAAAAAAATATTAAGGATATTGACTGGTATTTAAAAAATATTTTATGATCTTGAATGTTACTAAAAAGATATTTCAGTTCTTGATCGGTACTAAAAAGATACTTAATAATTTTGAAAAATTATTTGAGTCTTAAAAAAATAGTTCATGTTCTTGAATGGTATTAAAAAAAATATTTATGGATACTGACTGATACTAAAAAGATACTTAATAATACGACTAGTACTAAAAAAAATACTTGAGATAGATGGTGAATGCCATTAAAAAAAAATTAAAAATTAAACAGTGCCATTTGGCACCAAAATGGCGCCATTTTGGGAGAAAAGGATGGCATGTGAGTAAGGGAATTGGAGAAAAGCCGGCTCCTTAAAATTCAGGGTTAAGATATTTTTTAATACGATGTCACATGTATGTAACTGTAGTAACTATTCCACATTATTAGTAGACTTTATGATTTATGATACTTCAGGGGTGAAAACCAATGGCGGATCTTTAATGAGGCTAGAGAGGGGCCATGGCCCCCTCAAAAAAAATTAATCATGCAAATTGAATGTGAGAATGTGAGATCTTTTGGTTTAAGCCAGTGGCGGATCTTTGATGATGGCCCCCCCAAAAAAAATTAATCATGCAAATTGAATATGGGAATGTGAGATCTTTTGGTTTAAGCTACTCAATGTGGGAATTGTTCAACCAATTAACTAAATTTAATGGACAATAAGAAATTAAATGTGATTGATTGATTATTCCAATTATATCAAAAATCCATCACTTTACTCATATTATTTTCACACTCTTTGGCATAAAGTTCAACATGCAATTTGGATAATCATACTCCTTTGGCCCCCAAATTTTTTAAAAACATTTTCCCGCTTTTTTTTTTTCATTCCCTCCCGATCCCGCTCACAGACGTTAAACATTAGGACACGCTTCTATTATTCTCTCAATCTCCCTTGATAACTGAATAACGAGAATAAGAACGAGGAACACGCCTGTTTTTCTCGCAATCTCCCTTAATAACTCATTTGTGATTTTTCGGCTCTTGCTCGCTACAGCCTACAAGTAACTTCTCCCATCTTATTTCTTTACTCGATTCAACTCCATATTTATTTTGTTTGGTCTTGATTCTTTTCTAATATAAGAAATTTCCTAATCGGTAAATCTCGTTGAAATCGTCGAGTTTGATAAATTATTTTCTTGTTTCTTTCTTTATTTCTTTCTTTGCTTTCATTGTTTGATTTTGTTTGTTGTCGGTGAGAAATGATAGTAATAGATTTCTTTGTTATATTCACAACTCAAATTGGATTTGTCACTCCTCTGTATTTGCCAGTCTATACCGAATATTACAATCTTGGCATAAAGATTTGGCCCCTCTAAATATTTATCCCAAGATCCACCACTCGTGAAAACATCATTTAATCCAAATAATTTTTTTCACTTGGGCATACTGCTTATCAATTATACTAAATTACTTTAGTTAAATTTAGCGATAAACATCTTTAAAGGTGAGGGGAGACATGTGGACCATTGGCCGCTAGAGTTGACACGCGCTAGCACCTGTGATGAGGTGGCAGCTGGCTGGAGCTAACACGTGGCAGCCACTAGTGAAGAGGGGTTGGCACAGGAGCTGACATGTGGCGGAAGCCGGAGAGGGGCCCATGATGAGGTGGCTACCTAAGGACATGCTATTTTGAAAAAAAAAAAAAAAAAAAATTCTTAAGAAGCAACAGAATTTTTTTTAACATAATTTTATTAGAAATTGAATTGTCATGATCCTATCTTTAAGAGAATGATTATCGGCAAATTTCGTTAAAAATTCAGTATTTCTTTATAGTGTTTCACCGTTAATCTGAAGATAACTATGCAATGATTTTGATATGTTTGAGAGGTGACATTGCCTCAACAACTTGTAAGATAACCTTCTTGAAAAATATTTCAAAAGTAAGAATACACTTAAACTTTAAAAATTAAATTTTAAAACATGTCATATTATTCATAAGTATTAAATAAAATAACTTATTTTTCAATTTAATGTATTTTGCCAAAGTTCCATCAAGTTAAACTAAATATCACAAGATAAGGCCATATATAAATAATCCCAAAGTCCAACAAAACTCATTGCTTACTCCATGTCTTTTTATGGCATCTTAAATTTTTTTAATAGTGATAAACAAAAGAAATTATCAATTAAAAATCGCACTTATTTTTCAAATATATAAGTCCTGTAAAAATAATTAGCCAATCAAAGTTACAATAATTGTCTTGAAATTGAAAAAGTAGTTATTCATATAAAGCTAAAATATATGTTTGGTTCTCTAAATTTGCATCAACTTTCAATTTAGCCCCTTAATTATATTGAATATATTTTTAATCCCTTAATCTTAATAGTATTAATCTCATTAATAAAAAAAATACTAACTCACGTAATTTAAATGATGACTTCACAATTAAATTCTTATAAAGTATTAAATATTTTTATATTTTAAAATAAAATAAAAAATATTTTATTCTATTTAATTGCAATTTTCAAATATAATATATTATATTAAATTATTACAATGTTAAGAATTTTTATATAATTTCAATTTTTGATAATTAAAATCTAAGCATTTTTAGTCTGAATTTAATTGCAAAGTCCACATTTAAATTTATAGAGTCAACATTTTTCATTAATGAGATTAACGATGTTATTTAGGGACTGCAAAATACACTCTATATATTTAGAGGACTGAACTAAAATTTGCCGTAAATTTAGAGTGTGAAACGTGTACTTTAGCAAATATGTTTGAAAAATGGTAAACAATATTTTTTAAAAAATTATACATTTACATAAATAGAAAAAAGATTTCTCCTGAAAATGACATATAAAAAGAAATAGAACATAGTAAACAATGAAAGCCAAAACACACTATTTTTTTTACTCTGTGGTAACAAGCAATTCAAACAAATCAACTGAGTAATTTTGTTGAATACAACTTAAATAAGCACAATAAGGATTTTATTTTAACTCTAAATATTTCATCTCTTTTGCATTTAATTAAAATAAAAATGAATTATTATTTTATCTTACCTACTTACTGTATATTTCCTTAGCTAGTATCCAAAAATCAAACTTCTCTGGTAAGTGAACAAATTGATTTATCAATAAAGCAGCTCCTAAAAAAAAAAAAAAAAGGCCCTTCCTATATAAATATATTTTAGTTCGGTTGGATTATGATTGTTTTTTAATTAGAAGAATAAACGACCTTTGAGATCTTTAATCCCCAAAGGATGAATTTAGTCTCCACATAAATGATGAATTCAACTATCATTAAAGTAGGAAATTATTAGACAGCAAGACAAATCACACAAGTCTTTTTATATTATTAATAATTGAATTTTGTAATAAAATTAATACATTTTATTTATTTTATAATCCGTGGCCGTGGAAAGCATCTTATATCACTATCATGATTGCTTGGCAACCACATGTAAATTAGTTTTTGTTTTTGTTTTCATTTGGTTCCTTCATACAATATACAACAAACAATGTCCAAACTGTTTGAAGCTGTAGATCTATAATTGATGTGTTTTTCAATCTTAGAGACTATTATTCATTTTTCATCTTTGATACTGAAACGATTATTATTATTTTTATTAAAAAAATCTATTTATTATTCGATTAAAGTATATGTTTGGTCTTGCTTAATTTATATCTTAAGTTTATAAAATGTATTTTTAGAAAAATGCTAATTCAACGAATATGAATTTAAATGATGTCTTTGTAATTAAATTTAAGGGGTTAAAATTAAAACAAAATATAAAATATGATATTAAAGTATTAAAAGTTAAGCATGCATTGTCATTATTTAAATTCAGTGAGTCATTATTTTCTGTTAATAATACTAACTGTGTCAAAAATGACTAAAAATATACTTTAAGCTTTGATTATTAGAAATTACTCCAAAATCAAGTTAGGTTGGGACTTAATTTGGATAAATTCTCATCATAATTGTTTTGGGTAATGTGAATATTCTTACTTAAGGTATATTGAGGTCTTTTTGTTATTACTCAACTAGTACCTAAATGATTCAATCTAAAGAAAAAGGACTTAATATTCAAAAGCCATTTTAACTTTTAAGTTAAATTTCATACTCTCTCCTTCCTTGATATAAGATATATTTAGATAATTGATTTTGGTTCTATAAGACATAGTTTTCATATTTATCATTCTTTTCATAATTTACCCCTATTGATACTCCCTCAAAATAATTAATGAGGAGATGAAAGGGGGAATTAAGATAGATGATTAAGGTATTTTAAAAAATGCATTTAATATTAACTAACATAACTAACTTTCTTAATCTAATCAAATTAGATAAATGTATCTTATATTAAGAATTAGAGGAGTATTATAGTGATTATATGTCGGTCTCTTATTATTATTTATGTCTAATAAAACATATCAAAGCGCATTATTGATGCTTGGCCTCTATATCTAAGTGAGTCATAATTTTGTCCATTTAACTTTGCTTCAAACACTAGTTCTTTGTTTTGGCCTTTGAAGAAAGAGTGTGCCTATGTAAAGGGATAAAGGGTAAAATTAAGATAAACAATTAAAAACAACAACAATTTTTTATTTTTTATTTTGAAAAGGAATGATAGAGGAGCTAGAAATGGACAATTTAGAAACACATTTGATTTAATATCCTTTGATTTTTTTATTTTAAAAAGAAATGGTCAATTCACAAATTGGACTCCCACTCACAAAGTGGCAAGGTTATCGATTTATCCTTAGATTTATCAATAAGCTCCTTTGCTTATAAGATAATGATAATGAAGATTATTTTTGATAGATATAGATTACATTCACTGGAACTCATTTGTGTTGTTTTTTCCTATTCAAATTAGGCACTCCCTCCTCTATTAAATCTATTGTTTCAATTTTAAGTGTAAGATGTCAATTTATTTTATCTCTCAAATTTATGTTTTCCCATAAATTCTTCCTTTTAATTGCAAATATTAAAAGGGTATTATATCAAGAAAATCAACATAATTTCTTACAAATTTTAACTCAACTAACTTTTTAAATTTTTTCAGATGAGTTATTTAGCTTTTCTATTTGGACTACAAGGAATGTGTTTTTCATGACACAAAAAGTACCATTATTGCACTATCTATTTGTAAATAGTCCAGTTCCTATATATTTTTATATTAATTTTTTTATAAATTTATATTATTCATAAATTTATTTATTTTTATTTTTAGAAGAAAAAATGCATGATAAAATTAATATTTTAGCTTTTCCTTTTAGGATATGATTTGTCTGCTTAAAATTGAAAGATTATTTAGATATAATTTAATTAAGATTATTATATTCTAGATATAGTTTTAATTATTATGTTTTTATTTTGAAGTATATTAATTCTTCTTATTTAAATTATGCATATAATTAATATATATTTATTTTGATAAAATAAATACAGTTATGCAAGTAAGGTTGGTGATATAGAATTTGTCGACTGAGGAATTAATAAAATATCAATTTTGAAGAAGGAGTTAATAGAAACATATTAGGGCAATGCCTTGACATGAAAGTTGAGCAAATTTTTCTTGCATGTAAACAATGACTAAGGGAAATTGTAGCAATGAAATAAGTATGCCTTTGAATTTTAACCTTTCTTATATGAATTGTCTAGTCTTGTGTTGACGTATGAATGTTGTGAATATTTTGCAATTGGGTGAATTAGAAGTTAGAACTGGAGCAAGTATTAGAATTGCTTGAAAGTTCTTGCTAATTACAAGTTTCCATGAGGAATTGAAAGGAGCCTCACAAATCTTAAATTGCTTGTTTTTTTGGTAAAAAAATTTTGTGAACAGTCACATTTTGCTTAATCTATATGAGATTGAAATCTCGTTTGGACCTAAGTGAAACACATAAATTAATAAAAAAGAACTATTTTTTGCGTTAAAAATGAAGTTTTTTTTTTTAAAATGAAGAGTCACATTTCGCTTAATCCATATGAGATTTAATTCCTTTTAGCATGTTGAAATTGTTGTCAAAATAAAGATGATGCAACATTTCAGAAAGCCATACAAAAAAGCCTTGGATGGAAATGTCACTAGAGCAAAGAGATAATACACCAAACCAAATAGCATCTACTCTTTGGTTCTCATTATAAGACAACAACTAACAAGTATATTTGGACCTTTTTATAAGGTATTTTCTTGTTTTTCAAGAGCATTTAATATTTTTTTCAATATACGCTCATAATTAATAAAGGTAATTGGTGAGAGTAATAATTAATATGATATTAGAGTTTAGTGCAATTAGTAGAGGTAATATTGAAAATTATTTAAATTCTAGGACAAATTTAATGACTTTAACAGTTTTTATTAGTTTGTGATAATTATTAATTAATGTCTTATAATAAGGATAAGAGGGAGTATATAAGATGGTTACTCATTTTAACGGTCTCACAACCAAAGATGCAACTAATTTAAACATTTAAGTGATTTTAGAGGTTGATGAGCAATAGGTCATTAGAGGTTGTGAAAAATGAGATTTCTGTTGATTTCAAAATACCTTTAATTTTCAGAACTAAGAAGCATTGTATGGTTTTTTTGTTTTTTTTTTTTTTTTTTGTTTTGCAGCTTACAATTCCCTGAAGAGGTTTCCAAATGTTTGTTTTTCAAAGTATTTGGAAGAAGAGAGTGGGTTTTCGCTGACACAAGCCTCCAAATTAGGTTAGCCAAGATAATAAACTAGATTCATTTGATGCTTATATTTAAAGAATCGGTTTGGGTGCCTATCCAAAGGATAAACATCATCTGCTCATCCCATCTAGACCATCTAGATGAGATTTAAACGTCTAGATGGAATTTATTTAAATTGATGATTTAGTTTTTTTTTTAACTAATAATTATAGTTTTGATAATTTTTTAATATAATATATTTATAATTTCATTTCTATTCAAGATTTTCATTTACCAATTGATTTAGGACTAAAAAATTGATGAGTAGAAAATTTCCAGATTTTATAGACGAACTATTTTACGAAAATGTTTCAACGTTCAAATTCTCTTGGCGCCAATTAGTTTGACTACAATTTTTTTACCAGGCAATGTAAAAACATAAAAATAAGTGAACAATAAATAAAGCATGGAGGCAGATTGAAGCGTTGAAGAAGCTAAGAAAGTATGAATATTCCCCATAATAAGTGGATCCTTTTGAAGCAAAGCAAAAGAGAAAAAGAAAAAAGTTTTGGTGTGAACAAGGTTGAAAGGGTCATTTTCCTATTCGATCCCCACCTTTTCTAAATGCTTTTTATTTGGATCGTTTTTAGTTTTTTTTTTTTAACAGGATTAATTGTAATTTTTATTCCAAAAACTTTTGAAGATGCATAGTTTTTTTAATAATTCACAATTATTTATAGATTTATAAATAAGTTGTTGGTGTTCTGTAAAGTGAGAATCTATATTCCTTAAATCTACAACTTAAATTTCTTGTTGTTACAAAGGTTTATCTATTCAGAAGGATAATAAATTACATAAAGTCTTGTACTAATAATTAAATAAAATTACAATTTTTGCATATAAAACTACCTAGCATTTGATACTGCTGATTTTAGGTTTGAGCATTGTTGAGTTTATTTTAACTATAAAATTGAAAATCTTGACCTGACAAGAAGACTAATATCCTATTTGGTTTGATTCCTAGATCGATTACAAAATTTGGTTGTTCTTATAAAATATAAAGATGATTATCATGATGACATCATTTGATGTAATCATAATTATATTGTTAGGACTCATGAATGAGAGAAATGCATTCTATAATCAAGTGATAAAGATATTATTGCTATTATAATTTTTTTTAATTTGACCATAGTGCCCACCCATAAATCCTATCATATTTAAAAAATTATTTAATTACAGAAACATATAAAGAAATTCCCGACTAAAAAAATTAAGAAATTATATTCATTCATTTAAATAAAATAAACTCTTCCATTAGAATTAAATATTTATAAAATTTAGGTAAAATTAAAATTTACTAAACTTGTTAAACATGCATTACTAATTTCTTATTCATCTTAATATTAAAAAAATCAATATTCGATATATCATCTCCATCTAGATATAACTATTTCTAAATATTAAAGTTAGTACTAAATTTAAAGGCTTTAAGTAATTTTTCTAAAGTTTATGAAGATTTTTTTAATTTAAAATTTGACCGTAAATGTAAATTTTGAATAGTAATTTTATATGGTTTTAATTTTTAGTTTATAAAATTTGATTATGAAGATGCAATTTTTCTTAACTTTATCTTCTTAATTAAACTCTTAAAAGTTTGTCTGAATAAAAGGTTAACCTTTAAGCCTTGTTCTGCCGTTAAAGTTAACGGCATAAAATAACGGAGTAAAAGGAGTTTTTAATACGTTTGCTTTGGGCTTTACAAATAGGACCCAGCTTTGTCATTTGCCGAGAGTATCCGATCCTTCACGAAAGCATCGCGACGTCCCTCTCAAGATATTCGATTTTAGTTCCCTTCATTATATCAAAAAAAAAAAAAAAAAAAAAGTCCCTTCATTTTTGCGATTATTTTGCCCATTTTTTTCTTTTTCAAGCATAAAAAAATTTGGAAATTAATAAATCACCTAATGAAAGGTGTATTTAATGGAATAAAACGATTATAAATAAAATACCGGAGGTTTTTATTCTCATTTCCTTCACGTTCACTGTTTCTTCCATTTTTACAAATATTTGGTCTCTTTTTTCTATATTCTTCTTCACTTTCCCCCTTTACAGTTAGGAAATCGTGTGGGATTTTATTATCTACACTGTCATGTCAATGACTTTTTAATTTTTTCTTTTTCCAGTTAAAAGATGTAGATCTAGCTTATCGCTAATTGATGCTAGTGAAGATTTGGGACGGATTTATAAAATGTTGGAAAAATGAATTTCTTTTAAGAAAAAGATTAGTATATGTATTATTGTTAAACTCACGAGTTAACTCTACGATTTTATCGTTTTTACTTTTCTAATTTACAAAATCGAATCGAATTCGATAAACGCGTGACTACTACAAGCTTAGTTAAACTCACGAATTTATATGCCGAGTATACCGTTTTTACGTTTTTACTTTACAAAACTATGTTAACTCACATTTAAACTCGTATTAGTTTCTTCGACTTGATCATGCTAAACAACTTTATATAAAAATTTTATAGAAATTTCTTTGTTATATATATGATAAATTATGAATGTTGAGGGATTTAATTTCAATTATTTGGATTTAAATATATTTAAATCAAACTGTTATATATTTTATATTTTTTATTTATATATTATTAATATCGATTTAATGGTGAAAAGATTTTATAAATCGAGTTCAAGATACAAGTTTATATTATTATCATGAGTTTGCTTAAACGCGAGTTTAACACCCTTAAGTATGTTTAAAGTAATTAAGTTAAAGATTGGCCTAAAATCTTATGCCTAACATTCTTTATATACATACATATATTTATATATATATATATATATAATTAAGGTCAGATTCTAGAGGCAGTTTATTATGACTTATACTAACTTTTATGATGGAATAATATGTATCTTTTAAATTTAGGTGAATAAAGTTGGACCAGGTCAAGATATATCTTACAAGATAAATAGAATTTTACCCATAATTCAATAACAAATTATTCATATTGGTTGTGAAATTCGAATGTTTTTAAAATTTTCCCGTCCTTAATTATAACACCATCATTTTACCATCTTCAGCAGCTTCTTCACCTAATTAAAGAATAAAAATCATTAACTAACATGATGACTCTATTAGAGTAAAAGGCCACATGATTGCTAACTGGAAAGGGGGAAAAATATGAAGAAGAATATAGAATATGTAGGTGAACTGAAAGAAAGAAAGAATTAGAACGTGAAGGGAAAAGTCAGACCAATAAAAGGGGAAAAAACAAGATAGTGAGGAAAAGGACATTGTTCTTTATTCTTGATTGCTTATTTTGTTTCTTTTTTGGTATAATAATAACATATTAGTCAGAATTTTGGACAAAATTTGCATCATCAGTTGATTCGTGAGTTTTTCTTCTCACCATGGTTAGTTTTTCAAAGTAGTCAAACTCCTTTTTCTACTTTTTTTTTTGTTGAAAAATAAAATCATATTTCTATTATATGGTGGATTTTTTCTTAGGCCTGAACCTTGGCTTCTTAAATATTTGGTATCCAGTTTGAGCTTTGAATACATAAAATAGTTAATGGAACACCCTAATCCTTAAGTGGAACTTGTTAGATAGGGTTAAATTAGTCAATTGGAACTCGTTAGACAGGGTTAAATTAGTCAATTGTTTCGGATATCTAATGAAATTTTTTATTTTTAACAACTAAAAAAAAGCGTCAGATATTGGTAGCTCCATCATAATTTATAATTAAAAAAACAAAAGAAAAGGATATTTTTTCCCATGAAAAAGTTTTCAACTAGCATTCAAATAGCTCAAGAGATGAGTGATTGGAAATTGTTGAAATAGTAGCCATATATGTCTTGTTTTGTTGTTGTTGGTTTGTTGTTTTTTTGGAACTGAAGCCATTGTCTTTTCGAAAAGCTCGCATAATATAAGAGGTCCCATTGATGACATTGAATCAAAGCGTAAGAGAGCACTATGAAGATAAGATCTGAATCATAATTATCACATCTTGATTTCATTCGTCAGTACTTTCCCCTTAATGATGGGGACAAGAGGAAAAACATTTTTTTCCAATAAAAAATAGTATGTTAATGTGTATATAAAAGCTCAATTTAAATAGAAGTTGACAAAACTATATATGCGTTACAATATGGAATGTTTTATATTATAAAATACATTAAAAAAAATAAGTTTATGTTAATTTTGTTGGGATTTAGGCACATACTAAACGGAATAAAATTTAAAATTTTTGCCAAAACCCTAAAGGATCTATCAGCATTTCTTAAATAATTGAATTAGAGGAATGATGACTTGTCAAACTGAGCTTAGAATCCGATTTTCAAGTCTTTGTTTGGTAACTCAGATCATAGGTGTTGTTCCTTTAATGAACACACCCTCTACAAGCATATCCACATGAATGAAATCACAAACACAAACGGTGTGTTAACACCTTTTCTCCAAGCATCCAAAAACATATTTTTTACTGTGAGACCCAGGTGATTAATTCCCTCCACTCTTTCTCATAGCTTCTCTCTTTTGTAGGTGGTTTTTTTTTTCGTTATTATCATCCAATATTCGGTTTGGAGTTTGTAGTTTCCCCTCCACCACAAGTGTCTCATTCGAGACTCAAAATTGAGAGCCGGAGTTGAGAGCCGGAGAAATCTAAGGGCCTTATACCGCTCAATCAACTTTGTGTTGGCGGTTTCTAATTTTGATGCATGTGAGATAAGTTTGTTGGCTATATTAAAATATGTAAGGACGTTGGTCAAATGGAGTTATAATTGGGGTGTAATGGATGGGTTAAGTTGAATATTGATGGGGTTGTTATGGGTCAGACTAGAAGTGCAGCTTCTGGAGGGTTGGTTAGAAATGAGAAGTGCAGGTTGTAGCCATGGTGTAATCCACCTCATGGATTGCAATGTTTGCTGTATAGAGACATTATAGGATTTGTTAGCCTTACATTTAAAGGTCATTAGTGTAATACCCTAAAATTGGTGTTTCTCCTAAATATCATATTTTGATAATTATTAAATTAAAGAGTATGTTGTCTCTAAATTTTAATTGATTTATTATAATTTTTAGGGAAATTTGTCTTTGGAATCTAATAAATCTAAATCCAAATTTCTAAATTAGAGATCATAAAATGTCCTATAATTTACAATTTAATAGTTAGTTCATATTTAATCATAAAATCATCATAATTAAGCACGGTCTTTTTAATCATAAGAGGCAATAAAATGACATAAAAATACCTAAACCAATTAGAGAAGATTATTGGCAACTGATGGGCAATTAAGTTTACATTAATTAAAATATTAACATTTAGTTCTTGTATTAATTAAAGACAAGCCATAAAGGTTGTGAAAATACTTAAATTGATTAAAGGGCATTAAAAACCATTAGTGGATAATTAAGTTACATTGAGTTAAGGCAATAGAATTAATGTTCTTGATTAATTAAGTGGCATATTTAAAACCATCAATTGGGGTGTTTTACCTTAAGTAATAATAAAAGGAATTCAAGATTAGCATAAAAAGGAATACTAACAACATTTTTTTTTTTTTTGAACAATTACTAACTACATATAAACCATTATATTAGGAATACTAATTGATTAAAAATTGAAGGCCAAGATTTAATTCCATAAAGCTAAAATCAAAGGCCTTAATTAATCATCATAAAGCAAGATTGAAAGTAAAAGAAACAATAATGTAGCTCTAAACATTATCCAATCAACTAAAATAAAACACAAAATAAATTAAAAGAAAAAGATGATGGGAGGGGGGCGGATTTTTGCAAGAGGAAGGAAGGAAGAAATTGATCTAAAGCTTAGCAAACTTATCATCCGCCCCCCTTCCAACTTGTTCATTAAATTGGAGGGGGCAAAAACTATGGAAAGGAGTTGAAAGGTGAGGATGGGGCATGGATAGAATTTGAATGAACAAGCCAGTTCTCTAATGGGTGGAGTCGAAAGAAGACATAACAGAAGATTTGCATTGGGTAAAACTTATTGTTATGTTCTCTTCCATTATAGGTATGGTCATCTTCATTTTCTGTTTGTGTTTTCTTTCGTGTGCCTTAGCGCACATTTCTTTAGCTATGTATTTATGCTTCTATGTATTGAATAAAACCCGTTCTATGCTCTCCTTCATTATAGGTATGATTTGTATTCTCTGTTCCTGCTTATTGAATTGGATAATATTAGATATTAGATTATATAGTGGCTAATAAGCAGGAAAGAATTGAATATTTTTATACTTGGATGTACGAAATTAGTCTTTTTTGCTACTATTATTGGTTTGAATATAATATGTTTTTAGCTTGTTCATCATTTTATGTGAAACTGGTTATTCGTTTGTTTGAAGAATTTGATTGTTATGCTCCTATGTATTGAATAAAACCTGTTCTATGTTCTCCTTCATTATAGGTATGATTTGTATTCTCCATTCCTGCTTATTAAATTGGATAATACTATTAGATTTGGATTATAGTACGTAGCTGATAAGCAGGAAAGAATTGAATATTTTTATACTTGGGTGTAAGAAATTAGTCTTTTTTGCTACTACTAGTGGTTTGAATATAATAAGTTTTGGTAAAGCTTATTCATTTGATGTGAAACTGGTTATTCATTTGTTTGAAGAATTTTGATTGTTATATTTAAATGTAAATATTAATATGTATATTGTGTAAATGTCTATATTCTGTATTTCTAGAATAATCAACAATCAAGACAGCTATCATTGTATTTTATATTCTTTGTCTAGAATGTTTATAAATCAAAACAGCATATCAATATGTTAAATTTGAAGTGTTTATAAACAGAAACACATGTCCAGAGCATTCATTTTGGAGCCCATTATTATTTTATTACATTGTGTCTTAGTATTAGAGCATATTTGTTAGCAATATCATCATATCTCAGGAACCCCACCAGCAAACAAAACCCTAATGTAATGCTTCCATAGCCACCTCGAAAAACCCTAATATATTTGTTCTCAACCACAGTCATCACCTACCCTACCTCTCTCATCAAACTCTATTATCACCTTAGTCTAATAGTCACCTACACCAGAACCAATTTCTCTACTCATCATTTGGATGAGTGGGAGGAGTTTTTCATATGGACCGTCTAATTGGGATTAGATTATCCATATTTAAATTTTTTTTAATTTTTATTTTTCTAAAAAAATTATTTTAATGGGTAAATAATCTAAAATAGAGATAATCTCTTAACTAACATATTTTTTAAAATGATTTTTTATTTAAAAATAAAGTTTAAAAAATTAAATTTAGACCATTCAGATCCCATCGACAATCCAAATGGGGGAAGAGCTCTCCTTGAGTAGGGCTCAACTAACCCACTCTTCCCTTCTTCTTTCCCGTTGTCCCTAAACTTCTCATCTTTATCCCTCTAGCATTGTCCACCACTCAAACACCTTCCTTTTTCCTTCGTCGTCCTCCTTCACAAACTTCACTCCTTCGTCATCCATCTCAGTCTCAGTCACTAGTACTACACTTTCATAGGTCTCATTGTCCATTTTCTCATCATTCCTTATCATATCTAGATCATGTCCTTTCAATTAAATATTAAGGTAAAAAATGAGACACGTCATCAAGTTATAACTTCTTTAACTTTTTTCTTATTTTCCCAATTAACAGTCCATATTAGCTCATCTTCATAATGTGGATTGAAAAGAGCAATGTGCTCATCACTTTGCAGAATTAGAAGAAGGCAAATCAAGCATTGCATGATGATGTTATTTAGGAATCTGCATTGGTAGTGTGCGCTTGCTAATTGATTTTTCTTGTTTAACCAAGTTACCTCACCTTAACTATACTTGAATTGTGTATTTTGCAATCAAGATTTAAGATTTATCAAAGTCAGAAAACCTAAACTAGGTTTTCGATAATTCAAATGCTTTCTCTGTATGAAGACTTGTATAGATTATATTTTATTAATTTAAATTTCCTTATGTTTATTACAATAATTTTATAAAATATTAAATACAAATCATTCTTTTTTTATTTATTTTTTATCTAAAGATGAATATGAGATTTTGAAAATAAAATGAAACAACCCTAACCCATAAAAATAACCTTTCATACTATGGGAAAGTTTCGCTAGATAATCTACTAAGGATTTTCTCAGCAGCTATGAGGCAGTAAAACCGGCCAATCCCCATAAATGACTAGCCTAGTATCATAAAAAAGGTCATTATATGTTTGGTTTTGGGGTGGGGGGAGGGAAGGGGGAGGAAAATGGGGAAAATATTAAAAATTGTTTAATAACCTTTCATATACTATGGGAAAGTTTCGCTAGATAATCTACTAAGGATTTTCTCAGCAGCTATGGGGCAGTAAAACCAGCCAATCCCCATAATGACTAGCCTAGTATCATAAAAAAACGTCGTTAAAGATAAGTTTGCTATGAGGAATTTAGAGGGAAAATGAGAGAAATATATAAAATTTTATGAGTTAAATTTTAAAAAATTTGGAGAAGTGGGGTTATAAAATTTTAATAAAAAGAACAGGTAAGATAAAAGAGTTAGAAAAATTAATTTAAAACTTTTAAGTCCTACTTTTTTAATTTATTTAAATCTAACTCAAATTTTTTTCCCTCCAGTCATTTCTCCCTCCTCTTGTATCAAACAAGCGAAAGATTACTATCATTGATAGCCCATCACAATCCCTTAAACACTATTTCTGGAATTGGAGGTCCCAAGAAGTTTTCATTTTTAGATTTTTTTTTTTTTGGGAAAACCCTTTAAGGTCCCAAAGGACCAAAAAATTGCAAAAAAAGTTTCTGGAATTAGCGAAACTGCTGTCATGTCCCTTGGGACTTTTGTGTCAAAGAATCCAAAGGTAAAATTACAACAACACCCTTCTGTGAAAGTGAGAAAAAGGGAGACAGATTCAAGTTCTTGTCTTCTCAACCAACATTCTTGACGACATAAATCTCGGAGACATCATTGCTGTCAATGGAACTTGCCTCACGGTAACCCATTTTGATCCCAATGTTTCAGATGTCACTGTCGGGTTATCTCCTAGGTCATTGGTGAATTTGGAGAGGCCGGTCACACTCATGATCTTCATTGACCTCTTCATGAAGAACGATAGCTGCTTCAAGAAACACAAGCCCAGGAAAACGGACACCCCACGAAACCCATGATATGCAGCCGCCATCGGAATCGGCCAATTTGAGTGTCTGCTTGCTTCCTCGTGCGAAGCCAATGTCTTCAGAGGCTTCGACTTTGAAGAGGTTGTTGAGAAATGGAGAAGATGGGACCATGTGTGGACAAAGCTAGTTCATGACTTCATGGTGACAGAATTTGGGTTTGTTCAATTTGTAGTTTTTTTTTTGTTCAATTTTAGTTTTCTAGATTTGTTCATTTTATAGTTTTTGTTTCTTTTTTTTATTCGATTTATACCTCCCTGCTTGGCGTTCTCTCTTGATTCAAAATCATGTTTTGTTGATTCACAATCATATTTGTTGTTCTACTTTTTTTTTTTCCTCTTCTAAGTTTCATCACGTCCTTACATTTTCTTTTAATCCAAATAATGGTAGTTGTGTTTATTGTTGCTTTTGTTTGAATCTAACAGTTTGTCCTCATTCTTTATAATAAATAAAACTCTGAAATAGTTATGGACAGAAGTGTTGAAGTTATTTGTTTGAGCATTTTTCAATGGACCATGACTTTTCCATGCAATTGACTTGCTCATTTATAGGAACATCAAGGCACAACAGAGGGACCAGATGCATCTTTTGGGGCAATCCTTTTGTGTAGGATTTAGTTTGTTCAGTGTGGTGTTCTTTTCACTTAAACATTTACTCATAGGAGTCATTAGTGTGATTTATTTTAGTCACATTGTTTTCAATTACTTCTATAGTAGAGGCCTTGTAATTCATAGTTCCTGCGGCATACTGGCCATGATTATTAAATTTTGTTGTTCTTAGAAATTAGAATCAATAGTCAGCAGTTAGTGTTCTGGTTGGTATTGTAATGTAACGTGGACAAATCGAAATCTAGGATGAGATTTTTTATGCAATGGTATATGTTGTATTTGTAATTTTTTCCCCTTTAGATTTTGTATGTGAAATAAGATTTTGATTTAATCTTTGTGCAAGAGACAATGAAAGATTATTAATTATGGGCCATGGTTTTCAATTTAAAGCATTCTCTGGAGATGTATCCTATATAGATGTTGTCCACCATGAGGCTCTTATTTATGATGTAAGCTTTTATTGATTTTGTTTATTGATCTTGCTTTTCATAGTTTGTGATTGTATTTGAACTTGTTCCTGCATAAATGTTCAATTTGGTTATGATTTATACTGATTAAAACATTTTATCCAGGTATCTAGGCTAAGTATGTGGAATTATGGAACTGATGTTATGGATGCATTACTTGAATTGATCATATCCTTGGTAAATGATTCAATGCACCCACCGTATAATTTCTTCTATAGAAGCATTTTTGTAAGCCTTTTACTGAAGCTTCCCATATTTTCATCATTGCAGTCTACCTCAGATGGAAATACGTTGATATGTGTTTGGATATGCGAGTGAGGAATTTTGTGCCACCTTCTTACTTCATGAAAATGTTGAAACAGCTATGTGGTGCAATTGGTGAGGGTGTTGGTGTAATGATGCTTCTTGCACTAGTGGATATGATGATAGATTTGGATGTAAGTTGGTGGTGCCTTCCCTGAACTATTTGGTCAAACAAAAATGAAGTAATTTGTCCACTAACTTTTCAAATTTATGTAATCTTGTTTAGGTGGAGATTGGATGGGATTGTAACTTACAAGATGAAGATGAGTCCCACTAGAGGAATTTTTGTCGTTGTTCGAGGAGTCCCACAAGAGGAAAAGGAAAAAATAACCAGCTAACTTTCTTGGTAGCCAGGATGACTTGTGATGACAGATAACTTATTGATTGTATTTAGCAGACACATGTATTGGCCACTACATTTGTGTGAATGAGCATTTGTATTGATGACAATATTGTTGACAATAAGTATTTGTGTAAAGGGCCATTTGTTTTTATGATAATGTTGTTGACAATTTATCTTTGTGTAAATGTGCATTTTTATTGACTTGATCTTTATTTTTCCATTACATGATGAAATTTTTGGTGCCTCATTGCGCTTTTTAATGTTATGTAGTGATATGTATACAAAATCATGGACTGCTTTTGCCAAGTGGATGTCCAAAAGTTAACATGTCCATGTTCAAGTTTTTAACAACTCCATCACAACGTTTAACAACTACACCTCCAGATTTTAATAACTCCATCAAAACATTTTAACAACTACATCTCCAGTTTTTAACAACTACATACAATGTTTTAACAATTCATTCACAATATTTTAACATTTGACAACGTTTTAACTCCCATTTCTAGGTTTGTTTCAACTCCTTTTCTGGGTTTTGATATCTCCATCTCCACATTTTGACAACTCATTATCCATGTTTTAATAACTCAATCTCCAAGTTTTGACAACTCCAACTGCATGTTTTAACAACTTCATTTCCAGGTTTTTGACAACTCTTTCTCTGGTTATTAACAACTCCATCACAACGTTTTGATAACTCCTTCTATGGGATTTTGACAACTCCATTTGCATGTCTTAACAACTCCATCTCCAAGGTTTTGACAACTCCTTCGTTGGGTTTTGAAAATGAAAGTGGAACTATATACCCAAGAGGGGGGTGAATTGGGTATTTTAAAAATTTCTCTAATAGCTCTGTTTTTAGACAGTGAAAACAGAGATAGACAGAGTAGAAAGAAGAATAGCTGGACACAGAGATTTATACTGGTTCGGTCCTAGCAAACATGACCTACATCCAGTCCCCAGACTCTCTGGGTTTTTCACTATCACAAAGATTACACACTCGTACTCAAGAGTAGTTCTCTCACTAGAACTCACTCCCCCTTACAAGTTGTAATCAATGAACTCCCAAATCACCAAGTCCCCTTGACTTGTGATTCTTTACACCGAATGATTTGAGATAAAAACTCTCTCTAAGAGTGGATAATAATAAACACTAAAGCTTATAATGTCAAAAGACAAAATACAAGTAAAAACAGAAAGGTAGTTGAAGAACTTGAATGCTTGTACATTTTCAGATGTAGTTGTTGTTGAGAAGAATTGAATGCAACTCTATTTATAGTCAGATAGCATTAATAGACCATTGCATTGATAATAAGACCGTTGAAGATGATCTGCGAAGTTGTGAGCCGCTTAGGTCTTCTTCTCTTTCTAAAACTCACTTAATCCAGTGGCTAGATGGTCGAGTTGACTCTCGCAAATTAATCCGTTGGAGAAGATGTTGCTTGTTGTAGAAATCATTCTTTAATGCTTTACAACCGTGTGCGAGATGGATTAACCAAAAGGATGCAAGTTTCGGGGTTGAGCATTTAATGTTCGACATCACTTTTGCTTTTGTTTTAAACCTTCAAGAAACTTTTCTTAATCTATCGAAACTCACTAAAAAGATGGTTAAACATATCTAGAACCAACAGAGATTAATCATGGAAAGCATTGAGATCAAACAAGAAGGTATGACAAAATCGACACATTTGATTTTCAGCAACGTTCGTAAACCCGGAGGTTTGTTCACAAACCTCGAGGTTTGGTCACTTGAAGTTGAAAACGGTTTAAGACCAAAACCCCAAACCTGGAGGTTTATAATAAAACCTGGAGGTTTCTCAAGATGTATCAAACCATGGTTTCTCCGGCTTACTCCAAACCTTGAGGTTTTCTCAGAAACCTCGAGGTTTCACATTGTAAGTGAAACCCAGCAGAAACATGATGGAAGCAAACCTAGAGGTTTCTCAAGAAACCTGGAGGTTTCTCAAGAAACCTGGAGGTTTTAGAATGAGTGAAAGTTCATTTGCTCTCTGGAACTCACAAACCTCGAGGTTTATAGCAATACTCGAGGTTTTGTCCAAACTTCGAGGTTCTTTGTTTTGAGCCAAAACACAAACCCGGAGGTTTCTATGGAAACCTCGAAGTTTTCATCATACCGAAAACCATTAGCTCTTTGGATGCCGAAACCTCGAGGTTTCGTCAATACTCGAGGTTTGACATTTAATTTCAAAACTTTTAGTTTGGCGCCGAGGCATAAACCGGAGGTTTTGTTGTAAACCTCGAGGTTTCACAATTTGGTGTAAAACGAGTTTTCTCGCGGAAGTCCAAAACCTCGAGGTTTCTTAATAAACCTCGAGGTTTCACATAAATTTGTGAAACCAAGTTTTTGTAAGTTAAAACACTGAGAACCTTGAGGCTTCCTTTGTAAGGCCAAACCTCGAGGTTTCTGGGCAAACCTCGAGGTTTGCTCTCACTCAGGATTTTCCAACTTCTGAGAGCAAATTCTCATTCTTTGTTCACAATTGTTGGCAATCATCAAAATCTTTTAGAGAACCAATAGAAAATTCTTTCTTTGGGTATTGGCAACTCCTTCGTTAGGTTTTGGCAACTTCTTCTCTAGGTATTGACAACTCATTTTGTTAGGTTTTGACAACTCCTTCTTTAGGTATTGACAACTCCATCTCTAGGTTTTGATGACTCCTTCTATTAGGTTTTGACAACTCTTTCTCGGGTATTGACAACTCCTTCTGTTAGATTTTGACAACTCCTTCTGTTGGATTTTGACCACTCATTCTTTGGTTATTAACAACTCCCTTTATTGAGTTTTGACAACTCCTTCTCTCGGATATTGACAACTCCTTCTTGTTGGGTTTTGACAACTCCTTCTCTAGGTATTGACAACTCCTTCTGTTGGATATTGACAACTCCTGTTGGGTTTTGACAACTCCTTCTGTTGGATTTTGACAACTCCCTCTCTGGTTATTAACAACTCCTTTCGTTGGGTTTTGACAACTTCTTCTCTCGGGTATTGACAACTCCTTTGTTTGATTTTGACAACTCTTTCTGGGTATTGACAACTCCTTGTTGGGTTTTGACAACTCTTTTCTGGGTATTGGCAACTCCTTCTGTTGGGTTTTGACAACTCCTTCTCTAAATATTGACAACTCTTTCTCTGGGCATTGACAACTACTTCTGTTGGTTTTGACAACTCCTTTTTTGAGTATTGACAACTCATTTTATTGGGTTTTGACAACACCTTTTTTGGGCATTGACAACCTTATCTCTAGGTTTTGGCAACTCCTTCTATTGGGTTTTGACAACTCCTTTTCTTGGTATTGACAACTCCATCTTTGAGTTTTGACAACTCCTTCTTTAGGTTTTGGCCACTCCTTTTGATTGATAGGTGTGCCGAGTACAATGGAATCCGCAAGATGAGTATGAAATCCTCAAAGCATTAAATATTTGAATTCCCACTTAAATTTATTCTTTTTGTTTTTCAACTACAGTTTAATAAGAAAGAACAATAAGTGAGATTGATGAAATTTTAATGGTATCTAAAAATGAATATTGAAAGCCGTTAATGGAAACTGAAAATTAATTTAAGAAACAAAGAATCGAAGAGGATGGTGAGGAGAAATGCAGAAAGAATGTCATGGAGGAGCGGTTCAGTAGTGGAGTAGCATCGGCGGTGCGGTGGAGGTCGTCGTCAAAGGAGGTTTGTGGGTGTAGGAGTGTCACTTATGTGCGGAGGTTGCCCATGGAGGTTTTTTTTTTTTTTTTTTTTTTTTTGCTCAAAACCCATGGAGGTTCACCAGGGAAGATAGAGATAATAATAAAGAAGGACAAAAGACTTCAGTCGATGAAGAAGAAGGTATCGTTTCTCATCAATCAGAAGCATTCCTTTCCTTTTCTATTTCTTGGGGTAGCACTGTAATTTCATCTTCTTAATTAATTACCATCAAGTCCCTTGGGACCTTTTTGAGAGGAGAATTTTCTCATGGATTTTTCTATAATTATTTTGTACCTATAAGACTTTGAAGAGATTTTCCCTTTAAGTAGGGGTGGTAAAATTTAAGCAAATGGAATTGGACCAGACGAAGAAAAGAAATGGTGACACAATGGCACGAGTTGGGCCCACCGGAAGAAAACTAGGCCACTTTGGAAACTTTTAAAAGACCTACTGATCAGGAAGCTGGACCAGCATAGATGTGGGAGTTAAAAGCAGTGGGTCCCGTGGCTGCCTTTTTAGAAGGAAACAAATACAAATGGCATCAATTTCTTTGGATTTCTGTCCCCACCACCCACTTTCCTCTTGCTTTTCAGCTTTCTAGGCACTGTTTGGCTGCTCAAAACCCTGGGTTTGTTTCATGTTTCAAGTAATTCTTGGGAGCTTCATTTAAATCTTACGATAAATTTATTAGGGAAAATCCCGCAAAAAATAAAAAATAAAAATAAAGGATAAAATGATGTTTTGAATGGTCATAATATTGATAGGCTTGATTGTCCTTTTTAAAATTAAAAAGAAATGACACAAATATTTTCAAAGATATATTTTTTTTTTGAAATGCTGACTCTCATCTCGCCGGCCATTGATGACATAACCTAGTGGCGCCAAAGCTCTGGTGAGAATAATTATTGACAAATTATCAATATTTGTTAAGAAATTCATGATGTTTATTTGTTTTAAACAATTTTAGCTTACCAAGTAATAGATTTAAACTATAAGGTTTTTCACCAAATTTCATTAAGAAATTTTATTTCAAGGTTTTTTATCTATCAAGTAATAAATCATTGTCGGTTAGCTGTGGCGGGGTGGCGGTTACTTTTTTTTTTAAAGAAAATTATCTTTGAAGGCATTTGTGTCATTTCTTTTTAATTTTAAAAATGACAAATCAATCATAACACTTCTATGGTATTATGAATATTTCAAATACCAATTTTTTTTTTTTTACTATTTTTGAAATTCTTTTTCCATCTTTTCTCCAATTTATTATTGCTTGAGAACAAAAATTTTTCTCATTTTTTCCTTTTAAATCCTTTCAATCTTTTTGTGTGTGTGTGTGTGTGTGGGGGGTAATATATGTTCTTTATTATCTTACACTTCCTTGGGGTCTTGTATATAAGACAGAGTTTTTGGGTAGACATTGTCCTACGTAATATAGTGATATAACATATTAATTATCACTCAGTATCAATTATCTCTTAGTATAGCTCTTCTTTTTTCTTTTTTTTTTAATTATTTTTTATTCATTATCTCTTTTTTCGCTCTCTCATACTCTATATGTAAGGGTCTTATTTAAAAATACAATACATTTTCACATATATTTATTGTTTTTAACCAATTTAAAATTTAATATATAAATTTTGGTTATTTTGTATAATATATATAAAGAGTGGAAGGAGTATATTCTTTAGATGTTTTTTAATATAATTTTTTATTGATATTATTTTAGAAACATTTATGACTTTTTTACGAGTAAGACAAAATAATTCTACGATAATAAGATTATTGTGTAGTACAATAAAGTAATGTGTAACTAGAATTGTTAGAGAAGCTGAGAAAAGAAGATAATGACGCAACTTTAAGAGAGATATGAGAAAATTCATGAAGTAATGATAATATTTCCAGCCAAATTAATGTACATAAAAGAGTAAACTCAGCAAGAATACAAATGAAGAAACTTCTGGATATAGTTACTCAGTTAGTACTAACTTGGATCCCTCATCTATTGGAATGGTGGTTATGAAGCATCCAATCACTTATCTAAGTACTTCAAAGTGGTAACATGTTAATGGTTGAAGGGTTAAGTAGCGAATTCGCTTTGAAAGTATATATTAATGAGTAATGTTATTCTGAAAGTTTTTTTGTCTCAATATTGCCTTGAAAGTTTTAAATATAGTAATGTTACCATATTCGTTAAGAAACTAACACCAACCATCAAAAAATTGACATTAATTGTTACAACATTTTTAAAAAAAATGAAACAAATTTATTAGTTAACCCATTTTAAAAATATCCTAAAAGAATATATCGCGAGACACGAGTTCCACAAAATTTTGAAATTAACATTTTCTTCTTTACTTGGCAGAAAAAAATTTTTAAACAAATATGCATTTTAAATTTTCACCAATTTTACAATTGGGTTTAATGTCTAAAATGAAAGATATATTCTTTAGTTTCTATTTTGTTATATGGATTTTTTTTTTTTTTGAGTTAAGTTACATTTTAGTTCACTAAAATGATTTTTGATGCAATTTTGCTTTTTAAAGTGATTTCTCGAGAGTTATTAGTATTCTACAATAATTTTTTGCGCAATTTTGTTTTTAAAACATTTTATTAGCAGTACTCAACACCTAAAACTATTTTTTGGGGTGCAATTTTGGTTATGAAATTTTAGGGGTTCAGATACTTTAAGGTGCTCATTGGCACTAATAAGAAAATACTTTAAGGACAAAATTTCACTAAAAATTATTTAGAATACTGGGGAACATTGAAAAAAATACTTTTAAAACATAATTAGATTAAAAATTACTTTAAAATATTAATACTAAAAAATTATTTGGGAAAATTCCTTTCAGATTTTAAGAGACTAAGAAAAAGCTAAAAAAATCTTAAGGAAAATTCAAATGTCAAAAAAGTCTCGTTAATAACTCATTCTATAAAAATTAACATCTCTCATATATGAGATTAACTACTCTATCGGTGAAATTAATGATTTTTTAAGATTTTTTTGATATCTAAATTTTTCTTGAGACTTTTTGAACATTTTTTAATCTTTAGAATGTGAAAACAAAAATTCCAAAATATTTTAGGGCCATAAATATGTACCAATCCAATTTTCTTTAATATTCTGGTGGTTTTCTTCCGTATATTGAGGTGACCTTGGATGGCCCAGAAAGATTTTTTGCAATCTTAATTTCTTCCATTATATATATATATACATATACACATACTCTGTCGACATGAAAGTTTCCCTCCAGAGTCCTTTTTGGCAGTTAATTTAAGTGGGTCCTTATTATACCCAATTGGTACAAAAAGACCTTTTAAAATATGGCTTGGATGGGACAATTAATCATCCCCTCTGTAGACTGTACCAGCTGTGCATAAAAAAAAAAAAAAAAAAAGGGGTTAAACTTAAAGTAAAAGAGTAATAGTTTTGGTCCACATAAAAACCCTAACATCAACTAACGGTCAACGAATAATTACTCCGTTTTGAAACTTCGCGCAATATTGCTACGTTTGAAACTTCAAGGGCAAAATTACTCGTGCAAAGATACTTTAAGGGCAAAAAATGCACCTTAACCCACAAAAATATTGGTCCGCATTGGAATAAGCTATACTATTTTCTCTCCATATGAATATAGAGTAAATATAATATCCACTATAGGGAAGGACGATGGAGATGCTCCTACGGATCTGGCTAATATTTGTATTGTTTAGCGTTTTGCTTCGTTAATTAAGGCTAGTTTGCATCTTTAGTTTGGTTAATCAGGCCTAATTTTTATGTTTAGTTTCATTTTCAGAGACAGCCGTTGTTTTAGTTCTGTTATAGATATTGTACTCTTGATGATTCTCCTTTCAATGAATTTTCTTGCTGGCAAAAATAATACTCCTCCCATTTTAATTATTGGACAATATTTAATTTAGTTTGTTTTGATCTTAATTATTAGACATAATTTTAATTTTTATCAATTTCTTTCTAAAATAACCTTATTTTATTCTCTCAAGTGTATTTAGTTTTTGGTGAATATGTGTATAGACTCTTCTAGTCATTAAAACTTTTAAATTGTTAGATTTTAATTTATTTATTGACCACCTAAGGTTAATTTATCAATATATATATATATAGACACACACATATATCTATGTGTGTGTGTCTATATGTATATATGTGTGTGTTTATATATATGTGTTTGTGTATACATGTATGTACATATGTGTGTATCTACCCACAATTATATATAGACACATACATACAGAAATGTGTGTGTGTTTATATGTGTGTGTCCATATATATATATGTATAGATATATGTATACACACGCACATATATTTATATATAGTAAGATTATTATTTCAATTAGAAAGCTTTTTTATTAATTTTTATGGTCCAGGAAGAGGTAGCGGGAGTTATTAATTCACTTTTACTTATGTCATTTTAAATTAATATAAGGGCATTTTAGGAAAATGAGTAAAATTAACTAATTTAACTCCTTTTCTTTATCTTTCCAAAATCGGTTAAATATATCCTATAATTAGAACCGAGAGAAGTATAAGATCCACTTTAGTTCTAGTTCAATTTTTATTATTATTATTATAGTAGTTCTTATGTCAAGGGCTGTTGATATATAGTATTGTTGTCAAGCTTGTTTGTGAGTTTAAGCAAACTTAAGATTGTGATGTAAATTCATATCGTAACTCAAATCGTAAATTTATAAGAGTTTACTTTTTTATCATTAACTAAGTATTTATAGTGTATAATTAAAATATAAAAAATGACAAAAAAAAAATGGATTTAAATATATTTTAACAAAAGACACCCATGAAAGAAAATGATTTAAATCCAAATAATTGAAATTATGTACATCAACATTCAAAATGTATCATGCTTAACAAAAGAATTTATATAAAATTCATTTATGAAGTCTTTGAGTATAGTCAAATAGATAAAATTAACACGAGTTTAAGAGTGGGTTAATATGGTTTTAGAAGTTAGAAATATAAAAACGGTAAATACATTATATAAATTCGTGAGTTTATATGAGTTATGACTAGCGGAATTTATTAATGACTTAATTCAATTTTATAAAGTAGAAATATATAAACGATAAACTCAAAAAGTCAACTTATAAATTAACAATAATGATTATAGTACTAAGCATTATAACTTTTTTTATAAGATGATATTAATATTTTTTAAAAAATTATATATACTCGGCCTATGTTAAAATGCATTTTTGTAACTATATATAAGGTGTTATAGAAAATATGAAAATTTTATTATTACTTCCTCTTTTATATATACGGAAAAAGGAAAATTAATCAAATTTTAACAAATTAAATGAAAACAATTGTGAGGTGGCTTATCAGTCATTCAATTTTCTCCCTTGACAGAAAAATCCCCCACATTTTCATTTCTTATCTTTTTTAATTTGTCCCCTCTTCGGGGACAGAATCACTGAATTACTTTTGACCCAAAAAAAAATCCCTAAACTACAAAACTTTAAAGTTTCCTTTTCGCATGCCACTAAATTATACTGATGACCCAAAAAATTTACCATTCTATAAAGGACTATAATTCCAAGAAAAAAATGATAAGGCAAAGGGGCTAATAGGTCTTATTAGTTTGGAGCGCTTCATAATCCTTTTATCATTATCTTTCATAATTTTTTGGGATACTAGATGCACTACGCAAAAAAAAAAAAAAAAAAAATAAAAAAAAAAAATGAAAAAAAAAGAACTAATTAAAGTTTCCTTTTTCGCATGCCACTAAATTATATTGATGACCCAAAAAATTTACTATTCTATAAGGACTATAATTCCGAGAAAAAAAATGATAAGGCAAAGGTCATGCAATAGGATAAACATGAAGTGTATATCCGAATTAATTCATTTGTTTTTAACAAAAATGATTTATTTTGAATTAATCTTGATTATTCGATATTTATCTAAATGGGTTCAAATTAATTAATATGGGATCTTTGTATTTGTATTAAGGTTAAGCTGGATTAATCTTGATCATTAAATATTAATTAATATGATTATTTGCAAGAACTTTTATTAATATTATATTGGGCTTTTTTTCCTAAAATAAATACTCCCTCCAATCCTTAATTTAAGAGTTAGATAAATACTTTAGAGATATTAATGAAATTAATCAAATTCATTCCTAACATGGTAACAAATATGCATTGATTCCTCAACATACCCTCGTAAATCACATGCATAAGAATTACCTCTTATAGAAATCCTTTTAATATGTGCTATATATCAATAGAGATACTTTAGATATAAATTGTAGACTTAAAAGATAAAGTTGATTTAGGCTTTATATTTAAGGCTAAATTATACAGAATATCTTGAATTTTGAGATAATTGTATATAACTCCCATCACATTTCAAAGTTTAAATCTAACATCCCTAACATTTTATTTTGTTATTATGGATCCCTTGTATCTTTTTGACGGAAATTGCCACATCAAATTAAAATTACTAGCTTACATAGGATGTCATGTTAAATTAGAAGACAAAGTGTCTAATATTAATTTGATGTAGCCATTTCTGTCAATAAGATAACATCAAATTAACGAAAAATAAACGGCAAGGGGTTCATAATAACAAAATAAAATATCAAGGATGTTAAATTTAAACTTTGAAATATTATAAGAGTTATATACAACTACTCTAAAGTTTAAGAGATTTTGTATAATTTAGCCTATATTTAATATAAAAATAAACTATTTATCTAGCTCTTATATTTGAGAAGTTAGGTGTGTGTGTGTGTGTGTGTGTGTGTATTTTTTCTGATGTGAATATGTTTGTTACATTTATAGGAAAGCATAGAGAAAGAAAAAGTTGAAAAGCAAGAAGCCTACTATTTTCTTCCACATGGGGAAATACCCCACTAAGAGCCAATGGGCTATGAGGGCGAATGTATATACGTTGGCTTCTGCGGGGGCCCAACCATGTTTCCATTTGCAAAACAGCTAGCAATAGAAAAGGGAATTGCCAATGAGAGTTGCAGTATAGATGGTAAGGGATCGGGATTAGGCCTAAATGGTCGTGGGTTTGATCCCCTTTGCCGTCATTTGGGGACTCCTTTGGTAGGCGATCTCGTAAGTCCCTAGTAAGTCTTCATAGAGCCCTCGGCCGTGTCCTACTCTTGGTGGGGGACTGATGTTGAACCCCTCCAAAACTTTTTTATATCAAAAAAAAAAGAAAAAAAAGAAAAGGGAATTATCTTCTTCTCTTATCCCTCGTCTTTGGGCTTAACTAGCAAATGGGTCAAACATTCTCACTAAAGGGAGAGGGTTCGATCTTGGAGTTGGTTAAGGCGCTGGAGGAGGCATTCTAGCTCCTAAGTGCCTAGGTGTTCTTGAAGGTAATAGACGGCTCACACCGCCTAACATCGGTATCACTTAGGAGGAAGGGAGATTTCGCTCTACTTTTGGATTGTGGGTGAATCTAACCCCTTTCCTAATTTTTTTAAAATATATATATATATATATATATATATATAAAAACTTCTTCTCTTGTCGCAAAACTAATCACCCATTGTCTAGGCAATGAGGATTGTCACATGATTGGCTATGACATCGGCCTTTACTCCAAAAGAGAGGTTTGATACCCACCATTTGGTCAATGTGAAGGCCTCATGGTGGGTGATCGTAAAGTACCTCTATAAGCATTTCTTTGAGCCTAGAGGCATGTCTTGACCCTCATGGGGTACTGGTGTCTACCCCTACCTAAACTTTTTTATATAAAAAATAATAATAATCATCCATTGTCTGAATTCTATATCAAGCTAACAAATAGCTCATATATATCATTTTCATTAATTTGCCATTGCGTGTTACTGTGTTATTCCACTTACCTTACAAATTTAAGTTCAGTATCTTGAATTTATAAAGTGTATTTCAATTTAGTTCTTAATTTTAACACTATTAGTATCATTAAGCAGAAAATGTTTACCCATCGAATTTAAATAGTGATATAGCATGTATAAATTTTAATCCTTTAGAATAATATTTTGTATTTTACATTAGAACATAAAATTATTATATTTTTATATTATATTTTAATTTTAATCCATCAAATTTAATTACAGAATCATCATTTAAATTTATTGAGTGAAATTTTTTAATTAATAAGATTGACGATGTTAAGATAAAAGGATTAAAAATATACTTTATAAATTTAAACAACTAAATGAAAACTTGATGCAAATTTAAATACGTTGATTCTAATCTAAATGGGACTGTGCAGTTGTCCTCAAGTGATTTTTAAAATTCACAATACTTGACATAGCTACTTCTGTTGGCAAATTCCCCAAATTTTGTTTAGTCACGAGATTTTTTGAGATATATATAATTTCCTTTATGCTTCCTGGATGTGACAATGAGTAGAATACGTATATGCTTATAATAAATTAATTTACACAATTTTTATGTTTAAAGCAATATAACAGCCAAAAGTCAGTTATTGGCATAAAATTTCATATAGCTTTTACTTTTGGAAATTTGAATTCAGTCGTTTTCTTCATGAGGAATATAATGAAGCAATGTCCTGAAGTGATAATTTTATCGAATTATTTGAAATGATTCTTTTTATCTCTTGGATTTTGTTGCCATTGTTCCGATTGTGTCATAAGTCATAACAAATAGAACGTGGATAACAATCAGTTCTCCGACAACATAATCTAATACTACCTCCGGTTGTTAATTTTTTTTTTTTTTTTTAACTTATAAAATGATATATAGTTTAATAACACATAATATATACTATGATTAAGTAGTTTTTTTGGTTTTCTTAATATCTCAAAAAAAAAAAAAAATCAATTGACTCTTATATTAAAGTCCAGAGGAAGTTGTAAAATTAAATCTTTATATTCCCTATTTCAATGGGTTGTGTTTTACTCAATCACTCATCATGAGGCACGCCCTCTTATTGTCATAACCAAGGCAAAATCTCCAGAAAGAACAATATGATGTATCTTTCTGATCTTATTTATAAGTAAAATTCTCTCATGTAAGATTGATCCTAAATATATATAAGTAACAATAAGTATTTTTCTAAAACTTTATTACATTTTTTTTTTTTTATTTTTACCCTTAATTAACTATATGTCTCTCTGATATATCTTTTCCCCTTATATTTCTCTCACTCGCTATCTTTATAAATAATGGTATAATTGGGGAAAAAAAAAAACCTCTTACATATTCATTGATTTTAACAGATTTTAACCAACATTTGATCTGTATGATATTGGGGGTAGTTGTTGCTTATAATGTAATGTCCTCCATTTTACTTAGCCAAATTACAAATTAAGGATTTATCAACGCGAGTAATGCTTCATTGCTTGTCAAAATATACAAAATAAATTAGAGTATGCAAAATGAGCCCTAACGTGACAATATACAATCATCCAACGTATACCAGAAGATGGAAGCACTACTGCCAGAAGGAGTAGCCTAAGCTTCCGAAGTTTTCCCTGATGGACCTGGACGGGAATTATCACCGAAAAAATGTGGTAACCATCAATCCAACTCATTACGAATACTAATATGTCTAGTGAGGTCCCATGTGGAACAATTTATATAACATAGTATTTAAAAAAAAATATATAATTTGCCAATATCCACATCATAAAAATTTCATATCAGAAATTATGTATCACAGTTTTCATTAACACAATTCCCAAGATACCTCCCACCAATCCAACCGAACCGCCTTATTTCCTTCGACTAGACCTATGGGCTAAGTTACATCCATATTACCGGATTTACTCAAAAGCTCACTTTGGTCATGTGATGAGGACCGCCAAAATCCTCGTAAGCACATGTCCCGGACCATGGGTCTTTCTCCCTCATTGAACTAGCGGGGGTGTCGTACGCCCTCATTGAACTAGTGGTAGGTCCCTCATTGAACAAGTGAGACAACATAAAGCCAACCATCATGCATTAATGAGGCTTCACCACGTGGTGGAATATATTACTTCATTTCCTCCCAATTCAATCATTCCCATAATTATCATAATAAATATCATAATATCAAAACTCTCAATTCTCATACATAAATAAATAAATATGTATAAATTCATAATTTAAATCATAAGGTTCCGCAAGGCAATTTATATTAAAAATATTTATAATAATTTCACAAAATACTCACAAACAATATATCAATACACATAACAAGTGGAAAGTGGTTCTTCTCACGAAGCCTAACTATTATCACACCGCTCCTAATCCAAGAGCTCAAAAACACGCAAAAAATTAATCTACCACAACCAATTTACTAACCATTAATAACTTTTTCAAACTCCACATAATTAAAATTGTAATTTATAATTTAACAAAAACATACAAAATTTAATAATGAATATTATTAAAATAAAAACTGAAAATAACAATCCTTCAAATTTCAAAACTAAAATGATTAAAATTTCAATAATATCTTTATTAACTCATAGGCTATTCCAATACGTCATCAATACTCTAAATTAGGAGTTTAATAAATACCAATTATCCTATAAATTATGCTTTATTGCATTACATATAATGTTTCTAAAAATTTAAAAAATGTATATATGTAACTTGACTCTTTACATAGGACTTTTTCCAGAATTTTTCTGATTAAACTTTGAAAATTCGTAATTAATTCTACGAAAATCTAAATGAGGTGTTTCCAAAAGCTACGTGTTCCTTAGCATATCTACTTTCACATAAAAATAATACCAATAGCCATAAAATATTATATCATTCCCAGATTTTTTTTTAAAAATGTAAACATTGTCCAGAAAGCTTTCCAAAATTGTGACTCAACTTCCAAAAATCATATCTCGAGTTACAAACCTCCGTTTAAGGTGATCCAAAGCTCTTTTTAAAGATTAATATGTGTACTATCAACACACAAAATTTCATGAAATAAATCGAAGGTTTCATATTCCAAAACCATGCCAGAAAATGATCACTATTCCTAGAACATAAAATCCGTCCAGATTTTTGGTTAACTTTGGAAAATCATATCTCCTTTTTACAAGTCTGATTCAGGTGTTCTTTGGCTTTTTGGAAAGGTTGTGATGTCTACTATTTACTGTAAAAATTTTAAGGAAAAAATAAAATGTTTTCCATTTCAAAAATGAGCCCGAAATTTACTGTTCACTTCTGAAACTGACATTTTCCAGTTTTCAGTGTTTAACTTTGAAAAATCATAACTCTCAATCTAGACGTCCGTTTTGGCTGGGGTTTTGCTCGTTTTGAACCTTAGAGAGTCTATTATTTACTGTAAAAATTTCAAGAAAAAAATCAAAGGTTTACTTGGTCATAACTGCCACGTCATTTTCATGCTCCAGAGGCATACCAGAAATTTCTAGATTTTTAGCTCAACTTCCAAAAATCATAACTCCCAATCTACACGTCTGTTTTGGATTGGTTTTGGCTCATTTTAAATTTTAAGATGTCTACTATCTTCCTTAAAAATTTTGTGCAAAAAATCAAACGTTTTCCATAGAAACAGACCAGCACAAGATGCTCTGTTCACAGCCCGAAAAACAGAGTAGCATCACGTTTTGCATCCTAACTATCCCTTGTAGCTGATTAAAACCATGAAAAGAGGAAACATAAGGCTTAAGGAACTTACCTAGGTTGATTCCTCAAGCTTGCACAATGAGTTCCTTTGTTTCCTCCACCTTGCTCTCATTACAACTCTCGTCTCTCCCTCTCTACATTTTTTCTGTTTCTGTTTCTTTCTTTCTTTGCAGACTGATTTGCTGATATAAAGAGGAGTGGGGAAGTGGTGTGGAGCTCAAGAAGCATGGGGTTGAGCTGCTGTGAGGTGAGGAGTATGGAGTTAAATATTTTGTCGACACTCCTCCTCTGTGATTTCGTGTTGCTGACATGAGGAGTATTAGAATTTGTCTAAATGGGATAATGGGTTGAGGTGTTCTTATGGGCCGAAGGGTTTAAGAATTATGAATGGATATTGAGACCATGGTGCTACGTATATGGGCTTGGCTCTTTATGTTGAAAAAAATGTAGTGGTTGCACAAGCATAGGATCCAAAATTAATACAATTAATTCTATTTTTCTTCTTTTTCTTTCTAATATTAAAATTTAATCCTTAATTCCATTTAAGGATTTTCTTTTTCATTCAAATTTATTTTGGCCTTAAAATATCATCTCAAAAATATTTATGCCGAAAATTATTCCCTAATTATTTGTCCTTAATTTATGGGAAAATGTGCCTTAATTTCCAATAATTAATTTCATAATTATTTTAGGGAAAATTCCACAATTCCAATCTCCCATATAATATTTGAATTTCAAATTCTAAAATTTGGAATGTTACAATATGAATACTTCCCAATTAGTGGGAGGTCACAGTGCTCAATCCCGTTATAATTCAGCCATTAGTGCCTACGACCTTGTAATCCAAAAAAAAAAAATGATGAGGCTGAAATGGCTTTAAGCAACATAAAGAACGTTATAGGATTGGTTAGGTATTTCAGATTTGGATCCAGAGTCTGTATTGAAACGGCATGGTGGTATAGATAACATGTCAAATAACGGGCCCAAAATATAATAATCTATAACTTTACTTAATCTGGATCAAAGTACACAATAGTCTATTTATAGGCCCATGCTATAACAAATTAAATATATAAGAAACCCAATGAATATTTACAAAGATCTCTAAAATCTTAACTAGTTGTGTTGGTTTGGGATAGCCCCTCAAAAGTAATTTTGAACTATGATTTATAAGATACGGGATAAGATGTGAAATAAGTTTTGTCTCAATTTATATTAATAAGAACCTTAGAACCCCTCAAAAGTGATCACAGACATACTTTAAGAGAATTGGGAAGCACAAAAAGTTTTTTTTTAAAAAAAACTTGTTTTTTCATAAATTAAGACAAAATTTTTCTCACATACTTACTTTAAACATCAGTAAAACCACTTTTAAAAAGTTAGAACAAACAACCACTTTTAGTAGAAATTGATAAAATTTATTTTAGAGTTAGATTTTAGAAAAATAACTCATAGAAAAGAAGAAAATTTTGCTTCTGCAAAATCATGGTTTGGCCATAATAACCACTTTTTCTGTTTTAATGGATGATTGGGTATTTTTCTCTCCGACCATCGTTTACCACAATTTTTTTTTTTTTTTTTTTCATTTTACCCAAATAATGAAAAAAAAAAATCAATTATAAACTCTACATCCTCTTGTAATACATACGGATATTTCTGCTTGAGATTGCCACTAGACGTGAAATTTTCTCACTAATTAATATTTTAATAAAATATTCTAACTATCCTCTTACTTTGTCTTAATTATACAAATCTTCCTATTATTTTAAAAACATACACTTAAATCCAAATTGTTAACGCCATTAGGAATATTCTAAAAAAGATACTAAGAAATACTTTTAATTAAAATTTATATAAAAAAGTGAAATTTATTTACTAATTTACTTTTAATATTAAATCCCAAATTTTTCAAGATAGTTTGTAAATATCATATAGATTTTTGAAAATTCGAGTAACTTTTTTAAATGTTTGTAAAAAAATAAAAAATTTAAATGACTCATATAATCTCTAAAAAAAAAAATATAGTTTATTATATTCTTATAGAAAAAATATGTATGATAAGTTAAAATTATAATTTTTGTAATCTCAAAATCAATAAATTTTAACACATTAGAGAGTTAGAAAACATATTAGAATTAATTTATGGTGGTATAAAATTTTCTTTGGGCCATATATACACATATATACATTTACATATATAGACACACACACACATATATACATACACACCCACATACATACATCCACATAAATTCTAATGTTAAAGAGGGGTAGTTTGGTTTAAAAAAAGAAATCAAAAGTCAAACTTACGCTTAACTAACGATTTGGGTGGATGAAAATAAAATCTAAAAAATATAAGGGAGGTTTATGGAACATATATTTTTAATTTTAAAGAAGATATATATATATATATATGAGTTTTCAAAATAAAGGGAAGGTCTGTGTAATTAAGGCAAGACGAATAAGTGATTAAACTATTTTACTCTTGATGTTTTCACGAGCAAATCTATGAGAATTCCTTTTGTATGGATAATCCTTAATTATAAATTTTTTGTGGTGAATTGTATTACAAGTTACAACATATTTTAAGAATCTATGATACTCCACAAAATCCATTGACTAATTGTGATAGATTTCGGAGGCAAAAAAGATTAATTGTGATATATTTAACACAATCTCTCCCAATGTCTCAATAAGATAACATATGATTTGGATTTAAACACAGTAAATCAAATCATACATAGTTCTTGATATCGTATAACAAATTAAATCATGCATGATTTATTCTAGAAATTTGATTTAGATTAAACACATAAATCATATATAATTTACAATATCTAGATTATTCGGATAATATAAATAAAATCTCTTATTCAGTTTATACTATATTTAATTTGGTATATGTCCTAGTTAAATATTCCTTCCCATCAAGGATAGATCTAAAGTCTAACAATAACATTTGTAAAGGAAAGATTTCTTTATTGACAAAATTTTCAAAGCGACTAGCCGGCTAACTGGCTTGGCTTGAATCCCAGGCTTGGCTAAGCTTGTAGATAACATCAATGCACACACAGTACTGAAGCGTACTCAATAATAAATTGTTTGATGAGAAGGGACTTTCATTTTTTAATGCTTCATTATTTTAGTCATGACACGCCTTTTAGAATTAATTAAATATCTCTATCTGCTCAGTTGTCTCTGAACTTTCAGGATTGAAGTCACTTCGAGAAATTGGCCCACAAAATTGACTTCAAGCTTCATATAACCTGCTGCCATTCTTTTTATTTAAGGAAACTTAATGTTTGTTTGTTTCACAGGAAAAACCAGATCATCAAATCTGCCTTTTCTCTATTGGATTTTTCGACATATTGCATCTTTTGGTGTTCAGATGCTGAGCCTTGGAGCATCACTAAAGTTGCTATTATACGACACACGTGGAGGTCATTTTGAACATAGCCTCTCAGTTTAAAGGGATATGACTACGTATATCTATCTATCTCTCTTCAGACCGAATCTAATATAAGCTTTATGCATTGGACATCTTTCAGTGTTCCTTATGTCACAGCTCATTCGATAATTATTGACTAGAAACAAAGATGATCTCTTCCTTTCCAATAGCCGAAACAAAGCCAGCTTTTCAATTTAATGTTTGGTGGACCAGACATGTGACACCTTTTATATATATATATATATATATATATATAGCATGGCAAGATATGAGGTGTTATCTCTAGAATTTGATCTGTAACTCTATGGCCATACAACCACAACTTATTGATCATATAAAATATGATGCAGAAAATAGTACTTAATTGATCTTTCGGGAAAAAAATATTTCTTTAAATTTCTTGACTAAAGCTATGAATGCAGATGAACCCGCAGATCGGTACAAGTTGGAACAACCCGCACCTTTATAGGTTGACATTTAGCCAACCCAACCTGCCTCTTTTGTGTATCATCATGCATGTAACGGATTGTGTAGCATAGAATAAATTCCCCCTCCTTTTCTTAGAGGTAAAATAATTTAAAAAGTATCACCATCTTCAATTATATAAATTTTGCAAGAGACCAAGTTTTTTTTTTTTTTATTCAAAGCTAACGTACATGCTAATGCTGTTACACATTTAATACCTCATTGATTGAATTATAAATTAATTAATAAACAATATTAAACACCTTAAGGTGTATCTATCTGATAGAGAAAAATAAAATAAAACGAAAAAAAAATCTTTTCCTATTAAAGACAAAGGATACCTTTTGGAACATGCCAGGTATTTAATTCATTTTGTGGCTCCTACTTTCTAGGCAAGTAAACTCTTAATTGTTTCGTGTACGTTTTGAGGTGAAGATAGCTTTAAATGTACGTACAAGTAGTAGCTAGTAGATATTAGTATTAGATAAAATATAAAAGACCACAGTGCACCCATATGCAGTTATGAACTTGGTTGTGATAAAGGCCAACATAAAGTTCAGAGCTTTTGGATGAGTTATTGTATAAAGGCGTTTTGGAGCTGGAATTTTGTTATCATACCTTGGAGATTTTAAAAATAAAAAAATATATTTGAACGGTAATTGGTTGGCACATCTTATTTTGCTGAAAATATATATATGCATAAGCTGTCTTTCAAAAGTAATTAAAAGGATAAGTATTATAAATGCGCTTCTTGAATTCAAATTTTTGTTCTCTTTTTTACGGAAGTGAGATCACTTACCCTCACAATCAATAGTTTCTTAGTTACAAAAGACAGAATTTTTAACTTGATTCTATTTCTAACCATCTCTTTTTCTCATATTAACAGCCATTTTCAGTTTTGTTACAAAGATTGAAAAATATGTACAATAAATAATTTAGGGCTTGTTTGTTTCTATTTTATGGTTTTTGTTTCCAAATTTTTTTTATAAATTTTTTTTAAAAAAAATTTGAAAAATAAAAGAATGTGTTTGGAATATTGTTTTAAAAAATCGGTTTTGAAGTGACTTGGTAGTGGTCAGCGCTAGTGATGTGATGTCGATAATGGATAGGTGGCGGCCTCAAAAAATAAAAAAACCTAAAAACTGTTTTTGTTTTTTAATTTTTGAAAACAACTTTATGTTTTTTCTTAAAAAAAACAACTTATTGAAAACAATTTTTTAAACAAGTTTTATTTTATTTTATTTCTTAAAAAAACTATTTTCAAAAATAGAATCAAACAAGTCCATTAGGACAATTTTGCTCAACTACCCTTACTAGATCATCTCTCTCAACTTATGTATTAATTTCGCAAAATCTTTTGACATCCATCTGATGATTATATTTAGCACCTAATTTATTAGCATTGGCTAGCAGACTCAAGAGGGGGTAAATTGGGTAAATTAAGTGTTAAAATTTTTACACAAATATGAACATAGTAGCAAGTAGTTGACTATATAGATCAGGGGAAAAAATCACTTGAACTTAAAATCTCAAATCAGTCTTTTTGTCTATAAAAGATAGGGTATTAACTACACTTGAAGAACAATTGACAATTCATTTTAATATAAAATCACTTCTTTGAGATTTTAAAGTTTAAGTGGTGTTTTCTTATTTTTTTTCCTCTATAAATATAAGTAATCAATTGATCAACAAGTAATAGCAAAATATAATAGTAAATCGCTAATTCGAAAAAGTAAAGAGTTCAATGCAGATAGTGTGATTTCATTGAGATTTCTCTATTAAGCCCATCTAGTTTGATCTGAACTAGAGAAGTTGTTACAATCCCTCAAGTTCAATCCAAACAATTGAGAAGTCACAATTCCACAAGTTCAATTCTAACACATGTGAAGCCACAACTTCATTTTAGGCATTTTCTCAATTAATATTCCAACAACAAACTCGTCTATGTAGATTAATCTTCGTAGCTCGAAGCTCCTCCAGCAGTTTGTGGTCTTCGTTGATTTGGAGCTTTATATCTTTTATCACCAACAATCTCCCATCTATAAAAGTTCCCCACAACAAACTTTTATTTGCTAGCATTCTTAGCAGTGTACTTGAGAAGTAGTGATTTCCCATATTTTATGTGCTTCTTTGTAGATAGAGCACACATCAAACAAATCCTATATGGATAAGTTTTATAGGCCATGGATTTGTATTTAGATGAGAAAGTGATGAGAGGATAAATACCAATTTTGCCACGAAAGTATTGCTAGGGAGCATCCGGAACCTGGAAGTTTTTTTAATATCATTTTTGCTCCGAAAGTTTACAAAAAAGAGCAAATATGACCCGAAGTTTTTTTTTTTAGGAGCAAATTTGCCTTGGAAGTTTTTTTCTTAAGCAAATTTTTGTAAACTTCCAGGGCAAAAATGATACCAATCCAACGGTCAAGATCAACCAATGGGCAAGATTGCTATGTTTGTAAACTTCCGGGGTAAAAATGATACTAAAAAACTTCCGGGTATTGGGTGCTCCAAAACCAAAACTTCCATGACAAAATTGGTATTTATCCCATATGATTGATAAGGTTGTCATGTAACTGATAAATTTATTTTTCTGACACACCTACGTGATAATGCCAACACGATAAACCTCTCAAAATTTGGATGGGTACAACTGAATTACAAGTATAATGAGTGGCTAGCTCAAGAAATTTATTACAAGTACATTGTTCCCCATCTTATTGTTGAATGAAAAATTATTGATTATAAAAATACGCATAAAACACTCTTAAAATGATAACCTTTTATTATAAACTATAATTTAATAAAATAACTTTCCTAAATTTTGTTAGATGTAAAAATTATTTTATGCATTATTATATAACTATAATTTAACAAAATAACATGCCTGATTGCCTTGCATTTGACACTGTACGCACTCCACTAAAATGCTAATTTTTTTGAAATACTAAGAGTTTACATGTTACTGTCTTATATTTAACATTAATTTTTTATTTACAAATATAGAAAAAAAGGAAATTTAAAATAATTTTTTATTTACAAATACATAAAAAAGGAAATTTAAAATAAGAATGTCTAGTTGAGATTACACTCATACTCCAATCTTGAGGATAAGTGAGTTAAAAGAAAATTCTCCACCTATCATACACGCTTATGATATAGATCAATCAATTAAAGATACACGTATTCTATCTTTTGTGAACTATATGATGATTTGACATTTGATACTGCCAAGTTATACTTAAGAATTATTGAACCCCGTTTCGGTATAGAACATGAGATATCTAGCCAGGTGGGCTAGTATGTTAATATTGGATCAATGGGTTCGCCTAAATGTCTATGAAGTAAACACTTAGGAGAACATGGGATCACTGTACACAAACGTGATTTGCGCCCGGGGTGTATGCACAGTGATAACCGTATGTAAATAGTATCAAGTTAGAATGCGTGTACCTTAAGGTTTGACCTCGCATTTATAGAGTGTACCTTAGGTCGGATATCGTGGGCCTTGCGTGATCTTTGGCTCGAGCATCCTAATTGCTATATTATATCTAAAGATATCCCTTGATTTTGGGTGAATTAAGATCCCCCTTTGTAGTAGATAGATCCAGATATGCATTATATCCATTGTTGGGCCGTCCAGGTATTGGGCCTGATGTAGGTCCGTAACAGTTGCCCCCCAGCCCGGTAGTTCAAGCTTTTGAGCTGCCGCGATGTATTTTGCCCCCAGATAGGTTATCCTGGTTAATTTTCCGTGACCTTTATCCTCTTGCGACTATACCGTATCTTGCCAAGTTGGGTTATGTTGATCCCGGCTATGGAAGTTACTTACTCAAGGGTCTAAGGTAAAGCAAAGAGGTTCAAGGATCCGAGGTAACGACAAGAGGTTCGCTTGACTTTGAGGTCGGGACCCTTCTGCACTCACCATCATTGCCCCTGACACTTGGCGTCCCTGGATTGGCGAAGGGTTGCAACTGCCACGCCTAGGCGCCTGTGATTTTCGTGCGCATTTAATGCCCCCATTGCGTGCCGTATGTCACCCCTGCCTTTCAAGTGAATAGTCTCCTTTACCCTTGTCGCTTCAGTATCACAACATTTATTGTTTGTATTTTCCCTTCATTATTTGCACTTCACCCATTTTTGGTATTCTCTCCTCTTCTCTGAAAACTCTAGTATTTTTGCGACGACCATCTCTCTGCGATTCTCAGATTCCGTTGCTTCATACTTCTCCCACCTTCATTTATTCAGGTATATCCTCCACTTCTTACCATTTCTCTGAATTTGTTTTAAAGTTCGTCGGATCGATGACTTCTGCTTTTCGCTTTTTCATCCACATACCTTAGATAGGCTTGTTCTTGGGTTTTCTGGGTAACTTTTGAGTTCTGGTTTCTTTCACCTCACCGAATGTTCTTGTCCGTGGGAGTTTCAGTTGTCTAGTTTCGTTCGCTTTGGTTTCCCCCTTCCTTATCAAGCCTTTTATGCCTCTTTAGGTTTCAACTTTTGGTATCGATGGATAGGGTTAACCATTTTCCCTTCTCGAGCCAGAACGTGGCACCCAAAGAGGGAGAAGCATTGCGTGCACGTTTCCTAGAACCAGCTTTTGGTTATTTGTCTCTCCTCTTTCTGAAGAGCAAAGGCTAGCCACCTTGCTCCGTGGTGGGTCTGGTGAGAGGAGTGTTGTGTGGCCTCGACCTGCCGTTGCTAGGTCCCAAAATGAGAGTCCCGCCAATATTTTGCCTCGCCTTGGGAGCCGGGGTGAATCCGATACTATGGCAGCACTACCCGTCAACTTTTACGAGGCTCGCCCAAGTGTAAGGTCGGAAATCCATCCGGATGGATACCTCGGCCCATGCTAGGATTGTATCGCCGCAAGCTCCCATTATATTGCGAGCGGCCAAGATTCCTTGGCCAACATCACCCTAGGTTCCTACCGTCATAGGTCATCCTCTAACTCTACACCGGCTATTGGGAGTTAGCTTTCTTCGAGTCCATCCATTTTTCCTTCCTTGCGTAGTAGCTTGCATACGTCAGGTATACCCCTCCTTGCTGATCTTAGCCTTTTTTTGTGTGTTTTTGTTATAGGTAAATGGAGTCATCCACTTCACCCCATAGTGCCCGTTCTGACGCCGGGGAGTTGGACTCTTCCAGTCCTCCACAGTATTTAACCGACCAATACCCCTGGGTGACACACGAGGTATTAAAGACCCATTCGCTGATGACCGCTGCCGACATAGGCAAATTGGGTTTAGAGGAACTAGACGCCTGCCTTATGAGTCCTCTCGATGATAATGAGCCGATCTGTTCTACCCGGGCGGAGGGGAGCACCAACTTCTTCTTCTTCTATAGGGACTATATGTCCCGGCTTGGTATTCGGTTGCCGGCACGAATTCCAAATTTCTATTTTGAACTACCTCCATTTGGCCCCCTCTTAACTTCACCTTAACGGGTGGGCTTATCTGCTAGCCTTCGAGCGCTTGTACGGCTCCTTTCCAGAACCGATACCCTGTACTGCTACCTTATTTTTTTTATTTGTTTTGTCCTTTTTGTTGGGATCCGTACATGCAGCGGAATTAAAACTTTTACGAATCCCATCTGAGGATCGCTCAACAGCGTTTAAATCAAGTTAAAAGAATCTGAATCATACCTATGCCGATCTGGTGTGCGTCTCTTTCAATTTGAACTGGTGGGCTACCTTATCGATCAGCAGAAGTCAACTCTACAAATCGCCTTCCTCCATCGGTATCCACACGAATAACCTCCGAACTTGGCTGAGGCAGCGTGCTAGCGCCTTCGAACTGTGCGTCTCTCTATTTTCGCTCTAGGGTTTCTCACGGCTTTCTAATACGCTCGACAAAAGTTCCGTAAGTTTTTCTAAACCCGATAGGCGTATTATATTCAAAATTAATCCTCATTAATTTTGAAATTCAAATTTTGAATCTGGATTAAAAAATATATTAATTAAATCTATCTAATAGATCTAATCTAATTTATTTATTTAATCCGAATTAAAAGCCTTATGATTTAATTTATCTTTATAAATTAAATTCGAGAAATGATATCTATCTATTTAATTAAATCTGAGATACTATATTTCAATTTAAATTAAATAGATATATCATATTTTTATTCAAAAATTAAATGTAAGACACAATATCTCTATTTGTTTTAGATATTTAATTTATCAAATAAATTAAATACAAAACAAATATTATATAATAATATTACAATCTCCATTAAATAATATCATTATATTATTTTTGAATTTAATATATATATATATATATATATTCATCCTAGATTAAATTCAATATTCATTACATCTTATATATATTTAAGATTCAATGAATCTGGACACTTTTGCTCGTGTTGGGCTATTCTTGTGTGTGACCTTGCAGGCCCACATGAGATTGGTAGTATGCCAATACTGTACCAGCCCACAAGTCGCAAGCGGCCTCTAACAAGACATTGTGACTACCCAATTCATATGGGGATCGATGATGCGATACAACCTATCGTACAACCATGTCACGTCCCTTTTGTCACGCGATAATTTGGTCAAGGATGAGGCATGGATAATGTCAAATTCCTGTTCTTGACCATTACTTTCTCGGTTCTCGAGTAGTCTAATAATTGAAATTGAAACTCCTTTCCATTGTAGTATGGTCATACATTTCTCAGACTCACTCATCGAGGGCCTACTATTATCTCTCTACAAATGTGAGGGACAACCATCTTGACCATTCACATTCCTCTGCATGAAAACCACTGATCCCGATCCAAGCCTTTATCATCACCCTCTTAAAGGTGACTTTTGACTAGGTCAAAGAACAGCGACTCATCATGTAGGAATCCATGATGATCTCAGGTCAAAGGGCTTTGTGACACGGTTATACATGAGAAAAGCTTATGACTTAATCCATGCAGCTTTCTCACAGTGGGTCGGTCCAGCACCTTGTACTCTTACAAGTGCATGTGACTTTGATTCGTATCTCCATACCTCATCAAAGTCATATTGATCTTATTTCATCTTCGCTCCTGTGTAGATGACCGACAGGGACATTTAGTATCTATAAGATATATCTAAGGATACCGTTATCACTATAAACATGCGAATGAAATGATAACTAAATGGAGAACAATGACTTTCCCCTAAGGCATAATTTCCAACACTTTTACCCCTCGCTTCGGTAAGGAATCAGCCAAGTTCAAAGGGTTGACTTCCATCCAGGGCGTTCCCGATAAAAAACTTTTTGCTGCCTATTCCGAGTCGTTCAAGCACTTCAAGAATAGCTTCTTCAAGGTGGTAGCCAAACCTAGGGAGCAGCCTTGGTTTCTTAAAGGGGTCGAGTCCAAAGATATGGAATGGATGTTCCCTTTGTATTGGACTATTGACCATTACCAATTGACTTCTACCTCCTATCAAGTTGAATCTGACGATCTCCCCGCCGAGGAGGTTATCTCTGTAGATCGGTTGTTGTCTTATGTTAACTTGCACGGCTATAAGAGTGCGAATTTTTTTTATTAACCGGGCTCATGCCGAGCTCAAGGTGATGGCGTGTATGACTTCTTTTGTTAGCTAGCCACAGCCTCGTATTTATACTTATTGTCTAAGCTATATCCAACATGATTTCTGACTCCTGTTGTTTGTTTTGTAGCTCAAGCTATGGAGGAGTTGCCGCGTTACCTGTCTTATGTGAACCCGAATGCTGGTGCTCAGAGTAAGAAAGAGACCAGGAAACGTGCCACCCCCGAGTCCGGAAAGGGAAAGGCCGAGCGGCCTCTAAAGCAGTAACGGCCAAGAAAACAAAGGCCTCAGCCCAGCAAGGAATTTCTTCCTCTCCTCCTTTTGGCCATATTTCCTACCCAGCTGACCTGGGTTCAAAAGGGAAGGAGGTTTCCCCTTCGGATCCACTAGTGCATCCTTCTCCCACCATGATTCCTACTGCTCTGCCTCCAGCTCCCAAGATCCCCTGTGGGCTTGCATGGGAAAAAAGGGTGTCGGAGGAACTTTGCGTCGCATTTCTCCTTCCACGTCGCTTCATGGATGCCATCCCCTTGTCTGATACCGATCGACTGTTGGTTCATGATGTGCAAGATCATGCCTTGAAGTATGTCAGGTTGGCACAGGCATTTATTCATTTGAAAAATAAATATGTCGAGGCCGCGGCTGAAATACGGAGGATGAAATTAGAGAAGGATGAAGCCGTGGAGGTGAAGAAGAGGGTGGAGAATGAGCTCAGCGTGTCCAAAGCCGCCGCTGGAAAAGTGACTGGGAGCTTCTCACAACGAAGGATGCTCTGGAGAAGATGAGCTCGGACCTTGCTAGTGTGCAGGAGGCTCATTCGAAGAGCATGGACGTTGTGAAGGTCCTGCAGATCCAACACAGCAAGCTGTCACTGAGCTTGAATCAACCAAGGCCGCCCTTACGGCTGAGAAGGAAGCCCACGTTGAGTGCATGGAAACACTGAAGGAGGCCGCCAGATTGCTTCGAATGGCACTTACCCAGATTTGTCACCTGAACCCTGAGCTCAAAATAAACATCACCGGATATGATCACCGGGCTTATAATAAGGATGGCGTATTGGTCTCGCCACCTTCATCGCCTGGGGATGACTTAATATCCTTTGTGGATGAAGACCAAGGCGGCAAAGGGGATCCTAATGCCATGGAGGGGGGTCAGGTCGGTGAAGAAGCTTCATCCGAGGTCCTGCTCGAAAGGGAGGGAGTTGAACCAGAAGACGCTGCCCCTTCTAACTGATTGTCAGAGGTTTCTCTAGCTGTTTTTGTGCCGGTGTATTATATTGGTTTTATTTTTCTTGTATTTTTTGACTTTCAACAATTTAATCATCAATATCAGTTTCTCCTTCTCTCTTACCAAGTATAGCTTATTTTTCAATTCATCGTAGTGACGAGTGTGCTTTTGTAAATTCCCCATCTGTGTTGGTAATTCCATGACCGGGCCAGGTCAAAAAGGTATGTAGGATCCGATTTTATTCTTCCAGTATCAAAGACCAGGTATATGGGCAGGGGTTTTCATTTTAACTGCGTTACTGTGTTCCGATTGCGTTGTCTGGGATCCTAACCAGGATAAGGGCAAACTGTCACATGTACAGCCATAGTGTAGAAACGCAACGCTTTAAACATTTTGACCTGATTAGGGGGATGACAATTCACCTTCTTATCTAGGAGCGAGTTTTGATGCATCAAAATTGTGAAAGTTGATAATAGCGGCTTCACATAATGTAAGACCGGGGCTTATAAGCCCTGGTGTTCGCCTTTAAATTGTAATTTGAGTATGACCGGGTTCGTCAGCCCAGGTCTGTTCCTTTATTTGTAATTGGTGCAAGTTGGAGCGTCTAAAACTTTGGATCTCCACTGAGGAGTCCTTTATTAAATCAATAAATAACTTGCTTCGACGAGCTAAGAACTTTAAAGAAGGAAATAGCATAAATAGCAAAAGAAAATTAAAATCGAAATACTAAAATCAAAATAAATGAACTCGGACATGGTCTATCCACCGTATTATGCATGTGGTGGGTAGGTCTAGCTATAGTAGATTCTCAGCTTATCCGCTTTCCATGTCCTTCTGATTGGATTCCTTCCCAAGGTTTCTAGTATGTAAGTTCCATTGTCGAGCTTCTCCTTAACCCAGTAGGGACCTTCCCAATTTGCAGCTAACTTGCCATCCCTAGCATTTTTGTTTCCGACGTCGGCCCATCGGAGTACGAGGTTACCCCTGTTGAATGACCGGGGCCTCACCTTCCAATTGTACTTGGCCATGATGAGTTGCTTGGTGGCCAGGTCTCGACAATGTGTCGTGATTCTAACTTCGTCAATCAAATCTAATTCCATCCTCAACGAGTCATTATTTGACTCCTCCCCTTCTTTGAGAGTCTTCCGCTTCCTCCATGACGACTGGCCTATCTCGACTGGGATCTTTGCCTCACATCCATAGGTCAACTGGAAGGGGGTTTTCTAGGTTGAAGTCTGCACACTAGTCCTGTAACCCCATAACACACTATAGAGTTGTTCGACCCAATTTGATTCCACATCCTCCATCTGTTTCTTTAAGCTGTCAACAATTATCTTGTTGGCTGCCTCAGCTTGACTGTTTGACTAGGGATATTCTAGAGAAGCAAAATGTTGCACGATGCAGAGGTCTGACATCATTTCCTGGAACCCTTTATCAACAAAATGGGTCCCGTTATCTGTGACCACCTTGGCCGGGATCCCAAAATGGGATAAATACTGTGACGGAAGAATCGTCGTACATGTACAGAGGTGATTGTCGTTAAGGGCTAGGCTTCTATCCACTTTGTGAAGTAATCAACCACAACCACAAGCCATCTTAATTTTTGAGGGGCTGCCTTAAATGGTCCCAAGAGGTCCATCCCCCATTTGTAAAAGGGCCAAGGAGTCGAGATGCTTTTCAATTCCGCAGGCGGAAGCCGAATGATCTTCGCGTGTTTCTGGCAACTGTCGCATCTCTTCACTAGCTCTTTAGAATTCGTGACCATGGTCGGCCAATAATACCTGGCTCACAGAGCTTTCTTGGCTAGGGCTTTTGCTCCCATGTGTTGGCTGTTTATTCCCTCGTGTATCTCCGCCAAAACATACTTGGCTTCGGCTGAGTTCAAGCACCTCATCATTGGAGAGTGTAATCCCTTTCGATATAACTGATTGTCCACCATGGCGTACATGGCGGCCTCTCGGATCAACTTCTTTGCTTCGGTAGAATCAACGGGGATAATTCCTCTTTCGAGATAGTCTTCAATTGGTTTCCTCCAATTTGTAACTGTCGATATGGTCAAAACACAGCTCCGTTCCGCTAGGTTTTGTTGAACCATGGTTCTGTGGTTCCTCAGACCCTTCGTACTAGCAAGCTTGGACAAGATGTCGGCTCTAGTGTTCTCCCCTTGTGGGATGTGGGTGACCATCACCTCTTCAAAGCCGGAGATCATATCCTTCACTCTGTTTAGGTATTTGGCCAACAAGAGACCCTTTGCTTGGTACGTCCCCTCAATCTGTGCAGCCACAAGTTGAGAGTCAGTTAAGACCTTAACTCTCTGTGCTCCATGCTCTTTTGCATGTTGCAGCTTGGCCAACAATGCTTCATACTCTGCCTGGTTATTTGAGGTTGGGAAGTTGAGATGAAGTGAGTGTTCAATCACTACCCCCTCTGGGTATTCGATTATGATTTTGGCTCCACTTCCCTTTGCGTTTGATGAGTCGTCGACGTATACTTTCCACGTTTCGCTGCCGTCGACCTCCTCCATATAGGTCGGGGTTAGCTCCCTTACAAAATCCATCAGTGCTTGTGACTTAATTGCATGCTGGGCTTCATATTGCTGTCGAACTTGGATAACTCTATCACCCAACTGATCATCCTACCAGCCAAGTCCGGCTTGTGGATCACCTGTCGGATAGGCTGACTTGTTTGAACGACGATCTGGTATCCCTGGAAGTAAGGACGTAGTCTTCTTGCTGCCATGAATAGGGCAAAAGCCACTTTCTCTAGTTTTTGATATCTCAGCTCCGAACTCTGCAATGCTTTGCTTACGAAGTAGATCGGTACTTGGTCGTTCTCTGTTTCCCTCACCAAGACCGCACTTACCGCTTCTTCTCCCACCGATAGGTAGAGGAACAACATCTCGTTGAGCTCAGGATTGGACAATACTGGCGAAGTTTCCAAACACTGCTTACTTTTTTTGAATGCCGACTCGCATTCCGGGTTCCAACCCCTATGTGCTTCCTTCTTCAATAGTTTAAAGAAGGGAAGAGCATTCTCAGCCGATCTCGGTAAAAATCTAGTCAACGCCGCCAATCTCCTAGTCAATTGCTGGACTTCTTTCTTATTCCGTGGGGCTTTCATATCTAGGACCACTTTACATTTGTCCGGGTTCGCCTCGATTTCGCAGTTTGTTAGCAAAAAATGCAAGAATTTCCCAACTGGGACTCCAAATGCACACTTAGCCGGGTTCAAACGGATCCAGTATGCCATCAACTTGTCGAAGGTTTGTTTCAAGTCTCGGATATGGTCTTCTAGGTCCTTTGACTTAATGATCATGTCGTCTATATACACTTCCATGTTCCGTTCGAGTTGTTCTTCGGAGACTTTGTTCATCATTCGCTGGTATGTAGCCCCAGCGTTCTTCAATCTGAAAGGCATCACATTATAACAACAGTTAGCCTTCTTGGTAATAAAAACTGTCTTCTCTTGGTCCTCGGGGTGCATAGCGATTTGGTTTTAACCGGAATATGCATCCATAAAAGATAACAGCTTGAAGCCGGCTGAATTATTGACTAGTTGGTTGATGTTGGGCATTGGGTATGAATCCTTCGGGCAGGCTTTATTCAAGTTAGTGAAGTTCGTACATACCCTCCATTTTCCTTTTGGTTTCATTACCATAACCACGTTGTGTATTGTATTTCACAGATAAATACGGCGTCCAATAACTTTTTGATGTGTTTTTCAAGGGCTAGTTCCCTGTTCGGTCCTTGTTTCCTCTTCTTATGTGCCACCGGCAATGATCCCGGGTGGATAGCCAGCTTGTGACAACAAAATTCGGGGTCGATCTCGGGTATTTCGGACGACGTCCAAGCAAATACATCTCGATTATTTTTCAAGAAGTCCTTCAATTGGGCTTTCAACTCCGGGTTCATTGTCCCGACTATTTTAGTGATCTAGGAAGGATCGTTTCCCGTATTAAATCCTCCAACTCTCCTTCCGGTTCGGGACATGGGATCTTGGGCTCTTCACATAGATCTAGCTCTACCATACTTATTGGCCGCCTCCCTTCGCCCGTGTTCTTACTTCGTTCTCCTTTTCGAATCCGCGGTGGGGATGATGGTCCACCTTCCCCCTCCTGGACTGTCTCGTAATAGCACTGTCGAGATTCCTTCTGGTCTTTGATGACCGTAACAATCTTATTCTTGTTGTTTACCATCTTCAACTTCTGATGCTTTGTGGAAACTAACATGTCCTAATTATGAATGGTCGGTCTTCCTAATATGACATTATAGAGGGAAGGGAAGTCAGCCATTATGAACCTTAATTGTTCGGACTTGAAAGCTTCTTTCGTTCCCAACGTCAATCTGAGGTCGATATAGCCCTTGGGAGGGGAGTGTTCTCTGTTGAACCCTTTAAGAGTTGTTTTGCACGGTTTCAAATCTTCTCGATCTAGCTTCATCCTCTTAAAGGCATCCCAGCTAATGATGTTGGCCGAGCTCCCTACATCCACAAAAATCCTTTTTACCTGACAATTTACCAGAGTTCCCATGACCACCAAACCATCCTGATGGCCTGGAACCACGTCCTTCAAATCTTCCTTTGTAAAGAGTAATGGGGGAGGTGCCGGTTTGGTGAGATCTTCTTCTAACTTTGGGAGGTCCCTGACAGAGAGGACTTCTCTTAATTATTTCCTACGCTGGCTTGCCGTGTCTCTGCCTCCTCCCATGGCTCCACTGATCACATTGCAGTTGAACTTGGCTTCCAGAAATTCATCATCATCACTAGTTGGCTTTTGCCGTTTATCTTCTTTCTTTTGATCGGGGGCCGAGCTTCTACTACGAACTCCTTGTTTGCGTTTGTTATTTTTCCGCCCTTAAGTTTTTATCACATACTGGTGCAACTTGCCATCTTTGACAAACTTCTCGATGGCATCTTGAAGTTCATAACATTGATCTGTAGTATGCCCCGGTCCATCATGAAATGCACAAAACTTAGATTGGTCTATAGTAGCTCGATTTTAGGAAGGCCGAGGTCTTTTGACTTTCTTCATTTCGGTTAGCGCCACCTCCCTCCACACCTGGGAGCGTGAAACGTTCAGAGGAGTGTATCTGTCGTATTTCGCTTTCCCTTCGAACCTTTCATTTCGAGGTCTATTATTAGAGTTCCTTCTGCGAGAATCGTCCTTTCGATTTTCCAATTGTCCTTTGCCTCCCGGAGGCGAGCTCCTCCTTCTTTCGTTTCCAGGAGCGTTGGCTGTTTCCATTTGTTCTACCTCCAAGTATTGCTTTGACCGCGTGTTGAACTCGGTGAGAGTGTAGACCCGGTTCTTGAAGATTGACTTTGTTAGCCGAGATGATGGATCCAGGCCATCAATGAGGTAGTGTACGTGCACACTTTCTGGTAATGCCCGCACTTGCAAAGCGACCTCCTTAAATCTATCCAAATAATTCTAGAGTGTCTCGCCGTGTTGCTGCTTAATCTTACTGAGAGCGAATTGTGACTTCGGCTGCTTTTTGCTAGTGGCAAAGTTCAACTCAAACTTACATCCGAGATCTTCAAAGTTGTGGATTGAATTCACCAACAGCGTATGGAGCCATTTTTGGCAAGCTCCAGTCAATGTTGCAGCACAAAGCCGAGGGACAACAAGTCTTAAAATTTGTCGTACGAACATGAAGAGCTTGAATGTATCGAGGTGGGACCTCGGCTCTTGAGTTCCATCGTACTTTGGAAGGTTGGCTGTCAAAATCTTCCGGATACGGCACGCTCGCAATTTCATCAGAGAAAGGACTGTTGTTGTGTCCCATCATGTACTTCATCTTATATTCTTTGGGAGAGCTCGTCGGTCGGGCTATCATCTCAACGTCCCGGTCATCTTCATCCGAGATCCTTTCAAGGCGCAACTTTTTCAGGACCGAGGTCAGGTTTTGGACTCGTCCTCATCCTGAGTCTGCCCCTGGGTGGTTGTGCCGACATTACGTTGTGTGGACCTCAGTTGTTCACTACGGGAAGGGTCACTGGCATCCTGTGTCGCCCTATCTTTCCTCCCATGCGAGTCATCACGGTTTTCCCTTCAAACCAACGTTTCAAACTGCTTGAAACGGTCTTCCATCATCTGCTGTATTACTCTGAGATCCTCTTGGCGTTGGAGATTATTACGTTTCTCCATATTCTCCATTCGTCTTAGCATCGACTCCATATTTTTCTGAAGGAGAAAAACATTTGGGCTTGGGATTGGAATCTCCTGAGAGAGATCCCGCTGCCTGCCCTATGGTGCCACCGTCTCCTGAGGATTAGCTGTGACTGGTGGGGAGGATGCCGTGTCCGATACATCATTCCCCCCATTGCCAGCATCGTGTTCAGGGATGTCTCCAAGCTGCGGTGGATCTTGAGTTTGTTGTTGTTGACTTGACTCCACCTGTGGTGGATTTCTAGGCTGAGGATTCCGACTGCTGCTTCTAGTGTGAACCATCGTCAGTCACGGGGATCGAAGTTTAACGTCCCCACAGTCGGTGCCAATGTTCTGGTATAGAACAAGATGTCTAGTCAGATGGGCTAGTATGTTGATATTGGATCAATGGGTTCGCCTGAATGCCTATGAAGTAAACACCTAGGAGAACGTGGGATCACTGTACACAAACGTGGCTTGCGCCCAAGGGGTGGGGTGTGTGCATAGTGATAACCGTATGTAAAATAGTATCAAGTTAGAACGTGTGTACCTTAAGGTTTGACCTCTGCATTTATAGAGTGTACCTTAGGTCGGATATTGTGGGCCTCGCGTGATCTTTGGACCGAGCATCCTAACTGCTATATCATATCTAAAGATATCCCTTGATTATGGGTGAATTAAGATCCCCCTTTGTAGTAGATAGATCCGGATATGCATTATATCCATTGTTGGGCCATCCAGGTATTGGGCCTGATGTAGGTCCGTAACAAACCCCTTTTTCCCCTAAGACCTGTTTGGTTCGAAGGGAGGGAATGAAGGGAAACAATATAGAATTACTTTATTTGATTTAGTTGGTGGGGACGGAGGTGAGGGGTTTTTCTTAATAATCCCTTGTTTGGTTTAAGATGTGATGGAAGGTGATGAATGATAACAATTTACCATACTACCATAATATATTTGGTTATATTTTTTAGAATAAAATACTCTAACCACCCTTGTTTTGTCTTAATTACACAAACATTCCCTCTATGAAAACATACATTTTAGTTCAAATTATTAACATTGTTAACAAATATTATAAAAATATTCTTCAAGTATATTTTTGAATTAAAAACCATATTAAAATAAATGTTGTTTATTAATTTACCTCTCATTATACCAAATCCCTAATTTATCTTTTAATATTAATGTTCATTAATGATCTATTTGATTTTAATTTAGAAAATTTTCAGTAATGTGGTTAATATTAAAAAAAATTGTAAAAGTTTGAGTAATTATTTTTAAGAATATATGTTTAATGAAATATTCTAAAAAAATTTAAATTATAAGATATTAATATGGGAATCACATAGTAATATCATTTTATAATTATATAACTTAATTGAGTGTGTGTGTATTATTGCAAAACATCATCATCATACGTATTTAAAAATGACATGATAAATTTTTAAAAAACAAAAGAGATTAAACATTTATATTTATCAAAAATAAAAATAAAAATATATAATGATAAAATTAATTAAATTTTTAATATGATCAACTTAAAAGTAAGACAAAAATTTAAAAATATATATTAATTTTTTTTTAACTTTGAATTTTATATGTGATTAAATAATTATTTTTTTTTTTTTTTGCTAAAGATTTCATGATTATTAAGTAATATTTATTTTAAATAGGGGCATTTTGGTCAAAATAATGAGTCAATATTGTGATTTAACAGTCAATTAAATGTTGGATAGATGAAAGTTAAATCTCAAAATTAGAAAGAAGGTTTATGAAATATATATTTTGATTTTAAGAGAGATTTTTATAAATTTTCAAAATAGAAAGGATGTCTCCGTAAATAAAGGGGAGGTTGGCGTATTTTACTCTATTTTTTTATTTATATGTTATATAGACTAATTTACATATTTATAATCAATATATATATATATATAATTGTATAATAATATATTTTTTCACTATAATAGTATTTTTTAAATATTTATAATAACATATTTTAATTTTTAAATTAATTTCATAATAATATATTTTTTAATGTAATAATAATTTTATTTAAATTTTATAATTATAATATTTTTTATCTACGAAAATTTATTTTTTGTTTTAGATCAATTTTATTACAATTTGTTTTTTGGTATGATTATAACAATATTTTTTTAATTTTATTTCATAATAATATTTTTAGTGATAAAAATATAATTTTTATTCAAATTAATTTAAAAATGACATATTTTTATTAATAATTATATTTTTTTAATTAAATCCATATGAGCATATGTTGTAATTATAATACTTTTTTATACATAAATATATAATTTTTATATTAAATTATTTGTTTAATATTATATTTTAGTTATAATCATTTTTGCATAATAATATATTTTTATTTTATAATAAAATATTTTAATAATAATAATAATGTTTTTATTTATCATAATATCCTTTATCATGTGCATTATTGAATAGCATATAAGTTATAAAAATAAAGTGGTTCAAAATTTTGACATCCCTCTAAAATTTGAAAGAGAGCCAAAATAAGGGTGTTGGAGGAAAAGAGATGGCCCTCTAAAATTTCAAACCAAATAGGTTCCATCTGCTCAACTCCCACCAAACAAGCCCTAAAACTGTTGAACCTAACTGGAGCAACTACTTCAATGTAATTTTCTGCATGGCCTCAAACTAGTTTCAAATTAAGAACCCAAAAGACCTGCTCAATATATTGAATAGCGTATTCAAACAGCAAATAATTGAGCCAAAAAGAAAAACTGTCATTACAATTTTTGGTCATTATAATTTGCCCTCATTTTAGTTTTAGTCTCTCAAAGGACAAAATGGTCTAGGTTTTTATTAGAATATAGGGGCCAACATCTTAGATGAAAATAAGCTTGAAGGAATAAAAACCTATGGTTTGAAACTATAGGGGCTAAAATTAAGAGGCGCCAAAATCAAAATGAGGACAAACTATAATATACAGTATGGAGAACCAACCAGGAATCAAAACTAAACCACTTTTTCTTCTCATTGGGTGTTATTGCCATTAGGTGACATCCAGATCAACTAGCATGCACATAACCAAAATTTTGTCAAAGACAATCTAGTCAAAAATGCTTTGATGCACATAAAGATCTCTCAAATTATCGGCTTCGATCTTCCTCATAGTCCATCACTCCACCAGATTCAGAGTTGATCTCTTCATGCCCTGGAAGGTCAATGTCGGCCTGCTGACAGGGTGCAACTTCTGCCACAAAGTAAGTAAGACACATCGACCAATATATCCCAGCATTTGTATTAAGACTAAACTAATAACACGAGACCAACTAGTAGAGAAAAAAGGCAGTTATCTAAGCAAACAAGTCTCGAACTTTTTGTACCATCCTAAACAAACTGTAGATGCCTCCAAAGTATTGCATGGAATAAATTTTAATTTAACCCAAGACTGTAGAGATGTATGGCTAAAACATTCATAACTGAAGTCTAGTTTAATTACCATTGTGATAATAGTGTGTTTAAGAACACATCGAAAACACATAATGAAGCACAAAGCTGGTTTCAAAAATTCCCAAGTTCAATTTATTCCTGAGTAGCTCTATAATAATATTTAAAACAAAATGGGGGAAGAAAACTCCTACATGGACATGGCCATTACGTATTCAGATTTTATACTTGTATACTATTTTTTCTCCTATATATCTGTTTCCCTCCTTGATGAAGGTGCATGGTATAGTCTCATACTCTCTTTCAGAGACCAAGCTCCCTCATGATCCCAATTAAATATGCATAGTAAAGTTCTTAAGAAAACGTAGCCAAACCGAACCCTTGAGTTGATTTGGTTTTACCAAAATTTGGAATCACTCCATCAGTTCTAAACCAAATCTTCATATCCAGTTAAGTCCAAAATAAAACAAAATAACAGGTCAACTTATCAGAACCAATCAAACATAGAAAACTGATTTTTTATTATTCTGTAAACCTTACCCGTTAGATGAATTTGATTCTGTATGTTTATTCTTTTGTTATAGTTTTGAACCGTAGAATGATATTCGAGTCTTCGAGTTAAAAACCAAAACATTATAAGCCATGGAGATCCGAATTTTGTGACAGACAATGAACAAAAAAGAAAAGCAATAATGCACAATAGAAGCTTATATACAAATATATATAAGCAAAGATTACCGAGTTGGCAGCACATAATTGTTTGACAAACATTCTTGGTATTCGAACCTTGATTGAGGTAATAAAAGTTGAGAAGGCTTTATATAAATTAATTTACACACCCAACTGTGTATGAATAGTGAAATTTGAAATTGTAGTTCTCCCATTTAACATTAGTGTCATGGTTTTGTCATGAAAAAATACTAAGAAAAATTTCAAGATACGCCCAGATTTGCAAATATGAAGTGGTTCATCTCTTTCATCCTGCTCTTCTTGAGAGCATGTATTATACAAAGAATATTCTGTTGTGAAGGGTAGTAAAGTCAGTCAGTCAGGGCTTATGTTTGTTATCCTGTTTTAAGTAATAATTGCCGGTTAGTTAGTTGAGGTGATTAAAAGGAGGGTAGGTGAGATTTGTAGTCTATATAAACCCCTAAAGCTATTGTATAGATCAGATTTGTGATTTTGTTCATCAATAGAAGGGTACTATTCAGAAAATTCCCATTTCTTCTCTATCTCTCTCTGTTCTTATTCTTTCTTTCTATTACCATATCAGCATGTATATGAGTATGTGCATGAGGTGGGTGGAACATGAGTACTGCCATACAGAACTTTGCAGAATACAAATACGCAAACTTGAGGATAAAGTAAAAAAACTTTTACAAGTGTCAGTACAAGCCATTTATTCAAAACTGTCCTACCTCAATTGAACATAAAGAAGCAAATGAATTAAAGATCAATCCCAGAAGACAAACTACTAAAGGGGAATTGCCAACAAAGATTCAAATTACACACATGATTCTGATGGGTCATCTTCTTATCCATGTGAGTAAAGCAAATCACCAATTATGAATTAGATAGGCATGATTTTAATTTAACCGACCTTGAAAATAAACTTATTCACTTCTTCCGCCTTTTCTTCCACATCCTTCTTGTGCTTCTTGTCCAACTCACTCATTGTATCAGCCCATTTAATCTTTTTCTTGAATTGAAGAAAGCATATTATCTGATGTAGACAAACTGGGTTTCTAATCAATAAAACAATGGTTGATGTGAAGCCAACCGTAAATATTTTAAAACGGAAATTCCACACGACATTGACATCAGAACAATAAAGAAAAAGAATAATGGAGATATTTATCATTTAGAGAAGGTAAAAGAAAAAGACAGTGACAATACCAAAAGAGGTTGAATCCAGTTTACTAACAAAAAATGAAATAAAAATTTCCAAGCTTGATAAATGATTTCAAACCAACTATAAGTGAACTTGGATTCTTTAGAGACTAAACTTTATTAAAAATAGTATTTTTGAATAAAACCTCAGCAGAAAGTGACTTAAAGCTTTGATTTGATCTAAACCTATCTAGCAAGATATAACAAGAACAGTTAACATTACCAATTAGAGAGTGTCTGTATCATATTTCCCAGCTGACCAGGTCTCAAGTCCCTCCCTGCTGCAAATTGAACCTAAAGTTCAACATCAGATATGGACAAATTTTCTGACAGAGGACACAACAAAACGCAATAGCAGAAATGAAAAAGAAGCCAGACAAATAATGAGAGAGATCATGAGCTGGGACCTAAAAACATCTTTGCAGTTGATCCAGCTTTCCTCTGACTATGCCCTGATAAAAGCAATAAGGATTGTCATTAGCCAGTTATTTATGATGATAATTGTCTCAAAATTCACAATTCATTCAATGATTTTTCCACATTACAGAATAGTGCTAAAAAAATAAGGAAAGAACTCCAGAAAGATAATTGTCAAGCATAAGATTAAAATAGCATCATAAAGGGACAATAAGAATCATATTAATCTCCTACAATCAGCAAGTAATCTGTAACACCTTATTATTGAAGAAAATTGAAGATTAATAAAACTGTCAGCAAAATTGTAAAATAAAAAGGCGATGGCGATTTGTTATTGATGTCCAGGATGCCATCATCAATGACAGAATAGATGCTGACCAGGATCATGGGATGAAAGAACTTCAGCCTAGATATGGCACAGAATCTTTTTCACCTCATTAAGGTGAAAATCGAGCAATTGAGAACATTGCTGAAAAGCACCAAGTGTAACATGCCAATGAATGATTTTCTCTTGACAATCTATCATTGACGAATTGGTGGCAATGGGTGCCCAAAAACGCATGGAAAACATTTTCAAGGGTATTTCAAAAGACCACAACCTGTTTATCACATATCCTTGGATCATGCAAGTGCACAACCTAGAAGGTGTGGCTGAAGCAATGCTAGCCTAAAAGTATTTCTGTTAATCAAAGACACGGCAATATTAACTGTCGCTGCCGTGGCATGATTGACAATGCAGTTGGAGATTGCTGGCATTTTGATGAATACTACCAAGCAATGCTGCATCCACCTCAAAGCAGTCTAAAGAACATCCTACTGCACTGTTAGCCACATTTAAATCAATGGCTGACTGTACAACATATATTGATGTTAGTTTTCTATATGTTTTGATGATAAATGACAATTGTAAACACAAGATATAGTTTTGTCTTTGGTAAGTTGAAAAATTACTGTCAAGACAAAACCCGAGTTTTGGATTCAAAACTCGAGTTTTGACTTAGCGAGAGAGTGACTCATTTTCGGTGATCAAAGCAAAACTCGGAGTTTTCGATGAAAACTCGAGTTTTGGGACTTACAGAGAGCACTCGGTTTTCACGTAAAGACAAAACTCGAGTTTTGATTTCAAAACTCGAGTTTTGGCCGATAGAGAGTCTTGAACCTTTTGAACTCGTTTCGCGCTACAAGCGCAAGATTTTGCTTTGCTCGAGCTTTTCGAGTTTTCTCCAAGTTAAGAGAAAACTCGAGTTTTTTTGGTTTCAAAACTCGAGTTTTGACTTGACAGAGAGTTTTCAAGTTTTCACTCGGTCTTTGAAAACTCGAGTCTTTAGAGAAAACTCAAGTTTTGACTTGGCACAATTTCTCAACGTTTTCATAAAGATATGAAAACTCGAGTTTTGATTTCAAAACTCGAGTTTTGATTTCAAAACTCGAGTTTTGAGCCAAGCGAGAGCAATGCATTTTTCTAAGATTTGAAACTCAAGTTTTCATCGGAAACTCGAGTTTTGGCCTGGGTCAGATTTCTCAATGTTTTCATACTTAAATGGAAACTCGAGTTTTGGTCAAGCTGAGAGCTTTGAGCTTTTTCAATGTCTTTTGAAAACTCCAATTTTGATGTTTTGGACTTAAACTTACTGTTTTCATTAAAAGTCCAAAACTCGAGTTTTGTCTTAGAAACTCGAGTTTGAGTTTCTCTCAAAAATGTGCTCCGAGCTCAAATCGCGACTTTCCTCTCTCGGATGGAGGAAACTCGAGTTTTGATATTGAAACTCGAGTTTTAACTTAAGTGCACAGTTGAAAACTCGAGTTTACATCGCAGAGTCTGAAATTCAAATCTGTCGAATTTGCAATGCCTTCTTGTTTGATCTTAATACTTCCTATGATTATTCTCTAATGTTCTTAGATATGTTTAACCACTTTGTTAGTGAGTTTCAAGCAGATTAGAGAATATTTATTGAAGGTTTAAAGCAAAAGCAAAAAGTGATGTCAAGACATTAAATGCAAAACCCGAAAGTTGCATACTTTTGGGTAATCCATCTGCACACGTTTGCAAAGCATTAAAGAATGATTTCCTCATCCATCTAGTGCTACTCCAACAGACAAATCTGCAGAGAGTCAACTCTGAACTTCTGCCCAACTGGATTAAGTGAAGTTTAGAGAGACAAGAAGACCTAAACTGAACCAGAACCTTGTCTAATGAAGGCAACGGTTATAATCAAGATTACAACGGTCAATTGATACTCTCTTGATATAAATAGAGTAGCATTCAAGTCTTCTCAACTAACACAACTATTGAAAACGATAGCATTCAAAGTTCTTCAACTACCTTTTCGTTTTCACTTGTATTGTGTCTTTGATACATTGCTTCGGTGTTCATTCTTATCTACTCTTAGAGAGAGATTTTATCTGTAAAACATTTATTGTAAAGAATCACAAGTGCAGGGACTTAGTGATTGGAGTGCATCGATTACAACTTGTAAGGGGGAGTGAGTTCTAGTGAGAGAACTACTCTTGAGTACAGAGTGTGTAATCTTTGTGATAGTGGAAAATCCCAGAGAGTCTGGGACTGGACGTAGGTCAAAAGGTTGGACCGAACCAGTATAAATTTGTGTGTCTTGCTCTTCTCTCTTTCACTCTATTCATCTCTGTTTTTGCTTTGTCATAAAAGAGCAATTTTAAAAAGATTTTAAAATCCCCAATTCACCCCCTCTTGGTGATTAAACTCCACTTTCATTTGGTATCAGAGCAAGGTCTTCTCCTAAGAGCTTAACAACTCGAGAAGGATCACCATGGAAGGTATTCTACCTGATGGAGCTTCGATCAACCGACCACCAGGATTCAATGGAGAGCATTACTCCTTCTGGAAAGCTAAGTTCAAAGTCTTTGTGATGGCTACAGAATATGGCCTTTGGAGAGTATTCGAAAGAGGAGACTACAATCCAACTGTTATGGAAAATGGTCTCAGGGTTCCAAAAGATGAAGAAGAGTATGATGAAAATAACAGAAGAAATGTCACACTCAACAGCAAGGCTGTCCTCCTACTGCAAAGTGCTCTTAGCTAACAAGAGCATTTTCGTGTTTGCAATCTAACTTCTGCTAAAGCCATGTGGGATGCACTTGAAATTGCTCATGAAGGAACTGCTGGAGTAAAGCAAAATAGAGTCAACACTCTCATGACTGAGTATGATCTTCTTCGTATGAAGCCTGGAGAATCTATTGGCGATTTCCAGCTGAGGTTCACTCATCTGATCAATCAGCTTGCTGCATTGGGCAAAGAGTAGGAGCAACCTGTCCAAATGAGGAAGATTCTCAACATTTTCAACAAGGAATGGGAAGCCAAAGTCACTGCTAATGAAGAAGCTCGTGGAGATTCTATGGCATCTGTGGCAACCCTCTTCGGGAGCCTTTCTGAATATAAAGCCAAGCTCAAGTTCAAGAAAGGACTTGATGAAGTTCATGGCAAGAATAGGGAATTACCCTTAAAGCTGTTAAAGAAGCTAAGGAATCAGATGATGATGAAGATCAAGACGAAGATGAGGAGATAGGCATGATGGTCCGGAGATTCAAGAAATTCTACAAGAAGGACCAAAGTTTCAAGAAGTTTCACAAAGGTAGCTCCGGCCTATGAGGCAAAGAAGCCAATCATTTGCTACGAGTGTGAGAAGCCTCGTCACATCAAATCAGAATGCCCCAATCTGAAGAACAAAGACAAAGAAAAGAAGAAGTTCAATAGATTCAAAAAGAAGGCATATGTCTCTGGTATCTGGGGTGATAGCTCATCTGATGAAGATGATGAGGATGAGGAAGAGAAAGCAAATATTTGCTTGGTTGCTTTGAAGAGGAAGAGCAACATGCCAATAATGATGAGGTTTGTCTAAGAGCATCAAGATCCAACAAATGGTACATGATGAATTATTTGCTCTAATAAATGACGGAGACCAATCCAAATTTGAAAAACAAGGATGGATGGCAAGTGACCTTTGGTGGAGATCAATAGAAAGATTACCCTTGAATTTGAAATTGACAACAATGAAGGACCACTCATCAAAGATGTCTACCTTGTGGAAGGATTTGCCACGATCTCTCGGTGTAAGTGTGCGAAAAGGTAATTTAGTTATCTTTGACAAAGGAGTGCTTGATTGTGAGCAAGGATATTCTTCCTTTAGAAAACATAAAGCCAAAAGCTTTAAATAGAGCCCCTAGAGATGACAATTGTTATACACTTAAACTAGTAATTTTGAAAAATGTTTTGTTAAAGAAAGTTGGAAGAAAGAAGTCGGTGTGAATATGATTCAACTTGATATTGCTTAAAAGGATTTGATAAAATCACACTCCATTTCAAAAATGACATGATTTGTGATGCTTGTCAAAAGGGAAAACAAACCAAATCATCTTTCAAATCTAAAAATGAGATTTCAACTAATAAACTTCTTCAATTGCTTTCATATGGAAGGAAAGAAAGAGTAAACCCATGGGGCAATCTTTATCTTTGGTCATAGTTGATGATTTCTCAAGATTTGGATGGACTATATTTTTGTCTTCTAAGATGAAACATTTGATCGGTTTGTTGTTTTTGCCCAAGAAGGACAAAAGAAAAGAATGGGTGATCCTAAGCGAAAACAATGCATTTGTTGAGTTTCTTGCATGGGGATAGTACTAAGAGCATCAAAGGACTCTCAACAAAATGGTGTTGTGGAAAGGAAAAATGGTCTCAGGAGATGGCAATGCCATGCTTGAATGAAAACAACATCAAGTGTTTTGCCTCAATCAAGCCCATCTCAAAGGATGGTGGCAAGAAGTTGAACAAGACTCCTATGAGCTGTACAAAGGAAGAAAACCAAATTTGGCTCATCGCATGTGTTTGGATGTAAGTGTTTCATCCACAACAATGGTAAGGATAACTTGGGAAAGTTTGATCCCAAGGCGAGATGAAGGTATATTTTTGGGTTATTCTAATAGGAGTAAAGCTTATAGAGTCTTTAATACTCGTACTCGTATTGTTGAAGAGTCTATGCATGTTGTTTTCTGTGAATCCAAATCTGATAGACCTATGGATGATGATGAGGAAAATGTTCTCAAAAATCAATTCTTTTCAAAAACTACTCCTGCTTCTATTGAAAATCCTGAAGATGTTTTTGAAGCTGATCCTCAAAATAATTTGGAAAACCCTGATCAATCTCAGCCTAGAGCTTGGAAGTTCATTAGGAATCATCCTTTGGACCAAGTTATAGGTGATGTAAATCAAGGAGTAAGAACCAGAAATAGTACTTTGAATGAAGTAACCTTTTCTGCATTTATTTCTCATATTGAACCCTCTAAGATTGATGAAGCCCTTTCAGACAATGATTGGGTGATAGCAATGCAAGAGGAATTACATCAATTTGATAGAAATCAAGTTTGGGATTTGGTACCTAGGCCTAAGGACCATCCGGTCATTGGCACTAAATGGGTATTCAAGAACAAATGAGATGAGTCGGCAATTATTGTTCGTAACCAGGCAAGATTGGTTGCTAAAGGCTACAATCAAGAAGAAGGAATTGATTATGAAGAAACTTATGCTCCAGTGGGAAGATTGGAAGCTATAAGAGTTCTTCTAGCCTTTGCTTGTGTTAAGCAATTCAAGCTCTATCAAATGGATGTGAAAAGTGCTTTTCTAAATGGTTTTATCAAGAGGAAGTTTATGTTGAACAACCTCCTGGTTTTCAAAGTGAACATCATCCAAATCATGTTTATCGTCTCAAGAAATCCCTTTATGGACTTAAGCAAGCTCCTAGAGCTTGGTATGAGCGATTAAGCAAATTTCTTCTTGATCAAGGTTTTATTAGAGGAAAAGCAGATACAACTCTCTTCATAAAGAGTAGTAAGCTTGGTAAAATTCTAATTGTGCAAATAAATGTTGATGATATTATATTTGGTGCTTCTAATGATGCTTTGTGTGAAGAGTTTGCTAAGAATATGCAAGGAGAGTTTGAGATGTCCATGATGGGGAGAACTCAACTATTTCTTGGTCTCGCAAATCAAGCAAAAGAAGAATGGAATCTTCATATCTTAGACCAAGTATCTCAATGATCTACTGAAGAAGTTTGGGATGGATCAATGCAATGGAGCTGACACTCTTATGAGTTCAACTGCTTCATTGGATGCTGATGAAGAGGGCAAGGACTTCAACATCACAAGATATCAAGGAATGATTGGATCATTGCTCTATTTACCGCAAGTCATCCAGACATCCAATTCAGTGTGGGAATGTGTGCAAGGTTCCAGTCTGCTCCAAAGGAGTCTCATGCTGAACATGTGAAGAGGATCTTCAGATATCTTGCTGACACAAAGACACTTGGATTGTGGTTTCCCAAAGGTCAACTTGAACACTTGGTGGCATATTCAGATTCAGACCATGCCGGGTACAAGACTGATAGAAAGAGCACAAGTGATCATTGTGAGTTCCTTGGTGGATCACTTGTGTCTTGGTTCAACAAGAAGCAAACCAAGTGTGGCTGTGTCATCAACGAAGCTAAATATGTAGCTGCCTCAAGTTCTTGTGCTCAAGTTTTGTGGCATAAGCAAAAGCAACTATCGACTTGGGAATCAATTTGAAGGAGATCCCAATATTGTGTGACAACACAAGCACAATAAGCTTGGCTAAGAATCCATTTCAACATACTCGGACCAAGCATATTGATGTGAGACATCATTTCATAAGGGATCACGTTCAAAAGAAAGATGTCAAAGTCATGTTCATCCCAACTCATCTTCAACTTGCTGACATTTTCACCAAACCATTAGCTAAGGAGCAATTTAATTTCATAAGAAGAGAATTGGGAATGGTAAATCCCAATGAGTTGTAAGTATTTCTCGCTCAAATTAATGTTAAGTTATGGTTTTGATGATTATAGGTTACTAACTTAAGCATCGAGAGTATTCTAGTTGTGTTTTATGCGGGATGCTCAAAATGATGTTTGTTGTCGAGGAGAGAAAACTCGAGTTTTGGGACAAAACTCGAGTTTTAAATGTTTTATCGGGGGAGAGAGAAAAAGAATTTTGAAGGAATGAAAACTCGAGTTTGTAAGTTGGAAACTTCGAGTTTCCATAAGACAGAGAGAGCAACCAAGTTTTGAAGAGTGGTGAAAACTTCGAGTTTTCATCTTGAAACTCGAGTTTTGGTCGCAGAAGTTCAAAGGTTCACGATACACCTTTGAAGTCCAGGTTAGTAACCATTCATCAAAACTCGAGTTTCGAAATAAAAACTCGAGTTTTAGTCGTGTCTATTTAATTGAGTTACTTTGAGTTCTTCAAAAGTTCTTCAAAACTCAAGTTTTGCCCTAGCGCTCTCTCTCTCTCTCTCGCCTCATCTTCTCCAAATCTCTCGATTTTCCCTTTCTCGACCAAATCCTCCTCTCAAACCCTAAAGATGTCTTCTCTACCCTTCCAAGCCTACCCCGATGCACTAACCCTAAAAGGGAACCTAATCCAACTATTACCCCTCCTCGAATGTCCCGTGAGACTCAAAATGCGCTACATCCGTCACGGTGTGGATTTCAACCAGTAAGTAAGAAGAGGAAAAGATACTCCCTCCGTTCCTTCAGAATCAACGAGTCCTCCTCAATCCAAGAGCAAAAAGAGCACTTCGTCTTCTACACCTCGAAAAAGGGGATTTCCTCCACCGACCCTCCGAAATTCGCTCGAAGAAGCGATATGATCAAGACGCCATCACTTGAAGGAAAAGGGAAATCGAAGGTTCCGAGAAATCCCTAAGCCTCCCAAAGCCAAGAGATCGAGGACCGCTTCTATTCTTGAAAAGGGGCAAGCCTCTTATGTGCTCGACCCTACTGAAGAAAGCACCTATTCCGAAGTCACCGAGTTTGAGGAAGATGCAATCATAGAAATTTACAACCACGATTTTGCTCCGAGAAGGCTTTACCTTTGCCGCCACACAAGATGTCAAAAAGAAGAAGCAGACATGGTTTAAGGAATTTTTGTAAATAAAGCTTTTTGTCCCCTCGTATTTGTGAGATTTAGCCAAGCTCAAAGATGAGCATAACTGGATTTGTCACCTTAGTTAAAAGACTATGAATCTTTCATTTCAATTTTTGCCTCCTATACCCCAAATATTGTTAAAATTTTCTATTTTAACATGATCTCTGATAACATTTTGGACTCTGAAGGGAATCTGATTGAGGAGCGAGTGACCACCTGTGTTAAGGGTGTTAAATTCACCATATTTGCTTCTATCATTAACACAATTTTGAAGATTGCCAATCCACCTCCTGTTCCTGACATCAGCTTGAGCAACCATGAGATCTTCACTACTCTATGTCCCAACAAGCCCTTTCCTGCAAATTAGTCTCACACCCTTTCTTTCAAACCAGGTGATATGTCCAACATGAACCGAATTCTCGGTACATTTACTCCAAAATTTTATCCGAAGGGTGGGAATTTTACCCACTTCACTCGAAAGGACTATCCCTGTTTGTAGCTTTTGTGAGGCAAACGCCTTTTGATCTTGGTCACTGGATATTCAAAGAGATGATCAAGTTTAAATTCTCATCCAGGTGACCCTCTCACATTCCTTACCCACCTCTATGGTTTCGTGATCTTATTTTACCACAAGATTTGGTATCGGGTCCTCCGATTCCATCAAGAAGCCAATTTGCTTTTGGAAAGAACCAACTTAACTATATGAAGATCATTGTTGAGGGTGAAGGTTCAGTCGATCTCTGGCTCCTTCACAATCTCAGGCTAGAGCATCTCAGTCCAGAGCTCAAGAGGCTCAATCTGCTCCTGCTCAGTCCTCACTGCCATCAGACTTTGAGTCTCAGGTCAAGGAAATTGTGGAGCGTGCAATTGCTCAACTTTCAATCAGACTTGAGTTTGAAATTGGGAAGCTGGTTGCTGAGGTTAAAGAAGGTAATCATGAGAGTGTGGATGCCTAGGAAGCTATGAAGGTTCAACTTGATGGGCTGAAAGAACAATCTGAACAATCACGGTGATGTTTGATAGATCATGGATCTTGAGGCCAAGATGTCTACTCAACTAGTTTCAAACATCAGCTTGGGTGACAAGGTTGAGAAAATTTTGAAGCACCTTGGGATTCGTTCTGCTTCTGTGTTTGGGTCTGGTGCTGGTCCAAATCCCTCACAACCAAAGCCTGACACTGAAACTTCTTCCTCACCCTACTTCACTTTCACTAGCCCTCAAGTTCCTACATCCTCACCCGATCCATCCACTCCCATTTTCCCTTCCCAATTCCCCATCCTCAACACCAACCACCGAAATTACCATCTCCTCTCCCATTACTCCCTCTCGAGGTTCTTCACCCTCTCACACTCCCTCCACAAAAGTCCTTCATCATGACTCACCACCTCCTACTCCACTCATCAACCCTCTCCATGAATCCTCTATCTCAGCTCCTCCCAAGTTTGAAGATGACAAAGGGGGAGAGAAAGTGGACTAGAGATAGATAAAATTTGAGTTTTGAGGCTTCTGTAACATCTTGTTCAATCCTGTTTACAATTGTGTATTTTATTTTGCTGTCAGTAGTCTGTTTCTCTGTTTTTGCTTTAACTGATGTACAATCTTGCAGTTTATGAATAATATTTTCTGTATGTTCAGTGCTTCTGTTGCTTGCCTCTGATCTGTCCATATATTGTATTTTATCTAATGTGCAAAAGCACTTTCAAATGAACAAAGAATTGTAAAATGCCACTACTATCAGCTTTTTGAAATGTAAAACACTGTGTTTTTAAAAAAAAATTTCATTTCAACATGTCAACTCTCTCAAATTCTTGGAAGTTTGGTTTACAAGTGTTGTCATCATCAAAAAGGGGGAGAATGTTAGTTCTCTATATGTTTTGATGATAACTGACAATTGTAAACACAAGATATAGTTTTGTCTTTGGTAAGTTGAAAACTTACTGTCAAGACAAAACTCGAGTTTTCATTTAAAAGTCGAGTTTTGGACTTGGCAGAGAGTGTCTCATTTTCGTGATCAAAGCAAAACTTGAGTTTTCGATGAAAACTCGAGTTTTGGGACTTACAGCAGAGCACGAGTTTTATTTTTCACTTAAAGACAAAACTCGAGTTTTGATTTTAAAACTCGAGTTTTGGCGACAAAGAGTCTTGAACCTTTTGAACTAAGTTTCGCGCTACAAGCGCAGGATTTTGCTTTGCTCGAGCTTTTTGAGTTTTCTCCAAGTTAAGAGAAAACTCGAGTTTTGGTTTCAAAACTCGAGTTTTGACTTGAGAGAGTTTTTCAAGTTTTCACTCGTCTTTGAAAACTCGAGTCTTCAGAGAAAACTCAAGTCTTGACTTGGCACAATTTCTCAACGTTTTCATAAATATATGAAAACTTGAGTTTTGATTTCAAAACTCGAGTTTTGAGCCAAGTAGTGAGCAATGCATTTTTCTAAGATTTGAAAACTCAAGTTTCCATCAAGAAACTCAAGCTTGATATTTCTCAATGTTTTCATACTTAAATGGAAACTCGAGTTTTTGATTTGGAAACTCGAGTTTTTCAGAGCTTTGAGCTTTTTCAATGTTTTGAAAACTCAAGTTTTGATTTGAAAACTCATGTTTTGATGTTTTGGACTTAAACAATATTTTCATTAAAAGTCCAAAACTCGAGTTTTGTTTTGGAAACTCGAGTTTTTGAGTTTTAGCCAAAAAATATGTCCAAGAGCTCAAATCGTGACTTTCCTCTCGGATGGAGGAAACTCGAGTCTTGATATTGAAACTCGAGTTTTGACTTAAGTGCACATTTGAAAACTCGAGTTTTGATAAACAAACTCAAGTTTCCATCGCGATGACGAAATTCAAATCTATCGAATTTGTAAAACCTTCATGTTTGATTTCAATACTTCCTATAATTATTCTAGCTATGTTTAACCACTTTGTTAGTAAGTTTCAGATGCTTTAAAGAATGTTTATTGAAGGTTTAAAGCAAAAGCAAAAAGTGATGCCATCTCATTAAATGTAAAACTCAGAAAGTTGCATACTTTTGGGTAATCCATCTCGCACACGTTTGCAAAGCATTAAAGAATGTTTTCCACATCCACAGCTCCTGCTACTCCAACGGATTAATTTGCAAGAGAGTCAACTTTGAACTTCTCGCCAAATTTGGATTAAGTGAAGTTTAGAGAGAGAAGAAGACCTAAAGCTTAACTAGAACCTTGTCTAATGAAGGCAATGGTTATATTGAAGATTACAACTCTCATTTAATGCTCTCTTAGTATAAATAGAGTAGCATTCAAGTCTTCTCAACTAACACAACTACGAAAACAAATAGCATTCAAAGTTCTTCAACTACCTTTATGTTTTCACTTGTATTGTGTCTTTGATACATTAAGCTTCGTGTTCATTCTTATCTACTCTTAGTGAGAGTTTTTAATCTGTAAAACATTTATTGTAAAGAATCACAAGTCAGGGGACTTGGTGATTGGGTGCATTGATTACAACTTGTAAGGGGGAGTGAGTTCTAGTGAGAGAACTACTCTTGAGTGCGAGTGTGTAATCTTTGTGATAGTGGAAAATCCTGCAGAGTCCGGGACTGGACGTAGGTCAAAAGGTTGGACCGAACTAGTATAAATGTTGTGTCTTGCTCTTCTTTCTTTCACTCTCAAATGTTCATCCTGAAACAGTTTGCTTGTTAAGAACATTTTTCATTTGCACAAAGCATGTCATCTTTCTAATAAACTCCATTTCCCTTGCTTAACCAAGAATCTTATAAGTATTTAAAAAGAATTCCAGCTAATTTTAGAAAGATTTTAAAATCCCTAATTCACCCCCTCTTGGTGATTAAGCTCGAGACTCGTTTACATAAAATGAATGTCCGTGCCCTGTTTCTATCGGGCACCAACATTTCGGCATATGTTATGTGATTAATGAAAATAGTGCTAGGGTAGAGGAGAGAGAGTTAGAGGCCTATAGTGTATATAATTAAGTCACAAGGGCCAAAACACACGTTGAATCTGATTTAGTAAAAGTATTACTCATCTCCTTCTATCACTCTTCTCTTCCCTCTTCATCTCCAACTTCCACATCGTTTAGCATGTTCACGTCTTCCCCTAACATGATTGAGAAGGTACAACCGACAAGAAGTCTTCTCAAGCTCATTTCGTGTGATGAGCTACATCTAACAGAAGAATTAGTTCGGGTGTTGTTCAATTACCTCTAGGCTACACCTAGGTGACATCTTGAGTGCAGGTTCCGATCACAACAGAAAATCCCATACTACATGTGAGCATGGTTGTCAAAATCGCCGATCCAGCTCGTAAGATCGGCGATTTTGCATTTTTTTGAGAGAAAGACGATCTGGATCGCAATCAAGATCGGATTGGAGGTGGGATCGGTGGGATTGCCGGGGAAGATCACAAAATCGTGAACTCGCCATGCCTAGTCGATCCTGCTTGTGGGTGACCCATTTGAAAAAACCGCCTACCCGCCCCACTACCCGAGCTTGAATCCGTTTCCCCCTTTTTGAAATCCTAAATCGACTTACCTGCCATCGATTTTCTTCTTTTCTCAGTTGCGACTATCCTCCACGACCATCCTCCGCGACCATCGATGGTGTTACGGGGCCATCTTCGGTTCACTCTCCACTCCACGGTCGGCACGAGGCATCTTCGGTTCCAGCTCTCTCCACAGTCGGCGTCGGCTTCCGTAGCTCTCTTGAGTCTTGACGATCGGCGTCCACCTCGATCTCACCGTAGTTGCAGACTTGCGGTGTCATCGCTCCTCTCCTCTCTTCTCTCGGTCTCGACTCTGATCATGCATTCATCTCTACTTTGCTTTGTGCCTCACGCCCTCACTGCCTCTGTTTATTGTGTTGTGTTCCAGCGGATTAATGTTTTTTTTAATTAATCAATTAAATCTCCTGCTATGTGCCTCTACTTTGTGCATTTATTCATCTCTCGCTATCTATCTACTATGTGCATTTATTCATCTATGTGCCTCGCTTTCCGTGCATTTATTCATTAAATCCCCCTTAATGCTATGTGCCTCTGCTCTGTGCATTTATTCATCTCTGTTTAATTGTCGATTGTTCATTTTTCAATTTTTTATTTTGCTCTTTATTTCTATTCTTTCCATATTAGATTGTGGTGGTTTAGCATTTGGAAAATGGCTTCTAGTGCTGTTGCCAGTAATGATGGTATTGCTAATGCTACCTCTTCTAGTAGAGGAAGTAAATTGAAAAATGCTACTGAAAGTAGGACTGATGTAGGATGGAAGCATGGTGTTGAAGTTTATGGAAGTGGGAGAAAAATTCAATGCAATTATTGCAGGAAGACAATAACAGGAGGTGTTTACCGATTCAAGCACCATTTGGCGGGAACACAAAAAGATGTGGGGGCTTGTAGCTGTTCCGAGAGAAAGTGAAAAAAGAAATGTTTGGAATTGTATCGTCTTTACAAGAGAGACTATTGAAGAAATCAACCACATCCACAGAAGTTGATGATAGTGATGAACTTGGTGGGAAAAGAAAACAGAGTGAAGAGGAGGATAATGGGCATGATAAAAATATTTTTAAGAAAAGGGGAGTGAGCACTCAAGCTACAATAAATAGTATCTTCAAGAAGAATTTGAGAGAGGAAGCATGTGAAGACATTGCCTCTTTTTTCTACAATAATGCTATTCCATTCCATGTGGCAAAGACGGAGGAATTCCATAAAATGTTTGAATCAGTTGCAAAACATGGTCCAGGATTCAAGCCACCATCCTACCATGAGATCAGAGTTAAATATTTGAAGAAAAGATATGACTCAACAATGCAGGATATTGAAGAACATAAAGCTTATTGGAGGAAATTTGGATGCTCAATAATGACAGATGGGTGGACCGACAAAAGGAGGAGGACAATCATAAATTTCTTAGTGAACAGCCCTAAGGGAACTGTTTTCCTCAAGTCTATTGATGCATCGACATATCTAAGACTCGAGGATAAAATCTTTAAGATGATTGATGATGTTGTTGAAGAGGTTGGTGAAGAACATGTTATTCAAGTGGTGACGGATAATGCAAAGCAAATTACAAAGTCATAGGAGAGATGTTAATGGAGAAAAGAAAGAGATTGTATTGGACACCTTGTGCAAAGACATTGCATTGATTTAATGTTGGAGGATTTGGAAAAGAAGATACCAGGTCCACGGTGATACTATTCCAAAGGGGAAAAAATCACAACCTACATTTATTCAAGAACTGCTTTGATTACTTTATTGCACCACTTCACTAAAGGAAAAGATTTGGTGAGACCAGGCCTCACTCGCTTTGCCACATCTTACCTAACTTTGGGGTGCCTCCATGATAACAAAGGAGCATTGATTCGAATGTTCACCTCCGAAGAATGGAAGTCTAGCCGGTTTGCAAAGACAAAGGATGGAAAGCTTATAGAAGATATGGTTTTGGACAAGCTTTTTTGGAAAGATATTGTCACTTTCTTGAAAGGTGCTTATCCTTTGGTCAGGGTGCTTTGTATGGTTGATGCAAATGCGAAGCCAGCCATGGGCTTCATATATGAAGAGATTGATCGGGCTAAAGAGAAAATTGCTCATGCTTTCAACAACGTAGAGAGAGGGTAAACTATCAAGTTTGATTTAAATTTTAAATTTGTAGTTTTGTTCTCTACACTAATTCAATTTTTTTTATTCTTTAGTTATTTGCCTTTGTGGGACGTCATTGATAGTAGATGGGACAAGCAACTTCATCGTCCTTTGCACTCTGCAGGCTATTACCTTAACCCGCAATTACATTATAAACCTTCATTTAAGGCTGATATTGAAGTGAAACGTGGATATTATGATTGCCTGGATAGGATGGTAGGGGATGTAGAAATCCAAAATAAGATTGATACTGAAATTGAAAATTTCAAGCATCAAAAGGAGTTTTTTGGTAAAGCGATAGCCAAGAAAGCAATTGACACAAAAGCTCCAACAGAATGGTGGGAGTCGTATGGATATGAACATCCTGGAGCTCCAACAATTTGCTATTCGTATTTTGAGCTTGACATGCGTGCTCTCGGTTGTGAGCATAACTCGGAGTGCCTTTGAGATGGTAAATTTTCATGACTATGAAATATGAATTATATTTCATTTCAAGAATGAATTTTGTATTAATTGTTTTTTATATTTGCTTAGGTCCATACAAAGAGAAGAAATCGCTTGAAACAAAAAACTATGAATGATCTTGTTTTTGTGATGGCCAATTCAAGATTGGCCAAGAAGAAGGTGGCTAGAAAAGCGAATGAGTATGATATTGATGATATTTCTTCTGATGATGATTGGATGGTGGAAAATGATGAAAATCCATCTAACATTGAAGAATTAGATGTAGACAACTTGGTGCCAACTCAAAATGAAGCTTTGGTTGAGCCTAGCAATGATTTGGATTTAGAGTTAGAGTTACCAAATTTTTGATGAAGAAGCCTTTGAAGATGGAGAGGAACTTGGTGAAATGCTAGATGATGATTGTGATTTGAATGCATTGAAAGATTAGTTTTGAAGTATTTTGTTTTGGTTTTGGTGATTTGGTATTTTGTATTTGTGACTCAAGTTAATTCTTTGAATTGTCTTTTAGAACTCATTAAATGTTATTTTCAATGCTATATATTTTTATGTTGTGAGTTAAATGTTATTTTATATTCATATATACTTTTTATTTTTACTAAAATTAAAAAAGTAAGATCTTTACGATCCGTGCCGATCCCACGAGTTACGATCTTGCTACCCCCTTCCGATCTTAAGTAAAATCGCGATCTTGACAACCTTGCATGTGAGGACCAAGCACATTGAACTTAAGAAGCACTTTGTGACAGCCTCTTGTCACAGTTCCTTTATGGAATGAAAAATGTAATTTCAAGTACGCTATTTAATCAATTCCAGCACATCTGGATGTAGAAGAGGGATAAACAAATTACTTTGAATAGAGGGAAGATGCTAGAGAGTAGAGACAATGAAGCAATTCAACTGTGATACCCATATTCAGTTAAATATCAGTTTGAGTATTACTCTGCTCTACATATACCAAAGCACTTCATCATTAATAATACAATGACTTCTTCACGATCTCTCCCCCAGTAGTTCTCTATCTCTGACATATCCCAAACACCTCCTAGGAAAAGAATTCCATTCAAAATGAGATCAACACACATGAATTACTTCAGGTACATAGGCAACAAAAGGTTCTATTCCCTGACTAATTACAGTCAATGTTTTATTGAGTTTGAGGGGTTGAAGACACTACAAGTGTTATGAGGAAATTACAAATGCTTAGGAAATTAGGGTAAGGGTAGTTAGGGAACTGGGACAAAAAGGGGCAACTAGGGTATTTGGCTAATATTTCTAATATAAATAGGGAAGCTGTGTATGGATTTGGCAGAAAAATGAATGAATATTTTGGCCATTGTTGTTTTGAGGCTTCTACCGTGTATCAACTGGAGCTTACCTATTTATTATAGAAATATTAACCAAATATCCTAATTGCTCCTTCATGTCTCAATTAATCTAGCCACCCTCACCTAATTCCCTAATTACTCATAATTCCCAAAGGAAAATAAAAAAAAAAAAAAAAAGAAGAAGAAGAGAATTTCTCAAATTATTGGAATGTGTTGAACTCCTCAAGATAATGATGATAGAATACTTAGCCATAGCTCATAGGTTTCTTTCTTTGCAGCTTATGGATACAGGGTAGTTTTAACAACTTTCCCATGGAGGTTTTCTCATGCTATTGCTCGGGTGTCTTCAATGGATTTAAAGTGGAATTGGACCGTTCTTGAATTAGTTTTCCCCACTTTTGCTTCATTGTCTTGTAATCTCTTTCTCCTTCTCCTTATAGATATTATTTTATATCATTATAGAAATTCTAGTAATAAAGTATTGATCCTAAAAAAGGCATTCCATTTATCAGAACAAAACAACAAATGAAAATACAAATATATTAAGCACATTTGGGCAGAAACGTAATGTCTGAGAGGAAGATATGCCTACCGCATACATGCACTCATTAATTAGAAAATCTTCTAGTTCACGGACATTGGTCACATCCAATTCCTGCATTAGTTGGTCATAAGGCAGCACCTGGAAGAAAACTGAATAGGTAAATCTGTGATGACTGATAAATGATTGCATGTGAGAAGACAAGCCCAAACAGCTAAACCAAAACAGAATAATTTTTAGGTTGTTTCTCAACCAGATTATTTTCCATGAGCATATGGAAGAAAGAACACAACAATGATGATAGAATCCAGCACAGAATTAAAATAACATCCAGGGAGGAGATGGTTGAGACTTGAGACAATAAGCTTCCTTAAGTACTACAAAGCATGTAACTCTAGCTATGTTGGTCAATAATCAAACAGTGAGATATATCCAATTTCAATGATCAAGAAAAGAGAAGTGGGGCTTTCAGTTAACCACTAGAACATGTGAATAAGGAAACAACAGAGTCTAAGGCTCTTGATAAGTAGAAGTCATTAGACTGAAGCTCAGTACTCAATAGGATCAACAATAATGACATGATGTAGGTTCATAGAACCAAGACAGTGTTTTAAACATACATAAGAGTAAGTTATTTGACATTTCCAGGGATCACTGAGGATGTCCAGTATCCTTGTAACAACTTCCGATAGTTTTGGGAAGAAGAAAAGCAAAATGCTGCAGTGATTTTCTGTTTTCAGAATACTAAGATGTTAACTGGAAACAACTGCGAGCAATTTTAAGGGTGGTCCATAGAATCTTCAATAATTGCAGGACATATGATCGTTATGGTCTCTCTAGGGTAATTTCCTGATTTTGTTTTAAAAAATTGTCACTGTCAGATATACAGAGAGCTCAGCAGCTTTGCTGTATTCTTGACTTCCTAGTTTTTGAGATTTGGATAAGGTGTTCCTTTCCCTTTCAATGTTGTTCACTTCTTTTAGGAGGATATATTACCTCATTTGAAATATCTTTGCCTAGTAAATCTTCTTATTTTATTAATATAAATAACAATAGTTTAATAATATTGTCACTCATTAAGCCAAAAACAGCAAGCCCAGAAATCCATATGTTTACCTAACTTTTCCAAATTTATCAGAGATTTAGAGGGCACCATCATACCTTGTTAGTCTCAGCTAGTGTAAGAACTGTGAGTTGCTTTAGCTTGAGGATCTGATCAGGTGTCAATTGTGGAAGACGACCAGCATTACCTACAAACCATATGTTTTTTAGACAAGTTTCACTATGATATTCTATAAACAGTTTACATCCTCAAGGATGTGTTAAACAACTTATTTGAGTTCTTTTGAGCAAATGAAATAGGAATTGCTGTCATACAACGTCAAATATAAGGAGTATTAGAAATAGGGGAATTTCCTATTTCCTATTCAATTAATTTACAAACAGAAAAATGTACAAAAGCATTGTCACATGATCCTTAATGTGAAGATAACCTCTCAAAGGGAAAATTGTTGTCATATACAACGTCAAATAACAACCTATTTTAATAAATATTGAACAATAAGAGGACCATACCATCAGTTGACCCTAATGGCTAATGAATATAAGGATATAATAGGAAAGAACAATTATTAAAATGACCATAAATATGCGAACCATATTAGGCATAAATCATAGATAGGAAAAGGTCAAGTCCGCCATTTTTAACCTATATTAAGGTTCGGTTGGTGACCTTAGAAGCTTGGGGCCCGATCTTGGCTATAGACAATTTTGTGCTCCTATGTCATTTTAAAGGCCATATTAATATCAAACACAGGCATATTTGTGAGAGTGCATGGTACTACAAATGGCTGCTTTTAAATTTCCAGTACATAAATAATTTTCAGTAGATATGATCTTTTTCATTGTCAACAATCATAAGTTAGGATAATAAGTATTTCCCTCAAAAGTGAGCATGGTGAGATTACATCTGACTATAAGAAAAATGCCACCAGAGAGCCACTCACACAGACATATTTGAAATTCTCAGCCTAATATAACCTCCCTTATAGCAAAGATGGTATCTATTGGAAGAGCTCCCAAGTATACTGTCCTTGATGATCAATAATCAACAAGTTTTAAGAAGCTGAGTCCCCAATTGCTCACCCTATCAACATCCCATATTCTACATTGCCCAACAGTCATCACCAATTTTTAAAAATCCAAGAAACAGGAAATGCAATTTTAAAATGCAAACATTTACTTTCTATACACAACCACTCATTACAAGGTTCACATCCTAATAGCTTAACACTGATAATTAAAAAAAGTCACTTTTGCTGCACTTGACCATTCAGTAAGAGATTTGACATTGCAAATATAAGAATGGATAAATTTCATCTCACTAGTATCTTCCAAAACTTTTGAAAATTTCATTTGATACTATTCTTTCAAAATTAAGGTTAAATGTTTAGCATTGCCAATCATTTATAGCTCTCTTTCCATCCAAACCTTCTTTTCCTCTCTGTTTCACTACATGAGTTCCCTTTGATGCAGCTCCACATCAACCAGAACAATTGGTGAGATATAACATTGGTCAATGCCCATGATAACAGAGATAAGAAATGGCAGTAGGATTTTGTGAAGAATCTCAATCATAATTAATTCAAATTTTGTGAAGAATCTCAATCATCATTAATTCATGGAAACCATTCTCAGTACTAACTACATCCATGTAATCTTTCAACACCCAAAAGCAGCTGAACATATAAGCCAGAACAATATTGTTACATTCTCTTCTGCGGAGCACCAATGTGGAATCAGCAAGAACAGAACATTATTGTAATCACTCCATGTGCCATATGCAAATAATCGTAGCACGTCAAGGTAGACAGAATGTTCAGTTCCTTCAAGCTGCATGATTTGTGAATGGAAAAATCATAGAAATTAATTAAGAATGAACTATATAAGAAGTACTAACTATTAAGTAATAAATAAAAGTATGGGATTCACAAGGACACTTAAGTGAAACAACTGATTGCCCACCAATCCCCGTGAAATATATAAAAAGCGCTTTATTTGGTAGTCCACTAATCCCCCATGAAATATATAAAAAAAGAAATGATATCAACAAAATCATATTTCCAGGAGCCAGTATAAAATGAAACTTCTGTTTTTAACCCATTTTATCCCTAGCTCTCGAATTTCAAAACAAACAAGTCATCAACATATTCCTATTTCCCTAAAATTTTAGGAGAAATGCCTTGACAGGATGAAGCTTCTCGAAGTGGTACTATCTTACTGTTTAACAATCAACATCTTGAAAAACTTCATGATGGCAAAAGGTTTGAAATATTCAACTCATACACTTGCTACCAGGACATAGCAACCTAAATTTTTCAATAGGGATGAAACTCATAGGTGATGCCAAATGCCAATGTTACAAGACTTAAGCATAAATTAGAAAGAACCCAAACGGAAGCGTAAAGAAATTCAAGAAACTACAAATAAAGCATAAAGAAAGAACCCTTATTATAGAAAGGCTTTACTTTTCATACTAACTGAGATTGAGTCAGCTAAAGATAGCCAAGAGAAACGACCAACAAAACAAGACTCAATCTCAATCTCAGTTAGTATGAAAAATAAAGCCTTTCTACAATTAAGTCTTGTAGACAACAAAAAAGAAGTGGCTGCGGAATAAGTATTGAATAAAGGAGCGAGGTTTTTTTTTCTTTTTTTTTTTTCATTTTATTATTAGCGTGAGTGTTTTGTAGAATACAGCAGAGTTTACAAGTGCAAATAAGTCAAAAAATTTGCATATCATTTGAAAATCTCACGTAAAGGGAGGATATAAGGTAGAGAGAAGATAAAGAAGCTGATCAGATTAGCTTAAAAAAAGTGTTTTAATATTTTATAAGAAAAAAGTATTCAAAAACTAATTAATATATTTATCTTATACAATACAAAGTTAATTCTTTACCGGAGGGTTTGGGGCCTCAAATGTGCTCTCTAATACCCCTTAAAATTTTATAATTTCCTAATTGTTTTGTTTTTGTTTCTTGTAATCATTAGATTCTACATAAAATAAGTGAAATGTTGATATCTTATTGGAAAAAATTGTGAAGTTTTGTTTTTTTTTTTTTTTTAAAAATAAATAAATAAATAAAACACATTTTTAGAGTATTTTTACCTTGAGAAAACATTTAAAAAAAAAAAAAAATCAAAACTTCATTTTTTACCCATAAAATATCAAAATATCATTCATTTAGGTAGAATCTAATAATTATAAAAAACCAAAACAAAATAATCATTAGATTTTACATAAAATAAGTGAAATGTTGATATCTTTGATAAAAAATTGTGAAGTTTTGTTTTTTTGTTTTTTTTTTTAAAAAAAATAAATAAATAGTACACATTTTTAGAATATTTTTACCTTGAGAAATCACTTTTTTAAAAAAAAAAAAAAACTTCATTTTTTTACCCATAAAATATCAAAATGTCATTCATTTAGGTAGAATCTAATGATCATAAGAAACCAAAACAAAACACTTGAGAAATTAGGACTTAGGACATTAGAAGAAATCAAAATATCATTCACATAAGAAAGAACAAAACACTTGAGAAGTTAGGACATTAGAGAAAAGCACATCAGCTGCCCCAAATCCTTTACTGTCAAAGAATTTGCCTTTCTCATTTCTTTCTAATTTTCCAACAAATTACCTTTCCAACAAAGCCTCATAACTTCTCAAATTTTCATGCGACCTCGTGAGGTTTAGTTCTTTTCATCCCATTTTTTCATTTTTTGGGCTTGCAAGTAACATTTTTCCATTTCATAAAGCAAATTACAAGATTTCTTTTTATTCTCAGGATTTTTATCTGCACTCATCAATTATCAACTTTTACTTGTTGCCTACCACTCCTCTTTAGTTTCTACCTTTTTTTTTTTTAATAACTAGCTATTTGAACAATAGAAATGAATTTTGGCTATTTGAATTGGGTCAAACTGGCATTTATATAATAATGTGGATATATAAAATCAGATTCATATTTTTTTAAAAAAAAATCAAAATTTATGATTTAATATTCAATTTGCTGCTCATATATTTAAAATTAAATACATAATGCACTAGTACTTTAGGGAGAATGTGAGAAAGCCAGCCCCGCAAGCGAGCATATGCTTAAATCATATTGTTGCCCAATTCTTTGTGGAAGAAAATGATGCCTCTCATCTTTAATATAAGATCTAATATAAAGGACCATGGTAGCAGTGACGGAGCCACACTTGTGTATATGTGGGTAAGTACAGACACAAAATTGATAAAATATATATATTATTAAGGAACCTATAACAATAACAATTTGTATAGGTATAACAATTTGTATAGGTGGTGGTTGGTTATCACTTGAACACACAGAGGATCCTCATTTCGAATTCGAACCACGACTTAATTAATTTTTCATTATATATATATTTTTTTTCATTTTCTCAAGCCTTCCCAGCTCCTTGCTTCTGCACGATCGGCTCCTCTGTCTCATCAATCATCATCAAACACTCTTGCTTCTGCACGATCGGCTTCTACTCGCAGATCAAATTTCAAACCCTCACACTGCTTCAAGGTGAGACAAATCTCTTGTTTCCTTCTCTCTGCTCTTCGATTTGCGATTTTTTGGTCATCAATTTGTTCCCTGCTTTTCTTCCTTTGCGGGTTTCTAACAAGGTAAACGATTGCTTAGCACCAAGAATGTGAGTGTAGGAATGGGATATGTGATAGAAGAAGTGATGACTGTGTTCTTTTGTTTCCTTGTAGGAATGGGAAATATTCTATTAAGTCAGGATATATGATAGCGAAGAAGTGGTCAAGGAGGAATCAGGAAAGGGGTCCTGAAAGTTCTTTCCAGGTACCGAGTTGCTTGTGGAACCAGGTATGGAGTTTAATTGTTCCTTCAAAAATCAAGCATTTTTTATGGAGAATTGTGATGGGAGCTATTTCTAAAAAAGAGGCTCTTTTTAAAAGGAAGTGTTGTGATTCTCCTATTTGCCCCTTATGTTTAAATGAGGTAGAGAATATTGATCATCTATTGGTTTTGTTTCATTGGGCTCAAGGATGTTGGTTTGACAGTAGATTGGGTCTGAAAATTTCCAAGATAGGTTTTAAAAGCACTATGCAATAGTTTTTGGTGGGTATAGTAGACTTGATGATCGGGGCAAAGTCATTGTGGCTATTTGAAAAAGGCAGATGTGCTTGGGTCTTTAATGGGGAATTGGTGGGTGTTGGCAGAGTGATTAGTATATCCCATAGTTTACTAAATGAATTCTTTGAGGATAAGCATATGAATGATATTCCAGAGTCTACTAAAGTGGGGAGAAAGGATAGAGTATTACAGTGGAAAGCTCCAGCAACTGGGATAGCTAAAATTAATTTTAATGGAGCTTTTATTAGTGCTTTGGATAGTGATATGATAGGAGGGTTGGGATGTAAAGTGGTCGCTTCTTCTGCATTTATGGTTTAGTGTTTGGCACTCACGGAAGGAATTTTGGTTGTGAACAGATTGGGAATTGGGGATTCTATTGTAGAAACTGATTGTGAATTTTTTTTCCTTTTCCATTTGATGATCTGTAGGAACAAAAAGGTAAGCGACTAGTAGTGTTTGGATTTGGTTCAGTAATTGTTAGATTTCAAAAAAATCAGCAAGTGGTTTAGTGTTTTCCTTGGTAGGATGACAAGGTAATAGAGCTGCAAATTATTTGGCAGCAGTTGGTGCTAAGGGGATAAGTGATTATTGGTTTAAATGCATACTAACTTTTATTGAACGTGATATGTTTGATAAGATTGATGATGAAAATGTAATCCAATATTTTTAAGAAATGAAGAATCGAAAAATGCTTTGGTAATTGTTCGGTTGTAATAACTTAACTGACTTTTGATTATTATTTTACTATGTTAAGTTGAAGTTTTCTTTTCTTTTCTTGTCTATATTCTTTTGTTTTTTAATGCATTTAAAACTTTCTTTAAAAAAAATTGGGGGCGCTACCTCCGAACCCCGAATCCCCCACTAATTGTGCAAGACACAAACATAAAATCCTGGCAGATACAAACATAAAATCCTGGCTCCTCCACGCACGGTAGTATTGTTTTTTTTTTTTTTTTTTTTTTTTTTTTTTTTGGTAAAACAATAATTTTCTATTCACTCAAAGGTATACAATATTTTAAATGCATAGTAATAATATTCTAAATGATAGTTATTTAAGTATTAATTATAATTGATAGCACGATTAAAAAAATACTGGTCAAATACTAAAATTAGAAAAGAAAAGTTTTCAATACAATTACGTTATAATCCAACGCTATTCTCTGTTTGGTTGGTTAGGTTTAGTACAAAGTTAAGTTAGAAATTTACAGAGAGATTGTATTAAAATAAAAGTAAACATTTAATCATCTAACTTTATATCAAGGTTCAGTTTTGTCATTTAACTTTAAAAGGTATGCATATTTTCCGTCATTTAACTATAACATCTTTAATCTCAAATGATGATTTTTTTTTTTTTTTTTTTTAGTGAACATTGATATTTTGAATTAAACTTAATATTTTAGCGTTTGAAAAAGTTTGTTCAACATCTAAAATATCAATATCAGCATTTTTTGTTGTTAACAATGTTAGGATTAAAAGGCTCAGAAGATACTTTATAAAGTTAAGGAAAAAAAAAAAAAAAAAAAAACTTACTAAAGTTAAATGACTGTATGTGTTCCCTTGGCCAGTAGCAAAATAAATCAAAGATGAAGGAAATTAAAGGTTGGTGCTAATAAAAGGAAAACCCCCCGAAAGTTGGTTCCGCCGATTGTGTGGGGGAAATATTCTTTAAAAGAAATTAAATATATTAATCAGTTGACACAATTTTTTTTGCCAAGTCAGTCTCCAATTTTTTTTTTTTTTTTTTTCTCAGTTTGTAAAATAGCCTTATTTCTATTTTCAGTGCATTTTTTAAACCCCAACACACCCGGATGACAGACCCAACAAACCTTACCTCTGGACCCAACCCCATTACACAAGTCTTCCTTAAAAAATAATAATAATAATAATAATTGAAGCTGTGCCTCTTTTTTTAAAAATATTTTAGGTTTTAACCTGGTTTAAAAAGATATTTCAAGATATTGAAGATAATGAAAAAATACTTTATGGTTTTAAAAATTATTTTAGAATCCTGAAAAAATATTTTTAAATACTAACTATTTTTTTAACATCATAAAATAATTTTTCACGATCATAAAGTATTTTTAATACTGGGTCAACATCTCGTAATATTTTTTAGTATCAGTGAGTATTTTAAAATATTTTTTCAGAATCTTAAAATAATTTTTTAAAATTATGAGGTATTTTTTTATATGTATCTTTTTAATAATAATAGTCATTGAAATATATTTTTGAAAAAGGTACAATTTCAGTTTTTTCCGTCAAAAACGCGTTATTTTCATATAAAGGAGTGCCGTGCAAAATAGTACTCGTAATAAAGTAGGAAAGCCGCGTCCCCCTTCCCAGCGCGTTCTCTCCTCATTTCTGGGGGGCGACTTTCAAGTCCCAGGTCAGAGCGCCTTCTCTCGCCAGACTCTGCACTCTCGCAGTCTCGCTTCGCCTTCTCACCTAACTTCCGGTCGACTCTCACATCGCCGATCAAAGCTTGATCTTGCAAGACTCTGCGGATCCGGTCTCACTCTACTATTTGCGACTGCGATCTTTCTCTTCTCCAGTTCTCGGTCTCACTGTTCGAAGCAAAGGTCGATCTTGCCGTCTCAGCGTCGTCTCTCACTTTGGTGAGTTGCTTCACTTCATTCGGTACTTTATTTTAACCGATCTTGGTCGTATTTTCAGTTCTGCGGCCTCTCACCGATCTGCCTCTTCTCCAGTTCTCCGGTCTCACTTCACTCGTATTTTCAGTGTTTCCAAACAATAAAAAATCTCTCCTTTCAGTGTTTTATGTGGGTGGAGTTTTAAAAAATTGTGGGTGTCGATTTTTCTGATGTGGGTGTCAATTTAAAAAATCTCTCCCTGCTTCATATTTTATCGAGTTTCACATGCTCCCTGGTCCGATTATTTAGTGCTTGCTGGTTGCTGGTTATTCAGTCCATTTCTAATTATATTAAAATTTTGATGGCGATGAATTAGGAGAGAGTAGAGTTTGAGTATGGAATATATTATTTGTCGATATTTGATCCATCATTAGTTTCTGAGATCTTTCAAACTCAGCAAACTCACACTGCAACTCTGGCCTTGTCTTATTCACTGGTTTTGGCCTGGTCTATGCAGATCAATGATTATGCCTTTTGATTTTAATTAATTGGGTTAATAAATTAATTGGATTGTCATTTAATTAGTTTAATGCCGTTTAATTTACTTCAGACATAATCATTAAAGTTGAATCATCAGCGTTGGAAAATAGGATATGACAGATCAAACTTTCATAGATCAGGCTAAATTAATTGGAACTGTGATGGATGAGTTGCTCCAGTTGTTTTTGGTGCTGGGACTACACATACAAGCAAACTTTTGAATTTATGTAGTTAGAATTTGTGATGGTTGAATGAATGTATGTTTGATTTGATGCTCCAGTTTTGTAAGGGCCAGTTTAGATTTAGCTTTTAAGATTTATAAGGTTTTTGGAGAAAAATTTATGGTTTTTGAGAATATAGATATTATTATCGAATAGTTTTTTCAATTTACTAAAAATGACATTAGTTTTTGGTATGAGCATAAAAATGATAAGATTTTATTTTTTTAGATAATAAGTTTTTGGATAAAAATGATACTTTTGATATTTTGATATTGTTATCAGAATAGTTTTTTCAACATCAAATTTACTAAAAAAGACATTAATTTTTTTCTTCAATTTATAATTGCATATAAAAGATAAAGGTTGTATTTTAAATATTATAAACATTATATTTCATAATAAATATAAAAAAATTACATAAATTTGTATATAAAATTAAAATACTTAAGGTACTGACTGGTACTAAAAAAATACTTCATGATCTTAAAATTTATTTTAGGATATTGAAAAAATATTTTAGGATAATGATGGATACTAAAAAGATACTTAAAAAAGATACTTAATGAGTGGTACTTGAATAAATACTTCTCATGGTCTTAAAAATTTATTTTAGGATCTTGTAAAATATTTTAGGGTATTGATTAATCTTCAAAAAAAGTTTTTTTTTAGGGTATTAAGGGTACTAAAAAGATACTTAAGGATATCTTGAAAAAATACTTCATGATCTTGAAAATTTATTTTAGGATATGAAAAAGATATTTCAAGGTACTGAAAAAATGTTTAAGGATGTTGACTGACACTGAAAAAATGTTGATGATGATGGCAAAGGATAGGGAAAAATCTAAAAAATAGCTTTTTTAAAAACCTAGGTTTTGGATAAAAAAACATAGGTTTTGATGTAAAATAGCTTCGGACAATTTTGGAGTGTTTGACAAACTTTTGCTAAAACCTAAGTTTTGATGGAGAATAGCTTCTAAACAATTTTTGAGTATTTGACAAACTTTTACCAAAACTAGTTTTGAAGTTATCTAAACAGGCTTTAAATCTTTTGTGTTTGATTTAATGCTCCAGTTTCTGTAAATTGGAAACATTGCTGTCAGTAGGCTTATGCTGCCATGTTTTGTATGCTATTGGAAACAATTCTCATTTCACCAAATTCGTAGTGAATTTATCCAAACAAGAAGGCCCAAAATTGGAAACAATGCTGTCACTAGATTGGCCAACTTCATAGTGAATTCACACAAACAAGAAGGCCCAAAATATGGCCCACACACCGAAACAAAAAAGTTCCAAAATATGCCCAAAAATTGAACCGAAATATTTTGGTTTATTTAGTTTGGTTTTTAAGTCATTTCGGTTTTGCTGTTTAAAAAACATTTTTTTCTGTTTTTTGGGTTTTCACCTAACACCGAACTAAAAAGCCGTTTGCACACCCCTAGTTGTTGCAATAATGAAGTGGTTCAACTTTGATAAAGCTAATTTGTGGGGAAAAGATGTGGTTGTACAAGTCATGAGGGAAGGAGCATGGAAAGGAAGAATGTGGACCCTTTCTTTTACGATTCCTTTCCTTTCATTATTCTTTTATTGCAGAAAAAGAGAAGAATGTGGACCTTCTTTTACGATTCCTTTCCTTTCATTATTCTTTTATTGCAGAAAGAGAGAGAGGAAAAGAGGAAGAAAAGACAAACATATAAAAGAAACAGAGAAATTGTGAGAAACTTGCAAGAAAATTCTAGCTTCAGCCATCTAACAACACCGTCAGGAAGGTAAACTCCTTGACCCTTGTATATATTAAGCATTTGAGTTTTATCCACTTGACTTATACTATACACTTCACTTGACCATCTCATATTTGATTTATTTTCCTTAGCCAATGTTATGGTTTAGTTGTTGTAGGTCGTCATATACTATTGGTGGTTCGTCAAATTATACTCCAGAAGTAATTGGCTCAAATATTCATGGCAAGTGACCAAGATGCATCTTCCTCAAATGCTTCCAACTTCAATTCAACCCTAAGAACCTACAAGTATGACATTTTCTTGAGTTTTAGAGGCGAAGACACTCGTAAAGGCTTCACAGATCACTTGTATCATGCATTAAAAAGGAGTGGATTCAGCGTTTTTAGAGATGATGAAGAGCTTGAGAGAGGAGAAGTCATTTCAAAAGAACTCCTACAAGCAATTGAGGACTCTCATCTTGCAATTGTTGTTCTCTCCAAAAATTATGCCTCTTCTTCATGGTGTTTAAATGAGCTCCAACATATTCTTTACTCAAGAGATAATTTGTGTCAACAAGTCTTTCCCATATTTTATGATGTAGATCCATCTGATGTACGAAATCAAAAAGGAAGTTTTGAGGAAGCTTTTGTTGGGCACCAAATGCTTCAAAGGGACAATAAGGTCTTGAAAAGTTGGAGAGAATCTCTCACAAAAGTTGCTAACTTATCTGGTTGGGATTGCAAGGATCGGTAAGTTAATTTCTTATTGGGTAAAATTATGGAACATATATTTTTTTTTCTTATAATCATTTCATTGAACATAAATCTAGATGCAGTCAAGCTATTTGTTTGGCATGTATGTGTTCTTATTTTAAAGATAAAAAATTAACTATTAAAATGAAAAATTTTTGTTGTAATAGGGAATTATAATTCATATTACAAGTGTCATGAATCTTTGTATTGTTTATTGAGTTGTTCTTTCCATTTCTGTTTGCAACTATTTAATCAATGAGTTTTCACTGTTAAACTTTATCAAAAAATTAAAGAATTGTAAAATTTTTTAAATACAATCATTTAACATTGATACACACACACTAGTAGTTATATTCGAGTAGTGGGTCATGTTTTAGTTGTGATATTATTTATTCTAATAAATTTTGAAATTATTTTTTGTTTTTGAAATAAAAACTTTTAAATTTAACATTTGCATTATTAATTTTTACTTTTTTGATATTCAAAACTATTCGTCATCAAACTAAAAGCTTTAACTTCACAATTAAATTAAAGCACAGGCTTAAAATAAAAAATGGAATAACAACTGCAAGGCTTATTTGCTGCCCATACTAAATTTGTTTCAATGAGTTTATGATCCAAAAGAAAAATAATATCAACAATTGCAGACATTGAAGTAACAAATATTATAATTACATAATCAATTAAAACTTATATATCTTACCTGGCCTCATTCATATGTTGTTTTAACTTGTAGGCCTGAAGCAAAACTTATTGAGACGGTGGTTGAGGAGTTGTGGACCAAATTACGTTCTAAACTACCACCTTATTTTGAAGACTTGATTGGAATTGAAAATAAAATAAAACAACTGGATCCACTGTTGGAGATAGGCTTGAATGATGTTCGGTTTGTAGGAATATGGGGCTTACCGGGTGTGGGTAAGACAACAATGGCTAGGGCTGTTTTTGACAAATATCATCGCCAATTTGAAATCAAATGCTTTCTTCACAATGTTAGGGCAACTTCAGAAAGAGATGGTGAGGTTCACTTACAAAGTAAACTTATTTCACATCTCAAAATTAGAAACATGGAGATTGAAGACACATTCGAAGGGAACAAAATAATCCAAAACTGTTTTAGGGATAAAAAAGTTTTACTTATCCTTGATGATGTTAGCCATACAAGACATTTAGAAATTTTGGCTAAGAGCCCCAATTGGTTTGGTGCTGGGAGTAGGGTAATCATGACAACTAGAGATTCAGACTTGTTGCGTAGAGTGCATAAAGTATATGTGCATGAGGTTAAAACTATGGACCCAGATGAATCCCTTCAACTCTTTTGTTCAAAAGCATTTGAAAGAGGTGAACCTCCGGAGGATCTTTTGGAGATGTCTAAAACTGTTTGTGATTATGCGAAAGGCCTTCCTTTAGCTCTCTCTGTTTTGGGTTCTTTTTTGTGTGGAAGAAGTAGTATGCTAGAATGGGAAGATGCTTTGGATATGTTGAAGAAAAATCTACATAATGATATTCTTAGAGTACTTAAACTAAGTTTTGATGTGTTAACTGGCACAGAACAAGCAATATTTTTAGATATTGCTTGCTTCTTCAATGGGTGGAGCAAAAAGGTCATAACACATATATTGGAAAGTTGTGGATTCAATGCAAAAATTGGAATAGCAACTCTTCAAGAAAAGTCTATGCTAAAGGTTTATGACGATTGTTTAGTGATGCATGATTTGCTTGAACAAATGGGTAGGAGAATTGTTGTAGATAAGTCTCCTAATGATGTTGGAAATCGTAGTAGATTGTGGTCTAAGGAAGATATTGATGAAGTTATGAAAAACAAGCGGGTTAGTGTTGATCTTAGCTCTTATATTGGTTTTAATACATTTTATATCTTATTAGTTTCTTGTCAATTAATTTTGATATCATTTTCTTGGTGACTAATGTTGTTTATCAGGGCACAAAAAAATACAAGGTATGGTTTCATCCACATCTTGTGAGGCATCTTGGGATCCTAATGCCTTTTCAAAATTCCGTAACCTCAGATTACTCATCATAACAAGTGATTTCAACCTTCCTGATGGCCTCCAACGTCTTTCTCATGCTTTGAAAGTACTTCACTGGACAAAATATCCCTTAGACACTCTTCCTCCTGAAACAGGATTGGATGAGCTTGTTGATCTTAAAATGTGTCATAGCAAATTAAAGAAACTTTGGAATAAAAGCCTGGTAAGATACCTTATCCTGATGATTTGATGTTATAGATATATAGTGTAATTTATTATGCTAGTTAGCATAATGTATTGTTTTCAATGATTCTAATATATTTGTTTGACCAGTGTTCTAGGAATCTGAAGTTTTTGGACTTGAGTTATTCCCAAAACTTGATTGAAACTCCTGATTTCTCTGAACTTCCAAATCTGGAAAGATTAGAACTTGAAGGTTGTGAAGCTCTTGTTGACCTTCATGCTTCAATTGGACAACTCAAAAAGGTTCAAGTGTTGAATTTGAAAGGTTGCAAAAATCTAAGAGCCCGTTGTCCAAAAAAATTGAAATGAGTGCCTTGAAAGAATTTGTTCTTTGTGGGTGCATTCAAGTTAAATATCTCCCAGAGTTTGGGGAAAGCATGAAAAATCTAGAAATGCTTGATGTAGGGGAGACAAATTTAGTGAAGCTTCCAGAGTCACTTGGATTATTGAGTGGTCTTAAGACATTGAGGTTAAGGGGCTGCAAAAATCTCATTTTCCTTCCCCAAAGCATTCACAAGTTGAAGCGTCTCGTACTTGTTGATATTCTTGGTTGCTCAAAATTTGCTAGATTGCCAGAAAAGTTGAATGAAATGGAAGCCTTGGAGGAGATTGACGCAAGTGAGACCGATATAACTGAAGTACCTTGTTCCATCGGTGGTTTAAAAAATGTCAAGAAACTGTCATTTCGGGGGTGCAAAAGGTCAACGTCGAACTCTTGGAGCTTGATTCTTCCATTGAAGCGCACACGATTTTGGGGGCACTCAATTCATAAGGGTTTAACAGTTCCTGCTTCAATATGGAGTATTAAATCACTAAAAGAATTAGATTTAAGCTACTGCAATATTGTTGATGGATCCATTCCATTTGACTTGGGTGGCTTATCATCATTGGAGAAATTAGATCTAAGTGGAAACTTGTTTAAGAATCTACCTGTAGGTTGTATGTCTAATCTGTTGAAACTGAAATTTCTTTATTTGAATTCATGTTCAGAACTTCGGTCGTTGCCGCAGTTAGGACCACGTGTAAGATAGTGGATGCAGGAGAATGTGGTTCAATGGAAACAGTGGTAGACGAACAACTATTTCATCTCTTTGCTTCAATTGACCAGGTACATATTTATACATAGATTATATAAATATATTATGTTAATTATACTATATAATTTGATATGTGATTCTTTGTGGGTTTAGGCGGAAAATGTTAGGGAAGGTGAAGTTTTTTCGAGATGACAATTCCAGGGAGTGAAATACCATCATGGTTTGAGAATCAAATTGATCTGTGTCTGAATGACAAAGGTGAAGCTTCAATGATGATAGACGTGCCTCCTTGTGGGGAAGAAATGTTAGGAATTGGGTTATGCGTTGTGCTGGATAATGATAAGTTTTATTCCACTAGACCCAACAAAAGACCTTTGGGTTTGCCTCGTTGGTGGGTTGTTATTGTTTACTATGGCAACGACCCATGTTGGTTTTAGGGTAGATGGCATTTATTAGACTTAGAAATGAAGTCAAGCCACCTTTGGATAGTGTTATTGAAACAAAAAGGGAACTCAGTCATCTTCTACAATTAAGCAAGCGCAGTCAACTTCCCTTTTGGTTCAAGGTCATTGGTGAGAAAGTTGATGCAATAAAGTGTGGGTGGCGTGTCATAAGCAAAGCTGATTTTGGAAACTGCACCTGCTCAATGAGTCAACAACACAAGGACCACAATGAGTTAATGATTTGACACCACTTTAGTCATTTTAAGGTCAAATCACTATTTATCATGAATTAAAATGTAATATAGTGCAAACAACTTCGGATCATTTTTTTATTAAAGAGTCTTTTACTTTAAATTTCCTAGGTTGAACTAAGTGCTGAAAACATGGTTAGAAAGGGAATTTTGAAATTGATTTTCTCTAAAATAAAATTCATAAATGAAAATAAAGTTAATTCTATTTCTCTTCAAGATTTTTAGTATTTTTTAGAAAATAAAGAAGAAATATTTAAGAATAAAAGATATAAATGATAGATGTTCTTTTGGTAATAAAAGAAATAATGGATAAATACATTAAAAATCTCAAATTAATATCTTTGGTTCAATTTCAAAAAAGTGTCATGTAGCTAAAATTTCATCAAGTCTCGTACACCCTTAAACAATAACATAATCAAGATAATTACCTTGACAAAAAGTACACTATAGAACAAAATATAAGGAGACTCAATTAATAGTAATTTCTTACAAACATATCTAACTATTACCTCTTGAGATATTGATTTAAATTCATTTAATGAGTTTGTCCAGCCAAAATGCCTAAACAAAAATTGGAAAGATGATGTTTTCACCAAAGTGAAAAAAAATGAGCATTTTTATTAGCGAAAAGAATTAAGTATTTCTTAGGAGTATCTTGATGTACCCCAATGCCCCCATTCAGGCAAACCAGCACTTTTCATATTTGCCCAGCAAGAAATTGAAAGATTAATTACAAACAGAGAAATACTGTTTCATTTTTTTTTTTGGAAAAAACTTCAACAAGTTGTAATGGTTTTTTTGAAAAAAAAAAAAACACAGAACAACAGTTTTTTCCCCATCACAACTGGCATCTGAAACAGAGAGCACAGAAGCTTCACGAATTTGAACCAAGAGCTCCAGCTCATCGAGTGACCCTGTTCCTTCCTCCTTCTAGTCCGATTGTCACCACCGTAGCTGGTACGTTCGCCGCCTCTGTCCTTCTCCTCCAGTCAAAATTTTTGCTGCTGTTATTTTTCCTGTTCTATTCTGTTTCTGGTTGGTTCTACCTATGGCTTCGGTGAGAGAGGAAAAGGAGAAGAAGTTTCTCGATTGAAGCTCCAAATCCCAGCCTCAGTTGATCTTCCGCTCTCCGTCGCTTGCGTAGCTGTCATTGGTGTTATGTGCGGCAATCTTCTTGCCTGTTCTGGCCAAAACATTTAGGTGGCTTTTTTTTGTTTTGTTTGGGGGGTGGTTCAACTTTCATTTTCTTCAATTCTTATGACAACTTAAGTTTCGTTCTAGTTGTCTGAATAGAGTTAACATAAACAGTAAATCACACGCGCACACATAGTGTAATTTATTTCGTGAAGAGAATTTGCGTGAACGTAACTTTCAAGTTCCTTTTTTTATCATCTAATCTCCTTCTCTATCTAAGATAAACCATTTAGTTGTCGCTCCGTTCATTCGTATTCTCTCCGTTGTACTATTTATTTTAGCTTGTTTGAATCTCGTTGTTCAATTTTCAAGTGTCAGTTTTGCTTATATAGAAAACAATAATAGACCTCTGTATATAATACAACCTCCGATCCGAAATAAATTAATTGCAGGGTGAAGGAGCAAATTGGCCAACAGACTTTTAGCTCAAGAGCAATCAACACAAAAAACTTTTAAATGTGAAATTTATACCAATAGACTTTTAGCTCAAGAGCGATTATACCAAAAGACTTTTAAAAAGTGAAAACCAACACAAAATCGTCATCTGCGGGTCACATTTTTGGGGAAATAATGAGCTAAAATAAAAATTAAAATGAAGAGCAGAAAATTGTTTAGAAATTGTTTTTATTTCACCAGGTTCTCTTGCTGTTTTCCTTCAGTTTCCATATTCCAAGTGTTCGTAGTTGACGTAATCTTTTGTGGGCGAATGGGAGTTATCAAGTTTGTTGGGATAAGTGAGTCGACTGTAAAAATCGTGGCTTTGCAGGGGTCCTGAAGCTGAATAATAAGATACTGGTTTGTCCAAGAGTAGAAGCAATGAGGTCTAAAAGACCCTTCTCAAACTCACTAGAACCCATGTCATCACTTTTTTCTGCATTTTATTTTTTATTTCAGCTCATTATTTCCCCAAAAATGTGACCCACTAACGGAGTTACTGTCCAGATGACGATTTTGTGTTGGTTTTCACTTTTTAAAAGTCTTTTGGTATAATCGCTCCTGAGCTAAAAGTCTGTTGGTATAAATTTCACATTTAAAAGTTTTTTGTGTTGATCACTCCTAAGCTAAAAGTCTGTTGGCCAATTTGCTCCTTCACCCTTAATTGCAAGACAATGAGACTTTGTTGAATATAAGCCAAATCTGTATTGTATAGAATAAGAGGGCCCAACTAATATAAGGCCCATTACGTGTACAGTCCGTTACATGTCTAGTAGTGTATATCTGCTGTGTAATTGTAAAACCCTAAATGACAACTCACCATAAATACAAGAATAGAAAGGCTGCTCATTACTGCGCCTTATACAGAAACTTTCATCTTTAAACTTATCTTGGTATCAAATCTGAAAGGCAAACAACCATGGCACAAATCACACAAACATCCTCTAACACTGATTCTCTCGTCTCTGCTGCTGCTCTATCAAAGGGTGAAAGTGAAGGAAATCACCAAGAAGGGGGGGTGAATTGGGGATTTTAAAAATTCTTCTTCAATTACCCACACAACAGATGCTAACCAAGATAAAGTGGAGATAGAGAAGAAAAGCTTAACACAGAAGATTTATACTGGTTCGGTCCTAACTCTTGACCTACATCCAGTCCCAGACTCTATGGGATTTTCACTATCACTCAAATCAGATACACACTCTGTACTCGAAAGTTATCCTCTCTCTAGGATACACTCCCCCTTACAAGTTGTAATCTGATAACCCAACCTCAAAGTCCCTCAACTTTGAGATTCTTACAAAGAATAATTTACAGGAATGAAACTCTCTCAAAGAGTAGATATTGATAAACACTGAAGTTCAATGTATCAAAGATACAAATGAAGATAATAAAGCAGTGAAAGACTGAGTTCTTGGTATGCGTTTTCTGTGTATGTCTTCTCTGCTTGCAAACTTCAAATCTTCAGTTATTTATACTAGTTTGAAGTAGATGAATGTTGTAGATCCGTTGAGACTCAAACCCATTCGAAAATGTAGCTATTGTGGGTGTTGTTCCATGGATCTAGCTGTTGTGAGTGTTGCTGTTTGAATATGGCTGTTGGGAACACTTGCAGATTTGAATATTTGAATTTTGGCTCTTCAAGAATGTCTCCCATGTGGTCAAGTTTGAAATATGATGATGTTCAGCTTTAGTTGGTGGAAGCTTTGTCTGTATTGAAGAATGGTTGTGTATCTTTCTAGGCTGTCTTCCATTTGCTTTGTTTGAGAAGATATAATAAAATAATACAAGTGGCACATTAAGTTGCTTGACTTGACTTTAAAGCAAATTCAAATCTTTTGAAATCTCACAAGAAAATTGGTTAAGACTGGTTAGAAGTATTGATAAGAAACATATAAATCATATACAACCAATTCGCAGATTCAGGCTAAAGTATAAATCAAACTGAACAATTCAAACTCAAATGCGTTCATTTGTACTGGTGTTCCAAACTCGAGTTTGCAGAGCTAACCTCGAGTTTGATTAACATTTTAAATTGAGGTTTTGCCTCTGTATGGACCAAACTGGAGTTTGCAACGATAAGCTGGAGTTTGTAAGTTTAGCCAGGTACCAAACTCGAGCTTCCATGTCTAAACTCGAGTTTAGAGCTTTGTCGAGGAAACCATCGTGAAATCATTTTGAGCAAAACGTAAACTCGAGTCTATTAGTGACTAACCTCGAGTTTAGTACTATTCACATCAAATTTGTTTTAGTTCTCAAAATGTAAACTGGAGGTTTCAAATGCAAGTGTGGAGTTTTCTTAAGTTTAAAAGTAGCATTGCTCTCGTAAGGTTCAAACTCGAGTTTAGAACCTAAGCTCGAGTTTTCTTAAAACTAAGAAAACCTTTGAAAAGCTCTTGGCCTGATGCAAACTGGAGACTACCGAAGTAACCTCGAGTTTGCTTAAAATGTAAAATTTTGAAATCCTCTCGCAAATGGAAACTCGAGTTTGCAATCGCAAACTCGAGTTTACATGTTTTGTAAACTCTTGTAGATTTTCAAATCAGTGGAAAACTCTACTTAAAAATATTAGTCTCGAGTTTATGAGAATGTTTCAATTTGAAAGTTCTTCCGACGGAGGCAAACTCGAGTTTGTAACTACAAACTCGACTTTACATATTTGTAAACTCAATTAAGATTTTCTCCGGAGGTTGCAAACTTGAGCTTATAAATAATAGCCTCGAGTTTATAAATGAAATCCACTCAAAATGCTCTCGGCCTCTCGCAAACTCGAGTTTCTAAGTGTAACCTCGAGTTTACTAAAAATATGAGAGAACTTTATAAAACTCTCAAGCTCAAGTTTCAAGTCTAGTCTCGAGTTTAAAAAGCAAACTGGCTTGTCTTGCTCTCTGTTAGTAGCAAACTCGAGTTTGCAAATCTAGGCTTGAGTTTGATGCTGACAGAATGTTTTTGGGTTGAAATCATTAAGTTTTAATATCCATTTAACTTATCCAAAAACATCCATACTTGTTTACAATTGTCAGTTATCATCAAAACACATAGAGAACCAACAAAGGGAGCATCCTCATCCAATACTCACAGTATCAGTCAGGTTTGCTCCATCAAGCTGGATGGAACAAACTTCCTAGTGTGGCAGACACATGTCCTCCCTATCATCAAGGGTCACAAACTTGAAGGTTTCATCAATGGCACCAAAGCGTGTCCATCTTAATTCATTCATGAGAAAGATGTAACAAAACCCAAACCAGCATTCGAGGATTGGGTTGTAGCAGATCAGCTTCTTTTTGGCTGGCTATTGAACACCATGAGTTTGGAGGTTTCTTCTCAAATGGTGGCTGTATCAACTGTTGCTGGACTTTGGGAAGCTGCAAAACAGGTAGCTGGTGCTCAAACTAAATCGAGAGTCCTAATGTTGAAGTTTGATTTCCAGAGAACTAGAAAAGGGAATGCAAAAATGACTGAGTACCTTTCTAAAATGAAGAGTATCTCTGAACAACTTGCTATTACTGGTTGTCCTATCAGCTTGGCAGATCTGATTATCCAGGTTCTTGCTGGTTTGGATGCTGACTATAATCCCATTGTTGTCCAACTTAGTAGAAAAGCAAGTGATCTCACCTGGATTGAATTTCGGTCTTCGCTGTTAACCTATGAAAGTCGAATGGAGCAACTAAATTAGCTAGCTAATCTGTCAGTTAACACAAAATTTGTTAACTATACTAAGGCAGAAACCTACTCACCACGTGGACCTTGGTGTGGTGGAAACAGAAGAGGCTGTTGGGCTCAAAATAGGGGAAGATGCTCCTATTCAATGGTGGCCGTAACAATACTCAGGATGACAGACCTCCTCAGTGTCAACTATGTGATAGTATCGGTCATACTGTTGAAACTTGCTTTCATCGTTTTGAAAGAAATTTTGTCAAAAATAACAAAAATAAATCTAATACTGATCATCATACCTCAGCTTCTACCTTTGATTTTGTAGCTTATTGGGCTACACCTGAAACTGTTGGCGACAATGGATGGTATCTTGACAGTGGCGCAACTTGCCATGTAACCAATAATGCTACCTGCATTGAAAATCAGAGTCAGCCCACTGGTAAATTGCGCATTATTTTTGGTAATGGTGATAAAGTTGAGGTAGAAAAGATTGGTTCAACCACAGTCTCAAATATTCCTAACAAAACAGTGAAGTTGAATGATGTCCTATACACTCCTAGCATTACTAAGAACCTGCTGAGTGTTTATAAAATTGTTGATGACAATGATGCTGATGTTATTTTTAACACACATGGATTTACTGTGAAGGAATAGTAAAAAGGGGAGATTATTCTGAAAGGGGTGCCAACCCAAGGAGGAATGTTTAGAGTTTCAAACAGCAAGGCAGATGGAAGCATGGACTTAGTTGTTGTTGCTGAAAAAGAAGCTGATCACTTAGCACTAGGGCTGAGCAACAGGCGGTCGGGGCTGCCCCATGGCCTAACCTGTATCCTGCCCGTTTATTTTACACGGGTACGGGGCTGCCCCGTACCCGTGGCCTAACCCGTTTGACCCGTGATAAACGGGTACGGGAAAACACCGAGCGGTCCAGATGGGTTCCGGGGAACTCGTGACCACTTTTCTTTTTAAAAAAACAAAGAAACTCAGTCCCTCACCCTCATTCCTCACACCAGTCACAACCACTATCAACAAAGAAGAAGAAAAATCAGAAAATAAAGAGGAGAGAAATCCTTATGATCCGAGGCGAGATTTGAGAAATGAGAAGGCAAGATCTAAAAAATATTTATGCTCGACGAGGGAGTAAACAGATCTAAAATGAGATGGTGAGATTGTATATGTCATTGACAGATCTGAGAAAAAGAAGCATGAATTCGACTTTTCGTCCTCGTAGCGGCAATGGATGAAGCACGAAGTCGACTTGTTTTCATCACAGCGGCAACGGATGAGATGACCATGGACTGTGGTAGAGATAAATGAGAGAGAAAGACGAGGAAGATGACTCGAGGAGAAGGAGGCACAAGGGTTATTTGTCGGCATCAGGGAGAAGAAAAGGAATCCTGTCGTGATAATGAAGAGGGGCTGGGTTATTTGCAATTTTGGTATTTTAAAGTTTACAATTTTATATACAAATTGATTAAAAAAAACTGAAAATTTGAAAGTGTGGGGCATGCGGAATCGAAGAAAGAACCCGATGGATATAAAGCAACCCTTCCTCCACCAGACTAAAAGCTATGTTTACGTTTGAAATGAAGAATTAAAAGAATATATCTAATTTTTTTATACAAAAAAAATATACGGGTACTAGGCGAGAACGGGGGCCCCGTGGCCTAGCCTGTACCCGCCCGTTTATTTATATCTAGTTTTTGTTGCTAAAAAAGAAGCTGATCACTCAGCAGCACAATCCAAGAATTTTATTTCTAGTAGAAACCTATGGCATTGTAGACTTGGTCACCCTAGTGATAGAGTGTTAAATCAAATTATTACTGATTGTAATTTGAAACTCAGCACTAAGAATGATCAAATTACCTTTTGTGAACCTTGCAAGTTTGGCAAATCGCATTCTCTTCCCTTCAAACCTTCTCAATCTCATGCTTCCAAACCTCTTGAATTGATACACACTGATTTGTGGGGCCCTACACCAACAACATCTGTAAATGGTTTTCGATACTATGTGCTCTTTCTTGATGACTACAGTCGTTATTCATGGATTTTTCCTCTCAAAACGAAAAATGAAGCACTACCCATGTTTGTTCAATTTAAAAACTTTGCAGAAAATCAGTTTGAAAATAAAATCAAAGTTGTTCAAAGTGATTAGGGAGGAGAGTACAAAAGTTTCTCTAAAACTTTTCAAGATTCAGGTATACATTTTATACACTCATGCCCAAATACATCTGCTCAACATGGAAGGGCTGAAAGAAAACAGAGGCATATTGTAGAAATTGGCCTAACTCTACTTGCACAAGCTAAAATGCCTTTACATTAGAGGTGGGAAGCTTTCAACACAGCCATTGGTCTAATAAACCTACTGCCTACTCCCAATCTGGATGGTTTATCACCTTTTTACAAACTATTCCATACATATCCGTATTTTACAAGACTAAGGATTTTTGGCTCAGCATGTTACCCTTCCCTAAGACCTTCCAGTGACCATAAGCTACAATTCAAAACCACCGAATGTGTCTTCTTGGGCTACAGTAATAACCACAAAGGGTACAAGTGCTTAAGCTCAACAGGCAGAATTTTTATATCAAGACATGTTGTATTTAATGAGAGCAAGTTTCCTTTTGAAATAGGGTTTATAAACAAGAGAAGCGAACCTGAAACATAAGTACTTCCTGGAGCTTTCTTCAAATCTGCACTCTCTCCTTCCATAATCAATAACTCAGTAGACCCTCCAACTGAAACGTCCCCTCCACGTTCTGAGTCAGAGCACAACGAGGTTGATTTTGAACAATCAATTGGTGATTCCTCATCTCCAGAGTAGCCACAAGTTGCTGATCCAGTGGGTGATTCCTCAACTCATTCTCTTCCTCTTGTACCTTTTGTGGAAGAGAGAACAGATCCTGGACACAATGCAATTCATGAAAATCAGCAACAGGGGTTAGAACAAAATCAACACAAAGTGGCGACTAGAAGTAAGGCTGGTATTTCAAAACCCAAAACACCTTATGTAGGTGCTGTTACCACTCAAAGAAGTGCAGATTTGATCCCATATAGTGTTTAAGAAGCCCTGAAGTGCAGTAATTGGAAGAAGGCAATGCAAGAGAAATTTGATGCTCTTATGAAAAACAAAACGTGGAAGCTAGTACCTTATACAGGTCAGGTTAGCCTAGTTGATTGCAAGTGGGTACTCAAGAAAAAATTCAATCCAGATGGTTCATTGCAAAAATACAAAGCTAGACTTGTTGCAAAAGGTTTTCAACAAAGCCCTGGAGTAGATTTTGGGGAGACATTCAGTCCCATGCTAAAGTCATCTACACTCAGGTTCATTTTATCCATCGCTGTCACTCTGAACTGGGAAATCAGACAAATAGATATAAACAATGCATTCTTAAATGGAGACCTACAGGAAGTTGTACTAATAAAACAACCAGAAGGCTTTGTTGATTCTAAGCTTCCCAGCCATGTTTGTCTTCTGAACAAAGCCTTATATAGGTTAAAACAGGCTCCGAGAGCATGGTTTGAAAAGTTGAAAACAACACTGATAAACTGGGGATTTCTACACTCAAAAAGTGACTCATCCCTTTTCTATATCAAGATGGAAAGATACATGCTCTTTGTGCTTATCTATGTGGACGACATCACTATGACAGGAAACTGCTCAAAGCTTATAAATTTGTTCACTCAGAACCTAAATTCCCAGTTTGCACTTAAAGACCTTGGCCAGCTACATCATTTCCTGGGAATAGAAGCCTACAGAGACAGGACAGGACTTTATTTAAAGCAAGAAAGATATATTTTAGACATTCTAGTTAAAGGTGGAATGCAAAACTCCTCGTCTGTCCCTACTCCTATGGTGGTAAATCGACACTACTCGAAATATGATGGCAAACCACTAGCAAATCCAACCATTTACAAGAAGATAATCGGAGCTCTTCAATATTTAATAAAAATAAGACCAGATATTGTTTTCGCTGTGAACAAACTGAGTCAGTTCCTCAGTGCTCCAACCAATATACACTGGAAAGCACTCAAACAAGTGCTTCAGTATCTTAAAGGAACAAAAAATCTAGCTTTACATATCAAGCCAAGTAGTCACCTCACCTTGCAAGGGTTCTCAGACGCTGACTAGGCTGTCTGCCCTAATGACCGACGGTTCGATGGGTGGTTATTACGTCTTCTTCGGTGAGTCTCTTATCTCCTGGTCTGCAAAAAAGCAAGCAATAGCGTCTTGATCCAGCGCTGAATCAGAGTACAGGGCACTTTTTGATCTATCTTGGATCCAATCGTTCATTGGAGAACTCAATCTACATCTTAGATCAATCCCAATCGCCTGGTGCAATAATCTTAGCGCGGCTACCCTAGCATCGAACCCAATCTTCCATGCACAGACAAAGCATATTAAACTCAATGTTCACTTTGTCAGAGATAGAGTAGTCGCTCAGAAGTTAGTTGTAAAGTATGTCCCTTCTTTTGGTCAGATAGCAGATCTCTTCATTAAGGCCCTCTCCCATTCAAAATTCCAAGGCTTCAGAGATGAACTTGGATTGGTCCAATTCTCCAATCTGCTTTTGAGGGGGGGATGTTGAATATAAGCCAAATCTGTATTGTATAGAATAAGACGGCCCAACTAAAATAAGGCCCATTACGTGTACAGTCCGTTACATGTCTAGTAGTGTATATCTGTTGTGTAATTGTAAAACCCTAAATGACAACTCACTATAAATACAAGAATAGAAAGGTTGCTCATTACTACACCTTATACAGAAACTTTCATCTTTAAATCTTATCTGACTCCAAAAGATGTACTGTTAGATATGATTAGTTTTGATGATGTCTAATATAGATGTCATTATTAAGAGCAAAAAGTTTGCATACTACATTTATCTTCTACTTTGACTAAGTCTTATATTTAATGTAGATGTGAAGTTCAATATTGAAGAATGATCAAGAAAGTAGATTGAAGAAAGAAGTTCTTGTGCACAATATAATGGGAATATCAGAATGTCAATGAAGCAAGAACTTATCAAAGGATTTTGGGGGATAATCCAAAAGAAGAGAAGATTTTGAAGAAGGTAGAACTTGTTGAGAATGATGAGTCCAAGTTGAATGATTTAGAAAATGATCAAGAGAAGAAAAGAAAGAAAGAGTTGGATTATGAAGAATGATTAAGATGAGAGATTAAAGAAGGAAGAACTTGTTGAATGGAATGAAGATATCATTATTCAAGTTTCTAGATTGATACTAGAAGTATCCAAGATCTTATGGAAGTTGGAATGACTCAATTTGGAGTTAAAACAAGCAAATAGGAGGTTCAAGATGAAGAAACTCGAGTCATTAAGTTAAAACTCGAGTTTACTACCTTACTGCAGTGATTTGCTTCTTGGATAGGAAAAAACTCGATTTTAGGACTCAAAACTCGAGTCAGCCATCATAAACTCGAGTCAATAAGTGTCTTCAGTATTTCTGGTGTCTCTGGACTAGGAAAAATCGAGTTTACAAGTGAAAACTCGAGTTTACAGCGCTGATCAACAACTCTGTTCACATCTATTTCACGTTCAGCTCGAACGACGTCTGGTAATTCGATGATATCTCTTAAACCAGAAATCGGATTGAGGTGAAATCAGTGGCATATGAAACTAGACTCCCAATGCATCATTTGGATATAAAATTCAAGCCCAAAAAAGTTCAGATCAAGGAGCTATAAATTGTTGAAGTTGACAAGGAAATCCACGCCTCACAGAAAACCAAGCTTTAATGTTTTAAGTGTATCTCACAAACTAAAAATCCGATTGAGCTAAAATCAATGGCATATAAAAGTAGACTCAAAGGTCTTTCCATCAAGAATTGAACAGATCAAAACAGAGTTTAGATCAAGGAGATATGGTCTTTGAAAGTTGACAATCAGTTTAGAAGTTACAAAAACGCTCAATAAAGTCAAAACTCGAGTCATTAAGTTGGAAACTCAAGTTTCTATCAGACAGAGAGCAGCAAACGTCAGAGCATCTTCCAAACTCGAGTTTGTGAGACCAAAACTCGAGTTTTGATCAGATAGAGAGTAATCTGGAGTAATGCAATAACCTCCAAACTCGAGTTTTCAAATGCAAACTCAAGTTTTCACCTCTGCTTCAGAAAATCACCGTTTCAGAAATCTTGATTCTTTTGATAAACATCCAGATGATTACCCAAATGACTTATAATACTTCTTAACATTATTTGTATAATTTGTGTACATGTTTTAGATGATCAAAGGTTGGTAAACTGAAGATCAAGAGTAAAGTAAATGCTTGATGTCATATATTTGGTTCAGAAAACAAAGTTCTAACGGCTAGTTCCATCTGAGTCTAACGGCTATATTTCTTTATCCAATAGTTATTGAATCTTCTCAAGAGTCATATATTGATCTCTATCTATAAAAGAAGAAGCATTCAAGGTTGATAAGTGAGAGCTTGCACTGTCAAGATGCAAACATTATGAATCCAACATTTATCTCTCACACACTCTATTTTCAATGTTTACATAGCTTATCATAGAGAGTGAAATGATTTGTATTGTACTTCAGTGTTTATTCATTCACTTCTAAGAGAAAAGATTTATTGTAATCATCCTATCATTCTATTTGAGAGTTACTCAAGATTGAGTGATCTTGAGTTGGAAACTCATTGTATTGATTACAGCTTGTAAGGGAAGTGAATCCTAGTGAGAGGATTACTTCGAGTACAGAGTGTGTAATCAAGTGGGTGTATTGATTACAGTTTGTAAGGGGGAGTGAATCCTAGTAAGAGGATTACTTCAAATACAAAACTTGTAATCAAGTTGAAAGAAGATAGTGGATTGAAAATCTCAAGTGGAGCTTGGGGACTGGACGTAGGTAAAGGATTTGGCCGAACCAGTATAAATAACAGTTTGCATATTCTCTTCCCTTATCTCTTATATTTCCAGTATATGTTTATTTGAATATCTAACTGCTGATTTAGAAAACGCAAAAGATTTTCAAAGTATCAAGTTTTTAATCAGACACCCAATTCACCCCCTCTTGGGTGATAGCTAGGTCTTTCATGTACTGCCTTTAAGAACAACATATACAATACCTATACCAAAGCATAAATGACTTTTGAGAGATAATACAAAATTAGGAAGGATAATTTCAAATAAACTTCGCATTTCACATTTGTTACAATGCCTTATCAATATGCTGTGTTGAACTTCTTAATCGAGACATCTGCCCTCTATTTTTGCCGATCACAAGATGTTGATATTCTTAGTTTTATCAATATTCTTGTCCTTATCATTGTTTCGTTGAAGATAGACAAATAAACTTTATTGAGAGATATATCTAAAATTAAAAAAAAAAAAAGGATGGGCACACAGGCTTGTTGCTATGATTAGGATTGTTGTTACAGACTTGAATGCAACTCCTATTTATAGAGCATAACCACAGAATGAAGCACAATCTTCACTTGATTCTTTCATGCTCTATATCTGGTGAAGCATATCTACATCTTCAAATAATGTCTTTTTTTTTTTTTTTTTTGGAACCTGAATTGGTCTTTGAAGCTTTCATAAAATCTAACCTAGTTGAATTAGGCTTCAACATGGATATGACCAATTCAGCACTACGTTCTTCTTTCTGATAAGCATTTAGATATCAACATGGATAACACTGATTCAGCTCAGGCTTTCTCTTCTTAAAGCTTCTAAAGATATTAGCATTTGAGTGTGAGCTATCAATACAAACGAAGCATTTAGATATCATTCATGTTTGGTACAAGCTTCAAAGTTTTATTATCATCAAAATGATCATCGTATTATCATATTATGATAATTCAAATCTAATACCGTGGAGTGGACTATTTAAATTTGAACTACCTTAGACTCTAAATGCCTAAAGCTGTGAAACCTTTTTGGCATAGTAATTTTGTATTCATAGAACACTGTTAATAAACACCTCAAATTTCTTCTACTTTTCAACTATCATGGTGGTCGTAAATTTTTTTTTTTTTTTTTTTTTTTTTTTTTTTTTTTTTTTTTTTTTTTTTTGCTTTAGAAAGTACATTGTTCCCCATCTTATTGTTGAATGAAAAATTATTTGATTATAAAAATACGCATAAAATACTCTTAAAATGATAACCTTTTATTATAAAACTATAATTTAATAAAATAACTTTCCTAAATTCGTTAGATGTACAAATTATTTTATGCATTATTATAAAACTATAATTTAACAAAATAACTTGCCTGATTACCTTGCATTTGACACTGTACGTACTCCACTAAAATACTATTTTTTTTAAATAATAAGATTTTATATTTTACTGTCTTATATTTAACATTAATTTTTTATTTACAAGTATAGAAAAAAGGAAATTTAAAATAAGAATGTGATATTACAGTGACGCCACTCATACTCCAATCTTGAGGATAAGTGTATTAAAAGAAAATTGGGAAAATCCTTTTCGGGACCCATATTATCAAAAAAAACTCAAAAAAGGCCCTAAGAGTATGAAAATCCCAAAAAAGACCCAGGGTCTTTTCGGGATTTTCGAGTGTCCACGAGTTGTTAACAGGGCTGATATAGTTGTTAACGGGGTATTGATATAGTTGTTAACTGGGCTGATTTAGTTGTTGAAAAATTGTTGTTAATGGGGCTGATTTAGTTGTTAATGACCTACCCGTTAACAATTCACGTAGATTCTGAAAATCCCAGAAAAGGCCCTGGCCCTTTTCTGGAATTTTCAGAATCTTGGGGCATTTTTCGGAATTTTATCTATAAAAAGGGCCCTGAAAAGGATTTTCCCAAGAAAATTCTCCACTTAATACACGCTTATAATATAGATAAATTTATTAAAGACACGGTATTCTATCTTTTGTGAACTATATATAATTTTTCATATGATTATTTGATATCACCAAGTTATACTTAAGAATTAGGGAAAATCCACCTCATGGTCTAAATAACTAAAAAATTGTCAAAAAAGCCTAAGAAAAAGTTACATGTCAAAAAGGGTCCCGCGACCTTTTCTGATACTATTTCATAAAACATTAGTTGTTAACAGATACTGATTTAAATGTTAGGATATTGTTGTTAACGTCTACTGATTTAGTTGTTAATATTCTATTGATATAGTTGTTAACGTTTATAAAATAATACTAGAAAAGACTATGGGATCTTTTTTGATATATGACTTTTTCTTAGATCTTTTTTAACAATTTTTTGCTAATTTGGGCTCGAGGGGGATTTTCACTAAGAATTATTAAACCCCTTAGGGGAGAGGATGAAGGGAAAAAGTAAATGATTACTTTGTTTGGTTGATAAGGGAGGAGGTGAAGGGTTTTTAATAATCCCTTATTTGGTTTAAGATGGGATGAGAGGTGAAGTGAAGAATGATAGCAATTTACCATCCTACCCTAACATATTTAGTTATATTTTTTTTTATATGTTATATAGATTAATTTGTATATTATCTAACTAATATAATAACATTTTATTTATAATCAATATAATATATATATATTAAATTAATTGTATAATAATATATTTTTACACTATAAAAGTATTTTTTATTTATAATAACATATTTTCATTTTAAATTAATTTCATAATAATATATTTTTTAATGTAATAATATTTTTATTTAAAATTATATTAATTTATTTTATAATTATAATATTTTTTATCTATGAAAAAATCAATTTTACAATAATATTTTTTATTTGTAAAATATGATTTTTTTAAAAAAATTTTATTTCATAATAATATTTTTAATGATTACAATTTATATTTTGATTTATAATATATTTTATTTTAAATTAAATTTATCGGCATAGCATATGTTATAATTATATTCATAAAAATATACTTTCTATATTAAATTATTTGTTCAATATTATATTTTAAATTATAATAATTTTTTTTTGTATAATAATATATTTTTATTTATCATGATATTCTTTATCATAGGCATTGCTGAAATATCATATTAGTCATAAGGAGAAAGTGGTTCAAAATTTTGGTACCACTCTAACTCCACCCAATTTGGAAGGGAACCAAAATAGGCGTTTTGGAGGGGAGGGGGATGGCCCTCCAAAATTTCAAACCAAATGAGATTCCATCCACTCCCCTCCCACCAAACATGTTGAACCCAATTGAGGCACCTATTTCAATGTAATTTTCTGCATCCACAATCTTCTGTCTCCCTTGACGAGAACTGAGACTCTCTAGGCTCAATCACCATTCTTAATTGGTTGGATATATGTATTCTATAGGCTGTGCCTACTTTGTCTTCCAAAATTAAAATCTACACGGAAAATATCTTTATGCAGATATATTGAAAGCAGTGTGAAGCAAAGCAATAGAGGCATTATATGAAACATGTTAAGAAAATCTAGCCCCAGAAAAATTATCTGCACCACCAATTCAGCCGGTCCAAGCTGACAAACTTCACGGGAATAAAACGGTTCAAGTTCAAAAATTCTGAAATACAGCCAGTAACAAGTTTTTCCTTTTCTTTGTTTTTTCTTTCTCCTAAGCTCACAATGATTTTGTGGTGGAACAGATGAGAGCTCCGTTAAAGAAGAAACCTTTGTCTCCAAAAGCAGAGGATATTCTCAGAGGATGCATGCCATGAATAAAAGTTAGGCAAGCTTCTAACACACCCATCCAATGAGCTCCTTTATCTACTACTCTCCTCAAGATAGTGGATGCCGCCTCCTGCACTCATCCCAAAGTCATCATCAGTCTCCTTTATCTATTATATTTACTTGTTGCAATTCCTTTCCATTAACAAGGCATGGCCTCAAACTAGTTTCAAATTAAGAACCCAAAAGACCTGCTCAATATATTGAATAAAGTATTCAAACAGCAAATAATTGAGCCAAAAAGAAAAACTGTCATTACAATTTTGGTCCTTACAATTTGCCCTCATTTTGGTTTTAGTCTCTCAAATGACAAAATGGTCCAGGTTTTTATTAGAATATAGGGGCCAAAGTCTTAGATGAAAATAAATTGAAGGAACAAAAACCTATGGTTTGAAACTATAGGGGCCAAAATTAAGAGGGGCCAAAATCAAAATGAGGACAAATTATAATATACAGTATGGAGAACCAACCAGGAATCAAAACTAAACCACTTTTTCTTCTCATTAGTGTTATTGCCATTAGGTGACATCCAGATCAACTAACATGCTTGTCGAAGACAATCTAGTCAAAAATACTTTGATGCACATAAAGATCTCTCAAATTACCTTTTAGGTCGGCTTCGATCTTCCTCATAGTCCATCACTCCACCAGATTCAGAGTTGATCTCTTCATGCCCTCGAAGGTCAATGTCGGCCTGCTGACAGGGTGCAACTTCTGCCACAAAGTAAGTAAGACACATCGACCAATATATCCCAGCATTTGTATTAAGACTAAATCTAATAACATGAGATCAACTAGTAGAGGAAAAAAGGCAGTTATCAAAGCAAACAAGTCTCGTACTTTTCGTACCATCCTAAACAGACTGTAGATGCCTCCAAAGTATTGTATGGAATAAATTTTAATTTTACGTAAGACTCTGGCTAAAAAATTCATAACTGAAGACTAGTTTAGTTACCGTTGTTATAATGGTGCGTTTGAAAACACATTGAAAACACATAATGAAGCACAAAGCTGGTTTCAATAATTCAAACATTCCCAAGTTCGATTTATTCCTGAGTAGCTCTATAGTAATATTTAAAACAAAATGGGGGAAGAAAACTCCTACATGGACATGGCCATTACATATTCAGATTTTATACTTAAATACTATTTTTTCTCCTATATATCTGTTTCCCTCCTTGATGAAGGTGCATGGTATAGCCTCATACTCTCTTTCGGAGACCAAGCTCCCTCATGATCCAAATTAGATATGCATAGTAAAGATGTTAAGAAAACGTAGCCAAACCAAACCTTTAAGTTGATTTGGTTTTACCAAAATTTGGAATGACTCCATCAGTTTTACACCAACTCTTCATATGCAGTTAAGTCCAAAATAAAACAAATATAACAGGTCAACTTATCAGAACCAATCAAACATAGAAAACTGATGTTTTTATTATTCTGTAAACCTTACCCGTTAGATGAATTTGATTCTGTATGATTATTCTTTTGTGATATTTTTGGACTGTAGAATGATATTCTAGTCTTCGAGTTAAAAACCAAAACATTATAAGCCATGGACATCCGAATTTTGTGACAGACAATGAACAAGAAAGAAAAGCAATAATGCACAATAGAAGCTTATATACAAATATATATCTGAGCAAAGATTACTGAGTTGGCAGCACATAATTGTTTGACAAACATTCTTGGTATTCGAACCTTGTTTGAACTAATAAAAGTTGAGAAGGCTTTATATAAATGAATTACACACCCAACTCTGTATGAATAGTGAAAGTTGAAATTGTAGTTCTCCCATTTAACATTGGTGTCGTGGTTTTGTCATGAAAAAATACCATGAAAAATATCAAGATAAGCCCAGATTTGCAAATATGAAGTGGTTCATCTCTTTCATCCTCCTCTTCTTGAGAGCATGTGTTATATAAAGAATATTCTGTTGTGAAGGGTAGTTAAGTCAGTCAGTTAGGGCTTATGTTTGTTATTCTGTTTCTAAGTAATAATTGCCGGTTAGTTAGTTGAGGTGGTTAAAAGGGGTGTAGGTGAGATTAGTAGTCTATATGAACCCCTAAAGCTATTGTATAGATCAGATTTGCGATTTTGTTCATCAATAGGAGGGTACTCTTCTCTATCTCTCTCTGTTCTTATTCTTTCTTTCTATTACCATATCAGCATGTATATGAGTATGTGCATGAGGTGGGTGGAACATGAGTACTGCCATACAGAACTCAAGACAAATCTGTGCTAAACCAATTGCAGAATACAAATACACAAACTTCAGAATAAATTAAAAAACTTTTACAAGTGTCAGTACAAGCCATTTATTCAAAACTGTCCTGCCTAAATTGAACGTAAAGAAGCAAATGAATTAAAGATCAATCCCAGAAGACAAACTACTAAAGGGGAAATTGCCAACAACGATTCAAATTACATACATGATTCTGATGGGTCATCTTCTTATCCATCCAAGTGAGTAAAGCAAATCACCAATTATGAATTAGATAGGCATGATATTAAATTCAACCGACCTTGAAAATAAACTTCTTCACTTCTTCCGCCTTTTCTTCCACATCCTTCTTGTGCTTCTTGTCCAACTCACTCATTGTATCAGCCCATTTAATCTTTTCTTGAATTGAAGAAAGCATATTATCTGATGTAGACAACCTGGGTTTCCAATCAATAAAACAATGTTTGATGTGAAGCCAACCCTTAATATTTTAAAACGGAAATTCCACACGACATTGACATCAGAACAATAAAGAAAAAGAATAATGGAGATATTTATCATTTAGAGAAGCTAAAAGAAAAAGACAGCGACAGTACCAAAAGAGGTTGAATCCAGTTTACTAACAAAAATGAAATAAAAATTTCCAAGCTTGATAAATGATTTCAAACCTACTATAAGTGAACTTGGATTTAGAGACTAAACTTTATTAAAAATAGTATTTTTGAATAAAACCTCAGCAGAAAGTGACTTAAAGCTTTGATTTAATCTAAACCTATCTAGCAAGATATAACAAGACTAGTTAACATTACCAATTAGAGAGTGTCTGTATCATATTTCCCAGCTGACCAGGTCTCAAGTCCCTCCCCGCTGCAAATTGGACCTAAAGTTCAACATCAGATATCAACAAATTTTCTGACAAAGGACACAACAAAACGCAACAGCAGAAATCAAAAAGAAGCCAGACAAATAATGAAAGAGATCATGAGCTGGGACCTCAAAACATCTACGCAGTTGATCCAGCTTTCCTCTGACTATGCCCTGATAAAAGCAATAAGGGTTGACATTAGCCAGTTATTTATGATGATAATTGTGTCGAAATTCACAATTCATTCAATGATTTTTCAACATTACCAGAATAGTGTTAAAAAAAATATATAAGGAAAGAACTCCAGAAAGATAATTGTCAAGCATAAGAAGGTTAAAAGAGCATCATAAAGGGACAATAAGAATCATATTAATCTCCTATATTCAGCAAGTAATATGTAACACCTTATTATTGAAGAAAATTGAAGATTAATAAAACTATCAGCAAAATTGTAAAATAAAAAGGCCAACAAACATCTAGAAGGAAAGCAGAATCCAGAGTACATTGCATGGATTCAGCAAGACTAATTATTGATGTCCAGGATGCCATCATCAATGACAGAATAGATGCTGACCAGGATCATGGGATGCAAGAACTTCAGCCTAGATATGGGGCAGAATCTTTTCACCTCATTAAGGTGAAAATCGAGCAATTGAGAACATTGCTGAAAAGCACCAAGTGTAACATGCCAATGAATGATTTTCTCTTGACAATCTAGCATTGACGCATTGGTGGCAATGGGTGCCCAAAAACGCATGGAAAACATTTTCAAGGGTCTTTCAAAAGACCACAACCTGTTTATCACATATCCTTGGATCATGCAAATATTGCTCCCAATGCAAGTGCACAACATAGAAGGTGTGGTAATGAAGTTGGAGATTGCTAGCCTAAAAGTATTTTGATGCAAATACTTCGTGGCATGATTGACAATCCCAATCATTGATGAATACTCCAAGCAATGCTGCATCCACCTCAAAGCAGTCTAAAGAACGTCCTACTGCACTGTTAGCCACATTTAAATCAATGGCTGACTGTACAACATATTTTGATTCTGGAGCCACAAGCCATATCACTGATGATTCCTCAAATGTGAAGGAGTCAGTGCCAAATAGTGGAGCAGAGCAAATGTTGATAGGAGATGAAACAGGTTTGCTTGTTAAGAACATTGAACATTCATTCATTTGCACAAAGCATCGTACTACCCTTAATCTTTCTAATAAACTCCATTTCCCTTGCTTAACCAAGAATCTCATAAGTATTTAAAAATTGTGTTTTGAATTCCACTGTCAGCTTTGTCTCATAAGGATCAAACAACTAGAGAAGTTTGTTATGAAGGAGCATAATGTTTCTAACAAATTTGAAGTTTGCAAAGCATGCTATCAGGGTAGATCCCAGAAAAACCCTTTTCTCTTCTAATACAGAATACATAAAACCACTTCAGCTTGCCTATAAAGTGAATGTAGCTTGAAAACTCTTCTCTAGATTTAATAGGTGTACACATGATTCACAAGGATTAAACTCGTTGAACTAGATCAGACTCATTTACATAAAATGAATGTCCAGTGCCCTGTTTCTATTGGCACCAACATTTCAGGCATATGTTATGTGATTAATAAAAATAAATGTAAAACAGTTTAGTTAATTAGTGCTAGGGTAGAGGAGAGAGAGTTAGAGACCTATAGTGTATATAATTAAGTCACAAGGGCCAAAACACACGTTGAATTGGATTTACTAAGGTATTACTCATCTCCTTCTATGACTATTCCCTTCCCTCTTCATCTCCAACTTCCACATCAGTTTAGCAGGTTCAACTGTCTTCCTCCAACAGTTGAGAAGCTACAACTGAAAAGAAGTCTTCTCAAGCTCAAGCTCAGGTGATGAGCTACATCTAACAGGAAGAACTAGTTCAGGTGTTGTTCAATTACCCCTAGGCTACACCGCTAAGTGACATCTTTAGTGCAGTTCTGATCACAACAGAAAATTCCATACTACATGTGAGGACCAAGCACATTGAACTTAAGAAGCACTTTGTGACAGCCTCTTGTCACAGTTCCTTTATGGAATGACAAATGTAATTTCAAGTACGCTATTTAATCAATTCAAGCACATCTGGATGTAGAAGAGGCATAACCAAATTACTTTGAATAGAGGGAAGATGCTAGAGACAATGAAGCAATTCAACTTTGATACCCATATTCAGATAAATATCAGTTTGAGTATTACCCTGCTCTACATATACCAAAGCACTTCATCATTAATGATACAATGACCTCTTCACCGATCTCTCCCCCAGTAGGTCTCTATCTCTGACATATCTCAAACTCCTAGGAAAAGAATTCCATTCAAAATGAGATCAACACACATGAATTACTTCTGGTACATAGGCAACATAAGGTTCTATTCCCAGACTAATTACAGTCAATGTTTTATTGAGTTCGAGGGGTTGAAGACACTACAAGTGTTACGAGAAAATTATTTGTGCTTAGGAAATTAGGGTAAGGATAGTTGGGGAACTGGGACAAAAAGGGGCAACTAGGGTATTTGGCTAATATTTCTAATATAAAAAGGGAAGCTGTATATGGATTTGGCAGAAAAATGAATGAATATTTTGGCCATTGTTTTGAGGCTTCTACTGTGTATCAACTGAAGCTTACCTACGTATTATAGAAATATTAACCAAACATCCTAATTGCTCCTTCTTGTCTCAATTAATCTAGCCACCCTCACCTAATTCCTTAATCACTCGTAATTCCCAAATGAAAAAAGGAGAATTTCTCAAATTATTGGAATGTGTTGAATTCCTCAAGATACTGATAGTAGAATACTGATAGAGTACCAGATTAGCAGGAGATAATGGAAGTTGCGGAAAGTTAGAGATTTTAGGAAATAATAATATTTTATTTAATCGGGTCTGTTTTAATTATATTATTTTTAGGAATATCTTATTAGATAAGATATAGTTGTTAAGATTTTTAGTTAGTTTGTTTAATTATATTTTATTATTATCATTAGGAATATCTTATTAGATAAGATATAGTTGTTAGGATTATTAGTTATCTAAATCTTAGATTTAGATATATTTTTAGATTTCGTATTTGAATTTTGAATAGAGTCTACTCTTTGTAAATCATTATAAATAGGCCTAGTGCCTCATCAATAAAATGTCGAATCATCAATAAAATGTCGAATATTTCAGAGAGTAAATTGGTATGGGAGATTCTCCTTGGGCTTTGATAGTCTAATGAGTTGCAGATTCTGGCTCATTTACTATTAAGGATGTGGGCTGATTTAGAGAAGAGGCGAGATTCTTGCCTACTCTCTATCTCAGAGAGGCTGTTCTTAGAGAGCTAGTGAGATCCTTGCTTCTCTTTAAAAACAGAGAAATATATTATTTTCAGAATTCTCTTTCCATTCCCATTCACATTTAACCTTCTCATCAGTACTATAATTAGTATCCTACCATTTGGTATCAGAGCCTAACAATCCATGGGTTACTCCTACTTACTATCCTCGTTCTCACGCTTGGCAATTTCAAAAGAAGGTGAAAGGCTCATTTTTCCTTTGGAAGACGTTGCTGGTGAAGCTGGAAGATGGAGTAATGTCTTTAATACAATCAAGGTAGAGGCAAAGACGACCACTATGAAGCTTCAAGATAAATCCGAAGGCTGGCACTTTCGTCTCGCCTTGAGGTCAAGGCGAATCTCAAGGGGAAAGTATTGATAGAGTACCAGATTAGCAGGAGATAATGGAAGTTGCGGAAAGTTAGAGATTTTAGGAAATAATAATATTTTATTTAATCGGGTCTGTTTTAATTATATTATTTTTAGGAATATCTTATTAGATAAGATATAGTTGTTAAGATTTTTAGTTAGTTTGTTTAATTATATTTTATTATTATCATTAGGAATATCTTATTAGATAAGATATAGTTGTTAGGATTATTAGTTATCTAAATCTTAGATTTAGATATATTTTTAGATTTCGTATTTGAATTTTGAATAGAGTTTACTCTTTGTAAATCATTATAAATAGGCCTAGTGCCTCATCAATAAAATGTCGAATCATCAATAAAATGTCGAATATTTCAGAGAGTAAATTGAATTCGGAGTGTTCTCCTGGGCTTTAATTAATTAGTGGAATTTCCTAATTATTAAAGATTGGCTAATCTGATTGGACGCGCGTGCGGCTTCATTGAGATTAGAGACTGTTTTATTCCCCACCTATTTTAGGTTCTAACAAATACTTAGCCATAGCTCATAGGTTTCTTTCTTTGCAGCCTATGGATACCAGGTAGTTTTAACAACATTCCCATGGAAGTTTTCTCATGCTATTGCTCGGGTGTCTTCAATGGGTTTAAAGTGGAATTGGACCGTTCTTGAATTAGTTTTCCCCACTTTTGCTTCATTGTCTTGTAATCTCTTTCTCCTTCTCCTTATAGATATTATTTTAAATCATTACAGAAATTCTAGTAATAAAGTATTGATCCTAAAAAAAGGCATTCCATTTATCAGAACAAAACAACAAATGAAAATACAAATATATTAAGCACATTTGAGCAGAAACGTAATGTCTGAGATGAAGTGATGCCTACCGCATACATGCACTCATTAATTAGAAAATCTTCTAGTTCACGGACATTGGTCACATCCAATTCGTGCATTAATTGGTCATAAGGCAGCACCTGGAAGAAAAATGAATAGGTAAATCTGTGATGACTGAAAAATGATTGCATGTGAGAAGACAAGCACAAACAGCTAAACCAAGACTGAATAATTTTTAGGTTGTTTCTCAACCAGATTATTTTCCATATGAGCATATGGAAGAAAGAACACAACAATTAAGATAGAATCCAGCACAGAAAACATCGAGGGAGGAGATGGTTGAGACTTGAGACAATAAGCTTCCTTAAGTACTACAAAGCATGTAACTCTAGCTATGTCGGTCAACAATCAAACAGTGAGATATATCCAATTTCAATGATCAAGAAAAGAGAAGTGGGGCTTTCAGTTAACCACCAGAACACATGAATAAGGAAACAACAGAGTCTAAGGCTCTTGCTCAGTAGAAGTCATTAGACTGAAGTTCAGTACTCAATAGGATCAACAATAATGGCATGATGTAGGTTCAAAGAACCAAGACAGTGTTTACACATACATAGCATAAGTTATTTGACATTTCCAGGGATCATTGAGGATGTCCGGTATCCTTGTAACAATATCTCAAGAGTCAAGACAACTTCCAATAGTTTTGGGAGGAAGAAAAGCAAAATGCTGCAGTGATTTGCCGTTTTCAGAATACTAAGATGTTAACTGGAAACAACTGCGAGCAATTTTAAGGGTGTTCCATAGAATCTTCAGTAATTGCAGGACAGTATGATCGTTATGGTCTCATTAGGGTAATTTCCTGATTTTGTTTCAAAAAGATTGTCAGTCATATATGCAAAGAAAGGCTCAGCAGCTTTGCTGTATTCTTGACTTCCTAGTTTTTGGGATTTGGATATGGTGTTCCTTTCCCTTTAAATGTTCTTCACTTCTTTTAGGAGGATATATTACCTCATTTGCAATATCTTTGTCTAGTAAATCTTTTTATTTTATTAATAAAAAAAACGATAGTTTAATAATATTGTCCTCATTAAGAAAAAAACAGCAAGCCCAGAAATGCATATGTTTACCTGACTTTTCCAAATTTATCAGAGATTTAGAGGGCACCATCATACCTTGTTAGTCTCAGCTAGTGTAAGAACTGTGAGTTGCTTTAGCTTGAGGATCTGATCAGGTGTCAATTGTGGAAGACGACCAGCATTACCTACAAATCACATGTTTTTTAGACAAGCTCCACTATGATATTCTATAAACAGTTTACATCCTCAAGGATGTGTTAAACAACTTATTTGAGTTTTTTTGAGCAAATGAAATAGGAATTGCTGTCATACAACGTCAAACATAAGGAGAATATTAGAAATGGGAATTTCCTATTTCCTATTCAAATAATTTACAAACAGAAAAATGTACAAGAGCATAGTCACATGATCCTTAATGTGAAGATAACCTCTCAAAGGGAAAATTGTTGTCATATACAACATCAAATAACAACCTATTTTAGCGAATATTGAACAATAAGAGGACCTACCATCAATTGCCCTAATGGCTAATGAATATAAGGATATAATAGGAAAGAACAATTATTAAAATGACCATATTAATATCTACTAGGAAAAGTGAACCTCTATTAAGGCATAAAGGCCATAATGATGCTTCACTAATCACTATGTCAAGTCCTTTTTATCACCATCATTTTACTTCAATACATTAATTATTTCCTCAGACAACTTAAAGAACTGAATACTACAATAGCACACAGAGGCCCAAACACAGGCATGTTTGTGAGGGTGCATGGTGCTACAAATGGCCGCTTTTAAATTTCTAGTACATAAATAATTTTCAGTAGATATGATCTTTTTCATTGTCAACAATCATAAGTTAGGATAATAAGTATTTCCCTCAAAAGTGAGCATGGTGCGATTAAATTTGACTATAACAAAAATGCCACCAGAGAGCCACTCACACAGACATATTTCAATTCGCAAGCTAATATAACCTCCCTTATAACAAAGATGGTATCTTTTGGAAGAGCTCACAAGTGACATCCCAACTAAAACAAAATCAAATTAGTTTCTATTCTCCTTTTCATTTCTATATTTTAATTTAATCTCTGATTGTATTTTTCATTTTTATGTTTTTCTGTCTTAATTAGATAAATCAGAATCAATTTTTAATTAGATTTAAATATTATGCCTAGAGCAAAAATAACACCAGCAACTTCTATGTATATCGTCCTTGATGATCAATAATCAATAAGTTTTTAGAAGCTGAGTCCTCAATTGCTCACCCTATCAACATCCCATATTCTACATTGCCCAACAGTCATCACCAATTTTTAAGAATCCAAGAAACAAGAAATGCAAATTTTCAACGCAAACATTTACTTTCTAAACACAACCATTCATTACAAGGTTTACATCCTAATAGCTTGACACTGGTAATTATAAGAATGGATAAATTTCATCTCACCAGTATCATCCAGAACTTTTGAAATTTTCATTTGATACTATTCTTTCAAAATTAAGTTTAAATGTTTAGTGTTGCCAATCATTTATAGCTCTCTTTCCATCCAAACCTTCCTTTCCTCCCTGTTTCACTACATGAGTTCCCTTTGATGCAGCTCCACATCAACCAGAACTAAATGGCAGTAGGATTTTGTATCAATCATAATTAATTCAAATTTTGTGAAGAATCTCAATCATCATTAATTCATGGAAACCATTCTCAGTACTAACTACATCCATGTAATCTTTCAACACCAAAAAGCAGTTGAACATATAAGCCAGCGCAATATTGGTTACATTCTCTACTGGGAAGCACCAATGCCGAATCCATTATTGAAGTTTTAGGGCGTTTATCTTATACTTGTATAAAATAAGGCACTTACTAAATTGCAGCAATAATAGAACATTATCGCAGTCACCACCACTTTATACTTAACAAATAATATCAATAAAGTAACAATAATCTGTAACAAACAAAAAATTGCGGGGGACAAACAGAAACATGAATCTTTAGGCTTACTCTTGTAATCACTCCATGTGCCATATGCAAACAATCGTAGCACGTCAAGGTAGACAGAATGTTCAGTTCCTTCAAGCTGCATGATTTATGAATGGAAGAATCATAGGAATTAATTGAGAATGAACTATATAAGAAGTACTAAAGTGCAACTCACAGGTTGTACCAACTATTATGTAATAAATAAAAGTATGGGGATTCACAAGTACACCTAAGTGAAACAACGATTGCCCACCAATCCCCGTGAAATAAATAAAAAGCGCTATATTTGGTAGTCCACTAATCCCCCGTGAAATACATAAAAAAAAGAATTGATGAGCCAGTGGAAAAATGATATCAACGATTGCCCATCACCTGTTTTTAACACATTTTATCTCTAGCTCTCGAATTTCGAAGCAAACAAGTCAACAACATATTCCTATTTCCCCAAAATTTTAAGAGAAATGCCTTGACATGATGAAGCTTCTCGAAGTGGTAATATCTTACTGTTTAATAATCAACATCGTGAAAAACTTCATGAGGCAAAAGGTTTGAAATATTCAACTCATACACTTGCTACCAGGACATAGCAACCTAAATTTTTCAATAGGGATGAAACTCACAGGTGATGCCAATGTTACCAGACTTCAGCATAAATTAGAAAGAACCCAAACGGAAGCGTAAATAAATTCAAGAAACTTCAAATAAAGCGTAAAGAAAGAACCCTTGTAGCCGAATAAAAATTTGGGAAAACGTGAAAAGCAGAAATTCCAGATCACTGATACATGTACGAACCTCTACGACATTGGGGACGGCCAGAATCTCAGAGAAAGCGAAGAGAGAGGGGTGAGAAGTGGCTTCAACAACCACAGTACTGAGCGCCAAACCCTTAGAAGCAGAGCCCTGCTTGACGAAGTGATCGATGAAATCCGCTTGCTTTTGTTCGATATCCATCTTAGGCTAGACAACGAAAGAAACCAGTGATTTGGGATTGACGCTTATGCTTCTGCTATGAGTAGCGAGAACATGCGGAGCAAGGCCCTTGCAGAAGGCTCTCGGTTCGTAAATACCGCTCCGTGATTCAATTAGATAGTTGCTAAAATTGTTTAATTATAAATATATATAAATAAATAGAAAAAAAGACAAATAAATACCATATGAATTTGTAAAACCCCGTAAGTCTTCCAAATTTGCAAAAAGACTTAGAGATACCAAGGATCTATAAGAGATATACAAATTGAAAGTGAAATTACCATTTTGCTTTCTTATTTTTAAATAAATAAAAAATAAAAATACCCTCACCGGGGAGGGCGACCACGGCCAGCGCCGCCCGGCCACCACGGTGAGGGGTGGAAGTTTTTTTTTATAAAAAAAAATGATTTTCATTAAAAGTGTGGGGGTGGGGTTCGAACCCCAACCCCCAAGACAACCAGGGACTTAGTTCCTTTAATATATATACACGTTAACAAATATATATTCTTCATAACATTCTTTCAATCGATTTACAAATTCTGAAACGAGAATTACCATTCCATAAATGAGAATTACCATTCCGTAAACAAGAATTACCACATTTTCTACAGGGATCCATTTTTTACTCTTTGATACATGTGAGTGAATTTGTAAAAAAATGCATTTTTACAAATCCTGAAAAACGAGAATCATCATTTCACCAAAACCAAATAACAGCATTATTAGGACGAAATATTGAGACTAATATAGCCAGTATGTTAGTAGAAGCAAGTTTTATAAGAAATGTACAAAATTGGTGGAAGAGTAAAACGCATGAATTCAGAGAACAAGCAAGAATCTATGCATTATTAATAAAAGATAGTATGAACAACTATTAAGAAATGAATTTATAAGAAGAAGTGTGAGAGCAAATGAAACAAAAAAAAAATAGAAAAAGCTATTACAAAATTGCATGAGATAGAAATATGTTCTCTAGATCCTAAATATTTGAACCAGTATATTTGTTAATATAAAAATATTATTATGAGTCAAGATTACAAACTTGCGAATCACAAATATTTTATATGGAATTATTTTATAGGAAATTTCCAAGACTAATATCAAAAACTATAATAGAAGATTATAATAAAGATTTTGGACAAAGAAATGATGTAATACCGTTTATCGATACTATGGAAATAAGAGAATATTTATCTGATAAATGTAAACAAGGATGGAGAAATATAAAGTATTATAAAACCAATAAAATGATATTAAAATGTGGAGAATTAGAGACACCTCATAGATGGGGATGTAAAACAGAAAAAATAAAAACAAGGAGGAAAGGCAAAACTAAATATAAGTTTAAGAATATCGTAAAGAAATTTTTTATCGGAGATATGATCCCAAAAAATATTTTAAGAAAGGGAAAAAGAAAATAAATTATAAAAAAAAAAACCAATAAAATGTAAGTGTTGTAATTGTAGAAAAATTATTGGTCATATATCTACTAAATGTCCATAACCAAAAAATTAAAAAAAAAAAAACATAATGAATTATTAGAACAAGCTTATGAATATAATTTAGAACCTTTAGAATTTGGTGAAGCTATATGGTGAAATAGATACTTTGGAAATAGAAATATATAAATTAAAAAATATAAATGATTTCTCAAATTATGAATTAAATATTCATCTATTGAAGAAGAATGTCAATTCATATGATGAATATAACAAATGATGGAGAATGATACAATAATACAGAATGTGATGAATTTGAACAATACAAGAATGCTTAAGAAGGAATAACAACAAGAAAAAAAAAATAGCATTTAAAAAATAATACAATAAAATAAAAATATATAAAATTAGAAATGAAACCAAAATAAATAAATAAAAAATAAGAATTTTACAAATAAGGTAAGTAGAATATTAAAATCAAACAAAAATTAAAAAAGTTCTTGTATAGTATTAGAAAAGAAACATCCTATAGAATCAACTCTAAGAGAAGGAGTATTAAGGATACCACTAATATGCAAAACATTAATAAAAACTGAAATTTTAAATTACCATTTAAAGATGAAGTCACATAAATATATACTGCAAGGGTTTATGAGAGTTGCCTGGCTCTTGCAAAATAACCAGGATCAGTAAAGGATTTGTAATATAATGAAACCTGGATCGTTTCTCTCAAGGAATTCACAATGGATCTAAATTGACAGCAGAGATTTGAAAAACAGTAAATGGTTGGGGGGGGGTTTTCAATGCAATTTGAATTTAAACAGATTAAAAATAGAATGTAATAAAACGAAACTAATCATATAAAAACCGATCAACCCAGAATTCAAAATTCCAGAACCTTCATCAAATGAAAACATAGTAACTGAAATTGCGATTGATTCTAGACAAACCAAAATCTCTAGGTTTGTCCAGAAACTCCCTTGACTAGATGATTGTCTAGAATTTGATCGAACGCACGTGTGATCACTGTGCGATCGCACAGTGCTCACTACTATAACTCAGTTCAACCTACATCCTTGGATATCAATCTGGACATTAAATCTAATACCTAATCCGAAAGCAAAATCAAATTCGACAATACAAAATAGAGACGAGTTCATTTACCGATTTAAGCGCGAGTCTTCTGGAATGTTGGAATCCCTAATCCATGGGTCAATCACGAAGCTTAGCCCATTATGGTTGTATAGAGCGAAAATGGTGAAAAGCACATGAAGAATATGATGAACATATGAAAGAAAATGAATAGCCTCTGTTTTAATCCGAAATGTGTAAAAACATGAATGACAATGTGTTCAGCTGACTAGAGTAAAAACCCAATTACAAAATGGATTGGAGCTCCATAAGTCCGGTCCAAAGCAAAAATAAATAACAAATGGTCTTTTAATTACAAAATTTGCGCCTAATAAAAATCCAGAAAAACACATCTGACTTTGGCTTCAATTTCAACCGCCTTCTTGTCCGAATTTGCCTTTCAATCTTCATATTAATTGTAGCCCTCTGAATCCTCTAAAAAATAAGACAAGAATGAGGCTAGTTGGATATCTGGTTCAAGAGTTATGGTAAAAATAGTGAAGCACTATAAATCTAAAATTTTATCATTAAATCTAATAAAAAGCCCATAGCACAAATAAGCATAAAAGCCATTTATTTATGAACTAAATATTCTAAATTTATTAAACAAGAGATGTAATTAAGTGTAATAATATGCAATTATTAGGGGGTTCAATTATTAGTAAAAGCTTATTTTAAAGAAGGAATAAATTTCCCAATAGAATTATTAATAACATGAATAATAAGTAGTATACAAGATAGTATATTAAAAATATTAACAAGAAATTTAATACATAAAAAATAAAAGTTTACATTAAATACAAATTTTGCAATATCTAGAGCAGATGAACATATGGATAAATCTATAATAATATATAAAAAATTAGGAGTAAGATGAAGGATGAAATATCACCAAGAGGGGGGGTGAATTGGGTGATTTAAAAACCTTTTGTGATTGTCTCTAGAGACTAACAGTAAAACAAAGCAATGAGAAGAAGGATAAAAGACACAAGAGATTTATACTAGTTCGGTCTAAATCCTTTACCTACGTCCAGTCTCCAGACGCTCCGGGTTTTTTAGTAACTCACTCAATTGATTACACACTCTGTAACTCTCGAGTAATCCTTTCTCTAGGATTCACTCCCCCTTACAAGTTGTAATCAATACACCTACTCTCAAGGTCCCTCTACCTTGAGTTTCTTCACAGAAATGATGATTAGAAATTAACTCTCTTACAGATTAGATTGATAACCACCGAGAAGTTCGGATATTTGAAGATATTACACAGTAAATGAATGAAACAGTGTTTGCAATAAATTCATTTGAGCGTAAGTGTTTCCAGTGGTTCAATTGAATTAAATGCTTCTGCTTATATTTGGTGAAGACAATAAATGACTGTTCAGAAGCTTTAATGAAATCATTGTGAGAAATAAATATAGCCATTAGACATTGAGGCTCATTCGTTACTCATAACTTTGATTATGCAATTAATCGCCGTCATTCTACTACTAAACATTCTTTCTATTCTGCCCGTTGAGTGTTGTAGCATTTAATAAAGGAAAGAGAAAACAAATGCCTTTAGGGTTGCTCAGAGAATGGTTACCCAATTCGTGCTTGGTTTTGTGCGACTTCATTAAATGCCTCTGACAGATTAATGCTTTATGAGATTTGTGCGTTAATCATCCTTATAATCATCTGAAACTCATTAATAAACTGATTAAAGACAGTTAGGAACAATAATGAGTGATGATAAGAAGATATTAAATCACAATCAATGATTTTAACTTTATGGATATGATTTGCAGAAGCAGAAAAGCCAACTTGAGTTAATTACTAACTCGCTTAAGTTGCTGACTCGAGTTGAGTACAGTTCACTCGAGTCACAGTTTTATCTTCTCTAAAAACATGTTTGAAAAACAGAAGTTAAGAATGAAAAGATGTCACCGTAAGAACTTAACTCGAGTCTAAAATACTCACTTCAAGTTGTTCACTTAAGTCACGTATTTCTAACTTGAGTCAATATCATTTTCACAAAAATCTTCGAGGTAAGTTTGAAAAAGGTTTGAACGCAAAGCATAATCGAGTCATTAAGTGACGACTCTAACGAATGACTCGAGTTATCAATCCCTTAATTCGAGTTCCCAAAATAAGTTTTGAAATATCTTTTAAACCGACACTCGAGTCATGCAAGATTAACTCGAGGCAATATTTTGATTGTTCGAAAATATTTGAACATGGGTCTTAGGATTTAAAAAATAAGTTAAAGTCCACAAAGGGTCAACTCAAGTCTAACAATGGTAACTCGAGTTGATGCTTTTTTATTGAAAGCATTTCACAAGCTCTTAACCTGAGTCACATCAATATAACTCGAGTTAGTCAAAAATTAAAACTCATTTTGACTGAAGTTGTAAAACACTTGAGTTGCTTAAACCTTAACTCGAGTAATCTTTGACAAATATGTTAAACAAGTTACTGATTCAAGATTTGATCAAGATAGATATAATTACTTGAATCATTAACTTTATTTCATTTACAATTGTCTATTATTATCAAAACAAACATAGAGAACTAACATAAGATTGTCATACCCCTTATTATTTATGACATTTATCAGAGTAAAACAACGTAATACAGTGGCAAAAATAGGTATAATATAGTATACTGATAAATGAAACTTATTCTTGGTTACAAACAGGAGCATACCATGGGTTATTTAATATAGTAATCCAAAATAAATACACTAAAGTCATAATTCTACAATCCAAAATAGTCATGAATAGCTAGGCTACAATCCTAATTAATATCCATATTGTAGCCATCAATTGTCTGTGCTCGTTGTTTTTCCCTTAGAACTTTGCCCGTTGCTCTGACCATGACCTGAACTTTTAGGATTTCAAAGATTCAAATGAATCTTAGAGCAACAATTAATCTCACACGCAAAGTATAAACAACATATGATAGTCAACCATAATAGAAATAGTCTACAGCAGCATAAAAGCATTCAGATATCATAATAGAATAGTAAGCAGCATATATAGACTACAAACAATAATCATATGACTCATGACCACAGTGTTGGGTACTGATTAGGGACTACCGGTCCAAGGACTACTGAATGCAACTAGGTTCTCCACCTTTAGAATATTGGTCCAATAGGCCCTACACCTAGCTTAACCACTAGGAAGGATCTCTATGGTCAGCCCTTCCGCTCAATCAAGGCACGAGTGGTACTGGTCCCATACAGGACAAGACTCTTACAAACATGGTTCAATTAGACATAAACAGTCATTCAAAGTGTACGAGATTAGATTTACTACCTGATTGCTTTATAATTATCCGAGTCGGCTCCAAGTACTTGATTGTCCTGAGCAACTATAGGTTCTTGTGATAATACATTAGGGACAATGGTCAATATTTACTTCACCTCTTGACATATCTAATCATTAATATCATATAGTATATAATGCTCTATCACAAAACTAATAGGCCTAATCTATATCCAAGAATCCATTTTACACTTGACCACTAAAATAATTATCATATGCCATTACTAACATCATTTTCGCCCTTTTTGACCAAATTTCCATAATCTTACTAAAGAGTTTGAAAAATCATATCTCATTGCAAAAGTGTCCAAAGGAGGTGGTTCCAAAGTTTATGTAATCATTATTGAGTCTATTTTCAAGGAAAAATACTTTTAGCAACCACATAGACACATACCATTCCAGACTCAATCAAACAATACCTATTATCAAGATTGCCTTCCAAAATCAAAGGTCATTTTCAAAATTCATGTCCCCTTGTGTACATATCCAAATTAGACAAATGACCTATCAAATTAAATCTCATTATGGAATTTAATTCTAAAAAATTTCATAGCCATTGGACACCATTTACTATTCCAAACACTTGTTGTAATTTCACTGCCACACAAGAATTAAAAAGGGTAGTTCTAAGGTTTTAGGTCAATTCAATTCCAAAGCTTTCAAAATTACTACCAAACATCTATCCTACACAATTTTTATTTTATTTTATTTTAAGAACATTGGAACTATCAAAATGATCAAAATCACACTCTACAAGCTTGTCCTGATTTTGGTCGAAGCTAGGATTTAATGGAACCAAAGTTGTTTTGCAAATTTCACTCCAAGAACACCCTGATCTTGGTTTCTAACCACTTTCTATCTTGTTATTTGGGCCATATACATACTTTAGCTCATTTTGGTCAATTGGACAGCACCTCTCCTAAGGGTTTAGGGTTTCCAGATTTTCAAGAAAGCAAAGAAAGCTACCAACAACTCCAAAACATCACAAGAAGGCTAAAAATCACTTACCTTGATCTTGTCTTGATAATTCTAGCAAAATTTCTTTCCTCCTTGGTGCTCCAATGATTTCGGCCAACCTTCTTAAACACCATATAAGAGTGCTTTGAGAGAGAAAGAGGGAGGAACTAGAAGATACAAAACTATAGCACAAGATCTTACCTTGGTTCTACAAGTTTTCTCTTCTTCTTCCTCCTTGCTCTAGGTTCAGTTGGTTTCTCTTAGGTGTGTATGTCATCCAAATTAATTAGAGTTTGGCAAAAGGATTAAGTGTGTATTAAGGGTCCAAAGTCAGTGGAGAAGGAGGATGACAAAAATATCCTTCAACTTTTACTTATTTGTAACATCCCAAATTTTGGGATTTTAAAATTTGAATAATATATGGAGATTTGTTATGGAATAATGTTTGGCATAAATATTTTAGAGATAATATGTTAAGGCCAAAAGATATTTAATTGGGAAAGAAAATCCTTAAAAGGAATTAAGGATTTAATTTTAATAATTATCAAATATGAGTCTTGAAGAGGATGGAGTGGGATAATTTTTAAAGTAGCCCAACACTTATTGCAACCCAAAACGCAAGAGCCCAAATACTTTCATATATGCAGATTAACCAACAACAAAACTCCAACCCATTTGACTTGCACCCAAAACGTAGCATTCAGAATAGAAGAGAGAGAAAGCTGTCAGCAAAGTCATTAGCCATACTTCACCAACATGATTAACTCACCTTCTGAACATGCTAGATCAGCAACACCATGCTCTTTCAGCGGCACATACACTCTAACACCTACGACAACAAACCTTCCATACCTCTTGAGGTTCACGGTAGTAACCACTCTCTTGGGATGCGAGTCCTTATTTAAATGTTGCTTCTTGATTTTCATTCATTCATTTTGGTCAGCCAAGTGAAACTGAGAGCAAGAGAAAAACCGAGAGTAAGAATTGAAGGAGAGGGAGAGAGAGTTCAAGCAATCGTTGCTTTGTTCTTGCTCTGGAAAACAGAGGTTGGTGAGACGTTGAGAAGCAGCAAGCCTTGGCATATCTAAATGACTAACAAGGTAAACCGTTAAGCTAAAGATATCTACTGCTATTTATGGATATATACAAATATATATATATAGGTTACTGCGTTTGGAAAGAAAGAGAAGAAGTTTTACTGATAGGATAAGTGAATGAAAACTATGCATATAGATGTTGGTATATATGTAAGTTGTTGATTTTTAAGGAAAGAATCAAAGCTGATATTTTTAGGAAAACCCAATGTTGCTATCCGACATATATGCTTATGCGAATGAACCATGAAGTTTTGTTTGTTGTCATGGTGTAACTGCAAGTATATATACATAGATTCGCTATCAAACACTCCATCTCGATCCCAGCAACCTCTCATAACCTATCACCTCCTTAACCCATACACCATACCTCAATGTCAGCAATTACCCCCTTTAACCCGTCCATCACCCATTCGCAATAACACTCTATCATCATCCCGACAACTACTCTTAACTCATCACCCCAACCCATGCACTCAAACTCGATCCCGGCAACCACACAACTTATCACATCAACTCATACACATGAGTTCTATCCCGACAACCACACTCAACTCAACACCTTAACCTATACACACGAACTCTATCCCGGCAACCACAACTCCACATCAACCCATACACATAAACTCGATCCTGGCAACCACAACTCACCACATCAACCAATACACATAAACTCGATCCCGGCAATCACAACTCACCACATCAACCCATACACACAACCTCTATCTTGGCAACCACAACTCATGTAACATCCTAAATTTTGGACCTTAAGAATTGAGAATAAGCCTAAAGTAGGCGAACGACTAAGCCCAGTGTGGGAAGAGTCCCAAGAATGTCGAGAGATAGGAAGCCTCTCAGGGACTAAATAACTTGACTATATGGGTCAGTGGACCTAGAATGATAAGCTAAAGAATTAAAGCGCCAATGAAAAAAGTGGCACAGAAGACCTATACGTATAAATCTAGTTGGAAAATATGCCACCTAACCATGTCCTAAGGTATAGGATAATTAGTTGAGCGAAAATATGCCGAAATAAGTAAGTTTACGGCATTTTTAGGGTAGTAGGGTATGCCTTGCGTTTTTGAGAAAACATCAGTGTGTGGCATCGTTTGTTGGGTCTTAGTATTTGTGCCTTTAATAAAGTAAGTATGATGACACCTCTTTTGTGTTGGTTCAATAAGAATGCGACACGTGTCTTTTAATCAAGATATGCTTTTGTGTTGGCCAAATAGAAAGGTGACACGTGTTCAGCTTGCTCTCCAAGTATGTCAAGCTTGTTAAGGAAGTCAAATAAATTTGATAAACATTTAATGCACAATTGCTACATGTCATACTTAGATGAAGAGTTTACAAGTCAAAGAGCTTATTGAAGAAGCCAAGTTTGAGAAGATATTTTGAAGACATGTAGCTTGTGAAATAAGACACGAATAAGGGCAATTTAGTCAATTGCTATAAGAGACATATAAGCATGTGTTTATGTCATGAAGATGAGTGATAGGCTTCTTTAATAAGCCTCAAATTCGTGCAAAGCAAGGGTGAGAGAGAAAAATCAACAAAACTTGCAAAATTAGCCAAGTTAAGAGGATATTTTGTAAGGGCATTTTGGTTACTTGATTTGAGGGATTTTTAAGTGCCTTCTTGACATATTTTGAGATGTTTTACACTCCCTTTTGCATGAGTATTTTGACCAAGAGCTTAAGGGTCATAGAAATTAAAGCATCAGTGCAAAAGGGCACAAAAAACACCTATATGATGTTAATCAGTTGGTAAAAATGTCATTCAGCTGTGCCCTAAGGTATGAGACAATTAGTTGAGCAAGAATGTGCTAAAATAAATATGCACATGACATTTCCTGGACTAATAAGAGTTTTCTGCGTTTTTGGGGGAAATAAGAAGAAAAGAAGCTTAATCAAGAAGATAAGATCAATTAAAGAACCATAGAATGCCACATCATGAAGTAGGTAAAATATGTAATGTGGAAGTGGCCAACAATGCAAAGAAAATAGGTGGTGAAAAAGAGAGATAAGAGGTAGGTGAAAATTGTGGCTAAAGAAAAGCCAACAAAGCAAAGGTCAAATCAAGTAATTATGAAGAGAGATAAAAGTCAAAATGGGAATTAATTTGCACCACACATTCTAACTTAGATCTAAAATGGATATGACATGTCATTATGCTGCCCATGTGGTGAAAAAGGAACCACATATGTTCAGCCAAGAGGGGATTTGATTTACTTGGAGAAAAAGTAAGAAGGAAACAAGCTTTTAACCATAGAACACCTTATGGACCATTGGGTAAAAAGCTTGTATAAACAAATCATATAATTAATGCACCTGGGAATTTAATGGATCAGATTGTATGGTCTAAAATGGCACCACATGTGCTCTTGATCAACCAAGGAAAAGAATCAGAAATACTTGGAGATTAAGCAAAGAAGAAACAAGCTATTAAACCTGATACACAAGGGACCATTGGACAAAAGGCTTACATGAATAACTCATATAACCAAAGGATAAATGAAGGATGCATGGATTAATTAAAATTCTAATTACATGGTTTAGAATTGCGCCACATCAGCCCCAAGAAAAATCTAGATTTTCTCAGAGAAAAACCAAAGGAAATAGTCAAAACCCTAGAACATGCTTTGGACCAGTGGATAATAGCAACTATGGATATTTCACATGACCTATGAGGTTTATTTAAGGACTTCATTTGCCCTTTTTGGATCCTGATGAGCACAAATAATACCATGTTTTCCTTATACTAATTTGCTGAATTGAATGTTAAATCCAAGCTCAACTATAGATAATCTAAGCAAAAAGGCATACATTCATGATATAGGGACTAAAGAGTAGATATCATTTGCATATGCTGGGAATAGAACAAATTGCTTTGTTTTTAAGAGAAATCGAATAGTAGAGCTGATACGATGCTATAGCATTCTGACAGCGATTCAAAGTGCAATACAAGGCATCCCGAATGCTATAACAGAGTAGAGGAAGCAATGCTATGCGATTTGTTTTCTAACCTTTTTACCCAGATGATTTCAGGAATAAAATAAAGGGGCGATATTTACAGATAGGTTGCTGACATAACAGAAGAGAAGATGCGGAGGATCGAAACTGAAAGATTTGAAGAATCTTGAGAATCAATAAAAGAATCTATTCGGATCCAAAGATATGATAGATTCCGACAGATTAGGAAAGGCCCAACTCGCTGGAACTTGTGCGACAAGAAAGGACTGATTATAAAAGGAAACAGCAGAGCCAACCCTAACAGAGTCGGAGAGCCCTAGAACGAGATTCTGACTTTCGGCAGACTCAAGAGAAGAGTGAGAGATTTCACAAGAGCACGAGACTTCCAGGATCGCCCAGCATTCCTTCCTGCAGTGAGACGGAACGAAGAAGACGTGGAGTGGTGACGTGACAGGACCTCAACCACGCCGTCGGAAATTCCATCAAGCTTTCTGTTTTCTAGTTTTCATCTTTGTTTTATTGATCATGGGTCATTCTGTTAGTGTCTGTTCTGTGTGTCCCTCGTTAGTCATGAACTAAACTCTAGATGGTTGGACGAGGATGATTCTTTAAGTGTTGAATGAACCCAGTTGTAGTTCTTAATTAAATAAATTTGGTTTGCATATCGGTGTGCTTATTACTAGTCGGTTAACGAAAGTTAAGGGCTAGATCTGTGGCCTCAGCTTACTGGCAAGGAGTTGAGGTTAGACCTCTAAGAAACAATGTTTGCTAGGCCGCCCGTGCACGGCGAGACCTATTATTGTAGGCTTCAGGAATGGGTCTACCTCTCATAACTATTACACCTTGAGCGTAACGCAAGTCTGAGTAGAAAGTTACCATAGGAATATGGAAGGAGTATAGTTAGTATCAAATGTATCGGATGCGAAAGCTTCGGTAGATTATAGTAGTGGGTTAACCAAATAGCTTTGCAGTCGGTGTCTATGCTGTAGTAATTGCGGAAGCTGTACAGTGTAGATGCTATAGCATCGGGGTAGGGCAACTGGGGGAGTGAAGCACTTAAGGACGATTCTGAGTCCAGCCTAATTTCTCACTGATATCTTCTCTCGTTTATAGATCTTTGTTTACGTTTGCTAGTAGCATAGTTACAAAACCTCTCAACCCAATTATATTTACGTTTTGCTTTCACAACTGTCATAGCATTGGTGCATCATTCCTCGGTATCTCAGTCTCTGTGGGACGATACTCTACTTTCACTTTATTACTTGTTCAACTGGTTCACTTGCCATCAAGGAAATCGACCAACAGATCCCTATTTCATCCAGCAAAGGGAGGGAGAGAGTGAAGGAAAGTTTGTTCACAAGAAGAAGAAAGAAGGCACACAAGTGAAAGATTGAGGTAAGTATGCTTAAAAATAAGTAAAGATAGCCATCTAACTTCTTTAATTTTCATCACAACCTCAACATTTCTTATGAACAATTCCTCTATGATGCTTTATGCTTAAGGCTGACACATCAAGAAGCCCAAGGAAGAAAGGATTCAAGCTAAACAAGCCACGAACACAATCAATATGTGACCAGAGAAATTTTACAAGCACTAAGGAATTGTATTGAACTTTGAACAACTATCAGGTAGTAACTGTTAACTCGCATGCTTTATGTTACTCTTACATGTTTGTTATACCATGGTTGAGGATTTGGGCTATAGTACTGATGAGTACTATTTATGCCATATTTTCCCTATATTGTGTGACTGTTTTGTGAGTTGAATATGAGCCTAAAAGCATTTTATCTGAGCAAATATGTCATAATTCATGCATATAGGGAAATATAGGATACATCTCATAAGTTATGACAAATGCATAAATATCTTGTACATGTGCATAAAAAATAAGGCAAGCTTAAGGGTTTACTATGAACGCACATAGCACTGTCGATATAATGCTATAGCATCGAGTCAGCCATATCAAGCTGCAAAACAAAGCAACTCAGATGCTATAGCATAGTAAAGGAAGCAATGTTGTGCACCGTATGTTCTAACTTTTCCTCGAGGCTTTTTCAGGAATTAAGTGCAGGTTAATGGATGAACGTTAATTCACGATTAGATTGTTAACAGATTGGAATAGAAATGTAAAGGATCGAAGATTAAGATTTGGAGAATCTCGCAGGATCAACAGAAGAATCTACCGAATTGGGAAAGTTAGATCAGTTGGACTTGACAAATTTGGAAAGGCCCAGCTCACTGATCTTACACTGCAAGTAAACCTGACTATAAAAGGAAAAGATGGCTAACCCTAAGGGTCGTCGAGTCGTAGAGAGCAAAAAGAACATTCCTATTCGGCTAGGCTCGAAAGAAGAAGGAGAGAAGCACTAAGCACGAGAACTTCAGGAGAACCCAATTCCTTTCTTGCAGTGAGACGGAGACTAAAAGACGTGGAGTTGTTAAGTGACAGGCCTCTCCTACGCCATCGAAACCTCTGCCAAGCTTTTTGTTTTTTCTTTTATTAATTTTAGTTAATCTTTTGTCATGGGCTATTCTGTTGTGATTCGTTTAGTGATTCCCTCGTCAGTTATGAACTAAACCTTCTGTGGCTAAGCGAGGATGAATTCTTGAGTATAGAATGAACCCAAAGTTTAGTACTTAATTTAATAAATTCAGTTTGTTTATCAATATTCTTAATTTCTGTCGGTTAGCAGAAGCTAAGGGCTAGATCAGTGGCCTCGGCTTACTGGAAGGGAGTTGAGGTTAGACATCTGATAAACAGTGTTTGCTGGGCAAGCTGATGCAAGGCTTGACCTATCATTGTAGGATTCAGGCATGGTTCTATTGCTCATAACCTTAACACCTTGATTTGAAAAGATAACCTTAACTAGAAAATCGTCATAGGCATATAGGAGAAGTATAGTTTAGGTTGAACGTATAGGACACAGAAGCTTCTGTATAATATAGTGGTGGGTTTATTGAATAACGTTGTGAAAGGCGGCTATGCTGTAGCATTGCAGAAGCTGTGTAGCATAATTGCTATAGCAACACGTTAAGGCAACTAGGGGATTGATGCACTTAGGATGAAATCTGATGCTCAGCCTATCTTTTACTGATATCTTCTTACGACTACGATCATTTGTTATTTTCTTTCTTATTAGTTATAACCATAAAAATCCCAAACTAATCATATTTTATTTTACTTTCTTTACACAACTATTTGCGTGATTCTGTGTCATCATTGGTATCTCAGTCTATATGGGACGATACTCTACTTATTCTTTATTACTTGTTTGACTGGTTCACTTGCCAATAAGGAAATCGACCAACAAGTACCTAGTGGACTGTGTGTCCTTGGGTTACTGCTAAAGTCCAAGGTATGTTGGGCTGTAGTGCCTATGGGACTATGTGTCCTTAGGTCGCTGCTGAAGTCCGAGGCATGTAGGGTTGTAGTGCCTGGAGGACTGTGTGTCCTTAGGTCACTGCTGAAGTCCAAGGTATGTGAGGCTCTAGTGCCAGTAGACTGTGTGTCCTTAGGTTGCTGCTGAAGCCTGAGGTAGGTGGTTAGGGTTTGAAGCCCTGGCTATTGAGGCCTCTTAGCGCTATGGATTTTTGGGGGCTTGTCTTGAACAAGCGGTCCTACAGATATGTGGTACATGCCATGTTTATTTTTCTGATTGTGGTTTGCATATCATGCATTGCATACATATAGCATATGAGTTTAACAATTACTCTGGGGTTCAATTTTGAACTCCAGACTATTTCAACGAATACAATTATTAGTTGTTGAGCTATTTAGGAACAAGGAGGTAAGGGCATGATGTGGAAGACTGAAGAAATAAGGGATGCCCTATCATGTTTTGTATATCTATTTATGGGATGATTGTATGATTTATACTTACTATTCAATATTTATTTTGGACGATTGTACCCTAAACCCTACGGGGACTACTTTATGTTTTTGTTTGTACCTTTACCAATATATTGAAGTTTCCAAACTGATCATATGCTCTGTCGCGCACACTCTGATATATCTTAAAAAGGATTAATTAAGAAGAATCCCTCTAACCCGCCACCCGAATGGATGAGGCCGGTAGGGGTGTAACAACTCACCACATCAACCTATACACACGAACTTGATCCCGACAACCATAACTGACCACATCAACCCATACACACAACCTCTATCCCAGCAACCACAACTCACCACATCAACCTATACACATGAAGTCGATCCCGGCAACCACAACTCACCACCTCAACCCATACACACAAACTCGATCCTGGTAACCACAACTCACCACATCAACTAATACACACAAACTCGATCCCGACAACCACCACTCACCACATCAACCCATGCACTTTAACACGATCTCGGCACCTTTTATAAGCCGTTACCTTCTCAGCCCATACACCATATCTCCAACCCAGCATCCTTTAAGGATTCGATAAACTACTGTAAGTAGGAATGAACGACCTTATAAAAAGGGTATTATTATTTTATGGGTTAATAACCACTTTTAATCCTCTAAAAATAATTTGAGTAGTTAGTTACTTTGCGACGCAAGAAGTGACTAATGACAGTGATAAACGTTTATAGGCATACCTTGACACCTCTACTGATCCCAGCACCTTCACCGGAGTAAGGATTCAAGCTTGAGGTGGGTAACTATTATCTTATTAGCTTGTATGTATGCATTCATGTATGACTGATCATGTTTGTTAGATAATTTGCATGTGTGTATCCTAGCTATGGATTGAGACTGTGTGTGCTAAAGGGTTGCAGTCCTTGGCTGATAACTGCAGTTACGGTGTGACTTATTTACAGTGAATTAATCTATGCTTATACATGTGTTATACTTTCATTTATATTTCATACTTGCATATAAGATTAACTATTATCCCTAGGGTTCATTTATTTGAACTCCAAATCGCATGAAAGAGACAAGTAGTAGATCGGAATCAAAAGGAAAGATGCAACTGTAAGAGATATAGCAGAAGGGATATTTTGTGATAATAAAAGTAGTTGGACTATAATTATCGTTTATCATTTGTTTATTTTTGGATTATTGTATTAAGATTCTCCTATGGGATAGATTCGCATTGCGAAAAATTTATCCTCATGTTTTCAAACTAAGTTATTTTAAGAAAGTTTTATTCCACAATTCAGTCGTCCAAACTACTTTGATGCCTATGCGCTATAACTCTAATAAATAAAAGTGTATTAAGGATGAGTGTCACAGTTTACCAACTTGCCCTTGGTCACAAATTTGGTCACAATCCAACTATCCTTAGTCCAACCTTAACTGATTTTTGGAGATTGGAGGGAATGATTATTGTGTTTATATATCTAAATAAAAAAAACTCATGTGGACCCCGCATGATCCTCTTAAACTGACTTTCATTCTTTTCTTTTCTTTTCTTTTTTAAAAAAATTTCATCACATGGTGTAATCATGAGTTCATGTGCTTGCTCTCCCTCTTGGACATTTGGTCGAAATTTTGATCATGTTTGGCAGACTTCTTGATCTATTTTATTGACTTGTAACACATGCTTATGTGTACATAAATTTTTAAATAAATATGGGAATGTGGTAGAATTTCATAGAAGAGGCAATATTTAACTTTTATTTTTCCCATGATCATAAAAAATTTATGTGACCTTCTTCTCACCCCTCTTGTTCAAAATATTAAGCTAGGATGGAGCAAAGAAGTGTCAATTCCATATGTCTCATTTTGTGCCAACATATGTCTCAAAATCTTTGGGTACGAGAAGATCGGGTAGTTTGGGAGAAGTTGAGCAGTTAGTCAAAATTCACCATCTCATGTAATTGAATATATATTTCTGTACAAGGATTTTAGTAAAATGAAGTTAGGATGTTACAAAGATTATTACAAGGAGCAAGAACAATAAGTATAACAACTATGGTTGGATTAGTATTTACTAATGAATATAATAAAATATATAAAAGATCATCATGGAAAAGTAACTGTGGATAAAGATTTCATGTTGGTACTACAAGAAGTTCCATTAGATCCTACTAATAGAACTATTTCGCAACAATGATAATAGAACTAGATAATACAATAAACTATCATGAAACTACTCCAAGAAGAATAGAGACTAATAATATTATAGGACAAAAATTATTAAGAATAAATACACCATCAACATCAACCTTAAATATAAATATAAATCCACAAAGACATAGTACATATTATCCTAGATCAATAACAAGAAGAGGATTATCTAGAACTTTATGTTTGAAGAGTAATACATATGATAATTATCAAAAAAATTTATCATCGAATTACCAATAAATTTGAATTTAGCACAAATAAGACCAAGAATACACCAAATAGATTTTACTTAATTTAGTAATTGTATAAGACTAGAAGTTAAGAAAGATGCAATATGGGTAGAAATAATAGCATTAATAGATGAAGAAAAAGAAAAAAAATCCATCGAATTAAATTATACTGAAAGTAATTTGCAAATAACAGAAGAAGGTGTAATATCCCAAAATTTTCTCTAATAAATTCCCTATATGAAATATATGTGATTAGAGAAAAGAAGTGATGAATTTTGACAAAATGTCAATTTTACCTAAAATACCTAATTTTGTGAAACCAAAAAATTTGCGGTCTATGTTGGCAGCAATGGGACACATGAAATTAATATTTCTTTACTCCATTTTAGAGTGTTAAATATGCCCAAAATGAATTAAAATAATTTGCATGGGATTTATTAGGAATTATGAGAAAAAAAATTGAAGGAAGGCTAAGATTAATCGATGGCATTTTGGTAAATATGTGGAAGTTGAGATCAGCCAAAATACTCTTCAAATCTCCATTCCATCATGAAATAGCAGCTGAAACTTGGAGAAAAGTTGAACATACACAAGGAAGAAGACAAAGTGAAATCGAGGTAATTTTTCATGTCACATACTTATAAACTCTAGTCCTTTCCTTCTCCTACTCCTTAATCATAAGAACATCTCTTGTTCAATTTTTTTTTTTTGGTGATCTGGACAAAAGTGTGAAAGGCCAAGGAAGGAAGAAATCCCATGGAATTTACTGAACAACGATTAAGGTAAGCAATTCTAAGCCTACTGCTAGTGTACTAATGTTTGCTGGTGGTTTCTTTGGTTTTTTGTGATCTTGGTTGGATGAATCCCTAAGGGGAGGGTTTGCTTGAGTTTCTAAAAGAGATTCATCATACATGTGTGATTTAAATAATGAGATAAAATGAGGATAAGAACCGGAATTAGGATTTTTGTGAAGTGAAATTGGTAAAAGAATTGTTGGCACTTTAAACCCTGATTTTGGTTGGGTATAGATCAGAGCTGAGGAGGTGGATTTTGGCCAATTTGATGATTCCATTGTTTTTAAAATGTGAAATTGTGTAGGGTAGAGGTTCGGTAGGAATTTTGGAAGCTCCAGGATCGAATTTTGCCGCAGCTGAAAATCTGCCTTGAAACTTTTAGTATGGGCAGTAATCTTGTGATGACTTTTTGGGGTAGTAAATAATGTCTAATTGCCATAAAATTTTACAAGATTAAAGTAAATATAATAAGCTTTAATTTGATAGGTAATTGGTTGAATTTGGATTTGTGTACACCGAGTTATGAATTTTTCAAAAATGCATGCAATTCTGGAATGAATTTGGACAATAGTTACTATTTTATCAAACTAGGATTGATGTACATGTGAGCAGATGTTGGAACCATTTTTCCTTGAAACTAGACTTAATAAGGAGTCCATAAGATTTGGAATCACCTCATTTGGACATTTGTGCTATGAGATATGATTTTTCAAATTTACAGCATAAATTCTACAAAATAGGGTCAAATGTGTGAAAATGAGGGAAATAATGAAATCATGGACATAACCTAAGTCTAGTAATTCCATGTTGATATTAGTATTGACCATTGTTCATAACGTGTTCTTATAGGAACCCGTAATTCCTGCAACATATGAGGTTCACGAAATCTACTTTGATAAAACAATAAGGTAGTAACTCGAGTATGGCACTGTTTGTGTGAAAAATTCTAAGTTCAAAATGCCTCTATACTGGAATATCCATTTGTATACTTGAGTAAGCAAGAACAAGTGCCAAGTTGAAAAACAGTTTTAGAGCTCAATACTCGAGCATGAAAACCATTACTCGAGTATGTATTAGTTATAAAATGTTTGGAGCTCTACGTAAGACTCTATACTCGAGTATGCATACATTTACTCGAGTATGCAACTTTTTTTGAAAAATACTTTTGCTTCTCGGAAGTCCAATACTTGAGTATGGCTACCCATACTGCAGTATTGACTTAATTTGAAAAACCTTGGTTGCTCTCTGGATGGCCTTTACTCGAGTATTCACTTGCATACTCGAGTTTTCCTTGTCCAGAGACGCCGCCCGAGGGTCTTGAAGACACTACAAACTCGAGTTTTGAGTTGTATACTCGAGTTTTGAGTCTCAAACTCGAGTTTTGTGTTCCAAACTCGAGTTTTCTCTCCTGAAGTTGATTTTTGCTGACTTTAACTTCAAATTGACCCATTCCAACTTCCATATGACCTTGGACACTTCTAGCATCAATCTTAGAACTTGAATAATGATATCTTCACTTCATACAACAAGTTCTTCTTTCTTTCTTCTTCTCTTGATCATTCTTTATCATTTGACTTCACATCTTCTTTCTCTAATTCAATACTTCTTTATTGATTTCCTTGTTGATCGTTCTCTGTCATTCAACTTGGACGTATCATTCTCTGCAAGTCCTACCTTCTTCAATATTTCCTCTTCCTCTTGACTATTCCTAAAATCCTTTGATAACTTCTTGCTTCCTTGACATTCTGATATTCCCATTATATTGCATGCAAGAACTTCTATCTTACTTTCTTGATCAATCTCTATAATTCATCTTGGATTAATCTACATTAAATACAATAGTTAGTCAATGTAGGAGATAACTATATTACTCAATCTTTTTGCTTTTAATAATGACATCTATATAAGACATCATCAAAACTAATCATAACTAACAACTCTGTGTAGTTGTGTATGTCTATTTGAACTATATATGGAATTGTCCCTCTTGTGTGGGACCAGTACCACTCGTGGCTTGATTGAGAGGAATGGCTGACCATTGAGTACCTTCCCGGTGGGTAAAACTAGGTATAGGACCTATTGGACTAGTAGTCCTTAGGTGGCCAACCTAGTTGCATTCAGGTGACTCGGGCACTTTCGATTGAGAACACTAATGGATTCTGGATAGACTCTTGGTAGTTCCCAATCAAATATTCTTAGTTGGATGTCCTGATTGAGAATTCCAATGTACAAGAGGACTCTTAGTACAGGTCAACTCATTTTGTCTAGCACTATGGTTGTGTTATTCATATGCTGAATTAGATGTATATGTTCTCAATTATATGTTTAGAATGTGTTATACTGCGTGGACTATCTATTTTGGTTAACTTTCATATACCGTTATACGTGGCCTATGAGATTAATTGTTACTCTGGGATTCAAACTGAATCTTAGATGTTGTTAGGATAGCAGAGGAGTTCCAAGGTGAAGGCAGCGAGTACAGATTATTGGCGGCTACTACTTGGATATTAGATAAAGTTGTAGAACATATAGTTTGATTTTGTTTAAGCTTATTTTAGACTATACTTTTGGCACTGATGTAATGGATCATTGTATTTGAAAACTATTTATATATTCCTACATATTACCAAGAATGTTTTAATTATCAGTGTACTATTCCTTATCTGTGTTGCTCACTAAAATTCATTGTATTACTCTGATAAATGTTGTAATTATAAGGATTATGACAAAAGGAACTAAAACAAATTCTATATTAATATTTAATAAAAGAGATGTAATAGATATTAAATTGGAAAAATCCCAAGAAAATACCACTTGAACTTCAAAATCCCAAATATGTTATTTCCAATAAAATGAGTTGTCAATTGCTTTATTGTTCTGGTTAATTCCATCACTGTTATTGTCAACAGGATTTTGAAGTTCAAGAAGCATTTTTCTGCATTTTCCCTATTAAATTATGGGCCGATGACAATAATGAATATATGTGTGTGTATCTATATAATAATAATAATAATAATAATAATAATAATGATAACAATATTATTATTAGCAAAATATTTTTAACAACAAGTAAAACCTTATAGAATACAAGAAGATAGAATAATATTTAACATAAATTATCAAACAATAGTAATTCCAAAAATCAAATGAGACCCTTATACTATATATTAGTTAAATTCAATTATAAAAAAAAAATATAGATTTCGAAAATACCATGCACTTGTAGGTGCATGAGCAAATATAATGGTAGCAAAATATAATGTTTGACCACCATAATTATGGAAGAAGAAAAATAAAATAGTAAGAATGGGAAGTGTAGGAAAATATACATATGGTAGAACTAGAAGCAAAAAATATACATGTACAAATAGGAGAATATAAATTATTAATACAAGAATCAAATCAATATAATGAACCATAATGTAATGTAATATTTGGATTAGGTTTCCTTGAACAATATTATCTAATATATCTAGTAAAGAAAGCCTTAGTATTAACCACACCCTGTAAACATGAAGCATTGAGAATAAGAATAACTAGACCTTATAGAAGAAAATATGAAAAATTTGAAAAGAAAACAAATGACAATGAAGTATGTAATATCGTGAATTTATTGTAACAAAATTCTTCGTACAAAGTATGTATACAATGAAATGAAATGATGAGTTTTGGTCAAGACACGTGTTAGTACAAGAGTTAAGCACATGGAATTAATATTTAATTCATCCCTAAGGCTCCTAATTTTTGGCCACAATGGAAGAATAAATGTATGGGCTAAATGGGAATTCTAAATACCATGAGAGAATGATAAAATTTGGTCAATAAAATGACATCACCAAGCTTCCTATGCATGCTCAATTTTCGGCAAAGAGAGGAGAGAATGAGTAAAGACGTTTTGCCTTATGAAAACTTAGCACAAAAGAGGTAACATGTAGATATCATTTGAACATTAACCATTGGTCAACAAAGGACAACATGAAAGCTAATTGAATAAGGCCATTTTCGGCCAAATTGTGAGAAGGAAGAGAAATAGAAACGATATGGTCAATAATCAATTAATAAAAAGAATAAGGTGCAGATTGGTCAACAAAATATTATGCTAGAGCCTTTGGACATATAAATGTTTTGAAGAGAGCAAACATATCAATGAACAATTGAAAGGAAGTAAAAATATCAATGAATAATTTAAAACTTTGGCGAATAGACCAAAATGGGAATTGTGCTACTTTCACAAGTTTTAAATTCTTCATTGGTATTTTTGCTCTATTTCAATTGTTCATTGGTATTTTTGCTCCATTCAAAACATTTCTGTCCTCGCTCCTAGCGTAATATGTAACATCCCAAATTTTGGGGATTTGAAATTTGAAGTAATATTTGGAAATTTAGGCTTATTTTCCCCTTAATTAATTTATTTTGGGAAAAGAATAAATAAGAGATAATTTGTGGCTTAAAATGCTTGGAATCAATATTATTTGGCCAAATGATTTAAAATAATTATTGGGGGGATTAAGAATTTAATTTTCCTTGTAATATTTTTGAAATAAAATTTTAAGGCCTAAAGAAATTATTCAAGAAAAGAATAAATCCAAGGATTAATTACAAGGGATAGATTATGGCTCAATATTTGTTAGAAAAGGAGAATGTAGGAATTAGTTGTGTTTTGTGTTTTGGATCATACAAGCAAAGCACCCATTCTCTTATAACTCAAGACACCTTCGGCCCAATACATATAACACACTCATTCATTGTTATTTGTTCGGCCCAATGCTCCCTCTCCGCCACCAGAGAAAAAAAAAAGAAAAAAAAAACACAACATGAAAACGCAGAAGCAACACACCAGCCTTAATACCCATCATAGTGTCCCAACAATAGAACCCAAAGAGATGCATGTCTGCCACGTAATAACCTCACTTCACTCATTTATTTCCTGACAGCTTATATGCACATGACACACACATTCCATTTTCTTTCACTTATATATACACACACACCCTCTCCGTCCAGTCTGTTCTATCTCACTTCTTTTATTCTCCTCTCTTCGGTCAGTCACGCAATCACAGAGGGCAGCAATATCAGTAAAAGCTAATCACTCTATCCTTCCACCATGACTCTTAAGCGCCACGCCATAAACCTATGTGTATTCCCATCTCGGACTAAACCCTCAGTTTGTTATATATTCACTACTCCTCGGCTTCTCATCCTTCACATTCGTTCAACCAGAACAGAAGGCTGAGAACACTACAGAAGCTGAGAGAGAGAGAGAGAGAGAGAGAGAGAGAGAGAGAAGAGAGAGTTCCAGCCCTTTTCGTTTGCTCTGCACCTAGCACCAAAAAAAGATGTGAGTCCCAAATCCTTGTTCTTCACTTGTATGTTCAATTGCTTCTGTTTGGGGATGAATCGAATGCTTGTTGTATCTAAGTGTTGGACGTTGATGAATTCAAAAAAAAAAAGGATGGACCTGATCGTATTTGAGCTAAAATACGCATAGATTAGATGCTTAATTGGGTGCATTGCTGCATGATGAAAAGGGAAGAAAAAAAGAAACTAGCTGCTATATATATATATATATATATAAATGATTAGAGAAAAAGAAGCTTATGATTATATGTTGTTGCTGATATAACTACGATGTATTCGAGATATGCATAATAAACCCATATCGCTTTTGTGAAAAGAGAAAGAAGGTTCTTTGTCATCGTGTATAATATATATATATATATATATATGTGTGTGTGTGTGTGTGTGTGTGTGTGTGTGTGTGTGTGTGTGTGTGTGTAATGATGAAGATGGAATATCACCTAGAGGGGGTGAATAGGTGATCTCAAAAACTTTTCGAGAGTAACAAACAAGCGCAAGTAAAACAAAGACAGAGAAGGGAAATAGACACAGAGCAATTTATACTGGTTTGGTCTAACACTTCGACCTACATCTAGTCCCCAAGCACACCTTGGGATTTCCACTAACTCTTCAAATACGTATACAATTACACACTCTGTAACTTAGCATGATCCTTTCACACTCGGACTCACTCTCCCTTACAAGTTGTAGTCATACACCCACACTTAAGGTTCCACAACCTTAAGATTTAACTACTACACAGAGAATCAAATAGTGTTTAAACTCCTCACGAGTAGATAAATGATAAATACTGAAGTACAAGATATCTGAAGATATTAATGAGATGAAACAGTAGATTGCAATAAGTTTGAATTGAATGCACAATGTTTCGGTATTTGGTGAATTCAATGCTCCCAGTATTTATAGATGTTACAATTAATGACCGTTGGAGAAGCTTGAAGATTAACTGTTGAAACTCTTGAATATATCTGTTAGACAGATGAGGCTCGGTTAATACTTTCGCTGTTTAATAATCCAGGTGGATTTGCAGTCACGACATTCTCTTCATTCCTTTTGTTTTGCCCGTTGAGAAATAGCATTAAATGTGCAAATGGAATTGCATCAGAAGCTTTAGAATGATCAGAGGATTGGTTATCGTGAATATGACTCGATTTGGGAACTGCATTAAATGCTTCTCTGACACAAATTGCTTTATGACAATTTGTTGTTAATCCATGATATAATTATCTGAAACTCATTAGCACACTGATTAAAAGCAATTAGGAATAGTAACGAGTAATGATATGTAAAAATGAAATCACACACGATGATTTAGGATATACGAAGGCGGTGATTTTGAAAACAAAGGATGATCATGCTCGAGCATGACTGTTGGTACGCTCGGGCAACCAAGAAGAAAACATATTATAAGTGTAGAAAATCACCTTATGCTCGAGCATTATTGAGCGCACTCAACTATGTTTGCTCGGGCATGCCTCTAATGGAGCATTTGAAAACATCATCTATAGCTGATGCTCGAGCAACTGAGACTCCATGTTGGGCATCATTCTGAACCAGTGTCGTTAATGCTCGAGCATTCCAGAGATAATGCTCGGGCATAAGTCACACAGAAGCGATAGCGAAGAGGCTTAGCTATACTGCTCGAGCATTACATTTCCCTTGCTTGAGCATGTCATAATCATGCTCAGGCACAAGTCATTAAGAGATAAGCAATGAAGAGTATATTGATACTACTCAAGCATACTGCTTACCTCTGCTCGAGCATCCTGCTCAAGCATGCCTTACACTCTGCTCGGGCATGGCTTTTAACTTTACAAATTTTGCTATTACCTCGATGATGCTCGGGCACACCAGTTACTCTGCTCAAGCATGACTGGATCAATTGTGAAATTATGCTTGGGCATCATGTTCTTTGCTCGAGTAGCCTTTCTGAAACACTTAAACAATTCATTAAATTGAGTATGCTTGGGCATGAACTAACTCGTGCTCGAGGAACCCACAACTTAGACACAGATTACTTAATTCAATAACTTAGAGTTTGTGATCATCAAAACACTGAGAACTGACAAATGATACCTTACTGATATATAAGTAAGAGTTTGTTGTCATAAGAATGCTTATGTGTATATATATATTGTTATGGACTCATAGATTGGGCCCAGATATGATGTGGCTCAGCAAAGGCACTTTATGGCAGAATCCTTCCACAATCAGGTAAAACGCTAATCACTCTGTAATCTCGGCACTAATCACGAACAATATAGCTAGTGGAGTAGGCATGCACAGTGAGTGGAGCAGACACTCGGATGCGCACAACACAAGGGCCAAAACCCTAGAGGTAATCCTTATAAATAGGAGATTAACCTCACAGGTGCATACACTTTATTCATATCCTTTTACTATTCAGTCTTACTGTGCACACACCCCACCCCCTTTGGCTGACCGCCATTATCGTGTAGCACAGTGATCTCTTGGTGTTCTTAGGTGTCTTCCTCATAGACATCGTAGAAAAATCACACTCTCTTTGGTGTTACCTTATATACATCTCGGAGAGCATAACTAATCCTATATAAATCATCTACTAACCCCTTGATGTTAGACATCTATGTTCTTACAACAGAACATTAGCGCCGACCATGGGGATCCATAAAGTTTGATTCCCAAACCACTGATAATGACAGCAAACACCAGAAGCCATAGTTAGAACCCTCGACAGGACCAGTTGCCGGAGGAACAACCACAACCTTAGCAAAATCAGGAACCAACAATCCAATATGAGGATTCAGTTACTCCAGATCCTAACTAAGTCTGGGTGGAGGCGGAGCCGGAGACAGCGGACACTGCAACCTCTCCAACCTTGTAACTGTTCATCCAGCCAGTAGTCCAGCCACAAGTCCCTCCTCTTGAGTTTCAAATTGAGAACGCCGATATCTGCATGTTGCATAACACGCTGGGATCGTTGTTACAACATATGGAGGATATGGAGACCCATCAACACTTTAGAGGCAAGAAGATATCTGACTTATACAAAAGGACATGGAATGCTGTAACACCCTCTGAAGGCAGGAGGAAGGACGACGAATGCAACAGTTGCTAGATGAGCGTGCTAGACGGGTGGAAAACCCAAATCATAGTACAAGCTGAGATGCCGCTAGTCCCAACTAGGCCTATATCCTCATCCGAGATACGGATCGAGATGTTGATGGCCCAAGCTGGGCTAATGCTTCAGCTTCAGCTCATGTAAGTGTTGGAGTACACGGGCAAATCACGTAGAAGAAAATTTGGCTGGCTATGACAGCGCCTAGACTCTCGGAGGAGAGACCCGGAGAATGCAATTGCTAGAGGAACACATCAAGCAACTCGAAAACCCTACACGAAACATCGACCAAGATGCTAGTGGACCCAGTAGGGTTAGCATTACAACCGCCACGCAAATTGACACTGGCGGCCTTTGGGTTGATCATACTGAATAAGACCAGGCTCGAATCCCAGAGGTTCGAATCTCAAATTTAGCATGTGAAAAGGAGAAGGAGCCCATCAAAAGCCGAGAAGCTGGTAAGGAAGATATGGCACCTCCATCACAAAGTGTCCTGGGACATATGTAAGAAAATCTGGCAGAGAGAGACACAGAATTCCTTTCTCAGATGAGATCATGGCCACTATGTATCCTAAAGGCTTGGATTCTAAGTACTTGGCAAAGCATCATGGGACCCAAGACCCGCAAGTCTATGTCAATAATTTCAACATGGAAATCATGGTAAAGGGGTTTGGAGGGCATATCATACCCTGGCTATTTGCGAGAACTTTGCGTGGGGTGGTACAGATATGGTTTCACTCATTGCTGCTGAAATCGATCTAGGATATGGAAACTCTAGAGCAGAAGTTTTTGTTGAATTTTGCGGCCAGCAGAAAGCAACCAAAGACTGAGTTCTAATTTGTCTAGGTGAGGCAATCATCAAGAGAAACGTTGCAGAAGTATTTGGATCGCTTCAAAGACGTAGCTCTCTAGGTACCGGGTTTAAAGGATGACGTGCATTTACATCTGGCCATAGCCGGCTTGGATGTTTCATCACGGTTGAAGAAATCAATCATGAAACGACGCGTCGATTCGTTGACAGATTTCCAAGATCGACCCAAGCAATACCTGGAGTTGGAGCAGATGGAAATGTCAAGCCATGCGGTGAAAGATGGGGGAAAGAGTTTGCCTTTAAAGGAAAAAGAGCAACCGAGGAGGTTTTCAAAGGGGAAGGAAGAGTAAAACCATCAGAAGCACGAATCCAACAGGCGAAATTCGGATAGTAAGTACCAGGGGAGAAAAGTGACCCAAAAGCGAAATACAGAAACTACACTCCTTTGAACATATCACGAGCACGAGTTTGGAAGGAGGTGGCTCAGACCGAGCTGAAAAAAGTGGAACGACCTTGGCCTTCCTACAGCAGACCAGGAATAGATCAATCCCGGTATTGCGCATTTCATGATAGCCCAGGACATACTACGAACCAATGTTATCACCTCCGAGATGCTTAGAGAAGTTCGTTTGAGAGGGGAAGTTGCGGTAGTATGTGATAGAAACCCTGGGACAGAAAAGTAAGCACAAAGAACGAAGCCACAGTGAGAGTCCCATTTGGGAGAAGAAGAAGAAGACGAACGAGAAAAGGAGAAAGCGATAAATGATGATGACAAGTTTCTGGAGGCCGATTTCGAGTGCAATTAAATGATTATTGATTAAGTTGCATTGGCCTATTGATAGGCAAGTTTTGTAATAACGGCGATGCCTTCCTTCAATCAATGAGATTAACCTTTTTCAAATGGAGATTTGTAGAATGATGAAGCTGAAATTATGGTTAAAACATATTCCTTCAGGGTGCGATAAAGCCGAGATAACGATTAAAATGTATTCCTTCGGGATGCCGTAAAGCCGAAATAACGGTTAAAATGTGTTTCCTTTAGGACGCGGTGAAGCTGAAATAACAGTTAAAACGTATTTCTTCGGGATACGGTAAAGCCGAAATAACGGTTAAAACATGTTTCCTTCAGGACGCAGTAAAGCTGAAATAACGGTTAAAATGTGTTTCCTTCGGGACGCGATAAATCTGAAATGATGGTTAAAATGTATTCCTTCGGGATGCGGTATAGCCAAAATGACAGTTAAAATGTATTCTTTCGGGATGCGGTAAAGCCAAAATTATGGTTAAAACGTATTCCTTCGGGATGCAGTAAAGCCGAAATAACGGTTAAAACGTGTTTCCTTTGGGATGCGGTAAAGCCAAAATAACGGTTAAAGCGTATTCCTTCGGGATGCGGTAAAGCCGAGATAACGGTTAAAACATACTCCCTCTGGTCCTATTATAAGACACCAACTAGTAATTTTATTTGGTCCTTGGCACTTGCTTGTTTCCAATGAGCGTTAATTATTTATTTCCATGTCTACCTATAATTAATGAGGGTACTGTGTGAGAGTAATAATTAATATAATATTAGAGTTTAGTGCAATTAGTAGGGGTAACATTGGAAGTTACTTAAATTGTAAGGCAACTTTATTGACTTTAACTGTTTTTATTGGTTTGTGAGAAAAGTTAATTGGTGCCTTATAATAAAGACCAGAGGGAGTATTCTTTCAGGATGCGGTAAAGCCAAAATTATGGTTAAAACGTATTCCCTTTGGGATGCGGTAAAGCTGAAATAACAGTTAAAACGTATTCCTTCGGGATGTGGTAAAGCCAAAATAATGGTTAAAACATGCTTCCTTCTGGATGTGGTAAAGCCGAAATGACGTTTAAAACATATTCCTTTGGGATGCGGTAAAGCCGAGATAACGGTTCAAATGTATTCCTTCGAGATGCGGTAAAGCCAAAATGACGGTTAAAACATATTCCTTTGGATGCGGTAAAGCCGAGATAACGGTTAAAACATATTCCTTCGGGATGCGGTAAAGCCGAAATTATGGTTAAAACGTATTCCTTCAGGATACAGTAAAGCTGAAATAATGGTTAAAACGTGTTTCCTTTGGGACAGGGTCGAGCCAAAATAACGGTTAAAACGTATTCCTTCGAGATGCAGTAAAGCCGAGATAATTGTTAAAACGTATTCCTTGGGGAGGCGGTAAAGCCGAAATAACGGTTAAAACCTATTCCTTCGGGATGCGGTAAAGCCGAAATTATGGTTAAAACGTATTCCTTCAGGATATGGTAAAGCCGAAATAAGAGTTAAAACGTATTCCTTTAGGATGTGGTAAAGCCGAGATATGGTTAAAACGTATTCCTTCCAGATGCAGTAAAGCTGAGATAACGGTTAAAACGTATCTCCTTTAGGACGTAGTAAAGCCGAAAATAAAGGTTAAAACATGTTCCTTCGGGACGCGGTAAATCTGAAATGCCTTTGTGGCCTTGATACATCAAAACTTGGGGTAACAAAGCAAACTGTCATGATGACCCTGACAAGTCAAAATGCTTAGAGTTTGGTTACGACACTGAACCTAAACATGTGATGGGTTGTTCTTACTCCGAGATAAATTCTGGTCAACCATGCCGGAGCGTGTAGTTCTTGGGTGGTCTCGGACATGTGTTTTGCGCAATAAGTTCTTGACTCTGGCCAAGTCATGCAATGGAACTTCAAAGGCAAATTCAAGTTTACAAAGTGCAATGAATGCAACAAGGATAAAGCTTGGCTTAATGTGCAAAGTTTACGACAACGTAAGTATCTTTCCATTGATGGTTGAATTACTTACACGATATCCTTACAGGAACATAAATCGGGTTATCAACCCAAGAAAGAATTACAAGAAATAAAGCCGTAAGCTCTAGTAACTTGAGCAAAATATCCAACTCCGAAGGCAGTGAGAAAGTCAGAAAGTACAGCAGTTAGGCAGAATTTACAAGTTTGCAATGGGGCAACTGAACTCCCTGGTGTTGGACAAGCTTCAGATGATCATCGTGTGATGAAAATTGATAAATATATCTGAACCCACGTGAAGTGTTGAGCTGTGTGGATGAAGACTGGCAAATATATTTGAATTGGGAGGCTAGCAAGAGGGAGCTCAGTGTCATGTTGAACCTCTTCACCTCTGTCTTCCCCTTGGTTCCCCTCAAATTGGCTCCCCGAAACAGTGTCGAGGGAGGGAAAGAGCTGGACTATCTTATCTCCAATAATATAAGACATACAGTCCATCAGGAGGCGTTGAAGTTAGCTTCAGGATTTAAGAGCCGAATTTGAGCCAGGTGTTTTCAAAAGACTCCCCAACTACTTTCTTTATTGTCGTATCCTTTTCCTCAATAGCGGCATCTAAGGCATCCCAGCAGCCGTTTAGCTGAGCTCGAATTTCATTCTGGTCCTGCTGCAATAGCCTTATAGTGGACTTATCCTTAGCATGAACTTCGTGAAATTGGCGCAGATGAAAGACTGCCTTGTTCAAATCTGTTCTGGTTACCTCGCCTCTTTCTGCATCTTATCCCTTGCGGCTTCAGCAGCCTTTACTTGACTCAAAGCATCAGATTTCACCGCCTTCGTTAGACATTTGTGCTCTCCTGCTTCTAATTCCAACCTTTGTAACTCGGTAGCTTGTGTAGCATACTGTGAATTCACAGTGACCAGAGTTTGGGCTAAGCCAGCAAACTATAAGGCACATTGCTCTAACTCGGCAATTCTCTTCAGCTCGACACTACCATACTTGGTTGATTCAGAGAAGCGTTCTGGATGGCAGATAGCCAAACGAAGCTCGGTAGGGACATTATGGCTCCAGACAACACCGCAGGGGAACTTCGGGGTTGATGGAGGAGGAAGCGGAAGATTTGTAGTAGAAGGAAGGATGAGAACCTTGGCGATGGGCGCTTTGATTGCATCAGGTTCTTTGGATTTTTGGGAGGAGCTTGATGAGCCAACTTTTGTTTTCTTAACCAGATTCACTTGGCCACCCTCTTTAGTACCTGAAGCGACAGATGGTGGTGCGACCCTTTTCTTGTCGGCCCCAGGTTTTGTAAGGCCAGTGTTGGCTAAGGCAACAGAAAAGAAGGGCATTTGTCCCATAGTTTGATCTGCAAAACAAAAACAGATGATTAGTCATTCATCTAAAAATCAAGCATTATGCAATGCGACATGGAGAAAACAGGTACCCATACTCGCCACAAGTCATCTTTTGGCTTGGGATTGTGGGATGTGGTCGGCCGAGTTCAATGGGCCGTGTTCTATGATATGATGCTTAAGAACGGATATTGTCTCGTGCTCAGCATCAGAAAGGTTGTCAGCATGAAACTCAAAATCGGAAGGAAAGAGTTCATGGTGACCATAATTCCAATATAAGGGAAATTTTTCCTCTACCTCCTGACAGAGATTGCCGTAATCTCCCAAAATAACCAGATTAGAAAAGGATTTGCAGTATAATGTAACCTAGGTCCTTTCCCAACGAATTGATCGGTTCAATTCGCACGACAAGAATAAAACAAAGTGATGATAAATGGGGGTTTTTTTTATTCGAGAATAATATTAAAGACGAAGTAACGAGAGACAAAACGAAATAACACGAATTGAACGAAAACGAGAGGATTAAAGGATCAACCCACGATTTCGGATTCACCCACTACCCTTCCTCGAACGAAACAGATTTATAACCGAACTCGTAATCGACTCTAGATAAACCGAAATCTCGCATTTGTCTAGAAATTCCCTCAACCGAACAATCGTTCGGAATTTGTTGAATCAATGGTGCACCTCTGTAGGATCGTACAGAAATACTAAAACCCAGTCTGAACTTCATCCTTGGGAAATATCGATTTGGGTTTTTAATCAAAAACCCAATCCGAACCAAAAATCAAATCTGATTAAGGGTTACAGAAACGAGTTATACGGTTACCGATTAGGCGCGCATGTATGTTGTACTTGTAACTTATTGTATTTGTAAGTAAGTTATCTTATTGTATGAATTAATTTAGGTGTTGTAGTCATAGTAATCATTAATTAAGAGGCCAAATAGCTCATGGTGAATAATATTTGTATTCTTTTTCCAATTCAATTTATTCAAATAATTGTTCATAGCTTGTAGCTTAAAGTATCGACTTTTATGTGCTTGGATTGGGTGGTGGATTTTTGTATATATATAATCGGGAAGAACAGCAGGGAAAAATTCGGGAAAATTTAGACCGGAAATAATAAGACGGTCTTAAATGTTCACTTGTTAAGACCGGATGTAATTTTATGATCGGTCTTAAAGGTCATGACCACTTTTGAGTTTTGATATTAAACCCGATATTAAAAGTTGGTCTTTTAAGACCAGTATATTTAGACATCCGGTCTTCAATCAAAATCTTTAAGACCGGATGTATTTATCATCCACTCTTGAAAGTCAGTCTTTTAAGACCGTGTATAATTAGTTGTCTGGTCTTAGAAGCCGCTATTTTTCAAACCGTATGTGTTTTGTCCGGTCTTATAATTCCGATCTTTTAAGAAGGGCCTATTTTTTGGCTGGTCTTAAAAGTTAAGCTTTAGGACCGAACAAAAAATATTTCGGCTTCATTTAGTACAACTTTTAAAACCCAAGTTTTTAAATGTCCGGTCTTAAAAGAGTTTCTTTAAGACTGGTTCGAGTCCGGTCTTAAATGGTAGACTTTTAATACCAGCTGGAACAAGACCGGTCGCATGTCCGGTCTTACGACCCCTCTTTTGTCCGGTCTTAAAAGCCTTTTTTGCACTAGTGTTTGGTGTTACCTCATATACATCTCGGAGAGCATAACTGATCCTATATAAATCATCTACTAACCCCTTGAGGTTAGACATCTGTGTTCTTACAACAGAACATATATATTGCTTTGTTGTTGTTGTTTTTTTTTTTTTGCACATTGCTGCATATAGGTGAGAGGAAAAACAATTGTTGTGTGTGAAGGTATATATATAACTTTTTATACACACACATATATATATATAAGTGTAATCATTTAAAAGATAAGAATTAAAAAGCTGTCAGTTATCTTTTTCTTAGTGAAATACCTTCATACGCAAGTCATATGTAAAAACACACGCGTTGCTAATGATAATAGAAAGGGTCCACTGTACAAGAATTTGCTATCTTAATGATATAAACCTATACATTTACACATACCGCCGGAATATAAAGCATAGGATTAAAGTTTAAAAAATGTCATATATATATATATATATATATATTCACATATGCAGCTCCAAAATATTTCCTCAAGAAATCCTCAAACAAAAGATACATGATATATATATATATATATATATATAGATGCTTTGGGAAAATCATGAGAAACATTATATGCATTAAAGAAAAATTTATATGGTATTGGTATTTATTAAACTCCTAATTTAAAGTGTTAGGATAGCCTCTGAGGGTTTAAATTAATTGTAGAAAAATAATAATAAACAATAAAATAATAATAATAACAATAATAATAATTAATTATTATTATTAGGAGAGGGAATAAGTAACAAAAAAGATAAATAAACAATAATAAATAGTATTATTATTTATTAAAAAGGGGATTATTATTAAGGGAATTTTTAGGGATTAATTACTATTTTTAATCCTCTAACAATAATTCGTGTAGCTAGTTACTTTGCGACGCAAAAAATAACTAATGACAATGATAAACATCTATAGTTATACCTTGACATCTCTACCGATCACAACACCTTCGGAAAAAGTTAAGGATTCAAGCTTGAGGTGGGTAACTGTTATCTTATTAACTTGTATGTATGTATTCATGTATTACTAACCATGTTTGCTAGATAATTTGCATATGTGTATCCTGGCTATGGATTAGGATTGCGTGTCTCATAAGGCTGCGTGTCCTAAAGGGCTGCAGTCGTTGGCCGATAACTGCTGTTACGGTGCAACTTATTTACTGTGAATTATTCTATGCTTAACATGTGATATGTTGTCATTTATATTTCATACTTGCATATAAGATTAACCATTACCCTGGGGTTCATTCATTTGAACTCCAGATCGCATGAAAGAGACAGGTAATGGTTCGGGATCAAGAGGCAAAATACAGCTGTAAGGATTACAACAGAAAGAACTTTTTGAAAAAATATTAGTAGACGGACTGTATTAATTCGTTTATTATTTGTCTATTTTTGGATTAATGTATTAACCTCCCACTATGGGATAAATATCACTTGTGATAGGATAGATTCGAATCGTGAAAAATTTATCTCCATGTTTTCAAACCAAGTTAATTTAAGAGAAGTTTTATTCCGTAATTAAGTCGTCCAAACTATTTCAATACATGTGCACTTAAACTCTGATAAATAAAAGCATATTTAGGACAGGCGTCACATAATACTTCGTTGGCCAATTTGCACCCTAACCCTTAATAAAATGTAATTAATGAGATTCCCAATCAAGCATGATATATTGGCTAGGTGGCAAGTAAGAAGAAGGGAATATTCAATGATCAAAGAGTATGTGCTTTAAGTCAAATGAGTAGCCTTCAAGTAATTCATAAAGCCATGGATTTTTGCTAAGTGTACACAAAGGGAAAGCATCGAATTTTGTCATGTGATTGAAGATGATTCAAGAAGCAATATATACTGAGTATTTTCGGCCAAACTAGGAGAAAAAGGAGATCAAATGATCAATATAATTATGAATATAGCACATGTCCAAGATCAAAGTGAATGGTTATTTATTAACATCCCACACTTTTTTAAGCTGCAAATTAATGAAAGAATTTATAGAATTCACATACTGAGTATTTGGGTTAATGATTTTCCTTTGTTTACGTAAATGATGTTGAGCACATTCAAAATTATATTTTCGTCAGCCTTTTACAAATTATTCTCTCAAAATATTTCCTACTTGATAATTTTAGGATCTAAACAATATAGAGCTACTTTTTACGTTCCAAACTATTTTTATGCTACATAAGTGACCACCTATTTGTAGTTATCTTGAATGCCCAAGTTGAAAAGTAATCTCTAATTTTTCTCTTTAGGTTAATATTAGATAATTATCTATATAAAATTTGATTATTTGGATTGTTAAAAATTTAGGCGAGTTAAAAAAGTTATCATGGTCATGAGAAGATTTATTGAGCTGTCATGGCTACATATGAAAATTTCGTATTTAAATTTTTATAATACATTACATATTTTAATTTATCCCATTCAGATTTTTAACTAGTTTTAGTCTTTTAGATTTAAAAAATGGGTAAGAAAATTATAATAATGTAACATGGTGGCCAAATATAATAATAGTAATATTAAATAGTTTAATTTATCGAATATAAAACATTGCCAAGTGACATTCAAGTAGGCATTCAACTTGTCTTACAACAACCTACCTCAATGTTCTTTTCTTTTTTTTTTTTTTTTTATTAACAAGTGGCCCTCCTTTTGTAACCCAATTGTCACGTACAGCCCTGCCAATGCCATTCATGTTATATAAGTAATAGATATTTTGCTATTTAACTATACAATATTAAAATAGGTAAACAATTTGGTCGGTTAAGTAAGGTCTCGAGTTCTAGCCTTGTGAATACAAAAAAAACCCCACTGCAAGAATCTTCCACTATAGTCAAATGCGCGACTTGGGTCTTATTCAGATTAGTCAATGTAAAACTTTGGATACCGGATGGGCAACAACAAAAAACAACCTATTTTAACGAATATTGAACTAAGGCATAAAGGCCATAAAGATGCTTTACTAATCACTAGGTTAAGTCCTTTTTATCAACATCATTTTACTTCCATACATTAATTATTTCCTCAGACAACTTAAAAAACTAAATAGTACAATAGCCTACAAAAGGCCCGATAGCAGTCATGTTTGAGGGGAGGGGATGGGAGGGGGAGAACTCGTTAATAGAAAGAATATTCCTTTTTTGTTGAGAGAGTATTTTTAGAATATTAAAAATTTTCTAAAAGCTATTTAGTAAATGCAGAAAAAATTTCTCTCTTCTACGATGAGGAGCGAGAACTAGATGAGTAAGGCCCCTGTAGAAGTCTCGATTTGTAAATACAGCTCCCGTGATTCAATTATGTAGAGCAAAAGGCGGTTTAATTTGGCAGGCGAATGAAATGAATTCAAAATCATCCCTACTGGTGTTGCCGATGCTGCCGATGATTCCAAAGACGGATTCAACGGGCATTTTATTACTCCTAATGCTAAAGGAGGACGCCTTTCCAGGAAAAGGAAAAGATCGCACCCAAAAACTAATGAAGAGAAACACCATCCGACGACAGATGTTCTCCTCACAGGCGAGGTGATCTATCGGTGCTTTTTGCAGGATATCTCGCCAGCATCTCTCTTCAAAGATCTGTCAATCCACCACCTAAAGCTATGGACCACCAGCTGTGTCCTGCTCAAACTGAAGGATAGGTATGGAGCTGAGGTCGATGCTGATTTATATGTTTCTCATCCTTCTCCTACTGTTCTGTACTTGATAATCAGTCAGCCATTCATATTGCTTCTAATCCGACATTTCATGAACGTACAAAGCATCTTGAGTTTGATTGCCACTATGTTCGAGAAAAGGTTCAAGCTGGGCTCATTCGACTTCTTCCTGTTCGCAGTATTAATCAGCTTGCCGAAATTTTTACTAAGCCTCTTGACCCTCAACCTTTTCATGGTTTCGTCTCTAGGCTTGGCATGATCAGTATATACACCCCAGCTTGTGGGGATAATGGAGTCTGTTACTTAATTGAATTCAGTTACATTGTTACTTAATTGAATTCAGTTACATTGTAACTTAATTAGTTAGATTATTAGTTACTTTGGCTATGTACTGAGTTGTCAGGTGTGTATAAATAGAGCATACTGTACAGTGTAAACTTTAACTTCAATGAGAATATTTCTTTTCTTCTCCAATCCTCATTGTCGTGTTATGGAAGAAAATCTGTTTAACAAAATGAAAGTTTTTTTTTTAGGAGTAAAATATTGTAATGTGATTTATTTTGATTAGCTTTTGGAAGAAGATGTGTTTAACAAAATGAAACTTGTTCAATAATTAATCAAAAGGGTTCATGTATAAATTTATCACATAAGCTTTTGTTGAGGAACAATGTTAACCTACAAGTTTTTTTAGGTTTGATATTATCCCAGAATTGTTAAAAAATGTTACATCGTTAAAAAGTTAATAGTCAATGTCAATTTTTTAATGATCAACATTAATTTTTTAACGCTATAAAGCAAAATTCCTATGTTTTCAAATTCATATTTTTAAATTTTTATTTTTCAACAGGTTCTATATTCATTTAATCAATAGATAATTTAACTAATGAATATATCATGAAGATGTTAGATTTATATTATAAAGTATTAACATTGATATTAATTAAACTCTTTTTATAAAAATAAAAACCAAACCATTCCATGTTTTTTTAAGACATAATAGATTATTTATTTTTTTAAAAAAACATTATTAAAATTAAATGAATTTTTTAAGCCACATAAATTTCTTCTAAAATAAAAATCAATCATATAAAATCTTATGGTTTAACATATATAATAGATTATAAACAACCTTGAGTTTTGTTAAAATTAAAAAAAAAAATTAATTAAAATTTTAGTTGATTTTAATAACTTATAATTTTGACAAAATTGAAGAATGCATAATTTTTTCCCATAGTGAAATTTATAATTTGGTATTAGTTTTAAAAATAGAATGTGGGACATAATATAGGAGGGAATGTAGATGATTTTCTTAGGAGTATTTTAGTTTTTGTAATTTTTATATTTAATATTTCTAAATAATTATAATTTTATGGTCCTTCTTAATAAATATATTTTTCTCCAGATTCTTCTTCCTAATTTTCCTAAAGATTTATTTTATATACCTTTGTCATGAATTATTTATTTAGTATGATGTATTTATTTGTGCCTGCGTTCATGATATTTTATGATCGACTTGGAATTATCTTGATGCTATATATTTTCATAAAGGTGGGCCAAAACAATGCTAGCATATATTTGAGAAGTTATTCATCAGTGTTTTTTTTTTTTTTTTTCTTTTGAGTTTCTCCAGGCGTATTAACATTTCGTCCTTAATTTAAAATACAAAATACAAAATATCTAAAAAATAAATAAGAATAATTCTTAAATTCAAATATAAATTATTGTTAGGTAAATTATTATGCTTTCTAAAATTTAAATTTGAATAACACATAAGAAGTTAAGATAGTGGTAAATAATAATAAAATTGAAATTTCAAAAGTAAATAAAAATATCTAAAATTCAAAATAAAAGAATTCTATATCTAAAATAACTTAAAAAATATTAAAAAGTGAAAATTGCGCCGGTCCTACAATGAGAATCATATGGGAGCAAGTATTTGCTTGAAATTAATACTCCCTCCGATCTTAATTATACGATAATATTTGAGAATTGAGCTTGATTTTAATTATAGGACAAAGTTCTAATTTTTGTCAATTTCTTCCTAAAATACCTTTATTGATACTTTCTCAATAATAATTAAAAAAATGATAACTTAATATGTATCTATATATTCTATAAAGGAAATAATGCATGCAATTCATTAACGTCACATAAACCTCAATTCTACTATTTTTTGTTAATTTCTTCCTAAAATACCCCTATTGATAGATACTTTTTCAATAATTATTAGACACACTAATAATTTAATAATAATAATTTAATAATGTAACTATATATTCTATAAAGTAAGTAATGCTTGCAACTCATTAATGTCACATACACCTCAATTCTATTGTTTTATCAATTAATTTAATGATATGCTTATATTCTATCAAGTGAGATATTCTAATTTCTTTTTTCTTTTTTAAATAAAATAATTTTAAGATTTTTTTTAAAAAAATACTTTTCCTTTAGATCTGAAATGGATGGTTGGGTTTTATTTTTGAGGGATGGGCCCAAATTGCTTGGACAATGGGGATAGCGCGGCTCCATCCCATGATTCGAATTAGGCTCAATACATTAGCTGAAAGATTTTGAGGGCATGTTAGAAAAATAAATATAATTAACTAATTTAACTTCTATATTTAATTTCTTCAAAATCTCATAAATATGTCATATAATTAGGATCAGAAGGAGTATCACACCACGATATAAATAATAAAATTTGTTACAGAACATTGAAAACCACACGGGTATCATCACAATGGATACATGTTCATTTTCTCATTTAGTTTTAAAAAAAAAAATCTAAACTTTTAAAGCACAAAAAATACAATTTCTAACAAAGGAGTAAGAGTTTAATGAATGCTGTATGTAACTTAGTAATATCAATTTTTTTTTTCCTGACTATATAATTAATTGATTAATTTTATGAGCTGCAGATTCATGAATGAATTTAGAGAATTTGCATATTGGGTTGATGATTTTCCTTTGTTTATGCAGCATTTCGACCAATCATTCTTTTACAATATTTCCTAAAAGATGATTTTAGGATCTAAACAAGATAGAACTATTATTTAATTTTTTCCTAACTACATAATTAACTGATTAATTTTTTAAGCAGCAAATTAATGAAAGAATTTATAGAATTGACATACTGGGTATTTGGGTTAATGATTTTCCTTTGTTTATGTAAATGATGTTGAGCAATTCAAAATTATATTTTCATCAGCATTTTGACAAATTATTCTCTCAAAATATTTCCTGCCAGATAATTTTAGGATCTACACAATGGGATAGGATATTGTCACTACCATTTTTTTATCATTAGCACTTTTTCATCGTTAGATCAGAATCTCATCTACCTTTATCATTTCTCTCTTCTATTCAGATTCTAATTTAACGGTAAAAAAGTGGTAGTGACTTTGATAGTGACAAAAAATATGACAATATCCTATCCCCTAAAAATATATATCGCTATTTTTTATGTTCCAAACTATTTTTATGTTACATAAGTGACCACCTACTTCAGTGCCCGTGCATGGGTCTGTTCTAGTTATCTTGAATGCGCGAGTTGAAAAGTAATCTCTAATTTTTATCTTTAAGTTGATATTAGATAATTATCCACATAAAATTTGATTATTTGGATTGTTAAAAATTTAGACAAGTTAAAAAGTTATCATGGTCCTTAGAAAATTTATTAAGCTATCACGGCTATAGATGAGGATTTAGTATTTAAATTTTTGTAATACATTAACTATTTTAATTTATCCCATCTGCGTTCAGATTTTTAATTAGTGTTAGATTTTAAAAATAAATAAGAAAATAATAATAAGAATAATAATGTAATAGGTTGGCCATATATAATAATAGTAATACTAAATAATTTAATTTATCCAAATTAAGACACTGTACCTCAAGTGACATTCAACTTATCATACAACCACCTACTATTAATGTCCTTTTTTTCCCAACGAGTGGCCCTTCTATTATAGGCCACTTGTCATGTACAGCCCTACTAATATCATTCATATTATATAACTAATAGATATTATACTATTTAATTATTGAATTAAATATATGAGTTTCAACTGAATTCGTTTATATAAATTTTTCAATAAGTTACAATATTTTTCAAATTAGATAAATAAATATCAGCGAGCTAGTTAGTTAAGATCATAGATAACACCAAGATCACAGTAGAGAGATTACAAATCTTAAATTTTAAATAAGTTCAAAATTTTAACAAATTAAAGTATCAGCCGTCGTTGGATTTTTTATTTTTATTTTTGCCAACAATCGTGGAATATAATTGATAAAGGGAATGGCTTATCTCTTTATTAAATAAAATAATAAAGTAAAATTTTTAGATGAATGATCAATTAATTAATTGTAGAAATAATACAAACAACTCATCATGTTATCAAAAATTCTTTTCCATTATCCGTTTTATTTTTTTTAACTTACCCTCATTTCTTTCCTTTTTACTCTTGGTTTTTCGCCTCTGAGACAAATTGAAGATATGAAGAACACTAGTCTGACGATCGGAAGGAAGAGGAGAACAGGGGACGAGGAAGTGACATGGCAGCCGCCAGAGGACGGTTGGTGCAAAATGAACGTCGAAGCTGTTTGCACTAACGCATCAGGCACGCAACTGATTAGGGCTTGCGGAGGACTCTTGAGGAATCACCGAGGAACATTCCTACAAGGCTTTATGATGAAGACTAGTGAACCCGTGTCTGATTATACGCCGTCCACGAGCAACAACAACCTGAGTAGTAATGCTCAACTTTGGGGATGTATGCTCGGGTTGAAGATTGCTTGGGACTCCGGCATTAGAATGCTCGTCATTGAGATGACGAACTCTGCAGTGGCGGCGCTGCAGAAGCAAGCCGGCCACCAAGCGGTGGCCGGAGACTTGAGGGTGGAGAAGGAGATTGAACAATTGTTGGGGAGAGAGTGGGAAGTAAGAGTTTTGGTGGTTAAGTGTGAATACAATCTTGCTGCTTATAACTTGGCTCAGAACGCACTCTCTTGCATGCCTGGTTTCCATATGCTTCATTCTTTGCCTCAACATGTTCATGAAGTCGTGCTTCAAGAAGTTCCTCTACCACCTGAGAATATTAAAAAAATAAAATAAATGGTAACTAACGTATATATCCACATCACTGACCTCTAATGTCAATTTTTTTAGACTTATGGCCAAAAAAGTTCCATACTTATTTGTTAGATATTATTAATACGTTATTGATATATATTATTAGTTTTAGTTTCTTTTTAAGGGTTTAATTAGGTTTTTGCGGTCACCATGTATACTTCCAAGTTCCAACGGTGAATTCTTGTTGTGCATTGCGGTTATATTGATTAACGCCACAGTGAGATTTGTTAGGGTTTTCATTTTGTTTTTGTTTTCATTTTTTGGTCTTTTTGTTTTTGACAACTGATTTTGTTAGGATTTTTCGGCTCTTCTGATTTTTGACTATATGCAATTGAGCTTGAAGAGTTGAATCTCCTGGCCTGGGTAGTTTGCTTTTGTCATTAAGTATTTTTTTTTTTTTTTTTTGAACACTTTTGTCATTAAGTATTGAAAACACACACAAAGATTGAAACGCTGTTGATTTTTTTAGATTTTTTTTTTAATAAAAATTGACGGTTAATTTTTAAGGAAAATTAAAGAGAGGGACCATTTATCTTAATAAAAAATTGAAATATTTATATCTATACATTTACATATTAATTTCCCCTAATCATTTTTATTTCGAAACAAGTTGTTTGTTTGAGTTATTTAATTTCTATTCGTTTTATTTGTCGTGTTTTTATTTTCATACTCATAATTCAATTCATCATCAGATAAGAGACTGAAATGTTAATGTAGTTTAAAGGGTCGCAACAATAAATATAATATAAGATTAAAATTTATATTGGTTTCATCATGTTCACCTACAATTAAATCAATGAATTACGAAACAATATTTTCACTTATTAAATTATCAGTTCAAATTACTCATTGCTATTAATGTTTTTATTTTTTTCAATAATATTGATAGAAAACAAATATGTTTGATTACATTCACGATTAGAGCGGGAAAATGGGTTAGGCCCGTCAGGTCAACCCATTTAAGCCCTAGCCATTTAAGAGTTGGGCTTGGAAATTGGAGGTGTGAGTGAACTTTAGCCTGAAGGGCCAGCCCTAAAAGGCCAAGGGCTTACACGGGCCGGCCCATCGGGCCCTTTAATTTTTTTAAAAAAAAAGTTGAATACTTGTTGAAGTTGAACCCTTCAATAATTTATATTATTTTGTATTTGTTAAAGAGTTATTTATCCATTTAAGTACAAATGCATAATAACTATACTTTAATTTTATGATTTGGTTTATTATTTGTTACAAATAAAGATTATAGATGTGTTATTTTACCCCAAAAAAAAAAAAGATTATAGATGTATTCATGAAGCGGGAAAAGAAATTCATGATATTCTTACTCATGAACTAGAACCTACTACTCAAAGTGAATAACAATCAAATATCGTTGAAATTGATGATAGTGGCGAAGATGACGACAATATTAGTCACTGTACTAATGTCGCTTAGTGGTATACTTCTTATATTTTATATGAGTTATTTGTGAACATAGTTTGCTTTTGATTATAAGTTATTGACTGTGCTTATTTGTTGGATGATTTATGTTGTAATTTACTAATTATATTTCTCTGAAAATAAAACGGAGGAAAAGCAGTTAAAATTTGGAATAGTAATTTTTGGGCCCCGGAGGGCCGGCCCTGGCCTTGGTGCTCCCGGGCCAGGCTTTGAAAAATAGATGTTTTTCTTACCCCAAGCCCTGGAGGGCAAGCCTTGTTAGGCCCTAGCCCTTCACAGCCGGCCCTGGACACTACAAAAAAAAGGTCACTAGTCGCGATTAAAATGACGTATTTGTAGCGATTTTTGGCGTTACTAAGGCCATTGTCGTGGTTACATAAACCGCTACAAAATCTACCATGGCAGACCTATTTGTCGCAGTTTTAAAAATCCGCTACTCCATAAACATTGACCGCTACTATATCTGTAGCGGTTTTGATGACCGCCACTATATGCGGCTGATCTGACTCCTTGTTCGAACGTTAGTTGCGGTCACAAAACCGCTACAAATTTCAATTTGAGCAGCTTTGTAGCGGTTCCATAACCGCTGCTAGTTATATCAAAAAGTAGCACTAAACAATTGAAAATATTATGTAGCGGGCAGATAACCGCTACAAATTTCTTGCCAAATTTTGGGAAAATATTTTGCCGCCAACAGTTTGAATTCTTTGGAATATTAGTAGGGTGATTGACCGCTACAAATAAATCCCGCCATATTTTTGACAAAAAAAAAAATTGCCTCTATTTTTTCATTATTTTATATTTATAGCGATTAACAACCGCTACAAAATACTCCAGTCATTTTTCGAAAGTAGCTTTGGCGCGTTTTGTATCTTTGTTTGAATTTGTAGCGGTTGTTTAACCACTACAAATGCATGAAATTGAAAAAAAAAATTTAAAATTATTATAGTGATTAAGTAATTATTGGATTATTAATAATTTATATTTTTAGTGAAAATAAATAATATTCAAATTTGATATTTGATTATGTAAGGTTATTATCTAGGTTAAAACAATGAGAATATATAAGTATAATAACAACTAATTATGAGTTAATTAAAATAAAATTAATTCTTAAAAAAAGTGTGTGAAAGTGAATCCAATAATGTATGTGAAAGTAGAAAGAAAGTTGAAAAATAGATGTAATACAACTATAAAATAACAAAAGTTAGTAAAGGAAGAGTAGAAGAAAAAAGAAATATTTTGATAACCATTATATTTGATCCGGTTGAACGGCACTTACCCCCTTAAACACTTAACCTCTTTGAGAAACGGTAAAAATATGAGAGAAGACGGAGAGAAAACGTGCTTGAAAATGAAATTGGGGCATATTAATGAGGTTTGGTGGGGGTATTTATTTTGATATCTCGTGCGTACGTTTGTAGCGGTTGAGTGTTCGCTTTTGTAGCGGTTCTAATTAGTAGTAGTTACTAATGCTTATTTGTAGCGGTTCTTTAAGTTTTGTAGCGGTTAAGAACCGCTACAAAGCATTTTTTTTAAAAAAATAATAATAAAAAGATTACATCGTAGGCATAATTTTTTCTTTCAATCTTCGTCACCATTCCTACAAAGAAAGATTGTATAAAATGTTACGTGTGGGTTGAATATGTTTGAACACAAATAAAACTTTAGTTAAATGTTATTATTCCATAAAGCGTATATTAAAAAATGTACTGAACAATAGGCAAATTGTCATCGCCGTCTGGGAAGAAGTTTTCGAAACTAGCAGGCTGGAACGGCTCACTCTCGTAGGCGATGTTATCACCATCGTCCATGTCGTAAAGGTCCCGAGGCTTTAGGTGAACCACCATATTCCAATCCTTGTGCCTCTCATCGGGGACATAATAAACCTGATGCGCCTCTGAGGCAAGAATATACGGCTCATCGTCTTTAGACTGACCAGTGTGAATAGGCAGGGAGAAATTCACTGATGTGATGCTCAAGTCGTCAGTCGTGAGTCCCCAGGACGTTGTCGTATTCGCCTACAAACACTTGAACAGCGTCACAGAGAAAAGGCCTTGGTAAGTTATCCTAACCACATCAAGCAGCTTTCTATAATACGGGACGTCATCGAACTGCATGTTCCCGTCACTGCTGCTCACATAACTCCTCATCCCAAACGTGCCATATACACCCGAGTTTTGGGTCAGCAATCCCTGACTCGTGAAACGATGCAAAGCTTGAAACCATTGACATTGTTTGCCGTAAATCTTTGGGCGTGATCAAGGGGGTTGAGTGCGAGAGCTCTGAATTCTGGTGAATACGGGTTGTGGTCATTCATTATTCTCCTCCTAAACCAACCTCGGGAATTTCTCGTGAACCTTTCTATCAATTTTGGATGATGTCTGTGTACGGATCCTCAGTTGATGCTTGACATGACTCCTGAATTTCCTACAATTAAACATGCGAAGACGACCAAGAAATGTAAGTATAACATGTAAAGAAATATATAGGATAACATATATCTATGTGCAATCCTTACAGAAGGTACGGTTCAACTTTAATGCAATTAATCAAAACATGTCTATGTGCTTGAAACTTCTCAAGTGCCGTCAGTTTGAAGTTCTCAGTTCCACCAACTGGTTTACCAAAACGAGGGATTATCAACTCTATTGCTGATGGCTCTGGCTCTGGCTCAGGGCAATCGTCTACACGAGGCGGTCGGTTGAATGACGTCTCAATGTCATCAAAGTACCTGGAACAAAAATACAAGACCTCATCCCCAATATAACCTTCTGTGATTGAACCTTCAGGCCACACCTTATTCCTCACGTAAGACTTTAGTTTCCTAAGAAACCTATAAAGTAATGAAGGAAAAATGTTGATACATTAATGCTAAAATGTTTGACTAGGAAGTAATCATAAAGTAATTAATTTTAAATGAGTACCTCTTAATAGGATACATCCATCAGTAGTGAACTGGGCCAGCAAGCTTTATTTCGTGAACAAGGTGTACTATCAGGTGAACCATGACCGTGAAAAATGACGGAGGAAAGATCATCTCCAAATGAAAAAGCGTAAGAATGAGTTTCTGTTACAGCTGGTCGAGCTCCTCCACAATCAAAACTTTGGAACACAACTTCCAGAAGAAAGAACACAACTCAACCAAAACGATCGACACATCGAGAGGCAGCGTATTTTTGATGGCCAGCGGAAGTAACTGTTGCATCAGCACATGTGAGTCATGGCTCTTAAGCCCAGCAACCTTTCGAGCCTGCATGTCAACACATCGTGAAATGTTACTTGAATACCCATCCGGAACTTTTATAGCCTTCAATGTCGCGAGGAAGATCTCCTTATTCGGTTTTCTTAGGGTGAATTTTCCCAGTTGAAATCTGTCATGCTCATCCGGCCACGCATCTCCACGAACTCCCATCTCCCGTAAATCTTTCCTCGCTTGAAGATGATCTTTTGACTTGCATAGTTCATTAAGAATCGTGTACAACACACTGTCGCACATATTCTTTTCAATGTGCATGAAATCCAGACTGTGTCGGAGCAAATTATCTTTCCAATACAGAAGAGTGAAGAAGACGCTTATCTTCCGCCATTGCTAGGGCGCGGAACCAAAAGCCCTGGCAGTCTTTGTCTCGGCCTTTGTTGGATCGTCTTTTTTCCCATACTCAAATTCAACATCCACAAGCTTGACAGAGATTTGCCGTAATCTCCCAAAATAACCAGATTAGTGAGAGAAAAGATTGAGAAGCTTTATGAAAAATATGCAAGCAATCTCTAAGGATCAAGTTCTTCTCATTCTCTATCATCCAAAAAATCCAATATCTTGCACAAGTCTAGTGGAGAAGGGAGTAGGCCCAAAAAATCTAAATTATATATCAGGGTGTGTTCTTTTATGCTAAATTAATATTTTCTTCATTATTGTTTTATTTAGATAATTGTATATTATATTTTGTAGAGTCTCGAAATGTTTGAGAACGAGAGCATGTATGTTGTTGGTAAGAGTGAATTAGAACTTTATTTGGATGAACCAATAGTTAAATTTGGTCAAGGTGAAGATTTTGATGTGCTTAGCTATTGGAAGCTTAATGAAAGTAGGTTTCCCGCACTTAATATTATGGCACGAGATGTGTTAAGTATCCCCATTACTACAGTGGCATCAGAATCTGCTTTTAGTATTGGTGAACGGGTTCTTACCAAATATAGAAGTTCTACTCTTCCTGAAAATCTTTAGATGTTGATTTGCACTAGGAATTGGCTGCATGGTTTTACTCTCAATCTTGATGGTAATGTTGTGTTAATTTTCATAATGTTTTATATGTACATGTAATATTGATTGGTTATGTTAGAATTGATTGCCTAATTGAGTGATTGTATTTTAACTGATTGCGAGTTTTAGATGAAGATGATTGTAAAATTACTCATCATGAAGCACTAACAGCAGAATCCCAAGGGGCATCAAGAATTTCAAATTGAAGACTAGAGAGGTATGAAGAGTTGGTATTATGAAAATTTGAGTAACTATATTCTATAAAATAAAAAACCATTGCAATGATTAAATTTTGAGGGACTAGAGTTGTTATGGTCAGTGTGGTGTAATCAAGAGGCCTTCAAAGGTATACCACTAGAAATATTTTGCTCAGGGGTATCATATTCCGGATTTGGAATAGGAGTAGTTATAATCCTTTTCTAAAATGTTTATTGGCCAGCGGCCGGCACTAACCCTAGGGTTATATAATTTTTTGGCCCGTGAGGGCTGTTTAACATGTGGGCTTTTTAGCCCTAACCCGCATGGGCTAGGGCCTAATGGGTCGAGGTGGCCCATTTTGACAGCTCTAGCTTAGATCAAGAGCTGACTGATTACAATATATTCTTAATGGTTTCTTAGCTTTCTCTGCCTATGCTTTCAGAGGAAGATATTAATCTTCTCACAGCTCCTCTGTTAGACTCCGAGAGTAAAGATGATGTTTTAGTCTTCCAAAAGGAAGTGCTTCAGGGCCAGATGGTTTTCATTCAGACGTCTATCACAACTACCGGTCCTTATTACCTCATGATATTTGCTTTATGGTTAGGTCATTTTGGGATTCTGAACACCTTTTGAATTCACTAAATAAAACTACAATTATCCTAATTCCAAAGATTTGAGACCTATCTGTCTATGCAATGTTTCCTACAAAATAATCTCTAAAGTCCTTTGTCTAAGGTGGAAAAAGGTCCTACCTAATTATATTGCTCCCACCAAGAGCGCCTTTCTTCTTGGTAGACTCATATCCGACAATGTATTGCTCTTTGCAAACCTAGTGCATTAGGTTCATAATGCAAGGGAAGGAAGGATGAGGATGGCAACACATGAAATTGATTTTGTAAAGGCATTTGATAGACTTTCCTGGAATTTTATTTTTGTAGTCTTGTGTTGTATAGGGTTTCCTCATAAATGGGTTAGTTTAGTTTATCAATGCATTTCAACAGTCAAATACTAGGTGCTGATTAATGGCCATTTATCAGAACCTTTTAAGCCCATGAAAGGTATAAGGTAAGGTGATCCTTTATCGTCTGATCTTATCTTTTCATCTTGGCTGCTAATGTTTTGCCATGTCTCATCTCCCATTTTGAAAGATCAAATGTTTTGAAAGGGATCAAAATATGTCAGTGTGCACAACTCGGTTCTCACTTTTCTGTGCAGATTCAATTCTTTTCTTTGAATGTTCTCAATCTAATGTGAAATCGGTGAAGCTTGCATTAGACACATATTGTGTTTGGTCAAGGCATGACATTAACAAGTCAAAGTTTTCTTTAATTTTTAGTCCTAGTGTGCCTCACTCTGCTAAACAACTAATTTCCCAGTTTATAAGATTGGGATTCTCTCTAGACTTGGGAAGTATTTGGGTACTTGGGTTGATCCAGGTCGAAATAAAGCTCAAGTCTAAGACCAAGTTGTAAATGCTATGGAAAAAAGAACTTGTTCATGGCAAGAGTATCTCCTTTCTCAAGCTTCTTGGCTTTCATTGGTAAAATCCATTTTATCGATGGCTAATATTCATGTCCTCTCTTGTATCAAGTTGCTCGACTTCATCGTCACCGCATTGATATGCTTTGTGTGAACTTCTTCTATGGATCAAAAGGGGATAAGCATAAAATTCATCTAGCTAGCAAGGAACAACCTTTTTGGCCTCTTTGAAAGGGAGGATTGGGCCTCAGACCAACAAATTAATGAAGCATTGCTAGCTAAATAGTTATGGCAACTTTTGAATTCTCGTGACTCTTCTCTCATGGGCTCTACTTTAGGAAGGAAATAAATCAACTCAACTCAGGCGCCATTATTAAAAAAAGCCTTATAATGCCTCTTGGATGTGGAAAGGAATTCTTGACATTGTGGATATTATTATTAGCAAACTAGACTGTGGTGGTCCATGCACCAATATTGGCTACTTCTTCATCTTTGTCTAAAGTAGCTGATATTTTATTGCATACGCCATTCAATTGGTGTCTAATTCAATGGAATAAGCTTCTTGTTCTTCAGTTATATCCAATTTCAGCTTATATGATACTTTCATCTCATACATCCTTTTTTAATGCCCCTGATTGTTTCTCATAGACTAGAAGCTCCTCAGAAAAATACATAGCTCGCCAAGGTTTTTATACAAGTCTTCGTAACCACTTTCCTAATCTATTGGTCAACAACAATTTTTGGAAATTTATGGTCCATTTCATTACCATATAAGTAGGAAGCAGATACTCTCACATGCCACTTTCTCATTATCTCTCATTATCTTTAGATCTGGACTGTCCAATTTTGATCCAAGCATCCAGAGGGAGACACATCATCTATTTCAAATTACCGCATGTCGTAATTTGAAATAATGAGAAAGTGGCATGTGAGAGAAACCAGATGCCTACCCTCTGGAGATACCCTGCACAAACATCACCTGCAAGTTTTCATTCAGTGTGCTTTTGGATGTGATCATCAAGAAACATTAGATCATCTTTTCCATCATTTCCCTTACTCACAGGCCATATCGTTTGGTCTTTTATCATTGCACATTCCCATCTCTACTTTTGACCAATTCATACCTTGGCTTCAATCCCTACTACTTCAATTTCATTGTGATGGCAAGATGATCTTCTTCACTTAGCCATTGTTCTTCTAAATTATATCTAGTATAGACGTAATTGGGCTTTGCATGAGGGGAAATTATTCAGCCTGAGATTGTAATCAAGGAAATTAAAGGTTTAGTCCAATTTTAGGACTTAGCTTTCTCAGGCATGAAGAACAAAGGTATTTCAAATTATATAAACTATTCTCCTTAGCTAGTTAGTTCTACAACGAATCTTTGTTTAGGTCATTTGCTTTATGAAATGTAAGAGCAAGCCCCATATCATTTGTGATGGTTTAATTCTATGGAATGGTTCAATACTCTACTCTATTGGTTTAAATAGCGGAGACAAAATGCACAGTCATCTTTCTTGTACTTTCTTTTCCTACGTGCAGCTTTATCTTGGATAGCCAACTCCACAATCTCAAATCCTATGCATGAACTGCAAATTATCTATGTAAAGGAAGAATTCATCAGTGAAACCATCCGAATGCCACCATCAAACCCAATATTCATTCGACGGGGATTACATAGCAAATTGTATTTTGATTTATAGGAATCCCTGATTTGTAGGGATTAGGAATAATCTTCCTTATTAGTCATTATGAGAATAATCTTCATTAATAGTCATCATTAGTTATTATGAGCCATTACTATTGAGGCTCTCTTATCTTGTATATATATGTAACATTTGTACATGAATAGGACACAATATTCATTCTTTCCATTTTGCCAAGTTACATGGTACCAGAGCCAAGGTTTTGACCTCTCTGATTTTTTTTTCTATACACAATTTTTTGAGACCTATTCTCTCCATTGCTCCAGTTCCTCCACCACGGTGAATAATTTCTCTGCTCAAGGTGCTAGTTCTGGTCTTGCTCAATCGCTCTCTGTTATGGCTTCTTCTCTAGCATCCTCACCTTCAACAGCTACTGTCCTTCTTCACATGTCCACTGCTCAATACACACGTCTACTCAATCTTCTTGATTCGTCCTCTCCACCACAACCTTCAGTCCATCACTTGTCAGCCTCACTTTTGATTCCTACTGAAGGTAATTTCTCTTCTCAACTCTCTGTATCATGGATCATTGATTCTGGTGCAACTGATAATTGTGTTGTTCTTTAGCTCTGTTTGCATCTTACACGTCTATACCTCCCGTCTCTCGTAAGTCTTCCCTTTGGTTCTCAAACTATTGCTCAATTCTCTCGCACCGTGCACATTTCGGAATCTTTAATTCGTCTAATGTTGTTTTTACCTCATTTTTCTTTTAATATCGTCTGTCTCTCGTCTCTTGTTTAACGGCTTCTCATAATTGTTCCTTAACTTTTTCTTCCACCGATTGCCGATTCATTCAACTCTTCCCTTCGCCGATGATTGGTTCGCCTAAACTTTTTCGTGGCTTATACATCCTCACCGCAGATATGTTTCCCAACCATGCTCCCCTCAAGTTCTCTCAACCAATACTACTCATCTTACCAATAATGCTCTCTGGCATCTGCGTTTGGGTCATCCATCTGACTCTACTCTTTCAATTTTACATAAGCAGTTTTCAGATATTACTGTATCCCCTTCCTTTCCCTGTGATGCTTGCCATTTTGCTAAGCAGAAACGTTTATCTTTCCCTGTAAGCACAAGTTCATGCACTAATATTTTCGATTTGATTCATGTTGACATTTGGGGCCCTTTTTCGGTTCCCCGTTTAGGGTCATCGTTATTTTCTCACAATTGTTGATGATTACTCTCGCTTTAATTGGCTATTTTTAATGAAAACTAAGTCTCGAAACTCAAATTCGCATTAAACAATTTTTTGCCTTTGTTCAAACTCGGTTTTCACTTTGCTATTAAAATTTTGCGCTCGACAATGGTGCCGAGTTTGCTATGCCTCGAGTTTTTTGCCTCTCATGGTGTTATTCACCAAAAGTCTTGTGTTGCTACTCCACAAAGCAAAACGGCATAGTCGAACGTAAGCATCAACATGTTTTAAATGTTGCACGAGCTCTTCTTTTTCAATCTCACATTCCACTTTCTTCTTCGGGTCTTTTTTGGTTCATGCCGCTCACATCATAAATTGTTTGCCTTCTCCCATTATTAAAAATTCTACTCCTTTTGAACGATTATATGGTTTTCCTCCTTCTTATTATATGTTCAAGGTTTTTGGTTCTCTTTGTTTTGCATCCACATTAAGTCATAATCGTTCAAAATTTGCTCCTCGTGCACGTAAATGTATTTTCTTAGGCATTCCTCACGGCTCTAAAGCTTTCACATTGCTAGATCTTTCTAATCATCAAATCTTTTTATCTCGAGATGTTATTTTTCATGAACTTGTGTTTCCCTTTCAAAATGGTGACATTACTTCTCTTTCAATCCCTTGGCCTGAACCTCAAACCCCCTCTCCTTTATTCGAGGACATTTCTGATCCCCCTTCCCAGTCTTTACCTCTTCCCAGATCCCCAACCTTATCCATAAGTCCAGCCACTCCTCCCTCCATTAATTCTGACTCTCCACAGCCTTCTCCTAATCCTCCCCTTCGTCGATCAACCAGATTACATAACACTCCCTCATATCTACAAGATTATCATTGTGCCCTCACTACTTCTGCTAACCAATCATCATGCAAAGGTAGTCCTCGTTATCCTTTATCCTCTGTTCTTTCTTATTCTTCTCTTTCTCCTTCTTATCATTCCTTTGTTAATGTTGTTACTACTAATCCTAATCCCTCCACTTTCAAACAAGCTATGAAACTTTCCTTTTGGAGAGATGCCATGATCGCTGAAATACGAGCTCTTGAGCAAAATCGACACTGGTGCTTACTCATTTACCACCGGATAAGAGGACTATTGGCTGTAAATGGGTTTTTTGCACCAAATTCAAAGCTGATGGTACTATTGAAAGGTATAAAGCAAGACTTGTGGCTAAAGGTTATACTCAAACCGAAGGTGTGGACTATTTTGATACATTTTCTCCAAGTAGCTAAGATGACTTCTTTACGTTTATTATTGTCCATTTCTTGCTACTAAACAATGGCATTTACATCAATTAGATGTCAATAATGCCTTTTTACATGGGGATTTACATGAAGAGGTTTACATGGCCCTTCCTCCTAGTTATACTACCTCAGATCCCAAGCTTGTTTGCAAATTGCAAAAGTCTCTTTATGGTTTAAAATAGGCCAGTCGCCAATGGTATTCTAAGCTTTCTTACGCTTTGCTTTGTCCTATGGTTATTGTCAACTGCTTTGATCATTCCTTGTTCTTCAAAGCATCGACACTTCATTTCTTGTCATTCTTGTTTATGTAGATGATGTGGTGCTTGCTGGAAATGATTTGGTTGAAATTAACTTGGTTAAACAGTGATTGAATTCTGCATTTACCATTAAGGATCTTGGTGAACTTCGTTATTTTCTTGGTCTTGAACTTGCTAGATCTAAGAATGGTATTTTTTTTGTCTCAACGAAAATTTGCCCTTGAATTACTTGAAGACATTGGATATTTGGCTTGCAAACTCGCTTCTTGCCCAATGGATCCTCACCTTAAGCTTTCTAGTGATCATGGTACTCTCTTACTTGATCCCTTCCCTTATAGAAAGCTCATTGGTCACCTGCAATATCTCACTACTACTCGGCCTCGATCTCGAGTTTCGTCACTCAAAGAACTTAGTCGACTGCCATGTCGCTCCTCGGGATACTCATTTATCTGCTGCCCACCGTGTTCTCCGCTATATCAAATCCTCTTTGGGTGTTGGTATTTTCTTCTCTGCTTCTTCTGATTTACAATTAAGAAGTTTCCGTGATTCTGATTGGGCTGGTTGTTTAGATACTCGTCGCTCGATTCGGTTTTGCCATTTTTCTTGGTTCTTCCTTAATTTCTTGGAAAGCCAAGAAGCTGTGCCATTGTTTCCAAATCTTCTTGAGGCGAGAATATCGGGCTTTATCATCTACAACTTGTGAAATACAATGGCTTATATACTTGTTAAATGATTTTCACATTTCTCATGTTGCTCCCGCCTTACTTTATCGTGATAATCAATCGGCCATTAAAATTGCTGCCAATCCAACTTTTCATGAGAGGACCAAGTATATTGAGCTAGATTGTCATTTGGTAAGGGAAAAGCTTCAAGCCAAGCTGATTCATCTTCTCCCTATTCGGTCTGGCGATCAACTTTGAGATATATTCACAAAGCCACTTCATCCTACTCGGTTTCATGAACTCAAGTCCAAGTGGGCATCCAAGACATCCATGCTCCGGCTTGCGGGGGTGACAGGGAGGGATTACATAGCAAATTGTATTTTGATTTAGAGGAATCCCTGATTTGTAGGGATTAGGAATAATCTTCCTTATTAGTTATTATGAGAATAATCTTCATTAATAGTCATCATTAGTCATTATGAGCCATTACTATTGAGGCTCTCTTATCTTGTATATATATATATAATGTTTGTACATGAATAGGACACAATATTCATTCTTTCCATTTTGTCAAGTTACACATTCAGTAGATGGTCCCTTGTAATTGGCTTTTTCAATGTATTTGATTTTCTTTTGTCATCTATTTCTCCCATCATAGAGTCTGCACTATAAACTCCTTCTACATTTTATATAAATATGTTGTCATTTTATCAACAAAAAAAAAAAAAAAAGAAAAAAAAAAAAAAAAAAAGGTTTTCATGTTTCTTAATTTTTAAACACAATTTCTTAGAATAATTATCCAAACAGATTTTTGTCTTTGTTTTATTTTAACAACTTATTTTAAAAAATAATTTTATAAAACTATCCTAAAAGTATAAAACCGAAACAAACAATGTCTAAATTTTAATTCAATAGTTTTTGTTTTTGCACCTAATATACTGACCAGCTCCTTCTAAAACTATAGATTGGGCATAGATGTCAGATGATCCAAATCGTTGACCATCCATGTACGTAAGCTATCAAATTTTTTGGCTGGAAATTGGATTCCATTCACAAAATAAGAATATTTACATCAAGAATACTATTACTTTCAGTTTTAATTATAGGAAAAAGTTTGTAGTGCAATTTATACTACAAACTTTGTCCTATAATTAAGACCAGAGAAAGTACTATTCTATCTTTCATCAACCTCCTCCTCTTGTGTACAAAAAGGAGGGTGATCAAATAGACAAAAATTACCCCTATCATATCATATAGGAGTATTTGGCTAATTTGTCAACCAGCATCATGGTTTCCTTATCATTTTGGGTAACCACGACCTGCCAATCCCTGTTCAAATTATATTTAACTTCCTCAACCACATTCTTCAAAGGGTGGTCCCTATCACAACCCCTTAGAGTATAGTTAATTGCTTCAATATAGTTAGAAATCAAAAGAATTTTCCTGAATCCCCTAAACCAACATAAGCTGAGCCCATGTATGAATCCAACAAGTTCCACGATGGCTAGAGGAATAGTCGTTAATTTAGAACTAAAACCACACAGCACAAGTCATTTTTGTCCTGAAACATATCCACAACATCCACTTCGGCCGCTTGGCAAAACCAAACCATCCACCGAGAGTTTTACAAATTATTCTTCATTACAAAAGCTTACATTATTTGGTAGGATGCTCTGGTCTTGGTGATTTGAAACTCTAAGTAGGTTCTGGTCTAAACAAAGATTGCCGAAAGACCCACCTCTAGACTTATTCTAGTCTGTAGACTTATTCCAATATTCTCATCATCCAAATCATATCCATCCAATCAATACAATATCATTTTGACTTTTCTCTCATTTTTTCAATCAACAGCCCAGATGGGCTAATCAGAGAAAATGAGAAAAAAGATAAGGAGATGATCTCCTTTCATATTGCATACACATGTTCAGGACCATCTTAACAGAACACAAGTTTAAAGCATTATTCTTAAAAAAGAACAAAGAGTCATCAACATATAACGAATATGAGATAAGTTGAGTTTGTTGACAAATTTTAATGCCTTTCCAAAACCTTGATGATTCTAATTTAGAAATTATGCATGAGAGGATATTGGCTGCCAAGATGTAAATGTAAGGCGATAAAGAATCAAATTTGTTTGATTCCTCTATTAGGCAACACATCATTGGATAATTTGCCATTGAACTGAATTTGATATTGAACAGTAGATAAACACTGGCTAATTATATTCACCCATTTCTGAAGAAAATTCATGCTTCTTAAAATAGATAAAATTCCAAGAGAGTTTATCAAAAGCTTTGGAAAAATTACCTTGAGTTGCTATTTTCTTCTTGTCTGCCCTAGATGATTAAATTTGAGATATTATATCAGATGCTAGGAGGATAATGTCAGAAATCAGCCTCTCCTTCATAAAGGCACATTGTTCAAAAATAATTCTAGATAGAGAAGCCTTGAGTTGATTATTTAGGACTTTAGAAATAATCTTATATGTGACATTACAAAGACTTATTGGCTTACAGTCCATGAAGTAGTGAGGTTTTTTCAATTTTTGGCAATAGATTGATGACAGACTTATTTATTGATTTAAGCAAATACTCTACTAGAAATGATTCACCATAGAAATTATGTTCGAAACCTACCAGATCCCAGTGTTCTTGGAAGAAATGAGCATGGAAGCCATCAACGCCCGGTGCACTGTCTTTAAGGAAACTAAAGACTGCATTATTTATTTCAAGATTAGATAAGGGCATTTTCAATTGATCAATTTCATCAGATGATAAAGCAAGAAAATGAAGGTGTTGAAAACCAGCCATAATATCTTCCATAGAAGCTTGATGTGGTTTTTGTTATAAACCTTGAAAGTGAGATAAAGACATCTCAGATAACTCAATTTCATTAAAGGTCCATTGACCATCCTATTTAAGCAGACTTCTAATTAAGTTTGAAGATGATCTCTTATTCACCACTGAATGGAAGTAGGCAGTGTTCCTTTCCTCTTTGAGATTCATTTTATCTTAGCTCTTTAAGCTTAAAACTTGTTTCACAATCATAGAGAAGTGATAATTGATATCTTGAAAGACTTGTAATTTATCAGGATCTATAATTCTTCCAAGAGAAATTTCCTTAGAAATATCATTCAACAATTGTTCTACTTGAGAAATTCAGGAAGGTAAATACCTATGTGGTGTCAACTCCATTGAGAAAGGGTTTGTAGAATTCTTTACGGCTTTGAATGAACTCTAAAGGATGGAGAACCCATAGCTTGTTACATCCAGCAGCTTTTGAGGATTACTTCATATTCTTGGAATAAGAACCAATAATTTTTAAATCTTCTTTGCTTATTTTTCTTGAAGTAATTTTTAGATGAAAATAGGATGATAGGGTTGTGATCAGAGACTATTATTGGGAGAGTGATCACAGTTGAAGATGGAAAAAGCTTGTAACCATTTAGAATTGTAAAAAACTATATCTATCCTTTCAAAGATAGCATTCTCATCCTTTATGTTATTGATCCATGTAAAAGCAAGGCCATTATTGAGAGGTATGCATCAAATTTTCTTCTTTGAGATGTTGGTGAGATAAGAAAATGCTACTAGAAGTGCCAGAACCACTAGATTTTTCATCACTTAATATAATTTGGTTGAAATCTCCTATAATAACCAAGGTAAATAGACAGAGGCACATATAAACAAAAAAAATGCAAGTCAAAATATAAATAATGTAATTTATTTAAAAGAAAGAATATCACCCGGGTTGAACATACATCACACGTAAAAAAAACATTGGGCCCCCGCCCCGGAAAAAATAAAATAAAAACATGAGAAAATGGAGAGCCCAAATGGGGGCTAAGCTATTCCTACTATGCCAAGCAAAAACTATTACTGGCTTGAATATCAACTGGGATGGTAGAGTACCTGATAATCTTCAAGATTCACTTCTCCTAGCAGCTTCACGCAAGCAGTCCTCTAATCATGGTTGTAAATATGTGGTCATCTTTAATCTGCTTAAAATAGTTGAAGGTGCAAATTTTGTTAAGAAATTGAAAGAGAGGAACAGCAAAGGAGATATTAATATCATTCTTTCAGAGCATCTAGTGCCAAAATTTCAAACCACTTAACAAATTCATCAAATTTCTTTCTAGTAGGGTATCCGGCATAAATTATCCGAATTGCCTCCATTACTCCCTACAGATAACACCCACAAAGTATTGATTAATTGAGAAGGAAATTCATGACGTATAGAAAATATGAACATAATAGCATTCAACTTACCCCCACATTGAAGCTGTTGTAAAATATTAGTGCTCTCAAATATCTTTAGCTTGAGGAGATTATTCGGCTTTATGCAAGGAATATAATGTGGCTCCTTAGCATCCAACATTTCAACCAAAGATTGTAGTTGTTGCTATGTAAAATGTATTAAGAATGAAAATAATAAAACATAAATTATATTACTTTTTTTTTCCTTAATGGTATACATTTCGGTTCCTAGAAAATTTAGTATCAACTAAAAAGTGCATTCAATGTTTATTGTTGACTCTAGAAGAATTCATATTGATTGACTTTATTATCATATATTGTTTGTCTAAAAATTATAAATCTTCATAAAATTTTTCTTAAATTCCTATACACTTTGCTTTATAATCTCACCCCCCCTCGTCTATAAATTCTAGCTCCGCCCCTAATCACACGTGAGGACCAATGGAATGCGAACACATGTCCATGCTAATGAATTTACAAAAAAAAAATACAACAACAACAACAACACCACATTTTTTAGAGCTAAATAAAAGCTCATGGTAAGTCTAATGGACCATGCATTGGGACGCGTTTAGTGTCACCAAGTTGTAGAAACATTAGATCGAACAGAATAATGTCCAATAAAACATAATTGAGATTATGTCTCCCAACAAAAAAGCCAGGAACAAAGCCTGCAAAGTATTAGATTATGTCTCCCGTGCTGCATTTACTAGTAGGAAATTATATGTGGTTGTGTCTCGTGTTCATAGAAATGAAGGCTTGAAGATACTCTATTTGGTTTTTTTAGAAGGAATAATTATCAAAATCACGTAGTTTAAAATATCAGTTAAAAGTAATAAATATATTAGATATATTTTTTTTTCTTTTCAAACATATACTCCCTCCAATTTATAATATAAATCGCTTCTAGAATAATGGTTTGATCTATAGTTTAAGTCACTTGGAGATCAACTAAAACTTATTTGTTAATTTTGTTCCTATAGTTAATGTTTAAACATAAGTCATTGAATTTTTCTTTCTCCTTCAAAACCTGATTTAATATAAGTAAAGTTGGAATTTTAAGTTAAGATAAATTTAATGAGTTAACTATCATTTTTTGGTTATGATGAATTAGTTGAGGTAAATTATATTGAACCGAAGGGTATATCCTTACTTAAAGAGGGTACATGATAGATAAAAAGTGAAAATTTATTGTAGAAAGATAATGCATATCATTTGTTATATATTTACCAGTTCAAAAATTTCAGGAAAAAACGATTTACTCATTACATTAAGGAGCATCCTTAAAGAGAGATTGTTCCATGAGATAGAAGATTAATTTTAGACTAATAAAAACCCAACAAATAGCGGTTGCAATATTTTTTTTTTTCTCTTTTATATAAGGTTGCAATATATTATACAGAAAGAAAGTGGTATCTTATGCACGCATGTCGAAATCAAGAATTTAAATTCTGAGCAAACAAAAAAAAAAAAATCAAGAATTTAAATCAATTGATTCACCCAGTAATAGTTGGCCGGCCTATGAATAGCGCATCGCGCGGGTTCTGGTCTGGGGCTAGTTAGAAAGGAAAATTGGCCCCTCCTCCCGTTCTGGTCTTGGATCTCGACTTAGAATTGGGGCAATCACGACTGGATTGCACTGACTGTGAGTGCTACAACACAGCTTCGTTGACGAAGGCAAGCCGAATCATCTTTGTCGACTTCGTAATACCTAGTTTCCTTCATTCATCTCAGCTCCTATCATGGGAGAACGGAACGGAAGTCTTAAACAAGTTCAAAATTCTCGCAACCCCAAAATGGTTCTCTGGTGGTTCTTTCTTGTAGCTGCCTGCCTGAAAGTTCTTCTTTTTCCTTCATATCGCAGCACAGATTTTGAGGTCCATCGCAACTGGCTGGCATTGACTCACTCTCTTCCACTCTCACAATGGTACTTTGATGAGACAAGTCCATGGACTCTTGATTATCCACCATTTTTTGCATATTTTGAACGCTTCCTGTCTTTTTTCGCTAATCTGGTTGATCGGCAAATAGTGCATCTTCAGGAGGGGCTGAATTATAGCGCAAACTCGGTGATTTATTTTCAAAGAGCCACTGTAATACTGTCTGATTTGTGTCTTCTTTTTGGGGTCTACAGAATGAGTAAGAATCTGGATTCAAGAAGGAAAATGTTGATCTGTTTACTGGTTATTTGGTCGCCAATGCTATTTATAGTGGACCATATGCATTTTCAGTACAATGGATTTCTCATTGGGATTCTGTTGATTTCACTTTCATATTTGGAGGAAGGGAGGGATGTGTTGGGTGGGCTTGTTTTTGCTGCTCTTTTGTGCTTTAAGCATTTATTTCTTGTGGCAGCGCCAGTCTATTTCATTTATTTGTTGAGGCACTACTGCCGGGGTGGAATGCTTAAAGGCATTAGTCGGTTATTGTTTTTGGGAGGTGTGATTATAGCAGTCATAGCAGCTGCATTTGGACCATTTATCTATCTTGGGCAGGTAATTGCACCTTCTACATCTTGAATTAATCTGTGGCGATATTGTAGCCCTCATAAATCACTGCATCAGCCAATTTAGGATTATTGACATGTAACCGATGAATAATAGAGAAATTTTGGTGAATTACTGATCTTTAATTTACCAAGATCACCTCTCTCGCACATACACAAAGAAAGGGAGAAGAGATGTCTGCAAGGCTTATTCCTGTAATTTCTTAACTTATTGTGGATGAAAATGTAACTTTCTGGACTCTGGTATGTTATCCTTTTCAATGGTGGAAAGGTAAATTCTTGAACATAGATGGAGAAAGTCTAGTAGTGAACTGCAAAAACTTATCAAGATAACCAGTTCTGTGAACCAGAAAAAGCTGCAAGCAACAAATTTAAAATAAACAAGGCTCTTTAACTGTCAAAGTTAAGCTTCTATAATTCATACTAGGCTCTGGTGATCTTTGCAAAGAATTCTGCTATTATTCTGTTTACCATAGTACATTAGCAACTTTTTAACCCAAGTGAGGTATACTTCTCTCAGTTCTGGTTAGATAAGACTATATTTACTTCACTCAAATCCATTACATGTCAACTTTTTCCTCTGGTTTTCTTAATGATTATTCAGATGTTAAAATGCAGATACATCAAGTCATCCACAGAATGTTTCCATTTGGAAGGGGGCTTTGCCATGCATACTGGGCCCCCAACTTCTGGGTGTTTTATATCATCTTAGACAAAGGGCTTGCTTTCATGCTCAGAAAACTTGGTTTCAAAATTCCGATACCCACAGCTTCATTCACTGGTGGGCTTGTAGGAGATGCCTCGCCATTTTCTGTATTACCTAAGGTATGCTTTAAGTGAATAAAATTTGGCTGCAATCCAGGGGGAAAATGCAATCATGCATATGGTGTCATCTTCATCTAGCTGATAATGTGGTTGCATTAAAACAGATTATTCATTTTAGTTGCTATCTACATTATGCTTTCCATTGTTATTTAAAGCTCGGGGGTTGGTGGGATGGAGGAGGCAAGTAAAGGTGCAGACAACAAAGTGGATCAACCTGTTTGTCCTCACATTGTCCTTTCATCATCCATCACCATCATCCTTGGTTTTCTCTGGGAGAGGGTGATGTGGCAAAATGGTCAGATGATGAGATTCCAGAGAAGTGGAACCCAATCCTTGGGCCAGTTCCATAATTTTTTATGGAAATCAGTTCCTTGGGAAGTGTATTCAACCATACCAAACACAAATTTTGAGTTCCACTTCCACTTCCCTCACCCCCAAATCCCTGCTACCAAACAAGGCATTAATTATTGAAGTTTTTCAAATGCTGTAATTCAATTGACATTATTGATTGTTGACAGGTGGTTTTGCATAGTTGTTCAAAGGAATGGTTAAGTTGTTTTGATGAGTTTAGCTATGCTTTAATCATTCTATTTTGAGTATCACTGAAGTATTCATCTTTTAGTTGACCAGTCTGACCAATCTGCAGGTCACCCCCTTGTTAACGCTAACAATGGTTCTGCTTGCTCTATCTCCTTGTCTTGTCAAGGCTTGGAAGAAACCCCAGCAGCATATGATTTCCAGATGGATAGCCTATGCTTACACATGTGGTTTTCTTTTCGGGTGGCATGTGCATGAGAAGGCATCACTCCATTTTGTCATACCCCTTGCATTTGTTGCAGTTCAAACTTTGATGATGCTAGGCATTACTTTTTGCTGTCAATAGGTATGCTTCTTTGCATTCATCTGTTTGCTAGATTTTGAAATGGCCCCATGGAGGGTGGTTTTCACCCCTCTTATGTAACAGCAGAAAAATCATCAATAGGTAAAATCAAAAGCAATATAAAACACATTTTGGTTGAATTTGTGTCTCTATTTGTCTTTAATCATTTATCAATTAGAAATGCTTTAATATCAACAAAGGACACTCCAACTCCACTTTACGCTATTAATGAAGGCTTTTGTTAGTTTTCATTATTATCTCTGACATGCTGCTCTCCTAGAGAGTCCTTTGGACTTGAAGCATGGAAATAGTCACATAAAATAGACTCATCGTACATAGTAATAAAATTTCAACTTATGAAGAACGGGGATGGAAGAAATCAAACTCAACTACTCAATTTTAGACTCTAACCATGCATAGAGCTATTTCATGTAGCCTAGATTATTGGGTGAAGGCCTGTATATTATTACATCTTAACCCTTTTTGGTTGAACACCAAATTAATTTCCCACCTTTGGTTGAACACCATTCAACATCTTGGTTTTTGTTCTACCAGCACCTAACCAACCTATGTTAGTTTACTTCTTAAAAATCATCAGAAAACAAATGTTTTCTATTGTTTATTCTGTTCTGCCATGAATGAAGTACAAAATATATAGACAACTAGCCAAACAGCCTCATTATGAGAGACAGACATCATTATGACTTGGGAACAAAGCCTTATAGCCGTCATAGCTTTTAACCAAAAGTACAACTCCTGAAAGAGAAAAATAAATAAATCAGTTAATTCTAATTGGTTCTCATTATTGCTTAAGGAACTGGGACCCAATGCCACTTAATTTCTGTCAACATCCAAATTTTAATTGCCATAATCTCATAAATATTTAATTGATGAATAATTTTTAAAGAGTTACAACAGAGGAAAAGGGTGAGTGTTACATGTCAATTCCATAGGTAGCTTATGTGTCCCTTCTGTTATAGTTGTTAAATAGTTCTCCATTTATGGTTAGTTAGTTCTATACAGATACAAGCCTATAAATATGAGAGGCTATGTAAAGAGAAGTTGTTGAATCAGATCTGAAACCTTCTCTATCTCTCTCTCTCTCTCTCTCCCCCCGACATTCCTTTGGCCTGTACCAGTGAGACTATGGAGCATGATTTTTGTTTGAGTCATTATGCCTCAACAACCAAATTTTAACTATAATAATTTAATGACCTTATGGATTGAGTCATTAGGAGGCATAATTATTGGATTGAGTCACAATAAATCTTTTCTGTATTCAAGCATATCATTTTTACATTAATAAAATTGTCTGATTCACTGATTTTGGGATGGAGCAGGTCTACAATGATATGTTAGAAGTTGGCTTTGTAAATAATATTGTTATTTTAGTTATTTCATTATTCATCAATACCCTAATTGTAATTTTGTATCTTAAACTAGCCTTATGTAAATGCCAATGTTATTTATTACTCCCTCCAATTCTTAATATAGGAATTTATTAAGGAGTTGATCTTAATCCTAAATATAAAACATAGTTCTTATATTTGTTAGTTTTTTCCTAATTTACCCATATTTATGCTTCTTCAATGATAATCAAGTTAGAAAGAGATTGAGAGAATTAAGGAAAATAATTAGGGTGTTTTAGAAATACTAACTAACTTTCCCAATTTAATCAAATTAGTTAAATAGGTATTATATTAATGACCGCGGAGTAGATTTGAACTAGCCATAGAACTAGTTGATACATTGCATTATTGACCTGGCTATGAATTTGCTATTCTCTATCGAATATTTGCATTTACTTGGACAGAGTATAGTTGATTGATAGCCATGCAAAAATTGCTAGGCATATCATTTGGATATGAATGCTAATGCTTTATTTTTGTTCTGAACTTCACTTGGGTTATGTGTTTAAATGTGCAGTATCCTGCTATTCACTATTCCCACTACTATTTGAGGCACAAGAATATCCAATCAAAGTTCTGTTGCTCCTACTGCACTCCATTTTGATGTGGTTGGGTTTTTCAGCGCAATTTTCTGATGATAACGATACTGAAACATCAAAAACACCTACAGAGAAAAGAGCATGTTTGATTGGGTCGATTGGGAAGTGTTACTTGGCAGGTCTAGTGGTTGTAGAAATTTGGGGGCAATTTTTACATCCTCTATTTTTGGGTGATAAACTTCCCTTCCTACCTCTTATGTTAATATCTATTTATTGTGCTTTTGGTATCATGTACTCTTGGATTTGGCAGTTACAATCCATAGTTAAGTCCTCATGAAGTTTTGCAAATTGGATTTTTCTATGATTATGCACAATCATTGCATTTAAAGATTGAGTGAAACCAGAAAGAATGGTTGTGTTTAGTTTGCTTTCCTTGTTCTCGACTATTTTCTTGTCAACTTTTTACTCTCAACCGTATCGTATTTGATCATTTGTATTTAAGCTCAGTCTTACAAATAAAAATAATGACATTGTTTTGTTTTAGGAATGGTCATTGATGGACAATTTAGCATTAGTCGATCATGTATAGCATTGGCCAGCTCAGTGACTAACTCAAAATATCATTGTGCCAGTTTGCTCAACTCGTGACCAGACTTAGCTTGAGGTTTACCTAGTTTTGGTTCCTGTGTTTTAGAAAAAGAACAATATATCAATTTTATTTGGCAAGATTGGGGGAAAGCATCCTGTTGAAAAATTTATTGGCGAGAATAACCAAATAAACATTTATACATAAGAAATATAATTACCTCACAAATTTTGTACATACATAGTAATGACATTCTAAATTAGCTCTTCTAATAAAATCTTAAAATGCAGGACTTTCTTCCAATTGTTCCTTCTTTTGCCAACCAATATATCAACATATTAACAAAATATAAAAGATCATTATTCAAAATTCCTAAGGTTAACAGCACCGAATGTATTGTCTACTTGGTTAGTTATGAAGTTTAGACCAAGGACAAGTTCAACAGTAGAATAATTTTTTGCTATTTGCAAAGTAACGTATTATTTACCCTTATTTATTCGAATCATTTGTCAGGAGGTGATGTTCATACATTTAAACAATAGTTAACACCTTAGTACTTACGAACTGGATTAACGTGCTAATCATAATATTTGGAACAATCATTTTAAAGGCTTTCTGGCCTCTTTTTGGTTTTTGTACAAAAAGATGCTAACTTCCATTTTGAAAGATGGGCTTGACTAGTTTTAAGCAAAAACAAGCTCTCCTTAATCTAACAAGAGCTGCTTTGTATCCAAAAAAAAAAAAAAAGGAGTTACTAAGACACTCACAATAAAACAAAGCAAGTGCAATGTCTTTTCTTGTAGTCCTCATTAACTTGCAGCAAACTATGGCGTTCGTTAAACTAGCATCTACTGTACAATTTTTAGATCGTGCAGAGACTCAACTCAGCAAACATCCACTTCATGGCAAGCAAATGCTAATGGCGGTCTAATGTCTTGAACAAGGCCAATAAAAACCCAGGAAAACAGTTAAACGCATCGGTTAAAGTCAACAATAATGGTCTTGAGCTTCAGAACAAGCAGAGCAAGTTCTAAGAGGGCGTGAGAAACCATATTTCCAAGCAAAACTGAGTGGGTAGATATATTTAAGAAATTAAACTCAGCAACACATTTATCCAGCGTGACATACCCCCAAAGGTCAGATACAGTTAAAGCAAAGTAACGATTAAAAAAGCTAGAGGGAAGAGAAAGATGAGACCATGAGAAGAACAACCTAAATTTACATTTCAAGGCATAAATTTAGATTTTAGATAACCTGCTAAAAGAGAGGAAATCCAATTAGCATAGTTCTTTTCCTGCTTAAAAAGGGAAGGAAGCAAATAACCCAAAATTGAAACAAGGGGCAAGGTTTGTCAGCAGGAACAAGCAAAATCTCACTTGGCACCCAAGGTTGGGAACTGCCCAGGATCTTGAATCAATGGAGCCTGCACATTGTGGTTCGCATTGCCACCATAACCCGATCTGAAACCACGTCCACGCCCCCGACCACGGCCACCTGGGCTATAATACCTTTCTCCTTCAGCAGGCTTCAGAAACTCATTTATGCTGACAGACTGAGAATAAGAAGCAAGATATTATGAATTAGTAAGAATAAGCTATGATCAGGAAGGAACAAAGGAATTTAAAATACACCATGTTATAATGCTAAATATATTTCTTCATAAATCACATGACCATCAAAATTACAGATCACCACAGGAACCAAAGCACATCAATTATGAAATAAAAACTCACCGACTCACAGTTCGGGAAGAAATGCAGGGGAACAGCTGAATGCAACAAGGACTTTTAAAGAGGACAAAAAAGAGAAAGATAACATGCCAATAATCTACTTGCAATCTAAATAACTCCATTTTTTGTAACAAATTAAAGCAAGATATGCAGATACATAGAAATGATGATATAAAATACTAACTACAGTCCTTCACATAAGATCTAGTTTTTGAAGAACCGAAGATAGTAGTTTTGAACTGAAAAAATGTTCCTTTCAAACAAAATGCACAAATCTCCCTCCTTTTCTATAAAATTACAAGGAGCTCCTATCCATTTTAGATTATACATGCTCCTTCACTAAAACCAAAAGCTCAATGCCGTTTGAGTGCGTTTGGATTAGCTATTGGAGAATAGTTTTTACGATTTATAACATAATTATATGTGAGAGAAGTTCTGTCTCGGCTTACAAAAAAAGGGGCTTCTAAAACCGCTGTTTGGGTGTTACCCAAACACAGTCTATTTTAAATATTCCAAAGAAATACTCTACATTACCGTAAATACTTTATTTAACCCTCAATAGTCCTAAAAGCATTAGATTACATTTATTTTATTTTTTTTAAAAAAAATGCACCTTCGTTGAACAAAGACAACAAAAAAGATTATAGGCAACATGGTCAAACCTTCTTAGATCTCTCTTCCTTCTCAAAAGCTTCTTTGCGCTTGTCCTTCTCAGATCCCTAAAAGGGAGAAGAATGCCGAGTGTCAAAAGGTATCATGAGGCATTCCCAATCTAACATGAATAACTAGAAATTAGAATGGGAAAAGGAGGCCAAATTGATTTTACCAATTTAATGAAGATATCATGATTGTCTTTTTTGCTTGACAGCTGTTGCATGGATTCAAAATCTTTGGTGTCAACTTTTCTCTCCTCAGTCTTTAGTGCTAGCAAGGCCTTCCTTTTTTCTTCCAGCACTTTCTCATATTCCTCCAAAGTCATCTCCTACCAAACAAAACACGTTATTTAAAATTTACTTATAAAATAAATAGAATACAAGATGGATCACGGATACATACAGGTAACCATTTAACTTATATTCATAACCCATATAGCACATATGCATAAACCCCTCCCCACAACTCCCAAAAATAGGAAAAAGAAAAGTAAAACAACCAAAAACATCTCATGCAATGCTTTGACGTTTACTTATCAGATACAAGAAAAAACAATACTGAGCTTTAATTATTTATTACATCACTGTCAATAAATAAAGAAACTTTTGCTTAAAAGTTATTCAATATACATCATTGACCACTTAATCGTCCACGCATGATTTCTTGTCCTGGCACCAGGACGACATAGCATATAATAAATTTTCTATGGATCTTAACAGAGTAGAGTGCTTTGAGGAAGCAGAAGCAGACTGCGGATGGAAGAGAACACATTGAATGAAATAGGACGCTCACCTTATCCTCAGGCTCTTTTTCTTCAGCTGCATTAGCAGGACTCTCCTTGTTGTCATCCGCTACATCTTCCTCAGCAGGCTTCTCATCACTCAAATTCTTCACATTGTCATTCACAACTTCCTCAGTTGGCCTATGAAGATGACATTCAGAATGGAAATATAACAAAAATCAATGAAAACCTCATAAAAATAGGGAAAAAAATATATAGTATAATTTGTCTGCCTACAGCCCAGAATTGGTACTGAGGGATTATAAAGTAGAATGCTTACTGCACAAGTTCATCTGTTGGTGTTCCCCAGTTACCACGCCCAGCACCTTCACGCTTGAACTCATTTCTGCAATTATAAAAGGAGACACATCAATGATGGCAGCCACAGAAATTTAGGAAATCAAAGATAGGGAAAATGCAAACCCATGGCCAGTGCCACTGCGGCGATCAAACATTCTTCTTGGGCGTCCCTCTTCACCAACTTCTCCGTTGCTGAATCCGCCACGACGACCACCACGGAAAGAGCTGCGAGATCCACCCACAGGCTTCCCGGTTCTCCATCTACAAGAGGTCCTTGACCAGCAAGGCCTCCACTGCCACTGAATGAGTTCTCATCATTGGAAAAATCTCGGTTAAATCCCCTTCCTCCACGACCACGTCCATATCCACTGCCACCTCGACCACCTCCACGGCCTCCACGAGGAGCTTCATTTCTTGACTCCCTCACTAGATAAAACATGTTTAAAATGTCAACAATGAAATCATGAATAGAAAAAGCATTAATTAAATCTAGGAGATGCACAATTGATTTTTAAAGCAGTCAGATAATCTATTATTCAAGTGATAAGTCACAAACAAAAACAAGAGTTTAAGATAAATACCCCTTTACACAATGGGAGGCTAAGGAATCAGTAATAAGGAAAATAATGAACATTCTTAAAATAAAATGATGTATGAATACAACTGCCAGTAGACATAATCAATAATCACTTACTATTACATAAAGTAATTTATAAAAACGCAATGCTGAATTAGAACTAATAAATTTAGTACAAAAGGTCAGGACCAAAATCCAAAAGAGCACATTAGCAAAACCTCTAACATAGAAGACATTTGCATAATTTCAGAACGCCTAAAATCAAAACAATCGCAATCTTAATACCATCAGAAACGAACCAAACAGGACGCGATCCATCAATTAAAAGTTAATCAGAAGCTCACCAGCCTGAGATGGTGGGAGTGGTTTCGTGGGCAACTGAGCCGGCTTGTTCTGCTGAGCCAGAGCACGAGCTCCCGGCTTGCCCTGATCCTGCCCAGGAGCTTTCTTGGCTCCAGTCACAACCTTCTGCTCCTCAGCCGCGATTAGCTGCGACGGGTCCTCAACGTCATCGCCCAACAAATCAAAAGGGTTCAAGGTCGCCATGACAGATTACTGTAATACAGATATGAACCCACTTCTCAAAAGTGTTATACCAAAGAGGAAGCGACCGCTAAACCCTATAAAAGTAAAAATTCCATGGAATGCTTCATAGATTCAGGGATGAACAAGAACGAAATGAAAGAAAGAAAGAATGGAAAAACCCTAGCCGCAAGGAGAGTGTTGAGCGTCGAAGAGTGAAAAGTGACCTCAACCTCATCTCAACCGAGAATTTATTTGCAAGTGGACTGAGACTCTGGGCCGCATCAGCCCCAACCCCTAGCTTATTTAGAAATTTTTTTAATAATAATGATAAAGTTAAAAAACATTAACAGTTAAAATATGAGTCCGAGTTAGGTGGAAAAACTAAAACCATATCTCATCTAAGAGATCATTAGGGATCGCATATTAATATCATCTTAATGGAACATGTAACTAGGGGTGAGCATTCTATTTTTAGATTTTTCGGTTTGATTAATAACTAAATATTTTATTTATTATTTACAAAAAAATATATATAAATAAATTTGGTAAAAAGATTACTTTTTATCCTCGAGACTATATTTAGGGGAAAATATATATAATAAATCAAATAGATTTAAAATATCTATAGATTTATCTAATATAATTCAAAATCTACACCTACTTAAATTTTTTTTTAAAAGCATCTATTGAATGGCATCTATTAAATGTAAATATATTATGTATATTTTTGTTTCAACCGAATTATATTTTTAATAATCGAAAACCGAAACCGAAATTCTTAAAAAATAAAACCGAATCCTTCACGAATTGACTTCGGTTCGTATTTTTTTAAAAACCGAAAAATCAAAATCAAAGCTAAATATTCTCAAAAAATATATATAAATATTTTAATAACCGAATTATATATGAAAATGATAGTTAATTTGCTTACATGTAACAATGATTAATTAGGGATTTTAGATCTTTCATATATTCTCAAATAATACTAAAATTAAATGCAAATGATAGTTAATTTGCTCCCCTACATGTAACAATGATTAATTAGGGATTTTAGATCTTTCATATATTTAGTATTATTTGAGAATATTTAGTTTTGATTTTGATTTGATTGTTATCTTTGATAATTAACTATCATTTGCATTTAATTTTATATTTTTGGAATGTGTGTCATCAATTTCTAGAGTTATATTGAGATCTATAAATAACATATACTTTTCACATCTTAAAATTAATTATTGAGTTTTCTCCTCTTAGAGTTCCTCTCATCCTTCTATTTATTTAGTTTCCCATCTTTCTTGTTATTCTCCCACTTATCTAGTCTCTCTTATTCCTTCACATTCCTATTCATGCCTTATATCTATATCTATATTTGCCAACTATATATATATACTGTCGGCCATAATTATAAGATCAAGTTGATTTTTCTGAAGAAATTAAAGAAGCTAATTAAATTATTTTAGATTTGTATTTGTATTTTTTTCAAAATCAATTAGTTTAACTGATAAACTAATATATAATCTAAGGATATACACCATATGATTAAATAATATCTTATAATCAGGACCACCGAAGGGATCTCAAATAAGTGATTATCTTCTAAAATAAGCTGTAAATTTCTTATCAAGGTTTTGGTATTTTGAATTTTTGGAGGAATTCTTCTGAAATTTTCCCCCCAAAAATAAAGTAATTATGTCTTTATGTTTTCAATTGAAATACAATACCTTGTTGGGGAGAAAAAACAAAGAAATACATTCTTTCTTCACAAGTTAATTGCATTCTCTTTTGATTGCCTTTCATGGTCTTTCATTGCTGTATATCTACAGAAAAAATGAAATTCCCCATGAAGGGATCAACATAATTCATCAGTGTGTGTCTATTATTGCAATATCATATCATGCTTAATGGTTAGATTTTTCACTCTATAGCTCCAAAATGTGGTACAAGCCATAGAGATACTTTCTATATTTGTATATCATTGCCTCTTGAGTGACATCTTGTCTTGCCTAATTTTAAAGCTAGAAATGGCAAACCACTAGAAAGGAATAAAGATTAGCCAAGACTCACATCCTGTTTCTCATTCTTTTTATTTAGATGACTCTATTTTTAATGGACACTTCTAGAGATTGTTTTGAGATTGTCTGATTCTGCTTTGGATTTATTGTTCTTAGTAAATGTTTGAGAAACCATACAATCGTGGTTTCAGAAGTTATTTTCTATAAATCGAAACAAAACTCATTTTACTTACTTATTTTATAAATCGTAAAAACTATCACTCTAGTCCTATTTATAAGTCTTTTTTAACTAAAAAATTTGGTCATATTTATAAGCTCGGTTTTATGGTAGTAAATAAGATTGTGACAATTTTACTCATATTAACTGTCCCAATGAAAATAGAGAGAGAATAAATAATTGAAAAATACACATTCATAAACAAGGATAAAGTTGAAAATTTACTTTATAATCAATAAAGTAACTACCTCTCCATAGTATGTGTGATTTTGTTAAAAAATACTTATATATACGAGGTAGTGGTATTCTCCAAAAATCAATCCAAACATACACTATTTTGGTCAAAAATTTAATAAGAATGAATCCACAGTTCTCTTTAGCCCAAACATTAATCATGCTCTGAAGATGGATCTTGCTGGGATTTACTTATTGTTCTATTTTATTTTTATGGCTCATCTTGAACTTGATACAAATGCATGAAATTGACTCTAATTGAACAATGGAGTTGATTTGTCTTTTGATTTCAACCCCCTTCTCCTTCAATACATTTTATACAATTCATAAATTATGACAATACAACTTATCTCCGTACGTGCTAATGAATTTCCCTCCCCACCTCCATATCTATGATAATTTTGAGAAATTATACAATCCATAAATTATGAGCAATACAATCCAAAGTGCTTAGTCATTCTGCCTAATGAATCTTCTCTCTAAGCACTCTCATTTCAATCTATTGATGATGCCTTATCAATTTCTAAGACTTTAAAATTACTCAGACCAACCAAATACAAAGATTTTAACACTACCCTTATAGTTTTAACCAATTTTTAATTAGGTTTCTATTATTTTTTTCCTTTTTATGAGGTTCTTGTACTTTCACTTGTTTTCTATCATTTTTTCCTTTTTATCAGGTCCTTATAGTTTCACATGATTTTTAATTAGGTTTTTGTAGTTTTTTTATTTATTCAATAAATTCTATTAATATTATGCTATAAATATTTAAAAAAATATTATCATGTATAATATTATTAAATATTAATTTTACGATTATATTTTTATAATTATATAATTTGAATTGTAATAATAATTGTTTTAAAATAGAATACAATTATAATTAATTAATTAAGAATTTCAATTTAAGATAATTATCTTAAATATTTTTCCAATTATATAATTATTAATTTATTACTAGTAAATTATATTTTCTTAATTTAATTTTTCAATTAAATTAATAAATTAAAATCTAAAAAACTTATAAGGACCTGATTAAAATTTTGGTGAAACGACAAGAACCTAATAAGGGGGGGGGGATTACAAGGAGTTGATTAAAAATAGATAAACGTATAAGGACCTGTTAAAAAGAGAAAAAAAAATAGAGACCTAATTAAAAATTAGTTGAAACTATAAGGACCTATAGATTAATTATTACAATAAATTATTGTTATAACTTATTTGCTTTTGTGGTTTATTTATGGCTTTCACTCGGTGAGCCGCACTTGTGCCTATTTGGGCAATACGAGACACAAAAATTTGATAATAAATATATTTTGAAGGAATTTTATGACAACTTTCTCGGGTGGTGTAGTTGGTTATACGCTACACACCCTAGAGGTCCCTTGCTTGAATATCCTCATCCCTTTGTTTTTTATTTTCATTCTCTCTCAACCCTCGCCTTCTTGATTCCGTCTTTGGTCTCGCGTTGTAACATCCCCAAATTTCTAACAATTATAATAGCGTTAAATTGTAATAATCTTTATGAATCATTACCGAAATTCCAAAATAACCAAGTTTGGGAAGTGTTACCGCACTTGTCTTGGAACAAGTGCAAGGCTAACTTATTACATTAACATAAACCCGAACTTAAATAAATGTGTTTTATTCGTAACAAAGAAAATAAAAATAAAATGAAATAAAAAACTAGCTAGAATCACTGAATGTTCTTCCTCACTTCTCACCTAGCCCTAACTTCGACACTGTTTCACCGAAATTCTCGCTCCCTCGAAGGAACATCGTGACCCATGAACATAAAAATCAGCAAACCGGTAATCCTAATAAAACTAAGATAATGTAGAGAAAATAAAATATTTACATGATAAAAATATCATTCATATACGTGTGTGTGTATCCAATAAAAAAACAATGTCAATTTTTTTATTTTTTATTCAATTTAATTAGTAGAAAGAGAACCATGGTAGACCCGGATATCCTACCCGGTCTACCCGTGACCGAAAACCGCGTCACAAATTATCAAATTTGGCCATAAAACATTTCTTTCTAGTGTGCACACCTCTTCCTAAAATTGCTACTAGTGTCCCGGGAAACCCTGCCAGACACCACTTTGGGAAAACAGATAACATCGGTTCACATCACATAATATATCGGGGGGCATAAAGCCTAAGGGTAGTATTCATCACTTTAGGAGATACCACTCCAAAGCTATCCCCCCACCGTTAGATTATTTCAAATACACCCAAAAATGGATTTCTCAATAAATAAATAAATATATATATATATATATATATTAATGAAAGCATTTATAAGTTTCAATCACGAAATCCGAAGCGACCAGAGCAACCACATGAGGTATGTATATTCAATGGTAATTCATCAATCTATACATATGTTTCAATTTTGAAAACCAAAACCACCAAAGCAACCACGTACAAACATGTATATGCACTAGTAAATGGTTTTTGCAAAAAAAGTTTCGTCACACAAATCAAGAATGAAAGGGTGTATATAGGGGTGGATCCAAGAATTTATGGGAGGGGGCACTATTGCGGGGAAGCAGGGCGAATTTTTTTTTACAGTAAAGCTTTAAATTCATTAAAAAATAAAACAATATAAAGGGAAAAATAAGTCTAAGTATTGTTAAAAATAGCAAGGCTGGACACCATATATTTTAATAACAAAAGTATATTACAATAAAAGCAATTACAAATTTACAATGTCATCCTTCTAGGCCTTATTTTTTGGAATTCTATCATAATTGCCTCATTATCAATACTATCAAATATATCTTTTTCAAAATAAGATACTAAGCAATCATTTAACCATTCATCCCTCATCCGATTGCGAAGGCGATCTTGATGTATTTCATAATTTGAAAATGCTCTTTCCACGAGATACGGTTACTCTAGGGCAAAGTTAATGCTAACTTTACAATTAAATATACCAAAGGATACACAATATATTTTTTCTTTTCAACCATCCTCTTGGCAAGATCAGCTATTCCTTGCAAATTCAAAAATCGAGGATCACATTGCACATCAACAATATACGTGCCGTGATATTCAAGCATGATAAAATCACTCAAATCAAAATCGAAGGATAATAGCTAAAGCAAATTCACACAACTTATTCTTATCAAATGCCAAGAAAGAGTTGCACGGATTTAAACATGCCATGCATTCCAGCAACTTCGAGCTCACATCACTAAAACATTCATTCAACTCTTGAAGTTGAGTATCTATCACTGTATAAAATATGCCAACCTTAAAGTGATGCAGATGAGTAATTGGTCCTCTACGTTTTGTTCTCCCTTGTAGTACGCTTTCCATATCAGGGATATCTATATCATGTTTTATACAAAATTCAAAAGTCTTCTGAAATAGATTATCCCACCCATTATCTCTCATCTTCAGTAATAACACCTTTGAAACTTTTACAAGAGTCATAGCATTCACAATATCTTGGTCTTTTCTTTGAAGTGCTTGTGACAACTCATTCGTTATTGCCAAGACCTTGATCATCAGGTGCAAAAGTAATACAAATTCAAAAGTTTCCATACGCATCATAAGGCCAGAGGCTTCAGATCTTTTTGCATGCATAAAGGTTGTATCATCTTTTATAATTTCTAGCACATCAAGCACAGGATCAAACAATGAACACAGACTTACCAATGATCGGTAATGTGAGCTCCAACGTGTGTCCCTTGGTCGTGACAAACTCATTTCTTGATTCAAGCCTCTTCCTGATTGAACATCATCGCTTGCAATATTTTTGACTAATTCTTCCCATTGCTTTTCTCTCAAAATATCTGCTCTTTTGCAAGAAGCACCAACTACATTACACACCAACGGTATAAAATTAAAGAAGTCGATCAATGCGTAAACCTTTTTTGCACAAGCTACTAGAGCTAACTGGAGTTGATGTGCAAAGCGTGAACATAGTAAGCGAGAATTATTTTCATCTAAAATCAAGCTTTTCATACCACTAAATTGACCACTCATATTGCTTGCGCCATCATAACCTTGACCACGAATCTTTGTCAAGCTCAAGCCATTTTGGCAAAAATTAACTCAATCGATTCTTTAAGTGAACTAGTGTAGTATCTGAAACATGAACAAGACCAAGAAAACGCTCAATAATGTCACCGTTGCAGTTCACATATCTTAAAACAATGGCCATCTATTCTTTAATTGATATATCACGAGCTTCATCAACTAGTATAGAGAAGAAATTATTCCCAATATCACGAAATAATAGCTCTAGTTACTAAACTAGCGACAACATGTGTAATATCTTTCGAATTGAGGGAGCTATCATTTTGAGATTCTCACGGGGCATTATTCAAAGAAACATTATTTACTTCCTCATTGCTTTCACAAAGGAATTTTACAAGCTCCACAAAATTTCCCGATTCATTGAAGCATGTCTCATCATGTCCCCGAAAGGCAAACCTTGTCGTATGAGATATCGAATACATCGAATAGAACCATTCAAACGAATACGATAATCTTGTTTGGCTTTGTCAGAAATGTTAGACATAACAATGTTAATATGTTGATTTTGATTCATCAAATCTTTGGCAGCACTGAAGCACAAGTTATGAGTGCTTCCAACTTTCCCAATGTGTTTAAAAAGCCGTTGTTTGTCCTTCCAATTCCTCAATCCTTCTCCCACAAATGAATCACGACCATCCCTTCCATCACCATGTCCATGCTCACAAGTAAATAGATAACAATGCAAGCAAAATATAGCATCTTTTGATTCACTATATTCCAACCAAGTGCCAAACTCATTATACCATTGAGGATTGAATCTACGCATTTTATCCCCAATTAAGGATTGAGGAAAGTTGTCAAGTTTTGGTTGACAAGGACCATTTGTTAGATAAATTCTTCGAATCATTTCCCTTTCTCGAGCACTCTTCGCAAAGCTCATAATAGGAAGTCTTTTACCCGGATCAAGAACATACAAATCTAGTGCACCTTCTACTCTTGGTTTGTTCGACTTGAGGGAGTAGCACACTCATTTTGTTTATCTTCAACTAAATCAATAGATGAAGATTGGTGAGAACGTTTAGTTCTATTACCACTTGGCTTTGTAAAAAAAGAACCTAAATACCTTTCCATCCTAAAAAATGGCAAATAACAAAAATGAATCAATAAATAATATATCTACCAAATAAACATATTGAAAAACAACAAAGTTTTAGAGATTTCAATGATAGGATATCAAAGTGAGAAGATAAGACACATATAACGTTAGTTCCTGAATTTATAATATATGTATAAATTATATTAAAAGCTTTGGTTATATTAAAAGCTTGAATTTATACAAACAAAAAGCTACGGGAAACAAGAAAGACTTTCACATTCAGAATCGAAATCAAAAGACGACATAATTATGATAAAGCATCAAAAGACGACAAAACATAATCTAAAAGAGACAAAGTAGATGAAGTTTGAGAGCTCATATTTAAATGCATAGGATCAAGAAACTCCATATCGAATCGAAATCACCGGTCTTGTGGTCAGGACCCATATCACCTGGAAGTTGAGAGTGAGTGAGAGTATGAGTACTGCGGTGTTAGCGACGACGATCGGCGATCGTGCCGGCGCCGAGCAATGAGGGAGAGACGCGCGAGAGCAATAGGGAGAGAGGGATCGCAATTGGCCGGGGGCGACTCAAACCTAAATTGGTTCTCAGATTTTAGCAAAAAATAAAAAAAAATATATAAATAATTTTTTAAAAAAATCGGGTGGGCACTTGCCCCCCTAGTGGACTACCTCGGTTCGCCTGGGGTGTATATATATACATAATTCAATCACCAATGCATCAAAGGTTGAATGGTTTTGTAAAAAGTTGATCTCGCCAATTGAGAATGAAAGGGGTATATGTATATGTAATTCAATCACCAAAGACGAAGCACCAAGGCATCTACATACAATGTTTTGTTTTTTTAAGGTTGAGGGATTATGATTACATGGTCTCCGTTTTTGCTAACCTCCTAGAAGAATAATTGACGCAGAGTACAAAAAGAGGATGTAGTAGTGGAGAAGAGAAGTATTGAGCGTTTGCTAGGGTTAGACGGCTAAATCTCTGTTTATAATTTAAAATTAGGGTATAGCTATAAATTTGGGTTCTTTAACTATTACCAATTAATAAATTATAAAACAATACCAACATTATTAAATTCTATGTTGTTGTTGTTATTATTATTATTAATGCAGGGCATTACACGTGTGGCGCTCTTGATTCTCTGTCTTTGCTTTCTCAACCCTCACCTTCTTGATTCTCTGTCTTTGCTCTCGCGTTGCCCTCTTCAGTTTCTCTTAACCCTCATTGCTCTCCAAATCGCGTCTCTCTCAACCCTCTTGCTCTCCAAATCTCGTCTCTCTCAACCCTCGGTCGTGCGTCACCCTCTTCATTTTCTCTTAACCCTCACTGCTCTCCAAATTTCTCACCCAGGGCCACACAGCAAGCTGTCTTAGCTTCCCCTGCTCTGTCGTTCAGTTGTGTCTTCCACCGTCTCGGTCTTCCTTCTCGACTCTGTATTCCAGCTCTTCCTTCTCGATTCTCAGCCAAGTTGAGTGCTTTCTAAGGTAATTTTCATTTATCTCTTGTTTCTTTTTGTTGTTCCTGTTGGGGTTAGTTAGATTGGAGTTGAGATTATGGTGAGGGTTGATAAAGCGAAATTCTTCATGTGAATAAGGGCTGAATTTAGGATTGAATTGACAATGTTTTGATGTGAGGATTAGCATATTTCATTGCTTGCTTGCTATTATTTGGAGAAATCTACTAAACTCATATTTTGTAAATTGCAAGCCCATTGCTAGCAACCTATTTGGAGAAATCCACAATGTGACAGCAAGCAGTCAGTAAACTTGGCAGATAGACTGAATTTCGAAGTGGATTTTGATATTATGAAGGACATGCCAACCTAAGTTAAGATCAACATTCATTTCATAATCTTGAAAAACATAGTGGGCTATTGGGCTGCAAAGATGAAAGCTATGTGATATAATAAAGTGTTGTGGATTTGTATTTTATAGGATAGAGTGCTAATCTTGTGCTTAAATTTCCTATTGAATTTGATTTTCCTTCATAGTAATTATAGCTTCATGGCGCATCCCTTAGTTTTTCTTGGTTATGAATAACATGATTATGTGCCAACCGTCTTTGACAATTTCAGTGCTAATGTAGTTATGGATGGAAGCACCATAAACCTAGGTTTATAGGATATTGCTGGTAACGCCGCAACTACAGCCACTAATTTCAATAGAATTGCCTATGATTTTCAGCATTTCATTTGCCTTTGGTGGTTTGACAGGTCAGGAGGATTATAATAGACCAAGACCCTCGAGCTATTGAGGAGAAGATGTCTTTATTCTTGCCTTTTCTCTTATAAGCAAGGCCAACTATGAAAATGTTACGAAGAAGGTGTAACTCTTGAATAAAATTAGAATGAGGTCAATTTGCATCATTTTTTTTGCATTTTAGTTGCTTAATAAAGTTATTGTGCTTTTCATTTCAGTGGATCCCCGAACTAAGGCATTATGCTCCTGGAGTTCCAGTAATTTTAGTTGGGACCAAGTTAGATAATCCTTCTGCCCTCCCAATCCTGGAATATATTGGCATTGTCATGTTATTTTTTGGATCTTTATTTGTATGCTAGTAGTGAAATGAGAGAGAATTTGTCTTTCGGCAAGTTGTTACTTGCTTTAGAAGTTGATTGTGACCTTGAAGATGAGCAATCTATATAATCATGTTGATTAGTTGTCTGCTTGCCTTTGGTGAAAGAATGTCAACTTTCCTTGTTGCTGAATTTATGGCTTCTCGAATCTGTTTTGCTGAGCAATCTATATAATCAAGTTTTCTTTTCTTTTCTTGTCTATATTTTTTTTATTTTTTAATGCATTTAAAATTTTCCTTAAAAAATTTTTTTGGGGTAGGCCCAAACCCCTAAATCCCCCCACTAATTGCACACACACAAACATTAAATCCTAGCTTCACCACTGCTTTCACTTTTGCATGCCCTTTTATACGTATCATAAGTCTTAATTGATCCTATACACACACCCCAAGCACTGCATACACTTGATATGATGAATTACAAAAATATCCAATATAATCCTTGCTAATACCATCAGACTGAGAAGTCCAAAAATAAACCAACCCAAAAAAAAAAAAATGTTATTTACCAGTTGATATACGTACAGAGCCGATGTCAAAGTTCTTGGATTCTAAAACATGAAGGAGAAGTATTACAAATATCCAATTTGCAAGTTACTGGGGATCACAAAGCATGGGCAAGTTTACCAAACACAATGGCAACGTCACTTGCATAGTCACCATCACTATTTTTATTATTTTATCCCAATAAGAGAGAGAGAGAGAGCCTTTGAGGCAGGCACTTCTAACGTACAATGGTTAAAAATAAGTGGGGCTTACCGTTATATTTTGTTTCCATTTAAAATACTTGCAGGAGCAGGGTTCTAAAAAGGTTCGGCTAGACCTTGGAGGTAGAGAAGGCAAAATCCTTTTGGCTTGTTAGATTTTATTTTAGAGCAAAAAAAAAAAAAAAAAAAAAAAAAAAAAAAAAAAACTTGTTCAGAAAACTGTTTTCAATAATTTATTTTTAAAACAAAAAGTTAGTGTTAATTAACTTATTAATTATAGACTAAATTTTCAATTTTGCCCTTGTATATGATGAGTGCCAAAAATCAACATAAATAAATTCTTTTTGTTTATTGCAATTAATGGAGCAGGAAAAAAAAAACATCTATTACTCCAAAACTGAACTTATACTAAGGGCAAAAAAATTTAGTCGAATAGACTTATAAATATGACCGCAGTGATAATTGTCTTTAACAACAATTTTATAAAACTGTTTTGGAAACCAAATAACAGAAAAACAGATCCACCTCTGAACTTGGACTGCTTTCTGCATGGGCTGGCTTTCTCTCTGCTGCTCACCGTTTGTTGTTTGCTGTGGCTGTATACCACACTGCCAAGGAATATCAATTTAGTTTCATGTTTGATAAAAAACTGTTATGCTTCTTCTACTACAAAAAGCATCAAGTTAAAAACAGACAAGACATGGTATGTCTCATTAATAATTGAATTGAATTTCGCAAAATCTCAAGTTCGTGTGGTATAAGCCATGGTGATCCTTTCTCTCTATATTTGTATATCATTGCCTCTGACATCTTGTCTTGCCTAATTTTGAAGCTTGAAATGACAAACCACCAGAAAGGAATAAAGATTAGCCGAGACTCGCATCCTGTTTCTCATCTTTTTCATTTAGATGACTCTGTTTTTCATGGAGGCTTCTAGAGATTGTTTTGAGAGAGCTAATTCTGCTTTAGATTTATATTATTCTAGTGAGTGTTTGAGAAACCATAAAAGCGCGGTTTCAGAGTTATTTTCTGAACTTGACTTCTCTCCTTTTCTTTTTTGGTCCGCTCTCATCCTTTATCCCCTTTATAATCATTGGATCAAGATCTAATGGTACACATTTAATGCTATTAATGTTTCTTTTCCTCTTATAAAAGGAAGAGAGAGAAGAATGAGAAGGAAATGTAGAGAATGATATGAATGAAATATTAAATGTAGATTATTAGATCTTGATCCAATGGTCATAAAGAAAGTAAAGGATGGAAGCGGACCGGAAAAGTAAAGGATAAAAGTCAAGTCCTTATTTTTCTGCAAATCGAGATAAAACTTATTTCACATACTTACTTTGTAAATTTTAAAAACTACTACTCTAGTCATATTTATTATTATTTTTTTTACCAAAAAATTTGGTTATATTTATAAGTTCAGTTTGATAATAGTAAATGAGATTGTGATAATATTAATTTTACCAATGAAAATAGAGAGAGAAGAAAGAGTTGAAAGATACTGGATTCATAAATAAAGATAAAATTGAGAATTTATTTCATAATCATTAAGTTAATCACCCCTCGTATGATTTAGTGAAAAAGTATTTATATATAAGACCGAGTGGTATTCTCCAAAAGTCAATCAAAACATGCCCACTCTGGTCAAAAAATTAATAAGAATGAATCCATAGTTCTCTTTAGCCCAAACATTAATCATGCTCTGAAGATGGATCTTGCTGGGATTTACTTATTGTTCTATTTTGTTTTTATGGCTCATCTTGAACTTGATACAAATGCATGAAATTGACTCTAATTGAACAATGGAGTTGATTTGTCTTTTGATTTCATCCCCCTTCTCCTTCAATACATTTTATACAATTTATAAATTATGACAATACAACTCATCTTAAACTCTGTACGTGCTAATTAATTTCCCTCCTCTCGTCCATATCCCTGATAATTTTGAGAAATTATACAATCCATGAGTTATGAGCGATACAATGCAAAGTGCTTAGTCATTCTGGGCTAATGAATCTTCTCTCCAAGCACCCTCATTTCGATCCTTTGATGATGCCTTTTCAATTTATAAGACCTATTTGCATCAGACTCACTGTTTAAAATTACTCAGACCAACCAAAATGCAAAGATTTTATCACCCTTACAGTTTTAACCAATGTTTAATTAGGTTATTATAGTTTTTTCCCCCTTTTTATCGGGTCCTTGTACTTTCACTTGTTTTCTATCATGTCCTTATAGTTTTACATGATTTTTAATTAGGTTTTTATATTTTTTTATTTATTCAATAAATTATAATAATATTATGCTATAAATATATATAAAAATATTATTATGTATAATATTTTTAAATATTTATTTTTCAATTATAATTTTTATAATTATAAAATTTGAATTGTAATAATAATTATTTTAAAATAGAATAAAATTATAATTAATTAATTAAGAATTTCTATTTAAGATAATTATAATAACTATTTTTCCAATTATATAATTATTAATTTATTACTAGTAAATTATATTATATTTATTTAATTTTCAATTAAATTAATAAATTAAAATCAAAAAACTTATAAGGACGTTATTAAAATTCTGGTGAAACAATAAGAACATGATAAAAAGGGAGAAAAAACTATAAGGACGTGATTAAAAATAGGTGGACGTATAAGGACCTGTTAAAAAGAGGGAAAAAAATATAGAGACCTAATTAAAAATTAGTTGAAACTATAAGGACCTGTAGAGTAATTATTCCAATAAATATTGTTATAGTAACTTATTTGCTGTGTAGTTTATTTATGGCTTTCATTGCATGCCCTTTTATACGTATCGTAAGTCTTAATTGATCCTATACACACGCCCCAAGCGGATACCATCAGACTGAGCAAAGTCCAAAAATAAACCAACCCAAAAAAAAAAAAAGTAATTTACCATTTAATATACGTACAGAGCCGATGTCAAAGTTCTTGGATTCTAAAACATGAAGGAGAAGTATTACAAATATCCAATATGCAAGTTAATGGGGATCACAAAGCATTGGCAATTTCACCAAACAAAATGAAGATGTCACCATCCCTAATTTTATTATTTGTCCCAATGAGAGAGAAAGAGCCTTTGAGGCAGGCATTTCTGATGTACAATAATGCTAAAAAGCAGGTGGAGCTTGTTTGATTTTGTTTTCAAAAACAAAAATAAATAAAACTTGTTTGGAAAATTGTGTTTAATATAAGTTATTTTTAAAACAAAAAGTTGTTCTTAAAAAATAAAAAACAAAAACAGTTTTAGGCCCCACCTTTTCACTATTGACACCACACAATCGGTGACATCCATCGACACGTCACTTTCGGCGACAGCTGTCGCCACGTCACTTCAAAAATAGATTTTTAAAAACAACTATCTAAACAGATTTTTTCCCCCTTTTTGTTTTCAAAAACTTACCACCCTTGTCTTATTTATAAGTTAAATTAACTAACTCTCATATATAATCGAGTCTTAGTTAACTCATTAATTATGTGCTAAATTTTCAAGTTTAATTTGCCTTTATTTATGATTAATGCCAAAAGTTAACATGTATAAATTCTTTTTGTTTATTACAATTAACAAAGGCAGAAAATAAAAGATACATTTATTACTCCAAAACTGGACTTACAATAAAGACTTTTTTTTTTTTGTCAAAATCTATTTATAAATAAGATCACAGTGATAATTGTCTTTAACAAAAATTTTATAAAACTGTTTCATAAACCAAAAAACAGAAAACAGACCCACCTCTGAACTTGGACTGGTTTCTGCATAGGGCTGGCTTTCTCTCTACTGCTCACCATTTGTTGTTTGTTGTGGCTGTATACCATACTGCCAAAGAATATGAATTTAGTTTCATGTTACAGGAAGGAAAAGAGGCTGTGAGCATAAATAGCTCTTATGCTTCTTCTACTATAAAAAGCATCAAGCTAAAAACACACAAGACATGGTATGTTTCATTAATAATTGAATGAAATTTCGCAAAATCTCAAGTGCATTGAAGAAAATCACATTGAGAAAGTTTTCCCCAAATAAGGCCCAGTCTGTTTGTTTCATTGTTACTATTTAGTTTTAGCTTGAGAGAGGTTGTGTCTGTAGACTTTGAGTGTGTTTTCCTTTGATGGCTTTGGAGATTGGTGTCTGTGGTTGCTTTTGGTATTATTAATACTGTAGAAAGGTGTTAGATGATTGTATAGGAATTATTTTTTAATTTTTTCCAAGCATAGGTATTCTCTTATTGAAGGGAATACTATTTGAGACAGTGTCAGATGCTAAATGTGGGCACTTCTCCCAACGAAAATTCAAACATTGGTTTGTCACATGGTGAAGAACTAAACCCTTCTCCTAGTCCTAATCTCCATTGCTAGGAATTATCAATTATCTTTGTATAGATATAATTGTAGGAATGTACTGGGCCATTGTTATTGGGCCTTAAGGCTACTTAAAGCCCATATTGTACTCTCTATATATTAGGGCCTAGGAAGCAATTGTGTATGGATTCTTCCCATATGTTTCTCAATTTATAAAATATCATAGTATTCTAGGCCTCTCCATGAGGTTTACAAATACTGACCAGGGTTTGGCCCAAAACTTGAGTTACAAAGATGAATGAAATATTATAATCTTGATAGGGGGAGTTCATTCCATTTTATATGGGAAAATGAAAAGAGGTAAAATCTAATTTTACATATTGCTTGTTATTCTTGGTCAATTTTAGAAAATATATCTTATTAGTCAACATACAATTAGTTTTTCTTAGTCATACTTGTTTAGACAACTACTATCACTAGACATTCTTTTCCTTTTCTTACTAAACTCTTATATTATAATGAAAATGGATCATGTGCTTTTATATTTTTTTTTTTGATAATAAAAAGTTTTGGAGGGGTTCGACGTCCCACCAAGGCCAGGTGCACGGCCGGGCTATGAGCACTTCTGCGGGGACTTACGAGATCGCCTACCAAAGGAGTCAGCCTGACGAGCAGGGGATCGAACCCACGACCCAAGGGCCTAATCCTGGATCCCTTACCATCTATGCCAACTCTCATTGGCGATCATGTGCTTTTAAAACATAACATATGATTGCAAATAGGTTTAAAGGGTTATATATGCATTTGAGGATTAGATTTTTAAGTTTATTTAAAGGCCTACAACAATACCCTCAGAGTTCTTGCTTCATGATGATTGTAATCCAATTATATGCATCATTGAATCTTACCCAAATTTAATAGAACGTTTAGTAGACGAAGATTACCTCAACAATAGGTCCATTTTTACCCCTACAATAGAAAATGTTGACATTTTGAATAAGTACATTTGTTCTTTGTTACAAGGTGATGTGGTAGAGTACTTTAGTTCTGACTTTATAAGTCATACATATAATGCTAATGGAAGTTTTGAGGATTTATATAACACAAAATATCTAAATACAATTAAATGCTCAGGGACCTAATCATAAATTGGTATTGAAAGTTGGTGTACCAGTTATGTTAATAAGAAATATTGATTGGGCAGCAAAGTTGTACAACGATACAAGGCTACAAATTACACAACTTGGCAAGAACGCCATTAAGGCAAAGGCGTTAAATGGCATAAGCGTTGGCGAAGAGATTTAGTTTCACAGAATGGATATGAACCCATTTGAATTTAAACTGCCTTTAAATATGACAAGAAGACAATTTCCCATCATAATTTTATTTGCAATGACGATAAACAAAACCTAAGGTCAATCAATGTCAAATGTACGTCTCTAGCTACCAAGCCCAGTTTTCTCACATGGACAACCATATGTTGCACTACCGAGGGTTAAGAGTTTCAATGAATTGAAATTACTTATATTGAATAAGTTTAATAAATATAGTAGTACTACCATAAATGTTGAGAATTTTTTCAAAACCTTTTATTACATTAATAGCATTAGGATAGCTTTCCCCATGACCATTGGATTATGTCAATTATATCATGATTATTATGTAATTAAATGCTTGAATATTAACATTGTGGCCTATGTTGTTCATTTTTAACCATTTATAGATTCAACATATCTGTGCAACGCACGGTCGAATGTCTTATTTCGTACATATATGGTGCCTAGACCCCACATTCATGCATGCAAAAAATTGACATTAATTTCACTCCATATGACATTTTCTCTCCTTATATCGATACATGGAAAACATAGATATGACTACCTTTTATAATTTTCATTATTTATCAACAACAAAAAAAAACTTATTTCCAGTGTACCAGACGAAATCAAAATCAAAGCATTCCATTTTCGCTCGACCCTACGTCATTCGGACGAGTGATGAAGTGATCTGTTGGTGGAGGGTGATAAATAAAGAACTAAATAAGTACATACCCTTTATTTATTTATTTATTTATTCAAAATCGTGTGGGGATGAGTAAATTAAAACCGAATCGAACTTGATTCGGTTTTCGGGTAAGGAGTTTTTTTCTTTTTTGAGAATTTTGGCTTCCATTTTTTGTTCGGTTATTAAAAATATAATTTGGTTAAACTGAAATATATATAATATTATTAATATTTAATAGATAGTATTTGGTAAGTGCAATTTTTTTAAATAATTAAATAGGTATAGCTTGTAAATAAAAAATAAAAAAATTCGGTTAATTTGGTTGTTTCGATTCAGTATGCAGAATTCTGTTCAGTTATTTCGGCTAAAAGCGGAATGCTCACGCCCCGCAATCCTAATGTTCTTATATACCCCAGAGATTTATTCTTCTCGCACCCCAAGAAGAAATCTCTTTGGAAGCTCTCAAAAAATCTCCAACAATGGCCAGAAAACTCTTTACATTCCTCAGTAGCCTCACCCTTATTTTCCTCTTCACATACCTGGCCACCGCCAAACCCACCGGTTTCTCTCGGACAGTCTCTCCATCTTCACTGGGCCTCCGTAAGGAGAAGCTAACCCACCTTCACTTCTACTTTCACGACATTGTCAGCGGGCGGAAGCCCACCGCCGTGAAGGTGGCGGAGGCCCTCATGACCAACACCTCCTCAATGGGGTTCGGGGTGGTGATGATCGCTGACGACCCTTTGACGGCAGGCCCGGAACAGGGGTCGAAGCTGTTGGGTAAAGCCCAGGGAATATATGCGTCGGCGGCGAAAGACGAGGTGGGGTTGTTGATGCTGTTGAACTTTGCGTTCACGGAAGGGAAGTATAATGGGAGTTATCTGAGTTTGTTGGGATGGAACACGGTGTTCAGTTCGGTTCGAGAGATGCCGATTGTCAGCGGGAGTGGGCTTTTCCGGTTCGCTCGTGGCTTCGCTCAGGCCAAGACCCACACTTTAAATCCGAAAACCGGCGACGCCGTCGTGGAATACAACGTTTACGTGTTCCATTATTGATGGTCCTTGGTCGTTAAATTTGGCTTTCTCCTTTTGCTCGGAGACCATTAATTCCCATCCCAGTAGTATTCTTAATTTTTCCCTTTTGTCTTTTAATTATCTCTTTTGTAAAGCGGTGGTCCTTGCCTTGGGTTCTCCTCGACGGTAGGATCAGCATTCTTCCGCACTGATATGACATGAAGTTTTCAGAGACTAATTATTCCTGTATTTCCCCTTTATAATTTCGATTGAAGTTATTTTAAGTGATTCTAATATACCTTTACCTTGTGTGTGCTTTTCTCTTTTTGGTCTTTCTCGTTTGTTGATAATGCATGCTTGCTCACTCAACTTGTGGTCCACGATGCAACCGGAACCAGAACGATATAGTGCAAAATCATTAGTTTAATATACCAGTATGATGTGCGTTCTGTATAATTACCAAGGTTTTGAAACGGACCGGACCGGCCATTGAATTGGTAGTTAAGAGTTAGTGGGTTAGACTGGAGTTAATCCAAATGAGTTATAAAAAATTGAAACATAATTTAATTTCTCAACACACCATCCGAAATTTCAAATACTATATTATTTCAATACCTTGAATCAATTGTAAAATAATCATATACTCCAATACTTGTCACATGTTTTTTTTTTTTTAAATATTATCTTTACAAATTGACATGACATTATTATATGTAAGTCATGTTTTAGAGATTATGAGGATAATGAGAAAATGGACAATGAGAGAAACCAGACCCCTTTTTTTCGCATGAAATGTCTTGACGTTCACGGTATACACCAACTTGAAAACAATCGTTCTAGAACTGATTATCTATATGATTGGACTGAAAATTTTCCCTACTTCAGTGGTTTCTAACTAGTGCTGCAAAAAATGCTAATTAATAACGAAAGCATGTAAGTTATGTTTGTGTGAATATATACTAATAAGGTGATGAATGTGGTGGCAAATCTTATTAAGGAGATAACCTCCACACGAAGAAGGATACACACATAATCCAAGTGCTTAATTGTTGAGTGTTGAAAGAGATTTTCTTTCTTCGAACAAAAAAAAGAGATTTTTATGCAAATTGAACTAAATTTCTTAATTAATTAATGACGATGTTGTTTAAAAAAATAAAAAACTAAAAATAAAAACAACAAAAAAATGCGCACAAAATTAAGAGAAGAATTGATTGAGATATAATGAATGATTAATAATTTATGGCTCGTTATAACTTTTTTTTTAATCCTCCGTGATTCGCAGCCCATTGATTGACACAAAAAGATTGCATACATATTATATCGGTCAATAAAGTAAAATAATTTCCTCTTTTTCTCACATTTATATATATTCATTCAAGTTTTATTATGTAAATTTTTTTATGAAAGTTTTTCAACTGTTTGTTCAGTCGGTCTTCTTTTGTTTCAGGGAAGATCGATAATTATTCATTAATTAATGAAAATATATTTTTGATTGGAATTCGAATTTTAAAGATTAAGAAAATTAAATCGATTCTTATATGATGAAATAAAATCTTCCTTTATGTTGGACTTGGGGTCTAGGTCTACCTTTGATGTGCCAAAGTATTTTATTGGGAAATACAAATAACCCCAATTAAATGAGAAGATAAAGCACTATTTCAGCATTAATCGTGGATTGCGAAGACAAATCATATAAATGAAAGATTTATTATTACAAATTAGCATTGATTGCTGATTTGCTTAATTGATAAGCAAGACTCAGTTGATTATTGAATTAATTAGCCATTAATTGCCAGATTGTGGTTTAGAAGGCAAGTTGAGGTGGTCTCACTATACCACTATAAATAGAGGTTGCCCTTTGCTTGTTTTCTCATTCCTACCATAGAACTTTCTGGCAATCTCTTCTCTCTCACTCTCTTTTCTTCTTCTGGTGCGCTACTGTGCAAACCCATACAAACTCTAGAAGTCTAATTCTTGTGTGTGCTCTGATTACGCTGATTCGACTCGACCCAGTAAGCATCTCACTCTTCCCTCTCCATATTTTCTAACACTTTATTTCAATACAAATTCGGGAGGTTCTTGAATGATTTAAAACAAGGAAAACAAATAGGGTTGATCAAGAAAGTATAAAGAGAGTTGTATAACTATGAGACGCAAATTTTGGGACGATGGAGAAAACTGATCGAATGGAATTTCATCACATGATGATATCAAAACTTGGAGGTTGCTATAATCTTATTGTTTTATCTCTTATCTTGTTGGTTTTGCCTTTGAATTTGTTTATTTATCTCGTTGTATGCGTGTGAGGTTCCGTGGTTTCTAACTTTCTATTTGAACATTGTAGTGTGAAATTTTCAAAATTGTATTGGATCATTAGATGGGGATGTGAATTGTTTAATTCACTCAAAACTCCAGCTAATCCTATATAAATTTTTTTTGAAATTAGCTTTATCTAGAAGAAATATTATTCTCTTCATGCAAACAACAGAATATTATATATGATTGTAACAGCATATTAGAGAATACCAAGTTTAAGCATACCGCCGTAAGTAATTCTATCTATCCGAATGTAACAATATATCAGAGAAAAAAGAGTAATATACATATATATATATATATATATATATATCTGTGTGTATATATCATAAAGAAACCACGACTATATAAGAACACAAAGAAAATGAAGCCTCTAGGCGAATGGGAAACAAAAAATAAGTGGTAATGAGAGAATGAGAATGTATATATATTATCATTATAATACACACATACGTCTGTGTACTGACCTATATAAGTATGTGTGAATTAAAGTTGGAGTCGTTCATAGCCTTGAATGTGAGTATCATCAAAAGGAACCAAGTTGGGACTTTGAGCAAATTTGGAAACAAAGTCTTCTAAATCTGAAAACCCACCCAAGTACCCGCCTGCAGACGTTTCTTAACGTTGCAGGCGGGTACTTGGGTGGGCCTTCAGATTTAGAAGGCTTTGTTTCCTAGTCTGCTCAAATTCCCAATTTGCTTCCTTTTGATGACACTCATATGCAAGGCTATAAAAAACTCCAACTTTAATTCACACACACAAACACTTATATGGGTCCGTACATACATATATACATATAATTATTATTATTATCGTGATAATATGTACATTCCAATTCTCCCCTCCCCACTTATTTTGGTTTCCCTTTCACCAGGAGACTTCACTTCTTTATTATTCATGATATGTAATTGGAGACACTACAATAGATTCAAGCATATATAACACTAAATAAATAACGTTTACAGCGAATAAACGTTATATATGTCGAGGAGGAGTATTATCCTGTTATATAAAAAATTCTTTAACAATACTCTTCTAACACCTGCTTCATTTCCAAGCTTCCCTAGTCGGTCACATAACTCTTATTTCCATGGGTTTTGCTCTACCACTAGAAGTTCCATCCTCCACCACCAACAGGATCTTCACTCTGTAGGTCTTTCTTCTCGTGCTTCTTCCTCGAGTAAGCTTTCATTTTTTTTCAATTAATGTTTTAAGTTTCATTTTATTTTTTTATATAACGAGAGCTCATTAGTTGAGGCTTGAAGTCGCTGAATTATCCACGAAAAAGAATCGCAGACAAAAAGCAATATCTAATTTCTATATCTAATTTCTGATAACAAAAAGCAATATCTAATTTCTGATAAGGCCGTTGGTTTGAAGATAAAAATAAAGAAAAATATAGGGGAAAAGTATGAAGCACGAAAAAATGATGAGCTAAAATGACAAATTTTTTATTATTATTTTATTGCAGTGAAAATAATTATGATTACTCTAGATTATATAAACTAGAATCAACATAATTTTTTCTCCTAATTTTTAGTAGCTTCTTGTATTACTATCTACTTGAACGTTTACTCTCTTACATTCCTAAACTTTAGCAAGTATGTTGAAATCAAATATGATATTTGCTTAATATTTGCCAATTTGTACTACAAACACCTACACACACATATACATACTTACATATGCATATTATATTGATTTTCATATTTATGTTATCATTTTGTAGTTACTGGAACTCTAGCGTACTCATACATGATCAAAAATTTACAACAAAGACATTGGAGAATATTGTAAAAAATTTTAAATATATTTTCTTTTAGAATTCAAAAAATTATAAGATAATGTTCTAAAATGCTTAAGTGATTAATGTCTTTAAAATTGTACGATGTTTATTTATAATGTATTAAATATTGAATTTTATAAATAAATTTTTATTTAATATTATTATATTGTTATTAACAATGATTATATTATGTTTTATATAATAAATATTAATAATTAAAATAAATAAAAAGAAAGAATAAAAATAACTATATATAATAAAAAGATAAAGTCAATACATTACAGTTATCAATAAATAACCGTTATATATGCCCTCTATATATTATGGGACACATATAACAGTTCGGAACTGGGCATATATAGCACCCGCATATTTAATAGTTTGGAACCGTAATTTATAGCCACAATAACTGTTATATATTGCTTCTGTAGTAGTGGCATTTCATATATGCGTATGTGTGGTAAAATTCTACCCTAAGATCCTTTGCATATTATGTTAATTACACTGACCTCCCCCGTATACTTAAGTTCAAAATCTTAATTAACACCATTAAGAGTATTTTAAATAAATATTTTAAATTAATTTTTAAATTATTTTGTAACTAATTTACCCTTCATGATACTAAATCCATATATTTTGTTAAAATTGTTTTAAATAATTTAAGAGTTCTGTTTTTTCATTTTTCCAAAATTTTATTTTTTCCCTTTCCAAATATTTTTATTTAAAATTTTTAATTATGTTGGGACATAAGTTTAATTAAATTATTTAATTTACATACAAAGACTTGAATGGGTTGAAAAGAATTTTAGCAAAAATATTGTTCAAAAATTATAAATCCCTTTATAAAATATTTACATAATCTCTCTCTTAGACTTATTTCATTTATACTCTACGATAATATAAAATATTTTTAAATCCCTTTAAAAGACATCTGAACAAATAAGTTTTAATAAACGTGATAAAAAATTATAAATAATAAATTTCATAACATAAAAATATTAATAAATTTTATCATATATTAGAAATTTTGAATTTCATGTATTATAAATATAATTTTTTTGGTTGTACAATTGTTTTGGAAAATATAAATGTTTAAATAATTATTATGTTAAATGTGGATATTTTGGTCAAAATAGAAATTTGAGAGTAATATTAATAGTCAACTAAGCTAACGGTTGGATAGATGAAAATAAAATTTTAAAACATGCATATTAATTATAACAGAGGTTTATGTAATTTAGGGAAAATAAGACAAACAATCATGTGCCTTGCACCTATCAGTTTATTACGTTAAATCAAGAAGAAGTCATCAAAGATCAATAGCCATTGGTTGAACATGCTATTGAAATACAGCTACATATGAACATCTCATTGAGAACCAGGATTTCGGAAGACCTCTTTATAAACTACACTGGTTATCTGTTTAATGCATCTACCTCGTTCATCTAATATAAGCAACTTCAGCTCATTATAAGTCTTAACTCTTGATATATTACCACATACAGTTGACCATGCGTGAATACTAGGTTTGGAAGGTATTGACCAACGTTGGACATGGACCATCTTTGACTTTTTCTATTGTCATTGCTTGGGAATTGCCTCTGCATGAAATTGAAAGGTAATTTTGTTTTCGAAGGATTCATATCCATGCAATGAATCAAAATCTATTCACCAACACTTATTCCATTTAAGTATCAATGTTGATATCTATTAAGCTCTTTTTATAAAAATAAAATTAAATGCATTTCATTTCTTTTCCGGATATAATAGATTTTTTAGATTTTTTAAATTTTATTAACATTAAATGAATTTTTTAACTCACATAAATTTCTTCTAAAATAAAAATAAATCATATAATTTTTTTTTTTTGTTTAACACATATAATAAATTATAAAATACCTTAAGTTTTATTTAAATCATAAATTATGTTTTTAATGAAAAGTTTTGTTTATTTTAGCAAATGAGTAATTTTTGTCCATAGATATTTATACAAGTAGTTTTGAATAATGACAATTGAGAAAAAAATTATTTAATTTAGTGGAATTTAGAATTTTGTGCTAGGTGCTCCCAAGTAAAATTTTTTTGTGCTAGGCGCATGTTTGTTGACCAATCTACACCTTATATAACAAACGTTATCTTTTTCTAATGGTGTTGTCTTGACCCTACATTTTTAAAAGTTTATTGTTCTGGTTGCACATTTTTAAAAATTTATTGGTATTTTTGGTCCACTTAATAGTTAATTGTGTTGCACACTCTTGAGCCAATAGTTTATTGGCCAAATCGCACCTTAACCCATTAATGTACATACATACATACATACAAACATCCCGCTTTTTTCTAAGTGAAATATACATGAACCTCCTCTTCATTTATATATGTGGCATAAGCCTCTCTTCTAGTTTTGATATATTTAACTTCTATTGATCTAACCGTTAGTTAATCGTTAAATAGCATTGACTTATGATTTTGACCAAAATGTTCCTCCTTAACATAAATATTACTTAATAATCAATCAATTACCTATTTTTATTCAATAAGAAAAAATAATTTTAATATATGTTTTAAATTTTTTGTCATATTCTTAAATTGATTTCTTTTACAAAATTAATTGAATGTATAAATATAAATATTTATTTTTTCAATAAATTTAAATGTTTAATCCCTTTATTTTTTAAAACTTACTTATCACGCAATCTTTCAAATGTGCACATGTTGGCTAAAATACCTATTTTTATTCAATAATAAAAAATAATTTTAATATATATTTTAAATTTTTGTCATATTCTTAAATTGATTTCCATGTTACAAAGTTAACTGAATGTATATAAAGTTTTTTTTTTTCAATAAATTTAAATATTTAATGCCTTTATTTTTTAAAACTTACTTATTATGCAATCTTTTAAATGCCAATGTTGGCTAAATGAGTTTCGCGCGCGCGCACACATATGTGTAACCTACCTCAATTTAAAGGACAACTATTATTTACTAACTTGATCAAATCATTCATTAAAATGTTTTATGTACAGTTAAGCTTTAGATTTTACCAGGCCCATACTTGTTAACCAAATATTGCTTCAAGATTTGCCAAAATATCCAAAATATATTAGAGTATGTCAAGTGAACCTTAATGTGGCAATATACAATAATTCAACATATACCAAAAAGGTGGAAGCACTGCCTTTAGGTAAAGTAATTTAAGCTTCTGAAGCCTTCTCTAATAGACCTACACGAGAAACTATCACCTGAAAAATATTTGTAACCATCAATCCAGCTCATTATAAATGCTAATATGTACTTGTGAGGTGCCAGGTAAAACATTTTATGTAATAAAGTACTAGATATATATAATTTACAAATGTATCAAATCACCAATTCTTAATAAAGTTTTTATATCAAATTTCAAATCATGAATCACATAGATAACATGCCAAGCAACAGGTCAATACCCTCACAATCCTTATCACCCTCACCCTTATTCTGCTGATAGAACCTATGGGCTATAACGTAATAGGTTTATTTTTTTGACAAGACTACACCAAGCTCTCCAATAATGAGGTATAACCCAGCCAAAGGCTATAGAACTCATATAGGACCATGGGTTCACTTTCCTTTAAATATAGAAAGGTGTCACTGTTCCAAGGGCTGAGTAACCCGGCCAAAGGAAAAGGGTGATACTAAGGGCCGAAAATGTCAAAGTCATCCACTGTGCACCGAGTGGTAGCATACCATGTGGTATTATATATACAGTAACTCTCATCATCACTCCACATCCATTACCGCTCCACATCATGATAAACAATCATAATCTTAGCATGTGTATACGAGTTCCAAACGAGATTTGTAAAAATAGTACATCGTGCCAATAATTATTGAGATAACAATATTATTTTAACTCATGAAATCATAACAAAAATTCATATCTAAAATATATAATATCATAATTTTCTGTCTCAATAACCATTTTCAAAATATACACACACACACACACACAAACAACATATTAACACATATAACAAGTAGAAAGTAATTACCTTAAGTTCTTGACACAAGAAGTAAATTTGAGAAATATCAAGTCCGTTCTAAAAATAAATAGATATATATTTATACGTTAATGGAATTAATGAAAATACCATCTAATACAATAATAAATAAATAATTAAATATAATTGTCTCATTTTAATTTTCTTAGAAGAAATGACAATTTCTCTATTTCTCAAATTATCGTTACAATATCATTTCTTCCCTTATAAATTATTTCTTACTAATTATGATTATCAAAATATCACCATATCCTCAATTTAACCAAAATATCCAATGTCCTACAATAAAAGTTTCACCTAAAAATTCAAATATTCACATTCATTTATAAACCTCAAATATAATCCTCAATATAACCTTCAATAAATCAAAAATGAATTATAAATTTGAATACAAAAGACCAATTATTATAAATCTCAATTTATTAACCTAATATTAACAAATCTTTAACCACATAATCAAAATCATATCAAACTCTAATTTAAATTCCAAATCATAACTCATAATTTCATATAATTCAAGATTTAACAAAACCTAACCTTTTAAACTGATAATATTACTTTTAGTAATCCAAATAAATATCTTAAACCTCATTTAATTGGTAGAATTATCCTAGATATCAATCATAAATTATTTTAAGTACAAAATTAAATTTAAATTCCTACAACAACCAAATAATGAATCTAAACCGATTAAAATTATCTATTAATCATGCTCCAAATATATACGAGTCATCTATTATCAAAACTCGAGAATCTTAACAAAATTCTAATTCCAAAATTTTCATTAATCGTATTATATTACCCTCATTAGAAAGCTAAAAAATACTTAGACCAACTTTCATGAAGAAAGTTTGTTGAAAAGAAATTAATTTAACCACCTAAATAATCTTATAAAATAAATAACTTACCTTAAAAACTCAAATAGACTATCTTTTCTTCTCTTTCTCCCCTTCTCTTGTCGTTCCTTTTTCTCCCTCTCACCCCAGCTCACACACATACATACAACTCCTCGCGCACGCACATCAATATAAGGGGAGGGGAAGGCGGAGGGAATAATTCCCCTCCTCCAAATAAATGGCAGCATGCTGCCACGTTTCCCAAAACGTGGCAGCAAGTCTGCCCCCTTTTTTGTTTTTATATTATTGTTTTGGGAAAAATTACCATAAAGATCAAACATTTTTCCCTTCTCTTCTCTATTATCTTAACTAATTTATTTCTAATAAATCATATCTTAAATAAAAACTTTTATCTTGACAATTACATGACAAATTCATGTATCATGGTTAATTCTTTCTTACATGTAATAAAATCCTAGTATAAAAATTATGATGTTACAACACACACTCATATGCACATGCACATGCGCACACATGTATTTATATAGGATCAGAAACAGATGAATTATTTGAAATTCTTAGAAAATTGGAAAAAATAAAAGAATAATAAAAATGATGAATGCAGTAGAATCAGATGAGTCAGATGATAAGATAGAAAAATTAATGGGTCAAGAAGAAGATGAATTAAAAAAATATAAGAAAATAATTTGCAGAAGCAGCAAATATAAAGGAATTAGGAAAGGCAAAAATAAATATGCAACAAGAAAGAAATTTAGAAATAGGAGAACCATAATCAGTAGTAATTGATGATAGAGAATCAACGAATATAGATAGGATGAGAGAAGAAGAAGTAGAAATGAATAATCGAAGACAAAGACACCTTATAAATACTATTACAAAAAAGGGCTTTTAGACCGCCATATTTAGACCGGATTATAGAGGATCAAGTCTAAAAAGTATGATTGGTGTCAGTTTTATAAATATAAAGAACTTGTTAGATCGGTTCTTTTAATATAAGGTCTAAAATATATTATTTAGACATGTTCCCAAACAACTAGTCCAAAAATGGTCTAAAAAGTTATAAAAAAAATTAAAATGTCGATTACTTTTTAGACTGGTTGTTATTAACAACAGGTCTAAAATATGAAACTTTTATGACTTGTCATTAATAATAACTAGGCTAAAAGAGAAGGAAAAAAAAATAAAAAAAAATACTTTTAGGATAGGATGTTAGTAATTACAGGTCCAAAAGGTGAACTTTTAAGATCGGTAGTTAAGAATATATGGTCTTAAAAGTTTAGCCCCAAAATAAAACTCGTTCATTGTATCCTCTCTTCATCACGTCGAAACTTGAAATTCCTCTACTCTCTGAACCTCTCTTATTGTCGTGAAACCCCTCTTCCTGTCGTGAAACCTTTCTTCCTTGCCCACCAGCACCAGTCTCTGTGACTATTACTCTCTCATTCTCTTAGCCATTCGACTTTCCCACCACCTCTCTCAACCTTGCTTCTTGTCATGAAATTGAACGGAAAAAGCAAATCTAGTCATTTTCAAGGCACGCCAGCTACTAGTGTGAATCAGAGCGAGCCTGGCATATCTCAAAGTGAGTCTAGTAACTAGCCTTTACGGCATGATAAAAGAGGCACACGATTGAAAGAGATTGCCTTAAGTCGGATTGCTGGGGAAAAGGTCACGATTCAGTTTGATAAATATTGGAAACCTATTGTCCGTAATGCAAGAGGATATAGGAGTCATGTTGGCCTCCTAGCTTGCAACAAGCCTAGCATCTTGATAGACGAGTAGAAAAATGTCGATAAACAAATAAAGGATCATATTTGTGACTTTATATGGCTTACATATGATGTTTCTGACAGTGAGACATTGAAAAATAAGACATGGTCGTATTGTGCTAAATGTTGGAGGAAGTTTAAGAATAATCATATTTGCGACTCTACCTGGCTGACATATGATGTTTCAGATAGTGAGACATTGAAAAATAAGACATGGTCGTATTATGCTGAATGTTGGAGGAAGTTTAAGACAAACCTATCTAATGATTATGTGCATATTGAGGTTAAAGTGATGGTGACCTCACCCTAATCCTTGCAGCAAGTATACATATATTGATGAAAACACTTGGCAACAATTTTTTTTTTTCGATGCATACTAATCCAGAAGATTTGGTAAGTTTATATTTAATTTTTTTGCCCTTTTTTCTTTGATTGATATCCTATGCAGATATGGAATATGTTTTTTAATTCATCTAATCTTCTTAGTGAGATGGTTTGGTGTATGAATAGAAAAAAATGAAATCTTTCTGCTTGTTAATTCAAGTTTCATGCAATTATAAAAGAAAAGTAGGTTACATTGCGGCAAATTATGCCTATAAAATGTCTTTTTGTGCCTAATTATGTTTCTTCATGCAAATTATGCCTAATTCGTTCAGGTTAGTCTTGGTAGGTAAATGGTTTGTTAGAATTTATTAATGGTAAAGTATAAGGATGGAATCTAATGAATTTTTCCTTTTCTTAAGTTTTGTTCTCTACTTTCTCAATTTCTAACTAATTTTCACCACCATGAAGAATGGCATTTCCATCTTTTGTCCTGCATCAAATCATACCTTAGTTCTTATGTAAAGTTGATTGCAGATAGAGTACTACAGTAAAAGTTCACCATTGATCTATGCAAATCATATGTGTGAAATCAATAAATGAATTGACCAGTTAGGCAAAATCAAGAGCATTACCTTTCTTCAACTCTTGTAGAAGAACTACACGCATGGCCACAAGAGCATATTTCTTTGCAATCTGCAGAGTTACAGGCTCTTATGGTTATGCAAGTTCTTCTACATACGACTGTGATGTTAGTGAATACTCTTGATTTTTCTTGGTAGAATCTTGATAGCTCTTTCCTTTTGTTGGTGATTTGTAAAAATAAGTAAATGAATATTTGTTATTCACAGAAAAAAGGGAAAAACACAAGTATAAGAAAGAATGATTGCCCACATACAATATCTCATGGTGGTTATGAAAAGGTTGAAAAAGAGTTGACGACAGCCAAGCAAAAGAGATTAGAAGAAGAAGCTGAATCTAATCCTTCTATAATATGTGATCAACTATCTCCAATACATCGGAATAAAAATGGTTGTATGCTCGCCGAAAGACTAGCGGGTCTTGTACAAGTGAACAAACTTGTATAGTTGCTAAAAAAATTATAAGTATTGTTATTGTTATTTTTTAGTTACCAAACAAGTTTCATTACTAAGCTTCATGTTATCTGTATCTTACATAACAAACTTAAAAAAGAAGAAGCAGAGGGATCATTTTTTTTAGATGGGAGGAATGATATTCTAACTGTTGCTATAAGAAAACCCAATTATGTGGGCCGTTTTAGGGAAATTGGAAGGATAGGCCTAAGGAATTACTTTTGATCATCCAAACGCCATAAAGCAAGTATGGTTACCGGGAGGAGATGAAACATTTGTTGACAACCAAAATGGAAGAAGTAGTAGAGCGAGTAAGGACAGAGGCAGAAGCTTCATTGATTGCAATCACATATGAGCAAGATAAAGGAGGAAATGGTGATGATGATTGTGAGCTCACGTCAAGAGACTAGTGTTCCCATAGCACATTCATTTGCAATTATGTAGCAAAGCACTAAAGGGAGTCACTGCATTATTAGACAGTCAGAGGGTTTTGGACTTGATGAACCTTGTGACTTTTTTGTGGAGGATCTTGAGAGACGATTAGCTACACATGGGACTATTCACAACTTGGGATGAACTGTACACTACCAAACAATTCCAAATGATCAAGTGAGAGTATCAATTGAAGAGGTGTTAATTGTTGTTGCACCTATCCCTATCCCAATTGGTGATCTGAACATTATGAGTGATATCAAGGGAACCTTCATCTTGTGGCCAAAGAACCTTGTACATGTGTCACATGGAGATGAGGAAATCTCGATCAAAACCCTTCCTATAGCTCCACCCCTTGAAGAAGTTATGAAGCCTAAGGTGGATGCTAAGAAAGAAATTATCCTGAGGACATTCAATGCATCTTTTGAAATCATATCGTGCCCTATGGATGAAGTTGTAGGCATGTCAAGGCTACTGGTTTACATTGATAAGATGGATTTAATGTCCTTGATAGCTCTTAAACAGGAGCTTACTAATGTAATTGTGCTAGTATTTTTAAAGTAAGCATCTTCTTCTATGAGTACATATTTTAACAATATTATTAGGCTGTTATAATTTGTGTGATTGCATTATTGTATGTACATGCAATATAGGTTGGTTTCCTTGAGCAAAAGCAATGATTTTGGATTCATGTGCCCAGACCAAATAACAGAAAATCAAATCATGATTTCGTCGAGACACAGCTACATATCACATAGGCTCAGTGAAAACAAGCCAGCGTGTTACTTGGCACCATATATACACAAGTACATATCACATTTCTTGTCTGCAATAATTTTGCTACAAATCACTTAGTTCTTGTCTGCTGTGAATTTCCAGTGGCTATTGGCAATTGGTGCTCTTATGTAAGAATACTTATATCGTGGTCCTCTTATGTTCCCTTCACAACCAACCAAGGACTAAGTTGAAGTAGATCATGAACTCGTAAGCATGTGATTTTGATTGACTAGTGTGAATTGTCTGCTGTGAATTTTCAGTAACCATTATGGATGAATTTGTGATTTTGATGATAAGGCAATGAGGACATTCCAAAACGCTGGTAAGCATAGGCATTAGGTCAAAGACCCTAATTGGATCATAGCAAAGGTTAGTACATATTTGGACATTGCTTAATAAACTTGGTCAATAAGCTATATAAGCTCTATTCAATTTTAATTATGTCATGTTCTTTTTTAGACTCATAGGCAATCAAAGGGATCCAACTTATGTGGCCTATATGTCATAAGGCACATATATAACATTATCACACAAGGCCGGACTGAATTCACTGAAGAGGTAAATGTATTTCATGTTACATATGATTTTTATGGCTTAATGTTACATATATATATATATATACCTATTTAAGTTAGCACTCAAGTTAAATCAATTTCTCGCTTTGATGTTACATATGTTTGAACGTTTTGCACCCTTTCTTGAAGAAGATATTGAATTCATCCGCAAATGTACATGTGAATTCATTTAGGGATAAGGGTCTTAAATGCCATGGAAGTTTTCGCCCAGGAACACTGGTAAGACGGAAGTTTTTTTTGGACTAAAAATGCCACGGAATTTCACAAGATGTAGCAATTTTGCCCGGAAGTATCATTTTTGCCCGGAAGTTTTACCGAGGAGCAATTTGCCCGAAGTTTTATTTGAGGAGCAATTTTGCCCTGGAAGTTTACACTCAGGAGCAATTTTGCTTCGGAAGTTTACAAAATGTAGCAATTTTTCCCTTCTGTCCCCAAATATTAAATTTGACTATTAAATCAGTCAAAGATCACACATGTCATGCCTTGAAAAGGTCAAACTTGGAGTTAGAGAAGGAGATCCTTCGATGTGGAAATCAAGGTGGCGAATTTGTGAAGCCGAACTGGTCAAAGGGACTGAAAGGTCTGTCACAAAACACAAATGAAACGCAAAACGAGAAATGAATTGTTCCAAAAATTGGTTTAGTAAAACAAATCAATAGTGATAATATTTACGTTTGTATAGACTGATCATTTGCTTAGATCACAAGTGATGCTTCCTTTGGGTTTTGTGACAGTCGACCTTTCAGTCTCTTTGACCAATTTGGCTTCACAAATTCTAGCCGCCTTGAGCTCAATATCTCAAGGATCTCCTTCTCTGGCTCCAGGTTTGACCTTTTCAAGGCATAACATGTGTGGTCTTTGACTGATTTAATAGTCAAATTTAATATTTGGGGAGAAAAGGGCAAAATTGCTCCTTAGTGAAAACTTCTGGGGCAAAATTGCTTCTTAGTGAAAACTTCCAGGGCAAAATTGATTCTCAGCTAAAACTTCCGTCTTACCGGTGCTCCTGAATGAAAACTTTCATGGCATTTAAGACCCTTATCCCATTCATTTATGAGCTCATAAAGTGAGAAAAAAGAATGTTGTGAATTTATTTGTATATGTATCAATCATATTTTGTAAATGAACAATTGTACATTTGGATGTATTCATTTTCAATACTTAATAAATTTGTTTATTCTTTTCCAATAATTTATTGTCATTTGGTTACTGGATAAATGGATGGTGGGTAAAATGAAGAAATTTATTACATACGTGAAAAACTTAAATAGTTAGACCAGATGTTATAAAACATAGTTCTAAAAAAAATATGACTAGACTTTAAAGACCAAATGTTAGACATAACTGGTCTAAAAAGTCTTGTTGAAATACTTTTATAACCGGATATTAGAAACATCTGATCTTAAAAGTCTTAGGTTTTTAAACAACAAAAAATTAAGGTTAGACTTTTAAGACCAAATATTAGATACAAACAGTCTAAAAATTATTAACGTCTTACTTTATGATCGGATATTAGAAACATTTGGTCTTAAAAGTCTTTACAAATTTTAATTTTCTATCTCAACCTTTGAACCACTCTCCACAAACTCATTGATTTTACAAATTCATCTTCCTCTTATCCGTGTAAATAAAATGTTTAGATTAACATGGATATAATTAAAAATGGAAAAAAATATATAATGTAAAAAATAGCCGAACAATGATGAGAGAAACATGATCAATATGAAGATTGAAAATTAAAATATTTTTTTCATTGATAATATTCTTAATCGAGCAACATCAGTACATAGATAAAAAGAATTACATAATTTAAAAAAACCCTCAATCTTCCATCTCATCCCTGGAGGCGGAGGAGGAAGAAGAGGAAGAGGAAGAGGTAGGGTCATCTGAACGATTGTACTTGACATCATTGGCGTCGAGTACAAGGTTGAGCTTGTAGTTGATAGTGTGAAACAACTGGAACAATCTTCAAAGGCTTCGGTCAATATGATCCACCCTCTTATGTAGCTACTAAATCAGCTACTTGGCTGAAGGTGGTGAAGGAGGCGATGAAGGTGGTAGATGAGGTTGTAGATCAGAGGAAGAGAAGGAGGAGGAACATGATGACAAACAGAATTAGACCTCATAGTGATATTCTATAGACTAGAGGAAGTAGAGATGAATATGAAGAAACTAAAGTAACAATAAGCTTAAATACTTTAAGACGGATGAAGATTAATTAATTACATTTATTGAAGTGGCCTCAAATTTCAAGGAGAAGCATAGTTATGTTAGTTCTCTATGTGTTTTGATGATAACTGACAATTGTAAACAAAATGAAGTTTATGGTTTAAGTCAAAATGTTTTTAACTTGATCATTTTTAAACCAGTAACTTATTGTCATACTTGACTCGAGTTTAGAGTTGTAGAACTCGAGTCAACACAACACAAAGAGTTGTCAAGATGCTTTGAACTTGACTTGAGTTTGAGGTTGCTCAACTCGAGTAAGTGCAAGGCAGAAAGCTTTCAAAGTATTTTGAACTTAAAGTGACTCGAGCTTGTGCTATTTGACTCAAGCCAATTTTTGTGGACTTAAACTTTTTCAAATTACATAAGTCCTTGACTTGAGTTGGTTCTATATAACTCAAGTCAATGCTCTGTAACTTATTCTCAAATGAATCAGTTAATTTGAGTTAGTCACTTATTGACTTAAGCTGACGCTATTTCAAACTATTTCCAAAATGCTTCTCAAAGTTCATTTGCTAAAGAAGAACTTGACTCGAGCTAACCTTAATTGACTTGAGTCATGCACTTGAGTTAAACATTTTAACCTCGAGCCTAAGTCATACAGAGACATCTTCATTTAAACGTCAAACTTATTTTCAAAAAAGACGATCCAGTGACTCGAGCCTAGAATGCTTAATTCGAGTCATGCAATCCAGTTTGCTTGAAATTAACTTGAGTGTGATGTATTGTTGTTTTACAATCACCATGTCCGAAAATGCTAATCTTCATGTATGATCTGTATACTTCATATCATCACCCACTATTGTTCCTAACTATGTTTAATCAATTTGTTAGTGAGTCTCAGATGATTAGACGATGGATTAACTGAACATTAACCAAAAAGCATGTGATTATGTCATATGCATTAAATGCCGGTTTAGAAAACAAAGCATGGATTTGGTCTATCATCATTCGTAAAGCATGTATGGGTTCTTTCCTTATCTCAATGCTAGATCATCCAATGATAAGAATACAAAGAATGTCAATGAAGAATGATGACGATTAGGGAATGCATCAAGCAAGGATAATAAATGCACTTCAACACTCAACTATCATATTCAACCTTGCATTGAAGGCTTCCAACGGTCACAAGTAACCTTCACCATATATAGGCTGAAGCATTCAATTCATTCCACCTACCGGAAACAAAAAACACAAAAACGATCATTACACATCTACAGTTTCTTACACTTGTGCCATATCTTCGGATATGCTAAACTTCCATTGTTTATCTATTTGTTCTTTTAAAGAGTTCATTTCTGATTATCTATCATTGTAAGAATTTCAAAGTATTAGGATTTTGAGACTGTGTTATTTGATTACAACTTATAAGGGGGAGTGAATCCTAAAGAGAGGATTACTTTCGAGTACAAAGTGTGTAATGGATTGAAGGAATAGTGAAAATCCCAGAGAGTCTAGGAACTGGACATAGGTCAAGAGTTAAGACAGAACTAGTATAAATTCTCTGTGTTCATCTTTCTCCTACTCTCTCCATTTATCTTTGTTTCTATGCGATAAGCTCAGGGGTATTCGAAAAGATTTTTAAATCTCAATTCACCCCCTCTTGGTGATATTCTGTTCTACAGTTTACTTGAAAGATGAAGAGACTCTGAAACATTGAACGATGAGACTTCTAAGACCGAATATTGTATATAACCAGTTTAAAAAGTCTTGATGTGTTACTTTTATGACCAGATATTGGATACAATTGGTCTAAAATGTCTTTATGTCTTACTTTTATGACTTGATATTATAAACATCTAGTCTTAAAAGTTTTTACAAATTTTGCAACATGAACCTCTCTCCATTTTACTCCTCCACTTCAACAAGTACGAGCTCTGCATTTGCCACATGATCCAACCATAGTACTCAATACTAAACCATTCACCTTCATCTTCTCCTTTATTCCCCAGTCCTCAAAATACCTATCTTACTCTATTCATATTTACTCCATTTTTGAACTTTTGTGAACTAACTCCTTCTTCCTTCCTTGTTTATCACTCTGCCCCAACCCCATAATCATCCTCTCTGAACAAACATGTCGAGGTACAAGACGGTCATGCATAGGGGCTAAGTTTGTTGCTCCATTCGGTTCCCCCAAACTCATATCTAGGGTGCTTGAAACGCACTCTCAGGCTATTCCATTTGCGAAGTCTCGGGTTGTTGGACGCAGTGTTATTCAAGAGGATTATGCCAATATTCGCCCCACTATGAGTAAGCAGCCAAGAGGCCGACCACCTGGCCCTAGTGCGCTTAACAAAGACCCCTCACGGCCATTTGCTGGCCAACACCTTGTTTTCTGACTATGATGCTTGTCTCGACTCTTAGACAGCAAGTTGCTAATCTCCGATGAGACTATGATGTTGCTCTCACATATCTTATCTTTGACGAAGCCACTGACTCGAGTGACACAACAACCAAGGGGGATGATTAGAGCAAGATAGACTGGCCCTCCTATTTCATCATTTTTACCTTTCTTGTTGTTTATTTTCAATTTCCTTTTTCTTTATGTCTTTGTTCTTGACTATGTTGTTTCTGCTCAGGAACGTTATCAATATAACAATAAATAAAAAATTTAAGGTGAGACTTTGTTGACCTTTGTTGTTATTCATTTTCAGTTGCCTTTATCTTCCTATCTTTGTTCTTGATTAAGTTGTTTCTGTTGCCCAACAACATTTTTTTTAAAAAAAAAACGATTTAAAGCGAGACTTTAAAGACCAGATATTGTAAAATACATGTCTTAAAAGTATTTTAAGGCAAGACTTTATGGCTCATGATATTTTTTTAGGTAAAACATTATCAATTTGATTGAGACAAAAAGATTGTATACTCATTATGTCCGTCAATAAAGTAAAGAGATTTTCTCCTTTTTGAATTTCCGAAAAAAATTGCTTTTTTTCGCATTTATATATCTGCGGGTTTTGTTATGTAAATTTTTCTTTTTTATGGAAGTTTTTTTTTGTTCTTTTTATGAAAGTTTTATCTATAACTGTTTTTCAGTGGGTCTTCTTTTGTTTTTTAGGGGAAAATTGATGATGCTTCATTTCATTAATGAATACAATATATTTTCGATTGGAATTCAAATTTTAAAGATTGAGGAAATTAAATCTAGTCTTATATGACAAAATAAAATCTTTCTTTATGTTGGACTTTGGGTCCAGATTCGCTCTTGATGTGGAGGACTATTTGATTAGGAAAAAGAAATAACTCAAATCTAATAAGATAACAAATCACCATTTCACCATTAATTGCTAATTGAGAAGACAAATCATATTAATGGATGATTTGTCAATGCAAATTATTTTTCTTAATTGATAAGCAAGACTCAATTTATTATGTAATCACTTAGGCTTTAATCGCCTGATTGTGTCTTAGAGGGCAAGCTGAGGTGGTCTTACCAAACCCCTATAAATAGAGGTTTCCCCTTACTTGTTTTCTTATCCATATTTATGGCAATCTAATTCCTCTTACCATAATCTTTTTTATTCTGATGCACTGTTGTGCAAACCTAGACTAGGCTCTAATAGTCTAGTTCTTGTTTAAACGCTGACCCGAATTTGACCTGACCCGGTAAGCATCCCACTCCTCATTCTCCATATTTTCTAACACTTTATTTCCTATATATATGTGTTTCAATACAAATTCATGAGGTACAACAAGGGATGGCCAAGGAATTAAAAGAGAGTTGTATAACTAAGAGACTCAAATTTTTTAGCGATAGAGAAAACTGATCGAATGGAACTTTATCACATGATGATATCAAAACTTCAAGGTTGCTATAATCTTATTGTTTTGTCTCTTCTCCTATTGGTTCTGCCTTTGAATTTGTTTATTTATCTCTATATATGCGTGTGAGGTGGTTTCTAACTTTCTGTATGAATGTTTTGGTGTGAAATTTTCAAAAATGGATTGGATCGTTAGATGGGGATGTGAATTGTTTATGTTAGTTCTCTATGTGTTTTGATGATAATTAACAATTGTAAACATTCATTGAAGTTGGTCTTTGGCAAGTTGGAAAACTTACTGTCAAAGCCACACTCGAGTATCGGTTTTTGAAACTCGAGTATTGACTTGACAGAGAGTTGCTCAAAAACCATTACACAAAGCAATACTCAAGTATTGGACAAAACACTCGAGTATTGGACTTACAGAGAGCACTCCAAGTTTTTCAACCCTGAGCCAAACTCGAGTATTGATATGCATACTCAAGTATTGAACACACAGAGACAATTTCAATGATGACTTTAGCTTTCAATACTCAAGTATTCCATTGAATACTCAAGTATTGGCCATACGAGAGAGATATCAAGTTGTTCATCTTATGGACACTCGAGTTTTGGTTTTGCATACTCGAGTATTGGACTTTCACAAAGCTTTCATATTTAACATGTGTTTATGAATACTCAAGTATTCTTTTGAAAACTCAAGTATTGTATTGTCATCAATTTATCAAAGTTTTCAAGCACCTAGAATACTCGAGTATTGGTATCCACACTCGAGTATTGGACCGACGTAAAGACTACAAGTTTTATACATATATTGAATACTCAAGTATTCACTTCAATACTCAAGTGTTGACTTGGCAAAGATTTCACAAAGTTTTTCTAAAACAAATGCACACTCGAGTATTGAGTTGGAAACTCGAGTATTGGACTTAGAGAGCTTTCATCTTTGACAACAATTTGAACACTCAAGTATTCATTTCAAAACTCAAGTATTGACTTGGGAAAGACTTCACAAAGTTTTTCAAATGAATGAATACTCGAGTATTGAGTTGGAAACTCGAGTATTGGGCATACGAGAGCTTTGCTCTTTGTCAATGATTTGAACACTCAAGTATTGAAGTCAATACTCAAGTATTGAGGTTTTGAACTTAAACTTATTTTCATATCAAAAGTTCAAAACTCGAGTATTGATTTGGATACTCAAGTATTGACCTTATTTCAATGATAAGGTCCAAAGTCAAAACTCGATGATTCCTCTCGGAAGAAGAATACTCAAGTATCGAATGAATACTCAAGTATTGACTTAAGTGCACAAGTGACACACTCGAGTATTGATGAACACACTCGAGTATTGAACGCTAAGTTTGAAAATCAAATCGACGAATTTGTAAATCCTTAATCTTTGATCATAATATCTTCCAGGATTATTCTCTACCATTCCCTCGCTATGTTTAACCATCTGTTTAGTGAGTTTCAGGATCGCTTAAAGAATGATTATTGAAGGTTAAAAGCAAAAGCAAAAGGTGATGTCGAACATTAAATGCTTGAACCCGAAACTTGCATCCTTTTGCTTAATCCACCTGCACACGGTTGCAAAGCATTAAAGAATAATTTCTACAACAAGCAACTGCTATTCCAATGGACAAATTCGTAGAGAGTCAACTCTGATCATCTAGCCAGCTGGGTTAAGTGAAGATTAGAGAGAGAAGATGCCTAAACCATCTGCTAATCTTGGCTGAACTTCTCCAACGGATTTATTGGGATAGCAACGGTCATTTAATGATCTCTCGAGTATAAATAGGACTGCATTCAAGTCTCTTCAACAACTAGAACATCCGAAAACGCACAAGCATTCAAGTTTCTCAACTACCTTTCGTTTTCACTTGTATTATTCGTCTTTTGACATTATAAGCTTCGGTGTTTATCATCACTCACTCTTAGAGAGAGTTTTTATCGCAAATCATTTATTGTAAAGAATCACAAGTCAAGGGGACTTGGTGATTGGGTTCATTGATTACAGCTTGTAAGGGGGAGTAAGTTCTAGAGAGAGAATTTCTCTTGAGTACATAGTGTGTAATCAAATTGACATAGTGGAAATCCCGAGTGTTGGGACGGACGTAGGTCAAGGAGTTAGACCGAACCAGTATAAATCTTTGTGTCTAGCTATTCTTCTCTACATCATCTGTTCACCTTTGTTTTGTTGTACAAAAACAGAGCAAAACGAAAAAGTTTCAAAATCCCCAATTCACCCCCTCTTGGTGATTTAGCTCCACCTTCATTTGGTATCAGAGCAAGGTCTTCTCTAAAGAGCTTAACATCTCGAGAAGGATCTAGTGGAAGGCATTCTACCGATGGAGCTTCAATCAACAGACCTCCAGTTTCGTGGAGAACATTACTCATTCGAAAGCCAAATTCAAGGTGTTTGTAATGGCTACGAGTATGGTCTGGAGAGTTTTTGAACGAGGAGACTATGCTCCAACTGTCTGGAAAATGGTCTCAGGGTTCCAAAGGAAGAAGAAGATTATGATGAAAATGACAGAAGAAATGTCACACTCAATAGCAAGGCGGTTCTCCTTCTGCAAAGTGCTCTTAGTCAACAAGAATATTTCCGCGTTTGCAACTTAACCTCTGCTAAAGCCATGTGGGACGCTCTGGAAATTGCTCATGAAGGAACCGTTGGAGTTAAGTAAAATAGAGTCAACACTCTAATGATAGAATATGATCTCCTTCGTATGAAGTCTGGAGAATCTATTGGTGATTTCCAGTGAGATTCACTCATCGATCAATCAACTTGCTGCATTGGGCAAAGAGTATGAGCAACCTTTGTCCAAGTGAGGAAAATTCTCAACATCCTCAATAAGGAATGGGAAGCCAAGGTCAACGCCATTGAAGAAGCTCGTGGAGATTCTATGGCATCGTGGGACCCTTTTCGGGAGCCTTTCGAATATGAAGCCAAGCTCAAGTTCAAAAAGGGACTTGATGAAGTCCATGGCAAAAATAAGGGAATTGCCCTTAAAGTCAAAGAAACTAAGGAATCGGATGATGATGAAGATCCAGACGAAGATGAGGAGATTGGTATGATGGTCCGGAGATTCAAGAAATTCTATAAGAAGGACCATGGTTTCAAGAAGTTTCACAAGGGTAGCTCCAACTATGAGGCAAAGAAGCCAATCATTTGCTACGAGTGTGAGAAGCCTGGCCATATCAAATCGAATGCCCCAATCGAAGAACAAAGACAAAGAAAAGAAGAGATTCAACAGATTCAAAAAGAAGGCATATGTCTCTCGGTATTTGGGGAGATAGTTCATCGATGAAGATGATGAGGATGAGGAAGAAAAAGCAAACGTATGCTTAGTTGCCGAAGAGAAAGAACTACGCATCAACTTCGAAGAGGTATATGATTGCAAACAACCTTATGATGAGTTATTTGCTGAGTATATGGTGTGCAATCCGAGTTTGAAAAACTTGCTGAAAAATATTTCAAATTGAAAAAAGAAATCTTACTCTTGAATTTCAAGTTGAAAAGTTTTCCTCTTGAGAGAAAATATTGCTTGTGAAGATTGTCCTGATCTGAAGAAAAAGAATTCATATCTTACAAAGGCACTTGAGAAATTCACTAGAGGAAGTGAAATGCTCAATGTCATTTTGAAACAACAAAGATTTATAAATGACAGATCAGGAGTTGGTTACAAACCTAATTTTGATAAAAAGAAAGGAAGAAAGAAGTCTCGGTGAAAAATCCTATATGAACTATTTTACAAAATGAGTCCATTCTTCAAACCCGTTTGCACATCGTAATTATCGCAACCGTAAAGGGTCATACTACTTCTTCCCGCTTTCATAAGAAGGAAAGAAAGAGTAAACCCATAGGAAATTATCAATGGGTGCCAAAGGGATCTTACAAGATTCCTAAGACACAAACTAACCCCAAAGGACCCAAGAAAAGATGGGTACCTAAGGCCTGATTTGCTGTGTCTTGCAGGTTTGCCTAAGAGCATCAAAATCCAACAAATGGTACATTGACAGTGGATGCTCTAGGCACATTTGGGGATCAATCCAAATTTACCTCAATCAAGCCTAAGGATGGTGGCAAGGTGACCTTTGGTGGAGATCAACTGGAAAGATTCCGGAGTTGGTGAAATTGGCAACAATGAAGGACCACTAATCAAAGATGTATACCTAGTCGAAGGACTTTGCCACAATCTCCTCGGTGTAAGCCAAAGCACCGATAAAGGTAACTTAGTTATCTTCGATTCGAGAAGTGCTTGATTGTGAGTAAGGATATACTCCTTTAGAAAACATAAAATCAAAAGCTTTATTTAGAGCCCCTAGAGATGGCAATTGTTATACACTTAGTCTCTCTAGTAATAGTTTGTTTCTGAAAAATGTTTTTCACAAGAACTTGGATGAGAGTTGGCTTTGGCACAAGCGATTAGCTCATGTCAATATGATTCAACTTGACAGATTGCTTAAAAAGGATCTGGTGATTAGTGTTCCTAAACTACATTTTAAAAATAACATGCTTTGTGATGCTTGTCAAAAAGGGAAACAAACCAAATCATCATTCAAATCTAAAAATGAGATTTCAACTAATAGACCTCTTCAATTGCTTCATATGGATCTAGTTGGACCAGCTAGAGTAAAAAGCCTTGGAGACAATCTTTATACTTTGGTCATAGTTGATGACTTCTCAAGATTTGCATGGACTATATTTTTATCCTCTAAAGATGAAACATTTGATCGGTTTGTTGTTTTTGCCAAGAAGGTCCAAAACGAGAAAGGATTCTCTATTTCGGGAATCGAACGATCATGGAGGAGAATTCGAAAACAATGCATTTGCTGAGTTTTGTGATAGCATGGGAATAGACCACAACTTCTCAGCCCCAAGAACTCCCCAACAAAATGGTGTTGTGGAAAGAAAGAATCGTGTTCTCACTGAGATGGCAAGGGCCATGCTGAATGAGAACAACACTTCTCAAGTGTTTTGGGCTGATGCAATGAGCACCACGTGCTACATCTCAAATCGGGCATACCTCCGGAAGAAGTTGGACAAGACTCCCTATGAGCCGTACAAAGGAAGAAAACCCAATCTAGCTCATCTCGCATGTGTTTGGATGTAAGTGTTTCATCCATAACAATGGTAAGGATAACTTGGGAAAGTTTGATCCCAAAGCGGATGAAGGTATATTTCGGGTTATTCAAATAGGAGTAAAGCTTATAGAGTCTTTAATACTCGTACTCGTATTGTTGAAGAGTCTATGCATGTTATTTTTCGTGAATCCAAGTCGATAAACCTATGGAGGATGATGAAGGAAATGTTTTCAAAAATCAATTCTTTTCGAAAACTACTCCGCCTCTATTGAGAATCGAAAATGTCTTTGAGACTCGATCCTCAAAACAATATCGAAAATCCCGATCAGACTTAACCTAGAGCTTGGAAATTTATTAGAAATCATCCTTTAGATCAAGTTATAGGTGATGTTAATCAAGGAGTAAGAACCAGAAATAGCACTTTAAATGAAGTAACCTTTGCAGCTTTTATATCACATATTGAACCCTCAAAGATTGATGAAGCCCTTTCAAACAATGATTGGGTGATAGCAATGCAAGAGGAGTTACATCAATTTGATAGAAATCAAGTTTGGGACATGGTACCCTGTGCCTAAGGACCATCCGGTCATTGGCACTAAATGGGTATTCAAAAACAAACGAGATGAGTCTGCAATCATTGTCCGTAACAAGGCAAGATTGGTTGCCAAAGGCTATAATCAAGAAGAAGGAATTGATTACGAAGAAACTTATGCTCCGATTGGCAAGATTGGAAGCCATAAGAGTTCTTCTTGCCTTTGCCTCGTGTGAAAAACTTTAAACTCTATCAAATGGATGTGAAAAGTGCTTTCCTGAATGGTTTTATTCAAGAAGAAGTTTATGTAGAACAACCTCCTGGTTTTGAAAATGTCCATCATCCAAATCATGTGTATCGTCTCAAAAAGGCCCTATATGGTCTTAAACAAGCTCCTAGAGCTTGGTATGAGCGACTAAGCAAATTCCTTCTTGATCAAGGTTTTATTAGAGGAAAAGCGAGATACAACTCTCTTCATAAAGAGTAATAAGCTTAATGAAATCTTAATTGTCCAAATATATGTTGATGATATTATATTTGGTGCTTCTAATGATGCCTTGTGTGAAGAGTTTGCTAAGAATATGCGGGAGAATTTGAGATGTCCATGATGGGAGAGCTCAACTATTTCCTTGGTCTCGCAAATCAAGCAAAAGAAGGAAATCTTTATATCTCGAGACCAAGTATCTCAATGATCTTGAAGAAGTTTGGGATGGATCATTGTAATGGAGCCGATACTCCTATGAGCTCAAGCTCGCTTCATTAGATGCCGATGAAGAAGGCATGGACTTCAACATCACAAAATATAGAGGAATGATTGGATCATTACTCTATCTAACCGCAAGTCGCCCAGATATCCAATTCAGTGTTGGAATGTGTGCAAGATTTCAATCTACTCCTAAGGAGTCACATGCCGAGCAAGTTAAGAGGATATTCGGATATCTTGCCGACACAAAGACACTTGGATTGTGGTTTCCCAAAGGTCAACCCGAACATTTGGTAGCATATTCAGATTCAGACCATCTTTGGGTACAAGACCGATAGGAAGAGCACAAGTGGCCAATGTGAATTCCTTGGTGGCTTACTTGTGTCATGGTTCAACAAGAAACAAACAAGTGTATTTGTGTCCTCCACCGAAGCTGAATATGTAGCCGCCTCAAGCCGTTGTGCACAAGTTTTGTGGCTCAAGTAGCAACTATCGATTTGGGAATCAACTTAAAGGAGATCCTAATACTATGCGACAACACAAGCACAATAAGTTTGGTCAAGAATCCAGTTCAACATACTCAGACCAAGCATATTGATGTAAGGCATCATTTCATAAGGGATCATGTTCAGAAGAGAGATGTGAAAGTCATGTTCATCCCAACTCATCTTCAACTTGTCGATATCTTCACCAAACCATTGGCCAAAGAACAATTTAATTTCATAAGGAAAGAATTGGGAATGGTAAATCCCAATGAATTGTAAGTATTTCATAATGTTAGTTCTGGTTTTGATGAATGATAGAAACTAACTTAAGCATAGGAGTATGTAGACATGTCTTTTGCGGGATGTTTAAAATTTTAGTAAATCTTTGACGAGAGGTGAATACTCGAGTGTAGAAGTGAAAACTCGAGTATGGAGAAATCGAGAGAGCACCATCAAATTTTGGAGAAGATGAACACTCGAGTGTATAAGTTGGACACTCGAGTATCCACCAAGTAGAGGACAAACAAGTGTTGAAGAAATGGAATACTCGAGTGTGTAAGTTTAAAACTCGAGTATTGGTCGAAGAAAGTCAAAAGTTCACCTTACACTTTTGAAGTCCAGGTTAGCATTTGTTCCTCAATACTCAAGTGTGTAAGTGAAATACTCGAGTGTGTGAGTTCAAAACTCGAGTATGCCTTCCAACACTCGAGTATTGGTTCGCCTATATATACAAACCCTATTCATGTTCTTCAATACTCGCTCTCACACTCAAGTTTGCCCTAGCCGTTCTCTCTCCTACTCTCTGATTCTCACAATTTTTGCCCAAATCCTTCTCTCTAATCTCTCCAATGGCCTCGAAATCAAAATCCCAAGTCGTTGCTTCCTCGGATTCCAGCAAAGAAGGGACAAAATCCTGGTCTCCACCTCCTCCTCCTCCTCGTCAACCGGTTGAAACTTCATCTCCTCGTTCTTCTGATTGTCCAGTCAGGAAAAAGACTCGGTCTACTCATCTTCGCTATGGCATTGATAAATCGATCAGAGGCGTTCAAGGAGAAATCTCGATGAAGAGTCTCCCTCGAAGAAGAAGAAGGAATCCGAGAAAGGGGTTTCGTTTGAAGCATCATCGTCAAGGATCCCGCTTCTCGAAGAAGAAGTCTTCGAAGAACCCGCCAAGTCGCCTACCAAAAAAGAAAGGAACCCGAACCTAAGAAAAAGGGGAAGGAAAAGGAACCTGTAATTCCCAAACCAACAAAGGCCAGAACAAAGAGAGCCTCTGTTCCACAAGCTGACGAATCCTCACGAGGACCAGAACAAGAAGAAGAGGTTCCACCTGTTGTGAAGAATGCAATCACTGATATCCACAATCATCTCTTAGCTCCAAGTGACTTTACAGTGGATTCCATTCCTCTCCCTCCAAATCAAAATGTCCAATTCAAAGATTCTTATTCGCACAAGGGTTTCTGTGCTGTCGTTGCAGTGAATTTGGAGAACCTTCTACAAGAATGTAATGTGAATCTATCTCCTTGGCTTGCCCCTTACAATTCCTTCACATCTATTGCATCCCCTATAATCCTCATTTTGTGAGATTGTTTTACTTTAATATGCAATCTGACAACATTCTTAATTCTGATGGGGAATTAGTTGAGGAAAGAGTAACCACTAGTGTTAGAGGAATCAAATTCACTCTATCTGCTTCAATCCTCAACAAGATTCGAAAGTTGAAAATCCCCTCCTATTTTCACTCCAACCTATAGCAATGAAGAGATTTTTACCACTCTTGTCCCTGGTAAGGCATTTCCTGAAGACCAAAGGCATACCCTTTCCTTCAAACTCGGATCTATGTCACCTATCAATAGGGTTCTTTGGTATATCTATTCCAGGAACTTTGTTCAAAAGGGAGGAAGTTTCTCACATTTCTCCTCAAGAGATTATAGGTTCTTCACTGCATTTGTACGACAGCACCCATTGAACATTGACCGCTGGATTTTCCAGGAGATGATTCGCTTCAGATTTGCATCCAGGTGACCTTCCCACATACCATTTCCTTCATTCGTATCAGTTATCCTATTTTATCACAAGATTTGGTATGTTGGCCCTCCTGAGAGCATGAAGTATCCACCAGTCTTTGGCAAGAGTCAATTCAATCTTATGAAGCTTAACTTTGAGACTGAAGGCTCCGGTCAATCTCGGGCTCCTTCAAGATCTCAGCCAAGAGCTTCTCAATCACGAGGACAGGAAGCTCAGTCTACTCCTCTCTCTCAGTCATCTCTGCCATCTGATCTTGAATCCAGAATTAAGACAATTGTGGATGCTGCCATTGCTTCTTTGAATATAAGAATGCAATTTGAACTAGGGAAGTCGGCTCCGATGTGAGGAGTGGTCATGATGAGATGATAAATGCACGGGAAGCAATGAAGGATCAGTTGAATAAGCTCAAGGACCATTCCGAAAAGAAGCAAGATGAGATTTCGATCACCTCTATGATCTCGACGCCGACTATCTACCACCTTGGTCACCTCAATCGCTACACGTGACAAGATTGACCAGATTTTCAAGCATCTTGGCATTGGCTCCTCTTCTACCTTTGGGTTTACAAGTGGTCCTGGATCTTCTCAACCCAAGCCTGACCATGCGCCCTCTTCTTCCTCACCTTTATTCACCTTCATTAGCCCTCAGGTTCATACTTCATCCCCTGAGCCATCCACTCCCATTCTCTCCTCCCCCATGCCTGGCCTTACTCCCTCCACTGAGATTCTCCACACTACTCCCTCCACTGAAATTCTCAAGACTACTCCTTCCACCGAGATTCTTCATCTCACTCCATCTACTGAGGTTTTGCCTCACTCACCTCCTCCTACTCCTCTTATTGATCCTATCTCTGACCCCACCATCTCAACTCCATCCACCTTTGAAGATGACAAAGGGGGAGAGACTTCTAAGTAGGATTTGAGATTTGAGAGAGTTTGAAGAACTTAGAGTAGTTTCTATGTTTAAGCTTTATGAGTTTTGGCCATTTTGTAATTTTGCATTTCTGCACTCACCTGCTGATATCTTGTTATGAAATGCTTTAAGAAGTTTATCTCTTCTCGCTGCTCATCTATCTCGATTCATGAATGATATTCTGTGCTCACTTGTATTTCAAAATATCACTTCTGTCAGAATTCTTGAAACTCAAATGCACTCAACTTGAAAATGAGGCAAACTCTCACAAATCTTGGAAATTTGGTTTACAAGTGTTGTCATCATCAAAAAGGGGAGAATGTTAGTTCTCTATGTGTTTTGATGATAATTAACAATTGTAAACATTCATTGAAGTTGATCTTTGGCAAGTTGGAAAACTTATCGTCAAAGCCACACTCGAGTATCGGTTTCGAAACTCGAGTATTGACTTGAGAGAGTTGCTCAAAAACCATTACACAAAGCAATACTCAAGTATTGGACAAAACACTCGAGTATTGGACTTACGAGAGAGCACTCCAAGTTTTTCAACCCTGAGACAAACTCGAGTATTGATATGCATACTCAAGTATTGAACACACAGAGACAATTTCAATGATGACTTTAGCTTTCAATACTCAAGTATTGGCCATACAGAGAGATATCAAGTTGTTCATCTTATGGGCACTCGAGTTTTGGTTTTGCATACTCGAGTATTGGACTTTCACAAAGCTTTCATATTTAACATGTGTTTATGAATACTCAAGTATTCTTTTGAAAACTCAAGTATTGTATTGTCATCAATTTATCAAAGTTTTCAAGCACCTAGAATACTCGAGTATTGGTATCCACACTTGAGTATTGGACCATTTAAAGACTACAAGTTTTATACATATATTGAATACTCAAGTATTCACTTCAATACTCAAGTGTTGACTTGGCAAAGATTTCACAAAGTTTTTCCTAAAACAAATGCACACTCGAGTATTGAGTTGGAAACTCGAGTATTGGGCATACAGAGAGCTTTCATCTTTGACAACAATTTGAACACTCAAGTATTCATTTCAAAACTCAAGTATTGACTTGGGAAAGACTTCACAAAGTTTTTCAAGATGAATGAATACTCGAGTATTGAGTTGGAAACTCGAGTATTGGGCATACAGAGAGCTTTGCTCTTTGTCAATGATTTGAACACTCAAGTATTGAAGTCAATACTCAAGTATTGAGGTTTTGAACTTAAACTTATTTTTATATCAAAAGTTCAAAACTTGAGTATTGATTTGGATACTCAAGTATTGACCTTATTTCAATGATAAGGTCCAAAGTCAAAACTCGATGATTCCTCTCGGAAGAAGAATACTCAAGTATCGAGAATGAATACTCAAGTATTGACTTAAGTGATGACACACTCGAGTATTGATGAACACACTCGAGTATTGAACGCTAAGTTTGAAAATCAAATCAGACGAATTTGTAAATCCTTAATCTTTGATCATAATATCTTCCAGGATTATTCTCTACCATTCCCTGCTATGTTTAACCATCTGTTTAGTGAGTTTCAGACTGCTTAAAGAATGATTATTGAAGGTTAAAAGCAAAAGCAAAAGGTGATGTCAGAACATTAAATGCTGAACCCAGAAACTTGCATACTTTTGCTTAATCCACTTGCACACGGTTGCAAAGCATTAAAGAATAATTTCTACAACAAGCAACTGCTATTCCAATGGACAAATTCGTAGAGAGTTAACTCGATCATCTAGCCGGTGGGTTAAGTGAAGATTAGAGAGAAGATGCCTAAACCATCTGCTAATCTTGGTGAACTTCTCCAACGGATTTATTGGGATAGCAACGGTCATTTAATGATCTCTCGAGTATAAATAGGACTGTATTCAAGTCTCTTCAACAACTAGAACATCCGAAAACGCACAAGCATTCAAGTTTCTCAACTACCTTTTCGTTTTCACTTGTATTCTGTCTTTTGACATTATAAGTTTCAGTGTTTATCATCACTCACTCTTAGAGAGAGTTTTTATCTGCAAATCATCTATTCTAAAGAATCACAAGTGAAGGGGACTTGGTGATTGGGTTCATTGATTACAGCTTGTAGGGGGGAGTAAGTTCTAGAGAGAGAATTTCTCTTGAGTACATAGTGTGTAATCAAATTGACATAGTGGAAATCCCAGAGTGTCTGGGGACTGGACGTAGGTCAAGTAGTTAGACCGAACCAGTATAAATCTTTGTGTCTAGCTATTCTTCTCTACATCATCTGTTCACCTCTGTTTTGTTGTACAAAAACAGAGCAAAACGAAAAAGTTTCAAAATCCCCAATTCACCCCCCTCTTGGTGATTTAGCTCCACCTTCAGTTTACTTCACTCACAAACTCCAGGTAATCCTAGATGAAATTTTCGGAAATTAGCTTTATCTCAAAGAAATATTATTCTCTTCATGCAAACAACAGAATATTATATACGAATGTAACAGTATATTGGAGAATACCAACTTTAAGCATACAGCCGTGAGTAATTTAATCTATACCAATGTAATAGTATATTAGAGAAAAAGAGGGATATACATACATACATGTGTGTGTGAAATGTCTAGTTACATAATTACTATATAAGCAGACAAAGAAGTGAAGCCTCTAGGTGAAAGAGAAACCAAAATTAAGTGGGGAGGGGAGACTGAGAATGTATATATTATCATTACAACACACACATGTAAATTAAAGTTGGAGTTGTTCATAGCCTTGAATGTGAGTATTATCGAAAGGAAGCAAGATGAAAATTTGAGCAAATTCAGAACAAAGCCTTCTAAATATGAAAATCCACCTAAGTTGCCATCTGTAGACGTTTCTTTCCCCTGCTAAGTCCAACTTCTTCTTCTTCCTCCTTCATGACCATTTTAGGTTTGTGGTAGGTTCGGCTAACGTTCGATCTTGATGTCGCTCAATGTCTTGCTGTCGTTGTTGGCATCTTCTGGTGGCCATATTTTTTAGTAGACGATTCTTTGGTTAGTCTCTACACAAGTTCTCAGAAGTTGCCGACATCGATCTTGATGATCTCTGGTGCAAATATGTGAATTATGCATATTTGGGCATTGTTTCTTCTCTTGCATTTGACGTTTGACCTCAAATTGAGAAGATGAATTTGCAGGCAATAGCGAAAATGAAGCCTAATGTATGCATAATTCACATATTTGCACTACAGATCATTAAGACCGATGTCGACAACTTCTGAGAACTTGTGCAAAGGTTAATTGGAAAACGGTCTGCTGAAAAAATATGGCCACCAAAAGATGCCAACAACAGCAACAAGGCATTAGGAGACAGTTGGCCGAACCTCCTACAAGTGCAACCTAAAATGGTCACAAGTGAGGAAGAAGTTAGAATTTGTAGGGAAGAAACATTTGCATGTGACTACTTAGGTGGGTTTTCATATTTAAAAGGCTTTGTTTCCACTTTTGCTCAAATTCTCAGCTTGCTTCCTTTTGATGTTACTCACACTCAAGCCTATGAACAGCTCTGACTTTAATTTATATACAGACATACTTATATAGGTCACACACACACATATATATTATAATGATAATATATACATTCTGATTCTCCCCTCCCCACTTTTTTTCCTCTCTTTCACTTGGAGTTCCAATGCTCTTGTAAAGACTCCCATTTCCTTGGGATGTTAAAGAGTAGTTGTAAAGTATGATGTTATCCGTAGGATGCCATACTAGACGACATCGGGGACACACATAAGATCACATTAACAAGTCTTGACAATGTTATATGAATGAATGTATGAATAATGATTGAATATTACTTAAATATTATTTTTGTCCCAAAAGTATTCACCTGAGTTTTATTGAGGCTAAAGGTCATGATGACCCTCTTGGCTCCTAAAGCTTATACGGCGCCGGCAATGCCAAGCAGTGCCATCGGGGTGAGACCAATGAAAGAGGGAGATGTTGAAATAGAGGAGGAAGGCGAGGAAGAGGCTGGTTTCGCGAAAGAAAAAGGAGAAGAAAATATACGTGGAGAACCCCTTGACACGTGGCTTGCCAAACGTTGCATTTTGGAGCCAAACTGCCTTATTTAACAATCAACTTGAGCTGCGATTCAATTGCCATGTTTTTAACACTTTTAGAGTAACGTTTGAGTCAAGAATTTTCAGATACCCATAGCTTCTCTTTAAATACTTTTAGAGTAAAAATGATCCTTAACCTTTACTTAGGTGTTTGAATGGTTTGCATTCCTACTAAAAAGCACAATAGGTACACCGTACACCTATTTATAATATTTTAATTTATTTTTTATTTTTTCCAAACAAGCAGTACAACTTAAAGTTATGAATAGGGCAATATCTTCCCTACATTCTTTACAACATATGTAATACATCTAATCTACTTTGAAAAGAAATGAAAAAATGACTATATTGTCAATCCAACTTCTGTACTTCTAATGGGTTGCCAGTAGTGCCAAATACTGATAGATTAATAAATAAATAAATAAATAAAACACGTGATCTGCTACTCTTTTGTCTGCAGGCTATACAAATCAACCCTCAATGATTCTAATATAAAAGTTTTAAAAGATTGTGATATTAAACTTTAAAATAAATAAATGTGAACTGAAAAATAAATAAATTACACAGTAGGGGGATGAAAAGAAGAAATGTCAATCTACTAAATTGTCCAATGTTATATTATTCAAAATATCACACTTCAATTTTATTTGATGAATCGCGTGATACAGAAAATGCGACAAAATTTGTGAGACCAATTTTCCCTTCTTTTTTCCTAGCATAAATAATGGTGTTGGTACCCACAAAAAGAACAGGAAAGAGAGAGAGAGAAGAAAGCCACTTTTCTCTTTTCAGGCCTTTGGAACCTCCAAAAAAGAGGTTCTCAATATTTTATGTTCATCAAATAAATAATCTCTTGGTGATCCTTAAAATCCAGGTAAAACTGTAAGATCTGCTATTCCTTTAGGGAGTTCAGCAATTGCTTTAAGCAGAGCTAGCCTGTTCCTTCTGATTTTATCATCATCCTACATGATAAAATAGGAAATTAGGCCACATTTTTCCCATATTTCCGGGAATATTTTACCATTATCCAACAAATTAAAAAAAAAAAAAAAAAAAAAAAAAAAAAAAAGTATCGATGGCTGTAGATTTCAGAATAATGTATGCTTAAAATGGTTTGATTTATTTGAATTAGATGAAAAGAAAGCGCCTAGTACTGAGACTACTGCAGCAAGTTTGTCACTGGAAATCCTTATAATCAGCAAAGAAAATGAACCATATTAAAACATGTGATAAAAAAGTTTGAGAACAGACAATTAAGAGATAAAGAATCAGAGATTTATGATATCAATATATTAATAAATCACATAAAAATATAAACAGGTGAACACTCTTGTTTTACCGATTCTTTAGCATTTATTGATGTAATTGTTGTTTTTTCAAACTCTATAAATTATAACAAAATGAATTAATAAATCACCGTGTAAAATGCACAGGGTTGAGACTAAGTCATATTATAGGAACTTAAATGCTGAGTTCTAATGACCTCAACTATTCTAGGCATGTGTTATTTCTAGACTAGGTTCGCATTCAGTTTATTAAAACAATTGTCAAATATTGAGAACCAGAATTACTATTAGACAGTTCTTCAACTGAACTGGGTATTAAAAATGTCATGATATATCTGAGAGCAAAGGTAACATACCACCATCACAAAGACATGGTTGAAGAAATCCTCAAGTGGCTGTATCAATTCAGATGAAACTTGAAAAAAATTATCGATCTCGAGACCTGTACAGTGAAGGAAACTCCAATATCATGCTTGATCAACAGGTATGTATATCAAATCCCCATTTCTACGGAGGGGAAAAAATCTAATTATATGAAAACAATTGCCAACGAGTCAGAGAAACAAAACTAGTCTAGAAAACACATACGGAAATGATTTTATCAAACATCAATAATACCTGGATCAATTCTGTTCTTAACTAACAAAAATGTGTTCCATAAACCCCTCTCTTCTTCTGTTTCAAAGGCAGCTTCATCCACCTAATCAGATGGTTTTATATGCAGTGAGATATACCAAATAATATAAGAGGACAAGCAGTTGAAAAGTTATAGCCATTTCTTCATTATGTAGCATCACTTGAATGATAAACAAGTATGAACTAAAAATAATACTCCCTCCGGTCCTTAATATAAAACATATTTATCTAATTTGATTAGATTAAAGAAGTTAATTAAGTTAATTTATATGACATGTATTTTCTAAAATGCTCTGGTCATCTTCCTCAATTCCATCATTTCTCTCCTTAATTATTGTTGAGGAAGTATCAATAGAGGTAAATTAGGAAAATATTGACAAATATGAAAATTTTGTCTTATATTTAGGATCAAGATCAATTCCCTAAATATTCCTTATATTAAGGACCGGAGGCATATATACTTATGAATCAGCATCCCAAATTCATCTAATAAACCAAATAATGGGATTCATTTGCAATAGTCATTGGGAGTTTTACATAATTACATCGGATCCTTAATAAACTAAATAATGCAATTCATATGCAAACAGCCTGGTTCATTGAAGTGTTGAACTAATAACAAATTATCTTTGGACACTTCTAAAGTCTTTACAATAATGAACTAAAGAATTAAGAAAAAACCTGTGTCATGGGGGTCTTAATTCTGGTTTTATGGTTTATGCCCTTAGAAACATTAACTTTTAGAAATACATTAAATTATTTTTGTTAAAATTTAATTGGTAATCTAGCTTACTTGAAAAATCTATGATGCTTTATGAAAGAAACTTAATACTACCTTCGGTCCTAAATTTAGGACGAAATTGCACTACAAACTTCGTCCTATATTTAGGATTGGAGGGAGTATTTCTTTTGGTTGGGGAGAGAGAGGGAGGGAGGGAGAGAGAGAGAGAGAGAGGGGGAGAGTGAGGGAGGGAGGGAGGGAGGGGAGAGAGAGAGAGAGAGAGAGAGAGAGAGAGAGAGACCTTAATATGAATGTCTTCCTTTCCACGGACAATTCTTGTTGGTCGGGAATATGCTTCAACAACTTTTGAGAGACCTTAATATGAATGTCTTCCTTTCCACGGACAATTCTTGTTGGTCGAGAATATGCTTCAACAACTTTTGAGAAAAGCTCACCTCTTGATAGTTCTTCCATCTACAACAACCATTGTTAGCCATCAACATGAAAAAATAGTTTAATTAAAAAATTAAGATAATATTCTCCATTTTACAGAGGAACCAAATACACGGACAAAAAAAGTTAAGATCCGAAAATAATCTTATCCCTCTAATCAAAGGAGTCATCTTGTTTTCAAGGTATTCTACTCACCATAAAGTTAGATCTATATATTCTATTCCAAAACTCATATTTGGGACCAGAATACAGCCAAAGAAAAAATAAGTGGAACCAAAAAGGCAAAAAGCCTTTATGCTTTAAGCCTCGAAAGAGGAAACTCTTACATTGTACCCCAAAAAAAGGGAGCCTAGAGTTTACGCATGTTAGAAAGATAGAGCAATGCCAAACTGACCAAGAACCATTAGGTTTTAGCCTTTTGCATCACATTAATATGATAGAGCCCTCAAATCTCATTTACTACATGCCTTAATTCTGTTTACCTTAAATGCTGATTTTGCTGCTAGACAAGGCAAGTTTGCCCGCTCAGCATGGATGGAACGAACTACTTCTGCACTTATTCCCTTGTCAACCTGTCACAAAATTGTGAAATAACGTCAAAATTCACCTCGTCATTGAGTCAAATATATTTTATCTGAAACATAACAGAAAGATCTAATGCAATGAAATAGAAAGCAAGCACTATATGCGGAAATGCACATTTTTTTTCTGACCATCATTGTTTGAGAAGCATTTTTGGCCATATATTGAAATAAAGTGAGCATTGTACATGTGATTATAAATAAGATAATCGGGTAAATAATTATATATTGACTGTTCCCTCTTTTTCTCTCTCAAATCATCAAGTTTCAAATATTGGTATCACTTGGAGTTTAATGCAGAGAAACAATCGCCACTATTAAATAATTAATGATAATACGCGAGATCACAAATTAAAAATTAAGCAAATAACTATTTTAAGAATGCATACCAGGTATTGCTCCAATCTCCGAGTAACAAATTGATGCACCTAAAGGTGATATCATAATAATCAAATTTTGGTAAAACAAAATATAAAAGCAACGACAAAGACTACCAAGGTCTCAAACTTGAATCTTGCACTGCCAGTGTGTGTGTGATATACATAAAATATTATGATTCCTTTTTTATTCTCAATGTATGAAAGAGCATAGTCAGATATATACTCTCAAGTCTCTTCCTCTCAAAGTTGCCTGAACTCCATCTCACACGCTTTCACTTGCGAAATGAAATACAACTATGAGTAGCAATTACAAAATTACACATTAAGTTGGCCCAATTTATTAACGGCCAATGGTATGATTTTTTTCCTTTTCCCTTTTTTCGGAGATTAAAATATAAGAAAATAAATAATAAATAAATAAAAAGGTCAAAACAGTTACACATATAAAGTAAAAAAGAGCATCAAACTGATTTATCTACAATAAAGAGTAGAGAACTTCCATCTTACCTCATCAATTACACTAGGATCAACTTTAATGGGTTGGCCATTTGCAGCAAGCTCCAGAGCCAGTTTAAAATCTAGGTTTTTATTTTTTTTCCACCAGCAGCTGTACCTGAATTAAATAATAGAAGGCACCACAGTTAGCACAAGTATATGGCTTTCCATATATAAAGTGTACATATAATAATAAACTTACAAGACCATATGAGATTCTGCGCAGACCAAATGGGTCATTTGAGGAACTAGGTTGACAACCCGCAGCAAATAAACCAACCAGGCTATCTAATCTGCATGACAACAATCATATCAAGTAAGGTGCATAACAAAGCACATGACAGATTCACCAAACAACAGCAGAAGCAATAACAACATTGATCACACACCGGTTACACACCATATATATATTGTGGGAATATTGTGTAAATACGTTGGGACCACTTTTCAAAAACCTACGAAGATACATGATAATGGAAAGGCACCTTTTGTTGGTCAGAACTATGACTTGCTGTTTGGAAAAAGAAATAGAGAACTCAGGGATAGGGGTTATGTTGGGGACCATGGGAGTTGCTTGTTGGCTCTTATTTAGCCACTGCCGTGTGTTGGGAGAGGCAGGACTTATTTTGTATTTTGCGTGAGGTGAGAAGAGCTTCTGACCTATCGAAAGTCAGATTGGGGGTGGAGGAAGATATCATCTTTCTTCATTTTATCTTTCAGTTTCAGTGTGCTAGCTCTTTTATATTTTTTGTGTGAGCTTAGAGTAAGTTATCTGCTATCATTCTTCCTTTTGTTCTAGAGGAGGAAATATTTTGTGGAATCAACATCAGTTTCAACAATATTTCCTACTGTTCTATCTTGGGTCTTAACAGTTTCATACCTCGAAGTGTGAAATTATCACTAAAAACAGATAGGAAAAGATTGACACTAAAATTTTCACCTATCAGCAATTGCCAAAACTGTTCCAGCATCACTTTTGGGAAGAATGTCGTGTGTTGGGGATAGGGGTTATTGTTGAAACTGTTAAGACCCAAGATAGAACAGTAGGAAATATTGTTGAAACTGATGTTGATTCCACAAAATATTTCCTCCTCTAGAACAAAAGGAAGAATGACAGCAGAAAATCTAGGAAGGGTGATCTCAAACAGGGCATCTGCAATCTGCAAGGTATGGGGTAACAAGGTTACGTATAAATATAATTATAATTAACAAACACAAATACGAGGAAAACAAAATGGACAATGACTGGCATGGAAACACATATAAATGCAACTCTTAATGTTACAAAATAGAATAGTAAGAAAGCTTCCAGCAAGATAAACAACCTGCTCTGAGTATCCATCTTCAAGAGCATAGTGACGCCCCATAATTCCTGAAAGTGATGTAAATTCAGTGACAACAGCAGTGGCTAGATCAGACATAGCAAGTGATGCAGCATCCGAACAATTAGATGCACGTCCTCACTGATTTCCAAGAATAAACACAGTTTAGAAACCATGTTTTCGACACGGTTCATCTTATCCAGCATGGTTCCAAGTTTTTCCTGTTTGTTGTATTGGATGTTAGGAAGAAAGACCATTAGAGGTTACGAAATTTTCCTAAAGAGAATATGTAAGATAAAAGAGTAAGAAAAATTAATTTAGCACTTTTAACCCCACTTCTCCAATTTTCTTAAGCCAGGAGAAGAATTGATTGAGATATAATGAATGATTAATAATTTATGGCTCGTTATAACTTTTTTTAATCCTCTGTGATTCGCAATCAATTGATTGACACTAAAAGATTGCATACATATTATATCGGTCAATAAAGTAAAACAATTTGCTCTTTTTCTCGCATTTATATATATTCATTCAAGTGTTACTTCTATTATAAGGCACTAACTAACAATTCTCACAAACCAATAAAAATAGTTAAAGTCAATTAAGGTAGGCTACAATTTATGTAACTTCCAATATTACCCCTAATAATTATACTAAACTCTAATATCATATTAATTATTACTCTCACTCACTATCCTTATTTATTAGGGGTATATATAAAAAAAATAATTAATACTCCTTGGGAATAAAAAGTGTCCTATAAAAAGTATCAAATAAACTTATTAATTGGTGCCTTATAATAAAGATCGAGGGAGTATTATGTAAATTTTTTTATGAAAGTTTTTTAACTGTTTGTTCAGTCGGTCTTCTTTTGTTTCAGGGAAGATCGATAATTATTCATTTAATTAATGAAAATATATTCTTGATTGGAATTCGAATTTTAAAGATTGAGAAAATTAAATCGAGTCTTATCTGATGAAATAAAATCTTCCTTTATGTTGAACTTTGGGTCTAGGTCTACCTTTGATGTGCCAAACTATTTGATTGGGAAATACAAATAACCACAATTAAATGAGAAGATAAATCACTATTTCAGCATTAATCGCGGATTGAGAAGACAAATCATATAAATGAAAGATTTGTTAGTACAAATTAGCATTGATTGCTGATTTGCTTAATTGATAAGCAAGACTCAGTTGATTATTGAATTAATTAGCCATTAATTGCCAGATTATGGTTTAGAGGGCAAGTTGAGGTACTCTCACTATACCACTATAAATAGAGGTTGCCCTTTTGCTTGTTTTCTCATTCCTACCATAGAACTTTCTAGCAATCTCTTCTCTCTCACTATCTTTTCTTCTTCTGGTGCACTACTGTGCAAACCCATACAGACTCTAGAAGCATACAGACTCTAGAAGTCTAATTCTTGTGTGTGCTCATTCTTGTGTGTGCTCTGATTACGCTGATTCGACTCGACCCAGTTAGCATCTCACTCTTACCTCTCCATACTTTCTAACACTTTATCTCTCATCTTGTTGGTTTTGCCTTTGAATTTGTTTATTTATCTCGGTGTATGTATGCGTGTGAGGTTCTGTGGTTTCTAACTTTCTATTTGAACATTTTAGTGTGAAATTTTCAAAATTGTATTGGATCGTTAGATGGGGATGTGAATTGTTTAATTCACTCAAAACTCTAGCTAATCCTATATAAATTTTTTTGAAATTAGCTTTATCTTGAAGAAATATTATTCTCTTCATGCAAACAACAGAATATTATATATGAATGTAATAGTATATTAGAGAATACCAACTTTAAGCATACCGCCGTAAGTAATTCTATCTATCCGAATGTAACAATATATCAGGGAAAAAGAGTTATATATATATAAGAACACAAAGAAATGAAGCCTCAAGCGAAAGAGAAACAAAAAATAAGTGGTAATGCGAGAATGAGAATGTAAATATATTATCATTATAATACACACACACGTGTGTGTACTGACCTACACAAGTATGTGTGAATTAAAGTTTGAGTTTGTAATAGTCTTGCATATGAGTATCATCAAATGGAAGCAAGTTGGGAATTGGGAATTTGAGCAAACTCGGAAACAAAGCCTTCTAAATCTGAAAACCCACCCAATTACCCACCTGCACCCACCTGCAGACGTTTCTTCCCTACAAAGTTCAACTTTTTCTGGAGACGTCTGCAGGGAAGAAACACGTCTGCAGGTGGGTAATTGGGTGAGTTTTCAGATTTAGAAGGCTTTGTTTCTAAGTTTGCTCAAATTCCCAACTTGCTTCCTTTTGATGATACTCATATGCAAGGGTATAAAAAACTCACACACACACGTATATAGGTCTGGACATACATATATACATATAATTATTATTACTATAGTGATAATATGTACATTCCAATTCTCCCCTCCCCACTTATTTTGGTTTCCCTGTCACCAGAAAACTTCACTTCTTTATGTGCTTATATAGTGGTTTCTTCATGATATGTAATTGGAGACACTACAATAGATTAAGCATAATGGTTACAGCGAATAAACGTTATATATGTTGAGGAGGAGTAAGATTATTATCCCGTTATATAAAAAATTCTTTAACGATAATAAAAAATTCTTTAACGATACCTTTACTAATAACCATTACCATTAAGTAATTAATATTATTGACAATACATTACAGTTTTTCACAAATAACCATTAAGTATTCTTTCATCTAAAAAGGCGGGACTTTGAAAAAAAACCACCAACAACGATATTCACTCTGTAGGTCAGCTTCCTCTCGTGCTTCTTCCTCAAGTAACCTTTCATTTTTTCCAATTAATATTTTAAGTTTCATTTTATTTTTTTATATAACGAGAGCTCACTAGCTAGTTGAGGCTTGAAGTCGCTGAATTATCTACGAAAAAGAATCGCAAACAAAAAGCAATATCTAATTTTCGATGAAGGCCGTTGGTTTGAAGATAAAAATAAAGAAAAATATAAGAGAAAAGTATGAAGCACGAAAAAATGATGAGGTAAAATGACCAATTTTCTATTATTATTTTATCGCGGCGAAAATAATTATGATTACTCTAGATTATATAAACTAGAATCAACATAATTTTTTCTCCTAATTTTTAGTAGCTTCTTGTATTACGATCTACTTGAATGTTTACTCTCTCACATTCCTAAACTTTAGCAAGTTTGTTGAAATCATATATGATATTTGGTTAATATTTGCCAATTTGTACTACAAACACCTACACACACATATGCGTACTTACATGTGCATATTATATTGATTTTCATATTTATGTTATCATTTTGTAGTTACTCGAACTCTAGCGTACTCATACATGATCAAAAATTTACAACAAAGGCATTGGAGAATATTGTAGAATTTTTTAAATATATTTTCTTTTAATATTCAAAAAATTATAAGATAATGTTCTAAAATGCTTAATTGATTAATTTCTTTAAAATTGTACGATGTTTATCTATAATGTATTAAATATTGAATATTATAAATAATTTTTTTATTTAATATTATTATAAATTTATTAACAATGATTATATTATGTTTTATATAATAAATATTAATAATTAAAATAAATAAAAACACATAATAAAAATAACTAAATATGATAAAAAGATAAAGTCAATACATTACCGTTATCAATAAATAACCGTTATATATGCCCTCAATATATTATGGTACACATATAACAGTTTGGAACTGGGCATATATAGCACCCGTATATTTGATAGTTTGGAACTATAATTTATAGCCACAATAACTATTATATATCGGCGATTCTATAGTAGTGGCATTTCATATATGTGCATGTGTGTGTGGTAAATTTCTACCCTTAGATCCCTTGCATATTGTTTTAATTACACTGACCTCCCATACACTTAAGTTCAAAATCTTAACACCATTAAGAGTATTTTAAATAAATATTTTTAATTAATTCTAAAACTATTTTATAACTAATTTACCGTTCATGATACTAAATCTATATATTTTGTTAAAATTGTTTTAAATAATTTAAGAGTTATGTTTTTTCATTTTCCAAAATTTTATTTTTCCCCTTTCCAAATATTTTTATTTAAAATTTTTAATTGCGTTGGGACATAAGTTTAATTAAATTATTTAATGTACATACAAAGACTTGAATGGCTTTAAAACAATTTTAGCAAAAATATTGTTCAAAAATTATATATTTAAATAATTTACATATAATCTCTCACTTAGACTTATTTCATTTATACTCTACGATAATATAAAATATTTTTAAATCCCTTTAAAAGACATCTAAACAAATAAGTTTTAATAAACGTGATAAAAAATTTATAAATAACAAATTTTATAACATAAAAATATTAATAAATTTTATCATATATTAGAAATTTTGAATTTCATATATTATAAATATAATTTTTTTGGTTGTACAATTGTTTTGGAAAATATAAATGTTCAAATAATTATTATGTTAAATGGGGATATTTTGGTCAAAAGCCAAATTTGAGAGTAATATTAATAGTCAACTAGCTAACGGTTGAATAGATGAAAATAAAATTTCAAAACATGCATAATTTAGGGAAAATAAGGCAAACAATCATTGCCTTGTACGGATCAGTTTATTACGTTAAATCAAGAAAAAGTCATCAAAGATCAATAGCCATTGGTTGAATATACTATCGAAATACAGCTACAGATGAACATCTCATTGAGAACCAAGATTTTGGAAGACCTCTTTATAAACTACATTGGTTATCTGTTTAATGCATCTACCTTGTTCATCTAATATAAGCAACTTCAGCCCATTATTTATAAGTCTTCACTCTTGATATATTGCCACATACAGTTGACCATGCGTAAATTCTAGGTTTGGACGGTAGAGACCAACATTGGACGTGGACCGTCTTTGACTTTTTCTATTGTCATTGCAAATGAAATAATTATTAGGAATTGCCTTTGCATGAAATTGAAAGGTAATTTTGTTTCTGAAGGATTCATATCCATGCAATGAATCAAAATCTATTCACCAACACTTATTTCATTTAATGCCTTGACTTTGATGAAGTTTTTGCCAAGGTAAGTTATCTGCAACCATGTTCCGTTGCACAAACCCATTGCTTGGTCAATATTCCTTATCAGCATTATCGTCACTCCAACTTTAAGGATGAGTTTATGATGAGGTAATCCATAACATGTAATTGAATTGATGAATTCTGTATCGTACAAATCTTCGAAGCTACCCCTTGCATTGTCTGTGTGGCTTATCAAGTCTGAGCTAAAATATTTTGTTGAATTGCCTGGCAACAATGAATAAATGTAGTCATTCAATATGACCATATTTTCTGTCGTTGGTGTTAATATAGCCATACTAGTAAGATAACCATCTTCTGTTATACGCTTCATTAAACTCGGGTATGTGGAATCAAATCAACTATGGGCATCACAGGGTTCCTTTCATCAAAGAGCAATAACTCGTCTAGTATTGGGATGTCAGTTATGCCATCATGTGAGAGCTCAATTTGCCCATCTCCAACTTGTAACAACCATTCGGAGAAGGGTCTTATTTTCCTTTGTTCGTTTGTATCACTTAACGACTGAAGTCTCATTTTCTTCGTCAAACAGAGTATCTTAAATTGATTCCAAAGGTGAGATGTGTTGATTGTCGCATCAATTACTTCAGCCCCTTCACCCTTTGATATAACTATAGCAATATCTACTGGAAGTCTCCACCCATTACAACACATTTTCTACCGAAAATTAAGTTGGATTTCATAGGATCTCGTAAAGTAAGATTGAATGCCTCAATACAATGCCTCTTAACCCTCGGCGCTTTATCTCAAATAATTAGATCAGTTGCTTCAGTTAGGTTGGCAGAAGGTGAATTGTGAGTTATTGCTAATAGCCATTTTATTTCATAAGTGAAGTAGTGACTTTTTTCCATGTTTTTGTAACATTAATTGTTGGTGCAATTTTATAGGTTGCACACATCATTTTTTGACATAATTATGGGGATTCACTTACATGTTTCAGTAGGGTCGATTTTTCTCCAGTTGGAGGGAAATCCAGGTATAGGTTAGCATGACAACGCACAGGGCACAAATTATCGTATCTCAATAACGCTGCAGGCTACTAATGGGACCAATTGAACGCGTTCTCCCCCCTTTACTAAAAGTTTGCTAATCGAATACAAACTACCAATGGGACCGATTCGTGGGCAATGTATGCTATGCTCTGACTTAAGCGCTTAGGCTAATAAACTGATAGAAACTCCATGCGTGAATACCTGGTGTTATTCAACTTTTAGGGAGATGCTATCAAAGTAACAGCGAATATCAGTAGGATTACGGCTGTGTCAGACTATAGTGGCATTCTATTCTCAGAGAGATGCGATCAGAAATAATAAGACGCCTTGCTCACAGCCCGCTAGTGTAGATCTAGTGGATGTTACTATCATTTATGAACCGGAACTTCTCAATAAAGTAGCATGATATTGCCCTACGCATGAGTAATAGATAGACAAAATTGCTAGTGTTAGCAGGTCCTGTCATGCATTAATGCTACATATTTAACCATGTATATTCCTTTGTTGTGGTTGATCTATTAGACTTAGCTCAAAATGTTATTGACTAATTGACTGTAATAACATGAGGCATTTTCTGATCAGGTGTTGGTGAATGATAGCATAAAAATGTAAATTAAGCATATGCTTCCTGATACCAAAAACTGCTGTCGGTAAATAAAGTAAAAAAATTTGCTCTTTTTCTCGCATTTATAATTTTATATATCTGCATTCGGGTTTTATTTTATAAATTTTTCTTCTTTATGTAAGTTTTTAACTGTTACTTTTCATGAAAGTTTTATCTAACTGTTTTTCAGTTGGTCTTCTTTTGTTTTTGGGGAAATTTGATAATGATTCTATTTTCGATTGGAATTTGAATTTTAAAGATTGACGAAATTAAATCTATCTGATATTATAAAATAAAATCTTCCTTTATGTTGGACTTTAGGTCCAGATTCGCTTGAGTGCAGGACTATTTGATTGGGAAAAACAAATAACTCAAATCAAATGAGAAGACAAATCACCATTTCAGCATTGATTGCTAAATGAGAAGATAAATCATATTAATGGATGATTTATCAATGCAAATCAGCATTGATTGCCAATTGTCTTAACTGATAAGCAAGACTCAATTTATTATGTAATCAATCAGGCTTTAATTGTCTGATTGTGGCTTGAAGGGCAAGCTGAGGTGGTTTCACTAGACCCCTATAAATAAAATTTTCCCCTTACTTGTTTTCTTATCCATGCCATAAAAATTTATGGCAATCTATTCCCTCTTACCATCTTTCTTGATGCACTGTTGTGTAAACCTAGACTAGGCTCTAATAGTCTAATTCTTGTTTGAGCTCCGATTACCTGAATTTGACCTAACCTGGTAAGCATCTCACTCCTCATTCTCCATATTTTCTAACACTTTATTTCCTATATATATGTGTTTCAATACAAATTCATGGAGGTACAAAAAGGGATGGTCAAGGAATTACAGAGAGATCGGAGTTGTATAACTAAGAGACTCAAATTTTGAAGCAATAAAGAAAACTGATCGAATGGAACTTAATCACATGATGATATCAAAACTCCAAGGTTGCTATAACCTTATTGTTTTGTATCTTCTCCTAATGGTTTTGCCTTTGAATTTGTTTATTTATCTCTGTGTATGCGTGTGAGGTGGTTTCCAATTATTTGAATGTTTTGGTGTGAAAATTTCAAAAATGGATTGGATCAAATGTGAATTGTTTACTCCACTCACAAACTCCAGCTAATGCTAGACGAACTTTTCTGAAATTAGATTTATCTCAAAGAAATATTATTCTCTTCATGCAAACAACATAATATTATACACGAATGTAACAGTATATTAGAGAATACCAACTTTAAGCATACGGCCGTGAGTAATTTCATCTTTACTGATGTAATAGTATATTAGAGAAAAAGAGGGATATACATACATACGTGTGTGTGTGTGAAATGTCTAGTTACATATCATAAAGAAACTACTATATATATATATATATATATACAGAGGCAGATCCAGAAAAATACTTAAGGGGTACCATTGGTTTGGGGGTTCGGGGGCAGCGCCCCCGAAAATTTTTTTAAAAGGAAAGTTTTAAATGTATTAAAAAACAAAAGAATATAAACAAAAAAAAAATAGAATATCAAAAAAATATTCATGAAATCAAATGAATACCGATAATGTAATAAGAGAGACAATTATTTTAAAACCTGTCATTTAGAAAAGTAAGGCTAAATGCTATTAGAAATGCAAATTTACATAAATTATAATGAAGGGTGGGCACTCAATAAGTTCAAGTACATATATTGTAATAAAAAAATATATTACTTAACAAAATAATTACAATGTCATCCTTCTAAGCTTTATTTTTTGAAATTCTATCATAATTGCTTTATTATCAATGCTCTTAAATACATCTTCTTCAATATAAGACATTAAACAATCATTCAACCATTCATCCCCATTCGATCACAAAATGCAGTCTTAATGTATTAAGGGTAGGTACTTAATTTAAGGGTGAACAATCATTCAAACATGTGTGTGTGTTTTTTTTTTTTTTTTTTTTTTTTTTTTTTTTTTTTTTTTTTTTTTTTTTTTTAAACCTCAAATTAAGGGGGGGCACTTGGCCCCCTAGTCCATAAGGTGGGTCCGCCCATGTATATATATATATATATATATATATATATATATATAAGCACATAAAGAAGTGAAGCCTCTAGGTGAAAGAGAAACCAAAAATAAGTGGGGAGGGGAGACTGAGAATGTATATATTATCATTACAACACACACATGTAAATTAAAGTTGGAGTTGTTCATAACCTTGAATGTGAGTATTATCGAAAGGAAGCAAGATGAGAATTTGAGCAAATTCAGAACAAAGCCTTCTATATATGAAAATCCACCCAAGTAGCCATATTCAGACGTTCCTTCCCCTGCAAAGTTCAACTTCTTATTCTTCCTTCTTCACGACCATTTTAGGCTTGTGGTAGGTTCGGCTGACGTTCGATCTTGTTGTCAATCGATGTCTTGCTACAGTTGTTGGCATCTTCTGGTGGCCATATTTTTTAGTAGACGATTCTCTAGTTAGCCTCTGCACAAGTTCTCGAAAGTTGCCGACATCGGTCTTGATGATCTCTGGTGCAAATATGTGAATTATGCGTATTTGGGTCTTGTCTCTTCTCTTGCGTTTGACATTTGACTTCAAATTGAGAAGATGAATTCGCAGGCAATAGCAAAAATGAAGCCTAATGTATGCGTAATTCACATGTTTGCACTAGAGATCATCAAGACCAATGTTGACAACTGTTGAGAACTTGTGCAAAGATTAACTGGAAACGGTCTGCTGAAAAACATGGCCACCAAAAGATGCCAACAACAGCAACAAGACATCAAGAGACAGTTGGTCGAACCTCCCACAAGACATCAAGAGACAGTTGGTCGAACCTCCCACAAGTGCAACCTAAAATGGTCATAAGGGAGGAAGAAGAAGAAGTTAGACTTTGTAGGGAAGAAACATTTGTAGCGAAGTTAGACTTGGGTGGGTTTTCAAATTTAAAAGGCTTTGTTTCCAAGTTTGCTCAAATTCTCAGCTTGCTTCCTTTTGATGTTACTCACACTCAAGGCTATGAAAAACTCTGACTTTAATTTATATACACACCCATACTTATATAGGTCATATATATATGTATATATATTATAATGATAATATGTACATTCTGATTCTCCGCTCCCCACATTTTTTTTCCGTTTTCTTTCACTTGGAGTTCCAATGCTCTTGTAAATACTCCATAATTTCGTTGGGATGTTAAAGGGTAGTTGTAAAGTATGATGTTATGCCTAGGATGGCATACAAGACGACATCTGGGACACCACATAAGATCACATTAACAAGTCTTGACAATGTTATATGAATGAATGTATGAATAATGATTGAATATTACTTAAATATTATTTTTGCCCCAAAAGTATTTACCTGAGTTTTATTGAGGCTAAAGGCCATGAGCCTCTTGGCTCCTAAAGCTTATACGGCGCCGGCAATGCCAAGCAGTGCCATCGGGGTGAGACCAATGAAAGAGGGAGATGTTGAAATAGAGGAGGAAGGCGAGGAGGGGGCTGGTTTCGCAAAAGAAAAAGGAGAAGAAAATATACGTGGAGAACCCCTTGACACGTGGCTTGCCAAACGTTGCATTTTGGAGCCAAACTTCCTTATTTAACAATCAACTTGAGCTTCGACTAAAAAAGGGTGAAATTGCCATGTTTTTAACCCTTTTAGAGCAACGTTTTGAGTCAAGAATTTTCAGATACCCATAGATTCTCTTTAAATACTTTTAGAGTAAAAATGATCCTTAACCTTTACTTAGGTGTTTGAATGGTTTGGATTCCTACTAAAAAGCACAATAGGTACACCTATTTATAATATTTTAATTTATTTTTTTATTTTTGCCAAACAAGCAGTACAACTTAAAGGTATGAATAGGGCAATATTTTTCCTACATTCTTTACAACATATTTAATACATCTAATCTACTTTGAAAAGAAATGAAAAAAAATGACTATATTAGTGCCAAATACTAATAGATGAATCCAAATAAAATAAAAAAAGAAACTCCTGCACTTCTCATTGATCTGCTACTCTCTCTTTTTTTTTCCTCTTTTGGTATGTGATCTGCTGCTCTTTTGTCTGCAGGCTATACAAATCAAACGTCAATGATTCAAATATAAAAGTTTTAAAAGATTGTGATATTAAACTTTAAAATAAATAAATTACACAGTAAGGGGATGAAAAGAAGAAAAGTCAATCTACTAAATTGTCCAATGTTATATTATTCAAAATATAACACTTCAATTTTATTTGATGAATCGCATGATACAGAAAATGCTACAAAATTTGTGAGACCAATTTTCCCTTCTTTTTCCTAGCATAAATAATGGTGTTGGTACCCACAAAAAGAACAGGAAAAAAAAGAGAGATAGAGAAGAAAGCCACTTTTCTCTTCAAGCCTTTGGAACCTCCAAAAAAGAGGTTCTCAATTTTTTATCTTCATCAAATAAATAATCTCTTGCTGATCCTTAAAATCCAGGTAAAACTGTCAGATCTGCTATTCCTTTAGGGAGTTCAGCAATTGCTTTAAGCAGAGCTAGCCTGTTCCTTCTGATTTTATCATCATCCTACATGATAAAATAGGAAATTAGGCCACATTTTTCCTGTATTTCCGGGAATATTTTACCATTATCCAACAAATAAAATAAATAAATAAATAAAAATAAAAGTATCAATGGCTGTAGATTTCAGAATAATGTATGCTTAAAATGGTTTGATTTATTTGAATTAGATGAAATAGCGCCTAGTACTGAGACTACTGCAGCAAGTTTGTCACTGGAAATCCTTATAATCAACAAAGAAAATGAACCATATTAGAACATGTGATTAAAAAAGTTTTGAGAACAGACAATTAAGAGATAAAGAATCAGAGATTTATGATATCAATATATTAATAAATCACATAAAAATATAAACAGGTGAACACTCTTGTTTTACCAATTCTTTAGCATTTATTGATGTAATTGTTCTTTTTTCAAACTCTATAAATGATAACAAAATGAATAAATAAATCACCGTGTAAAATGCATAGGGTTGAGACTAAGTCATATTATAGGAACTTAAATGCTGAGTTCTGATGACCTCAACTATGGTAGGCATGTGTTATTTCTAGACTAGGTTTGCATTCAGTTTATTAAAACAATTGTCAAATATTGAGAACCAGAATTACTATTAGGTAGTTCTTCAACTGAACTAGGTATTATAAATGTCATGATATGTGAGAGCAAAGCTAACATACCACCATCACAAAGACATGGTTGAAGAAATCCTCAAGTGGCTGTATCAATTCAGATGAAACTTGAAAAAAATTATCCATCTCGAGACCTGTACAGTGAAGGAAACTCCAATATCATGCTTGATCAACAGGTATGTATATCAAATCCCCATTTCTACGGAGGGCAAAAAATCTAATTATGTGAAAACAATTGCAAACTAGTCAGAGAAACAAAACTAGTCTAGAAAACACATACGGAAATGCTTTTATTAAACATCAATAATACCTGGATTAATTCTGTTCTTAACTAACAAAAATGTGTCCCATAAACCCCTCTCTTCTTCTGTTTCAAAGGCAGCTTCATCCACCTAATCAGATGGTTTTATATGCAGTGAGATATACCAATAATATAAGACGACAAGCAGTTGAAAAGTTATAGCCATTTATCACTTGAATGATAAACAAGTATGAACTAAAAATAGTACTCCCTCCGGTCCTTAATATAAGACATATTTATCTAATTTAATTAGATTAAGAAAATTAGTTGAGTTAATTTACATGCATGTATTTTCTAAAATGCTTTGGTCATCTTCCTCAATTTCATCATTCTCTCTCCTTCTTAATTATTGTTGAGGAAGTATCAATAGAGGTAAATTAGAAAAATATTGACAAATATAAAATTTTGTCTTATATTTAAGACCAAGATCAATTTCCTAAATATTCCTTATATTAAGGACCGGATGCATATATACTTATGAATCAGCATCCCAAATCCATCTAATAAACCAAATAACGGGATTCATTTGCAATCTTCATTGGGAGTTTTGCATAATTACATCGGATCCTTAATAAACTAAATAATGCAATTCATTTGCAAACAGCCTGGTTCATTGAAGTGTTGAACTAATAACAAACTATCTTTGGACACTTCTAAAGTCTTTACAATAATGAACTAAAGAATTAAGAAAAAAACCTGTGTCATGGGGGTCTTAATTCTGGTTTGATGGTTTATGACCTTAGAAACATTAACTTTTAGAAATACATCAAATTTTTTTTGTTAAAATTTAATTGGTAATCTAGCTTAATTGACAAATCTATGATACTTTATGAAAGAAACTTAATACTACCTTCGGTCCTAAATTTAGGACAAAGTTTTACACTACAAATTGCACTATATTTAGATTTTATTACAAACTTTGTCCCATATTTAGGACCGGAGGGAGTATTTCTTTTGGTAGGCGGGAAAAAAGAGACCTTAATATGAACGTCTTCCTTTCCACGAACAATTCTTGTTGGTCGAGAATATGCTTCAACAACTTTTGAGAAAAGCTCGCCTCTTGATAGTTCTTCCATCTACAACAACCATTGTTAGCCATCAACATGAAAAAATAGTTTAATTAAAAAATCAAGATAATATTCTCCATTTTACAGAGGAACCAAGTACAAGGACAAAAAATAGTTAAGATCCAAAAATAATCTTATCCCCCGAATCAAAGGAGTCATCTTGTTTTCAAGGTATTCTACTCACCATAAAGTTAGATCTATATATTCTATTCCAAAACTCATATTTGGGACCAGAATAAAGCCAAGGAAAAAATAAGTGGAACCAAAAAGGCAAAAACCCTTTATGCTTTAAGTCTCGAAAGAGGAAACCCTTACATTGTACCCCAAAAAAAAGGAAGCCTAGAGTTTATGCATATTAGAAAGATAGAGCAATGCCAAACTGACCAAGAACCATTAGGTTTTAGCCTTTTGCATCACATTAATATGATAGAGCCCTCAAATCTCATTTACTATATGCCTTAATTCTGTTTACCTTAAATGCTGATTTTGCTGCTAGACAAGGCAAGTTTGCCCGCTCAGCAAGGACGGAACGAACTACTTCTGCACTTATTCCCTTGTCAACCTGTCACAAAATTGTGAAATAATGTTAAAATTCACCTGGTCATTGAGTCAAATATATTTTATCTGAAACATAACAGAAAGATCTAATGCAATGAAATAGAAAGCAAGTACTATATGCGAAAATGCACATTTTTTTTTTTCTGACCATCATTGTTTGAGAAGCATTTTTGGCCATATATTGAAATAAAGTGAGCATTGTACATGTGATTGTAAATAAGATAATCGGGTAAATAATTATATATTGACTATTCCCGCTTGTTCTCTCTCAAATTATCAAGTTTCAAATATTGGTATCTCTCGGAGTTTAATGCAGAGAAACAATCGCCACTATTAAATAATTAATGATAATAGAGAGATCACATATTAAAAATCAAGCAAATAACTATTTTAAGAATGCATACCAGGTATTGCTCCAATCTCCGAGTAACAAACTGATGCACCTAAAGGTGATATCATAATAATCAAATTTTGGAAAAACAAAATATAAAAGCAACGACAAAGACTACCAAGGTCTCAAACTGGAATCTTGCACTGCTAGTGTGTGTGTGTGTGATATACATAAAATATTATGAATTTTAAGAAAGGGGGGGGGGGGGGACCACAACTTCGGGTCATTTTTTATTCTCAATGTATGAAAGAGCATAGTCAGATATATACTCTCAAAGTTGCCTGAACTCCATCTCCCACGCTTTCACTTGCGTAATGGAATACAACTATGAGTAGCTATTAAAAAATTACACATTAGGTTGGCCCAATTTATTAACAGCCAATGGTATGATTTTTTTCCCTTTCCCTTTTTTTGGGAGATTAAAATATAAGAAAATAAATAAATAAGTCAAAACAGTTACACATATAAAGTAAAAAAGAGCATCAAACTGATTTATCTACAATAAAGAGTAGAGAACTTCCATCTTACATCATCAATTACACTAGCATCAACTTTAATGGGTTGGCCATTTGAAGCAAGTTCCAAAGCCAGTTTAAAATCTAGGTTTTTATTTTTTTCCACCAGCAGCTGTACCTGAATTAAATAATAGAAGGCACCACAGTTAGCACAAGTATTTGGCTTTCTATATATCAAGTGTACATATAATAATAAACTTACAAGACCATATGAGATTCTGCGCAGACCAAATGGGTCATTTGAGGAACTAGGTTGACAACCAGCAGCAAATAAACCAACCAGGCTATCTAATCTGCATGACAACAATCATATCAAGTAAGGTGCATAACAAAGCATATGACAGATTCACCAAACAGCAGCAGAAGCAATAACAACACTGGTCACACACTGGTCACACACCATATATATTTATATATATATATATATATATATTGTGGGAATATTGTGTAAATATGTTGGGACCACTTTTCAAAACCTACGAAGATACATGATAATGGAAAGCACCTTTTGTTGGTCAGAACTATGACTTGCTGTTTGGAAAAAGAAATAGAGAACTCAGGGATAGGGGTTATGTTGGGGACCATGGGAGTTGCTTTTTGGCTCTTATTTAGCCACTGCTGTGTGTTGGGAGAGGCAGGACTTATTTTGTATTTTGAGTGAGGTGAGGAGCTTCTGACCTCTCGAAAGTCAGATTGGGGGTGGAGGAAGATATCATCTTTCTTCATTTTATCTTTCAGTTTCAGTGTGCTAGCTCTTTTATATTTTTTGTGAGCTTAGAGTAAGTTATCTGCTGTCATTCTTCCTTTTGTTCTTGAGGAGGAAATATTTTGTGGAATCAACATCAGTTTCAACAATATTTCCTACTGTTCTATCTTGGGTCTTAACAGTTTCATACCTCTTGAAGTGTGAAATTATCACTAAAAACAGATAGGAAAAGATTGACACTAAAATTTTCACCTATCAGCAATTGCCAAAACTGTTCCAGCATCACTTTTGGGAAGAATGTCACCAGAAAATCTAGGAAGGGTGATCTCAAACAGGGCATCTGCAATCTGCAAGGTATTGGGTAACAAGGTTATGTATAAATATAATTATAATTAACAAACACAAATACGAGGAAAACAAAATGGACAATGACTGGCATGGACACACTATAAATGCAACTCTTAATGTTACAAAATAGAATAGTAAGAAAGCTTTCAGCAAGATAACAACCTGCTCTGAGTATCCATCTTCAAGAGCATAGTGACGCCCCATAATTCCTGAAAGTGATGTAAATTCAGTGACAACAGCAGTGGCTAGATCAGACATAGCAAGTGATGCAGCATCCCGAACAATTAGATGCACGTCCTCACTGATTTCCAAGAATAAACACAGTTTAGAAACCATGTTTTCAACACGGTTCATCTTATCCAGCATGGTTCCAAGTTTTTCCTGTTTGTTGTATTGGATGTTAGGAAGAAAGACCATTAGAGGTTACAAAATTTTACTAAAGAGAATATGTAAGATAAAAGAGTGAGAAAAATTAATTTAGCACTTTTAACCCCACTTCTCCAATTTTCTTAAATCCAACTCATAAAAATTTCCCCTCCCCTCCAAATCCCTCATATCATACCAAATAGCCCCTGATGGATGGCAAAGTAACTTACACACACATTTCCTATAATCTTTAGCAGTGATATCATCTGAAGATTGATTTTACCCATGTTTTGATTGAAATATGAACTATGAACTTTTGAGAAAGTTGTTGTCTACTTGAGAAGAAAATAAAATTAAGAAAACACTTATCTTCAACATTCAAATTATGTGACAAGATACTAGGTCTTTTATTATTCATTCCCTATGGGTCAAGTGTGAAGTCTTGAACAACTTACATGAAAGAGAATATTCTTTAGTTGATTTTGAAATTCTGAAAATCTTTTATGTCTGTCCATCTCATAGAAGAATTTTGCATCTTCATAGCGAGCCCTGAAATTGCAAACAGTTTAATGTGGATGGACTAGAATCTCCATAAATGAACATAATAACATGATGTCAAAACAAACAATATTAAGCAAATAAGGAGAGATTGGTTCAGAAGAACAAGCATCAGATGCAAAATATTTAGCTTTTATTGTTCTTAATAAAAGCACAGAATCCAATAAGCACAAATGTACAGGCCCTACAGCCTATATCTCAAACATTATGTCCAAATAAAAGCAGTCTATTATATAAGTAAAAGTGCAAAACAATGAACATAGTCATTAATACTTATGATATGAATATAGACTCTAAAGTGCACATTGTTCACAGTTATATTAGACTGCATACAATTTTAAAGCACTATATAACATTAGTTAATTGACAGATGAATACCTAAGAACAGCCTCATTTCCTCTCCTTACAACAGCCTCATTGATTGCTCCATTTGCAACCTAACGAAGATCTCATGTCACTCAACAGATGAAAAATTAACCATTTAATCGTTCTACAAGATTAGGAATTTAACCAGAACTCACAGCAATGAAGTATGGCAACAATCCTCCGTTTTCATCACAGACAGCAAAATACTTTTGGTGCTTTTGCATAACCTGCAGGAGATGTACATAGTAGTTACTTACCTTTTTCACAAGTCTTCAAAATTTGATGTTTGCACAGAATGGTATCAATTTTTCCATTAAAGAACATCCGGTCCATTTCAAAATGGAATTCCTTGCAATGCTCAAGATTAGCTAAGCACAAACCTTGTGAAATGATATGCCATGTGATAAGGGATTGAGTTTGCATGCTCATCAATCTGGATTGTTTTGATTAAAAATGAACGTTCTAGATTTAATGTTATTTTACTTATAAATTTTTAACAACTTTTTAAATGTAATAGATGCACAATCTACCATCTAAAATAAAGATAATATTCTAAATGTTACAATGTAAAAAAAGAGGGTGAGCTTTAGCACAATGGTAAGATTCATGTGACCTAAAGGTCATAGGTTCAAATCCTAGAAACAATCTTTCCCGATTGTGGGGGTAAGGCTATGTACATTTATTCCTCCCTAGATCTCACATGGTAGGAACCTTGTGTATGGGACCACCCTTTTAATTCTAAATATTACTCTGTGAAAAAACATATTTACAAGAAGCCTTACCCCACTAGACGAGATCGACACATAGATCACATTACACCAATATACGCTATTAACAACCTAATGTTTAGATATACCATTAACTGAAAGGCAAATTTCAATAACTTCTTTAAGTGCTCTTCTTGGTCTTCCTCTACCTCTTAGCCCAAGAATAATACATTTTGTTTAACCCTCCTCACCAACTTAAATATATTCCTACCAATTTCTCCTCAATAGAAGCCACTCCAACATTTCCCCATATATGATCATTTTGAATCTTATCTATTTTGATATGACTAGATATGCATTTCAACATCCTCATATCCACCACCCCAATGTTTATTCTTGTTGTCCCTTCAAAACCTAGCATTCACTACCATTGCCATAAGATACAACTTTAAACTTGTTATCCTTTTTGAACCACAAATAGTTTATTATTTATTAATTTTTCTTCCTATTAGTATTTTATCTCCCTTATCAAGTCAGATATTTTTTTATCCTTTAAGGGATTCAGATAGATTTAACCTAGATTTTTTTCATTAAAAGTGAAAGAAATATATATTAAAACATAAACAATAAGTACATCAAGCATATAAGGAAACTGGTGAGACACATGACCAAAAACAGTATAAGACATGTAATACGAGTAAGACACTTTGAGTCAACTCCTACTTAAAACACAACACATCATGGGCCCAACAATATAATAGATTCACATACACACACCCCATCCACTAGACTAAATCCATAGAACCAGGAAAGGTACTTGTGAGAATATTATGCATTTAATATGATTATTATCTTGTTATTATGATTAGATATAGGTATATTATATCTTAGGATATTTCCTATTATATTTGATTGTTTTTTATTTGATTAGATTCTATGAGATTCTAGGGTTAGCTTTAGGTTTTCCTATATAAAGGTCTATATGTATTCTTCCAGATAAAAAGATTAAGAATAATATTTCTCTCTCAAAGTCCACATGGTATCAGAGCTTAGTTAGTTCTTGGCCAATTTCAGTTTTCCGGTGGCCGCTGTCACTGTACGTGAACCATATTGCCGCGTGCACGGTGACGGTGGCGGGCATGTAATGTGTGAATTTCTTCATTCAAAGTTCTGGTTTGCTGTACCAGTGAGAGGGTTCAAAGTTTTGGACGTTCGGGTTTGCGAAGCGGTGAGAACAAGAGGGAGGAGAGTTCGCGTTCTGTTCCCAATGGCTTCTTGGAACACGCGCCACCCCATCGGAATCCCCACCCGCGATCGGCGAACGTCCAAAATTTGGCGACCATCTGACATATCCAAGGCACCGCATGGTGTACACACGCTCGGCTGGTAGCGTCCCTGTGGCGGCGTGTGACGGCGTGTCACGCGTGTGATCTCTGTTTCGTTGGAGACTTCCTGTTTCGACCTTCCATTCTCATGTCCGGCCTGATCCGTGGTTTTGCAGCGTTTGGTGACTATTTGAATTTTTCCAGCGAGATCTCCAGTGAGAATTTCCAGATTCCAGCGACATCATCGTTTTCTGATTATGGAGCTCAACTAATATTCAACCCTAGTAATGTTTGGGGCACAGTTCTTCATCAACATCATCGTTGATGGTAGTTCCTCTGTCATCGTGCTCGTCAACTTGTCCGACGACTGGTCCCGTCGTCGTTTCCGGCACAGTTCTTCATTAACATCATAATTGGTTATAGTTCCTCTATCATCGTGCCTCTCATCTCGTCCGACAACTGGTCCCGTTGTCCTCAATTCGTGAGCACAGTTCTTCATCAACAACCCATCTCCTCTTCGACGTTGTCATCGTCGTTGGTGGTAGTTCCTTTGTCATCGTGCTCCTCAACTTGTCGACGACCGGGTCCGTCGTCTTCAACTCAATCCTTGTCACGCCCGCTGCCCGTCTAACTTGTCGTAGTCGCTACCCGTATCTGCTGCTCTCTAAATAAGCCTCTGAGACTCAAGAAGTACAAGCTTAAGGGGGAGTGTTAGTAATATAAAGTTGTATAAGCAAGTTGAACATGATTAACATCCATGATCCAATTTGAGGGGGAGTGTGAGAATATTATGCATTTATTATGATTATTATCTTGTTATTATGATTAGATATAGGTATATTATATCTTAGGATATTTCCTATTATATTTGATTGTTTTTTATTTGATTAGATTCTATGAGATTCTAGGGTTAGCTTTAGGTTTGCCTATATAAAGGCCTATATGTATTCTTTCAGATAAAGAGATTAAGAATAATATTTCTCTCTCAAAGTCCACAGTACTTTATGCAAATCAGCTTCCAGAAACTCCACATAACAGGTTGACATGCTGCTAACTGCAAACCCAAGAGGAAAAGTGTGCCAAACCATAGAGCAATCCATTATGCAAAGTCTCAAGAGGAAAGCTATGAGCACCAACCATATAATGGCATGAATGAAGGTGACAAACAGAGGAAACCTCTCAACATCTACCATTGAAGTTGAAGAAAACTAAACAAATCATGAGGAACCAATTCCCTTAAATTCATGGAAATCATCCATACCTATCACATGCATATTCAGAATAATCTGTATGAGAGTGAGGAATAAAATGATACAACAATGAACTTCCAGTTGCATAAGCAACACCTTGGTTCAAAAACAAAACAAGGATTTGGACAAGGAGCTGACTCCAAATAGGGCAATAACCAGCATTTGCCAAAAAAATGGCTGTAGTGAATTGGATTTTACCTCATTCCAACCAGTTTTGTCTCAAAGTAATGCAGAACCAGAGTATAGAGCACTGGCACAAGCCATTTATGAGGGCCCAATTTGGCTTCTTAGACTTTTGAAGGAACTAAAAATAGGTACAAATAGACCTATCAAGCTCTTCTGTGACAAGATGGTAGAAAGATCAAGTCCACCATGATAGGACTAAGCATGTGGAGACTAACCGCCATTCTATCATATAGAGAAAATTGAAGCCAAGATAGTAGAGTTACAGTAAAGCTTGAGTGGCAGATTTGCTTACAAAATGACTTCCAAGTGAAGAGTTTGAGGCACTCGTTAGCAAGCTGAGCATGGTGAACAATTCAGCTCAACTTGAGGGGGAGAGTTGAGCAGTGTCTCAAGTAGATTATTGTTTATTTATAATTTACTTACTATTCTATAGAGCATAATGGCGTCATGCAATAAATGTAGCCGACCCCACATAGTGGGATAAGGTTTTGTTATTGTTGTTACTTACTATTCGGTTTAGCAGTATTTTATCTGTTAAAATCTCCTATATCAAGTCAGATTTATTTTATTTTATCCTTTAAGGGATTTAAATTGATTTGACCCAGATTATCATCCACATTAGAAGGCAGGCTTTCTGCCTCAAGTATGTCTATATAAACACTAAGCGTCAGGAATAAAATACAACGAACTGAGGAGAATGAATATACTCAGCCGTTCTCAACACTTTCTAATCACAAATATGTCCCATTGCCTTTCTTCATTTTAACTGCATTCCTTGTATTCTATGTGTATCACATCAATTTTATCATCATTATATATTATTGATTGTTATGATTTAACAAAAAAACCTAAAAAACTTTAAATTTTAATCATCTAAATTAGCTTTAGATAGGCATAGGGGAAGTGTTTGGTGGAGCAGGGCAGTTCTTGGAAATGGGAGAAGCAAGTGGAGATGGTAGCAAATGGATGATCACCACACTGCCCATGGAACAAAGTATGATGGAAGAAGAATAGGCATCCATGATGCATCAATTTGGATGATATAATTTTTAATTTATACAAGTTCTTAGTTCCCAACACTATAGCTACTGTAGGTACTTTATTATCAGCTGAAGTATTTGTTTCTTTCCTTGTACTTGGAAGATTATCCTAACTATTAGAACTCTTGAAAGAGCTAGTATTTTTCTAAAAGAGTTTGCTAGCAATAAAGTTAGGCGACACACAAAGGAAAAATAAATAATAATAATCATCATTATCAACATATACTCTGCATGCATCTTTTAAACTAAAATTATAAGAAAAATTTGTGACTTTGAGGCAAAAAGTAACCATCCAAATTGACTACGAATAGTTAAGAGCTCAACCCACCATAGTGAGAAGATCTTTAGGAAGCTCCAGAAAAGACTCTTTAAATTTCCAAGCACTGGAACAGGCGCCTCAACAAGATTTGCAACCTATAATTTGATTTAGATAGCTATTTTTAAAAATGAAAATTTAAATAGATAAAAGAGAAATTAACATGAACTACCTCATCAAGAAGCCCATTCGGAATAAATATTTGACCATTTACACTTTCTGCTAGTGTACGACATTTCTCCAATATTATACCTTTGCGCCCCTGCAAAATCAGGCAATAAAGTTTAGCTACTTGAAACACACAATCACATTTTTTTAAGAAAAAAATCACATGGCTACCTCTATTGCAACATTAATTCCAGCACTTTTAATAGCATCTGCATAAGATTCAGCACTTTCTACCTGCAAAAATTTTAACCATTCTGTTTCTACCTTGCTTGATCAATGAAACACAAGTAACCAGGATATTTTTCTCTCTTGATCTCTCACAAACAGACAAACGTAGAAATTCCACAAATTGATACACACACACAAACACACACGAAGAAACCAGAGAAACACTTGATCTCATAATATATTGAAAAGTGTATTAATTTAGCAAACCACAAAATGGAAAGAAGATATTTAGGTAAGCAATGAAAAGATTATCAAGTAAAAGATTTTCCTATTGACAAGTGCGAGCATTATAGTCTTAGGCAAGCACCTGGATAACAGCTGAAGAAGTATTACGAAGACCACAAGATGAGTTTCCACTACACCATAGAAACATACATGTTAGGAATCATAAATTCATCAGAAAATAAACATGGAATTAAAAGAGACTTGAAGTAATAAAAATCCCTTTAGATTTAGATCTAGCAAAGCCTTTTGGTTCATTATTTCTATTTTATCAATGTTATAGATATGTCATCATGGACCAAGTTGCCTAATTACATTTGAAAAACATCCAATCAAAGCAATTGCCCTTGTGCATAACCTATCAAACGTAATGGAAACCCTTACAAAATTTGTTAAAAGTTATTAGTTAGTAGATGGCAGCCTTTATTGCACAAGTATTTATAAATAGCTTTGTGTTCTTGCTCATTTTATATCAACACAAACTACTCTTTCTAAAAAATTTAAAATGAATCAAGCTACAGCAAGTTGCCAACTGAAAATTGACTAGAGAAGTCTATTCTATCTATAACTTGCAAACTGTCGAGCTTCAGGACAGCATCATGTTTAAGCTACAAATATCAATTGGCTATAAATGAAACACATAGAGTAATACAGATATAGCACGCACACAGATATAGCACGCATAGAAGGCTTTCACAAAAATTTGGTGAAAAGCACTTCAAATTCAAATGAAGTTGTACATTTTATGCTAGAACAAAAAAATTTCATGCGAACATCAAAACCAAAAAAAAGGGAATGAATGGGATTGTGATGTGACTTAGATGATGGGGGTGGGGTAGATATTATCCAAAGACTGTGAACTACCTTATCAGCCCAGCAAACATAAATGGGACTACTACATCCCCATGTATGGCCAAAATCCAACGTATAGGCCTGCTAAATATTACCTACAAATAAAATACAAACAAAACATTACATAACCAACTGATTCAAATATCTCTCGGGAAACCAGCATAAATTGTAATTCTGTTTTAGTTATATCTTTGAGAGTCGAAGGTTGTTAAATTCTTATTAGCCCAAAAAACGGTTCCTTGCTGAATTCCATTGCTTAGCGATTGAAGGAACTTGACAAATGAATATGATCTGAGAAAGGTGTTGAAATTATGTTAACGAATACTCTAATGCTATATAAGCATTAAGAACCTCAATTTATAGGGCATAGAGCTAAGGAGAATTTCCAATAGTATCCTTTATGCTCAAGAAAATGTGCAATAGTGTCTTAAGGGTTAAATTATTTACAATAGATTCAACAACTACTAGCCTTATCCCACTAGACAAGGTTACAATAGACTCAATAAAGAAATAAAATAAATAGCATAGTAATACAACAAAAACAATTATTGTGATTATTTTCAAATATTCCAATGAGGTTGTGAAGAGAAAACATGAATGAATTTCTTATCTATATTCATGACCAAAGGAGGTGTATATACAAGAGAGATGAGCCTCACTATTAATGGCTCATAAAGGCGTAATAATACCTTAATAGAATCATATATGACTCTGTACTAATGATACATATTATATGCTATTTACATTTGTAAAGATCTTATCTTGATTACAGGAATTGATTTAGGATCTGATTTGATTGGTTGTATCCCTGATTCACTTCCTTATGTATGCCCTTATGTTTATATATTCTATAATCTTGACATTATACAAGAAATTCATTTTACGTCTTTACATGTTATCATAGTTGTCACCCAAGCTTTTTCCTTCCACTGCATCTTTTATGGCTGCCGCTAGTCTCTCTGTCAGAGCAGTACCATTCATTTAAGGCTTCTCAACTCCTTTCTTCTTCTTCAAAACAAACGCCTGTCAAGGAGACTCAACAGGTTCTGATTGACCCATCACACGCCTTCTCAGTTTCTTTTGTTCTACCACGTGCTAGCACGTGACTCACTTTTCCAATGAGTTCTCGACAGGCTCAATAGGAGCAACTAGCAATCATGATCTTTTTCACTGGTCTTCCATCTAAGTATGAGACAATTTGCTCTCAAATTTTATTTCGTTTTGATATCTTTACTATTCAGTAAGTACTTTCTCACACCTCACCACCTTCAAACACCTCTAACAGTGCTCTAGCCAATTGATGCCAAACTGATAATTGAAGTCTATCTAACCATGGTGCCTCAAGGCAAGGGGGGCCTAATCTGGAACCTAGTGGAGTTGTGTTATTATTGTAAAGAATCAGGCCATACAAAACGTACTTGTAGCAGGTTATGAAACAAACAGCAAAGAAATAACTATGGGCATGTGGCATCGTCGAATGATGACAAGGTTACATTTTCTGCTACTGGGCACCCAGTTTTATAAGTATCAAGAGTCACAAAAATCTTCCATGCCACCTAAAAGTGCTCTTGCCACAACAAGTAGCAATGATATTTGTCTCTTTCTTTGAGGTTGATCATAGATTAAGGTGCCATTGACCATATGATAGGTATCATCATCTCTTCTCCACTTATGATTCTTACACACATCCATCCAATATCACAATTGCTAATGGTTCCTATTCTCACGTACTTGATTCTGGCACTATTAAGCTTACCCTTTTATCCACTTATTTTCAGTGCTTGATGTCACTGACCTTGCTTTCCATAGTCTTTCTCCCAATAAACTCACTTGTCGATTAAGTTGTTTTGTCTCACTTTTTCTTTCTTGTTGCTTGATTCAAGATCTCACAACAAAAAGATTATTGGTAGAGGCTATGAATTTGGCGGTCATTATTTCCTTGATGATCAAGTGCCTCGTTCAGTTGCTTGCTCCACAATTTGACTCACTTTAAAGCACATTGTCATTTGGGTCATTTATCTTTGTCTTCTTACGAAAAGATTATCCTCAGTTTCACCACTTATAATCTTTTGATTGTGAATTGTAAAGATATGATATCATTTGATTAATTTAAATAGGCATAATCATAGGAGTCAATTTAGGATCTAAAGTTATGACTCAATTACATCCCTAATCTCTTGGAATCACATTTAATGCTCCTCTTGTATATATTCTATAATAATTGCTCTCTGGAATACAAGTAATTCAGATTATATTTCTCCCTAGAATTACATGGTATAAGGGCTCTAGGGTTGCTTTGCGTTTTTTGAATTTCTTTACCCTTTTTTGCGGTGTGCACAGTAGTATGAGGGAGGATTTGTTTTTGAGTTTTGCCCACTAAGTATGTAGTGGGTCACAGTCGTGCTCAAATTCTTCCCACCCTCTGATTGGCCAACCCTCAGCGTCTAGCATCCGACATCCATTTGACTGGCATGTGGCATCCATGAGCTTTGCGCTCAACACATGAAGGCACGCTCATGGCCTTCTCTGCTAGCGATCAGTTTTCTCTACGTTGACTTCTTTTTTTCGGAGTGTGTGCGGTGGTTTTGTGCCTAGAAGTTTGAGATTGGTAACTGGGTTCTTCCCTCTCCAAGTTTCTTGCATGTTTCCACACGTTTTTGGCTTTGGTGTGAGGTATTGTGCTATGTTTTTCATCTTCAAGTGTTGCGCTTTGGGTCCTTCTATTTTCAGTGGATCATTTTGTCATTTATCTTGGCTTTTCCATTGTTGTTTGGTTGTTTAGTCCCCTGTGAGACTATTCTACTTCTCGGATTACTCTTGTTTGGTCCCTTGTGAGACCCTCCCACTATTGTTGATCCTTCTTGTGCTTCTTTTAAGGCTTCTTTTTGTTATGCTCCTTTTGATGTCTACCTCCTATTTATAAGTCCCCTTTGACCAAATAACAATTGGTTTTACCCATATTAATTGTACTAATGAAAATAGAGAGAGAAGAAAAAGTTGAAGGTAACCAATCACAAATGAGGGTAAAGTTGAAAAAGATTGTTCCTATTGTCACTAAAATCAGTGGTATGTTCCTTTTGATGTTTGCCTCTCCTATTGTCACTAAAGTCACTTATCTTAAGCTCAATTGAACCAATTATTTAGATTGGAGTTAAACTGTCTGCATGTACCTATTGAGCAATCATTGAGGAGGATCATTTGACTAAGGCTCTCCTATGAATGATTCCCACAAAGCTTAGGCGAGGGTTGACGCCAAACTATTGCAAATTAAAAACTCTATTGAGAGTGAAATTCTTCCCTTAATCAATCACTACAAGTCGGTTAAGGAACTGATGAAGTATTTAGAGTAGAAGGAAAGGAAATATCTCTCGTGTTTACGAGGTTTGGAAAGCCTTCTATCGTGTGGAAAAACAGGACCAACCACTTAAGGATTATTTTATACACTTCAAATGCATTTGTGAGGAGATGAAGATGTAAATGCATCCTACCATAACCTTAAAGCCCAACTAGATAAAAAGGAGCAACTAGCAACTAAAGCTTCCTTACTGGCCTCCCATTTGACTATGAGATAGTTTGTTTTCAAATTTTATCTAGTTTTAAGATATCTACTCTTCAGGATGTGTTTTCTCGCGCGCTGCGCACTAAGAGCACTCTCAACCACCTTCTAGCGCCTCTATCAGTTCTTTAGCTAGTCGAGGCAACTTTGATGGTTCAAATTCCTACAACTAGGGTGTCCTACGACAAGGGAAGCTATTTAGGACTTGGGTGGGATTGTTTGCTACTACAATAAAGAACCATGCCATACTAAACGTACATGTCGCAACTTGCAGAAATACTAAACAAGGTTCAAGGATCATTTATTCACTAAACAAGGTTACCTGTCATACTAAGTTACTAACCAGCAACGAAATATTTTTGAGAATATAGCATTGTCAATAACAACAAGGTTCAAGGTTTTGCTATTGAGTATGCCAGGTCCATTAAGCATCAAGACTGCACCATTGTTCAAGTGCCCTTGCTACCACATGCAGCCATGATTCTTGCCTTTTCTCTTCTTCCTCCAAGTGGATCATATATTCAAATGCCACAGACTAGACAGGTAACCATCATCTCTTTTCTACCTATGATCCTTATGCCAACCCATCTAGTATCATAATTGCCAATGGTTCCTATTTTTGTGTTCTTTGCTCTGGCACTGTTAAGCCTACTTCTATCCACTAATCATCTGTCATTAATGTCCCTAATCTTGCTTTTAATCTACTTTCACCTAGTAAACTCATCTGTCAGTTAAATTGTTTTGTCTCACTCTTTCTTAACCATTACTTGACTCAGGATCTCACAATGAAGCATATTATTGGTAAAGGCTACGAATCTGGCGGCCCTTACTGGGATAAAGGAATTTGAATGCAAGGTCAAGAACATCTAGCACATATGATAAGGGAATAAAAGGGGTAGGGGTTACAGAGCCAAAACCAAGGACATAGGAGTAGGAGCCATTAGCAATAGTGATACTTGATAGGTTGGCATAAGAACAGCAAGAAGAGATGACAGTTACCTATCATATGATTAGTGGCACCTGAATCTATGATCCACTTTGAGAAAGAAGAGACCAGTTAAGAGCACTCACAAGTGGCATGGCTGATCTCAAAGACTCTTGATACTCAGTCATCAATCGATGATGCCACATGTGCAAAGTTATTTCATTACTATTTATTTTGCAACTTGTGATAGGTACGTTTGGTATAGCCTAGTTCCTTAAATAATAACACACCACCCCACTAGAGTCTTGGGTAGCTCCCCTTGCCTTGAGCCACCACAGTTAGATGAATCAAAATTATCAATTTGACCTCGACTGACTAGAGCACTAGCAGGTGCACTAAAAGGTGATAGGGAAAGGTTCTCAATTCGCATCACACAAGAAAATATCTCCTCTAGATTATAAATCTCAAAAGTAGAAAGATTTGAGATCAAACTATCATATACTTAGATGGAAAACCAATAGGGAAGCTCATGAATGCTAGTTGCTCTTATTGAACTAGTTGAACCTTAATATTAGTAGTAAGGGGCATTAATGTGTTCAGCTCTTCATAAATTTGTTTAAAATCCATAAAATAGGCTTTTAGAGGCCGGTCCTGCTTTTCTGCACGGTAAAAGGCTTTGCAAACCTTGTAAATACGGGAACTATTCCCCTTGCCTAAGTATAAAAATTCTAAATACTCCTAAAGTTCTTTTAACAACTTTAAATAATGGAGGAGTTACAAATTTACAAAACAATTGGGCATCATTTCTCAAACAAGCCTTGTGAAAATGATTAATAGGAGGAACCTCTATCACATGATCTTCCTTCTCAATAATCCATCGATAAATGCGTATGATTTTACTCCAATATAAAAAAATAGTCTTGCTTAACTTACAATCAGTAATTTTAGTAACCACCATAACCTCCGAAACTACAGTGAATTAGTTTCAGCCATAAAGATACCCAATGAAAAGAAAACACAATGGTTAAACCAGATTGTAATGAAGAAAACAACTAGAGGTCTCACCAAGGACCAATCATCAACACCCAAAACAAATGAAGGCAAGAAAAGGTTTACCAATAGAAATAAAAGAGATCCAAGAGACCCAACAGCAATAGGGTAAGAAACAGATAATAAAAACTTGTCTAACAAGAACAAATAAGCTCTAAACAAACAAGAATGGAAGACCCAACCTTGAATACACAAGAAATGGCCGAAGAAGAGAAGACAATGCCTTTTTATTTGAAATGAAAGTAAACGTAGATAAGGCGCCTTTTTATTTGATTTAAGGGATACGCTTGCTTGTAATCTTTACTTTTCAAGAGAATTTGCAGGCAGATATGACTGAAAAGAAAATTCTTTTGCCTCTTCAACATGTATCCGAGAGTCTGGAATTTAAATTCTTCATCTGTGTATCCACATATATCTAACCTCCAGTTCCTTATCTCCTTCCCCATAAAGGGAGGTTTTCCTTTTGAAAAACTTGATTGGAATTCTCAAATATATATCTTTTATTTGAAAGTGATAAGCAGCAGAAATGACATAAATCACCCATCTGTGTCTCCTAGTAATTGCATAATGTGCAAGCACAATAAAGAATTGGTGCTCACTTATGTATTATCAAGCAGTTGTTTTCTTGTGAATACATTGTTCAGAGTTTTCAGTCTGGACTGGTTTGTCTAAAGGATTCAGAGAAAATTGTCCTTGTGAAGTTATAAGATTTCTGCCTCAAAGAACAGAACAAGTTTGTAACAATATGCAGATTCTAACGGAATTTGGGATACATTACTAAAGAAGAATGCATGTATTTCACGGGTGCCTCAATTTTCCAGATAAAACCACAGACAATAACTCTGCTGCTTATTTGTGGTGTTTGGCTCAAGGTGATTTTAAGTGTCTTTTCTGAACATATAGAAAAACTGGGCAACAGTGTTGCATGATTAACTTTTTTTCCCTCTCTATTTCTGTTTTACGTTCCAATTCTGTAATTTTGTTTTCAAAAGAGAATTCTTAATCCTTCTCATTGTACTTTTTTCCTCATCTAATTTCTTTTATCAAACTAGAACTTTGGAGAAAATTGATTAAACACTTTCAACCAAACCAATGAGGACCTATAATCTTTCACATATACACAGAAGTTCCCCATTTCAGAAAAAGAGGATAGGCTCATGCTAAGTTCAAATTGCATTGAAATTCATTAAATGCCTTCAAAATAATAAAATTAAATTGGCTTGATAATACCAAAGCAGCTTAAAACAACAACAAATTAAGTTTTTTGTAATATTTAGGCTTCAAACTGCCCTATTTATATTCATGAATGAATTTCAAGAGAAAAAGATAGAAAATTGTTTGAGGTGGTTTGAATATGTTCAGAGGCCATTGAGTGTGCCGGTGAGGAAGGTTGATCAAGCAATATGGAGTCCTCTAAAAAGAAGACAGAGAAGACCAAAGCAAACATTCAATGAGATTATAAAGCGGGATCTTTTGGTTAATAATCTATCCAAAGATTTTGTTTTCGATAGAGTACAATGGTGTCGTGCGACCCATGTAGCCGAACTCACTTAGTGGGATAAGATTTTGTTGTTGTTGTATTATAAGTTCAGGTTCCAGGTAGAACTTCAAAATAATAGACAAATCAAGATACTATCTCATTGCCAATAAGGATATATGTGTAGTGTAAAAAAGCAACGAGTTTAGATTATAATCCAAACCAAAATGGCTAATTATAAGGTCATTAAGAATTTGGTCAATAAGGCTTTACTACAGTCACATTTTGTAGAACTAAACTCATAAAACTGTTCTAGCTTTAGCCTTATAATTTGTATGCAAACAAAAGCGCATTATTTGCTGAATGACTTAAGAAGCTACATACCTGAGAACTCCAGCGCATTGTCTTTGGGAAAGATATTTTAGCAACAGTAGCAGGCAAATCTTCAGACAAAACCTATTAATAGTAGTAGAGCGAATCATATGAAGGTAGGAGGGTACACTAACTATATTCAGAGAATGAGAAACAAGAGAGTAAAACCTAATAAATGCTAATAATTATACAAAAAAACTCATTTTCAAACTCCCCTCAAATTGGATCATAGACATTGATCATGTTCAACTTGCTAATACATTCATCAAAATTCTCTTTAGGAAGTCCATTGCTAAAAACATTGGCACTTTGATGGAACATATATTAGGCGCACAAATCTGCTTTTAATCTTTTCCTTGATGAAATGTCTGTTCACTTCAACATTTTTTATTATATCCTCTGTCAGATTCCCTCTCTCTCTCTCCCTTTTCCCTATCTTTGTCTTACCCAGATTATACTTCTATTACAGTGTTTAACTCAAAGCTCGGTCAGACTTGAAATAAATTTACTCTCCTGAAGAGTGTATAAATAAATTTTTGTCCAGGTATACTTATAATACTTTCCAGTTAGTGGGATTAGGCCTGCTGTTGTTGATGTTGATGTGTACTTGTGATACTTTCAGCAAAGACAAAGCTGGAAGAGATCTCATAAATTACAAGCGAAATGTTCTCATGCTGTCTTTCTATAAAGCTTCAAATCAGATATTGCTTCACTCCAATGTGATACTCCAACAAGGATCTTGGGTTAAACGAACCATTTAAAGCTTTGAAAGAATAAAATTTTAATGAATTTCCAGCATATAATTTTAATAAACACTAGTGCACATTTTTAATGTAATACTAATCAGTCAAAATATATAACTATAAATCATGCATCAAAAATAGTAATAAGAAAATGCAACAGCTAGATTCCAACAAAAAATATTTTGAAACCTCCAAGGCATGTCTTGAGGACTCCTTTACACGAGCATAAACATATTCTGTTTTTCCTGCAATATCAAAAACCACATTGAATAATTATCCAGATTATAGTCTTATTATAATGAGAGTTTAAAATGACCAGAGAAAAAGGTACAATGAAATGCTCGATAATCATATTGTAACAAGTATTGCAAGACAAAGAATTCTCACGAGACCATAGCTGCACACAAAATAACATCAAGACTTATAGATGTAGTGTAACAAGTAAAGCAACAAAAGCTTAGCCTCTAGACTCACCATCAACCTTTTTGTATATCGAGTCTAGTGGGACAGAATATCTGCGAGAAAAGCCTTCAATAGCCTGGGACATGAAATATTTAAATTAAGGACGACTTTTTGGACCCAAATTTAATGTATGAATAACAAGCACAGCAAAGACCTTTGTTGGATTTCCTTGTTCATCAAATGCTTTCGATACAGGAGGCCCTCGAACCTCAACCTCCTTATCTGCTTGTTTAGAGCAAAGATTTTCAACAGCGACCTGTGAATTTGACAATAGGGTATGGATAACTGTCAATGTTGAAACTTGAAAAGTCACAAAAATGTGTTGAAAAGCTTATAAAATGAGTATCACAAAAATTGCTATAAAAAACATAAACCTGTAGAACTCAAGCATTTGTCCACATAATCCTTGTAGAAATAATAGAGAGAAATATAGAGAAAATATACTCTCAAATGAATGTGTTTATTCATATGCTCAATAGGGTATTTATACACAAGAGAGAAGACAAGAGAGTAATGACTCATTATGATGATTGATTCCCTAATCAATCATAATTCCTATAATCCCTAATTATGTGCGATATTAATTAATTATAATATATTTGCACTGATTTATTTCCTAACACTCCCCCTCAAGTTGGAGCATAGATGTTAATCATGCTCAACTTGTGACAAGAAAACATAATATAAATAAATCTAAACAAAATAATTTTCTTCCTAAGAACCTCTTCACCCAATTTTCACATACTCCCGCTTGAGTTGAAAGTAGCTTGAATGTGAGCGTGAAACTAATCACCAATAACTTGCTTCTTCAGGAGATCTTGAAGCAAATAGCAAACGGTCTCATCAAGGAACACATAATACTCCAAAATGTCCCACCAGAGACAAAGCAACAATGAACGTCTCATTAGAGACGAACACCAAACGGTCTCATCAGGGACCAAACAATACTCCAAACATCTTAACAGAGACAAACACCAAAGAAACACCTCACCAGAGGCAAAGAACAAACGGGTCACACAAGGACCACCGAACTGTCTCACTTGAGACAAACACCTCACTAAAGGCAAAGCAACGAACGGGTCACATAAGGACCACCAAACTCCTCACCAGAGGACACAAAGCATAGAAGATGCCGACGAAATTACCCAACACAGCATGGCATTCAAGACAAAAGAGCACTCCACGAACGTACTGGAAAACATAACAAACAAAGAATCCAGCCACCAGAAACAAGTGAACGTGCATGAAACAAAATGCCATCTGTGCTAAAACAACTGAACTGAGTCTCACAACGTAACCTTCGAAGCAAAGAACCGGCCTACACACCCCGAGAATGAAGGCTCGCGTCTTAAAACAGAGAGAAAATGCAGCAACCAAACAGAGAGGAATCGACAAACACTTTCTTCTCCCCTCGTGAACAAAGTGACGAGTAACGTCATTGTTCACGAACCAAAGCAACACGGATAGAACCAAAAAACAGCAAATCGACATAAGCGAGAAAGTGCAAAACACCGAAACCCAAACAAAACAATGAAACTCAATCGCCAAATGCGTCTTCTAAACACGAAACCGGCCTAGTCTTACCGGAAAAGAAGATCCGACACCGGCTAAGGAGCCAAACCGAGAAATAGAGATGACACAAACACATACTTGGAAATTCACAAGTGTCTTAAAAAATGGAAACTAAAAATCTTGCGGGAAGTGAAAACCTCACGAGAAAAAGCAACCTCACCGACACACACACACTCTGTTTGGCCCATTCATCCTTTGTTCACGCGACAATACGGTTCACGCTACGTGTGGCGGCGGCCCGGAAAACTCAAATTGGCCAGAACTAACCAAGCTCGATACCATGTAGAAATAATAGAGAGAAATATAGAGAAAATATACTCTCAAATGAATGTGTTTATTCATATGCTCAATAGGGTATTTATACACAAGAGAGAAGACAAGCAGAGTAATGATTTCATTATAATGATTGATTACCTAATCAATCATAATTCCTATAATCCCTAATTATGTGCGATATTAATTAATTATAATATATTTGCACTGATTTATTTCCTAATCATAATGAGTCATTACTCTCTTGTCTTCTCTGTTGTGTATAAATACCCTATTGAGCATATGAATAAATACATTCATTTGAGAGTATATTTTTCTATATATTTCTCTCTATTATTTCTATATGGTATCGAGCTTGGTTAGTTCTTGGCCAATTTGAGTTTTTCGGGTGGGCCGTCACCGTAGCGTGAACCGTATTGTCGCGTGAACAGTGACAGTGGCCAAACAGAGTGTGTGTGTGTCGGTGAGGTTGCTTTTCTGTGAGGTTTTCACTTCCTGCAAGATTTTTAGTTTTCAGTTTTCGGTGTTGACCGTCTTTGAAATAGAAGAGTAAGCTTATCAACATAAAGCACGTTCTTTATTTGCTCCAAGTTTGTTGGCGTTTTTCTCCAACGACGGGTCTAAATCTTCAAACGAACAAGCTTGTCATGAATATTCTTCATCGAACATCTATAATAACAGAAATTGCTTTTTCAGATCAGAATCCTCCTTCTCAAGCTGTGCATTTGCTTGCAACCGAGTCCGTTCAAACGAATCAGATGTACTTCCCCCATTAAGCGCCTTATCGTATCTTGCAATAACATATTCCTTGGAAATAGTGATATTTTATTCTAGTTGCTTTGTAAACCTCGGACGAGTTTTTTGCACTGCTTGGCAATGAACTTGTGCAACATCGGCCCCCGCTAAAGCGAGACAAGAAAGCGGCTGTGCCATTATAGGAAATTTGCTTTACACATAACCTCAAATTCGGTGTTCCATGAACGGACAAAGCACATTGAGATCGATTGTCACTTTGTGCGTGATAAAATCAAGGAAAACTTCATTTCTACGGGACATGTGAGGTCTAGCGATCAATTGGCGATTCTTGACTAAAGCCCTAAATGGAACTCGAGTTGATTACCTTTGTAACAAGTTGGGCATGATCAATATCTATGCTCCAACTTGAGAGGGAGTGTTAGGAAATATTACGTATTTACTAGGAAATATTATGTATTGATTAGGTATTATTCGATTAGGTATTATTCTGTAATTATGTTTAGGGATTCACACGTCTAATTTGTCATTAATTACGCGTCTGTTTACGCGTCTCATCTTTCATGTATAAGAGAGGTGTATTTACACAAGAGAGATGAGACGCGTAAACGACGCGTAATTAATGACGTACAATTAGACGTGTGAATCCCTAAACATAATTACATAATACCTAATCGAATAATACCTAATCAATACCTAATCAATACATAATATTTCCTAGTAAATACGAATATTTCCTAACACTCCCTCTCAAGTTGGAGCATAGATATTGATCATGCCCAACTTGTTACAAAGGTAATCAACTCGAGTTCCATTTAGGCTTTAGTCATAGAATCGGCCAATTGATCGCTAGACCTCACATGTCCCGTAGAAATGAAGTTTTCCTTGATTTTATCACGCACAAAGTGACAATCGATCTCAATGTGTTTTGTCCGTTCATGGAACACCGAATTTGAGGCTATGTGTAAAGCAGCCTTTGTTGTCACACCACAATTTCGCAGTAGAGACGTGGTAATACCAATCTCCTTCATCACTGATGAACCCGCACAATTTCCTTTGTTGATTGAGACATAGCCCTATATTCGGCCTATCGATTTGGATAGTGAAGCCACATTTTGCTTCTTACTCCTCCAGGACACTAAATTTCCACCCACAAACACACAATATCCTGTAGTGGATCTCCTGGTAGCCTTCGACCCTGCATAATCAGCATCACAAAAACACTCTATCTCGGTATGACCGTGATTTTCATAGAGCATGCCACGACCAGGTGAACTCTTCAAGTAGTGTAAGACATGTTCCAGTGCTTCCCATTGAGCAATTGTTGGTGCTGACATGAATTGGCTGAGCACACTAACTAGGAAGGTCACATCAGGACGGGTCACTGTAAGATAATTCAATTTTCCAATCAATCTGCGGTATCTGTCAGGATAGGCAAACGGCTTGATCTTTTCCGGGTCAACCTTTTTCTTCACTTCCTCAGGTAGTGCATCAAATGGTATGCTCTCATCCATGTCCAAGAGAGGATTAGGAATCATAGGAAGACTACTCGGTGTTGCTCCAAGTTTGCCAGTTTCCTTTAGAAGATCAAGAACATATTTCCTCTGTGTCAAGAAAATCCCTTTCTTGCTTCTCATAACTTCAATCCCAAGAAAGTATTTTAACGAACCCAAATCCTTTGTTTGGGCGAGAGTTAAGGAAGGTCTTTAGTGATGAGATCCCGAGATATTGCTCCCCGTAATAACAATGTCATCAACATATACCACAAGGAGGATCATGCCAAGATCCGTCCGTGATAAAATATCGAATGATCACACTTGCTCGATGGAGACCAAACTTCTTAACTACAGAGCTAAACCGGTCAAACCAAGCACGAGGACTCTACTTTAACCCATATAATGACTTCTGAAGATGACACACCTTCCCACGTTCCCCCTGAGCAACAAAACCAGGTGGTTGCTCCATGTAAACTTCCTCAAGGAGATCATTATTTAAGAAGGCATTCTTAACATCCAAGCGATGAAGATCCCAACCATAAGTAGCTGCCCAGAGAAATAAAGAGTCGAACAGAAGACAATTTCGCCACAGGAGAGAAAGTTTCCTCATAGTCAATACCATAGGTCTGAGCATACCCTTTGGCAACTAGTCGAGCCTTCAAACGTTCCAAGGTTCCATCAGCTTTGGTTTTCACCGCGAACACCCACTTGCACCCAATAGCCTTCTTACCAGGGGGCAAATCAACAAGATTCCAGTACTGTTTATCAAGGGCCATCATTTCTTCTTTCATAAAAGACACCAACGAGAATGGGCCGGGCGTCTTTGGAGTTTAGTAGGAACCGTTATAGAATCTAAGGAGGCTATGAAAGAACATGATGGAGGGGAAAGATGGTCATAGGAAACAAAAGAGGAAATAGGATGGGCGCAAGTACGTTTACCTTTGCGGAGGGCCATTGGTAAGTCATCAGAAGGAACAGGTGAATCAAGCACTGTTTCTTGTTCACAGACGGGGATGGGGACAACAGAATCTGGATCAGACGCCAAAGCGGGTACTGGTAAGTTGTCGGGATTGTCATTACTCACCTTAGAACGCTTCCGATAAACATGATGAACAGGTGGTTTAGCAGGTGCCAACTCAGATGCCTTCACTGGTGGTAACTGAACCTCATAAACTAAGGTATCATCAATACCATCTGTGGTGTTAGGAGGTGGAGAAGATACTGGAAAGAACGGGGTCGACTCATGGAATGTGACATCGGTAGACACAAGGTACCGACGAAGAGTAGGAGAATAGCACCGATATCCTTTCTAAACACGAGAATAACCAAGAAAGACACATTTAAGAGACTTGGGATCAAGTTTGGTAACAGTGGGACAAACATCACAAACAAAGCAAACACACCCAAAGATTTTTGGATCCATGGGAAACACGGACTTGGAAGGGAACAAGGTAGTGTATGGAGTATCTCCACAAAGAACCTAGGAGAAGACATACGATTAATAAGAAAGCAAAGGCGAGACAAGATCGCCCGAAAGGTTTTGGAACTTTCATTTGAAACATGAGAGCACAAGCTACTTCTAATAAGTGTCGGTTTTTTCTTTCAAAGAACACTATTTTGAGCCGGTGTATCGGACACGAGGACTGATGAATCATGCCATTTTGGAGCATATAGTTTTGAAATTGGGTAGAACAATATTCTTTAGCATTGTCACTTCGTAATGTTTTTATAGTGACACCAAATTGAGTTTTGATTTCAGCACAAAAATTGCTAAAGTGAGAAAACAACTCCGAACGATTTTTCATCACATACAGCGAGGTGGTGCGAGAGAAATCATCAACAAAGGTAACAAAGTACCGAAAACCAGATTTGGACTCAACATAACAAGGACCCCAAATATCGAATGAACTAAATCAAACGGGGACGACGACCCTTTTATTGACGCGAGGTGCCGGATGAACACGGTGATGTTTTGCAACCGACACGACTCACACTCTAAGGAAGACATATGATGAAATTGAGGATACAACCTCTTTAAAGACGACAAAGGAACATGTCCCAACCGACAATGAATGGCAAAAGGAGAAGAACCACCGAGCAACGGAACGCGGCAATGACCGCGAGATTCGTACCCCTTACCAATAATCCGCTTAATCGTAAGATCTGAATTAAACAATGGTCGGGAAAAGTGAGATGAAACAATTTAAGTGACGAGTAAGCTTGCTAGGGGATAAAAGGTTAAAAGCAAGATCGGGAACATTAAGGACGGATGATAAGGAAGCAGACGGGGTAGGGTGAACAGTGCCCAATCCTAGAACACGGGAGTAAGAGCCATTTGCAATTGTGATGGACGACGGGTTGGCATACGGTACATATGAAGAGAACAAATGATGGTTGTCATATGATCGTGGCACCGGAATCGATGATCCACTTCGAGAAAGAGGTAGCAAGGCACGAGTCGAGTTACAGCAAGTGCGTCGGATCCTCGAAGTATTATCGGATATTGGGCCATATGAGCAGATCCACTACGTGGCCGCTTCATTTGCAACTTACGACAATATCGTTTTGTATGACCAGGTTCCTTATAATAGTAGCAAATAATCCCACCACTAGGGTTTTTGGGTGCAGAAGTACCACCTCCGTAAGAAAGACATGACCGTGAAATACCCGGATTTCTAGCATTTGTCGGGCCACGACCGCCTAAAGCAACCGGTATTAGATTGAGAGGTTGGGTGGACCATCGTCATTTGCACGCAACACACGTGAATACACATCCCGAAGAGATAGAGTTAATTTGGACAAGAGGCGAGAACGAATAGTCTCATAAGAAGGGTTCGGAGCGAGAAGGAAACTCATCATGGCCAGTTTTTCCATATTATCAATTTGCGCTTGAAGATTGGTGGTTGGTGGCATTAACCTTAGCATTTCCTCATACATCTTTTTGAACTCTGTGTAGAAACTCTTCAAGGGACGGCCGTGTTGGTCAGCTCGGTAAAACCCTTTACAAATTTCATGCATCCTAGTAATGTTCCCCTTTCCGGAATACAAGAACTCCAGGTAGTCAATAAGCTCCTTAACCGTATTGCAATGACTAACCTGAGAAAGGATGTCTCCATCGATGGAATTCTGAATCTGTAAGAACAGACAAGCATCGGCGCGAGTCCATGCCATTTTGGAGTCATCCGTCGGAAAGGCTTTAGTCAAATGACCCTCTTTCTCAATACTCGCAGATACATACGGATGGTTTTGATCCGGTCCAAATAATTTGTCGTTCAATTTATGTTCAGTAATTTTATTTGAAACAGGGACAAGCTCAGTCGCGGTACTTGGTTTAGAGTCAGTCATAGCAAGGAATCAGACCCACACAAATGATGAATATTACAAAGAAGCCAATAAAACAGCAACAGCAGTAACAAATCTGCCAAACCCAACAAAAAACAGCAGCTACACCGGCTGCCAAATCGTAACGAGGCCACACAAGGACCAAACCGAGACTACAAACACAGTCTCCGAGCAAGCCAAGTAAACAGTACGTCAAATAAATAGGGTGAGATGAGCACGAAACAACCTGGGTCAGCAAGTCGATCCCAGAAAAGCAAAGCTCGCGACGAGACGCTCGCCGGAAAAATACAAACGATCCGGAAGCTCGCCAGGAAAAATTCAAACAATGACCAAACACTTCAAAACTCACGGATCGGCGGACATGGGACGAGAAGGCCTAAACAAGAAATCGCCGATGAAACGGAGTCCTCACGTGCCTCCACGCGCCGCCTCCGTGAAACTGCCTGAGTGCGCGTGAAGCCCACGCGCCGTCATGCCGGTGTCGGATGCCCACCAAACTTCTGGCGTCCGCCGATCGGAGGATGGGGAGGACGTTGGTGTGGCGCGTGGTCCAAGAAACTGTCGGAAAATGAACTCGATTTTTGCTCTCCTCTCTCTCTCGTTACACACCGTCGGAGCTCACCGTGTAGACCGACGAAACCGAAAGTGACGCTAAAAACGAGCACCGTGCTCGATACCATGTTAAACCGAGAGAAAGAGAGAGACATATAGTACGGAAAGTATATTCTTTCATGTATAAGAGAGGTGTATTTATACAAGAGAGATGAGACGCGTAAATGTACGCGTAATTAATGACAGACAATTAGACGTGTGAATCCCTAAACATAATTACGAATAATACCTAATCGAATAATACCTAATCAATACCTAATCAATACATAATATTTCCTAGTAAATACGAGAATATTTCCTAACACTCCTCTCAAGTTGGAGCATAGATATTGATCATGCCCAACTTGTTACAAAGGTAATCAACTCGAGTTCCATTTAGGGCTTTAGTCGAAGAATCGGCCAATTGATCGCTAGACCTCACATGTCCTGTAGAAATGAAGTTTTCCTTGATTTTATCACGCACAAAGTGACAATCGATCTCAATGTGCTTTGTCCGTCCTGAACAATAATACTTAGGCATTTATACATAAGAAAAACTTGAATGTACCCATTAGTAGTAACGCTATGATCAGAAAATAACAATCAAAATCAAGATTTTATGAGTACACATGGCTGGATTTCTCATTCCCAATCTATACCATGAAAGCGGAGGAGAAGAAGTGCCTATGTTATTTTATTCCTTAATAACTCTTGAACACTAAGGCCGTAATACAGGCAGAAAAATACTGAGGCTAACCATAGGACTCAAGATTCTAATATCTAAGGTTTAGTTTCTGAGATATATAAATAAGATATGATAAGATACTATGATAAGATTTAAAATCTATATCTAATCCTAGGGTATTCATAATTAAAGAATTAAAGAAATAATAAAAACAAAAACCTACAAAAATCAATTAATAAAGTCTCTCAACAGATAGAATTATGAAGAGCAAATAATTCCCATCCGAACCTCTTCCTAAAAATAGAAGTTTGGGCCATTGCCTAATTTATCAGAAACAAGATAAAAATAAGCATCCTTGTGAAATAAATTTTCTGGATTGGCATCCCAACCAGACTTGAGTCTAAGTGATCTACATATCCTTATGCCATAAAGCAGTCATATTGAAAGGAAAACATCATTATTTAGCCCACAAAGGGAAGTTTTTTATGCTACAGAGGAATTAGGGATTAGGGATAGAATCAAGAGATTACTTCACCATGGAATTAGGGAAAGAATCATTATTCCTGTGATCTGTTTCTGCTAGTTGACTAAGGAATTAGGGATAGAATCAAGCGATTACTAATCCCTTAAGTTTTGTGATATCTTGTCCACACATTTATTGTCTTTCCCAGATTGGCTTCACCCTATGTATACAAATACATGAAAATCATTGTGTTTGAATTAGCAATGGGACAAATCATTTAGCTTCAATGATTTTCTTTCAAATGATGCAATAATTCATCACAGCAGTTAGTATAAGCAAATATTTTACAAAACAAAGGTAACAGCTTCATTATTCAAACTCATGACAGACATTAAAAGGATCTATAAAGAAGAGTAAAGGTTCAATAGGAAGCATATTAGGCATACCACTAATCTTCGTGGGGTGCCAAAAGCTTGCACTTCACCGTGGTCTAACCTTTGCTTCTCAAGTAATTGCAACATCAAATCCTTGAGCTACAATAACAAGCAAAGCAGAATAAATAAAGAACAGTGATGGAATATTATAAGTTTATCTAGCAATAGAAAGAAATGAGAGAAACAGTTAGATTCGAAAAAAAAAAATCTAGAACCGAAAAAACTGATAAAAAATTCTATCCATGATTCAGATGAAAATAAGTTATACTTGCTTGCTTGCATCAACAACATCTTGAGGTGGCATCTCTTCAGTTCCAATTTCAATGACAAATGCTCTAGATTGATCATGCACCTAAGACAAAAGAAAGATTCGAATTACACAACCTTTTTAATAAACGCATCTAAGAAGGGCAGTAACTGCAAATTAAGACCTTGGTTTATAAACAAAATAAAAAACAGAAACAGAAAACAAGAAAACTGTGAATTAGGGGCCATATGGAAATTTTGTAGCTTTACAGCAGACATCATGCTATAAATACTCCATAAGATCCGCTGTTGAAATCCTAAAATTGTCCAGTAACATTGCATAGAAAAAGCTGTAGATTGCATTTTCATCAGCAAATTATTGGTTAAAAATCGTTGTAGACTCCCATCTACAATTACAAATATGCATATAGATGCAACATTGGCTAGCAAATAAATCATGTTAACATTAGGGAGAAATAGCACACAAAAAACTATGACTTTTACAGTCAACAATCACCAAAAGCACAAGCCACATAATTTCCATGAGTCCTTATACGTAATAAATCACATAATTCAAATGATGACTTCTTCATTAGAGTGGGGGAAGAACTCATAATTCCTCTCCATTAAATTGTGGCGTATTAACTTAATAATTTAGGAAACTATCCCCTCCAGACCTATGTATAAGTTACACTCTTTAAGATGGGGCTCGTTTTATATACAAGTTACACTTACTTTTTGTCTGAAATTTTAATCTACTCTTTCCATTTTTACCCCCATTAAATACATGATTGTACATTAATTACCTCCACTAATTCTTTCACTTACTCTCCTAATAAATAAGGATTTATTCGGAAAAGAAAATGCATCTCTTACACATTCCATTGTCTTTAACTAATTTTAACAAACATTTAGATATATGTGATTTGGTTAGTTGTAACTTATATATAGAATTGGAGGGAGTAAAAGACAGTGTAATGAACAGATCAGATTTATCATTTAAGCATGGAATAATGCCATACCAACATTTTTGCAGTCAACGAACCACATAAAAAAATAAAAATAAAAAATAAAAAGGAAGAACTCAATTCCTCGTCATTAATAATTTAAACAGTAATAAACATCAGAATGATCATTAAAGCATGGAAGAAATTAATAGATACAGTTTTCAAATCTAAGAGTTTTATCAAATGAAAGAAGGGTAGATTGCCAGTTTGAAAGCTCCCAACATTCTCTAACATGGTTGTGAAATCAGAGACAAATATAATCTGAATTGTGTGTGTGTTTATGATCAGAAAATGGGTATATATGTTGGAAATTATGCCCTAGGGGCAAGTCATTGTACTTTAAACGATAATGTCATTTAAAGTATTCTCCATTTAGTTATCATTTCATTTGCATGTTTATAGTGATAACTGTATCCTTGGATATATCTTATAAATTATCCTAAATGTCCCTGGTCAGTCATCTACGTGGGAGCGAAGATAAAATAAAACCAGTATGACTTTGATAAGGTATGGAGATACGAATCAAAGTCATAGGCACTTGTAAAAGTACAAGGTCTTGGACCGACCCACTATGAGAAAGCTACATGAATTTAGTCATAAGTTTATCTCATGTATAACCGCGTCACAATGCCCTTTGACCTGAGATCATCATGGATTCCTACATGAGAGTTGCTGGTTTTTGACCTAGTCAAAAATCACCTTTGACCGGGTGATGATAAAGGCTTGGATCGGGATCAGTGGTTTTCATGCAAAGGAATGTGAATGGTCAAGATAGAATTTGTCCCTCACATTTGTAGAGAGATAATACTGGGCCCCTCGATGAGTGAGTCCGAGAAATGTATGGCCATACTACGAGGGAAAAGAGTTTCCATTTCAAATATTAGACTACTCAAGAATCGAGAAAGTAATGGTCAAAAATAGGAAGTTGACATTATCTATACCTCATCCTTGACCAAATTATCGTGTGACAAAAGGGACATGACATGGTTGTACGATAGGTAACATCGTATCATCGATCCCCATATGAATTGGGTAGTCGCAATGTCTTGCTAGAGCCGCACTTGCGACTTGTGCGCTAGTAACGATAAGTATTTGCCAATCTCATGTGGGCCCGTAGGGTCACACACAAGAATAGCCCAACACTAAACAATAGTGTCCAGATTCATTGAATCTTAGATATGTCTAAGATTTAATGAATACTGCATTTAATCTAGGATGGATATATATATACATAAGTAAGGTTCCTAGACATCAATGGCTCATAATGACAATAATTCCCTGATTATAATCCCCTGATTATCTGATATACTAATTAACCTGATTATATGCTATTTACATTAATGACAATTCCAGACACTCCCCATATATGCTAATGAAGTTCAACTTGTTACAAAGACAATCAACTCAAGTCCAATTAAGGGCCTTAATAAATAGTCACCCAATTGGTCACCAGACCGTATATACCTTGTAGAAATAAAGTTTTCCTTGATCTTATCTTGAACACAATGACAATCAATCTTACTATGTTTTGTACATTCATGAAACATGAAGTTGGAAGCTATGTGTAGAGTTGCTTTATTATCACAAAAGAAATAATTCAATGTTGATGTGACCATAATTCTTGTATAGTATACCACAACCTTGAGATCCCTTCAGGTAGTATAAGACAAGTTCCAAGGCTTACACTAGTTAACAGTCGGCGCTATCATGAAGCACACTAACCAGAAAAGTAATATCAGGGCAAGTCACAACACAATAGTTCAATTTTCCAATAAGTCTGTGGTACCCCTCAAGATTGTCAAATGGTTTTCTCTTCTCAAGATCAATCATGCTCTTCACATCTTCAGGTAACTCTTCAAATGGTTCCATCAGCATCCAGAAATCGATTAAGAACCATAGGGAAACTACTCGTTGCAGCTCCAAGTTTCCCTGTTTCCTTCAGCAAGTGAAGGAAATATTTCCTCTATGTCAACAAAATGCCTTTCTTGCTCCTTATAATGTCTATTCCCAAAAAGTACAACAACGGGCCTGAAGCCTTAGTTGGGAAATGAGAGTTGAGGAGGGTCTCAAGTGATGAGATTCTTGAGGTGTTACTACCCGTAATCACAATATCATCAACATACACGACCAAGGGAATCATGCCTTCCTCCATTCGTTGGTATAATACATAATGGTCGCAATTATTTTGACTCATGCCACATTTCTGAACAAAGCTAAACCTATCATACCAGGCACATGGACTCTGCTTTAGGCCATATAAGTGTATAACAATTTCTTTAGACACCATACCTTCCTAGGCTCCCCCTAAGCAACAAAACCAAGTGGTTGTTGCTCTATATAAACCTCCTCATGAAGGTCACCATTTAAGAAAGATTCTTACCATCCAGCTGATGGAGTTCCCAATTGTAGGTAGCTACAAAAGAGATGAAGAGGCGAATAGACAATAGTTTTCACCACAGGGGAGAATACTTCAAAGTAATCAATACCATAAGTCTAGGCATATCCCTTAGCAACTAGCCGAGCCATCAGATGTTCTAGGGTGTCATCTGCTTTCATTTTAACTGTGAACACCCACTTACACCAATAGCCTTCTTTCATGTAGTTAAATCAACTAGAGTCTAGGTACCTACAGATCAAGGGCAATCATCTTTACTTCCATGCAGCACGCCAACCGGGGCAAGTTAAGGCTTGATGGAGAGTCTTGGGTACAATAATGGAGTCTAAGGATAAGGAGTAGGAAAAAGAAGACAAATGGATATAAGAAACAAAAAAGGAAATAGGATAGGTGCAAGTACATTTACAAAGGGCAATGGAAAAATCAAGGGAAGGATCTAACACAAGGATAGTGTCGGGCTTAAGTGCAGGAACATAAGAGGGACAAGCTCCAGAACTATGTCTAGATCAGGTACTGTGGCCGGCATTCTCGAAATCATAAATGTTCAGGAGTTAGATTAGATGACGAAGTAGAGACTAGAGGGCCATGATGTGGATTAGCCTCACTACTTTCACTAGGACGTCTACTACAGACATGAATGACTGGTGGCTGAACAAGTGCTTGAGCCAATGGTGATTGATCCCGATGCCTAAGAGATTGTCCTCCTCGTTGATGGAAGGAGGAGTAGTGGACTAAGAATGGAATAAACTCATGAAAAGTGACATCTGCAGACATAGGAGTACGGAATGTCACCGTTGAGGATAGAGGAAGGCATGCGATTGATAAGGAAGCAAGTACATGACATAGCATCCATCCAAAAAGGTTTGGGAACATGCATATAAAATATAAGGGCCCGAGCTACTTCAAGTAATTGCTGGTTTTTTCGCTCGGCTACACCATTTTGAGCTAATGTATCACACAAGAACTGATGAAGCATGCAATTTTAAAGATAGGATTGGAATTGCGCAAAAAAGTATTCTTTAGCATTATCAATTCTTAAGGTTTGCACGGACTGATACTGAGCCTTATTTTCAACACAAAAGTTGCAAAAATTGGAAAACAACTCAAAATGATTTTTCATTTAGTAAAGCCAAGTAGTAAAAAAAATGTAACAAAATACTTGAAATTAGTCTTCAACGTGACACGAACCCCAAACATCAAAGTGAACTAACTCAAAAGGAGACGCAACCCATTTATGACTCGAGACGCTAAAGGAATACGGTGATGTTTGGCAAATTGACAAAACTCACAATCAAAAGAAGACAAACAACGAAACTGAGGATAAACCCCTTTTAAAGAAGACAAAGACAAATGACCTAAACAACTATGTGCTTCAAAGGAAACCACTAGAGCAAGCAATCGAACAAAGCAGCTGATCATTGAGGAAGTAATGGTCATCGATAGATGGCCTCTACCAACAATCTGTTTCGTCGTGAGATCCTAAATCAAACAATGGTCGGGAAAAGGTGAGACAACAATTTAATTGACGGGTGAGTTTTCATTAAGTACTTCTCCCATCCACTTATCATCTTATTCTTGATATTCCTGATCTTGCTTTTAATCTTCTCTCCCATAGTAAACTCAAATGTCAGATAATTTGTCTTGTCTCACTTTTTTCCAACCATTGTTTGATTCAAGATCTCACGATGAAACAAATTATTGGTAGAGGCTATGAATTTGGCAGCCATTACTTCCTAGATGATCAGGTGCCTCATTTGGTTGCTTGGTTCAATGGTTTGACTCCCTTTGAAGTACATAGTTGTTTTGGTCATTTGTCTTTGTCTTCTTTCAAAAGGATTTATCCTCAATTTTGTCATTTTCTTCTTCAAATTGTAAGTCTTGCTAGTTTTCCAAACATCACTGTATTACTCTAGTATCTCAAGTCAATAAACGGGTTGTGTCCCTTTTTGAGTTGGTTCACTCTAATTTTTGGGGTTTGTGACTTTGTGTCATGTTAAGTCAAAGACTGGTTTCAAATACTTTGTTGTTTGTTGATGATTACTCTCATATTACCTGGCTTTACTTAATGAAAAATCATTTTGAGTTGTTTTCCCATTTTTGGAACTTTTGTGCTGAAATTAAGACTTAGTTTGGTACATTCATGCAAACCTTAAGAAGTTATAATACTAAAGAATACTTTTCTGGCCAATTCCAATCCTATATGCTTCAACATGGCATGCTTCATCAGTCCTCTTATGTAGTAGATACACCAGCGAAAAATCCGGCACTTGAAGTAGCTCGGGCCCTTATGTTTCATGTGCTTGTTCCCAAACTTTTTTGGGTGGATGTCATGTCAATTGCTAGCTTCCTTATCAATCACATGCCCTCCTTATTCTTGACAATGACACCTCATATTCGATTCTCTTTCCCTCCATACCATGGTTTCTTATTGAGAGCGATTAAAAACTCATGTTATTATGATCAAATGCAATACAATAAATAGGAGTTTAAGGTTTTGGAATACACATACAATCTACAACTATAAAATCAGAAAATATTAATCCCAAGATATCAGGGATTTAACCTAGATTTGATATATGCTTCAACGAGCTTTAGGTTAAGCCCACAAGCGACCGCCAACACCTATTGACCCCAGAATCTTTGGTGCGACGATCTGTCCCACCATTTCCAAATTGGACCCCAAGTCTCTCGAATGTGTCTTTCTTGGGTATTCCCTAGGTTCAAAAGGGTTATCGTTGCTCTTCTCCTATTCTTCATCATTATCTTGTGTCTATAGATGTCACATTTTATGAGTCCACTTCATTCTTTCCATCCACCTCTCCTCCTCCTTCCCCTAACAAGGTTGACAATCTCTTGGTGTATCAGGTCTAATCATCACCGGCTCAAGCACCTATTTAGCCACTTCAATCACATGTACACAAACATGCCCCAAGGTAAGTAAGTGTGGCTGATCCACATCATCGCCCTCCCATGTCTACTTCGCCGTTGAATCGAACTCCTGAATTCACCACTCCTAACTCCAAGCATGACAATGTGCCAAATACAGTGCCCATGCTTGACCCTTCTTCTACGCCTGCTCTTGAGCCAAACACTGTCCCTGCATCTAACTCTCCTGCGCTTGTCCCTACACCAATCCCCACTCTTGGAGGAAGAGAGCATCTCAAAAGTATAAACGATGGCTACAAGCTTTTGAGAGTCCAAAGGATGCCTCTAAGGACACTTTAAGGATTAAAACCTAAAAATGACATCATGAGAAATAAAAGCCTAAAGAATCAAACATATGATACCTTCTGAGAGAGTGTTACATAAGAATAGAAAGAATAGGAAAAAGTTGGGAAAAGGAGGGAAGAACAGAGAATAGAGAAGAGAGGGGAGATAGAAGAGACAAAGGGAAATACTATTCCATCACTTATTTACTAATCACAAGTCTCTTTACAACTTACACAATTAGGCCTAATTACTTGTTAACTAATTATAACTCACTACTCCTTTTATTACAATAACATATCAATACCTCCTCCTCAGAAGACCCTTGCCCTAAAGGGTCAAGTAAACATAAATTTACACCAAACCAGAGCCAAGTAACATATTAATTCATTCTCCATTAAATCATTCATTAACCAAAATCCTTGCAAGAGGTCCTTGAAGTAAGAATGCCCATTCTTGCAATAGCATGTGACCAAGGATACCATAGAAATTGTGAGACCCAATTGCAATGGTATTGGGCTTTTCCTTTAATGCCTATGCCATCTTTAAAGCCCATTTACCCATTTGGTATTACCACCCCTAACAAGGCTACTACCTTTTGCTCAATCCTCTATAAAAGTATAAAATTGATGGTAGTGTTATTTTTCCAATATGGCAACTATCACTCTCAATTGTTGAGCAATGCTATGGAACTTGTCTCTATCAAAACTCATGCAATGGGTCATTTGTTTGGATATCTAGGTTAAAGGTTTTTTAATATCAACCAATGTTGTACCCAAGGCTGGAAAGGTGGTGGTCAAAGAGCACAAGGCTTTGATACCATTGTTACATAAGAATATAAAGAATGAATGAAATAGAGAATTAGAAGAGACAGAATGAAAATATTGTTCCATTTTCACTAATCACAAGTCTCTTTACAACTTTTACCTAATCACCCTTATTTATAGGCCTCATGACTTGTTAACTAATTCTTACTTACTCCTTTTACATATCAAGGAGAGAATAGATGATATTCTCTTATATTGTTCTAGTATAATTAGTAAAACCTAATTAAAAGGAAAACTACATAAAATATGTTATCGATAAAGATTACCAATTATTTATCCATGATTTAAATATCTCAAGACATGTGAAACAAGCCGTGGGAGTTATTATTGACATAATAAAAATTGAACAAGCTTTCAAAAAATGAAGATGAAAACATTGATAATTTATAAAGAAGCAGCAGCATTCTTGAAAAGGGATGAATGGATGAATATTAACATCAAAATTTTGGGCAATGAGAAATTGAAAAGTAACTCAATTTACCCACATATCCAAACTAACCTTATCAACTGCAGCCACCAAAACTTCTTTTGGCAATAATAAATTTTCAGGTTCAGAGATAAGACCAAGTGGGTAGCCAAGTGACTCCCTAGTCTTCAACCAAAGTTGTGCACATTGACGAGCTAAACTGAAGGAAACGCAATGCATGCAAAGAATAAGGAAACACTCAATATCAACAAGAAGAAATTTAAAAGGCAAAATATCAAGAACAAACAAACTAATTTAACATATAATTTCAAAATATTAACAGCTGAAGTCCTAAAAAAAAAACTAAGAATCAAAGGAAGTATGTTTTGATGAGTGAGTGGACAACAAAGAAACCTTGTTATTGAAAAGGAGAGCACCCTATGGGGAAAACATATATATTCCTTGTTGAAATTTAAGGCTGCAGTGGTTTGTACAGCTGAAGATTAGGAGTAGTCAAGAGTTCCTCATTCAGTTTAAAGAAAATAGCGGTCAGATAGATTTGGTGGAGCCAGTGGAGTGTAGGGATTAAGAGGAAAACAGTACAGAGCACCTCAAGTCTCATTGCATGCTACCGAGGGCATAGGCGAGTTGTCATCTGAGGGTGCAGGGGTTTTTGGGAAAAAATGATTCTTCAAATTCTCATTAATAGTGAGAGTACCCATGAATTATTGGATATACAAACAATAAAGAGGTTGACTGATGAATCCGATCTAAATAGAGCTGGTAGAGGAAGTAGAAGGCCTTCAAGTCTTTGAAATGATTTCAATTGGAGGATGCAGGGGCAAGAATTTGAGGCTCATTTCAAGCTTATTCCACAAGGGGGCATGATGCAAGACTATGGAATTTTTGTACAAAAGATGGATCATTTTGTTGACAATAAATACCCCTAGTTGATTGAAGCTAGTTAGTGAGAAAAAATTGGCTCCAGTGAAGGAAGAAAAGGCTCAGTTTTATCTCAAACAAGCTGTAGGGCAAGCGCAGACATGGATACGGGCAAAACACTCGCATCAAAGGGAGGTTTAGACTTGTCAAATGGCAAAGTCTAGAATCTTCTTGAATATGGTAGACTTGTGTATATATTTGTAGAAATGTGTGGAGAATTCTAGAGAACACTTGTAATTGTGTAAATATCTTGATATTTGTAGGGAAGGTTCTGGAGAACCGATTGTAGCCGTAGGATGTTTTCGATCTAGACCGTTCATTGAGGAGGTGGTAGGCTATATATAGGGGAGCCCTCCTCACTTGTAAACCATCTTCGGGAATTCAAGCATTTGTTACATTCAAGAGCTTCTCTCTCTAAGTTCTCTTTCTCTCTCTAGAGTTCTTGTGTTCTTTGCCTTTCCTTGCCTACGTGAGGGATTCGGCTGACTTAGCAAGATCCGAGCGGGGTGATCAAGCTAAGGCCGGCACGGAGCTTGGTGTTTTGGGTGATCAACTCCAAGGCCGTGACAAGGCGCAGACATAATACGGTGCTTTACTTTGTGTTTTTTTCTTTTTGACTTACAGTAATGAGGTTAAGAATCAGTAATCTGAGGGCGTCCAGCTATTAATAAAGAAGTATGTTGAGTTAAGAAATATCTACTTGCACTGCACCCAAAACAAAGGGTATTGGTGTCTTAGTATGTTTATAGTACAAATACTGATATTGATTGAGGGATCAATTGTATACACACCATCTACCATAATGTTCAATGTAACCTTTCTCTCTCCCTCACATCGGCTGTCCCTATTTCCTAGAAATCCCCGATCAAAACAAGTAAAAGAACAACAAGAACTGCAGAATTATCATGTTTAAGATGATGGCTAAGAAAACATATAACCATGTTCACAAATTTATAAAACATAGTCACCATTAAAACAAAATGGAGCAATTACATAGTTCCTTTAAAGTTACCATGCAAGTTAAGTAGCATTACCTACGCATACGACCAAAGTATCGGGCACGTTCTGTTACCCCAACAAAGCCCCTTGAGTCCAAGATGTTAAATGCATGAGATGTTTTCAGAAGCTGATCATACCTAGCATACAAAATTAACATCAGAAGACAAGGGAAGTAACAATAGCACATCTGCCAAAGGCAACTAAAGGCAGCTAACAAGATATCTTAAAAAGATTAAAAGATGTCATCAAACGTACGCAGGGATTGGAAGACCTAAAGAAAGTAAAGAGCGTGCTTCCTCCTCAAAGAAAGCAAAATGTTTCTGCACATGATCAACACTGGCATGCTCCAAATAATATGAACTCATTTCCTTCCTATGGAGGGTAAACAAAATACGTCATTCATCTTATTGTAACGCAATTTCAAGACAAGGGAAACTAACATGAGAGGGTCAGAATTTTGGGAAGACAACACCAAAAATAGCTGGATTTTTGAATTATACTGGCAAGTCAGAACTCTTAGATCCACATAAATATGTGCCACTGACAAATGAGATCTCAATTCATGATTTCAACAGTCAAGTTTTCACAGATGAAACAATCACAACTGGAATAAAGAAAATCACCAAGTCTGATGAAGTGCATGAGTGGCAGAAAAAAGAGATGAAAAAGAAAAAGAAAAAATGCATTATGGATATTTCAAAGTCAAATCACATCCTTCAAGGTACTGTGATGACAATTCAGAAGCTATAAATATTCCTTTTTTACTAAAATCAACTTGTATGCAGACATAAATAGCTAAGTTGGTTAATATAACACGTTTATTGTTACAGGAGTTAGCTAGATAGAGTACTTCAATAAATATCCTTCATATTGAGTAATAGATAAAGTGGTTTATGAAGTAACGAAGTACTGGATTCCATGCCTTTCTGTATTCTCTCTTCTATTTTTCAATTCTCTTTTCACATGCAACAATCATCTATACCAGCCATAGGAGAACGGAGACAACCAGTATCTCTCAATTGTACAATCATACATTTTCTCGAAAAATATCACAATGATCATCTTCCACCATCAAAATCACTTTTTTTAATTAAATTCCTTTTTGTTCTGCAAACCAAACCATCTCTGGTATTGTGTTAGGACAGCTTGTCCTACTCCTATACACCTAGCACACCCTACTTTTTTATTAATAACTTCTAATAGTTTAAATAAGTTCACGCCAAGAGAAAAACCATTCTATAAGAAGAGTCTTCAACTAAAGAATATCTTGTAGCATGATACAATAAAATGAAACAAGAACCAGAAAAAATAGAAAGGAAAGAAGTCAAAAAATTTATTTTCATACATCTTTCACCAAAAAGCATAAAAGAGAGAACATGATTAAATGGCAAGCAGTAAAAGAAAAGAGGTACTCGCTCTCCAAGAACAATTCTCCATATGTAATCGCATCAGAATATTTAATTTTCTTGAAGTGGTCAACTCCCTGTCACAAAATTTGGGAAGCTTTCCATAAGTGGTTTAAAATGTAAACAGGGTTAAATGTTGAAAAAGAAAATAAACCAGCATACCTGAAGTAACATAAGGATACGTTCAAGACCATAAGTGATTTCAACAGAAATAGGTGATAGCTGGAGACTTCCAGCCTGGGGAGAGAAATATATATGTAAACATGCATGCATATATGTATGTGCTGGGGAGAAGCATTCAAAACATTTTATGTAACAAAAACAAGTGAACCTAAAGCAAGAATATATGATTAGAGAACAAAACTGAAGTACAACACTTATATGCTTAAAATGACAAAGTATATTGTTATTCCAGTGAAATAAAACATACCTGCTGGAAGTATGTGAATTGAGTAATCTCCATCCCATCCATCCAAACTTCCCAGCCCAAACCCCAAGCACCAAGAACCTGGAAAAATTTTCAATTTAGCATAAAATGTCAAGACCACATCAATAGAGTGACTATTGATTAACCATCCAAACAACTTGGAAAAAGTTAAAAGCATCCAGTGAGTCAAATCAAAATCAGAATCACATTACCGGACTCTCCCAGTTGTCCTCCACAAATCGTATGTCATGTGAAGTGACATCAATACCTATCACAGAGATGCGCCATCTATAAGTTCAGATCAAAAGTAGAAATTTTGAGGGATTTAAAACAAAGAACAGAAGGATTTGTCTCATACTTCTTGTTTCTACAGTTTTAAGTAACTAGGATAAATTTATAAACATGCCCCACAGAGAGGTATGCCTTATAACCTTATAGAAGGAAAATTGCTTGGTGCATGAGAGGATGCAGTGAGGCCTGTGGCAGGGTTAAAAAGGGAATCACAGGCTTGGATTGTGAATTCAGATGCAACTCATCATATGACATACAACTAGTCTCCATTCAGTGAAATTAAACCACGTAGCGGAATTTATATTAGAGTTGCTTGTGGCGCCACTTATTCTAGAGCTTTAGGAATTGGCACTGTTAAAAATTACTCCAGAAATAACCCTGGTTGAAGTGCTGTAGTCTATTATCAACTACAAAGGTGACAAAAACCAATAAATGCAGTATTAATATGTTCTCTACCAATTGTGTTTTTTCAGGAACTGAGTTTGCGGTGGATGATTGGCAATGCAGAGGAGTATGAAGAGTTATATTATTTAGAAGGTCAACATGAACCAAAAGGGAAGATGGTTTTTTCTGCAAGTGTTTTGAATAAAGAATTGATGCTGAGACACTATAGAATAGGTCATCCTAGTTTCAATAATATGTCAGTTGTTTCCAAATTTATTAAATAAAATGATAGTTCTCTTCATTGAGATATATGTCAATTAGCAAAGCACATGTGAAACACTTACTCTCCTAAACCATATGAGCCTTTTCAACCTTTTTAGTTCTCTCTTTTCATGGCATTTTCCACTTAGCGGGACAAACAAATGCTTGTAAATTAAAGCAAAACGACTAAAAATATTAAGAAAACAAGTCACAGAAGATTAAGTGCTTTCTACCTAAACGAAAATGATGTCATCCTTTAGAATATAATATATATTTAAGGGGCCAAACAAATATAGAGATTTTAAATATGAAAATCTTGTACATTGTTTAAGCTAAAACAACAAGAATGGCCTATAGGTTATCAACCAAAAAATCATGGCAAATGAATAAAGTTTCATGCTTGATTATCTATCCAAAGTTTATTCAGCTTTCACATGTTATTTCATGACATCCTTGCAAGGTTTTAATTCAACTTTTCATGGAATTTTTTTATTTAGTTGCGCAAAGAAATGTGTGTAAAGAATGCAAAATGACTAAAAAGCATTAAAAAAATTCAAAGAAGATTAAGTTCTTTCTACCTAAAGCTGATAGGCTGTGAATAAAAAGATCCTGAGAATTTCCAGGATCAGGCTTCAAAATTACCTACATAAAAAAAGTATCAAATATTAATGGCATATGCAGACTCAGATTTTAATAGAAAGTTAGTCAAATAACTTGAATTCCCAAGTCGATGGCAATATCAAACTTGACCTGAAATTGAGTGTGTCTTTGAAGCCTGTTTGGGTTTTCCCCATATCGACTATCATCAGGGCGGATACTAGGTTCAACATACCTTCCAACATGAAAACAAAAATTACCAAAAACTTCAATTCTAGGACCCTTGAAGTCTCTCACTCATCTTTAAAAATTGTAGAAGACAAGAAATAGAAATGAAAAAAACCTTAGAGTGAGATGTGATATTGCTAAGAATCTTGTTCTCCATGACAAAATGAAGCATATTAAAATTGACAGAAATTTCATCAAAGAGAAAGTTGAATCTATCTAATCTCAAGTTGTTGATATCTTAACAGATGTATTTCCAAGGATCAAGTTTGATGAATTATGCAGCATGCTGGGATGATCAATATCGGTTCCTCAACTTGAGGAGGAGAGTTGAAAGTGGGCCTATTATTTGGGCTTTTAAGTTTACCTTTACTAAATATTTTTATAATTTTTGCATCAAGAAAATATTTTTATAATTTATTCATTGTGTTAATTTTATGTTTTATTTTTCTTTCCTTAGCAACCCTTACTTTTTAGACTTCCTCCGTCCCCCATATGTTCCTTATTCTTTCTCTAGTTAGCATCATATTCATCTTCAAAACTGTTCCTGGAGACTTTTGTCTACTGAACCAAATGTTGAAAAATTTGATATGTACACTGATAAATAAACATCTAAATCATACTTACGCAACATTCCATGGCTCCGGACCAAGAACCCTTAAGTATGTAAGTGGATTCATAGTCCCAGCTCCAACCTGGTTAGTATAGGAAAATAATCAATGAATCAAAGACTGTACACCAACACATGATACAAATTGGTACCCAAGCAGATCGAACTAACAAGCTCTCTTTAGCAAAACAAGGAATCAAATAAAAAAAGTAAAGACAACCAAATGCAAATTAAAGTACATAAGCGTCAAAAGAGTAGTGTTACTTTTTACCCAAAGAAAGAATAGCAGTACTATGCAGTAATGGTTTTCTAGGCCGCTAAGCACCATGCATGGGATGAAATGTAGGTTGCCCCATATACATTCCCCAGGCAGCAAACCCAAGAATTGATCCCATGAAGTACAAGATTGGAATGAACAATATCTCAACCTTATAGTATAGACCAAGAAGCTTTACATTACAAATAAAAAGTAGCTTAACTTTGAAAATCAGATTAGAATCATAATAATTCTGGTATTATTTTTTCAAATCATGGAAATATCCAATTTAAAAAATATATATAACACACTGGCATTTTCCATAAGTAAAGGATAAAACAATCTGTTATTCACAATTGAAATAAATTTTATAATTATGTAAAGAAATATTTGAGCCCCAAAAAAATTATAATATTCCAAGAATACCTGATAATTATTGTAAAGAAAATGCCACAAGTCCACCAAATATGAATTAGTAAGTTCTTTGGTTTGAATAATGCTGTGGAACCTGGAGTTCTCGTTACCCCTGCCCAAACTATATTTCATCTCTTGAACTTAAAGCTAAATAATCAGGTAGGGAAGGCATCAAAGCCATTAAAAAAATGGAGCAATATTAATGCTTTGTTTGGACGAGGGGAAAAAACAGGAGGAAAGAAAATAGAGGGGAGAGAAAATGGTGAGAACAAAAAAGTGAAAAGAAAATCGTTTCCCTTATTTTCTTTGGATAAACAGGAGAAAACACAACCAAAAGAAAAACGTCTAATTTTGCAATGATACCAAGATGAGATTTCATATCTAACCTCAAATTATGCATAAGCCAATTTTATAAATGTTTTGAAAACAAAATGAACAATGTGATTCAATTAAAAGTATTAAGCAAAATTTACATAATTTACTACACAATGTATTATGTATGCAGTAACATGTTTTATTTTTCAAAAATAAATAAACATACCCAAACACTATTTCCTATATATAGTTGTACCTTTAAAATGTGAAAAGAATCGTATAGAAAAAATCAAAATAAAACTGTTAATTCAACTCACTTTGTCATGTATTTTCCTAACAAAATCAACTAATTTAAACGAGATTGTATATAAAAAGTAGAAACAAAAACACAGTGTACAGGATTTGTTTTATAATCTCAGCATAACATAGGTTTCCTCGGTTCATACAGGTCCTGAGATGCTAATTAGAAAGTGTAAACTGGTGGGGGATCCATGAAGAAGCCATGCAGAAAGGGTTGAGTATGAGTAGACAGAGGAGAATGAGGGGTGGCTGAAGGGCTCGTTTTGGAAATGACATTCTCTCCAAAATCTCTCCACTTTTGTACCCCAAAAAATGAAGAGAAAACATGTAGTCTCATGTTCTTTTTCTGCCCAATTTTTCTTTCTCTGTCCTCTCGTATGTGTATCCAAATAGGGGAAAAATCCATTTACCTTCCTGTTTTATCTCCTAACTTTCTATTTGCCTCTATTTTTTCTCTCCATTTCCACATTCAAAGATCAAACATAGGACAAATATTGAGGGGGGGGAATGTAAACAGCCAATGAACATTACCTCTGTGTTGCTACATTGCATTATGGCACATCCCACAGAAGCCCAATATTCCTGCAATGCCGATAGTAATAACCAGTCAAAAAACAGAAGAAGAAAAAAACACTTTTCAACTAGGTTTCATTCGCTGCATATAACAGTAACAGTAAAGCAAAGGGAATCCTCTGAAATGAGTTCCGCCTGAAGTGACTGAGAATTGAGCGACTAGGAAGTTTGTCACAGCAACGAACAAGATGAGGCATGGAAGGAACATAAATTGGGTCAGACCACCAAGGATAAACTGGAGAAATCCTAACCGTCCCCACGTGAACCTAAATTTCCATAACTACAACCCATGGACCAGAATTTTCGCAACACCCTCATCCGTTCGATCACTAAAACCTACATTTTTCATAACTTGAGAACCAAATGGATAAGTTTTAATGGGATTGAGTGAAGACGCTCCATCTAGTCCGCTGCTGTGACTAAAGGCTCGGAACAATCAATTCAAAGGATCCGTTCCCAACACAAGCATCGTCAGAAGTTAGTTGCAAGACCTGAAGGCGCTGAATGGCTTGCTGAAAAGTAAGCACAGAACTTTTCTCAGTCTGGCTCTTCGGCTCCGTAGAAGAATGCCGCGAAATCGAGGCAGCGCCAATGGCAGAGACAGTGGCCCTGGTGAATTGACGGCGGGAGGGTGGCGACAATAACCCATGGGCCGCGACTTTGCCGGCGCGGAGCACAAAGAGGTGGTAAGAGTGGGGCTTGAGAACGGAGACGACTAAGGGAAGGGCCAGGATAGCCATGGCCAGTGACTCCCGAGGAGGCACGACAGATAGTAGTGGACTTTGCTGTCCAAGGAATGCGAAATTGAGGAAGGGGATAAGACGATAGGGTTTAAGTGTTTGGGAACGGCTTAGGTCCTCTGCGCTTGAGGTCTTCTGCGGTCCTCTTCTAGGGAACTGCGTCGTTTTGATGTTAAATGCAAGCTGATGCTCCTTTTTTTTTTTTTAATATTCAGGGTAAAAAAAAGATACTTCAGGATACTGAATGGTACTAAAAAAAATACTAACGGGTACTTCATGATCTTAAAAAATTATTTCAGGATGCTGAAAAATATTTCAGGGTACTGACTGGTACTAAAAAGATACTCCAGGATACTGACTGGGGATACTGGCTGGTACTAAAAAAATAATTTAGGATCTCAAAAAATTATTTTTGGATATATATTCGGATAATATATATCCTAAAATAATTTTTCAAGATCCTAAACTATTTTTTAGTACCAACCAAGATCCTCAATCGCATCATGAAGCATCTTTGAGTACCCGTCAAGAAATAAATATTTTTTCAACATCCTAAAATAATTTTTCAAGATTATGAAGCATTTTTAGACTGGCCAAGATTCCGAAGTATCTTTTTTTACCCCGAATATTAAAAAAAAAAAGAGCATCAACTTGCATTTAGCATCAAAACGACGCAGTTCTTTGGAAGAGGACGGCAGAGAACCTCAAGCGCAGAGGACCTAAGCCGTTCCCTAAGGGTTTAACTTCATTTCGTTAACCCGGCTCACAACGGTCGGAATCCGAACACGTCTAAATTACTCCTATCTAGGTAAAATTTACACCTTGTCCTCATCTGCAAATTTTTATTTTTTTTATTTAAACAGGGGTTTGCCCCACAAGGGGCAGAAGATAAGGGTTCTCACTTTTTTCTATGGTTTGTAAAACCGGACCGGACCGGCCGATTCGAGCCGAAAATCAGCCAACCTACCGTGAAACCAGCCGATTTAGGGTAAAACCGGGATCGACCCAGTGAACCCGGGGTAACTTGGATGGGTCACCGGGTCGACCTTTTTTTATATATATAAAAAAAATTATTGCTCTCTCAATTTTTTTTCTTTTTAAAGAATGCAATCTTATTCATATCGATTTGAAACAACGTATGTGTGATTTTCGACTCTTCCCACTATCAAACTCAACTTCCTCAAACTTCTTGGTGCTCTACTCCTCGACCGCCATTTTGTGGTTTCTTTGTTTTTGGTTGGTTCTACTTAGTGGATATTAAATGTAGGCTGTAAAGAAAATTGTTAAAAATATCTAAATATGTCACAAGTATTGGAGTATATAATTATTTTGTCACTAATCCAAACTATCAATGTTTTGAAACCCGGACCGGCCGGTTCGGACCGGAAACCGACGAACCGACCTGGAAACCGGTCCGGTTCAAGGGGTGACCCGGGGTCAACTCGGCTTACAACGGCCGAGTTAACCGAGCCACGTAGTCGTCGAGTTTTTTAAACAAAAAAAAAGGTGCCGTAAACTCGTCGGATCGACGGTGAGAAGGAGAAGGAGGAGGGAGATCTCGAAGAGTCACCAAAATCTAAGAGATTAGAAGCTTCACGAACAACCTCAACGACGCCATGGATTCTCCCTCTTGCTGCGATGCTCAGGTCCAAGAATCTTGAAAGCCTCCGACCAAGTCATCACAACCTTTTGATGAAAGAATCAGGAAGGGAAGCGAGCATGAGACAAGTAGGAAGGACGCAGAGATTAGATTAGAGAGAAAGAAGCCATTGTTGGGGGAGGAGAGAAAACGAAGAAGAGTGAAAGAGAGATATTCATTCTTCAATATCGATCTTCGTGAGCCCGTGGACCGTGTGATCTCTTTGTTCTTTTCAAAAAACAAAAACAATATAATATTCGCCGCTTTATGTACGATGTGATGTAGTAGGGTAAGACTTTTTTCACTTCTCCTTCAAGTTGATCAAAAAAAGTGATTGATTTGAAGTACCAATTTGACTCGTGACTCGTGAGGGCTCTTGTTCTACACATTATTTAAGGACTAGCTCGGCCTCGGTCTTACGGAAGGTGAGAAAAATCTCTCGACAAATCAGTAAATCCAAAAATTGTGTTCAACTTCTTTTATAAAAAATAAAAATAAAAAAATAATATATCCATATCATGTTTATATAAAATATGTTTATTATTAAAATATATATTTTTGTATATTTTAATTAAATTATATTTTTTTAATTAATAGGTTTGGCTCTGTCGACCAATCGACCATTAACCCAAGAACCTTAGGTTCATTGACCGGTCCGGTTTTGTAACCTTGCAAACTATTGAAATGATATATAGTATGTCAAATTTAGATTGGTGTGATGAGAAATTAATTATTTTCCAATTTTTTATACCTCACCGGTCTAGGCCCGAGTTGACTCCGGGTTGACTCCGGTCTGACCCACTAACCTTTAACCCAATACCCCGACCGGTTCGACCTGTCCGGGTTTCAATTAACCTTGCTTTTTTCATTGGATAGTGATTGCGTAAAGCCCTTACCATATCAACCAACAATTTGTTGGTAGTTTATTTGTGCATGTTTTGAAGGCAACAAAACTATGGTTTTAGAAGTTCTTTTCCATAAACTGAGACAAGACTCCTCTTATATGTCACTCTAGTCCTATTTATAAGTCTATTTTAATCAAATCTCACATACCGAAGAGAGAGAGTTAACTCAATAATGATGGGGTAAATTTCCAACTTTGCACTAATTTATGATTGAGTATTTTCCAACTGTTTTTTCTCTCTTTAGCTTCATGGGGGCAATAAATATGAGTAAAACTATCACAATCTCATTTATTACATGAAACTGGACTTATAAACAGAACTAAATTTCTTTGGTCAAAGTAGACTTATAAAAAAGACCAGAGTGATACAACATATAAACCAAAACCATCATTACAATCCTATGGTTTTTTGTGTAATACTTTTTTTATCTAAGACAAAATGAAATTAGATGAATACAAGGTTTACAAGCAAGGCTAAGAAATAATTTAAAGACCAGTGAATGAAAAATCAGAAAGTAAATGTAAAATATGTCATTAAATAATATTTTATTACATTGATTAGGCCACGTGGCATAATACAAGGTTTAAAAACCATTTATATGATGACATGGAAATGGCAACCTAGTTTACATGAGTGGCATAATATAAGGTTTAAAAACCGTTTACTAAGATAAAAAATAACCGTCAAGTTTTCTTTTTTTGGCAGTATAACTTTACCTGTAGGAAGCATTTGTTCTTGGTTACTGTTATGGACCTCGGAAATGGGCCAGACCAAGTCAAGCCCACTAGAAGGCCAACTGCCACACGGTTATCCCCACTACCATAGTGGTGCAGGGAGTGGGGGCACAGCACACGACATCATGGGAATATTCTACCTGGAAAGTCGGACCGACCCGCCTCGGTTATAAATAGGGGCATACCCTGGTGAACGGTACACACGTATTCTCTCCAACTCTTTAGATATCGTCCCACTGTGCACACACCCCACACCTCTCGTTTATGTACGGTGATCATCTTGTCCATTGTTATACGTGCCATAGATAACACTGGATAAGCCTACCAGATCCTATATTGAAAGCTAACCAGCCTCAAGGGCTGAGACATTTGTGTTCCACATCGGAACATTGGATATTATTGGCCTACCATGGCGCAAGATGCTAAATACCATGTTCAGAGATGCGGTAGTTGCGTAAGCACGGAAGATAATGTGGGTGCCACCATCCGAGTTGACGCAGATCACGGCTCCATGGCCATTCTACAAATGGGGCATGGACTTGTTAGGACCATTTAAGGCGCTCCAGGCCGGTTGAAGTGGGCGATCGTCGCGATCGATTACTTTACTAAGTGGATCGAAGTTGAACCTCCGCGACCATCACCTCGGAAGAGTACGTAAATTCCTGCAAAGGAATATTATATCACAATTTGGGATCCCGGCAGAAATAGTCACGGACAATGGAACACAAATCATGGACAGAGGCTTCCAACAAATGATGTCCGACCTTAATGTAAAGCATCATTTCGCTTCTGTGGAACATCCACAATCCAGCGGACAAGCTGAGGCAGCAAACAAAGTTATTGTCAACGGGCTTAAAAAGCGAATGACCGAGGAACGAGAAAGTTGGGTGGAACATCTCTATGCGGTCTTGTGGGGTTGTCGGACCACAGTGCAAACATCCACAAGAGAAACACCGTTCAGGCTGACATACGGGTGTGAGGCCATGATTCCAGTTGAGATCGGCGAACCCTCATGGAGAAAAGCGACAACTTCGGCAAAGAAGGACGGGAAAATGACGAGGCTATCGCGGTCGAGCTAGATCTGATTGACAAGGTTAGAACCACGGCTCACTTGCAAGATTTAGCCACAAAGCAACTCATCGCGGCTCGGTTCAATAAGAAAATTAATCCGCGTTCCTTCAACAAGGACGATTTGGTGCGCAAAGGGCCGATATAGGCAACAAAAATGCCCGAGATGGGAAGCTCGCGCAAATTGGGAAGGTCCTTACCGCATCCGACATGAACTCGGAAACGGTGCTTATGTGTTAGAATCACCGAAAGGAGAAGCAATCAAAAGGACTTGGAATGCGGACAAACTTAAGGCTTACTATAGCGATTATCGAAGTTGATGCGATCGTTTGTTTTCAATGCTTTGTTTTCGTTAATTTCAATTTTTTCCTCTATTAACTTTACTTTCGTGCTTACTTCGTCGTGAATATGTATCAAATTCCTACGGAATCGAATCCTTGATGTAAAGCCGCACATTGAATGAATCAAAAAGACGGGCATTAGTACCCGTATTTCGCAATTTGTTCAAAGGAAGTCGGGCATAACATGTATGGACCAAAGTTCATAAATCATGTAAAGGAAAAACTATTTCGCATTTTGTTCAAAGGAAGTCGGGCATAACATGTATGGACCAAAGTTCATAAATCATGTAAAAGAAAAACCGCCGAATAAATATCCTAGTAAGCACATTTACAGGATCGTGGCAACAAAAAGCCAAATGATAGGATTGATGAAACTCGGATTACTTAATTCGTGTTTATCATGTTATCCACGTTGGCCAAAGTAAACATGTGCGAATTGGCAAACGCCCATTTTCGTAAATCATGTAGCAAGATAGCCGCCAAGTTGATGTATACACCATTTAAATGCCGAATATATCAAAACTAGGCATACCAGAAAGGAGTGTTTCCTTGACCTTGATCACGTCAGGAAACCTTCAATTTGCAAGACGCTAAATAGAAAATAAGCGCATATGATTAAAGCTGTTAAATCTAACGTTTATAAATTAAAGCCCTACACGGGCAAAGCAGTGTTTACATGACCTACAGACAAAGTCGTAAGTTGCAAAATGGCAAATTGCCGACTATTGTTGGACGACGAGAGATTGGCCGCCGCCTTCTTCTTCCCGAACCGTCTCGCAATACCGGCATCATCAACCAGGGCGGAGCCGGAATAAATATTCTGTCTTCAACGTACGCATTCATGTGCACTCCTTCTAAATTCAAATCGATCGAGGGATTCCGGAAGCGAACTTGTTCCAGGGCATTCTCGAAGGCCTCCTTAACGCCCGCCTTTAACTTGGAAATATCAACTTCGGTGACATCAAGGGCGTCTCGATACGAACTGAGATTGGCCTGAGCGGCAGTGAGGGCTTGCTTACAAGAGTTGAGTTCCGTCGCTTCGTTCGTCAATCAAATTTTTATATCTGGCAATGGAATCCATGTCACTCTCATGGACTGCGCCCTTCGAGTAAGCTCGACTCGGACAAGTGCAGCTTGTCACGAACTTTAACCAGTTCGTCAGAGAGGCTTTCCTTCTCGGCTCTCGCCACTTGCGCATCCTCTTGTGCTTGAGTTAATGCCTCGTCGGTCTTCTTCTTCTCGTCCTCAAAGAAGTCCAGATCTTTCTCGTTCTGTCCGACCTTCTCTTTGAGATGTGCCACAAGTTGACATAGGCCGGCATTCTTCAAGTTGGCATGCTCAATCTCCTTCAACTCTTTCATCTCCGCCTCCGACAATGTCCGCCCGTCATACCAATTGTCGTGGACGAATGCCCTTACGGAGGAATTGGGTATTTTATGTCCCCAAAAATAGGAACAAGGAGCTGAATGGTTGGACGAACATCGGGGCTAAAATTTCGTGCTCTTGATTCCCGAATCTTGAGTGGAGAAGTCGGGGCAGGAATATCCCCGCTTGTTGATGGATTGTCGTTCTTCTTCTTCTTCGAGCTTTGGTTTTCTTGGCGGTAGTGAGTTCATCGAGCTTTCCGCTGTGCACTTTCCGTTTTGAACCGGAGTTGTTGGACGAGCGAGAATCGTCACGTCCAAATACTTGGGTCTTTTACCCATCGATGTACCGAGAAGCACAATCAAAGAAGTCAAAGTCTCGACCAAACACGCACAAAAGAATAAAAATGGGGAGGGAGCCCTATAAACACCTACGGGGTGTAATGTAATCGGCCGAATCCACCAAATTGTCTTTCGGACTAAGGCAATAAGGGCGTCGATGGTTTCCTTCTTCGGCGGATAATTGCGATTTAGTTGGCAAAAAATCTTTTGCTTCAAACTTATGATGTTCATCGACCAAAGTATAAAGGGAAGCGTTCGCCAAGTTCCCGGATGTCCGGGTTCGAAGGAACCACGGTGTATCCCCGGGCTTCGCGATAACTTTGAAGTAAGATGTTTTGAAGCCTTTCCAGGAATCTTTAAAAGGCCTAAGAAACTTGCGACCATGAGACGCCCGAAGTGAGGTCCAACAAAACCATTTCTTTTCCCCGTCCGTGGTAGTCTTAATATCTAAAGGAGTGAAAAAGCTACGTAACACGGAGACGGAACACTCGAGCTTATGAGTATGGCAATACTTTTCAAAAGCAACTAGCGCGCCCAACCATTGGGGTGTAAGCGAGAAGGTGCAAGGTGGAAATGGGTGAGAAGGCTCATTTGGAAGTCGGAAAAAGGGAATTCAACCTCGAGGTAGGTGATCAAATCCTTGTAAAAATAAAAGAAGTGGGGGACTCATCGTTTGATCGACCGAAGCCATGGACTCGCTTGTCACGGAGGCAAGCACACATCATACCCCTCTCCACTTCGGACAATCCGCGAAAGCACTTTCCTAGACATCTTATTCTTGCAGTCAAGTACTATGTTGCTCACAGCATAATCTTTGATGGAAGGCATTCGTGAAGATCCTCCGGAAGGGGCAGACTCTCCAGTCTCGGATTGAGTGGTTTGGTGTGAAGACATTTAAACCTAAAATAAAAACAAAGGCCGAATCGAACTACGAAGTATACCCGACAAGACAGAATTTCAGGACGAGCTTGAACAAGCAAGGGCCCAAGCGACAAGGTATTCGTCGGTTTATTGCCGCGGCACTTATCCAAAAGAGACTCGGCTTCTCAGTCATGGCCATGACGGGCAAACTCAATCGCTTTGTGGCAACATTCCTCACAAGGACCGGAAGGGCCCATGTTCGAAGCGGGGCATAACCTCGGGAGAAGCCGACAACCGGGTGAAGGAGAATTAGGGAGTTCAAAGCATCGGGTGAAGAAGGAACTCGAACGCTTGTCCTACTCCCACTTCCCGAGATCGGAGTAAATCTTCCATCCTCTCTTCTTCCGTGGGAAGGATGGACCATAGCCAAAGTTTAGTTCGACTGTGCACGCGTTCAAGAATCTCTCTATCTTCCTCTCGGAATTGGCTTACCTTACATATCTACTAGCGGGGTTTTGGATCCATCTTGGGACAAATTATATAACACGTTAAAACAGGAACGAAATTATGCATGTCAAACCCAGATTGCCCAGATTGCTAAAAACTCAACAGAGTAAAACCGCTCAAATGCAGAATGGCTGGCAATAAAACATCGAATTATTCAAAGCCAGAAGAAATGAAGATGAAAAAAGAACTGGTGTTGAAGCAACTCAGACAAGCAAAGTTCAAAATGGAGTTCAACATTTTTCGTTCGGAGAGGAATTCACATAGTCATCACGTCGTTCAAGCACCTCAACACCCAGGCCAAAGAGCAAAAATTGTCAAAATACGTAACAACGCTAGCTACGGACTATAACATGCTTGCTTAAAGAACAACCGAGAAAGCAATACACTGGAAGCGAGAGAACGAGAGAGCAAGAAGCGGTTCGATAAAGAGAAGTTCGATGCGATTCTTCAAAGTTGAGAAGACGAAGAAGAGTGATGATGAAGGGTGTGAGGGCACTTATAAAAATTCTAGAAATTCTAGAGATATAACGTTTGAAAGTCGAGTCGTTTCATCGCTTACGAGGGGGTAGAAGGAAAACCCTAAAAAGCTATGATGACGAAAAGACATGGAACATTAATGGGCGCGTAGAAAGAAGGCGGCGCTTGAAGGCACGTGTCATTAAAATCGGAAGCGATGGTTATACGATGCGACGCGAGCAAACGAAAAGACATTTTGATAGGCGAACGGTCATGTTTTTGGTATGTCGGCATCCTCGCTCAAAACCTCGGGCTGAATACCAAGTTGTATAACGGCCGAGATAAATTGATAAACTCGAATGGAGGTCCTAAATGACGAGACCGGCGGCTTGCGGAAACGTACGAGGTCGGGTTCTAATGTACGAGGTCGGGTTCTGATACATAAGTTGACGGCAAAGCTTGTACAAATCGCTACTCAGACAAGAAGTGCGGGATGCGATTACGACCAATTGAAATTAGAACCCAAGATGGTTCTAAGAGAAATAAGGGCCTAGAAAATCGGGGCCAACACCGGAATAAACTCGGCAGCTCTTAAGCCCGAACAGCCGACTTTGAGGGCAATGATAATTGAATATTTTATACACTACTTTTTGTCTCTTGATTTATAATTTAGGACTCTAGCTAATAAATAATGGCTTTTATACTTATTTGGGCCTTGGGCTTTTTATTATATTTTAGCCGTTATTTAATAATAAATTCAGTTTTACATTGCTTCACCATTTTTACCATAACTCTTGAACAGACATCGGATTTGCCTCATGTTTGTCTCATATTGCAGATGATTCAGAGAGCTACAATTGTTATGAAGACATGAAGAGCAAATTCGGACAAGAGGGCGGTCAATTTTAGAGTTGAAGTCATATGTATTTTTGGGCTCGAATTTTGTAATTAAAGCCCATTTTATTTTATTTTCGTTCGGGCCCGAATTGTGGATTGGAGCCCCATTTCGTTTTACCATTTTAGGTTAAGTGAGGCAGCAGCCACAAACACATTCTCATTCACGTTTTTAGATAGTTTTGAATCAAATACGTAAGTTTTATTTTCTCTCATCATCCTGTTCTTCCTTTGTTCATCGTGTTCTTCGTGTTCATGATGAACTTCTTCATTTCTCTCGTTCGATTTTCGTTCGCATAACCATGACTAGCTAAGCTACCGTGATTGACCCATGGATTGAGGATTCCACTATCCAGAGGACTCGTTCTTAACGGTAACAAATTCGTTTCTATTTTGTAATTTCGGATTCGATTTACTTTCGGATTGGGTGTTAGATTTAACGCCCGATCGACATTTCCCAAGGACGTAGTTCGAACTAGGTTAAAGTATCATTGTACGATCGTACGGAGATACGCTACTGCGATTCGAATAAATTCGGACGATTGTTCGTTGAGGGAATTTTTGGGCAAATGCAGAGATTTCGGTTTGCCCGAGTCGGTCACGAGTTCGGTTATAATCTTTCGTCCGAGGAAGGGAAGTGGTGGAATTCGAAATCCTGGGTTAATCTTGTTTATCCGTTTAACTGTGTTTACTTGGTTCTCGTTATGTTATTTCATTTTTATTCTCTTTGAATCAAAACCCCCAATTTTTTACCGTTTTATTCTTTGTTCGAATTGAACCGATCGCGAATTCGTTGGGAAACGACCCAGGTTACATTATACCGCAAATCCTTTTCTAACTGGTTATTTTGGGAGATTACGGCAAATCTCGTCAGTAACCGTTATGGACCTCGGAAATGGGCCGACCAAGTCAAGCCCACTAGAAGGCCAACGCCACACGCTTATCCCCACTACCATAGTGGTGCGGGAGTGGGGGCACAAAGACGCGACATCATGGGAATATGCTACCCGGAAAGTCGGACCTACCCGGCTCGGTTATAAATAAGGGCATACCCTGGTCAACGTACACACGTATTCTCTCCAACTCTTTAGATATCGTCCCACCGTGCACACACCCCACACCTCTCGGCGTATGCATACGGTGATCATCTTGTCCATTGTTATCGTGCCATAGATAACACCTGGATAAGCCTACCGATTCTATATTGAAAGCTAACCAGCCTCAAGGGCTGAGACATTTGTGTTCCACATCGGAACAGTTATCATTTCCAAATGCGACTGAACCTTTTCTTTCCATGTTAGTATATGCTAGGAGATGTCACCAGCAGTCATATACCTTTGAACAACCACTGTCAAAATACCATTTACCACATGCGGTTTGCTATAGCATACCTGTAAAAGAGAGAAGGAGAGAAGAGAGAAATTAAAGGAGGACAGCAAGAAATAAGAAAGAAGTTAGACGAACGGCGAGAGAACTCAGAGAAGGGAAGAAAGACTCAAATTCAATTCATCAAGTGTAATGAGTCGATGTGTTATTTATAAGTGAGACCTAACCTAGTAATTATATTAATGATAAAATATTCTATAATGGAATTATAATAAATGAGAATTGACGACAGAATATTCTAGAATTCTTAAATAAATACAAATAACAAATGATACCAAAAGATAGCCACCAAATCAACATTAAAACCAAATATTTCTTAATAATGATAAATAACTTATATAAAAAAATCCTAATTAATCATTATTTCATATCTCATCAGGAACCTTGAAGCCACTTCATAGTTCGTACTTCATAGTATTTTTCAGACCAACTTTATAAAAACACTTTTTTGTTGATATGAAATCTTTTTTCGATTCTCTCTACCTCTAACAAACTTGGCAAGTTTATTATTAAATCTTCTTTTTGCGAAACCAACTTCTGATGACAATAACATGGAGGAGCTGTTTGATTTTCCAAAAACAGATAATGTCTTTTTCAAAGACTATTCTCCATGTTTACTATTCAAAAATCATTTAATGGAAGTAACTTTCTTTTTAATTAAAACAAGAGTTTTCGGTAAAACAAGGAACTCATTATGGAGTTCATCAAAAACATTTTTCTAATTCTTCATGAGATATAAATCATTTAGGTTCATAATATTGTAAATAAGTAAATAACAAGTGTGGTTGTGTGAAAAGAAGAATCTGACATTGCATGCGATTATGGGTTCTATGCAATAATAACTGATCTTAGGCTAGTAAATGGGCCAAAAAAAGAAGTAGGCTTGCTCCCATAACAAAAAACCTCCAGAAATACCCCTCGTCCTTGGGTTCAACTGGTGTGGGGGTCGGACTTCATCACCTTAAGGGAGGGAGTTCGATCCCTGCGCTGGTCAAGGCGCTGGGGGAGGCATCCTAGGGGCCTAGGAAGCAGTGGAAACACTGGTAGAGGTGGAGGCATGGGTACTCTCTGGCCAGTATGCCCTGTGAACTGGGCTCCAAGTGTTGGGTTAATGTGCTCTTTGGTCACTTAAGCCCAATAAGGCTTAATTGAGACTACAGCCCAAGAACTCTAAGGCCCATGTGGATTAGGGTTAGGTCTTGGGTGTAGTAGCATATAAACTAACTTTCGGGTCGCTTGAAAAGATACGGCCGCACAAATAGTTAGGAGGCTCTCATCGAAACAAAAACCTAAAGGCGTACGTTCATCATCGAGAACGGTTGCCCACACAACCATCTCATCCCCCTCGAGAGATAGTCCGGAAGATCAATCATAGATCGCACGAGGACCTTCGTATACGAGGACGTTCGTAGACAAGAATTGTTCATGGAGAATCTTTCGATAACTCTTCAATATCCAGTAAGCAAAACGATGAAAGGTTTCATCTTTTCCTACATCGCGTGGTACGATACGCTTCCGCGTTTCGATCGTTTCCTACAATTGGCATCAGAGCCAATAGCGATGAGGAAAAGAACCGAGTTTTGAAATTTCATGTGATTATTTTCGAAAATTATTTTTGAAAAGATGGCATCTGTTTCTATATTTGTTATTTGTTTCATAGTAGTTATCGTTTATAAATCATATGAATACTTTAATCCATGGTTAGATTCTCTCGTGTAATTCTTGATTTGTAACAAGGAGGCTAATCCCATATGATTAGGTTTCCTCCTTGTTGTTTTATGATTTCTTTTCGAATTTCTATGTATTTTTTGAATTCCTGTAAAAGTTGGAGATCAAGAAACGCGAAGAATATGAGCAAACAACACCGTACGACACTTTTCGTGGACTTCGGATCTCGGATTTGGACAAACCATATATGGATGGAAAGAGGACGGAAAGACAAACAACGTGGCGGTCGGAACACTGCCAAAAGACAATCCACGCGCCGCCACAAGTGGCTGAGCGTGGCCGTCACGCACCGGCAAACGTCCGGCACGTGAGGGCGCGTGGGCCACCCTTTTGAGGTGGTTCCGGCGGCCGTTTGATCGTCTCCGTGCGGTGCTTCCCCGGAGTTTCGTGTTGAGATGACTTCGGCCGCTTGCGTGGCAGGCGAAGGCTAGGGTTCCTCTTTTGTGTCCTAGGGCTTCTAGCCAAGGATTGGGTTTTTGGGCTTTTGCGCTCATAGATACCCCGAAGGGGCTTGAGATAAATCCTATGGGCGGGACAAAGAGAAATTCCAAAGTTGTAAAATTTTTTAAATTTTTTTAGGAAAACCATGGATTAAAGTTATTTGCTTAATTAATTTAATGCTTTTATTGGATTGTATGAATTATATGTACGATTAACGTGATGTTTGAAATAACATGCCATATAGAATAGGAAGATGCCATATTGTTGCATAATCACATGTCATAAATGCATGATAACTATTATGTTTTTCAATCGACTAGTGTGATAGTTATTATGAGAGATTATTTGGGTTATCCAGATAAATAATCTAACAAATTTCCCAAGAGGATTGTATTTTTAAGAATATCTTGTGGGTTATTTAAAATGATCATGTGAAGCTCATTCGCCAATCATGACTGGATTTTAAAGTACCTAATGATTTCAATTAAGATGTTGATCTCACGAATACTCTAAAATGAACAAATTCTTGGAAATTAAAAATTCTAAACTTAAAATATTGAATGGGTGAAGGTTTTAAATTAAGCTTTTAATTTTAAAATCTACGGGCCCCATTGTGGGTTTATTAGTGAAATGGTTGTCGCCGAAGCCCCATCGGATAAGGATAATCGGATTTCGCTAGATTAAACCCTAATATTTTCAAAATTTTAGTAAAGTTTTGTACGGCCCATCGTCGCAACACTTGGATACTAAAGATAATTTTGAAAGTAAACAATGGTTAAATACATTCAACTTTGGTAAAATTGTTAACCCTCCCATCGAGGCTCGGCAATGGAACCGAAGGCCCAAATTAACAATATTAGTTTTACAAGAATCTTGCCCATACGTAAGTCTTGTAAAATAACTAATGGATTGTTAAACAATGAACGAATAGTAGTTATTAGAATCTACTAGCGATATTAATGTTTGTTGTTAATTTTAAAGTTTGAAATTAGTGTGTTTTTCCTTATTTTCAGAAAAATGTCTTCATTCAATCCTTTAGCTACAATCTTGAGTCAAAAACCTATGGATGGTACAAATTACAAACAATGGAGAACCAATTTAGATATTGTTCTTCAATATGAAAAGCTCAACTTTGTTCTCACTACCCCTATGCCAGTGCTGCCTGCTGCAGATGCGTCTGATGCAATTCGGACTCGTTTTCAGCAGGAGAAGGATAGATGGGAGAAGGCGAATGTGTCAGTTCGCTGCTACATTTTGGTGATCTCGCCGATCACCTTCGGGAGCAAATGAACATAATTCGAGTGGAGAAACAATGCTCCGACTCTTGATGCCATGTTTGCTACACCTAGCGATTTCCGCTAGGCAAAATGCGTCGAGTTCGATCACCAAGACAAGTCATGTCCGGAGGAAATGTGCGAGATCATTGTCTAACAATGATAGCAAACTTCAAGAAGGTCGATGACCATGGTATCAAGTTTGAACAAGAAGTAAAAGTTGACCTTCTCTTACAATCACTACCCGAATACTTCAACCAATTCAAGATGAATTATAATATGAACAAAATGAATCTTGACATCACTCAACTAATGCACGAGCTTGAGAGTCTTTGAGCGGACTCTAGTCAAGCAAGGAAGTGCATTGTTTGTTAGTGAAAGTTCTGTGAAACCTAAGGGGAAACCCAAGGGAAAGAACAAGAACAAGAAAAAGAAGAAATCAGTACTCCAGTTGCCAAAAACGGTTGCAATGAAGCGACCAAAAAGCAAGTGCTTCAAGTGCGGACAAAAGGGGCATTGGAAGAAAGATTGCCCACAAATGAATAAACCAGGTATGGGTAATTTAAATGTGATTGAGGCTTGTTTAGTAGAGAATCACGATGACAAATGGATCGTTGATTCGGGAGCCACTAACCATGTTTGTTACTCTTTGCGTGGTTCAAACATAGCTTGCCGGTGAGTAAAGGACAACGAGATTTGAAGCTTGGAACAGGCGAGCTTGTGTATCGCACTAGCGGTGGGACAAGTTGTTTTATCTTTCAATAATTATAGAACTTTGGTTTTAGAAGACTGTTTATTTATTCCGATTTTAAGAGGAATTTAATTTCGTTAGTTGTTTAGATAAACATGGTTTGGTGAGTTCAGTTTGATTCCTCGTTTCAATAAGAAGTTCATCTTCTTTTATTTGTTCCGGTGTAAAGTTTAATGGTCTTTATTTCCTTAGTCCTATTCACTTTGTGAAGTTAATCATGTTGAATTAAAAAATGTTGAACATATCAATTCGTCAAAGAAAAGAAAAGTTTCCAATGAAACTTATCTTTGGCATTTGAGATTGGGTCATATTAACTCTAACGGGATCCAAGGTTTGGTCAAAAGTGGGATTTTAAAATCCTCGAACACTTTGAACCGATACCGGTGTGTGAATCCTGTTTAGAGGGTAAAATGACCAAGAGATCTTTCAAGGCCAAGGGAAAACGTGCCACACTTCGGTTGGAATTGGTACATACCGATGTATGTGGACCAATAAATGTCCAAGCCGGGCGGGTATCGTATTTCATCACATTTACCGATGATTACTCTAGATTTGGACATGTGTACCGATGCGTCACAAGTCCGAAGCTTTTGGAAAATTCCAAGAGTTCAAGGCGAGCGCGAAAAGCATCTAGGTGTTCAAATTAAGACTCTTCGATCGATCGAGGGGTGAATACCTATCCGGAGAGTTCGGGTCTTACCCGACCAAAGAGGGGATAGTTTCACAATTATATTCTCCAGGGACACCCCAGCAGAATGGAGTTACTGAAAGGAGAAATAGAACCCTTTTAGAAATGACAAGATCTATGCTCAGTTATTCATCACTTTCTGATTCATTTTGGGGATATGCCTTAGAAACAGCTATGTATCTATTGAACTTAGCTCACCCAAGTCGATTTCAACGACACCAATTGAATTGTGGAAAGGGTGTAAGCCCACCATGAATCATATTCGGATTTGGGGTGCTCCGCACATGTCTTGAAACAAAACCGAGACAAGATGGACTCGCATCGAAGTATGCATGTTTGTAGGCTATCCTAAAGGAACCGGAGGTTGGTTGTTTTATAGTCCAAGAGAAAAGAAGGTCATAGTGAGCACTCACGCGACTTTCTTAGAGGAGGACTATATGACAAACTATAAGCCAAGAAGTAAGGTTATTCTTGATGAGCTAGTCTCAGATCAAGTTTCACCACAACCTCAAGGGGTTCCAGCTTTTGTTCCTATGGTTGTTCAAAGAGGGGAAAATGTATCTGAACATACACAGGAACCAGAGACAGAACCATAAGTTCAGCATGATGTTGAACTAAATGAAGAACAAAATCATGAATTGGTTGATCCACTTAATGAGGGTCCTCATCTAGAAATTGTCAACCCACAAAATGTGGACCCCCCTGTAGATGCACAACATTAAGTGCGACAAAGTCGTAGTGGGAGATTGATTCGTAAACCTGCAAGATATCTCTTGTTGGGTGAGTCAAATCGGGATGACATCATCGCGAGAAGATGGTGATCCCACGAGTTATGACAAAGCACTAGGAGATGTTGATGCTCGGGAATGGCTCGAGGCTATGAATCGTGAAATGGATTCTATGTATTCCAACTCGTTTGGTCTCTTGTAGATGCACCTAAAGGGGTAAGACCCATTCGGTGTAAGTGGATTTACAAGAGAAAGAGAGGATCGGACGGGAAGGTTGAAACCTTCAAAGCTAGATTGGTGGCGAAAGGGTACTCCCAAAGAGAAGGAGTGGATTATGATGAAACCTTTTCGCCGGTTGCCATGCTCAAGTCTATCCGGATTCTCTTAGCTGTTGCAGCCAATCTTGATTATGAGATTTGACAAATGGATGTCAAAACTGCTTTTCTAAATGGAAATTTGGAAGAGGAAATTTATATGCAACAACCAAAACGGTTTATAGCCAAAGGGCAAGAAGAAATTGTATGCAAGTTGCAGAGGTCCATTTATGGACTTAAGCAAGCATCCAGATCATGGAACATCGATTTGATCAAGCCATTGAGTCTTATGGCTTTGAGAAAAGCCCCGATGAGCCGTGTGTGTATAAAAGGATCCAAGGTAATGCGGTATCTTTTACGGTACTTTATGTGGATGATATACTCCTTATTGGAAATGATACAGAGGTATTGTTGGGCATAAAAAACTGGTGAGCAAACATTTTGATATGAAGGACACGGGGGAAGCCAATTATGTTCTTGGTATTAAACTCTTGCGAGACCGGAAGAACAGGGTTTTGGCATTATCCCAGGCTCAATACATTGACAAAATACTTGCCAGGTTTAGCATGGAGAATTCAAAGAGGGGAATTATACCCTTCGGGCATGGGATTCATCTCTCGAGAAGCAATCTCCTCAAACTCCCGAGCGAGAGAACGCATGAGTAGGATACCTTATGCTTCAAAGTAGGTAGTCTCATGTATGCTATGCTATGTACCGGACCGGATATCGCTATGCACCGGGAGTAGTAAGCCGGTACCAATCGGACCCCGGAGAGCAACACTGGGTAGCGGTTAAACATATACTCAAGTACCTACGGAGAACGAGAGATTATATGTTGGTCTACTCAAGTGGGAGTCTTGAAACCATTGGTTATACGGACTCGGATTTCCAAGGAGATATTGACTCAAGAAAATCCACCTCGGGATATGTGTACACCCTTAATGGCGGTGCCATTTGTTGGAAAAGTGTAAAACAAACATGTGTGGTCGACTGCGCCACGTAGGCCGAGTATGTAGTCGCTACGAGGCCACAAAGGAAGCTGCATGGTTAAAGAAGTTCCTAACGGATCTTCAAGTGATACCAGTGTAAATTGTCCTATCACACTCTACCGTGACAACGGTGGGGGCGGTAAGCCTTGATCCAAGGAACCAAGGTGTCATAAGAGACAGAGAGAAGCACATAGAGAGGAAATACCACTTGATCCAAGAAATAATTAAAAGAGGAGATACGGTGGTAGCAAAGATAGCATCGACGAGAATCTCGTGACCCTTTTACTAAGAGTTTGCCGAGCGTGTGTTTGAGAGGCATGTTTCATCTATGGGTCTTAGGAGGATTCAGATTTCCGTAGCTTTAGGCGGTTGTTATTTCACTTTGTTATTTTGTGCTTTTGAGCATGACATTATGACATTGCATTTCTTTTCTGAATGTTAATAAATGGAGTATTTTTTTTTTCATTTATTTTGCACACTATTTACAAACTCAAAGGTCCGGATCAATTGTGGAGTATATGATCATATGAATATGTTCATAGAGGATATGGTCATAGGTTCTCACAATTGATGAAATGGTTCACAACTATTAAATTAAGTTGGGCACTTTATTTAGGCTGCAATGTTTTATGAAATGGTTTTGTAGAATCATTATAAAACATTGGTGTGAGTTAATGCTCACATTGAATGGATCAAGGAGAGATTTGATTAAGGTTGTTCTTTTGTCATAAGGAATCAAATCTCAGGATAACTATAGTTATGTAGTTGCTCTTAATCCCGAGTTTATTTTAAACAGTAGTCGAATAGTTTTCATTCTTTGATTTACCAACGGGTGAGGTTTGATCTATATGACGGCCAACAACTCGGTATTTTGGGATTGAGACTATTTGGTTATCGGTGTTTATGAGATAAACAACATGGAATTTATAGGAAATGTCCCCTTGATATGTTTCGGTACTGGATATTGAAGACACCGGCCGGTGCATGTAATCCATTAGAGAAACTATCAAAGTCAAGGAATAAATAATTGATTGGGTTACGAAAACTAGTCAATCAAATTATAGACATTCTATAAAGGGGCAAGTGCATATTCTTGTTATAAGTGTCATTGTTCTTGGAGATCACGTTCGGGCTTTTAGTGGAGTAGCACCGAACTAGATAATCTTCGTAGATTATCATGAGCCTTGATGAATGACAAATGGTAGGTCCCAGGCTAGCTTGAGATAAGGGATGGGGTATATTATCGATGATGATGGCTTATGGGCTACATGGCCTTGGGTTTACGAACTCAAGTTGGTATCTTAAAGAGCAAGTGGGAGATTGTTGGGTTAATGTGCTCTTTGGTCACTTAAGCTTAATAAGGCTTAATTGAGACTACAGCCCAAGAACTCTAAGGCCCATGTGGATTAGGGTTAGGTCTTGGGTGTAGTAGCATATAAACTAACTTTCGAGTCGCTTGAAAAGATACGGCCGCACAAATAGTTAGGAGGGTCTCATCGAAACAAAAACCTAGAGGCGAGACGTTCATCATCCGAACGGTTGCCCACACAACCATCTCATCCCCCTCGAGAGATAGTCCGGAAGATCAATCATAGATCGCACGAGGACCGTTCGTATACGAGGATTTGTTCGTAGACAAGGATTGTTCGTGGAGAATCTTTTAGATAACTCTTCAATATCCAGGTAAGCAAAACGATGAAAGGTTTCATATTTTCCTACATCGCGTGGTACGATACGCTTCCGCGTTTCTGATTAGTTTCCTACACCAAGCACCCTGCCCTTGGACTGTGGGTGAGCCCAACCCCTTTCCTAAAATTTTTATAGCAAAAAAAAAAAAACTCCAGAAATTGAGTTGAAATCCGACAATTTTCTCTTCACCATGTACGAGTCTAACACGGTACCAAACACTCTTTATAGGAAAAAGCTCTCTACTTAATCCACCACTTTAGTCATCATTTTGTGTCTTCAATGTTTGTAACTAGCATCTTTGATAATGTTAAATCATCATTAAGTGAGTTAATGACTATTTAAACCCGCCCATTTAATTGAGTTAACCCTATCTTAATGTGAGTTAATTGCCATTGAACATGTTTAAGTGTACCCGTGCCCGTGCCCGTGCCCATGTGATCCACAACCTATAAAAGGGTCATCACTCACGAGACTGAAATTCATTTTATCTGGGCTTGTATATATTTTGAATATATATCAATTATAAATAAGATTATAGTTGTAGTAAAACCTAAAGAACTTATTATGATCTGAGCTTGTTTGGGATAACATTTCCCACCCTCAAAGGCTAATGGGTAATGTTTAGGTTTGCAGAATTAGGCATCGGTGCTTCAGCCCAAAAGCTTAGCTAACGCTGAAGATACTTTTGTGGGCTTCTCAGGAGCGTCATGGTGCATTTGTTGGCGGACGATGGGCGCATAAGACATATGTGAGCAACTAGTAAAGGGGTCAGACTTTCTTACCTAAAGAAAGGGGGTTCGATCCTGGAGTTGGTCAAGGCACTAGGGGAGGCATCTTAGGGGGTCTACGAAGCAGTGGAAATGCTAAGAAGAGGTAGAAGCATGTGCATTCTCTAACCAAATATACCCTGTGGACTGGGCTCCAAACGCCCTGCCCTTGGACTATGAGTGAGCCCAACCCCTTTCCTAAAATTTAAATATATATAAAAAAAATAAGACATGTGAGGAAGAAAAACTAATATTAAATGAAATAAATATTAATAAAAAGATTTTAATACGGAGAATGTGAGAGATTGATGCCTGAGATTAATGGGTGTCACTTCACAACGCTAGGTAAATATTACATCTTCATGTAATATTACTCTTGTTTTAAAAAATAATTTGGAAAAATGACACTTAAATACTATCTGAATTTCCTAAACCTAGAGAAACCCATTGAACTTGTGAAACGACAGAAAAAGGATAAGGGGCAATCAGAGATATGAAAATTTTGGAGAAAAGTTAACACCAAGAGGATCTAAGGCTTCAACCTCCACGATCTCCTTGGAGACCAATAGAATCACGCCAAAGCTTTGGCTAGCTATGGTACAAGGTTTGTCAGAGGTTCGATTCCGACGAATATAGAGGAAGATCAGAAGAACCAAAAAGAAAGAGGAAGATGAAGAGGAAAAACCAAATTGGGCTCCAACTTCTTCTTCCTTTAATGCTCATACTCGTGTCGTCGTCCCCAGTTGGGTTGGGTTAAGGTTTAAATTAATTTGATTTAGTTTACTATCTACGCACACAAAGATTAAGAAAAGAAAACACCATCTGAAATTCAAAATGAACATTATCTGGGTTTTGAGGAAGAAGAAGGTGAACAGTAAATATGAGATTTAACAAAAGTCATAATGGGAATAACAAGTTCTTTAATGAGATTAACAAGTTCAGTAATAAGTTTAACAAGTTCATTCTTCATGTGGAACTTATGTCACTCTAAAAAAAAAAAAACAAAAACAAAATCTGAGCACCATTAACAAAATTAGTAATGAGAATAACAAGTTCATGAATGAGACTAACAAATTCAGTAATGGGTTTAACAAGGTCATTCGTCAGTGAAAATTATGTCACCTGGAAAAATCAAAATTTGAGCACCATTAACAAAATTACTAATGAGAATAACAAGTTCTTTAATGAGATTAACAAGTTCATTCGTCAAGTGGAACTTATGTCACTCTCGACTTGTTAATCTCATTAAAAAAACATGTTATTTTCATTACTAATTTTGTTAATGGTGCTCAAATTTTGATTTTTCCAGGTGACATAAGTTTCATTGATGATTGAACTTGTTAAACTCATTACTGAACTTGTTAATCTCATTAAAGAACTTGTTATTCTCATTACAACTTTTGTTAAATCCCATATTTACCGTTCACCATCTTCTTCCTCAAAACCTAAATCTTGTTCATTTCGAATTTCAGGTGGTATTTCCTTTTTCTTTTCTTAATTTTTGTATGTAAATAGTAAATCAAATCAAATCAATTTAAACCTTAACCCAACCCAACCCGATCTAGGGACAACGACACAAGTGTGAGTGTTAGAGGAAGGAGAAGTTGGAACTCGATTTGCCTTTCCCTATCTTCTTCCTCTTTTTGGTTCTTCTACTCTTCCTCTACATTCACCAAAATCAAACCTCCAACAAGCCCTATACCATAGCCAACTAAGCTCCAACGTGATTCCATTAGTCTACAAGGAGATCGTGGAGGTCGAAGCCTTGGATCTTCTTGGTATTCTTCATTATGTGAAGGGAAGTTTGAACTTTTCTCTAAAATTTTCATATCCTTGATTGCCCCTTATCCCTTCTTTATCCTTTCAAAAGTTCAATAGACTTCTTTGCATTTAGGAAATTCATATGATATTTAAGTGTAATTTTCCCAAAATAATTTTATAAAACTGCTTTTGTAAAAAGGAAAACAAAAACAAACAGGCCCTTACACTCGGATCCTAAAGCACAAAAGAAACTACATCACAATGTTAAAACCCAAACAATCAGATAAAAAGTCCAATTGTAACCCAAACATTTGTTTTCTGACCATGTAACCCAATCATGTAATCGCATCACGCAACTCAAGGCCCAAATTGGCTATGACATCCGAACACTGGTCACCTGCTCTGGGAGAACGAACAACAACAATTTGCCATTCAATTGACTAATTTGATAATACCTCCGTCCTAAATATAACATAAAATTAATTTTTTTAAGGATTAAGGAAGCTAATTAAATTACTTTAGAATATTTATATTTATATTTTTTTCTCAAACTAATTAATTGGACTGATAAACTGATATATAATATAAGGATATACAATATATGATATGATTAAGCAATTTATTTAGCTTTTCTAATCTCTCCAAAAAAATTCAACCTTATCCTATATTTAGAACTAGATAAAGTAATATTAAGAAAACTAAATAAATTACTAATTTTTTTTTTTTTTTTGGAATATAGATTAGTTAACAATAACACGTGTTACATAACATTTTTGAAATACTTGTATATTTTTTGCCAAACTGATATATACACATATTATTAGTTAACTGTGTTTTATATCCAGAAGAAGAGGTAATATGTTTTTTTCCTTTAGCACTAATACTATTAATCTCAAATATTTATTTTTGTGCTAATTATTATCTTTTCTTAAAGTTAAACTTGATACATCATCATTTGAGAATATCTCATGAACATTTGAGGTCTTAAAAAACATTTTTTTAAAAAAAAAAATTAAGGGATAAATAAAACCTTGCATAAAGATATATGACCAAAGGTGCAATTTAGTTTATATATATATATATATATATATATATGAGTTTATCTTTTGTCATGTCACTTGACATAAGGTTTTGTCAAGCTATCTCAAAACTATGTTGTTTTGAGAGTTAGGAGAATTAATGATGGGTGTTTTGGTAAAATTAACACCCTTTATTAATTCCCCTAACTCTCAAAACTACGTAGTTTTGGGGTTAGGGGAATTAATGAAGGGTCTTTTAGTAAAATTCATATAATAAATATAAAAACAAAAATACCAAAACACCCCTCATTCATTCCCTTAACTTCCAAAATGACGTAGTATTGGGATAACTTGACATAACTTTATGTCGAGGTCACGACAAACGATAAACCCTATATATATATATATATAACTATATATTACAAAGTATATGACTTTTTATGATCCATTCGGTCTTAAATATAATACAAAGTTGATTTTTTTTTTGGAAAAAATTAAAGAAATTAAATAAGTTATTCAATCATCTCATATGTTATGTATCATTAGATTATATATTAGTTTATAAATCAAACAAATTAGGAATAAAAATATAAATACTTTAAAGTTAATTAATTAATTTTTTAAATTTTTTTCAAAAAAATTAACTCCATCTTATATTTAAAATGAAAAAGAGGGAGTATATGATATTATCTCTTGCACGGCTTTGGATAGCACACCCAAAATGAGTATATGATATTATCTCTTGCACGGCTTTGGATGGCACACCCAAACTGACCCCTTTGGTTTGACTTCTACATCATTCACTCTTGGTAAGATTCGGAACATCCTTTAAAAGAAAAGTAACACACGCAAATAATAATTTTTTTTTAGAAAAGGAAATTTTTTATTTAATTATTTGCCAGATTAAGTTCTTCAACCTTTGACAAATATATTATCGTCTTCTCATCGAATGAGGACTAAGGAATTTAATATTTCTTAAATACGATTAAAAAATTCAGAAAATAAATCACGTTGTTGCCTCAACTATAATTTGGGAAGACACAGTTCTCCAAAAAACTATATTTTTTTTAATTATATATGTGCTTCCAACTTGAAGAAAAATAATCGGAATCTCCATTACGTGGCAGGAACAGGTAAATTAAGATATATGTCATTTTCATTTGTGACTTTACAGTGTGGAATATAAACATGAGTTAGTTATTGCCTTCTCTAGAAAAGATTCTTCACATACATGGAGCGAAAATCTCTTTAAGGTCTCAAAGAATCAAGAAAATGTCAAAAAAAGTCTTAGGAAAAAATCTAATATAAAAAAAGTTTCATTGATAGCTTTTTCGGTAAAGGATGATTGACATCTTTATCTGTGAGTTTTAACAACTACTTGAGACTTTTTTGATATCATAATTTTTTTTTCGGGACCTTTTTGACATTTTCTTGATCCTGTGAGATCTTACAGAGATTTTCCCTTATATAAATTCCATTCAAACTTGGAAAATTAAGATATATATCATTTTCATTTGTGACTTTACAGTGTGGAATACAGACATGAGTTAGTTATTGCCTTCTCTAGAAAAGATTCATCACAAAAGGAAAATCCCTTTAGGTCTAAAGAGAGTAAGAAAATATCAAAAAAGTCTTTAAAAAATTCTGATGTCAATAAGTTTCTTTTGATAACTTCTTCATTAAGGGATTGACAAACTCAAACTGTGGGTTTTAACAACTACTTAAGATTTTTTTTACATCAGAATTTTCTCTGAGACTTTTTTGATATTTTCTTGATCTATTAGGACTTTAAAAGGATTTTCCCTCATATAAATTCTATTCGAACTTGGAAAATAAAGATATATATCATTTTCATATGTGACTTTACAGTGTGGAATATAAACATGTGTTAGTTATTGCCTTCGCTAGAAAGATTCATCACATATTGTATAAATTCAAACTTGGAGCCTTTCATATAACTTTTTGTGCGTTCAAAGAATACATTTTGTTAACTTGACGATAACGTATTCAATAATTAATACCCCTATAATTAAGGGTTCAAATTCAACTCTTATATATTATTGGCGAAAAAACCATTATTCATGAGTTGTTATTGATTAATAAGTCACTCCCGGTATATTTCATTGTGATGATAAAAAAAAAAAAAAAAAAACCCTAAAATATCATTTAATTCCGTCTTAAAAGTTAGCAATGTTATAATGTTACCCATTTTTAATATACAAATATATCTAATGAGAATACATCTACACAATATTAAGAAATATATATCTTATAATTATAATATATAATGTTAAAATTAATAAAATTATCGTTTAACATATATAAAAAAAAAATTTATTATCATATATAAGTGAGGTAACATGTACTTTATTTCAAATTCATAAATTGAGAAACAATAATTGTAATATATATTATTATAAAAGAAGAAGGGGAAAAAAATCTAAAATGGCCGTTAAAGGTATATTTGTTAATTTTTAATTAACTTGCATCTCTTAAACCAAACAAAGCTGAGGTTAATTTGTAATTATGAAAATATGAGGTCAAAGTGTCAAATTACAATTTATCACCAAAAAGAATATATATTTATGATCCTATTCACACAATTCCAAGAAAATCATAAACAATTCGAATTCAGAGTACACATTTCTTGGAATTGATCTCTTCTTACAACCAAAACGAACATACAATGTTTGTGTCCCCTTTTCCACTATTCCAAGCAAAAAAAAAGATATATAAGCAGCCAACGTAGACCAGATAAAGAAGGGCATGGCGGCCAATGGCAAAAACATGAAAGTCAACTTAAGAACTCACAATAATTACTTAATTACAATGATCATCTTGTTCTAGAAATCAGCTTGCGTTTGTTCATGATATAGTACTATCCCGGTCCTAATTATAAGATCGGGTTGACTTTTTTTTTAGTGATTAAGAAAGTTAAATATGTTACTTAATCGTATCATATGCTGTGTATCCTTAGATTGGAGGAAAAAATAAAAAATAAAAAAATTCAAAAATAATTTAATTAAACTTCTTTAATTTTTTAAAAAAGTTAACTTGATTTTACGATCAGGACCGGAGGGAGTATCTATTAAATTTTCCAAGTCAAAGAAGGGCTACAATATATACATCTCATGAACATGCATTAGGTAGGGACATGCCAAACTGGACTACAACCACGTCAAATTATAACTACTCACTACTTTATTATTTCCCCCCAATAATTTATTCAATTTAATTAACAAAGTTAAAGGAAAAATATATTAAAAAACCCATATGGGGGAGTAGGTAGATCAATTCATGTTTATATAGAGGCCCTTCATTCTCAACCAAAGCCAACACATCATCATCATCATCCTCATCCTCATCTTCAAGTCTTTTGCTAGCAATAATTAAGCTTTTGTAAAGAGAAGAAGAAAGAAGATGGCTAAGTCTTCATCAATGGCTGCTTCTTCTTTGGTGGTTCTGCTTCTTCTGGTTGTTCCTTGTGTTTTGGAGCAGACCATACTGTTGGTGACACCGCTGGATGGAGTCTTTCTGGGGATTATGCCACTTGGGCTTCTGGAAAAACTTTCACTGTTGGCGACAATCTTGGTGAGTTTCTAATAATAATAATAATCCAAACCCTTTAAGAATGTTACTCTTGAATTATAACTCGAATCGTTTTTGTCTTATGGAGCTAAATAAGTATCATCGTTTATTAATGATAGAATTTTTGTTACAAGAAAACTCTATTTCCCATGAACATCAAAAATCATTGTTTCGGTTCTTAATGTAAAACCTAATTTATTGTTCAATTTCTTTGTTAATGGGTCTTATAGAGGTAAATGATTTGTTAATATATATACACACACACATACACATTAAGATTAAGGTACTGATTTTCTTGTCATGTTTGACTGTGTTAAGTGGGTATTGTAAGAACTAACATCATATGTCTACGGTAGTGTTTGAAATTTTTTATTTAGTCTTTATTTTTATGAAAGAAATTCCATTTCATGATGCTAAATAGGATAGCTACTCTGTTTTTATTGTTTTTGCACACTCTGTTTTTCTGCGTTTTTTCAGTAATTTGAGTTATTAACTTCTTATTAATTACACTCAAACTTTGATCTTTGTTTGGCAGGAGAAAAATAGAGGGAAGGAAAAATTTTAGTGTGCTCGATTTAAAGAAAATCAGAAAAGTGGGGTTTAAAGCTTTTAATTATCTTATCTTATGTCTTCTCTTGATTAAAATTTTATAATCCCACTTTACCCATTTCTTCTAAATCGGAACATATTGAAATTTCTCCTTCCTTCCATTTCCCTTCTCACCAAACAGACCCTAACTAACTGTAACTGAATGATTTTCCTCTCCAATAATACAAGCTAATGGAACAAATCATTAAAAGTTGATTTCGTTTTTGGCAACTAGTGTTCAATTATGACAGCAGCCATGGAGTGGACCAAGTCAGTGATAGTGACTACAGCAGTTGCAGCAGTAGCAATGCCCTCAAGACCTACAGTGGTGGCAACACAAAAGTTCCTTTGACCACTGCTGGCAAAATGAACTTCATTTGCCCAACTCCGGGCCATTGCAGTGGTGGCATGAAGCTCTCCATCAATGTTGTTGCCGCCGGCTCCACCCCCACCACTCCCACCTCCCCAAGCCCAAAATCTCCATCAACACCGACTACTCCATCCACTACCACTCCAACTACCGCCTCCCCACCACCGCCATCCGGCAGCGGGGCAGTTGGTGGGCTTGTGGGTGTTAAGGAGTTGATGGGATCATTGGTTGTGTCATCGTTGATCTTGGCTTTGATGTGCTAGGAAAGAGGCAGTGCTCTATAATTTTTTTGTGCTTGTTTTAATTATTAAATGAAGATGATGATGATGATTATGATCATCATGTTCCTAGTTTGTTTGAATTTGTGTCATTTGTATTCAATGAGAAGCCTAGATTTTATGTTCACATATATTTGATATGTATCTTTTAAATGAATAAATTTTGTTCAGATTTCAATGATGAATTGGTAATTAGTTTTATTTTTTCCATTAAATTTTAAATTGCTTACAAAAATATTTATAAATTGATCACAAATAAAATTCTTATATTGAGTAGATGAAATTTGTTTTTATAGATGAAATCAATTTTATTAAGTTATGCTTACTTTATGTCAGCCAAGCTTGTACCTACCCCATAAAAAAAGAGCCAATCACATTGCTACATCTGGCCTTGGTTGGGTCCCTGGTACAGCTCAAGTAACGTGATGGATTCTCATTTCTATGTATGTTTTTATGGAAAGTAACAAAACTAACATGCACTTATTCCTATTTTATTATTAATAATAATATTAATAATGACATAGTGGTTTCAATTCATTTCATTATCATAGAGAAGACTTTTGATACCCAAACGTTGTCCAGATTCATTCACACTTCACAGGTTCATTTCTGGGTTTTCTCAAATGGATAATGAATTGAATGAAGAGGAAAACAAACGTATATAGCAATCCCAAATCAATTTATTGGTCGGGAAGAATGTGTAATTATTCTTGCTAATTTTTTTAAAAAATAAAAATATATTCCAACTTTCTTTACCATATACTCTATCTTTTTTGGTGGGGAAGAATCAGTGCCGTAACTATGTTATGGCCAGCTGGTGCCTTGGCCTTTTTATTTTCCGCCCGATCTTATAAAATTTGAATAGATATATATTTATTATATGATCTTTATTTTGGCCACAAATTTATTAAGACTAATTTTTTATCTTCTCTCGTAAAGATAATGTTTGTTTCATTACTCATTAAATTTGTGAGAGGAAAGTAAAATTTTTCTTTGAGATCTAGAAAAGATTAGTATCATCTTATATATATTGTTTTGATTTTATAATTATCTGTTATTATTTGTTTGTATTTTCCAGGTTATTTGATACTTATTTAGTAAATACTCCCTTTGGTCCTTATTTAAGGAACCAATTAATAATTCTTACAAGTCAATAAAACAGTTAAAGTCATTAAATTTGTCCTAAAATTTAAGTAATTTTCAATATTATCCCTATTAATTACACTAAACTCTAATATCATATTAATTATTACTCTCACTCACTACCATTTTAATTATGGGTATACATGAAAAAAATATTTAATGCTATTTGGAAACAAGCAAGTGTTTTATAAAAAGAATTAAATATCTTGTTGGTGCGCTTATAATAAGAATTAAAGAGCGTAGTCCATATGTTTATTTTTTAGAAATTTAAAAAAATTTTGGTTCCGCCACTGGGAAGAATGTGTCACAAGTTGCATCTGTTTAATATGAGTGGGGAAGAATGTGTCATAAGTTGCATCTGTTTAATATGAGATGTGCGCACGTATCAAAAACTTTATCTTTTATTACACAGTAGAAAATAAAAGAGTTGCACTCTTTTAGTTAATCTATTTGTTTCCACTAAACGCACTTATATTTCTATTATGGTGTGTTTGGTTTGAAAGGAGGGGGGTTTACCAAATTGTCATTAATGAGAAGAATTTTTTTATTTTATTTTATTTTATTTTATTTTATTTTTTTGCTGAGAGTGTAGTTATGAAATATTAAAAAATTTCTATGGGCAATTTGGTTAAAACAAGATAAAAAATTTATTTCCCATCCCTTCCTTCCCTCCCCTCAAACCAAACACACCCTTAGGGCTTATTTGGTACACGGATTCAGTGGGAAGGGAAAAGAAGATTAGAAAGTTCCCATGTTTAGTACGCTTTTCGTGTCAAATCTTCTTAAAAACTCCAGTTCCGGATCGCGTCAGCCCCCACCAATCTTCCCTTATATATGGGAAGATGATCCCACCAATTGTTCCCATGAATAGTGACATTTGTGGACCTATTTACCCCTCATAAAATATTTTTTTTAATAAAATGCAAGAAAATAGGATTAAATTCAAAATTATGCGATAAGTCCAAACTTATGCAATAAATTCAAAATTATGTGATAAGTTCGAACTTGGTTGGAGAATATATTAGTCAAATTCAAACTTTGCGAGAAATATTTTTAGACAAATTCAAATTTTGATAAGAGGATTTTGTTTTGAAATATATTTTAGTAAAAAAATTATATTTCCTTTTCATTTTCAATTAATTATTTTAAGGGTAAAATAGATATTTTCGATTCTTTACCAACTACTACCCCTTCATTTTCTTCATATCAAATAACTCATTTTCCTTTATCCCTCAAAATCTCCAGTTCCCTTCCTTTTTTTTCTCTCCTTAAATCTTCCGCATACCAAACTGGGCCTAGTGTCAATATAATTGAAGAAGAGTTATAGTTGCACTAACTCACAGATTAATAATTTTGTTGCCCCATAGAAATTAAGTTATACTCTTTTTCATTCTTTTCTTATTTTTCACTAAGTACAAGTATCTTTTTATTAGAGATTATCTTATTCGAGACACTATCGTGAACATATTTTTCATTAATGATTCAGATCTTAATTCGTTAACTAAATCTCTCCACTAGATAACTTTTTCTGTATATTCTTTTTGGTCAATTATTAGTTTTCAAATGTCCCAATGCCAAGTCCAATTTAATTATATATAGTCTTACCAACCCAAGCTTTAATTTAATAATTTTTAAGAAATTTTGAAAGCAAAGTCTAAAATTGACTCTCCGGCCTCTGCCGGTGGCTAAGCTAACGACTCCTTCCATTTATATTCTTTTTGGGTTTCTAATGCAGGTCAGCAATTTTGAAAAAAAGCCCACTAATGCTGTCAATGTCCATTTGGTCTGTTTGGGTTGAGCGTTAAGGAAAAAGCTTCTAACGCTCAAAAAGCTCAAAAAGCCTGTTTTGCAAAAAGTTCGTTAAGGAAAAAGCTCCACCATGGATCTTTTTCAAAACGCTCCCAGCTTTTTGACATGGGCCCCGCCACTTCTATCACTATCAATCCAAACACAAATTCGATAGCCTTTAAGTCACCGCTCCTACCGAGCTTTTTTTTAAAGTCAGATAGCTTTTAAGTCACCGCTCCTACCGCCAACCCAAACCGGCCCATTATTTGGTCAAACACGCGCTTTGACACGATCACATCTTTAATCTTTTTTGCAAACAAATATAAATTTAAAATTTCAATTTCTAAACTATACTTTGATCTCTTAAACATGTTTATATTTTAATCTAATTTTATTTTGTTATCATATCTTTTAGTAAATCTTTATAATCCATTTTAATGAAGTGCACATACAATAAAAGTCTAGAATAAAGTATATTTTAATAGTACATATACAACTAACTCTATCACTTTTTTGCCGGCGGCCTGAGATCCAGCGAGGAGTTTTTTTTTTGGTGGGGTTAAATCTTTTTTTTTTTCCCCTAAAAAAAGATTGAATGAAAGTAGGAAGGTGGGGTCAAACCCACCCCACGTTCATCGGGGCTAAGTGGTCCAACACTGAGATATATTATCAAAGGAACTGAGTGGCCTAGTGGTTGGGCCACTTAGCCCTAATAAAGGTGGGGTGGGTTCAAATCCCACCTTTCCAATTTCATTCAATCTTTTTTTTCCCCTTAAAAAAAAGATTTAAACCCAAAAAAAAAAAAAAAAAACCTTACTGGATCTCAAGCCTGCGAGAAGGTTGTAGGTTGTCCGGCGACGGGCGGCGGTGGCTCTCCGAGGAGGGTCTTTTTTAAAAAAAAAAAAAAAAAAATTATTTTAAAACTAAGAGCAATAGGGTAAATTCACTAACATTTGAAAATTCTAATTTTACCATTGTCGCCTTTAAGTCCTTTACAAAGTTTTACAGACATTTAAGGGTTTTGGAATTTAATCTAGTATTTAAATTCTAACTTTCCCCATGGTATGAAAAATTAACAATATGGTCCTATAAAGTTTTTCATTTACGCACAAAAGTTCCTAAATACTAATATAATGTTTCAAGAGTGAAATGTGAAAGAAAAATTAAATATGACTTGAAAAGCATTTACAGAGATAATTCAGAATTCAAGAAACAGATTCTCACAAAATAAAAAGTTAAATGGAGAGATCGAATCCTTTTTGTTTGACATATAACGTTTCAGTAATGTGTACTAACAAATTAAACTATACCATAATATTAAGCATTCGGTGTAAATTTTCAAATTGATAGTTAAAAAAATGTTTAAATTGATAACAACATTATTATTGATTATCAAACATTAAATATTGAAAAACGATTCTGCATACTTTGACCTATCAATCATTTTAAAAAAGAAAAGAAAAAGTTGCATATATTACAGAAAAGAACAACTCATGCCAACCAACATGCCTCCAGAAGCAAGTATATTAAAAAACAAGTAAGATATAATGTATTTGATACAGATCGCATCTACATTCTTATAATTTATTGGGAAAATTGAACCAAGGTCTCAATTAAAAGAAAAAACCGTATTAAAAAAGTCTCATAATTTATTACCTGGTACCTCTTTCGCTTATCAATAGTTGCTCTTTCACTTATTATTAATAAGTTATGAGACTTTTCTAATATATATTTTTTAATTGGGATGTTAGTGTGATTTTCCCTAATTTATTTATTGTATCCATTGATTGTGGAAGAAACTAATTAAAAAGATAAAAAAAACAAAATCTTAAATAAAAAATATAAATTCTTAAAAATTAAGCACAGTCCTAAATAATATTCTACTTATTAAATAATCATCCATTATCTCTTCCACCAACTCACCATATCTTAAAAAAAATTGGTCTACGTACATAAAAGTCATGAGTGGTTGATAGATGGTCAATACAAGCTAGTTGAGGCTGTATGGTCTTTTACATGGATTTTTTTTTGTACACGCAACTTTTCATTTTCTCCCTAGTATTAAAAATAACCCTAATTTGAGTTTTTTAAAAAAGGAGTAAGGTACAAGTATAACTATAAAGTTTTGCTGAAGGAGTCTGACACCATAATGTTTACTTAGCTACAAAAATATACATCACATTTGTCAAATTGAGTAAACTTACCACATCTACTAACTCCATCTAAATGTTCATCACATCTTTCTTGTATGGGCTCCACTTATTGTTCTCCTCATCCTCATCTTTTACAATACAACCTTCTCTCTCTTCCACATCAGAGTTGGCTTCTCTCCAATATTATGTTTGGCATGGCTTATGACCTTATATCCAATTTGACTTTTACCCAATCGGAATTTTACCGAATCGAACTTTTTCATAAGTCTGATTACCCATCGATATCCTAAACAAGCAATATTTCTCTCCGCTGTCGTCCTTTTTGTTAGTTCTCAATATGTTTTGATGATTAACAACAAATGTAAAACATGTTTTGAAGTTTGCAAAGTCAGTTAAAAACATTCTGATAGTTGCATACTCTAGTATAGGTTTTCTTACTCGAGTATAGGACTATTAAAAGATTGCTCAATTGCATTTTACAAGTGCATACTCGAGTAAAGGTATGTATACTCGAGTAAAGGCCATCCGAGAGCAACCAAGTTTTTCAAGTTAAGTCAATACCGCAGTATGGTTAGCCATACTCGAGTATTGGACTTCCGAAGAACAATCAAATTTGTTGAACTTAAGTGCATACTCGAGTATAGGTATGCATACTCGAGTAAAGGCCATCCGAGAGAGCAACCAGGATTTTCAAACTAAGTCAATCTTTCGCAAAGTATGGGTAGCCATACTCGAGTATTGGACTTCCGAGAGAGCAAAAGGATTTTTCAAACAAAGTTGCTTACTCGAGTAAAGGAGTGCATACTCGAGTATAGAGTGTTACGAGAGCTCCAAACATTTTATAACTAATGCATACTCGAGTAAGGGTTTGCATACTCGAGTATTGAGCTCTTAAATTGTTTTTCAACTTGGCACTTGTTCTTGTGTACTCAAGTATACCAATGGATACTCCAAGTATAGAGGCATTTTGAACTTAGAATTTTTCACACAAATAGTGCCATACTCGAGTAAGCCACTAACATACTCGAGTATAGGTTTTGTCTTTCAAACACAAGACACGTTGGTTTGCCTACGAAAGGTGCTTACTCGAGTATCCCATTGGATCTTTGCAAGTATGGACACTTGTATACGAGTGCCATACTCGAGTAAGCATGAACATACTCGAGTATAAAACGGTAAAAACTGATTTTTGAATTATACGAGTTTGCAAATCATTGTTGTTTGATCTTATTGTTTCCATAATTCATTCAATCATATTCCTAGCTATGTTTAACAAGTTTGTTGAGTGAATTTCATTAAGATCAGATGAAGATTATTGAAGGTCAAAGCCATAAAGCAAAAAGAGTACAGTGCATTTAATGCATCTCTGCAAATCAACCTACTTTCGGCTAATTCATCCGAGCACGCCTTCGAACGTTAAAGAATGCTTACTACAACAAGCAAAGTAATCTCCAACGGGCAAATTCTCGAGAGAATCACACCGAGAACAAATTAACACCTGGATTAGCGAAGTTTAGAGAGAGAAGATGACGGACCTTAAGCTAATCACCTACAACGGTTGGATTCATCAAGCAACGGTCATTTAATGTTCTCTACCTATAAACGAGTGCATTAACTTCTTCTCAAGCCGATACACCTACGAGAGCGAAAATTTATTAAGTATCATTTATTGTGTTCGGCTTCTTTCGTATTGTATCAATTTGATACTTGTACTTGATGTTCATCTTATCTCGCTTGCACGTAAGAGAGTTATTTCGTAAATCATTCATTGATTGAGATAACCACAAGTCGGGGGACTTGGTGGTTGGGTGTATTGATTGCAACTTGTAAGAGGGAGTGAGTTCTAGTGAGAGAACTACTCTAAGTACAGAGTTTGTAATCAATTGTTGAGTTTTAGTGGATTGAAAATCCCAAGTGTGGCTTAGGGACTGGATGTAGGTCAAGGATAAGACCGAACCAGGATAATTTCTCTTGTGCAAGCTTTCCTTACCCTTCTCCTCGATATACTCTGTTTTCACTTGTCCAAAATAGACCTAGTTCTTAAAATTTTAAGAATACCCAATTCACCCCCCTCTTGGGTATTTAAGCTCCACTTTCACTTTTCTATTAACACGTTTTTGTCTTAAATAACCCTTGTAAGATTGTGTCAGCGTTTCTGCCATTCATTAATAGGAAGGGAAAATTTCAGTTGAGAGCCCAACTTCACAAGATTTTTTTTTTGTTTTTTATTTTTTATGCCAGAAGCATTAAAAAAATTAGAATTCAAAAATAATTAATGTTTTGGGCCAAATTTAAGAATTTTAAATTACAAATTTTTAATGTTACACTCCCTTCAGACCTAAATATAAGAGAAAGTTAAATTTTTTTTGAAGAGATGAAAGAAACTAAATTAAGTTACTTAATTATATTACATAATGTGTATCCTTAGATTATATATTAGTTTATTAGCCAAACTAATTAATTTGGAGAAAACATAAAATATTTTAAATTAATTTATTTAGCTTCCTTAATCTCTCCAAAAACTTCACCTTTGTTTTATACTCGGGATCGACTAGGAGGAAGTAATAATTAGAGTAAAGTGAAAATTAATCTTTCGATCCTTATAATTTTGATATAGTTTTACCTGAATCTCTACACTTTGACTTAATTCGACTTAGTCCCTATAGTTTTGATTCGGTTGTAATCCACTCGTGAACTTTGACTCATTACAATTTAGTTCCTATAATTTAAACCATTTTATAATTTAGAAAATATAATAGGGACTAAATTGGAGTGAGTTGAAATCCAAGGGTTGAGTTATAACCGACTCAAAACTATAGGGACTGAGTCGATCAAAGTTAAAGTGTAGAAGTTGAATTACAATTGTGTCAAATTATAAAAATCAAAATATTAATTTTCCCTTTGCTTAAATTATTATAAAATTTAAAATTTTTAAATTTAGTCCAAAACATTAAATTATTGTTGAATTTTATTTTTTTATAAAGCTTCTGGCATGAAAAAAATCTTTAAAGTTGGGCCCTCAAATGAATTTTTTCCTTCCTATTAATGAATGGTAGAAACGCAGACACAATTTTAGGAGGCTTATTTGAGACAGAGTGTTCAATGGAAAAGGATGGCAACAGAGAGAGATAGCATAGGAGAGAAGCCAACTCCACATCGTCCAACCCGTCTCTTCTCTCCCTCATCCCTCATCGTCACCAAAGACAGTTGTTCAACAATCTACTAGCATTTAATCTATAGTAACTAAAGTAACCCCTTTTACCGCCAATGAGAGAACGCCTTGACTTAGCCAGAGCAAGAAGCATAAAAACAATATGAATTACGTTCTGGAAAAGGAAATCCACCTAGCTAGCTAGCTGCTGAAGTGATAAGAATGTTACATTGATCACCGAAGAGAGGGAGAGGATCCAGTAGCATATGGAGCTTGATGATGAGGTCGGTGGTGAGGTTGTCACCAAAGTGGATCACTACAGAGTGAAAGAGGAAGAGAGGGGCTTTTTGAACCTGGTAGAGAGTATGCTTTTGAGGGCAACAACGGAGCTTTCTTTTCCTGGTGCTGATGATGAAGGATGAGGGAGAGGAGAGACTAGGCTAAAGGATGATGTTGAAGAGTGAGAAGAATGTTGTTGAAGAGAGATAAGGGGAAGCAGATTCTCTTATGATCTCTTTTTCTCATTATCTCTCGTGAACTCATTAGGACTATTGATTAGAAAGATAAGAGAAAAGTCAAAGCATTATTGTGATTTTTCGGATTGATTGGATGGATATGATTTAAAGATTATGAAAAATAATAGTAAAAAAATGATGAGAGAAACCCAACCCGAGGTAAGGTTGATGGGGGGAAAAAACAGAGAGAATATTAGGTTGTGAAAGATTAGGATGAGGTGGATAGCAAGTGGGGCCCACAAAAGAAAAAGGCGGCAGACATTTAAAGGGAGTTAAAAGATGTGATATTTTTGCTTCCTTTGACAAACTTTATATATATATATATATATATATATATTTTTACCTAAGTATACATTTTTTTATATGACGAAGGGTTTCCCTTTCGAGGCTTAGAACGTAAAAATTTTTCTTTTCTTTCATGCTTGAAGTGCAAATGGTTTTCTTCTCACTCAAGTCAACATTTTGGTGCTTGGAGTTAGTTGTGAGCAATATTCGCCGTCATAGAGGAGTTGGTTATGATTGTTAATCGCCAGTGGGTAGCTACAGAATGAATCGGTTAGCTATAGAGTAGTCAATTTTATTTTTTATTTTTGTTTAAGTGTATGTATGTCATTTCCTTAGTTAAATTCTATATTTAGGTATTTCAAATATGATTTTGTTTTTAATTTCTGTTTTAGTTTCATTTTTGCTATTTTAGATTTTCTTTTTTTGTTTTGTTTGTTTGTTTGTTTGTTTTTTGCCATTTTGATTATTGGAATGAATTTCTGTCTTGGTTTCTGTATTCGCAGGTCATATGTCATAACCACATGGACTAATAAAAAATAAGCCCAATTTGTTTTTAAGAAAATTGTCACCAATATATCAAGGTTATTTGTGAACAACCATTATATATTTTCACATATATAACGGTTTTTTTAAACAACCGCGAAGTATATCAAAATATTTTACCGTTATAGATTAACAATCGTTAAATAAACTCATTTAATAACCAAAACTGATGTCAAATATTTTATTGTTCATGATTTGAACTGTAAACTATTGTGAACTATTAAAATATCAAATGATGTTATATATTAATACTCTGCTGCTAAAATTGGACATGAATGTAGAGAAGTAAGAACAAAAGATTTAAGTCCTAACACTGTAAATTCCCTATATCCTGAAGAGTTATATCTGAATGATGTTTCCAATTCTCATTTAACAATCCAAATGAACGATGCTAAGTTAATCCTATTATTGCCAACTGACTTATCAAAATTAGTTTATTCCAACTAGGGGTGGATATGGGCAGGGTTGGGTAGGACGAGATCCCAACTTGATGTCTGGCCCGAAGGATGAATGATCTACATTTTGTAGCTCGATTCCCGACCATACCCGATAAAAGCTCTAACCATTTTGGGCAAGACAAGGGCCGGTTGGGTAGGGCAAGCTTAAACTTTAAATACATTCAATGATTCCACATCTTGAGATATTTCAAAATAAGTCTACAACTCAAGTTTTAAAATTTGAAAACTACCATACGTCTTAACAAATATCCATATTTCAAGAATTAAACAATATCCATAGTCCATTATGAAGAAGACAACAAAATGATTGTAATTAAAGCGGTGAAGTCCAAGTGGTTTGATCAATCTCCCCACAGTTGATCAAATAATGAAGCATTTGTGGAAAAAAGAAGTAACTATAACATATATACTTATTGGGCGGGCAAAATGGACAGGATGGCATACCTTACTTGATCGATGGCCTTGCACACAAAAATGTCTAGCCCGATTGTGCTCAATTTTTTATGGGCTTCTTTTTTTAGGCTTGGATGGGCGCACCAGGCTCCTGGACTTCATAACCAACTCTACTTCCACTGCACTTATTGATACCAAAACCAAAATTAAAGCAAACTATAAATATCAAACATTAAATTAACCCTATTTTTTTAAAATCATATGATGCATAATAAAAAATAAAAATATGACATGGAAAAAAATATTTAACTTCAGCTATGATTTTAGATTTTCAAAAGATAAAACATTATGTCCTTATTCAAAACTTTTAAAAAGCCATTAGGTTCTTACTTAAACTTCTAAAAGTTAAGGATGTAATTTGTAACTGACCCAATCAGTTAAAAAAACAGAACATTAGGTCCTTATTTAAACTTCTAAAAGTTAGGGAGGTAATTTTGTAGCTAACGCAATTAGTTAAAAAAACAAAATTGTGTGAGACAATGGAAACTAATACTCCCTCCGGTCTTTAATATAATACATATTTGAAAAGTTGATATTGATCCTAAATGTAAGACATAGTTTTCAATCTTTTTCTAATTTACTCCTATTGATGGTCCCTCAACAAATTAAAGAAGAGAGGAAATTAAGGGAGATAACTAGGTTGTTTTAAAAAATACTTGTCATATTAACTAATTTAACTAATTTTTTTAATATAATTAAATTAGGTAAATATATCTTATATTAAGGAAGTAAAAAATGAAGGATTTTTTTTTTTTTTTTTTTTTTTATAAAGAAATTTTAGGAAAGGGATTGAGCTCACTTATAATCCAAGGGTAAGGCAAAGTCTTCCTTCTTCTTAGGTAATACTAATGTTGGGCAGGGCGAGCCGTCTATTACCCTCAGGTGTTTACTTAGTCACCCAGGAGTTAAAATGCCTCCCAGGTGCCTTAACCAACTTCGAGGATCGAAACCTCTCTCTTTGGTGAGAATGTCGACCCTTTGCAGTTGAACCCAAAGACGAGGGGGTAGAAACGAATGACATAGGGCGCTGAATATGCACAAACAATGGGAGAGTCCATTGGGCAGGATATTGATAGCTCTTTCACAAATACTATTATAAACTCTTTTTATTTAAAATATAGTTTGTCTTTTTATCAAAAAGAAATTGTGGGTTTGATAAGAAGTTGATTATTATTTTTATATTATAATATTGGTTGTAAAATAAAGAAATTAAAGAGACAAAAAAATGAAAAATATAGAACCATAGGAAAAGAATAATAATAGGAAAAAAATAGATACTAATAACAAAAAATTATTAGGATCAATTTGCTGCTAAAATTTCTTTGCTGGATGCTTCTCATCAATGATTAATCCTGTGATTAACGCATGAACTAGTATAGGCCCCACAACAACATAGACCAGGGGAGTTGCAAAAGGCAGAGCCTAGGTTGAGGCTTTTTTTCAAGCCACTTCTTCCCAATTTGACTCATTTCTTCCATCACCAATAATCGCCACACGAACAAACTCCATCTTTAAAATGATGATAGCGATTAACATCTCTCACAGAAATTTCTCTCTCTGTGATTTTTGATATGAACTTGATAGCAACATGGCAATCCTCACAGATCTTGAGATTCTTTGTTATCAGAATCCTCGCTCCCGGCGGTGTGCTTATGAGTCCAAATGCAATAGCTAGCCTTTCACTGTGACTGCACACCATGTGAGTTTTCTCATCTTCCTCAACATCATGGAAGACGGATCCAGTATCTGGCACATACCCAGATTCTCTCATCAGTCCTTCCAGCCTCTTCAGCTCTGCATATATTGCATCTGAATTTGGATGAGAAACATCCCCAGAAAGAAATGGATGGACTTTGTTTTTCACTTCAATCCAGCTACAAGCTGTGCTTTTCTTTATTCCTTTATCAATCATTAAATTCCTTAACCTTGCAACTCCTTCCCACTTACCTGATTGAGCATACATGTTTGATAAAATCACATAGTGTCCACCATCTTCAGGTTCTAGTTCAATTAACTTCTCCAATGCTAGCTCTGCCAATTCCATGTTCTTATGAATCTTGCATGAGTTCAGCAGAGCACCCCATATACCAGAGTCTGGCATTACCTTCATCTGTGTTATGAGGTCATAAGCCTCGTCAATTTGGCCACAGTGACCAAGAAGATCAACCATACATGTGTAATGTTGGACCGTGGGATTGATACAGTAATCTTTCACCATCATGTTGAAGAAGGCTCGCCCTTCATCAAGCAAGCCGCCTCGGCTGCAAGCTGCAAGAACACCAACAAAGGTGATGTGATCTGGGTGAGCCTCTTTCCTCATTTCCTCAAATAAGTCCAAAGCTTCAATGGCATGGCCATGCATGGCATAACCAGCAATAATGGCATTCCAAGATACAACTCTTTTCTCCCTTAGACGCTTGAACAAATTATGAGCGACATTTACAGAACCACATTTTGCATACATATCTAGTAAAGCAGTTTTGACCCTGTCATTGGAATGAAACCCATGTCTCCAACTAAATCCATGGATTTCCCTTCCATGAGGAAGACAAGAAATGTCAGCAGAAGATGAAATCACAGTGACAAGAGTTGCCTCAGTAGGCTTCACACCTCTTGCCGCCATTTCACTGCACAAAGAGAGTGATTCATCAGCGTGTCCATTTTGAGCATAAGCAGCAAGCATGGAATTCCATAACACAGCATCTCTAACAACAATTTTATCAAACACTTGACGAGCATCTCCCACAGAGCCACATTTTGCATACATGTCAATAAGAGCAGCACCTACAAACACATCTGTCTCCCACCCAGTTTGTAACGCACATTCATGAATACTCCTTCCATCTGCAATCGCAGAAAGTGCAGAGCATGCCTTTAAAACAAAGGGGAAAGTAAAATTATCTGGCTTTAGCCCATGATCAAGCATCCGGTAGAAAAGCAATATCGCAGCTTCGTAGGGCCCATTCCATGCATAGCCCCGAATCAGAATATTCCACAAAAATAAATTCCCTTTGGGAATTCTATCAAACAGGTTCTGGGCATAGCATAGAGAGTTGCATACGGAGTAAAGATTAACCAACTTAGTGGCTAAATCTTGATCATAACCAATTCCCAATTGGCATATTTGGGCATGAATCTGTATCCCAGGTCGGATCGCCTTGCTAGCTATACAAGATTTGAGGAGAGACGCGTAGTGGGAGGGTAGTGGTTGTAGTGGATAAGAAGGATCAACTTGGAGTTTATGAGTAGAAGAGGTCAGCAGAGGCTTGGGGTAATTGGCAAATGAGTGATATGAAAACTCTCGGTAGAAACAAGGAGAAGCAAAGAAAAGGTTGAGGAGAGAGGAGAACGAAGACAAGGATGTCAAGTTTCTGTTGATCTTATTATGAATGAAGTAGAAAGTCATTTGATTTCTCAAAGAAATGACAACAAAAATTGAGCTGTTAATGAAGCTTTGGCCATATTGTCACAAGCTCGCAACCTAGATAGGACATGACTTAGACTTAAAGTGCCATTGTCGCATCAAATGCATGCCATAATCCCTGGTCAAAGACAATGTCAACTGCATTTTTATCAAAATACCATATAAAAAAAGTACTCAAATCCAACACCTTGGAAAGTATTTACCAATATAGTATAAAAGAAATTGTTCATGCAAAGAATGATTTTACTTTTAAGAAGAACTTGTTCACGTCAAGAACAAATTCATATCACAACCCCCCCCCCCCCCCCACTTGTGCGATGAGCGTGGCGGCACATCACCTTTTAAATGGAACTTTAAATCTAACAAGAACAATGAAAAATCTCAAATGAGAAGTTGTGAGATCGGACATAAGCTCAAGTGGTGGATGACATGTGGGAATATTGCATGAGTTGGGGAATCTTGCTGGGTTTGAGGTGAGAGAAAAAGTGAAATCATTCCCTAGGTGAGCCATTTCATTTTTCCATTAAACAAGTGGCTTGATGAGAGAGAGAAGGTGAACTCATTCTTGGCGTGAACAAGCTCCTCATATAAATGTAAAATCATTCTTGGTGTGAACGATTAGTATATCAGTAAATACTTTTTACAAATAGGTTGAGTAATTTTTTTACTGTCTAGAGTATTTTGATAAAAATGCCCAATGCCAACTGATCATTTTATAGATGAAAAACCTTATATATAAATTTATATTTAAAATTACAAGCCAAAGATTTTATACTTAAAACTAAAATATATCAATGATCATTGAATTGAGTGAAGTCACTTGATTTCCTTTAAGCATAACGGGAGCGCCATCCTAATCAACCTAACAATACACAAGTATAGAAATCGTTCACTGCAAATTTAACCTTTAGGATTCCTTATTAAGATGTTGTGGTTTAACATGTTGACAAATAAGCCATCTCTAAAGCAAGTATGGCACAAATAAACATGCAACCAATGCAAAACATAAGAAATAGTGATTATGCTACCTTTTCCTTTCCCCTTTCCTGATATCTTCAGGTGGAATACGGCATATATCAACAACTATAATTTATACACGTAGAGGACAGGTTAATTTACTTATATTGATACACATTATTGGCAAATAAATTTCCCCTATGCCCTAAAATCTAATTCTCAATAAGCATTCTTTGTTATTTTACTTTGATTTTTCCACTTACTTGTACTTTGTTTTAAAATTCTTTCCTCATGCCACTCCTACCTAATTTCATAAGAATTTCGTTTCAAATCTTGAAATTATAAAATTCCAGCCCTTATCTCAAACACTTCCCTTGGCTGAGACATGCAGATAAATGCGTAAATCCCCACTTGTGTGAATAATGTTTCTAAACCAGTAGTCTTGACACTCCCCTACACAATTTTCCATCATAAGTTCATTGGAAGGCTCAATTTGAGCAAAACTTGTCTCTTACGGGCTCAAAAGGATGCTAGCCGAACAGGGGAATGGATAAGAATTCATGGAATTTAATACTATTTCCCTTGAACACACCTTAGGAGCTTCTACTATTGAATTAGGTGCAACAAAATAATTCAGAACTCTTATTCCTTACTCTTACATCTCAAATAGTGGCATTTGTCTTAAATTTATGCCTTCAATTTCAGATTCAACAATCATTCATCTTCATACAACTACGTTGGCACTTGGTTATCTTAGTCCCCCCAAAGTTTGGACAGCCCCTTTCATGGGTTCTGAAATTATTTTCCATACTTAAGACAATGTTTACTTTATCATTCTAAAGTCTCAAAGAATATTTTAATCTTTTGAAATACTCGCTAGGCATTGAAAAGTATTAACCAACAAACTTTAATAAGTTTCTAGCTTACAATCTCAAACAGAACCATATGAAGGCATTTAATCACATACATTGCTTTATATCATCTCTACAATCTCTAACTCATATCTATATATGTTTGCTTCACTTGAATATAATTTATAACATGCAGTATAATATTAAAACAGTAAGGGAAGTTTAATCAGTTTCAGTTCCTAAATTTCAACTTCATTAGCATAAATTTAATCATCATTTAAATGCCACTAACTATGGTTTATATAGCTAAGTCACCTATTTATCATAAGGAAGCATCAACCAGAACTTTTGCACAGCTTCACAAGTCATAACCTCAAAAATTCACTTCAACAACCACAGCAGCTCATGCGCGTGTGCATCAGAGTATACGTGTATTTATCATTTTCTTTTTCTTCTCTTCTTATCTAAACCAACGCTATACACTAGAACAGAGAGCATCTAGTTTGAAATCACCTCCCTTCTCATCAAAATCAACGTGCACAAACACACACACATATCTGCATCATATAACTCATTAGGCTATACCCATTTATTTTAATTCCATAAGGCGACAACAACAACGCCACTCACACTTCGAAAAGCATGCCAAGGAACTCGAACAGCAACATTCAAAAGCATGCATTCTTATACAATCCCATAACTCTCTCATACAAGCTTTAATCTATGCCAGACCATACCCATCTCACAAAGTAATTGACTTCTCCCTCAATCGAACCAGATGTCAATCGATATAATAACCCCAAACAACAACGATTGAGCAAAATGAAGGTGGGAGAAGATTTAGGAGACTTACTTTAGTCAAGGATTAAACTTGCATTTGGGAATGGGGCCGCACTATTCCTCCTCCTCCTCTCCGTCCCTACGAGCACTCTCAGGGCTTCTCTCACTCCCTCAAGAGTCAAGCGTTCTCTTCGTTTCTTCTGATGCCTCCGGCAAAACTGCGGAGGATGTGTTACGGTGTGAGCCGGAGTACAAGCGTCATTGGACTATTTTGCCCTTCTAACATAGTTTTAGCTTTTTGCACATTCAAAGTCCTTCGAACCAGATGCTCATATATTGGGGAAAAATCAAATAAATGGGGCCGCCTAAAAATTAATCATCGGAGGATGTGTTACGGTGTGAGCCGGAGTACAAGCGTCATTGGACTATTTTGCCCTTCTAACATAGTTTTATTTTGCACTTCGTCCTTAGCTCATATATTGGAAAAATCAAATAAACCCTAAAAATTAATCATCAATACAGGATTTTTTTTTTTGGGTTAAGGTGCATTTTTGCCCTTAAAGTATGCACCCAGGAGCAATTTTGCCCCTAAAGTTTTCGGCGTAGCAATGTTGCCCCTCCGTTAAAACCCTGAGATGGTTTTTAACGGAGGGGCAACATTGCTCTAATCGTTTTTAAACTGTTTTTAAAGTATCTTGACGTTGGAGGCGAAATTGCTACTTTTTAACGTAGCAACATTTTATTGATAACATTCACTCAAAATGCACTTAAAGTAGATTATAGTCATCATAATGCTACATGTTTTCCTAGTATTGAGGACACGTGGATTTGTGGCACTTTGAGTGCAAACGTTTGTGTTATGTATTATTATTACTGAATGTTATCCATGTTGTGAATATCTATCATATATTGTTTATACTTTACATATGAGGTTAATAGATACTATCTTAATCAAATGTTGTCCTGTAATCAGGATCGGAGGGAGTATAAAATTCTGTATTTTATTTTCAACCATAAACGATGCCAACCAGGGATCAGTGGATGTTGCTTACAGGACTCTGCTGGCACCTTATGAGAAATCAAAGTTTTTGGGTTCTGGGTGCAATATGGTCGCAAGGCTGAAACTTAAAGGACTTGACAAAAGGGATCACCAGGAGTGGAGCTTGCGGCTTAATTTGATTCAACATGGGGAAACTTACTAGGTCCAGACATAGTAAGATTGACAAACTGAGAGCTCTTTCTTGATTCTTTGGGTGGTGGTGTATGGCCATTCTTAGTTGGTGGAGTGATTTCTTTGGTTAATTCTGTTAATGATGAGACCTCAGCCTACTAACTGACTATATGGAGGTGACCCTCCGGGCTAGCTTCTTAGAGGGACTATGGCCATTCAGGATGTTACAATTGGTATTAGAGCCAGATTCTGGTCTTGTGGGATATCTCTTAGCTGCAAACGAGCTTTTCGTTCTATGCATTACTATCAATTTGTTAATGATTTACTATGGTGATGATTGGAGTGGTCTTTTCAAGGTCATCACAAGTTATGGTCTTGGTGGGTCTTCCTTGGTAAGCCTCTCTACCACGTATCTCATGAGAAAATCAAACTCCATCACCATGTCATTTATCTGCTCAATACACTCTCCGTTTTCACTATTATAGCCACAAGTAGTGAGGTGCACAACCAATATATCAAGGTCGCATATTTGTAATACATAACTCAATAACATATGTTATATCTTCTACCTCAAGAATAATGTTTAGTCGGTTCAAAAACGTGAGTGCGCATTAAATATATTACCCAATATATATAACCATATGTTTACTCGAGTCAACTAAATCATTTGAAAATTTGTTTCCAAATCTATGCTCGGGTAAAAAACAATGGGCTCGAGTCAAATACAATGAGCTTGAGTCAAGGACTTCAGTTTTGAAAACAAGTTTAAGTCCACAAAATATGAATTAAGTCAAATAGCACAAAACATTGACCTATTTTAGCCAATCCAAATTTAAGGGGAAAAAATAATAATGATTTTTATTCCAAAGCCCTATAGTTGTATAATTTTAGTCCTCATCCTTCTTCTTTCTAGTCAAACCCTAACTACCAAGGGGAAAAGGACGATAAGCAAGTTGATAACTCAGTTTTGCCAGATCGTTTAACAAAACAAGAAAAGAAAAAGGCAATATGATCGATAATTAGGTTGGGAAAAATCTTGGAATCTTTGACTACCAAAGAAAAATTAAATTTATCCAAATTTTCAAAAAGAAAAAAATTGTTACATGTGTATCCACGAAGGATTGAAAACGATCACTCAACAAAGAGTTTGGATTAGAACAATGATCATGCATTAATTTACAAAGTAATAAGAGAATCATTGCAAGTATTTTATAAATTCTCAAGAGTTCTAAAATTTAGCTAGTTTGAAGGCTAGAAGGCAAAGTTTTAATGAACATTATTATCTGATTTATCAAATTCTTATAAACAAATTAATTCTAGTTAACAAGTATTTGTCTTGCTTAATTATTGGATTGAAACTTTTGCAAGTTGGCTTCTGATTTTGCAATTTGTAGAATTTATCTTCTAACCAAGTATATTGGATCAGAAATGATTATCTTGAATCTAGTCAATTGAACTTGGTGAAATTCTAAAAGTACAAAATCCAATTGGTATGATTGAGAAATTAAATGAAGGTTGGGGGGTCACAAAATACAAAGTGTGGGTCATTTAACTCAAATTTTACACAGAACTTATATAGCTTTCACTTTTAAATATATCTATTATTAAGCTTAATTCTATGAAATGTGGAACTTTTATATCAAATCAAGTTCACGTTATTATATGACTATTGTTTGACACTCCCTCTCTTAGTTTTAATATCGGTGCATGAGTGATAGTTCCTATCATTGTTCCATGCATCACGTTATAAGATTCATCGAAATGTCATTTCTTAAAGGCTAAAAACATGCTTATTTTTTTCATTATCTTGAGGAAAAATTTTGGTCACCAAAAATTTTTGGCACTGTAAACGCGAACTTGATTTGATATAGAAAGTTCCACATTTCATAGAATTAAGCTTAATAATAGATATACTTAAAAGTGAAAGCTATATATGTTTTGTGTAAAAATTGAGTTAAATGATACATGTTTATGTCATTGTCATGAGTTTACTTCAACTTACGAGTTTGACACGAATATGCTATAATAAATGGGATCAATTATCTTTCTTTTATATATAGATAAAATAGGAAGTATAAACACTACAAAAACATATTAAGTTTGATAAGACATCTAGAATAAAAGTGAAAAAGAATAGTAATAAATATTAAAAAGCAAGATACACATACATATATACATATATGTATGTATATGTATATGTATATATCTATGTGTGTGTGTATATCCATACACACAATGTTTCTCCAATCAAAGTCATCAATTTCTAATACTTATCAAGTATTGAATCTACAGCCATCCAAACCTTCTTCGTCAATTGCTTCCATTTCTCTAACTCCTAGGCCCTTTTTGGTATACGGATTCGGAGGGAAGGGAAAGGAACAATAGCAAGTTCCTTTGTTTGGTACACATTTTGGACAAATCTTCCTAGCGAAAGACTAATCGAACTGTCTAGTAGCCGGTTCCCTCTGAAGTTTCCCTCAGGATAGCTGGAGCTCAAGTTCAAGTTCTCTCGGTTAAAGCCAATGATTAGAGGCATCGAGGGCGCAACGCCCTCAACCTATTCTCATAATTTAAATAGGTAGGACGTCGCGGCTGCTCCGTTGAGCTGTGCCATGGAATCGAGAGCTCCAAGTGAGCCATTTTTGGTAAGTAGAACTGGCAATGCGGGATGAACCGGAAGCCGGGTTATAGTGCCTAACTGTGCGCTAACCTAGATCCCACAAAGGGTATTGGTTGATTAAGACAACAAGATAGTGGTCATGGAAGTCGAAATCTGCTAAGGAGTGTGTAACAACTCACCTGCTGAATCAACTAGCCCTGAAAATGGATGGCGCTGAAGCGCATGACCTATACCCGGCGTAGGGGCAATACTAGGCCCGATGAGTAGGAGGGCGCGGCGGTCGCTGCAAAACTTGGGGCGCGAGCCTGGGCAGAGCGGCCATTGGTGTAGATCATGGTGGTAGGCAAGAAAAGATGGGTACCTAAGACTTGATTCTTTGTGTCTTCCAGGTTTGTCAAAGAGCATCACAATCCAACAAATGACATATTGACAGTGGATGCTCTAGACACATGACGGGGGATCAATCCAAATTTTTAACAATCAAGCCAAAGGATGGTGGTAAGTGATGAGTACTATTTATGCCATGTTTTCCCTACACTGTGTGACTGTTTTGTGAGTTGAATACGAGCTTAAAAGCATGTTATCTGAGCAAATATGTCATAATTCACTCATGTAGGGAAATGTAGGATACATCTCATAAGTCACAACAAATGCATAAATATCCTATACATGTGCATAAGAAGAAGGCAAGCTTAAGATTTATTATGAACGCACATAGCACTGCTGATACAATGCTATAGCATCGAGTCGGCCATATCAAGTGTAATACAATGCAACTCATATGCTATAGCAAAGTAAAGGAAGCAATGCTGTGCACCGCATATTCTAACTTTTCCTTGAGGCTTTTTCAGGAATTAAGTGTAGGTTGATGGACGGACGTTAGTTCATATTAGATTGTCAACGGATTGGAATAGAAGATGTGGAGGATCGGAGATTTAGTTTTTGAGAATCCCACGGAATCAACAGAAGCAATCTATCAAATTTGGAAAGTTGAATCAGTTGGACCTGACAGATTTGGAAAGGCCCAGATCACTGAACTTACACCACAAGTAAACCTGACTATAAAAGGAAAAGATGGTTAACCCTAAAAGTGGTCGAGTCATGGAGAGCTAAAGAACATTTCTATTCGGCCAGACTCGAAAGAAGAGGGAGAGAAGCACTAAGCACGAGAACTCTAGGAGAACCCAATTCCTTTCTTACAGTAAGACAGAGACAAGAAGACGTGGAGTTGTCAAGTGACAAGCCTCTCCTACGCCGTCGAAACCTTCACTAAGCTTTCTGTTTTTCTTTTATTAATTTTAGTTAATCTTTTGTCATAGGCTATTTTATTGTGGTTTGTTTAGTGATTCCCTCATTAGTCATGAACTAAACCTCTTGTGGCTGAGTGAGGATGAATTCTTGAGTGTAGAATGAACCCAGATTGCTAGTACTTAATTTTATAAATTCAGTTTGTTTATCATTATTCTTAATTCCTGTCGGTTAGGGGAAGCTAAGAGCTAGATCGGTGGCCTCGGCTTACTAGAAGGGAGTAGAGGTTAGACATCTGATAAGTAGTGTTTGCTGGGCAAGTTGGTGTAAGGCTTAACCTATCATTGTAGGCCTCAGGCATGGGTCTGCCGTTCATAACCTTAACACCTTGATTTGAAAAGATAATCTTAACTAGAAAATTGCCATAGGCATATGGGAGAAGTATAGCTTAGGTTGTACGTATAGGACGTGAAAGCTTCTGTATAACATAGTGGTGGGTTAAGTGGATAACGTTGTGAAAGGCGGCTATGCTGTAGCATTGTGGAAGTTGTGCAACATAACTGCTATAGCAATGCGTTAAAGCAACTGGGGGATTAATGCACTTAGGATGAAATCTGATGCTTATATCTTTTACTGATATCTTCTTACGACTACGATCCGTTGTTATTTTCTATCTTTATTAATTATAATCACAAAATCCCAACTTATTTTACTTTCTTTACACAACTGTTTGCGTGAATCTATGTCATCATCGGTATCTCAGTCTCTGTAGGACGATACTCTACTTACTCTTTATTACTTGTTTGATTGGTTCACTTGCCAACAAGGAAATCGACCAACAATAAGGTAACTTTTGGTGGAAATCAATCTGACAGGATTGCTGAGATTGGTGAAGTTGGAAGTAATGATGGACCTCAAATAAAAGATGTCTACCTTGTGGAAGGCCTCTGCCAAAACCTCCTCCGTGTGAGTCAAAGCACAGACAAAGGTAACTTAGTTATCTTTGATTTTGAGGAATGACTGATTGTTAGCAAGGATGATCTGCCCTTGGACAAAATCAATTTGAAAGATTATTCGGGGCTCTAGAGAAGGTAATTGCTATACTCTAAATCTTCCTAGCAATAGCTTTATTTCTGAAAATTGTTTTATTGATAACTTGAATGAGAGTTGGCTGTGGCACAAGCGATTAGCTCATATCAACATGTTTCAACTGACAAGTTCCTGAAAAAGGATTTGGTTATTGGTTTACCAAAACTTAGTTTTAAAAATTACATGATATGCGATGCTTGTCAAAATCTCGCCCACCAATTATTCTCAAAATATTAAGTAGGTTGAATTAATCAGTGTGTGCTAGGCGAACTGCCATATATTAAACCACCATTAATATTTATGCTTCCCCCCACACACACACACACATTTCTCAAATAGATATATTGCTAATGACAAGAATTAAACAAGTGATCAGAAGATATCAGTTTAAAAGTAGGCTAAGATCGGATTTCATCCTAAGTTGTGTCATTCTCCCAGTTCGCATACAATGCGTTGCTATAGCAATTATGTTGTGCATAGCTTCCGCAATGCTACATCATAACCGCCCTTCACAATGTTATTCAGTTAACCCAACACTATCTTATACACAAGCTACCGCAATCCTGTAAGTACAATCCTCGCTCTACTCTCCCATATTCCTATGCCGATTTTAGGTTTAGTCTGTCAGTTTAAACCTAGATGTTTTTGGTTATAAGTGATAAATCCATTCCTGACATCTACAATTTAGGTCAAGTCGTGCACGGGCTGGCCCAGCAAACACTGTCTAACAAAGGTCTAACCTTGACCCTCGTCCGGTAAGCTAAGGCCACTGAGATAGCCCTTAGTGTCCACTAACCGGCTATGAACGGGCCTAAATATGTGAGGGGCCTTGCCACCTAATGTTCAAAATCGGTACATATGAAGGGCTTAAAATATCAGCCTAAAACCAGCAAAAAAATTAAGATCACATAAAGTTATAGTATTTTAACTCTTTTGATTTGTAATAATGTCTTAGATCGATGACAAAGCTCTTATAATGGTTAGGGAACATCAGGTGGTGGACAAGAGATTGCTGTGAAGTGATTCACAAAATTCTCACCAAGGAGTGAAAGAATTCAAGAACAAAGTTATGTTGTGTGCCAAACTTCATCATCAAAATCTTGCTAATGTTCTTGCTTTTTGCATTCAAGGAGAGGAGAGAATGCTTATTTATGAATACATGTCAAATAAGAGTTTGATGGATTCATTTACTTTTGGTTTGTATCTTCATTAGCAGTTAATTGTGTTGTGATAGGTTGGTTTTAAATTTAGCTTTATCAAGTGAATTTCATCAATTTGGTATGAATATTATATTTTAGGAATATATCTTTATGATATTATGATTTGATTAGATTAGATTATGATAGATTTTAAGGTTAGGGATATTAATTTGCCTATATAAAGGCCTCTAAAATACATGAGAAAATATTTTTTGTTTTCTTTTTGGTAAATCCCAAAGATTACTACTATTTATAATATTATACAGTAATCCTCTCCAAAAGGGTAGAGGAGCAAAGAGGGTGAGGAGCTTTACAAGAGCAGAGTCTTCATTGTGGCTATTACAGATATAGTGGTAGATTGGCAAAGGAGCAAGGGCAATTGCACTTGGTGTGGAGTATAGTCAATGACCATACATACCAGAGGAGTTCATCAAGTATATAACCTTGTATGAACAGGATTGTAGTGTATGGGCATAAGGCATTGAAATACTGGGCTTTTGGAATAAGATCAGTCTTATTAAACAGAAGGTGGAGCCAAGAGTATAGATGTTCGTTGGCATATCTTTGGAAGTCTGTGAAAGAATGAAGGTCTGCATCTGGAGGAGGGGTAATTGTTTTTCTGTAGTAAGTCATGGGGATATGAGAATGAGTTTCTGAGACAGTGAGAATATAGAGAGGTTTAGAAGAGAGAATTTGAGGAGGGGGAGATTTCTATGGCCTGGAGAGGAAGTCTACAAGGATGTCTTGAGGACCTTTCAAGTGCTCCACTGAAAATTTATAACGAGAGAACCAGTCTTTTTCACCGAAGTAGCTGGGCATCTTTGGAAAAGATGTATTGTCCATTTCTACAATAAAGTAGGGGCTTAGATGAAAGCTAAATTTTTCAATACCTCGCTTTACATCAAGGATTTCTTTGTAGTTAGCATAATAATGCTTTTACGAGTCTTCGAACTGGCCACTAGCATGCCCACAGTAATGTCGTACTCCATTAACTTCCTCAAGAAGTATTGCACCCCAAAAGTCATCACTAGCATCAGTTTACAAAATCCTTTGTCCTTGATCATGGATTTTGAGTGGTGGAGGATTTTGTGCAATTATTTTAAGAGTAGCCACAACTTCTATCTGGATGGAAGACCATTCTGGTGGACTCTTTTTGAGCATCTTAGATAGGTGGCTAGTATGATGTGACAGTTGAGGGATAAAATCTTTGAGAAAATTAAAAATTTTGAGAAATTGTTGAATTTGTTTTTGAAAGATTATCATCAGGGAATTTGAGCAAATCCTGGGCAATGTGTGGACCAGGACTATATTTTCCATTTTTGAAATGCATTCCAAGAAAATCAACTTTAGTAATTCTAATATCAGTTTTCTTGGAGGACAGCATAATACCATGTTGAGCTACAATCTGATAGAATTGGGCCAGGAGTAACTTGTGATCTGCTTCAGATGTTGAGAACAAGAGAATATCATCAATATAGATAAGAGCATTATTGATTATGGGTTCAAATATCTTGATCGTGGCCTTTTGGAACAGTGATGGAGCAACGTTGAGTCCAAAGGGCATTACGGTCCATTGATATTGAGCATTAGGTATGCAAATTGCGGTTTTGGCCCTGTCTTGTGAATGGATCCCAAGTTATCAAAAACTTGCTTTGAGATCAAACTTTGAAAAGACATGGGCTGAGCCTTTTAATTGGGCAAACAAGGCTGTAGGCTTAGGAAGAGGGAATTTGTCATCTTGGAGAAAATGATTAGGAGGCTTACAATCAATGGCAAGTCTCTTTTTTCCTCTTTTGATTTTAGATCCTTTTTCAACATAAAATGCCTGACTGACATGCCCATTTAGATTTTGTTGGTTCAATAAGGCCTTATTTAAGCAGTACAGAACACTCTTCTCGAGTTAACTTCAAATTGTCTGGATTCATACCCAGATGAGAAGCCTTAGTTGGATTTATATCTTCATTCCTTTTGAAGGGAAGGCTAATGAAGAAATATGCATTTTTCCATAATGGAGAAGGACATGGGAACTGATCATGACTGTCAGCACAGTATTGGAGCAATTGATCTTTAATGTCCGAATATTGTGATGGAGCATTCTGCAGCTCATATAGAGAAGGAATGTCTGTCCAAGGACTGAAATTGGATTTCCACCACATTCCTTTGAGGAGTATTGTTAGGTTCTTGGTATGATAAAAAGCATCAAAACCAAGACGAATATCTTTTCCTGGGAGATCACTTCCTAGTACTTTGATCTTCAATGTACATCCTGGGAAGAATTTAATACCAATTTTTCTTTTGGTAATCAAATCAATCTTGAATATTTTAGCATCACAGTGAAGAAATATTGGTTATGAGGTACCCATTCTTCAGGAGGAAGAATATGGGGTTTTATTACTGTATGAGAAGAGCTTGTGTCAAAAAAGGCTATAGCGTAATGGGTTTGGAATATTTTTTTGGTAAAACTTGGACTTGTATATTTGGTAATGGATCTTTGACATTGACTTCAGGTTTAGAATTCAATGATCCTAAACATCCAATGAAAGGTGTAGACAAAGAGTCTGTTGGAGTAAATTGATTGTTCCAGAAGAGTAACTTTCTTCTTCTGATTCATCATTATCAGATTCAGAATAAGATGAGTCTGTAGATTCCTCATGAAAAGGAACAACATATTGAGTCTCATTATCTTGCTCATCTTGTTCTTCAAGATAATCTTCAACATCAGCTCTGTTATTTGAGATCATTAGAATCTTTTGGAGTTTTTGAAGCATCTTGATATCTCTTTTGGTCTTTCTAGGACAATTCTTCTCAAAATGTCCTTTCTTCTTACAGATAAAACATCTAGATCCTTTTGAAAAAAGTTTTCTTGATTTAAAGAATCTAGTCATCTTTTCGTGTCCTGTTCTTCTGGATTGCCTATGATTTTTCTGGAGGGGTCGAGAAGAATGGCGATAATGAAACTTCTTCTTTGTCGGACAATAGCAGTCTTTATGATCTTTGCATTTGATCTTCAAGTAGGGTTTCTTACATGCTTGTTTGAACTTTGAGGCTCCCTTTTGCATATCCTTGAAAAACTTGTGTTGTTCACGAAGTTTATCTAAAGCGGCAAGAGCAAGTTGATAGAGTTCACCAATTGAAATATCAGAGATGTCTCTTCAAAGAGCATGGATATTCCTGTTCAGTTCTGAATGAAGTTCATCAGGAAGTGAGGCGATAAATGTGAGTCGAAGATTGACATCATTACCACCATTCAACATGTGGTATTTCTTCATCATTCTTTGATAATGAATCTAAAGGTCTTTTCTTTTCAATGAGCAACATTTCATTTCAAAGAATTCTTGTTTCTCTCTTTTCTAGATGATATTAAAATCACCAATAAACTCTTTATGGATAACACCAAGGAGATTAAAGCATCCGGTACTTGAACCACTTGAAGTTTTTGGCATGGAGACATGTTATGGAACCAGTCTCTAAGTGTACTAGTGAATATGGAAACAAATTCTTGTAATGCTTGTCTCAATGGAATTCCTTAAGTAGTGATCTGTAAATCAGTCCAGGCACTAAATTCTTGAAGAAGGAATCTCCAATCTTCATAAGGAATATCATCAAAAGTGAACCACGAGCCACTAGTAGGCTTATAGTTGTTGTCCAGTCTTTGAGGAGGATCATCTAGGTGTTCAACAAATGATTCATCTACTTCTTCATTGGTTGAACCATAGCTATTCTTGAGATGTTAGCAACTTCAGTATCAAAATATTCTCATGAGGAATTATCGATTGAGATTCGTCTGAACTAGATGAACCTTGGAGAGGGGTAAAAGGATTAGGGATTTGAAGGATTCCCATAGTATGGGTATGAGGTGTTGGAATGTGGTTTGAGATAAGGATATTGTGGTGGTAACAGTAGAATATGTTGGTGGTTGTATGGCTTGGGAGGAGTCAGCAGCCTGCTTTTGCTTTTCTTGGGATGCAGGTGCAAGTGTAGAGGTATTAGAAAAAGGTTCATTTATCTGGATACCTTTGGAACCTGAATGTGATCCTGGGTCATAGGATTGAAAATGGGTAAAATAAGGTGGCCTTGGTCTAAAGTGAGAGACAAATTGAGTTCTTGGCTATGGTTTAGCTTGTGAAGAAGATTTTGGCAGTGACAATTGAGCAAACAATGGATAATTAAACTTGAATTGCTTGTTATAGTTTGCTTCTTCTGGGTAGGAGGTAGGAGAAGAAGGGAACAATAGTGGTGGGATTTTGGATAATGAGGGATAAGGTTCATATATGACCTGAGATTGTTTCTTGGCCATATCTAGTTCAATTTCCTTAAGATCTTGCTGAATAGCTTGAAGCTCAATTTCTTTTTGTTTGAACTATGATCCCATGATCCTCTTTCGATAAAAGCTTTGAGTTCTACATCTAGCTTGAGAGCTTGTTGTTTCTGATGGAGATACAGAATTTTCACTTCTTCAGATAATTGATCAATCTGATAGGCTAATCCATATGTCTTAGTAGTCAATGAGTCAAGCTTAGAATCAATCTTTTTTAACGCCGTGTTTTGGCAAATTGCATTTTGGGTTTGCCAATTGAAAACTTCTTCAGCAGGTGTGGATTGATAATTACCCTGAGCATCAACTGTATTTGGAACAATATAGGGTCTAGCAGATACCCTAGTACTTTCATTGTATTTCCTCTCAAGAGGAGGAAAATCTTGCTCATATTGATTGAGCATAGCAAAATAGGAATTGGTTGGACAACAGTTGGAGTTTGAGCAAATGGTTTGGTAGCCTTGCTGGATTAGCATCAGGGAAGTATTTTTGAACAAGATCATGGTGTCCTTTCTTTAACATCAATTCAAATAGAGACATATCCTTTGATGATCTTTCTGGTGGAAGGCGGTTGCCATCGACGGGTAAAACACCATGTAGAAACAGGTTGTGAAGAACCATAGTCATCATCATCAAATCGTTTGGAAGTATGAGATCTACAAGGAGTTCTTCCAGAAGACTTGTTCTTCTTGGCCTGTTTAAGATCATATTTACAAGGATATAATCCTTGTTCATCATCAGAATCTTCCCACCATTTTGGAGTGTCACATTCACAATCTGGATCACATATTCTTGAACCGGAACATCCCATAAAAAATGGCCATTTACATGTGAAACGTAACATGGCTTGGCATCTTGGTTCACGAAGCAATAGGAGGATCTTTTCTAGAGGGCGTGTAGGTAGGTATATAAGAGCTAAGAGTCTTCTCAAAGGATGTGGATCTGTCGGACCAAAAACACCAGGCCTTGAAAAAATAGTCTACGTGATACAATGAGAGTTTTTGGATTTTTGGTGGAATAATGGTATGGACATATGCTTTAGTTCTATGGAAAAGCCTTTCATAATTGCTTATCCATTCTATTGGCATTATTTGGGCAAGTTCTTCTTTGGGAATTTGGTGAGGGATCCAAATGATAGAGGTATCATTAGCCCTTGTTTGAAATTGCAACAAGAGCATTCATTTGTGGAGTTTGGGAGGTGAAGATCAAGAGCATGATTTTGGAGACGATATATGATATGGTGGTGAAGTGTAGCCATGATGGCTTGTGAATTTTGTTCAGCTCTTGTGATTTGAATTTGAACTTGCAAACGCCTTGGCAAGATCTTATAAAAGAGGCTAACATTGTAGTTAGGCTGGATAGTCAGAATAACACTACCATTGCTAAGAGTGGTAAGAAGTGCACCAATAAGAGCATCTGAGTATCTCTGATAAGTTGAGTCTAGGAGAGCCACTTTAGCAGTAACAAGGAGTCCTTTTCTTCCATGAAGAGTGAGGACTAAACAAACAACACCAAAAGGGAGATTGGTAAACCCTAAGATTTCCAGAGATCAATAATATTAGGGGAGATCTCAATCGTGGAATACTGCTCTTGGGGAGATGCATGAAGAGTACACTATTCTAGTCTTGTAGACTGAACAACTTCTTTAGCATGAGGCCTTCTGGTTCTGATCAGTGTTATGATAGAACTGGTAAAAGTGTTGTTTCTGTGATAAACAGTGTTGTTTCTGTGATAAACACTCTATGGACTGAGAAGAGGAAGATCAATATTTTCTATATGAGGATCAAATGATGAGTAACTTCTATGAGGTTTTCTACTTTGCTTGCTAGAGTTATTTTCATAGTAGGTGTAAGGGATCTAGGAATAAAAGGTGAAACTAGAGAAGTGGAAGGATCAAAAGTCGAAGATCTGGCTTCACTCATGTTTTTAGAGAATGTTTCCTACTCACCTTAGTTCTAAACATATTAGCATCATTTACAAAATTTATTTGTCTCGATACCATACCGGAGGGTGGATGTATTAGGATCCAAATGACTGTGTTGTGTCAAAGACACACCCTAGTTAAGTGCTTGGGATAGCAAGGACACAGACACCAACAAAGTCATTGGGACCATGATCTATCCTATCTGACGACTAAAAAACCCAAAAGTCGATAAATTGAAAATTATCATACTAAAACCATACTTGTAGAAGAAATCTTTAGATGAGGTTAGGATCCGGTGGACAGTTAGAGCTTTCTTGGGTCTTACCTCTTGCCCATATGCTCCAGGACACTTTAGGATCCAAGCCTCATCCAAAGGCACATAATACTGGCACATTTAGTGTGCTGATTTTCAATACTCTCTCAAATACTTTTATTAAAATATTTTAGGCCAAAAAATAATATCTAACTACTTTTCTTGAAGTCTTCAAGAAAATATGCCATTAACTCCTGAAAATATAGCTTTATGATTATGTGTAATATGTGTAACTCTTTTTGATATTTTTATAAACTTTTATCTTCTAAAATAATTATCTATCATTTTCATTATATATTTAACATTTATATTAAAAAATAATAAATATGAAGACAAAAGAAAGGGAAAATCCCAAGAAAATACCACTTGAACTTCAAAATCTCAAATATGTGATTTCACAACAAAACGAGTTGTCAATTATTTTACTGTTCTAGTTAACTCCATTACTGTTGTTGCCAATAGGATTTTGAAGTTCAAGTGGTATTTTTATGTTCATTTTCCCTAAAATAAATTGTTACATTGATTTGCACGGTTTATTGCCAAACTTATATTTTTCTTATGTAACTATGAACTAGAGGCTTCTTGTCAAACCCATTAATATTTCGACATCTATTAGAGTAATAATGTATAGCTCAGTGGGAGAACAAAAAATAGCATAAACATATTGATATAAAGTATTTGATTACATAATAGGAATTCCCACAGGGTTTGTACATAATATTTACAAATCCCAAAATTGTATCATACAATTGCAGATAACCAATGTCAATATTTGAATTGGATCGGAACCTTCAGTTGCTAGTATCTATTATCTTGCCGTTGGCGTCTCGTTCGCTTTGCTGATCACATCCTAAATTTGTGGAAAGGGCTGAGATTCATACGAATCTCAGTAGTAATAGTTAATCATGACATAGAATGCATACATTGAATATGGTAATCAACCATCAAACATACATACAACACATTCAACATTCAGAGATAAACATGATATGCATCATTGACTACAATCATAGGACCCACTGGTCCTTTCCCACAGCACTGGATATTCAACTGGGCTTAAGCCCTTCTCATCTGAATGCTTAATAGGTTTCGTGACCGAAAGACCTACTAGTCCACTAGACCCTAATGCCTATCTCAAGTTCACAACACATATAACACCATGATTCACACAAGCATATGAAAGCGTACATAGTATGTGAGAGAAAAGTTACTACTTGATGTCTTTCCAATTTTTGAACTAATTCTCAGTCCTTTGGTCGTCCTGGGCAGGCATCAAATCCTATAATTATACATTCACATATGGATGAGTTATTACTTATCCAAATTATTCACTATCTTATAAGTCCTTTGTTGTCCTTTTATGGAATGTTAAATTTAGTGAGAGGCTACGAAGTGTTGCGTGTGTGCGCACTTAATTTGTGAGGGGTTTTCCAAGAGTTACACGCATATAGTAATATGTGTAGTGATGTAGAAAAGTCTCTATAAATATGTAATCGAGGTGCCAAAAATACCAGCGACTGAATACATTGTTGGAATTGGTAAGCTTGTACATGAATGGAGTGACAATTTTACATAATTGCTTGAGTTGTTCAAGGACATGATTGTGGAAGAAAATGTGATACTAGGTCACCACTACAATACCGCGAAGATATATTCTTTGGGCATGAAGTCTAAAAAGATAAATGCATACTCAAATGATTACATATAAAAAAGGATTTTGAAGTTGAGTACAGGTGTTTGATATGAGAGACTCCAAGGTATAAATTGCACACATTCTCAAAGTAGCATCGTATGTTCAAAGACATTCATGATTAAAGAGCAATTACTAAATTAATCACAGTTTAATTCATTAAATTCCACGAAACATGATAAGAACCATAATCTAAGGCTTCAAGTGTGAATACTACCTAGATTGCGTCATTGTACTACAATCCTTTTGTATTTAGTTACAATTTCTTTGACAGAGCCGAAGGCATGTAGGAACAAGTTTTCATTAGTGACCTACAATGGACATGCTTACTTTCTTCTTTTCAGGCATATGTATCTTCTCTTTGTTCCTGTTTTATTCTCCTCCACATGTGGTTTTGGGATTGGAGAAATAACCTCAACTTGTCTATAGCTCTTCCTATATACTCTTATCCTCCTTCACCCTAATTTGAAGGCTTTTTGTCTTCCACTTTCACGTCTATTCTTTTCCTTCTCTTGTTATTTTATTAATGAAGATAGAAAAAAAAATGAAATATAACCGGCAATGCAACGAAGATGTTGAGGTAAGAAGCTCTGCCAACAAAGGCAACAACAATCGTGAGAAGGGAGGATGAGGTTTGCTTGTGAGGGTAGCAGGAGAGAATCTATGTAAGGTTGTCAAACTTGTGAGTTTAAGTAAACTCGTGAGAGGCACGTAAATTCGGAAACGTAAATTCGTTAGACTTTACCTATATTAATAAATAACAATTAAAATTATATGATAAAATAATTAAAATACTAAAATGACAACAATAAGTTGGTTTAAACTTTAAATATATTTTAAATCTAAATAATTGAAATTAAATTTATTAACATTAATAATTTATCATACTTAACATAAAAATTTATACGAAATTTATGTTCTAATATAAAGCCACTAAACATAATTAAATAAAAATAATTATAAATTTAACAGATCATCAAATGTTGGATTATCATTATCTCCATTGTCTTCAAATTCTTCACCTTTACCATTATAATCTCCATTTGTATCGCCTTCATCATCATCATCATTATAATTTACCCTAACATCATCTCAATGTTAAAATCAACATTTAGGTCAACACCAAATAATGGATTAGCCCTATTCTCATTAATTTCATGAGGTTGAAGAACCTCATCATCCTCTTCCTCCACATCGTCTCCATCCATCCTTCCTTTAGTAATCCATTCATCATCACAATATATATCATCAAAATCATAATTAAAAGCTCTACTCTTTTGCTTCGAGTTTTAAATTGCACATGACAAATGCCTAATCATTCATCTTCTTTTGAAGCAAACGATTTCTTTTTTCTATTTTGGTATGAATCCACACAAAAATTGAAGAAAAAAAATTCATTATTATTCTAATATTCAAGCAAAGTTACTTTGAAAATAATTTTTTTTTTAAAAAAAAGTAAAAATGTTACCATCTTAAAAGCATTTCAATTACGTTCATAGCTATAAGAGCTACAACATAAGCTAAGAATACAAATTGCACTTTTTTTAAGTTTTGGACATCCATCTCCATAAGAATCCCACCATTCGTCTGGAGGTAGTTTTTTTTCTTAATGCTTGTGCAGTTTCATTCCCAAACATATCTCTTACGTTATGAAAGCTATCAATTGAAACTCAATTTGTTAAGCTCATCTTGATCCCCAACCATCCTTGATAAACAATCATATAATCTTTGTTTAATCATATAATGAGGCTTAAAATTAATGTCATAATGGAAATGAGGATTGAGGTAGCTAGTATGCTTTTGCATGTAAAGGCTTATGTAAGTGAGCTTCCCACCTTTAGTCAATTATATTCTATATAAGCTCATAACTATTACAAATCATGGTCAATAAAAAAAAAGGTCATTCCACCAACACAAAATTCAAATTATAAAAACATAAAACTTGCATAATAAAATTAAGTACAAAAATTTAATTTAATACTTGCCTTTTTTTAACGTTATTAAATTTTTGTTTGATCTTTTCCTTCGCATTTTCCATGGCTTCATATATGAATCTCATAGTTGGCTTCTCTTCTGAATCTACTAAGAGAAGAACTTTAACAAGAGGAGAAGCACCTTTAAAACATGTCACAATATTCTTATATAAATTATATTGTCCGTGACACTTTTTGCTACTTCTTTCCCATTTTTGGTAGATGAAAATTTGCCATCTTTTTTTTTTTGCTCAAAGGATATATATATTAATACTGCTAACCGATACAATACATGAAAATAACCACAAACAAAGCTAAAACAAATACAACAAACACAACAACAATAACAACAAAATAAACTGGATACAATAATAGCCAAGCACCGTACATTAGAAATATAAGAGAAGAAGTAGAATCATAGACATAATCGGCTTCCTCGAAACCCAAGGTTAGAAGTGACGAGCAAGAGAGTGTTGGTTGGAAAACCCACCCCAAAGGACACACAATCTTATAAGCAATAGCTGCAATTAAATTAGCTAACTGGGTACCCCATCTTAGGGTAAAGAAACCAAAAAACCCAACCTCGGAAGAAAGAAGACCCTTGATGTCCTGAAGAACACTTCTGCTCCTCTGACCAAATAGATTCGGTGACCTCGACGAAACACCAAAAACACCTCTTTAGATCTTCCCCCAAGAACGCAAATCTGAGCTATCAAGAGATAATCGGACCTCATAACGTCCAAACAGCCATCCAACTAAGAGGATTTGAGAGCGGATCTAACAGATCTTTTATTTCCGAGACAAGAACACCACCACAAAACCCCATACCACAAAAAAGAAGCAAAAACACAGAAAACCATAAAACTCTCACCTCGCAGATCGGATCGAAGAAGGAGAGGGAGAAAATCGCCACAAGGACGATAATCCATATCTCGCAACCCGAGGAAGGAGGCCACAAATTGAAGATCTGGGGTTCGAACAACCACTCTGCTGCAGTAGTAGAGAAGAAGGGTGCCCGCCGGCAGCATGTGGTAAAACATACTGCCGGCGAGAAGAGGAAGAATAGAAATCGCGAGGCAGAAGAGAGAACACCGGACCCCTCTCTCTACTTTCTCTCTCTGTCAGCCGATCTCTCTCTTATGCTCCTATGAGACTTGAACGTTAGCAGAGGGAGAAATTTGCCATCCTTCAAATGTTGAGAATTAAACAAATTTACCAAGGGTACTCTGCTCATTAAGACATGACAAAGTCATATATGCAGTAGCAAATCGAGTTGCGGCAGGCCTATGATTGATGTTCATTTATTTAACTAAATTAAAATAAATGAATAATAGTCAATTTTACACCAGTAGCTAATTAACAACTAGACCACTCTATCACCCATTCCAATTAGTCATGGGATGGATTGCTATATGAACCTAAGCACTAATTACTTTATTAATAGGATTAAGTTAGTTTTTGTTTTTGTTTTTTTTTTCCAAATAACAACCTAAAGTAATTATTTTTGCCGACAACCAGTGGCGTATCTTGGGATAAATATTTTGGGGGCCAAATGTACATTCATTAACTAATTAAATTTTTTATGATTATATAACATGTTTGAAATATCCAGAGTTATAATAAAAGTATTTTAACAATTCTAATGTATAAGATAACATACCTTCTTCTAGTATGAATGTCATATCAATTACAAGATGAGAATATATCATGAAATTCTCGAAGATTTCTTGTCATATAATATATCAAAATAGTAAAAGTTAGCAATGTAATTTATAATACAAAATTAATAAAACACTATACTAAATGAAACAATTAAAAATTACCTTCATTTTGTAAATAACCTATAAACAATTTAAAGATTATAATTAACTATTATCATACTAAATATAAATATAAAAAAAAAAAAATCATGGATTCTTGAAATTTATCAAACACGACGATTTCAACGAGATTTACCGATTAGGAAATTTCTTATATTGAAAAAAATCAAGACCGAGACAAAGTAAATATGGAGTTGAATCGAGCAAATTAAAAAGAAATAAGATTGGAGAATTTACCCTTGATCCATTTGATTTTAATAAGTTTGTTTGGGATTCGAGTGGTCGATCTTGTTTTGCTAGTCATTGGCGACGTAGATCGTTGTTGTTGAGGTAAATGTCTATTGTCTCGTCTTCCTCGGATCTTTCATTGGCGGCTCTTGATCTCCTCGACTATTCAAGCACGCAGAGTCCTTAGAAAATATATGAAGGAATTGAAATCTAGATAGGAGAGATTGTAGGGATTGATTTTGTTGTTTTCTTCTATAAATTTCTGTCAATAAAAAACATTATTTGGAGAAACTCACCATTTGTTGCTGTAGAAAAAATGGCTAACTAATAGGAAAGATTTTAGGGATTGACTATAGATATGATTTGATTGAGATTTTATTTTAATTTCATAATTGTAATCACGTAGTATCCGGCTATCTTTAATCGGCCATGATTCTTCCTCGCGCACATAACTAACCAAGTATAACGAATAGAAGCACCAAAGAATTATATTCAAAACATTTCAGTTAAAAAAAAATCTGAATATTTTTTTTTGGGGGGCCGTGGCCCCCGGCCTCATAGAAGATCCACCTGCTAGGCACTATTTATGTTTAATACTACCGGTAATTATAGATTTTTGTAAAAAAAATGTATTTTCATGTTACTATATTTAAAAATCAAGAAATGTAGCCAGTAAAGAATATGTTGTTTTTCTATCTTAGAAAAATAAAAGTGGATAATTTTTTTTTTTTGAAATTTAACATAATAAAATTTAGTTTTAAAATAAAAAACGAATTTAAAGATTATTACACAAAATCGGAATGAAAATGTTAGAGTGGAGTATGATGGCTTGAAAAATTGAAAAAGATTCAGCTAAACCTTTATTTAGTCATTGTCATTCCCCAACCTTCACTTTTTTTAATCATTATTTCCTCTCACATGTATGCAGGCATGCATCTAGTGTTTTCCCCCGCACTTCCCTGATTATCTTGAGATATGAAAGGTGGTTCAAAGTTTTCCTATCCCGGTCTTCTTATCTCAATCTTGAGTAATTTGGACGGAAAAATTTGGGATCGGGATTGAGACTTCCTGATCCAATCCCAAATATATATATATATATATATAAAATTATTTATCAACATCTTCACACATGTCACATGAATTGCAAATACTAACCGACTAATCAAATTGTGTTGTTTTGATTTTATAAATTTATAACAACAATGATTAGTTTGTTTGATTATGTGAATGTTCTGGACGAAGAAATGAAACACTTTGATTTGTCTCTCAAGCTTTAGGCATGTAGCCAGGCTCATTTTGATTGTATAATGTATTGAACTCTTGGACTTTTGATTATGCAATGTATTGGATGGGATATGTTATTGAGTGACTTTTGAGCTAGTGAACAAGATTTCAAACCAAAATCACTATATTTATGTTATAAATCAAGCGAGGAGTTATTACAATTTTTAAATTGATGCTGGATAAATTTTGGATTTCATTAGGTTATGGAGTATTGTATGTTTTGAGATTTTTCGACTTGATTCCGATCAGGACGAGAATTTTTTAAGATCGTGATTGACAATGACTTTCCTCACCAAGCCTTCTTCAAGATCGGGGTTCCCGATCCCGTCCCAAAAACAACACATATGTTATATTCCTCCATCTCTCATTCCTTTTCTTTTTAATTTTCTTTTCTCTTTTCTCCTTTTTCCTTTTTCATTCTTTTATTATTTTTCTCTCAAAATAAAAAAGAAGATATGGGAAGATTTTATACAAAGATTACTTATCTAGATATTTAAACTTAAAAAATATAAATTAAAAGGGTATAAAATATTTATAAATCTAACCCAATATATTCCCGAATCTTCCCCTATTTATAACACACACATGAACATATAAATGTTTTAACAATAATCTGCAACGAACTAGAAATTATATTTTTCTATCAACTATATTTCTATCATTTTATCAATTTATTATACTCTATTCGTGCGCGCACATATACTCTTGGGAAAATGACGAATAAATACCGTTTGAATTTGTAAAACCTCTAGAAGCCCACCGAATTTGTAAAAAGACTAAGAGGTGACAAAGACTTTTGAGGGTTATGCAAATTCATGCAAAATGACCATAATGTCCTTCAGCCCTGTTCAGAGAGATGAACCAGAGAGAACTAGAGGCGATGAACCAAGGGCTTGCCGTGACTGCCGAAGCGCTTCACTGTCTTGACCCTCCGCCGCCTTAGTGCCGCACCAGATGACGGTGAAAAAGGGAAAAAAAAACCCTAAATTTTTTGATCGCGTTTTGAGAGATTGGAAGAAGAAGACGATTTCCGGTGACGGAGGAAGAAGAAGAAGGAAGAAGAATGAAAGGGGAAAAAAACGAGTGCACTAAAAGTGCAGTCTGCAATGAATTTTGTAAAGTGTAAAGTTGTAAATTGCGTTATGACTCTTGTAAAAGTTCCTTTTTTGGTTTTTCATTCAGGGGTTGAAAAGTGTAAACCTAAAAAAAAAAGTTGTAAAATGTATTATGAGTTTTATAAATTGCATTATGACTTTTGTAAATTGCGTTATGAATTTTGTAGAAGTTCTTTTTTTGGGTTTTCATTCAGGGGTTGAAAAGTGTAAACCTAAAAAAAAGTTGTAGATTGCGTTATGAATTTTGTAAAAGTTCTCTTTTTGGTTTTTCAGTCAGGGGTTGAAAAGTGTAAACCTAAAAAAAAAGTTGTAAATTACGTTATGAGTTTTGTAAATTGCATTATGACTGTTGTAAATTGTGTTATGAATTTTGTAAAAGTGTCATAAAAGAGACACTAGAGTGTGATATATCACACTCCGGTGTCTCTTTTGTGACACACTAGAAAAAAAAAAGTTGTAAATTGTGTTATGAAATTTGTAAATTGCATTATGACTCTTTTAAATTGCGTTATGAATTTTGTAATATTTTTTTTTTGGTTTTTCATTCGGGCATCAAAGAGAGTTGAAAAGTGTATAAAAAAAAGTTGTAAATTGCGTTATGAGTTTTGTAAATTGCGTTATGACCGTTGTAAATTGCGTTATGAATTTTGTAAAAGTGTTACAAAAGAGACACTTTGGAGTGTGATAACTCACACTCGCTTACAACTTTTTTTTTTTTTTTTTTTTTAGGTTTACACTTTTCAACCCCTGAATGAAAAACCAAAAAAAGAACTTTTACAAAATTCATAACGCAATTTACAAAAGTCATAACGCAATTTACAACTTTTTTTTTTAGGTTTACACTTTTCAACCCCTGAATGAAAAACCAAAAAAAGAACTTTTACAAAATTCATAACGCAATTTACAAATCTCATAACGCAATTTACAACTTTACACTTTACAAAATTCATTGCAGAGTGCACTTTTAGTGCACTCGTTTTTTTCCCCCTTTCATTCTTCTTCTTCCTTCGTCACCGGAAATCGTCTTCTTTTTCCAATCTCTCAAAACGCGATTGAAAAATTTAGGTTTTTTTTTTCCTTTTTCACCGTCATCCGGTGCGGCATCCAAGGCGGTGGGTGCGGTAGAGGGTCCAGATGGATGGTCAAGACAGTGAAGCGCTTCGGCAGTCACGGCGAGCCCCTGGTTCTCTCTCTGGTTCATCGCCCCTGGTTCTCTCTGGTTCATCTCTCTTAACAGGGCTAAAGGGCATTATGGTCATTTTGCATCAATTTGCATAACCCTCAAAAGTATTTGTCACCTCTTAGTCTTTTTACAAATTCGGTGGGCTTCGGGGGTTTTACAAATTCAAACGGTATTTGTTTGTCATTTTCCCTATACTCTTCTTGTTTTTATTTAAGTTTTTTGGTTTTATTTATAAATCACATCGTGAAAATCGTATAAAAATGATTCGATTTTCATCTTTAGATATCATAAATTTGAAAAATGAGTGAACCCCGGAGAAGAAAGCGTCATGCCCCTTTTTGTAAAGGAGGTTCTTAACATTGTTGATTTTTTGTCTTTTATTTGGTGCAAAGTTTTTGGTTTAATTTTATTAGATGATTTTTTTTTATTTAAAAATTTTAGGAAATGGGCGGGGTTCACCCACGATGCGAAGTCTCCCTTCTTTTTAGGTGATACTAATGTTGGGTAGGGCGAGCCATCTATTTCACTCAGGCATTAACCTAGGTACCTAGGAGCTAGAATCGCTTCCTAACGCATCGACCAACTCTAGGATCGAACTCTCTCTCTTTGGTGAGAATGTTCGTCTGTCCGACCCCTCTACCAGTTGAGCCCACAGACAAGGGGTTTATTAGATGATTTATTTTTTTGATGAATAAATTTTAGGAAAGGGATTGGCTCACTCACAATCTAAGGGCAGGGCGCTTGAAACACGGTCACGAGAGAATATTGGGCTAGAGAGTACACATGCCTCCACCTCGCCCGTTACCACCTGTTTCGTAGACCTCTAGGATGCCTCCCCCAGAACCTTGACCAACTCCAGGATCGAACCCCCTCTCTTTAGATGAGGAAGTCCGATCCTTTTGCCAGTTGAACTCAATGACGAGGGATTTATTAGATGATTTATGCAGCAATAGTAATACTAAAAGAAAGGCCTCGTGTAAATAGTCTTGTGTTTTGTGGGCCTGTCATGGTTCGGCCCATCTAGGGAGGAAATCAGGTGTGAAGATAATGCCAAACAAGGAAATAGGAGACAAAGCAAGCATGATGATTGGTGATGGTGCGGTTCCAATATGGTGGGCCGGTTGAGGTTCAGAGTGACTCCGACGAAGTGACGCCTTTCTATAAATATTCAATGGAGTTAAAGAGGCAGAAGGAAGCTACCAACTTGTGAAAGTTGGGAAGACGTGTTTGACCATTTACTACTTTATTTGACAAACCATTAAAAGAATACCAGTATTTTCTCTAATCCAAGCAGTAAATTTCATCTAATCCGTATGCTTGCCAAACCCTGTCTTTTGCCTCCGCATCTCTAATAGTACAAAAGCCTGGAGTCCACGTTTCGTGAAGTGAAAAAAGAAGTGTCAAATCCAACATCAACTGCACAATCGGAGAAGGGCGAGAAAAGCTCAATGCGGGCAAGAGGTTCAAGCTCACCATTCAGATGCATTTCAAATCTTGTTCATCAGATGAATCTGGAGAAAGATCAAGAATTGTCTGCGGCAAAGCTACAAGTGGAGGAACTAGAAGCACTAGCAGCTAGCCGGCAGAAGGAGGTCTGATGATCTCTTCTCCCTCCAGTCATCATTGCATTGATTCTTGAAGACCAAATTTCAATATAACGTTCATACGGAGATGATAAGAGTTATAATTATATATTATTTAACGGAAAAAGGAAAAATGAAGTTTTGATACAAAAGTTTAATTATTCCATTGAAGTTCTCTTGAGGGTCACTTGAAACATGCGTAGTTAAATTTTTATGGCATGTAGTTTAGTAGTTATATAGTCAGATTCTATAATAATCTAAATTTGGACGTGTTGCAAATAATTTGGATTCAAATAGAATCTTCGAATGAGTTATAAGAAAAACTCTCATTATGTGTTGATTATTGTTAAAGTAAATGGATCAGTATATTGAATCATCTAAACCAATGAAAAGAGACAGCCTTATATATAGGCCAGGACCACCACACACACACTTGTACACTTCCTATATGGGCCTAATACACAAAGACACAATACTAATTACTCATACTAACACGCCCTCGAGTTGGACACTATTTATCTTAAATGTCTTTCAACTTGGACAACACAAAAAATACTTCTTCTTTTATAGTAATACTCGTAATGCTTGCTTCTTCAATACTTGTAATGCTCACTATTGTAAATGTTTCTAACTCTCTTTGATACTTGTCATATGCGTCGACATCATCCACAAAAAAGCTAGCATTGGACAAAAATAGCTAGCGACCACTCATGCGATCATTCTTAGCTCTCTCCGCCTGTTGTTCAGCCAAATTGACATCTCTTTCTAAAATCTTCTTCTTCTTCCATTGCATGAACAACTCAGGAGTCATAGGCGTAGTTGTTTTCAATTTGGAGCGCTGATCTTCAATCTCCTCAATTGGCATCTTTTCAGCTTCTTCCTCCAACAGGGCCTTCATTTGAGATTTTAAAACATATCCAGGGGGAAGAGCATGTCTATAGTGGCAATTCTTACCACCATTTGGGCACACCCAAAACCAGCCATATTGCTTCTTCTCCATATTTATCTGTTTTGAATTCAAACAGCTCTTCATCATGGCCCTTCTTCATGAAGACAGCGCCATCTTGCAGTTTGCCAATCAATTTCACTTTCACAACAACTCCTTCATTTGGACGCTCATATCCTTCCCCTTCACTGAGGATTTTCTTAATGATCTTCTTATCATCAGTTACTTCTGAAACAGTCTTCCAAGATACCAATTCAAGAGTAATCTGCAAGGATGCATTTGGTGGAACTGCACCTTCATCACCATGTGCTGCTTTACCCTTCTCACCAAAACCATATTGCGGCATCACAGTTAAAAGCACCTTCTTCCCTTCTTCATGGTTTTTATAGCCTTTGCAAGTGCAGGACAAAAGTAACCCCGTTCACAGTAAACTCCACTCCATCAGATTTTGATACAAGTGTTCCATCTTCAAGACAAGCTTCATATTTAACTAAAACTTCATCAGGATCTTTGGGGTTATTCAATCTGTTTAACCTCTGAACCTCTGATTTCAATAATTCTGCCTTCTCTTTGGCCAACGCAGCCTCAGTTTCAGCATTTTGCTTACCAATCTCTGCAGCATCCAGAAACCACCTCCAGTTGTTTCAAGTGGGCACTTCCTTCACCCTCCTTCTTTGGAAGATCATTATTTCATCTGATGGATGATGTTCTCTAGCATCACACCCCACATTTGAATATACAATTTGGCATTTGAAAGTACTCAAGGCAGACCTACTTATGGCCCCTTGATCCCAAGTGAGGGGTAGCAACAGTAATGAAATTCATTGCCTCTAAGCCACATATCGTACCACTTGCATCCTCTTGTCTGTTTGCAATTTTGCTACTCTTCACTAGTACTAGTTCAGACTTCCAAATAGATCATAATATGAAGATCAATCCATTTTGACAATGTCTGCCATTGTAAGATGTCCTTTGCCTTTGCTCACTCCTGGAAAAGTGGGTTGAAGTCTTGAATAAACTCCAGCTGCTCCTAATGACTGTCGTCTGTTATCTGCACCGAAGGAATCACTAGCCATATCACTCACTGCTTATATGTTCAATAAGGCGTGGTTCTGTATTCCTCAATTTCTCAGGAAGCTCTCCGTCAAGACCACATAGCCCTTCCAAACATCTCTTTGTCAAGTCATCGAAAGTATCATCACACTTTCCAGAAATTCTTGACGTCATATTTCCATCGCCAGTTCCATTGGATTTAATGGGAGGCACAAAATTACCACGGACACCACGTCAAGAAACACCATATGATCTCCCACTATATACCTTCGATTCGAAGTATTGATATCATAGCGTAAGACAGATACTGTGGGTGAATGATTGAAATCAAGAAATCAGCAAGTACTGAAGCCTTTGTTTTCGAACCAACACAATCGAGAATCAAAACAAAGATGGAATCTCTCTGTGGTTCGAACCAGATCAAACAGGAAACCACTCTTGCAATGAATTGGTGCAATTCTATCAGCATGCAATTTTTCCAACTCTAGGTCATCCATTAACTCATCAAGATCAACTTCCTGATTTGCAGAACTTGAAGCCTAATTCTTCAATCACCGAGACCACCGTCGACCAAGAATCATAAGAGACCGAAATCCTCGATCTGAATTAAAACCACAAACCACCGTCGATTCTTGAGTACAACCCTGAGCCACCGTTGAAGGTCAGTCAAGAATCGCGCAACACCGCCGAATCTCGAGCCACCGCGAGCCAGCTTCTTGAATCCTGTATTTTTCAACCTCCAGGTCAGGCTTGTGAACTTTTGTTAAATCATGTGCCTGGCCTTTCCTTGATAATACATAGCGGGAATCACCAGCATTTGCAACAAGAAGATGACTGCCTCGGATTACGGAGCAATCCTTTCAATCTCAGTTTCGGTGTTCCAGAACTCGCGTGACCAAGTGGCAAATCAATACCAAGAGCAGAGACAAAAAATAAATGGCGAATTTGACCAAGGAAAGGAACGAAGAACAGAAACCAAACCCAAAAACCATCGATGGTCAGAGGAAGAATTAGAAACCATCGAACCAGAGGAAGAAGGAAGTACCGCGAACCACCGCGCATTTCAAACAAGAAAGTCTTGAATCACTGTCGGAACTCAAACAAGGAATCTTGAACCACCGTGAGAGCAGAATTGCGAACCACCGCGAGTGCAGAATCGCGTGCAGAACCGTGAGCCACCGACGATCCTTTCACCACCGTGAACCACCGAAAGGATTTCAACCAAGAAAGTCTTGAATCACCTAAATCCACCGGTGAACCACCACCGTGAGCCACCGTCGACCTAAATGCTTGAACCACCGCGAGCCACCGTCGAAGATCAGGGCAAGAATTGTGAACCACCGTTGATCTCGTGAGCCATCGCCGAATACCAAAGCAAAAGTCGCGAACCACCGTTCAAAATCAGTCAAGAACCGCGAAACCTCACCGTGAGAATGAAATCTAGAAGCACTGTGGATTTCGACCGTCGACCTAAGAAACCATGGTGTATCGTGCGACTAAGAAACTAGAATGTGGCGTATACCTACATGTCTCTGCCAACCCCCTAATCGGGGAATCAAGATACAACCGGGTCAGAATACTTGACCCGAATTCTTGCACCAGATTCTTGAATTTCTGCCCTTATCTTGGGCCCTTTCTTGAAACTGGGCCCTTACTTTTTTTATTATAAATTATCTGGCCTAACCCAAAATCAATAACCTAGGCTCTTGATACCATGTTAAAGTAAATGGATCAGTATATTGAATCATCTAAACCAATGTACAGAGACAGCTTTATATAGGCCCAGACCATACACACACTCTTGTACACTTCTTATATGGGCCTAATACACAAAGACACAATACTAATTACTCATACTAACAATTATATTTAATATCTGTCAGGTATGCCTGTTGCAAACAAGGCTGGCTGCTACCGAAAGCATGACTCATGATGTCATTCGGGACCTCCTAGGTGTCAAAATGGACATCACGAACTACGCAGTGAGTTTCGGCTTCATCTTTTATAAACGAGTTTTTCGTTTTCAGTCTCTCATTCCCTTACCCTTTTGTTTCTTGCTTATTATTAGACTTTGGTAGACCAAAACCAGATTCTGAAATTAGTGGAAGAGGCTCATAATTTAAGAGAGGAGTTATTTGCTAAGGTACTTGATGCGAAAACCATGACGTACTGTCTATTTTGTATCATTTGTTATTTTAACTATCGTTTCTTTCATTAGGAAAAAGAAGTTCACAACCAAAGTCTGCTGATTAATGAACTGATTGAAGAAAGAGAGAGGTTAGTATAATAAAATTATGTTTTAATAATACGTTTCTCCTATGTGATGCGGTCTGATCCTTTTATCTGGAATAGTTATGATTGTACGAGTATCTTTATCAAATAATTTAGCTACTATCAGGTGGGTATGGGGGCATTTGGAAGAGTTTCCTCTTATTATCTAAAGGGAGCTTTGACATTTATTAGTCACTTGAGAGATGCTTCCAAATTGTGAATCAATATCACTAAGTAATAGAGTTTGGTCCAAAAAAATCACTACGTAATAGAGAATCTTCCTTCTGTTCGAACCATGCGTTCATTCTGTTACCCAAGTTAAGAGAAGAAGTGGAGGTGAGGTCATAATGGCTCCAGACTTTCTTCTCCATAATTGTAAATTCGTTCATCATGTCACTGAGCTGCAAATTGGAGTTGAGAAGTAAAGATGCCGATACAATTGCTTCCCAAATAGCCGTACAGAGACTCCAAGAGCGAAATCAGTTGCTTTCAGCACAGAGGGAAATATTGAAGGTAGGAAATATCATACTCTTTTTTTTTTTTTTTTTTACCGGCGGAAATATCACATACTCAATAGTGATACATGCGCACAAATAAATATTAATTTATTTCATATGGTGAAGCAACGTTTGTGAATTCTCGCTGTCTTTTCTTGTAGAAGGATAAGACCAATCTCATGAAGAAGGTTGCAGAACTGGATGACATGGTGAAAACTCTTTCTGCAACAAGAGAAAACCAACCTGTCCAACAGACATCAAAGATTAAAGCATGCTTACTCATTGTTTCATGCAGCAACTGTTACTTCGCAGATTGCAGCTCTCACTCATGTCCCCTCCGTTTTCTTGTTTACAGGATAGGAGCTCTGAAAAATTGGGTAGTGCTGAGATCACTAGGAGACTGTCACAATATGAACAGCTTCTTTCTCCTGAGAATGACAAGCTTGCCAAGTACTACAAATCTTTTGCCAATAAATACACGGCTAGACCACCGACTTAGAACGTAGAAGCAGAACAGACACCTACGTAGCTGTATTTTGAATGTAAATCATGATTGTTGGTTTAACAAATATTGGTTACTTTCATTAGTTGATGCAAGCACCATTATGTACAGCAGTTGATCTTGAACAGATTATTCTCTCGTCTACTTTTATGGGTTCCAACTCTCAAGAGTGATGGGGCAATTCATGGAACCAATAAAAAAAAGGTACACATCTTAATTCGATCCCAAGAGTATGTAATGTATACATGCCTATGGCTTTGCAGGTTGACTCTTCCATTCGTTTTCTTTGTAGAGTTCTACTATGATGATGTTTAAGAGCACGTTTATTAAAAGGACCTGAAGACATTCTCACAAAGTTCCGAGTACTGGCTGTGCTTGCCACCCTCCTGCTTGTATTTATATTTTCCCCACATTTTTCACTGTTTGGATTTTGGAAAGACCCACTCCCTTGGTCTGTATTTTTTTCAAGTTTTGTAAAGATCAACAAAAAAGTGATAAAATTTGCGATTGTAATTAAAAAACGATTGTAATACCCCATATTATTATTATTAACAATAATATAGTAATAATAAAATTTAGAATTTAATAATGTTGACATTGTTAAATAACCTATTAATGAGTTGGTGATAGTTAAAGAGCCCAGCCTATAGCTAAACTCTAATTTTTAATTATAAACTAAGGTCTAGCCGCCTAACTGGGTTTATAATTAAAATTAGGGTTTGTCTATGCTGAGCTCTTTAACTATTGCTAACTCATTAATAGGTCATTTAACAATGCGAACATTATTAAATTCTAAATTTTATTATTACTATATTATTGTTGTTGTTGTTATTATTATTATTAGTAACAATAATCCCACGCCTTTTATTTTCTTTTTGTTTGACCTTTTGACCAATTCATATATTGCCTCAGATTACATGATTCCATATTCCTCCTTCTTGAATTGCGTGATGAACTTTTTGCAAAGCCATTACCAATCATTAATATAAATATATATATATATATATTGGTATTAGAGTGAGGGCTCAGGTCGTTGTGCCAGCGAGGACATTGGGTCCTACGGGGTGAATTGTGAAGTCCCACATCGACTGGGAAGGCAAACAAAGCATGCCTTATAAGGGTGCGGAGATCTTTCCTTTATGGATGAGTTTTGATGGGCTAGGCCCGACCAAAAACAAAATCGTGAGGCCTTATGTCCTAAAGCGGACAATATTCATAAGCGAGCGTTTGGTCTATTACAACATTATCGATAACCTGGCTACTTGCAAATGATGAAGAGGGTATCACATGATATTCTAGGTATTCTAAGTGCTTGTGATTATCCTAAAAATTATCGATAACCTGGCTACTTGCAAATGATGAAGAGGGTATCACATGATATTCTAGGTATTCTAAGTGCTTGTGATTATCCTAAAAATCCATTAGATTTAATATAACACGCTGTTAGATGAATAAAAAAGTCAGTTACATATGCAAATAAAACTGAAGAGTCAAGATAATAAACCTCTAAAAATCCATTAGATTTATTATAACATGCTGTTGGATGAATAAAAAAGTCAGCTACATATGCAAATAAAACTGAAGAGTCAAGATAATAAACCTCAATACTTATGGATAACTTGACTACTTGCAAATGATGAAGAGGGTATCACAATATTATGCAAATAAAACTGAAGAGTTAAGATAATAAACCTCTGAAAATCCATTAGATTTATTATAACATGCTGTTGGATGAATAAAAAAGTCAGCTACATATGCAAAGAAAATTGAAGAGTCAAGATAATAAACCTCAATACTTATTTATAACTTGACTACTTGCAAATGATGAAGAGGGTATCACAATATTCTAGGTATTCTAAGTGCTTGTGATTATCCTAAAAATCCATTAGATTTAATATAACACGTTGTTGGATGAATAAAAAAATCAGCTACATATGCAAATAAAACTGAAGAGTCAAGATAATAAACCTCTGAAAATCCATTAGATTTATTATAACATGTTGTTGGATGAATAAAAAAGTCAGCTACATATGCAAGAATCACTTTAAAAAAAAAAAAAAATCAACAGCCACATATTTATTTAAGTTGTCCACATCCTAAAACCTAAACCAACTAAAAATGGAATCTATTCGCGGAGAGGGGGACAAATTCATTAGTTTATCTCCTGCATTTCTGACTTAACATTCACAGAAACCATGTTAGATGTCCACAAAACATATTGAATCAATTCATACCTGTGTGTAGGACTTTATAATAAACAAAAAGCGCAACAACAAATATTTCTCTTGCCTTCCCTTTATCGCTGGATTGAAGTTCTGCTTACTGCTTCCCCATCACCAATCTGTTCAATGTCACAGCCAAGCATCGAAACAGGTTCATTTTATCAGATTTGCATACAAAAAAGGGAGGAACAAAAATATCTTCTCAGATAGTGTACCAAGAACCTAATACCCCGTTAATTCGTGGGATTGGTGCCACAAATGGATAGAAAAGATAGAGCATTACCTTGAGATCCTCAAATTTCATGACTAACCTCATATACTGATCACGTGCCTCAGGGTGATACACCATGGACTTAACTCTAGCTAGAGCTTTACTGACATCATCATATTTTTGTTTCCGTCCGATGCTCAGAAATTCATATTCATCACTTTTGTCAACACTTGAAGCCATAATTCCAAATGTCTGCTCAACTCGGAATCCTCGCAGACCAGGTCTTCTCCGCCTCCATCGCAGTATTGCCTTCTCCATAATGCTAATTGACCAAACAACCTGTTTGTACTTATCGTGAGCTTGCTGTCCTCTAACATGGGCCTACATGGAATAGTCAAAGCTTAAGTGAACATTCCATGATGCAAATATAATACAATATAATATAATGTACACACGTAAAGCACCTGAATTTTTACAATACGGTTGCGTATCTTCAAAACTTCTCTCCTTCCCTTCCACCCTCGATATCTCTTTTGGATCTTTAAAGCAGCAGAGTGCAGATGAACTTCAAAGTGACTCATTCGCTGAACCTGGTTCAAGGAACCAACTACAACTAGGTTTAGTGCTATTTTAGGTATATCACTAGTATAATTAACTAATTGTCTCCGACGGAATGATCTTGCTTTGAATGTAGCTTGAATTAATGCTGCTGCATGAGCTGATTTTCGCAAAACTGCAAGGGACTCTTTTAGAAAGAGTTGCTCATGCATTGTGACATTAGACGAGTCAGCTAGAGCAATCTCAAAAGCACTGTCACCTGCTTTGTTTGTGGCAATGATGTCTATCTCATTCTCATTGACAGTCCATAAATGGCCTATCAGATCAGCCTTAGCCAAATATGCCGCAATGCCCTTATGTCCTCTACTTGAAGCTAAATCTGCAGCAGTGCGTCCTTGAGGAAATGTTGATGTTGGATCCTCAACAGCACCTGGGCCTCCACCTAGTTTGATTAGTGCAATCACAGTTTCCTCTCTGGACACAAGGAAGAAAGAATAAGATACAGATTCAAAGTGAATACAGAATTATTATCACCACCACAGAGTTATGGCAAAAAATAACCCAATAAGAGACGTGTTTAAACAAAATGCAAAATCCTCATAACACCACATGCAGAGATAACAAGAACTTTAAATGAAGAGTCTGCAATAGGGTCTCACCTTCCAAAATAAGATGCCCAGTGAAGTCCTGTTCTACCACAGGCATCTCTAAAGTTAGGATTGACACCAGCATCAACTATGGGACCCATAGCCCATGCATAACCAAGAGAAGCTGCCAAATGTATTACTCCTTGGCCTTCATTATCCAACACATTCGGTCCTTTACCTTCTTCATGGATCTTTACCACTAACCACTGCAAAAGCTTGTCTCTCAAGAGTTTCTGAACTAGGACATCTCTATGGTTCACATGATCACTTACATTGATCTTTAAAGCATCTTGACATATGCCACTTCCTTCTCTTGTCAAGTAGATTGTTTCTTTAAGCTTACATTTCTCACATTGAGAAATAGAGCAGTTCAACCATACCGTGTTAGGTTTTAGATATACTAACTTAAGTAATCACAATTGAGGCATACCTCATCTTCTGGCATCATTCTAGCACCTAAAATAGGGTTTTCACGATATTCAAATTCTCTCACCTCACTGCAAGCTAACCTATTACTACAGGTAACGTAGAATGGAACTCGACCAGGTGAATGAAAAGGAGCCTGACAATATATGACATTGTCTGTCAACACTTTAGCAGAAACCTCAATTTCACCAAACATACATCCCCACTTTGTCTCAGTAGCAAGTTTCTTACTCCCCAAGAATGTGCCCACAATTAAAACCTTTTAAAGGAAGAAACAAATTAAAGATCAGATTTGAACATTAGAATTATTGAGGATATAACCACAATGAGAATGAAGTCATGAGCATAAGAATGTATTGTGATATGAAAGAAATGTATGCACCTTTGTTTCAGACCCAGAAAATATCCAATCTGGAGAAAAGTCAAGGATGCCGATAAACCCTAATTTTATATATTTTATCCCGCCTTATTCAGTTAGTTTGGGGATTATTTTAGGCTAATTTGGATATAGTAGATAATATTTGAATTGTTAGCCAATTTTAGGAGATAATATAAATCTGAATTAATTATGAGATATTGTGCTTAAATTATTTATTCGATTGATATCTTATTAAATAATATCTCTTAAGATATAATGAATTATGATTTTATCATATTAGAAGATCCTATGGTGCAGAATTTTTCAGGATAGCTAAAAGGAAATCCAATGGTGAAATTTTATTGGGCTACTTGATTTTATTGGGCCCAAATTGGTACCCAAAAACTCTTTCTTCATCTCATTAAATTGACCTAGCCGCCAAGAGGAGATGGATGTTCGATTGAGAGACGCTGAGACACATTCACGCACGCGGAGGCAGAGACGCTCAAGAGATCATTCATTCATTCATCTTCAATTCCCTTTCTCTCAGACTGACCACGCCACTTGATTGGAGATTGGGAATTCATTCAACTATTATTCCTCCAGTGGATGCGCAGTGACCAAGGATTGATTTAATCAATAATTCCACTCATCCATTCTTTTAATTCAATCCTCGCGGGACCCACGTTACTCTTTCCTAGACATCAATTGACTCTTGTTCATCAATTTTAATGGCTGTGAGGAGTTGCTTAACACGTGAAGGAGAGGATTCCATGGCAGCTTGAGATCTTTAGGAGGCAATTTGGGAGGATCATGGAGAAAGCTAGAGCCTAGGTTTTACACTTGAAGACCACAAGGGAGTGTCTTTCCTTTTATCTTTTTAATTCAAACTTGAGATTATTTAGTTTTAAAGGATTTCGAGTTGTATTAATTGAGAACAATCTAGTTTTAGATTGTAAACTTATTTCTTTTGGATTAGACTGATAATTTGAAGTTTTTTATGCTTTTTCTTTGGATTCTTATTTGCAACCTTTGGATTGTCGATTAAATTAATAATTGAGTTTTCGTTATTAATTTAATTGTTAATTTGGTTTATCATCTTAATTGTTTAATTAGGTTGATAAATTATCTAATTGTTTAATTGGATAATTGTGAATAAGATTTCCAAGATTATTTGGTGATTGGTTTTTAATGAATTTAATTAGCCACCGCTTATTTCATTATGAGTTTTCTAGTGGAATATGTGTTATTGAGCTAGAGGGTTTCTCGGGTTCAATTGGGTAATTAAATTCATTAATCTCCCTTTGGTCTAATTAATTGGTTTGGGCTAAGAAAGTTAACTCCATGCGATTCCTAAGTTGTCCCCTTCATCATCATAACTGAATTAAATCTTTGTTATTTTATTTGACTTTAATCAATTTTTCTTCTTAGGAATTTTAATTATTCTTTCATAACAAAAAAACCCCCAAAAATTGCACTCGAATTATCTAGATTAGTTTCATTCTCATATAGGTTTAGAGTCATTACCATCTTGCATTTAATTAGTTTAGTTTTGTTTGCATTTTTTATCACCTAAATTTAACCTAAAGAAAAGCCACAACTTGCTCCTTGGGAGAATGACCTAGGTTGACCCTATATTGCATAATTAATTAGGACCTAGTTTAATTGACTGCTTTAGCGACAAAAGTAGGCTCATCAATTTTGGCGCCATTCTTAGGGAGCAACGGTTAGACTTAGGTTTGAGTTTTTAGGTGACTTTGTAGGTAGTTCTTTATTGCATGACCCGATCCTCTTCTGAAAAATTGTTTGAATTTGATCCTGAGATTGAGAAGACATTTCACCAACGAAGAACTAGAGCTAGTACTCCTTTAGGCAATAGTTCCTCTGTTAAGCCCATTGTTAAATCCTTTGATTCTAAGGTCAATATGGACGATGATAATAATCGTGTTAATGCCGATGATAATGCAATTCCAAATGCTCATATTGTTGTTAATCTTGATGATAATGCAATTCCAAATGCTCATATTGTTGATCCTATTATGACCATTAATGAATTGGGTTCACCTGATCTGCATTTTCAAAATTGGTGCATCAATTATCCTGATATCAATGTGAATTTTGAGTTGAAATCTGGATTGTACACTTACTTCCAAAATTTAATGGCCTTTCAAGGGAGGAAGCATACAATCACTTGAAGATGTTTCACATGGTTTGCACTGCTATGAAACCAGTTAATGTGATTTGAAGATCAAATTAAGGTGCGTGCCTTCCCATTCTCTTTGGAAGGATCTGCTAAAAGTTGGTTGCTTCGTCTGCCCCCTGGATTTATTACTTCATGGGATCAACTGAAGAAACTACTCTTGGAAAAGTATTTCCCAGCCTCTCGCACTTCATCTATCAAGAAAGACATAAGTAGATGTCAACAAATTGTTGGGGAGTCCTTATATGAGTATTTGGAGCGTTTTAAAGCATTGTGTGCAGCTGCCCTCACCATCAAATTGCGAGATACATTATTGATCGAATACTTCCATGAAGGGCTCTTACCTTTAGAGAGAGATTTGTTAGATTCGGCGTAGGTGGTGGTCTTCTTGACTTGTCAATGATGATGTTTGGGAATTTCGAAAAGAAAGCTAAGAACGACCAACAATTTGGTTCTAGACAACCAGTAAAAGTTAATGAGGTGGGATTACTCTCTTCTAATTCTGAGTCTCGCCTAGAGAGCAAAATTGATAGACTTGCATCTGCTATGGAAAAAATGGTTATGTCCCATATGCAAAATTCTTCTAATATGGTCAATCCTATGGGGCCCTCTACTTCTTTTACCCCACAACCTACCTCTTCTGCTTTAATAGGGCCACTCTGTTCTATTTTCTCTCTAGCCACTCATGCTACAGACTCTTGTCCCTACCTGAATGACGGAGTTGAATCTTGCAATGCAATATATCCTTCTAGACCCATGACTCAAGGTGGCCAAAAGTATGATCCTTACTCCAATACATATAATCCTGGATGGCGTGACCATCCAAATCTTCGATATGGGAATGGCCAACCTCAGCAAGCACAGTTTAATCAAAGTGGAAATTCTAGTGGCAAAATGTTTCAACAGGTTAGACAATCAGTGCCAATGCAAGATGAAGGTTCAAAGTGGGAAGCTATGATGAAAATCATAATTAAGCAACAACAAAAAATTGAAACTCTTCAAACACAAGTTGGTCCATTGTCTAATGTACATGGTAATGAACAGTCAAGGTTCGGGGAAGGCTTCCATCTCAAGTGGTAACCAATCCAAACGCTGGAACTCAAGCAAAATCCTAATATAGGTGGAGTCAATGCTATATCTCGACGTGGGAAGATAATCCCCTCGCGAGATCCTCGTTACCATCAATACTTCAAAAGACAAGGAAGTTGCTAATGACTCTCTTTCTGCTTCCACATCACAGGATCTATCCACCCTACCAAAACCACATGTGGTGCCCAATGAAGAACAAGAAAAAGAGGATGAAGGAAAGCAAGTGATCAAGTAGGCCCTACCTTTTCCTACTGAGTGGTAGCTAAGGTGAAAAGAAAAAGAAGGAAGCCGAGATGTTCAATGAAATCTATGATATATTCAAGAAGGTGGTGATCAATGTTCCACGAGTTGACTTAGTTACACAAGTGCCCAAATATGCAAAATTCTTGAAGGAATTGTGTACTACAAAGAGAAGGTTTAAGCATGAAGGCAAGGTTGACTTGGGGGCAGTTGTCTCCTCTCTTTCTCAAATGCCAATGCCAATGAAGTGCAATGATCCTGGTAGTTTTCTCATACCTTGCACTATTGGTGATGTTGACTTCTCAGATGCCTTAGCAGATTTGGGAGCCTCTATTAATGTTATGCCAAAATCAGTCTTTGATCAACTCAAGGGTGTAGAGCTTAAGCCTACAAATCTTGTTGCATCCCTTGCTGACAGACGTTGCACAGTCCCAGAAGGCGTCCTGGAGGACATCTTGGTTAAGGTAAAAGATTTCATATTCCCTGCAGACGTCTACGTTCTTGATATGGATGATGGTCGGTTTAGGCAGAAGGGACATTCATCTTTGATTTTAGGTAGGCCCTTCCTTAAAACTGTTAGAGCTATGATAGATGTGCATCTTTGGTAGCCTTACTCTAGATTTTGCTGGTGAAACTATTAAATTCAATGTGCTTGAATCTATGAGACACCCCTCTGATGATTGTGGGGAGATAGATGTTAATTTTATTGATGCTATTACGGATGATTCTATTGTAAATCTTAAAGAGAGTATGCTTAGTAGATCCTGTGATATTGCTGGTTTAGAGGATACTATCTCTTGCTCATGTGCTAAAATTGGTAATTGTGATACATGTGTCTGACCTTGATGATCTTGATATTGATATTTTCACCGATGCTATTGAGATTATGAAACATTCTAGACATGATGCTTCGTGCCTATTTGTAGCATTAGTGATTCTAGTGGTCATGTATTCGATACTACTCTTGATTCGATGGAATTTCTCGGTTACTTAGTGTGATTGATGCCATGGATAAAACGATTTGTCTTCACTATCCGATTATAAGTTATCGATTAGCATTGATCATGTGTCTGATAGGGAGATTTCTGATTCTAATTCTATCCTTGACATGAGTGCTACTGATGGCACTATTGATGTTGATTGTGATGTGTCTACGAATTCAACTGCTCTTGCAGTTTCTACTAATACTCCCCAAGGTGGGAAAGTTTGCTCTTCGTTTGTGAGTCTCGCGTGCGAGTTTCTAGTTTGATTTGATGTTGAATTGAAGCCGCTCATACCTTCAATTCAACAAGCTCCATCTTTAGAGTTAAAGCCACTTCCCGACTCATTGAAGTATGCCTATTTGGGGAAAGACGAGACACTTCCTATGATTATAGCTAGTGACATAGCTGCTAATGAGGAGACCCGCCTACTAGAGGTACTTAGGCGACGGATGAAAGCTATTGGATGGACTCTTGCTGATATCCCTGGAATCAGCCCAAATGTGTGCACGCACCGGATCCTGTTAGAAGATGGTGCCAAAGCTGTGCGATAGCCACAGCTACGACTCAACCCATTGATCCTTGATGTGGTAAAGAAAGAGGTCTCTAAACTTCTCTCGCGGTATAATCTACCCTATTTCTCGACGGTAGTTGGGTAAGTCCAGTTCAAGTGGTACCTAAGAAAACTGGTATTACCGTGGTTCGTAATGATGAAGGTGAGCTAGTTCCGACTAGAGTTCAAAACAGTTGGAGGGTATGTATTGTCTATAGAAGATTGAATTCAGTAACTAGAAAGGATCATTACCCCTTCCCTTCATAGATCAAATGTTAGAAAGACTGGATGGTAAATCACATTACTGCTTTTTGGATGGTTTTTCTGGTTATTTTCAAATTTCTATTGCACCTGAGGACCAAGATAAAACCACATTCACATGTCCATTTGGAACCTTTGCATATAGACACATGCCATTCGGTTTATGTAATGCACAGGTACTTTTCGGCGTTGCATGGTTTCCATATTCTCTCGATTTTCTTGAGCATTGCATGGAAGTTTTCATGGATGATTTCTTGTTTATGGTGATTCTTTTGATGCATGCTTAGCTAGTTTGGACATGGTTTTGGAACGATGCATTCAATATAATCTTGTGTTGAATTTTGAAAAATGTCATTTCATGGTTAAGAAAGGAATTGTTTTGGGCCATGTTGTTTCACATGATGGTATTGAGGTTGATAAAGCTAAAGTTGATATTATTTCCTCTCTTCCATATCCTTCATGTGTGAAAGATGTACGTTCTTTTCTTGGGCATGCTGGATTTTATAGAAGATTCATCCAAGATTTTAGTAAAACAGCATTGCCGTTGTCTCGTTTATTGCAGAAAGATGTGGGTTTTGTTTTTGATGATGCTTGCAGGTGTGCATGGGATGAGTTAAAGAAGCGACTCACTACACCCCCCATCATTCAACCACCTAATTGGAGCCTTCCATTTGAGCTCTTGTGTGATGCTTCTGACTATGCACTAGGTGCCGTTCTTGCCCAAAGAGTAGCGAAGAGACAACATATCATAGCCTATGCATCTAGGACTTTAGATGTTGCTCAGGCTAACTATACCACTACAGAGAAAGAGTTATTTGCCATCGTCTTTGGGTTAGAGAAATTTCGATCCTACATCCTTCACACGAAGGTGACTGTGTTTACCGATCACTCAGCTATCAAGTACTTGTTTAAGAAACCGGACTCCAAACCCCGCCTCATTAGGTGGGTGCTTCTAATACAAGAGTTTGATGTGGAGATTCGAGATAAGAGTGGTGCAGAGAATATGGTAGCTAATCATTTGAGTAGAATTGAAACACCTACGGTAACATCTTTACCCTTAGATGACTTTCCTGATCAAAGGCTCTATGAGGTTGTTGTTTCTATCCCTTGGTATGCTGATATTGCTAATTATCTAGTTGCATCTGTTTTACCTGATGACATGAATAAACATCAATTGAATAAGTTTAAGAGAGACGCTAAATTCTATATATGGGATGATCCCTACTTGTGGCACATTTGTAGTGATCAAATTATTAGGCGATGCATTCGATGTTGAATTTGAGTCTGTCTTGACTTTTTGCCATACTCTTGCATGTGGGGGACATTTTAGTGCTAAGCGTCTTTTGCTAGGAAAGTTTTGGAAAGTGGATTGTTTTGGCCAAGTCTATTTCGTGATGCCCATGAATTCTGTAAGAAGTGTTCAGTGCCGGTTGTGGGTAATATTTCTAGGAAGCATGAGATGCCCCAACAACCCTTATTATTCCGTGAAGTCTTTGATGTTTGGGGAATTGATTTCATGGGACCTTTTCCCACTTCGTTTGGTTATTTGTACATCTTGTTGGCTGTGGATTATGTGTCAAAGTGGGTTGAGGCAATCCCCACTTGTACTAATGACTCTTTCGTAGTGGTTTCCTTTGTTCGATCGCACATTCTTTGCAGATTCGGCATTCTTAGAGCCATCATTAGCGATCAAGGGACTCATTTTTGCAATCGGAGTTTGCAGAGCTTGCTTGGTAAGTATGGGGTGATGCATAAGGTGGCCACCCCATACCACCCTCAGACGAATGGTCAGGTAGAACTCTCTAATAGAGAAATCAAGCTCATTTTAGAAAAGACAGTGCAACCCAACCGGAAGGATTGGAGCAAACGGCTCGATGATGCACTTTGGGCATATCGCACCGCATATAAAAGTCCCATTGGTATGTCTCCATACAGGATTGTCTACGGTAAAGCATGTCATTTGCCAGTAGAGGTGAAGCCATCAAACAGTCATCACAGTTTCCACCAATTTCCTTAGCCATCCACCTTCCAAAATTGTCAAGTTTCTTCAGCTCCCCAGATTCAAATTGTTCTAATTCACAACTATATGTACTTACATTGTTATGTTGCTTGTCTACTATAACAGTTGAAGCTTCAAGAACTGGATGATCAAAAAGATTATTAAATTGGATACAATCTAAATTCAAATCATCCTCTTTTTGTACCTGCCACAATTTAGAAAAATCCATGGAAGAACTCCCATAAGAAGAGTAATTATTTAAAGAATAAAATACATGTTTCAACATGCAGATCCAAAGAGAACAAGGCCATCAGAAAGTCAACTTAGCAATATATAAAGATTCACAACATTTGCATCAAAAGCCTAAACAAAATTATTATAATCTTGATATGCGTTTGGAAGTAAAGACCAAAAACTTTCATAGAGCACGCTTTATACTCACATCCCTAGATATAACCAAATATAAGGCTATAGAAATAACAGGGAATTAGCATGAAAGAAAGCAGAGGCTGCCAAACTTTAGACAGTTTTGTTAAGTGCAATTACCATACCTGATTTACTGACTTGGAAACTCCTATAATTGACTGGATGTGCATTTCATTAATCAGCCTATTTCCACTAGTCACAGCGTTTCACATAGCACTATCTGGATCAAACCTTGCATTGCTTAGCTATGGTCAAAGAAATCAGCTAGGGAGCCTTCATCAGATCCTTCAACATGAAGATTTGTATCATGTATACTAATTGAGTCTAGTCTAGAGTTTTGATTTAATGGCCATGAAGGTGCCAAAGATGCAGGATAAAAGCTAGGAAGAGATGATGACCATGAATTACATGGACTGCTTAACAATTGAGAAAAACCTGAATCGTTAAAAGAAGAAATTACACCTCCCAAAATCCAAAGGAAGTTACCATAATAGATGGAATCAGTCATAGCTTGCAATAAGGAAAGGTGCTCACTTCTTCCCTTCACCCATGCCCCAAAAGAAAACAGAAGACTATTGTCAGAAGATTTAACTATATGTGAACTAAAATAAAAATTTGACTATCTTCCCGAAAAAGTTATAAAAAGCAACGGCATTGCTATTGACCTATACTATAGAAAATTGAAATAAAAAAATGAAAATATAGGCATAGCACATATAGAATAGTGATGAAGACAAGCATGTATAAGAGCATTATAAAATATTAGTTATATTAAACTAAACCTTTGTGAGGGTGGGGGAATCCATTAGGGTTAGTTTGGATTGAGGGGAGGGGAGGGATATTAACCCAAAACTTTACTCCCCCTCCCCTCCCCTCCCCTCAATCCAAACTAACCCTTATAGATTCATTTTAGATCCATAACAATTATGACACTGAGGTACTTGCACTGAATTCAATCCTAAAGTTAACAACACAAACATATTACTATTGTAGCAAAACTATTCATCATACATGGAATGAATTTCATCTAAATCTCTTGTAATGTACCAGTAGTTTCATGTGTAAACAAAGGCCAACTTTGACTGCTGAGAGGTTCAGTGTGCAACGTGGTTTGATGACCACTCGCAGAATCCATATTGTCATACTTAGAAGATAATGCTCCTCCATAATAATCAACTCTATTTGCACTTGATGCATAAGGTTCTTGAACTAAAGAAAGAGATGAACTATCTCGTGCAGAAATACTCAAAGGGCTACCAACCAAAGGCACTGGACCTGCACGAAAATGTGAAATCGCAGCCTTGTACCCCTGTAAAGCATAGGACAAAAGATTACTTAACCTATGCAAAACAGGAAAATTTAAGGGGAAAAAATAACTTGTAGATACTTTTTAAATAAATCTCTAGAATTGGTCATATATTATGATAGAACTCATAAAGAACAAGCTTTATTAGAAAAATCAAGAGTGTGAAAAACAATATTGTTGTAAAAATCAACAAGCCTTGACTAACTAGGTCATTTATTCAATATAAGAGCATCTTATCCATATAAAAGGAAATGATACCGAGCAAAATGCTAGCATGTGAAACAAGCATATACCTGTTTAACTTCTCGGTAATGAACAAGGACAATGTGCTCAAACTTTCTGCAGGCAAAAACAATGTCAAAGTTACTAGATATAACATTATATACGAACTAGAAGCTAATTTGACTTGTTTCAATGGATTTTTTTTTACAAAATAAAACAATAATCAAGAGACTATTTTCCATGGTTCCTAGAATTAAAACTTAAGACTCTACATTATTGCTTAACTTTAACAAAGAAAGAAACTCACTCATCAAGCATCCAATAACATCGTCGTTGAAAGTTCACATTATCTTCTCCATGAGCATAGTAACAATTTAGAACATCCACTCTACCAGCCTAACCAAATCAATAGAGTCAGCCAATTAGGCAGCTTATGGTGTAACTTGATAGAATGGAAAGAAAGAATGTTGTGTCCTGTATTCATATACAAACATTACATATATATAGAAGATAAGAGAGCCTCAATAGTAATGGCTCATAATGACTAATAATGACTATTAATGAAGATTATTCTTAATCCCTACAAATCAAGGATTCCTATAAATCTAATAATGACTATTAATGAAGATTATTCCTAATTCCTAAAAATCAAGGATTCCTATAAATCTAATAATGACTATTAATGAAGATTATTCCTAATCCCTGTCACCCCCCGCAAGCTGGAGCATGGATGTCTTGGATGCCCAGCTTGGACTTGAGTTCATGAAACCGAGTAGGATGAAGTGGCTTTGTCAATATGTCTGCAACAAACGGTCTCACAAGGGACCTAACAATATACTTCACACGTCTCGTCAGAGACAAACACCAAAAGATCTCATCGGGGACCAAAAAATACTCCAAAGGTCTCATCAAGGACCAACACCAAACGGTTAACAAAAGTGATTAGAAGATAAATCGAATACAAAAAAAGGTGATTAGAAGAAATAATATGGAGAGGAAAAAAAGATGAAGAAGACCATGTTAACTCCTTCTTAGAGAGAAGCCATGTTAACTCTCTCTTGGAGGGAGACCAAGTTAACTCCAAAAAAAAAAAGGATCAATCGAGATAATAGGTCTCGAGAAAACAAGGAAAAAAATAGGATCAATCAAGATAATAGGTCTTGAGAAAACGAGGAGAGAAAAAAAAGGATCAATCGAGATAATAGGTCTCCGTAAAACAAGGAAAAACTAAAGGAAAATCGAGAGAATAGCTTCTCTCACGAAAAACGAGGAAAAAAATGGAGCGTTTCGAGAAAATGAGAAAAAAAACAGTAAAATCGAGAGAATAGCTCTCAAGAAAACGAGGAAAAAAATTTGGAGGTGACAGGGGAAGAACAAGAAAACCTAAAAAAGAAAAAAATATTTTAGAGAGGACACAACCTGGGCTCTGATACCATGTAACTTGACAGAATGGAAAGAAAGAATGTTTTGTCCTATATTCATATACAAACGTTACATATATATAGAAGATAAGAGAGCCTCAATAGTAATGGCTCATAATGACTAATAATGACTATTAATGAAGATTATTCCTAATCCCTACAAATTAAGGATTCCTATAAATCTAATAATGACTAATAATGAAGATTATTCCTAATCCCTACAAATCAATGATTCTTATAAATCTAATAATGACTATTAATGAAGATTATTCCTAATCCCTGTCATATGGGGCCAGGAAAAGAAGCTAAAGTTACGATGAGATATTACACAAATATGGGAAAATCTTGAAGCATTTTCAATTGCTTAGAATTTCATAAGAGTGTCTACTTGGCAAAAAAACAAAAAAATGTAAGCTTCCATAGAAGAAGCCAAAACCTTTTCTGAAGCAGTTCGTCTCGATAATTGTGATATTTCTTTCATAAAATATATCCAGAAACTTATTATAATCCGTGCTTAAATTAATCAAGAGTATTATAAACATCATAATGCATGTCGATGAAAAGGAAGAGCCGCATGACTATCACTTGCTTGTAAAAAGAAAATAGTTTATTGTTTACCAAATCCTTAGAGGTTTCTTAAACACAAAAATGCTCAAGCCAAAAAGTAAGGGCAAGGAAAAGGTCTCAATAAAGAACTAAGATAGATAAATGCTAGACAACTAAGCACTATTATTCATATCCCATCATTTTATGACCCAATAAAAGTTATATGAACTTCTTAGCTCGTGGATTTAGAATAACACTTCCTAATTAATTGTACATTGAACAAGCTACAACCATCCATGAAGCTGCATAATTACAAAGGCACAAATGTGCTTCCTAATTAAATTCCATTGGACAATCATATGAGGCCATTCTAATTTCCGACACAATACTATGACGCATCTTATAGATTAAATGAAAATATTAAAATAATGATTTAAAAAGTGAAACTTGATAATAATAAAAATAAAAGCACACCTTTAATCTTTCATGAGCTTCGCTCACAGTATTCCCATCTTTTCTCTTCCTCCATTGGTGACCATCTTTGCGAAAGCAGCGAACAACTTTTCGATCAAACAATAACAATGATCTAGCTGGGAGGGAGCATATGATGACTCCATGTTAATGCTACATCTTTATACCAGGAATTGGTGATGTAATATATATAAAAGTTATCGAATCCCTATAGATTATGCTTGAATTTTTCCATTAAATCACATAAGAACTTAAGATGAGAGTACGAACCACAAATATGTCATGTTATAATCACAACCCAGGCAGGTAAAATAAATAAAGGACCCAGGGTTTGACACCTGAAGTCAACCACCTACCAACAAGGTGCAAGTACCCAAAATTGAGGGATCAAATCCAAAAATGTAGCCCTCCCAAAGAGTAACCAAAAACAGAACAAACCAAAGTGGGCTAAAATACAGGGAAAAGAAAGCCATATTTGAAAATGGAGAGAAGTACCTGGGGGTCTAATAGGCGAAATGGGTGTTAAGTCAAACTTCTGATAATTGCGAAGTATTTTGCAGACTTCCGGAGGTCGAAACCAACGGTGCTCTGCTTCTGGGAGTATCTCATCAAGGTCTATAGAATCATAGGGAGGGTATAACACGTCAATTAATAAATCAGCATAGTGGGCAAAACTAAACATATGCAGAACATAATCAATCTAAACAAAAGCATGACACACGACTGACATGTTCACTTTGCCAATGAGATTGCACCAACCTTTGATTCCTGACCATTTAAAATGATCGCTGACCCATGTCATACGAACACAATGATTGTTAACATGCATGGAAAAGGGAAAAAAATATTGCAATTGCGGGCATGCAGGGATATCAAGGATTTTAGGCGGTTAAGGCCATGCAGAGAGAACTAAAATATGAAATGATATCAATAAGAAAATTCATTTCGAAAAGAAATATCTGAAGAGAAATCCAGTAAACACTAAAGAGCTTGAATTAACGAGCACTGGTGAACAACGTTCAGGCAAAAAGTAAAAAAGAGGACAAAAAACAGAGTCATTATTGTGGCACAATTCTTTGTGCACAAGAGATACCCATCTGACCTAATTGTTTGTGTAGAATGAGCTTCCTGCTTTCAGCCATGAGTTAGAAATAATCGCACAAGAAACACCAGTCTGAATCTTTATTACATAAATTTGCATGGAATCCAAACAACTAAGCAATGAGTGTGCTGGCAACTACAAACAGAGGAAGGATCTAGAAACCCGTACGATAAATGAATATAAAGGCAGAGTCCTGAGAGCAAATTATGCTGGTTTATTTTATTTTTTTTAAAAAAATGATCCTTTTTTAGGGAGGAGGAAGAGGGAGGGGAAGAGTAGAGCTTTCAGCAAGAAAGGAAAGAAATGCCAAGGCGCATGAAAATTAATCGAAAAAGATCGAGAGGGGATTGAGTTTCTCTCATAATCTTTTTCTCATTATCTCTCATTATCTCTAAATCATATCCATCCAATCAATCACAATATCAATTTAACATTTCTCTCATTTCCCCAATCAATGGCCCAGATGGCTAATGAGAGAAAATGAGAATAAAGATGAGGAAAGAATCCTCTTCCGAGAGAGGTGATGTCAAAGTCTACAAGCTTTGCGTTCATATATACTTACATGACTTTTGTCCGACATGGCGCTATCATCATTTTCTTTCAGCGAAATACTTACATAGGAGAAGTAGATAATCCAATCTTTATCTGAGTTGGGTTTCTCTCATAATCATTTTCTCATTATCCCTCATTATCTCTAAATCATGTCCATCCAATCAATCACAATATCACTTTAACATTTCTCTCACTTCCCCAATCAATGGCCCAGATGGGCTAATGAGGGAAAATGAGAATAAAGATGAGGAGAGAATCCTCTTCCAGAGAGAGGTGATGTCAAAGTCCACAGTTTGCGTTCATATATACTTACGTGACTTTTGTCCGACGTGGCGCTATCATTGTTTTCTTTCAGTGAAATACTTACATAGGAGAAGCAGATAATCCAATCTTTATCCAATTAAAACATAATAATTTATATGATTTTAATTTAGTTGGTAGCGACTCATCTAAAAAAAAATTATATTATAATTTGTTCTTAAGAAAAATATGACTTGATCATATTGTTTTAGTTATTTTTTAAACTAAGATGTGTTTTTTCTTGAAAACAAATTAAAATGTGAATTTTTTCAGATGAGTCACCGCCAATTAGTATTAAAATAATCTTAGTTATTATGTTTTAATTGGATAAAATTTAAATGACATTGAATTTTTGAACTACCTAAGTATTTCTCTCTCTTTTAATTAGAAAAGAACCATGGGTTATGTGATGATTTGTTGATATAAAGGCTCCCACATGTGCATTGAGATGGAGAAATACTTATATACTCTAAAAGAGTCATTTCATTTGTACTTTGACTAATTAAAATACAACAACTCATTTTATTTTGATCCTATATGGTAGATAAGTAATCTAAAAAAAATTTAAGCTTTATGATTGTAAAAAACATAAACTTCATAATTTAGAAAAAAAAAACAAAAGATGCAATTCCCTCCCCGAGTTGATTTTTTAAAATCATAAAATTTAAATTTCTCAGATGACTCATCGTCATATAGGATCACAATAAGATGATTTATTGTATTTAAATTAATTAGAGTACATACAAGATAGGGTTCTTGAAGCATGTAAGTATTTCTCATTGGCAAACCTGCATACTCCAAAAGTACCTCGCTATCTAAACTATGTCCAATAAAAACAAAATAACTCATATCATTTTAATCTTAGTTAACAAATGAATCATCTAAAAAATTCATTTTTTTCAAGAAAATAAAAAAACTAAAACAAAACGATGAACTTATATTTTTCTTGAAAACAAAATAAAATTTGAATTTTTCATATTAGTCACCTACCAACTAGGATTGTTTGCTATGAGTTGTTTTGTTTTATTAGATAGAGTTCAGATGACGTTGTACTCCTTGAATATGTAGTATTCCTTCCAAATTTCTTCACCCACTCTACAGTCGAGGTATTTAACGGCAACATGGTTCCCATCGTGAGCGTGAGGGACGGAGCTTTGAAGGGCCCTCCCCCAAAAAAAAAATTGCTTATAAATTTTTTTTTAAAAAAATTAATACAATGTAAATTTTTATTTTGGCCCCCCAAATTTTTTAAAAACATTTTTCCTCTTTTTTTTTTTTTTTTTTTTTTTCATTTGCGAAGTCGGCCTTTTATGTCTTTGGGGCTTATAATTCAATCTTTGTTCCATGTGGTATGTAAATCTTGTCATTTTTTTCTATATTCCAATCTAATTGCCTGAAATTTTTAGCTTATCAATGAAATTTACTTTTGTGGTGTATTCTTTACTATGCTTTTACCCATTTTACACTACATCTAGGGATGAAGTTAATTGATTTTTCATTCTAAACCTCAACCTCAACCTTAGAAGTAGAAGTTTATGTTGTAAATTTAACTAATCTGGGACAAAGACATTGCTGGCAAATAATGTTGCTGAATCAGAGTGAAGTACAATAATACCATTATAGACTTTTCCAATTTCTTTACAATGGAGTTGCTTTATCTTCGGTGCCTTATCATAGTTATAACACATAAGGTAGAAAGTTTCTCTACATATAGCTTTTTTTTTTTTTATACACTTTTGAAAACCAAATAAATACTACGCTTTATCTATATTGAGTATCCTCTCGAGCACAAACATCGCAGATCCGGACGATATGGAAACCGGGCATGGCGGAGAGGCTCGTCTTGGCTAACTGTCACCGCTAAGTTCGCCCATCCGCTAATGTTGTACCTCGACCATCCATTCTCTATCTAAGACACTATGAATCTACGTGATAAGTCGGGCCGTCTTCATGAGTTTCGACATCGGGCTCTTTAACGAGTAACGACTTCGGCGTCGAATTCCGGGATTACATTTCGAGCTCCCAAGTCCCAAGCCGCTTGATCCCATGAAGGCATCCCCAAAGTTTTGCTATCAGGCTATCTCCGTCATTGCCTTTGAACATAAACGCTGATAGCAACTTGCCATGATCATTGCGCAAAACGCCACCGCTTGCCACTCCTGAAGATAAGGCCGAGTAGGCACCATCCGTGTTTACTTTTACCCATCCACCCGGTGGCGGATGCCATTTGCCCCCATGGTTACCGTGTGAGGCGCCTCTTTGTCATTTGTAGAGCACACTCTGTTCTCGCGCTTCATTCATGGTGCCAATCATGACCGAGACGTGGAAATGATAGTGTGGTTCGAGATTGCCTTTCCTTCAAAGACGGAAGTCTTCCGTCTTCTCCACAACCACCAAAGATGTAATAACGAACCTCGCCTCCAAACCTCACTAGACCGGTCCTCCTCGCGAGTTCGATTCCGGTTGAGCCACTGTTCAAGATGCGGGGAAAAGAATTTACTTTGGAGCTTGGAGGGAACAATCTGCTGCCATAACCCATGCGTACTTGGGCAATCCCTAAGTAGATGTAAAAGCGTCTCGGATGCCATACCACAAACTTGGCATTTGTCATCCACACACAATCCTCGTTTGCACCTAGAAGCATTAGTTAAAATGCGCTGATGTAAAACCAACCAAAGAAACATTTTACACCTCTATGGAATTTTTAATTTCCAGATTTTGTTCCACATAGGATTCAGATGGGCCCCATCCTAGATGATAGTATCATAAGCAGACTTCACTAAGAACATGCCATTTTTATTCCACTTCTACCGAATTCTCTCATGTGGTAATTCCTCAATTCCTTCACGCACTTTATTCCACATGCGTTTAATCCCACTCCACAAGTTCGATCCGGGTTTTCTCATGTCAATCTTTGGCATCACATCCGAGCCACAACTGTATTTGTTCGAAGAACCTTGGCCCAAAGATCGTCTCGTTTAGTTACCAGTTGCCACCCAATCTTCATTAAGTAGGCTTGGTTATAAGCGCTTATGTGCCGGAGCCCCAACTCGCCTCGAGCTTTAGGTTTACAAATAGAATCCCAAGCCACTAGCGGTATTTTCCTTTGTCCCTTTGAACTTCCCCACAGGAATTGGCGATTGCATTGATCTAAACTCTCACACGTGCTAGCCGGCAGGAGGGAGGTTTGCATGACATACCCTGGGATCGCAGATGTAACGAAGGAGATCAACGTAGCTCTCCCTGCGGAAGATAATGATTTTGTTTTCCATGCGGACAACCTTGTCTTCACCTTATCAACTACATAGTGGAAGGATTCCTTTGTTACACGTTTATGGTGGAGAGGAACACCCAAATACTTCCCCAGGTCGCTTGTGATGGAAAATCCCAATGAAGCACACGTCTCGCTCCTCTTAACATGGTGCACGTTGCTGGAGAAGAACACCCTGGTTTTCTGCTTGTTAATCTTTAATCCTGAGCTCTCACAGAACTATTTCAGGCAGCCGTTGATTACTGCAACCTGATCCATTGATGCTTCTGCAAACAAAATAATATCATCTGCAAAAAATAAGTGGGAAATGGGAGGACCAGTCCTAGTCAGACGAATTGGCTTCCAATCTCCTTCCTGGATAGTAGCTTGGATGAGGTGGGCTAGTTTCTCCATGCATATGACAAAAAGATAGGGCGACAGTGGGTCCCCTTGTCTTACTCCCCTAGACGGCCAAAAACAATCAGCCTTAACGCCATTCCATAAAAGCTGCATGTTAGAGCTAGAGACACATTGGCGGATCACATCAGTAATCTTGCTAGGTAAATTGACCTCCTGGAGACATTGTAGTAGAAAACTCCAGTTAACGCGATCATAAGCCTTCTCCAAGTCAATTTTGATGGCTAGAAAACCCTTCTTTTGTTTCATACCTCTCATGGTATGAATAACCTCCTAAGCCACAACTATATTGTCACTGCTGTGTCTGCCAGGCACAAAACTACATTGGTTAGGGGCAATCACCTGAGGAAGGATAGGCTTAAGCCTATTCACGATGATTTTCGAGAGGGTCTTGTAGATAACATTACACAGACTGATTGGTCTCAGATCACCAATAGTCTCCGGATGATCTTTCTTTGGGATGAGGACAATCAAAGTGTCGTTTACCTCCTTTATGGCGGACGGGTTAACAAATAGATGTTGCACATACTTCACAACTGAAGGACAAACTGTGCTCCATTGGTTTTGATAGAACAGGGCATTGAAGCCGTCTGGTCCTGGGGACTTTAGAGCACCCATGCTAAAAAGAGCTTCCTTAACTTCGATCTCGGACACTTCTCTACTGCACCACCTCAAGAGATCCCCCTCAACACAGGGATAGGACATCGAGCATTGTAAGTTAGGGCGGTCGTTGTGGTCCTCTGTGAGGAGATTAGAGAAGAAGCTGGTGGCCATCCCCTTAATGAGGGAAGTATCATACACCCATGTCCTCTCACTATTCTTGATAGCTTCAACCCATTTGGATTTTCGTCGATAGTTAGCCCGGGCATGAAAGTAGCGAGTATTACGATCCCCATATACTGACCATTCTGCTCTGGCTTTCTAAGCCCAGATTAGAGAGTCCTGGAGTAGCACATCTTCAAGCTCCTTCCAGACAGTTAACTGCAAGTCTTCATACCTCGGTGACCAACCAACTCGTGATACAGCCCTATTAATTCCATCTAGGCGGCGCATGAGAAGTTTTTTCCTGCCCTCTGTATGCTTAAACACCTCCTTGTTCCACTTCGAGCACGCCTCAGAGAATTGAGAGATGTTTGGTAACCATGCGACATCATGCAGCCAAGCCTGTCGAACAAACCCATCAAACTGGTCATGAAGAACCCAGGCGGCAATAAATCGAAAAGGCCGATTAGGCCTACTAGCCTTAGCAGATGGATCAAGCCGGAGAAGCAACGGCCTGTGGTCGGACTTGTAAAAAGGCAAATGAGCAACCAAAGCATTAGGGAATAGGTGTGTCCATTGGTCATTAACAAGCATACGATCAAGTCTTGCTTCCGTGCTCCCCCGTTTCCAGGCAAATTCAGGGCTGACAAAACCTACGTCCCTCATTTCATGGGAATCACACCAAGCAAGGAAATCACGATCGATGGAGCATTGAAACGTGGCCAAAGAGCGTCTTTCGATATAAAGAAGCGTACCATTAAAATCCCCTCCTACGATCCAGGGCCCTTGCATCGAAGAGGCAATAGTAGAGAGCTTGTCCCAAAGAATCCGGCAAGGTATGCTAGATGGGCTAGCATAGACCACTGTGAGGTACCAACTATTCCCCTCTACTCCAGATACCTGCAAATGAATATACTGATGATGACGTTCAAGTACAGAAACGGAGTCAATGCTATGGTCCCATAAACACCATATACCACCGCTATATCCTTCACAATCCATTAATTCTATATTAGGAAAGCCCAGTTGGTTGGCTCTTCTTACAGACAATTCTTTTAAACACCTTGTTTCCAAAATCGCAATGAAATTTAATTGGTAATGTGATTTAAGGTCACGAACGAGAGCAGGAAAACTTCGTGCTCCAGTGCCCTTAGAGTTCCATATCATGAAATTCATTGGGAAACAGTAGTTGTGGATTGGGGTTTGGCAACCTCCCCCTCGGTCTTATCCTGGTCTACCATACACTCATTGGCTTGAAGTGGTGAAATATCCTGTCGTTATGCTCCCACATGAGAGTCCTCAAAACCCAGCGTCATTCCCTTAGGATTCACGGACATCACATTCGGATGCAGCTCATTACTGTGTAAGTTCGCATACCCATTTAACTTCAAGACCTCCGTGGGCTCCTTCAACACCGCTAGCACTTGTGCGTCCCCTTGGGCCTCGTTTGTTTGCAGAGAGCTAAAGGAGTTTTTAATTGCAGTCCCAACGCCCACACCCACGTCCTTAACTCGCTGGGCTCGACCACGTGCAGGTGGTTTATTTTCTTTACCTTTAGCCTTCCCCTTTCCTGAACTCTTCCTTTTAGCTCCAACCTGGACCCATTCCTTCTTTTGTGGGCCCTGAGTCCTAGTCAACTCCCCTTCAATTTCGGTCATACCCTCTTTAATATCCTGCTTCATATTTATCCTCCGCGAATCTCTCTCTTCCTCAGCATATCCCTGATCAACCGCCCGAAACGTGTCCTGATTATTTTCCTTCTTGAAACCATTCATGTGAGAGAAACCCTGACGATCTCGCCTCAAGATTCGTAGCTTCCCAAATGGGCTCCCTACCGACGTTGCGTCACCGGTAGCACCATCAATATTGCCTTCGCCCACTACCGCCTTCTCTTTCTTTTTTCCGATATCACCATCTATGCAGTCGACGACTCCAGTACTCCTACTATCAGCCCCTGTTGCCTTCTCCTTCTCCTGCGTACTTCCGACGACGTTCCCGATTCCTGCATCAGGTGATGCTTTCTCCCCTATTTGTGCAGAATTGTCCGGAGACTGAACCAGGCAGGGGCAAGCCTCCTTCCTGTGACCGTACTTGCCACATTCGAAGCACACTTGGTGCAATCCCTCATACACGATGGGTCTCTCCTCCCGAAATATGATATACGTTGGTACTAAAGGCTTCCTCAAGTCGATCTCCTCACTAATTCGCGCAAATCCTCCCTTATCGTAGATCGACGTGGAACGGTCCACCTTAATCATCTAGCCAATCATATTTCCAATTCTACGAAGCATTCAATGTTATAAAACTCAAATGGGACATCCGGTAATCTGATCCAGGCGACAATGTTACACTGCAAATCAGCCTTCCAAGGATTGAAATTTGGTCTCCAGCGTTGCACAATCAGATAGTGGTCCTCTATCATCCATGGCCCCTCTTGGAAAGCATAATCTCTATCCTCTTTGTTGGAGAAGGAGATGATATAGTAGCCATTATTCAGCGGGATCAGCTTCAGGGGATCTTTTGGACGCCACATATGGTTGATACGATCCCTAATAATATACGTGGGGAAACTTGCACCTAGTACTTTTATGATGAGTGAGTTCATCCAGGGGAGACACCATGCTGTGTATTCCTCGGCTGTGAACTAAATTTTCCCAGGTTTTCCCTCCAGCCGGTGAGTTGTCTGGTTATCCTCTTCGTCGGAGTCCTCCGTAGTCTCCTGTAGATCCTTCTCATTCATCTTGTTGAAATATTCCTTCTAGCACTTCGTAATGTCATCCTCATCGGAGTGTGTCACCAGGAAACCGGCACATCCAGGCGATAAAAGCTTGTCTCGATATGATATCGTGGATGCCTTGGGTGCCCCACCATTCAGGCCAGATGATGATGAGCCAATATGGGCACTGTCACCGACCCTCTGTTTCTCCACCTTACGTCCGAATGAGAAAGTTGACCCTTCATCAACCTGAGGAACTCATTCAGGGTCTTTGCCTCCGTCACCTTCGCCGTCTCCACCCCCCGATCCCTCCTTGCCGCCACTCACCGTGTCCTTCTTCTTCCCTCGATCTCTCACCGTCACCGTTTTTCTGCCTCGATTGCTCATCGTCACTGTTCTACATATAGCTTTTAATTTATGAAGTTTTTTGTTTTTTTTGTTTTTTTTTGTTTTCTCTGATCCATCCAAATACAAGGAGTAATACTATATTATTATTTCTTTGATCTTATCTTCTCCCTATTTTTTCTTTCCCAACTTTTATTATAAATCGATCTAAATATTTTAAAAATTTTATATAATCATAAAAAATTTTAATTAGTTAATGAGTATAGATTTGCCCCCCAAATTTTTATCCCAAGCTCGCCCCTTACGATCATGAGGACACTAAATAGTAAAAGGTGTTAATTGCCAATTTTCCTTTCCTCCACTGCGTCTTTTGAGTATCCTCTTAATGGATTTTCAAGTCTCTGTTATTCCGATCAAAATTTAATAGAGGGTTGCAAGTCTTTTGCATTCAAAAGTAAATTTTGCCATCATTAGGAATAAATTCTCTTCGGCTAATATCCCTTTTTACGACTTTGAAAGTTATCTTAATGTATTTACTTTATATAAATCTATAAGATAAATAATATCAACTGAACTTTATTTCATTCTCAACCACCACACTCAACGTTTGTAGAATTGTGATATATGATATTTTACTTTCAATGATAATTGCTATTTATTAAAAAAAAAAAAAACTGAGCAAATGTTTTCTTGCTACTCAATATATGACGAGAGGACATTATCCTGGCTTAACCACGGGTCTTGAGTTTGAGGCGTGGGAATGCATCATGTGGAGGTGGTAGAGGCTTCCCCCGAAAGGGGCCACCTTCTCGATCCGGATTAGTCGGATTTGTAATTTCCGAGGGGTTGGCCCAGGACACCGAGGTGCAAACCAAAAAAAAAATAAAATAAAAAATAATATATATATATATATATATATATATATAGACGAGAGGACACAAATGCATGTATTGGTATTAACGGCGTCGTGACATAATTTTCTTACAATCACAAGTCACAACACAAAATTCGGTAATTTTCAAGGCAACTTGGGAAAATATTTAACTGCAATCGCCAAGCATAAAAAGAATAACACCTTCCCATAAAATGCATTCTCTCAATCCCTAGGCACCAGTGACGGATCTTGGGATAAATATTTTGGGGGGCCAAATGTATACGCATTAACTAATTACAAAATTTTATAATTATATAACATGTTTAAAATATCCATAGTTATAATAAAAGTATTTTAACAATTCTAATGTATATATAAGATAATATACCTTTCTCTAGATGGATGTCATATCAATTACAAGATGAGAATAGATCATAAAATTCCCAAAGATTTCTTGTTATATAATATATCAAAATAGTAAAAGTTAGCAATGTAATTTATAATACAAAATTAATAAAACACTATACTAAATAAAACAATTAAAAATTATATACCTTCACTTTGTAAATAACCTATAAACAATTTAAAGATTATAATAAACTATTATCATACTAAATATAAATATATATATAAAAAATCATGGATTCTTGAAATTTATCAAACACGATGATTTCAACGAGATTTACCGATTAGAAAATTTCTTATATTGAAAAAGAATCGACCGGACAAAGTAAATAAGGACTTGAATCGAGCAAATTAAAAAAAAATAAGATGGGAGAATTTACTCGCCCCGGCTGATTTTAATAAGTTTGTTTGGGATTCGAGTGGTCGATCTTGTTTTTGGTCATTGGCGACGTAGATCGTTGTTGTTGAGGTAAATGTCTATTGTCTCGTCTTCCTCAGATCTCTCATTGGCAGCTCTTGATCTCCTCGGACTATTCAAGCACGCAGAGTCCTTAGAAAATATTTGAAGGAATTGAAATCTAGATAGGAGAGATTATAGGGATTGATTTTGGTGTTTTCTTCTATAAATTTTTGTCAATAAAAAACATTATTGGGAGTAACTCACCATTTGTTGTTGTAGAAAAATGACTAACTAATAGGAAAGATTTTAGGGATTAATTATAGATATGATTTGATTGAAATTTTATTTTAATTTCATAATTGTAATCACGTAGTATCTGGCTATCTTTAATCGGCTATGGTTCTTCCTCGCGCACATAACTAACCCAAGTATAACGAATAGAAGCACCAAAGAATTATATTCAAAACATTTCAGTTAAATTAAAAAAAAATCTGAATAAATTTTTTTTTTTTTTTTTGGGGCCATGGCCTCATAGAAGATCCGCCCCTGCTAACAACAACCTAAAGGAATTTTATAGGATAGTAAAGACTACTAAAGCAGATGAATTAGCACACACAAGTAGTCAACAGATGAATTAGGAGATGAACTTAACAGAAAGATTTATATGTTTGGTTGGGGGAAGGGGAGGGAAGGAGGAGGAAAATAGAGAGAAAATATTAAAAGGAGAGAAAATTTTTGTGGACCCCACCACAAATAACTTTTTTCTCTCTCCCCTTCCCTCCCCCAACCAAACATACCCCAGCGAATACCGAACACACGTGAGTCTAATCTAACTACTAATAAAGAGGAAAAATATTCCGGGATAAGAAATCAGCCAAGTCGCGTGAAGCATCCCAAGCTGTAAGCTGGAAATCATTGTTCTTCAATTTCATTGTCCTCTCTCTCTCTCTCTCTCTGCAGCAAATTCGAACATGCAATCGCCATCTCTTCACCTCACAAAGGCCTTTACCACCCACCATTGCGACCACCACTTTCTAGGATTCCATCGCTCTGTCTCTTCCACTCACAACCTGTTCTCCTCACTCTCTTCCTCACCCTGTTGCTTTCCAATCCCTAGTTCTCGAAGGCTTGTCGTTCGGGCCCAGAAACCCCATCACAACTCTGGTCCCAAAGAGAGGCTGCGAATAAGGGGCAAGAAGGACAATGTCTGGAGTGTTGACAACGACCTCGCGAATGCCGCGGCGGAGAAAGAGAAGGCGAGAACCAGTCGGAGGAAGCAGAAGGGAAGGAAGATGGTGAAGAGGAAGCGAGGTAGGGGTGGTAGAGTGTTGGTCTCTGGGGCTATGTTGATGGAGGTTGAAACAGTTCTTCAAACTCAGGTATGCTAAAGTGAGTACAATTTTGGCTAATATTTGGAAAAAGGTGATTTCATTTTAGTGAGTGGACAAAGCGATGATTTGGACGCTAAGATGTTATAAAAATATAGCTATGAAGATAGCAATAAAAATAATACATGGTATTCTTGACAAGTCTGTATGAAATTTGGAATTTTATTTGTTTCCTTATGAATGAAGATGCCTAGGTGGGAATGAGAAAGAAATCTGCCATTTATATGCTATGAATCTCAAAGTACTCCTGTGAAAGGGGAAAAACAGTGAGTACCATCTCCAATGTGCCTTGTGTTTTGCCTTTTTTTTTTGGCTGGATTTGTTTGGCCATTCAAATGACTGAGGACCGATGATATATTAAGTGAAAAACATAACAATGAAAATTTCTTTGTATTATTTTATTTCTGTACAAATTCAAATAAGGCATCCCCAAAATTTGGATGAACTTTTTTGGGTCCAGTCCTTCATATAAAGATTTGTTTTACTATATTTGTTATTCAAGGTTTGTATTAAATGTAGAATTATTTGTACTTCATTTTGCTATTTGGGAGTGGAATGTGACAAAAATGACTCTTTCAGGAACCTGTAATAAAACCAGTTTGGAATACATTTGCCAGCAGTGTCAGTGGGATTTGGAAGGGTGTAGGTGCAGTATTTTCTCCTATTACTGCTGAAATGGAGCCAGTTGAAGTGGGCAAAAGGAATGAAAACCTATATGACTGCTATACCCTTTCCCGCATTGAGGCAGTGCCATCACCTTCTGGTAGACCGATATCTCAAATTCAGAGAAAGATTAATTGGGTGACTTTGAACCCTTTTGGTGAAACACTGCAGCATGCTGAAGGCAATGGTGTAACTAAAGAAGGATCTGGAGATGATGTTGCCCCTGTACTTACAAAGGAAAAGATCAGGGAAAATTCAACAAACACTGTGTTGCCTACATTTGAGTCCTTTGACTTTGAAAGAAGTGATGTGATGGAAGAAGATGTTATGGAATGTGAACCAGGCCTTGTTTACTTTGAAGTAAGTTGTTCCTTTTTCATGCTAGCATAGATTTCTTTGTAGACATCAAGTTATTCTTCATATCCAGGACACATGATTATATTGTTGTATTGGTGTTATATTTTACTGACTTCCGGTCACCATGGGATATGTAACTTATGTTAATCGCTAAGGCTTACAAGAAAATAATATTGCTTTTAATGATCATGTGAACTAAAGGCCTATCTAACTCAATACAAATAAACTTCCTGAATTTTCTGTCACAGTAATTGACGCGTGTTTATTGTCAACTCCTTTATGTGTATGGGCTTTATTTTGCCCTGTTCTATTTGGTCCTTCCTATCCTTATTGGTTGATGTTGGAATTGATGAAGAGCAGCGCTAAACTCCCTTGGTATACAATTTTCGTAGTTGCTGCAGTGGAAATATAATGTTGGTTAATGTCAATTGAGGCAAATATAATGTTAAGATTTGCCTAAAATGTTCACTTCAATAACTTTAAAGTCGTGTCCTAGGTCCTAGCTTCAAAAAAGAGGATGCTTAGTTGTAAAGAACTATATATCAGCAGTTGTTAGGCTACCATGATACTTGGCAAGAATCTACTACTGCACTCATTGTTATTCAAGCACTCTGTGTAGCAGTTGATAGAAAACTTAATTTCTCCAACTTTTTTCTTTGATGCATTTTATTACCTATGAAATTCTTTTTTCTAATCGAACACTTTATTGTATCTTTTGTGAATGGTTGACAAAGCATACTTAGCTTCCTTGCTATTTGTGTAATAACATCAAGTGTTGTGTGATATTTTTACTTGGGTCCCTCGCTCCCTTCTGTCTGATTTGTGGGCTTCCATGCTCTGAAAGCTCAAGTCTCCTTTGCATCCAAATATAACTTTTGTAATAATATAATCATGAAAATATTGTAAAAGTCTACAAAATTAACGAGGATGACAATTATTTTATGTAAACTATGAAAGCTGAAGCTGTTTATCTATTCATACTGAGACTGAGACTGGATGGTGGATCATTGGCCTATAGGGTGCAGTACGAGTGCATCATTTCTAATTTCTTATTGCTTGCCCGGATGTAGAGATTGTATATAACAGAGTCTTAACTTAAACCTAGCATAAAAAACTTGCAATTGAAAGAGAATAACTTGTAAAACAACTCAATAAACAACATTCCTTATATGGTGTGGTAGAACAATAGGGACACTGTTATATAAAAATAATAATAATATAAAGTTAGGTACTGACAGTTATAGGGCTAGCCGTTAGGTCTATTAGAGTCTATGAATAAGACGTCCTTCAATTATAATTACTCATACTATGAGGTGATTTGATTAGTTCGTTACTCAGTTCCCCTTTCTCTTCTCAGTCTCTCTCTATCCATCCCTGTCCCTCTTCTCCGATTCTCTCCACTCTCTCTATTCTGTCTCTCTTATTCCCCTGTCCTTCTCTCATGTCCTAAGTTCTTACTATAATCATACAACAGGTTCACTACATCTCACTTTAGGCTGATAGCTTGCTCTGTAGGGTGTCTTAACAAGGAAAAGACAACCATTTAGTCCTATGAATCACGTTGTTGTGCATGCATGGTTTGATATGAAATTGAATGAATAGGTCACCTATTATGGTATCCCATTAGGGTTACTCATATTCTTTAATAAAAGTTTAAATAAATTAATCCTATGGAATTATCTTTGTTGACAATCTATCCAAAGATTTGGTGGTTGATAGATCACAACGGTGCCATGCATTCCATGTAGCCGACCCCACCTTGTGAGATATGGCTGCTTGTTTTTATGATATTATCTATCTTTTTGCTATGGATCTGTCAGGCTGAAAATTAGGACTCTATCTGTGATTAACTCACTTTGTATCTCATTTATCTGTTTTACTTGTAGAATTCATCTTTAAAAAAATAAAAAAAATAGATATGTAATTTAATTTTAAGATCTTAAAAGGTCTCATTATGTTGAGAAAATGTATTAAAAGTTCAGGATAAGTTACTATCCTGAGATACCCAAATTACACAGTCCTTTCTTCTATTATGAAATATAAACAAATCTCTCGCAAGCCAATATATGATTCTAATATCTCGATGAACAATGTTGATTTTTTTTTTTTTTTTTTTTTTTTTTTTGGGGGGGGGGGGGGGGGGTTTCAATTTGAAGTATAACTTATTTGAAAACATGCTGTTTTTCACCTTGTATTTCGATGTGTTTTTGCATAATTATTATATTGTTCTACTACATGTGTGGGCGTATTATATTATATATAGAATAGATACAAGGGTACTTTACTTTGATCCAAATAAGCATAACAGTTTATATTTTGTTGCATGGTTGGTCAATGTAGCTCATCTTTAAATACAAGGGAGATTGTTATTTTAATTAGCATCACCCAAATTGGATAGTGTTATTTATCCAAACTCCTAGCATCAAATGGATCCTTTGATCTATCGACATCTTTCCAGGGAGTAGAGTGTAATTTACCCCAAATCTTAATATCAAACGGATCATGTGAGATGCATAACAATGTTTACTGTCTATAAGACTGTTTCTGTTAAGACAATCATTCTGTTAATAGTTATGGCTATTAAACTGCAGGATGGATCTTACTCTAGGGGTCCTGTAGATATCCTTTTGGGTGAGGTGGATGACTCAACTTATTATCTCACTCCAACTTACAAGTTCGAACAAGTAAGTTCAGCATCTTACTTATTGTGTCAGTTTTGTCTTGCAAAGATCAAGCATTAGTAATTAGTTTAGCAGCTTCAGTCATGGATTTGTCTTGCGTGGAACAAATATGGATTAAGTTGTATAGACAAAATGAAAAATTGGATAGATTTCTCTGTTTTGCTTAATCTTCACATGATGCAACTGTTTTTATTGATGAGACAATGCACAAGTGTCTGTTACTTCTGCTTAGTCAATGAAGAATGCATCTGTTTTTGTTGATGACAATGCCTACGTGTTGTGTATGCCCACAATTCTGTGAAATCAATACATAATTGATTGATCAACCACTCTGAACCTTTTGAACAATTTGTCTTGTTAAATTGTTCCAAAACTTAACTTTTTCCGGACTTCCTAAAACAATGATGGCTATTTGTATATTAGGTTTATCTCTTCATGTTAAGTGTCTTCTTTAAGTGTGGCTTTTTAGGTGCTACTTCAATTATGAAAATTTGTGGTTAACTAATCGCAAGAACATATGATATTTTTGTTCCTTATATTTCCTTGTCCAATTACTTTTGGGTAGTTTATTTAGTCGTCACAAGTTTTTAAGTTCTTTCTCATGTTGGTGGTTGATAACCTCATTGAATGTAAATATAAAACTCTTGCTATTTACAAATGTTTATGAGTTAGATCGAAATGTGTTGCACTTCATTATTTGGAGTTTGTCCTTTCCTATTATTTGAAATCCAGAAGATTATATTGCAAACCAGAAAAAAACTGTTTTTAATCTCTCACGGATTTTTCATATATAGTGCTTGGTTAAAGGCTGCCACAAAAGGATTCGTATTGTCCATACCATAGAATTCATAGATGGTGGTTCAGACATACAGATTCTGAGGGTTGCCGTCTATGAAGAAGAATGGGCTAGTCCTGCCAATATCAAAGACCCAAGGTACATTTGTTTTATTTTCTTTTTAAAGAAGTCTACTTTTGTTCCTGCAAAGCACTTTTATCTGAAAAATATAAACATGATAAGACATCAACTGTGGGCAAGACAATTCCACAAAATTCAAATTACCATGCAAAATGTAAGAAACATAATTAAAAAAGTGTACATAATATCTTGAATGCTGGTTTGTTCTTTAATTTCTTTCTGCCTTCTATTGCTGCATCAAATTCTGTACTTTGATCCGTTTGACATGCGGAATGAAATAGAGAATATAATTGGAACATGATCTTGTGATTGAAAAGTTGCTTTTATGTCCCTGTGGACAAAAAAACACATTGTGTGTGTGTTTTTCTTTTTGTGCAATAAAAAGAAGGGTCAATATGATGTTTGGTTTTTATGATTTGCCCTCATTTTGGTTCAAACCATAAGTTTTTGCCTCCTCAAGGGACAAAATGGTCCAGATGGTTTTCATTAAAATATAGCATCTAAGGTTTTAAACAAAAAGAAACATGAGAGATTAAAACATATGGCTTGAAATTATGAGGACCAAAACAAAGAATGAAGGCAAACTATAAGAACCAAACATTGTATTAATTCTAAAAAGAAGTTTTTTTGTGTCTCTTTTAACTTATATTATGCCGGCAACATACTGAACAGTGATTTGGAGTTTGATGTAAAGCCATGGTCCCAAAGAAAACGAACCAGACCATCAGAACTGATTGGGTCTTGGAAGGTCTTTGAGATCAGTGCAACTCCGGTGTTTGGAGATGACAATACAATGGAAGCCGGCGACAATACCCCATATGTATACCTATGTACAGAGACTCTGAAGAAGAGGCACTTCCCAGAGAGTGCCAATTCTTTTGGAGAAGAAGAGATGCTAGACATGCAGGATGTTACCATGCTTTGGCTTCCCGGTGGTGTAACGTGCTATGTGGATATCAGTAAGGATGGTGTTCTTTGTATTGGAGTTGGATGGTACTCTGATGAAGGAATAAATCTGGTAATGGAGAGAGATTATGGGGTGGATGGAAAACTAAGAGAAGTGCGATGGAAATCAGAGGTAAAGAGAAGATGGGCTAATCCTCCACCTGTATAAATTCTTAGAAATTTTGTTACTGGCATGTAAAGTATTTTGTTTGAGGATTAGTGAATATTTGAATGTTGTATTGTCATTACAAAAAGGTTCAAACGAAAAAGGCATGCTTGTGAAGGTTGGCAGACCTTCCTTGGTAATTTTCATGGTTCATTCAAAATACAAAATAAAAAGGGGGAAATATAAGAAAATAAGACTTGAACTTTAAAATTCCAAATCAATGATTTATTACTAAAATGAGTTGTTAATTGTTATATTCTAATTTTACTTTTTAGACTTTAAAGTTTAAATAGTATGTTCTTGTCTTTTTTTCTAAGAAAAAAATGAAAGAAGCGGACAATAAAATAAAAAATTATAATTATGAATTCTTTGAAGTGTTTTTTAATTTAAAAAATAAAAAATAAATACTGGGTGATGATTATAACAAACATTTCATAGTGAAAATAGAAAGTTTCTAGTGTAGTAGGTTAAATTTGAGCTTCTATTCCCAACAATACCTTGAGCCCTTGGAGGAATTTTGTTGCGGAATAAAATAATGGCTAAATTTTACAAAATCTCAATAAAATAAATTTTGAGTGAGTTGCATATAACCTTTTGATATTTCAAAGTTTAAATTTAACTCCCCGACTTTTTCTTTTTTTTAATTATTATTAATCCTTTGTCATTAATGGACCGTTATCTTTTTTATGGAAATTGCCGCATGAGATTGAGATATGACACGTGACATCCTATATGGTAGCCTATATAAATTATTGAATTTCATAAGACCCCCTCAACATTAACTATTTACAAATAACACCTTAGACTTTGATAAGTTATAAACAACCCATGATATTTCATAATTTAATTTTAATTTCCTTAAAAATCTTATTTATAATATTAAAAATGTCATTACTTTTATCATTTTAATAAGTTTATTAAGATTTTTACTATCATTTTTCAATTAAAGTAGCTTTTTTGTATGGAAAAAAATTAGAATAATAATATTTAAAAATATAAAAATAAATGTTGAACTTTGATTTGAGAAAAAAATATACAATACTAATAAAGAAGTAATGAGGGCGAAAGTTGTCCTCTAATGCAAATGTAATATTTAAAATTAGTTATCCAAATAAAATATTTAACATAAATGATGACATTTTTATACTATCAATCCTCAATTATCCCAAGAAAATAAGTAAATGTTATACGATGACATTTTAACTTTTTTAAAATATTATTTTTCTAGTTTTTCCATACAGAAAACTATTTTAATTGATGGGGTAAGGGTCTTAAATGTCATGGAAGTTTTCGCTCAGGAGCGTTGGTAAAACAGAAGTTTTTTTTGGACAAAAAATGTCACAGAAGTTCAAAAAACATAGCAATTTTGCCCCTCCATTAATTTTGACCATTAAGTTTAATTGAGTGCACACATAGCATGCCACCTCATCAATCAAAAGAGTTAAGTATCGATTTTTCCCTAGAAGTTTTTGCTGAGGAGCAATTTTTCCCTGGAAATTTTCACTAAGGAGCAATTTTGCCCCGGAAGTTTACAAAACGTAGCAATTTTGCCCTTCGTCCTCCAATATTAAATTTGACTATTAAATCGTCAAAGACCACACATGTCATGCCTTGAAAAGGTTGAACTTGGAGTCAAAAAGGAGATCCTTGAGATTTTGAGCTCAAGGCGATCGGAATTTGTGAAGCCGGCGGTCAAAGGGACTAAATGTCCGTCGCAAAAATTCGAGGAAGCATCACTTATGATTTAAGCAAATGATCGTCTATACAAACGTAAATATTATCACTATTGATTTGTTTTATTGAACCAATTCATTTCTTGTTTGCGTTTCATTTGCGACACACCTTTCAGTCCTTTTGACTAGTTTGGCTTCACAAATTCTGGCCGCCTTGAGCTCAACATCTCAAGGATCTCCTTCTCTGACTCCAAGTTTGACCTTTTCAAGGCATGATATGTGTGGTCTTTGACTGATTTAATAGTCAAATTTAATATTGGGGGACAGAAGGGCAAAATTGCTATATTTTGTAAACTTTCGGGGCAAAATTGCTCTTCAGTGAAAATTTCGAGGCAAAAATTGCTCCTCAAAGAAAACTTCATGAGCAAAAATGAACTTAATACTTTTGATTGATGAGGTGGGCATGCTGTGATGAGGTGGTATGCCACGCGTGTAAATTAAGCTTAACGATCAAAATTAACGGAGGGGCAAAATTGCTATGTTTTGTGAAATTCCGTGGCATTTTTGTCAAAAAAAAAACTTTCCGTCTTACCAAAGTGCTCCTAACCGAAAACTTCCATAGCATTTAAGACCCTTATCCCTTTAATTGACAAATGATAGTAAAAATCTTAATAAATTTATTAAAATGATAAAAGTGACGATATAGGGTTTAATATTATAAAGGCTAAAGTATCCATTTGGTCCTTTATGTTTGTCTCTGGTATCATTTTAGTCCCTTAAGTTTGTAAAGTGCATGTTTGGTCCCTTAATGTTAACACCGTTAGTATGACTTAACGGAAAATACTGACTCAACAGTTTTAAGCGATGACTGTGCAATTAAATGCTGACCAAGCATGTTGATATGTTAGTATTTTAATAAATTAATATTTTAAATCCTATAAATAGAAAAATATTTAATTTTCTTCGACAAAAAAATATATTTAATCTTCACAAATTGTGAAAAACCACAAAAGAGTTTGTAAAGATTAATTTTTTTCAATTAATAGGATTTAAAATATTAATTTAGTAAAATACTAATATATAAGCAAGTTTGGTCAGCATTTAATTGCACAGTCATCCTTTAAAACTGTTGAGTCAGTATTTTCCGTTAAGTCAGACTAACGGTGTTAACATTAAGGGACCAAACGTGCACTTTACAAACTTAAGGGACTAAAATGATATCAGAGGTAAACATAAAGGACCAAATATATACTTTAGCCTATTATAAATCAAGATTTTAAGGAAGTTAAATTTAAATTTTTGAAATGTCTGGGGTTTATGTATAATTGATCAAAGTTTAGGGGGTTATATGTAACTTTTTATAAGTCACTTGTACCCAAAAAGTTTTACTCAAAATATAAATCACTTATAGGAGTAATAAATGTTGTTTTGTCAATTTTACCCATGTTCACTATTTGGTTAGGCACATGGGAAAGAGAGAAAAAAGAAACGTGTAAATGCATAGAGATAAAAAAGACGTGAGAGAAAATGTACATCCTTTCATAAATAAGGTCAAATATGAAAAGAAATTTAGGTTTTGATGTTTTTCTTGGTTTTCAATTTTACCTCTGTTGTTGACCAATTATTATTATTATTTACCTCTATTCACTTTTTAGTTGGACATATAGGAAAGAGAGAAGAGAGAGAGATAAGTGTAAATGCATAAAAAAGGATGTGAGAGAAAATGAGCACCCTTTCATAAATAAGTGCAAATATAGAAAAATTTATTCATTTAATGCTTTTATTGGTTTGCGAGAATGTGGTACAAGTGACATATAAATATGTACACAATGGTATCAAGCCATCAATTAATTTGTCCATTGATAATTAGTATAGGGTAAAGATGTAAAAATGCATATGTGATTTACCTTCAGGAGCGCCTAACACCAAATGCTTTCTTTGGATGCAAAAGTACCTTCATGGTTAAGAAAGTGAAGCAAAAATCCCACTTGCTGTTGATAGACCAGACGTTCGTTGGAGTGAAGTTAAATTTGCTAGGTGTTTGCCAAATGTGCCAAGCTTTGAGTAATACATGGCTTTATGGATTGAGAATTTGTCATTTAAGTCATTCACCATCGAGCCCTGCGTCATCTTCAACATCGAGAGATTAGCTTCGATTGGTCCAAGCATAGTACATGTAACACCCCCAATTTCTAAGAATTATAATAGTATAAAATTGTAATGATTTTTATAAATAATTACTGAAATTCGAAATAAACAACTTTGGGAAGTGTTATCACCGCACTTGTACTGAGACAAGTGCAAGGCTAACTTATTACATTAACAAAAATTCAAACTTAAATAAATGTGTTTTATTCAGAAAAAAAAGAATAAAATAAACTAGCTAGAATTACTAAATGTTCTTCCTCACTTCTCACTGCTAGCCCCAACATTTAGAACCTGTTTCATTGAAAATATGCTCCCTCGAAGGATCATCGCAGCCACATAAACACAAACATCAACAAAGCTGGTAATCCTAATAAAAAGAAAGATGAGATAGCTCAAATATATTAATCAAATCAAATATATAATCACATAGTAATTGAATCAAATATCAATTTCAATATTCATCATATATACATATTCACATCGAATCAAATATTATTCATTATCTTTTAAATTTATTTAGATGAGGAAACCTTGCCAATTTATTTAGTGGGAAGAGTACCATGGTAGACACGAGAAACCCCCAATATAGTCTATGACTGGGAAACCTTGCCAGTCACAAATCATCAAATTGACCATAAAACATTTCTTCCTAGTGTGCACACCTCTTCCCAAAGTTGCTATTAGTGTCCTAGGAAACCCTGCCAGACACCACTTTGGGAAAAATGGATAACATTAGTTCATATCGCATAATATATCGGAGGCATAAAGCCTAAGGGTTGTGTTCATCACTTTAGGAGGTACCATCTCAAAGTTATCCTCCCACTGTTAAATTATTTTAAATACACATAATAAATTCCCAAATTATTTCCAATATGTGTTTGAAACACTTGTATTGTAATCAACATAACATACAATTGTTATGTTTGAAACACTTGTATAATCAACATAACATACAACACCAACAACATGCATATATATACAACACACATAAAATGGATTTTTCAAATTAAACTATAAAATAAATTCTCATGAGTTTCTATAAGGTTGTCATGAGAATATACAATCGAGATATTGGTTCATTTATTGACGAACGAATATAATCATAATATGTTATAGGATAGGATTTTAAGCCAAAGGAAAATGAATATGGAACCCAGAGCAAAATGTACAGGTATTGTACAGGTATCTTATGTTCAATGGTATGTGAATTTTGCAAAAAAGTTACTCACGTAAAACGAGAAAAAGAAATATACATGTATTCAATTACCAAAGATTGAAACATTTAAAGCAAAACGCACATAATCAATAATTAAGGCTAGTCAAAATCCAAAATCATATCATATGAAGAAAACAACTTTCTCACAGAGGAAGGAAAACACAAGATTTATATTACCAAATGGAAATCACGAGAAAGAACGAGACGACAATTTTGGGGATTTAAAAAGAATTATACCATGTAGCAATGGATTTCTATTGACCTGGGAATTAGAATTACCTCGTTCATGGGAAATTCCCACTATCTACTCATTAAAATACATTAAAGCATTATTGGTATTAGGATTACCTCGTTCATGGGAAATTCCCACGATCTACTCATTATCCCTTTTTGACTTTACTAGGCCTAACAAAAAAAAATAGAACAATAAGTTTGACATCTCATCAAGGTAATAACGTCAAGCAATAGTAATTAGAAGGGATTAAAACATGAATAGTTGATAGTTGAAAGAATATTACAATGTGTGGAGCTATATCAAATCCAACAAAGCAAGAAGATCAAGTTAACAATCAACAAAGGTCAAGTAATCGGAAGGTTATATATAAAAGACTTTGATAGCTAATATGCCAAACTTGTCGGCTTTATTTTCAAATTAAAAGATGTATGTGTCATGTTTTCTTGATTCATTGGATTTATATTTACATACATACAGTGGTATTAGGATTACCTGGTCTCCATTTTGCTAACCTCCTAGAAGAATAATTGATGCAGAGAAAGAATTGAGGAAGTAGTAGAGGAGAAGAGGAGTATTGAGCATTTGCTAGGGTTAAGCGGCTAGACCTCATATTATAATTTTAAAAAAAAATTATGGTTTAGCTATGGGCTAAGCTATTTAACTATTGCCAATTAATAAATTATAAAAAAATACAATTAAATTCTAAATTTTTATTATTATTATAACTATTGCCAATTGATAAATTATAAAATGATACAACCATTATTAAATTCTAATTTTTTATTATTATTACTATATTGTTGTTGTTGTTGTTGTTGTTGTTGTTGTTGTTGTTATTATTATTATTAATCTGGGGTATTACAGTATGAGTGCTAAGGAATTTGAAATCAAGAGGCAGCTTGATGGCTTCACCTTCAATATCGACGACAAGGAGGAACGAGAAAGTGAGAAGGAAGGTGGTTTTGTTGAGAAGACCCAGTCACGAGGAACAATACGAAGGTTTGATGTGGTATTGCCATCACAATTTGTTGGCTCCCAGGTGAACATCATGGTCAGAAGGAAACCCAGTTAGGAGGTTTTATGGGTGTCGAAATTACTACTAGGTAAGATTTGTTAAATGTGGGATGAGATTTTTTATGTGGGTTGTTCATTTGTAACGGTTGATGATGAAATTTCATAGGATGGTGGGTGTGGATATTTTGAATGGCACGATAATGGGTTTGGGAAAGGGAAAATGAAGTTATCAAAGATCTACTCAATGACATAGACAAACTATATGAGGAGAACAAGCAGCTTTGTAGAGGGAATACATGTGCGAAGTGTTATGAAAGAGCTTTTTGCACTTGAAGGTGAGGTGATGAACATGAAATCTAAACATTTAGTGAAAGTGAAGTGAAGAACGTGTAATGGAAGTTCAAACTTGCATTAGCAACATTGTTATTGACTTGAACGTTGTTAGTGGTAATGTATTTGTAAGGCTGATGTTTATTTTTGTTGTAGTTGTTAGAGTTTAGAAAAGTTTCAATGATATGTAATGTATTTGTTGATGGTAATATATTGTCAATGGATTAAGTGTAATTTTCTTGTTATGTTGAGGGATTAGACAATGGTTAAGCATGTGCAATGTATTTATTTTAAGTAGGTTTATGCTAGATATATATTGTTGGGGTGCCAATAGTAGTCATGTGCCAAACCAATACAAGGCTCTGCACCTTTACTCTATCTAGGACCTTCTCTTACAAATGAAATGGTAAACAAGTGTGCATGTTATAGTCAAATTTTGGCGCAACTGTGATGGAGTTAATTAGTTATGGGAAGTGTTGTTATGGGAGTTGATTAGTAATACAGTATAGTATAAACACGCAACTAGTCATGTGCATGGGATTGCATTCGGCGAATATTTTGTAGTGGTCAAAAGGGGATAATCATTGGACATCTTTTTGCATAGATTGTAGGTAAATATTCTTTGCTTCAACAATTGCAAGGACATGGCAATGAGTGGTTTATGCTCCATTATGACAGGACAGACCAAACTTTTCAATTCAAGCCACAAATCAATGGCTCCTACTCTGCTACCTTGTTTGCGCTGAAGCATTAAAATTATACTAAAAGTTATGGAATGCCACAACCATATTAAGTAAGGGTAGGCACAAAAACAATGAAGCCTGTACATTTCCCCTAATACAAGAAGACAAAAACTGATGCCAACATACCATCCATACCAAAATGATATGGAAACAACCATTGGGAAAGAGTAAAAACGCAGAAAATTTGGGATGAGTGACATTAATAAACAGGCATCAAAAAGCCTATCAATATGGTTATTATTAATGATTCAGTATAAGAATATTGATGGATGTCACACTACCCAAGCCCAGACACATTTACAAAAATAATTACAAGCATGTGTCAATGTCAGTAGGCAAGGAAGCATTTGTACAACAAATATAAGTAAACCAAAAGCATGGTTGAGGCAAAAAACTTCGGCCTATACGGTTTTTAACCAAAATAATTAGACAACTCAAAGCCAGACACATGTACATATAGCCCTAATAAGTAGCCTTCTTTCCTATGTCTTTGTTGGTTTGAAGACGTGATAAGAGCTGTGAGTTTGTCACATATGGTTCTCCTCTCCATTGCAGACCTGGAGGCTAAAATGGAAGGTCAAAAGGTGCAACAAGAGTGAGTGATTAGGGTTGAAACTGATTGCATCTTGAATGTGTTGGATCCCTAGAGTTATAGCCCGAGACAATCTCATTTCCCTTTCATTTGGGATGGGAAATTTGGTTTGTGGATTAGCATTCTTGTGCATATACTGATGTGTTGTGCCCTCTTCGATAATTAACTTAGAATTAAGACCAAGTTGCAATACCAAGTATCAGAAGTAGTTAATGTTAGGTTTAGCTTAAGTACAAAATGCTATCACAATAGAAGATAACATTGCAATACCAAGCACCAGAATTAGTCAATTTGTTTAAAATGAAGAGTAAATACCCTTTCTAGTCCCTGACCAAAAAACACGGACCCCATTTTGATCCCTTACAAAAAAATCGACCTTTATTCGTCCTTTTTAAGGGACTAAAAAGGACATTTTGGAAATTTGTGAGGAATCAAAATGTCAACCAATCGACTCTTATACATTCTTTTTATGGACTAAAAATGACCATTTTTTTTTGTAAGTGACCGAAATGGGGATCGCATTTTTTGTCAGGGACCAGAAAGGGTATTTACTCTAAAATGAAATATCATATATATATATATATATATGCATAAGTACAATATTATGTTGTTAGATCTGCTACAACGCATCATATATTAATACCAACTTAGGTAACAGTTGGCCTTAAAAGAAAAGTCAAATTGTGAAAATACAGAAACACAAGTAAAATGAATTAGCTCAGAAATTTAGGGAAAAGTAAAGCAAAAAATCATGCGATCAAATATGGTGGGTAACTATTACACAAGTAAAATATTACATGTGATAATACAAAAATTCAGTTCTCGTTCCCCCTGTTCAAAGCACTTCCAAAATGGCTAGAACTTAGTAACCACTAACAAGTAATAGCCAAAACAATATACGCTACAATACAAGTCACTAACAACTATCATATATTAACTATAAAATATCAACTCCATAAGGCAGTAATTTTTTATACACACAAGTAATACTAACATTGTAAACACTACTTCCTGTGGTCTCGTCAATTCTAATCCTAAAACCACATCCACCTCTTGCTTGCCTTGTGGAGGACCTTATTGCTTTCATGTGTGTTGTAATAGAGGGTTGAGAATTTTTGGGTGTTGGTTGGGAACCTTGACTTGGGTTGGTTGAGGGGGCTGTTAGAGGTGAGGGAATGGGATGGTGATTGTTGTTGGGTGGCTTGGGTCGGTTTAGTGGGTTGTTGGCAAGACTTGCACCTAGATTTTGTTGCCTTCAACTATTGCTGACCAGATGGAGGCTACCATTGTAACATGCATTAATACATAAAGAACTTGAAAATTATGAAAGTAGAGAATAATACGTTATTAATGTACCTTCTTACAACTTGATTTGTTGGGTCCTGGTTTGTTATAGTGGGTCTTTCCACACCTACTTAATCTTTCAAGTCCAACTTGTTGAGGCATATGAGATGCAGCTGATTCACTTCCTTGGCAGCCAAATGTTGATTTTTTCCACTATCTCTCTACTTCCTCAATTTAGTAACAGGTGGAGGTTGCATTGGGAGTAAATTTTTTGTGTCCCAAAATTTCTTTCCCCTAACTGGTTGTAGTTTTGTTCTATATGTTGCAATATAGGTGTCCTTGTGATAGTAGTATGATATGCAGGACTTAGGATCTATCTTAGCATGATACATTGCGTAAATGGCATGCTAGCAAGGTATTCTTGTTAAATTCTAAGCTTTACAAGTACACATTCCTCTAGAAATATAAACTAAGTGCCTATCTTGTTCCTCTACAACTTATATTTGTTATTCCTATTAAAGAAAACTCTACAATCAACATCTAGGTACCTATTAGACTCAAACATATCCATACATTTAAGATTGAAATCACTATTCTAGCACGCACTTGTGTATCACTTTCTGCCCATTTAGCAATCATCTTCAATCTAATCCCATCGAACATTCTAATGATGGGTAAGAACCTACACTCATCTATCCACGCATTAAATGACTCACTCATGTTATTATCCACCACCCAGGACTTACATCTTGAAGTAAAATAAGCTCTTACCCAATATTTTACATTTGTAAGTGACTACATCCTCAACCATCTCTTTCTTCAAGTAACCCAGACATGTGAGATTGTCTTTGAATTCTTCCACAAATATACTCTATGCACATGTAAAGAATTTCTTTTTGAACTTGTTCCCCTCTCTACTTCTTACTCCAATTTGCATAAATGTGGCGGGCAGAAAATCTTTGCTCAGCCCAACTTCATTAGCAAGTCCCTTTCATATTACACAAGCCATTAAAACAAGTGTTAATTCATTACTAAAAAAATCTCAGCTAACATTGTAACTTATGTTATTACCTTTTGCATATCAGACATGAGCATAATAATCTCACAATTGCCTAAGTCTAGAGATTTCTAGAGCCATTGTAGGAACTACGACCAATGAAGTGCATTTTTCTTCTTAACCAATCCAAGCGCCAAAGGGTACAATGAGTCATTACAATCAACAGCCACAATAGTCAACTATATTCCTCTTGATTTTCCTTTCAAGAAGGTGCCATCCACCAATCAATGGCCTACATCCTTCTTTCCATCCAACGTGTAATATAAAAATATGAGACAATGAATCAATAATATAATGATACAACTTACACCCAACTATCAGTACCCAAGAAGGTGAGAACATGTGCATAACATAACAAAACATGTGCATAAATAACAAAACAAAACAATTGGTTCCCAAGTATGTAAAAAGTCTTCTCGGCTTCTTAGGCATTTTTACTCATTTCCAGTTGCAATGAAACAATGCCTAAAAAACAAGATTTACTCATATGTGTAGTCAACTTTTACTAAAGAGCTAATAATCAATGGCCTACAAGGTATATCAATATCTTATTAGCATCCATTATTATAGGTCAAATAAGGGAGAAATGAAGAAGAGATGTGTAAAAGGTCCAATGAATACATGTACACATGCTATAAACTAGTCCTTTTCAGTTTTGAAGATTTCAGTACAAACTCTTGTGAATAGAGGTTGTCTAAAGCCTTCCTCGGTAAGCCTTAATACCAATTTTAATTTTATGTATGATCAATCGCATGAGTTAAACTCTTACCTACAAGATAGTGTACTTGAGAATAGAAAACCAAGAAAGAGTCAGGTTTTTAAGAATGGCTTTTCTAATTTTCACAAGCCACATGAAGTAGTATTTTTTTACACACACATGGAGCAGTATATTAAGCTACTAGAGAATAATATCTTAATAAGCTTCATGCATTTTCCAGCTAGGAATACCCAATACAATCAAATGAAACACTACTTCAATTTTCTATTCTTTCAGCTTAATCAATAATTGAGCTATGCAACACAAAACATACAGAACATAGACAAACAAAAGCATAAACACAAAAAACTCTAGAGTACATGAAAAATGCACAGAGATGATAGTATTAGTGTAATATTATTTTCCATCCACATATATGCATCAAAGATATTAAGTAATAACAAAGTTTGGCCTTCTAATGCTTTGAGATGAAATGATTCTCAACATAGTTTATAGCAAGAATATGACCTTGTTGCCCTTGTAATCTTCATCATTGCAAAACATTACATGTTGAGCTTGAAGCATGTGAGTGGTTCACATTCAAATCATAAAGGCTTTTACATGGCAATGCAAACAGGCATATAAAACATATTAACTAAACCATTTCAAGCTTTCAGTGAAAATTTGAGCTTTTGATCAAATGGTAATCAACACAGAAGCCAAATATATTATTAGTTATGTAAAATGAACAATAATGTTCTGATAATAAAAAGAATCTATGAAAAAATCTAAAACTATATTCAACTATTAAGTGAAGCCCAACATGATAACCTTATCGGATGGTGAGGTATATCGTCATGTTTAGAAAGGTACATCAATCAAAAAGCAAAGGCAAACCAACAACAACAATTAAACATGACAGACCTTAGGATAAGAGCCAACACCATAGATCTTTCCCAATTCAAAGTCCTGTATGGAGAAAATCTCAGCTAACATTGTAACATTCATTAATAACATTATACTCAATCATCCAAACATCACAATAAAAGTTTCTACCTTCTATTACAGATCATCAAATACTAGATTAAGAGAACATTATGCCCTTAACTGGCCTGATATGTTTTCTAAAGGTAAAGAGTTATTAGAGGAGGTTAAGAGAGGTAAATTAGATTGTTAATGATCGCTTGGAGATTGTGTCAAAGGTCCAATGAACACATGCATACATATTTAACTAAATTTTTGTCTTCATGATAAGTCACGGAACAGGTGCATAACAGAAATAATATATTACTTATCTTCTTATTGTAGCAATGCATAACAAATGTACGTAGGAGAAAAATTTTATTTATTGGAAGTTATACCTTTGAAGCATTAAAGCATATGTACATCCTCTTGAATATTCTTCTTTCATGTTCCAATGCCTCTGTGCTCACCTCAACACACACATCTAAACCAAGGTTTGACACTTTTAACTCATTGCAATATGCCTATAAGTTTCTAAATTCATCCCTGAAACTCCCTTCTATTTCCTCCATTATCTTTTTCTTCACCCTCTTGCATTTATGCACACTAACACTCACCTTTAAATCCCTTTGTGCACCTCTTTATTCATCTCTTTCATCTTGAATTGAGGGTCTTCTTGCACCTTGTCCTTGAAATACTCTGCCAACCACATTGTAGAAGTTCTTGGATTTTCATACATATGTGCACACATGTGTTCATAAGCTAGTGACTTCATTTGCCACCCCATACTTTGCCCATATATAGATGCATATAGTGTAAAAGGGCATCCCTCTTCACACACCACCTTGAACGTCTTCTTATCACTTCACACAATTTTGAGCTTAACACCATAGGTGATAGCGTAATTATCTATAACCCTCTTAAGCTCTTTTTTTGTTCAAATGGCAAAAGGCATGCCAACAACAAAAGAAGGCCTTGTAGCCAAGGACTCAGCCTAAGGGAGGACACACAACTGTTGAAAAGGCCCATCATGAATTTCACGGCCCAATCCATCCTCATCACCATCACTCTCATCCTCCACATCAAACTCCCTAGCTTCTAAGTTATCATACACACTTTCTTCTGTATCTGAACTACAACTTTGCCCCATATAAGTGCCATCATCACTATCATCATCATACCTATTGCATTGTTTATCAATAACATCATTGTCTTCATCATCCTCTAGAACATTGTAATCAAAACCAAGGAATTTAATTTTGGCATAGTCCTCACCCTGTCCCATTTCTTCAATGACACCTTCCACATTTCCTTTTACAATGTAGTCTTTATTGACTATGTACCTTTCTGTTTCCTACACTATATTTTCACCCTTTCCTTTCACTCTATTTTCACTCCCCCCCACCCAAATTAGCATGTAAAATACTATCTGAAACAAAGTTATGCCCTCCCCACAATCAAGCCTTAGTACTTTCCACCCCTTCATTGCCATTTCATACTTTTCAATAATTGTTTGCACTTACCTTTCACACAGGTCTTCCCTGTTATCTCCTTCTTTGTTTACCACTTTGTCCTTGCCCTTCATGCTATTGCCACTACACAATACAAAACATAAATTAAATCAAGGGCCTTTATTCCATTTCACAGTATCTGAAACAAAACAAACAAACCAAAAGCTTATGGGTCTCAATCTTTGTTTACTTGGAACAATGTGTTGTCGGTTGTGAGCCGCCATTCTCATCACTTTCATCCTCCATTCTCATCATTTTCAGCCTCCATTCTCGTCCCTTTCAACCTCTGTTCTCATCATTGTGAGCCTCCGTTCACATTAAACCCTACCGGACTCCCACACATCTTTAGTTACATCGCAAGTCACCAATTTTTACCCATTCGATCATGGTTCACCCATCATATGAAGAACCCTAGCTCACAATTTTCTTCGTTGCTCACTCAATTTTCTCCTCACTCAAATTTTTTGTCAATAGTGGATTTAAGTTTTTAAGGTTTCCTAGTTTTTAATCCTCATTGCAAGTTTTTCATGTGTCTTTCTGAATGTTTCATTGTCAGCAATTTAGCTTCCACTTGGCTTCTACATCCTCCACTTCAGCGTACATGTCAGCTTTGTTAGTCAATACTTCAAGTTTAACGGTCAACGTTTGGTCTATTAGCGGCAGGTGGGATTTTTGCTCCACTTTCTTCACAACGTAGGTACTTTTGCACCCAAAAAAAGCATTTGGTGTGTTGGGAGCTCCGAGGGTAAATCACATGTGCATTTTGACACCTTTACCTATTAGTATGTATATGAAGTGCATGGATTTCAAGGAAGGGAATACAATACTTATTCGGTTCTTAAATATATATTTCAATTTTGTTTATGAAAGTGGGTTTTTATTAAGGATGGTGGTAGTATTTAATTATATGATAGGCAAATAATTAAGTTGTTTTTATGAAGGACAAGAGGTGGTATTAAAAACAAAAACAAAAAACTTGTTTGAAAAGCTGTTTTCAATAATATTTAAAAGCTAAAAAAATTAAAATAGTTTTTAGTTGTTTTCTTATTTTTGTTTGTTTGTTCTATTTCTTATTTTTTGAGACCACAACTTATTCACTATCAACATCACATTGCTACCGCCACCACGTCGTTGTCAGTGATGGCCACTACCATATCACCGCTAGTGATGACGGCCACCGCCATCACGTCACTTTGAAAACCATATTTTTTTAAATAAAAAACGCCTATCCACAAACTGATTTTTTTTTTTTTTTCAAAACTTGTTTTTTAAAAACAATTTTATAAAACCAATTAGAAAAAGAAAGAAAGAGAGAAACCCATAGGTTTTGTTAATTGTTAATTCTCCCACACAATGGTTTGAACAACAACTACAAGTATATATCTATAGCATCTATAACAAGAAGTCTTATCCCACTATATAGCCTCAAGTATATGGATTATATGATGTTAGCTATTGTGTTAATTATATCCATGCTAAATATATACACACGAGAATGTATATGTACATAGCTGTTATGAATATATATCCCACTATTAGTATTTCTATGTTAATAATTCTTGTTTTTTTTAATTAGTCTGAACCATGACAAACACAACAAGAACAAACCTTGCAAAACTTGAATTTGTGGCTCTTGATATTACCGGAAAGAATTATTTATCTTGGATGCTAGATGCGGAAATCCATCTGAATGCCCATGGTCTAGAAGACACAATTAAAGAAGGAAATCAAGCATCTAATCAAGATAAAGCCAAATCCATGATTTTCCTTTGCCACCATTTACATGAAAGTTTGAAAATTGAATATTTGACAATGAAAGACCCACTGGTTCTTTGGAACAATATAAAAGAAAGGTATGACCACCAGAAGATGGTCATCCTCCCAAAAGGTCGTTATTGCTGGATGCATTTGCGTTTACAAGATTTTAAAACTGTGAGCAAGTATAACTCACCATGTTCGAATTACTTCTCAATTAAAATTATGTGGAGAAAAGATTACTCGATGAAGATATGTTAGAGAAAACATTATCTACATTTCATGCAACCAATTTGCTCCTGCAACAACAATATCGTGAAAAAGGCTTCAAGAAAAATGTTGAATTAATTTCTTGTCTCCTTGTGGCTGAACAAAACAATGAGCTTTTATTGAAAAATCATGAATCCCGTCCAACAGGTTCAACTCCATTCCCATAAGTGAATGTAGTAAGTAATGAATATTTTAGTGGCCGAGGACGTGGACATAAAGGTGGCTACAACCGTGGGCGTGGGCGTGGCCGTGGTCGTGGTCCAAATCATGGTGGATCAAATTCTCGCCCTAAAGGGGAGAAGATTGAAAAGAACCCCAGGAGGGAAACTAGTGGGAATAACAAGCATTCTGAAAATGCATGTTATCGTTGTGGTGGCAAAGGTCATTGGTCTCGTACCTGTCGTACGCCAAGACACTTGGTTGAACTTTACCAAGAATCACTTAAAAGTAATGGTAAAGGGTCAAAGATTGAAGTAAATCATGTTGAGAATTCCAAGTTTGAGGATGTTGATTTTACTCATTTGAATATTGACAAGGCTGAGAATTCTGAGTTTGAAGATGTTGATTCTACCCATTTAGATGTTGCTGATTTCTTAGTATAAATTATCTTTTCCTATTTGGAATTGTTTGGTTTTAGTATGTTTAAACTTTCTTCTATCATATGCATTTCTTTTAATTATGTTTTTGTTTATTTTCATGTATCTTTTAATGAAGAATGAATCTTATTAGCATCAATCCTGAAGATCTGTGTCTCGTTGATAGTGCAACAACCCACACTATACTAAAAAATGATAAATATTTTTCTTCCTTGGTAATGCAAAAAGCCAATGTTCAGACTATATCTGGTAATGTAAATTTGATTGAAGGCTCCGAAAGAGCTAATATTTTATTACCTGAAGGAACAAAATTATGTATTGATAATGCATTTTATTCTACCAAATCTAAGAGAAACTTATTGAGTTTCAAAGATATCCATGAGAAATGGATATCATATAGAAACAACAACTAAAAATGATCGGAATGTCTTGCTATTACAAATATTGTTTCGGTAGAAAATGCATGTTAGAAAGTTTTCTCGCTTTCTCTTGGTTTGTATTATACATTTATAAGCACAATTGAAACACATGCTATTGTAAACCAAAAGTTTACTAATACAAATCAGAAGTTTACCAATACAAACCAGCAGTTTGCCAATGTAAACCAGAAGTTTATTGATGAATTTAATGTTTGGCATGACCGGTTAGGCCATCCCGGGTCAATCATGATGCGACAAATAATTGAGAATTCATGTGGACATACCCTGAAGTGTAAACAAATACCACAATCCTATGATTTCTCATGTGATGCATGTTTTAAGTGAAAGTTAATAATTCGGCCCTCACCAAGCAAGGTAGAAAGTGAATCTCTCACATTTCTAGAACGGATATAGGGAGATATTTGTGGGCCAATACACCCACCACGCGGACCATTTAGGTACTATATGGTTTTAATTGATGCATCAACCAAATGGTTGCATGTTTGCTTATTATCTTCCCACAACCTGGCGTTTGCGAGATTACTTGCTCAATTGATTAGATTAAGAGCACATTACCCGATTATCCTATCAAGAAAATACGTCTTGATAATCTTGGTGAATTTACTTCACAAGCTTTTAATGAATATTGTATGTCCCTTGGAATAGATGTTGAACATCCGTAGCTCATGTTCATACGCAAAATGGACTCGCATAATCATTGATTAAACGATTGCAACTTATTGCAAGACCTTTACTTATGAGATCTAATCTCCCAATTTTCGCTTGGGGCCATGCCATTTTACATGCAAAAGAATGTTAATTCGCATTAGGCCAACTAGTTACCTAAAAGTTTCCCCCATACAAATGGTTTTTGGTCAAGAACCTAATATTTCCCATATACGAATTTTTGGATGTGCAGTATATGTGCCAGTAGCACCACCACAACGCACCAAAATGAGTCCTCAAAGAAGGATGAGAATATATGTTGGGTATGAATCTCCTTCAAACATTAAATATTTAGAACCATCTACGGGGAGATTTATTCTCGCAAGATTTGCATATTGTCATTTTGATGAGTCGGTTTTCCCAACATTAGGGGAGAAAATAAGCAGTTGGGTAAAGATATTAGTTGGAATGAATTATCATTGGCTCATTTTGATCCTCGTACAAAACAATGTGAACTGGAATTTCAAAAGATAATTCATTTGCAGAATTTAGCTAATCGAATGCCAGAAGCATTTACTGACCCAAAGAAAGTGACAAAGTCACATGTTCCAGCTGCTAATGCTCCTATTCGAATTGATGTCCCTGAAGGGCAACCTATTATAAATGAATCTAAAGCACGCCTAAAGCGTGGCAGGCCCATCGGTTCCAAAGATAAAAATCCTTGAATGAGAAAAGGAGCTAAGAATATAGATGGTCAAGTTGAGGATAATCAAGAAAAGTTGGTAGCTCTCGAAGAGTCATTATCTCCGGTAGAGATATCTCGAGAAGATAATGTTATAGTCCCAGAAGAGACCCATGTGCCTGAAATATGTGAAAATAATGAGATCTCAATAAATTATTTTATGAATGGTATCCGATGGGACCGAAATGAAGTCAACATTGACGACGTCTTTGCTTATCATATAGCATATGATGTAATGAATGATAATGAGGATCATGAGCCAAAATCCATTAGCAAGTGCCAACAGCGAAAGGATTGGCGCTTATGGAAAGATGCTATTAATGTAGAATTAAATTCACTGGCAAAACGAAAAGTATTTGGACCTGTAGTCCATACACCTGAAGATGTAAAGCCAGTTGGGTACAAATGGGTTTTTGTACGAAAGAGAAATGAAAAGGGTGAAATCACAAGATATAAGGCACGTCTTGTAGCCCAAGGCTTTACACAAAGACTTGGCATTGATTTTGAAGAAACGTACTCACCTAGGTAGTGGATGCAACTACTTTTCGTTATTTGATTAGCTTAGCGATAAATGAAGGACTTAATTTGCGTTTAATGGATGTCGTGACTGCCTATTTGTATGGCTCACTTGACAATGATATTTATATGAAAGTCCCTAAAGGACTCAAGTTGCCAGAAGCATCTAATTCAAATTCTCGAGAACAATACTCGATTAAGTTGAATAAGTCTTTGTATGGCTTGAAGCAATCAGGGCGCATGTGGTATAATTGTCTCAAGGAATATTTGTTGAAAGAAGGGTACAAAAATGACCCAATATGTCCATGCATTTTTATGAAAAGATCTAGAAATGACTTTGCCATAATTGCTGTTTATGTTGATGATATCAACATCATTGGAACTCCTGAAGAGCTTCAAAAGGCAATTAATTGTTTGAAGAGAGAATTTGAAATGAAAGACTTGGGCAGAACGAAATTTTGTCTTGGACTACAGATCGAGTACCTAAAGAATGAGATTTTTGTATATCAAGAAGCTTATACAAAGAAGATCCTAGGGCGATTTTATATGGATAAGTCACATCCATTATGTACCCCAATGATTGTAAGATCTTTGCAAGTTGATAAAGATCTATTCCGACCTCAAATAATTAGCAAAGAAGGTGAAGAAGAACTAGTTGGTCCAGAAGTACCATATCTTAGTGCTATTGGAGGACTAATGTATCTTGCTCAACACACACGTCTTGATATATCGTTTGCTGTTAATTTATTAGCAAGATATAGTTTTGCACCAACATGGAGGCATTGGAATGGAGTAAAACACATTTTTCGTTACCTCAGAGGCACCATGGACATGGGGTTATACTACTCAAATGTATCCAAGCATGAACTGATTGGTTATGCGGTATTTGGATTTTTGTCGACCCACACGATGGTAAATCACAAACAGTCTATCTGTTTATATGTGGAGGTGCAGCTATTTCATGGCGATCTATGAAACAGACTATATCAGCCACATCATCTGACCATGCAGAAATTCTAGCAATGCATGAAGCAAGTCGAGAATGTGTGTGGTTAAGGTCAGTGTTACATCATATACGAACAACTTGTCATTTATCTTCAGAAAAAATGGTTCCAACAGTTCCATATGAGGATAATGCTGCATGTATTGCCCAACTTAAAGAAGGATATATCAAGGGCGATAGAACGAAGCATATTTCGCCAAAATTCTTCTTCACTCGTGATCTTCAAAAGGATGGTGAAATAGATATCCAAAGAAATCAGTTCAAGTAAAAATCTAGCATTTATTCACCAAGTCACTTCCAGGAGCAATCTTTGAAAGACTCGTCCATGGTATTGGTCTTCGGAGACTTAAAGATCTCAACTGATGTTGTCAAGAGGGGGAGTCGATACACGCTGTACTCTTTTTCCCTTATCTAGGTTTTATCCCACTGGGTCTTCCTAGAAAGGTTTTTAACGAGGCAGCATTGGACAGTGTATCAATGGATTTTGTACTCTTTTCTTTGGCTAGGTTTTTATCCCACTCGGTTTTTCCTAGTTAAAGTTTTTAATGAGTCACATTCATAATGGACATTCAAGGGGAAGTGTTATGAATATTCCAATATTGGTGTGAATGTCCACAACCTTTTCAAGAAGAGTCTTTTGGAGTTTCTAAAGCCATGTAACCTATGACATGAATGGCATGGGAGTTTTATATGACTAATGTAAATAACTTACAAAACCTCATAATATACCATTATGTAGATTTATTCTTTTGTAACTCTTATAATAGATTCATTGCCTATATATAGTAGGCATGTATCAAAGGTTGGAAGAGAACAATAGAAAGAAGAATCAATCTCTCCATTTCTCTCTTGCATTTCTTCATCTCCTTCATCTTAATCTCTCTTGTATTTTACTTAGTTTTATAACAATAGCACCGATATGATTTTCGCATGATTTTCCTTATTAGCTTCTCCAATCATAGTTTCTCTACGGATTACGTATGTTATTTAGATTCTTCATTATTTTCATAATGGCTAGCTTTTTTAAACTATGATTTTGGTCCCTTAAAAAGAAAGAAAAAATTTAAACCAAAACCAATGACCAAAACATTTTAAAGTTCTTAGCTAGCTTTTTTCTCATACCCTCGCAACGCTTCACTGCATCTATGTCAAAAAAGCTGAATTTAGTTAACAAAATTTTCAATAACTGTTCAAGAATCAATCATCTTAGAGAGAATAATGCTATTTATTCTATAGAAAAGAACTAATATAATATTTTCTGTACAATAACTAGTATTATAGCCACTTCATTCTAAGGTTTATTGCTTTCTATCTTAAAAAAATTGCTGCAAAATCGAAACTGAAAGGAGTCTATATTTTGCCAGATAATTTCTCAGCTTGTACAGTTTGTGAGCGTAAACAAGGTGGCAGCACCTTTAAGATCATGATCTTGAACTTGTTGAATGCAATTAATCTCTTCATTTACCACTCCATCTTCTACCTTGAACAAGATCGCTTCATCACTACATATATTGGTAAAAAAAACTTCATCACGATAAAAATAAATTGAACTTTACCAAATATAATATATGCCACATAAGTAAACAAACAATTCACTATAAATATCATTATATCAAGATATATAATCCAACATTATTTATATCACAAATATATCGAAAATATGGATAAAAACTAACCTGTGTTCTAGTAATTCTTCAGGTTCAATACTTATCTCATTCCTCTCATCACAATTATGAATGTCAAGCATAGAAGATGAAGATTTCTGACCATTGTACAATTCATCACCACTGACAAAACCACTCTGATCATCGTCATGGCAGTGGTTCTTGTTGTGCAAAGACAAAGACGCGGAATCCAGCAAGGCCCAAGAATTAAAATCCTCGTCGTCCTGCAAATTAGGAACATTCACGACATCATTGTTGTGATGTTTCTGAACCATGAGATACGGATCTTGATGATGCGATGATGATGGTGCAATATTAGGGTTATATAGATTCAAATGATTGGAATTGATGATGTTGATAGGTTCATGATGATGACGAAAAACAGCGAGGTGCTGAAGAACAAGGTTGAGTTGACCGGTATGGTATTGAATCTGAGATTCAAGCTGCTGAATGTATTTGTAACAACCTCCGACCGGGTCAATAGCTCGCATGTCGGAGTGAAAAATGATGCTTTGCATGGCCTGGTCCTTGTCTTGTGGATCGAGGTTTTCGATGGTTCTGATGATGTTTCGAACACCGAACAATTTATGAGCGTTAAGAAATCGACATTGTCGATCGTGAGGGAAATAAGGTGCAAGAATGCAATCAGGAGCACACTTTCTACGTCTGAATTTACAAGCAGCGCAAGCCTGGCTGTTAGAGTTGTTGTTGTTGTTGCTGTGAGAGAGGCTCATGGCGAGAGGCTGCCAAAATTTCTAGGTTTGGTTAAACACAGAAAAAATATAGGGAAAGTAGAAATGGGACAAACAGAAAAATGGAAGGAGAACAAGGACAGACACGTGTACATCGTTTGATTTTTCAACTTAATTATAATTATATAAAAAAATCCATTTTGAGGTTAAATTTAGTATCTAGTTACTACATACTAGAACAATATAACACAATGATATCAAAAAATTGAATACTACCACAAAATAGATCGATAAGTGATAAGTGAAGGACTTGGCTCTCCTCCTCTCCTCTTCTCATCTACTTCCCTTCTACTATTTATCTTAACCTTTATATTAAAATTTGAGCTGTCCAAATGCAATGTTTTATAAGCATATTTTTTTAAAATTATTTTAATTATACTTTTAAATTATCATTACTAAAATTTATTTCCAATTTTTTATTTTTATTTTTAAAAATTTGATATTTTATGAGTAATTTTATAAAACAATAAATCTAAAGTGCTCAAATTTCAATATAAAGATGGGGAATTAGGGAGAGGGACCAATGAAAGAAAATATTTATTTTAAAGGTTTTGAAAAATTATAATTATTTAGAAGGACCAAAAATTAAAAAATAATTTTCCAATTACTAAATTACCCTAAATTAAACCTAAAAAAATGAGAATAAAATAATAAAAAAAAAAAATTAAAAAGGGTCCTCTTTGGGAAGATTTGGAAATTGTGGTACCTCAACGTAACGTTATCGTTTACTCATTCGGCTTGCATCTCATCGGAGTCTGCTCACAAATGCATCGAGACGTAAACAAGGATTGAGTATTGATGATCTGTGCCCGGTATTGCCGAAGAGATTTGGAGGATGTCGTAATTTATGTTTTTTGAGACTGCAATCTCAGCTGTCTCCTCTGCAATAGTTGCTATGAATCTTTATAGCCATGGAAGAAACACCTGGGGTAAACCAAAATGATGGTATTTGGAAAAGGTTCTACGTCCTAATTATTAGACCGGGTTGACATTTTTCAAAGAGATTAAGGAAACTAAATAAGTTACATAGCCATATCATATGTTATATATCCTTGGATTATATATTAGTTTATTAGTAAAACTAATTAGTTTTTGGAGAAAAAATAAAAATAAAAATACTCTAAAGTAATTTAATGAGCTTCCTTATTTTTTCCAAAAAAAATAATAATAATAACTTAGTCTTATAATTAGGATTTGATGGAGTATATTTTTATCACATTGCTTATTAATTTCATAATTAAAAATTTATATTTTAATATTTAGTCCTTCTAAATAATTAAAATTTCCTAGATCCGTTATAGTAAATATTTTATTTCCTTGGTACTGATGGTCCCTAATTCTCCCTATAAAAATTGAAATGAGCAGTGAAAGAGAAATGGAGAGGAAGTGGATTGGAAGAACAGAGGAGGGAAGCCTAATTCAGTACAATTGCCAGTTCAAACTTTTTGTTGTCTTCAAGCTTTTTAGTTACTATTACTAATGTGTACCAAATAAAATACTTTTTTCGAGTTAATTAAATTCCTTTTCTTCTCCTAAGTTGAGTACTAATATTATATATGCGTTATTGTTTTCACCATTGCAAACTTGGGTGAATTGGGCTTAGCCCACTAATAACAAAGATGAAGTAAGGACTAATCAAGGGTTAGTATTTATCAATGCGGTCTTTATATCCGTGGTGGGATTCTTACTAATATCACTTGTGGTATGAATCAAATTAGATAAGTATAAACCAATTTTAATATATAAACTAGTTCTTATTATAAAAGTCTATTTTAAAATAGATTAAGGACTTATTTGTAAAATCAGTTAATGTTTTTAAAATTTTAAGAATATGCTTGATAAAGTTTACTAATTATAGTGGAGGAGTTGTTTATTTAGCTTAGGTAAAATGTTGTTTAGCTCTTAAGAAATATTAAAATAAAAGATAAATTAGTTAAATAAGAAAAATAAAACTCTAAAGGGCCCGTTTGATACAAAGAACATTAAGGAGGGAAAAGGAACTTATAGGGGAAAGGAATGGAATGGAAGATTGAGAAGGAACTCAAAAAAGTAAAACCGTTTGGTAGACATGGGAATGGAACTAAAGTTGAAGGAAAAAAAAATGTTTGGTTTAAAGAATTGGTTGCATATCTTACTAGTGAGTTCGTTGCAATTAAATAATAGTGTTTTGTATCATAATTTAGGTAAATTCCACTATATCTTTCATCACGTAAATTTGATCCTAAAAAAATCTATAGATGGCTCTTTCCCGCTATTTTTGTTCTGCAATGAGACAAACAATAATTAACATCATTCTATATTATTTTTGTTGTTGTGATCAACGTTATTAACCAAAACGTAATCATGGGTTCTTGTGGTTGAATGTGATGAATATGAGAAACTGATTATGGCACTGCTGAAATTATTTATAGCAATGTCTTGAAGAACAAGCTCGAGTTGGCCCTCGTAGTATTGAATAAGAGCCATGACTTACTAAATGTATCTTTAACAACCTCCGACATTGACAAATGATGCTTCACATGGTTTCTTCCTTCTAAGGTTTCAGTTTTTGATGATGTTACAGGATCAAACAACTTATGGGCGTTAAGGAATTGACATGGTTGATTGTGAGGAGAATATTCCAGCCTAGAAGCCAAGTGCAATTTATCTGTGAGAATATTATTTAAGTTTCTATTAGCTAGCTTTGTTGATATATATTTTTAGGACAAAATTTGGGTCAAGTTGCTTATATTCATTAGGTCAAGTTCATAAGTAAAATTATAAGCTCTACTAACTTTAACAACTAACCAAAGCAAAATAACAAATGTAACAAGTGTCCATATAAAAATTTATAAATCCTAATTTTAACAATTAATATAACAAAATAACAAGTGTTCATATAAAAATTTATAAATCCTAATTTTAACAATTAATATAACAAAATAACAAGTGTTCATATAAAAATTTATAAATACTAATTTTCACAACTACCCATAGCAAAATATCAGGTGTGCAAATGAAAATTTACAAATCCTAATTTTGAACAATTAATATAGCAAAATAACAAGTGTGCAAATAAAAATTTACAAATCCTAATTTTAATAACTAACAATAGTAAAACAACAAGTGTACATCCATATAAAAATTTATAAATCCTAATTTATAACCAGTGTCATATAAAATTTATAAATCCTAATTTACAATATATGAGATGATATATGAATTTACAAGTATTCATAAGTAAATTTATGAGGGCTCATATGCATTTTAACAAGTACATCCACCTCAAAAAAACTGAATTCGCCCAACAAAATTTGACTTATGTTTTATTCATACTTTTATTAGTGTGGTGTTGATGAAGTTAACAAATGTTTCTTTTTTCACCTACCCTTCTAATGTTATGCTACCTCTACGTCAAAAAACTGATTTGGCCCAACAAAATTTCAATAACTTTTCCAGAATCATTAGGAGAAAAGTTATTTAATCTATAGAAAATAATTAAGAAATAATGGGTTTGTTTATTTTTGTTTTTCTGTTTTTCAAAAAAAAAATTATAAAATTGTTTTCAAAAAAAAAATAGAAAAAAGCGAAAAAAAAAATGTTTAGATGATTATTTTTTAAAAAAATCTATTTTTGAAGTTTGACAGTTGATGGCCGTCACGTGTGGTATCAATAGTATAGGTGGAGGCCTCAAAAAATAAAAATAAAAATTGAAAAAAAAAACACAAAAAAAAAACTAAAAATTGTTTTGGTTTTTTTTTTTTTTTTTTTGAAAATAACTTATTAAAAATAGTTTTAAAAACAAGGTTTATTTTTTAAAAAATAAAAAATATTTTTTAAAAAGAAAATCAAACATGCCCAATATTTCTTTTTTTGAGAATTGTTACTGTAGCTACCTCATCCTAAGCCTGTTTTCTTTCTATCTTAAAACATATTGTAGAAAAATTGAATATTGAAAAGTTTTTTTGTGAAGGAATCTAGATGAGACTCTATATTATGCTATATAATTTCTAAGCTATTACAATTAGTGAGCCTAAACAAGGTTGCAGCACCTTTTAGATCTTGATCTTCAACTTGTTGAATTGAATTAACCTCCATTTACTACTTCATTTTCTATCTTGAACAAGATCGCTTCATCATCATTGTATATAATAGTCACACCAAAAACTTGATCACCGTAAAGACATTGCTAACATTAAAAATTATGGTAGCGGTTTCACATTAAAAATTGAAACATTAAAGGGTTAAATTTAAATTTTGAAATGTCAAAGATTATCAAAGTTCAAGGGGTTTTATAAAATTAATAACTTACACACGATGTCATGTAAGATGTCAAGTGTCTTTTGTCAATCTGATGTAATAATTTTCGTCAAAAAGATGAAGACAGTGAGTTTATAATAAAAATATAAAAGGTTAGAAATGTTAAATTTAAACTCTAAAATGTCAAAGTGGTTATCTACAGTTAGCACAAAGTTTAAGGAGTTTTATATAATTTAGCCTAATTAAAACTTTAAAGATTGAGTTGCAATAAGATAAAGTTCATAGAATTTCAATCAAGTCAAAATTTTAAGTTTGAATACACTGAATTCAAGTTTTGGGGCTGAATTACTATGGTGCGAAATCTATAGATACCAAATAATTAATTTTCCGTGTGTGTGTATATATAATGTATTCTCCCAAAGAATTTGCTCCCAAATGATTAATTTTTATTAGTAAATTAAGTATTGGCTTGGTTGTTTCATTTTTTTCAGGCAAATTATTTTTAGTATTAGTGTTATAATCTAACTTATTGTATATAATCTAATTTTCTTGCTCCCTCATATAAAAAGATAAACCATATATAAGCACAAATCAGAAAAAAAAAAAAAAAAAAAGGAAAATTTCAAATAAGGTGCAAAACTTTGCTTGCCTTTCAAATTGAAACTTTGCCACTCCAACCCCACCTCCATTATTTCATTAATAATTAAGGATGGCACCTCTGAATTTTTAGTATATGCTATGATTCATTCACGAAAAAAAAAAAAAAAAAAAAAAAAAAAAAAAAAAAAAAAAGCATATTGTTGCTGACGGAAAATAAATCTTCTGACGGAATTACCAATCGAAAAAAGTTCCATAGGTAATTACCAGTAGATTACCGACGGAATTTTGTCGGTACTCTATAGTAAAATTTATAATTCCTTAATATTATATTTTAATAATTTATATAATATAATAAAATATATAAAATAATCTATAAATAAAAATACTTAAATATCGGAAAAATAATATTTAATATAATATATTACAATTATATTATATTAAAGTAATAAAAAAAATATTATAGAAAACGATATATATGTATTATTTATTTTTAATTGTTATATTATATATATGATATTATGTAAATAGATAATACAAAGTCAAAGCCGCTCAACTGACAAATGCATCAGGGAGCACGAGTGGTTGAAGGTTTGATTCCTCCATTCATCATAAAACTGAACAATTGTCATTTGTTGGTAATTTCAAATGGAATTGGAATTACATTGCTAATTAGCTTTCATGATACTTCAGTTTTCGTCTTGTAGTGCTTATATTGCTCCACCATTTGCTATTTTCGTCGTCTTTTTCTGTTTTATGTCTTTTGCCGTGGCAAATGACTCGGTCACTGCTGCCAAAATTTCCAAATTTTGAAAAATGAGTTTATGTTGATTGGATTGTGTACTAGTAGTAGTTGGTTAGAGGCTTTAGGACTTATGCTTGTGACTATTTTACTGTGGATCCACAGATGTTGCAAGACTGTTTTTTTATGGTTTATTCTATTCATCTTTTGTTTCATTTGAAAACCCGGATTTAGGGCCAGAGGCTCAGAAATATAAATCTTGATTTATGATAAAAGAATAAACAGGAAATAAAATCCTTTTTATCCATGATAGAGCCCTTGGATATGATTTGCTCTTTTTTTATTATGGATAACAATTGGAAGTATGGTTTATTCCACTTCCTCCGATGCTTATTATAATAAGGCATCAATTAACAATTCTTACAAACTAATAAAAACAGTTAAAGCCAATAAAGTTAGCCTACAATTTAAGTAATTTCCAATATTACCGCTACTAATTGCACTAAACTCTAATATTATATTAATTATTACTCTCACCTACTACGCTTTTTTATTAAGGGCATACATGGAAAAGAATAATTAATGCTCTTTGAGAATAAGCAAATGTCTTATAAAAAAGATAAAATAAAGTTACAAGTTAGTACCTTATAATAAGGGCCGGAGAGAGTACCTCTGGTCCTAATTATAAGATATATTTAACATATTTTAAAGAGATTAAGGGTATAGGTTAAATTAGTTAATTTTACTCATTTTCCTAAACTGCCCTTATATAAATTTAGTTAATTAGCTAGTCGACTTCTCTGAGGCTATATATCGGATCCAACACATTTTATTCTGGCCCAACGTGTATTGATCCCTGACACTTTCAAGTTTCAACATTGACTTGGGTAGAAAAGTTCAAGGCATGCTTTTTTCATGTGGTACTATATTAATTGAGGTGTATTATTGAAGGTGTATTTTAGAAAAAAAATTGACAAAAATTAGAATGTTGTTCTATGATTGTGACTAAAATTAACTCTCAAATGTTATCCTATAATTAAAACAATATATATTGATAGTGTCAACGTGATACTATATATACCGTTGCTTTCTATCAAGGTTAGCCGTTTGAAAAGCAGCTTCATTCTTTTAACCATGGTAGGATTCCAATTGGTTGGTTTGCTTCTTTTTTAATCATGAACTCTTGTTACTATGGTAGTAGACCTTCTATGTAACTGAACATCGTTCCAATTGAGGAAAACCTAGTAAGAGAATTCCATGGTTGAAGCTTCACAGCAGCCAAGCATGAGAAGAGGAAGATTAACTTGTTTGAATGAGTTTTTTTTTTTTTTTTAACGACTTTTTTTGCATTGCTTTTTTTTAAAATAGTTTAATTAGAAGTTAAAGTTATTTTACATTTGGATACACTATTTAAAAATTACTTTTAAATGGAAAAAAAAAGCTGTTTAGATATTAAAATAGAGAAGCACTTTTTTTATCAGTAAAATTATGAAAATGGACATATAAAAGATTCATACGCAGCACCTGAATAAAGAGTCTCTAACCATCTCCTAATCCAGAAATTATAGGCAAGCAAAAGTATGGATCATAATGTCATTCCAGATCAAGAACGCCGATCTTGAAATAACAGTTCAGACTACACCAAAATTTGTTGAAGCCTAGCGGCACCAAATCGTCGAACAGGAGCAAGGTCTTGTGGTGTTGTAATTCTTCTTGTGTTTTGTCATCTTTCCTTCTCTCTCAGCCATCCTCTCTTGACGGCGGAAGAAATGCAAGATTGGGTGTTAAAGTGGCGATATAGAGAGCAACGCCTTTGATATGCAGTGGACCACGACAGCAAGAAGATGGCTTCAACCTTGTGGCAGAAATGGAAATAGGGGTTGTCATTTTAATGAAAATAAAGGGCAATTGATGTTAAAATAAATCACTAAAGAAGAGTCGGTCATTTATTTTTTTTATTCTCTCTCTTCTTTCGCACTGTTTTTTCTGAAGTTGTAAATTGGAACTTAAAAAAAAAAGGAGAATTTTGGCTTTTTTATTACTTTTGCTTTTTTAAGCTCACATCCAAACACATAAATTAGTACAAAAAGCACTTTATTTTTTTTTTAAAAAAAAAAGTATTTTTTTTTTAAAAAAAATTCAACAAAACGGGCCCTAAGCATCCAATTTTTCAAGCTTTTTTGTTACTTATAAATCTAAGGTGAAAAAAAGTGAGAGAAATTTCACATGGACATGCTACCTCGCTCAACATTAACGGCCAACTAAAATTTGACCATTCAAATATGTTAAAGCAGGGCAATTGGGTGATGTTGATCATAGGAAAGCTCCTTGATAACTACAGCTCAAACATGAAAATTTTCAAAGTAAATTTGGTCATCAACCCTACACACACATACTAGGATGAGGCAAGATGTTCTAAGGGTTGTTCTGTGTCTCTCCTCAGCCTCGATTCTATTTTGGCATTGCTTCATCTTGCCCTGCAAACTTTCGAGCTGAGATGATCGAGGTCAGGATAGGAGAGACTTGAATACCACTATTTTGGCCAATGCCCAAATTATATGCTAAAATACTATTCATAAAGAAGATCGCTGTTTGAAAATAGCTTCATTCTTTTAAGGGAAAAAGACGGAAAAAATAAATAAATAAATAAAAACTTTGAAATTGTGAAATCCGAAATCAGATTTATTATCAATAATTGATAAGGAAATGACGAAATTTGATAAACAATTTAAAACTCATTTTTTTGGGAAATACCTCATTTAGAATTTTACAATTTTAAAGTTTTTTTTTCCTCTAAAGAAGGGAAAAATACATAAAAAGAATTTTGAAATTGTAAAATCGTAAAATAGGTTTGTTACCAAGAGTTGATAAGGGAATGACAAAACTTGATAAGCAATTCAAAATTCATTTTTTGGGAAAAACCTCATTTAGAATTTTATAATTTCAAAAAAAAAAAATTGTCTTTTTTCTAAAGAAGGAAAAATACGAGAAAAAAAGAACTTTAAAATTGCAAAATCCTAAATTAGGTTTGTTATCAAGAGTTGATAAGGGAATAATGAAACTTAATAAGCAATTCAAAACTCATTTTTTGGGGAAAAACCTTATTTAGAATTTTACAATTTCAAAAAAAATTTCTGTGTTTTTTCTAAAGAAGGGAAAATACGAGAAAAAAAGTGAGAGTGGAGCTAAATCACCAAAAGGGGGTGAATTAGGGATTTTAAAAACTTTTCAAGATGGCTCTATTTTTTGACAAAGCAAAACGAGAGGTGAACAGAGAGTGAAGAGAAGAAGAGAAAGACACAACAATTTATACTGGTTCGGTCCAACTCCTTGACCTACGTTCAGTCCCCAAACTCTCTGGGATTTCCACTATCTCAATTGATTACACACTCTGTACTCAAGAGTAATTCTCTCACTAGAACTTACTCCCCTTTACAAGTTGTAATCAATGAACCCAATCACCAAGTCCCCGACTTGTGATTCTTTACGATAAATGATTTACAATAAAAGACTCTCTCTAAAAGTGGATAATGATAAACATTGAAGGTTAATGTATCGAAGATACTTTACAAGTGGCGAAAGTAGTTGAAGAACTTTGAATGCAATTCGTTTTCGTGAGATGTGTTGGTTTAGAAGACTTGAATCTTTGCTCTATTTATACTAAGAGAGCATTAAATGACCGTTGTAATCTTCAATATAACCGTTGCCTTTATTTGACAAAGTTTCGGTTAAGCTTTAGTCTTCTTCTCTCTCTAATCTTCACTTAATCCGGGGCGAAGTTCGAGTTAACTTCCTGCGAATTAATCCGTTGGAATAGCAAATGTTCTTTGGATGTGGAGAGCATTCTTTAATTCTTCCCAAACGTGTGCGGATGGATTACCCAAAAGTATGCAACTTTCTGGATTTAGCATTTAATGTGCTGACATCACTTTTTGCTTTTGTTTTAACCTTCAATAAACATTCTTTAAAGTATCTGAAACTCACTAACAAAGTGATTAAACATAGCTAGGAATATATAAGAATGATTGTAGGAAGTATTGAAATCAAACATGAAGGTTTTACAAATTCGACGATTTGAATTTCGACCTCGCGATGGAAACTCGAGTTTGTTCATCTAAACTCGAGTTTTCAACTCTGTGCACTTAAGGCAAAACTCGAGTTTCATTATCAAGACTCGAGTTTCCTCCACCTGAGAGAGAAGTCGCGATTTGAGCTCGGAGCACATTTTTAGAGAAACTCAAAACTCGAGTTTCCAAAACAAAACTCGAGTTTTGGACTTTTAATGAAAACAATATGTTTAAGTCCAAAACATCAAAACTTGAGTTTCTATTCAAAATTGGAGTTTTCAAAACATTGAAAATGCTTAAAGCTCTCGGGTTTCCCAAAACTCGAGTTTCCAAAACAAGACTCGAGTTTTCATTTAAGTATGAAAGCATTGAGAAATCTCGGCCAAATCAAAACTCGAGTTTCCAGTGAAACTAGAGTTTTCAAAACCTTGAAAAGAAGCATTGCTCTCGGCTTGGCCAAAACTCGAGTTTTGAAATCAAAACTCGAGTTTTCACATAATTATGAAAACCTTGAGGAAAGCGTGCCAAGTCAAAACTTAAGTTTTCTCGAAGACTCGAGTTTTCAAAGACCGAGTAAAAACTTGAAAACTCTCTATCAAGTCAAAACTCGAGTTTTGAAATCAAAACTCGAGTTTTCTCTTAACTTAGAGAAAACTTATAAACTCAAAGCAAAGCAAAATCCGGAGTTTTAGCGCAAAAGCGAGTTTGCATATGTTCAAAAGTTCAAGACTCTCTCGTCGGCCAAAACTCGAATTTCCAAACCAAGACTCAAGTTTTGTCCTCATTTGAAAATAATGTGAAGTCTTTGTGTAAGGCAAAACTCGAGTTTTCCGATCAAAACTCGAATTTGTCTTTAAGTGAAAAAGCGAGTCCTCTCTGTAAGTCCCAAAACTCGAGTTTTCATCCGAAAACTCAAGTTTTGCTTTGATCACTAAAAATGAGCAACTCTGCTAAGACCAAAACTCGAGTTTTGAAACCAAAACTCGAGTTTTGTCTTGACGATAAGTTTTTCAACTTACCAAAAACAAAACTCGTAACTTGTGTTTACAATTGTCAATTATCATCATAACACATAGAGAACTAACAAAAAGAACTTTGAAATTGCAAAATCCTAAATTAGGTTTGTTACAAGAGTTGATAAAAAATGACAAAACTTAATAAGTTAATCACAGCTCATTTTTTAGAAATACCTGATTTAGAGTTTTACAATTTCAAATTTCTTTTTATGTCTTTTAATACTCCCTTCTTTTAACCATGATAAATAGCCTTATGAGGTTGGTTTGCTTCTTGTTCTTATCATGGACCTTAACGGCTTAACCCTAGACGCACCCGCACGCTTACGCATCCGCACATGCACCCGCGCAAACGATGGGGGCAGTAGGATCGTCTTGTGTCCCATCTCAGCACAAGCGCTTGCACAACACGCATGAACAGAGAGGGATAAGGTAAGGAGGGTCATCTTGGGTCCCACCCCTGCCTCAATTTTACTTATATTTTTCTTAATTTAATTTAAGACATAGTTGATTATTTTTAGAGATTAAAGAAGCTAAATAAGTTAATTGCTCGTATGTCATATATGATTTGATTATACTCCCTCTAGTCCTTATTATAAGGCACAAACTATTAATTCTCATAAACTAATAAAAATAGTTGAAGTCAATAAAGTTATCCTATAATTTAAATAATTTCTAATATTACCCCTACTAATTGCATTAAAATCTAATATTATATTAATTATTACTTTCTCCCACTATCTTTATTTATTATGGGCATACATAAAAAAAAAAAAAATCAATGTGCCTTGGAAACAAGTAAAAAAGATCAAATACAATTATTAGTGGCTGCTTTATAATAAAAACAAGAAAGAGTATATCAGTTCATAAGTCAGACCAATTAATTTAACATAAAAATGATAAATATCAATATTTTAAAATAATTTATTTAACTTTTTTAACCCTAACCAAAAAAAAAAAAAAAAAAAAAAGGGGTGTCTTGTACTCAATAACAGGTATTGATTCTTGGGTCAAGATGATGAAGCTAAGATAGGACAAAATGGGGCAGAGTTGAACACCCCTATTTTGGCCAACGCCACATTTATTTACTAAAATACCATTCATAAAAAAAAGATTTTGTTTTAAGAAAATTAATCATTGTTCCAAATAAATAAACTACTTAGATAGAAATTTTGAGGAAAATTTCTTACCACAAGTTTGATTTATAAATATTTTGATTCGACTTGTAAATATAAATTGTTAAATTTAATTATAAATATACAAATTCAACTTATAAATATATTTCTTTAATATTTATTAAAATTAATTTCTTATTAGAATTTATGTATAGTTTTTACCTTTCCGTAGTGGGAATTGAGTATATACTCGTTGGATGATAATTGGCATGAAGTTAATGACAAAATAAAGCCATACATTAACCATTACAGCCAAGAAAAAGCCATACATCAATCCTTATAATCAAAAGTCAAATCCTACACTCAACTTGGCCTATAAATACTTAATCACTGTGCTGACTTCTCTTCGCAGAGAGAAATCAGAACGAAATAACTCTTAAGTTCAGTTTCACTGAGAGGTTCCCAAACTCCAGAATGGCTGTCGGAGGTTTCGCCGTTGATGCTCCGTCCAACGCTGCTGTTGACGCCAAGATAACTCTCTCCGTCGTCATCACCTGCATCGTTGCAGCATCCAGTGGGCTCATTTTTGGATATGACATCGGAATTTCAGGTTTCTACTTTGCTTCTTTCTTTTTTCTCGTCTCTTTCTGGTTCGGTGTCTCTTACGGCTTCCTATTCAATTTGCTTGATCTGCTTGATCTTAAATATCTTCCACAGTAGACAGAAAACAGTAGGAACTGGTGATATAGATCTATTGCGGTAACTATATTTCAATTAATTAATTAGCTTGAAATGTGTGTGTGTGTTGTTTTCCCTGAATTTTAAATTATTTGTAAATTACTATAATAAATTATTATATTTTAACGTGATTTTTATTACATAAGGAGATAAAGACTTAAAATATGACTTTCATGACCTTGGGAATAGGCATAAATAATTTGTAAATAACTATAGTAAATTATTTTTTTATCCTATTCATAGGGTAGATAGAGAGAAAATTTCATTAAATAGGGCTAAAATTATAGGTTTACGAAATTTAATATTTTTGTAGTCTGCGTAAAATGTATTTGAGGTAGTTTATAAATAGAATTAGAAGAGTATTGTATTATCTGGTTTTTTTTTTTTTTTTTTTTTTTAAAAAGGAGGAGTATCGCATTTCATGATATATAATGTACACTACAAAAAAAAAACTCCGTATGGGGGACAGAATTACCGATAAGAAAATTTCTGTCAGTAATGTCTTCTGCCTTTTTGTTGTTGTTGTGATAGACGTTTTTTGTTGGAAATTTAATTACCGACAGAATTTTGTAGATAATTTCCGTCGGTAATCTTGCATTTTTTTTTTTTAGTGGTAATTTTGGTTACATGAATAGACAAAGATTGAAAATATAACTCTCATGAACTCGTGAATAGGCATAGTCCATATTGAATGTTAGATTTTATTTAGACATTTTTTTCCTGGCCAATATTTTAGGCATTAAGACTACATAAAGAGACATATTTATCATATTAAAGGTTTCAAGATACACAGTCGATTTGGCCAAAAAAAAAAAAAAAAAGAAAGATACACAGTCGATGTGATGTGGTATCAATTATCAACCATAAAAGAATATGATAATTATAGTCATAATTAATTAGATTGATTTCCTTGGTCATGAATTATAATTATATTAGTGACCATATATATACTACAACAGTACAACTTTAGTTCATTTACATCTAAATATTTAATACAAATACATGGCTTTGATGAGGTAGCTAGTCCTATTTAATTAATTAAGTAATTGTGTGGTTTATATTTTGAAATATTTAATGGTGTCTAAATATTATAAAACTTTCTTCGAACAGAAAAAAAAATATTATAAGCTTTTAAAATGGCCATGCCTCTTCCCATAAGGTCATAAGGCTACATCAACTTTGTTATAAAATCTTTTTGTCAGGAAAAAAAAATTCTTATAAAATCTAGAATTATTATATCTTGATTTTAAAAATTGGTACTAAATCATTTTTTCAAATTTTAAATTCTTGCAAATAATTTGTTGGGTATTCACTAGTTTCAAATAACAGGAATTGTATTTATAACTAAAATATATAAGGCACAACTATTTAATAAAAAAATAAAAATATAGTTTAAGTAGTTCACTGTCACCCAAATTAAATATTATTGTATTATTTAGAAGGGAAAAAAATATTGTATTTCTTAACTAATTTTTTAAACATCCACGGATTATTCGTATAGCTTTAATATTAATAATAATAAAAATGGGATGTAGTAAATCACTTTTCATTTAATAATAGTTATGATTTTGTTTGTCATGCCTTCGGCTTCACCTGCCGAGTTGGTCCACCAACGTGACTCAAACCAAACATTCAATTCAACCACGAAACTGCGAAAGTTTGTTGTGAGCTGTCCCAGTCAGTAAATTACAAACGTAAAGTATTACTTAGTGGCTTACACGTGGCATGTGCATGGGCATGAGGGGTATCACGTGCGCACTTTGAAACTTATATAACCCCTAGTGCTAAACAGAACACCCAAATGCTATATTTTCTTTAAGCATTCTAGAAGTAGTAGGAGCAAGAACCTAAATTATTGTTCGGATACCGATGGATAGTATAAAAAAATATAAATATTAAAAAAATTAGTTAAACTAATTGTTTATAATAATTGTATGTTGATTTCACTAAAATATTATTTTTAATCAAGTGGATTGAAATTAACATTTAAGGAAAATTCCCTTACTATATGTAATCAATATACATATTCTAAGATCAAACTGATTTCCTTGTCTTGCTTTTATATTAGGCATAGGAGCAGGGGCAAAACCAAAAATTACAATTGGGGATGAAAATTATAGACTAAACATATGTGCTCATACAATTATATTTTAGCTCCATAAATATTTTAATATTTTTATTTTAATCCCTCCAAAAAAATTTGGTGGGAACTGAACTGAAAATATTGAAATTTTTCTAAGGTTAAAATGTAATTTTCTAAAATTTTAGGTTATTTTCTATAATTTTAGGGGCTGGGGCCACCCCTAACCCCCAGGTTCATCCCTTCATGGGAAGAAGTATTTTATAATAATCAGTAATCACATCACTGGGTGAAAAAATATATATATATATATATAGACACACACCAAATTTTATTCTTCCTAATTAAGTTATAATTTTTGTTATTTATTTCAAGGTCGCTATATACAAACAAATAATGACATCACGCTAATTTCACTTACAAAACCATTTTCAAGGCATGTGGCATTAATTGTTGTCCATAATTGTATATTATCAAAAGTAGTTAGGGAGAACGACATTTGAGGATCAAAGATTGAATTAATTTCATTTTAGGACTAAAATATCTGTGAGAATTCTAAATCATAACTAAAAGTCCAAAATTATTAAATAACTTGAGGCTAGAAATGAATTTGCTGAAACGCCTTTATCATCTCATAAAAATTGTAAATCAAGAAAAAAAAAGTATTAAATTAGAGGAATCGAAAAATGGACAAATTAAATTTTTATTTTTAAGTATAAAATGAAATATATGAATGGAAAATTAATACTTAAAAAAATGAAAATAATCGAATATTAGTGCTAGAAATTTTCAAATGGAAAAATAAATTTAAAATATTAAATTTTTTCTATTTCAAAAAATTTATACTAATTTTCCCTAATTTGAAACTTCTTAAACACTAATTATAACTAATATTTCTCAATTTATAATAAAAATGAAAATGAAACTTGTCAAATATTTTGTATCTTTTGTGATTTAATAGTTACTTTAGAATTTTATATGTCATAATTTGCAACTCATATTAATAATTAACTCATGGTGGCATTCAAGTCAGTAAAAAAACTTTAGTCTTGATTTGAAATTTACAAATCTTTTGATCTTAAAATGAAATTAATTCTATCTTTTGGTCCTCAAATATCTTTTTTAGAAAATATATTTCATTTAGAAATTTTCTCTTAGACTACAGGCATATTAAAAAAAGTGCATGCCATATATTCTTTTAAAAAAATTAAAGGGCATTTTTGTTTTGAAAATTCTCACAGAAGAACCTTTATTGCTAATATATTTGATATGGTTAAATATTCCATTATGTCCCCTCATTTCCTCTTGGGACATTCACTAAAATTGGAATGATATATTTTTCTTGATTACTTTTTTTTTTTTTCTTCCTATATAATACTAAACCAAATATAAAGGATAACTAACTATGGATCAATTAATTGAATCTTATTGCCTTCCGAAAATTAAACTTGCAATTGCATTTATTTAACCATATCAAATACACAATTAACATTATATTAATGTCATAAAAAGCCTATATATATATATATATATATATTAGTGTGTGTGTGTGTGTGTGTGTCAAAGTTCATAGATTAATTAGAAAAAAATGACTTACTTTTAATATGTATGGATTCTTCTATAGTTATCACAAGTATTAATAAGCCCCAAAAAAAAAAAAAAAAAAAAAAAAAACTATGTGAAAAGTCATGCCTACTCGGGTAGATATCTTCTCCTACTTTTAATTAGTACTAGTACAATAAGAAGAAGAGGTAATTATTAAGACCATGTAGTTCAACTGATTTTAACAAGGTTTCTATATCTTTTTTTTCTATTTATAGTATTCTTATGACTTTAATTTACATATTTTTAATCAACTTCCCCTAGTTTTTGCTTCTTTTTATCGAATTCTTATATTTTTACTTGATTTTTAATCATATCCATATAGTTTTGGGTCACTAATAAAAAGACAACAAAATACAAGAACCTGATTAAAAATAAAGTGAAATCATAACAACCTAATAATAAAAGAGAAAAAACTTTCAGGACCTAATTAATTAAAATAGGTAAAACTATAAATATACGATAAAAAAAATAAAAAAATAAAAGAGCCTGATTACTAAAAATCAGATGATGAAATTATAAGGAATTGCATATTGATTATCCCTAAATTTAATTATGTGTGTTTGTCGTTCTACTTCTGGAAAGTATGTTAAATTTCATCACGCTAACTCAATAGTTTTGTCTTCTATTTGCAAAAAAAAAAAATGAAAATATGAACTTTAGGAGGTGTGACTACTATGCCACCATTTCTAAAGAAGTTCTTCCCAGCAATACTGAAGAAAGCTAGCAGTGCTGAAACAAACATATACTGTGTGTATGACAGTCAGATTTTGACCTTGTTCACATCGTCACTATACTTGGCCGGGTTGGTTTCGTCTCTTGTGGCGAGCCGAGCAACGGCCCTGATCGGCCGGCGAAACATCATGCTTTTAGGCGGTTGCACCTTTCTCAGCGGTGGCGCCGTTAATGGAGGTGCTCAAAATATTGCTATGCTAATATTGGGTCGTATATTGCTTGGCCTTGGGGTCGGTTTCACTAATCAAGTAAGTACCATGCATGTGAACATAATTTTTATGTAATGTTTTGGAGGATATGAATGTTCCTATTTGAGCTTCACTAATTCCTTTTCTTTCATTTATTTTAGTCCCTCTTATCTTAGACCCAACCCATCATTACATCAACTTACAACAAAGAAATACTCCGTTTTAGTCTCTAAACGTAGGAGCTATCTATATTAGGAGGTTTAATTTATTATCTAGATTCTAAATATAAATTTTCAATTCATTATATCTCTTAAATTTATAATTTTTCTCCAAATCATCCCTATTTATTGCACATATATTAAAAGAGTCTCTCTCAAGAGGCAATTTCAATACAAATTTCTTTTTATAAGGGGTAAGACCCAATTCCAAAAGTTCTTGCATGAGTATTTGGAAGTTTTTGTTGGGTCAATTTTTTCCCATAAGTATTAAGAAAAGGAGCAAGGAAGCTTCCAAGTACCCATAGCTTCTACACACAAACTTTAAGATAAAATTGGACATGAACCTTTTCTTACAAATAATTAATTAATTATATAGTTCCTATATTTAGAATTAGAGGAATAATTTTTGTCATAAATCTTTATGGTTGCCAATGCTAGCTGTGAGTTTAATCCTACTCATAACAAGTGTGCCTAATTCTTTTATAACATTGACATTAATGAAGGCAGCACCAGTGTACTTATCAGAGATAGCTCCACCCAAATGGCGAGGCGCGTTCAACACTGGATTTCAGTTCTTCATAGGCATCGGAGTGGTCATAGCCAACTGTATCAACTACGCCGTCTCCAAACACTCCTGGGGATGGCGCGTGTCTCTCGGCTTCGCAGTGGTGCCGGCCGCCACCATGGTGGTCGGGGCCCTCTTCATCACCGACACGCCCAACAGCCTGGTCCAACGTGGCAAGATAGACGAGGCCAGGAGTGCCCTCCGTAAAGTAAGGAACGCCACTTCTGACGTGGAAGCTGAGCTGGACGACCTTATCACAATGGCTGAGAAGTCCAAGGCTCTTCAACAAGAGCCTTTCACAACTATATTTGAGAGAAAATATCGGCCTCATCTGGTGATAGCCTTTTGCATCCCATTTTTCCAGCAAGTCACTGGCATTAATGTTGTCGCCTTCTATTCGGCGAATCTATTTCAGTCTGTGGGCCTTGGAAACGACGCCGCTTTGCTCTCAACTATTATTTTGGGAGTTGTTAACCTTGGATCTATACTGGTGTCCACCTTCATAGTTGATCGCTTTGGTCGAAGATTGTTATTCCTCGAAGGGGGTATTCATATGTTGGCCTGTCAGGTATGAAGACGAAAACCATGTCTTATGTATTCTGAAACTGGTTTCTTTACTCGTCCTTAGTCTTAGTCTTGAGAGCTTTCCTAAATTTGGGTTGTCCAGATAAAAAATATTCTCTTAAAAAAATGTCAAATGTCAGTTCAAAGGTTATCTTTATTTTAAGTTCTCAATCCATTAAAATATATATATTTAAAATAAAAAAAAGTAAAAAAATTAAATTTTGACCATTCATACCTCATCTGGATAGTTAGATTTTGATGAGCTCTCCCTACTCGTCTTTTGGACAAGTAGGGAAACCAGTTTCATGTATTCTTGAGCTATATATCCGTTTATTTACAAAATACTACATCATCTAGTCCTCAATATAATATCTGGTGTCTATAGTTTGCATTGCATTATAGGCGAGCTCTTACATTAAGGATTAGAGATAGTGCAGTACTACCTCACATCTTTAATATAATATCTGGTCTCTATAGTGTGCATTGCATTATAGGCGAGCTCTTACATTATTATTATTATTATTATTATTATTATTATTATTTTTTGCTCAAAGGAGCTAATTAAGGATTAGAGATAGTAGATTACCTCCTACGTCCTTAATATAAGATCTTGTTTATATTACACTTTGTACTATAAACAAAATCTTATATTAAGGACATCGATAGCATGTCACAAGCACACACATTAACAAAATTGTCCATAAAACCCATTTGAGGTTGAAACATTTTCCAATGAATTTTTTTTTTTTTGAACATTTCCCTAAATACAAAATTTATTATTCAAAATTATATTAAATTTTTTCAAGGACTTAGATGCAACATCTATCTTTAGCATGCGCAACTCTTGTTTAACAATATACAAAATAAAATAAACTTACATATAGTTAAAAGATAGATTGCACATAACTAACTAAATAAGAGCTATATCACCTCAAGGAGAACCATTGAATAATAAATTTTGTAAGGAGTGATTTTTCGGCAATTTTTCCTAAAAACACTGATTTTCAATCTGTCTGAAGTGTAATTTATTATTTAAAGAATTTTTTATAAAACTTCTTTTGCATGATTTAGTTACAATAATGAAATACACTTTCATCTATAAGTTCTTTTGTCTTTTTCTTTTTTAAAGACACTTTTATCTATAAGTTCTTCACATAATAATTTGTAAATTGGTTTGTGACCATATAATTTGTTTTCTAAGCAAATACACTTTCTTCACTTACCACCATTGTTAATAACCATCGACGGGTTTTTTTTTTAGGACTGTTTTATTATATAGGTATTTTTTTTTTTTTATCCCTCTGTTTTTTTCCTAATTGTGACCAATTATTATTTTATGAAGATTGCGGTGGCTTTGCTACTCGCACTTTCGGACAGTACACAGCATCTACCAAAGGGCAGTGCGATATCAGTACTGGTGCTATTATGTTTGTACGCTGCTGGGTTCGGATGGTCGTGGGGCCCACTGAGTTGGCTCGTTCCGAGTGAAATTTTCCCCATGAAGATTAGAAGCACAGGACAAAGCATCAGTGTAGCCGTTAACTTTGTGACAACATTTGTGCTGTCTCAGACGTTCTTGACGATGCTGTGTCACTTCCGATACGGTGCGTTCTTGTTCTTCGCCGGATGGATAGCTATGATGACCATCTTCGTTGCATTTTTCTTGCCGGAGACCAAAGGAATACCATTGGAGTCTATGTATGCAGTGTGGGGGAGACATTGGTTTTGGCGTCGCTTTGTTGTTAAAGATGATGTCCATGACATAGGGTCGCCACCCAGAAATGATGTTCCAACTTAATCAAGTCATGATCGAGTTCAATTCTTTGGGAATGCAACAATCCAAGTGGCAGGATCATTGCTCGAAGAGGTCTACCATATCCTGATCAACATTAGTTTGGTTTGCGATTCCCTAAAGGGTTGACTAAGATACAAGTTGCTCATTTAAAAAAGAATGATGACCCTGATCATAATAATATCATGATATGAAACTTAATTTCTATGTTTTTATTATGATGAGAACTTGTATGTGTTTATCTTTTATGTTATAGAAATTCCATCTACGGCTAAATATAGTTAATTTTTTTTAATTAATGAAACAATATAATTGTTCTTTAGGTTATTATCACGTTGGAAAGTATTCTGTTAGCTTTATTTTCCACAATGAATCTTTGTATGAAAGTTCACGGCTTTAACATCATAGTCGTTAGGTTTTTTAAATGGTTATAGTGATTTTTTAATAATCGTTAGGTATTTGACATAATATTTTGAAAAAGTGATGGGTTTTACATAATAACTATTGCTTATTTGAATTTTTTTTTAAAAATAATTTTAAAGTTAATTATTCAACCTCATAATACAAACACAAAAGTAAACAAAGAAAACGAGAGTGACGGAAAATGCCTAGATTAGTATCAATTGATTACTAATAACTGTGAAGATATAATTGTTTTTTTTAAAAAAAAAAAAATATATATATATATATATATATATATATTTGGATATATTTTTGGGCTACATTGCCCTAATGATTTTTTTTAATATTAAAAAAAAAAAGTAGTGGTTTTCAGCAATCACCACTATTGCTGTCCTCCAGCTCCTCCTGCCCCTCCCTTCGCTTGGCGGTTTGACTGGAAGTAATCATATATTACCTGAATGTGATAAAGGATAAGGTCCAACTTCTTGTTCAAACTATGGGTGTGTCTAGCAATACGCCTTTTGGAGTAGTCAAGGTTGGCCAATGTTTGTAGGAAAGCCTCCATTTGAGGGGGAGGCAAAAGAGGAGGAGGAGGATGTGGTGGTCGTGGAGGAGGAGGGGCGAGACCTTGTGATGGTGGTGGTGGAGGAGAAGTGGCTTGTGGATGAGGAGGGCAAGGATGACGAGGAGGAGAAGGAGGAGGGCAAATGGAAAGAGAGCACTTTTGCGTCTGACTATGATGAGGGAGAGAAGGGCGAGATTATGAAAATGTGCTTTTTAGAAAAGTGCTATGAACAAAATAAATACTTTGTTCTATAGTATTTAACTTTAGAAGAAATGATACCTGGTGCCGACCGAATAAGGTTTTGAAAAGGTTCCGTTTAGATTTGTACTTTACATGACAGTTGTATATTATGAAATATCATTTTTATCGTTTATACTCTACAGTTAATTGACATAACCATTATTTATGTGTTTTTGCTGATGTAAGGTAGGAATACGAATCATTTGTAAGTATTACATGACGGTTGTTTTAAAAGAACCATCACTTTTGTCACTAAATAAATGAAGATTATTAACCACAACTATTATTTTTGTGCTTTCGTGAATTCCGCCTTGCAATACATTTTAGTGTGCATAATTAACGATTACATTTAAGCGTTATATATCCTTGCGCGACCTCCACATTAACATACATAACGTTTATTAGCTGTCCATTAGACATTAAAAATGCCCAAATCTGTAGTAGTGTTTTTATTGGTCTATATGCACTTTTTCTCTTTTATAAAACCCCTGAACTTTAAAGCCTGTTCCATAAAACCCTTGTGAACTTTAGGAGATTAAATCAATAGGCTTATATGCATATGATCTAAAATTCATATACTGAATTATAATTGTGAGAAATATATACATACTTTAGAACTATCACATCATGTGAACTTAGTCTAATGAAAACATAACAGCTCAAATTATTTTAATTCTAGTTGGTTAATGATTCATTTAAAAAAACTCAAATTAGATCTTGTTTTTAAGAAAAACATCTTGTTTTTGAAAAAAAAAACTAAAACAAAATGATCAATCATTATTCTTCTTAAAAGCAAGATAAAATTTAAATTTTTCATATTAATCATCACCCAATTAGATGAGTTATTATGTTTTTATTGGACATAATTCACATAACGTGATACTCTTGGAGTATATAAATATTTCTCTATAACCAAGGACGGAGCTTTTCAATGACTAGTGGGGGCCATGCCCCCCCCCCCCCCCCAAAAAAAAAAAAATTATCATAAATATTTAATGAAAATTAGATTATCTTTATACATTTGTCCCAAAAATTTATACATTTGGCCCCCCAAAATTTTTTTCTTTTTTAATTAATTAATAAGTATACATTTGGTCTCCCTAATATTTATGTCAAGCTCCGTCACTATGGCTATAACTACTAAGTCAAGATTCTAAACCCCTAATACCATTTAGCTCTAGTCCTTAATACCATTTATCTCTAGTTTTCTTGATTTATGTTCCTAGCTAAACTCTAAAAAAATAAACACTCGTCAAGAAAATATTGAAGATCCACTAATTAGTATGAAATTTATATCACCACTCCTTGCGTTCAACTGGCGAAGAGGTTAGACACTCTCACTAAAAGGGAAGGGGTTCGATCCTGAAGTTGGTCAAGGTGCTGGAGGAGGCATTGTCTATGATGATTGAATATTATTACACTTATTTGTATCTCTTGGTGAATAAATTTAGGATTGTTTAGTTAATAAATAATGGATTTTATTACTTAATCGAGCTTTGAGCTTTTAATTGGATTTAATTCATTTTTATGATTAAATTCCAGATTTCTGTGATTTGGTATTTTCGCCATAACTTTTGATTTAGATATCCGATTAGCCTGATTCTTCTTTCCTTTTTTGGATGATTCAGAGAGCTACAATTGTTATGCAGACTGAGAAGGCTGATTCGGACAAGAAGATGGACAAAATTGGAGCTAAATATAGACTCATTTTTCTGGATTTTTATTTTGCTCGAATTTTGTAATAAAAGACTATTTATTAGAGGTTCCCTATTTTTAGAGGTTTCCTATTTTTAAAGGTTTCCTATTTTGGGGCCAATCTTGTAGCCCTAGTGTTTCCTATTTATAGTTTAGATTAGATGGCTAAAAACATATTCTCAATTATGTTGTATGAAATTTTGGATTTCTTCTTCATCTTTTCTTTGCGTTTTGCTTAGCCATGCTTGGTTAAGCTAAGTTTCGTGAGGATTCCATGAATCTAGAGAAATGTGAGGATTCCAAGATTCATTCATAGAACTTGTGCTTTATCTGGATGAATCATGGAATCCTCACGTTGGGTTAACCACACAAGCTTAGCCAAGCATGGCTAAGCAAAACGAAGAAAAGATGATGAAGAAATCCAAAAATCTCATAGAACATAATTGAGAATATGTTTTTAGTTATCTAATCTAAACTATAAATAGGAAACACTAGGGCTAAAAGATTGGCCCAAAAATAGGAAACCTTTAAAAATAAGAAACCTCTAAGAATAGGAAATATCTAATAAATGGTCTTTTATTACAAAATTCGAGCAAAATAAAAATTCAGAAAAATGGGTATGTCTTTAGCTCCAATTTCGTCCATCTTCTTGTCCGAATCAGCCTTCTCAGTCTTCATAAAAATTGTAGCTCTCTGAATCATCCAAAAAAAGGAAAGAAGAATCAGGCTAATCGGATATCTAGATCAAAAGTTATAGCGAAAATACTAAATCACTATAAATCTGGAATTTAATCATAAAAATGAATTAAATTCAATTAAAAGCTCAAAGCTCGATTAAGTAATAAAATACATTATTTATTAACTAAACAATCCTAAATTTATTCACCAAGAGATACAAATAAGTGTAATAATAATAATCAATCATTAAATTTCCCCACACTTATCCTTTTGCACTCCTGACAAAATTAAAAGGGAAAAAAAAAACTTCTTCTTTCTAACAATTGTCAAACTTCAAAAATTGAACAAAGGTCACAAAGCTTCTCAAGATCAACCAATCAAGACTGAAATTCTTTCATATCAAATTATAAAGCATGGCAATCTCAATCAATAATGCTAATCACACAAGATGGTCTCTCAAGGATGTCCTCAATCAATCTCTGAAGTGTATAGGGTAAACAAGTGTGTTGCTCAAATTCTACTCAAGAAAATAGTCCTACCATAGGCTTGCTCAATTTCTACTTCTCCACTACTTATAACACATGCATGCAAAAATCAAGAGAGCTTGTTATTGAAGGTTGTAATGGGGCTAGGGTATAGGTGTGAATAAGTATGGATATGATAGGCTAAGCACCCAAGAAATTCAAAGAACATCAGTTAATAATAGCAAATCACCTCAATATCATTTCTTTTTATTTCTCCTTCTTTACATTGCTTCCTCCCTCTCTCTTTCTTTATTTTCTTTTATTTTCTTTTCTTTTTTTCCTTTTTTGTTTTTTTTTTTTATTTTACAATGACCAACATTAATGCCAAATGATGAATGGCACAAAATCAAAATCAAATACTTCCCCTATACTGAAACAAAAAACCAAGGTGAAACCAATGCTCAATAAATTTTTAAGGTGCGGAATAAAATGGTTTTACGCTTAGGCTTGTAATGTGGCTTAGAAAAGAATGAGTCAAGAAGGCACAAAGGGGTTAGCAAAGGGAATATAAGGTAAGGGGCAGGCTATTTGGCCAAAGTGGGAAAATGAAAGAAAGAAAACAAGCTTCCATCATACTTATGCACATAAGTGAAAAATTTAGCTTAAAAAAGAAAAGGAGCAAGTTCTAGAGAACACAAATCACGAGCGAGATGCACACATGAAAGAAAGAATGGTAAAAGATGAATTCCATTCATGTAGGCCCAAAATCTCACAAAGGTCAATACCAAATCATGTAACCAGCATCCTAAAATTAACTACCAAGAAATATAATCCAAGACTCCAGAAATTCAGTCCCAATCCAGCAAAACCAAGATGTCAAAGTTCACAAGAGGTAGAGCAATTATAGAAAGAAAGAGTATTATTCATAAAAACAAATTTTTATTTTAAAAAGGGAAATTATTCACAAAAGAAAACTTTTCTTCCTTTTCTTGAACGAAAGGAATAAAAACCAAAGCAAAAACAAAAATATTTTTCTTTTCCTCATTTTGAAAACAAAGAATAAAAACCAAAAGTAAGAACAAAATCCCTCCCCCACACTTAAATCATGCATTGGCCTTAGTGCAAAAGATAAATATAACCAATAATAGTAGGTAATGCAAGTAAAAGAGTAAGGAGGGAGTACGATCGGACTAAAATGAAGTAGTGGAATTGGCTTCTTTCCCTTGTCCGGTTGTAAATCACATGAAAGAACCAGTGATGTTTTCTTTTTATCTTTATATCCAGCAAACATCTTCTTTTTCAGGTCCGCAAATAATATTTCAGCTCAAGTACAGAATGTGTTCGAATAGGAGTAACCAATCCATGTGCCTGCATAAAATCACAACACCCAGCAGTATCTCGTCCCACAGAAATAGAATCAATGAAACTCAATTTATCAAGAAGCAAGGAAGATCCAAAAAGAAATTGATCAAAAGAAAATGTTGGAACTTCCAGATATTTTGAGCAACCCACAAAATCAATTTGACTCTCCTCAGTAAGAGTCAAACTCCCTAAAGAATCATTTAAATGATCACTCAAAATGGTTAGCTAAATCAGAAGTAAGTATGTACTCAGGATGCACATCAGGATTAGAATGCAACTCAAATTCAGAATCAACATCAGATTCCTCAAGCAAGTCAAAATCAGATGCAGTAATCTCAGAGCAAACAGGGCACCATTCATAACCAAAAAAATCACATACAACAAATTCACTCACAGATGAAAAATCTGGACAATCAGCATACCATTCAGCGAGAACATCATCATCAACATTGGCGTCCATGCTTGATTCAATATTTTCAAAATTGACATGCTTACTATCATCAATAGTACAAGAGGGTGCATTTTGATCAGTGGTAGAATCAACCATTTCACTAAATGCTTTCTTTTGAAGCTCAACAAGTAAATGACATTTTTCATGATAACAATCTACACATATTTGATATTCTTCACAACAGCATGGAAATATGTCATTCAATTTATCGCAATCATCACTAGTACTATGAAGAGAAGCATCTTCAACAGTTAAAGCATCACACGAAGAAATAGGAACACACTCATCAACAAGTACAATCGAATTATTACTACTAAATCCAATTGGGCAATTATATTTCCAAACAATTGAGGGGATTCAACAATGATTTCCTCGTCCACATCATTATCACTCAAATCATGAATTGCTTCGTTAGCCAAAGTAGTAGGAGAGTCTACTTCGATAAGGATAGAATCATTACCAAATGGGAGAAAGGACTCTTCAATGCGCTTTTGTACTTGTTTCACTTCTTGCACATGTGTGACCATGAGAGAAGGAAAATTCATTTTCAACACTTGTGCTTCTTTGCTCAATTTCCTTTGCTAATCTCTCGAGATGACTTCACTTGTTGTTTCATCATTCTACAAATAGAGTCCATTTGTTGATGAAAGTCGTCCTTATGTGCCCACTCCTCATTTATAGCCCAAGCCGTTTGATTGTGGAAATCTCCAATGACTTCACAAAATGAAGGATCTTGGTTGTGCATACATGGTTGAGAATGAGGTTCATAAGGTGGGTCAAATGGGTATAGGGATTCATGAGAAGAATGACATGGTATGGAAGTGGGATGGAATGACGGATGGTATGGTAAGTGAGAGTGTTGATGATATTGTTGGAATGGAGGTTGTTGGTAAGGTTCATGGTATTGGTGGTGGAATGAGCCATCACGTTCTTGTGTACCTACAAAAGAGTGAGAATTGAAAGGTAGATTATGATTACCGTAAAGCTAAGCCATGAAAGTTCAATGCAATTAATTCCCAGTGAATCACAAGATAACTACCTAACTAATAAAATTAAGACCCTAGAATGTTTCATGGCATCAAAGACACCAAAAAACACACACACACACACACACACAAAATGCTAGAAACTAACCTAAACAAGTCTAGAAACACTATCAAAAAAAAAAATTGTGACTCCCACAGAACAACTCTACAGTATTGTGGGACCCGAAAATGAACTAAAAAAACTTAAAAAAATTGAAAAAGTAGTCTAAACGATAGAATTTGGCTTAAATATAAAGACCCACGTGCCTATGGCACTGTGTTCGTCTTAAAATGGGGTGTTCCTTCAGCTCACCAAAAATCAGCCCAATCGGAGTAAGTCATACAATTCTGAAATACTCGTTACGTCCCAACGAGACCAAAAAAAAAAAAATACAAAAAAAAAAGATTAAACCTATGCAAATTCCCCAGCAACGGCGCCAAATTTTGAAGAGAGTTGCCGAGCCATCACAAAATAACCAGATTCAATAAAAAATTTGCAGTAATAGGAAACCCGGATCGTTTCTCTCAAGGAATTCACAATGGGTCTAAAATCAACAAGTAAACAAGTAAAACAAGAACGGAATTGGGGGGGGGGGGGGTTCAAGCGAGTAAGACGAAATAAATAGAAACAGAACGAAATATTCAGAAGCAGATTAAAATCGATCAACCCAACATTCGGATTCCAGAGACTTCCATCATCAAACAAAATATAAATAAACCACGTTTGACTCGACGAACCGAGATCTCGCATTCGCCCGAGAAAATCCCTCGACTAGACGATCGCCTAGAATATGTCCGAACAAAGTGGCGTCCCACTATGCGATCGCACCAAAACTTTAAACCTAGTTCAAACTCGGTCCTTGGGATGAACCAAACCGAATATTAGAGTTAAATCACCGATAAAGCACAAGCTCTCTGGATGAATTATGGAATCCTCAACGTTGAGTTAACCACAGAAGCTTAGCCAAGCATGGCTAAGCAAAACGCAGAAGAAAAGATAAGATGAAGAAGAAATCCAAAAATCTCATACAACTTAATTGAGAATATGTTTTTAGCCATCTAATCTAAACTATAAATAGGAAACACTAGGGCTAAAAGATTGGCCCAAAAATAGGAAACCTTTAAAAATAGGAAACCTCTAAGAATATGAAACCTCTAATAAATGGTATTTCATTACAAAATTCGAGCAAAATAAAAATCCAGAAAAATGGGTCTGTCTTTAGCTCCAATTTCGTCCATCTTCTTGTCCGAATCAGCCTTCCCAGTCTTCATAACAATTGTACCTCTCTGAATCATCCAAAAAAGGAAAGAAGAATCAGGCTAATCGGATATCTAGATCAAAAGTTATAGCGAAAATACTAAATCACTGTAAATTTAGAATTTAATCATAAAAATGAATTAAATCCAATTAAAAGCTCAAAGCTTAATTAAGTAATAAAATACATTATTTATTAACTAAACAATCCTAAATTTATTCACCAAGAGATACAAATAAGTGTAATAATATTCAATCATCAGTCTACGAAGCAATGGTAACCCAAGCTAAGGTGGAGACATATGTACTCTTAGTCCTGAATTCCTTGCGGAGTGGGCTCCAAGCGCTTTGCCTTTGGGGATTGTGGGTGAAATTTCAACCCCTCTTCTAAAATTTTTATAACAAAAAAAAATTATGAAATTTATATCAACTTTATAACTTCTTCCTCTTTAACGAACATTTACTAAATGCAGAGAGTAAGAATTAATAATAAATTATAAAATCTTGCATCAAACTCATGTTGGAGATATATAACTAAATAATTCGAATTATAAATTCAAATACAAACTGCAAATCTTTTACCACAATGAAATCAAAGTTTGATATATAGAATTCTGAATCCTAATCTAGGAAATCATGAAAAACATGTACTAAAAAAAGATTAAACAGCATAACTCCCTTTGTAGTTTTGGAATTCAAGCCACATCATATACCCTCAAGAAAGAGTGTTTTGCCGTGAATAGCTAGGGAAGAAAGTATGGTTGATGAAAAAGAAGAGGAAGGCGTGATTAAGAAGAGAATAGACGTTGATGTATGCATTGGATAGTGTTATTTGGTAGAGGCTCTGGAGGTTTGTGCAATCATTTTCTTTGCAAAATGCCTCACAGGGGCAGCCAAGTTTGTTGGGAGCCAAAATGTCCTGAAATGTGTGCGGGGATTTTGTTAAACACTCATATTTAGTTGACTTAATGGATGTGGTATTTTTAAATGATTTAAAAAACTTTTATGTGTATTATTTTCTTGATTGACATGTTTTCTAAATGATCAACGTAGTTGACTTAATGGTCACAACATTTTTCCACCATTTCAAAAACTTTATAGATACTTTCATATTCGAGAAATATTTATAGTGTTTAGCGCACACTTAGTAAAAGTTTATTAGTAGGTTTGAACCTTTGTCCATTATTATAAGTACTTAATTGTTTGATAAATAAAGTTATTAAATAAAATGAGTTCTTTTTTTTTTTTGGCTAAAACATGTATCCTTCTACAAGAAACAGATCTTGTTTGAGGCTTTGTGGGGCATTAAATGTAAGCATTTCTATCAACTAAAATTCAAACATTCAACCAATGAAGATTGATACAGTTGGTTAAGGCGTCGGTTTTCACCTCAAAAGGGAGGAGGTTCGATATCCGCTGGTCGATGTAAGGGCCTCATTGATGGGCGATCTGTAAGTAACTCTGTAAGCGCTTTTTGAGCCTGGAGGCATGCCCTGACCTTGATGGGGTACCGGTGTCTATCCCAACCTAAACTTTTTTTAGCGGAAAAAAAAAATTCAAACATTCATTTGCTATATTGTGAAGGACTTTTTTTAGGGTAGCAGTCTGATTTGTCCCAGCCATGGGTCCGTTTAATAGTGACGTAATTTATTCAAGGGAAAATTACGTACAGGTCCCAAGGAACAAAAATAATTACAAAAAAGTCCCTTGAAATAGCCAAATTACACAGAAATCCCAAGGGACTTTTTTGATATTATTTGTATAAAAAAAATCTAGGTTTTTAAATGTTGTTGTAAATATGACTTTTTCTGTGATAAATATGGTTTTTTCTGTTATAAATGGCCAGATTTTAAATTTTGTTGTAAATATAGCATTTTTCTGTTATAAATGACCTCTCTACGTTCAAAATCCAGGTGTTTAAATGTTGTTGTAAATATGACTTTTTCTGTTGTAAATGGTCATATTTTAAATTTTGTTGTAAATAAGTATTTTATGTTGTAAATATAGCCTTTTTCTGTTGTTCTCTCTACGTTCGAAATCCAGGTATTTAAATATTGTAGTAAATATAGTTTTTTCTCTTGTAAAGGGCCCAATTTTAAATTTTGTTGTAAATATAGTATTTCATATTGTATATATAGCCTTTTTCTATTGTTAATACAAATAATATCAAAAAAGTCCTTTGAGGCTTTTGTGTAATTTGGTGATTTCAAGGGACTTTTTTGTAATTATTTTTGTTCTTTGGGACCTGCACGTAATTGTCCCTTTATTGAATGTCCAACGGGCCTAATCGAAACAAAAGGCATGACCGGATCAGGTGGTTATGAGCCCAGACCCAGAAGTCCAGAACTATCGTCCAAAAGTTGTAAGAAAAAAGAGAGAGAAAACAATTGTCGTTTTTGTTCAAAAAAAAAAAAAAAAAAAAAAAAAAAAAAAAAAAAAAAAAAAAAAAAAAAAAAAAAAAAAAAAAAACAATGGCCCTTTGAGTTCGCCGATTCAAGCTCCCGTCGTTTGTCTCAGACTCAGAGTGTCTAGTCGCTAATCTGTACTCTGTATTAAGTTTCTTCGCTGCAAATACAATGGCTTCAAAATCTTCTCGATTCTGGGAGCATTATGGCTATGATTTGCTGTTGGGATCGATAGCTGCTTTCTATTTGCTCATGGTGCCATATACCAAGGTTGAGGAAAGTTTCAATGTTCAGGTCGGTTTCGACTTTTCTCTTTCCCATCCTTTGCATTTGTTTGTTGGGGAATTATTTGTCAGAAAATGGCATAGTAGAAGCTTGCTTTGTGGGGGTGATTTAAACTTGATAAATTGTTTCTGTTTTGAACTCAAGTGGAGAAGGAAGAGGGTAAATGAATTATGGAATTTATATGCTGATCACAAGCTTAGAGGGTTAGGGGCACTTGTATATGAAAAGAAAAGCTTCAAACGGAGGAACTGAATGATGTATATTAACTTGCGAATTATATTCAATAATGTGATTCCTATACAAGGAGCTTCTCTTTGGTAAAACTGTAGTGACTGTTCTCATTTCTTCTTCTGCTGTTTCTAGGCATCCTAAAGTGTTATTTTTGATGTATGAATTTGAATCTGGCATCCCTTTCTTTTATTTTTCCTTTTTACCCTTTTCTTTTTTATTTCCTTCTGTTTTTGGTAAACATTGGAATATACGAAGATGCAATTTGAGTTATATACCCAGAGTATAGGCAATTGCTTTATCCGTGTTGGAGGCATCTTGAAATTCTTAATCAAATGGGCAACTTATTATTGTATGGCTTGGCTTTGGTAAACTCTTGCATTTCTGACCGTTTGCTCATTTTGTTTTGTTGGGTTCATCAAGGCAATGCATGATATTCTTTATCATCGGCATCACTTGGATAATGTGAGTCTAGTTGCTTATATCTATTGGTATAATTCTATAATTTATATAAAGTTTGCTTTTGCTGGACTTTTGAGTGAATTTGTTCAATTTTGTGTTTTATTAATAGTATGATCATCTGGAATTCCCTGGAGTGGTTCCTCGCACTTTCATTGGTAAGCTTTATAATTTATTTGTTTTTTCTTTTCATGTTGTCCAAAAGGTTTTTTGCTTTGTTATTATGAAGAATAATCTATATGGACAGATTTATATAAAGACACTAGGGTGGTCTAATGGTAGATTTGTTTTGAACCACTAGGGTGATTAAATGGTAACAGATTTCAGCTCTTGGGTTCAAACCTTTGTTCCACAATCTAATAATAAAATGAGATCTTTATCATGTGATTCTAGGGAGATTAAGCATTTTGGTCTTGTTGCTATCTTCACATTATTATTAAAAACCCTTAGTAGATCGCTGTGACTCATGAAAATGTATACTTATTTGTATGTCATATAAACCAAAATATAACTTGGTATACATTATTTTATATGTGATAATGAAAAACGAAGTAAGTTCCTTTCTGAAGAAATAAACCAATCTTTGCATGTCATATAACTTGGTATACATGTCTTGTTATGCACAGGGCTGCCATTTTTTGTTGTTCAATTCAGTATTAGAAACAGAATAATCTGCATTTTCATCTTTGATCAGATTGTTTGCTATGAGTTTCACTGAAGCTATGCAACTTTTGTGACTACTAAATTTCACCTCTATGGTTTCGGATTTTGTTATTCTTTAGGTGCCTTGCTTGTGTCACTTCTTGCGGCTCCATTTGTGATGATTATGAGCTTCCTGCAGTTGCCAAAGTTTTACGGTCTTTTAATGGGTAACTTTCTTTCCCCATACTTGACAGCATCAATGCACATCGGACCATTTTTTTTGTCATTGTTTAATCTTTAGTTAACATACTTCCAGTGTTTTTTCTTTAAAAAAATGAATGAAACAAATATGCCAATTTATCATTGGCAAAACTTCTTTATATTTCTTTCCTTACTTTTCTACTAAAAACTAATGTAATGTGTTCTTATTGTTGGTACCTAGTTCGAATGGCTCTCGGATGCATCATATTATATACACTCAGGTTCTTTCGTCGTCAGGTACTTGATTTTTTATTCTTCAAGACCCCTGACTCTCAATTGTTAGTCTTTATAAACTTTGGACCTTTCATCACCAGGAATATGTGGTGTAATCAAAGGCATTCACCTCAGTGCCTAAGGCTCTGAGGTGAGGTGCTAAACAGGTCCAGCATCTCTCATGTATGAGAGGTGTTTCCTTCAATGAGGTACCAAATGGTAAATGCCTTTTGTGCCCTCTTCTTTCTGACTGGTATGCATCTTGGCTGGCCTACTCATTTGAAGCAATAAGCTAAATCTAAATCTGATTTCAGAAAATAAAACACAACCTGAAAAGTCCAGCCTAATTTTTTGTACTTAATAGAATAGGGTGAAGTAGTAGTTCTCACCGTAAAATACTATTCAAGCTATTAGTTTTTTAGGGTTTTGTAGCATGTAAATGTAAACCTCACTGCATGCAATGTGTTATTTTTTTACACTTCTAATTTAAGAAACTATTTTTGATGTTGGAATCGAAGACTTAGCCACTCACCCTAGATATATGCTTGATATCCTTGTTATGTCTCAAAAGTTCTTCATCATTACCTATTCTATTATCTTGTCCTTTATTTATATTTTACTTCCTTTAGGGTGGGGTTATGGATGCCAAGTTCTGTTATGGTGATGGTGGTAGTTTGTTTTTTGTTGTTGTTGGTTTTGTTGTCAAGGGAAGTTGGGGCTACAGTTGTAGTTTGACTGGGGGTGTTGACAGTGTTCTGATAGTTGAGACCATGAAAATTGTGTATTGAAGAATTTGGTTGGCACTTTGCTCTGTCGTGAGTGAAGATTTTGATGCCGAAAGAGATTGTTTATTCCACTGAAAAATATTGCTGTTTATAGGCACAAATTCTAGACAATAAATATGGGATTTGGCTGAAATCAAAGGGATAAAATTGAAACTGAAAACCAGATGAAAACTTTCTAGATAAATGATGATAAGAATTGGGTAAACTTGCAGCAAAATACTCTGGAAATGTCAAAGTCCCAAATCAGTTTTACTTACAATATACTCCATTAGTTATTTATTACACTTAATGAGCAAATGACAACACGTTTTAGTGGGAATAACTGATTTGAGATTTTCAAATTTTGAAGGTTTTAATCGGGATTTTCCCTAATAATTGCATAAAATCAGTGAATAGGATCTTCATTATTCTCAACCAAATAGAAGAAAATATCTTTGGCCCTCTGTGCCCTAATAAGCTTGCCAACAATGAGTAACCCAAGTAGTGGATGTTGAGTAAGAGAAATTTAAATAACATACAAAAGAAGTCAGCCAAAAACTTCTTTAAGCTGTGTCATTTTATTTGATTATATGGTTGAGGAAAGCGGTGAGAGAATGTCAAGACATTTTTTTGTGTGGTAAACAATGAGTTCTGACAAAACCTAAAAGCTACAAAAAAGTCAATTTGGGAAACGGAAGTGAGAGTTGTTTTTACCTTTTGAAAGTTAGTTTGGCAAATGTACTTTTAGCAAACTGTAAACCCAAAACAAACTTGGTTTTGCTCATTTGGATGATAGCTTGATCTTTGTTATTTTATTTTATTTTGCCTCATTGACCTCTACTTCATCTTTTTTTTTTTTTTTTTTTTTTTTTTTTTCCAAGATGAAGTTCAATGATATAAAATAGGTCGCTATATTCTCTTCCATTTTTTCCTTTTTTATGCAGATAAGAGTTAAATTTGGGCATCAAGTAGAAGCCTTCTTTGTGATACTTACTGCAATTCAGTTTCACTTGCTATTCTATTCCACGCGCCCGCTTCCTAATGTGCTTGCTTTGGGTGTAGGTAAGTGCTTGGAGCATGACTCTTCAACAGTTCTTTGCTCCTGTTTTCCTCTGCAGATAATTGACAATGCAATGCATTACAATACAAAGGGACAGACCCTGTTTACTGGAAGTTCATGGGGATAATTAATTAACAATGCCATGTCTGACAAAATTACCTTGTAGTGTTTGAGTTTGTCTTATTTTTAGTGGTTGGAGGACTCCTTAACCTCTAGGTAGTTTTAGATTCTTCTCTTTCGTATAAAATCCCTTTATACATTAAAAAAAAAAAAAAAAAAGTTTCAATGATAATGCTGTTATAGTTGAACTTATGATGAACCTTAAATTCTCCATTTGCACAGCTTTGATTTTAAAATTGGCAAGCCTAATGCATTTTTTTTTCCCTTCTTTACTTCAAAGTTTTTCTGATTCCCCAAAAAAATTTTCAAAATTTTTTCTTATATTCCACTCAGTGTAATGAATTCTTGTTTCTAGAATTTTTGTGAGTATTTGGTGATGTACTTTTTACTTTGCAGTCAATTTGGCATATGGATATTGGTTCAAGGGGAACTTTCATGCAGCTTTAAACTCTCTGGTATATATTTCATATTGTTTCAGTTTGATATCACATGCAAAATCTTAATTCTCTTGAATGTTAACAAGTGTGGAGATTCTAGAAATTCAGATTTTTTTTTATTCCTGTGCACAAAGCATGTAGTTGATCCCACCTAGTGGGATAAGGCTGCTTCTTGTTGTTGTTGTTGTACGAAGCATGTAAAATAGGGAGAGGAAGCCCCATGATTCATGATGTTCTGATATTTTTCCTCTTAAACTTGACCCTTTTATCCTTTCATACAACTGGAAGAAGAAACTTATGGTGTGTTTGGTTTGAGGGGAGGGGATGGGAAGGGAACAGACCCTAAGGAGGATATTGACCAAATTGCCATCAATGAGAAAAATATTCCTTTTTGTTGAGAGTGTATTTTTAGAATATTAAAAATTTTCCATGGGCTATTTAGTAAAGATGAGAGAAAAAATTTCTCTCTCCTTCCTCCCTCCCCTCAAACCAAACATAGTGTTAAAGTCTCAGTGGTCTTTTAATCAAGGAACAACATTGTTTATTTGTCCCCAGATGTTTCAGTGTATATTATGATGAGTTTTTTATTTATTAATGTACTGTCATGTGTATAGGAGCCTAGGTGTTGTTCTGTCATCAATTGACGTAGTTAGTTATGAGTTCGTTATACCATTAATTTCTCGTATTCCATGCATATGTAATAGATCTGACGTAATGAAATGTGATGTATCATACAGAAAATATTAAGATTCTCCTTCAGCTTTGTTCAAATATGAATAACAGATTCTGATTCATATTCTAATAAAAATTTCCTTCTCACTACTTGTCTTTCCTAAATAATTTTGACCCAACTTTATCACATTCTTCATCCTGAAGGGAGAAAATGCTGAAAGCAACTAGGAAATAATTACAGCAAAGGCAAATGATCTTTTTTGTGTGTGGCAAAAACGACAGAGCATAGTAACAGTGAAAGAGAGATAGCCAAAGATGGACACAAAGCTGCTAGTTCGTAGTCCTCATTAATGTGCCTTATATGAATCCAATGCTTGCCAGTATTCTCCCTCAAGTTGAGGCATTTATGTTGATCTATCCCTAGTTTGCCATTCAACTATTCAAATGTCACTCTCAAGAGTGCCCTTGTCATCAAATCAGCCAGTGGAGAGTTAGAGGATATATAAGCCAGATCAATGATTTCTGAATCTATTTCCTGTCATTAAATGCTAGCTGATCTCCACATACTTAGGTCATTGATGATGTATTCAATTCTATGCAATCTTGATACTGGCTTTATTGTCACACCATACCTTCATAGGTATTGAGACATCCAATCTGGTTCCCTTTATTGGCATTTCCTTACAAATTCCTAGTGCCAAGGTTCTGCATTCAACTTTTGCACTCCTCATCGCATCTACTGGTTGCTTCTTCCTCCAAGTGACTAATGCCCAAACCTAGGTACAATACCTAGAAAGACCCTATCTAAGTGACTAGCTTGGTAGTTTGCATTTGTACACATTAACACACTTTTGGTGTTGCCTTAAGAAAAAACTATCCTTTGCTTGGTGTCATCTTTAGATCTTTCTTTTCTTCCTCTTGTGGCTTGCTTAAAAATTGATTCATTACACTTATGAGGAAACTGATGTTAGACCAGGTATGTGATACGTAAATCAATATCCAAATACAACTCTCTGGCATCTTCTTGTATCAACAGGCATTCCTTCTTGCATTTGTCCTAGCTTGTTAGTGGCTTCTATAAGAGATTTTGCTTAATTTTCTCCAAGTATCCAAGTCTCTTAGCAAATCTATAGTTTTTGCAGTGAAGATATCCTGTAAATAAAGGTGGGTGTGGAGGTTTTATGTGAAGGAGAGTGTCATGAACTTGATGTTTGTTGTCCGAAAGTAGCTTTTTATCTCTTTGGGTCAGCTTGATAATTAGGGCATTTGATATTTTTTCATTTTTGGGTTTTGTTCATGTTCATATTGCACCCAAAGATGATGACTGGTCCAATATTTTTTATGTTTGATTTGAATCAGAGAAGTAGGAAAGAAACAGAGTAATGCAAGTTGTGACTTTGACATCTTGATCTTCTAATGATGGATGGATGACTGAAAATGATTGTTTTGAAGAGCAGATTGAATTAGATGGTGAAAGAATTACTACTATGTCGGTTTTGTTCATAGAATTACATTGGAGAGCAGATTGAATGTTTGTGATATTTGACTTGAATCATTGGAAGTAGGAAAGAAACAGTGTAATGCAAGTTATGACTTGGACATATCTTGATCCTCTGATGATGGATGGATGACTGAAAATGATTGTATTGGAGAGGAGATTGAATTAGATGCTGAAAGCATTACTACTATGCTGCTTAGGATTGAGAATCACATTTGAATTATGTCTATGCTTTGACCACTCTAAATTTGATTTAGATAACTTTGACTCCGTTGATGGTGAATCTTGGTTTGATTGAGGAGGTAGAAAAGATGTAGGTAATGCTGGTACTTGAGATGATGCTTTAGCTGTTGATTAACTTATCAACGCATTTTTCTTTCATTTGAAATAATAATTTTTTTGATTTGTCCATTTATGTAGATATTTTGTTCACACAGTGACACAGTAGTCTTGCATAAGTAAATTGCATGTTTGAGGGTTTTCTTTTCAGAATTAAATATGTTGTATCTTGACTTGAATACTTAATTTTGGTAAAGCTCTTTGACATCTCCGAATTAATATTTTGGTATTTTCTTGATGAGCAGATTTTTGCTACTACTTTGTTCAGATGTGATATGCTGTTGCTTCTTTGCCCCCTTGGGCTACAGCTTCTGTTGGTATGTTACTTTCTTCTATAAATTATTTTTTATTGTGATTTTTCTTTTCCTTTAATGCACAACATAGTTTCTGTATCTTGTTCTTGTCAACTTGTGACATTGCAGACCTTTATGTCATATATCTGGCCATATTTATTGTTTGTCAAGTAGTAGAATTCTTAATTTCTTCTGTTGCCACCTTTTTCTTCTCTACATATCTGTTTTCCTCTCTTTATGTTTTGTGTGGTTTTAGGTGGTTTCGCTCTAGGATATACACTTGGAAAAGGTTATTGTTTGATTATTATTTGGTTGGTTTTGGCATTCTTTATTTCTATCTTATGTTTCTTTTTTCTTCCTTTAATGTTTAGCAGTACTTAAAATTGAATGGTAAAATTTCATTTCTTATCCTGTCCTTAGCAATTAGTGTACTAATTTCCTTCATTTTGAACGATACTCCTTACATATAGAATTTTTGAGTGAAATCCTTATATCTAGATTCTTAACTCAGCTAAGCAATGTGGTATTGGTTGAGGTGGTGGGCACCTTGGCCTTGTAACCAGATGTATCGGGTTTGATCCCTGGGCATGGAAAAAAACCTCACCGGGAGAACCTCTACCCCCTTTGAGAGACTTTAGTCGGGTTTGGTTGGATTAGTCGGGTTCGGTTGGATTAGTTGGTTTCTTGGTAATAGGGTCTGGATAACGGTGGCTCCATCTTGACCAAAAAACAAAAAACTTAGCTGTTATTTTCTTTGAATCTTCCTCTTGTTTTCTATCCCCTGATCCATATATTTCTGTGAAATAGTTGAAGCTGTTGACTGTTTGAATTTTAAATTGTAATAAATCTTTGTGCCTAATAAGAATCATCTCTTGAAGGGAAGACTAGAGAGATTTCGTTATGGGATGCGCTGAAATGCTGCATTGGGATGGTCTTTTTCAGTATAGGTTGGTGAAGCAAACTCTTTCCATTCATGTTAATAAAAAATTATCTTATGTGTTCAATAATTGTCATGCAAGAATTTTTTTCATCACTTTTTTTAATGTTCTGACCTTGAGGCTCTTGTGCCCGAAACAGGTCTTACTATGTTGATTGATTCAATTTTCTGGAAGAGGTTATTGTGGCCTGAATTTGAAGTATTTTATTTTAACTCAGTGCTTAACAGGAGTTCTGAGTGGGGTGTATCCTTATTCAAAGTTTATTTTATAGCGCAGATGTATAGCTCTAGAATGTAAACATTTATGTTCTATGTATTTATGCCCAAAGTTGATTCTGAATGCTCTTGCATCATGAAGGCAGAACTTAAAGGGAAAGTTTCTCTTTATTTTGTTTGTAGCTTTGCTTATGGGGCTTGTTGTAATATATTGAAAGACCCTTCCTTGGTACAAGTTATTGATAGTTGGCCTCCCTTCAACGTTCCATCAATGAATCGTCAAGTGACAATCTTTATGTCATAGCTTCACAGTCAACAGCCTAACTTCCACGCAACTAAATTTAAATCATATTTTCTTTCCAGTTTTTCTTAATCTATTAAATGGCAAATGTGCTAAAATCCCTTTTGCACCCTGGCTCTTGCAGGCTGAAATGCTGCATTTTATTCCTGATCTTTTGTAATATACAATGATAATGGGCTTTTTGACTGTTCCATTGATATTTGGCACGTTTTTGCCTTATGGGTAACTGTGCTTTTATTTCATGGTCTATTATACTCAAACCATGGTAGTTGCCTAAATTTTCATCCATATTCTGTCTTTTAACTTTTCATAATATTTTTCCCTTCTGCGATTGATCATTTATTTCCTTTACAATATTTGTTTAGACGCATGCTTTCCATTGGTACTTCTCGTCAGCGCTCCCTCGTTCACTGCTTGCTGCATATCCTCTTTCACTGGTAGGTGTTGGGTAATAAAAAAATATGTCACCTGCTATGATATTGTGCTGGCTGCTTATATAGGTCGCTGACTTGGCATATGTTTCTGTTATTGGTCATTGGGGTGATTGTTGCTTCTACTTGGTCACTAATGTGACGTTTGTTGTTGTGAATCGTGAAGCCTCAGTTTGGTGTTGTAATCTCGGGTGAGATTGTTTGTTTGTTTTTTTTTTTTTAATAGAGAGAAATAGAGAGAAAATATACTCTCAAATGGATATATTTATTCATATGCTCAATAGGGTATTTATACATAAAAGAGAAGACAAGAGAGTAATGACTCATTATGATAATTGATTCTCTAATCACTCATAATTCCTATAATCCCTAATTATATGCGATACGAATTAATTATAATATATTTAAACTGATTTATTTCCTAATAGTTTCCATTGACCTGATTGATACAATTCTTTGTGACAAGGACACTTTTTGGGTATTCCTTTTCAGAAACATGAGTTAATATTCCCAACTGTCATCTTTGAAGTGGAACCCAAAATTTTATTCTTATGTTATCAATTACTTCTGAGCTAACTATATTAATCTTAGAGTGTTTCATGTCTATGTGCTTTCAGAACTTCATTTCAGATTTATTACAATTTAATGGCTAAAACGAATTAGCTATAGGTGATATTGGAAGATGTCAGAGAGAGTTCAGTAACTAGATGCTTAACCCCTTTATTCTAACCCGTTTCCTCTCTCTCTCTCACACATCCCTTGCACTAGCATATTCTCTCTCTCTCTCTCTCACATATCACACACTTCACGTGGCTCATCATATTCTTAATTACATAACTTGTTTTTAAGATTTTAATATTTTAGTAGACTATTTAGTTTGGGTTGTCATGTTAGAAGGAAATTGGAGATGGACCTTCTTAAGTGATAAACATAGCTTTAACTAATTAAAGCCCTTCTGTTATTTATTAACTAACTCCTATAACTAGCTAATCTGTTATTTATTTTTACAATTATGAATCAATGTCAATGAACAGTGAATAGATATAATTAGAGTGATGGATGTCAAGATTAAACAATGTGCTTTTATGTAATTGCCAATCTGCTTGTAGGACTAGAGGTAACTTTGTTCCTCTTCCTCAACCAAAAATAACCAAGAACAGAAAGGAGTATAAGAAAGAGTGATGAAAAATAAAATACCATCATTTTTACTAATTTGGCTGGTTGTCTTCTTTTCAGCTCAGTCTTTTTTAGACAGAAGGGTTCGATCTTTCATTTTCCCAGTTCTTTCCTTTATTCTGATTTACTCCAAGCTTCCCCACAAGGTAGGATTGTATTGAATTGTGCATGTTTTATATTTTAAACATTGTTGCAACATCATTTTTATTGATGCTGCAGGAGGTTCGTTTTATCATAAGCTCAGTTCCGATATTTAACCTGTCTGCTTCAGTCGCAGCTAGCAGAATGTAAGATCATGTTGCTCTGTATTTCTGTCTGAAACATAAGATGTTGGAGCTTTTTAGGGAAAAAGTGTTGCTGTTTCAATATAGTCATTTTCAGGAAAATGTATATTCACCTATCCCACGTTTGTTTTTGTTTCTATTTTTGTATATTTCCAAGTTGCAACATTTTTATGGTCTTTTAAAGAGTTTTAACCCCTTAACCTTCTACGTATCTCAACTTGTTCCCAAGTCGCTAAAACCATCAAGTCCTGGTCAACCTTTGATCCCATTTTGAGTAAATGATTGCTATGTAACTATTTTCTGACTAAGGTTTTTTTATCAAAGGTTCTTTCGAATTTGGACTCAATGTATAAATATAAACATTTTAATGACCCAATCCATTAAATCAAAGTTTCAAAGGACTACAGTGAATTTGCCTTTTTGTGGGAACTGTATTGTAATCGAGTAAGTTTAAGTGCATATACATATCTATAAAGGAGATCTGGAAATGGAAGAGGCATCGTTTGCATGTTTTCTTGCTCATTTACTTTTTCATGTTATGAGTTACTAAGTGATGTGAAATGTTCCAGTTTCAACAATAAGAAGAAGCCTTTCTGGAACTTGCTTTTCTTCCTTTTGGTGGGACTATTGTTAATAAGGTTGGCCTACAAGTGATTATGTTTTGTTGGTGATGGTTGTATTCTTCATTTTGTACTTACTTTTACATCTTGTAGTGTAGCATGCTCCATCACGACTTTCATGGCATCATACTGGAATTATCCTAGTGGTCATGCCTTAAAAGAATTGCATCAGATTGGTGAGTCCATGATTCTTAAAATCTTACTCCTTCCGATCATTAATATGTGACATATTTACCTAATTTGATTAGATTAAGGAAGTTAGTTAAATTAGTTAACATGACGTTTTTTCTAAAACACCCTAATCACTTTCCTTAATTCCCTCCTCTCTCCTCCTTGATTATTATTGGAGGAGTATCAATAAGGGTAAATTAGGAAAGATTGACAAATATTAAAAATATGTCTTATATTTAGTACATGATCAACTCCCCAAACATGTCCTATATTATAGACCAGAGGGAGTAGTACACTTGCTACTCCATGAGAAGCCAGAAACTGCCTGAGGAAAACCATTGTTATATGTCGTCAGTGTTGAATGATGATAGAATCTGTTTAAGAATCGAGAAAAGGGAAGGATTTCCTTAGGTATTCTTAGAATCAAAATCTAAGTCTTAGAACTTTCCCAAACCTGAAGGAGAATCTCCTGAGTAGTACTGAATAACTTGTGTATTTAATATCCTTCAACACATAAGAAGCAACTTTTATTCATGATTGAAAATAACTAAGATCTTAATAAAAGGACAACACAGCACTTAATGAGCCCTTATTTGTCACATACATGACAACATGCCATATTATGAAACTATTAAGACAACACGTCATTTTATACAATTACTAATATAAAAATGGCCTAATTTCCAACTTTACCCTTCCTATTGTATGTTAGTGATGAAAATTCATGATTAAGAATCTATCAGATGATGCTCGAACAATTCTAGTAGTGTTGAATTGAAGGTATGGTACTCAATTGCTTGTAAATTGGGGGAGGTTTGATCGATTAAAAAAGAACATGACAATATATTTCAGTGTCAATGTCTATACCAAATGTATTTTGACATGGATTTTCCAATGCTTGATTGTTTACAGTTTTTTGGTTGTTCTTAGCAGGTGGTCTTAATGATACAAATGAACAGTGGGTTCACATTGACACCTTTTCAGCCATGAATGGTATATCTCGGTTTTGTGAAAGTGATTCCCCATGGAGGTATATTAAGTTTATTTCTTTTATATTATGTCTTTATGTAGAAGCTCTTGGTATTTGTGGTATTTTCCAGAGACAGACCTATTCATAATGCCACGGAGGCAGCTGCCATCACTGCATAGTTAACAATAAAATATAGCCATAGAAAGCAAATTTTTAATGTGTTAATCAAAATGCTATGATATCGTTCAAGCAAAAGCCAATAACTATAGAAGAATGCAAACATTTTTTTTTTTTTTTACCAAGAAGAATACATACAGTCTGATATATAATACAAATGAAGGATTTTAGAGTACTGTTATCATAGGCTATTACCATTCATAGTAGATATCATAATTTACTGAAAACATAACTATAAAACTGAAACAGTTAACTCATACAGATAATTCATCTTACAAAGAACTGTTATTGGATGAGTAGACAGAAGCTATTTTCGGGTTCAAGTATGTATTCTAAAATTACTTTCTAGGCTTTGTTGTTCTATTTAGTCTCTTGTAGATTTGTGAGGCCTTTTGTCTAGGAGCAGGGCGCTACTTCTCAGATGCTGTTCCTGTTGCCTGTTTCTGGTTCTCTTTTTGTTATGCACGTTAGACAAGATAGGGTAAATGTAAACACAAGTTAAAGATTGTATTCATGGGGATTTTGGTGCCGAATATTTTAGTACTAAACATTGCTTTTGTTTTTGTTTTTTGTTTTTTGTTTTTTTTAAAAAAAACTTATTGAGCAACTCCAAACCCAATGAGTGTACAAGCAATTTATGAATGATAAACTAAATTCCAAAGAGAAAATTAAATTTGGAATTTGGCAGTGCCGCTTCTTTGATCTTGTTGCAATTATATGAGAGTCAAAGATTCAGTTGCACTTCTTAGTGTTGTTAGGTTCTATTAACAACATACTTCTAAGGTATTTTTTTAATGTTTGTTGTGTGACACTGAACTTTCAGAATAATTAGATGTGTTCCCTCTTGTGTAGATATTCTAAAGAAGAACAAATAAGGTTGCAGGAATTCCGCACGAGGAATTTTACTTTTCTCATAAAGTGAGTTCTTTCTACGTATCTATTTTCTCTTTATCCTAGAAATGGTGCGGTGGATGCAAATTCTGTATCAATGCTAAGTGTTCACGACGAATTATTTGGTATGTCTTATATATTTTTTAAAAATATATTTTACAGTGAACACCCAGTGGTTGATGGATTCAAGTGTCTATTCAGCGAAGATGGGTTTGTTAGAGCTCGTTTTAGATTTGAATTTCCGCCGATTGTACTGGTCAGTAGTAGCAATGAACTCAAAAATGGAATGCTTTATTGCCTTTTAAAGTGTAGTTTTATATGATATCAATCCCCTGCAGGTTAAAGAGCCCAAAGTGTATGTCCATGGAAATCTGGAAAACCAAATGATTGTTCAAAAACATTGGCCAGGCTGCTCATAACCTTCCTATCAGTGATCATAAGCTTTTGAGCAGTTAATGAGAATCAAACTGGTGGATTTTGTTTTGAGAGAAGGTTCATTTTGTATAATAGTTGCCATCATATAGTATTTCAAATTGATTTGAGTATTGTCTTTCCATATTTATTAATACATATTTAAGTATCGTACTTGCTCAACTATCAACTCTGGATGCATTCTTGGTGTAGCGGGTGTTGATTATGTATTTATATGATTTGAATTACTTGCTTTGACACTTCAGAGCAGAGAGAAGGAACAAAATAGTGTTTATAACTATTAATATAACCTTTATGAAATTAATATTTTTAATGCACACACCATGTATGTATGTAAGCGGGCGCCAGTGAGTTCATGTGCCCCATTGTCTTCTTCATCATCTTGTTTATCCTCCTCATCCTCTTGCTTTTCCTGATCCTCGCCTTTTTCCTCATCCTCATACTTGGAGGGATGAATAGTTCAGTTTTAATAACCGTAAATTATTTTTGCTAGTTTACTCAGGTTCTAAGTTGATATTATGCAATTAATAATAGGACCAATAAATTTTTAAAAAAATTGTCAAATACATAACAATTATTAAAAATTAACCTTTGCCATTTATTTTTATTTTGTTTATTTACTTTTTATCTCTGTTTTGTTTTGCTTTTTTTTTGTGTGTGTGTTTGTGTGTGTGTGTATAACGGTGGTTGAGTAATCAACCACCAATTTTTTTTTTAAAAAATAAGTATATACATTATGGTTATTAAGTAACAATTATCACTTATGAGAATACCATGCAAATATGTAACGATTCTACTTTGTAATTGTTCTGATGTAGAACGCAGATGTCCAGCCTAGGGTTGGTACTTTGATATTGGATCGTTGGGCTCAACCTGAATATCTATGGAACAGATACTTAAGGGAGCCTGGAGTCACTATACACGATATAGGGGGTGGTGTGTGTGCACAGTTTGACTGAAAGTAAAGAGTAGTAGTTAGAACCTGTGCACCTGGTTAATTGGCCTTTGTATTTATAGAGGTTCTCATGGAAGATGTCGTGGTTGCATATGATCTCCTGAGCGAATATCTAGGAGAATATATCACGCAGCTATGGTTCGGATACTCCCCTGATATTGATAGTTCGGATCTGCTATAATATAGGATGTTCCTATATTATAGGTACACTGTAATATTGGATATGTCCTTAGTTGGGCCTTCTTGGTATTGGGCCTTAGTATGAGTCCGTAACAGTTGCCCCCCAGCTCGGTAGGTCGGGCGTTTCGAGCTACCGAGATGTACTATGCCCCCTGTCGGCTTTATTGGCCGAGCTCGGTTACCCATACGAGAATCCGAGGTGGAAACTCTAGGAACCGTGGTAGCGTCTTCGGGCCCGTGCGCCGAGGCTATCTTCCCATGACGCATCTGTCCGCGACCGAGATATATGTTTCTTGCTGAGGTAGTCTCGGCTATCCGGGCTGGTTATTGATGGCTTCAGTCTTTTTCGAGGCGAAGGACTTTCCGCATTCGCCATCATTGCTCACTGACATCTGGCGACTTAGTATTGGTGAGAGCCTGCAACCACCGCGCCACGCCACGCACCGATCTTCGTGCGCAATTAATGCTCCCCATACACACGATACGCCACCTTCTTGGTCAGGGTGAAAAGACGCTTCTGTCCCCGACGCTTCGGCAACCAACTATTTCGTGTGTAGGCCTATTGCTTTATATTTCCCTCCATTTTCTTCACTTTGATGCTTTCGCTATCACTTCCCGGTTTTTTCGCTCTCTCGTTATTTTCACCATTCTCATGAGCCGCTTTGCTCCTGCGCCTTTCTGACTTTGTTTGTTGCTCGCTCATTCTCCACTACTTCAGGTATATCGCCTTCTCCTGCTTCTTGGCTGGTGCAACTTATTGGTTTTCGTTTGTTTTACCGATTAATTTTCGTCGTCGCAATTTTCTAAGTAGACTTCTTTGGTAGCTTCTAAATCAGTTTCTAAGATCAAACCCCTTTCTGTCTGCCTTGTAACCTCGGCATACCTTTGCCGATCCTTCCCCTTATTTCTCCTTCTTCACACACCCTTTTGTGCCTTTTTAGGTTTCTGTTCTTTGGTGATGGACAGGAGTAATCACTTACCCCCTTCAAACCCACCATTAACCCCTGAGGAAGAGGAAGCCTTGCGTGACCGTTTCCCCCGTGCCTCCTATTGGATTCTTGGTACTGAACTTCCGGAGGAGGAAAGGTTGGCTACCGTGCTAAGGGGAGGGTCTGGTCGACGGAGTACATCCGGGTCCCGATCTGCTTTTGCTCGGGTTCCGAATCCGACGCCCGTTCGTGCTTGGCCAGATGCTGCTCCAATAAATTTTTTAAAAAATTGTCAAATACGTAACAGTTATTAAGAATTAACCTTTGCCATTTATTTTTATTTTTTTATTTACTTTTTCTCTGTGCTTTTTTTTTGGGTACAATGGTGGTTGCATAATCAACCACCAAAATTTTTTTAAGAATAAAAAAGTATATACATTATGGTTATTAAGTAACAATCATCACTTATTAGAATATCATGCAAATATGTAACAATTCTACCTTGTAATCGTTATAAATAGACTCAAGATAATTACGGTTCTTATGGTATTACCATCATGAAACGATAGATGGACAAATAAACTATTCGTTTTCCAACTTCATATCATAAAAATCACATAACAATTTATTAATAACTGTTAACTAAACGGTCTAAACATTTCTTTTCCCCATGTGCATGATGAGAATATTATGTACTTCATTATTCTTTAATAATCAACACGATAACCAAGTACACTTTTGTTACTCACCACTGCACGTAACTGCTTCTTTTCAATGACTAACATGTGCAATGATGGTTTAGACCATCACTTCAAGTTTATATAAACTTCCAATTTTCTTATGTTTAGCGTACTATTTCTTTTTTGTCTTCTTCTGTTCTTTCAATCACTAAGATAAAACACCATGCTGTAGACTTGCTAGAAAATATACGGCGTCATCCTCCACAACCTCCACCTCCTTCCCCTCATCCACAACCTCCATCACCTCAAGTGGAGGCAGGTGGAGGTAATGATGTAGCATGCAGAATGTATGGATCATACATGAAGGAGGTTGGCTTTATATTTGTTGAGTATGAACAGGAAGTCCAATCTTATTCTTGATGAGTATGAGATTGACCATCATGATCCTGAAATACTCCCAGATGATTTGGGCCATACCTCTAGTAATGATTAGTGTGATGATGAATGGTTTGCTGAGAATTTAAGAAATTTTTGATTCATTTAAATTGAATGAAACAAAAGTTCCTAAATTCATAGTAGATCTAAGATCATCTATTAGGCAACTAGTCACCAGAGGGTGATATTTTTCTATTTTATACTTATAAAATATAAAAATGTAATTATCTAGTTATTAGCTGCCCAAAAAATTTTAAAATATAACTACCTCACGGTTATTAACTAATAACCATGATATATGTAATAACATAACTCACGGTTATTAACAAATAACTTTAATAAATATAAACAAATAAATAATAGTTTTATCGATACAACCATTATGTAAAGTTTTTGGCACGACAATCCAAAAAGCTTTACCTTTCCTTTTCTATTTTAGCGTCTAAAATAAAACATACTTGACATTTGGTTTGTTCGAATGAAACCCTCAAATTTTGTAACCCTAGTACTGCTACTATTTTTTCCTATTGTTGAGAGTCGTTTTTAGTTGAGCCCCACCATAAAAATCCTTCAACTTACTTCTTAGCAACAGACTAAGCTAGCTAGTCAATACCTTCACACTTGTCTTTGCGACTGTTGAGCAAGTTGCTTTTGCTTGTCCTAACTTACATTTTTGTTATTCTTAAGTCTTAGCTAGGTCGCATTCCTTTGGTGATATATTCTCCTTATTTGATTGACGTGCTTTTATGAAATCGTGACGCAAAAAAGCATTCAAGGTGATATTAACTTACTTTTCTAGAGTTATATTTTTTTGTTGGAAAACCTATTATTGCTTTGATCGTAGGTTTTTATCTTGTTGTAAGAAGTTGTCAACCCATTACTTTGACTAAAGGTTCATACTTTATTGATCTTTTTTGAAGTAACTTCTAGACATATGATCCCTAAGAAAAATACATCTCCGTTTTTGGAGTGTCCATATCTCTGGAAAATGCTTCAAAAAGTTAAATAGGTGTCTTGAATCAAATAGTTCATGTGTTCGATGAGTTCTCAAGAAATAAAGGAAGAAATAATTATGGAATAAAGGTTTTTATCAGATTTTCAAGAAATAAAGGAAGAAATAAATATGGAAAATGTATAAAGGCCCAGAAAATTAGAGATAAAAATATAAATAATTTTGAGAAATAAAAGATTTTATGGGGTTTATTTCCTAAAAAGAGTTATAGATAGTTTTAAAACCAAAACCTGTTTTCTTGAAAAAATTCAAGAAAAATAGCTAGAAGTTAATTTTTAGCTTGAACATTCAGGGAGAAATAATATGCTAAAAATATTTTTGTCTATACAATTTATTAAAACATACATGTTTGATCTAATTTTTATCATGTTACATAATTTATTAATGGTAGAAATTTATTTTTTCTGACAATTTTATGTAATTTTGGGTATTTATTATGAAATATAATATTTATAATATTTAAAATACAATCTTATCCTTTAAATGCAATTATACAAAAAGCTAATGTCATTTTTGGTAAATTTGACTCTCTAAAAGCTATTTCGATAACAATATCAACACACTATCATTTTTATACAAAAGCTATCCTTCAAAAGACAATTTTACCTAGTAAATTTTAAAAGCTATTCTTTAGGAGCTACATCCAAACTAAGCTCTAAGTATAATAATGCCCATCAGAAAACAAGCTCTCATATGGTGCAGAGTAAAACTAAACCAATTGGAAGAAGTGGTCTAGCACTTGCCTTTGTGTGCTACTCATTTAGAGTAGAAATGTCCATCTAATAGTTACAATTTAAAATTGTAACAAATGTTTTGCTAAAGGTGTGTCTTTCTTTTAAAAAAAAAATAAAAAGAAACTACCCAAATTTTTGATGAAGTTATTAATGGAATTTTCCTTATGTTAAAATCACTTAAAATTGTTTTAATTTACTAAAATTATTAAACAGATCAAAAGAAGTATAATTACTAAGCAAATTCTTAAAAGTTGAATTAAAAATTTAGTATGATAAGATTAAATTAGCAAATAACATTACATCATAGTAAAACCTAGCACAGCCTGTTCCTATAAGAACGCAATAAAAAAAAAAAAGAAAAAAAAAGAAATGTATTGTATTTGCATTCAATGTTTACAAATAATAAGGAAATTCTTAGAGTTTTTTTTTTTTTTTTTTTTTTGATACATCATGGAAGGGGAGGGGGCGGGGTTCGAACCCCGGACATGGGGGGGAGGCTAGTTAACATCGGCTCCAGTGTCCACTTGCGCTACTAAGGCGTTGCAATTCTTAGAGTTTTTACTCAGAAAGAAACAGTAATTTCTAAGTATTGTTGGCCACAGGCATTGGATACCGACCATAAGGACATAAATGACTTGCTCTTAGCCACTTTATAATACAATTTATTTATTTATTTATTTTTATTTTTATTTTTTTTTTTTTGAAAATCATGATGACATGACATTGTTGAGATCTCAACTTCACCAAAATCTTTAAGACAAATACAACCCTGGGACTAAGTCATTAGTGAGTCAATAATTGATGAAGCAAAAGATTAATTTTCCCTTTGAATTATGATCAAGGCAATATAATAAAATTTATTAAAGAACGTCAATCTTAAAGAAATGTTAATTGTAACCTTCTTACATTTTGATTTAATTGTTTTTTCCAAACAAATCATATTTTCTGCTGACTCTTTGGAGGATACATACACACATATACATATACAAATACATACATACATATATATATATATATATATATATATATAAAAGTAAAGATAATTTATAACACCCAAAATTTCTAACAATTATAATAACATAAAATTGTAATAATTTTTATGAATAATTACTAAAATTCAAAATAACCAAGTTCGAAGTGTTACCGCCGTACTTATATTGGGATAAATGTAAGGCTAACTTATTACATTAACATAAATCCGAACTTAAAGAAATGTGTTTTATTCATAACAAAGAAAAAAATAAAATAAAAACTAGCTAGAATTACTGAATATTCTTCCTCACTTCTCACTACTAACCCCAACTCCGCAGAGAACTGTCCCTTGAAGCAGGGGCGGACCCAGGAATTTTATTGACGGGGGCGAAAATAAAAAATGTTACATCATAAATAAAAGTATTTAAAATACAATACAGATACAAAAAAAAAAAAATTAAAAGAAATCTATTAAAAAAATTAAGATTATTTCACTTGACTCTTACTCTACATGTTTTCATATTGTTAAACTTATCTATAATTGAATCTGTGTTAAAATTCAAAACAATTTTTTTTCAATGTATGTAATCAAAGAATCAAATAATTGAAAGTTCAATGTATGATTTTAAAAATATTATTAATAACAAAAGTAAACCAATTAAAATTAACTATTAGTCATCATCTATATTCTCATAACCATCTTTTAACAAAACTCAAAACTTGTTCAAAATCTTAAGCCTAAAATATTCTCTAATTATTATAAAAGTAGTATAAAATTATGTATAATAAATTTCATGAAGAAAATTTAATAGAAAGAAGTGATTTTAAGTACTTTATTGATTCTCAAAATTTATTGTAAGCTGGTAAAAAAAATGGGACCACCCGTGAGAATTCACATTAGCTGCTTTTCTCTCTAATTAGAAGGATTCGACATTTTTTTTTAAATTTTTTTAAATTTTTTATATATTCTATTTATTTAGATTAGATTATATGCTTTATCCTGAATTTTTTTTTTTTTTTACATCCATTATCTCAAACTAATTAATTTCCAAGATATTGGGGTTATAGGAAAATATTTCTAAATGCAGAACTGAAAATTAATTAATTTGAGATATTGGGTGCAAAAAAAATTTCAGGATCTATCATATAATGTAATCTAAATAAATATAATATATAAACTTTTTTTTTTTAAAAAAAAAGCCTAATCCCTCTAATTAGAGGGAAAAATACACATAAGAGAAAAGCACTTAATATGAACCCCACCAGTGAGAGGAAGAATGCGTTTTCGGCAAAGAGCAAAACAAGGGGTTGGAATATATTAAAGATTGTGGGTCCCACCTCTTTATTATTATATTTTTTAAATATATACAAAAACAAATGAAAGTTGGGATGCAATATGGTGACTGATGGTTATATCTCAAATGCTCAGTTAATATATATAATATGAAACAAACTGGTTGAACGCCATATGCACATGGGATCGATGCTTATATATATATATTTTCTCAAAAACATTTAGGGGGGCGGGGGCCACCCCTCGCCCCTCCCTGTCTCCGCCCATGCCCTAAAGGATCATCGTAGCCACATAAACACAAACATAAGCAAAGTGGGTAATCCTAATAAAAACAAAGATGAGTTACCGCCGCACAAAGAAAATAATATTTTGGAGATTGGATGCAGTTACTAATTCATGATCTGGCATGTACAGAATGAAAACTTCATTCTCGATTCTACGAGAATTTTTATGAAAGCCTTTCATTTGCTTCTCTTCGATGGAAGTTTTATTTTCCCAGAATGTATCCTAATTTTGGGCCTAATTCTTCTTCTGAAGATCGATTCAACCTCTGATCAAAAAGATATACCTTGGTTATATTTTATCTTCAAATCATCAAATTAGCCATAAAACATTTCTTTCTAGTATGCACACCTCTTCTCAAAGTTGTTAATAGTGTCCTGGAAAACCCTGCTAGACACCACTTTGGGAAGAACGGATAACATTGGTTCACATCACATAATATATCGAAGGCATAAAGCCTAAAGGTTGTGTTCATTACTTTATGAGGTACCATCCCAAAACTATCCTCCCACTGTTAAATTATTTTAAATACACATATGATAAATTCCCATATTGTTTCCAATATGTGTTTGAAACACTTGTATTGTAATTAATTCAATTCAATTCGTACTTGTACACATATATTTGAAACACTTGTATTGTAATCAACACAACATACAATTTTGTGTTGATACAGCCAACACCAACAACATGCATATATATAAACCCACACAAAATGGATTTTTCAAATTAAACTATAAAATAAATTCTCATAAGTTCCTATAAGTTGTCATAAGAAATTTTTATGACCATCATTTAAACCCTTGGCTCTACTCATTATCCATTTTACTCATGGCTTCCTATAAGGTTATCATGAGAATATATAACCGAGATATTGGTTTATTTATTGACAAACGAATATTAATATGTTATAGGATAGGATTTTAAACCAAAGGAAAACGAACATAGAATCATATATATATATATACTCCCTCCGGTCCTAATTATAAGACAACATTTAAAAGTTGGTTTTGGTCCTAATTATAAGACAACATTCTAATTTTTTCCAATTTCTTCCTAAAATATCCCTCTTGATAATTTCTTAATAAAAATGTGTGCTAGTTAAATTAGTTATAACACACATGAAAATAAGTTGCACGATTTTTTTAAAAAAATAAGTCTTGTGCCATAATTTATTTCAATTTTCAATTTTTGACCTAAAATATTGATGCCTATTCTGTCCACAATATACATGTTTTAACTAACAATTTCATAATCGATGATTTGACCAAAAAGAAAACAATTTCATTATCAATATAACACATTCATTTTTCAAAAAATAAAAAAATAAAAAATCCTTATAATTTAAAAAAAGTTTAAAGTTTGTATAATTTATTTATAAGTATATTTGTTTGGACAGGTATATGCATATGTATATAGTAATAAGTAAGCATGTAACTATATCATATTGTAATTGCATTTTTGGGACACCACGTGATAGTTCTGGTAAATGCTGTGTGGGCCGACGCGCGCTGAAGAAACCGAGCAAACATCTCCAGGCCAATAACAAGCTGCGGGGAGTATAAGGGTACTATACATGATTAACTAATTTATATAAGGGTATGTTAGGAAAATTATTAAAATTAACTAATTTAACTCCTCTCCTTAATCTCTTCAAAATCTGTTAAATATGTCCTATAATTAGACTGGAGGGAGTATATATATATATATATATGAAATAGGATTTTAAGCTAAAGGATAACAAACATAGAATCATATATCTATATATATATATATATTTCAATCATCAAAAGTGACTTTGCAGAAAGCTACTCATGCTAAACGAGAAAAGAAATATATATATATATATATATATATATATATCCAATTACTCAAGACTGAAACATCCAAAGCAAAACGCACATAATCAATAACTAAGGCTAGTCAAAATCCAGAATCATATCATATGAAGAAGGCAAACACAAGATTTATAGTACCGAATGGAAATCAAGAGAAAGAACGAGACGACAGTTTTAGGGATTTAAAAAGAATTATGTCAAGTAACAATGGATTTCTATTGACCTAGGGAGTAGGATTACCTCATTCATGGGATATTCCCACGATCTACTCATTAAAATACATTAATACATTAGTGGTATTAGGATTACCTGGTCTCCGTTTTACTAACCTTTTAGAAGAATAATTGACGCAGAGGAAGAATAAAGGAAGAAGTAGAGGAGAAGAGGAGTATTGAGTATTCGCTAAAAACACATGGATCATGTAAAATCATATTTGTTTTGAAATAAAAAGATAAAACCAAATCGTTTCCTTATCAATTAGGTTCAACCCATTTAGTCAATCGATGCATAAACGATAAAAAGGTGTATTGCATTTGCATTTAAAGTTTACAAATAATAGGAAATACTCAGGGTTCTTTACATGGAAAGAGACAATAATTTCTAAGCATTGTTGGCGGTAGGCATTGGATACCTACACAAAGGACAGAAATGACTTGTTTTTAGCCACTTTATGATACAATTTTTGTGAAAATTATGATGACATGGCATTGTTGAGATCTCAGCTTCACCAAAATCTTCAAGACAAACACAACACTGCTCATTACTAGTACTTTCTACAACCTTGATTGTGTTGAGCGATTGGATGACTTCTTCAGAGGCAGGAACCATGTTAATCTGTTGCGTGGACTCCTCTATACTCATTGTTTCCATCAAATTCACAAAATTCATACTCATAGCAAATCTAACAGTAACATCAATAGCTAAAGGGACAGCGATCCCACCACCTTCAAGCCCAGAAGGTAAAGGATAATTATCAATAAACCATTCTTGGGTTGTGGACATGATTCTTGGAATCAAAACATCAAGGTTTTGAGCATGGATTAAACGGTGGGATAGATTCGTCCGAAGTAAACTGGGTCCAATTCGAAAAAATTCTGAACAAGAAATGTAATGAGACGAAATTGGTGGTGAATAAGCCCTTGTGCTTCCAACTATCTCACCCGAACGAAAACTAAGCTCGAAACCAACACAAAGTTTGACAATAAAATTAAGTCTCCCTGTGTGATAATCGCTTTGGATCGGAAGGTTTTGAAAGGCTTCAGGATGATCAGGTTGACCAGAAACACAATAAAAATATGATTGCGGAGGGGTCCACATATTGAAGAACAAGAGGGAATATTTCAGGCCAAAAGATATGAAGAACAAGAGAGAATATACGTGACGTATTTGAGAGACGTTACAATGCATATATTTATACACTAGATGTTGCTTTTGTTTTAAGCCATCCGAAGTCAAATATGATATTTATAAATATTATGTGAATTAGGTTCAATACGATCATTCAATCGAACTTTTTTCCATGTGATTCTTTTAATTTTAATGATAATGATAGTCTAAGATATTTTTAAAATTGTACTTTTCTGAATTTTTGTTACGAACAAAATAGACCTAATTAGTAAATCAACCTAACTTTTAACCTGTGAAAAATTAAATTTTCAGTTTCTTAATACTAATAAATATATACTCAAGTCAATTTTTTTTTTTAATTATTCTAACTATAATATCCAATTTTCGCGTGGTGGTTTTATAAATAAAGGGGAGATATAATATGATAATTAGGAAAAAAATTATGAAAATTAGGGAAAAAAAGTTCTATGACGGGGGATTACATAGGAAATTGTATTGATTTATAGGAATAACTGATTTGTAGGGATTAGGAATAATCTTCATTAATAGTCATTATGAGCCATTACTATTGAGGCTCTCTTATCTTCTATATGAGCCTAATAATGACTATTAATGAAGATTATTCCTAATCCCTACAAATCAGTGATTCCTATAAATCAGAATACAATTTCCTATGTAATCCCTGTCACCTTTAGTATATTTCAGAACTAGATATGTTATTTGAAAATTAAAATTCCTAAAAAAGAATTTATGAAGTAAAAACTAGTTTTTGATTCGATTTTCAAGAAATAAAGAAAGAAATAATTATGAAATAAAAGATTCTATGAAGAAGTTTATTTGTTTTGTTAAATGTGTCCTTCTTTATTCAGTTTTTTGAAAAAATAATAAAAAGAAATAACCCAATATTTTGAAAAAGTCATTAACCTTTTTTTTTTTTTTTTTTTTTTTTAACGTAAGAGTCACTTAAATTTGTTTATATTTACTAAAATCTTTAAAGAGATAAGTAGTACATTTTTTTTTGGGGTCGAAAATACTGCTTCTCCATTAAGATAAAAAGGAGTAAGATCCTTACATCCACGAGTCACGAGCAAAGTGAAAACAAAACAAAGACAGACCATGAAAGCAACATACTAGTAAGAAATAACAGAAAGTCCAGTAGGAAGGAAAATAAATATCATTAGAACGACCGCAAGCCTCCTCAGCAACCAAAGTCAGAAGAGTCGACAGGTAATACCTATAGCCGCAGAACCAGTGTGAGCCGAATTAGATTACCTGTATGAGGGAATCGCCAGGAAGCAGCAGACGGAGGGGCATTTTCATTTTCGGAGGGAATTGCTGGAGCTTCATTTGCACACATATTTGCACACTCAACGCCAGAATAAATCGGAACCGCTACACATAACGCATGAAAAAAGGAAGAAGAAAAAGAATCGGAAGGAGTAGGATAGTAGGTGCGTGAAACAGAAGAGAAGAGAAAAACCTACGCCGAGAGAGATGGTAGTAGCGTCCTTTAACAGTTTAAATATTTTTGGCCATGAAGGAGCAATTTTACAGTACGTTTATAAAATACAATTTTAAATATTTGTTTTGGCCTCAGGGAAGTCCCTATATATATATATATATATATATATAATTGAATGGATTATAAAGGAAAAAAATTGCTTTCCTAGGATGCTCGGTTCGTCATCACTCATCCTGGAAAATACGGAGAGAATATTATTCATAAGATTTTATTTATTTTTCCCTTGGTATTCAAATATTCCTACCAACAAATGTAAATTTATCACGGGCTTAAGATTTTTCTGAATTTTTTTTTTATCAAATACACATCACTTGAGTTGAAGGATAGATTGGCAATTTTTAATGGTGTTAACTAATATATTTTACCATGTAGGACAACTATTTGATGACTCAAACTAAATTTAATATGATAAGGATTAAATTATAAAACTAAACCAATTGGAAGATGTGGTCTAGCACTTGAATTTGTGTGCTACTGATTTAGAGTTGAAATGTGCATCTAATAGTTTCAATTTAAAATTATAACAAATGTTTTGCTAAATGTGTGTCTTTATTTTTTCGAAAAAAATAAAAAGAAGCTACCCAAATTTTTGATGAAGTTATTAATGGAATTTTCCTTATGTTAAAATCACTTAAAATTTTTTAAATTTACCAAAATTATTAAACAGATCATAAGAAGTATAATTATTAAGCAAATTCTTAAAAGCTGAATTAAAAATTTAGTATGATAGGATTAACTCAGCAAATAACATTACATCATAGTATAACCTAGCACAACCTGTTCCTATAAGAACGCATAAACAAACAAAAAAACTAGTGTGTTGTATTTGCATCCAATGTTTACAATTAATAAGGAAATTCTCGGGGTCTTTTTACCGCAGGCATTGGGTACCGACTCGAAGGACATAAATGACTTGCTTTTAACCACTTTATAATATAAATTTTTTTTTTTTTTTTTTTTTTTTTTTTTTTTTTTTTTTTTTTTTTTTTTTTTTTTTTTTTGAAAATCATGATGACATGACATTGTTAGATCTCAGCTTCATTAAAATCTTCAAGACAAATACAACACTGATCAGTGGGGCTAAGTCATTAGTGAGTCAATAATTGATAAAGCAAAAGATCAATTTTCCCTTTAAATTATGATTAAGGTAATATAATAAAATTTAATAAAGAACGCCAATCTTAAAGAAATGTTAATTGTAACTTTTTTAAATTTTGATTTAATTGTTTTTTCCTTACAAATCATATTTGTTTGCCGACTCTTTGGAGAATATATATATGGGAAAAACACTTCTCATGTTATAGGAGAAGTGTATTCTCATGTAACACACATATGAAATGGTGGGACCCACATACATATACAATTTTAATTGTATATATATGTAGGTCCCACCATTTCATGTGTGTGTAGGAAATTTATTCTTCTCATGTAACATGAGAAAAGTAAACCCCTATATATATATATATATATATATAAAATGTAAGTAAAGATAATTACTTATATTAAAATGTTAAATTGAATGAAAATATTTTGTAAGTCTGTTTACTGCATTTGATTTACGTCTAAATTTCTTATAACTTTTTAATTTGATGTACATTGAAAAAAAAGCATGGATCATGTATAATCATATTTGTCTTGAAATAAAAAGATAAAACGAAATCGTTTGCTTATCAATTAGGTTCAACTCGTTTAGTCTACCGATGCATAAATGATAAAAATGTATTGTATTTGCATTTAACGTTTACAAATAATAGGAAATTCTCAGGGTTCTTTACATGGAAATGTAAGAAATGCTTGATATTGCTGTGATAAATATATATGATTTAATAATTAATGAAGGGGTTAAATGACTATTGGTAAATGACTTTTGGGAAGAGGTTTCTTGACTGCTTGATAGGAGCAATCATATCCATAGGATTTACGTGTCTTTTGGATACATAAGTTATTTAAAGGATAGAAACTTGTCCGTTCACTCTCTGACCATAAGAGACGCCTCTAGTTTTCCATCAAGAAGAGAGAGCGTGAAATGAAGGGTATAGAGAATGATAAAGATTTCAATTATAGAAGCGCAAGTCACATATTATGAAGTATGGATTCGCAATTATGGATAGAGGTTAGTGCATCTTGACTTAAACATGTAGTATTGTAGAAATCATGAGTTCTTAATATCCTTGTTCATGTTCTTATTACTTGATATTTGAGCATGACATTATCTATAGAAAAACTTACAGGAAAGAGACAATAATTTCTAAGCATTGTTTGTTGTAGGCATTGGATACCTACATAAAGGACATAAATGACTTGTTTTAGCCACTTTATGATGCAATTTTTGTGAAAATTATGATGACATGACATTGTTGAGATCTCTACTTCACCAAAATCTTCAAGACAAATACAAAACTGCTCATTGCTAGTACTTTCTACCGCCTCGATTGTGTTGAGCGATTGGATGACTTCTTTAGAGGCAGGAGTCATGTTAATCTCTTGCGTGGACTCCTCCATACTCATTGTTCCCATTAAATTCACAAAATTCATACTCATAGCAAATCTAATAGTGACATCAATAGCTAAAGCGAATACAATGATCCCACCACCTTCAAGAACAAAAGGTGAAGGACAATCATCATTAAACCATCCTTGAGCTATGGACATGATTCTTGGTATCAAAGCATCAAGATTTTGAGCATGGATGAAATGGTGGGATAGATTTGTCCGAAGTAAACTCAGTCCAGTTTGAAAAAACTCTGAACAAGAAATGTAATGAGAGGAAACTGGCGGTGAATAAGCCCTTGTGCTTCCAACTATCTCACCCGAACGGAAACTAAGCTCGAAACGAACACAAAGTTTGCCAACAAAATTAAGTCTCCCTGTGTGGTAATCCCTTTGGATAGGAAGGTTTTGGAAGGCTTCAGGATGATCAGGTTGACCAGAAACATGGTAAAAATATGATGGGTTAAGGTGCATTTTTGCCCTTAAAGTATGCGTCCAGGAACAATTTTACCCCTAAAGTTTTCGGCGTAGCAATGTTGCCCCTAAAGTTTCAAAACAGAGCAATGTTGCCCCTCCGTTAAAAGCCCTAACAGTCAACTAACGTTGACCGTTAGTTGACCGTTAGGGTTTTTAACGGAGGGGCAACATTGCTCCGTTTTTGAAACTTCGTGGCAAAATTGCTACGTTTTTTGGGAGTAATGTTGCCCCTAAAGTTTAAAAATGGAGCAAGTTGCCTCTTCGTTAAAAACCCTAACGTTGATCGTTAGTTGACCGTTAGGTTTTTAACAAAGGGGCAACATTCTTCCGTTTTGAAACTTCAGGGGTAATATTGCTACGCTTGAAACTTCATGGGCAAAATTGCTCCAAAGACGTACTTTAAGGGCGAAAATGCACCTTAACCCAAATATGATTGTGGAGGGATCCACATATTGAAGAACAAGAGGGAATATTTCAGGACAAAAGAAATAAAGAAGAGAGAATCTACGTGACTTGTTTGAGAGACGTTACAATACATATATTTATCCACTATATGTTGCTTTGGTTTTAAGCCATCCGAGAGGGTTTTGGATCAAATCTTGACATTTATAAGTTTTATGTCAATTAGGTTCAATATGATCATTCGATCGAATTTTTTTCCACGTCATTTTTTTTAAAATTTTTTTGATGATAATTATAGTCTAACATATTTTTAAAATTCTGCCTTTGTGAATTTTTGTAACGAACAAAATAGACCTAATTAGTAAATCAACCTAGCTTTAACCTTTGAAAAATTAATTTTTCAGTTTTTTAATACTAATAAATACACACTCTGGTCAAATTATTATTATTTTTAATTCTGACTGTAACAACCAATTTTCTCGTGGTGGTTTTATAAATAGAGAGATATAATAAGATAATTGGGAAAAAACTATGAAAATTAGAGGAAAAAAAGTTTCTTTAGTATATCTGAGACCTAGATATGTTATAGATTCTTGAGAAAATTCAAGAAAAATAGCTAGAAGTTAATTTTTAACTTGAACATTCAGGGAGAAATAATATAAGTATGATAATGCCCATCAACAAACAAGCTCTCATATGGTGCAGAGTAAAACTAAACCAATTGGAAGAAGTGGTCTAGCACTTGCCTCTGTGTGCTACTGATTAGAGTTGAAATGTCCATCTAATAGTTACAATTTAACATTGTAACAAATGTTTTGCTAAATGTGTGTCTTTCTTTTTCTAAAAAATAAATAAAAAGAAACTACCCAAATTTTTGATGAAGTTATTAATGGAATTTTCCTTATGTTAAAATCACTTAAAATTGTTTAAATTTACCAAAATTATTAAACAGATCAAAAGAAGTATAATTAAGCTAATTCTTAAAAGTTGAATTAAAAATTTAGTATGATAGGATTAAATTAGCAAATAACATTACATCATAGTAAAACCTAGCACAACCTGTTCCTATAAAAATGCATTAAAAAAAACAAAAGAGTGTATTGTATTTGCATTCAATGTTTACAATTAATAAGGAAATTCTCAGGGTTTTTTACTCAGAAAGAAAGAGTAATTTATAAGTACTGTTGGCCGTAGGCATTGGATAACGACCAGGAGGACATAAATGACTTGCTTTTAGCCACTTTATAATACAATTTTTTTTTTTTGAAAATCATGATGACACGACAATGTTTTTTTTTTTTTTTTTTTTTTTTTTTTTTTTGGGTAAGAAAGAAGGCGAGCCCGGAATTAAATTAGCAAACAAGTGGGGAATAAATTCCCATACAATCACGTGAAATCAAAGGCCTCAAGAAGAGGGGGCAAGAGTCAAAAACACAAGAGCCATTCAATCCTTCCTTTGCAAGCCTATCAGCAACCTGGTTCTGTTCCCTGTAAATATGCTTCCATTGGACCGACCAATCGAGAGATAGTAGTTCTCTAATCTGAAACATAATCAGATTCGGGGCAATTACGTCCTCTGGTTGGGAGAGTGCAGAAATTAGCTCTAGAGAGTCAGATTCTATAATAACATAAGTAACTCCTTTACTTCTTGCAAATTGAAGACCTTTCAAGAAGGCCCATTCCTCAGCCTCCAAAGGACTGCAGATACCCAGCTGATGAGCAAATCCTGATAACCATAGACCCCTCGAGTCTCTCAGAACACCACCACAGCTAGCTAATCTACCAGACGATGTGACAGCCCCATCTACATTCAGTTTGCACCAATCAGCAGGCGGTGGACTCCAGTATAAGCACCGCTCCTCCCCCTCCATATTGACTATTGGCTGAGTGTAGTCATAAGAAAAGGATGGCCATCCGTGGGTAATATAACTCGTTGGGTACTCAGGCTTTTGGAAATTGTTCTAAAAAATTAACCTATTCCTCTAGTTCCACAATTTCCAAATACCCACCGCAAAAAGAAATTTCCAATTCGAGTGATAAAATTTACCCAACTCCCTCTTGAGATTTAAACAGATCCAATCCTTAAGCTGAGCACCAAAAAAGCAGGAGATATGCCTAGGATGAACTAGATCTAACCACATATCCTTTGCATATACACAATCCCTTAAAATATGTAATACAGATTCAGATTGAGCATTACAGTAAGCACATAAGGGTGAAGAGGAGGACCACTTGCTTCGCCATTCATTTGTAGGTATTCTATTATGGAAAACAAGCCATAAAAAGACTCTAATTCTCTCAGCTCCAGGCCATTAATAGGCTTAAAAGCACGGTGAAAACAGTTATAATCAGGGGGCTCGATCATATCATAAGCAGATCTTACCGTGAACAGACCGTTAGTTGAAGCTCCCCATATCAGCACATCTTGACCAGCACCACATAACGGAGGAGGAGCAGCTGTTAGTCTTCTAATTATTTCATTTGGGACAATTGAAATCAGTCTGTTTAAATCCCATGCACCAGCTACAGACCATTCACAAACCTTGCTATTCCTTTCTGTCACCGACAAGGGCCTTAAGCAGTAATCCTTTATACACAGGTCATTAACTAGCCAAGCATCAGAGAAAAAATTCACTGATTGGCCATTTCGAATCCTCCACTGAATACCCCTATCAATAAACTCTTTATGTCTGCATATAAAACGCCAAAGTAATGAATCGCCAGCTCTTGCTTCTAACAAATGTGATTCATTCCTAGTTATGTATTTGTGAAGTAAAACATCACTCCATAGCCCCTTCTCTCCAGCTGTTAGTTTTTACGCTAGCTTGCAACCAAAAGCTTTGTTCATTGTCTCAAGCCTCTTACAACCCATACCTCCATAATTTTTTGGCAGAGTCATTGTCTTCCAACTGACGTTATGGTAGCTCTTCCCACTGGAATTTCCCCATATAAAATTACACTGGAGCCTCTCTACTTCATTGCATATACTCAAAGGTATTTGTGCAACCTGCATCAGATACAACGGTAATGAACTCAAAACTGATTTTGCAAGAGTCACTCGTCCTGCTATTGAGAGAGAATTAGCCTTCCAAGCAACCAATTTGGAAGTAACTCTCTCCACAATATATTGAAAAGTTTCTTTGGGTTTCCTTTTTCTAGAGAGAGGAAAACCTAAATATCTACCAATCTCACATGTTATCTTCATTTTAGTAATATTCTGAATCTGGTCTCTTACTTCTTTGCTAACTCTAGGCGAAAAGAACATAGAGGATTTGGCTATGTTGACTTTCTCCCCCGAAGCCCCACAAAATCTATCCAAGCAACTCATTATACAAATGGCTTGTCCAACCGAGGCCACACCAAAGAGGAGAAGATCGTCGGCGAACATTAAATGGGAGATCTCTGGCCCACCTTTGGAAGTCTTAATTGGACACCAATTCTTCAAATTCACCTCCTCACAGATCAAATGAGAGAGACGATCAATGCACAGGACAAAGATATAGGGGGAAATGGGGTCTCCCTGAAGAATACCTCTTTTTGGAAGGAAATACTCTGTCTTCTCACCATTCCAGAGAACATTGTAGGAAGTAGATGTCACACATTCTAAGATTAGATTAATTAACCCCATATCAAAACCCACCTCAATAAGCGTTTGCTTAATAAAACTCCAGCTCAGGTAGTCGTATGCCTTCTCGAGATCAATTTTTAAGGCCATGAAACCTTTTTTCCCTTGGCCTTCTTAATGGAATGCATCACTTCTTGCCCAACAATAAGATTGTCTTGAATTTCTCTACCCTTAATGAAGCTTGCTTGAAAGGGCGATATTAAGTCAACCATAACATCTTTAAGTTTGGCCGTAAGCACCTTGGTGACACATTTGTAGTGCACTGAACATAAGGATATGGGTCTGAATTGGTGGACATATTCAGGTTGATCCCTTTTTAGAATGAGTGAAATCAGGGTTTTATTTGCATCAGCTATGGAACCGGTAAACACCTTTTTTAAAAAATGAGCACACATCCGGACCCACCTTACTCCAATTGGCCTAAAAAAGATCGGAGGGAACCCATCATCTCCTAGAGCTTTGTAAGGGCCCATAGAAAATATAGTGCCTTTAATTTCTTCATCGGAAGGAACCAAACCCAGATTTTGGATTCGGTCATCAGCCAGTAGCGGAAAGGAGCATTCAGTAAATTAAAGGATCTCCGAATCCTCCTCCCGAAAAAAAGATGCTTGAAGTAACCCACAACAAGTGATTATAAAACATCCTCATCTTCAACCCAATTGCCACTAGCGTCTTTCAAGGCCATTATTTTGTTCCTCTTCCTTCGGATGCTAGTACTCAGGTGATAATAGCGTGTGTTCTGGTCTCCCTTTGTAACCCTGTGTGGTTCTAGATTTTTGGAACCACTTAAGTTCCTCTTCTCTAAGAACTTCCTTCAAATCGCCTTGCAGTTGCTTTTCCAAATTACAAAGGAAACTAGAAAAGGGGTAGTGTTCGGAGTTCTGGATACCATTGATCCTAGCCAATAATTCAGCTTTCCTTTTTTCCACTAAACCAAACACCTCAGCATTCCACTCCTTTAACTAATAATTCTACAAATTGTTAAGATTCGTCTCAAGGTGGCCTTGGACATTCCAATTAGCATCAATAAACTCTTTAAAATTGTCATGCAAAAGCCACATGGCTTCAAAACGAAAAGGCTTCCTAATTCTCCTATTAAAGACTTTACAACCCATCGAGAGAATAATAGGGCTATGATCTGAATACTGAGTCCTAGGAAGTACCTTAAGAGAGGAATCAGGCATGGTCTGAAGAACTTCACTGTTCACTAATGCTTTATCGAGCCGCTTATATAACCGAGTACATCCAGGTAGTTTTGGCCCTTTCCATGTCATCCTTGGACTAATTGCTCCCAGATCCACCAACCCACAATCGTTGATCCTTTCTCTAAACTAGCTCATGCGACGGCTGTTACCATTTTGGCCCCCCACTCGCTCGTTAATTGAGGAAATATCATTAAAATCCCCCAATACACTCCAAGGGTCTTTAGCCCCGATTGTGCCTCCAAATGCTCTCCCGAGAAGAGTTCATGATAATTCGAATAAGGTATTGCATAAATTGCCGTGAGGAAAAATATGGGAACTGCCTCTCTATGGCATTTCAGGTGAAAAAACTGCGAGTTTTCCTCCATTACCGTGACTGAGATGCGAGCTGAATCCCACGCCAACACCAGACCCCCTGACCGCCTTGAGCTAGGGATCATTTTAAGTGAATCATAGCCAAGCCGTGGAAAAGCCTTGAACCGGTTCAACTCATCCGTCTTTGTCTCACTGAGAATAATAACACTGGGCTTAGGCCCCTGACAGAGTAATTTTAAATTTCTAAAGAGCCCTTTCCCATAGACTCCTCTAGCATTCCAATAAAGATATTTATCCATAAGAAACAAAGCCTATCGCAACTTTTGGCCCAGATTGACTCATTGAGACATAGGGGTCTCAGGAACAACAGTCCCTTCTTCGCCCATTCCCTTCGACTCCTCCAAGGCCTGCTCCGCCTCTTGTCCAGCCATATTAGGCCCAATGTGATTTGTGACCTGGTCCATTGCTCCTGGATCGTATGGGGCTGAGGATGGTTCAATTGGACAGACAATCTGATCCATTGGTTTAGGGCCCATGATGCTATCGTTTTCCCTCTAATTATCCAAGTTGTTCTCTTCCCTCGAAAGACATGCCGCTCCATTTTTGTCACCCATGTTCAGCTCCAGACAGTCCCTCAATCTCTTGTCCACGCGCTTGTACCTCATTTGTTCCTGACTCCCCAACTCTACTTCCTTATTTGTTCGAAAATCCGTACTAACCGCCACTGCTATTCTCTTAGATTTTTGCTTTGTTTCCCTACGTGGTTTCTTGTGTAGCTTCATCGACCCTCGATTTGCCTCATTCATACCTTGTTCTATGAAAGTGAAGGGGTTAGGTGTAGAAGTCATCATGTCCGTCCTTTCCCCGTCTTCCATTCCCACCAACATCGTGAACCTTGAACCTGTCGGCGACTTGCCAAAATGCTCCCTTGTTTCTCATTACTCTTCCGCGGACGCTGTGGTTTCTAAACCACTATCCAGGCAGCATCTGTATTGCACTCCACTTCAGCAACTTTATTAATATTTGCCGCAATGCTATCCCCTACAACTCCAGGCCTATCTCCATTATCAACACAATCCGTGCTCTATTTTGCTTTCCTTGGGCAAGTCTCATGTCTATGGCCATAGAAGCCACAGTGAGAGCATAGCATGTGGAGCCCTTCATATTCAATATAATACTCCTGCCCCTCGATCGCAAACCCAGGCACTAATTGCTTAGTTAAGTCCACTAGAACACATAACCTAGCATAATGTCCTCTCAAATGAGAGGAGGTGTTAATGTCAACCTTGACCGTTTCACTGATTCTGTCTCCAATGAAGGTCAACACTTCTTTATTATAGTACTCAAGGAAGATCCTTGTGAGCCTTATCCATACAGCCACTCTGTCAATCTTTGCAGTAGTAGTATTGAACATGGGTTCCTAGGGTCTCACCACTAAGTAGTGATCATAAATCAGCCAGCGACCTCCTGTCAAGGCATTCTGATAGTCTTCCCTAATGGTGAATTTTACAACATGGTATCCATGGCCAATATCTATAAGCTTGACAACTCCTCTCCTGGCCCACAATGACTGAACTGTCGTTTCCAAAGCTTTATAACCAATGGTGCGACCCAGCAGCGTGATAATGACAGAAGAATTCCAGTCTTTGTACATTCTTTTTTTCATTCTATCTGAGAAGAAAAAGTTTGGGAAGTTCCTCTTACTATCTTCTTTTATCCTGCACAGCGGTTCCTTATCGTCTAACATAGAATCATCCGATAAAGCATCTTCAGCAGTTCCTTCAATTTCATCATTAACTACCTCAACTTCCTTTTCCACTTCCTGATCAATACCCTTAAGTTTATTTGCAAAGGAGGTACCCCCTTTGGTAAAAACTGAGTGAGAATGCCCCAGCTTGGGCCACTCTTCTTGTAATGTAACATTTTTAACCTTCTTTGAACGTCTGGCTAAAAGATCTTCTTCCTCCTTCGACGATGGCTTGATCACTTGTGAAGATGGAATATCACCTAGAGGGGGGTGAATAGGTGATCTTTAAAATTTAAAATCTTTTCTCGTGTATAAACGAAATAGAGACCAATAAGATAAAAGAACACAAGACAATTTATACTGGTTTGGTCCAATACTCTGACCTACGTCCAGTCCCCAGAACACTTGGGATTTCACTATTTCTCAAGATCAATTACACTCTCTGTAAACGAAGGATGGTCCTCTCACTCTCGGACTCCACTCTCCCTTACAAGTTGTAATTGATACACCCTCTCTTAAGGTTCCACAACCTTAAGATACAATTTAATAATGAAATAAATGTTTAAGTACTCCTCACGAGTTGATGAAATAATGAACACTGAAGTACAGGTAATGAAACAGTTGAAACAACGAATGAATATTAAACTCAAATTGATTGCGCAGTGTTTCGGTAGTTGGCGAATTCAATGCTTCGGCTATTTATAGATGTGGTAATTAATGACCGTTGTTGAAGCTTCATGAAATAGCCGTTGAGACTCTTGAAGGTGTCCGTTAGACAGATGATGTGTTTGATGCGATCGTCAAGAGTTTCGCCCGTTTGAATGTTACAGCTGGAATTTGCAGAATTGACATTCTCTTTCATTCCTTTTGTTTTTCCATTGTGAAATGGCATTTAATGCGCAGACCGAATATCAGAGAGGCTTTTACTTCGATCAGAGTTGGTATACGTGTTTATCTCCATTTTAGGTAACTGCATTTAATGCTTCTGTCAGACGAGATCGCTTTATTCAAATCCGCTGGTAATCCATCTCTGAATAATCTGAAACTTATGAACAGATTGGTTATAAGCATTTGGTAATCACCATAAGTAACAATCAGAAGAAATAATAATCCATTCAATGAATCATGATTCTCGGAGACGGTGATTCAAAAACAGAGATGACATTGCTCAAGCAACAGTCCAAACTTGCTCGAGCAAGCTCCTTTAGATTGCTCAGGAAAAATGCTTTTGGTCGTTGATGCTCGAGCAACACAATCCCTTTGCTCGAGCATATTGCTCGAGCATGATGAACAAGCCCTTTATGAATCGTTAAAAGCACTTCAAACTCGCTGATGCTCGAGTAAGACTTCTTGTCTGCTCGAGCATGGTGCTTCGAGCATGAATTAGATCATGCTCGGGCAAGTTTTATTTAACGATGAAATCGCATGTTGCACGACCTTCCTTGAGCAACATTTTGTGCTTGCTCGAGCATGCTTTGCTCGAGCAACATTTTGTTCCCTACTCGAGCAGGGACTATGCAGACAAGAGAAGCACAGGTTGCTCGACTTTGCTCGAACAACCTTTTAAACCTGCTCGAGCATGGTGCTCGAGCATGCTTTTACCTCTTGCTCGAGTATGACGAAGTAGTTTGCCTGGTTTATTTGTTTTACTTGACATTGCTCGAGCAAGACTACAGACTCTTCACAATGCTTTTACTTGATGATGCTTCGGGCAACATTGTGTGATATGCTTGAGTAAAATATATATTTTTTCTTATGAGCCCGACGTTGCTCGAGCAAGACTACATAGTCTGCTCGAGCAAGGCTTTCTAAAATTCCTTTGCTTAGCCTTGCATCCGTTAATACTCGAGCATGCACAAACCTATGCTCGAGTAAGCCTTTGTGATATCAGTTTATCTTATCATCTTTGATTTCTTTAAAACAATAGTTTAGAAATTGTGATCATCAAAATACAAAAGTCAACAACTTGTTGGGACTCAGAGAGAACAGAGGATGTCATTTTTTCATACCAAAAGTTCTAAATTAATTCACACATGACATTGTTGAGATCTCTAACTTCACCAAAATCTTTAAGACAAATACAACGCTGCTTAGTGGGACTAAATCATTAGTGAGTCAATAATTGATGAAGCAAAAGATTAATTTTCCCTTTAAATTATGATTAAGGTTATATAACAAAATTTATTAAAGAACGTCAATCTTAAAGAAATGTTAATTGTAACTTTCTTAAATTTTGATTTAATTGTTTTTTCTGAACAAATCATATTTTCTGCTGACTCTTTGGAGGATACATACATACATACATACATGATGTCGGTAAAGATAATTTGTAACACCCCTAAATTTCTAACAATTATAATAACATAAAATTGTAATAATCTTTATGAGTCATTACTAAAATTCAAAATGACTAAGTTTGGGAAGTGTTCTACGCCGCACTTATCTTGGAATAAATGCAAGGCTAACTTATTACATTAACATAAATCTGAACTTAAAAAAATGTGTTCTATTTAGAACAAAGAAAATAAAAATAAAACAAAATAAAAACTAACTAGAATCACCGAATGTTCTTCCTCACTTCTCACTACTAGCCTCAACTGTAGAACCTACTCACCTGAAATTCTGCTCCCATGAAGGATCATCGCAACCACAAAAACATAAACATCAGCAAAGCTGGTGATCCTAATAAAAACAAAGATGATATAGCTCAAATATATTAATCAAATCAAATATATAATGACATAGTAATTGAATCAAATATCCATTTCAATATTCATCATATCTATATATTCACATCGAATCAAATATTATTCATTATCTTTTTAAATTTATTTAGACTCGGGAAACCTTGCCAGTCTATTTAGTGGGAAGAGAACCATGGTAGACCCGGGAAACCCTACCAGTCTACCCTGTGACCCGGGAAACCCTTCCAGTCACAAATCATCAAATTGGCCATAAAACATTTCTTCCTAGTGTGCACACCTCTTCCCAAAGTTGCTAATAGTGTCCCGGGAAACCCTATCAGACATCACTTTGTGAAGAATAGATAACATCGATTCACATCATATAATATATCGAAGGCATAAAGCCGAAGGGTTGTGTTCATCACTTTAGGATATACCATCCCAAAGTTATCCTCCCACTGTTAAATTATTTTAAATACACATATAATAAATTCCCAAATTGTTTCCAATATGTGTTTAAAACACTTGTATTGTAATCAATTCAATTCAATTCGTACTTATACACATATGTTTGTAACATTTGTATTGTAATCAACACAACATACAATTGTTGTGTTGATACAACCAACACCAACAACATGCATATATATAGACACACACAAAATGGATTTTTCGAATTAAACTATAAAATAAATTCTCCTGAGTTCCTATAAGGTTGTCATTAGAAATTTCCATGACCATCATTTAAACCCTTGGCTCTACTCATTATCCATTTTACACATGGCTTCCGATAAGGTTATCATGAGAATATATAACTGAGATATTGGTTCATTTATTGACGAATGAATATAATCATAATATGTTATAGGATAGGATTTTAAGCCAAAGGAAAACGAACATAGAATCATATATATATATATATATATATATCAATCATCAAAACTGAAGACACGGTATCTTATATTCAATGTTAAGTGACTTTGCAAAAAGCTACTCATGCAAAACGAGAAAAGAAATATATATATATATATATATATATCCAATTACCATAATCAATAACTAAGGCTAGTCGAAATCTTGAATCATATCATATGAAGAAAACAATTTTCTCACGAGGAAGGCAAACACAAGATTTATAGAGAAAGAACAAGACAATAGTTTTTGGGATTTAAAAAGAATTATGCCAGGTAGCAATGGATTTCTACTGACCTAGGGATTAGGATTACCTCGTTCATGGGAAATTCCCATGTTCTACTCATTAAAATACATTAATACATTAGTGGTATTAGAATTACTTGATCTCCGTTTTGCTAACCTCTTAAAAGAATAGTAGACGCAGCGGAAGAATAAAGGAAGAAGTAGAGGAGAAGAGGAGTATTGAGCGTTTGCTAGAGTTAGGCAAAGCTAGACCTCGCTTATAATTAAAAATTAGGGTTTAGTTATGAGCTGGGCTCTTTAACTATTGCCAATTAATAAATTATAAAACAATACAAACATTATTAAATTCTAAATTTTTATTATATATGTATATGTATCCAATTACTAAAGACCGAACCATCCAAAGCAAAACGCACATAATCAATAACTAAGGCTAGTCAAAATCTAGAATCATATCATATGAAAAAAACAACTTTCTCACCGAGGAAGACAAGCACAAGATTTATAGTACCGAATGGAAATCGCGAGAAAGAACGAGACGACGGTTTTGGGATTTAAAAAGAATTATGCCAAGTAGCAATGAATTTCTATTGATCGAGGGATTATGATTACCTCGTTCATGGGATATTCCCACGATCTACTCATTAAATACATTAATACATTAGTGGTATTAGGATTACCTGGTCTCCATTTTGCTAACCTTTTAGAAGAATAATTGATGCAGAGGAAGAATAAAGGAGGAAATAGAGAAAAGGAGTATTGAGTGTTCGCTAAAAAAATGGATCATATAAAATCATATTTGTTTTGAAATAAAAAGATAAAACCAAATCGTTTGCTTATCAATTAGGTTCAACTCATTTAGTCAATTGATGTATAGACGATAAAAAGGTGTATTGCATTTGCATTGTTTACAAATAATAGGAAATTCTCAGGGTTCTTTACATGGAAAGAGAGAATAATTTCTAAGCATTGTTGGCGGTGGGCATTGGATACCTACATAAAGGACATAAATGACTTGTTTTTAGCCACTTTATGATACAATTTTTGTGAAAATTATGATCACATGGCATTGTTGAGATCTCAGCTTCACCAAAATCTTCAAGACAAACACAACACTGCTCATTACTAGTACTCTCTACAAGTTCGATTGTGTTGAGAGATTGGATGACTTCTTCAGAGGCTGGAACCATGTTAATCTGTTGCGTGAACTCCTCCATACTCATTGTTTCCATCAAATTCACAAAATTCATACTCATAGCAAATCTAACAGTAACATCAATAGCTAAAGGGACAGCGATCCCACCACCTTCAAGCACAGAAGGTAAAGGATAATTATCAATAAACCATTCTTGGGTCATGGACATGATTCTTGGAATCAAAGCATCAAGGTTTTGAGCATGGATTAAACGGTTGGATAGATTCATCCGAAGTAAACTGGGTCCAATTCGAAAAAATTCTGAACAAGAAATGTAATGAGAGGAAATTGGTGGTGAATAAGCCCTTGTGCTTCCAACTATCTCACCCGAACGAAAACTAAGCTCGAAACCAACACAAAGTTTGACAATAAAATTAAGTCTCCCTGTGTGGTAATCGCTTTGGATAGGAAGGTTTTGAAAGGCTTCAAGATGATCAGGTTGACCAGAAACACAATAAAAATATGATTGCGGAGGGGTCCACATATTGAAGAACAAGAGGGAATATTTCAGGCGAAAAGATATGAAGAACAAGAGAGAATATACGTGACGTATTTGAGAGACGTTACAATGCATATATTTATACACTAGATGTTGCTTTTGTCTTAAGCCATCCGAAGTCAAATATGATATTTATAAATATTATGTGAATTAGGTTCAATATGAGCATTCAATCGAATTTTTTTCCATGTCATTTTTTTAATTTTAATGATAATGATAGTCTAAGATATTTTTAAAATCTTACTTTTGTGAATTTTTGTTACGAACAAAATAGACATAATTAGTAAATCAACCTAACTTTTAACCTGTGAAAAATTAAATCTTGACTTATTTGAAAGACCCTACAATACATATATTTATACACTAGATGTTGCTTTGGTTTTAAGCCATCCGAAAGGGTTTTGGATCAAATCTTGACATTTATAAGTCTTATGTCAATTAGGTTCCATATGATCATTCGATCGAATTTTTTTCTACGTCATTTTTTTTAAAAATTTTTTTGATGATAATTATAGTCTAACATATTTTAAAAATTCTACCTTTTTGCATTTTTATTAGTAACAAAATAGACCTAATTAGTAAATCAACCTAGCTTTTAACCTTTCAAAAATTAATTTTTCAGTTTTTTTAATACTAATATATACATTCTCAGGTCAATTTTTGTTTTTTGTTTTGTTTTAAATTCTGACTGTATCAACCAATTTTCTCGTGGTTGTTTTATAAATAAAGGAGAGATATAATAAGATAATTGGGAAAAAAATGAAAATTAGAGAAAAAAGTTTATTTAGTATATTTGAGACCTAGATATGTTATTTGAAAATTAAAATGCCTCAAAAAGAATGTATCAAGTAAAAACTAGTTTTTCATTCGATTTTCAAGAAATAAAGAAAGAATAATTATGAAATAAAAGATTTTATGAAGGAGTTTATTTCCTAGAAAGAGTTATAGATAGTTTTAAAACTAATTCCTAGCAACCAAAATGTGTTTTCTTGAAAAAGTCAAGAAAAGTGGCTAGAAAGTTAATTTTTAGCTTGAACATTCAGGGAGAAATAATATAAATATGATAATGACCATCAAGAAACAAGCTCTCACATGGTGTCCGGTAAAACTAAACCAATAGGAAGAAGTACGGTCTATCACTTGCCTCTGTGTGCTACTGATTTAGAGTTGAAATGTCCATCTAATAGTTACAATTTAAAATTGTAAAAAAATGTTTTGCTAAATTTGTGTCTTTCTTTTTTTGAGGAGAAAAAAAAGAAGAAGAAGAAAAAACTACTCAAATTTTGCTGAAGTTATTAATGGAATTTTCCTTATGTTAAAATCACTTAAAATTGTTTAAATTCCCCAAAATTATTAAACAGATCATAAGAATTATAATTATTAAGCTAATTCTTAAAACCTGGATTAAAAATTTAGTATGATAGGATTAAATTAGCAAATAACAATACATCATAGTATAACCTAGCACAACCTGTTCCTATAGGAATGCATAAACAGGAAAAAAAAAGTGTATTGTATTTGCATTGAATGTTTACAAATTAATAAGGAAATTCTCGGGTTTTTTTACTCGGGATGAGACAAGTAATTTTTAAGTATTGTTGGCCGCAGGCATTGGATACCGACCAGAAGGAAATAAGTGACTTGCTCTTAGCCTCTTTATTATATAAATTTTTATTTTTTGAAAATCTTGATGACATGACATTGTTGAGATCTCAACTTCATCAAAATCTTCAAGAAAAATGCAACACCGCTTAGAGAGACTAAGTCATGAAGGAGTCAATAATTGATGAAGCAAAAGATTAATTTTCCCTTTAAATTATGATTAAGGTAATATAATAAAATTTATTAAAGAACGTCAATCTTACGAGAAAATGTTAATTGTAACTTTTTTACATTTTGATTTAATTGTTTTCTCCCAACAAATCATTTTTCTGCCGACTCTTTGGAGAATATATATATATATATATATATAGGGAAAAACACTTCTCATGTTGTAGAAGAAGTGTATTCTCATGTCACACACACATAAAATGGTGGGACCCACATATATATATATAATTAGAATTATATTATATATGTGGGTCCCACCATTTCACATGTGCGTAGGAATCTTATTCTTCTCATGCAACATGAGAAGTTTAAACCCCATATGTATAATGTAAGTAAAGATAATTACTTATATTAGAATGTTAAATTGAATAAAAATATTTTATAAGTCTTTTATCGCATTTGATTTACGTCTAAATAAAGTGTCCAACTTAATTTAATAGTCGTGAACCAATTCATCAATTGTGAGAACTTATGAACATGTCCTCTATGAACGTATTCATATGATCATATACTCCACAATTGATCTGGACCTTAGAGTTTGTAAATAGTGTGCGAAATAAATGAAAAACACCTCATTTATTAACATTCAAAAAAAAAAATCAATTTGTCATAATGTCTTGCTCAAAAACACAAAATAACAAAGTGAAATAACAACTACCTAAAGCTATAGCAAATCTGGAATCCTCCTAAGACCCATAGATGAAACATGTTTCTCGAACACACGTTCAGGCAAACTCTCAGTAAAAGGGTCAGCAAGGTTCTCGTCTGATGCTATCTTTGCTACCAATGTATCTCCTCTTTTAATTATTTCTCGGATCAAGTGGTACTTCCTCTTTATGTGTTTTTGTCTCTTGTGACACCTTGGTTCCTTGGATGTACCTGACGCCTCACTTTGTTGTCACGTAAAGTGTGATAGGACAATTAACACTGCATCACCTGAAGGTCCGTTAGGAACTTCTTTAACCATGCAGCTTCCTTTGCGGCCTCGAAGCGCTACATACTCGGCCTACGTAAGGGCGAGTCAGCCACACATGATTGTTTTACACTTCTCCAACAAATGGCACCGCCATTAAGGGTGTACACATATCCCGAGGTGGACTTACTTGAGTCAATATCTCCTTGGAAATGCGAGTCCGTATAACCAATGGTTTCAAGACTCCCACTCGAATAGACCAACATATAATCTCTCGTTCTCCGTAGGTACTTGAGTATATGTTTAACCGCTACCCAGTGTTCCTCTCCAAGATTAGATTGGTACTGGCTTACTACTCCCACTGCATAGAGATATCTGGTCTGGTACATAGCATAGCATACATGAGACTACCTACTTGCTAAAGCATAAGGTATCCTACTCATGCGTTCTCTCGCTCGGGAGTTTTAGGAGATTGCTTCTTAGAGAGATGAATCCCATGCCGAAGGGTATAATTCCCCTCTTGGAATTCTCCATGCTAAACCTGGCAAGTATTTTGTCAATGTATTTAGCCCGGGATAATGCCAAAACCCTATTCTTCCGATCTCGCAAGAGTTTAATACCAAGAATATAATTGGCTTCCCCAGTGTCCTTCATATCAAAATGCTTGCTCACCAGGTTTTTATGCCTAACAATACCTCTCGTATCATTTCCGATAAGGAGTATATCATCCACATAAAGTACCAGAAAAGATACCGCATTATCTTGGATCCTTTTATACACACATGGCTCATCAGGACTTTTCTCAAAACCATAAGACTCAATGGCTTGATCAAATCTGATGTTCTATGATCTGGACGCTTGCTTAAGTCCATAAATGGACCTTTGTAACTTGCATACCATTTCTTCTTGCCCTTTGGCTATAAACCCTTTTGGTTGCTGCATATAGATTTCCTGTTCCAAATTTCCATTTAGAAAAGCAGTTTTGACATACATTTGCCAAATCTCATAATCAAGATTTGCTGCAAGAGCTAAGATAATCCGGATGGACTTGAGCATTGCAACCGGTGAAAAGGTTTCTTCATAATCCACACCTTCCTTTTGGGAGTACCCTTTCGCCACCAATCTAGCTTTGAAGGTTTCAACCTTCCCGTCCGATCCTCTCTTTCTCTTGTAAATCCACTTACACCCAATGGGTCTTACCCCTTCAGGTGCATCTACAAGAGACCAAACTGAGTTGGAATACATAGAATCTATTTCACGATTCATAGCCTCAAGCCATTCCTGAGCATCAACATCTCCTAGTGCTTCGTCATAACTCGTGGGATCATCATCTTCATCAATAATGACATCCTGATTTGACTCACCCAACAAGAGATATCTTGTAGGTTTACGAATCAATCTCCCACTACAACTTTGTCGCACTTGATGTTGTGTATCTACAGGGGGTTCCATTTTTTTTGAGTTAACAATTTCTAGATGAGGACCCTCATTAAGTGGATTAACCAATTCATGATTTTGTTGTATGCTCAGGTACATTTTCCCCTCTTTGAACAACCACAGGAAAAAAGCTGGAACCGCCTGAGGTTGCAGTGAAACTTGATCTGAGACTAGCTCATCAAGAATAACCCGTACTCCTTGGCTTATAATTTGCCATATAGTCCTCCTCTAAGAAAGTCGCGTGAGTGCTCACTATGACCTTCTTTTCTTTTGGACTATAAAACAACCAACCTCTGGTTCCTTTAGGATAGCCTATAAACATGCATACTTTGAAGATGGAATATCACCTAAGGGGGGGTGAATAGGTGATTCTTGAACTTTTAAACTCTTTTCTTTTGTATGAACAAAATAGAGACCAATAAGATAAAAGGACACAAGAAGGTTTATACTGGTTCGGTCAAAACACTGACCTACGTCTAGTCCCCAGGAATGCTCTGGGATTCCACTAAATTCTAGAAACAATTACAGACTTTGTAAGCGAAGGATGGTCACTCACTCTTTGACTCCACTCCCCCTTACAAGTTGTAATTAATACACCCTCTCTTAAGGTTCCTTAACCTTAAGATACAAGCTCAATAAAGAACTAAGTGTTTAAATACTCCTCACGAGTTGATAAACGAATGATCACTGAAGAACATATAACAATACGGATGAAACAGTAAATGAATTTAATCTCAAAATGATTGCACACTGTTTTGGGGTTGGAAAATTGAATGCTCCCGCTATTTATAGTTGATGCAATTAATGACCGTTGGTGAGCTTCGTGGAATAGCCGTTTAGAGACTCGGATATGTCCGTTACTCTGGTGAAGCGTTCGTCAAGAAGTCCTCTGGTGTGACTGGTACAGCTGGAAGATTTTGTTCCGACATTCTCTTTCATTCTCTTGATTGTATCCGTTGTGAGATGGCATTTAATGCCAACTTGGAGAATATCAGAAAACGGCTTTACTTCGCTCAGACAATAGATCTCTGAGAATATCCTGTTTATGTAGGAGCATTTAATGCCTCTGACAGCTGAGATCGTTTGATTCATATTCACCGGTAACTCAAACCTAAATGATCTAAAACTCATGAATAAATCGGTTAATAGCATTTGATAATCAAGATTAATAATAAGCAGATGAAGATTTAATTCATTCGATGATTCATGAAATTCAAACACGGTGATTTTCAAATCAGTATGAAGTTGCTCGAGCAAAGGTCTAAGCTTGCTCGAGCAAGATCCTTTGAAACGAAGAAAGTATGCTTGCCCGCCGATGCTCGAGTAGAGTTTTTACCTTGCTCGAGCATGAAACTTTTCATGCTCGAGCAAGCTCTTTGGAATAAGTTAAATCATCTCTACTTCGATGTTGCTTGAGCATGATAAAATCATGCCCGGGCAACCTCATTTATACTGAAGGAAATGCCTGCTGCTCGACCTTGCTCGAGCAGCCTTTTTCCATGCTCGAGTAAACTCTTCAGCAGAGCAAAGTACTGAGGTTCCTCGATATTGCTCGAGCAAAGTGCTAAAGCAAGCTTTTGTTCCCTCAGTGAGTATGCTTTCATTAGCTGATTTTTCTCAGCAAGCAAGATGTTGCTCGAGCACACTTTTGGTTTGCTCGAGCAAGGTTCCTTCAGAACACTTCTGAATCACCTTGCACACACCATTGCTCAGGCGACCTTAAATCTTTGCTCGAGTAACATTCTGAGAACTTCATTATCAGATTTAGCCAAGATCTTTTCTTATCCCTTTTCATAATTTAGAATTGTTATCATCAAAACACAAGAGCTAACATACTTCAGTACGCGAGTCCATCTTATCTGGTTTCTGTTGCAAGACATGTGCTGGAGCACCCCAAATCCGAATATGATTCATGGTGGGCTTACACCCTTTCCACAATTCTATTGGTGTCTTTGAAACCGACTTGGACAGAGCTAAGTTCAATAGATACATAGCTGTTTCTAAGGCATATCCCCAGAATGAATCAGAAAGAGATGAATAACTGAGCATAGATCTTGTCATTTCTAAAAGGGTTCTATTTCTCCTTTTAGCAACTCCATTCTGCTGGGGTGTCCTTGGAGAAGATAATTGTGAAACTATCCCCTCTTTGGTCAAGTAAGACCTGAACTCTTTAGATAGGTATTCACCCCTTCGATCAGATCAAAGAGTCTTAATTTGAAGACCAAGATGCTTTTCTGCCTCAGCCTTGAACTCTTGGAATTTTCCAAAAGCTTCAGACTTGTGACGCATCAAGTACACATGTCCAAATCTAGAGTAATCATCAGTAAATGTGACGAAATACTGATACCCGCCTCTGGCTTGGACATTTATTGGTCCACATACATCAGTATGTCCCAATTCCAGCTGAAGTGTGGCACCCGATCCTCTCTTTCTCTTGTCCTTGAAAGATCTCTTGGTCATTTTACCCTCTAAACAAGATTCACATATTGGTATCGGTTCAAAGTTCATGGATTTTAAAATCCCACTTTTGACCAAACCTTGTATCTGTTAGAGTTAATATGACCTAATCTCAAATGCCAAAGATAAGTTTCATTGGAAACTTTTCTTTTCTTTGATGAATTAATATGCTCAACATCTTTTAATTCAACATGATTAACTTCACGAGGAATAGGATTAAGGAAATAAAGACCATTAAACTTTACACGAGAACAAATAAAAGAAGATGAACTTCTTATTGAAACCGAGGAATTAAACCGAACGGTCAAACCATGTTTATCCAAACAACTAACGTAAATTAAATTCCTCTTAAAATCTGGAATAAATAAATAGCCTTCTAAAACCAAAGTTCTGCAATTATCAAAAGATAAAATAACTTGTCCCATCGCTAGTGCGAACACAAGCTCCCCATTTCCAAGCTTCAAATCTCTTTGTCCTTTACTTACAGCAAGCTATGTTTGAACCACTCGCAAAGAGTAACAAACATGGTTGGTAGTGGCTCTTGAATCAACGATCCATTTATCATTGTGATTCTCCACTAAACAGCCTCAATCACATGTAAATTACCCATACCGGTTTATTCATACGTGGGCAATTTTTCTTCCAATGCCCCTTTTGTCCGCACTTGAAGCACTTGTCTTTTGGTCGCTTCATTGCAACTGTTTTGGCAACTCGGAGTACCCGATTTCTTATTTTTCTTGTTCTTGTTCTTTCCATTGGGTTTCGCCTTAGGTTTCACAGAACTTTCACCAGCAAAAAATGCACTTCCCTGCTTGACTTGAGACTGTTCAGCACTCTCAAGCTCGTGCATTAGTTGAGTGAGGTCAAGATTCATCTTTTTCATATTATAATTCATCTTGAATTGATTGAAGTATTCAGCGGTGATTGTAAGAGAAGGTCAACTTTTACTTCTTGTTCAAACTTGACACCATGGTCATGCCTTCTTGAAGTTTGCTATCATTGTTAGACAATGATCCCAAGACACTTCCTCCGGTTATCACCTTGTCTTGGTGATCGAATTCAGCGCATTTTGCCTAGCGAGCTGCTAGACGTTGCAAACATGCCATCAAGAGTCCGGAGCATTGTTGCTCCACTCTCAATCATGCTCACTTGCTCCCGAAGGTGATTGGCGAGATCGGCCAAAATATAGCAATAACTGCCACATTCGCATTCTCCCATCTTTCCTTCTCCTACTGAAATTGAGTCCGAATTGCATCAGGCACATCTGCAACAGGCTGCGCTGGCATAGGGATAGTTAGAACAAAGTTGAGCTTTTCATATTGAAGAACAATATCCAAATTAGTTTTGCATTGTTTGTAGTTTGTACTATCCATAGGTTTTTGGCTCAAGATTGTAGCTAAAGGATTGAATGAAGACCTGGGAATGGACTGGGAAACTAAGGTTACATATGTCCCTCGCTCGTGCAACTATGCAGCAGACCACTTAGCAAAGAGTGGGTTAGATCTATACCGGGGTTCCATGAAGTCTATCACCCGTCTAAGGCTCTAGCAAGGCTTGTTAGTCAGGATTGTAATAAGGAATTTCTCCTCTTGGATGATTAGCTGAGGTTTCTTATTGTTATATATAATTAAAAAAAAATGATCATTCAATTGAATTTTTTTCCTTGTCATTTTTTTTTTTTTTAATTTTGAAGATAATGATAGTCTAACATATTTTTAAAATTTTACCTTTGTGAATTTTTAGTACTAACAAAATAGACCTAATTAGTAAATCAACGTAACTTTTAACCTATGAAAAATTAATTTTTCAGTTTTTTAATAAATCCATACTCAGGTCTTTTTTTTTTTTTTTTTTTTTTTTTTTTTTTTTTTTTTAAGATTCTACTGTAACAACCGATTTTCACATGGTGGTTTTACAAATAAAGGAGAGATATAATAAGATAATTAGAAAAAAAAACTTAGTGAAAATTACGAAGAAAAAAGTTTCTTCCGTACATTTGAGACCTAGATATATATGTTATTTAAAAATTAAAATGCCTCAAAAAGAATTTATCAAGTAAAAACTAGTTTTTGATTCGATTTTCAAGAAATAAAGAAAGAAATAATTATGTAATAAAAGATAGTGTGAAGAAGTTTATTTCCTAAAGGGTTATAGAGATAGTTTTAAAACCAAAACCTGTTTTCTTGAAAAAATCAAGAAAAATAGCTAGAAGTTAATTTTTAGCTTCAACATTCAGGGAGAAATAATACAAGTATGATAATGCCCATCAAGAAACAAGCTCTCATGTGGTGCAGAGTAAAACTAAACCAATTGGAAGAAGTGGTCTCGCACTTGACTTTGTGTGCTACTGTTTTAGAGTTGAAATGTCCATCTGATAGTTACAATTTAATATTGTAAAAAATGTTTTGCTAAATGTGTGTATTTCGTTTTTCAAAAAAATAAAATAAAATAAAAAGAAGCTACCCAAATTTTTGATGAAGGTATTAATGGAATTTTCCTTATCTTAAAATCACATAAAAGTGTTTAAATTAACTATTAAACATATCATAACAAGTATAAATATTAAGCTAAATTAAAACTTTAGTAGGATAGGATTAAGTTAGCAAATTATTTCCAATATGTGTTTAAAACACTTGTATTATAGTCAATTCAATTCAATTCGTACTTGTATATATATGTTTGAAACACTAGTATTGTAATAAACACAACATACAATTGTTGTGTTGATACAGCCAACACCAACAGCATGCATATACATACAACAAACACAAAATGGATTTTTCAAATTAAACTATAAAATAAATTCTCATGATTCCTATAAAGTTGTCATAGGAAATTTCCATGACCATCATTTATACCCTTGGCTTCACTTATTATCCATTTTACTCATAGGTTCCTATAAGGTTGTCATGAGAATATATAACCAAGATATTGGTTCATTTATTGACAAATGAATAGAATCATAATATGTTATAGGATAGGATTTTAAGCCAAAGGAAAACGAACATGGAACCCAAAGCAAAACGTACAAGTATATATATATGAAAGGATATATATATATATATATATATATATATATTTCAATCATCAAAACCGAAGATCCGAAGCAACTACATACAGTATCTTATATTCAATGTTAAGTGACTTTGCAAAAAGTAAATCGTGCAAAATGAGAAGAAGAAATATAATATATATTTATTCAATCACAAAAACAAAACCAAGACACTCATTTATCAGCATACATATTCAACAACTAAGGCTAGTCTAAATCATGCAAAATCATATTATATGAAGGAAACAACTTTCTCACATAGGAAGGTGTTGGATATGATTAGTTTTGATGATGTCTTATATATATCCAGAGCAAAAAGTTTGCATACTACATTTATCTTCTACTGTGACTAATCCTTACATGTTAATGTAGATATGAAGTTTGAACAATGAAGAATGATCAAGAGAGGAGATTTAAGAAAGGAGAATATCAATATTGAAGTCTCTATGATCAAATGGAAGTTGGAACGGCTCAATTCGGAGTTAAAATAAACAAATTCAAGCTTCCCGATGAATAGGAGTTGCTACAGCTCAATTGCTCCTTCCTGCGCATAAATTTCAGTCATTCTCGAGAATGGCATTGTGATTCTCGAGAATGATATGGTGATTCTCGAGAATGGTATTGTAATTCTCGAGAATGGTCGTGTTTTAGCAACAATCTGTTTCATGTTTCACTCGGGTGAGCTCTGGTAATTCGATGATATCTCCCAAACTAGAGATCTGATTGTGGTGAAACTAGTGACATATGAAAATAGATTTCCAATGTGTCATTTTGAAGTAAAATTCAAGTCCAAATGATGTCATATGAAGGAGCTATGAGTTTTATAAAATGATAGTGAAATCAACGTCACATAGCAGACCAAGCTTCAGTATTTTGAGTGTATCTCACAAACGACAAATCCAAATAAGCTAAAACCAGTTCCATTTGAAACTAGACTCACATACCTTTCTAAAAACATCAAGAGCACGAAAAAAAAAGATCAATTGAAGGAGATATGATGTTTTTAAGTTGAAAGTTAGTTCAGGATGCTGCAAAAAATGTTGGTCAAGAACAACCTTCATTCATTTGATGATAACGGACGAACTACAATGAGTTTGGAATTGATTCTTCTTGCATGGAAAGAAGGATTTAAAGAGTTCAAGTATTTGAATCATAATTGACTCACTTGCATCTCCATGTGTAATTGATTCTCGAGAATGGATCAAGGATTCTCGATCCATTCTCAAGAATGGTATGTGACAGAATCAACATCGCAGGCTTCTCTGAATGACTCTTCTTCGCCTACATCAGTTCTCATCTGATATGATTCTTGAGAATGAGTAAGAGATTCTTGAGAATGGTACTCGAGAATAGGTAAGTCAATTCTCGAGAACGATTTGACAGACTCACAACGGTATGCTTCTCAGGTATGATTCCCGAGAATGGCCTTTTAATTCTTGAGTATGTATGCAGCTGCACTCTTAAATTATCCATCTTCCATCAGAGCAATTCTCGAGAGTAGATAAGTATCTCGAGAATGGGTAGGTGATTCTCGAAAATGCGTAAGTTAATTCTTGAGAATGCGCGGTAAAAATTCGATGATCTTATTATTCTCCAATAGTTACACTTTGTTGATTCTCGAGAATAGCAACATGATTCTCGAGTATTGACGAAGAGTTGCATTTACAAAGGATTCCAGTTTAAGGAATTCTTGAGAATGACTGAAGCAATTCTCGAGAATGAATTCTTCTCAATTCTATGATTTTCCAGTGTCGCTAGTCGATTTCATAAAATCAATGGGTCATTATTTATTATCTATTAATCGTATATGAACTTATTTATATCATGCTTAATCATCTTTTTGATTGAGTTTCAGTTGATTAATCGTGTTAATATGAGTGTTTGAACGAAAGGCAATCTGACGTGGCATATGCATTAAATGCTCATTCAGAAAAGGAGAGCTACAATCGGAATAAGATTTTCATTGCAGTCGAAGACATTCTTTCGAGGAATACCTATTCCAGCTATTACTCTGAATCACTCTCTGCACAAGTACATTCAACGACAAAGCATTTATGAAGCAACGGTCGATTAACTTCAACGGAAGTCATTTGTGCCTAATGGAAATATGAAGAGACACAACGGCTACTTTACAAAGCTTACAACGGTCATTAAGGACGATCAACTATAAAAGGAGAAGGATTCAAAATGGACAGGGATATATGAGCTTGCACTGTCGAAATGCTGATATTCTGAATCCAACCCTTATCTCATATACTCTCTGTTTCACAATGTTTATGTAGTTTTCAGTAGAGAGTGTGATAATCGATTATGTACCTCAGTGATTATTATTCATCTCTTTGTGAGAGAGTCAAAACACTTATTTGATTTTTTGTTTAGTGATCAAATCTCAAGGTTGTGGAACCTTTGAGTGTGGGTTTACAATTACAACTTGAAAGGGGGAGTGAGTCCTAGTGTGAAAGGATCATCCTGAGTATAGAGTGTGTAATTGTATCCTTACAGTGTGTAAGGGGAAGTATCTCAGAAAGAGATTGTAAAGGCTGCACAAGTGCCCGACTAAACTTGTGAGGTTGTAAAGGCTTTTCTTTTGTGCCTGGTTAAACAAGGAGATAGTGGATTGAAAATATCCAGCGGAGCTTGGGGACTGGACGTAGGTCAAGGATTGGGCCGAACCAGGATAAATCATAGTTTGCATATTCTCTTCCCTAAACTCTTATATTTCCAGCATATATGTTTGAATGATTGACTATTGCTTTATAAAGTATTCTTGTCATACGAATTGATTTCAGTAAGTTGCAAAAAGATTTTCAAAGTTCCCAAAGTTTTATCGAACACCCAATTCACCCCCTCTTGGGTGATAGTCAGGTCTAACAGAAGGCATACGCAAGATTTATAGTACCGAATAGAAATCACGAGAAAGAACGAGATGACAGTTTTGGGGATTAAAAAAGAATTATGCGATGTAACAATGGATTTCTATTGACATAGGGATTAGGATTACCTTGTTCTTGGGAAATTCCCACGATCTACTCATTAAAATAGATTAATACATTAGTGGTATTAGAATTACCTCGTTCATGGGAAATTTCCATGATCTACCCATTTTTCCTTTTTGGTTTTACTAGACTTGACAAAAAAAAAAATAGAACAATAAGTTTGACCTCGCGTCAAGGTAATAACGTCAAGCAATAGTAATTAGAAGAGACAAAAACATGAATAGTTGATAGTTGAAAGAATATTACGTGTGGAGCTATATCAAATCTAACAAAGCAAGAAGATCAAGTTAACAATCAACAAAGGTCAAGTAATCGGAAGAAGTTATATATAAAAGACTTTGATAGTTAATATGCCAAACTTGTCGGCTTTGTTTTCAAATTAAATGACATATGTGTCATAATTTCTTGATTTGTTGGATTTATATTTACATACATACGGTGGTATTAGGATTACCTGGTCCTGTTTTGTTAACCTTCTAGAAGAATAATTGACGCAGAGGAAGAATAGAGAAAGTAGTAAAGGATAAGAAGAGTATTGAGCATTTGCTAGGGTTAGGTGGCTAGACCTCAGTTTATAATTAAAAATTAGGATTTAGCTCGGGTTGGGCTCTTTAACTATCACCCATTAATAAATTATAAAGCAATACAAATATTATTAAATTCTAAATTTTATTATTACTAATTATTGTTATTATTATTATTATTCTAAAGTATTACATTCTACCCTCCTTAAAACAAGTTTCATCCTCGAAACTGAAATAAAATTCACATGTTAATAATAATCACATAACAAGTCACAAAATAATTTCAAATATACAATTATTTGAATTTCAAAGAAATAAATCATTTCTATAAGACAAGGAAATAACCCATCACTACCCATCTCTCATGTTTTAATTATTATTATTATTACTATTTTACTCATTTATTTACTTAACTTTGAGATCTTTGATCCTTGAGTTAGTATCAAAAGCAAACCCAAGTTGAACACGGGCACTGATACCATTTTGTAACACCCCTAAATTTCTAACAATTATAATAAAATAAAATTGTAATAATCTTTATGAGTCATTACTGAAATTTGAAATAACTAAGCTTGGGAAGTGTTACCGCCACACTTGTACTAGGACAAGGGCAAGGCTACCTTATTACATTAACATAAATCCGAACTCAAATAAATGTGATTTATTTAGAATTTTTTTTTAAAAAAAAACTAGCTAGATGTCTTGAACGTTCTTCCTCACTTCTCACCCTTGCTAGCCCCAACCTTTGCACCTGTTTTTCGAAATTCTTCTCCCCGAGGGATCATCGTGACCCATGAACACAAAAATCAGAAAAGTTTGGTAATCCTAATAAAACACAATTTAAATGGCTCAAATATATTAATCAAAGCAAATATGTATAATCACATGTTAATTGCATCAAACATTATTCATTATATTTTCAAATTTATTTAGACCTGGGAAACCCTGCCAGTCTATTTAGTGTGAAGAGAACCATGGTAGACCCGGGAAACCCTACCAGTCTATCCTATGACCCGGGAAACCCTGCCAGTCACAATTAATCAAATTGGCCATAAAACATTTCTTCCTAGTGTGCACACCTCTTCCCAAAGTTGCTACTAGTGTCCCAGGAAACCCTGCCAGACACCACTTTGGGAAGAACAGATATCATCGGTTCACATCAAATAATATATCAAAGGCATAAAGCCCGAGGGTTGTGTTTATCACTCTAGGAGATACCATCCCAAAGCTATCTTCCCACCATTATTTCATTACAATCACACACAAACAGGAAACATTCAATCTTGTCACCATTATCTTACTTAAAAATATTTTCATTGAATATATCAGTTGCTTAAGGGCATCATAACTTTCCAAACTCTTCAGGAGTATAGTAATTCAAATATTCGATATTAGATCCAAATCAATTTCATTATTATAATTCAAATATCTATCTAAGTAAAGTTCAAATCCAATTATCATTCAAATCATCATAAGTTACGTGGTATCAATATCATAATCTCCACAATTATTCGTAAGACTCATATCGCACACATATATCACATCAAACAAAATTTCCTATTAAGCCAACCCTTGACTCTCTAGGGATTACATATAATATAAAACAACCCTATGATATATTTGGATCGTAATTACCCTTTACCCTATCCAAATTCATATAAAAGTAACCTAAGACTTCTAGGAATTAGGATTACATATAATATATTTCATATATAACAAACACATGATATATTTAGGATCATAATCACCTATAAAGATTCATATAAAATTAACCTAAAGCTCATCGGGATTAGGATTACCTGGTCTCCGTCTTTGCTAACCTCCTAGAAGAATAATTGATGCAAAGAAAGAATAGAGGAAGTAGTAGAAGAGAATAGTATAAGAGAAGAAGAGTATTCAGGGTTAAGCCAGACCTCTATTTATAACTTGAAATTAGGGTTTAGATTTGGGCTCTTTTACTATTGCAACCTCATTAATAGGGTATATTAAATTAAATCAATTAATCATGATGTGAATTTAATGTGACTTGGTTGACAAGTAGTGGACTTATTACCTAAAACAATCATGCTGTGAATTTAATGTGACTTGGTTGACAAGTAGTGGACTTATTACTTAAAACCTCTTTCTTAATGCATAAGCTAAAAATTCCCAAGGCAATTAGGACTAGGAGTTTTGGCCCACCAAGGCTCTAAAAAAAATGGCTATTACTATTAATAATAATCGGGGTATTACAACTTTGGACTCGGCTTGCCTTTCCTTCCAAATCTCATTACCCCCTTCATCGGTGATACTCTTAAGAATCTTTTTCTTTAGTCTCAAATTCTATTGGCCGTCGTCGTTGATCTGCATAAGACTTTTGCCAATCCTAGTTGTTTTAATCTTTTCTTGAATTACCTTCACTTGTTCCATTGATTCTTGAATCATATCTAGACCCACAATGCCAGCTTCTCGAAAGTCATTCCAATATAATGGGCTTCTACACTTCCTACCGTATAGTGCCTCATAAGGTGCCATGTCGATGCTCTCATAGTAGTTGTTGTTGTAAGAGAACTCGACTAAAGGTAAACACTTATCCCATGACTGATTGAATTCCAACGCATAGGCTCATAACATGTTCTCAAGAGTTTGAATCGTCCTCTCCATCTGTCCATCTGTAGCAGGGTGAAAGGCCATACTATATTTGAGTTGGGTTCCAAAAGCTTGTTGAACCTTGATCCAAAAGTTTCATAAAAACCTCGTATCTCTATTAGAGACTATGTCCTTTGGGACTCCATGCAACCTCACTATTTCTCGCACGTAGGCATCAGCCAACTGGTGCAAACTCCATGTGTTTTTCATCACAATAAATCTTGCAGTCTTAGTCAACCTATCAACTATGACCTAGATAGCATTCTTATCCCCTCTAGTCAGAGGTAAGCCTGTGACAAAATCCATAGAAATCAACTCCCATTTCTCTCTCGATACTTCCAATGATTATAGCACTCTTGCAGGTTGTTTGTGTTCGATCTTCACCTTTTGACAAGTTAGAAACCTTGCCACAAATTAGGCTATTTCTTTCTTCATCCCATGCCACCAAAAACTCTTCTTTAGATCTTTGTACTTTTTCACTCCTCCTTGATGAATTGAATAGGGTGTATTATGAGCTTCCTCTTTATACTTTCATTGTCAGGCACGCATAATCTACCCTTGAACTTCATTGTGCCTCCTTCATCGATTTCAAAGTCTATAGCTTCTCCTTGGCCTTTCTTCTCCTTAATTCCTTGTAACAAAGAATCAGATACTTGCGCTTCGCGAATCTCAACAAAGATAGTTGGTTGAATAGTGAGAGAATTAAGCCTGACTTTTACCTCTGCGTGTAAAGGTACTTCAATTTCCAACCTCCTGAACTCTTCACATAATTCATTAGGTATCACAAAAGCATTAAGGGTATGTCTTGATTTCCTACTAAGTGCATCGGCCACTACATTGGCCTTGCCTTCATGGTATTGGATTTCAAGATCATAATCCTTAATTAGTTCTTGCCACCTCCTTTGCCTCATGTTAAGTTCATTCTGGGTGAAGATATACTTCAAGCTCTTATGATCCGTGAACACCTTACAAGCCGAACCATATAAATAATGTCTCCATATTTTTAGAGCAAAAACCAAAGCAGCCAACTCCAAATCATAGGTGGGATAATTCTCTTCATACGGCTTCAACTGCCTTGAGGCATTGACAGAGATTTGCCGTAATCTCTCAAAATAACCAGATTAGAAAAGGATTTGTAGTATAATGTAACCTGGGTTGTTTCCCAACGAATTTGCAGTCAATTTAATTTGAACAGCAATAAAACAGAAACAGTAAAATCGGGGGTTTTTGATTCAGAAGAGATTGAAAACGGAAATATGCAGAAACAAAACGAAATAACACTGATTAAATAGAAAAAAGAGGATTAAGGGATTAACCCGGATTCGGATTCCACCACTTCCCTTCCCGACGAAAACAGATTTATAACCGAACTCGTGATCGACTTTGGACAAATCGAAATCTCTACGTTTGTCGAAATTCCCTCAACCGAACAATCGTTCAGAATTTGTTCGAATCGTGGCGCACCTCGTACGATCGCACAGTGATACTTTAACCTAGTCTGAACTACGTCCTTGGGAAATGTCGATCTGGGTTATTAATCGAAAACCCAATCCAAATCCAAAAATCGAATTCGATTAAAGAATGCAGAAACGAGTTAGACGGTTACCGATTAAGCGCGAATCCTCCGGATAGTAGATGGAATCCTCATCGTTGGGTTAATCTCGAAATTTAGCCGAACATAATTAAGAAAGACGAAAAATGATGAAGAACGCGAAGAACACGAAGAACATTGCGAGAGAATTTGAAAACTACTACTTTGATCCACTGAAATCTAAAAACGTGAATGAGAATGTGTTTGTGGGTGCTGCCTCACTTAACCTAAAATGGCAAAACGAAATGGGGCTCCAATCCACAATTCAGGCCCAAAATGGAAAATAAAATAAAATGGGCTTTAATTACAAAATTCGAGCCCAAAAATACATATGACTTCGGCTCCAAAATCGACCACCCTCTTATTCGAATTTGCTCTCATGTCTTGATAAAAATTGTAGCTCTCTGAATCATCTAAAATATGAGACAAAAATGAGGCAAATCCGATGTCTGGTTCAAGAGTTATGGTAAAAATGGTGAAGCAATATAAAACGGAATTTATTATTAAATAATGGCTAAAATATAATAAAAGGCCCAAAGCCTAAATAAGTATAAAAGCCATTATTTATTAGCTAAAGAGTCCTAAATTATAAATCAAGACACAAAAATTAGTGTATGAAATATTCAATTATTAGGCATACGATATCACCTTCCCATGTTGCATCAGAACACACCTAAGTCCATTTTTGGATGAATCGCTGTAGATCTCAAATCCACTCTTTCCCGATGGCAATGTCAATATTGAAGCTGTAGTAAGTCGTTTCTTGAGTTCTTGAAAAGAGACCTCACAAAATTCATCCCAGTGAAACTTCATTGTTTTACATATTAACCTTGTTATTGGCTGAGCTACCTTCGAGAAATCCTTCACAAACCTCTTATAATAACCCACCAAACTGAGAAAAAACCTGACTTCCGCAATATTCGTTGGCCTAGCCATGTAGCGGTAACTTCAATCTTTGCTGGATCAATAGAAACTCCTTCTTGAGATATTACATGACCTAAAAAGGCAACTCTCTCCATCCAGAACTCACATTTTGAGATTTTTACATACCATTTCTTCTCTCTTAGAATATCCAACACAATCCTCAGATGTTGTTCATGCTCTTCCCTCGTCGTGGAATACACCAAAATATTGTCTATGAACACCACCACGAATTGATCCAAGTATTGCTTGAAGGTTCTATTCATCTGGTCCATAAAAGCTGTCGGTACATTCGTTAAGCCAAAAGGCATGACTGTAAACTCATAGTGCCCATATCGAGTACGAAAGGCCGTCTTTGGGATGCCGTCTTCCTTGATTCGCACTTGATGATATCTAGTTCTCAAATTGATCTTTGAGAACATACCTGCCCCTTTCAATTGATCAAACAATTCTTCGATCCTTGGCAATGGGTACTTTTTCTTTATAGTCACCATGTTCAATTCTCTGTAATCAATACATAGCCTCATACTCCTGTCTTTCTTTCACACAAACAAAACTGGAGCTCCCCACAGCGAAACACTCGGTCTTATGTACCCCTTGTTCAACAACTCTTCAAGTTGGGTTTTTAACTCCTGCAGTTCTGCCGAAGCCATCCTATATGGAGCTTTTGCTATCGGAGTAGTGATGGGCATAAGATCGAAAGCAAACTCAACTTTTCTAATAGGTGGCATACTAGGAATCTCTTTGGGAAAAACATCGAGATGCTCTCTGACCACGGGTATTTGCTCAATCTTCTCCTAGAGAGTTAGGTCACGCACGTTGCACAAATAAGCTGGGTATCCCTTGATAAGGAGACTCTTAATAGTCATAGCAGAGACTATCTGAATGGAAGGTTTGGGTACAACACCTTTATAAGAGAGGTATTTCCCTTTTGGTGTCTTAAATGATATCGCTTGCTCCCTACAATCTAGCTTAGCCCTATACTTTCTAAGCTAATCCATTCCCAAAATAATGTTGAAGTCAGCCAAGTCGAACTAGACTAGGTCAACTGGTAGGTCAGAACCAGCTATAGTAATCGGAATGTTTTCATAAACATTGGAGTAAGGGATAACAGCTCTAGAGGGTAAATTAATGTTGGTTAAGAAGGTCGAAGATGGTACCATTCTCGTTTTCTCAACAAAAGAAGATGAGATGATAGGGAGCGATGCACCGGTGTCGAACAAAATATAAGCAGGCACAGACTGGAGTAAGAAGGTATCTGTAATAACATTTGGGTTTGTTTCGGCTTCAAAAATGGTTCATGACATAGATCCTTCCTTGATTCCCTGCGGTTTGATTCACAGCAGCATTCTGACCAGTTGCTCGATTTGCTCCAGCTCCATTGTTGAGGTTTCTAGTAGTGGCATATTGTCGGTTCCCTCTACTTCCATTCTGAAAGTTTTGTTGGTAGCGCGGCGGATTGTCATTGTTCCTACCCCCTTGGTTATTGTTCTCATTTCGTCCTCCATGTGGTTTTGGTTGTCCTCCTTGAGAGCCTGTTTGTGGATTAAATCCCCTAACAGTACACCAGTTAGCCTTGTGACCCTTGCCAGCATATTGAAAACAAGTTATAAGTTCTTCATTGCACTTCCTCCTTGGGTGTGCCTCCTTGCCACATCCTTTACAAGACTATGATCTTGTTCCTTGAGCTTGGATCTTGAGTTGATTCTCACCATAATTACCTCTATCACCATACTTTTGTCCTTGTGGTTGTTTGGCACCCCAGTTCTTGTCCTTGTTATCATAGCGAGGCTTCTTGTCACCACTAGCTTGTTGAGGACCACTGCCGAACTTCTTTCTCTTTTTCCTCTCCATGACTTCCTCTTCAGTTTGCAAGATGTCAAAAACATTCAAAGCTCATTCATAAGCTTCCTAGAAGGTCTGCAGTGGTATACCTCCTAAGGACTTCTGAATTTTGAATTCAGCCCTTTTTCATACTTCCATGCCTTGTCCTTCTCTGTAGGAATGAGATTCGAAGCAAAATGCGAGAGCTCAATGAAGTCAGTGTACTCTTGCACTGTCATTTTCCCCGTCATCTTGAACCTTGCAAATTCCTCCTATTTCTGCCACTTTATTGCGTCGGGGTAGAATCTATTGCGAATCCGTTCCTTGAAAGTTCCCAATCAAATCCTTCTATAATAATAATAATAACAAGGGTGAAGGAGCGACAATACACACGGGCTTTTCCCCCAGGAGTGCCCAGCACCACGAGCTTTTTTTGGGAGCAAAAATACACATGAGCTTTCAAAACTGGAGCAAATTTACCATCACCGTTACCTTCTGTTAACAGATGTTAACTACAGTCTAAAAATACCAAAATACCCCCGCCACCCAAAAGAATGCTTTATTCCTGGTTGAGTCGCACCAAGATTAATGCCAGAACATAAAGCTAAAAAACGAGCCTTTGCCAACACCTAGATATGACCTTTGAGAAGCTTATGAAACACTCCCTCGTTTCTATTAAGCCATATCTGTCGACTTACTGCGGCAAACCACACACCCCACCGTATCCCCTTCACCACCACTCTGTTTATGTTCCATTCGATCCACAGACCAACTCTGTCTAAAACAATCTGGATTCAACCAGAAAATTAACCTAAGATCTGAGATTGATGCGAGATCATGAGCTATCGTGAGAGAGGGAAAGGGAAAGTGAAATAGAGAGAGAGAATGTAAACTGAGAAAATGAAATCTGAATTAATTCTTCTGTTCACTGTACAAGGAGATCGGCGACAACTTCACAAAGAACGATCCTTCGATGGTGACTCAGATCGGTGACCGTCGCCTCTGGTAGAGGTTGCTACCACCGTCGCCTTCCGCACATGAGGTTCGCCGAGAAAATCATGCCAAGTGAAGGGTCTGGCCGATTGAAGTGGGGAAGAGAGGTTGAGGGCATTGAGGGAAATTAAAAAATGTTATAATAATATTAACATTTTTTATTATTTTTAATATGGTGGTCCCCAGCAAAAACTAATAGATGTTAACGAAATGTAACGGTGATGGTAAATTTGCTCCGTTTTTGAAAGCTCATGTGTATTTCGCTCCAAAAAAAAAGCTCGTGGTGTTGGGCACTCCCGGGGAAAAGCCCGTGTGTATTTTCGCTCCTTCACCCTAATAACAATAATATAGTAATAATAAAAATTTAGAATTTAATAATGTTTGTATTTTTTTTATAATTTATTAATTGGAAATATTTAAAGAGTCCAGCCCATAGCTAAACCCTAATTTTTAATTATAAACTGAGGTCTAGCCGCCTAACCCTAGCGAACGCTCAATACTCTCTTTTCCCCTACTACTTCTTCTATCCTTTCTCTATGTCAATTATTCTTCTAGGAGGCTAACAAAACAGAGACCAGGTAATCCTAATACCACTATATGTATGTAAATATAAATCCAACGAATTAAGAAAACTGTTGGGATCTGTACACGCAGCGGATTAAAAAAAATTTTACGAATCCCGTCTGAGGATCGCTCAAGCAGCGTTTAGATTAAGGCTAAAGGAATCTGAATATTACCTATGCGCTGAAACGGTCCGCGTCTCGTTCTCTTTAAACTGGTGGGCTACCTTCTCGATCAAAGAGAAGCCGACTCTATGAATCATCCTCCTCTACTGGTATCCACACGAATAATCCCTGAACATGGCCATGGCAGCGTGCTAGCGCCTTTTTGTGTTGTTCGTCTCTCTCTATCGCTCTAGGGTTTTCTCGCGGCTTTCTGATACGCTCGATAAAAGTTTCGTCTGTTTTTCCAAACCCGATCAGCGTATTATATTGGATTAAAATATATTAATTAAATCTATCTAATAGATCTAATCGATATGTTTATTTAATCCAAATCAGCCTTCCGATTTAATTTATCTCTATAAATTAAATCGAGAAATGAAATCTATCTATTTAATTAAATATGAGATACTATATCTCAATTTAAATTAAATGGATATATGATATCTTTATTCAAAACATAAATGAGATACAATATCTCTATTTGTTTTATATATTTAATTTATCAAATAAATTAAATATAAAAAAATATTATATAATAATATTATAATCTCCATTAATAATATTAATATATATTAATTTCGAATTTAATATATATATACATATATATATATATATATATCCTAGATTAAATTCAGTATTCATTAAATCTTAGATACATCTAAGATTCAATGAATCTAGACACTTTTGCTCATGTTGCGTTATTCTTGTGTGCGACCCTGCAGGCCCACATGAGATTGGCAGTGGGCCACTACTGTACCATCCCACAAGTCGCAAGCGGCCTCTAGCAAGACATTGCGACTACCCAATTCACATGGGGATCGATGACACAATACAACCTATCGTACAACCATGTCACGTCCCTTTTGTCACGCGATAATTTGGTCAAGGATGAGGCATGGATAATGTCAACTTCCTGTTCTTGAGCATTACTTTATCGATTCTCGAGTCGTCTAATAAGTGAAATGGAAACTCCTTTCCATCATAGTATGGCCATACATTTTTTAGACTCACTCATCGAGGGGCCCAGTATTATCACTCTACAAATGTGAGGGACAAATTCCATCTTGACCATTCACATTCCTCCGCATGAAAACCATTATCCCGATTCCAGCCTTTATCATCACCCGGTCAAAGGTGAATTTTGACTAGGTTAAAGACCAGTGACTCATCATGTAGGAATCCATGATGATCTCAGGTCATAGGGCGTTGTGACGCGGTTATACATGAGAAAAGCTTATGACTTAATCCATGCAGCTTTCTCATAGTGGGTTGGTCCAAAGACCTTGTATTCTTACACCGCCTTGCCCATGACTTTGATTCGTATCTCCATACCTCATCAAAGTCATATCGGGTCTTAACTCATCTTCACTCCGCGTAGATGACCGACTAGGAACATTTAGGATAATCTATAAGATATATCCATGGATACAGTTATCAATATAAACATGCAAATGAAATGACAACTTAAAAGAGAATACTTTAAATCACATAAATGTCTAAAGTACAATGACTTGCCCCTAGGGCATAATTTCCAACAAAAACATGACACATACGTCTTTTAATTTGAAAACAAAGCCGACAAATTTGGCATATTAACTATCAAAGTCTTTTATATATCACTCCTTCCGATTACTTGACCTTTGTTGATTGTTAACTTGATCTTCTTGCTTTGTTAGAATTGATATAGCTCCACACGTTGTAATATTCTTTCAACTATCAACTATTCATGTTTTTGTGTCTTCTAATTACTACTGCTTGACATTATTACTTTGACGCGATGTCAAATTTATTGTTCTATTTTTTTGTCAAGTCTAGTAAAGCCAAAAATGGATAATAAGTAGATCGTGGGAATTTCCCATGAACGAGGTAATCCTAATACCACTAATGTATTTTAATGAGTAGATTGTGGGAATTTCCCATGAACGAGGTAATCCTAATACCACTAATACCACTAATGTATTTTAATGAGTAGATCATGGGAATTTCCCATGAACAAGGTAATCCTAATACCACTAATGTATTAATGTATTTTAATGAGTAGATCGTGGGAATTTCTCATGAATGAGGTAATCCTAATCCCTAGGTTAATAGAAATTCATTACTATATGGCATCATTCTTTTTAAATCCCCAAAATTTGTCGTCTCGTTCTTTCTCCTAATTTCCATTTGGTACCATAAATCTTGCGCATGCCTTCCTCTGTGAGAAAATTGTTTCCTTCATACGATATAATTCTGCATGATTTAGACTAGCCTTAGTTATTGAGTATGTATGCTACTAAATGAGTGTCTCGGTTTTGTTTTTGTGATTGAATACATATATATTATATTTCTTTTTCTCGTTTTGTGTAATTTTTTTTTTGCAAAGTCATTTAACATTGAATATACGATACTCTACGTAGTTGCTTTGGGTCTTCGGTTTTGATGATTGAAATATATATATATATATATATATAATACCCGTACGCTTTTTTCGGGTTCTATATTCGTTTTCTTTTGGCTTAAAATCCTATCCTACATCTAACTTAATCCAAGCTGGAATCGACTCTTTTTGGGGGCTTTCGTAGCTTCACTCGTGAGACATGCTCTCATGCTTTCAGGCGGTTGGATTTAGCTTCTTTTTAAGAGCCGGAGCAATGGCTAGTCTCTTTCGGGCTAACCTTACCGACTCATGATTGTCAAAGATCATGTCAAGTGCGTTAACATATTATGATTATATTCATTCATCAATAAATGAACCAATATCTCGGTTATATATTCTCATGACAATCTTATAGGAACCCATGAGTAAAATGGATAATGAGTAGAGCCAGAGGTTTAAATGATGGTCATGGATATTTCTTATGACAACCTTATAGGAACTCATGAGAATTTATTTTATAGTTTAATTTGAAAAATCCATTTTGTGTGTGTTTATATATATGCATGTTGTTGGTGTTGGTTGTATCAACACAACAATTGTATGTTGTGTTGATTACAATACAAGTGTTTCAAACATATGTGTAAAAGTACGAATTGAATTGAATTGATTACAATACAAGTGTTTCAAACATATATGTATAAGTATGAATTGAATTAAATTGATTACAATGCAAGTGTTTCAAACACATATTGGAAACAACTTGGGAATTTATTATATGTGTATTTAAAATAATTTAACAGTGGGAGGATATCTTTGGGATGGTACCTCCTAAAGTGATGAACACAACCCTTAGGCTTTATGCTTCCGATATATTATGTGATGTGAACCGATAGTATCCTTTCTTCCCAAAGTGGTGTCTGGCAGGTTTTTCGGGACACTAGTAGCAACTTTGGGAAGAGGTGTGCACACTAGGAAGAAATATTTTATGGCCAATTTGATGATTTGTGACTGACAGGTTTCCAGGTCATAGGGTAGACTGACAGGATATCCAGGTCTACCATGGTTCTCTTCCCACTAAATAGATCAAGCGGGCTTTCTCGGGTCTAAATAAATTTAAAAAGATAATGAATAATGTGATAAGTTAGCCTTGCACTTGTCTCAGTACAAATACCGCGGTAACACTTCCCAAAGTTGTTTATTTCAAATTTCAGTAATTATTTATAAAAAATCATTATAGTTTTATACTATTAAAATTGTTAGAAATTTGTGGGTGTTACAAAATGGTATCGAGCTTCACACCAACATAAATCTGAACTTAAATCAATGTGTTTTATTTAGAGCAAAGAAAATGAAAAATAAAGAATAAAAAAAACCCGGCTAGAACCACTTAATATTCTTCCTCACTTCTCTCTCGCTCGCCCCAACTTTTGACACTTGTTTCACTAAAATTCGATACCGGAAGGATCATCGTAGCCACATAAACATAAACATCAGCAAAGCTCGTAATCCTAATAAAAACAAAGATGAGATAGCTCAAATATATTAACCAAATCAAATATATAATCACATAGTAATTAAATCAAATATCTATTTCAATATTCATTATATCTATATATTCACATCGAATTAAATATTATTCATTATCCTTTAAATTTATTTAGACCCGAGAAACCTTGCCAGTCTACCCTATGACCTGGAAACCCTGCTAGTCACAAAATCATCAAATTGGCCATAAAACATTTCTTCCTAGTGTGCACACCTCTTCCCAAAGTTGCTACTAGTGTCGCGGGAAACCCTCTTGCCAGATACCACCTTGGAAAGAACGGATAACATCGGTTCACATCACATAATATATCGGAGGCATAAAGCCTAAGAGTTGTGTTCATCATTTTAGGAGGTACCATCCCAAAGCTATCCTCCCATTGTTAAATTATTTTAAACATACATATAATAAATTCTCAAATTATTGCAAATATGTGTTTGAAACACTTGTATTATAATCAATTCAATTCAATTCATACTTGTACATATATGTTTGAAACACTTGTATTGTAATCAACACCAACAGCATGCTCATATATACAACACACACAAAATAGATTTTTCAAATTAAACTATAAAACAAATCCTCATGAGTTCCTATAAGGTTGTCATAGGAAATTTCCATGACCATCATTTATACCCCGGTTCTACTCATTATCCATTTTACTCATGGGTTCCTATAAGGTTGTCATGAGATTATATAACCGAGATATTGGTTCATTTATTGACGAATGAATAGAATTATAATATGTTATAGGATAGGATTTTAAGCCAAAGAAAAACGAACATAAAACCCAGAGAAAAACGTACAAGTATTATATATATATCTATATATATATATTTCAATCATCAAAACCCAAGACCCAAAGCAACTACGTACAGTATCTTATATTCAATGTTAAGTGACTTTGTAAAAGGTAAATCGCAAGAAACGAGAAGAAGAAATATAATATATATTTATTCAATCACAAAAAAAGAAACCGAGGCACTCATTTAGCAACGCATACATACTCAATAACTAAGGCTAGTCTAAATCATGCATAATCATATCATATAAAGGAAACAACTTTCTCACAGAGGAAGGCATACACAAGATTTATAGTACCGAATGGAAATCACAAGAAAGAACAAGACGACATTTTTGGGGATTTAAAAAGAATTATGCCATGTAGCAGTGGATTTCTATTGACCTAGGGATTAGGATTACCTCGTTCATGGGAAATTCCCACGATCTACTCATTAAAATAGATTAATACATTAGTGGTATTAGAATTACCTCGTTCATGGGAAATTCCCATGATCTACTCATTATCCCTTTTTGGCTTTACTAGGCTTGACCAAAAAAAATAGAACAATAAGTTTGACATTGTGTCAAGGTAATAACGTCAAGCAATAGTAATTAGAAGAGACAAAAACATGAATAGTTGATAGTTGAAAGAATATTACAACGTGTGGATCTATATCAAATCTAACAAAGCAAGAAGATCAAGTTAACAACCAACAAAGGTCAAGTAATCAGAAGGAGTTACACATAAAAGACTTTAATAGCTAATATGCCAAACTTGTTAGCTTTGTTTTCAAATTAAAAGACGTATGTGTCATGTTTTCTTGATTCGTTGGATTTATATTTACATACATACAGTGGTATTAGGGTTTCCTAGTCCCCATTTTGCTAACCTCCTAGAAGAATAATTGACGCAGAGGAAGAATAGAGGAAGTAGTAAAGGAGAAGAGAAGTATTGAGCGTTTGCTAGGGTTAAGCGGCTATACCTCAGTTTATAATTAAAAATTAGGGTTCAGCTATGGGTTGGGCTCTTTAACTATTGCCAATTAATAAATTATAAAACAATACAAACATTATTAAATTCTAGATTTTATTATTACTAATTATTGCTATTATTATTATTATTATTATTATTATTATTATTATTATCATCATCATCATTATTATTATTATTATCATTATTATTATTCTAGGGTATTACATAAGGTTATGTCAAGTCACTCCAAAACTACATCGTTTTGAGAGTTAGGGAAATTAATTAGAGGTATTTTTGTATTTATTTTATGAATTTGACCAAAATAGCCTTCATTAATTTACCTAACTTTCCAAACGACGTAATTTTGAAGTGACTTGACATAACCTTATGTCAAGTGACATGACAAACAATAAACCCTATATGTATATACACACACAAAAATACATACATACATACAATGGCGGAGATTTAGTATGACTAGGGGGCCATCCCCCCCCCAAAAAAGAATTTTGTTTAAATTTTTTTTAAAAGAAATGTAATATAATGTAAATTTTAATTCCCCCCCCCCCCCCCCAATTTTTTTTATAACATTTTTCCTCTTTTATTTTTCCATTTGCAAGTCAACCTTTTATATCTTTGGGGCTTATAATTCAATCTTTGTTCCATGTGGTATGTTAATCTTGTCATTTTTTCCGATATTCCAATCTAATTGCCTAAGATTTTTAACTTATCAATTAAATTTACTTTTGTGGTGTATTCTTTACTATGCTTTTACCCATTCTACAATGAAGTTAATTGATTTTTCGTTCTAAACCTCAACCTCAACCTCGTAAGTAGAAGTATTTGTCTTGTAAATTTAACTCATCTCGGGAAAAAGATATCGCCAAGAAATGATGTTGTTGAATCGAGTGAAGTACAACAATACCATTATAGAGTTTTCCAGCTTTCTTTATAGTAGAGCTGCTTTATCTTCGGTGCATCATCATAGTTATAACACGAAGATAGAAAGTTTCTCTACATATGACTTTTAATTTATAAAGTTTTTTTCTTTGTAAAATTCTCTGGTCCATCAAAATATAGGGAGTAATCCTCTAATATTATTTCTTTGATTTTATCTTCTCCCTATTTTTTCTCTTCCCAACTTTTATTATAAATATGAATATTTTAAAAATGTTATATAATTATAAAATTTTTTAATTAGTTAATGAGTATAGATCCCCCCATTTTTGTTTCAAGCTCCACCCTCCATGCATGCATACATACATACATATAAAGATAATTACTTATATTAAAATGTTAAATTGAATAAAAATATTTTGCAAGTCTGTTTACTGCATTTGATTTACGTCAAAGATTCTTATAACTTTATAATTTGATGTATATTGGGAAAAAAAAAAAAAAAAACAAAACCACGGATCGTATAAAGTTATATTTGTTTGGAAATAGAAAGATAAAATCGAATCGCTTGCTTATCAATTACGCTCAAATCATTTAGTCAACCAATACATAAATGATAAAAAAGGTGTATTGTATTTGCATTTAACGTTTACAAATAATAGGAAATTCTCAGGGTTCTTTACATGGAAATTAAAGAGACAATAATTTCTAAGCATTGTTGGCGGTAGGCATTGGATACCGACATAAAGGACATAAATGACTTGTTTTTAGCCACTTTATAATGCAATTTTTGTGAAAATTATGATGAGATGGCATTATTGAGATGTCAGCTCCACCAAAATCTTCAAGACAAACACAACATTGCTCATTACTAGTACTCTTTACAAGCTCAATTGTGTTGAGCGATTGGATGACTTCTTCCGAGGCTGGAACCATGTTAATCTGTTGCGTGGACTCCTCCATACTCATTGTTTCCATCAAATTCACAAAATTCAAGAACAAAAGGTGAAGGGCAATTATCATTAAACCATCCTTGAGCTGTGGACACGATTCTTGGTATCAAAGCATCAAGATTTTGAGGATGGATTAAACGGTGGGATAGATTCGTCTCAAGTAAACTCGGTCCAATTCGAAAAAACTCTGAACATGAAATGTAATGAGAGGAAACTGGTGGTGAATAAGCCATTGTGCTCCCAACTATCTCACCCCGAACGAAAATTAAGCTCGAAACAAACACAAAGTTTGACAATAAAATTAAGTCTCCCATGATAGTAATGGCTTTGGATAGGAAGGTTTTGAAAGGCTTCAGGATGATTAGGTTGACCAGAAACATGGTAAAAATATGATTGCGGAGGGGTCCACATATTGAAGAACAAGAGGGAATATTTCAGGCTAAAAGATATGAAGAACAAGAGAGAATATACGTTACGTATTTGAGAGACGTTACAATACATATATTTATACACTATATGTTGCTTTGGTTTTAAGCCATATCCGAAAGGGTTTAAGATCAAATATGATATTTATAAGTCTTACCTCAAAAGATATTGAAAAATCAAATTTAAATATGTATTTTGTGATAAATAAATTGAGATAGAAATTTGGGTCAAGAATACCATGAAAGATTGAGATATTTAAATTATGATTAAGGTAATATAATAGAATTTATTAAAATCTTAAACAAATGTTAGTTATAACTTTTTCTTTTTTGATTTAATTATTTTTCCTGAACAAATCGTATTTCTTTTGCCAACTCTTTCGGCAAATGATTAATATATATTGATTTGAATAATGTAAAGATAATTATTTAGATGAAAATGTCAAATTGAATAAAAATATTTTATAATTCTGTTTACAGCATTTTATTTACATTTGATTTTTTTTTTTCATAACTCTATAATTTGATATAAATTAGTCAAAACATGTAAAGGATTTTGTAAAATCAAATATGTTTTGAAAACGGATAAAACCAATGCAGTTGCTTATGTCAAGTAGGTTTAATATGATCATTCAATCAAATTTTTTCCATGTCATTTTTTTAATTTTAATGTTAATAATAATAGTCTAACATAATTTTATGCCCAATGCGGCCACACGTATAGCAAAATTCTGAAGTCGCTCGTATTGCACCTTAACCCAAGCAGGGTCTTTATCTTTCCTATAGGGACCTAGAAACCTGTAACTAATGGATCATCAAGGAAAATAAGAGATCAAACCCGAACAAAACTCTGAGTTGAGTTTTCCATCAACCTTCGGATTCTCAAACATCATTGCCTCTCTGACTGCGTTACCTAACGTGTGACTACATTTTCCTGATCAAATGCCCCTACATTTCTTGATGCATCGAGACACAGTGCGGTCTTTTTTGAAGATGCCATCCCAGCCCCTCAGCCAAGTAGGCTCGTGCACAAGGTCCAGGCTAATGATAGATCTAAGGACGTTACCCTGACAGGCAAGGAGAAAATCATACCAACCGATCCAAGGCCAACAAAAGGAGGCTGTAAGATCCAACCCAGTGTAAAAATAAAAAACCTTAAGGACGAGATAGGCTTAACGTCGGACGTGCTCACCAAAGGACTTGCAGAAGTGCTGGGTGCTTCTATCACATCTGATGAGGACATGGCCTTCATGGAAGCTACGGAACGATCTGAGATGGACCACTAAACTTCCCATCAATGTTTAAATCAATATTCACTTGGAACTGCCAAGGGGCCGCATCTATTAAGTTCCGTAGTATCTCCAACCACTGTTGAGAGGATATACCGTCCTGAGACTATAGCCCTTGTGGAGATCCGTATCACAGGGGGCATACAAGCTGATAAAGTTATAAAGAAATTGGGTTATCCCAATTCGCACCGAGTGAAAGCAAGAGGATTCTCAAGAGGAATTTGGCTCATCTGGACCGCCCAGGTAAAGGTTGATGTACTGGTTAACCACAAACAGTTTATTCACACCAAGATCAGTGACCACTAGGATGCACACTACTTTCTGTTCACGACTGTGTATGGACACTTGGCAAGAGCTCTACGAGAAGAGCTATGGAAAGCCCTGCTTGACTTAGGAATTGGAGAGGAGAAGGCCTGGTTGCTCTATGGAGATTTCAGCGCAACATTGACTGGAGAGGAACGACAGGTTGGTTTGCATAGAAACCAAAAATGGTGTGACCAAATCCAAAAATTTCTCCATATGGCAAAACTGGTGGACGTGAGTTTTTAAGGCCCAAAGTTCACTTGGCAGCATAGTGATTTCATGGTCCACTTGGACTGTGCGTTTGGAAACAGAAAATGGGTGACTATGAGGCTCAATACACAGATCATGAACTTACCACGCAAGGAAGTGACCATAGGCCCATCCTAATTTTTTTTTTTTTTTTTTTTTTTTTTTTTTTTTGATAAGAAAGATGGCATAAAGCCTATATTAAAAATAAGGACTACACATACTGGGGATTCACTCCCAAACTCTCAAGTTCCACTAAGCCCCTTAACTGAACAGGGCAAGTCCCCATCCTAATTAAACCTGAAGGTGAGCAAGGCAACAAGCAAAGCCCATTTTGCTTTCTCGCGGCCTGGATATATATAAGACCTAGAGATGTTATTTAAAAATTATGAAAATTAGAAAAAAAAAAAATTCTTTAGTATATTTGAGACCTATTTTTGATCCGATTTTCAAGAAATAAAGGAAGAAATAATTATGAAATAAAAGATTTTAGGGAAAATCTCATATAAAGAACTTTAAAAATATGAAAAAGACAAAGTGATGCTCCCAATATTCATGATTCCACAGTAGAGTGAGTACCTCATTTTTTGCCTTTTGAAATTACAAAAATGGCCTTCACTTAACTAATCTATGTTAGTGTCAACGTCTCATCCAAAACGGGAGTAAATTGGATGATATTAAAATTTTTTAAACGAATGTAATCAACTACTAAATCAAAGGATGAGAGTTAGAAAAATATCACTGAAGTGTACACTGTGGATTATACTGATTCGGCCTTAACCTCTTGACCTATATACATTCAGTCCTCAAAGCGTCTTTGAGATTTTCACTATATGCCCAAGATTCAACGGGTTCTTGGCACCACAAGTATAAAGAGATATCCTCAACAAGGACACTTACCCTCTCTTACACTTTGTAATTTCACAACAACACTCAAGGTCCCACTACCTTGAGATTTTATAAAATTGAATACGATTGATAAAAACTCTCTCACACAGTAAATAGATAATCACTAAAAGCAAATGGAATATCAGAAGATATTAGAGAGAATGAATTGAGCAATAAATGAATAAATGATTTGTTGTTAGCTTTGTTTGTTACTTTTATATTGAATGTTTGGCTATTTCTAGGCCGTCACCATTAATGACCATTGTGAGAACTCAAATTTGTCCATTAGAGACAAATTGGAGCTGTTGAAGGAATAAATATTCAATCGTTTTCATCTTCACTTCAAATTTTTGATGAAGTTATTAATGGAATTTTCCTTATGTTAAAATCACTTAAAATTGTATAATTATTAAACAGATCATAAGAAGTATTATAATTAAGCTAATTCTTAAAGCTAGATTAAAAATTTAGTATGATAGGATTAAATTAGAAAATAACATTACATCATAGTAAAACCTAGCACAACCTGTCCTATAAGAACGCATAACCAAAAAAAAAAAAAAAAAAAGTGTATTGCATTTGCATTTAACGTTTACAAATAATAGGAAATTCTCAAGGTTCTTTACATAGGAAGAGACAATAATTTCTAAGCATTGTTGGCGGTAGGCATTGGATACCTACATAAAGGACATAAATGACTTGTTTTTAGCCACTTTATGATACAATTTTTGTGAAAATTATGATGACATGGCATTATTGAGATCTCAGCTTCACCAAAATCTTCAAGACAAACACAACACTGCTCATTACTAGTACTCTCTACAAGTTCGATTGTGTTGAGAGATTGGATGACTTCTTCAGAGGCAGGAACCATGTTAATCTGTTGCGTGGACTCGTCCATACTGATTCTTTCCATGAAATTCACAAAATTCATACTCATAGCAAATCTAACAGTAACATCAATAGCTAAAGGGACAGCGATCCCACCACCTTCAAGCACAGAAGGTAAAGGATAATTACCAATAAACCATTCTTGGGTTGTGGACATGATTCTTGGAATCAAAGCATCAAGGTTTTGAGCATGGATTAAACGGTGGGATAGATTCGTCCGAAGTAAACTGGGTCCAATTCGAAAAAATTCTGAACAAGAAATGTAATGAGAGGAAATTGGTGGTGAATAAGCCCTTGTGTTTCCAACTATCTCACCCGAACGAAAACTAAGCTCGAAACCAACACAAAGTTTGACAATAAAATTAAGTCTCCCTGTGTGGTGATCGCTTTGGATAGGAAGGTTTTGAAAGGCTTCAGGATGATCAGGTTGACCAGAAACACAATAAAAATATGATTGCGGAGGGGTCCACATATTGAAGAACAAGAGGGAATATTTCAGGCCAAAAGATATGAAGAACAAGAGAGAATATACGTGACGTATTTGAGAGACGTTACAATGCATATATTTATACACTGGATGTTGCTTTTGTTTTAAGCCATCCGAAGTCAAATATGATATTTATAAATATTATGTGAATTAGGTTCAATACGATCATTCAATCGAACTTTTTTCCATGTCATTTTTTTAATTTTAATGATAATGATAGTCTAAGATATTTTTAAAATCTTACTTTTGTAAATTTTTGTTACGAACAAAATAGACCTAATTAGTAAATCAACCTAACTTTTAACCTGTGAAAAATTAAATTTTCAGTTTCTTAATACTAATAAATATATACTCAGGTCAATTTTTTTAAAAAAATTATTCTAACTGTAATATCCAATTTTCGTGGTGGTTTTTATAAATAAAGGGGAGATATAATAAGATAATTAGGAAAAAAATTATGAAAATTAGGGAAAAAAAAGTTCCATGACGGGGGATTACATAGGAAATTGTATTGATTTATAGGAATCAGCGATTTGTAGGGATTATGAATAATCTTCATTAATAGTCATTATTAGTCATTATGAGCCATTACTATTGAGGCTTTCTTATCTTCTATATATATGTAAGTTACATATATATAGAAGATAAGAGAGCCTCAATAGTAATGGCTCATAATGACTATTAATGAAGATTATTCCTAATCTCTACAAATCTGTGATTCCTATAAATCAGAATACAATTTCCTATGTAATCCCTGTCACCTTTAGTATATTTTAGAACTAGATAAGTTATTTGAAAATTAAAATTCCTAAAAAAGAATTTATGAAGTAAAAACTAGTTTTTGATTCGATTTTCAAGAAATAAAGAAAGAAATAATTATGAAATAAAAGATTCTATGAAGAAGTTTATTTGTTTTGTTAAATGTGTCCTTCTTTATTCAGTTTTTTGAAAAAATAATAAAAAGAAATAACCCAATATTTTGAAAAAGTTATTAACCTTTTTTTTTTTTTTTTTTTAACGTAAGAGTCACTTAAATTTGTTTATATTTACTAAAATTTTTAAAGAGATAAGTAGTACATTTTTTTTGGGTCGAAAATACTGCTTCTCTATTAAGATAAAAAGGAGTAAGATCCTTACATCCACGAGTCACGAGCAAAGTGAAAACAAAACAAAGACAGACCATGAAAGCAACATACTAGTAAGAAATAACAGAAAGTCCAGTAGGAAGGAAAATAAATATCATTAGAACGACCGCAAGCCTCCTCAGCAACCAAAGTCAGAAGACTCGACAGGTAATACCTATAGCCGCAGAACCAGTGTGAGCCGAATTAGATTACCTGTATGAGGGAATCGCCAGGAAGCAGCAGACGGAGGGGCATTTTCATTTTCGGAGGGAATTGCTGGAGCTTCATTTGCACACATATTTGCACACTCAACGCCAGAATCAATCAGAACCGTTACACATAACGCATGAAAAAGGAAGAAGAAAAAGAATCGGAAGGAGTAGGATAGTAGGTGCGTGAAACAGAAGAGAAGAAAAACCTACGCCCAGAGAGATGGTAGTAGCGTCCTTCAACAGTTTAAATATTTTTGGCCATGAAGGAGCAATTTTACAGTACGTTTATAAAATACAATTTTAAATATTTGTTTTGGCCTCAGGGAAGTCCCTATATATATATATATAATTGAATGGATTATAAAGGAAAAAATTGCTTTCCTAGGATGCTCGGTTCGTCATCACTCATCCTGGAAAATACGGAGAGAATATTATTCATGAGATTTTATTTATTTTTCCCTTGGTATTCAAATATTCCTACCAACAAATGTAAATTTATCACGGGCTTAAGATTTTTCTGAAATTTTTTTTTATCAAATACACATCCCTTGCGTTGAAGGATAGATTGGCAATTTTTAATGGTGTTAACTAATATATTTTACCATGTAGGACAACTATTTGATGACTCAAACTAAATTATATATGATAAGGATTAAATTATAAAACTAAACCAATTGGAAGATGTGGCCTAGCACTTGACTCTGTGTGCTACTGATTTAGAGTTGAAATGTCCATCTAATAGTTTCAATTTAAAATTGTAACAAATGTTTTGCTAAATGTGTGTCTTTCTTTTTTGGAAAAAAATAAAAAGAAGCTACCCAAATTTTTGATGAAGTTATTAATGGAATTTTCCTTATGTTAAAATCACTTAAAATTGTTTAAATTTACCAAAATTATTAAACAGATCATAAGAAGTATAATTCTTAAGCAAATTCTTAAAAGCTGAATTAAAAATTTAGTATGATAGGATTAACTCAGCAAATAACATTACATCATAGTATAACCTAGCACAACCTGTTCCTATAAGAACGCATAAACAAACAAAAAAAGTGTGTTGTATTTGCATCCAATGTTTACAATTAATAAGGAAATTCTCGGGGTCTTTTTACCACAGGCATTGGATACGATATTTTTTTTTTGAAAATCATGATGACATGACATATTGCTACATCTCAGCTTTATCAAAATCTTCAAGACAAATACAACACTGATCAGTGGGACTAAGTCATTAGTGAGTCAATAATTGATGAAGCAAAAGATTAATTTTCCCTTTAAATTATGATTAAGGTAATATAATAAAATTTAATAAAGAACGCCAATATTAAAGAAATGTTAATTGTAACTTTTTTCAAATTTGATTTAATTGTTTTTTCCTTACAAATCATATTTGTTTGCCGACTCTTTGGAGAATATATATATATATAATGTAAGTAAAGATAATTACTTATATTAAAATGTTAAATTGAATGAAAATATTTTGTATGTCTGTTTATTGCATTTGATTTACGTCTAAATTTCTTATAACTTTTTAATTTGATGTACATTGAAAAAAGCATGGATCATGTATAATCATATTTGTTTTGAAATAAAAAGATAAAACCAAATCGTTTGCTTATCAATCAGGTTCAACTCGTTTAGTCTACCGATGCATAAATGATAAAAATGTATTGTATTTGCATTTAACGTTTACAAATAATAGGAAATTCTCATGGTTCTTTACATGGAAATGTAAGAAATGCCTTGATAAATATATATGATTTAATAATTAATGAAGGGGCTAAATGACTATTGGTAAATGACTTTTGGGAAGAGGTTTCTTGACTGCTTGATGGGAGCAATCATATCCATAGGATTTACATGTCTTTTGGATACATAAGTTATTTAAAGGATAGAAACTTGTTCGTTCACTCTCTGACCATAAGAGACGCCTCTAGTTTTCCATCAAGAAGAGAGAGCGTGAAATGAAGGGTATAGAGAATGATAAAGATTTCAATGGGCTGGTACTTTGATCTTGGATCAATGGGCTCAATTTGAATACTTAAGGAGAAGATATCCAGAGGAGCTTGGGATCACTGTGCATGAGATATAGGGGGTGGTGTGTGTGCACAGTGTGACTGAATGTAAATAGTCTGAGTTAGAACGTGTGCACCTTAGTATGAGGTCTCTCTATTTATAGAGGTTACCATGGATAGGATATTGACTTCGGCCGAGATCCTAGGTGCGAGTATCGCATGTATATCTGATAGATGCTCCTATATTATTGCTTGATATGATCCTCCTATAATGTAGGATATCCCGGTATTGTAGGTGAGATTCGGTATATGATATATCCTCAGTTTGGGCCGCATATTGGATTTGGGCCTTATGCAGGTCCGTAACAGTTGCCCCCAGCTCGGTAGTTTAGGCGTTCTGTGCTGCCGAGATGTATCTTGTCCCCAGGCGTTTTTATTACCCATGCTGTGTCGGGTCGGTCATCCTAGGCAAATGAGCCGAGGCCATGACGTCGCTATATCATGTGATGTCGGCTCGGACTGGGGGAGACGTGCGTTGCTTCCAAGGTCTTTGATGCTGGGGAGCTCTATCGCTGCCCCCGGACCTGAGGGAATGCAGACCGACAACATATCCGAGTTAATATCAACCGTTTCTCCCAATTTTCTAGGTTTGGGGTTTCACGCCTCCATCATCATTACCTTATGACACCTGGCTCGCTCGGAATGGTGAGGGGTCGTAACCGAAGCGTCCATCCGTCAGCGGTTTTCGTGCGCATTTAATGCTCCTGTTGCGTGACGTGTGCCTTCCCACTTTACCAGTGAATTGCCATGAAGGAGCAATTTTACAGTACGTTTATAAAATACACTTTTAAATATTTGTTTTGGCCTCAGAGAAATCCCTATATATATATAATTGAATGGATTATAAAGGGAAAAAATTGCTTTCCTAGGATGCTCGGTTCGTCTTCACTCATTCTGGAAAATACGGAGAGAATATTATTCATGAGATTTTATTTATTTTTCCCTCGGTATTCAAATATTCCTACCAACAAATGTAAATTTATCACGGGCTTAAGATTTTTCTGAATTTTTTTTATCAAATACACATCACTTGAGTTGAAGGATAGATTGGCAATTTTTAATGGTGTTAACTAATATATTTTACCATGTAGGACAACTATTTGATGACTCAAACTAAATTATATATGATAAGGATTAAATTATAAAACTAAACCAATTGGAAGATGTGGTCTAGCACTTGAATGTGTGTGCTACTGATTTAGAGTTGAAATGTACATCTAATAGTTTCAATTTAAAATTATAACAAATGTTTTGCTAAATGTGTGTCTTTATTTTTTTCGAAAAAAATAAAAAGAAGCTACACAAATTTTTGATGAAGTTATTAATGGAATTTTCCTTATGTTAAAATCACTTAAAATTGTTTAAATTTACCAAAATTATTAAACAGATCATAAGAAGTATAATTATTAAGCAAATTCTTAAAAGCTGAATTAAAAATTTAGTATGATAGGATTAACTCAGCAAATAGCATTACATCATCGTATAACCTAGCACAACGTGTTCCTATAAAAACGCATAAACAAACAAAAAAAACTAGTGCGTTGTATTTGCATCTAATGTTTACAATTAATAAGGAAATTCTCGGGGTCTTTTTACCGCAGGCATTGGGTACCGACTAGAAGGACATAAATGACTTGCTTTTAACCACTTTATAATATATATATATATATATATATATATATATATATATATATATATTTTGAAAATCATGATGACATGACATTGTTAGATCTCAGCTTCATTAAAATCTTCAAGACAAATACAACACTGATCAGTGGGACTAAGTCATTAGTGAGTCAATAATTGATGAAGGAAAAGATTAATTTTCCCTTTAAATTATGATTAAGGTAATATAATAAAATTTAATAAAGAACGCCAATCTTAAAGAAATGTTAATTGTAACTTTTTTAAATTTTGATTTAATTGTTTTTTCCTTACAAATCATATTTGTTTGCCGACTCTTTGGAGAATATATATATATATATATATATATATATATATATATAATGTAAGTAAAGATAATTACTTATATTAAAATGTTAAATTGAATGAAAATATTTTGTAAGTCTGTTTACTGCATTTGATTTACGTCTAAATTTCTTATAACTTTTTAATTTGATGTACATTGAAAAAAAAGCATGGATCATGTATAATCATATTTGTCTTGAAATAAAAAGATAAAACCAAATCGTTTGCTTATCAATTAGGTTCAACTCGTTTAGTCTACCGATGCATAAATGATAAAAATGTATTGTATTTGCATTTAACGTTTACAAATAATAGGAAATTCTCAGGGTTCTTTATATGGAAATGTAAGAAATGCCACGATATGGTCATGTGATAAATATATATGATTTAATAATTAATGAAGGGGTTAAATGACTATTGGTAAATGACTTTTGGGAAGAGGTTGCTTGACTGCTTGATGGGAGCAGTCATATCCATAGGATTTACGTGTCTTTTGGATACATAAGTTATTTAAAGAATAGAAACTTGTCCGTTCACTCTCTGACCATAAGAAACGCCTCTAGTTTTCCATCAAGAAGAGAGAGCGTGGAATGAAGGGTATAGAGAATGATAAATGTTTCAATTATAGTACTGCAAGTCACATATTATGAAGTATCGATTTCGCAATTATGGATAGAGGTTAGTGCATCTTGACTTAAACATGTAGTATTGTAGAAATCATGAGTTCTTAAGATCCTTGTTCATGTTCTTATTACTTGATATTTGAGCATGACATTATCTATAGAAAAACTTACAGGAAAGAGACAATAATTTCTAAGCATTGTTTGTTGTAGGCATTGGATACCTACATAAAGGACATAAATGACTTGTTTTTAGCCACTTTATGATGCAATTTTTGTGAAAATTATGATGACATGGCATTGTTGAGATCTCTGCTTCACCAAAATCTTCAAGACAAACACAACACTGCTCATTGCGAGTACTTTCTACCGCCTCGATTGTGTTGAGCGATTGGATGACTTCTTTAGAGGCAGGAGCCATGTTAATCTCTTGCGTGGACTCCTCCATACTCATTGTTCCCATTAAATTCACAAAATTCATACTCATAGCAAATCTAACAGTAACATCAATAGCTAAAGGGAATACAATGATCCCACCACCTTCAAGAACAAAAGGTGAAGGACAATCATCATTAAACCATCCTTGAGCTGTGGACATGATTCTTGGTATCAAAGCATCAAGGTTTTGAGCATGGATGAAACAGTGGGATAGATTTGTCCGAAGTAAACTCGGTCCAGTTGGAAAAAACTCTGAACAAGAAATGTAATGAGAGGAAACTGGCGGTGAATAAGCCCTTGTGCTTCCAACTATCTCACCCGAACGGAAACTAAGCTCGAAACGAACACAAAGTTTGCCAACAAAATTAAGTCTCCCTGTGTGGTAATCCCTTTGGATAGGAAGGTTTTGAAAGGCTTCAGGATGATCAGGTTGACCAGAAACATGGTAAAAATATGATGGGTTATGGTGCATTTTTGCTCTTAAAGTATGCGTCGAGGAGCAATTTTGCCCCTAAAGTTTTCGGCGTAGCAATGTTGCCTTTGAAGTTTAAAAATGGAGCAATATTGCCCATTCGTTAAAAACCCTAACGTTGACTGTTAGTTGACCGTTAGGGTTTTTAACAGAGGGGCAACATTGCTCCGTTTTGAAACTTCAGGGGTAACATTGCTACGCTTGAAACTTCGTGGGCAAAAAATTGCTCCCAAGACATACTTTAAGGGCAAAATGCACCTTAACCCAAATATGATTGCGGAGGGTCCACATATTGGAGAACAAGAGGGAATATTTCAGGACAAAAGAAATAAAGAAGAGAGAATCTACGTGACTTGTTTGAGAGACGTTACAATACATATATTTATACACTAGATGTTGCTTTGGTTTTAAGCCATCCGAGAGGGGTTTGGATCAAATCTTGACATTTATAAGTTTTATGTCAATTAGGTTCAATATGATCATTCGATCGAATTTTTTTCCACGTCATTTTTTTTAAAATTTTTTTTGATGATAATTATAGTCTAACATATTTTTAAAGTTCTGCCTTTGTGAATTTTTGTAACGAACAAAATAGACCTAATTAGTAAATCAACCTAGCTTTAACCTTTGAAAAATTAATTTTTCAGTTTTTTAATACTAATAAATACACACTCTGGTCAAATTATTATTATTTTTAATTCTGACTGTAACAACCAATTTTCTCGTGGTGGTTTTATAAATAGAGAGATATAATAAGATAATTGGGAAAAACTATGAAAATTAGAGGAAAAAAAAGTTTCTTTAGTATATCTGAGACCTAGATATGTTATAGATTCTTGAGAAAATTCAAGAAAAATAGCTAGAAGTTAATTTTTAGCTTGAACATTCAGGGAGAAATAATATAAGTATGATAATGCCCATCAACAAACAAGCTCTCATATGGTGCAGAGTAAAACTAAACCAATTGGAAGAAGTGGTCTAGCACTTGCCTCTGTGTGCTACTGATTTAGAGTTGAAATGTCCATCTAATAGTTACAATTTAACATTGTAACAAATGTTTTGCTAAATGTGTGTCTTTCTTTTTCTAAAAAATAAATAAAAAGAAACTACCCAAATTTTTGATGAAGTTATTAATGGAATTTTCCTTATGTTAAAATCACTTAAAATTGTTTAAGTTTACCAAAATTATTAAACAGATCAAAAGAAGTATAATTAAGCTAATTCTTAAAAGTTGAATTAAAAATTTAGTATGATAGGATTAAATTAGCAAATAACATTACATCATAGTAAAACCTAGCACAACCTATTCCTATAAGAACGCATTTAAAAAAAAAAAAGATTTGCATTCAATGTTTACAATTAATAAGGAAATTCTCAGGGTTTTTTACTCAGAAAGAAATAGTAATTTATAAGTACTGTTGGCCGCAGGCATTGGATATCGACCAGGAGGACATAAATGACTTGCTTTTAGCCACTTTATAATACTTTTTTTTTTTTGAAAATCATGATGACACGACTTTTTTTTTTTGGTAAGAAAGAAGGCAGAGCCTGGAATTAAATTAGCAAACAAGTGGGGAATAAATTCCCATACAATCACGTGAAATCAAAGGCCTCAAGAAGAGGGGGCAAGAGTCAAAAACGCAAGAGTCAAAAACACAAGAGCCATTCAATCCTTCCTTTGCAAGCCTATCGCCAACCCTGGTTGTTCTCGTAAATATGCTTCCATTGGACCGACCAATCGAGAGATAATAGTTCTCTAATCCAAACATAATCAGTTCGGGGCAATTACGTCCTCCGGTTGGGAGAGTGCAGAAATTAGCTCTGGAGAGTCAGATTCTATAATAACACAAGTAACTCCTTTACTTCTTGCAAATTGAAGACCTTTCAAGAAGGCCCATTCCTCATCCTCCAAAGGACTGCAGATACCCAGCTGATGAGCAAATCCTAATAACCATAGACCCCTCGAGTCTCTCAGATCACCACCATAGCTGGCTACTCTACCAGACGATGTGACAGCCCCATCTACATTCACTTTGCACCAATCAGCAGGCGGTGGGCTCCAGTATAAGCACCGCTCCTCCCCCTCCATATTGACTATTGGCTGAGTGTAGTCATAAGAAAAGGATGGCCATCCGTGGGCAATATAAATCGTTGGGTACTCAGGCTTTTGGAAATTGTTCTAAAAAATTAACCTATTCCTCTAGTTCCACAATTTCCAAATACCCATCGCAAAAAGAAATTTCCAATTCGAGTGATAAAATTTACCCAACTCCTTCTTGAGATTTAAACAGATCCAGTCCCTAAGCTGAGCACCAAAAAAGTAGGAGATATGCCTAGGATGAACTAGATCTAACCACATATCCTTTGCATATACACAATCCCTTGAAATATGTAATACAGATTCAGATTGAGCATTACAGTAAGCACATAGGGGTGAAGAGGAGGACCACTTGCTTCGCCATTCATTTGTAGGTATTCTATTATGGAAAACAAGCCATAAAAAGACTCTAATTCTCTCAGCTCCAGGCCATTTCCAGATAAGCTTAAAACCACGATGAAAACAGTTATAATCAGGGGGCTAAATCATATCATAAGCAGATCTTACCGTGAACAGACCGTTAGTTGAAGCTCCCCATATCAGCACATCTTGACCAGCACCACATAACATAGGAGGAGCAGTTTGTTAGTCTTCTAATTATTTCATTTGGGACAATTGAAATCAGCCACGTTTAAATCCCATGCACCAGGTACAGGCCATTCACAAACCTTGCTATTCCTTTCTATCACCGACAAGGGCCTTAAGCAGTAATCCTTAATACACAGATCATTAGCCAGCCAAGCATCAAAGAAACAATTCACAGCTTGTCCATCTCGAATCCTCCACTGAACACCCCTCTCAATAAACTCTTTTTGTCTGCATATAAAACGCCAAAGTGATGAATCACCACGTCTTGCTTCAAACAAATGTGATTCATTCCTAATTACGTATTTGTGAAGTAAAACATCACTCCATAGCCCCTTCTCTCCAGCTGTTAGTTTCCACACACTACAAAAAAACGTAACGTTTGTCGCGGTGATCTTTTAGCGGTCAAGAGCAACCGCTACAAATGAACAAATTAGTAGCGGTTTAAACCCCAACCGCCACAAATTAGTAACGGAAGCATTGCCGCCAAAATGCTGACCATTTTGCTTCGCTTTTTGTCACGGTTCACAAAACCCAATGCTACAAATATGGCGCCGGCCTTGGCGCGTTATGGCGCGAAGTCCGTCGCGGTTGTTTCGTAGCGGTTATGTCAAAATAACCGTTACCAAATCACGAAACGACACACCTTTGTCACGGTTAGAAGAAAGCGCCACGTTGACCGCGTCAAAAATTCAAATTTGGTAGCGGTTCTCACAATAACCGCTACAAAATTTATTCTATAAATAGCCCATTCCATCCGTACAACAATTATAATGTTTAAAAATATTCTAAATCTAGCTTTGTCGCTGAAAGAGCATTCTTGGCTTTGTTCTCAGAAACATAAGACGGGCATATATCTGCAAAGCACCGATCTCGGGAGATGAGTCTTTGGAGATATTTGTCTGTCTTCTCATCGTTCAAGCCGAGAAGGTTCCTTGATGACAATCGTATTCGAGATATTCATTGACCGAAGACTTCTACTCCTCTAAATATGTCTAACACGCCATCGAATATTGGGTTCAATACTAGCCACCTTTGTCTCGGCAAATATCTCTCGATCAAAATGAGTCGTGAGTTTTTCCTGGGAGATCGGTGGCTATCTCGAATCCGAATATTCACTGTGCATGTTGGACAATTTTCAATAGACTTGTCATTTCTAATTTTATAACAAAATTAAAGAAAATAATTGAGAATGCTTTGATTATAATAAAGAAAAAATCCAAACTAATTAGTTTGATTTTTGATAAATCAAACTAATTAGTTTGGAAATTTTTTAAAAAAAATATATTAAGATCTGTAGCGTTTTGGTAATAACCAGCATCGAAGTTAACTTTTGTAGCGGTTTGTATAACCGCTACAAATATTCACATAGAACGAGGAACATTTGTCGCGGCGGACGTAGCGGTCTTTGCATAACCGCTACAAATATGACGCAGCGTATTAATTTTGTAACGGTTTACGAACCGCTACAAATTGTCACCTGAACGAGGCACATTTGTCGCGGCTTTAGTGGCGGTCTTAGATAAAACCGCTACACAAATCACGCGGTTATTAATTTTGTAACGGTTATTTGGCTATAACCGCGACTAATTGTAGCGGTTATTATACCTTCTCACCTTTGAAATTCACGCGTCTTGTTCCTCTCTTTTTTCACTTCTCTCTTTTCGCTTTTACCTTTCAACATCATGGTTTCTCCCAATAAAGGAAAAGGGAAGGTAGTTGAACCACCGAAAAAGTTTATCGGGGTGGTAGTAGTAGTGCGGGGCCGTAGGAGAGGTCGTGGGATTCTAAATATCACCATTCAGCCTCCTAGAGTAAATATCCCGCCCCTCGCCCGAGATAACCCTCTTCAAGACCCTCGGGTTGGGAATGAGTTTGATGAGCTCTTTGTAAATCAGCCAATCCCAAGCCCAGCGACCTACATGAGACCGTAGGTGGAAGTCGAGGCGTAACTCTATCGATTGAGGACATCCTCAATGAGGAAAATCCGGACATCGACATTGAGTTTCCCTTAAATGAAGCGTAGCGGTTTCTCGATGAGGAGAACGAGCGGGAGCAAGGGAACCCCGACCGTCGTCTTCTCGTTCCACCGGATATGCGGTGGATGTCGAAGGTAAGTATAAGTAATTTATTGGAAATAAATAAAATTTAAATTTAAATACAATATAACAATTTTGTTATAATTATGCAGATCCACATGGGAACGTCGGCGGGAGGACGCCGGATCTTCATACGCCGAGTCGAGTCGGGAGGGGGACAACTATCGCGTGATAGTCCCCCGGAACACGGACACGGACCAGCCGATCGGGACCGGTGGCCACTGTTAAACCGATACCCGTCACGATTAGGTGGGAATTGGGCATGGTTCCCAATCTATTTCCACGATGGAAAAAGGTCCCGAAGGAAAACAAGGATAGGGCGTTCGAGGACATTGTGCAGGTAAGTTATGTTGTGTAATTAAATTTTACATGTTAATAGTTTTAAGGTGTATAAATTGTGGCTCATTTCGTTATATATTTCTTAAATAATTATTAATTAATTACTAATTACTAATTATTTTATAATGTAGAAAAAGTTTAAACTGCGAGCCAACGCGAAGAGGTATGTCAAGATGAAGATGGGAGAAGTGTGGAAAAGCTAGGAGGGTCGCCCGTACGACCGACAGAATGGAGATGGGACTATGCCTGTGCAACAACTGATGGCAAACGTCCCAGACGGCGTGGAGCCAAATGAATGGGCAGCTTTTGTCCAATATAGGAGGAGTCCAGCGGGACAGGTACGTTTTTTAATTAATATAGTTTAGTTTTGAATGTAGTTGAAAATTTGTTCTAATTAATTTTGTTTGAATGTAGTTTAAAAATTTAAATATAGAGTAAAATATAGATTTGGTTTAATTAGAGTAAAATACATTGACTACACTTCTATTGTACCTAAATTGCACAAACAACTCATTTATTTTGCGGGCTCATCGCGAGAGGAACACCGAGATCCGGGGCAGCTCAAAGGGTCAATCACACGTCGGGATCCAAGACGTTTTTGTGACCTACGGTGAGATGGTATATTAAAAGCTAAATTCATCGTATGTTAAATGATTATTGTTTCGTTTTAGAAATAACAAAGTTTATATTCTTTTAGCAAGAGAAGGCTCGGGAGGAGAACCGTCAGACGGACTATGGGGAGTTGTGGACACGCACACATAGACACCGTGATGGGGACGCCGATCTCTGCGGAAGCGAGAGGAGATAATAGTAAGTTAAAAAAAAAAATATTAATTTAACTTAATTTAATTTAATTGTTTGATTAATGTTTTATGAAATATGTGCGGACCCGGATTGAGCAGAGCCGGCCAAGAGATACGAGCGTCGCGGCCCCCGAGTCACGGGGTTCTATTGATCCTACGGCCACTTTGAAAGCGGGTGTGGGCCCGTCGAGCATCCCGGCCGTGTTAGGGGCTTTGGGCTAGGCGCCGGAGCCTAGCATGGTGTACGTACGGCAAGGCCTCCTCCTCCGGGCGCCGGACCTCCGGCTCGAGCGAGTGCAACAACCCGAGGCGGTTGATGCGATGATTGCCGAGAAAGTTGCCGCGCAGGTTGCCGAGCGGGTTGCCGCGATTATCGCGAGGAATGAGGCCAAGACTAGGCGCATGCGGGAGAGCCTCAACGGTTGGTTCGCTACTCGAAGCAAAGGCGGGTCAATTGCCGGGGCCTTGACAGAGTTGCTGCCTGACAGACAGTTTCCGTCTCCCGAGCCTCCCCCTCCGTTCATCTTCGAGGATTCCCCTTCGGCTCCCGCCTCCCCGCCCCCCCTCCGAACATCTTCTGCGGTGAGGAGGAGGACGATGTTACCTCCGGTCGAGCTCGCGCCGCCCGAGAGAGACCCCCGAGACGAGGATCGATCATCGGACTCCGATAGTTAGTTCTTCTTTTGTATGCCCGGATGTTTGATGACAATTTTATTAAATGTAATTACTTGTTTTCTTTTTTTTCAAAGTAGATTTTTACAATTTAAACATTTGTTATCTTTTTTTTCGGAATGTTATGAAAATTTAAATTTTATTAAAATATGATTTTTATTAAAAATTTACATTTTAAAAATTTTTAAATTTTAATACATTAGTAGCGGTTTTAGAGTTTCACCGCCACAAAATATATTAGTCGCGGTTTCAATGAAGAACCGCCACAAATTTGATTCACATTTGTAGCGGTTTCATAACCGCGACAAATTTTGAATTTCAAAGAAAAAACCGCCAAAATGTAATAACGGTCATCATTTGGTATCGAATTCGTAGAGTTATAAAACCGCTACTAGGTAAAGGCGGATTTTTTATTCAATTTGTCGCGGTTAAGGAACCGCGACAAATGTAAATTTCGTTGCGGTGGATGTCGCGGTTTTGTAACCGCTACAAATTTTCCCCTGTTGCATTTAAACATCTCCAGTTCTGAGATGATAGTAATTAAACATTGTCTCCACATTTGTATGCTTTCCTAGCTTTGTTTACTACGAGATGGATAAGTCATGGATCAAGATGCCGCCAGCTTCTCCTGTATATTTAGCGGGATTGAAAAATTTCATAGATTTTGCCTTCTCTCACGCTAGCATTAATGGCAAGATCGTGTGTCCTTGTTGTAGATGCAAGTTTAAGAAGTGGCAAACACGAGAAGGTGCTATGGAACATCTGCTTATGAAGCCTTTTCCGAAGCATATACATTCCGGGATGTTCATGGTGAGAAACGTGGTATGGGATATGGGGATCATCTTCCTCAAACCTCACAAGTAGGAAATCAAATAAATCAAGATGATCCGGTTAATGAAGCGTTCGCGACGCTTTTGGTGTTCAAGACGACAACTTCACGACGAAGTGAAGGGTCCGAACCAGTTTTTCTTCACGAATGAAGCGGCTCGGGAATTTTTCAGCCTCATGGATGAGAGCGATCGTCCCTTCGTATCAAGGTTGTCGAAATATTCAAAATTATCCTTTTCGATCAAATTGTACCATATCAAGTGCATGTGTGGCATCACCGATAAGGCGATGTCGATGTTGTTGGAATTACTACGAGATGCTTTCCCCGACGTGGACATTCCCACAACCTTCTACGAGGCCAAGAAGATAATCAACAAATTGGGATTGAACTACGAAAAAATTGATGCCCAACGACCGCATGCTTTATTGGGGGAGGACGCTCGGAGGAGACTTGTAAGAAGTGTCACACTTCGAGGTTCGGGACGATTCGAAGGGAAAAAAGCGAGGAAAGAAGAAACCCGCAAAGATTCTCGGTACTTTCCTTTAAAACCTTGATTACAAAGATTATTTATGTCGTCAAGACAGTGAGCATATGAGGTGGCATGAAGCCGACAAGAACGAAGATGGTAAACTCGAGACATCCACGTGATGGTGAAGCGTGGAAAGCGTTCGACTCGGACTTTCCCGATTTCGCGGCGGACTCTAGAAATGTTCGTCTTGCTTTGGCCACCGATGGTTTTAATCCGTTTGGTAATCTTAGCACAAGTTATAGTATATGGCCAGTTGTTTTGATACCTTACAACTTGCCCCCTTGGATGTGTATGAAACAGAGCTCCTTCATTATGTCCATGATCATTCCGGCAAAAAGGCACCGGAAATGACATCGATGTGTATCTACAACCGCTTATCAAGGAGTTGGTGGAGTTGTGGAACGTAGGCGTCGAGACGTATGACGCGCACGAGAAGACACTCTTCAACTTGCGTGCGGCGTTGATGTGGACTATCGTGACTTCCTGACCTGGGAACATTATCCGGGTGGAATGTGCATACCGGCCTTGCGTGTCCGGCTTGCAATTTTGACTCGACTCGTGCGCCTTCCCCGGTCGTAAGTGGTGCTTCATGGGTCACCGGAGGTTTCTCGATGGTACGCACGGGTTTAGGTTGCAACGCAACCGTTTCAATGGGCAACGGGAAAAAGAGGACCTCCTCGCATATTATCCGGTGCAAGAGATCATAGAGCAGATTGTGGATGTTGATTTTGAGTATGGGAAGAAAGACGATCCAGCAAAGGCCGGGACAAAGACGGTCGGGGCTTCGGTTCCGGGACCCAAAGAATGGCGGAAGATAAGCGTCTTCTTCACTCTTCCGTATTGGAAAGATAATTTGCTCCGACATAGTCGGATGTCATGCACATTGAAAAGAATGTGTGCGACAATGTGTTGTACACGATTATGAATGAACCAGGCAAGTCAAAAGATCATCTTCAAGCGAGGAAAGATTTATGGGAGATGGGGGTTCGTGTGCGGACGCGTGGCCGGATGAGCATGACAGATTTCAACCGGCAAAATTCACCCCGACAAAACCGAATAAGGAAATCTTCCTCGCCACTTTGAAGAAAATAAAAGTTCGACGGGTATTCAAGCAACATTTCACGATGTGTGGACGTGCGAGCTCGGAAGGTTCGGGTGAAGAGTCATGACTCACATGTGCTTATGCAAAGTTACTTCATTGGCCATAAAAAATACATCGCCTCTCGATGTGTCGATCGTTTTGGTCGAGCTTTGTACTTTCTTTCTTTCGGAAGTTGTGTTCCAAGGTGTTGATCGTGGAGGAGCTCGACCGGTTACAAAACAGCAAATCATTCTTACGTTGTGCCATTTGGAGATGATCTTTCCTCCTTCATTTTTCACGGTCATGGTTCACCTGACAGTACACCTTGTTCACGAAACAAAGCTTTCTGGCCCGGTTCACTACCGATGGATGTATCCTATTGAGAGGTACTCTTTTAAAATTAATTACTTCAGCATTATATTACTTCCCGTCGCATGTTTAACCATTGATGTATCGACATTTTTCCTCATTACTTTATAGGTTCCTTGGGAAACGAAATCTTACGTGAGGAATAAGGCGTGGCCCGAAGGTTCAATAGGTTAAGGTTATATTGGGGATGAGGTCTTATATTTTTGTTCCAGGTACCTTGATGACATTGAGACGTCATTCAACCGGCCGCCTCGTGTGGACGATTGTCCCGAGCGAGACCCGAGAGCAGCGGCTTGAGTTGTTATTCCCTCGTGTTGGTAAACCGGTTGGCGGATGTGAGAACTTCAAACTCACGGCACTTGAGAAGTTTCAAGCACATAGACATGTCTTGATCAATTGCACTCAAGTTGAACCGTACCTTGCAAGGATTGCACACGAGATATATTTGTTATCCTATATGTTTCCCGACATTTTATAGGCACATTTATTGCTCGTCATCGCATGTTTAAATTGTAGGAATTCGGGAGTCATGTGAAGCGTCGGTTGAGGATCCGTTCACGACATCCTCCGAAATTGATAGAAAGGTCCACGAGAGAATTCCAGGGTTGGTTTAGGAGGAGAATAATGAATGACCACAACCCCACTCGCAGAATTCGAGCTCTCGCACTCGGCCCGCTTGACCACGCCCAAAGATTTACGGCATACAATGTGAATGGCTTCAAGTTTTGCACGGTTTCACGAGATCAGGGATTGCTCACCCAAAACTCGGGTGTATATGGCACGTTTGGGACGAGGAGTTATGCGAGCAGCAGTGACGGGAACATGCAGTTCGGTGACGTCCCGTATTATGGAAAGCTGCTTGATGTGGTCAGGATAACTTACCAAGGCATTTTCTCTGTGACGCTGTTCAAGTGTTTGTGGGCGAATACGACAACGTCCCGGGGACTCACGACCGATGACTTAGGCATCACATCGGTGAATTTCTCTCGCCCTATTCACACCGGTCGGTCGGAAGATGACGAGCCGTATATTCTCGCCTCGAGAGGCCCATCGGGTTTATTATGTCGCCGATGAGAGGCACGGGATTGGAATATGGTGGTTCACCTAAAGCCTCAGGACCTTTATGACATGGGCGATGGTGAGAACGTCGCCTACGATTGTGAGCCGCTCCAGCCCGCCAGTTTTGAAAACTTCTTCCCAGACGGCGATGACACTTTACCTATAGTTCGGTACGTTTTTAAATAGACGCAATATGAAATATAAAAATTTTGATTTCACAAAAGTTTTATATATGTCTTATTCTAAATTCAACTCAAACATAACTTTTTATACAAACTTTTTTTGTAGGGATCGACGCTTGATTGAGACGAAAAATTATCCCTTCTCTTCCTTTTATTTTATTTTTAAAAAAAATGTAAAAAAATTATTTTGTAGCGGTTCATGACCGCTACAAGAATAAAAATAACCGCTACCAAAATTTTATTTGTAGCGGTTAATAACCGCTACTACTTAGATAAAACCGCTACTAAGCTAACCGCTACAAAAACCGACACAACAACCGCTACAAAATGTTGCGCCGAGATCAAAATAAATACCTCGCCACCAACCGCTATAATTATATGTTTTTCGTCTGTCTTCTCTTATATTTTCACGTTTTCTCTCTTATATTTTCACGTTTTCGAACGAGGCAAAGTGTTTGGATGGGGTAAGTGTCTCTAAACTTCATCAAATCTAGCCATTCTCGAAATATTTGTTTTTTCTTCTACCGATGATATTATTTTATCTTATTTTACGGGTATATTTTGTCAATTCTCAACTTTCTTTCTACTTTCACCTACTTATTCTTTGATCAACTTTCCCACATTTTTGTTTTTTAAAATTCATTTTATTTAACTAACTCATAAATTGTTGATTCTCATTCTTTTTACACATTTAAAGACATCTTATACAGTTTTCTATCAAATGTTAATATCCATTTATAATTAGTAAAAATATAAATGTTTATTAATTCAACATTTTATAATCACAAAAAAATTTTTGTAAATTTTTTTTTTTAAATTTCATCTTTTTGTCGCGGTTATGACACCGCTACAAAAACGAAAATAACGAGGGACATCTGAAATTTAAAAATTAGGGCGGGAATTTGGTCACGGTGATATCACCGCGACAAAAAATTGTTTTGACACCTTTGTCACGGTTTTAAAAACCGCTACAAATAAAAAAAGCGGCAAAATTTTTTGAAAATGGTCACGGTTGTATAACCGCGACAAAAAATTATTTAAACACATTTGTCACGGTTTATTGACCGCGACAAATGTGATGGCCGAATGTTTTGTAGCGGTTTTTTGACCGCGACCTTAATAGCGACAAATTTAATGGCGGGAAAAATTTGTAGCGGTTTTTTGATCGCGACTAATGTGTTCATTAGTTGTCGGCTTAGCCTTATATAGTGGCGGTTTATGTGCGTTGAGTAGCGGTTTTTTTTAACCGCTACAAATGTTCTTGTTTCGGTCGTTTTTGTGGCGGTTTTAGTAACGCGACAAATGTCATTTGTCACGTTTAAAACCGCTACTAATGTGTATTTTTAACCGCTACAAATGACCAGTTTTTTTGTAGTGACACTAGCTTGCAACCAAAAGCTCTGTTCATTGTCTCAAGCCTCTTACAACCCATACCTCCATAATTTTTTGGCAGAGTCATCGTCTTCCAACTGACGTTATGGTAGCTCTTCCCACTGGAATTTCCGCGTATAAAATTACACTGGAGCCTCTCTACTTCATTGCATATACTCAAAGGTATTTGTGCAACCTGCATCGGATACAGTGGAACTGAACTCAAAACTGATTTCGCAAGAGTCACTCGTCCTGCCATTGAGAGAGAATTAGCCTTCCAAGCAGTCAATTTGGAATTAACTCTCTCCACAATATACTGAAAAGTTTCTCTGGGTTTCCTTTTTCTGAAAAGAGGAAAACCTAAATATCTACCAATCTCACACGTTACCTGTAATATTATGAATCTGGTCTCTTACTTCTTTGCTAACTCTAGGCCAAAAAAACATAGAGGATTTGGCTATGTTCACCTTCTCCCCTGAAGCCCCACAAAATCTATCCAAGCACTCATCATGCAAATGGCTTGTCCAATCGAGGCCAAACCAAAGAGAAGAAGGTGGTCGGCAAACATTAAATGGGAGATCTCTGGCCCACCTCTGGAAGTCTTAACCGGACACCAATTCTTCAAATTTACCTCCTCACAGATCAAATGAGAGAGACGATCAATGCACAAGACAAAGAGATAGGGGGAGATGGGGTCTCCCTGTCTAATACCTCTTTTTGGAAGGAAATACTCTGTCTTCTAACCATTCCAGAGAACATTGTAGGAAGTAGATGTCACGCAATGTAAGATTAGATTAATCAACCCCATATCAAAACCCACCTCAGTAAGTGTCTGCTTAATAAAACTCCAGCTGAGGCGGTTATATGCCTTCTCGAGATCAATCTTTAAAGCCATGAAACCTTTTTTCCCCTGGCCTTCATAATGGAATGCATCACTTCTTGCCCAACAATCAGATTGTCTTGAATTTGCCTGCCCTTAATGAAGCTTGCTTGGAAGGGCGATATTAAGTCAACCATAACATCTTTAAGTCTGGCCTTAAGCACCTTGGTGACACATTTGTAGTGCACCGAACATAAGGATATGGGTCTGAATTGGTGGACATATTCATGTTGATCCCTTTTTGGAATGAGTGAAATCAGGGTTTTATTTGCATCAGTGATCGCTATGGAACTGGTAAACACCTTTTTTTAAAAAATGAGCACATATCCGGACCCACCTTACTCCAATTGGCTTGAAAAAATATCGAAGGGAACCCATCATCTCCTGGAGCTTTGTAAGGGCCCATAGAAAATATAGCGCCTTTAATTTCTTCATCGGAAGGAACCAAACCCAGATTTTGGATTCGGTCATCAGCCAGTACCGGAAAGGAGCATTCAGTAATTAAAGGATCTGCCGAACCCACCTCCTCCTGAAATAGATGCTTGAAGTAACCCACAACAAGTGATTTTAAAACATCCTCATCTTCAACCCAATTGCCACTAGCGTCTTTCAAGGCCATTATTTTGTTCCTCTTCCTTCGGATGCTAGTACTCAGGTGATAATAGCGTGTGTTCCGGTCTCCCTTGGTAACCCAGGTGGTTCTGGATTTTTGGAACCACTTGATCTCCTCCTGTCTAAGAATTCCCTCCAGCTCGCCTTGTAATTGCTTTTCCAAATTACACAGGAAGGTACAAAAGGGGTAGTGTCTCGAAGTTCTGGATACCATTGATCCTAGCCAATAATTCAGCTTTCTTTTTTTCCACTAAACCAAACACCTCAGCATTCCACTCCTTTAACTAATTCTACAAATTGTTAAGATTCATCTCAAGGTGGCCTTGGATATTCCAATTAGCCTCAATAAAATCTTTAAAATTATCATGCAAAAGCCACATGGCTTCAAAATGAAACGGTTTCCTAATTCTCCTATTAAAGACTTCCCAACCCACCGAAAGAATGATAGGGTTATGATTTGAATACTGAGTTCTAGGAAGTACCTTAAGAGAGGAATTAGGCATGGTCTGAAGAAACTCACAGTTCACTAGAGCTTTATCAAGCCACTCATATAATCGGGTACAACTAATTTGCTTCGGCCCTTTCCAGGCCATCCGTGGACCAATTGCTCCCAGATCCACCAAACCACAATCATTGATCCTTTCTCTAAACCAGCTCATGCGACGGCTGTTACCGTTCCGGCCCCCCACTCGTTCGCTAATTGAGGAAATATCGTTGAAGTCCCCCATTACGTTCCAAGGTCCTGCAGGCCCGATTGACAGCCTCCAAATGCTCTCCCAGAAGAGTTCATGATAATTCGAATAAGGTAGGGCGTATATTGCCATAAGGAAAAATATTGGAACAGCCTCGCTGTGGCATTTCAGGTGAAAAAACTATGAGTTTTCCTCCAATACCGTGATCGAGATGCGAGTAGAATCCCACGCCAACACCAGACCCCTTGACCGCCTTGAGCTAGGGATCATTTTAAGTGAATCATAGCTAAGCCGTCGAAAAGCCTTGAACCGGTTCAACTCATACGTCTTTGTCTCACTGAGAATAATAACACTGGGCTTAGGCCCCTGGCAGATCAATTTTAAATTTTTGAAGCGCCCTCTCCCATAGGCTCCTCTAGCATTCCAATAAAGGTACTTATCCATAAGGGAACAAAGGCTATTGCAACTCTTGGCCCAGACTGACTCATTGTGACATGGGGGTCTCAGGAACAACAGTCCCTTCTTCGCCCATTCCCTCCGACTCCTCCAAGGCCTGCTCCGCCTCTTGTCCAGCCATATTAGGCCCAATGTGATTTGTGACCTGGTCCATTGCTCCTGGATCGTATGGGGCTGAGGACGGTTCAATTGGACAGACAATCTGATCCATTGGTTCAGGGCCCATGATGCTATCATTTTCCCTATAATTATCCAAGTTGTTCTCTTCCCTTGAAAGACACGCCGCTCCATTTTTGTCACCCGTGTTCAGCTTCAGACAGTCCCTCAATCTCTTATCCACGCGCTTATACCTCATTTTTTCCTGACTCCCCAACTCTACTTCCTTATTTGTTTGAAAATCCGTACTAACCGCCACTGCTATTCTCTTAGATTTTTGCTTTGTTTCCCTACGTGGTTTCTTGTGTAGCTTCATCGACCCTCGATTTGCCTCATTCGTACCCTGTTCTCTGAAAGTGAAGGGGTTAGGTATAGAAGTCATCATGTCCGTCCTTTCCCCGTCTTCCATTCCCGCCAACATCGTGAACCTTGAACCTGTCGGTGACTTGCCAGAATGCTCCCCTGTCTCTTATTACTCTTCCGCGGACGCCGTGGTTTCTGAACCACTATCCAGGTAGCATCTGTATTGCACTCCTCTTCAGCAACTTTATTAATATTTGCCGCAATGGTGTCCCATGTAACTCCAGGCCTATCTCCATTATCAACACCATTCGTGCTCTATTTTGCTTTCCTTGGGCAAGTCTCATGTCTATGGCCATAGAAGCCACAGTGAGAGCACAACATGTGAAGCCCTTCATATTCAATATAATACTCCCGCCCCTCGATCGCAAACCCAGGCACTAATTGCTTAGTTAAGTCCACTAGAACACATAACCTAGCATAATGTCCTCTCAAATGAGAAGAGGTTTTAATGTCAACCTTGACCGTTTCACCGATCCTGTCTCCAATGAAGGTCAACGCTTCTTTATTATAGTACTCAAGGAAGATCCTTGGGAGCCTTATCCATACAGCCACTCTGTCAATCTTTGTAGTAGTAGTTTTGAACATGGGTTCCCAGGGTCTCACCACTAAGTAGTGATCATAAATCAGCCAAGGACCTCCTGTCAAGGCATTTTGATAGTCTTCTCTATTGGTGAATTTAACAACATGGTATCCATGGCCAATATCAATAAGCTTGACCACTCCTCTCCTGGCCCACAGTGACTGAACTCTCGTTTCCAAAGCTTTATAGCCAATATTGCGACCCAACAGCGTGATAATGACAGAAGAATTCCAGTCTTTATACATTCTTTTTTTCATCCTATCTGAGAAGAAAAAGTTTGGAAAGTTCCTCTTACTATCTTCCTTTATCCTGCACAGAGGTTCTTTATCCTCTGACATAGAATCATCCGACAAAACATCATCAGCAGCTCCTTCAACTACATCATTAATTACCTCAACTTCCTTTTCTACATCCTGCTCAATACCTTTAAGTTTATTCGCAAAGGAGGTACCCCCCTTTGGTAAAAACCGAGTGAGAATGCCCCAGCTTGGGCCACTGTTCTTGTAATGTAACATTTTTAACCTTCTTTGAACTTCTAGCTAAAAGATCTTCTTCCTCCTTCGACGATGGCTTGATCACTTGTGAAGATGGAATATCACCTAGAGGGGGGTGAATAGGTGATCTTTAAAATTTAAAATCTTTTCTCGTGTATAAACGAAATAAAGACCAATAAGATAAAAGAAAACAAGACAATTTATACTGGTTCGGTCCAATAATCTGACCTACGTCCAGTCCCCAGAACACCTGGGATTTCACTATTTCTCAAGATCAATTACACTCTCTGTAAATGAAGGATGGTCCTCTCACTCTCGGACTCCACTCTCCCTTACAAGTTGTAATTGATACACCCTCTCTTAAGGTTCCACAACCTTAAGATACAATTTAACAATGAAATAAATGTTTAAGTACTCCTCACGAGTTGATGAAATAATGAACACCGAAGCTGTGTAATGAAACAAGTTGAAACAACGAATGAATATTAAACTCAAATTGATTGCAGTTGTTTCGGTAGTTGGTGAATTTAATGCTTCGGCTATTTATCGATGTGGTAATTAATGACCGTTGTTGAAGCTTCATGAAATAGCCGTTGAGACTCTTGAAGGTGTCCGTTAGACAAATGATGCGTTTGATGCGATCGTCAAGAGTTTCGCCCGTTTGAATGTTACAGCTAGAATTTGCAGAATTGACATTCTCTTTCATTCCTTTTGTTTTCCCATTGTGAAATGGCATTTAATGCGCAGACAAATATCAGAGAGGCTTTTACTTCGATCAGAGTTGGTATACGTGTTTATCTCCATTTTAGGTAACTGCATTTAATGCTTCAGTCAGACGAGATCGCTTTATTCAAATCCGCTGGTAATCCATGTCTAAATAATTTGAAACTTATGAACATATTGGTTAAAAGCATTTGGTAATCACCATAAGTAACAATCAGAAGAAATAATAATCCATTCGATGAATCATGATTCTCGGAGACGGTGATTCAAAAACAGAGATGACATTGCTTGAGCAACAGTCCAAACTTGCTCGAGCAAGCTCCTTTAGATTGCTCAGGAAAAATGCTTTTGGTCGTTGATGCTCGAGCAACACAATCCCTTTGCTCGAGCATGTTGCTTGAGCATGATTTCATCATGCTCGGGCAAGCCCTTTATGAATCAGTTAAAAGCACTTCAAACTCGCTGATGCTCGAGTAAGACTTCCTGTCTGCTCGAGCATGGTGCTCGAGCATGAATTAGATCATGCTCGGGCAAGTTTTATTTAACGATGAAATCACATGTTGCTCGACCTTCCTCGAGCAACATTTTGTGCTTGCTCGAGCATGCTGCTCGAGCAACCTTTTGTTCCCTACTCGAGCAGGGACTATACAGACGAGAGAAGCACAGGTTGCTCGACTTTGCTCGAGCAACCTTTAAACCTGCTCGAGCATGGTGCTCAAGCATGCTTTTACCTCTTGCTCGAGTATGACAGTAGTTTGCCTGGTTTATTTGTTTTACTCGACATTGCTCGAGCAAGCTAACTCTTCTTCTCGAGCAAGACTACGACTCTTCACAATGCTTTTACTTGATGATGCTTCGGGCAACATTGTGTGATATGCTCGAGTAAAATATATATGTTTTTTCTTATGAGCTCGATGTTGCTCGAGCAAGACTACATAGTCCGCTCGAGCAAGGCTTTCTAAAATTCCTTTGCTTAGCCTTGCATCGTTAATACTCGAGCATGCACAAACCTATGCTCGAGTAAGCCCTCGTGAAATTCTTCTATCGTTTATCTTATCATCTTTGATTTCTTTAAAACAATAGTTTAGAAATTGTGATCATTAAAATACAAAAGTCAACAACTTGTTGGGACTCAGAGAGAACAGAGGATGTCATTTTTTCGTGCCAAAAGTTCTAAATTAATTCACACATGACATTGTTGAGATCTCTAACTTCACCAAAATCTTTAAGACAAATACAACGCTTAGTGGGACTAAATCATTAGTGAGTCAATAATTGATGAAGCAACAGATTAATTTTCCCTTTAAATTATGATTAAGGTTATATAACAAAATTTATTAAAGAACGTCAATCGTAAAGAAATGTTAATTGTAACTTTCTTACATTTTGATTTAATTGTTTTTTCTGAACAAATCATATTTTCTGCTGACTCTTTGGAGGATACATACATACATACATACATACATACATACATACATACATACATACATACATACATACATACATACATACATACATACATACATACATACATACATACATACATACATACATATATACATACATACATACATACATGATGTAAGTAAAGATAATTTGTAACACCCCTAAATTTCTAACAATTATAATAACATAAAATTGTAATAATCTTTATGAATCATTACTAAAATTCAAAATGACTAAGTTTGGGAAGTGTTACTGCCGCACTTATACCGGGATAAATGTAAGGCTAACTTATTACATTAACATAAATCCAAACTTAAAAAAATGTGTTCTATTTAGAACAAAGAAAATAAAAATAAAACAAAATAAAAATTAACTAGAATCACCGAATGTTCTTCCTCACTTCTCATTACTAGCCTCAACCTGTAGAACCTACTCACTGAAATTCTGCTCCTATGAAGGATCATTGCAACCACAAAAACATAAACATCAGCAAAGCTGGTAATCCTAATAAAAACAAAGATGATATAGCTCAAATATATTAATCAAATCAAATATATAATGACATAGTAATTGAATCAAATATCCATTTTAATATTCATCATATCTATATATTTACATCGAATCAAATATTATTCATTATCTTTTTAAATTTATTTAGACTCGGGAAACCTTGCCAGTCTATTCGGTGGGAAGAGAACCATGGTAGACTTAAGAAACCCTGCCAGTCTACCCTGTGACCCGGGAAACCCTATCAATCACAAATCATCAAATTGGCCATAAAACATTTCTTCCTAGTGTTCACACCTCTTCCCAAAATTGCTAATAGTGTCCCGGGAAACCCTATTAGACATCACTTTGTGAAGAATGGATAACATCGATTCACATCATATAATATATCGAAGGCATAAAGTCGAAGGGTTGTGTTCATCACTTTAGGAGGTATCATCCCAAAGTTATCCTCCCACCGTTAAATTATTTTAAATACACATATAATAAATTCCCAAATTGTTTCCAATATGTGTTTAAAAGACTTGTATTGTAATCAATTCAATTCAATTCGTACTTGTACACATATGTTTGAAACATTTGTATTGTAATCAACACAACATACAATTGTTGTGTTGATACAACCAACACCAACAACATGCATATATAAACACACACAAAATGGATTTTTCAAATTAAACTATAAAATAAATTCTCATGAGTTCCTATAAGGTTGTCATTAGAAATTTCCATGAACATCATTTAAAACGTTGGCTCTACTCATTATGCATTTTACTCATGGCTTCCGATAAGGTTATCATGAGAATATATAACCGAGATATTGGTTCATTTATTGACGAATGAATATAATCATAATATGTTATAGGATAGGATTTTAAGCCAAAGGAAAACAAACATAGAATCATATATATATATATATATATATCAATCATCAAAACCGAAGACCTCAAGCAACTACATACGGTATCTTATATTCAATGTTAAGTGACTTTGCAAAAAGCTACTCATGCAAAACGAGAAAAGAAATATATATATATATATATATATCCAATTACCATAATCTATAACTAAGGTTAGTCGAAATCTTGAATCATATCATATGAAGAAAACAACTTTCTCACAGAGGAAGACAAACACAAGATTTATAGAGAAAGAACGAGACAATAGTTTTTAGGATTTAAAAAGAATTATGCCAGGTAGCAAGGGATTTCTACCGACCTAGGGATTAGGATTACCTCGTTCATAGGAAATTCCCATGTTCTACTCATTAAAATACATTAATACATTAGTGGTATTAGAATTACTTGATCTCCGTTTTGCTAACCTCCTAAAAGAATTGTAGACGCAGCAGAAGAATAAAGGAAGAAGTAGAGGAGAAGAGGAGTATTGAGCGTTCGCTAGAGTTACGCAGCTAGACCTCAGTTTATAATTAAAAATTAGGGTTTAGTTATGAGTGGGCTCTTTAACTATTGCCAATTAATAAATTATAAAACAAAACAAACATTATTAAATTCTAAATTTTTATTATATATGTATATGTATACAATTACTAAAGACTGAAACATCCAAAGCAAAATGCACATAATCAATAACTAAGGCTAGTCGAAATCTAGAATCATATCATATGAAAAAAACAACTTTCTCACCGAGGAAGACAAGCACAAGATTTATAGTACCGAATGGAAATCGCGAGAAAGAACGAGACGACAGTTTTGGGATTTAAAAAGAATTATGCCAAGTAGCAATGAATTTCTATTGACCGAGGGATTATGATTACCTCGTTCATGGGATATTCCCACGATCTACTCATTAAATGCATTAATACATTAGTGGTATTAGGATTACCTCGTCTTCGTTTTGCTAACCTTTTAGAAGAATAATTGATGCAGAGGAAGAATAAAGGAGGAAGTAGAGAAAAGGAGTATTGAGTGTTCGCTAAAAAAAATGGATCATATAAAATCATATTTATTTTGAAATAAAAAGATAAAACCAAATCGTTTGCTTATCAATTAGGTTCAACTCATTTAGTCAAGTGATGTATAGACGGAAAAAAAGGTGTGTGCATTTGCATTGTTTACAAATAATAGGAAATTCTCATGGTTCTTTACATGGAAAGAGACAACAATTTCTAAGCATTGTTGGCGGTAGGCATTGGATACCTACATAAAGGACATAAATGACTTGTTTTTAGCCACTTTATGATACAATTTTTGTGAAAATTATGATCACATGGCATTGTTGAGATCTCAGCTTCACCAAAATCTTCAAGACAAATACAACACTGCTCATTACTAGTACTTTCTACAACCTTGATTGTGTTGAGCGATTGGATGACTTCTTCAGAGGCAGGAACCATATTAATCTGCTGCGTCGACTCCTCCATGCTCATTGTTTCCATCAAATTCACAAAATCCATACTCATAGCAAATCTAACAGTAACATCAATAGCTAAAGGGACAACGATCCCACCACCTTCAAGCACAGAAGGTAAAGGATAATTATCAATAAACCATTCTTGGGTTGTGGACATGATTCTTGGAATCAAAGCATCAAGGTTTTGAGCATGGATTAAACTGTGGGATAGATTCGTCCGAAGTAAACTGGGTCCAATTCGAAAAAATTCTGAACAAGAAATGTAATGAGAGGAAATTGGTGGTGAATAAGCCCTTGTGCTTCCAACTATCTCACCCGAACGAAAACTAAGCTCGAAACCAACACAAAGTTTGACAATAAAATTAAGTCTCCCTGTGTGGTAATCGCTTTGGATAGGAAGGTTTTGAAAGGCTTCTGGATGATCAGGTTGACCAGAAACACAATAAAAATATGATTGCGGAGGGGTCCACATATTGAAGAACAAGAGGGAATATTTCAGGCCAAAAGATATGAAGAACAAGAGAGAATATACGTGACGTATTTGAGAGACGTTACAATGCATATATTTATACACTAGATGTTGCTTTTGTTTTAAGCCATCCGAAGTCAAATATGATATTTATAAATATTATGTGAATTATAGATTCAATATGATCATTCAATCGAATTTTTTTGCATGTCATTTTTTTAATTTTAATGATAATGATAGTCTAAGATATTTTTAAAATTTTACTTTTGTGAATTTTTGTTACGAACAAAATAGACCTAATTAGTAAATCAACCTAACTTTTAACTTGTGAAAAATTAAATTTTCAGTTTCTTAATACTAATAAATATATACTCAGGTCAATTTTTTTTTTTTTTTTAATTATTCTAACTGTAACATCCAATTTTTGCGTGGTGGTTTTATAAATAAAGGGGAGATATAATAAGATAATTAGGAAAAAATTTCTGAAAATTAGGGAAAAAAGTTTCTTTAGTATATTTCAGAACTAGATATGTTATTTGAAAATTAAAATGCCTAAAAAAGAATTCATGAAGTAAAAACTAGTTTTTGATTCGATTTTCAAGAAATAAAGAAATAAATAATTATGAAATAAAAGATTCTATGAAGGAGTTTATTTGCCAAAGGATGCCACTGATAATCTTAAAATATGTTTTGTTAAATGTGTCTTTCTTTATTCAGTTTTTTGAAAAAATAATAAAAAGAAATAACCCAATATTTTGAAAAAGTCATTAACCTTTTTTTTTTTTTTTTTTTTAAACGTAAGAGTCACTTAAATTTTTTTATATTTACTAAAATCTTTAAAGAGATAAGTAGTAAATTTTTTTTGGGGTCGAAAATACTGCTTCTCCATTAAGATAAAAAGGAGTAAGATCCTTACATCCACGAGTCACGAGCAAAGTGAAAACAAAACAAAGACAGACCATGAAAGCAACATACTAGTAAGAAATAACAGAAAGTCCAGTAGGAAGGAAAATAAATATCATTAGAACGACCGCAAGCCTCCTCAGCAACCAAAGTCAGAAGAGTCGACAAAGAGAGTGATGGTTGTGACACACACAATATAACTTTAGCTGCCATTAGACAAGAGAGAACCCGACTTGAGGATCAAGAGATTGAGAACGTCATGAATGATTTACCTGCACTTCCAGTCATACAGATCAGGATGACAGCTTGCAACACATTTTTGTAGAAGCTGGCAATCAACAGCTAACGTCAACGCCCTTTTTAAAGCTAAAGTCTCAGTCATGAAGGCCGAAAGGGATTTAACTTTACCAACAAAACCCTAACAAAGTTCCCGTCCTCATTCTGACAGGTAATACCTATAGCCAGTGGCGGAGCCAGGAATTTATATTTGTGGGTGCACAATTTGTAAGGGAATTTGGGTGGTTCGGGGCAGCGCCCCCGACATTTTTTTAAAAGAAAGTTTTAAATACATTAAAAATCAAATGAATATAGATAAGAAAAGAAAAGAAAACTTCTTTCAATGGGTTCTAAGCAAATCAAATGTGCATAAAATAGAATTAGCATCTACCATCAAATCAGCAATAAACTATGAATTTTCTAAATCCTAACATGTTTCATCCGATGTCAAGAGGCACAAACTATCCATCACACTTCGTAAGACAAAAATTGGAGAATTTTACATAAAACCAAAGTTTCAATCACCAAACTCATTACAATTTTAAATAAAGCTAATCAATGAAATTGGACTACTTAATGATTTCTGAATTAAAGAAACTATTCTTGCCAATTTAACCAAATCACAAAAATCTTTCTGCTGTTTATAGTGGCTGGTTATAAAAAATATATCTTCCTTCTATTTTGAAATCACAGATAAAACTACTGCTACATGTGTTTTTCATAAGGAGTAAAAATTTGAGAAAATAATAAGAAATGAAAAAGGGCTCTTTTTTTTCTTTTTTTTGGGTTTAGAGACGAGGGAGTATAAATTCCAGGCTCGCCCCAAGAATCATCAATGAAGAATGAAGACTGTGTGGGAGAGTGGTAGAAAAGAATAAGAACTAAAAAGGACCCTACCACGTTCGAGCCAATGACTTCGTGGTCAATAATGAAATGCTCTACCACCGAGCTATGGATCCAATGATGACACATGTTACAGCTAAATAATATATATATTTTGAACTTTTGTGGGTGCACTTGCACCCGTAGATACAAGTGTGGCTCCGCCACTGCCTATAGCCGCAGCACCAGTATGAGCTGAATAAGATTACCTGTATGAGGGAATCGCCAGGAAGCAGACGGAGGGGCATTTTCGGAGGGAATTGCTGGAGCTTCATTTGCACACATATTTGCACACTCAACGCCAGAATCAATCGGAACCGCTACACATAACGCATGAAAAAAGGAAGAAGAAAAAGAATCGGAAGGGGTAGGATAGTAGGTGCGTGAAGCAGAAGAGAAGAGAAAAACCTACGCCCAGAGAGATGGTAGTAGCGTCCTTCAACAATTTAAATATTTTTGGCCATGAAGGAGCAATTTTATAATACGTTTATAAAATACAATTTTAAATATTTGTTTTGGCCTCAGGGAAATCCCTATATATATATATATATATATATAATTGAATGGATTATAAAGGGAAAAAATTGCTTTCCTAGGATGCTCGGTTCGTCTTCACTCATCCTGGAAAATACGGAGAATATTATTCATGAGATTTTATTTATTTTTCCCTTGGTATTCAAATATTCCTACCAACAAATGTAAATTTATCACGGGCTTAAGTTTTTTCTGATTTTTTTTTTTATTATCAAATACACATCACATGAGTTGAAGGATAGATTGGCAATTTTTAATGGTGTTAACTAATATATCTTACCATGTAGGACAACTATTTGATGACTCAAACTAAATTATATATGATAAGGATTAAATTATAAAACTAAACCAATTGGAAGATGTGGTCTAGCACTTGACTTTGTGTGCTACTGATTTAGAGTTGAAATGTCCATCTAATAGTTTCAATTTAAAATTGTAACAAATGTTTTGCTAAATGTGTGTCTTTATTTTTTGGAAAAAAATAAAAAAGAAGCTACCCAAATTTTTGATGAAGTTATTAATGGAATCTTCCTTATGTTAAAATCACTTAAAATTGTTTAAATTTACCAAAATTATTAAACAGATCATAAGAAGTATAATTATTAAGCTAATTCTTAAAAGCTGAATTAAAAATTTAGTATGATAGGATTAAATCAGCAAATAAAATTACATTATAGTATAACCTAGCACAACCTGTTCCTATAAGAACGCATAAACAGGAGAAAAAAAAAGAAGTTTATTGTATTTGCATTCAATGTTTACAATTAATAAGGAAATTATCGGGGTTTTTTTGGGAAAGAGACAAGTAATTTCTAAGTATTGTTGGCCGCGGGCATTGGATACCGACGTAAGGATATAAATTACTTGCTTTTAGCCACTTTATAATACAATTTTATTTTATTTTTTCAAAATAATGATGACCTGACATTGTTGAGATCTTAATTTCACCAAAATCTTCAAGACAAATACAACACCGCTTGGTGGGACTAAGTCATTAGTGAGTCAATAATTGATGAAGCAAAAGATTATTTTTCCCTTTAAATTATGATCAAGGCAATATAATAAAATTTATTAAAGAACGTCAATCTTAAAGAAATGTCACTAGTGCAAAAAAGGGCTTTAAGACCGCCTCATTTAGAAGCGAGAGAACCGACACTCGGTCTTAAAAGAATGACTGGTGGCAGTTCCGTAAATATAAAGAACTTCTTACACCGACCAATTTTTCACCGCTCTTACAAATATAATTGAGACTGACTAAAAAACAACCGGTCTTAAAAATTGAATTGAAATTTCAATTACTTTATAAATATATCTCATATAGCCGTACTTATATTTTTTCGGTAAAACATAATAAGGAAAAATTTAAATATAAAAAGTCTAAATTTTTAAGACCGAACTTATCAAAAAGACGGTCTTAAAAGTTTTCTTTTAAGACCGGACATATGATACTTCCGGTACGAAAAAAGTTCATTAATATTAAGACCGGCGTTTTACAAGGAACGGTCTTAAAGGTTAAACTTTTAAGATCGGACTTTTAATATGACCGGGATTAATGTAAATATTAAGACCGTCTCTTTTGCGTCCGGTCTTAAAAATCAACGCAAGATATACATTTCTTCACGCGAAAGCTTTTGTTACTGTGGAGAACCCTCGTTCACGTTCAAACCCTTCCCCGTTGCATTACCTCTCTTCCTCGCCCACGTACCATCGCCCCCGTTACTCTCTCATTTGTTCGGGCATTCCTCTCTTCCTGTCTCGAAAATGGACGGTGAAAATGATTCTATTCGTGTTCCGCAACGCCGGTTCGTGTGATCGGTGTGAGTGAGAAGGAACCCTCTTCATCTCACAATGAGACTCGTAATCGCCCCCGCACGCCGTGGTAGAAGAGGCACACGAATGATGGATGTGACCCTAAGTCGGATTCGGGTCAAAGCTCGAGATTCAGTTTGATTAAAGGTTGGAACCTGTCGGTCCTAATAAAAGCAAATATAATAGTTTTGTCGGCTGTCTAGCACGCATCAAGGTTAGCATCTTGACAGATGAGTGGAAAAGTGTGGACTCTAAGAATGTAAAGGATCCTATTTGGGAGACTATCCGGGTTACATACACCGTCCCCCGTCGAGAAGTTGAAAGACAAGACATTGTCTTATTGTGCTGATCGGTGGAGGAAGTTTAAGACCTTTTCGGCTAACACGTATATTTTCTCCGAGGTTCCGCCTTCCAAACATCCTTGGGAAGTTTACACATTTATTGATGAACGAATTTGGCGACAATTTGTTCTTCTCCGGACCACTCCGAAGCTCGGTGAGTTTATATTTAGTTTTGTTTTCCCTTTTGTTTGCTTATTAACTTTGTGTGGATATGTGAATGTTATTGTGTTCATCTAATCCTGTTAGTTATATAATGGTTCGGTGTGTGAATAGAAGTATACATTTCCAGCCTTTGTCTATGCAAGTCTGATATGTAAACCCTGAAAGGGTAAATTACTGATGAGAAGGTATTAATTGTGTAATGGTTTGTCTTGCAAAGGAGAAAATGAATAGTCTTAAAAGGGGGAAACTTTATATACCCAATTGTTACTATCTAATTGGGACTGTTGATCCCACTGGATGCCTTAAAAAGGATCAAGTTTGTATTATTCTCGTAAGCATAATTCTCTTTTGTTTCTTAACCTATCTATCTAGCTAGCTAGCAAGGTACAAAACATAGCTCCAATTTCTTCTACAATTCTACATCTTCCTTAAATAAAATGTTGAAACTTGATGAAGTGAAGAATTTGACTATTTTGTTTGATTGACGTTCATATGAAGCGAAGTTCTCTAATTTCGTTAGTGACATGCATGGCTCGGAATTCATAATTAATAGATGTTTTCAATTCGATTCACGAGAAGAAGGGAACAAGCACGGGAGATAGGTAGAAAGAATGATTGCCCTCATAGGGCTTCTCGCGACGGATATCAAAAGGCCGAAAAAGATTTGATGGCGGCCAAGCGGAAGAGATTGGATGATGAAGCAGAATCCAATCCTTCTGTGAATAATACTTGTATTCTTTTTCCAATTCAATTTATTCAAATAATTGTTCATAGCTTGTAGCTTAAAGTATCGACCTTTATGTGCTGGATTGAGTGGTGGATTTGTGTATATATATAATCGGGAAGAACAGCGAGGAAAATTCGGGAAAATTTAGACCCAGGAAATAATAAGCCGGTCTTAAATGTTCACTTGTTAAGACCGGATGTAATTATATGACCGGTCTTAAAGGTCAGGACGACTTTTGAGTTTTGATATTAAACCCGGTCTTTAAAGTTGGTCTTTTAAGACCGGTATATTTAGGCGTCCGGTCTTAAATCAAAATCTTTAAGACCGGATGTATTTATCATCCACTCTTGAAAATCAGTCTTTTAAGACCGTGTATAATTAGTCGTCTGGTCTTAGAAGCCGCTATTTTTCAGACCGTATGTGTCTTGTTCGGTCTTATAATTACAATCTTTTAAGAGCGGCCTATTTTTTGGCCGGTCTTAAAAGTTGAGCTTTAGGACCGAACAAAAAATATTTCAGCTTCATTTAGTACAACTTTTTAAGACCCAAGTTTTTAAATGTCCGATCTTAAAAGAGTTTCTTTAAGACGGTTCGAGTCCGGTCTTAAATGGTAGACTTTTAATACCGGGTCGGAACAAGACGGTCGCATGTCCGGTCTTACGACCCCTCTTTTGTCCGGTCTTAAAAGCATTTTTTGCACTAGTGTGTTAATTGTAACCTTCTTACATTTTGATTTAATTGTTTTTTCCGAACAAATCATATTTTCCGCTGACTCTTTGGAGGATACATACATACATATACATGTACATATATATATATATATAAAAATACATACATATACATATACATATACATATACATATACGTATACATATACATATATATATATATATATATAATATGTAAGTAAAGATAATTTATAACACCCCAAATTTCTAACAATTATAATAACATAAAATTGTAATAATCTTCTTTATGAATAATTACTAAAATTCAAAATAACCAAGTTTGGGAAGTGTTACCGCCGCACTTATATTGGGACAAATGTAAGGCTAACTTATTACATTAACATAAATCCGAACTTAAAAAAAATGTATTTTATTCATAACAAAGAAAATAAAAATAAAATAAAATAAAAACTAGCTAGAATCACTTTGAACATTCTTTCTCACTTCTTACTACTAGTCCCAACCAGCAGAACCTGCTCACTAAAATTCTACCCCCTGAAGGATCATCGTAGCCACATAAACACAAACATCAGAAAAGCTGGTAATCCTAATAAAAACAGAGAAGATATAGTTCAAATGATCAAATTGGCCATAAAACATTTCTTCCTAGTGTGCAAACCTCTTCCCAAAGTTGTTAATAGTGTCACGGGAAACCTGTTAGACACCACTTTAGGAAGAATGGATAGCATCGATTCACATCACATAATATATCAAAGGCATAAAGCCTAAAGGTTGTGTTCATTACTTTAGGAGGTACCATGTAACATCCCATTTTCAAAAGCAGTATATTTTTTTTCATCAGAGTAGAGCATCGGAGCGATTGAGTAACTGATATTTATATTCAAAATGCCGTAAGTCTGGCTGATTACTGGTAGCGGTACGTTATACCGAGTGTTCTCAAAAGTGAATAACAAAAGAAGAAAGTCTTGGGTGAGTCCCTATGCGTACCGCTTGCCTTTCTCCTCGATCTTGGTCCTCCCGACCCCGACGCTATGTTAAGAGCTGAGGTTCAATGCCCATTGAACCTCGTGCAGCTTAACCTCATGCTCAAGTAATACAAAGTATATGGATGACGGTTATCTCATGACATTACGGCGGAATCAATACATAAGCACACAGCAGATGCAAGATTAACATATCAACAAGTACATAGCACATAGCACATGTAAAAGTAATAACAACACGGCCACCGCATATGAATGTTATTACGGTCCGCACTATTCACCGGTGCCACGGTGTACATCCGTGTCCTCGGCGCTAGGAAAACTCAACGGCATTACTAAGACTCGTAACCCGTATAAACAAAGCTGAATGTATAAACGGTGAACTAAGACGAGTCTTAGACACGGTGCATGACCCAAGACAAAGTCCCTGTCCATGACTCTATGAAATAGTCTATCACATATAAGCATACAATAAGCATCGAGTTAGTGTTACAAGACGCGAACATACCTTCGTTGACGGAACTCGGAACGACGATTTGTTGGATGCGTACGACGACGGTACAACAGCGGTAAGTGATTACGAGATATCCTATAAGGATGATAACGTTTCTAATCAATGGTCAACATTATACCGGACATTCTAGTCCCAAATTACCATTTACCCCCGACTCCCTAATCGGCGGAATTTCGCGTAACTTCGTTACTTTAACTCTAATCTTCCAAAATTTTGACATATCTCTATCTCCAATAATAAATATCATATTTATCCCTAAAACATGATATCTAAACTAACTTGGAAGATTAAAGATTAATCTAGCATTTCTACTATAACTACCGAAGGAACTACCAAAGCTTAAGACTGTGGACCGAAGAACTTACCCAAAGACTTCGCTACTCCTTTTCCAGCTCCTCCTTGCTCTCACTTCTCTCTAACCTCTCTCTAGGAATTGTGAATTGGTGAGGAATGAAGTGAAATGAGAAGACCTATTTATAGAAGATTTTGGTGCACTATTCATGCTTTATCATACCGAATCTCAACCGTTGGATCTAGCTTGGACACAAGGCATCATCTCCACCATACAACACATCTCCTTACCTCATCATGATGTCATCCATGTGCTTTATGAACTTCTACCGATAAAGTCCCCCGTTCGGTGTTCTAATCGCGTAATCCTAGAAAATCTCAAAAATCGGGAACACATGACCTTGAAGTTCTATTCTTCCTCTTTGGAAATATCTGTGTTAACTAAATTTTTGATCCCATTAAGGGTATTCCGTTGTCGGTTGAACATTTTCGGACAGGCATTTGGATCTGAGAAATTACTTGGGTAACATCAACTTCGGGACAAAAATTCACCTGATTCATAATATGTCCAGTTGTTTTCTACTTAGTTCAAGGATTTCAAGTTATGATTTATTTTCCATTGGTTCTCACTTTTCTTATCGCCCTTTGTTTACAAAATATCTTTTCATCGATCCCTTATTCGCCCATGCACGTTACGGAAATGACTTCCGCTAACACCAACTTCTGGACAAAAATTCACTTGTTTCTAATATGTCCCGACCTAAGAAACTTAGTTCATGGTTTTCTAGATAGGATTTAATTTCTATCGGTTCTCATTTATCCAATTTGGTTCTTCCACAAATATCTCTTTTATATTATTATAATAATACAAATATCATGATATTTATTATTTATTTTATTATTTTTATTATTTTTATTTTTTATTTTTATTTTTATTTTTATTTTTTCCTTCCTCTTTTTTTTATTTATTTATTTTATTTCGTTTTTTTCTTTTTTTCTTTTTTTCCTTTTTCCTCTTTTTTTTTCCCTTTCTTTTTCTTGAAAATATCATTCCTCCCCTTTTTTTTACTTTAATTATCTTTAAAAATTCTCCCTATTGGTTCTTTTGTCCAAGCTTAGATAATTAGCCATTAATTACCTAACTAATCACTTTCTAATTGTTGATAATTTTCTTAATTAGGATTAATCATTTTCTCACAACTATTTTACTGATATTGGTATTTTATGCTCCATGTAAAATATTAAAAATCATAGGGCAATTTATGCTCCCCAAAATTATATTTAATTTTGCCTCATTATTTTTCAAGGGAAATAATCCCAAAAATTTCCAAAATTAGAGACAACATACTTTCTAATTTTCAATAAATATTTTATTGCCTCTTGGGATTTATCATAATATTTTCGTGGCATTTCATGGCCCATAATTGCATTTAGGGATTTTGACACTTTAATCCCTCTAATTTCATTAGAAATTTCCCTAGACAATAGAATAAGTATCCTACAAGGTTTTAAAACCACATATTCACCTATTTCCAAATAGGTATTATTTGCTAAAATATAATATTCTAGATCGATAATTATCCGGGTATTACATTTCTCCCCCCGTTAAATAAAATTTCGCCCTCGAAATTTGAACATATACACTCGAAAGGTTATCTAGACCTCCAATCTATTCCTTCCCTATGCATGCTTACCTAGCACGCATCCGCTATTCAAAAGTCTCATTTATCTTGTACCCAGGCATAGTACTCAATTACGGGACTGTTGGTCCATTCTCAGTAGCTTGGTTAAGCGGGCCTCATTGCACGACTTATTTAGCCTCTTGGCTTAACACACATTGGCCCTCCGACTCAATATACTACCACAAAGCCTTTGGAGATTCTAGCCTTACTTCCTAGGAATTCATCCTCGAGGCCTTAGGCATCTTAATTACTACCGGTACAACAAATGTTTTACTAGTCTTATGTATTTTAGACATAGTTAGTATGACAATAGCATTTCATACGGCGCTAAGTATCTAGGTTCTATGCTCTAGGGGCACCACCTCGTGCACACTTGCACACTAAGTCTTATTGCTCGGGGCCTTTGCCCGTCTATTTCATCTCGGGCCTTTCCCATTCAAGCTTTTAGACTACTTTCACCATAGCCGACAACTACTATCCGGCTTAAGCGGTTCAAAGTATTCTAGACCTTTCTAATAGTTTTGTTCCTATATCAACTACACCGCTTTTCAACACCATAGCAATGACAAACACGTCATCGCTACCCAAAATCATTTTGTTGTCTCATTTTCAAATTTTCACACACTGAAAATTTCTTGTGGTCTCAGTACATTTCACAATCCACACTATACAAAAGTAATAGTGCTATCATATTTATAAACATAATCGCTGCCAACACAAATTCATAAAAATACGTTCACTGCCGAATCAGTTTTAAAAACATTTACTACCGGCACTTATCTTTGAGGGAGATGATTCATTTCACAAAATTTTTTAACAATTGAGAGCTCACGCCACCACTTCAACCACTTGGTACAGTGAGCGCCCTCTCCCAATCCCCAAATCCGGCCTCTGCATAAGCAGTACCGTCAAACAATGTGGGAGAACCCCCGTCCCTCCCATAAGAGACCCAGTGTCCACCACCGTGGAGAGCCCAGTCCACGACTGCTGCTCCCAGGGCCTAACCCCCTGCACGTTTGGTGTCCGTACTGGCACATAAAGTAGCGACCCTATCTAGGTAACTCGGTCCAGCCATAGATAGTTAGGCCCTACACATGCCTACGTAGCAACCCCCATCTACGGGATCTCAAATTTGACCATAGATAGTAAGGTCCTACAGGCAAAAACATATGCCCTAGGCGAAATGTTATGGATTGGGTGTGTTCACTGCTGGTGCGATTTTTATTTTCTCAAACAAAATCCCTCCAATACTCTTTGTTCAAAAAGAGCTTTTTATCAAAGGTCAGCGATTTCAACCATTTTAAAACATCTGGAAAGACCCGCAAACCGTGTACATCTACAACGGCACGGCCTCCCGGTTAAATGCGACTTTACCACAACACGGTTGAAAACTCGGTTTCAAACTCGGGTTTTAACAAAACCCTTTTTATAAGACAACAACATTTCAAAATAACCATCACTATGGTCTCAAATTCTGTTGAAAACATTTCTTTAGAAAACTCGGTTTCAAAAATTCACATGTTCGAAAAATCAATTCCGAAATTTCAAGTATAGCAGGTGTATTGGCAAGTTTAAAAATTCAATTTTTAAACCTTACTCAGGAACTAGACAACTAATCTTAAAAGGTCATCACTAACTAATCGTATCCAGGACCTCGTCCTTGGCTATTCAAGCCATTCGTAGAACGCTCAGTCTACTCTGCTTTAATCTTCTGGCTATTTCGGACATCGCCCGCTATCCTCGGGTTTCACAAACTTTTCAAGACACTCCTCGTATTTGTTGTCTAACAACTGTGGGCTTACATGACCTATAGACACAATATATGCTATACAAGACCTTTGGAGCAACTTATGACGATATCTTGGATTATGTAGACTTTTCTCTCTAGGGAACCGATTAGATATGGGACTCGCTACAATGTACTTACCTTGAGAATCGATACTTGGTAGCTCTACTCTATGGTTCGTTGTGATGGCAACTTCACTACACGGTTTGACGTCACGGTGGCTTCACTCTACGGTACTTCACTCGGCGCTTCACCCAATCCCTCCGATTGGTCAAGCACCTCCGGTCGAGAACCCTCCGTAGGTAGCCCTTTCCGAACAGATCTCCCCGTAAGTAGCCACCTCCGATCACAACTTCCCATAAGTAGTACTTTCTTCAGTTGATCGTCTCTGAATCATTATAACGAGAACTCAGATCTCTATCAGGTTACTAACCCTTTAGTGGTTTTGTAATTCTGCTAACCTTTTAGTGGTTTTGTAATTCTGCTGTCTCTAGGTCTGGTACCCTATCCAGGGTCATTTTATTCATGGACTTTCTAGCTCCAGTCAACAGCCTTATCTCAATTTCCCTATCAGGTAACCACCCACTTCTTCGGGGATCTATTAGCCACTAACATCTCTAAGGTTATCGGTCTCACCTTGAAACCATAACCTGTGGTTACTGAGGTTTTAGCTATCGTAGGGTTCCGTTAAGGAACTAACTCTCAGGTATTCAAACCTAAGGCAACCTCACTCACATTTTCTCAGGGTCCCTACTCTCGAGTCTTGGAACCTAGGCAATGCTCGATCATACATTGACCTAAGCACCTGTCTGTCTGTCTCAAGCCTATCATCACTCTATCTTTCCTCATAGTATTCCAAAGGATTACTATGTTTCATACCGCAAGGTATTTAGGCCTTTGCTTAAAGGATATCAAATCCTTATGCTATATCCCAGGGGTTGAGAATCCTGAGATTTCTCTCGCTTAAGCACGCTTAACTTCACAACGTCTATCGTATACGGGTACTAATATCGATACGCATACCACTGCATACCGACCACTCTCATAGGTACTAGTACGGCATAACTGCCTCCCCAGAAATATTGGGTACTTTCCCCTTTTTATCTAATGGTCACCACCGTCAAGGACTTGGTCAAAAGACCTTCATCCCCGGAGCCATGCCCCGTTGCACGCATGGTGTCCGGTTTTTGCAAGGCGGGGATTTTCCTCTCGGGGTAACTTAGTAAGTTCTTGTTTCTACAAGGAAACTAAATCAATAGTCCTTGTCTACGGAAACCTAAGCAATACCGGCTTCTCGTAACGATTGCCTTGAAACACCGGGCGGGGATTTAACTCGGACTCAATTTCTATATCGAAGTCCTAGAGCTTAGCAACAGAACCCATATTCTATGTTATCTACTATATCTCTGAGTCTCATCCGGCGTGGCCCAGCTCCATATATAAGCTCTGGGTTAGAATGGAATTAATGCCCAGTACAAACTGGAGATTATCGGAATTATCAGAATTATCGGAATTATCAGAATTATCGGAGTCTAATATCGATGTAGGTACAGGCGATGGATACACCATCCCTAGTTTAGAGTGGTGCACTTGTGACGGAGGGTGGTACTTTGGTTCGGGATGGCACACCGGTTCGGCTTGGTATACCGAAGTAAGGTGGTACTCCGACCTAGGCTTATATCAGTACTCATTTTCAAAACACGCTCTTTTAAAAAAGCGTAGAGCCTAACTCCGTTAATCAAACCAAATGGCCAGGTAGGTGTCTATCATGGGAGCCTCACCGTGCTAGGGTGAGTGATTGGTGATCCACATAGACTAGCCCCGCCTTCGGCACCAAAAGGTTTGGAATAACTTAGTCGAGATCTATGCCGGGACAAGCGCTTCGATACCAAAATGTAACATCCCATTTTCAAAAGCGGTATATTTTTTTCATCGAGTAGAGCATCGGAGCGATTGAGTAAGCGATATTTATATTCAAAATGCCGTAAGTCCCGGCGATTACGATGCGGTACGTTATACCGAGTGTTCTCAAAAGTGAATAACAAAAGAAGAAAGTCTTGGTGAGTCCCTATGCGTGCCGCTTGCCTTTCTCCTCGATCCTTAGTCCTCCGACCACGACGCTATGTTAAGAGCGAGGTTCAATGCCCATTGAACCTCGTGTAACGATTAACATGCTCAAGTAATACGAGTATATGGATGACGGTTATCTCATGACATTACAGCGGAATCAATACATAAGCACACACGAGATGCAAGATTAACATATCAACGATTACATAGCACATAGCACATGTAAAAGTAATAACAACACAGCCACCGCATATGAATGTTATTACGGTCTGCACTATTCACCGGTGCCACGGTGTACATCCGTGTCCTCGGCGCTAGGAAAACTCAACGGCATTACCAAGGCGTAACCCGTATAAACAAAGCTGAATGTATAAACAAGTGAACTAAGACGAGTCTTAGACACGGTGCATGACCCAAGACAAAGTCCTGTCCATGACTCTATGAAATAGTCTATCACATATAAGCATACAATAAGCATCGAGTTAGTGTTACGATGACGCGAACATACCTTCGTTGACGGAACGATCGTCGATGTTGGCAATGATACGACAAGCGGTACAACAGCGGTAAGTGATTACAGATATCCTATAAGGATGATAACGTTTCTAATCAATGGTCAACATTATACCAGACATTCTAGTCCCAAATTACCATTTTACCCCTGACTCCCCTAATCGGCGGAATTTCGCGAACTTCGTTACTTTAACTCTAATCTTCCAAAATTTTGACATATCTCTATCTCCAATAATAAATATCATATTTATCCCTAAAACATGATATCTAAACTAACTTGGAAGATTAAAGATTAATCTAGCATTTCTACTATAACTAGGAAGGAACTACCAAAGCTTAAGACCGGGGACCGAAGAACTTACCCAAAGACTTCGCTACTCCTTTTCCGAGCTCCTCCTTGCTCTCACTTCTCTCTAACCTCTCTCTAGGAATTGTGAATTGGTGAGGAATGAAGTGAAATGGGAAGACCTATTTATAGAAGATTTTGGTGCACTATTCATGCTTTATCATACCGAATCTCAACCGTTGGATCTAGCTTGGACACAAGGCATCATCTCCACCATACAACACATCTCCTTACCTCATCATGATGTCATCCATGTGCTTTATGAACTTCTACCGATAAAGTCCCCGTTCGGTGTTCTAATCGCGTAATCTAGAAAATCTCAAAAATCAGGAACACGGCCTTGAAGTTCTATTCTTCCTCTTTGGAAATATCTGTGTTAACTAAATTTTTGATCCCATTAAGGGTATTCCGTTGTACGTTGAACATTTTCGAAGCCAGACGACATCGATTCTGAGAAATTACTTCGGGTAACATCAACTTCGGGACAAAAATTCACCGATTCATAATATGTCCAGGTTGTTTTCTACTTAGTTCAAGGATTTCAAGTTATGATTTATTTTCCATTGGTTCTCGCTTTTCTTATCTCGCCCTTTGTTTACAAAATATCTTTTCATCGATCCCTTATTCGCCCCGCCGGTTACGGAAATGACTTCCGCTAACACCAACTTACGGACAAAAATTCACTTGTTTCTAATATGTCGACTAAGAAACTTAGTTCATGGTTTTCTAGATAGGATTTAATTTCTATCGGTTCTCATTTATCCAATTGGTTCTTCCACAAATATCTCTTTTATATTATTATAATAATACAAATATCATGATATTTATTATTTATTTTATTATTATTATTATTATTATTTTTTATTTTTATTTTTATTTTTATTTTTCCTTCCTCTTTTTATTTATTTATTTATTTTATTTCGTTTTTTTTTTTTTTTTTTTTTCCTTTTTCCTCTTTTTTTTTCCCTTTCTTTTTCTTGAAAATATCATTCCTCCCCTTTTTTTTACTTTAATTATCTTTAAAAATTCTCCCTATTGGTTCTTTTGTCCAAGCTTAGATAATTAGCCATTAATTACCTAACTAATCACTTTCTAATTGTTGATAATTTTCTTAATTAGGATTAATCATTTTCTCACAACTATTTTACTGATATTGGTATTTTATGCTCCATGTAAAATATTAAAAATCATAGGGCAATTTATGCTCCCCAAAATTATATTTAATTTTGCCTCATTATTTTTCAAGGGAAATAATCCCAAAAATTTCCAAAATTAGAGACAACATACTTTCTAATTTTCAATAAATATTTTATTGCCTCTTGGGATTTATCATAATATTTTCGGGGCATTTCATGGCCCATAATTGCATTTAGGGATTTTGACACTTTAATCCCTCTAATTTCATTAGAAATTTCCCTAGACAATAGAATAAGTATCCTACAAGGTTTTAAAACCACATATTCACCTATTTCCAAATAGGTATTATTTGCTAAAATATAATATTCTAGATCGATAATTATCAAGGTATTACATACCATTCCAAAACTATATTCTCACTGTTAAATTATTTTATATACACATATAATAAATTCCCAAATTGTTTCCAATATGTGTTTAAAACACTTGTATTGCCAACACCAACAACATGCATATATATAAACACATACAAAATGGATTTTTCAAATTAAACTATAAAATAAATTCTAATGAGTTCCTATAAGGTTGTCATAAGAAATTTCCATGACCATCATTTAAACCCCTGTCTCTACCCATTATCCATTTTACTCATGGCTTCCTATAAGGTTATCATGAGAATATATAACCGAGATATTGGTTCATTTATTGACGAACGAATATAATCATAATATGTTATAGGATAGGATTTTAAGCGAAAGGAAAACGAACATAGAATCATATATATATATATATATACAGTGGCGGAGCCACACTTGTATCTACGGGTGCAAGTGCACCCACAAAAGTTCAAAAAATATATATTATTTATTTGTAACATGTGTCATCATTGGATCCATAGCTCGGTGGTAGAGCATTTCATTATTGACCACGAAGTCATTGGCTCGAACGTGGTAGGGTCCTTTTTAGTTCTTATTCTTTTCTACCACTCTCCCACACGGTCTTCATTCTTCATTGATGATTCTTGGGGCGAGCCTGGAATTTATACTCCTCGTCTCTAAACCCCAAAAAAAAAAAAAAAAAAAAAGAGCCCTTTTTCATTTCTTATTATTTTCTCAAATTTTTACTCCTTATGAAAAACACATGTAGCGTAGTTTTATCGTGATTTCAAAATAGAAGGAAGATATATTTTTTATAACCCGTACCACTATAAACAACGAGAAAGATTTTTGTGATTTGGTTAAATTGGCAAGAATAGTTTCTTTAATTCAGAAATCATTAAGTAGTCCAATTTCATTGATTAGCTTTATTTAAAATTGTAATGAGTTTGGTGATTGAAACTTTGGTTTTATGTAAAATTCTCCAATTTTTGTCTTACAGAAGTGTGATGGATAGTTTGTGCCTCTTGACATCGGATGAAACATGTTAGGATTTAGAAAATTCATAGTTTATTCGATTTGATGGTAGATGCTAATTCTATTTTATGCACATTTGATTTGCTTAGAACCCATTGAAAGAAGTTTTCTTTTCTTTTCTTATCTATATTCATTTGATTTTTAATGTATTTAAAACTTTCTTTTAAAAAAAATGTCGGGCACCCAAATTCCCTTACAAATTGTGCACCCACAAATATAAATTCCTGGCTCCGCCACTGTATATATATATATATATATTTCAATCATCAAAACCGAAGACCTGAAGCAATTACGTATAGGATAAGTGACTTTGCAAAAACCTACTCATGCAAAATGAGAAAAGAAAAAAAAAAATATATATATATATATATATATATATGTATGTATCCAATTACTAAAGACTAAAAGCAAAACACAGATAATCAATAACTAAGCCTAGTCGAAATCTAGAATCATATCGTATGAAAAAAAAACACTTTCTCACAGAGGAAGGCAAACACAAGATTTATAGTATCGAATGGAAATCGCAAGAAAGAATGAGACGACAGTTTTAGGGATTTAAAAAGAATTATGCCAAGTAGCAATGGATTTCTATTGACCTAAGGATTAGGATTTCCTCGTTCATGAGATATTCCCACGATCTACTCATTAAAATACATTTATACATTAGTGGTATTAGGATTACCTGGTCTCTATTTTGCTAACCTTTCAGAAGAATAATTGACACAGAGGAAGAATAAAGGAAGAAGTAGAGGAGTATTGAGTGTTCGCTAAAAAAACATGGATCATGTAAAATCATATTTGTTTTGAAATAAAAAGATAAAACCAAATCGTTTGCTTATCAATTAGGTTCAACTCATTTAGTCAATCGATGTATAAACGATAAAAAGGTGTATTGCATTTGCATTGTTTACAAATAATAGGAAATTCTCAGGGTTCTTTACATGGAAAGAGACAATAATTTCTAAGCATTGTTGGCGGTAGGCATTGGATACCTACATAAAGGACATAAATGACTTGTTTTTAGCCACTTTATGATACAATTTTTGTGAAAATTATGATGACATGGCATTTTTGAGATCTCAGCTTCACCAAAATCTTCAAGACAAACACAACACTGCTCATTACTAGTACTCTCTACAAGTACGATTGTGTTGAGAGATTGGATGACTTCTTCAGAGGCAGGAACCATGTTACTCTGTTGTGTGGACTCGTTCATACTCATTCTTTCCATGAAATTCACAAAATTCATACTCATAGCTAATCTAACAGTAACATCAATAGCTAAAGGGACAGCGATCCCACCACCTTCAAGCCCAGAAGGTAAAGGATAATTATCAATAAACCATTCTTGGGTTGTGGACATGATTCTTGGAATCAAAGCATCAAGGTTTTGAGCATGGATTAAACGGTGGGATAGATTCGTCCGAAGTAAACTGGGTCCAATTCGAAAAAATTCTGAACAAGAAATGTAATGAGAGGAAATTGGTGGTGAATAAGCCCTAGTGCTTCCAACTATCTCACCCGAACGAAAACTAAGCTCGAAACCAACACAAAGTTTGACAATAAAATTAAGTCTCCCTGTGTGATAATCGCTTTGGATAGGAAGGTTTTGAAAGGCTTCAGGATGATCAGGTTGACCAGAAACACAATAAAAATATGATTGCGGAGGGGTCCACATATTGAAAAACAAGAGGGAATATTTCAGGCCAAAAGATATGAAGAACAAGAGAGAATATACATGACGTATTTGAGAGACGTTACAATGCATATATTTATACACTAGATGTTGCTTTTGTTTTAAGCCATCCGAAGTCAAATATGATATTTATAAATATTATGTGAATTAGGTTCAATACGATCATTCAATCGAACTTTTTTCCATGTAATTTTTTTAATTTTAATGATAATGATAGTCTACGATATTTTTAAAATTTTACCTTTGTGAATTTTTGTTAAGAACAAAATAGACCTAATTAGTAAATCAACCTAACTTTTAACCTGTGAAAAATTAAATTTTCAGTTTCTTAATACTAATAAATATATACTCAGGTCATTTTTTTTTAAATTATTCTAACTGTAATATCCAATTTTCGCGTGGTGGTTTTATAAATAAAGGGGAGATATAATATGATAATTAGGAAAAAAATTATGAAAATTAGGGAAAAAAAAGTTCTATGACAGGGATTACATAGGAAATTGTATTCTGATTTATAGGAATCACTGATTTGTAGGGATTAGGAATAATCTTCATTAATAGTCATTATTAGTCATTATGAGCCATTACTATTGAGGCTCTCTTATCTTCTATATGAACCTAATAATGACTATTAATGAAGATTATTCCTAATCCCTACAAATCAGTGATTCCTATAAATCAATACAATTTCTATGTAATCCTGTCACCTTTAGTATATTTCAGAACTAGATATGTTATTTGAAAATTAAAATTCCTAAAAAAGAATTTATGAAGTAAAAACTAGTTTTTGATTCGATTTTCAAGAAATAAAGAAAGAAATAATTATGAAATAAAAGATTCTATGAAGAAGTTTATTTGTTTTGTTAAATGTGTCCTTCTTTATTCAGTTTTTTGAAAAAATAATAAAAAGAAATAACCCAATATTTTGAAAAAGTTATTAACCTTTTTTTTTTTTTTTTTTTTTTTTTTTTAACGTAAGAGTCACTTAAATTTGTTTATATTTACTAAAATTTTTAAAGAGATAAGTAGACATTTTTTTTGGGGTCGAAAATACTGCTTCTCTATTAAGATAAAAAGGAGTAAGATCCTTACATCCACGAGTCACGAGCAAAGTGAAAACAAACAAAGACAGACCATGAAAGCAACATACTAGTAAGAAATAACAGAAAGTCCAGTAGGAAGGAAAATAAATATCATTAGAACGGCTCTATGTGAACTCGGCAATAAAGGCTGAGCTGAAGGCAGTCCTAACTGGTCTAGAATTAGCTGCTGGTTTTTCTTTTGACAGCATATGTGTAGAATGTGACTCTTTGTCTGTTATTCATTTGCTGATAAATCTGCAGGTGGATGACGCTGCTGAATCGAGTTTTATGGTAGATATTAGTGATGTTTTAAAGCGTTTTAGTAGGGTCAAATTTATGCACAGGTTTAGAGAGGGCAATGCGTGTGCAGATGCTCTAGCAAATTATAGTTTTGTTCAAGAAGAGGCTTATTCTGTATTTGTAAAGCCTCCTCAGATTTTAGATTTACTGCTGTTATATGATTGTATGGGAGTTTCATACCCCAGACAGATAGTTGATACAGGAATGAGAATGGGCTAACTGCCCCGTATTTCACCAAAAAAAAATATATATATATCATTAGAACGACCGCAAGCCTCCTCAGCAACCAAAGTCAGAAGAGTCGACAAAGAGAGTGATGGTTGTGACACACACAATATAACTTTAGCTGCCATTAGACAAGAGAGAACCCGACTTGAGGATCAAGAGATTGAGAACGTCATGAAAGATTTACCTGCACTTCCAGTCATACAGATCAGGATGACAGCTTGCAACACATTTTTGTAGAAGCTGGCAATCGGTCTCGAAGACCACTCGATAACTAGAACATGCCCCAAATCAACAGCTAACGTCAACGCCCTTTTTAAAGCTAAATTCTCAGTCATGAAGGCCGAAAGGGATTTAAATTTATCAACAAAACCCTAACAAAGTCCCTGTCCTCATTCTGACAGGTAATATCTATAGCCGCAGCACCAGTATGAGCCGAATAAGATTACCTGTATGAGGGAATCGCCAGGAAGCAGACGGAGGGGCATTTTCGGAGGGAATTGCTGGAGCTTCATTTGCACACATATTTGCACACTCAACGCCAGAATCAATCGGAACCGCTACACATAACGCATGAAAAAAGGAAGAAGAAAAAGAATCGGAAGGAGTAGGATAGTAGGTGCGTGAAACAGAAGAGAAGAGAAAAACCTACGCCCAGAGAGATGGTAGTAGCGTCCTTCAACAGTTTAAATATTTTTGGCCATGAAGGAGCAATTTTATAGTACGTTTATAAAGTATAATTTTAAATATTTGTTTTGGCCTCAGGGAAATCCCTATATATATATATATATATATATATAATTGAATGGATTATAAAAGAAAAAAATTGCTTTCCTAGGATGCTCGGTTCGTCTTCACTCATCCTGGAAAATACGGAGAGAATATTATTCATGAGATTTTATTTATTTTTGCCTTGGTATTCAAATATTCCTACCAACAAATGTAAATTTATCACGGGCTTAAGATTTTTCTGAATTTTTTATTATCAAATACACATCACTTGAGTTAAAGGATAGATTGGCAATTTTTAATGGTGTTAACTAATATATTTTACCATGTAGGACAACTATTTGATGACTCAAACTAAATTATATATGATAAGGATTAAATTATAAAACTAAACCAATTGGAAGATGTGGTCTAGCACTTGACTTTGTGTGCTACTGATTTAGAGTTGAAATGTACATCTAATAGTTTCAATTTAAAATCGTAACAAATGTTTAGCTAAATGTGTCTTTATTTTTGGAAAAAAATAAAAAGAAGCTACCCAAATTTTTGATGAAGTTATTAATGGAATCTTCCTTATGTTAAATTCACTTAAAATTGTTTAAATTTACCCAAATTATTAAACAGATCATAAGAAGTATAGTTATTAAGCTGACTCTTAAAAGATGAATTACGAATTTAGTATGATAGGATTAAATTAGCAAATAACATTACATCATAGTACTCCCTCGGTCCTAATTATAAGAGCAAATTACCAAAATTTGGAGGGATTAAAGAAGGAAGTTAAATTAGTTAATTATGTGTATTTTTCTAAAATACCCTTACCCAAAATTTAAAATGAGATTAAGGAAGAATCTATTTATCCCGTCATGGAGATCTGCTTCAACTTGAAGTGTATGCAATTTATGTTTGTAAATGAAAAATGAAAAAAATATATAGTAACAAATAATAGTATCATGCGATGACTTTTTTTTTTTATATGGTAACAAATAATAGTATCATGCGATGACTTTTTTTTTTTTTTTTTTTTTGGGGGAAAGCAAAGGGAGGGGAATTTTTCTATATTTGCAAGTTTTTTTTTTTTTTGCCCAAACTATATTTGCAAGTTAAATAACTCAAATAAGTACTCTTGTACTTAAAAATATATATATATTTTTTTAAAAAAAGTTCTATATAAATGCTTCACTTCATAAAATCAAGTACCGATGCTTATTCATTTTAAAACTTCTTTAATCAACATTAAATCTGGTAAATACCGGTTGAATTTAAAATGCGTAGTTAAAAAATATATTTAACACCCTAATTACATGTTGATATTGTGGGTTGACGAGAAGTATGCAACAGATGTGCTTTAGAAGTGTTGGAAAAAAGATAATGAAATTAATGGTTTATTAGGTTATTTTAGGGGAAAAAATTAATCACTTTGAATGAGATAGTTAAAAAAAAAAATTCTTAGAGGAATATTAAAATTATTTTATTTAAAAATAAAAAATAAAGTAGAATATCTCACTTGATAGAATATAAGGGTGTTGTTAAATTAATTATTGTAGAAGAAGTAATAGTATGGGTGATATGGGAAAAATATGACAAAAATTGCACAAAATTATTTTATATAAAAAAGTATAATGTAGGTTTATATGACATTAATGAGTTGCAAATATTATTTACTTTATAAAATATATAGGTATATTATTAAATTATTATTATATCTAATTATTATTGAGAAAGTACAAATAGGGGTATTATAGGAAAAAGTTGACAAAAGTTAAAACTTGCTCTTATAATTAAGACCAAAACTAACTCCAAAATTTGCTCCTATAATTAGGACCGGAGGGAGTATAACCTAGCCCAACCTGTTCCTATAAGAACGCATAAATAGGAAAAAAAAAAGTTTATTGTATTTGCATTCAATGTTTACAATTAATAAGGAAATTATCGGGGTTTTTTACTCCGAAAGAGACAGTAATTTCTAAGTATTGTTGGCCGCGGGCATTGGATACCGACTAGAAGGACATAAATTACTTGCTTTTAGCGACTTTATAATACTTTTTTTTTTTTTTTCAAAATCATGATGACCTAACATTGTTGAGATCTTAATTTCACCAAAATCTTCAAGACAAATGCAACACTGCTTGGTGGGACTAAGTCATTAGTGAGTCAATAATTGATGAAGCAAAAGATTAATTTTCCCTTTAAATTATGATTAACGTAATATAATAAAATTTAATAAAGAACGTCAATATTAAAGAAATGTTAATTGTAACCTTTTTACATTTTGATTCAATTGTTTTTTTCCGAACAAATCATATTTTCTGCCGACTCTTTGGAGAATATATATATATATATATAATGTAAGTAAAGATAATTACTTATATTAAAATGTTAAATTGAAGAAAAATATTTTATAAATTCCCAAATTGTTTCCAATATGTGTTTAAAACACTCGTATTGTAATCAACACAACATACAATTTTGGGTTGATACAGCCAACACCAACAACATGCATATATATATAAACACACAAAATGGATTTTTCAAATTAAACTATGAAATAAATTCTAATGAGTTCCTATAAGGTTGTCATAAGAAATTTCCATGACCATCATTTAAACCTCTGGCTCTACTCATTACCCATTTTACTCATGGGTTCCTATAAGGTTATCATGAGAATATATAACCGAGATATTGGTTCATTTATTGACAAACGAATATAATCATAATATGTTATAGGATAGGATTTTAAGCCAAAGGAAAATGAACATAGAATCATATATATATATATATATATATATATATATATTTCAATCATCAAAACCGAAGACCTGAAGCAACTACGTACAGGATAAGTGACTTTGCAAAAAGCTACTCATGCAAAACGAAAAAAGAAATATATATATATATATATATATATATCCAATTACTAAGGACTGAAACATCCAAAGCAAAACGCACGTAATCAATAACTAAGGCTAGTCAAAATCCAGAATCATATCATATAAAAAAAAGACAACAACTTTCTCACATAGGAAGGCAAACACATGATTTATAGTACCGAATGGAAATCGCGAGAAAGAATGAGACGACAGTTTTGGGGATTTAAAAAAAATTATGCCAAGTAGCAATGGATTTCTATTGACCTAGGGATTAGGATTACCTCGTTTATGGGATATTCCCACGATCTACTCATTAAAATACATTAATACATTAGTGGTATTAGGATTACCTGGTCTCCGTTTTGCTAACCTTTCAGAAGAATAATTGACACAGAGGAAGAATAAAGGAAGAAGTAGAGGAGAAGAGGAGTATTGAGTGTTCGCTAAAAAAACATGGATCGTGTAAAATCATATTTTTTTTTTAAATAAAAAGATAAAACCAAATCGTTTGCTTATCAATTAGGTTCAACTCATTTAGTCAATCGCTGTATAAACGATAAAAAGGTGTATTGCATTTGCATTGTTTACAAATAATAGGAAATTCTCAGGGTTCTTTGCATGGAAAGAGACAATAATTTCTAAGCATTGTTGGCGGTAGGCATTGGATACCTACATAAAGGACATAAATGACTTGTTTTTAGCCAGTTTACGATACAATTTTTGTGAAAATTATGATGACATGGCATTGTTGAGATCTCAGCTTCACCAAAATCTTCAAGACAAACACAACACTGCCCATTACTAGTACTTTCTACAACCTTGATTGTGTTGAGCGATTGGATGACTTCTTCAGAGGCAGGAACCATATTAATCTCTTCCGTAGACTCCTCCATACTCATTGTTCCCATCAAATTCACAAAATCCATACTCACAGTAAATCTAACAATAACATCAATAGCTAAAGGGAATACAATGATCCCATCACCTTCAAGAACATAAGGCGAAGGACAATGATCATTAAACCATCCTCGAGCTGTGGACATGATTCTTGGTATCAAAGCATCAAGGTTTTGAGCATGGATTAAACGGTGAGATAGATTCGTCCGAAGTAAACTTGATCCAGTTCGAAAAAATTCTGCACATGAAATGTAATGAGAGGAAATTGGTGGTGAATAAACTCTTGTGCTCCCAACTATCTCACCCGAACGAAAACTAAGCTCGAAACAAACACAAAGTTTGACAATAAAATTAAGTCTCCCAGTGTGGTAATGGCTTTGGACAGGAAGGTTTTGAAAGGCTTCAGGATGATCAGGTTGACCAGAAACATGGTGAAAATATGATTGCGGAGGGGTCCACATATTGAAAAACAAGAGGGAATATTTCAGGCTAAAAGATATGAAGAACAAGAGAGACGTTACAATACATATATTTATACACTATATGTTGCTTTGGTTTTAAGCCATCCGAAAGGGTTTAAGATCAAATATGATATTTATAAGTCTTACCTAAAAAGATATTGAAAAATCAAATTTAAATATGCATTTTGTGAAAAATAAATTGAGATAGAAATTTTGGTCAAGAATACCATGAAAGATTGAGATATTTAAATTATGATTAAGGTAATATAATATAATTTATTAAAATCTTAAACAAATGTTAGTTATAACTTTTTCTTTTTTGATTTAATTATTTTTTCCTGAACAAATCGTATTTCTTTTGCCAACTCTTTCGGCAAATGATTAATATATATTGATTTGAATAATGTAAAGATAATTATTTAGATGAAAATGTCAAATTGAATAAAAATATTTTATAATTCTATTTACTGCATTTTATTTGCATTTTGATTTTTTTTTTTTTCATAACTCTATAATTTGATATAAATTAGTCTAAAACATGTAAAGGATTTTGTAAAATCAAAAATGTTTTGAAAACGGATAAAACCAATGCAGTTGCTTATGTCAATTAGGTTCAATATGATCATTCAATCAAATTTTTTCCATGTCATTTTTTTAAAATTTTAATGTTAATAATAGTCTAACATAATTTTATCTTCAGATAGCAAAAATTCTGAAGTCGCTCGTATTGCACCTTAACCCAAGCAGGGTCTTTATCTTTCCTAGGAACCCAGAAACCTGTAACTAATGGATCATCTAGGAAAATAAGAAATCAACCCAGTGTAAAAATCAAAAAGGGAAAATTATAATAAAGAACCTGGAAGAACAAATATTTACTGAAAAGGACCATAAAAATTGTAATTATTTAAAAGGACTAAATACAAAAATATAAAATTAAAAATACTAAAATACCCCTAAGGAAATCTTATTCATTCCCTTTTACATTCTCTCCCATATTATATTTTTAAAACTAATACAAAATTCTAAATTTTAATAAATTAAATAAAAGCTTTCTAAAATTTTCTTTTTCCACAACTTGCACATATATCTATGAAAAAATTACGCCCTCTTCAATTTTTTTTAAATTATAATTTCGTAAAATCAACAAAAAATTTAATTAAAAATATATTTATATAATTTTAGTCAAAAGTAAGGTCTTTTATAATTTACTATATATCTTAAACCAAAAGAATTTACATGATTTATTTTTATTTTAAGAAGAAATTTATGTGGGCTAAAAATAGATTTAATGTTAATAAAATATAAAATAAATCTATATTATATATTGAAAAAACATAAAATGAGTTTAGTTTTTATTTTTATAGAAAGTACTTAATTGATATTAACATTCTTCCTAATATAAACATGGCATCTTGATTCTTGATGATATGTTCCTTAATTAAATTATCTATTAATTATATAAATATGGAACTTGTACGTTAAGAATTAAAATTTAAAAACATATGAGTTTGAACCATATAGTTTACATGAGTATGAAACATAATGAAAAATAAAAATTAAAAAAAGAGATATTATACTATTACATGTTGATGATTGATGGTTTTAATTTTCATTTTAGTCAATTTTTTATTTATGAATATAATAGATAATGTAGGAGGTTTGACTAAGGACAATTTAGTAATTTTAAATTTATATTATATGATATTTGGTCCTTCTAAATAATTACGATTTTTTATAATCCTTCTTAATAAATATTTTTTGCTCTAGGTCCTTCACTTTAATTTTCCCAATCAAAAACCTTAAGGACGAGATAGGCGGGAGAGGATTTCCTCATTATCAACTCTCTCATTATCTCTCATGATCGATCTGGCGGTAAAAAAAAAAAAAAAAAAAACCTACGCCGAGAAAAATCAACAGTTTGAATATTTTTGGCCATGAAGGAGCAATTTTACAGTACGTTTATAAAATACAATTTTAAATATTTGTTTTGGCCTCAGAGAAATCCCTATATATATAATTGAATGGATTATAAAGGGAAAAAATTGCTTTTTTTATATATATATATATATATATATATATATATTTGAATGGATTATAAAGGAAAAAAATTGCTTTCCTAGGATGCTCGGTTCGTCATTACTCATCCTGGAAAATACGGAGAGAATATTATTCATGAGATTTTATTTATTTTTCCCTTGGTATTCAAATATTCCTACCAACAAATGTAAATTTATCACGGGCTTAAGATTTTTCTGATTTTTTTATTATCAAATACACATCACTTGAGTTGAAGGATAGATTGGCAATTTTTAATGGTGTTAACTAATATATTTTACCATGTAGGACAACTATTTGATGACTCAAACTAAATTATATAGGATAAGGATTAAATTATAAAACTAAACCAATTGGAAGATGTGGTCTAGCACTTGACTTTGTGTGCTACTGATTTAGAGTTGAAATGTCCATCTAGTAGTTTCAATTTAAAATTATAATAAATGTTTTGCTAAATGTGTGTCTTTCTTTTTTTGGAAAAAAAAATAAAAAGAAGCTACCCAAATTTTTGATGAAGTTATTAATGGAATTTTCCTTATGTTAAAATCACTTAAAATTGTTTAAATTTACCAAAATTATTAAATAGATCATAAGAAGTATAATTATTAAGCAAATTCTTAAAAGCTGAATTAAAAATTTAGTATGATAGGATTAACTCAGCAAATAACATTATATCATAGTATAACCTAGCACAACCTGTTCCTATAAGAACGCATAAACAAACAAAAAAAGTGTGTTGTATTTGCATCCAATGTTTACAATTAATAAGGAAATTCTCAGGGTCTTTTTACCGCAGGCATTGGATAACATATTTTTGTTTTGAAAATCATGATGACATGACATATTGTTAGATCTCAGCTTCATCAAAATCTTCAAGACAAATACAACACTGATCAGTGGGACTAAGTCATTAGTGAGTCAATAATTGATGAAGCAAAAGATTAATTTTCCCTTTAAATTATGATTAAGGTAATATAATAAAATTTAATAAAGAACGCCAATCTTAAAGAAATGTTAATTGTAACTTTTTTAAATTTTGATTTAATTGTTTTTTCCTTACAAATCATATTTGTTTGCCGACTCTTTGGAGATATAAATATATATATATATATATATATAATGTAAGTAAAGATAATTACTTATATTAAAATGTTAAATTTAATGAAAATATTTTGTAAGTCTGTTTACTGCATTTGATTTACGTCTAAATTTCTTATAACTTTTTAATTTGATGTACATTGAAAAAAAGCATGGATCATGTATAATCATATTTGTTTTGAAATAAAAAGATAAAACCAAATCGTTTGCTTATCAATTAGGTTCAACTCGTTTAGTCTACCGATGCATAAATGATAAAAATGTATTGTATTTGCATTTAACGTTTACAAATAATAGGAAATTCTCATGGTTCTTTACATGGAAATGTAAGAAATGCCTTGATAAATATATATGATTTAATAATTAATGAAGGGGCTAAATGACTATTGGTAAATGATTTTTGGGAAGAGGTTTTTACGGCTTGATGGGAGCGATCATATCCATAGGATTTACGTGTCTTTTGGATCATAAGTTATTTAAAGGATAGAAACTTGTCCGTTCATTCTCTGACTATAAGAGATGCCTCTAATTTTCCATCAAGAAGAGAGAGCGTAAAATGAAGGGTATAGAAAATGATAAAGGTTTCAATTATAGTGCATGCAAGTCACATATTATGAAATATCGATTCCGCAATTATGGATAGAGGTTTGTGCATCTTGACTTAAACATGTAGTATTATAAAAATCATGAGTTCTTAAGATCCTTGTTCATGTTCTTATTACTTGATATTTGAGCATGACATTATCTATAGAAAAACTTACAGGAAAGAGACAATAATTTCTAAGCATTGTTTGTTGTAGGCATTGGATACCTACATAAAGGACATAAATGACTTGTTTTTAGCCACTTTATGATACAATTTTTGTGAAAATTATGATGACATGGCATTGTTGAGATCTCAGCTTCACCAAAATCTTCAAGACAAACACAACACTGCTCATTACTAGTACTTTCTACAACCTTGATTGTGTTGAGCGATTATTGGATGACTTCTTCAGAGATAGGAACCATATAAATCTCTTGCGTAGACTCCTCCATACTCATTGTTCCCAACAAATTCACAAAATCCATACTCATAGTAAATCTAACAATAACATCAATAGCTAAAGGGAATACAATGATCCCATCACCTTCAAGAACATAAGGTGAAGGACAATTATCATTAAACCATCCTTGAGCTGTGGACATGATTTTTGGTATCAAAGCATCAAGGTTTCGAGCATGGATTAAACGGTGAGATAGATTCGTCCGAAGTAAACTCGATCCAGTTCGAAAAAATTCTGCACATGAAATGTAATGAGAGGAAACAGGTGGTGAATAAACCCTTCTGCTCCCAACTATCTCTCCCGAACAAAAACTAAGCTCGAAACAAACACAAAGTTTGACAATAAAATTAAGCCTCCCAGTGTGGTAATGGCTTTGGATAGGAAGGTTTTGAAAGGCTTCAGGATGATCAGGTTGACCAGAAACATGGTGAAAATATGATTGCGGAGGGGTCCACATATTGAAAAACAAGATGGAATATTTCAGGCTAAAAGATATGAAGAACAAGAGAGACGTTACAATACATATATTTATACACTATATGTTGCTTTGGTTTTAAGCCATCCGAAAGGGTTTAAGATCAAATATGATATTTATAAGTCTTACCTAAAAAGATATTGAAAAATCAAATTTAAATATTCATTTTGTGAAAAATAAATTGAGATAAAAATTTTGGTCAAGAATACCATGAAAGATTGAGATATTTAAATTATGATTAAGGTAATATAATAGAATTTATTAAAATCTTAAACAAATGTTAGTTATAACTTTTTCTTTTTTGATTTAATTATTTTTTCCTGAACAAATCGTATTTATTTTGCCAACTCTTTCGGCAAATGATTAATATATATATTGATTTGAATAAAGTAAAGATAATTATTTAGATTAAAATGTCAAATTGAATAAGAATATTTTATAATTCTATTTACTGCATTTTATTTGCATTTTGAATTATTTTTTTCCCATAACTCTATAATTTGATATAAATCAGTCAAAACATGTAAAGGATTTTGTAAAATGAAATATGTTTTGAAAACGGATAAAACCAATGTAGTTGCTTATGTCAATTAGGTTCAATATGATCATTAAATCAAATTTTTTCCATGGCATTTTTTTAATTTTAATGTTAATAATAGTCTAACATAATTTTATGCCCAATGCGGCCACACAGATAGTAAAAATTCTAAAGTCCCTCGTATTGCACCTTAACCCAAGCAGGGTTATCTTTCCTAGGGACCCAGAAACATGTAACAAATGGAATAAGAGATCAAACCCGAACAAAACTCAGTGAGTTTTCCATCAACCTTTGGATTCTCAAACATCGTCGCCTCTTTGACTGCATTACCTAAGGTGTGACAAGTGGCGGATCCAGAAAAATAATGAAGGAGTATCAGTGACAAAGTAAGGATTTTTTGTTTGTATTTGCACAATTAGCAGGGACATTAAGAGAAGTTTTAAATGTATTAAAAAAACAAAAGAATATAAATAAGAAAAGAAAAAAATCAAAAAAATATTCAAAAAATCAAGTGAATACTAATGATGTAATAAGATAGGTAATTACTTTATAAACCTGTTATTTAGAAAAGCAAAGCTAAGTACTGTTAAAAATGCAGCTATATAAATTACAATAAAGGATGGGTACTCAATAAGTTGAAGTACATATATTTTAATAATAACAGTATATTATAATAAAAATAATTACGATATCATCTTTCTAGACCTTATTTTTTAAATTTAATCATAATTGTCTTATTATCAATGCTATTGTTATTTAAAGGGGTACTTGAATAAGGGGAACACATCTTTAAACAAAAAAAAAAAAAAAAAAAATTGTAAACAAATTCAAAAAAGGGGGAAGCGTAAGGTGGATCTGCCCATGCGTGTGACTACATTTTCCTGATCAAATGCCCCTACATCTCTTGATGCATCGAGCCACCCTGCGGTCTTTTTTGAAGAAGCCATCCTAGCGCCTCAGCCAAGTAGACTCGTGGACCTGAGGACGTTACACTGACATGTTGGAATTTTAGGAGAAAATCCCATGGGTTATGAATAAGAAGAAGGATGGAAAAGAAGAGGAAAAAGGAAGAAGTAATGTGTGTGAGAGAATAATCACATTCTTAGTTGGAGAGAAGTTGGAGAGTATATAAGCCACAACTTTGCTCCTACTAATTGGGCCATTGGGCCAACCCACTTTTGTGGAGGGTGAGGACTTAAGTGACCCTTGGTCCACCACACACACGCACCGCCGCCCGCCCACCCACCCCGTCTGTCGCGTGTGAAATAAAATATTAATTTTTTATTAAATTATTTTTTGGATTAAAATAATAATAATTTTTTATTAAATTATGTTTTGAATTTCCGAACGTTTAAATATTTCCGTTGTGCCTCTCGGGTTTTCCAACCATTTGCGTTTTGTGATCCGTTCGGATCGTTCGCTTCGTTGCAGTGCGTCTGTTCATACGACGCACAAGTTCGCCGTGAACAGACGCGGGTCGCCTCTATTCGTTCCGTTATGGTGCGTCTGTTTGCACAACGCACCAGTTCGTAGCAGCAGACAAGTCCATCTAATCGTTTTTTTTCAGATTCTATAAATAGGGCGCCCTAGTCACAGATTAGATTACGTTTTTTCTGCACACACTCTCTCTCTCTGCATTCTGCATATACATTCTGTGCGTTCCGAAAGCAAACTCGTTGGATTCGCTTGGGCTTCAGACAGACAGAACCATCTTTCTAGAGACGAACAATCCGCTCTATCTTGTGAGACAATTGCTCAGACAACCTTCGGCATCCGTATTGAGGGAGCAAAATTATCTTAAGGACACAACAAAAGTTGGACCCAGATTTCTACATTGTTCATTCGAAATACGGCAGTCTTGTGAGTTCGTTTTATAATTTTCCATATTATACAGATTTATTAAATGTTCTCTGTATGTTCTATTTAGTTAATACAGATTTTTGTTATGCTATTCTGTTTTTGTATATTCAATTTCTACCTACTCAATACATTAGAAACAACAAAGGCAAGGAGAAAATCATACCAACCGATCATCCAAGCCCCAAAAAAGGAGGCTTTAAGCTCCAACCCAGTGTAAAAATAAAAAACCTTAAGGATGAGATAGGCTCAACGTCGGACGTGCTCACCAAAGAACTTGCAGAAGTTTTTGGTGCTTCTATCACATCTGATGAGGCCATGGCCTTCATGGAAGCTACGTACGGAGTTAGGCAACAATTATGATTCAACCTCGGAACGATCCAAGATGGACCACTAAACTTCCCATCTATGTTTAAATCAATATTAACTTGGAACTGCCAATGGGCGGCATCTACTAAGTTTCATGTAGTATTCTCCGATCACTGTTGACAGGATATCGTCCTGAGATTATAGCCCTTGTAGAGCCCCGTATCTCAGGCATACAAGCTGATAAATTTATAAAAAAATGATTAACTAGCAAATCTACCCCAAAAGTATACGGTGAGGAGCAATTTTGGCATGATTTTTTTTTTTTTTGGCCTAATGTTGTCCGAAAGTTTAAAAACATAGTAATTTTACCTTTTTTTGTTAAAAAAACTAACGTTAACAATTGGAAAATTAATATTGACCATTAACTTCTTAATGGAAAAAAACAAAATAAGATTGCTACGTTCTTAAACTTCTGGGACAACATTGAGCCAAAAAAAAACTTCCAGAGAACAAATGTTTCTGGCCGTATGTTTCGGAACAGATTTACTACTTAACACATAAAGAAATTGGGTTATCCCAATTCACACCGAGAGAAAGCAAGAGGATTCCCAAGAGGAGCTTGGCTCATGTGGACCGACCAGGTAAATGTAGATGTATACTGGTTAACCACAAATTCATTTTCTTATATCAATTAAGTTCAGTCATTCAATCAAATTTTTTCTCTGTGATTTTTTTATTATTAACGATAATGATAGACTAACACAGTTTTATAATTATATTGTGTGAATTTTATTATTAAGAAAATGCAGCTAATTAGTCAATCAACCTAAATTTTTAAGCTATGGAAACTTACTTTCTCAGTTTCTTAATACTAGTTGTAACGGCCAGTTTTTGCATGCTGGTTTTATATATAAAGGGGAGATATAATAACATAATTATGAGAAAAATTATGAAAATTAGAAAAATGTTTCTAAGTAATTTGAGACTTAAATATATTATTTGAACGTTAAAATGCCTCAAAAAGAATTTATCTAGTAAAAAACTATTTTCTGATCAGATTTTTAAGAAATATGGAAGAGATAATTATAGAAAATGTAAAAAGGACCAAGAACATTAGAGAAAAAATTATAAATAATTATTTTGGATTTTTGGAAACAAAGGATTTTATTTCACAGGAAAAACAAAGGAGTTTATTTCACAAAGAGAATTATATATAACTTTAAAACTAATTTATAAAATCAAGAACCTGTTTTTTGAAAAATTCAAGAAAAGTAGTTAGAAGTTAATTTCATTAAAAAAATTCAAGAAATTTATATTATGGGTTAAATAATTTAATTAGGGAAGAATTTTTTTTATAAAGAACTAAAAGTTAAATTTTTAAAATTGTTTGATATTTTCAGTATTTTAATCCAGGGATGAAACGAAAAACAAAAATTAGTTGAAGGGTAAAATAGTCAGCCCGTCACCTATCTTCCCCATTTCAATCAGAAGAAAGTGAGAAACAGAGGTTTCAAAGCCGAGAGAGACCGAAGCAGAGGGAGCTACGACGACGCCGACGACGGCGGTGCGACGTAGAAGAAGAAGAAGAAGAAGCCGAGAGAGACCGAAGGATAGGAAACGACGACGAAAAAGAAGAAGTAGAAGAGGGGAGGAACTCGCGCATGCAAGAGTGAAATTCGGTGGAGGTAAGCCTTCTAATTCTTCTTCTGTCCTCTATATTGTCCGTTGGGATGAATTGGGAGAGGGAGATTTGTTTGAGAGAGAAACCAATGAGCAATGGAATAATGTTTACTCAAGCTTAGATTAAGAGTTGTGTGAGTGATTTAATGCCTTTGTATTTTTGAGTATAGGCCCTTCCATGTGATGGTTTGTTCTGGGTTGTGAATTTTCATCCGAGGCTTGTTGTATCTGGGTTTTTAATGTCCGATTCTATAATAAGTGTGAAAGGAAGCTTGAATGCTATGATTATGAACTCTATATCCGTCTGTGTGTGTGTGTGTGTGTGTGTCGGGTTCTGTGATGAATGATGCAAGGAGCAAGCAACTAAACATAGAGAATTTAGAATGATAATTTTAACACTGTTTTTAAATCTGGAAAACAGTTTCAGTGTTGTACAGTGAGCTGTCCGGATGTTAGGAAGAAATGATATGATATATTGTCATTATGATGAAGGCATATCTGAACCTTGAATAAAGAAAGGAAGAGGATGTAAGCATGTTATATCTGTGTGTGTGTGTGTATGAAGCACATACAATCGCGCAAGTGACAGTGACAGGGTTTTACACTTGCTGAAAATGTAAGCAAGTTACTGCTTAATGTTCCCCTAAGCTACATGATTTATTTTCAGAATTTGAATTTAAATCATGTTTAGCAATCTTCAATGTTGGTTTAAAAGTTATTTTTGAAACTGGAAATTTCTGAGTTTTTGTGATGATGCTGTCTGAATTATTCAAAGGGTGTATAGACACCTAAGAGTTAGTGTTTATGTATTAATCTGGAAAATAATTTGTAGTTGAATACAGTTTTAAGCTGGAAAATAATTTCAGAACCAAGGAAGCAGTTGTTCAAAAATTCTTAGAGGACTAAAGTAACCAAATGCTAAGGAAATGATATGTTATAAAATCTATTTTAATATATGAAAGTAAATGACTGTTATAGCTATCTAAAGCATGCTTAAAGGTGCTAAGATGATGAGTATATGTATATTTGTTTGCTTGATGTTAGGCATATAGTAATTTTTGAATCTAGAAGTTGAGAGCTAAAAGCACCTACTGTTGTGATGTTTATACTTGTGTTAAAAATATGCTTAAGTGGGAACTAAAATATAGTAAACACCAAACACCTAAGACATATACAATAGCCCTACGTTGTGTGAAAGCAATGAAAGTGAGATTTATTTGTTTGCAATGTTTCCTGTCTCGGCCAGTTCAGTTCCAGCAATGATAAGTAGAATGTTCTTAAATTCGAGTGCTCAAATGAGCTTAAAAGAAGGAACTATGTAGGTATAAGTTTTAATTCAAGGTTGAAGACAATAACTAATCTAGAAATTTAAGAAAAAGAACAAGTTTTAAGTGTGGAATAAGGGTGAGTAATATAAAAGTCATTTGACACAGGGTTCGGTCAAAAGCTTCAATCCCATCATCCTATCACCAAAATCATTTTGGATCCATTGAGCATCATCTTTTTTTGTTCATCTTTGACATGACATAAAACAACATTAGAGATATAATCTGATTCATTCATATTATGGATATTGGCAACTGATAGGACCAATTTGTTGAAACATAGTTACAAGTGGAGGTTTAGGCAGAAAACACACTCCTGACAAGATACTTTTGGGACACCAGAAAGTTGACTCTTGACTTGTTACTATTTTGGTGTTATTAGCAGACCTAGCTTACTTTTATCATAGTAGACTTGTATTTTGTAACAGATTGTTATTGGGTCCTGTGTTGATCATTTTGTTCCCTCTGTTTTGTTATTTAACGGTTAGGAACTAGGAGGGGAGAGGCATCTTCTGAGTTGAGAGTGGACAGTGAGTACTTTGCTAGCCTCTCGAATTGCTAGGTCTCATTGTGAAAGAGTGCGTATTTTCCTTCAGTTGTAACTTCCTTCTCCCACTGAGTTGGAAGAACATTTATTTCATTAATCAAATGCAGTGTTATTCAGTATTTATTTGGGTTCATCTTCTCTGGTTCCTATCAGCAACTAAATTGAGTGGTCATGCTTCAGTAGATTGTTAGCACAGCATGTGCAGATATACTGGATGTTGGCAGCAAGAAAAACATAAATTGCATATTTAAGACAACTCCACGTTTGAGATGAAGAATAGTTCACTAAATTCTTTGTCTCACCTATCCTGCCCTTAAAGAGTGCACTATGGTACTACATCCGACCTAATGATTGTGGAAACCTTTCTCTTATGCTTCCTTTATGCCTGAATTTGGGTTTGTTGTTTCACTTAGATTTAATTGAGATTTTCTCGTTGAACTAACCTAACTAGATTTAAAAAATTAGTCAACTATTCACCATATTTAAGTGCTATTTTTTAGAAAGTAAATTTATCATCTTAAAAATGACGTTAAAATTTTAGATTTATCTTTCATGTCAGCAAAATAAAAACTGAATGTCGTTTTCTCCTCCCCAATGTTTGAAGCTTCTTTTCTTCTCGAGTTTGAACCTTTGCCGGCCCCTTTTGTATCTTTAATTCGCTTAAATAACACTGGCAGTGTCTGTTCTAAGCTCATGGTGGAGGGGTCTTCTCTTTTCTGTCGCTTTTTTTCCTCTGTTGATTGTTTTATTGATTTATCATTTTGCTTGAATTATTGTGCTGATATTTTATGCCTGAGCACATGTTGAAAACTAATTTTGATTGCGGATATAACATAGTTGTGTAATTTTGCTGATTTTTAGTTATTGGTGAAGATACAGAGAAGTCAAAACAAGCCTGTAGCACCAAAGCCAAAAGCAACTTCGCTGCAGAAACATAGCTAGATGCACGCTACTATCACTCTTGAAATGTAGATGATTTAAAAGTCCAAAAAAGGGGGGGAAACAGAGTAAAAACCATCCGAATTGGAGATGACACATTCTTGAGCTACAAAGAGTGGGAGACAACCAATTCTTCAGCAATGAGATAGAGAAAGAAAAACAACGATGACTATGATCAGTTCTAAGTCTGGACAACTGTTGTCTGGCGTAAACTCCAAAGCTTTGGCACCAAATTGAGCAGAGATGCCTCTTTTAGTAGTCCATCTTTGTATTTATTGAAAGAGTAGCAGGCTGGACTGTGATTTCAGCCTCCACCTCGTTGACCTTTGTGGACAATGATGGACGTCTTCGAGCATATGAACCTCTCAGTGGGCAAGTTGTGAGGCAGCTTTCCAACAAAAGAAATGTCTTCTGGGATTGTGGCTATTCTGAGGTCGGCTTTTTCGTCAGTTTAGTTATACATTATCATTCTCATAGTTGGTACATTATATTGTACTCTATCAAATATGGATACTTATCTATAAACTTGTATGATATTAGATGGGCCATTGAGTTTAATATGTTGGCAAACTTTCGATCACCATTCACTTTGATCCAAGCTTTTAAGATTAATAGAATTCTACTCATAAATGACGTAATTTGGTGGAGATCTATGACCAGTCTCTCATGCGACTCACAAGCCATCATATTTCCTGAAAATGTGGGTGCAAATTTGGAAATGAAACGTTCTAATATCTTAATCTCAAATCTTTCCAAGGAAGGTCGGATAGATGAAGCACGCAGGCTGTTTGACGAAATGGCTGAACGGGACGTTGTTCTATGGACAACTATGATAACTGGATATATCAAATGTGGGATGATGAGGGAAGCAAGGAGGCTGTTTGATAGAGTGGATGCCAAAAACAATGTAGTCACATGGACTGCCATGGTTGCTGGTTATATAAGGTTCAATCAAATCAAAGAAGCAGAGAGGTTATTTTATGTGATGCCTTTGAGAAATGTTGTGTCTTGGAACACAATGATTGATGGATATGCACGGAATGATCAAATTGGGTTGGCTCTAGATTTATTTCGAAGAATGCCTGAGAGAAATATAGTTTCGTGGAATACTATCATAACAGCATTGTCTCAGAGTGGGAGAATTGAGGATGCATGGGGCCTTTTTAATCACATGCCAAACAGGGATGTGATTTCGTGGACTGCCATGGTTGTAGGGTTGTCAAAAAATGGTAGAATTGATGAAGCTCGTGCTCTTTTTGATAATATGCCTGTCCGTAATGTGGTTTCATGGAATGCAATGATGGCTGGTTATGCTCAGAATAAAAGGTTTGATGAGGCCATAGAATTGTTCAAGAGAATGCCTGAACGGGACACACCTTCTTGGAATACAATGATCACTGGTTTCATTCGAAATGGGAACTTAGAGAAGGCTGAAAAGCTATTCAGTGAAATGCCACACAAAAATGTCATTACTTGGACTGCTATGATGACAGGGTATGTGCAGCATGGGCGAAGTGAAGAAGCATTGAAAATGTTCGACAAAATGCTAGCCATCGACGGGATAAAACCTAACACAGGAACCTTTGTGACTATCTTAGGTGCTTGTAGTGACTTAGCTGGTATTTGTGAGGGACAACAAATTCATCAACTTGTAAGTAAAACAATCTATCATGACAATACATATGTGGTATCTGCACTGATAAATATGTACTCAAAATGTGGAGAATTACATATTGCTAGGAAATTGTTTGATGGCAATAAATCGGGGCAAAGGGATTTGATATCTTGGAATGGGATGATTGCTGCATATGCACATCATGGTTATGGTAAGGAGGCAGTTAACCTATTTAATGAAATGCAAAAGTCTGGGCTCCATCCCAATGATGTCACTTATGTTGAATTGCTTTCTGCTTGTAGTCATTCTGGTTTAGTGGAGGAGGGTTGAAATTCTTTGATGATCTGTTTAAAAACAGGTCCATCCAAGTCAATGAAGATCATTACACATGTTTGATTGATCTTTGTGGGCGAGCAGGAAGATTGAAGGAAGCTTTTAATATCATTGAGGGACTTGGGGAAAAGTCATCGTTGTCTATTTGGGGTGCTCTACTTGCTGGATGTAATGTGCATGGAAATGCCGATATTGGTAAGCTAGCTGCCGAAAAGATTTTTAAAATTGAGCCAGAAAATGCTGGAACCTATTCATTACTATCTAACATGTATGCATCAGTGGGGAAGTGGAAAGAAGCTGCCATCATGAGGATGAAAATGAAGGATAAAGGATTGAAGAAACAGCCTGGGTGTAGTTGGATAGAAGTCAACAATAAAGTGAAAGTATTTGTTGTTAGTGATAAGTCACATTCTCAATCAGAAGAGATAGACTATTTACTTGTTGATCTACATTTGAAAATGAAGAAGACTGGGGACATACCAGATGATGATTTATTAGTTCATATGGAAATTTGAGTAGCACGAAATTGTATTGCTTGAAATTTCAGTAATCTAGAATGGAGATGACACGCAAGAAGGATAATTGGTGCTTGTTGTAGGATGATTATAGGTTGTATTGTTTTTGGTGTTTTCTGATTGCTGATATTAGTGATTGTAACAATTTTTTGGGAAATTAATAAAATTGACTCTTTTTTGGCCAAAACAGGGGATTTCACTTGCTTCTGTGTACGAGGCTTGATCTCTATACCCACAAGTACATTAGTAAATTGTCTCAGAGAGAGAGAGAGAGAGAGATATATATATATATATATATATATATATTATTCAATATAAAATTATTGTAATAGATAATGCGGGATGAACCGGAAGTCTACACTCATCGTCGGGTTCAAATAGAAGCGTTTTTTTTTTGACCAAACTGTAACCGCGCTAACCTAGATCCCACAAAGGGTGTTGGTCGATTAAGACTGAAAGTTAAGCGGGACGGTGGTCATGGAAGTTGAAATCCGCTAAGGAGTGTGTAACAATGCCGAATCAACTAGCCCTAGAAAATGGATGCGCTTGACGCGCGACCTACGGATGAACTTAGAATGCAACTATATCACCTTCAGAAATTTCTGGATTATGTGTAATAATACTGATAAACATGATGGGATGTTTGGCATTTTCAAGTATTTAAATAGCATGCCAATTCAAGTTCTCAACATAAGCAATATAGGCAAAATACTTCTAGGCTGCATGAGATCAAATGTTTGAGTAGATCAGTGCTGTTAAAAACTAGTGTAAAAACTTATATTTTTACGATTTTACTAGGGTCATACGTGCTGAAACGCAAGTAAAAACTGTTTTGAGTAGAAACTCCGCTCAAACACATAAAAACGTAACTTTTTACTTCAACAAAAAAAAAAGAATGAGAAGTTTTTTTTTGGCCCAAAAAAAGGATGAAAGATTGAAAACTCTATTTCCATTGTGCATTTTGGACTCGAGATACTAGAGAGTAGGGACTGGATAGTTATATATAGTTTTTAACGTATTTTCATAGTTATAATTTTTTTAACATAAATTGTTTTTATATTTTATATAGTTATATGACTTGTATCTTTTAAATATGAAGTTGTTCATTAAATTTTGAGTAGTGATTTATGATTTTTTTTTTCCCATGTGTGTGTGTGTGTGTGTGTGTGTGTGTGTAATTTTGAGCTCTGATCTTAAGTAGTAGAAAGTAGAAACTTTACGTTTAGTGTCGTTTCTACAATTTACGTTTCTACCACCCCCTTCCGTATCTACGTAGAAACTCGATTTTGACAACATTAGAGCAAATGATTTGTCAAGGATAAAATATGATTCTGTCAGCGCATCGGTCGCGCAATGGTATGGGAGCCAACCTTAGATGGCCTTCACTACTAGGGTTTGATCCCACGATCCCCATGCCAAAAAGTAAAAAAAAAAAAAAAAAAAAAATTTGATTCTGATCTTAAGTAAATACATAATTAAAAAAAATGATATATCATATGTTGTTATTGTAGTAACATAATTAAAAAAAAAAAAAAACGAAATATCATATGTTGTTATTGTTGTAATGAAGGTTTAAGGATTATATTTTTAATGACAGTTTGAATCCAACTTGGGTATATATATATATTAAGCTTCTAAGGCAATGTTAAAGAAAAAAAAGGCTATAATTATATGAACCTAAAATAGGGAAAATTAATCCAGAGTTCTACACAGCACTCTAAAATACCTTTATTTATCAAAAGAACATATAAACATTAAGACACTTATACATCTTAACGGTATAATGCAATGATAGTTGTGAAGTTTCGAAAAAGGTAGTTGTGAAATGCAGTTTTGAGTTGCTATATTGAAGTTGTCAATTCTTATTGACTAATTGTCAATGAAGTTATGCATCATCATTTGTAAATGAGTAGTAAACTTGTGAATTTGCTATATTAAAAAGTTGTCAATTCTTATTGACTAATTGTCAATGAAGTTATTTATCATCATTTGAAAATGACTAATAAACTTTTTAAGTTTTGTTGTCAACATGTTATATCTAAGTTGTAACATAAATGAATTGTTGAAGTTAACTTGTTATACCAAGCTTGTTATAAAGGTGGTATAACAAGAGCTTATCCGGCCTTTCCACCTTCAGATCGTGATTCGATCCTGTCGGGACCATTAGATCCCCAATTCCTAAAAAAAAAAAAAAAAAAAAGTTAACTTGTTATATTTTAGTTGCCAATTTGTTATACAACTTTTAGTATAACAAATTGAAATTTTGAGTGTAGCAAGTTAAAAATCAAAGCAATTCATTTTAGGTTACAACTTGAGTATAACATGTTAAGTCATTAAAAACTTTAGTTGTTCATTTCAATTTACAATTTGATCATAGGAAATTGTCAACTTGCCTTGAGAAGTGTCAAGGGCAAGATGCTCTAGTGGTAGCGCCACCTACCAAGATTGGATGAAGTAGGTCTTAGACTCAAGCTTGACATTGACATATTTGTGTGCATGCGCATGCATATGTTTAATTGTATAAAATAAGAGGGAAAAAGCAACCTTAACAATTTTATTAGTCATTTAAATGATCATGAAAAAGGAATTACGCATCTAACAAAAAGAACATGTAATAAAACTCTCTTAAGCTTTTTCAAATCTTCAAAAGATCTCTTTATCAGTTTTTTTTTCTCTCTTCAATTTTTTCAAAAATTGCATTTTTTTTATTAAAAATATCTAAATCTTCCGAATTTGTATGCTTTTTTCTCACTTGGTGTATTACCCTAGTAACAAAGTAATCCCCTTACATAAGAGAGGTGGAAGGTTCTACACTACCCCACAATGCCACTTTGATCTCCTTTTCAATTTTGTTTGTATGTTTTTTTCATCATTCTAAATAACCATCAAAATTCAAAAAGATATGTAGTGTTATTTTCTGGACTATAATGGAATATCTTTAGGAATGCGTTGTAAAATTATAAGCATTTTAAACTCAAGGGTCAAAGATTGAAATCGAACCAGTCAAATTAATATTAAATATGCATCATCATACAATAAAGAGAAAATTTATCCATTAGTCCTTATAGTTCCACTCAATTTTGAATTAGATCCCTATTTTCCCCCCTTTTTATTCCATCCTTATTGTTTGCTCAGTTATTGGTGGAGGTCTTTTGGTTTAGATTCTAGGATTAAGGAGCGAATTGGCCAACAAACTGTTACCTCAGGAGCGCCCAACACAAACAACTATTACGTGGACCTTAAATACCAACCAACTTTTTAAAATGTGCACTTAGCACAAAATCGTTTATTCACTGTCAACGTCCGTTAGTCGGCTTTTTCCAGCTTTGCATCTGTTGAAACCCCATGCTTTAGCCAGTCTCTTCTCTCTATCCCTTTCCCAAAAACTCATCCTCTCCCCCATGCTTTATTTTCACTCCCCTCTCTCACAGTTCCTTGCCATTTTCTCATCAGAACGGTAACCAGTCCTGTCACAACATATAGTTCTTGCATCACCAATGGAAGTACATAAGATATCACAGGAAAAAAAAAACACTTGGTGGAGTGATAATCTAAAGTCTAAACTAGGAGTCACTATTGAATAGTTAGAGCAAGCCAATTATAGAAGATATGTACGCATGTGAAAGTTAGAAATGTATCAAAGATTGATCCATCTATCTTTTAAAAGCAGAGGGCTTCCAAGACTCGTCTTTGTCCCGAGTCCAAATGAAAAATAGGAATTTCTGAGATAGAGGGCATGTCTTTCATTACTTAGTCTTCTTCATATTGTAATTAGTCAGTAAGGAAAGCAAGTATAATCCTAGAGGTCAATTCCCTTTGAACATGAGTGAGCATCTAAAATAGACACCAAAAAGATGAACAGACAAAAACAAAAACAAAAAATAGAACCTACCAACAAAAACTGAAAAGCAGAACCCGAGGTCGGCCGGACCATTTTTCGTCCCAAGAGGGTCTGAAAAGCAAAAAAGAAAGGTAAACAAAATTTAGACCTGGATCTGTACAGAATAAGAAAAAGGAAAAGAGAAACAAAGGAAGGAGGGAGGGGAGTAACTTACAGAAGTGGGGAAGATTGAGATTAAAAGAGAAGCCGATGAAAGAAGGTGCTAAGATGAAGCAGCAGGAGAGGAGGGAGAGGAGGAAGAGAGAGAACAACCAGGACCTAGTTCTCTTGCGTTCATTTTGAGAGACGTCGTACCATTTTGCCTCTTAAGAAAGTAATTTGTATCCCTTAGTGATATTAGACTTGTGCAGAAAGATGCGAAGAGGAAGAAGCAAGCGGGGAAATATGGTACTTTCTGATCAGAGTGTAGCCTGATGAAAAGAAATATAGTGAAACTCCAATATGGACCTCGACAGGAATTAACGATTTTGTGCTAAGTGCATCTTTTAAAAAGTTGGTTGCTATTTAAGGTCCACTTAATAGTTGTTTATGTTGGGGCGCTCTTAGGGTAATAGTTTGTTGGCTAATTCGCTCATTAACCCTAAATTCTATTAGTTTAAGCTCAATAGCGGGTGATGTGGCTCAGAGTAACATCTGACCAATCACACATTGATTGCCTCATAATTTTGCATTGACCAAAAATCTTGAGAACTCTTCCTTGTCTTCTTCAGCGTTTTCATCGTCTTCCATATATTGGAATGATTTGATCACCGAATGTGAGAGATAAAAGTGGCTCATCATTGTCGTATTTTTTTTAATTAAAAAAAATCTCTTTTTCCCTACTTCCTTTAATCTTTATTATAAGGTATCAACTGTCATTTCTCTTAGAGCAAAGAAGGGCAGTTTACTCATTAAATTAGTATTTAGTTGATAAATATTTTCATCTTTACCCCTATTTTAATGATGCAAATTTAAAAATATTATTTGTCAAATTTACCATGTGTTTGGATATTCTCTCACTACTCCTTTCTCTTTCCCCATTCCTTTTTTGAAGCAACATCTACGCAACAAGCTGATAGTCCAAACGATACCGACAGTGACGCCATATTTTGGAAGCTCTCTTTCTCTCAAACAATACTGACAGTGGTGGCGCCATTGCCATATTTTTTCATAGTTTTTTTTTTTTTTTTTTTGCAAACTTTCATAAACTGTCTCTGTCTCTCAAGTGATTTAGCATTATGTTCATCAAGTTCACTGTTTTCCATCGTAAAAATAAGATAAGAAATGAGTATAAAGAGAGAGATGACTAAGAAGTGAAACAATTAAAGACAAGATACAAAGTCAAAACCATATACAAGTAAAAACTTAATGGGTGGGGGAGGAGAAGAGAAACATGTTGGAAGATACAGAGTCGCAACAATCAAAGAAATGAAAAGTTAATTTTGGGGGAGAAAGAAACATGTCCATTAGGAGTAACTGTTTAGAGGGTAGCAGTTGATAATTCACCACGTTCAAGGAGTATTAAAAATGAGTGTAAAATGGGAAAAACTCAGATTTAAAGGCATTTGGTGCCTTATAATGAGAACTAAAAATTGTTGGCAATTAGTGTCTTATAATAAGGATCAGTGAGAGTAGAACCCTCCTCGAAAGTGGAGTAATACTTTTTCATTCCCAATGGACATGTTTCTCTCTCCCCCCAAAATTAACTTTTCATTTCTCTTAGGTTGTGTTTGGTTGGAGGTGAGAGAGGGAGGGGAGGTGCCCCTCCCTAATGTGAAAAGTCAGATATAACCCTGATGTGATATGTTTCTAAAGTTAATATGTGGAAAACGATGCAAAAATGCTATGTAATTTTAAAAAAATTCCATGGGTAATTTGGGAAAAAAATTTGCTCCCCTCCCCTCCCTTCAAACCAAACATAGCCTTTATGGTTTTGACTTTGTGTCTTCCAATATGTTTCTCTTCCCCTCCTCCCCCACCCATTAAGTTTTCATTTGTAGATGGTTTTGACTATGTGTCTTCTTGTCTTTCATTTTTTCACTTCTCAGCCATTTGTCTCTTTGTACTCATTTCTCATCTAATTTTTACGATAACTGGGTAAAAATATGGCAGTGATGCCACTGTCAGTATCGTTTGAGAGAAAGAGAGCTTTCAAAATATGGCACCACTGCCAGTATCGTTTGGACTACCAGCTTGTTGCATAGATGTTCCTTCAAAAAAGGAACGGGGAGAGAGAAAGGAGTAGTTAGGATATCCAAACACATGGTAAATCTAACAAATAATATTTTAAATATTTTAAATCTGCATCATTAAAGTAGGGGTAAAGATGGAAATATTTATCAACTGGACACTAATTTAATAACTAAACTGTCCTTCCTTGGTCTAAGAGAAATGACAGTTGGTGTCTTATAATAAAGATTAAATAAAGTAATGCCCATTGGGGGGGGGGGAGAGAAACATGCCCATTAGGAGTAAATGTTTATAGTGTAGCAAATGATAATTCACCACGTTCGAGGAGTATTAAAAATGAGGGTGAAATGGGAAAAACTCAGATCTAGTAGTGGTTGGTGCCTTATAATTAGGACAAAAAATTGTTGTCAGTTGGTGCCTTATAATACGGACTAGAGAGAGTATCTCGATGGACAACAACCCATCCATTATTCAACACCAACAAGGCAAAGGCATGCTTCCTCCTTCTCTATACTATCATCAAAATTCATTATTGTGCAATTACCTCCATGGATTGTTGTTGTTAGATCTCGGTTTATAAGTTTTGATGATAACAATCTTGGAAAAGATATGAGGACTTGATTATTCAAGTGACTCAAATGTATGTTTTAAGACACTCGAATATGCAACTGTTATTTGAACTAAAAATTGAATTAGAAAGCAGTTGTAGTGTTTTGGCATGAACACACTCGAATGTTAGCTTGAACTTGCAACAAGTTTGCCTTACACTCTCTTTATTTGTGAATGAAATATATTGAATACTCGAGTGCTTGTTCAACACTCTTGTTGAAAAAATCTTAACACTTACTTCTACAATGGAAGTATTGTGTTGGACACTCGAATGTTGATCCAACACTTGCAAAGATTTTCCTAACACTCGTATTCATTTTGGAAACATCAAGGTAAACACTCGAGTGCTAACACTAGTGCAAAAAAGGCTTTTAAGACCGGACAAAAGAGGCATCGTAAGACCGGACCTGCGACCGGTCTTGTTCCAGCCGGTATTAAAAGTCTACATTTAAGACCGGACTACGACCGGTCTTCAAGAGAATATTTTAGACCGGACATTTAAAACATTCGGTCTTAAAAGTCGTACTAAAATAAACCTGAAATATTTTTTGTTCGGTCCTAAAACTCAACTTTTAAGACCGGCTAATTATTAGGCCGCTCTTAAAAGATAGAATTTTAAGACCGGACAAAAATAAATATGGTCTTAAACTTAGCGGCTTCTAAGACCTGACTAATTATACGTGGTTTTAAAAGATTGACTTTCAAGTCTGGATGATAAATAAATGCGATCTTAAAAATTTTATTTTAGACCGCATGTATAAATTTACCGGTCTTAAAAAGACCGACTTTTAAGATCGGCGCGCTTACGACCTTTAAGACCGGACATATAAATACATCCGGTCTTAAAAACTCACCATTTAAGACTGACGCATTTATTTACGGCGTAAATTTTCCTGAATTTTTCCATGTTCTGTTCTTCTTGATTGTATTATACACACAAATCCACCACCCAATCCAATACATAAAAGTCGATACTTTAAGTTGTAAGCTATGAACAATTATTTGAATAAATTGAATTGGAAAAAGAATACAAATATTATTCACCATGAGTTATTTGGCCTCTTAATTAATGATTATACTATGACTACAACACCCAAATTAATTCATACAATAAGTTACAAATACAACACACATGCCCAAAATAATATTCACCATGCCTTCATTTGATTCCCACCCGACAAAGTAACATCCTCTTTTATAACATGCCCTTTTGGATCGGATCCGCCACAAAAATAAAACAAGAACAAACTTCATAGTCAGTGACATTGTTTATGAACATAGAAGGAATATAATATAGTTAAAACCTTAAAGTTTTCAAAGAAATCTGCATATGAATATTACCTTATGAATTGACTCTTTTATAAAGTGATATCTTCCCATATCCCTTCTTGATGATCACTTCTTATCGGGTTCATTATCCGCTTCATCTTCTTCGTTTTATGTCGGTAGACCCCTTGAAAAAGGAGTACTCTCGGGAATACCATAATTCGAATTCATTTCCTCATCAATATCAATGACCCTCTTTCCTTGGAGAGCTAAAGACCACATTTTATTTTCTTGATCGGTGATATAGAACACTTGTTTTGCAGTGGTCCGCCATAATAAAAGGTTCATCTCCAAAACTTCTACCATGGACATTGACTAATGTAAATCCTAGCCGATCGATCCGAACACCATTATTGACATTAACCCACTTGCATTTGAAAATGAGAAATCTAATTTTCACATAGTCCACCTCCCAAATCTCTTCAATAACCCCATAATATGTCATGACTGCCAATAAAGGGCTCTTGTCTTTCGAACTGGAAAAGTGCATAGATTCAGCCTCTAACATAACACCCTTTGTTCGACCGTGCTCCTATCATCTAGGGACTTCGTGTAAAATGTATAACCATTGATCACATACGAATTCCAACTTATGACATCGACCTCGGGACCACATTCCTCTCCCTCGACCTTTTGTTTGAACCGGTTTGCAAAAGTTCTGTTATGCTCCCTAATCAACCTTTGTTTAGTCATTCGATGATTTTCTTTCCTTACTGACTTCTTTATGTTCAGCTATCTTTGGGTTGAACTTCATCAACATTATTCAAGATGTATAAGTGGACTTGTGACAATTCATCGGGATCCACACTCTTTACGGAAGCCCCTCGTCTACCCCCTTCAAGATCGACGTTTTGGAAGCCCAATATGTCTTACTTTGGCCAAATAATTTTGACAAAATTCCATGGCTTCTTCGAAACGTATTTCTAAACAATCGATGCTTCTCGGCGGTATGCGTTCTTCACGTACCCTTTTAGGAATTTCATAGATCTTTCAATTGGGTACATCCACTGTAAATGGATAGGGCTGCACATCTTTATCTCCCTCACTAGATGAACAATTAAATGAACCAAGATGTCAAAAAATGTAGGAACAAAAAGCTTCTCAAGGTGGCACAAGATAATATATCCTTCATTCTCCAGTTCATCCAACTTTTCAATCTCGAAAACTTTACTAAAAAGCGCATTGAAGAAGACACAAAGTCTAGTCAAAACGACCCGAAGATCATATTCGGCGATGCCTCGAATAGCTATTGGGAGTAGCTGTTGCATCAAGACATGACAATCATGAGACTTTTGGCCTACTAATTTCAAGTCCTTCATCGATACAAGCCTCTTCAAATTTGAAGAGTACCCGTGGGAACTTTTGTGCCATGTAAACACTCACAAAAACTTCGTTTCTCATCCTTAGACAAAGTATGAGAAGCTAGGGGGACAATAAGTTCTCTTCCAATCTGGCCTTGGATGTAACTCTTCGTGTATTCCTATTGCTATCAGATCCAATCTTGCCTTCACACCATCCTTGGAACTACCTTGTATGTTGAGAAGCGTGCCGACAATACTATCACATACGTTTTTCTCCACATGCATGACATCAATATCGTGTCTCACATCAAGATTGCGCCAATATGGAAGATTGAAGAATACAGATCTCTTTTTCCATATATTTGTTTCTTTTCTACTCTTTGCAGTCTTACCGAAGACGACATTGATATTTTTCACCTTTTTATAAACTTGCTCCCCAGTCAATGCCACCGGAGCATCTTCATACTTTTGGCCACCAAAAAAGGCTTTCTTTAATCGACGATATGGGTGGCCCCGTCTAAGAAATATCCTATGTCCAAGATAAACCGTCTTTCTTCCATGTTGAAGTTGATGGTAGCGTGTGCCTTCTTCACAAACCGGACATGCTTTATGGCCTTTTACACTATACCTTGACAAGTTCCCATATACTGGGAAGTCCTTTATAGTACAAAATATCATGGCTCGCATTTTAAACACCTCCTTCTTGAAAGAGTCAAAAACATCGACACCTTCTGCCCACAACTCCTTCAAGTCTTCGATCAAAGGCTGAAGGTAAACATCAATGTCATTTCTGGGTTGTTTCGGTCCCGAAATCAACATAGACAGCATGATGTACTTTCGTTTCATGCATAACATTGGAGATAAGTTGTAAATAATTAGTAGTATAGGCCATGAACTATGTATGCTGCTAAGGCTTCCATATGGATTCATGTCATCCGTGCTAAGGGCAAGCCTAAGGTTCCTAGGTTCTTCGCCGAACATCGAAAATAATTGATTGATTTTCTTCCATTGAGAAGAATCGGCCGGATGTCGAAGCTTTCCATCAGAAATCCTCTCATCTGCATGCCACCTCAAATTTTTTGCATCATTTTCATTCGCAAACAACCGCTTGAACCTTGGTATAATTGGAAGATACCACAACACTTTTGCAGGCCCCTTATTTGACTTGTACCTTGGGGTTTCACATTTCGGACATTCCCGCTTCTCTTCAAACTCTTTTCTATACAATACGCAATCATTCGGGCATGCATGGATCTTTTTGTACTCCATCCCCAGTGGACAAAGTATTTTCTTAGCATCATAGTATCGATGCGGCAACACATTATCATCCGGAAGCATGTCCTTAAAAGCCTCAAGCATTTCAGAAAAAATCTTGTCGCTTCATCCATGACGTGCCTTCAAGCTTACCAATTTCAATACAGCGTTCAACAATTGGTATTTTTTACACCCACGGTATAGAGGGTCTCGCATCACTTGCACATATTACCATATGCATGTGATTGATGAAAAGCCTCTTCTCCTACATCACGGATAATGTCTTCTATGCGATCATCCATATCCGTGTCATTATCATCAAAGGCCACTTCCCCATGTTGAGACCCACTTGGTATTTTTTCACCATGCCATACCCATACTGTATAAGTCTTACAAAATCCTTCACAAATTAAATGTGTGTGTATAACTTCAACACTTAGTCGCCTCTCATTCAGACATTTTACACAAGGGCAATAAAATTTCCCACTATCATCATGAGCATTTTGTTTAGCAAATTCAATACAGTCCCTCACCCCCTTCTGATATTCAACACTCGTCCGTAAAGCATTTATCTAACTGTGGTCCATAGTAGTATTCCTATAGACGGAAAGATTTAACATATACATAATCCGAAAAAGGCAGAGACTTGCATATAAAATAAGCCAACTCCAAATGCATATTTATGCTCAATGTCGGTTATGCATGTCTTTTTTTTTTTTTTTTTTTTTTTGGTTTTACGGAGAAACTTGCCCATTAAATGCATAACGAAGAATCACTTTTAGTCATAAATGTATCACAATGAATCCAAGAAGCAAAATAAATACATGACGAGGAAATTAAATGCATCGCATGAAGGTCTTGTGGACTCACTTTGTACCATATAAATTCAAATGCGTTTCTTTGAGTCTTTCTTCTCCCACCACGAACGTTGATGTTGCGGGCATGACAAGAGTAACCTAAAAACATTTCTTGGTCAATTGGGTAGGTCTAAAGTGCAAATATAATCTTCAAAATACAATATTCATTAACAATAGAGAAACCAATAATAACATTTTATCGATTTCGTTCAACCCATGAAAACCCCAGAACCATTAGAAGGAAAATCATAAAGTTATATAACCGAAACACCTCGTACAGCTTGGTCTATAGACGTTTAGCTAAGGAACCAGAGAGTTAATCTCGAGAGAGGAACACGAAGCAGCGACGACGCAACACACACTGGAGACAACTGTGTAATCACTTTCGGTGCGCGACAAGAGAAGTTACGAGAGGGAAATTTAATTTTCCCGCGACATAGACATGTCTTTATATGTTAGATTTTAATAAGACCAGTTAATTATACGATATACGGTCCTAAAGATATAATTCTATTAATAAATTTTTAAGACCGAGGTTAAAAATATTGCGGTCCTAAATTTTAGTATTCAATTAGTTTTACGGCCGAAGATTTATAAAGCGTCTGGTCCTAAAAGTCAAAATTTATTAACTAATTTTTAAGACCAGCGGTTAAGAATACTCATCCTAACTTTCAATATTCATTTAATTTTAAGACCATCGGTTATAAGAACTACGGTCCTAAAAGTATTTCGTTTATTAATTAACCAAAAAAAAAAAAAAAAAAGAGGTTTGCATTTGGCGAGCGCAGCAGAAATGAGTTAATAAAATAAATTAAAGGAAAACTGGAGAATATGAATATTAGAAAGACACAAGCTTAGTTTTCCGCTTCCATACATAAGCGGAGAATATGCACGTACACAAGAAAATTAAGAGAGAAAAACAAGCAGAAAATTATCAAAAACAAGAATCGACTAAACATCCTAAAGCTTATTATCCTCCAAAGCCTTGGTGATATCGGCGTGAACAACATTAATTTCCGCCGAGAGATCAGCAAGTTTTGTCTTACTCAAAATAGCTTTATCCACCATCCAATACGTTCAGAAACCCAAAATGGACACAAGAAAATTGTTCGAAAAATTAAACAAATTTATTTATTGAATTTTACATTACCTATGTATATTTACAAATGAATATTGTTCGGAAAAATAAACAAATTTACAGAATATTATTGTTGTACAGGATATATTTACAAATGAATTTAGGACATTAATTATTGTCCTGACTTTATCAGGTCATACAGATATTCACAAAACAAATTGCGTATGTGCTCCAGTTCATCATCGAAAAGGGATCGGGGAGTCAAACATCTATAACATCAAAGATTTAAACTGAAATAACTTGCGTGCATATTTCATATGTAACATTAAGCCGCATTAACTTGAATTAACTTGTGTGCATAATATGTAACATCAAATACATTTACCTTTGCAGTTAAATTAGTCCTTCCTCCCGTGATAATATCATACATGTGTTTCATTCGTACTGGCCACATAAGTTCGACCCTGGTGGTTGCCGACGGGTTTAAAAAGGACAAGAAATATATATAAGAGCATATATAGCTTAATGACCAACTTCACAAGGCAGTGTGCCAGTGTACAAATATTGTACCAACCTCTCGGTGTGTCCGGATGGGGTCTTTGGCCCGACGCCTTTTCTTTACCTCGGTTTGGAAGGTCTTCATGGCACTATCATCAAAATCACAAATTTATCAAAAATGTTCACGAAAATTCACGTAGAGATTTCAGACAAGAGAATCAAAATGACATGCTTACTCGTTGATGGCTGCGTCAACGAAGGCAATGGAACTCCGTGAGTGGAGCATAAGAAGATAACTTTATGCTCCTCCATGCACATGAGGACCAAGCGCCGGTGGCGACTGAAAATTCATAGCGGTAAAGTATACTCGGTGATATATGTAGCAGAATTAAGTGAATTGCAGACAAGATTTGTGATATGTACCTGTGGAAGAATGGCAACAAGTACACCTTTCTTCTCACTTCACACACCCTCTTTAATATGTACATCTGTCTCTCCTGCATGGATGTTTGACTTGAATAGACAGGGCACAAGAATCCAAAATCGTTGCTCTTGCCCTTTTGAACCAATTCTTGATGCAATAACCTACAATAATGACATCGATCAGGGAATTAGTATATATGTATGTGTGTCTAAACGATGCATTTAAATTATGTACTCATAGACAGAAGATACTTACTTCATAAAAATTTGAACAATTGCATCAGTAAGCTCCTGTCGAGGAAGCAGCAGGGACTCAACATCAACGGTATCAACTTGAACAGGAAGAGGATGAGGGACGTCTAATACTTCATTGACAGACCACGATTTATCTTTAAAATATCCACTCTTCACCAGATCGGATATTTTTTCCGTGCCAGTCAACTTAGCAGTAGGGGATAGAGCTTGAGGAGGGGATGGAGCTTGACGAGGGGGTGGAACTTGAAGAGGAGGGGGTGGAACTTGAGGAAAGGATGAAGCTTCAGGAGGAGTAGAGACATGTACAAGCTTCACTGGCCAAGAGATGAAGGTTCCCTTGACATCACTCACAAGCTTCAGCTGATCAGTTGGGAGAGGGAGAGGTGCATCAATGATCACCTTTTCAACTGACACTCTGACTTCATCATCAGCCATTTGTTGGTGGTGTACAGTTGATCCCAATAAGTTGTGGACAGTCCCTTTTGCAACTAATCGTGCAGAACGATCACGATCCTCCACATATAGGTCACAAGGTTGCTCTAACTGTCCAACAATGCAGCTCCTTCTAGTGCTATCTTTGCCGCACAAAAAGTGCGGAGTGAATGTGTGAAGGGAACACTTGGTCTACGGACGATTGCTCAAAAGCAAGCAGCTTCATCGATTCAATTCCTCCTCATCCGGCTCATCTCGGATTGATACCTTGCTTCTTTAGCCGCTGCATCCTCACTTAATTTGGCCACCGTCTGTTCCATCTCCTCCCGGGTAACCATACTTTGTCTATGGCGTTTGGATTTACCAAAGTATTCCTTCAGGCCTACCCGTCCTCCAATCCCCCTTACACGCCCACCATGATCCGGTTTTCGGTCGCAATGGTCGAACATCACTCCTCCCGTCCGACACAAAAGATCCCCTCGCTTCTTTCTTTTTAAGATCTTCCGTAAGATACGGATAACGAGAAGCTTAGTAATAAAACATGTTTAGTAACTAAAAAATAACAATAAAGATACTTACAATTCTTTCGGCAACTACACGAGTTTGTTCACTCGTGTAGGCGCCGCTTGGCTTTTTCCGAATGTGCAACCACAACTCCTCGCGACGTATTGGAGATGGTGGATCATGTATCGCGAAGGATTGGATTCGCTTCATCATCCAATCTCTTCCGCTTGGCCGCCATCAATTCTTCTTCACCTTTTCATATCCGCCGCAAGAAGCCCTATGCGGGCAATCATTCTTTTTCCCTATCTCCTATGCTCCTTCCCTTCTTTCCTGTGAATCAACATTGAAAACAACTATTAATTATGAATTCCAGCCATCTCACTAACAGAAATTAGAGAACTTCTGCTTGATATGAACCTCAAACACTAGTCAAATTCACTTCATCAAGTTTCGACATTTTATGTAAGGAAGATGTAGAATTGTAGAAGAAATTGGAGCTATGTCTTGTACTACTAGATAGATAGGTTAAGAAACAAAAGAGAATTATGCTTACAGAATAATACAAACTTGATCCTTTTTAAGGCATCCAGTGTGATCAGCAGTCCTCATTAGATAGTAACAAAACTAACAGCAATGTCTAATCACTACCTACTATAACAGAACTAAGACTATAATAATGGCTTGACTCTTATGCTATTATTATTTCCCTAATTACCTTCTTAGTATTTTACCTTTTTCAGGGTTTACATATCAGACTTACATAGACAAAGGCAGGAAATGTATACTTCTATTTACACACCAAACAATTTAACTAACAAGATTAGATGAACACAATAACATTCACATATCAGCACAAGTTAATAAGCAAACAAAAGGGCAAAAAAACTAAATATAAACTCACCAGAGCTTCAGGAGTGGTCCGCAGCTGAACAAATTGTTGCCAAGTTTGTTCATCAATAAATGTGTACTTGTCCCAAGGATTTTGGTCAGGCTGAACCTTGGCAAAAATATACTTGTTAGCGAGAGAGGTCTTAAACTTCCTCCACCGATCAGCACAATAAGACAATGTCTTGTCTTTCAACTTCTCAGAGTTAGGGACATTATATGTAAGCCGAATAGTGTCCCAAATAGGTTGCTTTACTTTGCCGAAGTCCAAATTTTTCCACTCATCAGTCAAGATGTTAACCTTGCTGCGTGCAAGACAGCCGACAAAACTAGTATATTTGCTTTTATTAAGACCGAAAGGTCGCAACTTTTCATCAAACTGAATCTCCGGCTTTGACCCTTAAGTCCGACTTAGGGTTACATCCATCATTCTTGTGCCTCTTCTACCACGGCATGCGGGCGGTTACGAGGCACATTGTCAGATGAAGAGGGTTTGTTCTGACTCACACCAGTAACTGGCATTCCCGGAACACGAATGGAATCATTTTCACCGTTCATTTTTGAGACAAGAAGAGAGGAATGCCTGAGCAAATGAGAGTGTAACAAAGGCTAATGGTACGTGGGCGAGGAAGAGAGGTAATGCAACAGGAAGAGTGGTTTCACAACAAGAAGAGGGGTTTCAGAGTTCAGAGGGACAACATAAGTCGTAAGGTAACGTTTCGCATGGGCGAGGAAGAGAGGTAATGCACAAGGAAGAGTGGTTTCACAACAAGAAGAAGGGTTTCGAGTTCGGAGGGACAACGTAGGTCGTAAGGAACGTTTCGCGCGAAGAAGAATATATTTGGCGCTTTATTTTTAAGACCGGATGAACTAAAAAGACGTTCTTAAATGTTAAGTTTTAAGACCGTCGTTTATTAAACTCCGAACTTAAAAGTAATAAACTATTTAGTACCGGTCACAATTTATGTCCGGTCTAAAAAGTATAATATTTAAGACCGCCTGTTATATATATCCGGTCTTAAACGTTTATTTAATTTTTTCCTCATTATTTTGGACCGCAGAAAATATAAGTCAGCCCCTGTTCGAGATTTCTCTATAAAGAAATTTGAACTTTCAGTTTTTTTCAATAACATTTTTAAGACCGGTTGTTTTGTTAAGCGGTCTAAATAATATATTTAAAACTCATTGATAAAGGATGCGGTCCAAGAAGTTCTTTATATTTACAAAAAACACGGTCATACTATTAAGACCGATGCTCATTAGGATGCGGTCCAAGAAGTTCTTTATATTTACAAAAGCATCCTTGGTCATACTATTAAGACCGGTGCATCATTACTCCGGTCTAAATGAGGCAGTCTTAAAGCCCTTTTTTCCACTAGTGTAAGGTAAGTAATCTCAAGGTCAGTGCATAACACTCTCTGATGAAACAAGAATGCCACCTCTTTTGAGGCACACTCGAAGTGTCATCTTATAACACTCGAGTGTGACTTAGTGACACTCGAGTGTTTGGTAGAGATTAATATATTTTCTCTAAACTCTATTATTTAAACAGTCTACTACCGTACACACAAATCATCAACACTCGAGTATCGAAAAAGAACACTCGAGTGGCATAAATTTCAACTAAGCTTGTTTTTTGAACAATCTTCTTCTAGAGAGTAAATTCATCAACACTCGAGTATTGAGAAACAACACTCGAGTGCGACACTCGAGTATGAGTAGAATGACATTCAAGTGTCACCTGCTTCTAACTAAACTTTCATCTTCGAGAATTCAAATATGCCAATTATCATTTGGTAACTTTTGATTATTACTCATTATTATTCTCAATGCTTCTTAACATGTTTATTAGTGAGTTTCAAATGACTAATTGAAGGATTACATTAAAATCCTCAAAAAGCAAGATTTGTGTTAGAACATTAATTACAGTTGCAGAAAACAGTGCACACACGGAAGCTAATTTAGAGCAGGTCAAATGATCATCTTCTGAGACATCGATTATTGCGAAAGCAAAAGGTACCCAACCTTAAGCAATCCTAGAATAGACTAAAAGGATATCGTGTTGCAGTAAAGCAAAAACAACCAAACCTAGATTTCTGCCAACAACTTCTATGTGTCTAATGGAAAGCTTGATCAGTCTAATGGACAGTTTGAACTCACAACGAAAAGCTTCAGACATCACAACGTTTATTTATGAAGTTAAACTATAAATACGAGAACATTCAATTGGGCGCCAACGAACCACAAACGATAAAATTTATTGCTCACTTATTGCTATGTGAAATATCTTCTGATATTTTATTCATCAATGTCTATTCATATACTTTGTAAGAGAGTTTTACAGTCAATTTGATTTCTATAAAATCTCAAGGTAGTTGGATCTTGAGTGATTGTTAGATTACAACTAGTAAGGGGGAGTGAATCCTGATCAGGATTACTTTGTAATACGAGGCCAAGAACATGGTTAACCTTGGAACACTAGTGAAAATTTCAGAGGAGTTCTGAGGACTGAACGTAAGTCAAGGATTTAAGGCCGAACTAGAATACACGTCTATGAACACTTCGGTGATATCTTTCTAACTCCTTCTGTTTGTTTAAATAGTTTAACATTTCTGATTAATTTTTTAAAATTACTCAATTCACCTCCCTTTTAGATGAAACGTTGGCATTAACAGTTACTACTTCCTCAATTTTAAAATAAGGAATATTTTCCCACATGCTCTTTGATTGTGCGGGTGGTTTAGTCACCAAAGAAGGCGAGAGGAGTTTTACCCTATGTTTGGATGAAGAGAAAAGAATAGTATGAAAGAAAACTCCAATAAATAGTAAACTTTTTTTACCACTTTTGAAAGTTTTTGTTCCTATTATTCACTCCCTTCCATTTTCCCCTCACTTTTTCTTTCCATCCAAATATAGCATTAGGGACCCTTTTGGAAATGCGAAGTTACATAGCAACCAATGTGTGATTAATCATAGCACCCCCTTTTCAGCTTCAATTAACGGAATATAAACAGAAGGACCTACCTCAATCAAGGTTGTCAAACTCACGAGTTTAAGCAAACTCGTGACAATGACGTAAACTCGTATCGTGAACTCGAATCGTAAACTCGTAAGAGTTTACTTTTATTATTAAATAGATATTACTAGTGTATAATTAAATAATTAAAGTATAAAAATGACAATAATTTGATTTAAATATATTTTAAATCCAAATAATTGAAATTAAATCCATCAACATTCATCATTTGTCATATTTAAGAAAGAAATTTCTATAAAATTTCTATATAAAGCTATTGAACATGATCAAATTAAAAAAGTTAACATGAGTTTAAGAGTAAGTTAACATGGTTTTGTAATCTAGAAACGTAAAAACAAAAAAATCGGTGTATAAACTCGTGAGTTTAACCAAGTTTACAACTAAGACGAGTTTCTGTGACTCGACTCGTTTTTGCAAGCTAGAAGCGTAAAAACGGTAAACTCGAGAGTCAACTCGCGAGTTTGACAACCATGACCTCAATAATTGAGCAAACAATAAGAATAAAACAAAAAGGAACAAAAATTATAAGGACCTAATTAAAAATTAAGTAAAACTATAAGGACTATAAGGACCAGCAGATCAATTTTCCCTACAATAAAATAGTAAATAAAAATACAATTAGAAAATAAATTTATTATATCAGCTAAAAGTGGCCCTATGTATAAGTTTAATGAGGTCTTATCTGAAATTAGATCTCTACGCATTGAGACCTATCTATCTTACCAACATCAAAGCACATATTTTTATGATTTAAGAACCAATTTTTTTTATTAAAAAAAAAAAAAAAAAAAAAAAAAAAAAAAAAAAAAAAAAAAAAATTACTAAAGGATTAAATTAATTTCCTAAATTTTCAAATTTCCCTCTGAATACTCCCTGCAACCACAATAAAAGAAGTGCTATATCATATCTATAGCCAGTAAACACAAGAATAGGATACAATAAATAAGACTTCAATTTCTAGAATACTGTTGTAGACATGAATGAACTAAAAAGAGGTGTAATCTAAAACTCCAGTGGTCCAGCTTTAGTTGACCCAGAACAACCACCAGATTTGCCGTATGAATCCCCACTAGAACCATCAACAGGAGCTTGATTTAGACATTCTAGAACCAAAAACCTTCGTTTTTCCAATTTTAATGAGAATGTGGTGGATTCAAGTATCAGAGGAACCTGAAATTTGAAATTAAGCAAACAATGAAGCTTGTTCAGATATAATGGAATGAAACATAGTTAATAATGCTCTAATTAATTTTAGTCGATAATACTCCTCTGCTATTGTCCAAACATAAAAATGAACCTTCGAAATATGCAAAATTAGGATTAAATAAATTGACCTGTGTATTAAGGCGTGCAACTTTGTGTATATTCAGAAGCCCCACCATGTCCTTGTAACCAGTAAGGAGTTTTTCCATTTCCTTGTCCTCATCTGAAACAACATGATAGGATCACTTTTGCTGCTCAGACATACAAAAGGAAACTTAGGAAGAAACATGAAAAGGAAAGTTATTTTTTGATGGTCAGAACTTTGACTTGAAGACTCCTACTGTTTGGAGAAAGAAATAAGGAAAGTATAGGGTTGCTGTGGTCAAAGTCCATGAGAGGGTTAAGTTGGGGGCTGTGAGAGTCACTTTTGGGGCGTCTTTAAATCTTTCCTCCGGTCCAGAGAGGGTGCAGAGAATCTCGGAAGTGCGGCTTGGGCATTAGGGCGGAGAGTGCCAACATCTCGAAACTTTGGCAAACCCGTTTTGTTTTAGATTGTTTAGGTAGTGTCCGAGTGTTGTGATTTGTAGCCTTTGTGTCATTGTTATATGTCGTGTAGTAATCTGAAGTTGTATTCCACATGTGTGACTGTATATGTATCAGAATAGTGATTTATCTCTGATTGTAGTGTGTCTCGGTCTCGGCTCTCATTTTTACCTTCAAGTGTATATCTGTTGTTAATACAGTGAACGTTTGAAAGTTTTTGGCCAAGCGTCCTATCACAACATAACTATGCCTTTAAGGCAACTTATAAAGGGCTGGGCTATTGAAAGCTTCAAAATTCTCACCCACTGAATCATCTCAAGATTCATCGTAACTGGTGACATATTATATCACGCACAAATCAAGAAAGTGATCCAACGGATGAAAAGTTCAAACTATCCAAAAAAACACAATATTAAATGTCATAAATGACTTTGAGAACCTGGAATTGCCTTAACAGAGAGCAAGGTATCTGCCATATGCTGCAATCGTTTCGAGCAAGATGGAGAAGGAAGTGAAGGTGGAAAGGTTACAACAACAACAGCATTTGAAGACTGGGCCATGCTTTTCAGAGACCTAATAAAAGAAAGCATCTGCCACTCCTGTGATAATAATTGTTACAATGGGAATGCAAAGAATAAGGTAATAATACACAAAAGGAAATAATTTAAACCTTAAAGATGAGGACATAGTTACTTACCATGTTTGAATATTTACATTGTGGAGAACAGAATGATTGAATGGCAATACGACCAGCGGGGGAAACTTTACTTTCTTTTCTGTTTGTCACCATATAATGTCAGTAAATTCAAAATAGACAGAGTTTAAGAATAAATTCATCAAAATCTCATAAATCCTTTAGTGCAGTATTTATAAACAATTAGGTATAAACAAATGTTCAGGATCAGCACCAAGGTAGATCAAATCAACAGAATTGCAATGCTACACTCTTAATTTACTCTCAACAGGTTGAAGCAGTTACAAGCAGAAAATTTGGGCTCAAAATGATTAACACAACTTAGTTGTTTTGCATGAGAAAACAAAATTTCGAACCAAAATTCCTGGTCAGACAAAAATCCTAGCATCACTTTCTTTGTTCCTACGGTGTTTCCAAGTGATGACATGAATGAACAGTTGAACAAATTTCTAACACCAAACATGTTAAATGAATTGAATTAGAGCAGGAGTTCATCAACCATCAAAACACCTTGAGAATTGAGCTAAGAATGTTGCACATTGGTCTTGAAGGAGAGTAAGATTCGTCAAATCTTTGATACTGACACAATCTACGTGGGCACCATTGAAAAATTGTCTTTCCAGAGGCTTCCGCAAATCAAAGTCATTACAATAATCATGCCTGACACCTGCGTTGTAAATGTGAAGTGTACATGCTTAATATTTGTAATGAGTTGGGTTAGTGATTCATCTGCATGTACGAGGTTGCACTTTATACATTAACAATGTCATACCCTAACAGAGGATTCAGCTCTATTTTTAATATCATAAATTGGAAAAGATTTCATTCTCAAAGCACATGCCACCATATGTAACTTGTTTTGTTTAAATGATAGTAATACTATGCGCAACTGCTGGAAAAAATAATTTGAATGGCCAAAACAGAAAAGAAACTTGACTTTATATGATCTTATTATATGCATAATTTCATGGTTAGAAATCCATGATAAAGGTGAAAAATCTTACTTTTTGGCCATAACAAGAATTATATTATACATGAAGCTCCCTGGCATAGTAACTAAGGATACTGAATACTTTGGTACTGTTTGATTGACACAATCAAAAACACCCAAGAGATAACATTAGAGTGCATCTAAGATCAAACAAGCTTACCATTGCTAGAGCTAATATTTCGCTGAGGCTCACCAATATACTTCTCGTATTGCCAAGCAATTCTCAATTTTTTATCCTGAAATCACACACAAAACATGAAGCATAACATAAAAATAACGAATCGATAACAGAATGCGATGAACAAAATAAGTTACATGACTGGGATCATGTTCACGAGATTTTTCATCTTCAAATGACGGTGGATTAGGCAAATCATGAGATTTTTCATCTTCAAATGACCGTGGATTAGGCAAAGTACCCAGAAATCCTCTAGGGTCTCTGGATGGACTGGCATAAAAGAGTGGTTGCTTGTGGACAAGTCCTTGTGACATAAAATTCCTCAATAGAAGCATATGATGAGGTGCTTCAGCATCTTCCATCACCATGACAAGGCTACCCAGAGAAAAGCCACCACCTAAAATTTCTACTTAAAAGGAAAAGGGAAAAAAAAAAAAAAAAAAAAGGTTCCATGAGCAGAGACTACACATGAATGACATAAAGAAATTTAACCGATCCATGTATTCTAGATGATTTGAGGAAAGTGAGAAGGAGAGGAAATTACTGTCTAAATCTGGAATCCCAGATGATACAAAAGTTGTTCCATTAGGACCACGCTTAAGTCCAGGATTCTGAGGAGATGTTACATTAGCAACATTGGGAGAAAAGCTACTAACTTGAGTCTTGGATGCAGACATTGCTGCATCAATGTCTATATGCCAAACTATAGCAAAGTAGTAGATGAAGGCTAGTCCAGTGCACTGCACTCCGTATAAAGAAGATATAATTTTACAAGGCATGAAAATATAATTTTGCAAGATACAAGAAAGCAACAAGTAAAATTGAAGTAATTTCTCTGACCAGCAGATTAAAAATGATTTACTGTCCAGTGTCCAGTATGGACCAAAGTTTGATGTCCACTATTTTCAATCAAATTATGTACTAATTCTGTTGTAATTTCCACAACACAACATTGAAAGCATTAATGCAAATTTGAAATAATCTGCCAGGTAAACTCAAAAGGTGGCTTTTAGTTGAAGGATTAAAAGATTACCCAACTTAATTCAGTATAAGAGTTTGACTGAGACAAGCTCAAAGTGCAGCAACTGATTACTTCTGCAGTTTTGTGGAAAAGTAACACAGAAAAGGCACAGAGCGTTTGTGTGGACAAAGGACAAAGCAAGAGAAAGATTTAGTGAAAAGGTTTTGATCAATATAATTCTGATATGAAAATCATTGAAGAACTGACGTGGGAGAAGGCTGGAGTTGTAATAGTTTGAAATTAAAGACTGAATGTCATTCTAGCTTGCTATGTCTCAGTTTGAAGTAAAATGTTTGACGAACCTGATTTGAAATGTGACAAAGCGGACGAGATGTGGTATAAAAATGGATAGTTTGCCCCTTTAAATGTGGTCACATCTTTAACATGTCATGCAGTTAGCTGTAAATGAATTCTTTATATGACAGGCTGGGCAGATTTTATACAGAAACATAATCTTAGAACAAAAATGAATTCCTGATAAGAATTATAAAAAGCGGACTGGACAAAGAGGCAATTCCAAAGCCAACAACTAATGGTGAATTTTAAGAGGAAACAAGCTGCACAAATTGGACAAATGAAGATAATATGCAAAGACAATTCCAGAGTCACAAACTGATACAATATACACCAAAGTCATGAACTGATTATAATCCTTCAGGTCCTAACTTCAAAATATTTTTGTTTTTTTTGCAACTGACTCAGCTAACATCATCAGTGAGGATCTAATGGTTCTTTCCAAGTCTTTTTACAAAATTTATGCTGAAACTTTCAGTCATTGTTCTAATCGCTCTCTACTTACTGCATACTTCATTTTAAATTAAATGAAAAAAAAAATGAGTTTTTTTTTTTAAAAAATTAAAAATATAACAACTCAAAACTAATTATACATGTTGGAATTTATGACATATTTTCACTAACCAGTTTGATTGAGTTTTCTGTTACAAAATCCAAAACTGCTCTCCTACCACCTGCAGAACATCACAATAAACCTTAGATACCTCTTTAGGCATAAAAGTAGGGATAGAAATAGGCTAAGTCAAGCTAGACTATAGCCAAATACGCCTGAGTCTACAAGGAGTTCTCAAGCCTGAGCTTAGCCTACAGCTTGTATAGGTTTATTTTTTCCTAGACTCAAGGTTGAGCCTACCAAAAACTTGGCATAGCCTAAAAACATAAAACCTTTAAATAGGTTTAAAGACCCAACCTTAAAGGCCTCAAATCAAAAGCTACTGATTCTGGCAAACAATAAAATATCAAAATTCCATATTTTAAACTCCATTAATACATAAAGCAAAACAATATAATAAAAAGTTTATAATAATACAAACAATACAATTGCACAACAAATACATAATTCAAATCTAGCTAAGCTAGAACAATCCAACTACTCATGAAATAAAAATTGAACAATGAAATAAGCTTACAATAATCCAACAACGCACCAAGATGGTACCAATCAAGTCTTCAATATGATTTCTTCTTATTCAGACGGCTTCTACAAAATCAAAGAATGAATTTAAAATTAAAAACAAAATCTGGCCTGCAACTATAACATCTTATTAGAATGCAAGTTCAAGAAAAACTTGTTCCACTATTGAAAAAATAAGAATGTAAGTCATAGTTCTCAAACCCCAAATCTATAATTCAGTTATTTTGACCTGTATGCTATACTAAATTATATGAAAGATCAAAATAATCGGAAATGAAAGATTGAAGCTTCTATAAAATTAAGAAAGTCAACTAAAAAACTAGAAAAAATGAAAAGAAAGGAAGTTATCCATCCTTGTGTAAGCTGCAAGCCTGCAAATAAATTTTGCTCCTCAAATTCAAAAGTCCCCAACATTAATTCATTGATGTGATATTAATATATTCAATACCTTATGGCAACTTAGTTGTCTTAAAATATTAGCAACAAGTTCATTGTCATGCATAATATACTTTAATTTAAATCTGATATGGATGACTACATCCATTGATCTATAGAGAATGCCACAAAATGATTGAGAAAGATTACTGTATTCATCTATTATCATTAAGTGTATTTAAAGTAGTAGTTCCAAAACCTCCAGTACTTTCTAACTATACAAAGTAACTTATGACTATAATCTCTCATAAAATCAAAGACCAAACAAGCAGCTACAGAAAAAGCCGTAAGGGAATGAATGTTAAGCACAAACATCGATAGTCCTGCTTCAGATATGGTTTAGTGCTTGAATCACTAGTTACATTTAGCAATTGAAGGAAGAAACCGTAAGTAAACAAAAAGGGCACACTATCTATTACAAATTCACTGTCATGCCGGAAAAAAGTAGTACTGGAGAGCAGAGCATACTTATACAATTGAAGAAGTGAGACGAAATTGAGGCAGCGAGGTTATCTGAGCAAGACTGGAACTAAGTGAATTTTTGGTTCTCCGAATATGAATCACGAGCCGTCACTTAGAGAGTGAAACAGTGACAGAGCAAGAGTAAGAGATGAGGGCAACTACGAGACTGTGTGAGGGATGAAGAGGCAGTGAGAGATGGCGGCGACTACAAGACGTGAGAGTCTGAAAAAGATTGCTTCCATTTTTCAGTGACAATTTGTTCCCTTCAGAAAAGTTCGGAAATTTCCTATGAATTTGTTCTAATATAACGAATTTACCCATATTTTATTTTGATATTCCTGATCTATCCTCCTCCTCTCCGTTTACGTCAATTTTAAACCAGACCCCGCTAGTTTGAATTTGCTTAATCAAGTCCTAAAAGATTTAATGGTATGTTTATTATTGGGAAAAGGTCGGTGAGGTCCGAAAATGGGAGAGAAAAAAATTTATTTGTGTCAAAAAGTTTTAATCCTAAATTTCCTATCCAAAAAAAACGTCAATTTTGACCCCTCTAGTTTGAATTAATCAAGTCCTAAAAGATTTAATAATTGAAACCCTTGGTCCTTTATTATTGGGAAAATATTAGTGAGGTATCAAGAAAAAGAAAAAATAGTAAAAAAGTCTCAACCCCAAATCTCTAATAAAAAAAGTCCCTATAGACTTTTTGATATTAATTGAAATTCAAATATCAAAAAAATTTCTTGTTATGAAAATATTTTTCATGTTGTTAAAATGGCTTTTCATGTTGTTAAAATTTCTCTATAAAAATATTGTCGTCAAAATGGCTTTTTCTGTGACAAAAATTTTCCAAGTTTCTAAAATTCTACATGTCGGAGGAAAAAAAAACTTGAAAAGTTTTTACAACAAGAAAATCTATTTTGATAACGTGAAAAGTCATTTTGACATATGAAAAGTCATTTTGATAACAATATTTTCATAGAAAAATTTTACCAACAAGAAAAGTTATTTTAACAATAAAAGTTTTTTGATATTAGAATTTTTTTATATTAGAATTTTTTGATAGGAAATTAATATTAAAAAAGTCCTGAGATTTTTTCTCTTTAAGGTTAGGGATCTTTTTCTTTATTGGGACTCATTGTCTCTTGTTGTTCGATCTTTGGATGTTGAGATGTTTTTTTTTTTCCAACTCAATACTATATTACTATATGCAAGCTACTATTCCTAAACCATCACCAGTGACAACGATGCTTCAAAGCCTAATCATGAGGTTCAGCTTTCTCGATGAAGCGCCAACATCTGATAACATATCAAAATCAAATTATTAATTAAGCTCTTATTTTTTTAAGCAGATCTCCTTTTGTATTCATTTATGTACATAAATATTATTGTAGGTATGATAATATGAAGAAATAAATCCTAGTTTTGGTTCGCTCATTATTTTGCATTAACATCTTTAAATGGAGCCATCAAACCATACGTAAAGACAATCCAAAAAATAAATAAAAAAGAAATGACAGAAATTGCAAGGAAAAAAAAAAAAAAAAAAAGGAAGAAGTGAACATAAATACTTAATCTATACAAGTCAGTTAACTAATCAATAAGCACATCACAAAAGGAGATTTTATCTTTCGTTGAGAAATATACACAGCCCACACAAATTCACTTGTGCTGCAAAAACTAGTGGTAAAACCACCAAATAGTTTAATTTTTCTAGTACAAGAAGCTACCAAGTGGTATGTAAGTAGGCATTCAACTTGTCACACAGCCACCTTACAACTAGGTAGTGTTTAGAAACACTATAAAACCTATCTTTTATAAATCGAGACAAAACTCTTTACATACTTACCTCGACTTACGTAAAACCTAGGTTTTGGAAGGTTTCTAAATGCTACCTAATCTCCTTCTCTTTTTTTTTTTTTTTTTTTTAAAAAAACATGTGTCTCTCCCATTATATATGAATTTGGTGGAGATTATGAGGACTATTTTATAAGGCTTATGCGGAAGTAAAAGAGGGAACGCAGGTCTCTGATCCCAATCAAACCCGACCATTCGCACAAACATACCCTTTCCGTTTTAGTGGAGTAGATATCAAATATGATGACATAGACAAATTCACAATGGTGCTCCGTACAACACCCAAAACACGCAACGTTAGTATGGGATCATTTAGTCAAGACATACTGAGTCGAGAGTTTTTCTCTCTTCGCTGACTTCTCCTTTGTGAGAGTCTGTATGGTTCCCCTGTGAACCTTTCCGGTTACTGGTGTTTTGTTTTGTTTCCTCCTTGTGTTCCTGTTTCGTTTTCTAGTCCTGTCCCTGGCTTGGTGCTGTTATAGGGCTGGGGTGCTCCTCTCTTTGTTTGATGATGGCGGGAGGATTGGGTAGTGGTAGGGTGCAGAAGCAAGTTTCTCTGGAGTTGGGTTGGAGACCTAAAAATCATGGGGGTTCTTTGGTAGGTAAAATTCTTACCCAGAAAAACCTACATGTTCCTTCGATCATTTCCATGGTGAAGAATGTTTGGCAGCTGAGTGAAGATGTGGAAGTTCATGATCTGGACCGGAACCAACTGATCTTCCTCTTTCGGTTTCGTAAGCATGATGATTATGTAAGGATACTTAAAGGGAGACCTTGGTCCATTCAGGGCTACTTGTTAAATCTGCAATTCTAGGACGATCTTATGGTCCTCAAAGATGTGGAATTCAAATTTGAACCCTTTTGGCTACAATTCCATGGACTCCCTCTAGCAGCCTTTGAGAGTTCGAACGCTAAAGCTCTTTGTGATGCGGTTGGGGAGGCTGTGATGTATGAGTCTCCGATGGTTGATGGAAAGTTGACTCGAAGTTTCATTAGAGTCCGAACTTTGCTCTGTTTAGAAGATCCTCTGGCGGTGGGATTCTGGGTGCCGAGGGAGGGCAAGGAAGCGATTTGGGCATCATTTCGATATGAACGGCTTCAAAAGTTCTGTTACAAGTGTGGTTGTATAGGTCATGAGGAACGGAGTTGCAAAGATATTACTCGGACGGTCGGCGATGAAGAAGAGTATGACTATGGTGGATGGTTGAGCACGCCTGGTATGAAATCCTTTGAAGACATTCTGGAATCTTGCAAAGAAGGTTGGATAGAGACGATGCCCACAGGTCCGACGCAACACTCTCATACCTTTCGCCGGAAATCTCCTCCGACCGGCGAGAGCTCACAGGAAAAACGCCTCATTTCCGGTAACGGGTCGCAGAGGGCAACGGCTCCTTCTGTGTGTGCGTCACAGTCAGCGATGCAGTCTTTTTCTGAGTTGCAGCCGAAAGCCTCTGCAGCGATGGTGACTGGTGAAGATGATGCTGACGTTGGCGAGCAGGGAGATAAAGGCCTCAGTGGGTCAAAGGATTATCTGATTTTGAGTGGGCCCCCCTGTGTGTCTGATGTGAAGGCATTGACGCCTTTTGACCAGCTAAAGCAACGTGTGGAGGACGCGCCTTTTAACCCTTGTATTAAGCATATGGGCTCGGATTTGGGCTCTATGAGGGCAGAGTCTAATGCCAATAATTTGGGCTCAATAAAATGTGTTCGGCCGGACCTTATTTCTCCACTTAAAGCTAGCGATAGCCCAGGTTTAGAAGGGCATGTTTCAGCGTCTTCTTTCCCTACTCCCGAGCCCCAGCTATCTGTTTATGGCTCATTTATCCCTGGGAGTATAAGTCAGGATTTATGTATCAAGAGCCAGACTTTTTCTTCTGCTACTCTTCAGTCCCCTGTCTCGGCCTTGTGTGCTACCTCTTTGAATCCAAGTGCTGTGTGTGGTGCTTCTCATATCGTGGGCCCTCCTTTTATTGAAGTTCATATCATAGACCCCCAATTAGAGGGCTCAGTTTCCATGAATCCCAATTTTTCCCCGGAGAAGGCCAAATTAGTGGTGGATGGGTTAATTAATTTGAAGGGAGAGGTTTCAGCCAGCAGTGAATTTCCCAACCATATATTGTTGAGTATCTTAGTGATGATGATGTTAAGTCTAATCCTATTGTTCCCCCTAATGGACTCTCTCCAATTTCGGCCATGTCTTTTTGTTTGAAAGGCATTCATCTTAAGCGGCCCTTGGAGGATGATCCTGTATTGATTGAGCGAAGTAAATGCAGGAAATTGGATTTTGATTCAATTGAAGAACCAACACTTGGTAAAGGTGTTGTGGGGAATTTGAAGAAGGATCGTAAGCGGAATTTTCGATCAGTTAAGAAACATCTTCGTCAGTATGGCAATGTAGAGAATGCGGGCATGTCTGTTAATATGTCTCTGTCTGGTGAGATTGATTTCCCTGATAGTTGGTTGAGGGTTGGTAGTGATCAGGATATGGAGCATGATTCATCTCTGTCTGATAACGCCAGTGGTTGGATGGGACCAACCACCGGTTCGCCATGAATCTATTAGCTTGGAACTGTCAAGGTTTGGGGGTTGCCTTGACAGTCAGGAATTTGAGGGATGAGTGTTCCCGGAAAAAACCCCACTTAGTCTTCCTAATGGAGACTAAGCAGAAAGCGAAAGTTGTAAGGAAAGTAGGTGAAGATGCGGTTTTGATGAGGAATGGCTTGTCAACCCGGTTGGTATTAGTGGTGGCCTGGCATTATGGTGGACTGATGTGCTTACAGTTAATATTCTTTTTTCGTCTTCTAATATTATCCATACCAGTGTGTTTTCTGAGACCTTATCGACTCCGTCATATATCACTTTCATCTATGGCCCCACTGATGAAGGGGACAGAATGTTATGTTGGCAAGAGGTGAGACGAATTAGTAACAATATCAGGGGTCCTTGGATGTGTATTGGGGACTTCAATGATATCCTTTCTCAACAGGAAAAGAGTGGTGGTCTCCCTAAACCTTGGAGGAAGATTCTGAATTTCAAGTGTTTTGTGGCTGATTGCAAACTGGAAGATCTAGGTTATAATGGACCCATTTTTACCTGGTGCAATAAGCGTGATTACTCGGATACAATTCATGAGCGTATTGATAGGGCCTTGGGTAATTTGCAGTTGAGAGAGTTGTTCCCGTGTCTCCAGGTTTTTAATGTTGCTCCGGCTGGATCGGACCACCACCTTCTGTTTATCCGTTTTCAATATGAGAATCGCCAGCTAAATCGGGTCTTTCGTTTCAAATCTTCCTGGGTACCCATGGGGATTTTCTTGAGGTAATCAAGGGATGTTGGCGGAATCTTAATGATCAAGATCACTCGGTTCTAGAAAACTTTGTGAGTAATCTGAAGAGGTGTACGTAGAGGTTAATTGCCTGGAGTAAGAAGGAGTTCCCTAATAGTGGTAAGAGCATTGAGCTATTGAAGAAGCATCTGGCTGAGCTGTCTCTTGAAGCTCGAACCCCGGATATCTCAAGAGTGATGAGGGAGGTCAGTGGGGATCTGGACAAATTGTTGGAGCGCGAAGAGCAATATTGGTGGCAACGATCTCGGAATAACTGGTTGAGTGCTGGTGACAGGAACTCACGATTCTTCCACATCGCTACTATCAAGAGGAGGCAACAGAACAGAATCTCGTGTATTAGAAATGATGAGGGCAATTGGTTGTATGAGAAGGAAGCTATCTCTATCAATATTGCTCACTTTTTTCAAGAGCTGTTCACCACTTCTGGTGCCCGACCAATGGATACAGTCTTGGGTTTCATTGAGCCTACCATTTCTTCTGATATGAATCACAGTCTCTTGTTACCCATTTCTATAGAGGAGATTAAAGCAGCCGCCTTTAGTCTTGGAAGCAACAAAGCGCCTGGACCGGATGGGTATTTGGGTAAATTTTATCATTCCTCTTGGTCTGAAATTGGTGAGTCTGTTTGTAGTATGGTTAAAGAGTTTTTTGCTGGTCATCTGTTGCTTAATGATTTAAATGAAACTAACATCACTCTTATTCCTAAAGTGCTAAAGCATGAGCATGTTTCCCACTTCCGCCCTATTGGCTTATGTAATTTCTCTTATAAAATCATTTCTAAAATCTTGGCCAATAGAATGCGGCCTTTGCTTGATACGTGTATTTCACAGAATCAGAGTGCTTTTGTTCCAGGCCGGTGTATTCAAGATAACATTATCATAGCCAATGAGGTATACCATTATCTTCGTCGTAAAAAAGATACAGGTAAGTATGAATTCGCTCTTAAAATGGATATGAGCAAAGCATATGATAGGGTTGAGTGGAACTTTCTTCAAAATGTGCTGTTGAGATTTGGTTTCTGTTCGGATTGGGTGTCTCTTGTGATGAAATGTGTTTGCTCTGTTAGTTTGAATATTTTCCTATCAGGTGAAATAGTGAGTTCCTTTACTCCGAGTCGGGGTATCCGATAGGGGGATCCCCTCTCTCCATATCTCTTCATCATTATTGCAGAAGTCCTCTCCATTATGATTAGACAAGGCTAGAAGGACTATTTTATTACAGGTGTCAAATTGAGCCATAGCTGCCCTGTACTTACACATAGTTTCTTTGCTGATGATGCCCTTCTGTATATGCGGGCATCTCAACGCAACTGCAACCATCTGGCTGATATCCTGAAGATGTATTGTACTGCCTCTGGTCAGGTTATCAATCTTGATAAATCGAGTATCTTGTTTTCTTCCAATACCCCTGATGATGTTAAAAATATGGTGGGGAGAACTCTTGGTATTCCTGTGACAGAGGATCCGGGTAGATATCTTGGCATCCCGAGTATATGGGGGAAAACAAAGCATCAGGCTTTGGCATATGTCCGAGAACGCATTGCTAATAAGATTCAAGGATGGGGTCATTCTCTCCTTTCCTTTGCTGGGCGAGATGTGATGATTAAAGCGGTTCTCCAGGCTATCCCTATCTATCCTATGAATGTTTTCAAGTTCCCGGTTAAGACGTGCAAAGAGATTAGCAGTCTAATTGCTAACTTTTGGTGGAGCGGTACCGTTTCTAGTGGATTTACACATTGGAAAGCCTGGGGGTCTTTAACTACAGCAAAAAATACCGGGGGAATGGGCTTTCGAGATTTATCTATCATGAATGACGCTCTCCTGGCTAAAACTGCATGGAGATTACTGACGAGGCCCGATGATCTGTGGGCTAAGGTATTGAAGAGCGTGTACTTCCCCAAAGGTGGTTTCATGAAGGTGGGGAAAGGTCATAAAGCATCATGGTGCTGGTCTAGCATTCTGGAGGGTAGAGAGCTTCTCAAGCAAGATTTGCACTGGGATATTGGAGATGGAGCTTCTATTAGCATTTGGGATGATATATGGGTCCCACAGGTTGTTTTCCCGGAAAAACCCAGTAATCTAAATCTTGTCATAGCTGAGGGCAGGGTTTGTGACCTTATTGTCAATGGGAAGTGGGATCTTTCACCCATTGACCAGTATGTCTCACTGGAAGTCAAGAGTGCTATTTATGAGATTGACATCCTAGCTAACGGTCTACCTGATAAGTTGGTATGGATTAGTGCTAAGAATGGTGTTTATTCTGTAAAAGGTGGGTATCATATTAGTAAGGAGAAGATGTCGTCTGTCGGCAACAAGGCTGGGTCCTCAATAGTTGTTGCCTCAGCTTGCTGGAAGTCAATTTGGAGGATTCAGGTTATCCCTAGGGTTCAGCAATTCATATGGCGGATATTAAATAATGTTGTTGCTACCAATGGGGCCCTTTATCAAAGGAAGAGATCACAGAGTAGCATTTGCCCAATTTGTTCTGATGCGGTGGAGACGGTGGAGCACTTGTTTTTTCATTGCCCTTGGACTAGGTGTGTCTGGTTTGGGTGTTCTGTTGGTGTTAAGCTGGATGTTGCTAGTATTGTGAACTTCAACGCATGGTGGATTCAACTTTCAGGTATGTCTTTCTTAAGTAAGCAAAATCTCTCCTTAATTTGTTGGATCTTGTGGTTTATTTGGAAACAAAGGAATAATCTAGTTTTTAACCATAAGGATCCTAACCCTATTGATGTCATTGAATGTGCGAGGAAAAACAATTTTGACTTCTGGGTGAATTGCGATAAAAAGCACATCAATCCGGAGGTCCAAAGGGTTGCTCCTACTCATCTAGTAGCCTGGTCCCCTCCATCGGCGGGCAAGCTCAAATATAATTGTGATGGGGCCTTTTCGGCTAATAAGACTGGCGCTTCTATTGGGATTATCTGTAGGGATCATTTTGGTGATTTCAAATGGGGTTTTGTGGATAAGTTGAAATCCATCTCTGCTTTCATGACCGAAGCTTTAGCTCTTAAGAGGGCATTGATGCTGTTGTTGATCTCGGTCATGATAATGTTATTTTGAAACCGACTGTCTCTCTCTTCTTGAATGTGTTGATGCTAAAGCTCCGGATATGATTGATTGGAGGAGTAGGAGCATTATTTTTGATATTATTGGTCTGTTAGGTACCAAGGTTGGGTTCTCTTTGTCCTTTACCCCAAGGGGGGTAATCGTGCCGCTGACTTGATTGCAGCAGATGCTTATAAAGGGGTGTGCCCGATTGGGTGGGTTTTCCAACCAACACCTTCTTTGCTATCTCTTCTAGCCTTGGACTCCCAGAAGATGAATACTGTTCCTCATGGTGCCCCTCTCCCCAATCACCCATTGAGGGGGTGATTCTTTTTAGTTTGTTTTTATTTGAGTGTATTCTGTTCTGTTTGTAATTCATGGACTTGTGTTTTAGTTGATATTGGTTCATCTTTGTGGTTTTCCTTCCTTGATGTATCCTGTTTTTACTTGTGTGTATTTGTTTTGTTTGTAATGTTCTTGGAGTATTAATAGAAGTATCCTTTAACAAACAAAAAAAACACGCAACGTTAGTGAATGTGAGCACCAAAATGTTGTGGTATGCCCAAAATACATCCAACACCCAAGAAGCACAATTTAGTATTGTGGCAATGTAAGGACCTGTTTTGTATTCTTAGACCCTCTCCTTCAAGAGTGCACATAAGATGTTTAGATCTTATGTGCTTAGCTTATATAAGCATGTAATTTTTTATTTATTTTTATTTTATATATATTGTATTTATTTATATTTAAATTATGTGATTTTTTCGAAAAAATTTTACACCTAAGTATCTCAAATTAATTAATTTCCATCATACTAGTGTTACGAGATAAATATTTACGAATGCAAGACTGAAAACTAATTAATTTGAAATAGTGGGTGCAAAAATCATTGCAAAAAGAAGCACATAATTTAAATATAAATAAATACAATATATAAAAAATAAAAATAAAATAAAAAATTATATGCTTATAACTCAATTTAAGGTATAATCATATAATAAGCACATAAAATTTAAGCACCTTATGTGGAGTCCTTCTTCAAGTACATGTCCAATTTCTTGGTTAGGGGTTGGCCCATGGCGAACCTGGGGTTGGCGGGGTGCAGGCTGAAAAGGCCAGCACTACGACACGTTGGCATTTTGCAAACTCCATCTAACCTCTTTCTTTCTTCTTCTTTTTTCAAACATTTTAAAATAGTTTATTTTATCATTAGAATTAAGGGAAAATTTATATGGGGGCCCAAATAACAAAGGAAAACCTAAAAAAGGGGCCTAAAATTCTGAAAATCCCATAAAAGACCCCAGCGCCTTTTCTGATATCAATTTATTAAAACGTGAGTTGTTAATGGAGCTGATATAGTTGTTAACGGGTACTGATATAGTGGTTAATAGGGCTGATTTAGTTGTTAAAAAATTGTTGTTAATGGGGTTGATTTAGTTGTTAATGACCTACCCGTTAACAACTATATCATCCCCATTAACAACTCACGTTTTAATGAATTTATTCTAAAAAAGGCCCTAGGATCTTTTTGAGATTTTCCGAGTTTTGGGGCCTTTTTTTTTTTTTCCTTTGTTATTTGAGCCCCATATGGATTTCCCCTAGAATCAAATTATAAAACATTATAGACTATGTTTAACTTGTTTCTATGTTTTCATGCATTATATGATTAAGTTAACCATAAAACCTACGAATATAAACATATAATCCATTTTTGTGTAGTTATTTATTTTGCTATCACTATATTACGTTATTATTATTATATAAATATAGGCCGAAACTTGGGTCCAATGTTTTATATTCATTGAATCCAATGAACTAATAATCAAATGCTGCCACCATGATTATTTATTACACATAAGTATTTAATTCCAGTTTAACCACCGTTAAAATTTCTTATCCACCTTTACAACAACATTTCAATCAAAAATTTCCTTCCCCTCTAAAAAAAAAAAAAAAAAAAAAAAAAAAAAAAAGTCCTTTTTCCAGCTCTCTCAACTCTAAAGATGAAATATTTAATTATAGGGTAATAAAAAGTGAAGAGCCCAAGAAGAAAAGCGATTCATTCTAAATATCGTTTCCAGTAAATATTATTTCCTCTACGTCTTTCTTTTAAGGGTTAAGGTGCGAAAATATACATGTGTTTTACCCAGAGGAGCGCCCAACACCATGTGTTTTTTTTTTAGGTGCAAAAATACACATGAGCTTTCAAAATGAGGGCAAAAGTGTCATGGACGTTAGATCTCGGGTGACGTTACTTTTTGATGGTGGGTCCCACATTATTTTCATCAAAATGCCCTTAATTCAAAACCTTCACTTGTCTTCCTCGTTCAGGTGGTTAAGCGAAGCAAGAGGTCGGACATGGAAGGTGGCGCCGACGAGGAGATGGCGAGACGGAATGCAATGCGGCGACTATCCTTACAGAACCAACCCTCACGGAATCTATCCTCTCGCCTCTAAGAGAAGCTCGGCAAACTATTCTCCTCCTCCCTCCCTCTCCCTCTCGACCTTCCTCCCCACCTTCTCCGAGGCCTCCTTCAATCCGACCGCCTCCTTCCTCCGCCTCTCCTCCTCCACCTCTCCCCCCTCTTCTTCTTCCCCCACCCTCCCTCAATCCCAACCCAACACCGATGCATATCATCATCATCATTCCCGTCACTCTCGTCTTCATTTTCTCTTGTTACCAAAGCCCCCTTTGGACTGAAATATAGCTCTCCCTTCATTTCACTTCACCAACTTCTCCTAACACCAAACTCATCTCGACATCTTTTAATTCCAACCATGCCCCATTCACTTCGATAGTTTTAATCCCCAATTACGATCCAACAAATGACTCTACCCAGTCAATTCTTCCAAGTTTGACATTAATAAATTCAACATCTCATAATTAACAGCCAAAAAAATTCACAACTCAAGACGTCCCCATATCCTGTGCCTCACAAGAAATTGTTTCTCAACCAAAAAATGCCAACATGACTATATTTGGTACATTGGAAAAAAAAATTGCATCCCCATGGGTTTGCTTGGAGTATTATTTAAAGACAAATGCAATAAATTAATGTGAGAGGGGTACTATTCGGCTATCACATATTCCACGCCTTCATATTTAGCAAAAATGGAACTAATTAGAAACAATGAAACAAAATCACAAATATAAGTACATTTCTAGTAAGGATTCGAAGTGATAGGAATTACTCCTCATTTGAATACAACGAGATATATGACACAAAAAGAAACCCTCGTTACTCCTCCCATTTTCGCCTTTGACGTCTTGTTTGAGCGGAACAAATCCACCGCCACACCTAGAAGAGACAAGCTCTTGGATGACCCGGGGATAGTCCTAGAAAGAAGAATGGGTTACGGGTCTTTTCTTTCTCTTTCTTCCAAGTCATCGTCCTCCCTTGTTTCTATGAAAAAAACTGGAGGCTAGAAGCTTTCAAGACTGAAATAAGAATTAGGGGCATTTTTGGCATTTTCATGAAAATAATGTGGGACCCACCATAAAAAAGTAACGTCAGTTAAGAGATCTAACGTCCATGGTATTTTTGCCCTCATTTTGAAAGCTCTTGTGTATTTTTGCACCTAAAAAAAGCACATGGTGTTGGGCGCTCCTCTAAGTAAAACACATGTGTATTTTCGCACCTTAACCCTTCTTTTAATTGTCTTTATCTTTTTTACCGAAGATATAAATGCAAACTTTTATAACTAAAAGAATATAATACCAACTCTTTTTAATAAATGAAAATTTGGTAACATTATCTCAAATAAATTATATGAATGGTTTCTAATAATTTTTATGGGAATTAAATATATGCTTTTTATCTTTAATATAAAAGTTTTAGTATACTTTTAATATAACAACTCATCAATAAAAATATATTTAAATTAATAAAATTATATTCTAAAGGAAGTTTAAAATTGAATTCAAATATATCTTGTTAGTTTAATCAAAATCCTAAGCTAAAAATTATCCATAAAATTAGAGCTGTCAAAATGGACTGGACCCTATAGGCCAGTCCATTAAGCCCCATCTTTAAACCCTTATTTTTAGCCCCCATGTGAAGTGATGGGATTATTTTGAGCCCTAACCCAAAATAACCCCCACTTCTCTTGGATTATGATAGGGTCAACCACAAGGCCAAAAATTTCCCATATGAAGAATTGCTTCCTCGGTCAACCTTCAAAATACAACTTGTACGGTCAAAGGAAGTTGGCATAGATGGTAAAGGATCTGTTCAAGTCCCAAAGGGATGTGTGTTCGATCCCCGCTGTCGTCGCTGGGACTCCTTTGGTAGGCGATCTCGTAAGTCTCCATTAAGTGCTCAAAGAGCCCGAGGCCGTGTCCTGGCCTTGGTGGGGGACTGATGTCGAACCCCTCCAAAACTTTTTTCCTATAAAAAAAAAAAAAAAAAAAATACAACTTGTACCCTTTTTATTTTTATTTAAATTTTTTGAAAAATTCAATGTAACGTACCTTTATTCAAGTATCGCTTTTGTTTTTTTTGTTTTTTTGTTTTTTTGCCAGATTTATTCAAGTCTCACACAAGCAAATTTATTTTACGTAATACATGACGAATAAGAACATTCAATGCTGAAAAAAGAATTATGAATATGTGTCATTTAATAATAAATAATTAATAATATTCAAACAAGAACAAGAAAATATTTGTTATTAAAACAACTCTATCGAGTTGAAGATTTGTTCAGATCCCATCTAAACAATTTATATTTTATTTATATATATTTTTTTAATTCTCAATCAGATTTTATTTTATTTTTAAATGAATTTTGCTATAAAATTCAAAGGATTATTTTTCTTCTATACTTCATTTGACATGAAAATTAAAATTGTTAAATTAAAAAAATATAATTAAATGTAGATAGTTTAGAAGCTATTTGACAAAGGCAATAGCATTAAAAATCCATTCCAAGCAAAAGACAAATGTTAATATTCTAAAGCAGATTTTTTTATAAATCACCTAAAAAAGGCCCCCTGTAACACCTCATAAAAGAAGTATTTTAATAAAACCAACACTTTTTTTTTTTTTTTTTTTTTTAAAAATGATTTTTAGCTCACGGATTGGCCCTAACCCTTAGGGTTATATAATTTTTTTTTGTGCAACATGCGGGTTTTTTTGGCCCTATGGGCTTTTAGGTCCTAACCCACGCGAGTTAGGGCCTAACGGGCCGGAGTGACCCGTTTTGATAGCTTTACCTAAAATTAAGTTTAAGTTAAAAAAACTGTAGGAACCTGTTCTAGAAAAACAAAAAATTACAAATAGGCTAATAAATGAGAAAGCGGATAAATAATAAACCAAAAAAAAAAAAAAAAAAAAGTGATCTAGAAACTAGCAACCCAATGAACAAGTGTTCTAGAGAATACTTAGTATACTAAACATAGCACTTAATGGAAAATTTGACTAAAAAACCTCCAAGTATAACAAGCACAAGAGTAGATCAATCACTTTTTTACGATACAAGAGTATATCACTCTCTTATACCATTTAGTAATATATCAAAAACACATAACCAATAAGTAAATACTTGTTAAAGGTAAAATATTATTCAAAATAACTCCATAACTGGTCTTAAAATAGTATATATAAAAGGGATATTTATATTAGCCTATAAGATTAGTCTCCCCTCCATCCCCCTCAAACCAAACACACCATTAATCTCTCTAAAAAAAAAAATCAATTGACTCTAATGTTAAAAAAATTCAATTAACTCTAATGTTAAGAATCAATTGGAGTATAACCTAATGGCACGAAACTCTTCGTAAGTAACAAGTTGAAGAGAGAATATCACCTAGAAGGGGGTGAATAAGGGATTTCAAAAAACTTTTTTCTGAGAGAAAAGACGAATGGTAAATACAAAGACAGAGACAAAGAGAATGGACACATAGAATTTATACTGATTCGGTCCAACTCCTTGACCTACGTCCAGTCTCTAGACACTCTGGGTATTTCACTAATTCACAAACACGGTTACAATTACACATTCTGTACTCAAGATAATCCTTTTACACTAGGACTCACTCTCCCTTACAAGTTGTAATTGTACACCCACACTCAAGGTTCCTCAACCTTGAGATTTAACTAATAAACAAGTAATCAAATAAGTGTTTAACAACTCCTCACTGAGTAGATAAGTGATAATCACTGAAATACAGAAAATATCTGAAGATATTAAATGAAGTGAATGAAATAGTAAGTTGAAATAATGTTGAATTGATTGCGCAGAGTTTCGATAGTTGGCGGAATTGAATGCGATGAGCTTTGATACCAATCTTTCATTAATGCCGTCGTGAAGCTTTAAAAGTAGTCATTATGTCTCTTCGAACTTTCGTTAGGCACAGGTGAATTTCATTGGGTACAGTCGACCGCTGCGTCATTAACTCATTCGTCGTTGAAGTACTTGTGCTCATAATCTCACTCAAAATGATTGCCATAATTGGTATGTCTCGAAGGAATGATTTCGTCTGCTACGAGGCTTCATTCTGGTTGTAGGCTCTGTTTTCTGAATTAGCATTTAAAAGTTTAAACAGTTAAATCAGATCATAAAATATGGCAGTAAGCAACGTGTGTGTGCGCGCATATGAACTCATGTGTGAAGCTTATTAATTAAGAAATGACACCTGACCACTTTTGAACTCTTTTGCCTCTATTCTTATTATTTGAATGTTTACTCTAATATGTATATATGAAGTTGTATACATCCATTCAACACACAACAAAGCTACAGGTTTAAGATTTAAAATATATGTGTATATGTATTTGAATGAACTAAGCAAGCTCTTAACACACAATTATATATATGCAGGTCTTCCTTCTCTTTTCTCATGCAGTGACTTATTTATATAGATAGAGTAATGCTTTGGTTTTCCTTTCTCTTTCCTTTTTTTTTTCCACATATTAGCAAAGTCAAGGTTTTCTCTTTTACATGCAACAAAGTTTTCTAGTGCTCTTTATAAGGCAGCGACACTAATTTATATATATATACTCACATTAGGTTTTGTTTCAGTTTCCAACGTAACCATATATATCTATAAATCAGCAAGGTATTACTTATATATACTTATAATGTAATGAAGCTTTCTCCTCCAACCTTTCCTCTGCTTTGTGAGTTTAAAAACAAAGCACAACTCCAACGCTCTCACTCACTCTTTCTCCTTCTCGGTTCCTCTATTTCTCAGACTTGTTTTCTTTTTTGGTTTTTCGTTCAAGTAGTGTGGACGGATGAAAGTCCAGGGGCATCGATTATATAATGATTTAAGAGTCCAGTTTAAAAGGAAAAACTTGTCCGAAATAATGAGACGTTGGTGTTGCTGGGCTCGAGGGATATGGGAAAGGTCTGGGAAGTATGGAGGTCTGCTGTCGTGTGAACAGTGGAGACTGCCTAAGGGATACGCTGATGAGGGAGCCTGTTCGTGCGTGTACAACAAGAAGCAAACTGATTTGTTGACTGATTTTTTTTTTTTTTTCCCAACGTCTTTTACGTGTTTGAGGGTGAAAAGCTGAGGTGAATTGAATTAATGGATATTGGAGGTATGGGTTTTGCATAAGTGAATATTTAGGCATGTGGGTTTAGATAATAATGGTTGGTTTAATTGTTGGGTTTTGAGATGAAATAGTATATGGGCTTTGCTGCTAAAAATAGTTCTTGGGCCAATGGAATAGGAAATACAAATTGTAAAAATGGGCTTTTATGTGTTGTGAAACAAACAATTATCCCACTTGATCCCCTACGAGCCTCTTATTTACAATTACTGGAATAAATATTAAAATTTACTTCTTAATTTCATTTAAGGATTTCTTCCTCAATTAAATTTCTTTAAGCCTTAAAAATGTAATTTCCATAATTTTAGGCATAATTTATTCTTTATTATTTTTATTATATATATTTATTATTATTATTATTTTTTTAATCCTAATAAATTAGGATATCACATGTTAGATATGTTATAAATGAATTTGAGTGAGATTAAATAGAAATAGATAATGACCCAGTATGATTAAGATTACAGTTAACGTTACAGTGGAGGAGTTTGACATTTTGAAGAACATTACTCGAGTAACACTTGCTTGTTATTTGAGTAATGTTGCAGAGATTTAAAATAATAGCCTTCGTAACATTATTACTCGAGTAACAATGCTTTATTACTTGAGTAATATCGCAGTGATATGCTTACTCGAGTAACAATGTCTTGTTACTTGAGTAATATCTTGTAATTTCAAATTGGATGCTTCAACAATGTATTTACTCGAGTAATATATAATGTTGCTCGAGTAACTATCATACAGAGAGCAAAGAATGAATTAGAGAAGAGCTTACTTGGGTAACATACTTACCTTACTCGAGTAATATTGTGACAAAGACTCCGTTGCTTCATGAAAGGTCTTTTACTCGAGTAGGTTACTTGAGTAAGACACTATGCTTACTCGAGTAGGTATTGATGGCACCCTCTGAACTTTAAATTGATCGACATTACTCGAGTAGGTAGGTGTTTTACTTGAGCAACGTTGAGCTCTGAAATACTTAAAACACACTTGTCAGATAGAGGTTACTCAAGTAGACAAAAGTGCTTACTCGAGTCGAGTTACACTTGTAACACATGCAATATACTGATTCAAAACCTTAAGTATTTTCATAATAAACTCTTGATTAATTTTAGTCTTGTTATCATCAACATTTCGAGAACTAACACAAGTCACTGGTTAGATCCCGTTTTAACCTCATGTCGTTAGTGTTTACTTCTTTAACTTTTGGGGGGGGGGGGATCTGTTGAGCTATCCAATAGAAAATTAGACATGGCTTCCCCTCCTCAAAATTAGACATGGCTTCCCCTCCTCCTATCTTTCCCATCCTTAGATCTCATCTCCAATGCTTGTGATTTAACAGATTAAAAAAATTATGGGTTAATATAATTGACAAAAAACTATGATATGAAACTATAAATGTAAACAAAACAATATTCGATCAAACTATAAGTATAAATATTGGCATTAACCCAAAACTTATTATTATAATTAACGCAATAAATAAATCAAACTGTTAAATTTGGTTTGAAATGTTCAAAACTATAACAAAAATACAAAAATTATTCTATATTACAATTCTGAAATACTCAAATCAATGATCTAACTAGTTATACCGTAGGCCAGACCAATGACATAATAATTAAATAAAAATTAAGAAAAATAATTATATGCATATAATATAGGGAAAATATCTATATAAAAAAAATAGTTGAATTATTCAAATTCTAATTTGGGTAGTTAAATTTAACACATCCTAAATCAAGTCATATATCCTAAAATAGGATTTTTAGAATTCAATAATTTATTTTACTACCCCTCATTTTGATTTTAATTATGTCAATCATCTAACCTTATTATTTTAATTTTTTTTTACAAAAATACAAACCTATTAATTACCCTCTCTCTCATCGGCAACGCTTTTCCAAAAACTTGTACTCCCGACATTCGTTGCGCCACTTCTTCCATCTCTCCCTCCTACTTCGACACTTCTCTCTATCTTCAGTATTTTGAAATAGAAGGTCGGTGAATTAAATTAGGCCAATAATTGGGAAAAAAAATTGAAGAAAATCGATTACAGGCTTTGGGACACGGGTTGCTTCCAATCACATGCTCTCATTTGCCATATCTTTCTTCTTCTCCTCTTCAATTCTTCTTCACCAAGTCCACGCATTTTCAATTTCCCAATTCCGCAATGTGTACGAAGGATGATCGCAATGAGGAGGCCATTCCTCTTGTTCCCCACTCTCAACATGCTGACAACAAACCCAAAACGTCTCCTTTGTTGCCGGAGCTGCCGTCGCCTCTCTGAGTCTTCGCCGCCGGTGGAGTCTGCTATTACTGATGCATATGGTTGAACCGCCCATGGGTCGATCTGGATGGAACTCTCCTACCTTCACTTAACCTCGAAAAGTCTGTGATTTAATAAATGAACATCATACGCATAGTTAAATAGCACTAAATATCAGAACAAGGAAGGACAATTAAAATACCCAGTAGGATTCTGTCCGTTTTTTGCTCCTTATAAAGAATGCTATGAATGTGGCCTACAACAAAAGAAGAAAAACTTGGTTAGGTATTCATCATTAAGTACAATTCGAATTAATATAACAAAGAGATCGGAGCCATGCTTTCTTTCTAAAGTATAGTTGCAGCAAATTTAGGAACCTCACTTTGATTGCTCTCAATTGGAGAGCGTTTTCCATAGTTCGATGTACATAAAACTCAGAAAAAATAAAACACACACACAGAGGGAGGAGGAAATACGAGAAGAATCAAGGAGGAGAACTCTAGATTTGGGAGTGTCGACAATCATTATGTCATTGTAATCGCTTTTTACAGCCGTCAGCACTTGCAAGCTTTCTTCTTCCCATAGTTCGATGTCTTGGGCAGCGACCCAAGTGGAAGAGAACCCAGCATTGGCCTTAACTTGGAGTGTGCATGATAATCAGTCTATTTCCCAACACTGTTTCTGATATGAAATAATTTTTTTTGATTCTGTACTTTAAAAGAGTTCGAGAATCAGAATTACGTTTGTTACACTTTTTTATATATTAGGAGATAATTGGTTCATCTCTCACTCATGTCTTTCATCAAAGATATCATTAACCCACTTCAAAAACCATCATAAACATCACAATACAGTCAGTATTTGGTTTATTCGAAGCTTTTTGTTTATCCCTCCAAAATCTCTTGAGAGGATTTAAAGTATGCTCTAATAAATTATATGGTTTGTAATGCGGTGAAAGCGCACGGGGCCAACTTCACCGGTGAGAAACTATCAACCGAGAGACAAATAGAGCACTAATTTAAACCAGCATTTCTTCACTATCGATTTCTATATCTGTGATGAGGCCCAGAAAGAGTTGGGGAAAAAAACAACGAAAAGTTAGAATTGGAAGTAAACCTAGAAGTTATCCGGATCCAGGAATGCATTGAAACCTCTGAATCAATCAGAGGTTATATTAACAACAAAAGAAACACCCATCAAACAGAGAAAATAACAGAAGATTTGAGCATAGCGGCATTCCTGATTTCTAAGATAGTATTTCCCATATATATTTCAGTTACATAGAACTTTTTCGAGTCTCGAAGTTCTTCCGATTGTACATCTTCCGGAGTGAAGTCCGATGGAGTGACGAATTTGAATTACAGAAAGGTTAAAGTATACATTTGGTCCTTTATGTTTGCTTCTGGTATCATTTTAATCCTTTAAGTTTGTAAAGTGCACGTTTGGTCCCTTAATGCTAACACCGTTAGTCTGACTTAACGGAAAATACTAACTCAACAATTTTAAGCGATGACTATGTAATTAAATGCTGACTAAGTATGCTTTATATGTTAGTATTTTAATAAATTAATATTTTAAATCCTATTAATTGAAAAATATTTAATTTTCTTCGACAAAAAAAATATATATTTAATCTTCACACATTGTGAAAAACCACAAAACATTCTACAGTAAAGATAATTTTTTTTTTTTTTTTTCAATTAATAGGATTTAAAATATTAATTTATTAAAATACTAACATATAAGCATGTTTGGTCGGCATTTAATTACACGATCATCGCTTACTTTGTTGAGTCGATATTTTCCGTTAAGTCGACTAACGGTGTTAACATTAAAGGACCAAATCGCACTTTACAAACTTAAGTGACTAAAATGATCTGAGAAAAAACATAAAATTAAATGTATCTTTAGCCTTTAGAAATGGGAAAAGGAATGATAAAGATGGACGAAATTCAATGAAAGAAAGAAGATAAAGGTAAAATTATTGAATTCTAAAGTACCCATGACTGATTTAGAATTTAAATAATTCAATCGTCTTTTTTTTAAAAAAAAAAAAGATTTTCCTTATAATATAATATATGTAGTACACAAAATTTTCAATAAAATAACATTATATAAAGTGGTCTGAAAATATATTATCAATTTAAATTTGGATTGGTTTTTTAATGTTCTTTTTTTAAGTAATTTTTTCATTAGACCCAAAACCATATGATTTTGTAAAAAGCACTTTCATTAGTCTCCAGTTTATTCCGAGAGGCCCAGCTCAATAATGACTTAATGCTGGTCTAATCCTTTACGAGCAAAGCAACAATTTAACCAGTCGAACGTTGGATCCAATTTGCTTCTTCAATCCCTTGTTCAAAATTAAATTTTAACAATTTCAATTTATTATTATTATTTTAATACTATAATACTAATTTTTGTATATATTAAATCCTCAATCATTGAATTTGCATATGGAGGTTAGAAGGAGGGAAGAAATGAAAATAATTCAATTATATCCTTTCCTCTCAGTTTTCCTCCTCCAGCATTCAATGCTAAATGCAGGCCCTAGTTTTGACTTTGCATTTTGATCGATCTTAAATGTAAAAACATTTCATTTTATCTTTTTTTTTCCAAACTAATTTCATTAACTTATAAAATGATATATAGTCTAATGCTACATAAAAGTATTTTAGAAAAATCATATCACATATCTTATATTTAAGTAATTTATTTAATTTAATCTTTCAAAATTAGATAGATTTGTCTACCGTTAAGGACTAGAACCATAGGAGTATGATAAAATGCATATCCTATCATGTATTACCTACGATCTTTAATATAAAAACTAGTTAACTAATTTAGAAAAATTAAACAAACTAAATAAATTATTTAATTATAGTATATATTACATGATCTCTCGAAATAAGATTATATATCAATTTATACATACAAATTAGTTGCATTAAAATGGTAAATATAAGAGATAGAATATAAAAAAATGTCTTATATTTACAATTAAAATTCACTTCTAACTTAACTTTCATGATTAGGAAGTGAGGTAGCATTAGATATGGATGCAGCTATTTTCTTGAAATATCAGTATTGTTTGGGAAACTCATAAAAGTACTTTTTTCAGCACTTTTGCACAAGTTGATATAAAACTCCTATCAAATACTTGATTCAAATGCCGCAAAAGCACTTCTAAAAAAATTAAAACAAACAAGCACTTAGCCGCTGAATACATAGATTCTGAAGAGAAGCCAAACCACGTTTATTTTCTATTACGACTCAAATGCCCAGTTTTACACAAAACAGTGTACGATAACAACATCAACAATGACACAAACAATTTCAATACTTGGAGGTTCTCAATTAATGGAGAAGAGTCCATAAAAGCCACAAAAGCAAATGTGAGTGAATTCAGATGCTTAATAACTAAACAACAACAATAACAACAAAACCTTATCGGATTAACTGAAAATTCGCCGGACATGATAAGGAAAAAAAAATGCATCAAAGAATGAAAATCAATCCTGAAAACTAATCATTTGGTTCATTGGTCTCAATTTATCACCAAACATTAAAAAGAAAGTAAAAATCATCTTTACAAGACAAGAGAGGGTCTAGAATCCAGACAATTATCTCTAAAATTATTTGTGACTAAACTGAATAGCCAGAACCTGTCTGCCTCTATTACATTTTCAACCCAAACATCTCAGATTCGTCTTTGCTTTTATTTTCCAGATATGTAAGTACCCAAATGCCGCTTGTGAATCAATAAGCTTGAAACTTCTGCGGCAGTTCCTGGCGACATTATTATGCTTAGGATAGTCCTGTAAAACTAAGAAAAAGCAACATGTTATAAAAGCAAAGCGGTTTTATCCATTTTGCTTGAACATAATTCACAAGGTTAAAAAAATTAGAAGGTGAGATCCAGTGTTGGATGCAAAACAAGAGATAAGTAGGAACCACCAATCCATGCATATTCTCATTTTTCACAGAAATGCGGATTCACATTGCACTAATAAACTGAATGCCTGAAAGCACGACTACAAATACTAGTCCATATTCTTGATGGGACACTTGACACATTTATGTGCCTATACAGAACATTGAGAGGAAAAATGCTTCGGATCATTTATTCTCTCGGTTACATGGGTATTTATACAAGGAGATTCAATAAGATTAATAAATGCTAGAGAATCAATTTCTAATCCCCAACATTAAACTACTAATTACCTCTTTTAACACTCTCCCGCAAGCTAGTGAGTGGATATTATCCATTCACAGCTTAAAAACTATGTTAAAAAATTCTTATATTAGTATACGTCTTTGTTAGTGATAGGAGTAACATAATTAGTTAGTTTGTTATTAGTTCAGTTGTAATACAGCTATTCTGTTGTAACTATTCTGATTGAGATGCAACCATACACTTAGCATCTGATTGTATGTATAAGCACACTATCTCATCAATAATATTATTCAGTTTTTACCTTTCACAAATATTGTCACATGATACCAGAATCTTCTCACAATTTTTCCCCCTACTCTGCCCCACCTATCTTTGTCTCTTTCCCTTTTCCTGATACCTCTCTTTTTCCATTGTCTCCTTCGTCGACCATTTCCTTTTCAAAATTCTCTGAGTCTTCCCATGGCTTCCGATTCAACCTGACCACCAGCTTTCGATTCAACCTCATCACTGCCTTGTCATTCGCCGTCTTCTGTATTTGCTCCAGTTGTCGATCCAGCCAGTCCTTTCTCTATTCATCCTAATGAGAATCCCACCCTTGTTTTGGTCACTCCTCCTCGACAGTTCCAGCTACCATGGTTGGGCTAGAGCCATGCGCATGGCTCTTCTTTCCAAGAACAAGTTGAAGTTTGTAGATAGTTCTCTTCCGCCATCGTCAACCGACCACCGCTTTTCGATGCGGGAGCATTGCAACAATTTGGTTCAAGGTTGGCTCACCCGGTCTATCTCTCGATGATCGCCAATAGTATTCTTTGGTTTGACTACGCTCGTGAGAATTGGTCGATCTTCGCTCAAGATTTTCTCGTCTAACTTGTTTCGCATCGCGGATCTGCAAGAGGAAATATGCAATCTCTGCCAAGGCGACTTAACCATCAGTGATTAATTTACTCGCCTGAAAATTCTTTGGGATGAACTTGGCAACATTTGTCCTCTGAAATCTTGCTCCTGTGGATCCGTAACTATCGCCCTCACTCATCGAGAAGAAGACCATATTATACACTTTCTAAAAGGTCTGAATGATCAATTTTCCTCTGTTAAATCTCAAATCATTCTTATTGATCCTTTGCCTCCAATTACTCGAGTCTTTTCTTTGATTCTTCAATAAGAATGGGAACTTCATCTACCGACTAACTCTAAGGTTTTTCTCGCTCAAGCTCTACGGTATGTCTCCTCTAGTTTTAAGGTCAAGCAATGCTCATTTTGTGGTAGACCTCGTCATACTAAAGATACTTGTTATCGGAAACACAGTTTTCCTCCTAGCTTCAAATTTCAGTCCTCTGGTTCCTCAAACTCAGTTAACAATATTGCAACATTGGCATCTAGAATTGTTCAACAATCTTCACCTGCAACAGACTCTCTTCCGATTCCTTCTTCACAGCATGTTGTTTTGCCTCAGTTGTCTGCTGATCAATACAATAAGCTCCTTACTCTTCTCAATTCATCTTCCGTGTCCTACCCTATAGTCAATAATTTGCCTGCCTCTCTTTCGGTTCCTACTGAAGGTATCTCTCTTCCTCATTTTTCTCCCGTTTCTATTTCATGGATCATTGATTACGGAGCAACGGATCATGTTTGTTCGTCTCTGACCTTGTTTGATTCATATAAGTCTATTTCTCCAATTTTTGTAAGACTTCCTACTGGCTCTAAAACTGTTACACGCTTCTCAAGCACAGTTCGCCGCTCTGATTCATTACTTTTACAGAATGATCTTTATCTCCCTCATTTCTCTTTTAATATTGTAAGTCTCTCGTTTAACATTTTCTCATCATTGTTTTCTGACCTTTTCTTTCAATGCTTGTCGGATACACCAAATTCAACCTTTGCTAATGGTTGGTTCGGTTGGACTATTTGAAGGCCTATATTCTTACTACGAGATATGAATTTCCGAAACCATCTTCAAATTCTTAAGGCCAATGCTTCTTCAATCTCACGCTTCTCTTTGGCATCTTCGTTTGGGTCATCCCTTTGCCTCAACTTTATCTGTTTTTCATAAAGATATACTTGATATTTCCTTTGTATCTCAATCTTTTAAATGTGATGCTTGTCATTTTGCTAAACAAAAACGTTTACCTTTTCCTATAAGCACAAGTTCATGTAATAAAATCTTTGATATGCTTCATGTTGATATATGGGGTCCTTTTTCCATTCCTTCTATGCAAGGACATCGCGATTTTCTCACTCTGGTTGATGATTCTAGATATACCTGGATACTTCTAATGAAAAATAAGTCTAATGCTCGTACTCACACTCTGCATTTTTTTGCTCTCGTGGAAACTCAATTTTCTTCTTCCATTAAAATTTTGCATTCTGATAATGGTGTTGAATTCCATTTATGCTTCTAAAGGTGTTATTCATCAAACATCCCCTCAATCAATTGGTTTAGTGGAATGCAAGCACCAAGACATTTGAAATGTTGCACACGCACTTCTTTTTCAATCCCATATCCCTATTTCTTATTGGTCTTTTCTCGTTTTACATGCTACTCACATCATTGTCTACCTTCCCCCATCATTCAAATTTGTACACCATTTGAACGTTTACATGGTTTTCCTCCAACTTAATCAAATGTTAAAGTTTTTGGTTCACTTTGTTTTGCCTCCACTTTATCCTCTCATCGTTATAAATTTGATCCTAGAGCAAGAAAATGTGTTTTCTAGGGCATTCCACATGGTTCAAAGGCTTGTACTTTACTAGATATATCTAATAACTAGATTTTTCTTTTTTGATACAAAAAATAACTAGATTTTTCTTTCTCGCAATGTTATTTTGCATGAACATGTGTTTCCTTTTCAAAATGGCGGCATCTCCTCCCTTTCTTTCCCTTTACCAGAATCCCAACCTTGTTCTCCTTTATTGGATGATTCCACTCCTCTTCCTTCACCACCTTCCTCTCCTCATTCTTCAACCCCTTCTTCTGCCATTTCAATTTCCTCACCTCCCTCTTCGTCGTTCCAATAGACCTTGCCATCCTCCTTCATATCTGCAGGATTATCATATCTTCTATACTCAATCATCATGCGAAGGTAGTCCTATATATCTCTTATACTCTATTCTTTCTTATCATTCTCTTTCTTCTTCTTATGAAGCTTTTGTCAATTCTATTACTATTTCTCCTGATCCTACTTCTTTTAAGCAAGCTGTGAAACATTCTGTGTGGAGAGAGGCTATGACTGCAAAAATTATTAGATGTAAATGGGTTTTTCGTAGCAAATTTAAAGGTAACAGTGATATAGAAAGGTATAAAGCTAGGCTTGTGGCAAAAGGGCATACTCAAATAGAGGGTATTGACTACTTTGACACTTTTTCCCCTGTTGCAAAAATGATTACTCTTCGTTTTTTACTTTCCATTGTTGCTGCCCATTTACATCAATTAGATGTTAATAATGCTTTCTTACATAGGGATTTGCATGAAGAAGTCTATATGGACCTCCCTCCTGGTTCTACACCCTCTTATCCTAATCAAGTGTGTAAGTTACAAAAGTCTCTTTATGGCTTGAAACAAGCTAGTCGTCAATGGTATTCTAAGCTTTCCTCTGCTTTGTTATCCTATGGTTATTCTCAGTCAGCTTCTGATCATTGTATCTTTTTTAAAGCATCTTCCATTGCATTTACTGCTATTCTGGTTTATGTTGATGATGTGGTGCTTGCTGGAAATAATTTGGCTGAAATACAGTTGGTTAAACAGCAATTACATTCTGCATTTACCATTAAGGATCTTGGTGAACTTCGGTGTTCTCTTGGTCTTGAGCTTGCTCGTTCCAACGCTTGTATATTTTTGTCTCAATGCAAGTTTGCTCTGGAATTGCTTGATGACACTGATTCTTTGGCTTGCAAACCTGCCAACTGTCCTATGGATCCACATTTGAAGCTTTCTAAAGATTGAGGTACACCTCTCCTTGATCCTCTTTCTTATTGCAAGCTCATTGATCGTTTGCAATATCTTACCACCACTAGGCCTGATTTAAGTTTTGTTACCCAGCAACTTAGTCAATTCATGTCTAAACCTTGTAATACTCATTTGGCAGCAGCTCATCGTGTTCTTCGTTATCTTAAGACTTCTCCTGGTGCTGGAATTTTCATTTTCGCTGACTCTAATTTGAAATTACGTAGTTATAGTGATTATGACTGGGCTAGTTGTGTGGATACCCATCAATCCGTCACTAGTTTTGCTATCTTTCTTGGTTCTTCTTTGATCTCTTGGAAAGCCAAGAAACAAGCTACGGTTTCCAAGTCTTCTTCCGAGGCTGAAAATAGAGCTTTGGCATCTACCACTTATGAGTTGCAATGGCTAGTCTACCTTTTGAATAATTTTCACATATCTCACCTTGATCCGACTCTTCTTTATTGAGATAATTAGTCTGCCATACAGATCGCTACTAACCCCACCTTTCATAAAGGACTAAACACATCAAATTGGATTGTCATCTAGTCTATGAAAAGCTCCAAGCAAAGGGTCATTCACATTATTCCGGTTCGGTCTTCCGACCAAGTTGCTGACATTTTTACAAAGCCCCTACATCCAGCATGGTTCCATGAGCTCACATCCAAGCTGGGTCTTAAAAACATTCACGATCCAGCTTGTTTTGGGGGGAGGGTTTGATAAGAGTAACATAATTAGTTTGTTTGTTATTTTGTTATTAGTTTAGTTGTAATATAGCTATTCTATTGTAAATATTCTGATTGAGATGCAACCATATGATTAGCATCTGATTGTATATATAAGCACACTATCTCATCAATAATATTATTCAGTCTTTCCCTTTCACAAATATTGTCACAATTAGTACAGAAAATTCTTCAAAGTTCACTCTTGAGCTATTTTTGCTACAAATTTTCTTATATTTTGCACTAACGTTAGAAATTCATAAATTAAGTAACATGCGGCTCCAAATTGAGCAAACACTATCTGATTTTGAACCTCTATATCGACTTTAATGTAAAAATTTCAACGCAAGATCACATCTATAAGAGTACAGAACTCAAGCACAACAGTATCAACCAGAAAACAAATGACAGAAAAATTGCAATTTACTGATGTTCAGGTTCTGACCAAAACTGCGGGAGATCATTTATAGAGCTTATTCTACTTGGATTCCTACCAAATTTGATATGCTAAACCTCCAATGCAGTATGCCCTAAAGTGCTCTGTTTCACTGTTTCTGTGAAATTTCACATCAATTTAATTCTTAAATTTTTCCTTAGGCTCACTGGCCATTTTCAAGTGCAACCAAACTATCTCATACAAATTTCATAAAGAAAAGGAACACCAAAAACAAGAAGATCAAGGTTCATACATCTCTCAATCAAAAATTGACACATGGCTTACCATTGAGATCCTAAATCTCTTAATTTAACAAAGAGTTTGTTTAGATTCTAGTCACACTTGCACAGATTTAACTGACCTTATTTACACCTTTTGAAAGGAATCCCGAAATCCTTACAGAATGAATATCAAAGCAAAGAGAGAATATCACAATGATATTAAATGAAGAATAACAATATACATAATCTAACATTCCATCACTTTCAACAAGGATCAATGCAGAGCAAGTTGATTAAATTTGTTCACCCTACATATTCGGACCAGAAGCATGAATCATGTGAATCTAAGGAAAATATTCATGAATATCACACTGGTGGAGCTAATAAGAAGGAAAACAGAAGTATTTGAAGTAGAGGAGATTACACTTCTATCTTCTTCACCAAATCTTTCACGCTCAAATTTTTCTTAATCCAGAAATTTACCTCAAAACAGTGCAACCAAAATTCCTTCACCCTTTCTCATCTGAAACAACCCATGTTTGCAATATGCTTGATTTTCCAGCTTACAGGAGGAAGAAGCATGAAACTCCTTAGTCATTGCTCTTCATGTTGCAGACACATTAGTTTGGGTTTTCAGAATGTGGGCTAAATGAACATAGTGCCGGAAACGACAATAATACAGTTGGGAGAGGGCTTGACCTTAGGGCTAGGGAGTTATTGTAAGACCATTTGACTATTGGTCCAATTCTCCTTTATCAATATTATTTTACCTAAAAAGTATGAGTTTATTATTTAATCATTTACAAAACTTGAGCCAAATGAATTTGTATTCAATATACTTTAACATAAACTCTCCTTAACTTGTTAAGTTCAGTCTTTTTTAGTAATTTGTCTCCTAAAATTAAACAGTAAAAATATTATATCCCTCATAAATTTTCCAGCTCATAAACAATATGATTATGTGGTAATATTTCTTTTTATCTGCATATAGTATTTCATCAAAATACCAGCATTAGTCTATTTTAAAATCTTCCCTTAATGTCTTCTGGCCAAAAAAAAAAAAAAAAACCCTTAATCTTATCCTCAAATAATCAAATAAATAGCCTAATTAAATTAATTTCTCTATTTAGAGATATTCACTGCAATTAGTCTTTTCTTTCCCAGCTAAGTTAGATTCTTTTTAATTTAATTATAAGATTAAGATGCCTAGCTCACTCATCCTCAGAAATAAGATCTCGAGATGTGACCCTTGATCTTCAGGTTATTGTGCATCATATGTTTTTAAGGTCACGTGAAAATGATTCCTGAGGTAATCAAACAGCTCATATACAGATGTAGGCTTGGGAAATTACAAGAGAGAGAAGCTCAAACATTACATCTTGTCATGCATTTATGCAAAAACTCAGGAAATGGGTGAGCATGCAAACATATACAACGGAACTCAAAGTGACATGGATAATGAATGGCATGTGATTATTAGAAGAATTGAAAAAGTGTACCTTGAATCAGTTTGTGGACGTCTTTTCATTCTTCATAATCATATGGAATGAATTGGAGCGGTCTTCTGCAACCATTTCTCGCAGTATGTCATCTTCAATCTTTTCTGCTCGCCATCGGGAAGGGTCCTGCACATATTCTTCACTAAAAATCATGCTTGAAACCCACTCTTTCCAGGTGGTTCTTCCATACTTATCTTCCTCCAATGTGCCTGTTGCCAGAAGCTGGTACACATAAACCATCTTTTGCTGACCAGGACGAAAAGCACGCGCAATTGCCTGTTTTGTCTTGGATGGATTCCATTCTGAATCCAACAAAATCACCCGAGATGCTGCTGTCAAACTAATGCCTTCAGCACAAGATGAAATTGAAGCAAGAAGTATCTTTGATGGTCCGTTAGGATCCTCAAACTTATCCATTATCCTTCCACGTTCAAAGAGCTCTAGTTCCCCAGTAAGAACTAAGACTTCTCGACCTCGATACCATCCAAAGAACTTCTCAAATAATTCTGCAAATAATCTCACAGGTGCAATGTTATGGCAAAACATTAGAATCTTCTCATTCCTTACAACGCGATAGACCAGGCTCAAAACGAATTTCACTTTTGACCCTTTTTTCAAATCATACTTCCATTTCTCTAGCTCCATCAATTGCTCTATAGAGAAAAACTTTTGAGCACATACGGCTGTTTTGACTAACCAAGGATGTATCGATCCAAGGGTTATCAAAAGCTCTAACTCCAAAGGATATCCATTGCACGCAGACATTTTCTTCTGGAGTTTCTTCAAAATTTCATGCTGTATATCAGTAGTATTCATCAACAATGTATAGATTTGCAAACCAGGAAGATCATCTGAACTCCCATTTTCATAAACATCTATAAAACCACTGGTCATCTTTCTCAACATGTTCAGACCCTGCATTTGCTCTTTTTCATCCTTTGAGTCAACTTTTTTTGCAATATTATCCAAGAAGAATTTTCTAGCTCGCGCCTCTATTAAATGACGAGCTTTCCCTGCTCCTTTCAATTTTCTCTTATATTTAGGGTCCAGTTTTTTCAATACTTGATAGGCAAATTTCGGCCTGGCCAAGCAAAGAGTGTTGAAGTATTCACAGAAGTTGTTCTGGAACAATGTACCCGAAAGTAATATTCTCAATTCTGTCTGTACTTTCATCAAAACTTTCCTCAACCTTGATTTTGTGCTTCTAGGATTGTGCCCTTCATCCAGTATAAGAATACCAGGACTTTCCCTTAATACTTTAGCCATGTACTTTCTGTGAGAAAACTTTGAATCCTCTCGCATCAATGTTAAAAATGAAGTATAACCCATGACTAGAACACTTGGGTGTGCGTGCCACATTTGTATCTTTTCCAGGCAATCCAGAATATGCTTGACATCATCGGTAGGCTTTGGACCACCGTGAAAAACCACTTTATTCTGCTTGAACGCTCGGTAGGTTCTACGACCATGAATTAAATACACTGGAATAGGAATTTTCCATTTAATAAATTCTTTATACCATGTATAAAGTGTTGTCTTCGGAGCTAGAACCAATGGTCGCTTCCCTGGGAATAACTTCAAGTAGCTAACAAGAAATGCAATAATAAGGAATGTTTTTCCAGCTCCAGGAGCATGAGATATCACACAACCACCTCTTTTTTTGGATGCTGCTTCCATAAGTGTGGGGTCCATAGACCCAGCAATATTTTTCCAAAGAAATTCAAAAGCTTTTTTTTGGTGGATGTGCAACTTCCACCTAAGTTCAGGAATTAATGCCCATACATTATCATTTTCTCCAGTTATAGGTTGATCAGGCAAAGCATCATTCAACAAAAGATGAAAATCATCATTTTCATCAGCCTTTGGTTCTGGTTCTGAACCTTCTCCACTTTGTGGCTTCTCCTCATAGTGCCATGAACGTTCCAACTGACATATTTGACAAGTTGTCAGATGGTTTCTAATCAAACATAAATTATCTAACCAGTTACATGAGATTATATGATGGAATATAAAAATGATATATATTTTGAGGAAACCTCCTATAGAATGAAATACATCATACTTTTATATTTTATTAAGTTTTGTTTTTACCTTTTTTTGGCAAGTGAGCTGTTTAATCATTACATGTATAAAATAGGCTGCAAGAGGGATGTTTCCTTCATTAGAAGCAAACTTTTATTTTTTTTGTTTTTATTTCCTTCATCAGAAGGAACCCTTAGCAGGCGCTTCTATAATAGCCACCATGCAGCCCATGCAAGATGGACTTGATGAATGATATATTAGATGCTATGAGATTTAGAGAGCTGCCCTCCCCCCAACACCAAAGTTCTTGCATTCTGTCTCCTCTTCCCCCTCCCTCACTTCTGATCATGCTCCCCCTCCTCCCCCTCTGTTTCTATATCTGTACTCCCTTAACCTTTCTTTCTGCACCTCTCCCTCCTAAATCTCCTCTATTTGCATTAGAACTAGTGTGGGTGTGGTGTGTGTTGAATCATTATAATTGACATCAGCAACTACATGCATTGATGGGGAGAGCATCGGATATCAAAGAACAAAGAAACTACACAAGTTCCATTTGGGATCGCAGTATTTAATCTTATGATTGGTTTTACAAATAGAAACCTTCCCAATGCAAGTTGTGCCATCTTGATGCAAAAAAAAAAAAAAACTATGTTATAACATATCTAGTCATACAACATGCAAAATCAAATTTCAAACACTTACAAAGGGTGGCAATACATCTTTAATCTCTGTACTGACAGTGCCACATAAGACACAGTAAATTCCAATTTCTTCGTTCATTCTATAATCATGGCGACAAAGCGAATCAGTTTTTTCCCATGCCTCGGTAAAGCCTAGGGCACCTGAACCCTGATAAGATAGCTGAACTTAGCTATAGAAAAGATCGTGAACAAAATAAAAGTAGACTAACAAATAATAATAGAAATAGGCTTAGGCCTCTTTGTGACCAACAACCCAAAAAATTATAATCAAACTCACCTCCCCCACCCAAAAAACAGGAAGGGTAAGATTGAGGGTGAGAGAGTAAATAGCCATACCTCAGTGCCTTCTTCAACATAACTTGATGCCAATGAAACATCCATTTCTCTCCACAATATATCTAATTCATCAGTTTCTTCCTCATCCTCTACTAAGGATGCCTTTGTTTCCCTCTTTTGTCCAAAGTTACTTGTTTCCTTGAATTGTATCCACTGCTCAGTAATAGGCGGCTCTGCTTTTGTTGGTTTTGCATTCATATTCTTTAAATACGAGTCTATCAATTCCTTGTAGGCACCTGCACTTAAGGACCTAGCTTTATAAGTTCTTTCTTCATCAGATTGTCTGACTCTTGAAATTGTTGAATGATATTTTCTCCCTTGAACCGCTTTATTGGAATTTATCCCTTCCCACTTGCTTTCAAAATGCATATCATCAAAACCACAAGAATTCTTCCCCTTCAATTTCGGAATGCTGTGATTATAATGACGTCGGGAAGCAATATCATCAATCTCTTCAAGATCGGGAATCTTTGAAGGATAATTATAAGATTCAAAAGTTAACAAATCCATATCATTCCTCTTTGGTTCAGGACTACCCATCATGTGATAATATTTGGAAGGAAATTCAACATTTCTTTGTGTGCAATGCTTAGAGACCTTGGCATTGGAATCAAAATGCTCAATGTTAATAGGATCACATTCTAGAGGAACAGGCACAATGGCAAGCTGAGATTGAGTTTCATTTTCATTGGCATCACCTGAATTTACCCCCTTAGATTTAGGCCTCCTTTTATACACTTTAAGCTTGTTGTAGCACTTCATCTCATCAGACTTTAGTCCATTGTCATTGCCCTTCACTCCAGAACATTTTTGCAAACCAATCAGGGATGACAATGGCATTGACAATTCATCATCCTCAATATCATCTTTTCGAGTGTCCATCTTGTATGGCCTAGTACGAACAAAACCAACATCCAACACATGAGTCTCATCACAGCCAAGGTAGCGCTCGGGTTGTACATTCCGGCGTTTGGAACGACGCAAACCCTCAGGATTATAAGATGGAATCGCTTTATCTTTAAGGGAGTCATATGTATCGTCAACCTTAACAGTGTCTGATGAAATAACTTGGGAAACAATGGGTACTAACATGTTGTTGTCTATTCTGAAATTTACAACATCCAATAGGGAGCTAATATCATCACTGCCCATGATTTGATACACAATCTTGTTATCTGCAGATCTCACACAAAATGGAACCTTCTTTAAAACTGATGAGACAATTAACCATGAAATATCAGATAAAAATTTCCCTGTAAGCAATTTAGTTTGTGGTACTGCATGCCAGTCCTCAGATGAATCCCACCGATAGTGATGATCTTCACAAGGACTATGCCCAAGCCTTTGGAGAATAGAAATTTGATTTATTCCAACTACTTTGACCTCCTTATTCAAAGTTCTTACCTCAGAACTTATACAACCTTGATTAACATAAAAGTTCACATAATACTGACACGAGCATCCGGGTTCATGTGGCTTTCTCTGTATAGAACTTATTTTAGCATCAGCCCACACCTACAGTGAGAAGAATTCCAATGATCAAATTTAAATTTAAGTGACGGAATCTCCAACAGGACTTTAACCTATGCCAAGAGCAAGGCAACGGTATTGAGAAATCCAATAATGAGGATCTAGTAACATCACAACTATAGATAACACTTTCCCATATTCTAAGATCAATAGATGTTCACTATATAAATAGGTCCATACACCAAATCAACCCAAAAGCTTAAACATTTAAATGAATGCTCATTATTGGTTTTTATTGATATCTTGAAGGGGCTCTATCTTACCAAAAGTGGTTCAAGCTTGTAGTGTGAACAAAACATAAATGCACCATTTGAAACTGAATTCTTAATTTGGAAAAAAATAGGGATATAGCAAGCATCAAATTCTTGATCAATTGATCATTCATGAAGAACCATACCATGATCAGTTTTTATAAATGTCTCTAAAAACTATCATCTCAAGAAATGAGAAATCATCAGCAAGGTGACTTTCCAGTTTAAGCTTCCATCAAAAAACATAATGAAAAATAAGGAAACACAGAACTTCTATACAGCATGGAGAATTTATCCACACATACTCAGTGAAGCAGAAAGAAACTTCTAGACTATGAAGCAATAAGATGGAGATACAATTTGGTATTTTATATTATCATACAACAAAAGATGATTTCAAAATTGTCTTTTCAGTCCATGCAATTCAAGAACCTTGACTAAAGATTAGAAGTAAAAAAGCCAACTTAAATGGCCACTTACAGGATTGAGACTTTTTCTATCTGACCCATTAGTAGATTGAAAGGAAGAAAGTACACATATGTCAATTCCAGGTCTTAAAAAGCTGGAGCAATCTGATACAGTTGCTTTCCTAGACTTTATCCGAATGTCTGAAATAGGAGCTTTCTCCCTAACCACATAGTTATTATCTTTAAAATGTAAGACCATTGTTCCTCTTTCAATTGCTAGGTACCTCAAAGCTTGCCATGACCCCTGGAGAATTGCTTCAAATGCTGTATAGAAATATAAAAAGATCTTAGCATGTTAAAAGAATCTCTGCTGACGAATGTCAATATATGGTCAAAGAACAGCTGGTAAACACATTAAAAAACCAGTGAAAATGTCCTTTTTCCTTAATTACAGCACCAGAAGGTTAATTCTCTTTAAGACATGTAAAACCAGTGCTGTAATTCATGGAATGGATAGTAATTGATAGAAGTAAAGAAGAGGAAAGCCTTACGGTGAGAATCAAATGGATGCTTCAATTGATGTATACGTCTCTTTCTGGGCATTGTTGAGTTTAATAGCTAATTGACTAGATGTCTTCCAGTGAACTTCTGCAGTAGCTTGAAGGTGACAAATTAGGAACATAGATGAAATGGAACTAAACATTCGTTAATCCCTTCTTCCTTTTACTTTATCTATTGTACATTTTTAATCATTACTCAAACGTTTCTATTCATCTCTTCTACATTTTTTATTTTTATTTTTTTAATTAGAGACGAGATTATTATACATCATCAAAATCAAATTTTTAATGACAATTGAACCTGAACCTGCGACAACGCTTAAACGAAAAAAACACATCCTTCCATTATATGAACTACCCTCAAGTCGGTTTTGTAATTCATGATTTCTCATTCTTATCCTGTCCAGTCCAAATAAAAGGAAGATACAGCAAGAGAAACCATGGTAAACAAATGGCGGGCGAATTAACAACTCAGCGTTCACATTTCCTACTCTTAAGAAGGGGCAATATTAATAGAGTCAAAAGCCTCTCCATTTTGGTATGCACATTTACCTCTTCGGACGCAGAGAAGTATGAAAAATCAGAAACCTAAACTGGTCGATCAATCAAAAGATCATCAGCATCGGAAACTTAAAGCCATTTCGATTTCTCAGAAACTAAAGTCAGTTGATTCTTTCCGGAAGCAACTCGCTCAGGGTCTAGCACGTGAAGTAGGACGATTCCTGTAAACGAATGAGTTGAAGTTTGAAAGAGAGACCAAAGAGACTATCATTTCAGATGCGAAAAACAGAGGAGGCGTATATGATGCCAGAAATGTACTTGAAAATTATGTGAGTAGTAGTGAGTGAGTGAGTGAGTGAGTGAGAGAGAGAGAGAGTGAGCTGACCGCTCACAGAAGAGTGAGAGAAAAGTGAACCTGAAAAAGGTCGAACGGAAAGAAGAAAAGCATGAAGATCCCCTCAGCTGTCGAAAACCTGGACAAAGCTGAGGTATTAAACAAAAACCGTTTGATTAAGTTAACGGACCAGATGATTTTACGTGGCAAATACTTATATTTCCTAGATCATATATCCTTCCCTCTTTACCCCTGCTTCTAATGCGGCGCAACACCTGATTTTTCTTCCTGCTGCAATCTGACCGAATTAATGCCATTTATTTGTTAAGGAGATTTTCTGCCAGAAATAAAAACAAAATACAGATTCCCCAAATAAGGTCATAAATTCATAATTAAAGCGGGAATTTTTAGCAAGACCAATTAAAATTAAAATATCAATAAACCCGCTTTGCAGTTTGTGCCAGTTTTTTTTTTTTTTTTTTTGGTCATAGTTTTTTTCGCTTAAAAAATTGTTTTTTTACACCTTATTTTGTTTTTGGGAGCACTTAAAGTACTTTTACCAGTTCATAATATAAGTCAGTTTAGTTCATTATTAGAATAAAAAAATTGATAGTTAAATTATTAAATTTGTCTTAATTTAAAAAATTATTGTAATTTTATTCATATTAAATGAGGTTATGAAAAGAAAGAAAAATATAAGGTGCCACATTTAAGAATTAATTACTTGAGCAAAATTAACAAATAAACATTAATTTCTCTCCGAATACTACTTATCTGATCCTATTTATAATCTTTTAATATATTATAAATCAAAGAAAATTTTAAACATCAATTACTTTGTCTTAAAATTCAACATTTTTTTTTTTTAAATTTTATCCCTATTGTTAATATATTAATAAGAAAACTTTAAACATCAATTACTTTGTCTTAAAATTTAACAATTTTTTTTTTAATTTTATCCCTATAGTTAATATAGACAGTAAGGGAAATTGATTTAATCCACTTTGAATGAGGAGGGATATTAATTAATATTTTTTATTTAAAAAAAACTAAGAACAAAATCTATACAATAATAAATGATAGTGTTATCAAAATAGGACTTGAACAAAATCTATACAATAATAAATGAGTGTTATCGAAATCGGACTTGGTGTCGGTTTGGGGTGTCCAACCAATCTAGTCCGATAGGTTGGACAAGTTAAACCAATTCAACCTTCTTAAAATTAAACAAATTAATTAATTAATTCGTGTTTTTAAAAAATTTTATTTAGAATTTAATATAAATAATCATGAAATCTTCACTTTCTCACTGATCCAACCCCGAGTTAGCTTTGATTTGACTCCAATTTGAATCACTGAACCCTTACCTAGTACCTTGTGAAAATATTATCTAATACAATGAAGTTATTGGAATCCAGAAGAACTCCATCACCTCTTTTGGTATCTGAGCCACATTTACGAGACAAAGGGGAGAAAATTATAAACAACAATGAATAAGGAAATTATATCAACACTGAGTGATACAATACAACCATAAACCTTGAGCCTCTTAGTCTTTAATCATCTTTCTCACCCTAAGAGCTACCTTCTTCATTTAGAAGAACACTTTCTAATAGAATAGAAAATCTCGTAGAAATTACTCACTTACCAGAAGATGTTAGAGCCCAAGACACGAATCTACATCTTCCAAGTCCATATAGTCTCTATCACTAAACCAATCATCTCACCAGAAATATAAGATCCATCATCTCTACCAGGAGCCCACATGCCTAAGAAATAGTCCAGACTACCAAACTAGACCAATGTGGCCTTTAAGTAACTACCGCTAAACAATATGTCACTCTTGAAATCCCCCAACCTTTGTTAAATTCCTGGATTGACCAAGGATATACCCATCTCCATGTTGGTGTTGTATGGCTAATCCTCACTCTTTATGGAAGAAAAGGAGTCCCAACTACAGCAAGGTTTGCCCTTTTAGAGATTGCTTACACCACCTATAGTAATGCTTTGATTGGTGCACTTCTGACCACTCTTAGCATTAGAAGTGTAATTCTGACCATCGCTCCAGACTTCAATATTAAGCTTTCAGATCCAACATTTTATGAAAGATTAAAGGTCCAAGTTCAAATTGAAGCATACTTCATTTTTAAAGAACAATTACCAAAATTGTAACAAGTAGTGCATTGTCCCTATTGTGGTAATATATATTAATTCAACATGTATCAAAAAGTTGGGAACACTATAATTAGCAAAAGTAGCCTTTTCGAAGCCTTCCCTAATAGACCAACGTGAGAACTATTACCAGAAAAATGTTCGTAACCATCAATCCAGCTCATTGTAAATGCTAATATATACTCGTAAGGTGCCAAGTGAAATATTTTGTATAACAAAGTACTAGATATATAATTTACAAATTTATCAAATCACAAATTCTGCAATAAAATTTCTATATCAAATTTCATATCATAAATCACATATATAACATGCCAACGAAAGATTGACACCCTGACCGTCCTTATCACCCCCACCCTTATCACCACTGCTCACAGAACCCATAAGTTGTAACAATAGGTTTAATCTCTTTGACAAGAATGCACCAAGCTCTCCAACAATAAGATATAACCCGGCCAAAGGCTATAGAACTCATATCGAACCACGGGTGCCCTTTTCTTCAAATAGAGAAAGATGTCACTGTCCCAAGGGTTGTCCCTTAACCCGACCAAAGGAAAATGATAATACCAAATGCCTTGAAAATATCAAAGTTATCTACTATGCACCGAGTGATGGCATATCATGTGGTATTTATCCATAATAACTCTCATCTCCACTCCATATCCATCTATATAAACAATCATAATCTTGACATATATATGCGAGTTCCAAACGAGATTTATAAAAATAATGCATCGTTTCAATAATCATTAAAATAACAATATTATTTCAATTTATGAAATCATAACAAAAGTACATTATCCAAAAGGGTTAAATACCTAATTTACCCCGGAAGTTTTGCTAAAAAGGCGCTCAGCACCCGAAATTTTTTTGGTACTAAATTTGCCCCGGAAGTATTAAAAAAGTATCAAATTTACCCAAAAGTGACGGAAGTCCACGTAGATCGTTAAAATGTGAGGTGGAACGTGGCATGCCACCTTATCAATCAAAAGTATCATTTTTGCCCAGGAAGTTTTCATTAAGGAGCAATTTTGCCCCGGAAGTTTTTATTGAGGATCAATTTTGCCCTGGAAGTTTACAAAAGTAGCAATTTTGCCCTTCTTTCTCCCAATATTAAATCAGTCAAAGACCACACATGTCATGCCTTGAAAAGGTTGAACTTGGAGTCAGAGAAGGAGATCCTTGACATGTTGAGCATAAGGCGGCCAGAATTTGTGAAGCCGAACTGGTCACAGGGACTAAAAGGTATGTCGCAAAACCCAGAGAAAGCATCACTTATGATCTAAGCAAATGAAACGCAAAACGAGAAATGAATTGTTCCAAAAATTGGTTCGATAAAACAAATCAATAGTGATAATATTTACATTTGTAGAGCCCGATCATTTGCTTAGATCATAAGTGATGCTTCTTGTGACTAGTTCGGCTTCACAAATTTTTGGCGCCTTGAGCTCAACATCTCAAGGATCTCCTTCTCGACTCCAAGTTCGACCTTTTCAAGGCATGACATGTGTGGTCTTTGGCGATTTAATAGTCAAATTTAATATTGGGAGAAAGAAGGGCAAAATTGCTACTTTTGTAAACTTAGGGCAAAATTGCTCCTCAATGAAAACTTTCGGGGCAAAATTGCTCCTCAATGAAAACTTCCGGGCAAAAATGATACTTAACTCTTATTGGGTTGATGAGGTGGCATGTCACGTATACATTCAATTAAATTTAACGGTTAAAATTAACGAGAGGGCAAATTTGCTATCTTTTTCATACTTAAGGGCAAATTTGGTACCTTTTTCATACTTCCGGGGAAAATTTGGTACCAAAAAAACTTCTGGGTGCTGAGCTCCCCCTTAGCAAAACTTCCAGGGTAAATTAGGCATTTAACCCTATCCAAAACATATAATTGTAAGTACTGGTTGAACCCAAGAGGGGGGTGAATTGGGTGAAGTATAAAAACTTAGATTCTTTGAAAAGCTTTTCGCAAATCAGTAAATTCAGTTTGTATGACAAAAATGAGTTATAAATTAATTGTGAGTCATTCAAATATAAATGTTGGAAATGTAAGAGATAAGGGAAGAGAATGTGCAAACTAATTTATCTTGGTTTGGCCCAATCCTTGACCTACGTCCAGTCCCCAAGCCTCACTTGGGATTTTCAATCCACTATCTTTTTTCAACTTGATTACACGTTTTGTAACTGAAGTAACCCTCTCACTAGTGTTAGTTCTCTATGTGTTTTGATGATAATTAACAATTGTAAACATTCATTGAAGTTGGTCTTTGGCAAGTTGGAAAACTTCTTGTCAAAGCCACACTCGAGTATTTGTTCCAATACTCGAGTATTGACTTGACAGAGAGTTGCTCAAAAATCATTACACAAAGCAATACTCAAGTATTAGACACAATACTCGAGTATTGGACTTACAGAGAGCAATCCAAGTTTTTGGCCCTGAGCCAAACTTGAGTATTGATATGCATACTCGAGTGTTGAACACACAGAGACAATTTCAATGATAACTTTAGTTTTCAATACTCAAGTATTCCATTGAATACTCAAGTATTGGCCATGCAGAGAGATATCAAGTTTTTCATCTTATGGACACTCGAGTATTGTTTTTGCATACTCGAGTATTGGACTTTCACAAAGCTTTCATATTTAACATGTGTTTATGAATACTCAAGTATCCTTTTGAAAACTCAAGTATTGTCTTGTCATCAATTTATCAAAGTTTTCAAGCACCTAGAATACTCGAGTATTGGTATCCACACTCAGTATTGAATTTGACGAGAAAGACTACAAGGTTTATGCATATCTTGAATACTCAAGTATTCACTTCAATACTCAAGTGTTGACTTGGGAAAGATTTCACAAGGTTTTCTAAAACAAATGAATACTCGAGTATTGAGTTGGAAACTCGAGTATTCGGCATACGAGCTTTGCTCTTTGTCAATGATTTGAACACTCAAGTTTTGAAAACAATACTCAAGTATTGAGGTTTTGAACTTAAACTTATTTTCATATCAAAAGTTCAAAACTCGAGTGTTGATTTGGATACTCGAGTATTGACCTTATTTCAATGATAAGGTCCAAAGTCAAATCTCGATGATTCCTCTCTGGAAGAAGAATACTCAAGTATCACAATGAATACTCAAGTATTGACTTAAGTGCACAGTGACACACTCGAGTATTGATAAACATACTCGAGTATTGAAGCTCGAGTTTGAAAATCAAATCGACGAATTTGTAAATCCTTAATCTTTGATCATAATATCTTCCAGGATTATTCTCTACTATTCCCGCTACGTTTAACCATCTGTTTAGTGAGTTTCATTTGCTTAAAGAATGATTATTGAAGTTTAAAAGCAAAAGCAAAAGGTGATGTCGGAACATTAAATGCTTGAACCCGAAACTTGCATACTTTTGGTTAATCCATCTGCACACGGTTGCAAGGCATTAAAGGATAATTTCTACAACAAGCAACTGCTATTCCAACGGACAAATTCATAGAGAGTCAACTCTGATCATCTAGCCGGCTAGGTTAAGTGAAGATTAGAGAGAAGATGCCTAAACCATCTGCTAATCTTGGTGAACTTCTCAACGGATTTATTGGGATGGCAACGGTCATTTAATGATCTCTCGAGTATAAATAGGACTGCATTCAAGTCTCTCAAAAAACAAGAACATCTGAAAACGCACAAGCATTCAAGTTTCTCAACTACCTTTGTTTTCACTTGTATTCGTCTTTTGACATTAAAAACTTCGGTGTTTATCATCACCCACTCTTAGAGAGAGTTTTTATCGCAAATCATTTATTGTAAAGAATCACAAGTCAAGGGGACTTGGTGATTGGGTTCATTGATTACTGACTTGTAAGGGGGAGTAAGTTCTAGAGAGAGAATTTCTCTTGAGTACGAGTGTGTAATCAATTGACATAGTGAAAATCCGAGTGTCGGGATTTGGACGTAGGTCAAGGAGTTAGACCGAACCGACAGTATAAATCTTTGTGTCTAGCTATTCTTCTCTACATCATCTGTTCACCTCTATTTCGTTGTACAAAAAAAAAAAAAAAAAAGCAAATCGAAAAAGTTTCAAAATCCCCAATTCACCCCCTCTTGGTGATTTAGCTCCACCTTCAACTAGGATTCACTCCCCCTTACAAGCGTAATCAACACCTTTGCTTGATTACACACTCGTACTTGAAGTAATCCTCTCACTAGGATTCATTCCCCCTTACTTTTGTAATCAACACAATGTATATCCCACTCAAGATTACCCAATCTTAAGTAACTCTCGAGATAGAAAGATAATGTGTTTACAATAAATCTCCTCTCTTAGAAGTGAATAGATAAACACTTTGAAGATCAAATACAAATCACTTCACTCTCTAAGTTATCTAAACATGAAAAACAGAGAGTAAATGATGTAAAAGCAGAGTATCAGTATGTTGGAAGTGTAGGCTTGTATCTCCATGTTTTTCTGCTTGAATCTATCCTCTTTTATAGGTAGAGAACAATATATGACCGTTTATAACCGTTGCCCATGAGATAAGGTTGGTTCGGTTTTGATCTTCTTCTCTCTCTAATCTTCACTTAATCCAGCTGGGCAGAAGTTCAGAGTTGACTCTCTGCAAATTTGTCCGTTGGAATAGCAGCTGCCGGATGTGGAAAGCAGACATCAATCACTTGCAAACATGTGCAGATGGATTACCCAAAAGTATACAACTTTTCTGGGTTTTGCTTTAAAAGTGCTGACGTCACTTTTTGCTTTTGCTTTAAACCTTCACTAAACATCTTCTAATTCATCTGAAACTCACCAACAAAGTGATTAAACATGTCTAGGAATATAGAAGAATGATAATGGAAAGTATTAAGATCAAACAAGAAGATTTTACAAAATCGTCGAATTTGAATTTCAGATTCAGCGATGTAAACTCGAGTTTGCATTTGATAGACTCGAGTTTCCTTTTGTTGTTGAAGGTTGGATTTTCTCTCTACGAGCCAAACTCGAGTTTGTAACTCATAGACTCGAGTTTGCTATCCTTTCAACTTAGAAGATGGTTTTGATAGGAGGAAAATTCGAACTAAGAACTTGGAAAATCCGCAAACTCGAGTTTGCAACTTATAGACTCGAGTTTGGTTTTGTCTTGAATAGCTCAGATGCTCTCTGTATTGTCTAAACTCGAGTTTCCAACTAATAGACTCGAGTTTGGTTCTCTTTAAAACCAATCTTTGCTCTCTGTAACCATGCAAACTCGAGTTTGCTACTTATAGGCTCGAGTTTGGATGTTCTTCGGGACTGGTTGCTCTGTCGAGCTAAACTCGAGTTTGTTCACTTATAGGCTCGAGTTTGGCTTTTTCCAAATGTTCATTTCTTCTTCTAGAACTCTCGAGCTCGAGTTTGTGATTGATAAACTCGAGTTTGTAAGTTGTCTTGTGACTTGGTTGCTTCGACTTAGCTCCTGGCTTGAGTTTCCAACTTTGTCAACTTTCAAAGGCCATATCTCCCTGGTCCAAACTCTGTTTTGGTCCATTCAAAGCTTGATGGAAATCCATTTGAGTCTACTTTCATATGCCACTAATTTCAGCTCAATTGGATTTGTAGATTGTGAGTTACACTCAAAACATTGAAGCTTGGTTTTGTGTGGCATGGATTTCTCTGTCAACTTCCACAATTCATATCTCCTTTATCTGAACTCCTTTGGGCTTGAATTTTATATCAAAATGACGCATTGGGAGTCTAGTTTCATATGCCACTGGTTTCACCTCAATCCAATCTCTAGTTTAGGAGATATCGTCAAATTACCAGACCTCACCCGAGCTGAACGTGAAACGAGTTCTTGAAGTGCGATGACCATTGTAAACTCGAGTTTGCACTTATAGACTCGAGTTTGCCTAGTCCAGAGACACCAGAAATGCTGAAGACACTTATTGGCTCGAGTTTGTGATTCCTTTCTCGAGTTTGAAGTCCTAAACTCGAGTTTGCACTCCTAAACTCGAGTTTGCTCATATCAGATAGGCAAATTACTGCAGCAAGGTAGTAAACTCGAGTTTAATACTTGGAGACTTGAGTTTGCTCATCCGAACCTCATTTTTGCTTGTTTTAACTCGAATTGAGTCATTCCAACTTCCATATGATCTTGGAGGCTTCTAGCTTCAATATAAGAACTTGAATAATTATATCTTCATTCCATTCAAGCAAGTTCTTCCTTCTTCCATCTCCCAACTTGATCATTCTTCATCATTTAACTTGGGCTCATCATTCTCTCCAGCTTCTACCTTCTTCCATATCCAGAAAGCTTCATTGTAGCTCAAATATGATGAAGCTTCATTCCAATTTCTGTTTGATCATGGAGACTTCCAGTATCACATATAGTACACGTTCTTCTATCTTTAGTCTCATTTCTTGATCAATCTCCATTATTAAACTCTGCATCTACATTAAATATTAGAATTAGTCAAAGTATAATGTAAATATAGTATGCAACCTTTTTGCTCTTTAAGAATGGCATCTATATAAGACATCATCAAAACTAATCATATCTAACAATAATATCATAATTTTCTGTCTCAATAACCATTTCAAAGTACTTATTGATATATCAAATCAATATCCATATATTTTCATTCTCATGATCATTTAACAAAATACTCACAAACAACATATTAACACATATAACAAGTGAAAAATTGTTACCTCAAGCTCTTGAAACAAGAACTAAGCATGAGAGAAATCAAAATTGTTGCCGGGGAATAGTTTTATTTCAACACTAAGATTAGTTATTGAAAGTCTAGATTGAATTTTTCTTTTGTTATTTTACTCTGTTTATGCGAGGTACCAATGACAGAAATTCGCTGCAGTTTGATCGTGAAATCGAATAGACAGCAAGGAGAAACCGGAAACTTGCTAAACAGAGAAAAGGAAAGGTTGTTAGCTCTAGTATTGAGACTGAACTGGTTATAATGGCAGAAAATGGTGTAGATCCTCCCCGTCCTCCTCCAAAAAGGACCATGGGCGACTACATGACACTTAATCTGCCCGGGATCGCAACTAGCATTGTCAATCCTGCTGTAAATGCGAATAGTTTTGAAATCAAGCCATCCCTCATAAGCTTGGTTCAACAAGGTTCTTTTAGTGGGAGTGATTTAGAGGATCCTAATCAGCATATTGAGACTTTTCTACAGATTTGTGATACCATCAAGATGAATGGGGTTTCTGAAGATGCTCTTCGTGTGAGACTGTTTCCTTTCTCTCGACGGGAAAGCAAGAGCTTGGCTTCGTTCTTGTCCCACGGAAGTCTCTCCACTTGGGACATTATCACCACAAAGTTCCTTGAAATTTTTTTCCCTTTTTCTAAGTATACAAAGCTGATGTCAGATATTAGTTGCTTTACTCAAGGCAATGGGGAATCATTATGTGAAGCTTGGGAAAGGTTTAAGGAGTTGCTTAGGAAGTGTCCACAACATGAGCTGCAAGACTATGATCAAGTGAGAATATTCTTCAATGGGATGCTTCTGTCTTCTAGGATGATGATTAACGCTGCAGCAGGTGGTAAGTTGAAAAACAAAACTCCAGAAGAAGCATTGGAGTTGTTTGAGGCTATGGGGTCCTTGAGAATGAAAGCTGTTACTCCACAACCAAAGAGGGGAGTTCTTCATCTAGACTCTTACAATACAATTTTGGCCCACAATGAGAACCTTTCCCAACAAAACAAGGTGATCCAAGCGGTTAGGCCGCCATCACTAAACTTGACTTGCCTCTTCTCGGGTCTCATCCATCACTTCTCGGCCTCCTTTGCTTTGTGATTTTTGCAAAGGGAACACGCTAATGGAGATTGTGAAGGTGGTAGTCGGAGAAACAGTGAGGTTAATTACATGAGTAATCCTCCTAGGAATCGGTTTAATCCGTATAGCAACACGTACAATCATTTGGAAATCTTACCCAAAATTTTCCTATAAACCCCAAAAAGCACCTCGGCGGTTCCACCAAACCACCACCACCATTACGATCGGAAAAGGCTTTGACACAATTAACCCATACCAGAACTGAATACATACAAAGTTCGAAGCTTTTACGGAATGAAACAAAGTCTTCTCTCAAAAATCGGAGGCTTCAATCCGGAACTTGGAGAATCGATTAGGCGTTATCAAAGCAAATAGCGAGAGAGGAGCCAAGGGTCCTCCCCTAGTGATACTGTGGTCAATCCAAAGGAGCATTGTAAGGCCATATCTACAAGAAGTGATATAGTGATTCGGCCCGGTTGAGAAATCATTAGGTGAAGGAAAAATCGAAAAAGGGGTGGAAGAACATGAAAAGGCTTTAGAAAAAGAGGAGAAAAAGGTGAGAATGATGATGTGCGTAGGTTCCAAAGGAGATAGCTACAAAGAAGTCTCCCACTCCTTCTTATGCAAAACCTCCTTACCCCCAAAGGTTAAAGCAAACGATTGAAACAACAAGTATGCCAGGTTCTTGGATATTTTTAAGAAATTGCATATTAACATTCCTTTTGCGAAGCTCTTGAAAATATGCCTAATTATGCAAAGTTCATGAAAGATTTGCTTTCCAAGAAGCATAAGTTGCAAGAGGCGAGAAATAGTGGCATTGACTCAACAAAGTGTAGTGCCATTATTCAAACAAAGTTGCCACCAAAGCTTAAAGATCCGTCGGCTTTAGCATTTCTTATGCAATAGGGAACGTCAATATGGGCGAGCACTTTGTGATCGGGAGCTAGTATAAATTTAATGCCCTTATCTGTTTGAAAGCTCTCGACATTAAAGAGATGAAGCCTACTATGATGTCGTTACGGTTGGCGGATAGGTCCATTAAGAAGCCGAATGTGTCATTGAGGATGTGCTTGTGAAAGTGGACAAATTCATCTTCCGGTGGATTTTGTGGTTCTAAACATGGAGGAAGATGCTGAACTTCCTTTGCTTTTGAGAAGACCCTTCTTGGCTACTGCTAGAGTGGTAATTGATGTAGCTGCAGGAAAAATGGAGTTCCAAATGAATGATGAGAAAGTCACTTACGATGTGTTTTAATCCATGAAATACCCAGCTGATAATAGTGACTACTTCAGAATTGATGTAGTTGACGAGGCCATTCATGAAGATCTTTTCAAGAAGGTTCGGGTGAGTCTATGGAGGATGATCTTGCGCAATTGTTACAAGTGGAAGAAAAGGTTTTTGCGAGATGAGAATTGATTTACGGGTTGAGGAGATGAAGAAGAAGGATTATGATGCGCCACTGTCCCTCCTAAGGTGGAACTAAAGGAGCTCCCTTCTAATCTAAAGTATGCTTTTCTAGGGACGGATGACACTTATCCCATTATTATTAGTGCTTTGAGTTGTCACCTACCGATGAAGAGAAGTTCTTTGAAAGTTTTGACTACCCACAAGACCGCAATAGGGTGGTCGATATCGATTTAAAGGGGATTAGTCCTTCATTTTGCACTCATAAAATTCTTATGGAGGACGAAGTGAAACCGAAAAGGCAGCCCCGAGAGGAGACTTAACCCGACTATGAAGGAAGTGGTGAGAAAGGAGGTGGTGAAAGCGTTAGATGCGGTATGATTTATCCTATCTCGATTCAAAATGGGTTAGTCCGATGCGATGTAGTAGTAGAAGAAGGGTGGAATCACCGTAGTGCGAATGAGAATAATGAATTGATACCCACTAGAACTGTTACGGGTTGGAGAATATGTGTGGATTATAGGAGGTTGAATAATGCCACTCGCAAGGACCACTTTCCTTTGCCATTCATGGATCAGATGCTTGAGAGGCTTGCAGGTCACTCTTATTATCTTGTTTCTTAGATGGCTATTCCGGTTACAATCAAATAGCGGTGGCTCCAGGAGGATTAAGAGAAGACGGCTTTCACTTGTCCCTTTGGGATTTTTGCTTATAGACCGATGCCCTTTGGTCTTTGCAATGCCCTGCCTACTTTTCGGAGGTGCATGTTGTCTATCTTCTCTGACATGACTGAGAGATTTATTGAGGTATTTATGGATGATTTCTCTATTTTTGGCACTTCGTATGATACTTGCTTGGCTAATTTGTCTTGTGTGCTCCAAAGATGTCAAGAGAGTAACTTGGTGCTTAATTGGGAAAAGTGTCACTTTATGGTGAAAGATGGGATAGTCTTGGGTCATAGAATATCTAATAAGGGGATAGAAGTGGATAGAGCCAAGATTATAATCATCAAAGACTTACCTCCTCCCACCAATGTGCGTAGCATTCGCAGTTTTCTTGGTCACGCAGGTTTTTATCGGAAGTTTATCAAGGATTTTTCCAAGATAGCCAAACCACTTAGTCAGTTGTTGGTCAAAGATGAAGACTTTAACTTTAACAATAATTGTCTAGTGGCATTTAACTTGTTGAATGAGAGATTGACCATTGCACCTATTTTGACGGCGCCTGATTGGGAGTTACCGTTTGAGCTGATGTGTGATGCCAGTGACTATGCTATATGGGCTGTGTTAGGGCAAAGGAAGAATAAGTTGTTGCATGTTATTTACTATGCGAGTAAAGTTCTGAATGAGGCACAACTGAACTATGCAACAATTGAGAAGGAGATGCTTGCAATTATTTATGCATTAAATAAGTTTAGACAGTATTTGATTGGTTCCAAAGTGATTATTTTTACGGATCATGCTGCTCTAAAATACCTCTTGACTAAGCAAGACGCTAAGCCAAGGCTTCTCCGTTGGATGCTTCTATTCCAAGAGTTTGATATTAAAATCAGAGACAAGAAAGGGGTGGAGAATGTGGTAGCCGATCACTTATCTAGGATACATGTTAAGGAGTTGCAGGATGATTCAGAGATGGAGATTCGGGATGAATTCCCAGATGAGTCTGTCTTGGCAATCAGCAATGTACCTTGGTTTGATATTGCTAATTATAAGGCAATTGGGATGATACGAGAGGGACTAACATGGCAGCGAGAGGAAGAAGTTCATGCATGATGTTCGGCAAGTATATCTAGGATGAGCCTTTCTTGTTTTTCGGGTGTGCGAGATGGAGTGCTCCATTGTATCCCGAAGGAGGAAACTCATAAGGTCCCTCGGCATTGTCATGGTTCAGATTATGGTGGACATTTTGCTAGAGAACGCACTGCTGCTAAGGTATTACAAAGTGGTTTTTATTGGCCTACACTGTACAAGGATGCTAGGAAGTTCGTGGAGCGTTGTGATCGTTGCCAAAGAACTGGGAATATCTCTAGGAGACATGAGATGCCCCTTAACAACATTCTTATTATTGAGATATTTGATGTATGAGGGATTGATTTTATGGGGCCATTCCCAAGTTCTTTTAGCAACAAGTACATTCTTGTAAATGTGGACTATGTCTCAAAGTGGGTAGAGGCAATTGCTCTTCCCACTAATGAAGCTAAGGTGGTGGTATCTTTTCTCAAAAAGAATATATTCAACAGGTTTGGGGTACCTAGGGCCATTATCAGTGACGGAGGAACTCACTTTTGTAACCGACAATTTCAATCAGTGCTTAGAAATATGGTGTCACTCATCGTGTCACTACTCCATATCACCCACAAACTAGTGGGCAAGTGGAGATGTCTAATAGGGAATTGAAGCAAATTGGAGAAGACTGTTGGGAAGTCAAGGAAGGATTGGTCTAAGAAGCTTGATGATGCTTTGTGGGCGTACCGAATGGCATTCAAAACTCCTATTGGCATGTCACCGTTTCGTTTTTTGTATGGTAAGTTTTGCCACCTTCTAGTGGAGCTTGAGCATAAGGCGCTTTGGGCAACTAAGCTGCTGAATTTTGATGCTAAATCTTGATGAAAAGAGGTTACTTCGGTTGAACGAGCTTGATGAATTCAGAATTTTTGCATATGAGAGTGCTAGCCTCTATAAGGAAAGAACCAAGAGATGGCATGACAGGAGGATTATTCCTAAAGAGTTTCATACGGGACAGCAGGTACTACTTTATAATTCTCGTTTGAAACTTTTTCCAGGGAAATTGAAGTCTAGATGGTCAGGACCTTTTGTAGTCAAAGAAGTCACACCTTTTGGTGCAATTGCCATTGCACCAATAGGTTCAGATGAAGCTTTTAAGGTGAATGGGCAGAGATTAAAGCCTTACCATGGTGGAGACATTGACAGAGGAAGAACCCTCGTGGCGTTGGCGATAGAGAATTAAGGTGATATCCGTCAGCTCGGGACGGTAAACAAGCGCCGATTGGGAGACAACCCAATAAGTTTTCCTTACAGTTATTTTTTTTTTTTTTTTCCTTCTTTCTCTTTCATTTTTCTAGGTTTAAAGATGATCACTCCTCTTGGACTGCCAAGTCTTTGGGGCACTCTTTCCTCTCTTAAAATTTGAAACATCATGGATGGTACGAGATGAAGCACTCCACATCGAGTTAGAGACCTAAAACCGGGGAGTACTAGTTCTTTTCCCTCTTTATATTTTTGCATTGTTTAGGATTGACCTTAATTTTGAGCTTTCCCCATCTTAGAGAATATTATCAACTTTAAAAAAAAAAAAAAAAAAAAAAAAAAAAAGGTTCTAGCTAAGCCTCTAAAGTCTTAAAATTTTTTTTTCCAATCTTGAGATTGACTATGAGAATAGAGATTAGTTTGTAATATGATCAACAGATTATTAGTTTATGAATATTTTGCTACATGCTTTCTTTAGAAAATTAGAGGATGACCTTTGCCAGCTATGTAAAATTGGTGTTTGGGGAAATGACTCGGGTAGTACTAAAAAAATAAAAAATAAAAAATAAAAAAATAAATTCACACACACACGTGCACACAACTCCAATGACTTCTCTAGACCTTACTTAGTAACCGGGGGCACTTCATCACCAATGTTGGCACTCGCGTCAAACGGTAAAGTCAAAGAGGGTTATGAGTTAGGCTAAAAGCCTCTTGAGGTGCCTGTTGGAGTAACTGAGTAACCGGTGCTGCATCACCCATGTGCAGGGTCGCGTAAAAAGGGGACCCACAACGGCTCAAGGAAAAAAAGAGAAAAGCAAAAAAAAAAAATGAATTAAGTTATTTTCTACTTGAGGATCCTTATTAAATTAAATGAAAAGCTTGGTTTAGTAGGAGGCATTTGAATTTTTCTGAAGAAATTGAGTAGCACAATATTCTATTACTAATCTTATTGTTGAACTTATTGCGTACCGATCTTTTGATTATGGGATGTTAAAAGATTGTTACAGTTGTTTAAGACTATTGGCTTAGTAATCTATCCCTATAAGACATTAACTTAAATCAGAATTGATGATATGATCTAAGTGTGGTGGTTTATTGTTCATGAGCAATGTTCTTTTCAAATAATGAATCCTATTTCTTTTGCTCGAGGACAATCAAATGTTTAAGTGTGGGGGAGTTTGATAAGTAAATATTTTATAATTAAATAAGTATAGGTTCTAGAATATATTGGATTGAATTTATTAATATTTTGTACGTATTTAATTATCTTTATGTACTTATCTATCTTTTAATTAAATATAGGATAAAAGAATATTATAAGAAAATCTATTGATATTCTATTTATTTGTGCGGGAGATATTATGTGATCTAAATGAAAAGAAAATATAGGAAAAGTGGGCAATGATTAAATCGAAAAAGATATAATATAATATAATATATTATTATATTATATTGACTAAATATTATAAAAGAAAGGACGTGGCCTGTGCGTACAAGGGAAGTAGATGGTTGTTGTGATCTATGATATATATCATATCCAAACAAAAATTCAAAATGTGGGGTCCAATAACAATGAAGCAGATCACGTACAGGGAAAAAGGTGAGAAGGATATGATATATCTTCAAGCAATTGGATAGATGCGTGGGACCCACAAAAGAGGTGAACCTAATTGATATATATCGAAAGAAAGAAGCAATTAAAGAAAGGAGGCACACCACGCATCAAAGAGGGTCATCGCAATTTAGAGGAAAGGACGCACGACGTGAACCGAGGAGCACGAGGTGCAGCAAAGACGCAGAAAAAGATTGAGACGCAGGAGTGTGCCGCGAGAACGAGTTTCATCTTCATCTCTTTTATTATTTTGTTAACCTAGCCATGCTTGGCTAACTTTCTTTTATAGTTAGGGCGAGGATGAACCCTATGCGAATTTAAAATATTTGGTTGGATTCTTTATTGATCTTTATTTTCTTGATTGAATGAATTATCTTTGCTTAAAGCTTTCTTGAAGATTGATCACCTTTTAGATTGTTCTTAGGTTGGTGTATGACAATAGAGATGTTGGTGCATTTAACTAGAACCGTTAATTCATCGTAGAGTTGCATGACCTAGACATAGGCTTACGAGTTTATGCGATCTCATAATTCTGGTTTAAAAATATGATCTTTCCAAACAATACTAAGACATTAGGTTGTTTTCAAAGGTAACGGACTAAGGTAGCATCAAGACATTGGGACTTAGTCTAACTTTAGAGAATTGATCGTCAATCATGAGAATAATAATCAATTAGGGATTCAATTCAAATTATTAGAGGAACATAGGGGGATTCTCATCCCTACTGCGTATTTCTTAATTACTCATGTTTTCTCTCAGTTGTTCTTGGAATTCTTGATTTTGGATTCTGGTTCTTTATTTAATTCTTTAAATTCTGTTTGGTTACAACTCACCCCATCTTACTCGATTCATCCAACTAAAGCGAAAATAGCAAATTAGTGATTGGAGTACTATTCCTCGTGGGACGATCTTTTTCTCACTACTTTATTACTTATAACAACCGGTGCACTTGCCGAAGTCGCTATCAATCTCATTATCACTATGATGATGAAGATCATGGCCCAAAACAAACCATCAGAAACAGACGTTGAAGAGGACTACCTGAGCTAGCCACACTCACAAAGGAACTCTCTTTCCAAGTTGTTGAAAGAAACAAACCACACCGATCTCTTATCTAAGAACCTGCCATGCCCACCATCCCTCTTGTCCAATCCTAGCCTCTTCCTTGTATTGCTATGATGCAACCATATAACTAGGAATTTCCACCTCTTAAACGAAGAACAATAGAAGATACTAAGGTCTCGTCTAGACCTTATGTAGCTCCTTCTGAGATCACCCACCAAGTAGATTACAAACCCGCTTCTACATCAGAAGAAGTTTTGAATTGGAAGACTTATAATGTTGTCAGTCAAAATAAAGTCCTTCATCAAATTCACACTAAACTTGATCGTCTGTCTCTCAAAATGGATGATCTACCTAACAAGTCAACCATGTTAGTGAACAAGTAAAACAATTCCATGAAAGGCTTTCATTACAAGCTCGCCAACTGAATGTAGATTTTAAGAGGTTTATTGACCAAGGCTATTTAGAACCTGAGTTTTCAAAGAAGGAAAAGGAACTTACGGAGATTAAGAAATATTTACAGAGATTTGAGGACAACTTGGCAAGAAAACATTCACAAACTATATATCATATCCAAGTTACCTAGTTAGTTTCCACAATTATGCCTATTCCACATCCCCAATCTCTTATCTAAAAGAAATAGATTATAGGAAGATCTTCAAAATGTCCTATTCTCTGTTTAGATTAGTCAAAAAGCCTCATTCTACCTAATCATCAACCTCCACTCGGTCTTCTATACAACCTTCAAAGCCTTCAAAAGAAGACTGAGGCTCTCCGTCCTACATCAAACCATATTAGCCACCCCTCACTATAAAAACTCCTCCAACCTCTCTTCCAAAAAAGCCTTCTCAAGACACCTCCCAAAAAAATAAGATTGTAATAGACCAAATAGCCACATTACAATATTCACACCAAAGTCAAGGTTCCTCTTGTGACAGCTCAGAATCTTTCTCTTATGAAGATGATGATTCAGAAGAAAATATTGTAGATCTATCAAGAATAGCCATGGTCCTGTAAGTGGAGCTATATACCCAAGAGGGGGTGAATTGGGTATTTTAAAACTTGTCAAGATAAATGCCTGTTTTGAAGCTATAAAAAAAGAGGTAAACAGTGAGGGAAGAAGAAGCTGGACACAAGGATTTATACGGTTCGGTCCAACTCTTTGACCTACGTCCGTCCCGAAACACGGAATTTTCCACTATCACTCAATTACAATTACACACTCGTACTCGGGATGATCCTCTCCCTAGGACTCACTCCCCCTTACAAGCTGTAATTGTAACAATCGATACACACTCTGTACTCAAGAGTTATCCTCTCCCTAAGACTAACTCCCCCTTACAAGTTGTACTCGATTACAATCGATACCCACTCGTAAACGAAGGATGCTCCTCAACCTAGGACACACTCCCCCTTACAAGTTGTACTCTGATTTTCCCAATCTCCAAGTCACCTGACTTGAGATTGTTACAAGAATGATATACAAGGAAACAAACTCTCTCTAAGAGTAGATATGATAAGCATGAAGCTCAATGTATCACAAGATACTACAGATAAAAAACGAAGAAATAAATATAAGACTTGAATGATTTTCGTCTTGACAGTGTGTCTGTTGGAAAGGCTTGAATGCAACTCTATTTATACATAGAGATCATTAAATGACCGTTGCTTTCCAAATAGATCCGTTGGAGAAGTTCTCCCAGTGTTAGGAGGTGGCTTAGGCACTTTCTCTCTCCAATATTCTCTTAAACCAAAGTGGCCAAGTAATCTGTATTGACCTTCTGCGAATTAATCCGTTGGAGATGCAGTTGCTTGTTGGGGAAAACATTCTTAAATGATTTGCAGACGTGTGCAGGTGGATTAGCCAAAGTTGTGCAACTTTCTGATCAGTGCATTTAATGTTCTCAACCACTTTTTGCTTTTTGCTTTATCACTTCAAAATCATTCTCTAAACCATCTGAAACTCACTAATAAAGTCATTAAACATAGCTAAGAATAGTAGAGAATAATCTGGAAAGTATTAAAATTAAACAAGAATGATTTGAAAAATCGTGTAAATCAAATTTCAAAATCGGCGACCAAAACTCGAGTTTTGTTCTTCAAAACTTGAGTTTTCAATCGTGCACAAGACCAAACTCGAGTTTCAAGATCCATACTCGAGTTTGCTTCTTCCGAGAGAGCAACATCGCGATTTATGTTTCAAACCAGGTTTTTTGATGAAAAACCCAAAACTCGAGTTTTGCCCAAAACTCGAGTTTTGGACTATTGATATGAAAATGTAGTTTTAGTCCAAAACATCAAAACTCGGAGGTTTTCATCCAAAACTCGGAGGTTTTCAAATCAAGAGAATACCGATGCTCTCGGCTTGCCCGAAACTCGAGTTTGTCTTCCCAAACTCGAGTTTTCACTTATAACATGAAAACTCGAAAACTCCGTGAACATATCAAAACTAGCGGTTTTGCTTCAAACAAGCGGTTTTGCAATTGTGAAAACTTGAGTGCTCTCGCAGACCAAAACTCGAGTTTTGCTTCCAAAACTCGAGTTTTCATATATTCATGAAAACTCTTGAAAAAATCCGTCGATATTAAACCGGCGGTTTTCAAACCAAAAGCGCGGTGTTCATATGTTGAAAAATCATCTCTTTGAGTAACATATCAAAACTCGAGTTTTGACCCCAAAACTCGAATTTTGAACTATTTCACAAAATATGAGAAATTCTTTGAATAGTTCAAAACTGGCGGTGCTCTTTGAAAAGCGGAGGTTTTGAGACTTGGAAAATTCAAAGGCTCTCGGCCAAACCAAAACTCGAGTTTTCATGTTTTTCATGAAAACCGAAAACTAGCGGTTTTAACGCGCGGTTTTTGCTTTGTTTAGGATTTTCTCGAGAAAACTCAAAAGCGGAGTTTTACTTCAAAACCGGAGTTTTCTCTTGACAAAGCAAAGTTCTTCGATTTGCAAGAGAAAACTTCTCATTTTGTTTACAATTGTTAAAACATCATCAAAACACATATAGAACTAACAGGTCCAACCTGCTGAAAATAATGAAACCTTTGTTGAAGATCCTCCTTTTAATCATGGACAGTCTGAAACACATAAATTTTGTTAATAAGCCTACTTTAGGACCTTGGTTTACCTTTAATGACCTTCCTTGACATATATGGAGAGATAGACTTCATGAGTTTGGAGCATGGATAGATTTGGAATTATCCAAACGAGATGTAACTAATGAAGGAGTCCTAATTCAGTTTGTTACAAGGCTAAAAGGAAATCCCAGAGAATGGTTTCAAAGCCTTAGTCTATATCAAAAGTTGCAGGATGTTTGTGTCACAGAACATGGGGTCTCTGGGTGGTAGCTGGGTCTCTAGGTGGTAGCTCCTCCATGCTGGAATGGTCGAGCGTGGAGGAGAATGAATTGGTGGTTTTTGTTGGCTTTTCTCTGCTTGTTTGTGCCTGGAAAAGTTGAGAGCATTGTTATAGCTTCTCTTTGTTTCTTGTCTACCATACTTACTTGCACTAACTTTTCTAACTAACCCCGCATTTATTTGCTAAACATATATACCAAGGACGGACCTAAGGGTTAGCGGTGGTCCTCACTCCCCTAAAATTACATAATATAAACCTAAAGTTTAAGGAAATTATATTTTAGCCTTATAAAATTTTCAGTTTTTTCACTTTAGGCCCCATTAAAAGTTTCTTGGAGGGATTAAAATGAAAATATTGAAACGTTTATAGAACTGAATGTAATTTCATGAACACCTGCGTTCTATTCTATAATTTTTGCCCCCTTATTTCAATTCCTGATACATACACCAATAAATCTCATTAGAATCATAATAGAAGCAATCTTTTTGCAGATTCTTGTTCCATACCATTTCCTTTCCGTACAATGTACTGCAGTAATTCATCTATAGATGCTTGCTTTATCACATTTGTAGTGTTGTGAGAAGACTTTTAAACTAAAAAATTTGTATACTCATCAAACAGCTTTTAAATTTGTTTTAAAAGCTCTTTTTTTAGCTTTAGCTTAAAAGTAACTTTTATCTTAAAAAAAGAGAGGATCCATACAGGCTTCTATTTCGCAATGTTAACTATTAAGGGGAATTCATTCAAAATCTTATTTGAATTAAAAGTCTGGCTTTCATTATCAAATAATTTTTACCTTTTGGATATTAAACTTCAAGAAATTTGCCGAGAGATTTGGTGAAAGTGATAGGCTTTATAAGATTCCTTACTATAACAAGCTGCAGACTCTTTCCTATTCTTTTGTTTTTTTCAAATGTCATTGCTAAGGGTTTTGTTGTATTGACTAATTCTTTTTCTTTTTTGTTTATGTATTTTAGACAATATTTTTTTAACACTAGTGTCTCGGTTTTATAGAAAGGCGTTTTTTTATGTGTGCCTTGTTTTTTAGTTTTAAAAAATAAAGAATAAGAAAATTTGCCAGCCAATATATTGTTGTCTTCGAATAAAAACCGGGCACTAGCAATGAAAAGGGAATATATAAAAACTTTTTTCCAAAAAAGAAAGAAAGAAATGAAGTATGTCTAATTATATATTTTTTTATTAAGATTATGATAAAAATTCGCTTTTAGTTGTTTTATTTTATATGAAATATTTGTTTTAGTTTTAAATTTTATAAAATATCTTCTTCGGTTCTCTAACTCAAATGCCGTCACTACCAAATCCTAATCTTGTATATTAATCATTATTATTTTAAAAAATTAAACTTCACATTTTAGCACTTAACAATATTTTGTCAACAATGAAAATTTTATTGTTAGTATCTTTTTGTTAATGAAATGGGTTAAGGTTCAATTTTAACTTGAAATTTTTCATACAAAAACTCCGGGTATCTTGAAAGTTTTTCAAATCATTATTGTCCGGAACTATTAAAATGGGAGCAACTTTATTTAAATGACATCGGCCAATGCTAGGTTTTTAAATGTCAACAATAGTTTATTAATGATTGGGGCAATTTTACTCATTTTTAGCACTTCTAGGCAATATTGGTAAAAAAAAGAAAAAAAACTTTTAAAGGTTAATGTGTAATTTTACCAACAAAGTTTTTTCTCATAAGCGTTTGACACAAATCAGTTTTGCAAGAGGTAAAAATACACATAAACAATTTAAAATGAAGAAAATTTAACAACCCCATTAACTTTCTTCAAATGTTCATTATATGCTACTTGAAATTGTCCACCTGGATAATCCAAAGTCATATTTGATGGTGTTATACTATACCCACAAATCCCACGAAAAAAATTTCGGGACAAAATCGAACATTAACTCTAATGATGTTATAGTTAAAAGACTAAAATAAACTTTATAAAATTAGGTAAATCAAGATAAAATCTTTTGTGAAGTTAAATAAATAAAAGTGTACTTCTACTTTTTATATATTAAAATATCCCCTTTTCGTTAAAAAAAAAAAAAAAAAAAGATTAGTGCATTAATAACATGTAATTATCAGGATTTTCCCCCTTTGATTCAATATCACCAGCTATGGACATGGATAATGGATTTGAGTAATATTATCAATGACCAATCAATTAAAGCCACTTTTAGCAAATTAGCTAATTTTCTGACTGTTTGCATATTCTGTGTTTTTTTAACACCTTGTGTTCATATTCTGTTTGAAATGCACAGATCTCTAATAAACTCAGTCCATAATTACTTCACATATTGATTGAATACAGGTTTGCTGGCATTCATCTGCTTATGTGACTAATTCTTGATTATATTAATTTTTGAAATCAGAATTTAATTTAAAACCATTTATTTCTGAATTAATTAGGCAACAATTGATTACAATAAATTATTGCAGTTTCACTTTTATATATAGAAATGCACTTTTCGTGCTTAAATTTTATATAGGATTTGGTTTTTTCTCCTTTAATTTTATGAAGTGTTTTTTCGGTCCTGAAGCCTCAATACCGTTAGTTTTATTAAGAAAAAATTATTGATTTAAAATTTATATATTCATAAAGCATTTTTAAATGTTAACATATTAAGTTTAATTTCTAAATATAACAATGATTAGCCCAAAAAAAAAATGAAACTAACAATTTTAAGATTAGAGGATTGAAAAGATACTATGCAAAATTAAGAGACGGAATTGAAATCATATACTAAAGTTAAATATAAAAAAGAACGCTTTTGCCTTTTCTTAAGTAGAGTTTTTTTTTTTTTTTTTTTTTTTTTTACCTGAATTTTAAGTAGAGGTTCAAACCTATTTAAAGAATAAAGAATAATATGATATTTGGATTTTTGAAAGAATGAATAGAATTAATAATTATATGTAAAAACATTTAGTATATGAATATCAATTACATATTATAATATCCCTTCTATCTTACTAGATTTTAAATATTCAATAGATGATTTTTTTTTTTTTTTTCAAATCTAATAATGAAAGACCAAAATATTTCAAAATGTTTCCCTCCAACAATTTACATCGATACTGCGAGTTCGATGTTACATTATGGTGTCAACTTATACGGAAAAGATTTCACAAACTCACAACAAAACTACAAGAATTTGAAGGATTATATATTTATATTGAATTAGAGGAGAAATAAGCTCCTTTGAATATTATTGAATTCTTAATCATTAACTCAATGAGAGTACAAGTTAGAGCATTTATATAGGCAAATCATAGCCTAGACTAACTCTAGAATTTAATTGAAATAAATCTAATTAAATATATTTTTTAGATATATAAAATATATCAAATATCAACATAACAAATATAATATCTCAATATAAGAATTTATCAAATATTAATATAAGATATAATATCTTAACACCCCTCAAACTCAAGATGTCTTGCATCGATATGGATAGAATAGAAATGATGTTGAGCTTATCTGAATGGAACCGACTTTCTTCGGGTGCAGGCGGAGTTTACGGTTGCGGGTTTGGGCGAAACTAGACGGTCTACGAGTCTAGGCGACACCGGAAGGTTGAAAGATCTAGGCGAACTAGGCAATCAAAAGATCTAGGTGGAACTAGATTGTCTAAAGATCTAGAAAAAACTCTAGGATGGAACCATGATCTCTCTATGAAATAGGTTTGTGGATCTAGACAAAGCTATGCGATGGAACCAGACACTGTTCAGGAAATGGATCTGGGATAAAACCAGATAGTCTGTGATGGAAAAAACTAAATATACACATCTCAAAAAAGCTAAACAAAGGCCTAATGATCCACTTGAACCCTTGAGTATAAATGAATAAGAACCCGAAATTTTGAAAGACTTCACAACGTTGATCAATACTTAATAAATCTATAAGTTCAATGAAAAATCTTAGAGAGAATTCATTCTCAAGTTTAAAATGAATAAGCACAACTTTTCCTTTACAAAAATTTTAAAAATGATTAAAAGCAACCTAGAGACTCAAAATAATAAATATTATTATCTCCGGTCTTTAATAGATATAATTAGTAGTACAATTGTCCAATGTCGCAACTTAAAAGAAATAACAAGGAGTTAATTCAATGAACTTTGGAACTCAAAAGTGAATTCTACCTCATAAATACTAATTTCACTCAAGTACAATTATTAAAATTTAGTCAGCATTTTAAGCGGAAAAAAGGTTAAATTACACAAGTCACCCCTGAACTTTTGAGCAGTTCCATATAACCCTTTGACATTTTAAAATTTAAATTAAAACTCCTTGATCTTCTATTTTCTTATCATGAGACTATTGCTGTTAATTTTTTGACAGAAATTGCCACATCAGATTAATAAAAGACACCTAACATTCTACATGGCACCCCATATAGTATCCTAGCTATGTAAGCTAATAATTTTATAATAATTATATCATTTTTAGATAAGAGTTGTGTTCTGTATGAGAACAACAGATGTCTAGTCGTTGGCCTAGTGCGTTGATGTTGGATTAGATGGTTCAGTCTAGATATCTATGAGGTAAATACCTAGAAGAATATGGGATCACTGTACATGATAAGGCTTGTGCCAAAAGGGGTTGATGTGTGTGCACAGTAATGACAGTATAGTAAATAGTAGAGAGTAAGTGTCTGTACCTTAGGGTTTTACCTCTTATTTATAGAGTATACCTTAAGTTGAGATTTATGGGCCCTGTGTGTCTGGTAGCCCAAGTATCGTAACTGCATGATCTAGGCCAAATCCCTTGATTGAGATCTTCCTTGATTATAGGTGGGTTAGGATCTTGCAGCATATTGCCCCTGTTGGGATGCTTCGTAACTGGGCCTGATATAGGTCCATAACAGTTGCCCCCAACCCGGTAATTCAGGACTCTAGACTGCTGGGATGCATTGACTATGTTCCTGTTCCTAACTGTCCACATTCCTGGTGCATCAGCGTTTGAGATTCGGATTCGTATGTTGTAGTGCCGAGTTTTCTCCCCATACGGACTATCATGAGCAGGGACTGGGTTTCTTTGCTTGTCTTTCGGATATTGTCTGAGCTTGTATGCGTTGACCCTGGTTATTGATAGCGTATGCTTTAGAAGCAGGGATAAAGTTGGAGAGTTCGTGCTAATCCGCGATAACTTCCATTTCCTCTACTTACGTCATCATGATCGATTGACAGCTAGCCATCCTCAACTGCCAAAAAGCCGTAACCGCCATGCTTAGACACCTGCGGTATTTGTGCGCATTTAATGCACCCATGTACGTCACCCTCGCTTTTTGGGTGAATGGTCTATTTTGCCCTAGACCCTTTAGATTCGTAACATTTATATTCATATTTCCCTCCATTCTACGCACTTCTCACATTCACTATTTCCTCTTTCTTCCTAGAAACATCTCGTTTTCTTACGATAACTGTCTCTTTACAATCCTCTGATTTTGTGACTTTAGGCTCCTCCGACCTTTGTTCAATTAGGTATTCTTGCTATTTCTTTCCGTTTTTACTTTGAAGTTTGTCGATTCTGTGGTATTTGATTCTTACCTTTTCATTTGTGTTTGCAAGGAAATTGGTTTTTGGGTCTTCTGGGTAGCTTTCTATAGGAGTTTCTGGGTAGCTTTCGATTTCTGGCCTCATTGGTGTTAGTGTAGACCCTTGTTCTTGGGCGTAACTACCTCCACCGTCTTTCCATAATTTTGCTTTTGCGTTCTGTTTTAGCAATTGGACAGTAGTGTCATCATCTAGTTACATTCTCTTTTCCCCCTTTTTTACCGAGCATTTTGTGCCTCTTTAGGTTTTGATTGCTGGTGGCAATGGATAAGGTTAATCCTTTGCCATCTTCAAGTCAAGACGCCATAACTTCGAAAGAGGAGGAGTTGCGTTGTATAGTTCCTCCTAAGACCCAATTTTTGCTTTGGGGCATTCCTCTTCTGAAGAAGAAAGACAAGCGATGTTGCTCCATGGAGGGTCTGGTTGGGACAATTCAGGGAGATTTCAACCTCCTATAACTTGGTCCCAGGGTGAGGGTTCGACCAGTGTACTAATCGAGAGCCAGGATGCAGTTGATATCATCCTGATATCGCCCCTTGCCTCCCACGAGGTTATTCCTCAGTTAAGGCCGGGCTCACTTCCGAAGGGATATGTCAGTCCTTGCTGGGACTGTATTGCTTTAAGCTCCACCTATATTGCAGGTGGCCAAGACTTTTTAGCTTACTCTATTCTACGCTCATGCCACATAATTTAGCCTTCGAGTCTGTCCTGGCCTATAGCAGCCAGAATCGTCCCGGTCTAACGACTTTTCCTTCGCATTGTAGCTCTTATGTTTCAGGTATGCCGCCTAGTTTCTAATTTTTTTTTTTTTGTTATAGGTATAAATGGATTCACCTTCTTCATCCAATAGTGCGTAGTTTGCTGTCGGGGCGTTGGGTTCCTCAAGCCCCCCAAGAGTCTTGACCAACAAATACTCATGGGTGACCTATGAAGTGCTGAGAAAGCATTCACTGATGACCACGACCGACATCGCCAAGCTTCATATAGGAGACTCTGACAACTACATCCTTTGTCCTCCTGGTGATGATAAGCTGGTTTGTTCTACCAGAGAAGGAAGTGACCTATCTTTTTTATTTTTCTACCGAGATTATGTTACCTGACTCGGTATTCAATTTCTGTTTATGGAGTTTCAAATAGCTGTTTTAAATCATCTGCATATGGCTCATTCTTAGCTTTACCCCGATGGTTGTGGCTTTGTGATAGATTTTGAGCGTCTGTGCAACTCCTTTTCTGACCCCATACCTTGCATAGTCCCTCTCTTGTTTTATTTCTTTTCTCCTCATACGGCTCGTTCTGGTAAAGAGCCTTCAGAAAGGAAAGGCTGGACTTCCCTCCGTGGTGTCCCCAATAAGAGACTCTTCACCGCATTCTTAGAGTCCTTTAAACACTTTAAGACTAGCTTATCTAAAGTTGTAGCCAACCCTGGGCAGCAGCCTTGGTTTCTTCATGCCGCCAAGTCCAAAAATGTGGAGTGGAAGTTCCTATAATATTAGACTTATGCTCATCACAAACTGCCTTCCCCTTCATGCCATGTCGAACAAGATGACCTCCCGGCCGAAGAGGTCAACTCCGTAGACCATTTGATGTCATATATTAAGGAGCATGGTACTACTAGCGCGGCTTCACTTATTTCCCCACCTCGTACTAAGTTCGGGTCGGTGGTGAGTACGATAGTCTTTATTATCTGCTGTGTGTTTGATTTTTATTTCTTGCAGGGCGATTAACCACCATAATATTGATCATCTATTTTTTTGATATGCAGCTCAAAGTATGACGAGGTTGCGCGTTATCTGTCCTACATGAATGAGGACAAGGGGGACCAAGTACCAGGAAAGGGAAAAAATGGTCTGCCCTTAAACCCCGGAAGGCGAAGGTTAACACGGGTGCTCAAGCGAACGCGACCAAGACGACGAAGACCAGCCAAGATACCTCAAATCGCATGCCCCAAGACACCCTGATTCCTGCTTTGTCGACCGATGCTCAGCAAGTCTCTCAGCCACTCCGGCCCTTGGGCCTTCTTCTTCAGCTCTTCCTCCTTCGCCACCATTCAAGCTTCCACGTGGACTCATGTGGAGCAACAGAGTAACAAAGGCGCTCTCTGTTACTCTTCTCTCTCCCCGGTGCTACTATGATTCGATTCCTTTCTCAGAAGTTGAGGAACACAAGCTTCAGGAGATCGAACATCATGCACTGAAGGCCACCGGATTAGTCCATGTTATAGGTACTTTGAAGCACAAGTACGTTGAAGCCAGTGCAGAGCTAAAGTGTCTACAGGCGGAGAGGGATGGAGCGGTGGTGGAGAAGAAGAAAGCTGATGAGGAGCTCCAAGCGGCCAAGGCTGAAGCTAGCAAAATAAATGAGTAGCTTCTGATGACAAGACAGGCTCTTGAGGGGGCAAACTCAGACCTCGTCCAACTGCAAGCCGCTCATGCCAAAGATATACAAGCCTTAAGGATTGTGCAATCCCAATGTGGCGAGCTTGCAAACAAACTGGGTGTGATGAAGGCTACTCTTGTAGATGCCAAGAAAGCCTACTCCGACTGTTCCGACACGATGAAAGAGATCACGAAGAATTCCTTTGATATGGCTTTAGAACAGATCCAGCATTCGACGTCGACCTGAACATCTCCGAATTTCACTATAGAGCATATGTTCAAGATGGCCAGTTGGTCCCGCCTTCTTTATCTCCAAGCGATAACTTGGTGTCCGAGCTAGATGGAGGTCGGGTTGGCGGGGGACGAGGAGGTCTCCACCGCCATCCACACTGGAGGAGAGGAGGCTCAACCCGAAGCAGTAGCTCCTTCCAGCTGAGTGGCCGAGGTTTTTACTTTGCCATATCGTCTGTTTTGGGGCACTGAGGCCCATTTTGCTTTGTATAGATTTCCACCGATTTTCCATCCCGATTTCTTTCTTTTTGTTTTGAATTTTGTACTTAAACAAATTAATCAATAATGGTAGTTTACTTACTTCCTGATTAATTCGAATATGTTTCTGTCTTTCTTTCATAGCGATAATGAATTAATTTCATGAACCAAAATCTATGCTTAGAGTTCTATGACCAGGCCAAGGTAAAAAATGTAGTATGCAGAATCTGCTTAAAATATTCTTTCGACATTAAAGATCGGGTATATGAGTGAAGATTTTCAATTAAATCTCCATATTGCGCTCCAGTTCCATTGACCGGGATTCAGTCCGGGATAAGCGCAAGTTGTCACATGTTCAAACCTGTTTTGGAAAAGCAATGTTCAAACATTTTGACCTAATCAGAGTCTGCATGACAATTTACCTTATTATTCTGTGGTGAGTTTAGATGCATCAAAATTACGAAGGCTTATAGTAGCGGCTTTGCTTAATTGAGGAACCGGGCTCAATGGCCCTGGTTTTAATCTTTCATTGGCGCTTTATTCACGAAGGGTTCAATGCCCCTGGGTTTGTTTATTCATTCATTTATTTGCAACTGGTACAATTTGCAGAGCCTGGAGCATGATTCTCAACTGAGAAGTTCTTCATTTATTTGAAAAATAACTTTCTCAAATGTGCTAGCCAACATGGCCGACACTAACACAACTTCAAAGAAAAGGGAAATTGAATAAGCATAAAAAACTGAATTCAAAATGAACAAACGCAGACTCAATCATCCGTTAAAGTAATACTGCTTGGGTCTAATTGTAATAAACTCTTAGCTTATCCGCATTCCATGTTCTTTTAAAGGGCTTCTTCTCCAGGGTCTCCAAAGATATAAGCTACTTTATCAATTTTTTCTCCGATTCGGTAAGGACCTTCCCAATTTGCAGCAAGCTTGTCATTCCTAGCATTTTTGTAACACCCCCAAATTTCTAACAAATCTAATGAAATAAAATTGTAATAGTCCTTATAAACATCACTTGTAATTTAAAATAACTAAGTTTGAGAAGTGTTCTTTCATCTTTTATCGGGACAAGTGCAAGGCTACACTTGTCACATTAATCATAAATCGAGAACTTAAATAGTGTGTTTTGTTCAAAACAAAGAAAAAAAAACTAGCTAAAATACTAGATAATTTTCCTCACTTCTTACCGCTAGCCCCAACTCTTGATACTGTTTCATCGAAATTCGCTCCCCCGAAGGATCATCGCAACCCATGAACACAAACATTAGCAACACTGGTAATCCTAATAAAACAAAGCAATGTAGAGAAAACAAAATATTTACGTAATAAAAAAAAATCTTCTATATATATAAATATATATATATATACATCCAAGAAAACAATTTTATTATTCTTTATTCAATTTAATTAGTGTGAAGAGAACCATGGTAGACCCAGATATCCTACCAGTCTACCCTGTGACCCGGAAACCTTCCAGTCACAGATCATCAAATTTGGCCATAACACATTTTTCTTCCTAGTGTGTACACATCTTCCCAAAGTTGCTACTAGTATCCCGAAAACCTGCCAGACACCACTTTGGGAAGAACAAATACTATCGGTTTACATCAAAATATATATCGGAGGCATAAAGCCTAATTGTGTTCATCACTTTGGAAGGTACCATCTCAAAGCTATCCTCCCTTTGTTAGGTTATTTACAATACACTAATAATAAACTCCTAAATTATTTCTATTATTTACTTATCTCTATATTTTTCTATTATTTTAATTAAATATAGGATATAATGATATTTTGACTTAAAATCTGTTCATATGATATTTTATGGTGCAAGAGATACTAATTATAGCATTGCACATGAGTATAATATATTGCAATCACAATAAGTCACGCACAGGGATCTTGTATGTGTATTCAGTTCACGCATGAAGGCCGAGGCGAAGCAATGGTTTTCAATCTCAAGGAAAAAAAAAACAAGAGACGCACAAATTGGATTCAGGGGAAAATCTGACTAAAACATATACATGTGCAATTCAAGCACGAAGACCGAGGCGAGGCAATATTATTCAATGAAAAAAAAGACGCACATGTATATTATGTAATTGAAGCACGCAGGCCGAGGCAAGCAATTGTACCCAATTCATGAAGAAAAACGCACAGGCCTAGAATTGACGCACACAAGCCGAGGCAAGCAATAACATACATTATATATATATCTGTCTCTCTCTATACGTACGGAAATCAAACAACAATTGGTTTCTATAACCTAGGGATCGGGATTACCTATCAAGATATAAAATTAACCTAAGACTTATGGGGATTAGGATTACCAGTCTCCGTTCTTGCTAGCGACCTAATTTTAATTTGATGTGATGAAAGTACAGAAAGAGGATTTGAGAAGAGAAACAACGGAGAAGAAAAGTATCGAGCGTTTCTAGGTTTTGACGGCTAGACCTAAGTTTATAATTAAAATCTAGGATTTTAGTCATGGGTGGGCCCTTTAATTATTCCCAATTAATAAATTAACAATACAAACATTATAAAATTTCTAGATTTTAGTATATTATTATTATTTTAATCTATTATTATTATTATTATTATTTCTCTTATTAATCGGGGGTATTACATTCTACCCTCCTAAAAATAAGTTTCATCCTCAAAACTTAAATGTGTACCTTCTTCGAATAAAAACAGATGTTTATTGCGCATATCGTCTTCTCGCCTCCCGTGTTGCTTCTTCTACCTTTTGACTCCTCCACAAAACTTTAACTAGTTTGATTGACTTGTTTCTCAACATTCTCTCACTTCTATCAAGGATCTTTACAGGATGTTCTTCATAGGTGAGGTTCCGATCTATCTTGATAGACTCGGGCTGAAGCTTGTGTGAAGGGTCTGGTATATATTTCCGGAGCTGAGATACGTGAAAAACATCGTGCACATTCTCCAATTCCATTGGAAGAGCTAGTCTGTATGACACTTCACCAATTTGTTCAATAATATCATACGGGCCAATATACTTTGGACTCAGCTTGCCTTTCCTTCCAAATCTCATTACCCCCTTCATCGGTGATACTCTTAAGAATACTTTTTCTCCAGTCTCAAATTCTATTGGCTATCGTCGTTGATCTGCATAAGACTTTTGCCGATCCTGAGCTGTTTTCATCTTTCCTTAAATTACCTTCACTTGTTCCATTGATTCTTGAATCATATCTGGACCCATAATGCCAGCTTCTCGAAAGTCATTCCAACATAATGGGCTCCTGCACTTCCTCCCGTACAATGCCTTATAAGGTGCCATATCAATGCTCGCATGGTAGCTGTTGTTGTAAGAGAACTCGATCAAAGGTAGACACTTATCCATGAGTGATTGAATTCCAAGGCACAGGCTCTTGACATGTCCTCAAGAGTTTGAATCGTCCTCTCCGTCTGTCCATCTGTAGTAGGATGAAAGGTTGTACTATATTTGAGTTGGGTTCCAAAAACTTGCTGAACCTTGATCTAGAAGTTTGATAAAAACCCCGTGTCTCTATCAGAGACTATGTCTTTTGGGACTCCGTGCAACCTCACTATTTCTCGCACATAGGTATTGGCCAACTGGTTCAAACCCCATGTGTTTTTCATCGCAATAAATCTTGCCGTCTTAGTCAACCTATCAACTATGACCCAGATAGCATTTTTATCCCCTATAGTCAGAGGTAAACCCGTGACAAAATCCATGGAAATCGACTCCCATTTCTCTCTCGGCACTTCCAATGGCTGTAAAACTCCTGTAGGTTGTTTGTGTTCGATCTTCACCTTTTGACAAGTCAGACATCTGGCCACAAATTCCGCTATTTCTCTCTTTATCTTAGGCCACCAAAAGCTCTTCTTCAAATCCTTCTACATTTTCACTCCTCCTGGATGAATGGAGTAGGGCGTATTATGAGCTTCCTCTAAAATCTTTCTCTTTATGCTTTCATTGTCGGGCACACATAATCTACCCTTGAACTTCATTGTGCCACCTTCATCGACTTCAAAGTCTATAGCTTCTCCTTGGCTTTTCTTCTCTTTAATTCCTTGCAACAAAGAATCAGACGGTTGCGCTTCGCGGAACTCATCAAAGATAGTTGGTTGAATGGTGAGAGCATTAAGCATGCCCTTTAGCTCTGAGGGTAAAAGTACTTCAATCTCCAACCTCCTGAACTCTTCGCATAATTCATTGGGTATCACAAAAGCATTAAGGGTATGTCTCGATTTCCTACTAAGTGTGTCAGCCACTACATTGGCCTTTCCTTCATGGTATTGGATTTCGAGATCATAATCCTTAATCAATTCTAGCCACCTCCTTTGCCTCATGTTAAGCTCCTTCTGGGTGAAGATATACTTCAAGCTCTTGTGATCCGTGTACACCTTCCAAGCCGAACCATATAAATAATGTCTCCATATTTTCAGAGCAAAAACCACAGCAGCCAACTCCAAGTCATCGGTGGGGTAATTTTCTTCATACGGCTTCAATTACCTTGAGGCATACGATATCACATTCTAATGTTGCATCAGAACACAACCAAGTCCATTTTTGGATGCACCGCTGTAGATTTCAAATCCGCTCGTTCCTGATGGCAATGTCAGTATCAGAGCTGTAGTGAGTCATTTCTTGAGTTCTTGAAAAGAGACCTCACAAAATTTATCCCAGTGAAACTTTGTCGTTTTACGTATTAACTGTGTTATTGGCTGAGCTATCTTCGAGAAATCCTTCACAAACCTTCTATAATAACCCGCCAAACCGAGAAAACTCCTGACTTCCGCAACATTTGTAGGCCTAGGCCACTTAGTGATAGCTTTAATCTTTGTTAGATCAACAAAAACTCGTTCTTGAGATATTACTTGACCTAAAAAGGCAACCTCTCCATCCAGAACTCACATTTTGAGAGTTTCGCATACCATTTCTTCTCTCTTAGAATATCCAACACAATCCTCAGATGTTGCTCATGCTCTTCCCTCGTCGTGGAATACACCAAAATATCGTCTATGAAAACCACCGCAAATTGGTCTAAGTACTGCTTGAAGGTTCTATTCATCTGGTCCATAAAAGCTGTTAGCGTATTCGTTAAGTCAAAAGGCATGACTGTAAACTTATAGTGCCCATATCTGGTACGAAAGGCCGTCTTTGGGATGTCATCTTCCTTGATTCGTACGTGATGATATCCAGTCCTCAAATCGATCTTTGAGAACATACTTGCCCCCTTCAATTGATCAAACAAGTCTTCGATCCTTGGCAATGGGTATTTGTTCTTTATAGTCACCATGTTCAGTCCTCTATAGTCAATACACAACCTCATACTCCCATCTTTCTTTCGCACAAACAAAACTGGAGCTCCCCACGGCGAAACACTCGGTCTTACGTAGCCCTTGTTCAACAGCTCTTCAAGTTGGATTTTTAACTCCTTCAGTTCTATCGACAGCAAACTCAACTTCTCTAATAGGTGGCATACCAAGAATCTCTTTGGGAAAGACATCAGGATATTCTCTAACCACGAGTATTTGCTCAATCTTCTCCTCGAGAGTTAGGTCACGCACGTTGCACAAATAAGCTGGGTATCCCTTTATAAGGAGACTTTTAATAGTCATACCAGAGACTATCTGAATGGAAGGTTTGGGCAAAACACCTTTATAAGAAAGGTATTTCCCTTTTGGTGTCTTAAATGATATCTTCTGCTCCTTACAATCTAGCCTAGCTCTATATTTTCTAAGCCAATCCATTCCCAAAATAATGTCGAAATCAACCAAGTCAAATTGGACTAGGTTAACGGTAGGTCGAACTGGCTATACTATATGTTTTCATAAACATTCGGCTCCAAATGTAATGTTCGTTAAGAAGGTAAACATCAACAAAAGAAGATGAGAGCAAGAGACAACAAAATATAGCTCGGGAGTAGAAGGTACTGTAATAAAAGGGTAAGTGGTTCATAATGTTCTTGATTCCCTATGGTTTGAAGGCATTCGACCGGTTGCTCGATTTGCTCCGGCTCCATTGTTGAGGTTTCTAGTAGTGGCATATCGTCGGTTCCCTCAACAAAAGATAAGTCATTGTTCCTACCCCCTTAGTTATTGATCCATCTGGTTTTAGTTGTCCTCCGAGAGCGGATGCACCGATTAGCCTTGTGCCCCTTGCCAACATTGGAAAAAGTTATAAGTTCTCCGTTGCACTTCCTCCCAAGGTGTGGCTCCTTACCGCATCCTCATAAGGGTTTGATCTTGTTCCTTGAGCTTGGGTCTTAAGTTGATTCCCACCATAATTAAGAACTTCGGTCCTTGTGGTTGTTTGTAGTTGTTGTCCTTGTTATCATAACACGCTTCTTGTCTGTAGCTTGTTGAGGACTACTTCCAAACTTATTTCTCTTGTTCCTCTCCATGACTTCCTCTTCAGTTTGCAGGATATCAAAAATGTTCAAAGCTCGTTCGTAAGCTTCCTGGAAGGTCTTCAATGGTATACCTCCCAAGGACTTCTAAATTTTGAATGTCAGCCCTTTTTCATACTTTTGTGCCTTGTCCTTCTCCGTAGGAATGAGATTCAAAGCAAAACGTGAGAGTTAATGAACTTGTAAGTGTACTCCTGCACTGTCATCTTCCCTGTCATCCTAAACACTTGTCATAGTTGCCAATAACCAGTTTAGGGTTTATGATTGTTGCTACGGACGGAGATTTTTTTGCCGTAATCTCCCAAAATAACCAGTTAGAAAAGGATTTACGGTATAATGTAACTGGGTCGTTTCCCCGGAATTCGCGTCGGTTTAATTTGAGCGGACAAGAAAACAAAAACGGTAAAATCGGGGTTTTTGATTGAAAGAGATTGAAAACGGAAATATGCGAAACAAAATGAAATAACACAGTTAAACGAACGCGGAGGATTAAAGTTAACCCACGATTTCGGATTCACCCACTACCCTTCCTCGAACGAAGCAGTTATAGCGAACTCGTAATCGACTCTAGACAAACCGAAATCTGCACGCATTTGTCTAGAAATTCCCTCAAGCTGAACAATCGTTCAGAATTTGTTCGAATCGGTGGCGCACCTCGTACGATCGAACGAAATACTTTAACCCTTGATCGAACCGTCCTTGGGAAATATCGATTTGGGTTTTTAATCAAAAGCCCAATCAGACCAAAAATCAAATCGATTAAGGGATACGAAACGAGTTAGACGGTTCCGATTAGGCGTGAATCCTGCGGATAGTGGATGGGACCCTCATCATGGATCAATCTCAGAAATTTAGCCGAACATAATTAAGAAAGACGAAAAAGAGATGAAGAACGCGAAGAACACGAAGAACATTGCGAGAGAATTTGAAAACTACTATTTTGATCCCTCGAATTCTAAAAACGTGAATGAGAGTGTGTTTGTGGCTGCTGCCTCACTTAACCTAAAATGGCAAAACGAAATGGGGCTCCAATCCACAAGTCGGCCAGGAACGAAAATAAAATAAAATGGGCTTTAATTACAAAATTCGAGCCCAAAAATACATATGACTTCGGCTCCAAAATCAACCGCCCTCTTGTCCAAATTTGCTCTTCATGTCTTCATAACAATTGTAGCTCTCTGAATCATCTGAAATATGAGACAACAATGAGGCAAATCCGATGTCTGGTTCAAGAGTTATGGTAAAAATGGTGAAGCAATGTAAAACTGGAATTTATTATTAAATAATGGCTAAAATATAATAAAAGGCCCAAGGCCCAAATAAGTATAAAAGCCATTATTTATTAGCTAAAGAGTCCTAAATTATAAATCAAGAGACAAAAAGTAGTGTATGAAATATTCAATTATCAAATTCCCCCACACTTATCTTTTTGCACTCGAGCAAAATTCAAAGAAAAAGACCTAAAAGAGAAACTCTTCTTTTCTAACAATTGTTAACAATGCAAAAATTGAACAAGGGACACAAAGCTCCAAAAGATCAATCAATCAAGACCACAATCCCTTCATCTCAAATTACAATTCATGGTAATCTCAATTAATGATGCTAATCACATAAGATGGTCTCTCAAATGATGCGCTCAATCAATCAATCAATCAATCTCTCAAGTGTTTAAGGTAAATAAGTGTATCGCTCAAATTCTACTCAAGAAATTTGCTCTACCATAAGCTTGCTCAATTTCTACGTCTCCACTACTCATAACACATGCATGCACAAATCAAGAGAGCTTGTTATGAAAGGTTGTAATGGGGTTAGGGTGAAGGTAGGTAATAGTATGGAATGAGAGGTTAAGCACCAAGGAAATTAAAAGAGCACTAATTAACACAATCATTCTCTATGTAAGAAAATTTTTATTTTACTTATATATCTCCTTTCTTTCTATGTATTTTCTTTCTATATTTCTTCTCTTTTTTTCTTTTTTTTTTTTTTTTTTTTTGCTTTTCTTTCTTTTCTTTTGCTTTTCTTTTCTTTTTTTTTTTTTCTTTTGCTTTTCTTTCTTTCTTTCTTTCTTTTTCTTTATTTTTTTTTTTTTTTTGAGAAAAAAAAATGAAACTATACTATATACATAATCACAATGACAAAAGCAAACATCCCCCATACTTAAATTGTTGCACTCCGAGCAACCCCCACACTTAAACACAAAACCAAGGTGAAACCAATGCTCAATAAATTTTCAAGGTGCGAGAATAAAATGGTTTTTCGCTTAGGCTTGTAATGTAGCTTTGAAAAGAATGAGTCAAAAAGGCACAAAGGGCTAGCAAAGGAATCATAATGCAAGGGAAAGGCTATTTGGCCAAAGTGAGGAAAATAAAAGAAAGAAAACAAGCTTCCATCATACTTATGCACTTAAATGAAAAATGCGGTTTCAAAAAGAAAAGGAGCAAGTTCTAGAGAACACAAATCATGAGCGAGATGCACACATGAAAGAAAGAATGGCAAAAGATGAATTCCATTCATGCAGGCCCAAAACCTCACAAGGTCAATACCAACTTAGGCAATCAACAACATCAAATCAACTACCAAGACATGTAATCGAAGAGTCAAGAATGACAGAGACCAAGCAGAATGATCCATTAAAACCAAAATGTCCAAGTTCATAATATGGAGCAATCATAGAAAGAGAGCTGTATTTATTTCAAAAAGCAAATTAGAAAAAGGAAAACAAATAGAAGCAAGAGGGAGAAAGAAAGAAGAATACTCCCCAAGGGGTTTATGGAGGATAAGTGGCATCAATGAGGAGAATCTCGCTTCCTCGAGGTACTGCTTTGGGATCCCTCATGAAATGGCTTGAGGCGATGCCCATTAACCTTAAAGGTTCGTCCCGTGGGTGGATCACATAGCTCACGGCACCAAATGGAAAAATGTTAGTGATCTCAAAGGGCCATCCCATTTAGATCGAAGCTTACCGAGGCATAAACTTCAAGCGGGAGTTAAACGGAAGAACTTTCGGCCCACGAGAAAATTCTTTCCTCGAATATGCTTATCATGGAATGCCTTAGTCTTTTCCTTGTACAACCGCGAGCTTTCATAGGCATCCAATCTAAGCTCATCCAACTCTTGCAATTGTAGCTTCCGCTCCATCCCAGGACTTGGCCAAATCCATGTTACCTTTGTTTAATGGCCCAATAGGCTTGATGCTCCAACTCAATAGGAAGATGACATGCCTTACCAAAGACAAGCCGATAAGGAGACATCCCAATCGGAGTCTTGTAGGCGGTGCGATATGCCCACAAAGCATCCTCTAATCGCTTACTCCAATCTTTCGGGTAGAGTTAACGGTCTTGAAGGATTTGCTTAATCTTTCTATTTGAGACTTCGGCTTGACCGTTGGTTTGAGGATGGTATCTTGTGGAGACCTTGTGAAGCACTCCATACTTGCATAACAAGGCACCCATGCTTCGGTTGCAAAAATGGGAGCCTTGGTCAGCGATAATAGCTCTAGGAATGCCAAACTGCGAGAAAATGTTAGACCTAACAAAATCCACCACCTGAGAAGAATCATTAGTCGAGTGGCTTTCGCCTCAACCCATTTCGAGACATAATCAGCGACCCCGGCAATATGTAAGTATAACCATATGAAGGGAAATGGACCCATAAAATCAATACCCCAAACATCAAAGATCTCACAAAACAATATAGGGTCGGGGCATCTCATGCCTACGGGAAATACTCCCCGCCCTCGACGGTTATCACATGACTTACAAAAGAGATGGGAATCATGAAACAAGGAAGGCCAAAATAATCCTTTGTCTAACACTTTCCTAGCAGTTCTTTGGGGTCCAAAGTGACCACCCACAGCGGGAAGCATGAGCAAAATGCAATATAGAGTGAAACTCATGATCAGGCACACATCTCCTAACTACTTGGTCACTACAAAATTTCCACGAGATAAGGGTCATCCCAAACATAATATTTAGACTCACTCTTTAATTTAAGGGTTTGGGCCCTAGTGGAATCTATAGGCAAAACACCGGCTACCAAGTAGTTAACTAGATCAGCATACCATGGAAGCTTACCTTGCCGTTGTAGAATTTGCTCATCGAGGAAATCATCCGAATAGAAGAGGGGTGAGAGGAGAATGAGTGATGCGACTCAAGTGGTCGGCTACCAGTTTTGTGCTCCACTGTCTCGAATCTCAACATCGAACTCTTGGAGCAATAACATCCACCGGATGAGTCGTGGCTTAGCATCTGTCTTTTTCAAAAGAAACTTCAAAGCGGCATGGTCGAGAAAACAATTACTCTACTTGCTAGCGAGATATGACCTAAACTTATCAAAGGCAAATACAATAGCCAACAACTCTTTCTCGGTAGTGGTGTAATTAGACTCGGCGGTATCCAAAGTCTTGGAGGCATATGCAATCACATGAGATGCTCTATCAACTCGTGCCAAGATAGCACCAACCGCATAGTTGGAAGCATCACACATCAACTCAAAGGGGAGGCACCAATCGGGGCTTGGATCATGGGGGCATAGTCGGGCAACGCTTCAAATGATCGAAGGCCGCCTTGCAAGCATCATCAAATACAAAGTCGGTGTCCTTATGCGAAGGTTGGACAAGGGTCGGGCAGTCTTGCTGAAATCCGAATGAAACGCGATAGAAACTGCGCATGACCAAGAAAAGAAGCGAACTTCCCATAGATGCGGGGTAAGGCAAAGCAAGTAATTACATCTATCTTAGCGGGATCTACCTCAATCCCTTTCCTAGACACTATGTGTCCCAAGACTATACCCGACTCAACCATAAAGTGACACTTCTCATAATTCAAGCACAAGATTAGACTCAATACACCTATGCAAAACTCTAGACAAATTAGCCAAGCATGCATCAAAATCAGACCCATATACGGTGAAATCATCCATAAAAACCTCCATGCGGTCCTCTAGAAACTCGGAGAAAATGCTTACCATACAACGGCCCGAAAGGTGCCGGTGCGTTGCAAAGGCCAAAAGGCATCCTTCGATAGGCATATGTTCCAAAGGGGCATGTGAAGGTCGTCTTCTCTTGATCCTCGGGAGCAATATGGATCGGAAGTATCCGGAGTAGCCATCCAAGAAGCGTAATGGGACTTTCCAGCCAATCGCTCAACATCGATCAATGAAAGGTAGAGGGTAATGATCCTTGCGAGTGGCTTGGTTGAGTCTCCTATAGTCAATGCAAACTCTCCAACTATTACGAACTCGAGTAGGAATGAGCTCATTCTTCCGATTGGCTACCACGGTGACTCGGAGTTTCTTAGGAACCCCTGGACCAGGCTAACCCATTGGCTATCGAAATGGGATAGATGATACCGGCTTGAAGCTTAGTGACCTCTTTCTTCACCACATCAAGGATAAGAGGATTAAGGCGTCTACGGGGTTGCCTCGCAAGCTTAGAGTCCTCTTCCAACGGGAATTCGATGCATACATAGAAGGGCTAATGCCAACGATGTCGGCTAATGTCCACCCAATGGCTTTCTTGTTCGCCCTCAATAAGCTTAGCGGCTTCTCTTCTTGGTCGGGAAGAAGATTATTTGCCACAATGACGGCAAGCTGTTCATCCACCTCGAAATGCATACTTCGGGTGATGCGGAAGGGATTTCAACTCAAGCTTGGGTGGTTGCTCGGTGGAGGGAAGAAGCTTGGGTGGTTGTTGCAACAACTCGATGTCATCACACCGGAAATGCCAGGAAACCACATTCAAAAAAACGGAAGGAGGACCTTTGTGTCTATACAGCTCAATGTTAACATCAGAATCAAGCTCATCAAAATCAGAGTTAAGCTCATCAAAATCAGAATCAGGATGCACATTAGGATCAGGGTGAAGCTCAAACTCAGAATCAATATCAGAATCCACATGTAATGTAGAATCATCAAGCAAGTCAGAATCACCAAATAATGCAGCATTAAGCAAATCAGTGCAAACAGAGCACCATTCATTATCAGCACATGCACAAATGGGAGAATCACTCTCAGATGCAAAATCAGGATAATCAGCACACCAATCAGCAATAACATCATCCACGGCATCATCAATCACATCAACGCGAGAAAACAGAATGTTCTTCCTAGGATGTCTCATGGCATCAAAAATATTGAAATTCACGAGATATATCACCAAACTCCATGGAAAGAGTACCGGAATGCACATCTATCTTAGTCCTAGCATTGTTTTCATGAAAGGCCTCCCTAGAATGATAGGTGATCTACTCGGGAGACTCATCCTCCATATCTAAGATGTAAAAATCAGCGGGAAATATCGGTTCATTAACCTTGACTAATACATCCTCAACTAAACCGGAAGGATGAACATTACTCCTATTAGCTAGGTGAACAACAACACCGAGTAGGACGTAAAGGACCAAGACCAAGAGATTTATAAATAGATACGGGCATGACATTAATAGAAGCACCTAAATCTAGCATGCAATCATCAAATCTATAGTTACCAAAACGGCAAGGGATAGAAAACGTCCCCGGATCCTTGCACTTGTGAGGCATCGTAGTTTGGATGAGTCTTGATACATTCTCGGTTCAAACTCACTCGTTCACTCCCCTTGATCGCCTCTTATTGGTGCACAACTCCTTGGAAACTTGGCATATTTAGGAATTTGTTTGATTGCATCTAAGAGAGGAATGTTGATCTCTACTCTTACGAATGTCTCAAGTATATCCTTCTCTTGTGCTTTTTACGCCAACTTCTTGGATTGAAGCTTGCTCTACGAGGGAAAGGAAAAGGAATGGGGATGTCTTCCTCTTCACTTTGCTGCTTTTGCCTCTTTATTTTTAGAGTCAATCTTCACATTTTCGACTCTCTTTCGATGTGGAAGTCACATCTGCAGTTGGTTTAGGTTCCTCCGATTGCTTGCCGAACGAAGGGAGATAGCACTCACATTCCCCTTAGGATTAGGAATTGTTTGTGAAGGAAGAGTGTTGGATCCCGAGGTTGAAGGCGGTTCAATGAGGTTGCCAACTGCCCAATCTGTGTTTGAATGGAAGTGTCGGTTCTTTGTTGGAACTGCATATTGGTCAGTGACAAATTGCTTCATCATATCCTCAAGGAGGAACCACCACTACCACTACTACTAGCTGTTGTTGTGTTGCTGTGGAGGTGCACATATGGCTGGTCGAGGAGGTGGTGCTAGCAAAGGCAAAGGAGGTGCAGATTCTTGTTGGAAATTCGTGGTCTATCTTTGTCTCGTTGGTAATTCCCGAATTTTGCTGATATTGGTTACTACGGTTCGATTTCCGGTTCCAACGGAAATTGGGGTGATTTCTCCAACCGGGATTGTAGGTGTTGGAGAAGGCATTATCCCGTTGGTATTGTGGCTTTCTGGAAAAGCTCTGAAGCTACCGATTGGTCTTGATAAGCGGGATCATGCAAGGTAGGGCAAGAGTCGGTAGAATGGTAAGGGTCGAACAGAACCCACATGAGTACCCAATCGAAGAGGAGAAGATTGTATGCGTATCACACGCTTAACCTGCCTCACCGGAGAGGTCGGATCATCAAGTCTATTCTCTAATCTCTCGAGAATCATCGGATTTGGAGGTGTTTGAACATGGTAAACGGAGTACTATTGGCCCTAGTGCCAAATTGCGAGAGTTAGCCGCCATCTCGGATAACAATTCTCGGGCATCTTCGGGTGTCTTGTTACGTAGAGCCCCACCACTAGAAGCATCCACCAAACCTTTGTCTTGGTAGCGGACCATCATAGAAATGGGTAATCAAGTCTTTCTCGGAGATCGGGTGGTGTGGACAGCTTGCACATAACCTTTTGAACCTCTCCCGGTACTCATACAAAGTCTCCCCATTGACTTGCTTAATGTTGGCAATTTCCTTCTTGATCGCAGTTGCTCTCGAAGAAGGGAAATATTTCTCCATAAATAACCTCACGAACCTCATTGACTCCCGATAGATGAAGGTGAAGGTACAACAACCAATCTTTGGCTCCACCTTCCAATGAGAAAGGAAAAGCCCTCGGCTTGATTTGATCTTCATCAATGGCATACGGTTTCATTGTCTTGCATACTAGATGGAACTCCTTCAAATGCTTAATGGCACACTCACTGCAAGACCATGAAACTTAGGCAGCAAATGTATTAGACAGATTTAAGCTCAAAGTTAGCTTAGCAAGGCGAGGATATTGAATGCACAAAGGTTGATAATTAACATCGAGGTTCATTCAATTCCTTTAAAGTAAGATGATTTTCTTGTTCTTCCGCCATAATTTCGAGTTACGAAAATTGCTACTAGAATCAAGTGAAAACAACAAGACTATCGAAGCACAATCGGAAAGATCAACGGTATGGACACAATCGAATGGCCACTATCGACTCAAGTTCAATGTCCAATTCGGTATTAATCCACGACTTAACCTAACAACTCTTCTAGGAGTGAGAATGGTTCTTTCTATTTCGGGATCAAATGGCAACAAGTCTTCGGATTTATAGTGCTCCCGTACTCATGCAGCAACATAAACACAAGGCAGAATTCGCAGAAAATCAGAATTACGAAAATGCCACCAGCCAATCAGAATTACAAAAATGCCACTAGCCAATCAGAATTACGAAAATGCCACTAAAAGTGGTAAAAAGTAGAAAAACACTAAGACACACAAAAGCAAACACAAAAACAAAGAAACTATGGTAGAAATTGACCTAAACAAGTCCAGAAACACTATCAAATGATTTTTAAAATTTTGGAACTTGGACGGGCAACTCCTAGACCATTGGGGAACCCAAAAATGGAATAAAAAAACTTCAAAAATTGAAAAAGTGGTCTAAACGATGGAATTTGGCAAAACGATGGAACTCAATACAAGTATCTCTTTTAGGACTCGAACTTGAGACCCAAAAAGATCTAACGGGGTCTTACACCACGAGAGTTGACTTTATATTGGTAAACATAGTATTTTTAAGGGTTAAGGTGCAGATTGGCCAACGAACTATTACCCGAGGAGTATTTGGCACAAAAATTAATTGAGGGTATCTTAATTATCAATCAACAATAATTAAAAAGTGAAAATAAGTACCAAATAAAAATTAAAGAAAAAAGGTAAAGGTGCAAAAATACACATGTGTTTTACCCTCGGGAGCGCCCAGCATCATATACTTTTTTTGGGTGCAAAAATACACATGTGATTAGAATTTAGGAGCAAAAGTCACACCACTGTTAAAATCTAACCGAACGGTGTTAATTTTGGGGTTGGGCCCACACTATTTTTATGAAAATACCAAAATGCCCCTAATTAAATTTAAAAAAAAAAACCCAGCTCTCAAATTCCCTCATATTTTGCATATCCACCATCACTAACTCATTAAAGTGGGGCTCTCTCAGTTTCTTCATCAATTTCATATATCGATCGATTGAATATTCAACCTCCAATATTATTATCTCCATCAAAATTCAATACTCATCTGGTCCCTCCCCACCGTCTTCCCCTCATCAAAATTTAATCTTTTATTTTCATTTTCTCACCAACACACGTTTTCTCTCCCTGCCAATTCCAACTTCCATGTCCGTTGACGTCTACCTCCTCCATGATCTCCCCAAACCCCGACTTTCCTCCAACAATCCTACCGTCAAAAGTGGGCTTCTCGATCTCCATCACTCCGATCGCGTTGACACACCGCGGAGGTTGTAGCGGACTTACCAAACTTCGACGTCAAAGGAGAAAAGAATTCCTAGGCGTGTTTCCTACAAGAGGAAGCTCCTGGAGGAGTTTCAGCTGTTTGAGAAGGTGAATGAGGATGAGATCAATGGATTCTTCCAATCGAATTTTCAGAAAAGGAGCGAACGTTTAACCTGATATTTTCTTATAAATTAGTCACATCTCTCGGAAATTTATTGGAAAAAGTGATTTAGATGCATATTTTCACTAATCTATTAAATTTAATTATCTTGAATAAAATATAAAAGACACACAAGAACTCCATCAACACAAGCATTTCCACCATTGCAACTCTTAGTGAAAGTCCAACGAGAATGATGAAGAAGCAATACTACTTTGCAAAAGTTGGGTTTCTTTTTTTAAATCAAGGGAATTTTGGTATTTTCATAAAAACAGTGTGGGTCCCACCCCAAAATTAACACCGTTAAGTTAGATTTTAACAGCGGTGTGACTTTTGCTCCTAAATTGTAACCACGTGTGTATTTTTGCACCCAAAAAAACATATGGTGTTGGGTGCTCCTGAGGGTAAAACACATGTGTATTTTTGCACATTTACCCAAAAAAACAACTATCACAATTACGTTAAACTATAAGGCACTGGCGGAGGACGGTGGCGGAGACGCTGGAGAAAAGAGCGGTCATGCCTTCTTGTTAGATAAGACAAACATCAACAGAGATGGGACCCATGCCGAGACGCCATGGCGGCGGCTCGCTACCTATGGCATCGGAGGACGAAATCGGGGTGCAAGGCGTTTGCTGGTCGGAAGTTGTGGATTGCTGGATTTGGTTTCAGTACGTGATTCTCGCCCTGAAGCTGCATACGGACCTTGATGAGTTCAAGAGGGTGAGTAGAACACCCAGTAACAATGGAAGCTTTGGAGACGCCAACATCGCTGACACTATGATAGTCAATGGAAGACAAAAACGAGAGGGAGACACCAAGACGGTGACGAGGTAGTTTAATGGCATTGTGTTTTTTCACTTTTTGTGTTTTTTTTCACTTTTTAATTGTTGATTGATAATTAAGGTACCCTCAATTAATTTTTGAGCCAGATGCTCCTCGGGTAATAGTTTGTTGGCCAATCTGCACCTTAACCCTATTTTTAATAGTCAGAAAAAGTCTAAATATTAATTGAAATTAGAGATTTACATGCTACTACCATATGATTGAAGAATAAAAAGAACAAGAAGAAAAGTTTTCAGTACATTTATTTTTATATAACTGTTGGATTATAACTAATCCACTCTTGATGGATTAGAGCACAAACTCAAAAGAATAAGAGAAAGTATGAGTGAAACCATGTAAAGCACCCATTTTGTTTAGATTATAGGAGTATTAAAACTGGACAATTAGTACTTTTTGTGTGCATATGATAACTCCCCGATTGCCAATGAGAAGTGGCATAGTTGGCCAAGGCGTTGACCTTCACCGCAAAAAAGGAGGAGGTTCGATACTCGTGTCGATGTGAAGGGCTTGTTGGTGGACAATCTATACGTACCTCTGTAAGCGGTTTTTGAACCTGGAGGTGTACCCTAGCCCCAGTGGTGTTACCGGTGTCTACCCCCACCTAAATGTTTTTATAACAAAAGAAAAAAAGATTACCCCGATCTCTTTCTTCCTCTTTTCTTATTTTCTCCTCCATTTGCGTGTGTATTTGTTGCATGTATAATTGAGTCTGACCGTGATTTCGTTTATGTAGGTAGTTCATATTATTACGATTGATTCTAGGTATGCTTGAATCTCTACAATAACAATGACAATCATAAGTTTGGGTGGATCAACCATATATGTTTTTAGACCTCCTAATGTACAAATGCTAGAGAATGGGAGTTCAAAGGATCCACTTCTTGTGGGTTTGCAAAATATTATTATTTCACCCTCATTGTTCATTTTCCAAATGAAGGCTCTAATGTCGAGCAAGAGAAGCAATCTAAGATATGACAACCCCTTTATCTTTAAGAAGACAAAATAATTGTAAATTTAGTATATTTTTCGAGAATATACTTATCAAAGTAACATATTAACAAAAATTGTCAGTGTTAGAACTTGCATTTTAGTATTTCTCACTTTTAAAAATATTGTTACTATAGTTATTATTATTTGTGGACTTGAATTTCAGTTCGGGTTGCTACATGTCTTGTATTTCCTACCGACTAGAAACTGACTTCAAGCAATTCTTCAAGAACTGTAGTTGTGTTGTTGGTTTGACTAAAATTAATGTTCATGAAAACCTACATATTCCACAAAACTAGAAACCTATTTTTGGGTCAATTACCTCGTTTCTATTACAATTAGAGTAGTTCAAATTTAATAGTTTGAATCAAATTCACTAATGGGATAAGGTTCTGCTGCTGGGCGTTGTTGAATCAATTTGACTTGAGCTACAATTATAATTTTAATGGATTAATATTATTGTTAATCTTTATAGTTTCATAAAAATTTTGTCCTTGTAGTTTTAAATCATTAGCTTTGATCCCTATTGTTAGCTCCCAATGTTTTGATGATAACAAGATTTGAAAGATTTTAAGGTTTTTAAATCAGGGTTAAATAAATGAATTGATGGATACTCGAGTTTTATGAAGTAGTACTCGAGAGAATATTTGATCTAATCTCTCTGATTAAGTGTTTCAAGTAACAGTACTCGAGAATGAGTAAAGTATTCTCGAGTATTCTTTGACAGATCGCTATCGCAGAGCATCTTCTGATGTAATTCTCGAGTATGGGTTCTTGGTTCTCGAGTATATGGTTTGATCACTAACATTATTCTTCTTCTCTCAGAACAATTCTTGAGTATAAGGAAAGTATGGTACTCGAGAACAGGTAAGTTGATTCTCGAGTATGTTTAGTCTGATATGCCAAATGCTCTCAAGTCGTGGTAATCTCGAGTATTAATAATTTGGTTCTTGAGTATGGTACTCGAGAATAGGTAAGATGATTCCCGAGCATGTTTAATTCCTCATCATAAAGAGCTCTCGAATCATGGTATTCTCAAGTACTGATAATTTGGCTCTCGAGTATTGTTGAGCGATGTCATCTGTAAAGCCTTCTTACTAAGGCTTACTTGAGAATGATATAAGTGATACTTGAGTATATCCTCTTAGCATCTTTATCTTTTTCACAGTATCGCTAATCGATGTCTTAAAATATCTGGGTTATTATTTATTCTCTTTTAATCCTACCCAAACGTATCTATATCATAACTAATCACCTTTTTGAATGGGTTTCAGTTGATTAAGCTTATTTAAATTGAGTTTTGCCGAAAAGCAATCCTACGTGTCAGTAGCATTAAATATGTCTCAGAAACAGAGCCAACAATCGGAACTAAACCTCATGGCAAACGAAAACATTCCTTTGAGGCATACTTATTCCAGCTATCATTCTGAGTCACCCTCTGCACATGTACAATCGACGGCAAATGCATTTAATGAAGCAACGGTCAAATATGCTCAACGGAAATCAACTGTGCCTAACGGAATTACGAAAAGACTCAATTAGAATTAAGGCTACTTACTCCTCTCTGTTATGCTCTGTTTTAGTTTGTCAGTTTCAGAGTATTTTCAAAGAAAATTTTATATCCCCAATTCACCCCCTCTTGGTGATATTCCGTCCTTCACCTATAGTTTCATAAGGAGTTGGTATGGGTTTAAATATAGGGACAAAAACTAAAACTTATTAAGAGTATAGGGACATCGTTAAACTCAAATCAAATCTTTATGAAACTATAAGAATTAAGGCTACATGAACCAAAGCTGTCACACCCTCTCCAATATACGTCATACAGCGGAATAAAAGCGTGTAATATCGTTTGGGCATAGAATATAGATATAATAATCTAACCTGGATATGTATAACTAAAAAACAATGTCCCTTAGGATCATATTAGGATTTACAATTATCCAAAATAAAATTCCATTACTGTCCGAAATCTCTCATCCAACAAAATAATATAATACAATTCTATTATAAATAACTACTCCAGATTCACCAGCAACCTTCAGCTATGCTCCATGTCCACCAACTTGCCCCGAGAGCCCTGTTCTCCACTATGGCCCCTTCCTGAATTTTGGCATGTCTAGGATTCAAGTTGAATTCCAGAGTAACATGTTAACCTCATATTCAAAGTATATTTAATATATGTTAGTCTACCATAATTATGAAAATAAACAGTACGGCATTCAGCATATATCACATGCAGTCACATAATGCACACAGTGTTGACTGCAGAGCACAGCATACAGCAAGGCTCCAATCCACAGTGTTGGGAAAAACAACAATTGGGCCTCAAACCCAGAATAAATGCATGTCCTAGATATGATCACAACCATGGTACAAACATGTGTACACAAATATACAAAGCATATGAGATAAAAGTTATTACATGTTGGCTCAATAGTAAAATAGCGTTCAGGTTCTTTGTTGGGCCTTGGGCTTTTGTAATTTCCTATAATAATGAAAAATATGCATTATTTTAGCCAACATAATAGGAGGTCTTAATTATCAAATAAGACTTATTATTTTTTTGCTCAGAACAAGAACATATATTGATACTAATAATAAGAGTTACATCAAAAGATTACATAACAAACTAAACATACTAAACGAACACAAACTAGAATAAGCGAGACTAACACATACATCAACACCAATCCAAATGTACGGAAAGCAAGTCACCATAAAACAAATAGGAGTAAAAGTCACATCCAAGACTTCATCAGCTTTCTGGCCATCCACGGTTAGAAAGGACAAGAAAGAAAGTGCTGGTTGCAAAAACCCACCCGATCGGGCACACCTCCTTATAAGAAAAGCTACACATAGGTCAGCTACATAATCCCCCCTACTTGGGGTACCGGACAGAGAACACCCAACCGCAGACAAAAAAAGACAAGTGAAGCCTTGAAGAATACTCTTGCTCATCCATTGAAGCAAATTTGGCGACATAAACCACCCACCGAACAGATTTTGGCAAACAAAAGTGAAATAGATTCGTCCCCATCGAACAATCCTAGCAATGGTCTTCCTATAGATAAAGCACAAAATAGCAGCCACCATTGATAAAACCCTTCCCCCAAAAGCACAAATCCAATCCACAACGAAGAACACCACCATAATTACCCAAATCCACAACATCAGAAGACACACACAAACATAGCTAGCCGAAATCCACACCATCAGAAAACATAGATAAACATAAAGCAATAAAATCAAAAGGAAAATAGAAGCACCCCTCCGCCGAAACCACCAACGTGCCAGAGACCGCCGACGAGCAGGAGACCACCGTCGAGCTAGGGGCTACCGCCGAGCAACAGCCGACAAGCCAGAGACCACCATCGAAGGAGACGTTGAAGCAAAAACTCCCACCATCAGAGACGAGGGAGGACCACCGTTGCAGCCGGAGAAACGAGGGCCGCCGGAGTTGGGAAGGCATTGAGAACGGACACCGAGAGGAGAGCCGGCGCCGGAGAAGAAGGACCGCCACCGCTCTATATCTCCGTTCCGACCTAAGACCAGCCACGCACCGGACTCATCGAGGGCCGATCGCACTTTGGTCGCCCTTGTGGAACAAGAGGAGGCTCGCCGCGGCATATTTGCCGCCCGGCGAGGCGAAGCTCGAAGAAGTGACGGCTTAGGGTTTGGTGCGAGAGAGAGAGAGAGGACGGGTCGGGGGCTTTTGTAAAAGATTGATTTTACAAGTCACCTAAAAGCATAACTCTCTCACAATAAGACTTATTATAACTCTTAGATCACCAAACTTTGAAAATTCATATTTAATTGTATAAATATCAAAAGTAGATGGTTCCAAAGGCTATGTGACCCTTGATATGTCTTGTTTCACATACAAATAACACCAGCAGCTAGAAAAATTTGTACAGTCCCAAAATAATCATACTATCCAGATTAAAGTTCTAGAGTTATGGTTTAACTTCAAAAATTAATATCTCTACATACAGAACTCAAAATTAATCCCATGACCTATCAAATTAAATCTCCAAATGTTTACTTTAATACCGTAAAATTTCATAACCTTTGCACACCGTTTACATATTTAGAAGTATGTCACAAGTTGTCTTCCTTATACAATTTTGACAGTTTTGACATTTTATGTACTTTATGTCTAATGTTTCCAAAAATCATTTCCCATCTTCATACCACACTAGTTTCTTTCCTAAACATGTTGGAAACATCAAAACACATAAAATACCATTGTTTCCTTATGTTTTGATTCAGGCCAAAACTTGTCTTTAAAAAGAACTTAAATAATCTTTCAAACTAGCTTCACAAATTTCATGATTTTGGCCTTGATTTACCTTCTAACTCATTGTTTAAACTTAATTAATACACTTCCTAATCTATTTTTATAAACTTGAGCGGAACCTTCCTTTAGAGTTTATATTTTCCAAACATAAAGAAATCAATTTCCAAGGTCAAGTACGTACCATCACAAACATAAGAAGATTGGAAATCCACTTGGCTTGTCTTTGAATTTCTGGCAATCTTTTTCTTCTTCCCTTGGTCTTTGAAGTTTTAGCCTTAACTCAAGAAATACCATGCAAAAGAGTTTATTAAGTACTAAAGGCTTGCATGGGACTATAACAAGAAGAGTGGCAAGATATAGCATGCAACTTACCCTAGTACTTTGGCCTTTTCCTTCCCTCTTCCTTCCTTGTGTATTTCGGCCAACACCTCCTCTTTGTGCTCCCTTGATTATTGCATGACTCCATGCATGGAAAGAAGGGTGAGAGGTGATTTATAATTGGTTGGGAACTACTTTAAGGGTCCCCTTATTGTCTTGACCAAAATACCCTTACACTCTCTCTTCTTTTATTCCACATGTGATCATCATAACATGTGTTTTTTGAACTTTCTCCTTCCATTTTGGCTTGGCCGAGTATATGTATGGGCTTGGGCTTCTTGTGTTGCCTCACATAAGACAAAACTTGAAGGAAATCCATTCTCTCTCATTGCCCTTCTTGTTGGCCGAAACTAACATAAAATAAAAGGCTTATGCTTGACTATTTGGTTCATGTTCACATTTCTCCTTTATTTGGTCTTGTCTTAGACAAATGGAAAGCTTTATGGATTGTCTCTTTCATAAGTCAAACTCATTAAATTCCTCCTACTTCCTTCTCTTTCATGGTTGGCCAAAATATGGCCCTAAACCATGATTCATCCATTACACTTCTTTCTCTTGATCATTTAACTCAGGGATATTTCATGTGAATATGTGATCTTTTGCTTTCTCTCTTGTCCTCGTAGTGTCCAAAATTTATGGTCTATTAATGAAGCATATGTGTCATCATCCTCATCTTTAATTTCTATGTTTAGGTGTCCCCTTTGATGTCATCTTTCTCCCCTATGAGGACAAGTGGCAAAAGAGGATTAATTATGTTGTCTTTATTTACAACATGTGTTAAATACCAAGCTTTGTGAATTTTCCTTCTTCTTCTCTCTTTGGAGGACATATAGGTCCTTGTAGATGGCTTTTAATTCCTTTCCTGACTTAGTTTATGATAATTGACAAGAACCTAGGACAAAGGGAATCAAATTGTCTTGACTTTCATGTTGACATATGGCATGTTTTTGCATCAAGTTCATTTATCCTCCTCTCATCACCTTGTTGGCCGAAATATATATATATATATATATATATATATATATATATATATAAAGTCCATTATTTGCTTTCAAGACTTATCATTTTCCCTGCCTTACACTTGGCGCAATTCAAAATCATGAACTTATAACCTATATAATTCATCTTTTGACTTATAATGATATCTTAATTTCTTGCTTTTCCTCCTTGATTGGGACAACTTGGAGGTTTCTTTAAGAAGCACTTGAATTATCTTTTCATATCAATTTCTTAACATGACATATGGCACTCTAAGATGCAAAACGAAATTTAGAACCTGCACTTTAACTTTAGTATGCCATAAATATCAAATTCATGTGACTTCCCTTTCTCTTCTTGTTGGATCAAAATGGTCCTAAGGAAAGGTTCACAAATTGACTTATATTATCCTTGGATGCATGTCAATTCCTTTCATTCATTTTACCATTTATTAACAAAATTTCAATAGGACAAATATCCTATTCCTTCTTGCCATTCATACTCTTACTCGAAAATTAAACTAAGGAGAATAACTCCCATATGACATTTTAACCATTTAAATATTGTCCCATTAATCAATTTCCACTAGCCGTATATATTGCTGGAAAAAATTTAGTACATTGAAAAGTAGGTTCTTACAATCCACCAATAAAATTTCCATTTGGCTCCCTCTTCTTTCTCTACCTCATTGGCTGAAATTATAGCCTCATTGGGAGTCTCCAATATTGTCTTTTATTATTTTTTGACATATTCTCATTTGTCAAATAATTAATTCATCTATTGACTGATTTCCACATGTCAATTTCCCTTGATAACATTTGTCATACTTCCTGAATTAAGATGATATTAAGCTTAATCATCTGCCTATTACAGGTTTATCCTCAAATCTCTATATCCAAAATTCAAGATATTATAAAAGCTAAGGTCCAGTTAAACAAGGATTAACAATAGTATTAACTCCAATTTTAATAAAACTCAAGCAATTTTGATTTCGTTAAAATAGGGGTTTAGAAGACATTAATTAATTATGCATGCTCTAAATAAGTAAGATGCCAATCCGATTCCAAAGTTAGTAATAACAGTTTTTACTTCATAGCAAAGAAAATATGAGAACATATTATAAAGGGGAAAATATGCTCCAATAATTATGCATACAAACAAACAGAAAATTATTTCCATTTTCTTTTAAGAAGCAAACCGACATGCCAAACTCACGGAATTGCAAAGACCAAAAACCTCAATTTTTCTCATCAACAATCACTTGCACTTTACCCTTGAAAGTGCTGAGAGGATTAAAATCCTCTAACTGGATTTAGAAATCTATACCGCTGTATCGAAAATCTTGAGGACCATCACACTTAAGATGGCCTCAGAGATACAAAGTTTCAATCCAGAATTGGCAGAAAATGGCATATAAGATCAATTACAAAAACCTGTTAGGTCACCTAATACACTCAGACTAAAATCTCTATCTTGTAAGAAGTTTGTATGAAGGCAAATCTTCCAGCCGTGTGATATCTTCAAGGAGAAGTTCCTTCTCCAGCTGATGACGTGTCGCTTTCATCACTCTCTGTTCAAAACATAAAATAAAATAGCCGTAGTCACTAAGAACCAAAATATGGAAATCTAGGTCAGCTGCCAAGAAGAAAATCATGTGTTTCTATAAACCAACCTTGGTTCAAACAATCACTATGGTTATTTCTCCATGATTGTTAGGACCACAAAAGTTGACATAAAAGTATAAAGGCCTACACAAAAATCTTTTCCCTTCATTTGCAAGAGTTATTACCCTCAGGATTAAGGTTTACACCTCACTGTATTTTTCAAAGTTGATTTTAGTTTTGCTTTCCACACATCATTACCAAGACAAACCTCAAAATTACTTTTAACCATTTATCTCCCTTGAGATTCTCAAAAATCTACACGTGCATAACTCCCAGTTTCAATTTATATTAAACTCTCTCCCTAATTAACACCAAAATTGTTAGCCAAGCATATATTCTTTTTTTTTTTTTTTTTTTGGCCAGCAGCCAAGCATATATTCTGCTGTCATAAAAATGTACTTAAAGAAAAACAGAACCCAATAGCCTAATCAAATATCAATGCAGCACAAGTAACCAAAAAGCGAAGCTAGCGTTCATAAAAGCTAAAGGGATGTTAGTATAAAATTGTTGAAACTACAACCGCAAAAGGAAAAGTAAATGCAATTTATGCAAAATTTTAAATTCACATTCCATTTTGGATTTTCCTGTTTCTACCAGAAGCATTCAGACCAGAGAACACTTACGTTAAAATCCATGTATGATGCTCGCATGGTAAGCCATTGATGATCCATCATCTTAAAAGTTATGCAATAGAGTATATCAAAAGCCGATTCATTTTCTGTCAGATGATAATGAATGAATTTAGTTATTTTAAACAGCAAGCTAAGATGTAATACCAAAAAGAGGATTCGGACATTGAAGTGAAAAGTTACATAAAATATTTTTTCTTGTTCTGGCTAAGTGCTGTATCCACCACATTGCACGTTTGGAAGTCCCATAATGTATTACCGTTTAGATATTAGTATTCAAATCCTACCCCTTTTCTCCCAACATAGAAGAGGGACGAAAATAACCAGGTGAAAAAAAAAAAAAAAAAAAAACACACATAATATAGGCTACCTGCAAGAAGTCTTAGAAAAGTTGCTCCAACCAGTGTCCGTGGCTTGACTGTAAAGCCAAAGCATATTGTTAACAATTAATATCATAAGCTGAATTCAGTTCTTGAACGAAACAAAATTGAAATCAATTCATTGCTTTGCAAATACATCATCAACCATACATCAGCCTGCATAAAAAGAAGTGTGGCAAGACTTTTTTAAGAAAAATTTTGGGTTACATCATAGAGATTCGAGCTATTGACTAATACCTATATCTCATTCCACCCTTGCTACTTGAGATTGCCCCAAATGTCTTGCGTGACAAGACATTTGTTATGTGCAAATTTTCAATAACAAAATCAATCCACTGCAAAATGGAATTCTCTCCATTGAGTAGATCTAGCACCTTAAATTACTATATATGGCACTACCAGTTATGCAGATGATTGTTACAACCACTTGCTACATATGGAACTGCAGGTCAAAATCGGCTATTGAAGAAAAGACAAGTGATTTACAGTACCATGGTCAAATTGCAGAATAACCTGGTGAATTAAAATGTTTATTGATTAAATATACTAAATGTTCATGATATGATCTTTTTAAAAAAAAAAATAAATGTCTATTTATTTCACGACATGATCCTTTAGGATGACTAAATTGATGAATTTTATGAATTTATCATTCATAAGATACGTGTGTGTGTGTGCACGCGCGTTTCATCTCTAACATTATATGATAATATTATATCATAAAATTTATTTATCCTTTAGAAAAATCTTGTCTAATAATCTAAAGGTATGAAATTTAAATAAATGAAATTGATTCTATCCAATAATATATATTTTTTAGTAGTTGACCACATGCTTAATCCTCCAGTTTGATCTGGTTTTGATCAGTTTGATCCTTTCAGTGGCACCGTTTATAGTCTATGACTGGATTAGGCAGTAGGTTAGCTTTCAGGTAAAAAAGGCAGGTTAGGTCTTGTTTTCTCAAAAATGGCAACGAAAAAAAGCATATTCGTATCATCATATAGAACTCTTACTCTCTTAGCACTGGTGAAAGCCAAAGTTCACATTTTGTTTAAGTTATGCTTGATGCAGCACTATGTATTATCATAGTTCAAGGAAAAAAGTGTTAAAAGCCCTAGAGGCATTTGATGAACAATGATAACAGTAAAAGGTTATGGTAAAAGAAGTAAAACACCTGCTTCAACATCAAGCATTTGAATTAGCATAAAGGTGATGTTCACACCAGCAACAGCAAATGGATATTCCCATGCTGATCGGTCTCCTACCTGCTTCCATAAAAGGTCCTGAAAGGATTTCTGCAAAACAAAAAAAGTTTAAGCTTTACTTCTACGACAAAGACATGAATAGTGAACACTACTGTCACATTTGATGCAATGTTTTTCTCCAAAATTAAAGTGTGTAATCAGTCCCCAGTGAATAAGCAGGCTCAAATTTGTTGAAAATTAACGCATTTTTTAATATTAACCATCTTGAAGCCACGACATTTGCTAATTTATCTGATATACAAGATGGTTGTTTCTGGTGTAATGGTATTCACACCATAGTAACAGAGGATGACGTCAGTACATCACTTCGGTGGTATCTCAAGTGTCAACTAAAAACTACATAGATCAGATTACCTGTCTAATTTTTAGCTTTCCTGTATAAAAGAAAATACGTGTTTCATTTGGCTCATAACCATGACGTTTGGGTTCAAATCTCACCGATATGAGCACCTTGTTGGTGGGCCATCTATAAATACCTTTGTAAGCGCTTTTTGAGCTCTAAGGCATACCATGGCCCTCATGAGCACCGAAATCCAACTCACCTAAACTTTTTTGTATAAAAAAAATGTCTTTCATTATTTCTTTGATAACTTTCTATTGAAATGATAAAAATGAAAATCTTAACCATGTTTTCTCCTATACAAAATACCAGGTAAGATACAAGTGCACCAAAACAGCTTCCAAATGGAACATTCAAGTAACAATAAGCAGGGCTAGCGCTAATAATGAGGACTCGTCCTTCAAGCAATTAAATACCCTCCTGCACGATTCTCTCTTCATCTTCTGTTATATTCATTTAATTTTACTGACTAAGCAAACCTTTTAGATAAACTAGTAGCAGCACATTTGCATGGAGTTTGACGATGTAAACAATGTAACTTCCTACCATTTTTATAAATATATTGAAACCTATTAAATTGTCGCTTTTTCAGGTTTTTACAAGAGCTGCTATTCTGCTAATCAAGCCGGAAGACCTTCCACTTCAAAATTCCAAGCCTCAAAAATATTCCTCAAAGCATTAATTAAAAAATAATAATTAAAGAAAAGAGCAAACTGAAAAGGAGACCATACTGGGAAATTCCTGGCAAAAAATAGCAAATTCTCCAAAGATATATACCCACCGCCCCTGCCAAATAAACCAAATTGGAAATCATTAAAAACAAGATGTGATTAGAATGCTGACAAGAATAGGAAATCAGAAAACAAAATATCTACCTAAAATCTGTTGACGGATCCTTTCCTTGCCAACCCATCTCCTTCCACTGCTCAGATATCAAGCCACAAAGTTCTTCTTCGGGAAAGGCAATATTCCATAGGGCCCTTAAAGACTCCTAAAATAAAGCAAAATTACCACATGTAAATTAGAGTCTAAGAATATCGTGTTGCCCATGTAAAATATGGAATGGACAACTCATAAACCATCGGCACATAAAGATGAACTTCAACACAACTAATAGTTATTGCAGCATCGCTTCCAGAGACTTGATATTATTATTAACAAAATGGATACCTGGTGCTCAATGATAGAGCTGTCATAAGGAACATCTATACGGTTCTGTAGCCTCAGCAAGCATTCTTCCTGAGAGTCCAAGTTCAACAATATCATTTTTTTTTTCTGGCTTAGTTACAAATAAAAATGTTTAATAAAAGAAGCTAGGGCTGTCAAAGCTAAAGATATTCTATTCTAAAATGAACACAACAAAGGGCATGAAAAATTAATTGAACGGGCCTAATCATGAGTATCATAGGTGTCATGACCCCTATGAACTACAAAAGGGAACAAGAAACCACAAGCTGTGAAAATTTAATTTTGACTAAGAAGCACAGTTCAGTACAATTTTCATTCGAGAAAGAATAAATCAAAGGGATGGGCTAACTCAATTGCGTATTGTCCTCAATTGTCAAAGAAGCAACATTGTATTGGAGGCAAACTCTACATGTTAAAGAGAAGATAGGTCGTCTAAACACTATTTATTGACCTTGATGGATCTACTATGTTTCAAGCCACATACTATCCTATTTATGCAAGACCAAAGAACAAAAGGCATGGCCATCATTCATATAACAAATTGAATAACTTTATTCCAAATATCTGTTATCTTTCCAAAACAAGACTGATAGCCATACTCCGATAAAAATATTACAATCAATCTGAACACAAGTCAAGTGAAATATGAGGACATATTTTTGGAGATGATTGCAGCAGCAGAAAACCTCAAATTCGATCACTACATGTCACATTTTCTTATGCATAATTCCATTGCTGAAACTACCAACAGCATGATAAAAAAATAGCTTAATCAATTATTTCAACAATGTTTAAATAAAAAGATTATTACCTGGGGTGGAGTTAAATCAAAAGAGGGACGAGCATCACTATCTCTCTTCTGAGCGCAAACACAAGATAATCCTCTTCCAAGCCATGCTCCTGATCCTGCCACAGCCTCAGCTGTAAACGAATAAAATTTTAGATTAGTTAGTAAAATGAAATCAAAACCATTCAGCTTATTGGACTACAACAGCATATAGAAAGACTTTTGCTTTCATGCATAACAAAAAAGGATATAGCCTGATAACAAACTATTATTGCAGGAGAGGGGACAACAACAATAGACACTATGGAGAGGATATTAAGGAAGTGAATGATACTGATGGTTGAGCAATATAAGCCACAGAAACTAGCATTATCATGTCAATTTTAAAAGTAGGCATATGTTACAATGCTTTCAAGGAAATGTGGAAGATGATAAGCTACCTAATGCACTTACAGCATTTTACTTAAAATATTACTTGTCAACTTTTGTGGGAGTAATCAGATGGGGGGAACCAAATGGAAAAGCATAGAGATTGACATTAAATCCTTACAATTGATATAAAATAAAGAGAAAATTTCATAACAAATTGATAATAAATTAAGTACATTACCAAAGAATAGCCTGCAGTAAATTACTTAAACTATGATTCTCATTACAGCATACAAAGGTAAAATCTGGGTGCTACTGTTGATTCACATGCACAGACAACCTCAAACGAAGGGAAAGGGATACACATGATCCAAAACTTTGAACCAAAGCAAAGCAACAGATTAAGCAGCGCTTTTGCCAAAACAATGAATATTTTTTTAATTTCAAGCAGTATCAGACAGGATTAAAGACCAGCATCTCACTTTACTTATAACTAGTGTAGGTTCCATGCATCGCATAGAATCTGAAAAATGAGCCACACTCTTCATGGCTCATTAACAGCGTGGCTCGATAAAGTTTTTATATTGAATATAAATATATAGATTTCCTACTATTGATGCATTTCTAAGTATCCTTCTAACATTTTACTATATGACTTACAATAAATTATCCCAGCTTCGCTCATAATATCTACTCACACCAGCTTCATATTATAGATTTGCACAAGTCAAAATATAAGTACAGTTAGCTGTATAGGCGCGCGCCATAAAGTAAGATCTATAGCGACAACCATTAATAGATATAATGTATAAATTAAGCATAGAAAAGAGCTCTGGTGCTCAAAAGAACGGAATATTCCCAGTCAGGAAAAAATAAAAATAAAAGCGAAAAGAACTCGATAAATAGTTTGAATCTATCCGATCAAACAGAACAACTGCGCATGTATCGGAGAGAAAGGAAAGGTAAGAGTGAGGTGAGAGGGTGTGCCGTGTGGTGTCCAGAAAGCGCTTTTGTCAATCGCGCAGGACTTTTTTGCTTTTTTCTTTTTTTGCCAAAATCGTGCAATACATAACTTGCATAAAATGTTTGGAATATACACAAAAGTATATCCCAAAAAATCCGTATTAAAAAGAAAACACACAGCAATATGAAATTATCCACCGATGCTATTGGAATATCAGCAAGCATCATGAAGTGTAAATTGCAAAATGATCAAGCTTCTCAAACATGACTCGATCTCGATTCAGAGAACCGTACTTCACAAAATTGCGAGATAGAGATAAATGCACTATCATGACCATAGTCAACATGAAATGAGTGAAAACAATTCAGAGAGAGTCGCAAAATATACGGAAAACGATAAACACTGATGAAATACAAAGCATTTACCAGAAATAAACACTTTAGAGGAAGGAGGGTAGGAGAGAGTCGCAAACAAACCTCAAAGGATAAATAGTTATGAAATTTAAATCTAATACATTTACCAGAGGTTGATTGGTAGGAGGCGTTGCCGCGCTCAAGAGTTTGCGACATCCTTCTGACAGCAACGAATGAGCCACCTCTATCATCCATATCCTATTATTCTTCAATACACACTACAACCACAGCATATACAACTAAACCCAATAAGTTAACGCTCCCTCAGAAAACCACTCATCGACAATCCAATTAACTGAAATCGCCAAAAGATGGAGCAGAAACCAGATCAGACTCTGACAATTTTCCCAGAGAACCAGCCAAAACCCAAATGAATAGCACCGAAGGCTCCAAAAAAAATGCCAAAACCAAACACACAGCGCCGAAATCCAGATATCCTCAGGAAACAAACAAGGTGGGGAAAAAGAGTAGAGAACTGAAGAAAATCGAACAAAAAGGGAGATAAGAATGATAGTAAGAAGATGAAGAAGAATGTTGAAGGAAGTGATCGCTAGGGATTTTGGAAGATCTGAGAGAAGAAACAGGCCATGGGAGACCGTTACAGATACAGCTCGCCTTCACTCTCACTCTCTCTTTCTCTCTCTTTTGCTAGCTCGCTTGTTAGCTTTCAGTGGCTGCTTGGTGAAGGCGTTGGCGTTTTGGTTATAACAAAGAGTGTGGGGGTCATAAATAAATTATTATTAGTATTTCCGTTACGCGAAAATATTTATATTGGTCCAATTAATTAATTGTGATTTGATTTGTCTTTAAACGAAACCAATTCGAAACGTTTCAATGAGAGATACATTTCTTATCCTTCTTCTTATTGTTTCTCATTGACCACATCTTGGTCATTAATATGGAAAAATAAGAAAAAAGTGGAAGTAATATTGTGTTGATTGGACGGATGTGATTTAGAAATTACAAAAAATAATAAAAAAATGATGAGAGAAATCCAACCCGTAATTATAGGGACATGTACATTCAATTTTATTTTTTTGGTGAAAAAAGAGAGATATGCATCATTCAAAAAAAATATGTTGAAGCGCGTATTATAAAAATATATATTCTTTAATAAATGCGAAAAAGGATAGGTCATAAAAGTGATCTTTTCCGTGGAATTATCAGAGAAGACATTTACTCTTATTAAAAAATAAAAATAAAAATAAAAAATGGAAGACGTCCAATCTTTGGAGACCAACAAGCATTTATTATAAGATGTATGAGGCCTGCCGGAAATGGTGGCAAAATTTTCTACAGTTTATGAGTTATGAAGCATTTATTTAGTACTCATTGGTCCTTATATATAGGAGCATTTTTTTTTTTTAATGGGTTTATTTCTAAATATAACATCCCTTTTAAGAGTTTGTCTCAAAAAGGAATAAACTTTTTCTTATTTTTCCCTTAATTAATTATTATTCTACATTAATTCTATTTCGTCATTTTCTCACTATTACTATTTTTCACTCATTCATAAATAAGTGCATTTCTTAAAACAAATTTAAATTTCCTTAAATAAGGGCATTTAAAAAAAAAATCCTATATAATTATTACATTCAACTACTTTTAACTATTGTTTAGAATCTCACGATTCGCTTGAAATGCTCTTATATATATTCATAGGGACGGATGGAGTATTACTATTTAATAATAATAATTGCAATAATTTCCCATAAAAAGTTTGAATTTGACATGGACTCAGCAATCATTATGGTAAAACTCACCAATATTTATAATAGACTCACGAGTTAATTCTTTAAGTTTATCCCCTAGTCTAAATAAAAAGTAAACTCTTATGAGTTTACGATTTGATATCACGATCTGAATTTGCATTCTTGTAACAAAGTTATTTAAATTTGGCAAGTTTAACAACCTTACCAAGTTTTTCATTCCTACGTTTTCAGCTTATAAAAAATGGTGTCCATTAATTTGCTATTAAACCCATGTTAGTTGCAAATCCAATTGAACTCACAAGTTGTCATCAAATTTACCATTTGAACATTTCAAACTTCTAAAATCATGTCAATTTGTAATTAAACTCATACTTAGCTAGCTTCGAGAAAAGGAGAGGATTGAGAAAGGAGCGGTTGGGCCAAAAAATAGGGAGACATGAGAGAAAAATTTTTTCCTATCATTCCATATCTTACTATAAATAAAATGCCCTGCTATTCTTTTTGCTTGAACAAATGCCCTGTTATGCTAATCATATCAATTTTGAATGTACATGTCTATAATACCTAAATATGTTTTAAAATAATTTATAAAAAATAATAAAAGTTGCGATGAGTAAAAGAAATTAATATAATTGTAATTAGAATCTTTTATTCAAATTGAGTAAGAATTTGAAATATATATATATATATATATATATATATATAGTAAAGAAAAACTTCGGTACTTGGGATCCAAAGCAACTCAAACTTGGATTACTTAGTAACAAAACATGATATAATGGATGGTTCTCACATTAAATAGCTATAAAAAAAAATGTGATATGCCCAAAAAAAAAAAAAAAAAAAAAATTATCCCAAAATTTTCGAACAAGTTTTCTGCCATGTGAACAAAAGCTATTGGTGGAGCCCTATTGATCAAAGAGATAAAGGACATTGGTCACATATTCACATGGGTTTGTTGCCAAACACGTACCAAGATTATTTTTTTTCCATTTACATCAATAACAATTTTTTATTTCTTCATATTCAGAAAACATTTTCACAATCAACCGTCTTGTTTAATTCTTATTTACGAAAAAAATAAAAAAATTAATATAAGTAATTTTCAATTAAATGTTTTGTAAAAAAATTGTTTTAAAAAATAAAAAAGGAACAACTTTATATGTTTTTCTATTTTCTGTTTTGTACAATTGTACAATATAATAAGTAGAGTCTTATCTAAACGGCTTAAGCTATACTGTGCAGTTTGTCTCCATTTTTCATTTTACTCAATGCGCTCGCTCTGAAATTAATTTTAAGAACACTTATTTCAAACAGGCTTTTTTTAGTGCAGGACTCACACAAAAAATGAGTGAATTGGATGATTATAAAACATTAATTAATTGAAATTTAAGATCAAATGACACCTATTAAATATAATGAAATTCAAATGCTCAAATAATAATTAAATCCGATAAAATGAAAGATTGGTCAAACAATTAAATACACAAGTGATAATTAAAAAATAGATAGAAAGAAATCACCATATAAAATCAATGTAGAGATGAAGCACACAAATAGTTTATAAAGGTTCACACTAATAACTTGTCACAGGTCTGATTTCTGAGAACCTCCTGAGATTTCTACTATATACATCCGCAAGATTTAACAATGATTATTGGTGCATATAATTCCTCATGTTTAATCCAAGTACTTGAGAACCACTAGAATGTCACAAGTTTGACCCGATCATGTGTGAAGCCACTAACAATTTCTAAAATTTAGTCGAGTATTTTTTGAGTAAATACCTTTTTTGGTCCCTGACAAAAAACGCAATCCCAATTTTAGTCCCTTACAAAAAAAATGTCTTTTTTAGTTCATAAAAAGAACGAATAAGGGTCGATTGGTTGATATTTTGATGACTCACAAATTTCTAAAAGGTCATTTTTCGTCCCTTAAAAATGACGAATAAAGGTCGATTTTTTTGTAAGGGACCAAAATAGGGTCTATGCGTTTTTGTCAGAGACCAAAAAGGGTATTTACTCTACTTTTTTTTACCTCAACTCCTTCAAGTTTGATATGGATACTTGAGAACTACTCCTCCTTACAATTTATAATGATACAATCTGTTTTCTCAAGATATCAGTATCTTAAGTTAATTAACTCTCACACTAAATGATTACAATGAATGACAAACTGAAAAATCAATGGCAAATACTTTTCCTAGATTGTGGCTTTATGAATCTTTTACTATTGTTTTATATAGACTGTTTCCCTTTCCACTGGGGAAAATGGATTTGTTTAACCTAAAACACGCATCTCGAGATAAAAGTAGTTATTCTTGAGCAAAAAATGATATAAAAGTAGGTATTACATGTAGCCGGAAAAATAGTGAATCATTACCACTTCAAAGGAAAAATGGCAGATCTATGGTATCATGTTAGGGCTAAAAATTGGGTAGCAGATGGGTTTACAAAAAATTCTCATATATTTTGACTCACTAAATGTTATCAATATCCTTATGAGATATTGTCCCATGAGATCATCCTCTCGAGACATTATAGGGAGACTAGGGACCTTTTGTGCCGAAATTGGGAAGTGGAGTTACATCACACTCCAAGAGAGAACATCTCCTGTGCTGATTATATGGCCAAGCAAGGTCATCGTGTTGTAGTTGATGTTGAGGTGGTTATGGGCCCAAATATCCTCAGAGGTTGCCTAAATATGGTTTTGAACAATAAACGTTCATGTTCATCTTAGCTTTCTATTTTGATGTATTAAGGGTTAGATCTTCACTATTTGGTTCCTAAACTCTCTTTTCAAGCTTTGGCATGCCTACTTTATCCAAAAAAAAATAAAAAATAAAAGAGGGAATATTGCTACTAGTTTGAAAAGTGACTTATTTATATACTACACTCTTGTATCTTTAATAAAATGTATATTTACCGAAATTTATTAAATTAAGTAAATTGGTCAAGTTAATTGATATGATATATATTTTCTAAAACACCATAGTCATCTTTCTTAATTCTTTTATTTCCTCTCCTCCTTGATTATTATTAATGGAGCATTAATAAGGGTAAATTAGGAAAAGATTGATAAATATGAAAACTATATCTTATATGAGTATTAAGGACATGTGGGAGTATTGATTATTGATAAAAAGATGGGTTAAGGTTCAAATTTGTCCTGGAAATTTTTGCTGAGGTACAATATTTCCCCAAAAATTTTAATTTACAGGTTCAATGTCATCTTAAAAGTTTCAAAATATAGCAATGTTGTCCCATAGTATTAAAAAAATTAACATTGACCGTTAAATTGTTAACTATAAGGGGTAATATTGCTCCATTTTCACACTTTCAGGATAATAGTAAACTTAGAAAAACTTTCGAAACAACAATACTCCTCAACAACAACTTGCGGAAAAAAATATGCGCCCTAACCCTAAAAGATTAACAATTCTTTTTTAAAAAATACAATTATTTAATATCCACCTTATTTGCATCAAACTAAAACATTGTCTTCTATGATTGAAAATAGCCTATGTTTTTTCATCAACAGCCTTTGAGAAGAAAAAAAAAAAAAAATCTCATTGAATTCACAATGCTCGAATCTGATTTAATAGAAAACTCATGATAAAAGTGAAAGATAAATCAATACCAATATATTTATTATAACATTTATAGTAAGCTATCCCATTTTATAAATTGTACTTGAAGAAATGCTTCTAATTATCAATGGTATATTTTAATGATTACAATGAATGACAAACTGAAAAATTAATGACAAATACTTTTCCTAGATTGTGGCTTTATGAATCTTTTACTATTGTTTTATATGGACTGTTTCCCTTTCCACTGGAAAAAATGAATTTGTTTAACCTAAAACACGCATCTCGAGATAAAAGTAGGTATTCTTGAGCAAAAAAAGATATAAAAGTAGGTATTACATGTAGCCGGAAAAATAGAGAATCATTACCACTTCAAAGGAAAAATAGCTGATCTATGGTATCATGTTAGGGCTAAAACTTGGACAGCAAATGGGTTTACAAAAAATTCTCATCTATTTTGACTCACTAAATGTTATCAATATCCTTATATCTTTATGAGAGATTACCCCATAGCTCATCCCCTCAGAGACATTATTAGAAAGACTAGGGATCTTTTGTGCCAAAATTGGGAAGTGGAGTTACATCACACTCAAAGAGAGAACATCTCCTGTGCTGATTATATGGCCAAGCAGAGTCATCATGTTGTAGTTAATGTTGAGGTGGTTATGGTCCCAAATATCTTAGAGGTTGCCTAGATATGGTTTTGAACAATAAACGTTCATGTTCATCTTAGCTTTCTATTTTGATGTGTTAAGGGCTAGATCTTCACTATTTGGTTCCTAAACTCTCTTTTCAAGCTTCGGCATACCTACTTTATCCACACAAAAATAAAAGAGGGAATATTGCTACTAGTTTGAAATGTGACTTATTTATATACTACACTCTCTCTCGTATCTTTAATAAAATGTATATTTATCGAAATTTGTTAAATTAAGTAAATTGGTCGAGTTAATTAATGTGATATGTATTTTCTAAAACACCATAGTCATCTTTTTTAATTCTTTTATTTCCTCTCCTCCTTGATTATTATTAATGGAGCATTAATAAAGGTAAATTAGAAAAAGATTAATAAATATGAAAACTATATCTTATATGAGTATTAAGGATATGTGGGAGTATTGATTATTGATAAAAAGATGGGGTTAAGATTCAAATTTGTCCTGGAAGTTTTTGTTGAAGTACAATGTTTTCCCAGAAATTTTAATTTTTAAGTTCAATGTCATCTTGAAAGTTCCAAAACATAGCAATGTTGTCCCATAACATTAAAAAAATTAACGTTGACCGTTAAATTGTTAACTATAAGGGGTAATATTGCTCCATTTTCACACTTTTGGGATAATATTAAACTTAGAAAAACTTTTAAGCGCAACATTACTTCTTAGCAACTACTTGCGGAAAAAATATGCACCTTAATCCAAAAAGATTAACAATTCCTTTTTAAAAAAATACAATTATTTAATATCCACCTTATTTACATTGTCTTCTATGATTGAAAATAGCCTATGTTTTTTCATCAACAGCCTTTGAGGGGGGAAAAAATATCTCATTGAATTCACAATGCTCGAATCTGATTTAATAGAAAACTCATGATAAAAGTCAAAGATGAATCAATACCAATATATTTATTATAAAATTTATAGTAAGCTATCCCATTTATAAATTCTACTTGAAGAAATGCTTCTAATTATTAGTTTGAAAATCAATCAATTAATTAAATACATTTGTGGAGTAATTTAGGTCAACCAAAAGAATATGATGAGTAACAGGTAATAATTTTAAAATTATCCCTTTCTCATATGACGTGAATTGAACATAGGATAGGGAGAAGCAGCTGTGACACAGCAACTTTAGGTGAAGGAAACTTATGAGAAGATGTAACTGCTAAACCTACACACAGTCACACACATACATATATATTGACATTTATGAAAAAATTTATTGAGTTATTAAAATAACCTTTGAATTCGTGAAAATTATAGAGGCCTCTGTTTTTTATTTTAAAAAAAATATATTTACAATCGATTAACCTAATTAAAAAGAATGTTTATAGTAAAATTTAAAAGAGATATTATAGTTTTTCTTAATCTTTTTGGAGAAATATATACCTAGAAAATGTCCATAAATTTAAAAAGAGATAGGAATTTATTTGATATTAAAAATTAGGAAAATTTGGGCAACTTATTTAAATAGTATATTATTTTTTAATTTTATAAATTTCTTTATTGAATTTAATTTAAACTAAATCAAATAGAAGCATGTGCAAATCCTTATCTATAAAGGGGGGAAAACTACAGTGGATGACACATATATTTGCTAGATTGAAATATTTAGTTAATTAATCATCAAACTCAACTTAGGCAATAGCGAAGGTGAAATTGCTATAATTTAAAAACTTTTGAGATAATATTACTTCTAAGTGAAAACTTTCATAGCAAATTTCCACCTTAACCCAAAATAAAAATGACGTATATGATATGTGGTTTCAACTCAAAGATATCTGATCAACTAATGATCAAACTTAGCCTGGCTAACGGTGGGAGCAAAATTATTATGATTTGGAAACTTCTGGAGCAACATTGCTTCCCAAAAAAATTTCAAGGCAATATTGCTTATACGTGACAACTTTCAAAGCAAATTTGAAACTTAACCTAAGACTATAAAATACCTCTAGCCATAACTAGATGGTTTGGAGCAATAATCCACAAGGTTGATGATCTAAAATAAGGGTATTTGAAAAAATAGAACACAATCACAAGAACGTGTGTCAGAGAACCTTCTGAATGGAATGTGCAATAGAGGTTTTGGTAAACAGGTTTTGTGTTAAGATATAATTTTAGCAATAAATTTTTTCGTCAAAAGTGTCTAGCACAATTACATTTTAAATAGTGCAAAATTAGACATAATCTTTTAAAATGATGCAATTTTAACAATTCTGTTAAATTGATCCTAACGTTTCTTATAAAGTTAGAGGGAGAATAACTGGGTCCCACATAAAAAAGTAGAGAAAATTAGAATGAAGGACCTAAAGAAAAAGATATTTATGGAGAAGGACCATAAAAATTGTAAATATAAAATTAAAAGTATTAAAATGCCCCTAATAAAATCTTCTCATTGCCTCTTACATTCTTTTCCCCATTCTATTTTTAAAACTAATATAAAATTCTAAGCTTCATTAAGTTAAACAACGGTTTTCTCAATTTTCACAATTTGAATATGTATCTATGGAAAAAAAAATTACGCATTCTTCAATTTTTTAAAATTAACAAAAATTTTAATTAAAAATGGAATTATATAGTTTTAATGAAAGTCAAGGTCTTTAATAATTTATTATATATGTTAAACCAAGAAAGTTTGTATGACTTATTTTTGTTTTAGAAGAAATTTATGCGGGTTAAAAAATTCACGTAATGTTAATAAAATAAAAAAATATAATTAACCTATTATATCCTGAAAAATATGAAATAAGTTTATTTTTTATTTTTATAAGAAGAACTTAATTGACATCGATGTTAATAATGTAAATCGGGCAACTTGATGATATAAATTGGTGAAAAATAAAAATTAAGAAAAATATGAGTTTAACAATTGTTAATTAAATAATATATTGGGTAAAAAAAGATATAATCATATCATGATGGGTTGTTTTAGTTTAAATTTTAGTTATTTTTTCAATTTTGAATACAAGAGGTAATACATGAGAATTGATTAGGGACAATTTAGTAATTTGAAATTTATATTATGATATTTGGTCTTTGTAAGTAATTACAATTTTTATGGTCATTTACAATAAATATTATTTTCTTTTGGTCCTTTATTTTAATTTTTCCAAAAAAGTAATAGATATTTGGATCAATTTAATGGAATTGTTAAAATGACATCATTTCAAAAGTTTATATGTATATTTTTACCCTTCAAAATTTAATTGTATAAGGTGCTCATGACGGAAAATTTAGTTGCTAAAATTACACGTATGTCCACTCTAACTCAAATCTGCCCTCGTTTCATAACTATCAATGCTACTCATTTAATTTAATAAATAACTAAATAAATAAGATTGGGTAAAACCCTAAACCTAGACTGAAATCATAAATTTGACTCTCGGACTTCATTCATGTTTAAAACAAGATATCATTGTATCAAAAAAAAAAAAAAAAAAACAAGATATAAAAAATATCTTAATATAATTCAAATATAATGAATAAAATAACAATTTATTCATTTATATCCAACATGTGCCTCGCCAAAGCTGGTTGCACTTAAAATGCTGATTGCTAAAGGTGTCTTACTTTTGAGTCATAATCTATCAACCATATATATATATGTATGTATTAATTAGTGGCATTTAACTCATTGATTCAAGTTGATTGGATAGGTTTGGTTTAGTGGCCAAACAACCTTTTAGGTCAATAGGATCAATGATTCCAACACGTCAGACCCACTGGTGCCTACGACCTTTTTCTGAGTTGTCAATTTTTTATTAATTATTGTGAGTATGAAAGTGAGCCTTTCATTTGGTTCATATAAACAATTATGAGGGGGAAATAATTGGGAGCATATTTTTTTAAGGAAAAATTTTATTTAAATACCAAATAAAATTATAAAACTCCTAAATGTCTATTAAATTTGTTAAAATATTTAAAGGTACTAAAGACCAAATTAGGTTTTTTAAATTCAGAAAATTTACCTTTTTACCCTTAATTTTCAAATAAATTAAAAAAAGAAAAAGAAAAATGACCCTTCTTTGGAAGGCCACCGTCAACAACTTGAGCAACGGCCGGCGGCAGCCTAAGATCTAGCTTTTTTTTTTTTTTTTTTTTTTGGTGGGGTTGAATCTTTTTTGTTTAAAAAAAAAAGATTCAATGAAAGTAAAAAGGTGGAGTTCAAACTCATCCCACCTTCATAGAGGCCAAGTGGGGCCACTTAATTCCTTTGATATACATATGCATTTAGAAAATATATATATATATATATATATATGTTTTTAATATTTTTCTATCAAGAAATACTCTTATAAATTGTAAATTTCATTAATGAACTTGTTATTCTCATTACAAATTTTTGATTATAGTGCTCAGATTTTGTTCAATCTTGTGAATCTTATTATATACCGCCTCCAGTCCTAATTATAAGACAACATTTGAGAGTTAGTTTTGGTCCTAATTATAGGACAACATTTTAATTTTTGTCAATTTCTTCCTAAAATACCCTTATTTTATTCTTTCAAATGTGTTTGGTTTTTGGTGAGTGTATTTATGTGGATGTGTAAACTTTTCTAATCAATGAAACTTTTAAATTGTTGGATTTTAATTTATTTATCAGTCAATTGACGTTAATTTGCCAATATATATATAGTCACACACACACATACACACACACACAATGTGTATGTGTGTGTCTACACAAACACATAGATATATATAATATATATACATGTGTGTATGTATATATTAATATATATGTGTGTAGATATATAACACACACACATATATATGTGAGTGTGTGGGTGTGTGTTTATATGTGTGTGTGTAACACACACAAACATATTTAACACACACACAGATATATATATATATATATATATATATAGGGAAAATCGGATGTCTAGTCACTGGACCTAATACATTTTCCTGTGAGCCATGAAGCTACGCCGTTTGGTTAAATGAGGGCGAGCAAAAGATTAAACAAAAAAAAAAAAAAACAATCTTCTTCTACCCAAACTCTCTCTCTCCTCGGCTTGCAAGCACCTTATTCACCGCCCATTGCAATTCCAGTCTCTCTCTTTTGGCGGCACCATATTTGATGGTTCATTGAATATACATAGATTACATATTGTATACTAGGCCCTCGTTTTTCCTTTTAGTTTAATATTTAAAATGATTACAAATCGCTCTTCTATTTACCTCAATTCAATAGATTTGAAATGTGAATCGCGAGGAATGTGGTTATACTCTCAAGCGATTTGAAATTCCGTTTTGCGATTTGTTTTTGGGCAACGTATCGAACGACGTGGATTATTATGGAGGCTTAGAGTAGGAAGATCTGAATCAATTATTCGAAGCAATTGGCTCGGATTACAAGGCATGGTGCGCAGGGTTTGCTCCTGCGCGGTCGGCGGGGAAGCTGGAATCGGTGGCGGTTCGGGAATTCAAGAAGACTTGGCTAGATAGCAACAAACTTTCCTTCGAAGAGAGACGACAAGTGGTGACAAGTGAAAAACAATAGGGCACGGGGTTCGTATTTTTTTTTTTTTTTTTTTGTTTAATCTTTTGCTCGCCCTCATTTAACCAAACGGCGTAGCTTCATGGCTCACGGGAAAATGTATTAGGTCCGATTTGGACATCTCGATTTTACCATATATATATATATATATATATATTATATCTGTGAGTGTGGGTGTGTGTGTGTACGCACACCCACCCACACACACAGAGTAAGACCATTATTTCAATTAGAAAATATGTGGAAATGAACATTTTAAGTGGGAAGGGTACACACACGCGCGCACACACATACACACATATAGTAAGACCATTATTTCAATTAGAAAATATGTGGAAATGAACATTTTAAGTAGGAAGGGTATATGGTAGGGGTTATTAATTCATTTTTACTTATGTCATTTTAAATTTATATAAGGACATTTTAGGAAAATGAGTAAAATTAACTAACTTAACTCCTCTCCTTAATCTCCTCAAAATCGGTTAAATATGTTTTATAATTAGGACCGGAGGGAGTATATATATATATATATATATATATATGGGTGTGTATGTGTATTATATAATATAAAAATATAAAAATGATATATTATATGGATACATAGAAAATGAGATTCACAAGACTGAACAAAATCTGAGCACTTTGAATAAAATTTGCAATGGGAATAACAAGTTTATTAATGGGATTTATAAGTTCAGTAATGGTAATTACCAATTCGTTAATGATATTTACAAGTTCCCTAATGGTAATTACCAATGCTTTCATCAGATTTTTTACAAGTGTCTCTCATGAAATAACAAATAAGGGTCAATTATAACAAATCTTGTAATGTGAATTACCAATTCGTTAATGGTATTTACAAGTTCCGTAATGGTAATTACCAGTGCTTTTGTAAGGTTTTTCACAAGTGTCTCTCAAGAAATTACAAATAAAGGTCAATTACAATAAATTTTGTAGTAAAAATTACCAATTCGTTAATGGTATTTACAAGTTCCATAATGGTAATTACCAGTACTTTCATCAAGTTTTTCACAAGTGCCTCTTCAAATTTTAATTGGAATGATCACAAGTCAAATTGTAGTCACAGATATTCAATCAATAAAAAACAATTATAGTCACAGGCATAATCCAGTGATCGTTAATGGTATTTTAATGCATATATATATATATATATATATATATAATATGTTATTCATAAGATTAAACAAAATCGAAGCACTATGAATCAAAATTTGTAATGAGAATAAGAAGTTCATTAATAAGATTTGCAAGTTTAGTAATGAGATTTACCGAGTATTTCTTGATGGAAAAAATGTTAAAAAATATATATATATATATATATATATATTTATATCTATATTTCTTAATGCATATGAAGAATCAAGTGGCTACGGTGGTTGGGCCACTTGGCTCTCATGAAGGTGGGGTGGGTTCAAACCCCACTTTCTCACGAATCTTGAATCTTTTTTTTTTTTAAAAGATTCAACTCCACTCAAAAAAAAAAAAAAAAAAAAAAAAAAAAAAAAAAAAAACCTCGTTGGATCTTAGGCCGGCGGCGGCCGGCCATGGTGGCCCTCCGACGAGGGTCATTTTTTTTAATTTAAAAACTAGGGGTAAAAGGGAAAATTCATCAAAATTTGAAAATCTCAATTTGGTCCTTTGTACCTTTAAATCCTTTAACAAGTTTAACATATATTTAGGGTTTTACAATTTCATTTGGTATTTAAATGAAATCTTCCCTTTTTTTAAATTTCGGAATTTTTTATACATATATTTGTAACATAGCAGTCATTGATATTTTTTTTATTTTGAGTATGAAAGGTTTGTATATATTTTTTAGAATAAAAAGTCGCATATAACATATAAATACTAGATAGCTAATATTGATAATCTAGAACTGACATTTTTTATGAGAACAGTTCTGTATTTTGCAGAGGAAATAACTATGAAAACAACCTCAACATCTATTTGATGATCACCATATACGAAATATCTATGTATTTGTGAAATGGGAAAAAAAAAATGGAAAATTATAATAAAGGACCTAAAAAAAATAATATTTATTAAGAAGGACTATAAAAATGGTAATTATTTTAAAGGACCAAAAATTAAAACAATAAAATAAAATGATTAAATTGCCCTTGGTTCTACAATTGTTGCATAAAGGTAAGAAATAAAAAAAAAAAAAAAGGTTTTACTTTTATAGCTCTAAGTCTTTGTGCTTACCATTCATTGCCTATTATTATTGAACCAATTTCTTGAATGATATTAAATGAGTTTCCAAATCCAAAATTATTTTTTAGGCTCTGTTATTGTTGAACCAATTTCCTGAATAATATTAAATAAGTTTCAAAATAAAAAAGCATCAAATAAAATATCTAATTAACCAAAAAAAAAAAAAAAAAAACTTAGAGGTCAATATCTAGGAAACTTTTTTTTTTTTTTTTTTTAACAATAATATCTGGGAACCTTTCATTGTATGAAAGAATGAAAAATGAAGGACGATGCGGAATTGTCTTCGGTAATTCAAAACAAAAGTTTGAAAAAGATACAATACTGAAGGGGCAAAGATTAATCAGGTTGTAATGATGATAACAAAAACTAAACTAAAAAAAAACGAAGAGATAAAAAATTATCAGTGAGAGGAGCTTGAAGATCATAAAACACAAGGGGAGGAGGCTTGGGAGATATTTGTTAACGGAGAGATAAAATATTATCGGTAGAGACTCTAACTTACATATTCTAGATTTTGATTTGATCTCTATTTATTATTTTCAATCAAAAATTTAATTGGAGATAATATAGGAAATCTAACCAAGGACAATTTAGTCTTTCTATTTTAATGTTTTAATTTTGGTCTTTCAAAATAATTACCATTTTTATGGTCCTTCTTAATAAATATTATTTTTATTAGGTCCTTTATTATAATTTTCCAAAAAAAAAAAAAAAAAACATTATTTTATGTACATCAAAATATTTTGTGAATTACTATAAGGTCCCAACATAGAATATATTTAATCGCTTAAATGTCTCATAACAACTTAGAAGCATGTATTGATAAGTTCCAGTATAGGAAATCGTGATAGATCACCTGTGATGGGGACTTTTTGGTAATTAAGTTTCTTCTTTGGGATCTCAAAGTAATTCTGCCAAATATTTTATAACCCTAAAAAAAATGGTATATAAAAAGAAAGGGAAAATTGGAATGAAGGACCTACAGGAAAAAATATTTATGGAGAAGAACTATAAAAATTGTAATTATTTAAAAGGACCAAATATAAAAATATAAAATTAAACCTAAAACAAATTTTTTTGCATTCCTTCTTGCATTCTCTTTCCCATTCTATTTTTAAAACTAATACAAAATTCTAAGTTTCATTAAATTAAACAATGGTTTTCTCAATTTTCACAACTTGAATATATATCTATGAGAAAAAAAATTACACAATCTTCAGTTTTTAAAAATTAAAAAATTTTTAATTAAAAATGGAATTATATAGTTTTAATAAAAGTCAAGGTCTTTTATAATTTATCATATATGCTAAACCAAGAAAGTTTGTATGACTTATTTTTGTTTTAGAATAAATTTATGTGGGTTAAAAAATCCATGTAATGTTAATAAAATTAAAAAAAATCTAATTAACCTGTTATATCATGAAAAATATGAAATAAGTTTATTTTTTATTTTTATAAAAAGAACTTAATTGTCATTGATGTTGATAATATAAATCGGGCAACTTGATGATATAAATTGATGAAAAATAAAAATTAAGAAAAATATGAGTTTAACAATTGTTAATTAAATAATATATTGAAAAAAAGATATGATCATATCATGATGGATAGTTTTAGTTTTAATTTTAGTTATTTTTTTAATTTTGAATACAAGAGATAATACATAAGGATTGATTATGGGGCAATTTAGTAATTTTAAATTTATATTATGATTTTAGGTCCTTCCAAGTGATTACAATTTTTATGGTCCTTTATAATAAATATTATTTTCTCTTGATCCTATATTTTAATTTTCCCAAAAGGCAAAGGACAATTTAAATAGGAACACTTTTTTATCTGAAATAATAGGAAATAAATCCTTTAAGGGTGTGAGAGTGCTGATGCACAAATTGCGATTAAGTTGGCCATGACATAAATTAAAAGACTCAATCTAAATCTAAAAGTATCCCTAGAAAGTTTCTACATTAAAAATTACAATTAAATTTTTTTTTTTTTTTAAGTAAGTTAAATCAAAGTTGTCGACAAAGGAAACAAGTTTGAGGGGACCAACTTTTAGAAAGGTGAGAAGCAGGGATGGACCTTCTTAGAGGGAAGGGCAGGCCGTGGCCTACAAAAAAAATGTATTCAATTTTTTTTTTAAAAAATATAATATAAAAAGGTATGTTATCTTATACAATAAAATTAAAAAATTGTATTCAAATTTTTTTTTTTAAAAAATATAATATAAAAAGGTATATATATAGTGGAGGCAGAATAGAACACGCTTTAATGAAACTTAGCTTTTAATATGAAACTTGTAAGGAATATTAGGTATAAAATTAAATGTTCAATTAATGAAAACGACTTGCCTAATTTACTTTGAAAATAATCTCTCTCTCACACACACATGGAAGCAGATCATTTCAGTATTTATTCCCTCGGTATCCTTCAGAATCTTTACATCCTGGCCGTTTAATATTGATCCAAGCATTCAAAGAGAGCCATATCATCTTTTTTAAATTACCTCACACGGTAAAAGTTACCTCATGGGGTGAAATGAAATTTTAAAAAGTAGATGACGTGGCTATGTCTAGATGCTTAGATCAATATTGGACGGTTAGAATTTAAAGCTACTGAGGGATACTAAGGGAATGGATACTGAGAGAATTTGGACCCCTTTAATTAAATTAGATTTACATGCTTTAAAAATTTATTACTTTTTAAAAATATATATGTCTTTTAAAACTTATACAAAATAAAATAAAAATGACATTTACTGTTATATATTAATTATATGAATATAATAATATGTATGAAACACGTATATTGTTTTAGGTAAAAGCAAAACAAATAATTAAAAAAAAAAGGCATATGCTTTTCTCACGATTGTCACCAAACCAGGGGCCATGTATGTGCTTTTTCCAAACGAAAGTTTGTGGTCCCTTTTTAAGTTTTTTGCCAACGAAAGTTTGTGGTCCTCATAGGTGGAGAAGGTCCGTTTGGTTGGATAATAAAGAGCCAATTGAGGAAATGACATGAAATTCGGTCATTAAAAAAGCTAATGAACTCCACGAATATGACTAAGAAAACTAACGAAATTCTCTAATATTTTGGGTTTTTTAAGGCCAAACTCTTATATTTTTCTACTTCAGGTCTTCAATATAAGATCTAATTAATTAATTTGCATAAATTAGGAAAATTAGTTACTTGTTAAAACTGAGTGTTGGTAGTTACTTGTTAAAACTGAGTGTTGGTTTTTTTTTTTATAAAATTTTTTTTCATCTCAAATAATTTGCATTAAAATTACCCCTTGATGTAAACTCCTCAAACATGTGAAATCAATGAGGATAATTTTTTTAAAAATATAAATCTGGGGGATAAAGTGGACTAACCAAATCTAACTATGAACTATCTCTTATATTAGTGATATTAATGACTAGAGGTACTACTCCATTCAATCTAAATATAGGAGTTAGATACTTATTTATAAATATTAAATAATGTTAATAGTTATATAAAAAAATATGTGTGTTCTTTCCCTTTCTAGAACACCCTCTAATCATTTGTTTGGAAAGGGATTTAGTCAAATCCCAAAGGGATGTGTGTTCGATCCCCATTCGTCGTTGAGACTCTTTTGGTAAGCAATCTCGTAAGTCTCATTAAGTCTCAAAGAGCCTAGGGCCGTGTCACGGCCTTGGTGGGGGACTCATGCCGAACCCCTCCAAAACTTTTCTACATCAAACCCCCCCTTTTTTTTTTTCACACATGTGAAAAATTATAAATTAAAATGATAAAATGAATTGGAGTCTTACATTGATGTCATATTAATGTCAAAGAAAATCCTTCTCATATATTTAGGATTGAGGGAGTGAGGTTTTACATGGTATGTTGGGTGAAATTTTAAATACTAAATCCCATTGGTTCAAAAATATGTATTTGTAGTTTTCCAAGTTTAAAAAAGAGAAAATTACACCTAAGTTCCAAGTAAAAGAAAATATAATAGAAAGGTTCCTTAAAATCTCAAATTTGTAGGGAAGTCACGTGGGACATTTTAGCAATATATTCCAAAAGTGAAAAGTCCAAAATACCCTTATTAAATACACAATGATCGGTTCCCTCTATCTATTTAATCAATAGGGTTATTTTGGACTCACATTTGAAATATATTGTAAAAATGTCTCACATAACTTCATTGCAAATTTGAGATTTTAAGGGATATTTTTATCTTATTTTCTCTTGTTTGAGACTTTGAGATTAGGTGCAATTTTCCCCAAAAAATATGTATTTGTTTTGGAAATAAAAAATGTATTTGTTTTGCAGAAAACAGAAAATATGTATTATTAATTTATTATATTTTAAATTTCTATAAATAAAGGTTTCAAATGATATATTATTATGAGATATAGATGAGAAAAGGATTTAAATTTCAACAATAAATTAGCAGGATTAACCTCAATAGACAACAGCCTTTGGTGAGGCTTGAGGAATTGAAACTTGAAGCACATGGGCTGAAGTATGAGTCGTTTGATTTGCTGTGGCCCAAGACTAGTCAATTTGATCCATTTATTTTATTTGGGTCAATTAGATTTATGTGTACTTTAGGTATGTGACACAAGCCCATCAGCATTTATTTGGACTCAATTTATTTTTTTTCGCATTAATTTTCTATTTTGTATGTGATGGGTGAAATTAATTTCTTAAATTTTAGATATACCTATTTGGATGGTCTTTGAGCATTTCTTTGAATATAATTGTATACACACGTAAATTTAAAAATAATTATAAATAAACACACACACACATATAGTTTTGTTTTCTTCTAGAAAAGCGGGTAAATTAATATACGACTCTCCATAATTTCACTTTATTTTTTAATTAAGTTTTTATAATTTTTTTTATTAACCCTTTATAACTTGTTCAATTATAGAAATTGATTTCCATACTCAATTTGTTAATTTACAAGAGAAACAACAACACTACCTCACTCAATAACTTTGCCGATAGTTCTCTTTGGTCTTCCTTTACTTCTTTTTTCTTGATCAATCCTCCCCACTAGCATATCTAATACCCTTCTCTGAACATATGCAAACCACATCAAAACATGTTATTTTACCCTTTTTTCTTCAATTGGTGCCATTTCGGTTCTTCCACATAAAAGTTTGTTATAGATCTTATCTTTTCTTACATAACCACATATTTATCTCAGCATCCTCGTCTTAGCTACTCTCACTCTATATTTATATTGTCCCTTTAAAATGCAACATTAATTATCATGTAGCATAGCAGTGTGAAAATTTTTTCTTTTGCTTTATTAAGAACCTTTTTGTCACAAATTACTCTCGTTGCTTTCCTTCATTGAAAACACCTAACTAGAATTGTATGATTAATATCTCCATCAATTGTATCATCTTTTTGTATAATCACTAGTGCAAAAATATCTTTTTAGACCAGGTAAAAATCACTTTTTAGACTGGTTCTAGATTAGGTCTTGATATAACCTATCTAAAAAGTCTGTTACTTTTTAGATCGGTTGAACAACTGGTCTTAAAAATAACTTTTTAGACTGGTTATTCAAATATTAGGTCTAAAAAGTTCGATACTAGTACAAAAAAGAGCTTTAAGACCGCTTCATTTAGACCGGATTATAGAGAATTAGGTCTTAAAAGTATGACCGGTGGCAGTTTCGTAAATATAAAGAACTTTTGGGACCAGATTATAAAGGATCCGGTCTTAAAAATATGATCGGTGGCAATTTTGTAAATATATAGAACACTTTTAAGACCAGATTATAGAGGATCCGGTCTTAAAAGTATGATCGATGGTAATTTCGTAAATATATAGAACACTTTTAAGATCGGATTATAAAAGATCCGGTCTTAAAAGTATGACTGATGGCAATTTTGTAAATATATAGAACACTTTTAAGACCGGATTATAAAAGATTTGGTCTTAAAAGTATGACCGGTGGCAATTTCGTAAATATATAGAACACTTTTAAGACCGGATTATAAAAGATCCGGTTTTAAAAGTATGAGTGCTAGCAATTTTGTAAATATATAGAACACTTTTAAGACCAGATTATAAAAGATCCGGTTTTAAAAGTATGACCGGTGGCAATTTCGTAAATATATAGAACATTTTAAGATTGGATTATAAAGGATATAGTCTTAAAAATATACTTTTAAGAGGTTTTTACAAACAACCGATCTTAAAAGTGTAATTTTTTTTATTTTAAAAAGAAGTTAAATTCGCTAAACCTGTTAGTCTGTGAGTGTGCTTGTCTTCTTGGTGATATAACATTTGCTTAGTTATAGATTCAACGAGTGTTCCAAGAGCCTCATGGGTCAAATCCTCATAAAGAATGCCATCCTCTTCCTCTAACCTACTCATAATCTTCGTAAGTCGTCGCAAGAGCCACACAATCAAATCCTTAGCAACATTGGCGGTGAGATGCTTTGAGGGTTTTGCGATGGCGTTGACTCCAATCCTCGCAACGGCGCAAGCGTACTTCTTCGAGGATTACGACGGCGTGCAGCTCCTTCCTCTTCGATCTATGGCTCCTCCCACGTTGCCTTGCACAGATCCGGCTTAAAATCAAACCCAGATCTCTTCTTGCTTAAGTCTGTTTGTTCCTACCTTGATCGCTCTTGCTAAGATCCGGACTTCGATTTTGGTTGCTTGAAGCTTTGCCAAAGACCGACAAGAGGATCTTGCTCGATTTGGGTGCTTAAGCTTGTGATTTTTTTTTTTTTTTTTGTAGATCTGGACTTCAATTTCACCTCGATTTTATATTGATTCAAATTCGATTTCCATGATGAATGATTTCCATTTCTTGTTATGTTTTCTTATTTTTGGACTTTGTATTAATCTTTTTTGTTTTTCTTGTTGGTGTTGCTTCCAATCTTCTCTTGGTTCTCCGTCACCGATGATGGAGGGACATTCAAAATGTTGCCGATCTGGTGAGTTGGGCCTGGTTGTTTCATTTGTTTTTTTTTTTATTATTATTTTGAAACACTTTTAAGACCAGATATTTCAAAAGTTCGGTCTAAATTTTTAAGACGGTCGTTCATCCGGTCTTAAAAGTTACGGACTTTTAAGACCACCGGAACAAGACTAGGTCACGAGATCCGATCTTACGATACCTCTTTCATCCGGTCTTAAAAGTGTTTTTTGTACCCGTGAGACTTGGCTTATATTAGGTCTAAAAAGTCCCACTTTTTAGATAGGTTTTGTAAAACATCCGGTCTTAAAAGCCAGACTTCTTAGACCTGTTGTGTACAACAGCTGGTCTTAAAAGTTTGACTTCTTGAAAATATTATTTAGAACTTGTATTTTTAAAACTTGTCTTAAAAGTCTCGTCTTGATTCTCTTTAAACTTGATGTTTATAACATCCAATCTAAATGTTTTATCGTTTTTTTCATGTATCCATTATATTTCTTCCTCTTACCCATCATATATCCAATATATCCAGCAACTAAAATAATATAAATTGTTGGAAATAAATATACAAATTGATTAATTATTGAAAATAAATATAATTGCAACAATATTCCAATTGAAGTGGGAACAAAATCGACTTAATAACTATTATTCATTATTCTTCCAATAATGCCAACAATATTCAAATGCCAATACATCCATGATGAAATACACAAGACCTAAATACACATTTGTTCTAATAAGAGCTCATAAATGAATTCACAACACATTTGTGAATGAAATCAATATCTTCTTTAGGAAAGGAATCAATAAGATCAAACATTTGTAACATCAAAGCCAAAAAAATCATTAACTTGCATGTTAAGTTTAAAAAATTAAAATTATATAGTTGTACAAAATTGTTGAGATACATAGTTACCTCTTGAGTGAATTCTGTCAGGCCCATGGTAGTGAAAACGCCGTTTTAAAACGTAAAAACGCCGTTTTTATGTTTTATTTTGGGTTAAACGCGTTTCGTTGTGGAAAAAACGGTTTGAGTAAAAACGTAAAAAACGCCGCGATAAAACGTAAAATCGTAAAAAACGCTGCGTTTTTGCAAAAAGCGCCGAGTTTACTAAGGGACTTAAGTGAAAGTTTTAAAAGTTCTGGAGAGGGACTAAAGTGAGAATTTTCAAACTATTTTAGGGTAGAAATGAAATTTCAAAAACATCTGGGTCCTTTTCTGTAATTAATAAATAAAGATCATTTTACCCCTAATTACACTTAATTCAATACAAATGTTCCTAACTCAACTTAGTACTTAATCATACAATAATGTCCCAGAAAATGCATTAAAAATCCCAATTTAATCATGTAAAATCATATAAAAAATATGGTTTGATCAATGACAATGTTGGACATTTTGATTGATATTGCATTGATCAATATATGTGTATATGATGGCAGGTACCTTACTTTTCTCAAATTTTTTTTATATACATATGCAGGTAAAAACTCCGTTTTATTTTACGATTTTACGTTTTCCGATTTTTCATTCTCCTTCCGTTTTTAGGTAAAAACTACGTTTTCACTACCATGGTCATGCCTAATGTGATAAGATTAAATATTTGTCTCAATACATAAAGGACACATAAGTTAGATCCTGGTGGTTGCTTACGAATCTTAAAAAAAAAAAAAAAAGACATAATTAAAATTGAATATAGCATAGCTTATTCACCAAGTTCATAAAGCAAAAAAATATGCACTAACATTTGATGTGATCCATTTAGGGTCTTTGACCTCATGCACATGCTTACCACCACTAGTGTGTCAGAATGTCCATTTTACCCTAGTATCAAAATCACAAATTATTGATTTATCATTAGTGTATTGCTTTTTCAATTAATTCAAGCAACTTGTGAATTCTCTATTGTTTAGCACTCTTATACACTAAAAGAAATAATGATGTTTATGATCAAAATCTCACTCTTATGCACATAAGCAGATTCAGAAGTGTGAACACCTTTAGAAGCAAATGTAAGAATTTCACATGAGTTCAATTAAACAATGTATGAACGATGTTTTGTACATTCGAACAACAATTATTATGAGAAACAAAATTTTGCACAAGTGCAGAGTCAATGTAAATTCACTCATAAATTCAGAGTGAGATACACTCAATAATCACAATCAGTCTAATAGTCAGCAAAATCTCAAGCCCACACTAAAATAGCAGCTCAAATTTTGACCAGAAGAATTGTTTTCAATTTGTAGTCAGGTTCAGAAAGTCAAGTGTAGAGTTCAAATTCAATTTAATGCACCAAATCAGTGGAATATATGGGAAAAAAGTAGTGTGCAGATTTCAACAAAATAAGCTCAATTACAGTAGGAAAAAATCAGTTAACATTCAGATTTATCTATGTCATCAGCAACAATAATAATTCAATCCAATTTTCAATGATTACAAAAATATGTTATAACAGTAAATAGTACACACAAGATGGAAAACTTCTACGAGTTCATGGTATTTTTCAATTCATTCCCTGGTATTTTTCTTGCATAAGAGCACCAACTGCCAATGATCACTGAAAAAAAAGCCTTTATCCAACTGTCAACGACAAGATCTATGTATTTGCAAAATTTGAACTATAGACAGTGACAAAATGTCTAAGCAAAGAATATTAACTAATAATTGTGCCAAGAATGGAGTTCCTCAAGGTATAAAAAGTAATAAATAAATATCTGGAGTTAGCTTTCAAACAATACCAATAGCTTGGCCATAATTGAAAAGAAAATTTGCTTCTCACCCATTCATGTATGATGCCAAGAAACACTCAAGTTTGGTTTCACTGAGCCTTTTTTATAAGTATGTGTGTCTGATAGAAGCAGTGGTCCCTCATTCTGTTATTTGGATTGTGTAATATCCTAAATTTTGGGCCTAGAGACTTGAGGATAAGCCTTTATCAGGCAGACGATTAGACCCAGTTCAAGAAGTATGATATTAAATTTTGGAAATATTATATGAGATTAATATTTCATTAACAAATTGAGGTTATAATTTTGGGCAAAAGGAGGTTATTTGAATGTTCGCCTTAATAAAAATAATTAAGGAAATAAAAATGGCAATAATGGCTATTATATGTTGATATAGGGAATTACTTGTTGATATTGGTTAACAAGTACATTTTTAAGGATTTTATGTTTACATTGGGATAATATATACATGATATCTTAGTTGTACAACCACTAGCAGTTGTTCCAAAATATAACTACAAGCTTGGTCAGCAACGACAGTCTTCACTCTTCAATTGAAGGTGCAAGGTCTGCTATTTTATCTGAGGCCAAAAATTTCCGGTGAATAACGTCCCTTTTAAAATAAGTAGATAAAGTACTAAATGAATAAATTAAGCAAGTAAAATTTCATAATAACGAAATGACAATTATATTCAATTTCCAAGTACAAAATCATAAACGAAGATGCCATTATACAAAAGGTTATTAATAAGAAAATGCTAGATAAACAAATAACTCATCGATAAAATTAAGTACCAACCGGTACGAAAAACTCATTCTGAATGAGGACTTAAACAGAACAAGAAACAAGCATGGACACACAGTCCACGAGGGTAAATAACCAAGCGTAGCTCGAAGCCACGAAAATAAGTGTGGACACACAGTCCACGAGGGTAAATAACCAATCAAGCGCAGCACAAAGTCATGAAACAAGCGCAGCATGAAGCTATGAAACAAGCGTAGGTACAAGACCCACGAATAACAAGCGTGAGAATGAATCCCACGAATATCAAGCAAGCTCGAGGTTAACCATGATGCACCAAGGACTAACAATACTGCTGTTAGTAACTAGCGTTCTGTATTCAGTCCTCTCGAAAACATTTTCAAACATGCGTGGAATCAATTTAACTTTTTAAATGAAAAGAGCTTCTAGTAATGAAATCTCATGAGAAGCGGTTCACAATCAAGGATTCCAAAGATGAAGGTCTATGAATAATATTTCAAATGCTATTTTCAAGCATGTACAAAATCTATATCATAAATATAATTTATTTTCAGCACGATTCAACATATTATTCATTTGAAAAATCCTTTCACCATCTCCATGCATGATTCAAAGAGTTCAAACATAAATGTTCATCGAACAAACGGAAAAAAAGACGAGTAATGTTAAATATAAAACCTTTTTTTTTTATTTACTGAATTCAATATCAACGAGAAGCTGAGATAATTCTAATAAACTTTCATTAGAAAAATCATGATCAAGAGATGCTGTAATAAAATTAAAACATAAAAGTAGTAAAAATATCATTCATAAGAATTATAATAGGACGTTATTCACTCACCTGATGTCTCATAATTTCTATCATTTACTTCTTACAAGTTTCAACAAGATTTTCTTTCTTCGCACGCCCTATAAGAATATATGTGGAAAGAGTTATAATTAACAACCTATACTTATATAACTCCCTTCCAATATTAACTCAACAACAACCAATCATAAAATTCGAAAGTTCCAAAGCACCATTGTTTACATTTCAAGGTTTCTTCAAACACATGCATAGTTTTCATATCAATACTCTCTACCTTATATAAATACTTTCTCAACCAAAGTATATATCATACTCGAACTTATTTTGCCAACTCTTCAGACTCACTTAATCTCTAGCCCTAGCCTATAATTTCCTCTAGTCATAAAGAAGCAACTTCACTTTCCAACTGTATCAAAAGCATACAAATTTACGCACACTATAATTTACTCCCAATTACCTTAGGCACATCGATATCAATCAATAAGTCCCTACCAATTTCTATTCCTCAATTCTATAAAGTTCCTTTCTTAAACAATTCATCGAACACTTCATAGGCATTCTTTACATCAATTTAATCACTCCATATATGAGAAAAATCAATTGGCTAACACAATGAATATAAATTTTTCTTCTCTTGAGCATTTTAACAAACACCTTGAGTGCAATCACGATCAAACCATGTTATCGAAACTTTTATTCATCAAATCCTTAGTCTGTTAATTTCCAAACAGCAATGTCAGAATTTACAAAGCTTCCCAACTAACTTATTTGTCATGGATAAATTTACACTAAAGAAAAAGAAAAAGAAAAACAGAAGTGTGATGCATCTTCTTCCAATTATAGCAATACAACAACTTGAATTGAGATTTTCTATCCAAATTACAGATTTTTTTATACTACAAATACATACCCAATCATAATTAATTAAGGGAACTACAACTCAATCACAAGCTGGTTAAAATAGCAGCCCCCTTTTTTTTCTTTCTTTATTTTTTCCCCATAGTTAGCCGTGCACCTCACACACAAAAAAAAAAATTCAGTTCACAATCCACACACACAATCAGAATTGAAAAGCTTTATGGAATTCATAAAAAAAAGGAGTTCACATACATACCCATGGCAATAATGCTTAAGAGCCGCAGAGGAGTTCAGATAATACTCCCCTGGAACCAAACAGCGACATAATGAAACAGAGGAAGATGGGGGAAAGAAGTGAAGCTTCGACGCAACACTCCACACGTTCCGTAAGGTGGAAAGGAAGGATTTGAACAAATTACTCCCAACTCACTTCAAGGTCGAACAAAACGAACACAAACAAAATAGCAAAGGAACAAAATGTTTTGGTGATTTGGGCGGGAAATGGAGATGCCGAAGGTCAAACTGATGGACGGCGGCGAACGGACGACCTACGTTGGCGAAAATGGACCGAAAGGATGAAGGAACACAGTCGAATGATGGACTGGGGTTTGGTTCCAAAAATCCCAAAGCTTTTGCGCTCTGAAGAAATCGTGCGCTAAAAAAAAAAAAAAAATCTGAAGTTCTCAATTCTGTTTTTTATATATACACAAATAAGGGTGTTTTGGTAATTTCTACTGAGCTGAACCAAAAATAAAAGATAAAAGCACATCTTTCCTTAAGGCGGATTCGAACCAGGACCTAAAGAATATTTGATCATCCCCAATACCATCAGGCTATGGGCTTCATTTTGACACCCAACTATAATAAATAGTAAATATATAATTATATTATAATCCCATAATTTAATGAATTACTTTATTTTAATTTATTGAGCCATTACAAATTAATTAATTAAATTTATTATATATATATATATATATTTTTTTTTTTTAATTCTTAAATATCTGGGTTATTACGGGTAAGATGTAACAGTTTGAGTTCCTATTCCTCTTCTTCAATGTTTATGAGTATCATATGGAAAGAAAAGCTCATGGTCATGGTGTTTTCTTAAGAGGTTGAAAGTTGGAAGGAGAAGAAAGGAATCAAAGGTCTTCACAAGTGCAAGTAAGTGATATCAATGTCTTGTGCACTTGTATATGTTATTATGTTGAATTAATCTTCTCTTATTTTGTAGATTTGAAGATTATAACTTCAAGAGGAGATTTCATACAAAAACTTGTTAAGTAAATTTAAGGACATATTAGGCCTTCATATCGAATAAAAAGTCCAACTCTCACATGAAATCATAAAGATTGTAAAGAACAAATAAGTTTCCTTTTTGACACGGTAATTTTGAGTCAACCCAAGCATAAAGGAGAAAAAGGATTTTGGTTATTTTAACCTTCCCAAAGTATTTAGAAGGGAAAATAGTGTAGGATTAAGGTGGAACTATAATTATTGAAAGCTTAATAATTAAATTGAGAAAGTTGCAAAACTGTCCAGTGGAAAACTTGTTTGTGAGCTTCTAATGTGTTTTTGAATAATCAAATAAGGTCCAATGATTATGAAATTTTCCAGAATTGAAGTAGACATCTCAAGATTTAATTTGATAGGTGTTTACAAAGAGATATAAATTTTTGAAGTTCATCCTTAATTCTGTAATTGAAATCTGGACAGCGAAGGTATGTTACTATAATGGAAAAGCACAAAATTTTTGTGGCTGAAGGAGATATTTTTATTTGAAAATAGACATATCAAAGGTAATTTATCCTTTTGAATCACTTAATTTGGACATGTGGATAATTAATTATGAATTTTCAAAGATTGGTGAAAATTCTGGAATTTCTGGAATAAATCCAAAAATGGAAAATATAAAGGTCAAGGTTAATTAATTTGTGTATTTATAATCAATAAAGGTCCTTTAGCCATAAATTGGGACAAATGATAATTAATTCAAGTATTATTTGAATTACGAAGAATTCATATAAGTGATTAATATTATTTATAATTATAGGAAGTACCGTCGTCGAGAGTTTTTTGGAGAGGGTGATTGTAAGTTTAAAATTTGCCAGGCAATAACTTTAATCTCATGTACTTTGTATGTCTCCGTATGTGTGTTTTACCATGAATATGTACACATTCGGTTTATTGTGAATTTTCCAAGCACTGTGGAACCAAAACTTGCTGTGTTAGTTAGGGGCCTTGCTGTGTGCCATGCCTCAAGGGCCTCACTATGTGCCTACCTTGCAGTCATTGCTGTGCGCTTATATGACTGCTAGCTCTGGGCTTGATTGTGTGCCTTGCTATGTGCATTAATCTAAATGCTTTTTGGTATGTTATTTGTGGTTGCTTGCATACTTTGAATATACTTTGTATATGAGATTAATCTGTTACTCTGGGATCTTTCGGGATTCTAGTTCCTGTTACTACCTATCTATTGTACAGCTTATTGGATGTAGCTCCCAGGACAAAGAGGTGGATATCAGCAGATGGAGGAGCCGGATGGGTTTCAAATTATTTGGGGATTATTTCGAGAAAATTTATATATTCATGTTTTAAAGTTTGTAACCAAGATTTGTAATAAATTATTAGTATACTACGCCTAAACCATTATGCCTCGCGCTATAATGCTCTGATGTATGATGACATTAAGTAATATTTCTATATAAAAGGATGGGTATCACACTATCTGCCACCTGAAAGCGCGAGGTTGGTAGGAGTGTAACAGATTGGGCATATGAATCCAAAATCATTGCTTTTGCCTGAGGAAACCAACCTAAAATTCATGTACCTATGATAATACAAGCACACAAATTACAACGGCTTAATTATATTGTTATAATATTTACACTTATAAGAAGATACTCACATTAAAAATACTTGGACAATTCCTATCGTAAGCTCTTGTTTAGGAGCTATTAGGGACATTAAATCCTCCCTATCAAGAAAAGCCGGTACCACCGATTTGCTCACAATTGCATCCATAGGCCATGATCTATTGTAAAATATGTATCATATGCCATAAGAATCACTTCTTGCATAGCATCCAACTTAGGCTCAGAAACTTGTTCAGTGGATGGAGCTACAATTGGGGTTTTGATTGGGGTTTCCTCATCTCGATTAGAAACAAGGTTCTTTGGGCACAAGATGAAACTACTCTTGACATCACTTGCAATCTTTAGATCACTATTTAACGGTAGGTACTTGAGTAATATTTTCCTATACTTGAGTATCAGAAGAACATTACTCGCATATAGCTTAGGCAGAGAGCATATATAGACTTATGACACATATACTCGAGTAACAGCTTGTCTTTGCTTGAGTACTTTACTCGAGTAACATTACAATTGTACTCAAGTATACTTCAAAAAGAGAGCAAATTAAAAATGAAAGTATATCTACTCGAGTAATAAATTACCTTTACTCGAGTACCATACTCGAGTAGCCCTTACCATCTAATTGAGTAATGCTTTGATAGAGCCAATGATCTGTCATGAGGCTTCTTATACTTGGGTAGGAAGAATCCCTTACTCGAGTAGCTTATTCGAGTAAGTCACTAACAATACTTGAGTAGTGCCATGAGTGTCTTTGAACTTTGCCCTGATTCCTCATTACTCGAGTAACAAAGTGTGTCTACTCGAGTAACACTTCTTCTATATAAGCACAGGATGCTGCAATAGGTATACTACTCAAGTAGTTTTGAACCAATACTCGAGTAACATTCTGTGATCACTTAAACACACTGTTAGGTAGAGCATGCTCGAGTAAACAAAATGTCATACTTGAGTAACACTCTTAACTTAGGCAATATTCACCGATTAAAAAAAAAGAAAAAGAAAAGAAAACTTGATCATTTACAATTCAAAACCTTAATTACATCTAAGTCTTGTTATCATCAAAACTCCGAGAACTAACACCTCCAATTCCCTTGAGACGGGTTGGATGATTGTGTCTTCCTATAGCAACAGTCAGAATATCATTCCTCCCATCTGACACAAATGATCTCTCTACTTGTTTTTTCTTAAAGTTCTTCCTATAAGATACAAATAACGTGAAGCTTAGTAATAAAACTTGTTCAATAACTAAAAAATAACAATAACGATACTTATAATCTTTTCATCAACTATACGAGTTTGTTCACTCTATAAGTCCTGCTCCCCTTTTGGTGAGCATACAACCATTTTCCTTCATGACATATTAGAGATGGTGGAGAAAGAACAACATAAGGATTTGATTGTGTTTCTTTTTCCAATCTCTTTCGCTTGACCACCATCAACTCTTTTTCAACATTTTCATAACTGCCACGAGATATTGTATAAGGGTAATCATTATTTCTACCATTCTCTTGTGCTTTTTCCTTTCTTTTTTTTTTTTTTTTTTTTTTTTTTTTTTTGTAAATGAGGATTTAAAACAAATATTAATTATGAATTCCAACCAAAGCTCAACTAACATATCCAGTCAAAGCAATTAAGTATATCATTATATTACTTGGGAAAACAACCATAATACAGAAGGCTCATTTGGCTTCTACAAAAATGAAAACAATCTAGAAACCATTCATAACTTATAACTTAACTATTCTTTTCTAAAATCCCAACTTTAAATCAACGCTACCCTTCACTCGAGTTGGTTGGCTATCCTAAACAAAATTTACTTTATTTTAAAGCTTCATAGCTTCAACTTCTTGAGTTACAATAAACCTTTAAACACCAAATTATCATCAAATTTTAATCTTTAAACCATCCAAACAACATCAATATTAGCATCTAAGTCATCATCATTTTAATCCTTCTGAACATGATCCAACCAATGTAGGACTATTATTTAGCATTTGGAAGCACAAAATGATGAGATTTTAATCAGTTGCCAGCTTCATAATTAGAACCCCATGGCTTCCAACATCATGCATCTAATTGACATTAACATAATATATCTCCTTTGACATTTAAAAACACCTTAACACAATAACATATTAAATTTCATTTCATTTAGTTAAGGAACTTGCATTCAACAGGACAGGGAACTTTGGGTTCGAACCCCTTACTTTTCATGACAATTTAATCATTCTATATAGCTCTAAAATGAGCTATATGCATCCCTGAGATTGAGGGTATCTTCCAATTTCAACGTTTCCTTTTAAGTCATTCTTGCTTACGTGGATTCCTTTTTTTTTTTTTTTATCATCTTTTACTTCCTTTTCATATCTCTCCATATTAATAAATTTATAATCAACTAGTTCAATATTTCAAGATGAATTTTAGTAGTAATTTCTAGATGGGTTCTTCATAGTAACTGTAATAATGATGCAGGTTGAAGGAAAGGAAAAGTGATTGCGAGCCTAAACCAGATAAATAAAGCTACAAGTTTGTAATATATTTGGTTCTTTCTTTAATTAACTAATAACATCTAATAGGAAGCTAAAATACACACAATGCAATCATGATTCCAGAGGAGAGGTGGTATTATACTCTGTTTCCAAAAGAAGAATAAGAGGAACATGAAAAAAGAATCTGTTGGGAATTGAAGGGTACCAATTAAGTAGTTTATTGAGATTCTTCATAAATTTCATACCCATTTCCCTTTCCCATAATTCACAGTATGACTAGAATGAAAATGCAGCTAAAGAAAATAACAAGGAGCAAAATATACATAGGACACACCAGATACCACGACTCAAAAGAAAACACATAATTATTAAGAAAGTAAGAATATGAAGAAATTCTGATTGTATTGAATTCTTTCTCATAATGTGTGAGTACAAGCTATTTATAAATAAATTGATAACCACTATAGGAAACTAATTACAAAGTAAGTAAGACAAGAAAATAGGAAACTAATTACAATATACTCTAATACCCCCCTCAGGCCGGGGGAATGTATATTGATCATTCCCAGCATGGAAAGGAGTGTAAAAAAAATGGAGTAGGAGCAATAGTTTTGGTAAAAATATCCGCCAATTGATCCTGAGACTTAATGGGAAGAAGATGTATCAAACCAGTCTTGAGTTTCTCACGAACGATTGCAATCAATGTTAAGGTGTTTGGTCCTCTCATGAGAAGTAGGATTAGCGGCAATATGACGGTCTCATAAGGGACCAAAGCAACATCAAACATCTCACCAAGGACCAACACCAAACGGTTAACAAAAGTGATTAGAAGATCTATAAAAAAAAGGAGATTAGAAGAAATAATATGGAGAAAGAAGATGAAGAATCATATTGAATTAATCACAAAGAGCAATACGCTCATACAATGAGTAACCCACTTGAGTTAACTCTAAAACCTTGAAGGAGACCATGTTAATTCCTTCTTAGAGAGACCATGTTAACTCTCTCTTGGAGGGAGACCAAGTTAACTCCCTCTCTAAACATGGTGAGAGCTCCACAATGGAGGCAAAGAATGAACATGTCAGACAAGGACCACCAAACAACAAATAATTGTCAAATATCTCACCGGAGTCAACGAACGAACAGGTCACATAAGGACCCCCAAACAACAAATAATTGCTAAACACCTCACCGAAGACAAAGAACGAATAGGTCACACACGGACCACCAAACAACAAATAATTCCCAAACATCTCACCGGAGGCAAAGAACGAACCGGTCACACAAGGACCACCAAACAACAAATAATTGCCAAACACCTCACCAGAAGCAAAGAACGAACAAGTCACACAAGGGCCACCAAACAACAAATAATTTCCAAACACCTTATTGAAGGAAAAGACAACTACGAGTCAAGGTAAGGACGACTCGATGCCAGAGAAGAAATTGGTGAACGGGAGAAATTGTCCCAATGGACGGTGAAGCAATCAGGGGTGAGTGGAAGCAAAATCTATCGCAATGGACAGTGAAGCAATAGGGGTGAGCGGAAGCAAAATCGATCGTGATGGACGAGCAATCGAGAGAACAAGTCTTGAGAAAACGAGGAAAACTGAAAGTGGCGGGTGAAGAAAGAGAAAACTAAAAAAATTTATATAGAAAAAAAGTATTTCGTAGAGGTCAAAAACTCGGCTCGATACGATATTAAGAAAGCAAGAATATGAAGAAATTCTGATTGTATTGAATTCTTTTTCATAATGTGTGAGTACAAGCTATTTATTGTTAGTTCTCTATGTGTTTTGGTGATAATCGACTATTGTAAACACAAGTTGAAGTTTATCTTTGGTAAGTTGAAAAACTTAGTGTTAAAGACAAACTTGAGTTTTGGATTCAAAACTCGAGTTTTGGACTTGAGAGTAGCTAGATTTTCATGAACTGAGAAAACTCCAGTTTGCGTAGGCAAACTCGAGTTTTGGTCTTACAGAAAGCACTCCAATTTTTCACATTTAGACAAACTCCAGTTTTCATAGAAAACTCCATTTTCACCATTCGAGAGACTCTACAATATTTTTCTAAAAGTAAGCAAAACTCCGGTTTGCGTTCGTAAACTCGAGTTTTGGGCATACGAGAGCCTCGATGTTTTAAGCATAAGAAAACTCCGGTTTTGGTATGAAAACTCCAGTTTACACTTAACCAAGAGTTTTCTAAGTTTACCCAAAGTTTTGAGAAAACTCAAGTTTATACATGGAAACTCGAGTTTAGGTTTGAGAGAGCTTACATGTTTTAACTACTTTGAGAAAACTCCAGTTTGTTTAGAAAACTCCAGTTTTCACTTGGATAGAGTTTTCAAAGGTTTTCATCTTTAAATGAAAACTCAAGTTTATCTTTGGAAACTTGAGTTTTGGCCAAGGCAAGAGCTTTGCTCATTTCGGTGTTTTTGAAAACTCCAGTTTACATTGAAAACTCCATTTTTGAGCTTTTGGACTTAAACATGTTTTTCACTATAAAAGTCCAAAACTCGAGTTTTGCTTATGTTCCAAACTCGAGTTTTGGACTTGTAAAATATCTTTTGATATATTGATCTTCAGTGTTTATCCTCATCCACTCTTAGAGAGAGTTCATTTACTTTAAATCATTTATTGTAAGAATCTCAAGTCAGGGGACTTGGAGATTGGGATATTGATTGCAACTTGTAAGGGGGAGTAAGTTCTAGTGAGAGAATTACTCTAGAGTTACAGAGTGTGTAATCAATTGATATAGTGAAATCCCAGTGTCCGGGATTTGGACGTAGGTTAAGTGGTTGGATCGAACAAGTATAAATTCCTTGTGTCAAGCTTCTCCTTCTCCTGCTCTATCATACCCTGTTTTCTATATACTAAAACAGCCTTAGAAAAGAATTTTTAAAATCCCCAATTCACCCCCTCTTGGTGATTAGCTCTACTTTCATTTATAAATAAATTGATAACCACTATCTCTAACTAATTCTTGAAAATAGGGAACTAATTACAAAGTAAGTAAGATAAGAAAATAGGAAATTAAGTAAGTAAGACAAGAAAATAGGAAACTAATTACAATATACTCTAATAATCACAAAACACAACAGATTTTCCAAACTTTTTAGAGGAAGGCACTCTCCAACCCAAGGCCAAAGCCATAATTCCAAGTTTCTACGCTCTCTCCACCTTCCCTTTTCTTCTTTTTTGCATATGAAAGCATGGGTCTCAATACGGGGCTTAAAGATGTTCAAAATATAACATATTTTTTCTAGTTCTTCATCTTCAATTTGGCAAGATAGATAAGGTCCCCAAAAAAAGATGTCCTCCCCTAAAACTATGTAGATCATGGCGTTCTGACACAAATTATTGCAACTGAGAAGTGGGTTTCAGACTTTGGTTGACAAGATAAACACCAAAAACTCAGATTTAACCACAAATCAACTAAAAGTCATACAACTTCAGTCATTAGATAAAAACATGGGAAATTAGTGTCATGTTTAAAATATACATCTTCATTCATCATCTCTTAACATGATGTGCAAAGGTATAAGCACCCTGTATAGGTTATTAGCCAAAGAAACTAAATATGAACTCACCAAAGCTTCAGAGTAGTTTGAATTTGACAAAATTCTTGCCAAGTCTCTTCATCAAGATATGAATACTTGCTACAAGGATTGGATAAGGCTCACCATCTTTCACTTTGATATGCACGTATTTGGTAGCTAGATCTGTCATAAACTTCCTCCAGCATTCACAACAATATAACATGTCTTCTCAAGAACCTCATAAGTGAGATGGATAGTATCCCAAATATGTTGCATTACTCGACCATTGATATTTCTCCACTCATCTATCAAGATTCTAGGCTTGTTGTGTGCTAGGAGGCCGACAAACTCCTATATCAGCTTGCATTAGGTCCAATTGGTTTCCAATATCTATCAAACTGAATCGGATCTTTTGCCTAGCACTCTGACTTAGGAAAATCTCTTTCAATCATGTGCCTCTTCTACCATTCCTTAAAGAATGGTTATGAGGCTCACTTTAAGATGTGTTAGGCTTGCTCTTTTTCTCACCAGTTGGTGACTCTTGGAAAGGAGTAGATTGGCTTTGACCCTTCATTTTGCTATTAAGTCATATGCTTGAGGCAATGTGACTTTTTGGAGTGGAGCTGAAGATCAAGAGTCACAGAGGATGGTGTGGTAGGAGGGTCACAAAGGACAGTGGAAGATAGGTTCAAAGAGCGAAATTCAATTTTCGGCTACAATGAATTGGACAATCTCTGACTTAAATGCCTCCTTAGTTCCCAACGTCAACTTGAGGTCTATATACCCTTTCGGCCGAGTATCCTGTCTGTTGAAACCCGTTAAGGTAGTTTTGCACAGCTTCAAGTCCTCCGAGTCAAACCTTATGCGTTTAAACGCATCCCAAAAAATTATGTCGACTGCACTACCATCATCTACAAAGATTTTCCTGACACAACAATTTACCACCATTTCGGTGATAACTAGCCCGTCATGGTGACTGGGTGCTACGTCTTCTAACTCATCTCTGGAAAAATCGAGCATTGATGGTTCTGGTTTTGTGGAGCCTTTTTTGAATCCCGGACGGTTCCTCACAAAGAGGACCTCCTTTAAGTATTTCTTTTGCTGACTAGCCGAGTCTCCTCCACCCCCAAATCATCCCACGATAACACCGTAGTCATATTTGGAATCAGGGAACTCGTCATTACTGGCTTCCACCTTCTTTTTCTGCTCCTGCCTTTTCTTCTTGGGGGTGGACTTTTACTCCGACCTCCCTGGCATTTGTTCTGCCATCCTTCCGTCTGAATGACGCAAAGACGCAACTTTCCTTCTCGGATGAATTTTTCTATCGCGTCCCTTAGATCCCATCAAGAGTCCGTTGTATGACCGTGCTGGTCATGGAACTCGCAGTACCGAGATTTGTCCAGGGTGGCCTCTCTCCACAATGGGCGTGGTCGTTCGGATTTCTTCATTTCTATCATGGACACCTCTTTCCATACTTGCGCTTGAGATACCTTCAATGGGGCATATTTATCATATTTTTCTTCCGCCCTTCCTCCCCTGGGCTTGTTATCTCTTCCACGTGTTTGGGAGTCTTGCTTGTTTTGGCCATATTGCTCTCTGCCTCGAGGTGGCGGACTTCTAGCTTTCTCCTTTGGCTCTCGGCTCATAATATACATTTGTTCCAGCTCCAGGTATTGCTTAGACCGATCTCGGAATTTTGCCAAGGTTTCTGGATGATTTTTCATGACTGATTTCTTTAGGCGCGACAACTTGTCCAGGCCTGCTTTGGCACAGTGCAAATGTTCTTCCTCTTTTAGTCCCGGCACCTGTAGAGCCATATCCTTAAACCACTCCAGATACTTTTGTAATGTTTCATTGGGTGATTGTTTCACCTATCCGAGCTAGAACTCGGTCTTGGGTTGTTTCCTACTTGTGGTGAAATTCAGTGAGAACTTCTTTAAGTCCTTCAGATCAGGTACTGAATTCTGCGGCAAGGATTTAAACCAAATTTGGGCGGCTCCTCGTAATTTTCCTATGAACAACCGAGGTATCACAGGTCCTACGTAGCCTTTCACCATGATTTCCATTTTGAAATTATTAACGTGTACTTGTGGATCTTGACTCCCGTCGTACTTCAGAAAGTCCTTCGTGTCAAGTCCTTCGGGATAAGTAGCGATCATGATCCTTTCAAGAAAAGGACTCTGCACTCTGTCCTCATCATCAGAATCCGCGCCTTTTTTAGGTGGACCTCGGCCTTCGAGTGGCTCCTTTCCTTTGGTCCGAGCCGAGTTTCGAAACCGGGCCTGATCTTGTCTGGCCTCATTAACCTTCGAGACACCTGCATCATCCTGAGCAGATGTCGTGCAACTGTCTCCACTCAGATTCCTAGCTTTTGGGTCTGCACTTTGTGCCGGGTTCTCAAGCATCTTGACGCGTTCCTCTAGGGACTGTATTTTCAACATGCCACGCTCCGCATCCTCGGTTTGATCATGACCGATCACATTTCCTTCCGGTGTTTGCATCTAGAGTCCTGGCATTTGTAGATGCCGAAACATTAATTCGGCTAGGTCCAGCGACGTCCCGTCTAGTACCACGGACCGGGTTCTTAATCCAACCGGCATGGTCCTCCAATAGCTATCGCAATCTTTGACCTTCCTCGTGTCTCCATATGGCATTACGATGGTCCATCTCCTCTCAGATAAGTCGGATGTCCTCTTCTCTTTGGAGATGATTGCGAGTCTCCATCGCTTCCATCCGGTTCATCGGCTGAGCCGAGGGTGGATTGCAACATTTGAATGTCGGGATTCTCAATCTGGAACTCCTGCAGAGGATCCTGCAGTTGAATTGGTGGGCAAACTTGCTGGATCACCACATTCTCGGGAGGCGGAGAAATCGTCGTGTCCGCGGTCTCAGATTCAGTTTCGACAGATACGTGATTTGCTCTGGGGCCACGGAATCTGCTAACTCGTGTTCTTGATGTTGCGGTTGTGGTTGTCCTCCTGGAAATTGGTCTTGCCGAGTTGTCTGACTACGACTTCTAGTATTTGCTGCCATTTTCAATGATAGTTCAACGGCTTTTCGTGATTTAGGAATCGAATTTTATGGCTCCCACGGTCGGCGCCAATGTTCTAGTGTAGAACACAAATATCTAGCCTTTGAGGGCTAGTAGATGATTAATAATGGATCAGATGCTTCCCGAGGATGTCTATTGACTAAACACCCAAGAGAAGATTACTCATTGCTATCTATGAAGAAGATAACACTAAGCGCTCAGAGATCACCATGCAACACAAGTATGGCGTATCGCCACAGGGGTGGGGTGTGTGCACAGTGAGACTGAATGTAAATAGTCAATCGAGAATGGAGAGAGTGCGCCTGGTGAATGTCCTTCTATTTATAGAGGTCACCTAGGGTTTCAGCCCACTGGTAACACGTCTATTCCTCAAGCAGTACGCGTCCCCACGATCTGTGCAGAGCTTGCTCTATTACCTGCATTACCCAAGATTATAGGCATGATCATGGGATGATCGCCATTACCTGAATGAGGAAGATATTGTCATTAAGCGCCCTCACTGGGCCTACATTTTGTTAGGCCCATTACTCAGATCCATAACAGGTGGGAATTTTAATGATTCCAAATTTCCAACAAGAAGTGCATTTGTTTTCATTTCTGCCTGGATGCGCCAGAAAAAGAAAGTTTCGGAATTTACGCGAAATTTGAATTTTTAATGTTTTCTTAGAAAATGTTCTTATTTGGATCTAGTGTTCCTGGCATCTTATAAAGAAAATCAACCTATAGCTTGACTATTCAAGAACCCATCCCAACTCTTTGGGTCTTCTGATCTTCCTTGAATATTCGGCAAGATGAATGCCACATGGATCATTAAAATCGAGATAAGAGTATGCCATTGGAAGACCGGTTATAAGAAATATAAGGTTTAAAAAGTTTTATCTTTTAGGCCAGTTATAAGGACAACCGGTATAGAAAGTAATCGACTTTTTATTTTATCCTTTTAGATAGTTTGTTAGGAAAACCGATATAAAAAAAATATCTTTTAGACCTTAGATTAAAAGAAACGATCTAAAATTTCTTTATATTTACGAGACTACCACCTATCATACTTTTTAGATTTGATTCTCTATAAGGTCTAAATGCGGAAATCTAAAAGGCCTTTTTTGTACAAGTGAATTGATCTCAAATATCTAAAATTTTCCACTTGAGGGATAATTTGATCTTCCAATTCAACTTTCAAATCATTTTCAACTTGACTTTTATCAAAACTAAAATGTCTATACTCGCCTTACCCATATTCAGGTGAAAACCCTTCTACCCTAAAGTCTTTCTCTATAACTCAAGTTTAGAGTTAATCTCTTCTCTTAACTTAGCCAAAAAACTATATCATAATTAACAATAATAATCGACTAGGGACAATTAGAATAATTCTTTTAATCATTCATGGATCCTTGTGATAAAGAAAACATGCAAAACAACATAATAAATAAACATTTGATAAAATTCCTTTTATTAAATTTTAGAACACAATTTCCAACAAATAATATGAGTCCAACACCCAAGAAACCATGTATGTTTAATTAATATTTTTTTTATGTCCTGATATGTCTAAGAAATGCTACTCGATGCGTTAGGATGTCAAGGAAGTAAAAAAGTTAGCAAGCAAAAGCAAGAAATGATCCTTAAAGGTAGAAATGAAAGGGTAAGATGGGAAATAACTTTCAAGTAAAATTTTTCACGGTTATTAAACCCAGATTGGCTAGGGTACTTGAGTTAGATTGGAGTCAACCGTAAGCTAATCCGGGGCCAAATCGGTTAAAAAAAAAAAAATGAAGATTTCAATATTATTAATATGAAATTCTAAAAAAAAAAAAAGGTGAATTGGGTTGATGCTTGAACCAGACTAATTTTACCGATCGGTTCTTTTTTTTCGGGCCGAACTAGCGAGTCCATTCGAGGTTAAACTGAAAATTTTGTGGATATACATTGGAAAACATAATCTGTTTTGAATTATTTTTTTCCAAATAGAGAATTCAAGAGCTTTAATTGCAAACTGAATCATACTGATGATTTTTCTAGACTGACTTACAAATTTCCATATAATTTGTAAAACAATTGAGTGACCAAATGAACAATAATTTGAGGGTACGTAGTTTCAAGAGAGCAAAGTTGTACTACCTCTGGTCTTCTTTATAAGTTGGATTAGTTAAAAAGAATAAATATGTTAAAAATGTTATCTTTCTTCTAAACATACCTCTATTTAAGAAAAAAGTATAAGAAAGAGAATAAGTAAAAAGTATGAGAGAAAATAGGTAATAAATGATTAAATGAAAAAAATTATAGAGTCCGTTTGGATTAGTAGTGGAAGAAGTGACTTATTTTCTATTTGACTCTTTCAACAAGAAGATAAAAAAAAAGTTAGATTGTAAATGTGATTTGTGTTTGGATTGATAGTTATAGAAATGGTTCTTTTTTTTTTTTTTTTTTTTTTTTTTAAATGGAGACATATGTGGATTATTATTAGAAAAGTCATTTGAACTAAAAAATGACATGAATCTTATTGAAAACTGCATATATTAATATTAGTTGTATATATTGTGCTAATTGAAGATTTAAATTTAAATTGAAAAAGAGTTAAATTACTATTAGAAAATTAATAAATAATAAATTCCTTAATTAAATATATTTAATGGATACAATTATATATAAATTAAAATGCATCCAAATTTTTACAAGTCGATATTAAATACTCCCTCCCATCCTAATTATAAGACAACTTTTGAGAGTTAGTTTTGGTCCTAATTATAAGACAACATTCTAATTTTGGTCAACTTTTTCCTAAAATGCCTCTATTTTATTCTCTCAAGTATGTTTGGTTTTTTGTAATTACATCTCGCATGTGTGTCTATATACAAATACATATACATATATAACACACACACACACATATATAGATATATATATATATATATATGTGAGTGTGTGTGTGTCTGTGTATATGTGTGTATGTGTATACTTATATGTATATCTGTGTGTGTATGTGTGTGCGCGCGCCTATCAATATATATGTGTGTATATATATATATATATATATATGTGTGTGTGTGTAAATATATAAACACACACATATATATACATATATGTGTGTATGTCTATATACATATTTGCGTGTGTGTGTTCATATATATGTGTGTAGATATATGTATGTGTGTGTGTGTATCTATATGTATACATATATACTTTGTGTGTGTATGTGTGTATACACATATATGTGTATATAGCTATGAAAAACATTATTGCAATTAAAAAGCGTGTGGAAAAAAAAAAATTTTAAGTCGGAGAAGTATGTGGTAGGTGTTGTTAATTCACTTTTATTTATGTCATTTTAAATTTATATAAGGGTATTTTAGGAAAATGAATAAAATTAACTAATTTAACTTCTCTCCTTAATTTCCTTAAAATCGGTTAAATATGTCCTATAATTAAGACCGGAGAGTAATAGCTAATTGTATCGTCTATGTCTAACGAATTGGTTTCTGATTCATGAACACACGCGATTCATTTGCACAGAGCTTTTCCAGCCTCTCGTCCCTTTCACCTCCTGGTTTCTGGCTATCACCCCCTGTGTCCTTCTCATCTTCCTCAACACATTCTTCACCTTCCGTACTCAGCCCCTCACCATCTCCGCCATTCTCATGCAAATCGCCGTCCTCCCCATCGGAAATTTCATGGCCTCTGTTCTTCCCATCAAGGAATACAACTTCCTTGGCTGGAGATACAGTTTGAATCCTGGGCCTTTCAACATCAAAGAGCATGTGATTATTACTATATTTGCTAATTGGAGTGTTTCCTATGGAGGTGGCGATGCTTACACCATTGGAGCCATTACTGTCATGAAAGCTTACTATAAACAGACTATTAGCTTCCTCTGTGCTCTTCTCAAGATCTTGACCACCCAGGTGAGATCTCTCTGTTTTAAAAAGTTTATTGCCTTTTCTCCATTTGCTTCTGTTTAACTTTTCTTTCACAAATTTTTAAAAGCTTTTTTGATATGAACTGATTGGTTCTTTTGAGATCTTGTTTCTCTTCAAAAATCTGTCAAGATTCTCGTTTCTTGTCCTTTCTTCTGTTTCTTCCTTAAACTTGCTCTCCGGCGCTTTAACACCACACGATTCTATGACAAACACAGGAGGTGAAAGGGACGAGAGGCTGGAAAAGCTCTGTACATGCTTCTGAAAGCTGGTCGAAAGGGACGAGACGAGACAGTAGGAGCAACGCTCAGCCCAATGCTCCTCACCAGAGCTAGCTTCCAGCCAGAGTAAGCTTTTTGCCCCCCCTTCCAGAAGACCAGTAGGTGAAAAGCTAGCCCAAAGAACTCCAACTAGCTTTTTTTCCTACTGATATTTCTACTGGGATTTTTTTTGGTCCTGGACGCTTACCCAAACGTAGTCCAAACATAGTGTTAGTGGTAAGTGGGGATAAGTAATATAAAGATATTATATTAAGGACTAGCCCAAGAGAAAGAAAATTGCTTATAAAAAGGATAAGAAAGAGTAGTTACTAATTTCAGTTATCCCGTGCTTTTGTGTGACTTCCATAACGGTCTAGAGAGGTTATTATATACTCTTTCTAGTTCAAAATATAAGTTATAGTTAATTAATTTACTTGAAACAAGGAATATTAGTTTAGCTATTTAATCGTGTCTTAAATTGAAAAAAATTACCTATTTTACCTTATTAAAAATGTGATTTTCAAATACCATTCTGGTTCTACTTATAAGCCTTTTTGACCAATTTTTTTGGGTCATATTTATATGTTCTCTTTCATGTAATAAATGATATTGTGACAATTTTATCCATATTAATTGTACCAATGAAAATAGAGAGGAAAAAAAGAGTTGAAAGATACCCATTTATAAATGATGGCAAAGTTGAAAATTTACCCTATAATTATTGAGCTAACTACCTCTCCTTGGTATGTGTGATTTAGTTAAAAGAGATTTATAAATAGGACCAGACTGGTATGTAGTTATTATCTGTCACATCTCTCTCCTGTATGTAATGGGTAAAATAAAAAAACAAAAATTAATTACTCTATCAATCTCTTTTATTTTGGATCAAATTTTTCTTAGAAGACTTCTTGTATGTTGGGCAAGAGGGAGTAGTTGAGGCATTTGTCATTGGAGGAAGGAGAACTTTCACCAAATGTTATGGCTGCCCATAGCAAAATACTCCGGGACAAGAGATAAAACACAAATTACATAACTATACAATCAAATGATAAAATCCCATATTGTGTACCACATAAAATGAACTGATAAAACCAACCCCTAATTTATCACCCTTGATTAGCCTTATCAGCATAACGCACGAATCTCAACAGATGATAAGATATCAGTTTTGCTGTGATTCCATTTACATAGATAGAGATATATTTGAGAAGTCTCGCGTATTACATTGAATTATATTAACATATATATATATATATATATATATATATGTATGTATATATATAAATATACACACTGACACAGTACACACATGAAAATGATCCAGAAATGTAATGCTCTATAACACAGGCTAAGAATGATAAGGGTTAAACAAAAATCTCACTTGTGTTTGAGATTACTTGAGCCATAAATTTAAACATGATGACAAGTCTGGAGACAGTGGCCTAAATGTTGAGAGTTTGGTTTTACAAATGTTTGGAGCAGTCAAGACCTTGTCATTTTTGGATACTTATAATATCAAAAGAACAGGAAAATTAGAGTGTGTATGTGTGCGATCATATTATAAATGAACGAACACTTCAGACAAGGTTAAGAATAAGTCCCATATTTCATAAAATAAAGATAAAGAAGTAATATACACGTAAAAAGAAGACACATAAGTGCTTAGATATTTTATATCATCAAGAAATACATAGTTTGACATTTACATAGTTTCTCACAAAAGTTTATCTGAAAAGGTTGATTGAAAACCTCCTTTCTATTTCTTTCTTTTTAATTAAGAGATCATGCACTAATGGCATGAGGCTACAGTGGAATCGAACCTGCGACCTCCACTTAAAGGGGGAGCTCTCTTACCATTAACCTATAAAGCATTTGGCATATCTGCTTCCTATTTGATGCTCCACTTAAGCGCTAATAATCTGTGTGTTGTTAGAAAGACAAACATCCGCTAAGTTATATATATTGGAATATACCTAGTTCACCTTTGGTAGATTAGGCTAAAGTACAATGTGAGTGTCACTGTTATGTTAAAAAAGAGACATATGGGTCCATAGAGGAAGTTTTCTCTTTATGATTTTCAAGTTTAAATCCATGTAACTGCCGGTTACGTATGTGATATGTGTATATGAGTTGAGGGGCTGGATGCACAATGTATGCATAACTTCCGCATGCCCTCTTGCTCACCCCCTCTTAGTTATCTTCCTCTCTGATAGTGTTATTTTCTGTGTATCATAACCCTAAGTCTTAATTATCGTGATTCATATTCATGTGAGCAATCGGGTTGCTTCACCAGACTTCCAAGTACGTCCCAATTCCTTTAATATGTAACCGATTCTTTTACTACTACACATGTCGATAAAGAACGTCCAAATTTGGATGCACATGCATTATTATGGCAAGAATAGAGCTAACATATGTTATATATATGTATTAACACATATACACAAGCAAGAGAGTCCTTTTCTAACAAATAAAATATATATAAGAGTACACCTTTAAAGAAAAGACTGCACTCTATCGGTAATATATATAAGGTACATGGAAATCCCTCAAATTAATAGCTTGCTATGGCCTATGATGAGTAAAAGATATTGTACGTCACGATTAAACTGATACCAGGCTGTCAATGAAACGACAATGCGTTTTGTTTTCTTCAATTCCTCTCCTTTTCTTGCGTTTTTTAATTTGGTTCCAATACCTATTAGAAAGAGGTGAAGCATTCATGTTCAGATGAATTTGAGTCGTCGCAAGGAGAGTGGTTGTGCCTTCCTTCATAAGTTGTTATCACCATACGACAATCTTCTGATAGTCGTTCAACCCTCTTCTTCACTCTGCAATTGCTATGGGTGCAACGGTAGTAGCTTCTGTGAAAATGAAGATTTTCTTGGTTCAGAATTATATTGAATAAAAAAGTAATTAAAAATAATATATCCTAGTATCAGTGAAAAGTTCCCTTTTTTGGGGACAAAAGTAAAAAGTCTTTATTTGGAAATATTTTATTGATTAGAAGGAACTAATATATTTTTATATGTAGAACATACCAGTGCTATGTAGGATTTCATATAAAAAAAAAAAGTACATACTCGAATTGATGTCTTTGGCCGATAAAATTTTCTAATAGTCACATTTCACCAATTTTTATTTATAATTTATGAAAAACTGACATAAACAATAGTCCTAATTTTCTGCACAAATAGGTAATGTTCGTTTAACATTTTATCACATGCTCACAAAACTAAATGCATATGGGATATTTTGAGAGACATTATAATATGACAAAAAACAATACCAGGACAAAAACAATATGCCATATTAAAATTTCATTTTAGTCAAAAGAACACTTGATCATTTACCTACAGTAGGCCCCAGACATCTGCATAGATTTCATGATGAGCTGTAAATAACATTCACAGCATGTAAATAATGTGGCATTTTTTATTTTTCTATTTTATTAATACTGACATTGTTAAATGATTTCTAATTATTAACATGTCACTTATATAGTTGTTTTAAGACAACAAAGATAATTTGTACTCATCTATGTTATGTAGAAACAATCAAAATGATTAGTACATGCATAATAGAAGACAGGCTCCAATTCATTAAGCTCATCAAGAAAAGATTATGCAATTAACTTTCATTTTGCATGATTTGTAATAAACATTCTACTTGCTTGCCATATAGTTTTAATTTAAGTAAACTAAATTGGATGTCGGTGCTTTACACAAAAAACTTACATATATCACGCCACATATAAAAACATTAGTGTAGTTTTTTTTTTCCTGAAACTTTATATTAGGCAGTACATTGTAGAATATGATCACACACACACACATATATATAGTCTCTGTGCGTGTGTGTCAAAATAACTACATGCATTCACTATTTCCCCAATTTTATGCATGTTATTTTCATCAATCAATCAAAACAAAACTGAGCAAAGTAAACACATTAAACTTAAATGAGAATTTTCAAGAAAACATTTATTTACGGCCATTTCAGGAGAACTGGCTTCTCATAATTAAAGACTTAGAAGTTACTCTTTCTAATTATTAGTGATACTCTCCATATATAATACTATATCTAATAAATCAGATGTCATCCAGCATCGAGAATTGAATTTTCACCTTTCATAGACATTCTCAAATTCTTAACCTGCTGTATCAATTGGCTTTTCAAGACCAAAAATAAAATAAAAAATGAAATGCTTGTCACAACTTAAGGAAAAATTACACCTAATGACTTGTATCTCATAAATCTAGACTGAAAAATCATAAATGTAGTAATTATATTAAAAGACCAATATTACTATCAATTTCACAGGATTTATTTTAAGGTTTTAAGAATTTCTTAAAAATAATTTACAAGAGCTTTAGCATAAAATTAATTTAATTCACTAATACAATCAACCATATCAGTTTGGTACTATATATATATATATATGAATGAGACAATAAAAGTCTCTTCTTTTTGTAACAACCGATTGTCTATATATAAAGACAATCGGTTGTTATAAAAAGAAGAGAATTTTATTGTCTCATTCAAATTCCATCATAATTTTTTGATCACTTGTGTAATAAGAACCCCCTTTATTGAATGACAGTCTATAAGAAAGGCATTATATTTATTTTAATCCAATAACTTACTCTATCTTCCTAGTTAGCTAGCTAATTGCACTTATATCTAAGGAAGTACATATCTTTAAGTGCAAACTTCTAATGATGGTTTTCATCTGAACCCATTTAGGATTTAATTGATATGCCACATTGACAATTTTCACATTATTGTGTCATGCATTACTATATATATAATCTCATTTCAACCTAATGGGTTTTCCTTTACATGCACGCATGGGAAGAATATTAAGAATATATGGCCAAGAATTTGCATGTTTATTTTTCTGTATGTTAATAATGATGTCTCACTTGATGTAAGTAACTTAGGATTTCATCCTTCTATGTTATATTTCATTTCTTTATAGAATATACATGATTCAACTAATCTTATTTACGTTTTTCCTCTTTTATAAGAAGGTGTTGTGAAACAACGACCTTTTTGTCTCCCCTTTTTTTTTCCCTCCTCTCGTAATGAAAATAGCCACTAAAATTACTTGAAACTTCTCATTTTGTTGTCCTTGTTTTGATATTGTAATAGATTTCCATTTTCACTATAAGAAATAGCTGCAAAATCTGTTTGGTACAATTATTTTGAATGCAAATCCTCTGCTATTGTCAATGCAACAGCATATTTTAACATGTAATTGTCATTTTTAAATTTCAAAGTTATAACGTTTCTCTATATTTTTTAAAATAAATATTAAACTTGAAGAATGATAAGATACCGAATTTTTTAATATGTAATTTTATTAAAATCTTATTAAGCATTTTGGATTTTTCTCCAAGGTCTGTTTTCTTCCTTTCCATAATTAAAGATGATATATTAAATAATTTTAAAGAATAATAATTATGCAATCATATTTAGTTCATTTTCAAACATATTTATAAAGATACTAGTCAAATATTAAAATCTATTTATATATATACTCTCCCTCCCTCTAATCCTTATATAAGACATATTTATCTAATTTGATTAGATTAAAGAAATTAGTTAATATGACATGTATTTTCCAAAATACCCTATTCATCTTCTTTAATTTCCTCATTTTCTTCCCTCCTTGATTGTTGTTGAAGGAGTATTAATAGGGGTAAATTAAGAAAATTTTGACAAATATGAAAACTTTGTTTTATATTTAGGATCAAAATCAACTTCCTAAATATTTCTTATATTAAGAACTGAATATATATATATAATATATATATTTTTCGGGGACCCTTGTGCCTGACCTAAGAGAATTATTGATGCATAATTCAGTGTGGTTTTTCAATCTTAGTCCTATTATGTATTACTATCTTTGGTCCTAAATATATAATATAGTTTATAGTACAATTTGCACTACAAACTATATCCTATATTTATGGAGGAGTATTTCTTAAGAACATATGTAGGGTTTTAAAACATTACTTATTAAATAAATTTGAATTCTTAGTCGCGGTATAGAATAGCAATAAACCAATAACTATAAAAGCCAAAACAAATTAATCTCTTATGATCTATAAATATGAGATAAACAACAAAGTTACACAAAGAAACATTCTTTTGGTTGATTTGTTGATGAAAATTTTGTGAAAACATTTTACCAAAATATATTATGCACCATAAAAAAAATACAAAAATCTGTTGGCCCGTCAATAAATATATTTGATATTTGTCCATTATTGTTAGACTGTCTTTAATTACATCTAAGATCTAATATTTATTAGCAAAACATATTTTCGCACCATAAACGATAAAACCAAAAATTAGGTCATTATGCAAATGAATCTTAATTATTTTTTAATTACTTAAAAAAAAATCTCATTTTAATTATTTATTTCATCACAGTGAATTTGCTGAAAACAGTTGGATCAAATGTGATAGCTGGTCAAGATAAAATCCTCCAATACCTTTAAAAATTATTGTGTTGATTTATTTCCGGTTACAAATTTTTCTCTGTAAGATATATATTTATCTTAAAACACTTTAATATTTTTTTATTATTTGAAAAATTAAACTGCATCTTTATTAGACAATTTTCTGGAGCTATCTATATGTATACTTTTTTGCTCAGAATATCTATATGTATACTCGAGTTATATAGAAAACTTTATGTGATGTCGCAGCTTTTTTCAGTGAAAGATATGAATGTGTAGAAGGACTTTGTATGTGTCATTGAAATTGAGGCCTCTTTAGGGGACCCTATAATATGTCCTATTGTCAAAATAATAATCATTCATATAATACACCAAATATTCTCATTATTTATATTATATATTTTTTTTATCTCTCTCAATAATTTGTCTGAAAACTAATCATAAATAAAACCAATTGCTAGCTCATTCTGTTCCATCAACCCTTCTCTTCAACAGTAACATTCAGTACGCTGGAGATTCTCTCTTTCTCTCTCTATCTCTATCTACTCAACCTTTATTAATTTGAAGTTACATTATATATATATGTATATGTATAATTTAAGTTTTGTATTAATATGTGTAAATAAATTCTTTATTTTTAAATTTTATTTATTTTTCTAATAACTTTGTAGAAAGCTAATCTATGATGAACTGTAAAATTTGTCATGTGGGATTACACACACATGCAAACACACTAGTCACACTATTTAATTTTTGATAATAAAGTCCCAAATTATTACTCTCTTTTGGTCTTTTTTATAAACAACCTTTTTGTATTGCTTAAAACTAATTGACGGTTAATATTAGTTAAAAGAAATAAATATGTCAAAAATGTCATGTTTCTTCTAAATATGCCCATGTTTATTAAAAAAGCATAGGAGAGAGAATGTGTTAAAAATATGAGAGAGGACGAATATAAAATATAAGAAAAAATGAGTAATAAATGATTAAATAAAAAAGAATTTGATTGTATTTGGTTTGAGAGGAGAGAGGGGAAGTGAGAGAAAATTTTTACCTCGTTTTGATTTTTAATATTCTATGACTATACTCTCAACAAAAAACCTTGTTTTCTCATTAATGATAATTTGGTAAAAACATTCCCTCCCCTTCCTTCAAATCAAAAAAACACTTTGAATGAAAATGTAGTTTAAATTTTGATAGATAAAAAAAAAGTTTCTTATTTTAAAGACCAACCTCATGAGAGAAAAAAGTTTCTTATAAAAAGGATTAGAAGGAGTATATTTGAAAAACATTTTTCTAAATTCTCTATCATTAATTTTAATCAAATATAGCTAAGTATCCTAAAGGATCACAACTTTTTTTTTTTGCCCAAAAGTATAACCCTTATTAACATCAAAAGAAGTATAACAAGGAGTTTATTATTAAGTTTTAAAAGGTATAAACATCGTCAGTTCATAACCCATCATTTATATATATATTTTTGGTCAAAACATCATTTATATATGCACAATTTACCTTCAAGGTATTGATCTTTAATTAATTCAAATTAAGCCTAAGAAAACTTATTTCTGAAAATATTGTGACCTGTGATAATGTTGAATTCTTCATTATCATCACATACTTTATTTCAAAAAGAGACATTTTACCTTAATTCCCCGACGATATTGCCTATGATGTAGCTATTGCACTCAATAGGTCTTTTAATAATAATTTGATGGAGACACTATTAGACAGCAAAAGTAGAAAAATTAAAACAATTAAAAAACAATAATTGTTTTCTAATCACTTAAACTGCAGTGATTTAACTTCAGAATTTTCTTATCTTAATTTACATTTTTCAATATGCTTTTATCAATATAGTAAAAAGATTTTCTTAAACCGTTACTATTAGATCAAGTGGTTAATTATATTGGCCAAGTCTTATAGATATCTGATAGTAACATGACTACTATAAAATTCCATACCAAAGATGCACAAACTGCAATTTGTTAAAAACCGAACCTTTAACTCTAAAACAAACAATACAAAGAACAAAAATTTCCAATCCACAATTATATCGTTTTTTGTCCTCTCCAATTTCTCTACTCTTTCTAAATTAAACAAAATGAAATTGGATTATTCTCTACATTTGTGCAATATTTATGTCCATTTCTTTATTCTAATCTTCAAATATACTCCACATGCACTCACTTTTTATTTGTGAATATAGTTGTTATAGATAATATATCAGACATGAACAACAACATAAATCAAAACAAAGAGAGGGAAATTAAAATAAAGATATATTTTAAAAGATAGAATTGATTATTACCTTGGATGGAGGCTGTTTTTGACAACTTTTTGGCCATATTTCCTCCATTTGTAGCCATCATCTAGAACATCCACATCGCTTCTTGTTTGGAAACAAAACCTTGGTTCTCTCAGCTTCCTCCTCACCTTCACTTTGCTTTTCTCTGATGCTGTGTTCCTCCACCTAACATTATCTCACACATCACAAATAATTCAATTATATCACATCAACCCTATCAAATATCATCAATAATCCATTTAATTATTTTATAATTCATCGGCAAAATAATTAAGTCTTTCAAAAACTACCCAATAATACAGCACTGCGACCATCAAGTGCAATCCCTGATCTTATGAGCAAGAAGACTAATATCAGTAGTTACCATAAAAACTACCGAGTTCATAAACCTGTATATTATTGACACATGTATTAATGAAAGCCCTATATATCTTGTATAATTAATAAAGGCCCATAATTGGGTTTTATTGGATTTTCTTATGATAAGCATATTTATATAAGTCAAGACAAAACCGCTCTTGCACTCTTATCTCATAAACCATAAAATTAGATTGAAATGCTAGATTAAGGCTTCAAAATGTCAATATATCCAAACAAGCACATAATTACTTTATATATATATGTGTGTGTGTGTGTGTGTGGAATTTGTTCTACCGGTTGAAAGCAAAACAGTTGGTATTTGTGTTTGTGTGTGTTTTGAGGAAAATGGAAATGGAAAAGTGAAATATATATATAACTGAAGGATTATTGTTGGGTGGAGAGTGATGGAGGGAGTAGTGGATTCGAGAATCGATGAGTATCAAGACTTTCAAGTCCCAATTAACCTCTTAGCTTGTTCTTCTCTCACAACCCCAAGACAGAAAACACAGCGAGAGAGAGAGAGAGTTATAATGATAGCTTGGCGTACGAAAAAGCAAAAGAGAAGCAGACTCTATAACGTCTCTCTTTGGTTCCATAGAAGGGCGATGAGACCTTTTCAGATTCTTCGCAGAAGCCTAAAGGAATATCTTCTTGGGTTCCTAAATAAGCTATTTACGTGCATGTCTTTTTCCCTCATAGCCACATAGAAAATGAAAGAGAATAAGCAAATATATAAGAGAATAAAAAAGGGTATTGATGTTTCAGTATGAAGGAGAGAAAGAAAGAAACCAGAGACAATAATAGAACATATACATATATATGTGTGTGTATCATACCATGTATTGTTGCCGTCACTAGCATTTCCAGTGCAGTTTTCATCATTGACAGCCTTGGGATCCAGAGTTCCTACCTAAAAAGTTTGTATTACCAAATAAACAATTACATAAGAAGAAAATTCAGAAACAAATTAATTACCCTAAAATCCTTGTTGAATAATTATATGGGGCTTGGTAACTTGATAATTCTGATGTGGATTTTGCAGATAATAATTAATTTGAAATAAACAACCTGGTCGGTGTTCCATGGAGTTGATCGGGTATTAACAAGGTCATTATGGCTAAACCCGGCCGAAGTGGCGACTGCGCCAGCGGCTTCTCCTCCTCCGTTTGTGGCAGGTGCTGAGGAAGGGGCTGCTGCGGCCACGCTGCCGCCGCAGGAAGAAGATTGAGACTGAGCAGAAGGAGCTAAGAAGCTGAGGACTTGATTCTCTTCGAATTGAACAAAACCCATTTCGTGGATGGCTGCTTGATGATGGGGATGATGAGGGTTTGTGAAGGAAACCTGAAGTTCATAATTATTCGGAACGCCTCTCTCTCCTTCCATGATGAGATAATTTTAAGCTTTGGATGATTCTAGATATGAATTCTCTGAGGAAATAATTGGTCTTCTTCTTCTTCGTCTATAGCTTTGAGAATAGAGAGAGAGAGAGAAATTAAACAGTTGAAAAGAACAATAACAGAGAAGAATAATAAAGTAGTGATTGATTGAGGAAGCAGGTTTTTGGGTTGGGAGAGAATAAGAGAATTAGGAGGAGCAGGGTATGTAGTTTGGTCAACTTGGATTCATAGATTTTGATTTCTCTGCGATTAAAATGCTTAATAAGAATAAGGGAATTGTTTGTTTCTTGGGAAAATATGTATGTGTGTGTGTGTATATATATATGCGGTATTCTTTCCGTCATGAAAGGGTAAAAGGGATATAGAAGTCCACTAATTCAACACTTGAACAGTCTCTTTCTCTCAATTCTCATTAATTCTGATTCTTTTTTCTCTCTCTATTGGATACACGTGCATTGTACTGAAATGTTTTCAAGGGAATCTACTTGAATAACCTGGGGCTACATGTATGTGTTAATGGGACAAATTTAATCACATTACCAGCCAGTTTTTTTATTTAAAAAAAAATGTTTTTTTTAAAAAAAAAAAAAACAAACTTCAATTGCAGTTTGATGGAGATATATAGAGGATTTTGTTGATGAATTTTTATTATAAAAAATAACAAGACGAAGTTGTTATTATAAAATATAAATTCTCTCTAATCTTAAATGTAGGAGCTAACAATTGAAATATAGGTTCAAGCCCTAAGTGTAGCTAGGACCTAATTTACTATGTCTCTTAAATATACAATTTTTCTTGAAAATTATCCTGTTCATTGCACATATTAAATAAGGTTTTCATATTTTAAGGAAATTAACATATTTTTTATAAATACCTAACTCAACTAATTTTTTATCTTCGTAAAATATTTACCTATCTCTTATTTTTAGCACCTGTATTGGAGTACTAATTGCCAATTTATAAACAAATTAATAATTTAACTTGAGATATTTTGACAATTACTTTGAACACCTCTTGCGTCCCCCTTATTATTATTATTATTATTTTATTAACCCTTATTTTAATTTTTTAACGGCTAATAAGAAAGTTTTCTTAAATTCAAAGTGGCAAGACATCTCAAAACTGTGAAACTTAAGGATTGTTAAGGATTGATTGTTTTATTGTAAGATAAAATTTGATAGCGGTTTATCAATCAGATTATTTATATAAGTCTTCAAATAAAAGTATGATATTATTTTTAAGACTCAAATTGTTTAATTATTAACATACAATTGGACGTATCATCATCTCATACACTTAATAATTGTGAGTGTCTTCTTTGTCACTCTTCATCTAAAATTCTAGATGCATGCATATATATCAAGGATTTGTATTGATAAGAATTAATGTAAATAACAAGTTTTAAACATGTCACTCAAAAGAAACCGCTTCAATCGAAGAAACTAAACTTTGACACGTAATTATAATTATCATTAATTATATTAATAATCACTATTTTCTTAAGATATTCGTGGCTTAACAAGGTTCATTATTGTTTCCGGAGTTACGTAGTTTTCATTAAATTGATCTGAAAGGACAAGACATGATTAATTAAATACGTGTTGCTTTGTAAAATTAGGTTCGGCAGAATATATGTTTATTAGGTTTTTCGATATATCTACGATGGACAAACGCTGATTTAATAAGTTTAATTAGCTAATAATTAATTACTAACAGTAAACTTATAATAGTAAGACAAACGAAATGATTAACAGCGATCAAATTCTTGAGAAACGTTAAATAGTATTGGTAGATATTTCATTTTGTTTTTAAATTCCAATCGGCTACTATAATATTATATATATTCAGAATCAGAAAGTAGAAGATTGAGTAATTTTTGACTACACAGCTTGATATCTAATAAATGTGTTGCTAGAATAAATATAACATGATGGAGACAAGCATGAAAAAAATAAGCCTTTTGTTTCATTTAATTGCCTCAGCCGGTTGAATTGGGCTGTTTAAATTTGAGTTAAACTGCGGTTTAGACATTATTATTTTTATTTTCTGAACTTTATGTTTAATATTTTTTTACTTTAAGAGAAAAATGAAGAATAAGGTAATTCTATCAAACAGAAAGAAAATTTTCACGAACTTTTTATGCTGAAATTTGCCGTTTTATAAAAAAGAAATATTTGAAAAATAAAGTCCAGTGTTTGGTTTAATCAGTTTTAATTCGGTCGATTTTTCATTTAATTTCCCCCTCCTACTTAAGCCTAATAATTCAAAATTGATAACATCATTAGACAATTTGGAAATGAGAGATAGATCACAAGACGTGTTAAGCAAAGTATTGGATTAAACTATCTAATGTCAGGGATAAGGTCACAAACTCAAAACTATGTTCATATTGATAATTGCGATTCACCTAGTGGTTTCTTCAATACATACCACCAGCTCCAATCCTAAATATAAGATCTTTTTATCTAATTTGAGGAGATTAAAGAAGTTAAATATATTATTTAATTACAATGTAAGTGATATGATCTCTATAAAATATTTTTTGTATTATTATATTATATATCAATTTATAAGCCAGACAATTAAAATTTGAAGAAAAAAAAATAAATAGAAAAGATAAAATAAAATTGTCTCATGTTTTAGGATCAAAATTTAATTCTAAACTAGGTCTTATATATTGTATCGGAGGTAGTATCTTATAGGGATATAAAGACACCCCAAAAATCTACATATTTCAAATCAACACTCCGAAATGGCGTAATCAATGTAAAGTCCTTGGGGACTAGTCGGAAATTAAATCTGTAGCAAAATTATCCGAATGTCCTTAATTAAAAATTTAAGGAAAATAATAAAACAACAATGATAATTTCATAAGAAATAACTTTAACTTATCAAATGATAACAATAACTAATACAATGACAACTAATTTTGCTTAAGAACAACTAGATCATTGCACAGGAAAAATTAATTCCATATAGTTCCTAAGGATTATTGTAGGAATTTCACTACAAAAATACTGTTAATTTGTAGCGGTTAAAAAAAAAAACCGCTACCACTACAAAAAAAAAGGTCAATTAGTAGCGGATCATTAGTAGCGGTTAAAATAAACTGCTACAAATATGCACATTTGTAGCGGTTTATATCGAAACCGTTACAAATTTGTAGCGGTATGACTTGCGCCAAGTGGCATGCTAGTTCGTGAACGACATTTGTAGCGGTTATCATAAACTAACCGCTACAAAATATGGCGCCAAATTTGTGGCGGTTATTTTGTAGCGGTTTAGTTATACAAACCACCACAAATATAGCGCCGTTTGGCGCGCCATTTAGTGGCGGTTTATTTGTAGCGGTTCATAAAAAAAATCCACTCTAGAATGTCAAGAGTCTAAACACATGAAGCGGTTATAGAAAACCGCTACAAATTTTAAGTTTGTAGCAGTTTTTAGTTAAACCATTACAAATGTGAAGTCTTTAAACACATTACAAATAGCGGTATATATATTTTTTTCATCAGAGTAGAGCATCGGAGCGATTGAAAAACTGATATTTATATTCAAAATGTCGTAAGTCCGGGCTGATTACGGTAGCGGTACGTTATACCGAGTGTTTTCAAAAGTAAATAACAAAAGAAGAAAGTCTTGGTGAGTCCTATGCGTGCCGCTTACCTTTCTCCTAGATCCTCGGTCCTCCCGACCCCGACGCTATGTTAAGAGTTGAGGTTCAATGCCCATTGAACCTCGTGTAATTAACCTCATGTTTATATATACAACATAGACAGTATATGAGCATACAAACAAGCTTATCCCAACAAAGACACACGCCCCGGCGAGATATGTCACACTTAGCATACGTTTCGTACCTAGCAATCGTTTCGCACCTAGCATTTCGCACCTAGCAAACGTATCCCAACACCCGACAAGCATAATAACAAGTACATTGAACATACCACAGAGCTATCAACTACCTCACATAAACATACCATACACATAGCACATGTACGCATACAATAAACATCATAGTTAGTGTTACAAGACGTGAACGTACCTTCGTTGACGGAAAACAAGTACTTTTGACAAATGCAGACGACGGTACGTGATTACGAGATATCCTATAAGGATAATATCATATTATCAAGGCCCAACATCATAATAGGCATTTTAGGTACAAATTACCATTTTGCCCCTAACTCTCCTAATTGGCGGAATTTCGCGTAACTTCGTTACTTTAACTCCAATCTTCCAAAATTTTGACATATCTCCATCTCCAATGTATTTTTGAAATAAATATCATATTTATCCCTAAAACATGATATCTAAACTAACTTGGAAGATTAAAGATTAATCTAGCATTTCTACTATAACTATCGAAGGAACTACCAAAGCTTAAGACTAGGGACCGAAGAACTTACTCGGAACTTGCTATTTTCGCCAGACTCCTTCTTCTCTCTAAAAGCTCTCTCTAAGTGGCTCTAGGAATTGTGAAGAATGAAGTGAAAGGGAAGGCCTATTTATAGGCAAAACGTATGACACTATTCATACTTTTTCGGATCGGATTTCGGCCGTCGGATCTTGACTTTACACATGGCTTCATCTCCACCATCCAATCCACCTCCTTACCTCATTCTTCAAGACCATGATGTCATCAAGATGATGTCACTCCCTTACTTTATGCCTTTACCCAATAAAATCCCCTGATCGGTGTTCTAATCGCGTAATCTTAGAAAATCTCAAAAATTCGGGAACATAGCCTTGAAGTTCTATTCTTCCTCTTTGGAAATATCTGAGTTAACTAAATTTTTGATCCCATTAAGGGTATTCCGTTGTCTATTGAACATTTTCAGACAGACGCTGTCGGTTACAGAAATTACTTCAGGTAATGCTAATTTTGGGACAAAAATCCACTGATTCATAATATGTCCAGTTGTTTTCTACTTAGTTCAAGGATTTCAAGTTATGATTTATTTTCCATTGGTTCTCACTTTTCTTATTTGCCCTTTGTTTACAAAATATCTTTTCATCTGATCCCTTATTCGCCCCGCGGGTTACGGAAATGACTTCCGCTAACACTAACTTCTGGACAAAAATTCACTTCTTTGTAATATGTCCGACCTAAGAAACTTTGTTCATGGTTTTCTAGATAGGATTTAATTTCTATCGGTTCTCATTTATCCAACCTGGTTCTTCCACAAATATCTTAATTATATTATTATTTAATTAACAAAATATCATGATATTATTTTTGAAAAACCCACAACCCTTTTCACACTCAAATTTCGGTTTTCTCTTCCCTTTATTATTATTATTTTTAATTTATCTAAATTAGCTAGAAGCTTAATTAGAGCCTTAATCCCATGATTAGCAATCTTTTAGGATTTAGGGTTTTCATGTTCTTAATCTCACCAATTTTTCTTAATCTTTTCTAATTGATTAGCAAGCACACTTTATGCTAATATTAGCCATAAACACTTAATTAAAGGATTTTCCATAATCTACCTTAAATATTCTCTTGTTCAGGCTTAAAAAATTAGCTATTAATTACTTAACTAATCACTTTCTAATTGTTGATAATTTTCTTAATTAGGATTAATCATTTTCTCACAACTATTTCATTGACATTGGTATTTTATGTTTCACATATCATATTAAAAATCATGGGGCAACTTATGCTCCCCAAATTTATATTTAATTTTGCCTCATTATTTTTCAAGGGAAATAATCCCAAAAATTCCTAAAATTAGAGACAACATACTTTCTAATTTTCAATAAATATTTTATTGCCTCTTGGGATTTATCATAATATTTTCAGGGCATTTCATGGCCCATAATTGCATTTAGGGATTTTGACACTTTAATCCCTCTAATTTTATTAGAAATTTCCCTAGACAATAGAATAAGTATCCTACAAGGTTTTAAAACAATATATTCACCTATTTCCAAATAGGTATTATTTGCTAAAATATAATATTCCGAGATAGATAATTATCCGGTATTACAAAAACCGTCAGCATCAACCACTACAAAGTATGTAATATTGAAATTTGAATTTTTCGAATCCGCCAACGTTCATTAATTTATAGTGGTTTTTAGTATAACCGCTACCAAATGTGATATTTTGAAATTTATTTATTTTTTATAAAAATACCAATGAATTTTTGTAGCGGTTTTGTAACCGCTACAAAACGGAAAAAAACCGCTACAAATGTTAAACCGCTACAAAAACCGTCGCATCAACTGCTACAAATGTTATTACGCATATCCCTATAAATACCCTCACCCCACACCTCATTTCACACACTCGCATTCATTTCTTCTCACTCATTCTCTCTCGTTTTCTCTCATTTCTTTCCACCCCTTACAAATTCTTTTTTTTTTTAATGTTTTATCTTTTTCCTTCTTATAATATTAATACTATTTTTTTTCTTATCTAGAACTTTAAGAATATTTCCTCAATATTCCTTCTATCATCATCAACATTCTTTCCATAAGCAAATATCATCTAATGGACAACATAATTTTTTTGCTTAGAGGTGGACAACACAATAAATCCTTATTATCTACACATTCTCGTATTATATCTACATAATATTTATACTTATCTAACTTAAGTTAATCATTTTTTAAAATATTAACTATTATCATTTAATTTGTCACTTAAATAATAAAAATATTCAGAAAAATATTATAATAATGAACTCAAATTATGATGATTTTTTTTTAAAAAAATTGTAATATTTTGTAGCGGTTGTAAAACCATTACAACTTTTAATTCAAATTTGGCTTAAATATTTGGTGCAATTTATGAAATTTTATCCAATATTTGTAGCGCTTGTAAAATTTTGGCGGCATTTTTTTTGAGATTCGTCATCTTGTAGCGGTAACTCAAAAACCGCTACTAATATAGTAGCGGTTTTATTACATGAGTAGCGGTTTTAGAAAACCGCTACAAAACATCTTGTTACGGCGTATTTTGTAGCGGTTCTTTAAATGCTACTAATGTCATTTGTAGCGGTTAAAACCGCTACAAATACATAATTTCAACCGCTACAAAACGTCATTTTTTTGTAGTGTACAGATATCAAGATTTGTAGCGGTTTATACCAACATAGCTACAAATTTGCAATGGGATCACTCACATCAAGTGGTGCATTGGTTAGGGAATGACCTTTGTAGATGTTATCACAAATTAACTGCTAGAAAATATGACGCCAAGCTTGTGCCAATTTTGTAGTGGTTTTATTTGTGGTGCCAGCTAGGCACAAAAGTTGTGGTCGTTTATATGCACAAACCGCTATAGAATGTAAAGAGTCTTGCATATTTGTGGTTGTTACTCATAGAAACCGTTACATAATGTAAATAGCTAGTCCTGCATATTTATAGCGGTTACTCATAGAAATCTTTACAGAATGCAAACAGTCTTTCACATTTGCAGTGGTTATATAGAATCACTACAAAGTTTCACTTTGGATGAGGTAGGGTTTCATTATTTGTAGAGGTTAGTGTTAAACTACTACCAATGTATACACTTTGTATTAGTTTTTGTTGTTGTTGTAAAACTGCTACAAGGTTGAAGCCTTTATACACACGCCGCCACCAAACAGTTTAGCATGCAAATTTGTTTCTCACGTGGCCTCTGGAAGATTTCACTACATCTCTGACATTCTTCTTAAGCATTTACGGAGTGTTCGGGAGAGAAAAGCACAAGGGGAAGGAAGTTGAGTGTTCCAGACCTATTCCATAGCAGTAGTAGAGAGGGCGGTAGTAGAAGCCGTCGAGGGCAGCACGAGGGTAGAAATGTCCACCTGCCATCACAGGAGGTGACCCAGCCATACCAACTTCTCTCGGAGCAACCATAGTAGACAACCCTATAGGAGGCGACCTTACTAGAGCTACATGTTTAGGATGAGGGGGCTGAGCTAGTCTGAGTGACTACAAGGCAAATGAAGTGTTTGACTTCAACATTCCCATTTGTAAGATAGAGCGATTCTTGGATGAGGAGGAGGCTTGGGAGTAGAATAACCCACAACAGTTGTCTTGGCGGTTAACCGGGTTTGAGGTGCAAGTCGATGGTAAATTTAATTATTTTTGAAAAAAATTAATATTTAAATTCCGTACGGTTAATTAAAAATGGATTTAAATTTAATATAAGAATGTGGTAAATTGTGCAAATGAGTAGGGGAACATCACCACTAGGAGATTGGACGTGGCTAGTGTAAATAAGTTGAAGGAGCTACGTTTCGTATTTTTGTGGAATGAGGCCACGAGACAGCTAATCAAGAATGTAACGGTGGTCACCTATTCAACCGTTATCTAAATGACCTGGGCCTTGATTTGGTTACGGTTCCCCATCCACTTCAAGTCTTGGGAGAATGTTGCTTGGGGGTTGAAGGATTTAGCTTGGGACGAATTTGTGAAGGTAACTAATTGTATTTAATTATGTTATAAATGTAAATAGTTATAATTTATGTCATTTTTAATTAATTAATTATATTGAATTATGATTTATTCAATTGTGATACAAGATAAGTTTGCCTTCCACGACATTAGGAAGAGGTGCACCTTGATTAAGATGGGGGATGGCTGTAAGAACTAGAGGAATAGTCTTTACGACTTCATGAATAAGGATGGGACGATTCCTTTGCAAGATCTGATCAAGAATGTGCCAGATGGCATCCCACCTAATTACTAGTCATTTGTAGCAGTTTTAATTATAACCGCTACAAAATGTAAAATTTGGAAAATTGAATGTTTGGTAACCGACAACAATCATTTGTTTTGTAGCGGTTTTTGGCTAATAACTGCTACAAAGTTATGAAATTTGTAAAGGTTATGGTACAAAATGTGAACAATCATGAAATTTATTGCGGTTCAAGCCTAATAACAGCTACAAAGTTATGAAATTTGTAGCGATTATGGTGGCATTTTTCAAACTACTACAAATTGTTCAATGTTTCATGGATTTCACATTCACTCATGCTAGCTGTAATGGTAAGATTGTGTATGTGTGTTGTAGATGCAAGTGTAAGAAGTGACATACATGAGAAGTTCTTAAGGAACATTTTCTTGTGAAGCCTTCCCCAGAAGACTATACATTCTGGGGAGTTCATGTTGAGACCTTGTATGAGATATGATGATCATCTTCCTTGAAGTTCACAAGTAGGATTTCAATTAGATCAAGATTATCCTGTTAAAGATGGTGTTCATGATGCGTTTGGTTTTCAAGACGATAACTTCACTGCATAAGTTCACGGTGTAAACCCTTTTTTCTTGAGGAATGAGGTAGCTTAGAAATTTTCGGCCTTATGGATGAAGTATATCGCCCTTTGTATCAAGGTTGTCGAAGATACTCTAGATTATCTTTCTTGATCAAATTGTATCATATCAATTACTTGTGTGGGATCATTGATAAGGGAATGTCGACGTTGCTAAAATTATTACAAGATGCATTCCATGACGTGGAGATTTCCACAGTGTTCTATGAAGCCAAGATGATTATTAATAGATTAGGCTTGAACTACAAAAAAATTGATGCATGCCCCAATGATTATATGTTATATTGGGAAGATGATGCTCGCAGGGAGACTTGTAAGCGATGTCAACTTTAAGGTACAGGACAATTCGAAAGGGGAAAAAGTAGAAGAAGAAATCAACAAAGATTCTTAAGTACTTTCCATTAAAGTTGGTGGATTACAAAGATTGTTTATGTCGTTTAAAACAGTTGAGCATATGAGGTAACATGAAGTTGAGAAGAATGAAAATGGTAAATTAAGACATCCATGTGATGCAGCAGCCTAGAAAGCGTTTGACTCAGACTTTTCATCTTTCATGGTGGATCTTAGAAATGTTTAGCTTGCTTTGGCGACCGACGGTTTTAATTCATTTGGGAATCTTAACAATAGTTACAGTATTTGGCCTGTTGTCTTAATTCCCTACAACTTGGCCCCTGGATGTATATGAAACAAAGCTCATTCATTTTATCTATGATCCTTCTAGGAAAAAAGACATTGGGTAATGACATCGATGTGTATCTCCAACCACTTATTGCGGAATTGTTGGACTTGTTAAATGTCAGCATCAAGACATATGACGTGTACGAGAACACATTGTTCAACTTGTGTGCAGCCTTGATATGGAGGATAAGTGACTTTCTTGGCTGGGAACATTATTGAGGTGGAATGTGCATACTAGGACTGTGTGTCTAGCTTGAATTTTGACTTTGACTTAGTGCACTTTCCCCATAGTCGAAAATGGTGCTTCATGGGTCATTGGAGGTTTATCGGTGGTAAACATAAGTTTAGGTTGCAATGAAATCATTTCAATAGGAAACAGAAAAAAGAGGACTTCCTCAGACTTTATCCAGTGCAGATATCTTACAACAACTTTAGGATGTTGAATTTGAGTTTGGAAAAAATAATGATGCATCAAAAGCAGGAAGAAAGACTGCTTGCACTTTTGCTTCTGCACCTCAGCAATTGTGGAAGATAACACATTTTAGCATTTATTAAAATTTTTCCTTCTTTACTTTATAGGTTTCTTGGGAAATTGAAATCTTACATAAGGAATAAAGCATGGCCAGAAGGTTCTAGCTGAAGGTTATATAGGAGATGAGATCATGTATTTATGTTTAAGGTACTTTGATGACATTGAGACGTCTTTCAACTGACCGCCTCGTGTAAGCAATTGTCCTGAACCTGAGCCATCATTAAGAGATTTATTAATCCCTCGGGTTGGTAAGCCAGTTAGAGGAAGTGAGAACTTAAAACTAACATCAACTCATAAGTTGCAAGCACATAGACATGTTTTGATTTATTGCACTGAAGTTGAATCCTTTCTTTAGTAAGAATGGTATATTCATATGTTATCCTATATATTTCCTTGCATTTTATACTTGCATTTCATGATCATCATCTCATGATTAATTGTACTCAGGATCCATACACAAAGATCCTCCGAAATTGACGTCAACTCAGGATCCGTTCACAAACATCCTCCGAAATTGACAAAAAGGTCTACAAAGAAGTCCCAAGTTGGTTTGTGCATAGAATACTAAATGATCACAATCCGTACTCACCAGATTTCAGAGCTCTCGCAATTGGCCCTCTTGGCCATGCAACCAAGTTTACGGTATACAATGTCAATGGTTTCAAGTTTTGCACAATTTCATTAGATTAAGGATTCCCTGAAACTCAGGTGTTTATGGCACCTTTGGGACAAGAGTTAAGCGAGTAGCAGCGATGACAACATGCAATTTAGAGACGTCCCTTATTATGGAAAGTTTCTTGATGTCATTGAGCTAAATTATTAAGGCCGTTTCACCGTGACACTGTTCAAGTGTTTGTGGGAAAATATGACAATTTTTCGAGGACTCCCGCTGATAACATAGGCATTACATCAGTAAATTCCTTCTGGCCAATTAACATTGGTCAACCTCAAGATGATAAGGCACATATTCTTGTCTTAGAAGCACACCATGTTTAGTATGTCGAGGACAAGAGGCATAGGGATTAGAATATGATGGCACTTATTCTTGTCTTAGAGGCACACCATGTTTAGTATGTCAACGACAAGAGGCATAGGGATTAGAATATGATGGTTCACTTAAAGCCTTGAAAACTTTGCGACATGAGTGATGGTGGTAACATCGGCTATGAGAGAGCCATTCTAGCCGCCAATTTTGAAAACATTTTCCTTGAAGATGATGACAATTTACCTATAGTTTAGTACGTTTTTATAAGTTATGCTTTATTATCACTTAATTTAAGTTTAATTTTTATACAAACATATTAAAGTCACAACTAATATTTTTTCCACACATTTTTTGTATGGATGACGATGAAGAATTATTAAACAAATTATGTTTATGTTCTTGTAAACCTCTATATATTTTATATAAAACAAATACCAACGGATATTTGTAGTGGTTTTATAACCTCTTCAAAACAAAACAAAAACCGCTACAAAAAGTACAACTACTACAAATACTTACATAAACTGCTACAAAAATCGTCACACCAACCGCTACATGAGTTACGCAAATCTCTAAAAATACCCCTACCACACCTCATTTCACACACTCCTTCATTTCTTCTCACCCACCTTTTCTCTTGTTTTCTCTAATCTGTTAATGTTTTCTAAAGAGGTTAAGTCTTTGAACAAGCTGATCAAATATGATATTTTTTTAAAATCTTTGATTTCAATTTTTTTCCCTTATTTTAATACTAATACTAATTATTATTATTTTTCTTATCTAGAACTTTAAGGACATTTCCTAAACATTCCTTCTATCATTATCAACATTCATTTTATACTCAAATATCTTCTAGTGGACAACATTACAAGTTCATATTATCTACACATTTGTCGGTGTTATACATATATAATAGTTATATATATTTAACTTAAGTTAATTATTTTTTAAATGGTAAGTAATTCATTTAAATTGTCACTTAAATAATAAAATATTGTAAAAATGAACTCAAATTATGTTTTTTTAATAAAAATTTGCAACATTTTTTAATAGTTTTAGAACCCACAAATTTTAATCCAAATTCGCCTTTAAAATTAGGTGCAATTTTTGTAATTTCATCCAATATTTGTAACGGTTCTACAATCAATACAAAATTTTGATATTTTGTAGTGGTTTTATAACTAGTAAAATTTTTAATTCAAATTTGTCTTAAAATTTGGTGCAATATTTGAAATTTCATTCAATATTTGTAGTAGTTTTGAACTGCTACAATCTTTTGCCGCCAATTTTATTAAATGTGTGGAAGTACTTAGTAGTGGATTAATAACTGCTAAAATGTTGGTGCTAGTTTCTCAATTTTCCTTTCCTGCAACTGAAAATTTTTGAGCCGTCATTTGTAGCGGTTTCTAATAGCTACAAAATGTTCACACAATTCATCATCTTGATCACATCTTGTGGTGGTGACATTAAACTACTACATGTAGAGTAGCGGTTTTAAAAAACTGCTACAAAACAACTTGCAACATTGTGTTTTGTAGTGGTTCAACTGTCATTTGTAGTGTTAAAACTGCTACAAATATGCAATTTTAACTGCGACAAAATGTTAGTTTGTTTGTAGTGTTTAGTCATTTTTAGGAACCATTTTAGGATTAATTAACATATTTTGTTTCGTCCTTATATGTCTTTCTCTCGACCTTATAATAATCATTTCGACAATACATGTACCTAACGGCATAAACTTGGGAAGGCATAGTAGGATTATAGGTGTGTGTGTCTTTTTTTTTTTTTGGACAACGGAGTATTATATGTATTTAACATAAATAAAGATGAATTGGACTTTTCATTGAAGAAGGAAAGTGCTACAGCGAATCCATTTTTCTTTGGCCTCCCAAATATTAGAAATCAACTTAACTTTGTCGTGATAAAAGCTCATTACTTTTTTCATTTGCCTCATCAGATAAAGAAAATATATATTCACTATCACTCTCATTGTACCCCAAAACAAGGTAACCAAGATCATAAATTTGAAAAGCCACATCCAACATCACAATATCTATATCCCAAAAATTTAGCAGTGACCTTTAATTTCTCTTAGAATATATCAAAAGTATGAGTTCTGCAAAATAAAACAATTACTTCTCTGGTCCTATATATAAGACAGAGAGAAAGAGAGAGAATGACATTTTTAGTCCTATATATAAAGTAGAAAGAGAAAATTTTCGTATGAATGTAAAATTTTACTTTTAATTTATTATTGTATTGAGTTTGCTCTAATATTTATGAAATATATTAGGGTTAAATACCAATTTTGCCATGGAAGTATTGGTAAGGAGGCACTCGGACCCGAAAGGAAGTTTTTTGGTATCATTTTTTCCCTGGAAGTTTACAAACATAAAGATCTTATTCGATTGGTTGATCTTAACCGTTGGATCGTTGGATCTTTGTAAACTTTCGGGACTTTATAAAATAACTTCCGGGGCAAATTTGCTTCTAAAAAAACTTCCGGGGCATATTTTCTCCCTTTTTTTTTTAACTTAGGGGCAAAAATGATACCAAAAAAACTTCCGGGTGTTGAGTGCCCCCTTACTAATACTTCCGTGGTAAAAATGATATTTAATCCAATATATTAATTACGGGTAAATTTGGAAAGTTGAATGTTATGGAAGAGTTAATAAAGTCTAAGGTTTTCTTGATCCATGTGAAACATATTAAAAGTGCCTTAATGTAGGATCAAAGTAGTATCTTGGGCTTGTTTAATTTGGTAAACATCATATGAAATATATTTTCCCTCCGCTCTTGATTATTTTCCATTTTTACCCTCAGTTAGTCATATGTCTCATTTCTTTTTCTCATGTTCTCTCTCATCTCTTTGACAAGTCACGCATTCTCTTTTTCTTTTTCTGGATCAAAACTCATTCTCTCTTTCACTCATCATCTTCTTTAAAAGGGGTTATATATATATATATATATAAAGACATATGATATTTTACATATTTATTGCTTTTAAATATTTTAATAATTTTAATCTACGTGGTTTATCTAGTTGATGCAAAATATCTTATATACTTATAATATATTTAATTTCTTAAACTATACCGAAGATGTGATCTCAAAGTGTTTCTAATTGAAATCTAAAGGAAAAGAGATGAAGAAAGGGTGATCTATTAGTGAAACTTTTTTATAACTGAATTAAGTGGATTTCCTGCTCTTTATTATATGTAATTTGAGAAATGGGTATCACTGTTTGTAATTTATAAATATTATAACTTATTAACTATTATTTTTATTTGATATATTGATTGTCAAAAGTCCAATTTGTTCTCCACAAACCCTGCAAATTGTAGGCACAAAAACAAGGGACAAATTTTAATGGGGCTTGTAATTATAGCAGAAGCACAAGTCACAGTCCCTGCCAGATGAGGAGTTTTTTTTATCAACCTTTACAGTGAAAAGAAAATGACTGTTTATATATATATATATATATATATATATATATAATGTATCTATGTGTGTATATTATATGTATATATGCATGTATGCTTCTTCATTCACTCAATAATTAAACATGATTAGGGATGATAGCTAGGTTGCTTTATGGGAAAGCAGTGGAAAACATAAAACCAATTAAAATCCAAGTCACCATACTAATTAGAAAAAATATACACGTATGTATGTATGTATTATGTTGTATGTATGTATGTATGTATGTCATATGTATGTATGTATGTATGTCATACACACACACACATATATATATATATATATATATAATTTCATTCAAATTTTAAATAAGTCTATATATTTTTAAAATTTATTATGTAATCCTCAAAAGTTATATTTGAAGTTAGTCCCACTAATTTGCATACTATACATTTATCACTAAACCAACCCTACCGACTGCATTTTGGGGATTTTCCTTTTTTGGGCCGGGTGGTTGAATGTCTAAAAGTGGATTTAAAAAGAGAGAGGAAAAAAATTATACAACTTAATATTTTGACAGGTCAATTGTAAACAGAGATTCTACTCATGCAAACCGAAATATTACTGTTAAAAAACCAAATGACGTGCCACATTCTTGTGTCTGCGTAGATTTGGAATCCTCTCTTCATTTTTTTTTTCCTACTCATCCCATTCCCACCATTAAAATGAAAAATGAACGATTGGGATTTAGTATTTTATAAAATTATTATTATTATTATTATTATTATTATTATTATTATTATTATTATTATTATTATTATTATTTTCATGTAGTCTACAGTTGTGAATTTATCCAGATCAAATTTTAACAATTTATTTTTTACATATAAGATTCCCTCCATCCTTATATATAAGATCCTTTTTGTTTTTAACATACTTATCCTTTTTTATAATTTTTTTTGAATTTATATCAATAGTAAATACACTTTTAACATACTTATCCTTTTTTATAATTTTTCTTTTGAATTTATATCAATAGTAAATACACTTTTCTACATTTTCCCCTCCAAGTATTAATATTTTATTATCTCTTAATACCTTTCATTCTCTCAATCATTTATTTACAATACAATCTCTTTCATTCTTTTGCCATTATTAATGTCTCATTTACTCATTCATATATAGGGAAATTTTTGGAAAATAAATTATATTTCCTAAATATTTATTACGAATCTCAGTATAATATAAACTTATGATATATATTAAATCTCATTCAATTTTTAACTCAGAGATGGAGATGAAATGAAAAGAAGATAATGAAAGTATCCAAATCCATTGTCCGCATAAGCATTTAGCAAAATATTAGCTAAAATAAATTATGGGGAGTGAATTATAAGGACCTACTTGCAAAATTCTAAACTGTAATGATCAAATTAAAGATTGAGGAAACTTATAAACAATGAAAGTATAATTTGATGGGGGGAAAAATGAAATTTCACAATAGCAAAGGTCATTGCTTTCACTGTTGCTTTTCCCACCCCTCCCCAACTCTCACAATATTTTTCTTAGTGCTATCTTCTGTTTATTTTCCAACTTCAGAACATAAAATATGATTAATTAGATGCATCATAACTAATACTAGTCACTATGAATACAAAATTCTTTTCCATGTTTCCTTACTCTTTTAAGTTGAGTAACTCTTAGATAAAATTTTATGCTTTTCTTAAGGAGTACACCAAATTCTTTATCTCACACACACACACACACTTTTTTCTTTGAATGTTTTTTATTAACAGAAAAGTTATAGTATTCCCTCTGGTTATAATAATAAGAACGGGTTGACTTTTTTTGTGTGGATAAATTAAGGAAGATAAATAAGTTATTTAATCATATCATACGTTGTGTATTCTTAGAGTATATTAGTTTATTAGTCAAACTTATTAGTCCGGAGGAAAAAAAAATTAAAATACAAATACTCTAAAGTAATTTAATTGACTTCCTTAATTTCTCCTAAAAAAGTTAACTTAGTTTTGTAATTAGGACCAGAGGGAGTAGTTTTTGCTCTAAATATGCAATAAGTACATATTTTTTTTCTCACAACACGCACATATTGCTGTTTTTTTTTTTTCTCCTCTAAAGAACATTTCAAAAAAATATAATACTGGTAATTTTTTCCCATTCATTCATCTTCCTAAACTATATTCTGAGAAAAGCTTATGACCAAAACGCGATTTCATTAACATGTATTTTACTTTCGAGGACTTTCTTTCCCTCTTATCAAAGCAAAAAAAGAAAAAAACTTTCACTTTGAAGGTATCTCACAAAGCAAGCAAGCGGAACACGCGTGCACCCATTATATTATATTATATGAATTTAACTTACAAGAAAAATTCATCTTACCAAGAACTGATCCCTTCTAAAAGAGTGATTGTATATGAACGTGCATGCGTGTCTATGTATTTTTTTTTTTTCATGAAAATTTTTGTTACCATTAAAAAAATAGAAAAAAAAGTCTAGATAGACTTCAATTTCAAGAAAAAATATATAGATATTAAATATTAGAGTGACACCTCACATATATATTTGATTTCATTCATTACCTTATTTTTGTTTCAACGAATTTTAATAACCAGATGAATATGTCAAAAATATATTAGTCATCAATTTTTCAAGTAGGAATTAAATATTAAATTGTAAGAAAGATTGAATCAATTTATTAATAAAAATTATTCTAATATTTAATTATTATTTATAAGAGTAATATTTTAGATACAAAAATTTTTTATGTGGTTTTAAATATTAAATATTTCTTTGAAGCATAATATATGAAAAGTTTTCTAGTTAAGTTAGTGAGGACTGAGGCCTTCCTTATATTTTATATTGATATCTTGTATATATGGTATTGATTTTACTTTATTTGAATTTGAATTGAAAATAATGTAAAGATTTTAGGGAGATGGAAGTCTGAAAGACAATAATTAGTGCTGGTGGGACACATCAAAACGTCCATCAAAGCTAAGAAAAAAGACTTTAAAATTTTTTTATAAAAAAAAAATGAGCAAAATTGAATTCACACAGAACTTTTGATCGGGTTTCAAATTAATCATGTTCCAATGCATTATATACATGTACGCATGAGTCCACTCAGACCACCCTTCTCTGCAAAAGGAAAGAAACCTCCAAAATTATATGGACCCACCCTTACATTATTTACATAGAAATTATATAGCATGTATTTGAAAATAATTTTAAAATGTTACAAATTTTGCTATATAATTATATATGATGATTCAATTCAGTAATATATTACAAAAAAATTCTTATCTCCTTTATTTTAATATATAGTATCCAAATATATTGAGGCGTTGATATATGTGCATGTGTATAGATGTATGTATGTGTGTATATATATATGGTTCAAAAATTAAGTGAGCAATAAATAATATATTTAAGTTTAAATTTAAATATTAAACATTATAATAATTTTTAAAGAATAAATTATTTCTTTTTTATATGCATTGATGTGCTTTTATCGGAAGCAATCTTGTTTGAGGCATGATAATAAAATAAATAGTAGTAAAAGGTATTTTCGGTCTTTGAAAATAATTGAAATTTTTATTATTTTTATCAAATTATTTAGTTATATAAAAAAATAGAAATGAGCCTCCTATATTTTATGGATTTTGAAAAAAAGCACCAATATTTACAATTTGAGTAGTTTTTTTAATTTCTCCGGTAATATCTGGCACTACTAGAATTGACTAATCTGATTTAGAGGAATATAAACTCAAAGTAATTATCGTGATTGTATACTCAAGATTTGAACATAAGACGATTGGTTAAGTTATTGAATACTTTAGCCAATTGATTCAAGGGGTTGGTGCTAAAGTTTGAGTAATTTAAATAGCCATAATTTTTATAAACCTGAATTGCAATACTCTTTATTTATTTTTGGCCGGCAATGGTAAAACTCATTTTGAAACTCCATGCAGAATATAAGCAAAATGTGTCTAATTTATATAGATTTTAATTTTCAAAATCAATATAAATCTCAGTTAAACATAGTTTTACTAATATTAAAAACAATTTCGTTTTTATTTTTTAAAGCCGACAACCAACTTTTTAAAACATATATAATCATACCTGAGATTTATTGATATTATTGTACGCTCCTTTTTATTTGTACAACGTCTACAATTATTTTTCCTAAAAATAAATGGGATATTTTTAAATTATTAATTATCGTTTTGTCTTTTTATAAAAATAAATGGGAGCTTTTTGTAATTTTCCTTACAGATTAGGAAAATTTTGTATACTATGGTCTTGTGTTTTAGACCTATGTATGTAAATATTTTGAAAACGAAAAAATGTCTATGTAATTTCATTATCATCATAAATTATTTATATGTATTTGGGAAAAATAATAAATATGCCTACATATTTTTTTTTTTTAAAAAAAAATGCAAGAAAGTATTTGAAAATTAGTAAAATTATTACATAAAACAATTAGTAGAATTAATTTAAAAGGAGGTTATTATTTATTGATTGATCTTCATAAATTATCGGTCTTTATTTGTAATTTTCCAATAAAAAATATTTTTACACAAAATAAATTTCTCAAAACTTTAATAGAGAAAGAGATGGATGACCACTAAAAATGGAGCTATCATAGCTTTGCCATCTTCTCTTAGTATCCTTTTCTCCATCCTTTTCCACTTGCTCTTATCTTTCTCTCTCTATCTCCATCATTCACATTGAAAAGACCCTCCCAACTCACTCCACAACACCAACATTTCCTATCTATTCTCTCTTTTCAATCATCTTCATTTTATTGTATTCTTCTGGTCTTCTCAGTCTGATACTAAAAAAATAAGGGTTTATTAATAACTAATTTACGGATGTTAAAAAATGTAATTACATTATTTTTTTAGTTTTATATATATATAAAAGTCTCTGTTTTGATATGTAGTTTAAGAAACAATTATTTATTTGTAAACCAAATGAAAGTGAAGTGGAATTTTATATTTACAACCTTTTTTATTTTCAATCATCTTCCCTATATTTTATTACTCTAATCTCATAACGTTTTCAAAATGTTCAATGAAATCCTTAAAGATGACAGTGATTCTTTCAAAAAGTTTCATCTCCTTGTCATTTAACTTCTAAGTTCAACTTCCTTTTTTCTTAGTATGGGGCGGCAGCAAAAAAGTTTAGTCACTTTATTAAACTTGTAATATATTTCATATCATATGCAATAATCCAGTTTCTCACTATATTATACTATTAGTTAAATTAATTATTTGTTTACTTAAAAGCTCATTACAATTAATTCTGGTTAATGTTAATACACACACACACACACATGCTATTTTAGCTAGCTGAAACAATTTAAACTAAGTTTACAACTTAAATGTTCTCAGATATTAAACCTAAATAATTATTTTGAAATATTGATACATTATTCTATTATTTTTTAAAAAATAATATTTATATGAAATGGTTTAGCCTCAAAAACAAAACCCGCTTTAGAAAACACTGCTTTTCGATGTTTATTTAAAATGTATTCAAAGTAAAGGAGTATGTGTGTCAGTGTGTGTACTTCTTTCTCATGGATTCAAACTAAGGCATATTTTTTCATGATCTTAAATCCAATCTGAAAGGAAAAAAAAAAAAAAAATTATCACACATGGCTTCCCTGAATAAAACAATGATTAATCTTTTTGATAAAAAAAAAAAATGATTAATCTAGATCTTACCACGCATCATAATGGGTAAATTTTAGTTATAGGATTAGTCTTCCATTCTTCATGTTTCCACTCATATTAATTAGATAAATATTATATTTTAATTACTTCCCAATTAAATTCTTCAATTTTCAGAGGCTGACATATTTAGTCAAATGCCAAACTAAGAAATGAAATAAATTTTCTAATTAAACAAATTATTAATATAATTTTAAAATTGAGAGGACACTCTTTGGATTTGGTCATTTAAATGCATCAAACAACTCATGATATTTTACTGATTTTTAATGTAAAAGATACAATTGATTGATAAGTATAAAAATGAATTAAAAAGCTATGAGATGGAATAACAATGTGTCTCTTCTAGGACTTGAACTTGAGATTCAAATGGATCAAGTTGGATTTAGACCAATTCTTAGACCAGTTTTTGACAATTCTTTATTCGTTTTTTTTTTTTTTTTAAAAAAAATATTTCATTCTAGAAGAAGGCCATTTATCTGAGAACGTGTTTTATATTTTGTCAAGTATAGCCCATAAATTAGCAACTTGCCGTACTTACCTACAACATCAGAACAAAGTTTTTGATGATCCATTTTAAATGGATGCTTATCAATATATCTCACATTCAATTCAGCACTTGTTGCTATCAAGTTTACTTCTATCCCTCTCTGTATTGTTGGCTTTAATAGAATCCTTTGTCTCCAAGGAATGTATGGTATGAAGAATCTTACGTGTATGATGTCATGGGTCGGTGATCAATTATATTGATTTTGTGCCCTTTAAATTAATATTAATATTATATTTTAAATGTACCAAAAAAAAAATTAAACGTATGAGAATTGAATTATATCAACTTTGAAGTCGGAATAATTGACCATGGTATGAAAAAAGTTTGAAGAAAACCGAATAATCCATGGACTCGTCTCATATTCAGTCCTAATGATAAAATAAATTATAAGGGCATATTTGCAAACACTTAAAAAATTATTTTTAACCTTATAATGGATTAATGATTAATTTCCAGTATTTATTTAGTAATTCGATACCGATAAAGAAGGGGTAAAATAGTAAATTTGCTACCACAAGCTTAAATATGAACTGGGCAACATATAAACCCAAATTTTAAATCCATTACGAGATGCTATGGCCGAGAAGATTGGGACAGATGCTTATATAAAGAGATGGCTTGTGAGATAAGCTTGGTAAAAGGACTTATTAAAAATAATCAAAGGAAGAAAATACAAAAATTGCTGGACAATGGACCATAGCTAGGGGTCGTACATTTGGCAATGTTAGCTTAATAGAAGATTAAGTGTTTGACTAAGCCAATTTAAGCTTCATCTTCAGCATTCGCCTTATTGTTATGCCTTCCATTAGCTGAAAATTGAACAAGAAAAGAGAGGAAAAAGAAGTGCAGAGCTCTTGCATGGTGACATGGAATGAGTTCAAGAAAAGAATTGAATGTTTCCAAATTCTTCCGACTAAACCACCTTTGTAGACAAAATACCTTCACAAAACTTTCTCCTCTCCTTGAAGACTACCTATCGATGGTTGTAGTCTTGTAGATTCTGGAGAAAGAGGATTTAAGGGCTATACAAATTGAAGACAGAAAGAGAACGAGAACAGGAAGTCAGAATCTTTAGACTTTTGTTAAGGTTTGCTTGAAGTATGGTCAAGTAATTGTGATACATATTCATGTTGCCCTACTCTGGAGAGTTGAGAAACACAAGCATTTGTTAAAGTTTTGAACGTATAAAAGGTGCAAGAACATGAATTAAGCAAAGCAAATTGAAGTATCAAAAACTAAGAAGCAAAACTCAAGTCAAGAGATTTGGAAAAGTAATGAGTTTCCATTTTTAATAGATTTGAGATATATTTTGATGTATTTGGGAAGTCATAATGCTATGATATATTAATTTGGTGCATCATTTGTGGATTTCAATAAAATAGAAGTTTTTAATTTTAGGACAGAAGAAAAAAATAAATAAATAATAATAATTTTAATTTAAGAACAACAACAACAACAATAATAATAATAATAATAAAAAATATTCATATTTATAATCATTATTATTATTGATAGGACCAACACTGTTTTGCAATTTTTGAGATGAGGCAATATATTCCTATATAAATGCAAGGTCTAACAAGAAGAAAGTGTGTTATATTTTTTGTTGTTGGTGAGGGCAAGGTAAGAACTCAAAATTTTAATGGGGGAGATTAAAGTTTGAAGATTCATATGATCTACTGCACGGATGAAAATTTGGCATTGAATTTTTGTTTCTCATTTTCTTTGTTTTTGGTTAACTATTATTTTGTTTATGATAATGTTCAATTTATGTAGCTAAACCTTCATTTTGGATTATTTAGTTTGATTATGAATTAGTGGATGATGGTTTCATTTTGCAAACCTTAAATTCATTAAAAAAAAAAAAGTCAGGATTTGTGACGGACAAAATTTGTCACAAAATAGGGAAATTCCGTTGCAAAAACGCTTTGTGACGGATTTACATCCGTCACAAAAAAATGTTGTCGCAAAGCCTTTTTTGTGACGAAAAATTAAATTTCCATCCCAAAATACCAATTTTGCGATGAAAAAAGCTTGATTCTTTGTCGCAAATTAAGAATTTTGCGACGGAATTATTGTTCCATCGCAAAATTTATTTCATAAAAAATAAAAAAAAATTATAAAAAATTATGAAATAAAAAAGAATTGTATATCATGAAAATATATAGTAGCAATCCTTAGCAATCATAAGAGTTTACATAGAGAAAACAAAATATAAATAATAATGTTGCCAACAAAATGGACTAGAAAAAACGTCTAAACAGCAGCAATATGGTCATCATCACCAGGAGCCGACTCCATACCCTTGTCTTACATTAGGGACTGGAGTAGATCTTACATCTACTTCATCATCTTTTGCTGATGCATCATCGTGTTGCCGATTCATCTACCGCTCTGCCTGGTTCAACTTCTCTCCTTGTTGATTCATCCTCTCTGCTTGCTGAGTCAGCTGATTTGCTTGCTAATTTACCAGCTGTTCTAACGCCTTCACCCTCTTAAGATCATATACAAAAACGACATTACGAAGTCAGTTTATTTTTTGTATTTCATTTAAATGGACGAGGAATGAAAATGTAACAATCAATATCAAAAGTATTACGTTTACTTCACTGGCCGGCAGAGGCACCCATCCTGAAGAGACTCTCTTTCTTGTCAAATTCGCCCGCAGCTTGAATGAAGAAACTCTCGTTATCAACCGAGAGGATGCGGGGTCGTTCTCAATCTACGAGGCTCTCCCATGTGACATCTTCTCCCAGGTTTCTTACAAGCATAAAAATACATCACAAATAAGGCATGTAAAATGAAATAAATATGTTGGTGTCTGAAACAAATAATAAATGTAATAAATGTCTCACCGCTAATTGCTGAGACTTGGAGTTAATTCAGTGCTTCTCACTACCTTCAGACTCCTGGGAATGGGTCCGCTCAAAGGTAGCCTAATCAACCAATTCTGCAGGAACTTCCCCAGATTCTTCCTGCAAACACAAATGATGAGCGTTAATTAATTACTTCAAAGTACAAAATATTGAATACTGAAATAGAAAATAATGTATAGTTACTTTTTCTTCGATGCTCACTTATCGGAATGAAGTCGCTAGTATATGACGGTTCATCCATTCAAGACCTATCTAACTTATTTTGCTCATATTTCTGCTGAAATTTCTCATCGGCGACCCATTTTTCAAATAACTGTGCTACAGTCTCAGGTTGAATCCAAGTTTTTTTGCCTTTATTATTTCTCAATTTATAAAACCGATCAAACAACCACCGACCTGCCTTGTAGTTATAAGCTTTTTTCAAATCTTCCCGATGGTCAAGCAACCACCTAAACTTTCCCTGAAAATTAATAATGAACAATTAGTGGTCCAAATTATAAAACTACTTAAAAAGTTTGCATTTTCATGAGAAGAAATTAATAACCATAAAGAACATAATTTACCTCAAAGTCATTGAACCAAGCATCACGAACATTTTGAGGAATCTCTGACCAATTTCCCCAAGGGTGATCGTAATTATGGAATACTTGCTACTCTATGAAATCCGTCACCAAACGATAAGGCTCAAACTTGAAAACAAGGGAAATGTTGCAAATATTAGCATACAAATTAAAGGTAAAAAAATCCTAACATTACTTGTAACTTTACGTGACTTACTCTTACGTGCAACAGGATGGATCCATACCGGCCCCGTCGCAAGATCAACTGATCGCCACATTGGTGTATCAGAGGAACTATCTTCACCGACCTGGCTCCCAGGCGACACAGTGTGCTGAAGGAAGAAATGTGAAGTATTGAAAAAGTTAGTACATAGATACTTAAAGAAAACAAAATATATGTAAATCAATCAGAAATCGTAAACTAAACCTGCTCTACCCCTTGTTGTGGATAAGTGGGAGTGCAGGCACACTTGTACCGCCCATAATGTAGTCGGTAGTAGACGGTGAGATGACAAATTAAGTGGAGGTAGATCTGGGGAAGAAGAAAGCCTTTTGCCTACAGAGGGGGCAGAAGATGTCGTCCTATCCCTCTGATAGGACTTGGCCGGGCTCTACCACGACTGCCTGAACGCCCAGCTGAACGCTCCATATGTGAATACTTATAAACATTATGTCAAAATATATATACATATAAGAAATACACTTAATATGTCAATAGCGGAATAAAAGTATCTATTATTTCAAATCGCAATAAACAAAGAACTAACACAAATCAATGAGGTGATTCCTATTCTTTGACCTCTGCTTGGATACCTTCCTCTCGGTTATGATGTATAATAAACTTGTTTCGCCTGTTGAGCAAGTTTGAATGGGTCATAACCAACTGTATATCTCCTTGACCAGTGGATCTCAACATTTCCTTATTTGTCCACTTTTATCCCACACAGAGTGATATCAAACCACTCACATTTAAACAGAGTTAATGACTTGCCCCACTGGTAATCTAGCTAAATTATGTCAATTAACTTCCCATAGTAGTCATCCTCGACCCTGTCAACTTGGCCACCTCGACAACATACACCATAATTGCAACTTGACATATTTTCGTTTGCTTCAAAAGTTGCAAACCGATACCATTGATTACATATTTTCGTTCGTTGCTTGATGTTTTCTTCAAAATCTTGCTTCCATGGGTTTCTTTTTTAATTTTAATTTGATTGTTTTAAAATTTAAAATCTTGAGGACAAGATTTGATGCAAGTGTGGAGGTATGATGACTTCCCATTTTTAATATATGTGAGATATATTTTGATATATTTGGGATGCAATCAATGCTAAATTAAAGAAAATTTCTTAAGATTTTATGAGATATCAATTGGGTGCATCATTTGTGGTGTTTCAATAAAAATAAAAGCTTTTAATTTTAGGAAAGAAGAAATAATAAATAATAATATTATTATACTATTTGAAAATTCATCAATGCTAAATTAAAGAAAATTTCTTAAGATTTTATGAGATATCAATTAGGTGCATCATTTGTGGTGTTTCAATAAAAATAGAAGTTTTAAGAAAGAAGAAATAACAACAATAATGGGAAGTTTTCTCATATAAAAAATATATATATATAGATTTATCATAATTATTATTCTTTTCTTTTATTTTTCTTTTCATTGATAGGAACAACACTATTGTGGTAGTTTTGAGAGGAGGCAATATATTCCAGTATATATGCGAGGCATAGCGAGAAGATGATGTGCTCTTTTTTTCTTTTTGGTTGGTGACGACTAGGCAAGAACTCTAAGCTTAATAGAGGGAGATTAAAGTTTGGAGATGTAAAAGATCGACAAAGACAAATAAAAATTTGGCATTGAGTTTTTGTTTCTCCTTTCCTTTCTCTTCTTTCTTTTTTTTCTTTCGTTAGCTATTGTTTTGTTCATGACAATGTTTAGTTTATGTAGCTAAACCTTCGTTTTAGATTATTTAGTTTGATTATGGATTAGTTAATTATGATTTCTTCTTTTAATTGTTATAATCTTATGTTTGTTGATTCAATTGTGATCATAATTGTTATAAAAGATGAGAAATTTGATGGGAACTTTATTTGGTGTTCTAAAGGAGGCTGAAATTTAGAATAAATATTCAATTCAATCGTGTAGGGTTAAGTTTCAAAACTTAATGATAGGGAAAGAAATTATAGCTTAAGACTTCACAAGTGCAGATGATGTAATGAGTAATAAAGTGATGAGGTTGTATTGTTCTCACGAGGACTTTGTACTCAAAATTTAGTTAAGTGTACTTAACTTTAAACTTTTATTTAAGTTGAGCAACCCAAATTGAATTCAAATGAGTGAAAAGAAATTAAAAATAAAATCAAAATAAACAAACTACCACAATAATCAAATGAGCAACCCATAGCCACTAATTCCTTGTTAGCTTCATAAATCTTGTTTTTACTAATTAATTAGTTTCAATGTTAACTTTGTTAATCTAGAGTATTAGTACATGCAAATATCTCCCGATCACTTACAACCCTCTATCAAGTTAAGATTTGTTATTCCTAACATAGTTACCCAAGAGGCAATAATAATTCAATTTCACTTTAATATGATTATATGGGTTCAATATGTATATTCCTTTCCTATTGGAAAATTAGAATAAATTCTAGGGTTAAGGTGCAAAAATACACATGAACTTGTACCCAAATTGAACCCAACACCAAGTGTTTTATTTTTGGTGAAAAAATGATTATGTGGTTATAAAAAATGGGCAAAAATCACATTACCGTCATGTTGACCGTTAGTTTGACTAAAAACGCCAATATGGATGACGACTCAGCAAATTTTTATCCTAGTTGGTGGTGAAGGAAAAAAGAAGAAATTTAAAAAAATCCATGTATGCTTACCTGAGAAACAGACAAGACTTTATGGCCTTCGTCAACTTGAGAGACATACATGTCTTTATCGGCCTCATCGACTTGGTTCTCCTCCTCCTCCTCGTGCATAACCTCATCCCATCATTTCTTCACCTCTCTCAACCGGTCTTTCATTCTTCTCATTCTCTACAAACTCAAACTCCATCTTATCTCATTACATTCTCAAAATTCAAGACTCAACATAAACAACAACATAATTGAATTTGAAATGGCCCCAAAAACAAAGTCACATACCATTAAATCTGAGTTCTCTTCCTTACTCAAATCCACTCTCTATTCTAGTATCCTCCAAACAAGAATCCTGACAAGTCGGTTTAGAAGGAGTATAGGAAGGATCAGAATCACTCGATTCACACTCGGAAGCCTGGGAGGCAAATGAGAAGCTGAGGGAGTATTCTCTAGCGAAGTATTCGGAGTCAACGGAGCTTCGACGGATGAAGGTACAATGTAAGGATTAGAAAAGCATTAACGAATAACTGGGAGAGTGGACCTTGTATTATGAATGGCAGTGAGGTTTTTGAGATTGAGAGGAAGTGAAATGGCTTAATACCTAGAAAGTTATGCATCTGGTCTTCTTGCTCATAAGATTGCTTCTTACGACGCAAGGATTCCAACTCTAACTCTAGTGATCAACGCTTCATGAAATTCCAACTCTAATTGCCTCTCTCTCTCTCTCTCTTCCTCATCCAAAGCTCAATTTCCCAGCTTGGTTTAATTTGTGGCTGGGTCTCTCTGTGTCTATTCTTAGTCCGCCCTTCGGGTCTCTTTGGAGGAAGAAGAAGGTCAAAATTTGACATTTTGACCAAGGACTAAAATGAAAATTTCAAAAAATCATGAAGGGACTAACTTGAAATTTGTTGAAATGTGTCTATGGTTGAACTGTAATTCACAACAACTCAGAACTCATCATCATCAAGTCATCATTTTCAGTACAAGAAAAGTCAACTAATGGTTAATGGTTATTTTTGCTCCACTTTTGTAATCACATAGTCACTTTTGTACCTAAAAAAAGCACTTGGTGTTGGTGCATTTTGGGTACAAGCTTATGTGTATTTTTACACCTTAACCCTAAATCCTAATCGTGCATTACTCAATCCTATAGTCCAATTAAGATCCCCCTCCCAAGACTAATCTAAATTCTCTAATTTCATGCTTAATGGTAATCAAGCACTAAGTAGATAAGAAATAGACAAGATTAAGTAGCCAAAATTAACAATAAAACATAAGTAATAAAGGAAAACAAAATATAATCCACCTACAAGTTCATAGTTCATCAAGGTTGCTAAAACAAAATTAGCCGCATGGATTTAATCGATCTCATCCCAGCAACATCAAAAATAGATTCAAAATCCATGAAAAACAAAAAGATGAATATGATAGAAACAGTCAATGGAGTCCTCTCAGCTTTGTTTCTCTGCCCACTAGTTTTGTAGCTATTCTGGTCTCTTCTCTTCTCCATAGTCCTCACATCCTCCCTTGAAGAAGAAGAAGAAGAATGGTATGAATGCCTTTCTCTCTCTCTCTCTCTCTCTCTCCCCTCTCAAGAAGCCTTCACTAGTGGAAAAAAGGGCTTTAAGACCGCCTCATTTAGACCGGAGTAATGACGCACCGGTCTTAATAGTATGACTGGTGGCAGTTTTGTAAATATAAAAAACTTCTTGGACCGCATCCTAATGAGCATCGATCTTAATAGTATGACCGATGGCAGTTTTGTAAATATAAAGAACTTCTTGGACCGCATCCTTTATCAATGAGTCTTAAATATATTATTTAGACCGCTTCAAAAAACAAACGGTCTTAAAAATGTTATTGAAAAAACGAAAGTTCAAATTTCTTTATAGAGAAATCTCGAACGTAGAGTGACTTATATTTTTCACGGTCCAAAATAATGAGGAAAAAATTAAATAAACTTTTAAGACTGGATATATATAATGACGGTCTTAAAGATTATACTTTTTAGACTGGACATAAATTGTGACCGGTACTAAATAGTTTATTACTTTTAAGTTCGGAGTTTAATAAACGGCGATCTTAAAACTTAACATTTAAGAACGTCTTTTTAGTTCATCCGGTCTTAAAAATAAAGTGCCAAATATATTCTTCTTCATGAGAAACGTTCCTTACGACTTACGTTGTCCCTCTGAACTCTGAAACCCCTCTTCTTATTGTGAAACCACTCTTCCTGTTGCATTACCTCTCTTCCTCGCCCACGTGAAACATTACCTTACGACTTACGTTGTCCCTCTGAACTCTGAAACCCCTTTTCTTGTTGTGAAACCACTCTTCCTGTTGCATTACCTCTCTTCCTCGCCCACGTACCATTAGCCTCGTTATGCTCTCATTTGCTCAGGGCATTCCCCTCTTCCCGTCTCGAAAATGAACGGTGAAAACGATTCCATTCGTGTTCCGGAACGCCGCATCGGTGTCGATCCGAATGAACCCTCTTCATCCGACAATGTGCCTCGTAATCGTCCCAAAGATGCCGTGGTAGAAGAGGCATAAGAATGATGGATGTAACCCTAAGTCAAACTTCGGGTCAAAGCCTGGAGATTCGGTTTGATGAAAAGTTGCAACCTTTCGGTCCTAATAAAAGCAAATATACTAGTTTTTTCGGCTGTCTTGCACGCAACAAGGTTAGCATCTTGACTGATGAGTGGAAAAATGTGGAGTTCGGCAAAGTAAAGCAACCTATTTGGGACACTATCCGGCTTACATACACTGTCCCTGACTCTGAGAAGTTGAAAGACAAGACATTGTCTTATTGTGCTGATCGGTGGAGGAAGTTTAAGACCTCTCTCGATAACAAGCATATTTTTGTCAAGGTTCAGCCTAACAAAAGCCTTGGGACAAGTACACATTTATTGATGAACAAACTTGGCAACAATTTGTTCAGCTGCGGACCACTCCTGAAGCTCTGGTGAGTTTATATTTAGTTTTTTTTTGCCCTTTTGTTTGCTTATTAACCTGTCTTTGATATGTGAATGTTATTGTGTTCATCTAATCGTTAGTTAAATTGTTTGGTGTGTGAATAGAAGTATACATTTCCCGCCTTTGTCTATGCAAGTCTCGATATGTTAACCCCGAAAAGGTAAAATACTAAGAAGGTAATTAGGGAAATAATAATGGCATAAGAGTCAAACCATTATTATAGTCTTAGTTCTGTTATAGTAGGTAGTGGTTAGACATTGCTGTTAGTTCTGTTACTATCTAATGAGGACTGCTGATCCCACTGGATGTCTTAAAAAGGATCAAGTTTGTATTATTATGTAAGCATAATTCTCTTTTGTTTCTTAACCTATCTATCTAGCAGTACAAGACATAGCTCCAATTTCTTCTACAATTCTACATCTTCCTTACATAAAATGTTGAAACTTGATGAAGTGAATTTGACTAGTGTTTGAGGTTCATATCAAGCGAAGTTCTCTAATTTCTGTTAGTAAGATGGCTAGAATTCATAATTAATAGTTGTTTTCAATTCTGATTCACAGGAAAGAAGGGAACGAGCACAGGAGATAGGGAGAAAGAATGATTGCCCGCATAGGGCTTCTCGCGATGGATATGAAAAGGATGAAAAAGAATTGATGGTGGCCAAGCGAAAGAGATTGGATGATGAAGCAGAATCCAATCCTTCTGCGGTACATGTTTGCCATCTCCAATACGTCACGAGGAGTTGTGGTTGCACATCCGGAAAAAGCCAAGCGGCGCCTACAGGAGTGAACAAACTCGTGTAGTTGTTGAAAGAATTGTAAGTATCGTTATTGTTATTTTTTAGTTACTAAACATGTTTCATTACTAAGCTTCTCGTTATCTGTATCTTACAAGAAGATCTTAAAAAGAAAAAAGCAGAGGGATCTTTTGTGTCGGACGGGAGGAGTGATGTTCTAACCGTTGCGATCGGAAAACCGGATCATGGTGGGCGTGTAAGGGGGATTGGAGGATGGGTAGACCTGAAGGAATACTTTGGTAAATCCAAACACCATAGACAAAGTATGGTTACCTAGGAGGAGATGGAACAGACGGTGGCCAAATTAAGTGAGGATGCAGCAGCTAAAGAAGCAAGGTATCAATCCGAGATGAGCCAGATTATTGAGGAATTGAATCAGATGAGCCAGATGAGGGAGGAATTGAATCAGATGAAGCTACTTTTAAGCAATCGTCCAGAGACCAGTGTTCCCGTCACACATTCACCTGCACTTGCGCAGTAGAGCACTAGAGGGAGCTGCATTGTTGGACAGTCAGAGCAACCTTGTGACCTATATGTGGAGGATCGTGATAGTCCCGCACGATTAGTTGCAAAAGGGACTATCCACAACTTATTGGGATCAACCGTACACCACCAACAAATGGTGATGATGAAGTCCAAGTGTCGGTTGAAAAGGTGATCATTGATGCACCTCTCCCTCTCCCAACCGATCGGTTTGAAGCTTGTGAGTCATGTCAAGGGAACCTTCATCTCTTGGCTTGATGAAGCTTGTACATGTCTCTACCGGTCCTCAAGCTTCAACCCCTCCTCATCAAGTTCCATCCCCTCGTCAAGCTCCATCCCCTCCTCAAGCTCAATCCCCTATTGCTAAGTTGACTGCCACGGAAAAAATATCCAATATGGTGAAGAGTGGATATTTTAAAGATAAATCGTGACCTGTAAATGAAGTATTAGGCATCCCTCATCCTCTTCCCGTTCAAGTTGACACCGTTGATGTTGAGTCCCTGCTGCTTCCTCGACAGGAGCTTACTGATGCAATTGTTCAAATTTTTATGAAGTAAGTATCTTCTATCTATGAGTACATAATTTAAATGCATTATTTAGACACACATACACATATACTAATTCCCTGATTGATGTTATTATTGTAGGTTATTGCATCAAGAATTGGTTCAAAAGGGTAGGAGCAACGATTTTGGATTCTTGTGCCCTGTCTATTCAAGTCAAACATCCATGCAGGAGAGACAAGAGTACATATGAAAGAGGTTGTGTGAAGTGAGAAGAAAGGTGTACTTGTTGCCATTCTTCCACAGTACATATCACAAATCTTCTCTACAATTCACTTAATTCCCGCTACATATATCACCGAGTATACTTTCGTTGTGAATTTTCAGCCGCCATCGGCGCTGATCCTCATGTGCATGGAGGAGCATAAAGTTATCTTCTTATGCTCCACTCACGAGAGAGCCAGTGCCTTTGTTGACGCGACCATCAATTAGTAAGCATGTCATTTTGATTCTCTTGTCTCGAAATCTCTCTTTGTGAATTTTCGGTGAACATTATTGATAAATTTGTGATTTTGATGATAGTGCCATGAAGACCTTCCACATCGAGGTAAAGAAAAGGCATGGGTATCGGGCCAAAGACCCCAACTGGGACACACTAGAGGTTAGTACAATATTTGTACACTGGCACACTACCTTGTGAACTTGGTCATTAAGCTATATATGCTCTTATATATATATTTCTTGTTCTTTTTAGACCCGTCGGCAACCAAGGGGTCCAACTTATGTGGCCAGTACGTCATGAAACATATGTATGATATTATCATGCAAGGAAGGACTAAATTAACTGCAAAGGTTAATGTATTTGATGTTACATATTATGCACGCAAGTTAATTTAGTGCCTCGGCTTAATGTTACATATGAAATATGCACGCAAGTTAATTCGGTTTGTCTTTTATGTTACGATGTTTGACGCCATTTGATCCCTTTTTCGATGATGAACCTGGAGCACATACGCAATTTGTTTTGTGAATATCTCGTATGACTGAAAAGTCGACAATAATTAATGTCCTAAATTTATTTGTAAATATATCTTGTACAACAATAATATTCTGTAAATTTGTTTATTTTTCCAAACAATATTCATTTGTAAATATACATAGGCAATGTAAAATTCAATAAATAAATTTGTTTAATTTTTTGAACAATTTTCTTGTGTCCATTTTGGGTTTCTAAATGTATTGGATGGTGGATAAAGCTATTTAGTGCTTGAAATTTGAGAAAGATCTCGACTTTTAGGACCGTATATTAATTAAAAGTCCGGTCTTAAAAGTCCGCATAATAAACATTTGGTCCTAAAAGTGTTCGTTTTAAAAAATATGACATTTTTAGGACGGTATATTAATTAAAAGCGTGATCTTAAAAGTCCACCTAATAAACATCCGGTCCTAAAAGTGTTCGTTTTAAAAAATATGAGACTTTTAGGTATAGATAGACTTTTAGGACCTTATATTGTAAACATCCGGTCCTAAAAGTCTTATGAGACCGTATATTATTTTATTGTCCGCTCCTAAAAGTCCTCTTATTTTTATTTTAGAAGTTGGCTTAACCTTTAGGACCATGTAATTGTTAAATGTCCGGTCTTAATAGTCTTCCTTTAAATAGAAATATTCACTCGCTTTTCAGACAAATCATTATCGTTCGAGACAACCGAGGTTCGGCGTTCTCGCTCAAGCTAGGTCCTTTATTGTAGTCAATGTTACCTCTCCCGATCTTGAGCAAAGCATTATCGGTTTCCTTTTCTTTGTCTCTTTTCTTTTTGTCGAAAAACAAGGAAGATATTGAAAAGGTACTTTGTTTCAAATCGGGAAGGTAAAACCGACGACAACGACGGTCCAACCTTGAGAAGAATTGTCACCGTGTTTGTTTTTATTCAAATAAGGTAAAAGATGTTTTTTGTTTTTTGTATGTTCTTAACCGTATTCTCGCGAATTTCTATTGTTGATTTACACGAGGACAATGTTTTGTTTGTTTCCTTTTTGTCGGAAAAAGAAAGACGATAATGAAAAGGACAAGGGGATCGAATATGGAAACCAAAGCGACAAAAAATGGTAGTGTTTTTAGGACCTCGATTTACTAAGTGTGCGGTCCTAAAAGTCTTCGTTCTTTCATCTTAGTTTTTGAGTCCGCCATTATCCATCTTTCATAGTTGCCTTATTTATTGCTTTCCAGTTCGATAATGGATAAACTAATTAATTAAAGTACTAAACTCGCACGAGAACAAAAAGAGTCCATAATATTTTATATAATAATTTTTATTGCTGCTCCACAAAAAAGAAAAAAAGCAACAAAAAAACAACAAAAAAACAACTATAAAAAAACAACTAATCCTCTTCGTAGTCGGAGAGGGAGGGGGAGCCGGAGTCGTCGGAGTCGGAGTCGTCTTCAGCGGGATCATACTCCACGTCATTGGCGTGAAGTACCATGTTCAGGTTGTTGTTCACGGTATGAACAAGCTGAACCAATTGGCCCAAGCGTCGATCAATTTGATCGACGTGGGCCACCAATGACTGCACCAACTGCTTCACAGTCAGATTTGGAGGAGGCAATGGCGGAGGAGGCAATGGCGGAGGGGGCTGAGGTTGAAGAGGAGGAGGAGGAAACGAAGGACTTGGGGGAGCAGCCGTTACAGTGGAGGCTAGGCGGTGGAGGAGGCCGTGTAGAAGTGATGGAGAAGAATGTGAAGAAAGTACAGTAACAACGGGTTTAAATAGAGAACCCATCCTGAACAATGTGAAACGCCGGAAACTTTAATGAGGAGACGCATAGTACATTAGAATATGAGGAGACGCCTAGTTGGGAAGTTTATCTGAAAGCCGAAGAGACTCTGAATCATTCATTTGAACAGAGTGTAAGGATACGACTCGCCATCCGAATTTGAAAAGAATGAATTTTAGTACCGCGTAAATGATGAAAGGTCGGTCTTAAAAAGTAACCGTAATTGATTTTAAAAATAAATAGACTTTTAGGACCAGACATATTATAAAAGGTCGGTCTTAAAATAAATTGAATTGAAAAAAATTAAATAATAGAATTTTATACCGTGTACCTATAAATCCCGCTCTTAAAAGTAGATCATTTATCACTTTCGTCTCGGCTCTCGCCTTTATTAACTCCTCATACCTCTCGTCCTTAACTCCTTATTAATTCCTCACTACCTCGTAACTCCAAACTACGTACGCGTTGCTATCGAGAACACTCTGCCTTTATTAATTAACTCCTCATACCTCTCGCCCTAACCGCTCAAACCATGGTTAGATACAAAGAACAACTCGTAGGGGTGCTCTTACTCGTGATGCTCGTGCCTTCCGTCGATCGTTATATGGTGCGCCTCCTCCATCGAGAGTCCGTCCTATTGTGACAGAGGAGTCTTGGGTCGTTGGACCCATTGTTATTTCTTCGGATGATGAAGAGATTGCTGCAACCCCTACCCATTCTTCTAATGAAGCTTTGTGGCTGATGCGAGTAAGACAGGAACTTACTGATCTCCGGCGGGAAATTAATGCTGTTCATGCCGATATCACCAAGGCTTTAAAGGATAATAAGCTTTAGGATGTTTAGTCAGATTCTTGTTTTTGATAATTTTCTGCTTGTTTTTCTCTCTTAAATAACTTGTGTACGTGCATATTCTCCAGTTATGTATGGAAGCAGTAAAACTAAGCTTGTGTCTTTCTAATATTCATATTCTCCAGTTTTCCTTTAATTTATTTTATTAACTCGATTCGTCGCGCTCTTCAAAGGCAAACCTCTTTTTTTTTTGTTAATTAATAAACGAAATACTTTTAGACCGTAGTTCTTATAACCGCTGGTCTTAAAATTAAATGAATACTCGAAAGTTAGGACCGAAATATTTTTAACCGCTGGTCTTAAAAATTAGTTAATAAATATTTGACTTTTAGGACCGGGACGCTTTATAAATCTCCGGCCTTAAAATTAAATGAATACTAAAATTTAGGACCGCAAGATTGTTAACCTCCTAGGTCTTAAAAATTTATTAATAGAATTATATCTTTAGGACCGTATATCGTATAATTAACCAGCCTTAATAAAATCTAAAATATTAAGACATGTCTCGTCTCGGGGAAAATTAAATTTCCCTCTCGAACTTCTCTTGTCGCGCGAAAGTGATTACACAGTTCGTCTCTAGTGTGTGTTGCGTCGTCGGCTTCGCGTTCCTCTCTCAAGATTAACTCTCGGTTCCTTAGCTAAACGTTTATAGACCAAGTCGTACGAGGTGTTTCGGTTATATAACTTTATGATTTTCCTTCTAATGGTTCTAGGTTTTTCATGGGTTGAACGAAATCGATGAAATGTTATTGTGGGTTTTCTCGTTGTTAATGAATATTGTATTTTGAAGATTATATTTTCACTTTAGACCTACCCAACCGACCAAAAATGTTTTTAGGTTACTCTTGCCGTCCGCAACATCAACGTTCGTGGCGGGAGAAGAAAGACTCGCAAACGCATTTGAATTTATATGGTACAAAGTGAGTCCAAAAGACTTTCATGCGATGCATTTAATTTCCTCGTCATGTATTTATTTTGCTTATTGGATTCATTGTGATACATTTATGACCAAAAGTGATTCTTCGTTATGCATTTAATGGGCAAGTTTCTCTGTAAAACAAAAAAAAAAAAGACATACATAACCGACATTGAGCATAAATATGCATTTGGAGTTGGCTTATTTTATATGCAAGTCTCTGCCTTTTTTCGGATTATGTACATGTTAAATCTTTTCATCTATAGGAATTCTACTATGGGCCACAGTTGGATAAATGCTTTACGGACGAGTGTTGAATATCAAAATGGGGTGAGGGACTTTATTGAATTTGCTAAACAAAATGCCCATGATGATAGTGGGAAGTTTTATTGCCCTTGTGTAGAATGTCTGAATGAGAGGCGACTAAGTGTTGAAGTTATACACACACATTTAATTTGTGAAGGATTTTGTAAGACTTATACAGTATGGGTATGGCATGGTGAAAAAAATACCAAGTGGGTCTCAACATGGGGAAGTGGCCTTTGATGATAATGACACGGATATGGATGATCGCATAGGGGACATTATCCGTGATGTAGGAGAAGAGGCTTTTCATCAATCACATGTATATGGTAAAATGTGCAGTGATGCAGAGACCCCTCTATACCGTGGGTGTAAAAAATACCAATTGTTGAATGCTGTATTGAAATTTGTAAGCTTGAAGGCACGTCATGGATGGAGCGACAATAGTTTTTCTGAAATGCTTGAGGCTTTTAAGTACATGCTTCCGGATGGTAATGTGTTGCCGCATCGATACTATGATGCTAAGAAAATACTTTGTCCACCGGGGATGGAGTACAAAAAGATCCATGCATGCCCGAATGATTGCGTATTGTATAGAAAAGAGTTTGAAGAGAAGCGTAATTGTCCGATATGTGAAACCCTAAGGTACAAGTCAAATAAGGGGCCTGCAAAAGTGTTGTGGTATCTTCCAATCATACCAAGGTTCAAGCGGTTGTTTGCGAATGAAAATGATGCAAAAAATTTGAGGTGGCATGCAGATGAGAGGATTTCGATGGAAAGCTTCTGGCCGATTCTTCTCAATGGAAGAAAATCGATCAATTATTTCCGAACCGGTGAAGAACCTAGGAACCTTAGGCTTGCCCTTAGCACGGATGGCATAAATCCATATGGAAGCCTTAGCAGCATACATAGTTCATGGCCTGTACTACTGATTATTTACAACTTATCTCCAATGTTATGCATGAAACGAAAGTACATCATGTTGTCTATGTTGATTTCAGGACCGAAACAATCCGGAAATGACATTGATGTTTACCTTGACCCTTGATCGAAGACTTGAAGGAGTTGTAGGCGAAGGTGTCGATGTTTTTGACTCTTTCAAGAAGGAGGTGTTTAAAATGCGAGCCATGATATTTTGTACTATAAAAGACTTCCCAGCATATGGGAACTTGTGAGGGTATAGTGTAAAAGGCCATAAAGCATGTCCGGTTTGTGAAGAAGGCACACGCTACCATCAACTTCAACATGGAAGAAAGACGGTTTATCTTGGACATAGGAGATTTCTTAGATGGGGCCACCCATATCGTCGATTAAAGAAAACCTTTTTTGGTGGCCAAGAGTATGAAGATGCTCCGGTGGCATTGACTGAGGAGCAAGTTTATGAAAAGGTGAAAAATATCAATGTCGTCTTTGGTAAGACTTCAAAGAGTAGAAAAGAAACAAATATATGGAAAAAAAGATCTGTATTCTTCGATCTTCCATATTGGCACAATCTTGATGTGAGACACAGTATTGATGTCATGCATGTGGAGAAAAATGTATGTGATAGTATTGTCGGCACGCTTCTCAACATACAAGGTAGTTCCAAGGATGGTGTGAAGGCAAGATTAGATCTGATAGCAATGGAATATGCGAAGAGTTACATCCAAGGCCAGATGGGAAGAGAACTTATTGTCCCCCAGCTTCTCATACTTTGTCTAAGGATGAGAAACGAAGTTTTTGTGAGTGTTTACATAGCACAAAAGTTCCCACAGGGTATTCTTCAAATTTGAAGAGACTTGTATCGATGAAGGACTTGAAATTAGCAGGCCAAAAGTCTCATGATTGTCATGTCTTGATGCAATAGCTACTCCCAATAGCTATTCGAGGCATCGCCTTGAGAAGCTTTTTGTTCCTACATTTTTTGACATCATGGTTCATCTAATTGCTCATCTAGTGAGGGAGATAAAGATGTGCGGCCCTATCCATTTACGGTGGATGTACCCAATTGAAAGATCTATGAAATTCCTAAAAGGATACGTGAAGAACGCATACCGGCCAGAAGCATCGATTATTCAAAAATTTGTTTCTGAAGAAGCCATGGAATTTTATCAAAATTATTTGGCCAAAGTAAGACATATTGGGCTTCCAAAACATCAGCATGTTGTAGGGGGTAGACGAGGGGCTTCCGTAAAGAGTGTGGATCCTGATGAATTGTCACAAGTCCACTTATACATCTTGAATAATGTTGATGAAGTTCAAGCCAGCATAGCTGAACATAAAGAAGATGTAAGGAAAGAAAATCATCGAATGACTGAACAAAGGTTGATTAGGGAGCATAACAGAACTTTTGCAAATTGGTTCAAACAAAAGGTCAAGGGAGAGGAATGTATTTCTGATACAATCAAATGGTTAGCACGTGGTCCCGAGGTCGATGTCATAAGTTGGAATTCGTATGTGATCAATGGTTATACATTTTACACGAAGTCCCTAGATGATAGGAGCACAGTCCCGAGAATAGTGGTGTTATGTTAGAGGCTGAATCTATGCACTTCTCCGTTCGAAAGACAAGAGCCCTTTATTGGCGGTCATGCCATATTATGGGGTTATTGAAGAGATTTGGGAGGTGGACTATGTGAAAATTAGATTTCCCATTTTCAAATGCAAGTGGGTCAATGTCAATAATGGTGTTTGGATCGATCGGCTAGGATTTACCTTAGTCGATGTCCATGGTAGAAGTTTTGGAGATGAACCTTTTATTATGGCAGACCAGGCAAAACAAGTGTTCTATATCACCGATCAAGAAAATAAAATGTGGTCTGTAGCTCTCCAAGGAAAGAGGGTCATTGATATTGATGAGGAAATGAATTGAATTATGGTATTCCCGAGAGTACTCCTTTTTCAAGGGGTCTATCGACATAAACGAAGAAGATGAAGCGGATAATGAACCTGGCATAAGGAGTGATCATCAAGAAGGGATATGGGAAGATATCACTATATAAAAGAGTCAATTCATAAGGTAATATTCATATGCAGATTTCTTTGAAAACTTTAAGGTTTTAACTATATTATATTCCTTCTATGTTTATAAACAATGTCCCTGACTATGAAGTTTGTTCTTGTTTTATTTTTGTGGCAGGATCTGATTCAAAGGGGCATGTTATAAAAGAGGATGTTACTTTGTTGGGTGGGAATCAGATGAAGGCATGGTGAATATTATTTTGGGCATGTGGATTGTATTTGTAAGTAAGTTATCTTATTGTATGAATTAATTTGGGTGTCGTAGTCATAGTATAATCATTAATTAAGAGGCCAAATAACTCATGGTGAATAGTATTTGTATTCTTTTTCCAATTCAATTTTTTCAAATAATTGTTCATAGCTTGACTTAAAGTATCGACTTTTATGTCTTTGGATTGGGTGGTGGATTTGTGTGTAATACAATCGGGAAGAACAGACGGGGGAAAAATTCAAAAAATTTACACCGCAAATAAATGCGCCGGTCTTAAATGGTGAGTTTTTAAGACCGGATGTATTTATATGTCCATCTTAAAGGTCGGGAAACACATTTCATAAAGCACCGGGTCTTAAAAGTCGGTCTTTTTAAGACCGGTAAATTTATACATGCGGTCTAAAATAAAATTTTTAAGACTGCATTTATTTATCATCCAGTCTTGAAAGTCAATCTTTTAAGACCGCGTATAATTAGTTAGGTCTTAGAAGCCGCTAAGTTTAAGACCGTATTTATTTTTGTCCGGTCTTAAAATTCTATCTTTTAAGAGTGGCCTAATTATTAGCCAGTCTTAAAAGTTGAGTTTTAGGACCGAACAAAAAGTATTTCATGTTTATTTTAGTACGACTTTAAGACCCAATGTTTTAAATATCCGGTCTAAAATATTTTCTTTAAGACCGGTCGTAGTCCCAGGTCTTAAATGTAGACTTTTAATACCTACTGAACAAGACAAGGCCGCGGGTCCGGTCCTACGATGCCTCTTTTGTCCGGTCTTAAAAGCATTTTTTGCACTAGTGCTTCCTTTCTTGTTCCCCACAGTTAATGGTGATGTAGATATATATAATAGCTGCAACCTCCCTTTTTATTTTCTTTTGATCTGCCAAGTCGTGCTTTTCTCCCCCTTAGGTCTTCCCTTCTTTTCCAATTGCAAAAGGGTGCCCCTTATCAATAAAAAAAGGAAACATTATATTAATATGATCATGATGAATCCATTTCTTTTCTTTCTTTATTTAAGAAAAGTTCCCATTATTATTTTTCTTTCCTAAACTTAAAAACTTCTACTTTAATTTGAAATCCTACAAATGATGCACCAATTTGAAATCTCATAAAATTTCAAGAAAATTACTTTTAAATTTAGCATTGAAGACTTCCCAAATATAACAAAATATATCTCAATTCTATTAAAAATGGGAAGTCATCACTTAATTTACTTGTAAGATAGGCATATATCTACTGGCCCTACATATATAGTCTCATTACACTTGCATTTAAATTAATCCGATTAAGTACTAATCGCCTAAGGAATTAGAGATTAACATAACTAGAATATCTTTTAGTAGATTGGAAAACAATCTTTGGTAATTAAGAGTCATAAACTAGAAAATATAACTTTAGATGCCATTAAAGGGAGAAATTATACGCAAAGAAGTAATCAAGGCTATAATAATTCATGTCACCGATTAAGATCTAGAATCACCCTAATCCATAGCCTTAGTTAGATTTGATTTTTTTTTTCTCTCTTTTTAGTTAGCTTGTTTTCCTATATTTGATTTAAATGGTGTTGACTCAAATTAAGCAAAAATAAAAAGTCATTGCTCAATTGAATTGTTGGTATCAAGTTCTCATGGGAACGATATTTTTTCCATCACTTTATTACTTGATATGGTTTGTACACTTGCAGAGTCTTAGGCTATACATTTTTCCCTTGTCAAAAAAGGCTCTCTGTCTATTTGGGTTCAAAAGGCAGCTTTTGGAATTTAGTTAATTAAGTTTACCAACGGATTTACCATTATCATCATTGTAGGAGTTGATACAGACCTAGGTACATGATTTTTTTTTGGGGGCGGGGGGAGTGCCCACCCTTGAATTGGGGTTTTATTTATTTTTAAAAAAAATTAATACATGTTTGAATGATTGCCCACCTTTAATAAATGAAGACTGCACTTCGTAATCAGTTGGGGATATTGAAAAAGATGTATTTGATAGCATTGATAATAAAGCAATTATGATGGAATTCCCAAAAAAATAAGGCCTAGAAAGATGATATTGTAATACGCAGATACATGATTTTTTTCCGGGGGGGGAGTGCCCACCCTTGAATTGGGGAATTGTGTGTGTGTGTGTGTTTAATATAAAAAATAATAATACACGTTTGAATGATTGTCCACCCTTAATACATCAAGACTACACTTCATAATCGAATTGGGAATGAATGGTTGAATGATTGTTTAGTGCCTTATACTTAAAAAGATGTATTTGATAGCATTGATAATAAGGCAATTATGATGGAATTTCAAAAAATAAGGTCTAGAAGGATGACATTGTGATTATTCTTATTGTAATATACTTTTTTATTATTAAAATATATGTACTTGAACTTATTCAGTACCCACCCTTCATTGTAATTTGTAATATCCTAAATTTTTGGACCCTAAGAATTGAGAATAAGCCTAAAGTAGGCAGACAACTAAGCCCGGTTTGGGAAGAGTCGCAAGAATGACGAGAGATAGGAAGCCTTTCAGGGACTAAGTAACTTGGCTATGTAGGTTAGTGGACCTAATGGGTATAAACTGTGGAATTAAAGTGCCAATGGAAAAAGGAGCACAGAAGACCCATACGGTACAAATTCGGTTGGAAAAGATACCCTCTAACTATGTCCTAAGGTATAAGACAATTAGTTGAGTAAAAATATGCCGGTATAAGTAAGTATACAACATTTTCAGAGGAGTCAAGGATGCCCTACGTTTTTGAAAATAAGGAGTCAGTGTAATGATTACTAGATGACATATGTCACTGCGGGGTTAAAAAGCAAAAAGTAAGTAATGATTACAGGGGTAGAAAAGTCAATTCCTTACCCTTTAAGCATTGAATTTCATCCTCCATGAGAGAGAAGAGAAAACCAGATAAATTTAATCATATATAGGCCCAAACACAAAATGCGGGTCCCATAGGTGAGTAACTGGGTAGAAAGGGGACCGATAAAGACCAGTTAGGGGCTTCTTTTGGACTGAATGAGAAAAATGTGGGGCCATATTGGGTAGTCAAGGAGACACCACATATGTATGTCCATCCAGGGGAAAATGTCTGAAAAGTTGAAGAAAAGTACAAAGGAAAGCATCCTGTTGACTAACGAGGCCCAGTAAGGACCGGTAGAAGGAGACTGAGAACTGGATTGATTAAGTGGGAAAAAGGAAATTAAACATAAGGTATCAGATTTGTGGGCCCCTTATGCGCCATACAGCCCCTCTATTATTAAAAATATTTGCTTGGAGAAAAAGAAAGAAAAATCAGTGTAAAAGTCAAACTGTGGGTCCCACTTTTAGATAAAAAGGGCAAAATAGGAATAAAGGTGAAAACAATAACTAGGGCAGATGTGTGGGCCCTAAATGGCACCACATATGTCCTTTTGGGTAGACAAAAGCACATGGGAAATTTCAGTAATAATTAATAAGTTCTAGGCCATAATTGTAATTTATGAAAGTTAGGGCCAAAAAGTAATTTGCTCCAAGGGAAGAAAAATATCTAGATATTTTGGAGGGGATTTTTCCACTTGGAAGCACTCTAGAGCCCCCTGGAATATTCTGGAAAAACTTGGGGAGAAAGTGTAAAAGCAGATCCAATTTACAACACAATGGCTAGAAATTTATGCCTGTTAATTTTAAATCTACTGGATCAAATCACCTTTATTAAAAAGAAAATTTAACCCTTCTTTTTCACCCTAAGGGGAAAAAATTCTAGAAGCCGGGGAGGGAGACCAGTCAACCACCATAGCCAAAGCTCCAAGACCAAGATCTGAAGCTCATCCACCGGTTCTCCAATTTTAGGTAACCCCGAAAACTCCATTTCTTGAGTTCTTGTTAAAGTATTTTCGTGTAAGAGGTAGAAGCTTAGTTTTAGGGTTTTTTCATTTTTAAGGTCTCCAATGGGTCTGGAACGTGGTTTTGTAGGGGGTATAGTCATGGCTTAGGTTTTCAAGTCGAAAACACCAAAAACCCTAAGTAAGGGCTTGCTTCCGAGTGTCTGGAAATTTGGGCAACGAATCTTCAAACACGTTTTTGAAGGGGTAAACAAACTTTTTTTAAGCTTCAATTTTACATGAATACACTAGACATCCGGGGCATCAATTTAGATATATAATATGATAAATTTTGAATAAAACTAATGGGTGAAATAAATGGTTGAAAAAGGGTCTCGGAACCAGGGGAGTGAATTTGGACCAAAGAGTGGAATTTGAGCTCCACGCAAAACTGAGTGTACTTTCAGGGTCTGGGTATATTTTTCCTGAAAAATATACATTTCAATGGTTCAAACTTCGCTGGTTTCATGTAAAATTAATTTTTTTGTAATTTATTAAAAATCCTGAAATTTGGGCTTTAAAACACCGAATTTCCGGAAAATTCTGGTTGGGCTCGGATTTAGCAAGAAAAATGCAAGGGTATTTTTGGAAATTCTAAAAATGGTGTCAAGGGTATTGTTGGAAATTCATCGGGTACAATAAATATTAAAGGCATTTTATCGCACACCAGGTAATAACCACTTTACTCAGATATCTTTATGTGTTTTGTTGTATGTTTGTATTTGCCATGTGTGTTTTTTATATATGTTCTGCCAAATATGCATACAGAGTTATGTGGTTCCTAGCGCTGAGGTTGATCAGTCCGAGGCTGGCCTTAAGTAGCGGCTGTACGGGTTGAAGATCAGTCCGGGGCTGGCCTGGTAAGGACGGCTTTACGGGTTGTGGATCCAGTGAGTTCGAGGCTTGCCTTGGTAAGGCAGCTGTACAGGTTCTATGGGTTGTGATTTGTGGTTATTGTGTAAATTTCTGTTTGCATATGTAGCATGTTTGATATATTATTTGTGTTTTCACATCTAACATGGTTACCTGCATATACTCTACACATATAGTATTTGAGTACTGACGGTTACTCTGGGGGCCAACACTGGACTCCATAAGCTTTTGTTGATATAGAGGGACATGCCTGAGTTATAAACGCCTTTTTGCAGAGGTACAATGGTGGTGCTGGTGAAGGATAGGGGATGCCCTATCATGTTATGTATTTTACATTTTAGGATGACTGTACCTATTATTTTATGACTCCATCTTAACCCTCCGGGGACTTTATTTTCTCGTTGACTTTACTTTTTACTAGTACGTTAGTTTGTCCAAACCGATCGTGCTCAAGTTGCGCGTACTCGATTTATAATTAAATGGACTAATAATAAGGAAAAAGTAAATTATAAAAGGAATCTGTCTAACCCACCACCCAAAAGGGCGAGACCGGTAGAGGTGTAACATAATTTATGTAGTTGCATTTCTAACGGCGTTTAGCCTTGTTTTTCTAAATGATAGGTTTGTAAAATAATTACCTTTCTTATTACATCATCAAGATTCACTTGATTTCATGAATTTTTTTGATATTTTTTTTCTTATTTATATTCTTTTATTTTTTAACGCATTTAAAATTTTCCTTTTAAAAAAACCTACAAGACAACACCATGACATTGAAGAACGGTTAGTATATTTTGACGAGATTTGCCGTAATCTCCCAAAATAACCAGATTAGAAAAGGATTTGTAGTATAATGTAACCTGGGTCGTTTCCCAACGAATTCACAATCGGTTCAATTTGCACAAAGAATAAAACAAGGACGATAAATGGGGTTTTTTTTTTTATTCAGAATAATATTAAAGACGAAGTAATGGAGACAAAATGAAATAACATGAATTGAACAAAACAGGATTAAAGGATCAACCCACGATTTCGATTCACCCACTACCCTTCCTCGAACGAAACAGATTTATAATCGAACTTGTAATCGACTCTAGACAAACCGAAATCTCTCGCATTTGTCTAGAAATTCCTCAATTGAACAATCATTCAGAATTTGTTCGAATCGTTGGCGCACCTCCGTACGATCGCACGAAATACTTTAACCCGATCGAACTTCGTCCTTGGGAAATATCGATTTGGGTTTTTAATCAAAAACCCAATCCGAACCAAAAATCAAATCGATTAAGGGATACGAAACGAGTTAGACGATTCATCGATTAGGTGCGAATCCTCGGATAGTGGATGGAACCTCATCGTGGATCAATCTCGAAATTTAGCCGAACATAATTAAGAAAGACGAAAAACGGAGATGAAGAACACGAAGAACATTGCGAGAGAATTTGAAAACTACTATTTTGATCCTCCGAATTCTAAAAACGTGAATGAGAATGTGTTTGTGGCTGCTGCCTCACTTAACCTAAAATGGCAAAACGAAATGGGGCTCCAATCCACAATTCAGGCCCAGAACGAAAATAAAATAAAATGGGCTTTAATTACAAAATTGGAGCCCAAAAATACATATGACTTCGGCTCCAAAATTGACCACCCTCTTGTCCGAATTTCCTCTTCATGTCTTCATAACAATTGTAGCTCTCTGAATCATCTGAAATATGAGACAAAAATGAGGCAAATCTGATCTCTGGTTCAAGAGTTATGGTAAAAATGGTGAAGCAATGTAAAACTGGAATTTATTATTAAATAATGGCTAAAATATAATAAAAGGCCCAAAGCCCAAATAAGTATAAAAGCCATTTTTTATTAGCTAAAGAGTCCTAAATTATTAATCAAGAGACAAAAAGTAGTGTATGAAATATTCAATTATCAGGAACATCGATAGTTCTTTTTAGTATTCTTTGCTTTTGCAAGTGTCAAGGTATGATTTCGTCCTTAACAACATAAGTGGCTTCATTAAGCACATGGCTTGGAGAGTAATAGCATACTACTAGCTAAACTTGGTTCTGCATGGGTCATCTTTAGAGTGTGGTCTTTATAGTTGCGGTACTCCAGTTCAATCAAGCTGAAGTTGTTCAACACATGCAAGTCTCTGCTCTCCTTGGAGCTGTCTCCTTGGTTAGCAACATAGGCGGATCTACCTATATGTGATAAGGGGGCACTTAGATTTTTTTTTAAAAAAATTATTTTTTTCCCCTCTTCTATGTCTTCCTCAACAAGCCCAGCTCACTCTACTCCTTGCTCTTCTTTCCCTTGTAAAAATACTTGCGGACATATTTTAGCATTGTGACCTCAACTGGGAAAGGTCTGCTTCCTTTTTTGAGATACTTTCCTAGCATTTTGTTGTCTTTTCTCTGTATTTTAGGTGGATATTCTCAGCACAAAAAATTGCTTGGAGCATGTAGTTTGCTAATTTTCTGCCATGGGCATTTTATAGCTAACACTTGCTCTTTTTCTTATTGATGATGATCAAACTTGCAACTGATGACAAGTGAAAACCTTCTGAATCCTGTATTATTTTTTGTGCTTATAATCACAAGTGGAAAAAAAAAATTCGGGGGCAGCCCCGCACCTCCTCGGCCAATAGTGTCCCCTTCCATAAATTTCTGGATCCGCCCCTGATTAGCAGTCACGATATTTTTCATGCGGCTCGAAATTATCTGTAGTTTCCTTTTATCCCTTAGTTTATACGGCTTTAATTTGGCTATCGGTTTAGGTCATTTTCATAGTGGTTTCTAATTTATAGTTTATAAATTTTGCCTTTGAGTCTATCTTTATATGTACTCCTATTTTTTCATATAATATAATTCGCTATGTTATAAAAAAAATAATTAACTTAACTAATTTCTTTAATATCTATAAAGTAATTACCTAGAACTAATTTTCTTAATGTTTATAAATTAGTCATCTACCTTCTATATTTAAGATTGAAGGAAGGGGAATTACACTTTGGTACCAAATAAGAGAAATTATTCTTTCAAGGTCTTATTAAATTTTGAAATATTAACGAGTCCTATGGGACATTGGAGTAAGAGATTGCAATTGTGAATTTACCAAATTGACCTTGTTTATTTGAAATCAGAATTGAAAAGAAAATTGGTAAAAGCTATAACATATGGACCATCAATTGAAGAAATAGGATCAACAATAATTGACCCCCATCCACTGTATTTATAGATAAACGTATTACATTAAGGATTCTGTAGTACACACGAAAATGCTATTGGGCTGTCAAGTCTAGTGTACAATCAACAACCTGTACATTTGCAAACACTACAACAACATTTGTATTTTAACACCCTCTTCACGTTGGATACCATATAAATTTATGGATATCAACTTGCTAGCCAACCTCTCATTATCCTCTTTCCTTAGGGCCTTGTTGAATACATCAGGCAACTGACTCTCAGTATGTACATGATGTAGACTGATAACTCCTTGTTGTAACCACTCACTAATGAAATGACAGTCTATTTAGTGGTGGAGCTAGGATTTTTTGTTTGTGTTTGGACAATTAGTGGGGGGCTTTTTTTTTTTTTAAGGAAATTAAAGTTATAAATGCATTAAAAAACAAAAGAATATAAACAAGAAAAGAAAAAAGAAAACTTCAACTTAATATAGAAAAAAAAAATTAAGAGTCAACTAAGCTATTACAAAGAATGATTACTACAAAGCATTCTTCGATTTTTCATTCCTCGAAAATATTGCATTATATCTTCATCATCATCAGTCTTATCAAACATATCACGCTCAACATAAGTTAGCATGCATGAGTTAAACCAATAATCACTTATCTGATTGCGCAACTTATCCTTAACAAAAGTCATTGCAGAAAAAAAACCCACTCAACACTAGCGCTTCTACCTGGGTAGAACGAAAGTGCCAACTTTATCAACAAATAGACCAACGGATAAACAATATCATTTCTTTGTCGAAATTGTTTTCAAATTGACAAAATCAGAATCAGCTCTTACATCAACAATAAAATTACTGAGACTTGAAGAAAGAAAAGGAATATTGCAAGCTGATCAAACTCCAAAGGATAAAATCCAGTAAGCTCAATCAACTTTTCTTTGTTAGAATTAGCAAATGAATCACGAGGATCAAGGCAACTCAAACACTCAAGCAACTTGGTATTGACATTAACAAATCGATCACCCAACTCTTAAACCTGAGTATCTATCACAGTATTAAATAACTCTATTTTAAAGTAGTGCAAGAAAATTAATTTTAAATATTAAACACAGTCACACCTCACAAAGCACGATAAACGAAAGCTTGAAACAAATTAATGCAATCTACTAATCTAGTGACTAGGCTCTTTCATCTTTTAAGTTTTTTTAGTAATTTTTATTTATTTTAATAGCTTTTCACCCTTCAATCTAGAGAATAATATTTTTTTTTCACTTGGATGTATTTGTGCTCTCCCTTCAAACTAGAGGACAATAGTTTTTCACCTTTCATGAGTTCATCACTTTCTCGGTTTCTCGCTTTGTACGTGTTCCTTTTCTCTTTGCTTTTAAAAAACATCTTCTCCCCTCTACAACTTGCGTTTTTGCTCTTGATGAAGACGAAGAAAACATGGTATGTTGTCCATCTTTCTTTTTCTCTCTTGCATCTCCTTTCATCATCTTCTCAAGGATTTGATCTCTCTTCTTCTTGCTTTTCTCTCTCCTTACACTGCAAAACACTCACTTTTCTCTCAGTTATTTTTGTTTTTCAAGCATATTTCTTGTGTTTACACATGTGGACATATGCGCAAGTGTGGTTCCGCCACTGAGTCTAGTTTTAGGTGCATGGTTTGTTCGTGAAAAATCAGATTGCTTGCAATGTGAATTATAGTTTGACAATCACTATATATGGGAACTAGTTCAATATCACCTATAGTGAGATCCTTTAACAACCAAGTAATCGAAACAATCTCTAAAACGGCTTGTCACGCACTGCAAGGAATGCTGGATATTTTGCGTGCCAAGACACTCTATATTAAGGGGAGGTTTAGACTTGTCAAATGGCAAAGTCTGGAATCTTCTTGGATATGGTAGACTTGTGTACATATTTGTAGAATTGTGTGGAGAATTCTAGAGACAATTGTAATTATGTAAATATGTAGATATTTCTAGGGAAGGTTCTGGAAAACAATTCTCCACCGTAGGATGTAATCGATCTTAGCCGTTCATTGAGGAGGTGGTAGGCTATAAATAGGGGTGCCCTCCTCATTTGTAATCCATCTAAGGGAATTCAATCAAGTGTTATTCAAGAGCTTCTCTCTCTAAGTTCTCTTTCTCTATCTAAAAGTTCTCTTAGTCCTTTGTGTTCTTTGGCTACTAGTGAGGGTTCGACTGACTTAGCCAAGATCGAGAAGGTTGACCAAGCTAAGGCCGGCACGATATTTGGGAGATCAAGTCCAAGGCCATGACAAAGTGGTATCATAGCTTTGGTTCGGAGTAGCTAGGTTTGAAGCTATGAACGTGGTTCATAGGCAAGAATGTCGGGTACGACTAAGGAAGTTGTTGCTGCTAGAGAAGAAAGGGGTAGAGAGACCCAACTTTCTCATGAAGCAAAGAAGACCCGAGGATCAAGTAAGTCTCGCCAAGCCACAGATATTGCCACATTGATGGTAAAGGTGGAGGCTTTGAAGGAGGCCTTACATGGGGTGGCTACTAGGGTGGACAAGGTGGAAGGTGACTTTGAGACACTTGAAACCTACACCCTGGGCCAATTAGACGGACTTGGCTTGCATCCGATGCAAGCTTTCATCATTGCGTCGCGTGGTTATCTTTGCGTCGTTTGACGCAAAAGCGTGAAGGTTTTTTTTTTTTTTTTTTTTTTTAATAAATATTTCAGAACACCAACAAATACTTCAAGATATTGACGGGTACTGAAAAATACTTCATGAGTTTAAAAAAAATACATCATGATCTTGAAAAAATATCCTAAAGTATATTTTTAGTATCAGTCAGTAACCTGAAATATTTTTTTAAGATCCTAAAATATCATGAAATATTTTTTCAATATCAGTCAGTATCTCGAATTATCATTTTAATACTAACCAGTACCTTGAAATATTAATAATGTTTTTTCGAGGTACTAGTTAGTATTAAAATGATAATTCGAGATACTGACTGATATTGAAAAAAATATTTCATGATATTTTAGGATCTTAAAAAAATATTTCAGGTTACTGACTGATACTAAAAATATACTTTAGGATATTTTTTCAAGATCATGATGTATTTTTTTAAAGTCATGAAGTATTTTTCAAGCACTACAAGATCATAAAGTATTTGTTGGTGTCTCAAAAAATTTATTTAAAAAAAAGCAAAACCTTCACGCTTTTTGCGTCAAACGACGCAGATAACCGCAATGACTCACGGATGGAAGCTTGCATCGGATGCAAGCCAAGTCCCAATTAGACAACTTGAGGTCGGATCTTGATTCGCACCTCAATGTTGAGGAGGAACGAGCCGAGTCCATGAGGCGACTCGAGGCAAAGGTAATGGATGCCATTACCGTGACGTAAGGACAGATTAACTCTCTGAAGATTTCTTTAGAGAAACAAACAAGGACTCCGTTGGTTGGTGGCACCAGTGGAGCAAGGGAGGTGAGGTTGGATCTCCCTAAGCTGAAGGAATTTTAAGGCGTTCGTGATGCCAAGGAGGTCGAGAACCTCTTATGGAAAATGGAGAGATATGCTGAGAGCCTGAACTTGGTCGATGATGCAACCAAGGTACGCACTGCTTCCTTATTCCTTACTGATAATGCTATGTTATGGTGGCGTAGGAAGCATGCAGACATGGAGAGGGGCCTTTGCATGATCGAGACATGGGAAGACTTCAAGAGGGAACTGAAGAAACAATTCTATCTCGAGAACGTGGTCTATGTGGCTAGAAAGACGTTAAGGGAACTCAAGCACAAGACCTCGATTTCAGATTATGTAAGGGACTTCACTGCCCTCATATTGCAAATACCTAATCTTAGCAACAAGGAGACATTGTTCTACTTCATAGATGGCCTTCAGAATTGGGCCAAACATGAACTCCAACGGCGTGGTGTGACGACTGTAGATGAAGCCATTGCCGTTGTGGAAAGTCTCATTGATTATCAAAAGGGGGAGAAGGTTGAGTCTTCCGATCCCAAGTCTTCTGAACCTAAACAAGGGAACGGTGGGGGAGACAAGGGTAAGGAGTTCATTAAGGGAGGAAATGGAAAATCCTTCCAGAGGAACAAATCTGAAGAGAAGAAGAAGATGATAAGTTACTACGTGTGCAAAGGGCCACATTTCATGAGCAAGTGTCCGAAGCTTGGTAGCTTGTCAGCCATTGTTGAAGGGAAATATGGACCTGATGAGGAGGAGCCGAGCATGCAAATGGGATCTCTAAGAATCCTGAATGCCTTGAAAGACAAACATGGGGAACCTATTCCGAGGAGTAAAGGTCTCATGCATGTGGAGGCAACATTGAATGGGAAGCCAGTGAAGGTGATGTTGGACACCAGGGCGACCTATAACTTCATTACTCCGGAGGAGGCCAAAAGGGTTGGTCTCTCAGTTACCCAAGCACGAAGTAGATGGTGGAAGACTATCAACACTTCTGCCAAACCTCTTGAGGGCGTAGCTCGTGGAGTGGAGCTATGCATTGGTACATGGAAAGGGGACGTGGATATGTCGGTTGCCCCTATGGACGATTTCAATGTGGTACTAGGTTTGGACTTTTTGCGCAAGGCAAAAGTAGTCCTCATGCCGGGTGAAGATTCGTTGTGCTTCCTTGAAAAGGGGATTGGTTGCACAGTACCTACGACAAGCGATGATACATTGAGCTGGAGAGCTAAGGTGTCAGTTACCTACCTTGCGGCTTTGAAGGTGGTGGATCTTGTTGTGGAGGATCGTGGGAATCTTCCCCCTATCTTGAAGAGGAATGAAGACCTCATGCCACCAAGGCTCCAAGAAAGGTTGTCGCCTAGACAAGAGGTGGAACATGGGATGGAGCATGAAGTTGGTACGGCTAATGTAGTGGGTGATACATTGAACCGGAGAGCTAAGGTAACAAGATCCTTCCTGGGCAAATCGGCCAAGAGGAGGAAGAAGGTTGTGGATAGGAAGAAGCAAGTCTCTGAATACCAAGTAGGAGACAAGGTGATGGTGAAGCTCCTTCCTCAGCAACTTAAGGTGTTTCAAAAGGAGCACAAGAGCCTTATCTGCGGGTATGGAGGCCCGTACAAGATCGTAGGAAGGGTAGGGAAGCACTCCTACAAGCTGGACCTACCTCCAAACTTGAAGATTCATCTTGTTTTCAATGTTAGAATGCTCAAGCCATTTCATGAAGACAAGGGTGATCCTGATCCGGCCACAGATGAGTCAGTGACGAGGACGTCACCAGATTAGGTAGGGGAGAGTGTCACGCACTGCAAGGAACACTGGATATTTTACGTGCCAAGACACTCTGTATTAAGGGGAGGTTTAGACTTGTCAAATGGCAAAGTCTAGAATCTTCTTGAATATGGTAGACTTGTGTACATATTGGTAGAATTGTGTGGAGAATTCTAGAGACAATTGTAATTATGTAATTATGTAGATATTTCTAGGGAAAGTTCTGGAGAACAATTCTCCACCACAGGATGTAATTACATCGATCTTAGTTGTTCATTGAGGAGGTGGCAGGCTATAAATAGGGGTGCCCTCCTCATTTGTAATCCATCTAAGGGAATTCAATCAAGTGTTATTCAAGAGCTTCTCTCTCTAACTTCTCTTTCTCTCTCTAAAAGTTCTCTTAGTCCTTTGTGTTCTTTGCCTACTAGTGAGGGTTTGGCTGACTTAGCCAAGATCAAGAAGGGTGATCAAGCTAAGGCCGGCACGGTATTTGGGAGATCAAGTCCAAGGCCGTGACAGGCTGCTCCTAAAGCTTGGTACTAAGATTCTCTAAATTTAATGACGTACCCTATGATTGATTTTCTTGTGTCATGATATGCTGCCTAGTCTGAATCAATTAAGCACTCCAAGCTATTCCCATATCTTGTTGCTAGAAGAATCCCCAAGCCTAAATTCCCTTTGAGATGTCTCACAACTCGTATGGCTTCCTTCATATGAGACTTCCTTGGTGCACTCATGAACAGGCTTAATCTCTGCACATCAAAAGAGATATCAGGACTGGTAATTGTAAGATAGGACAACTTATCGATTAACCTTATATACATAGAAGGATCTTACAACAATTGTTCTCTTTATTGGAACCTTTTGTTGCGATGCATGATGAGTACTATTTATGCCATGTTTTCCCTACACTATGTGACTGTTTTGTGAGTTGAATATGAGCCTAAAAGCATGTTATTTGAGGAAATATGTCATAATTCATGCATGTAGGGAAATATAGGATACATCTCATATGTCACGAAAAATGCATAAATATCCTGTACATGTGCATAAGAAGAAGGCATGCTTAAGGGTTTATTATGAACGCACATAGCACTGTCGATACAATGCTATAGCATCGGGTAAGCCATATCAAGCTGCAATACAGTGCAACTCATATGCTATAGCAGAGTAAAGGAAGCAATGTTGTACGCCGCATATTCTAACTTTTCCTCAAGGCTTTTTCAGGAATTAAGTATAGGTTGATGGATGGACGTTAGTTCACGATTAGATTGTCAACGGATTGGAATAGAAGATGTGGAGGATCAAAGATTTAGATTTTGAGAATCTTGTAGAATCAGCAGAAGCAACCTATCAAATTTGGAAAGTTAAATCAGTTGGACCTGACAGATTTGGAAAGGCCCAGATCACTAAACTTACACCGCAAGTAAACCTGACTATAAAAGGAAAAGATGGTTAACCTTAAAAGTGATCGAGTCGTAGAAGAGGGAGAGAAGCACTAAGCACGAGAACTCCAGGAGAACCCAATTCCTTTCTTGCAGTAAGACGAAGACAAGAAGACGTGGAGTTGTCACGTGACAGGCCTCTCCTATGCCATCGAAACCTCCACCAAGCTTTCTGTTTTTATTTTATTAATTCTAGTTAATCTTTTGTCATGGGCTATTCTGTTTTAGTCTGTTTAGTGATTCCCTCGTCAGTCATGAACTAAACCTCCTGCGGCTGAGTAGGATGAATTCTTGAGTGTAGAATGAACCCAGTTTGCTAGTACTTAATTTTATAAATTCAGTTTGTTTATCAGTATTCTTAATTCTTGTCAATTATCGGAAGCTAAGGGCTAGATCAGTGGCCTTGGCTTACTAGAAGAGAGTCGATGTTAAACATCTGATAAGCAGTCTTTGCTAGGCAAGCTGGTGCAAGGCTTGACCTATCATTGTAGGCTTCAGGCATGGGTCTACCGCTCATAACCTTAACACCTTGATTTGAAAAGATAACCTTAACTAGAAAATCGCCATAGGCATATGGGAGAAGTATAGCTTAGGTTGTACGTATAAGATGTGGCAGCTTCTGTATAACGTAGTAGTGGGTTAACTGGATAACGTTGTGAAAGGCGGCTATGTTGTAGCATTGCGGAAGCTGTGCAACATAATTGCTATAGCAATGCGTTAAGGCAATTGGGGGATTAATGCACTTAGGATGAAATCTGATGCTCAGCCTATCTTTTACTGATATCTTCTTATGACTACGATCCTTTGTTATTTTTTGTCTTATTAATTATAATCACAAAAATCCTAACTCAATCATATTTATTTACTTTCTTTACATAACTGTTTGCATGAATCTGTGTCATCATCGGTATCTCAGTCTTTGTGGACGATACTCTACTTACTCTTTATTACTTGTTCGATTGGTTCACTTGCCAATAAGGAAATCGACCAACAAGTTTTTGGCGTCGTTGCTAGGGACTGCAGATACCTTTAGTGATTATGTGTTTAAAACACTGATTAGTTGTGTTTTGTACAATAAAGCTCACTCCTTCTCTGTTCTTGATTTTTAGGTACATTATGTAGTGCATGCATAACTCGCCTTCGGTTAACCTTGAGCCTTACGATCCTGAGATTGAATGCACCTACAAGCAAAGGAGCAGGAAGCAGAAGCAAAGAAGTCACCTATTCGACTCTGTAGCCATGGTGGATATATTGGTTAGTCATGATCAGGAACGAAGGGAGCAGCAAGAAATAAAATGAGACGCTCAGGTCCCTCCACCGCCAAATCCGGACCTGAACAAGGCTATTATGGAGTTTGGAGTCCCTAATTTGACCAAGCTAAATTCAGCTATCACTCCCCCGACCTTCAATGTAGGGCACTTTAAGATCAAGGAGTCAAGATCCAGATGCTGAATGCAACTGGGCAATTTGGAGGACTCTTTTTTAAAGACCCTCATCTGCACCTCAAATCTTCTATGAAGGTACGTCATTCCGGGAGTCACACCCGACGCTTTTCGAATAAAATTTTTCCCATTCTCTCTTCGGGATAAAGCTCACACGTGGCTTAACAACCTACCTGCCAATTCAATTACCTCTTGGAATGATTTGGGAGTAAATTCCTGCTAAAAGTTTTCCCACCAACAAAGAACGCTCAACTTAGAGGGGATATCACCAATTTCCAGCAGAAGCCAGGTGAATCAACATACGAAGCATGGGACAGATTTTAGGACCTTTTCAGGAGGTGCCCACAAGACGGATTGTGTGAACAGGTCCAATTAGAAATATTTTACTGAGAACTCGACGGATAAACATGTTCAATCGTAGACGTTTCCTCAGGCGGCTCCATTCTAATGAAGTCTTATGATGAGGCCATGAATTGTTGGAACGCATGGCCATGAATAGCCATCAATGGTAGGAAGACAGGACAACTCCTTCCAGAACTGTCACTGGAATACATGAATTAAATGCTATGACCTCCCTCACTGCCCAGGTGTCGTCTCTCACCAACATGGTAAAAGGACTAACCCTTCCTCCAAGCAACACACCAGTGCATCCATCCCAAGTAGCTTGTGTATACTGTGGCAGAGAGCACCCCCTATTCTTAGTGCTCTGCTAACCCCGAATCGATCAACTATGTTAACAACTTCAATAGGGGCAGTAGTATGAACAACCCTTACTCTAATACATACAACCTAGGATGGCGGCAGCACCCAAATTTTTCATGGAGCGCCTAAGGTCAACAACCAGCAGGCAAATCATCTGGCCCATCATACTCAACCAGACCATCAAACCCACTAGGGTTTACTTAGCAAGCAAGGCAGCAGGGCAATGATTCAAACTCGTAAACGTCTATGACGAACCTGCTGAAGGAGTATATGACAAAGAGCGATGCTATCATCCAAAGTCAATAGGTAACCCTTCGGAACCTTGAGAATCAAGTTGGACAGCTAGCAACTTCCCTCAACCAGACCTTCCGGATCTCTGCCGAGTGACACTGAAGTCCCCAGATCCAAGGAAAGGAGCATGTCAAGTTAATAGAACTCAAAAGAGGCAAGAGTCTAGAGCCCATGAGGGTAACCAAAAGACCTATTGAAGATACTAATCTGGAATTTGGGCAATTAAAGAAGGGGAAGGAGAGTGCTGAACAATTCCTTGAAGAAGAGCAGCAATACTCATGCCATTGCGAACTAAGCAGGGTATCGATGCTACAACATTGCCTCCATTCCTCACACTAGATGATCACGTGCAACATTAAAAAAGGGATGTTACAGCATCGTCATCCCAACATAACCATGATCTAGGATCATCTTCGGTGCTAAAGCAACCCCCTCCTTTCCCACAACGACTACAAAAGCAAAGCCAAGAGAAGCAATTTTGGAAGTTCCTCGACATGCTACGACAACTGCATATCAACATCCCTCTAGTGGAAGCCTTAGAACAGATGGCCAACTATGTGAAATTCATGAAGGACATCTTGTCCAAGAAAAGGAAATTGGAAGAATTCAAAATAGTGGCACTAACCCAAGACTGTAGCGCACTGCTAACGAATCGGATACCCTTGAAACTAAAAGACCCTAGTAGTTTCACAATTGTTATTGGACCTCAACACACAGGCAAAGCAATATGTGATCTTGGAGCCAGCATCAATCTAATGCCCATATCGGTATTCAAGGGATTGGTAGTTGGGGAAGCACAACCCATGATAGTTACACTACAGTTAGCTGACCGCTCCATCGTCTTACTGAAGGAAAAATTGAAGACGTCTTGGTAAAAGTAGATAAATTCATCTTTCCTGTGGATTTCATCATTCTGGACTTCGAAGCAGATCATGGAGTCCTAATTATTCTGGGAAGATCCTTCATGGCAACTGGGAGAACGCTAATTGATGTGGAAAAAGGAGAACTCACCATGCAAGTCAATATGACCATATTGTTAGTTCTCTATGTGTTTTGATGATGTCTAATAATTGTAATCTCAAGAGATGATTGTTGATTTAGGTCAAAATAACTCAGGTTAAATATGACTCAAGTTACAATACTTTAACTCTAGCCAAAACATCTCTAAGTCCTTGGAAAATGATTTTTGAACTTAGTAACTCAATTTAACAAAATATGACTCCAGTCATGGTTTTTAAGAAAATCAATTTTTGCAAAGGACATGACTCGAGTTATCACTTATCAACTCGAGTCATGGATTATACTTTAGCTTTCAAATGGCTCATCGCAATATTAGCTTTTTCAAAGTATGATATGACTCGAGTCATTTTGCCATTAACTCGAGTCATTTGTGAGACAGAGAACTTCAACTGATATAAAATGCTAATATGACTCGAGTCACCCTTAACAACTCGAGTCATCCTATTTCACTTAGCTCTCTGTATGGAGAATTGCTAATATAACTTGAGTCACCTTGGCATAACTCGAGTTATCTTATTTGAAAATTCTTCTCTGTCTCTAAGCATTTGAACTATGACTCTAGTCATTGTATGTAACTTGAGTTAGAGTAACTCCAGTCATCACTACATGACTCGAGTCACTTATGCCAGAATTTGAATTCTTCATCCTCGTAATCTGCAATTCCTTTATTATACCTTGGGTGCTTCATATTATTGATTCTTATTATTCCTAACCAAGTTTAATCAGTTTGCTAATGAGTTTCAGACATTATTAACATTGATTAACCATTAATTGTATCATAAAGCAAATTTGTGTCAGACGCATTAAATGCTTAAGCAGAGATAAACCACGAAAACGGAAAATGGACTTTTGAGAAACTATAAAACATTCCGGCCTTTCCCAGTCAACATTCTAACGAGTCTTAACAAAAAAATCGAATGAAGAATGTCAATGGAGAATAACGGCTAACCTCGGGAGAATACGAAGAGACAAAGCAATGTTTCAAACTCAATGGATATACTTATTAGTCTCAACAGCTCATTAATCTCTCTTCAACGGTCTTAAATGCTATCAACTATAAAATCCAGGAGCATTCAATTTCTGAACCACCGAAACTCTGCGTATTCAATTAGCAACTCTAGCATTTACTGTTTCTACTCTTACAGATAATATCTTCAAATATTTAAACCTTCAGTATTTATACATATGCTCTTTTAGAGAGTTCATTATTGTTTATCAATCTTTGTAAGAATCTCAAAGTATTGGGACATTTGATTACAACTTGTAAGGGGGAGTAAGTTCTAGTGAGAGAATTACTCCAAGAGTTACAGAATGTGTAATCATTTGAAGTTAGTGAAATCCTGGAGAGTCTAGGGACTGGACGTAGGTTAAGGATTTGGACCAAACTGTATAAATTCATTATGTTCAATCTTTTTCTTCCCTACTCTGTTCATCCCTATTTCGCCACCAGCTAACAGAGTACCTTTGAGAAGAAAATTTTATATCCCCAATTCACCCCCTTGGTAATATTTCGTCTTTCATTTGGTATCAGAGCAAGGTCTTCTCTAAAGTGATTAACATCTCGAGAAGGATCAATATGGACAGTATTCTACCTGATGGAGCTTCAATCAACAGACTACTGGGATTCAGTGGAGAGCACTACTCCTTCTAGAAGGCCAAATTCAAAGTCTTTGTTTTGGCTACTAAATATGGTTTATGGAGAGTGTTCGAGAGAAGAGACTTAACCCAATTATTCTAAAAAATGGTCTCAGAATTCCAAAGCTTGAAGAAGACTATGATAAGAATGACAGAAGAAATATCACACTGAACAGCAAAGCTATTCTTATGCTACAAAGTGCTCTGAGCCAACAAGAGTACTTTCGTGTATGCACATTGTCCTTTGCTATCGCCATGTGGGATGCGCTGGAGATAGCTTATGAAGGAACAATTGGAGTCAAGAAGAATAGAGTCAATACTCTCATGACGGAGTATGATCTTCATTATATGAAGTCTGGGAAATCCATTAACGAATTCCAGTTAAGATTCACTCATCTGATCAATCAGCTTGCTACATTAGGCAAAGAATATGAGCAACCTGTCCAAGTGAGGAAAATTCTCAATATCCTCAACAAGGAATGGGAAGCTAAAGTCACTGCGATTGAAGAAGCTCGTGGAGAATCAATGGCATCTGTAGCAGCCCTCTTTAGTAGCCTTTCTGAATATGAAGCAAAGCTCAAGTTCAAAAAGGGACTTGATGATGCAATTGGCAAGAACAAAGGAATTTCCCTCAAAGCTGTCAAAGAAGCAAAGGATTCAAATGATAATGAAGAAGATGAAGATGAAGAGCTAGGCATGATGGTTCAGAGATTCAAGAAGTTCTACAAGAAGGATCAAGGATAAAAAGTTTCACAAGGGTAGCTCCAGCTTTGAGGTGAAAAAGCCAATCATCTGCTACGAATGTGAAAAGCCTGGCCACATCAAGTCAGAATGTCCCCAGCTAAAGAACAAAGATAAAGAGAAGAAGAAATTCAATAATTTCAAGAACAAATTTTATGTGTCAGCTATATGGGGAGACAGCTCATATGATGAAGATGAAGTTGAAGATGAAGAAAAAGCTAACATATGCTTAGTGGCTCAAGAAGAAGAGCAATCTTAAAATGTTAATGAGGTATATGACTCACAATCATCTTATGATGAATTATTTGCTGAGTACAATGTTGTACAATCTGAATTTGAAAAACTTGCTGAAAAATATATTTCTTTGAAAAAGAAGAATGTGACTCTTGAAATGCAAGTTGAAAATCTTTCTTGTGAAAACACTGTTTGTGAGGATTGCCTTGATTTAAAGAAAAAGAATGTGCATCTCACAAAAGTACTTGAGAAATTCACTAAAGGTAGTGAAATGCTCAATGTCATTTTGAAACAGCAAAGATTTACAAATGACAAATCAGAAATTGGCTATAAACTTGATTTTGATAAAAAGAAAGGTAAAAAGAAATTTGGAGAAAAATCTTATATGAACTATTTTAGAAAATCTGTTCATTCTTCAAGTCCTTTTGCTCATTGCAATTATTGCAATCGTAAAGGTCATACTACTTCCTCCTATTTTCATAAAAAGGAAAGAAAGAGTAAACCTATAGGAAATTATCAATGGGTGCCTAAGGGATCTTACAAGGTTCCTAAGACACAAACTAACCTAAAAGGACCCAAGAAAAGATGGGTACCTAAAACCTGATTTCTTGTGATTTACAAGTTTGTCTGAGAGCATCAAAATCCACAAGTGGTATATTGATAGAAGATGCTCTAGACATATGACAGAGATCATATTAAATTTTGTACTCTCAAGACCAAGGATGGTGGCAAGGTGACTTTTGGTGGAAATCAATCCGGGAGGATTATTGGAAATGGTGAAGTTGGCAACAATGATGGACCACAAATCAAAGATGTCTACCTTGTAGAAGGCCTTTGCCACAACCTCCTCAGTGTGAGCCAAAGCAGAGACAAAGGTAACCTGGTTATCTTTGACTCTGAGGAATGCTTGATTGTGAGCAAGAATGATTTGCCCTTAGTCAGTATCAAATCAAAAACCTTATTCAGGGCTCCTAGAGAAGGTAATTGTTACACTCTAAACCTTTCTAGTAATTGCCATAGAATTACTTCTGAAAATTGCTTTATTAGTAACTTGGAAGAAAGTTGGCTTTGGCACAAGCGTTTAGTTCATGTCAATATGTTTCAACTTGACAAGCTGCTAAGAAAGGATTTAGTCATTGGTCTATGATAATTGAATATTTCATACACTACTTTTTGCCTGTTGATTAATAATTTAGGACTCTTTAGCTAATAAAAAATGGCTTTTATACTTATTTGGGCTTTGGGCCTTTTATTATATTTTGGCCATTATTTAATAATAAATTCCAGTTTTACATTGCTTCACCATTTTTACCATAACTCTTGAACCAGACATCGGATTTGCCTCATTTTTGTCTCATATTTCAGATGACTCAGAGAGCTACAATTGTTATGAAGACATCAAGAGGAAATTCGGACAAGAGGGTGGTTGATTTTGGAGCTGAAGTCATATGTATTTTTGGGCTCGAATTTTGTAATTAAAGCCCATTTTATTTTATTTTCGTTCGGGCCCGAATTGTGGATTGGAGCCCCATTTCATTTTGCCATTTTAGGTTAAGTGAGGCAGCAGCCACAAACACATTCTCATTCACGTTTTTAGAATTGAGAGGATCAAAATAGTAGTTTTCAAATTCTCTCGCAATGTTCTTCGTGTTCTTCGCGTTCTTCATCTGTTTTTCGTCTTTTTAATTATGTTCGGCTAAATTTCTGAGATTGATCCACGATGAGGGTTCCATCCACTATCCAGTCGCGCCTAATCGTTAACCGTCTAACTTGTTTCTATATCCCTTATCAGATTTGATTTTTGGTTCGGATTGGGTTTTTGATTAAAAACCCAAATCGATATTTCCCAAGAACGAAGTTCGGACTAGGTTAAAGTATTTCTGTGCGATCGTACAGATGTACGCCACTGATTCGAACAAATTCTGAACGATTGTTCAGTTGAGGAATTTCTAGACAAATGCGAGATTTCGGTTTGTCTAGAGTCAATTACGAGTTCGGTTATAAAACTGTTTCGTTCGAGGAAGGGTAGTGGGTGAATCGAAATCGTGGGTTGATCCTTTAATCTTCGTTATTTACGTTTATCTCGTGTTAACTTCATTATATCTTTGTTATTTCGATTTAATTCTGTTTGAACCAAAAACAAAACCCCCATTTTATCAATTCTTTTTATTCTTCGTTCGAATTGAACCGACTGTGAATTCGTTGGGAAACGACCCAGGTTACATTATACTGCAAATCCTTTTCTAATCTGGTTATTTTGGGAGATTACGGCAAATCTTTGTCAAAATATGGCGTCGCTGCCGGGGAATTTGCATCGGTTTGATTAGTAACAGTAGTGTAAATAGCTTCGTTTTTCGGGAGGTGGACAGAAATTTTTTCGACCCGGATCACTCAAACCAGGTCTTATTCACAAGGAATTAGGCATTCTAAGAAAGAGTCACTCTCGTTGGGAGTGAGGTATACCCTATTTTCCCCAAATTCCAACCTTTAGACCACTTTTTTATTTGTTTTAATTTCGATTTCATGATTTCTACTAGTCGTTTTTTTTTTTTGGAGTATCTCCGATTTGGTTGAAATTTGGTACAGTGATAGAAAATGGCCTATCTCACAACACACATCAAAAATCTTTGATTTTCCATGTGCTAAGCTCCGTTTTGCCAAATTCCATCGTTTAGACCACTTTTTCAATTTTTGAAGTTTTTTTATTCTATTTTTGGGTTCTCCAATGGTCTAGGAGTTGCCCCGTCCAAGTCCCAAAAATTTTAAAAATCATTTGATAGTGTTTTGGACTTGTTTAGGTCAATTTCTACCATAGGTTTTTGTTTTTGTGTTGTCTTAGTGTTTTTCTACTTTTAACCACTTTTAGTGGCATTTTCGTAATTCTGAGTTTCTGTAAATTCTCCCTTGTGATTATGCTGCATGAGTACTAGGGCATTATCAATCCAGAAGACTTGTTGCCATTTGATCCTGAAATAGAAAGAACATTCTTACTGCTAGAAGAGTTGTTAGGCTAAGTCGTGGGATTAATACTAAATTGGACATTGAACTTAAGTCTGACCATTATGATTGTGTTCATTCTGTTGATCTTTCTGATTGTGTTTCTGATAGTCTTGTTGTTTTCACTGATTCTAGTAGCGATTTTCATAACTCAGAAATTATGGCAGAAGAACAAGAAAATCGTCCTACTTTAAAGGAATTGAATGAACCTGATGTTAATTATCAACCTTTGTGCATTCAATATCCCGCCCTTCTTTGCCGCTAACTTTGAGCTTAAATCTGGTCTAATACACTTGCTGCCTAAGTTTCATGGTCTTTCGGGTGAGTGTGCCATTAAGCATTTGAAGGAATTCCATCTAGTGTGCAGCACAATGAAACCACATGCAATTGATGAAGATCAAATCAAGCTGAGAGCTTTTCCTTTCTCATTGGAAGGTGGAGCCAAAGACGGTTGTTGTACCTTGACCTTCATCTATTGGGAGCCGGACTGATGTTCGAGGTTATTTATGGAGAAATATTACCCCGCCTCAAGAGCAACCGCGATCAAGAAAGAAATTGCCAACATTAAACAAGCCAACGGGGAGACTTTGCATGAGTACCGGGAGAGGTTCAAAAGGTTATGTGCAAGCCGTCCACACCACCGCATCACCGAGCAACTCTTGATTACCCATTTCTATGATGGTCTCGCTACCGTAGACAAAGGTTTGGTGTATGCTTCTAGCGGTGGGGCTCTACGTAACAAGACACCTGAAGATGCCCGAGAATTGATATCCGAGATGGCAGCCAACTCTCAGCAATTTGGCACCAGGGCCAATAGTACTCCTGTTTACCATGTGCAAACACCTCCAGTCTAGTACGATTCTCAGAGATTAGAGAATAGACTTGATGATCGACCTCCGGGTGAGGCGGTGGCGATGGAAGGACACGTACAATCTTCTCCTCCTCGATTGGCTACTCATATGGGTTACGTTTCGACCCTTACCATTCTACTCGACTCTTGCCCTACCTTGCATGATCCTACTTATCAAGACTAGTCGTAGCTTCGTGGGTGCTTTTCCGGGAAAGCCACAATACCAACAGAATAATGCCTTCTCCAATACCTACAATCCGGTTGGAGAAATCACCCCAATTTTTGTTGGAACCAGAATCGAACCGAGTAACCAATATCGAGAAGAATTCTAGGAATTACCAAAGAGAGACAAGATGAGACCACGTAATTTCCAACAAGCAATCCGTACCGCCTTTGCCTTTGCCAAAGCACCACCTCCTCGACCAGCCATATGTGCACCTCCACAGTAAAGACAACAAAGCAAGCTAGTAGTAGTGGTAGTGGTGGTTCCTCACTTGAAGATATGATGAAGCAATTTATCACAGCCAATATGCAGTTCCAACAGTAAACTGACACTTCCATTCAGAGTTTGCAAACACAGATTGGGCAGTTGGAAACCTCATTGAACCAGCTTCAACCTCAGGGATCCAACATTCTTCCTTCACAAACAATTCCTAATCCTAAGGGGAATGTGAGTGCTATCTCCCTTCGTTCGGCAAGCAATGGAGGAACCTAAACCATTGCGAGATGTGACTTCCACATCGAAGAGAGTCGAAACCGTGAAGATTGACTCTAAAAATAAAAAGGCAGTGCAGCAAGGTGAAGAGGAAGACATCCCCATTCCTCTTCCTTTCCCTCGAGAGCGATTCAACCCAAGAAGTTGGCGGAAAAAGCACAAGAGAAGGATATACTTGAGACATTCGGGAGAGTAGAGAGCAACATTCCTCTCTTAGATGCGTCAAACAAATTCCTAAATATGCCAAGTTTCGAAGGAGTTGTGCACCAACAAGAGGCGACCGAGGGTTCCATCCACTATCCAGAGGATTCGCGCCTAATCGGTAACCGTCTAACTCGTTTCTGTATCCCTTAATCAGATTTGATTTTTGGTTCGGATTGGGTTTTTGATTAAAAACCCAAATCGATATTTCCCAAGGACGAAGTTCGGACTGGGTTAAAGTATTTCTGTACGATCGTACGAGGTGCCATCGATTCGAACAAATTCTGAACGATTTTTCAATTGCGGGAATTTCTAGACAAATGCGAGATTTCGGTTTGTCTAGAGTCGATTACGAGTTCGGTTATAAACTGTTTCATTCGAGGAAGGGTAGTAGGTGAATCCGAAATCGTGGGTTGATCCTTTAATCTTCTGTTATTCTGTTTATCTATTTTAATTTCATTCTATCTCTCGTTATTTCGATTTAATTCTGTTTGAACCAAAAACAAAACCCCCATTTTATCAAGCATCGTTTTATTTTGTTCGAATTGAACCGATCGTGAATTCGTTGGGAAACAACCCAGGTTACATTATACTGCAAATCCTTTTTTAATCTGGTTATTTTGGGAGATTACGGCAAATCTCTGTCAGTCTACCAAAACTTAATTTCAAAAATGATATGGTTTGTGATCAATGGCGGATTTAGGGGGGCTAGGGGTGGCCCCCGCCCCCCCTAAATTTTTGTGAAAAATATATATAACAGGGGACTTCACTTTTGTTAGGCGAGATTGATTGATGCTCCATATGCTTCATATGCCCACAAGGAAACCGGCAATCCTTATACACGGGATAGTGGACTTACGGGATTAGTCCTTTTGCTCCATATTAAGACTCCTTATTTTGTTTTCATAATTACTCTTTCTTGTTTACTTTATGCTTTGTGGGTAACTTGTCTTTTTTATTAAGGAGAAAGTTTGTACCCACTCTTTTAATTTATATAGTAACTACTGAGAGATTTTTCTCTGTTATGAAAATAGTCAAGAACATGCTTCAAAATATAATAGAAGACCAATTTCTTGATGATTCTTTGATTAAATACATTGAAAAAAAATTGTTTTCAGTTTTAGCACGGATTCAATTATAGATGAGTTTAACAATATGAGAACATGTAGAGTAAAAGTTAAGTGAAGTGATCTTAATTTATGTAATATATTTCTTTCAATTTTTTGTATATTAGATTTGTATTGTATTTCACGTACTTTTATTTTTGATATATTTCCTTTGGTCCTAAATAAAGGACAAAGTTTGTGATGCAAATTGCACGACAAACTTTGTCTTATATTTAGAACCGGAGGTAGTAGTATTTTTTATTTTTGCCCCCCGTCATTAAAATTCCTGGCTCCGCCCCTGTTTGTGATGCATGTCAGAAAGGTAAACAGACTAAATCATCCTTTAAATCTAAAAATGAGATTTCATCTCACAGACCTCTCCAACTACTTCATATGGATTTAGTTAGACCAAGAAGAGTAAGGAGCCTTGGTGGCAATCTTTATACTCTAGTCATTGTTGATGACTTCTCAAGATTTTGTTGGACTATATTTTTATCATCGAAAGATGAAACCTTTGATCAGTTTGTTGTATTAGCCAAACAGGTCCAAAACAAGAAAGGTATCTCTATTTCAGGTATAAGAACTGATCATGGTGGAGAATTCGAGAATAATGACTTCGAAGAATTTTGTCATGCTTATGGGATAGATCATAATTTCTCTGCCCCGTGGACTCCTCAACAAAATGGTGTTGTGGAGAGAAAGAATTGAGTCCTCACTGAGATGGCAAGAGCAATGTTGAATGAGAATCAAACTTCTCAAGTCTTCTGGGTTGATGCAATGAGTACTGCTTGCTACATATCAAATCGTGCATACATCGGAAGAATCTTAAGAAGACATCTTATGAGCTTTACAAAGGGAGAAAGCCCAACCTTGCCCATCTACACATCTTTGGGTGTAAGTGCTTTGTGCACAATAATGGTAAGGATAATCTGGGTAAGTTTGACTCAAAATCTGATGAAGGTATATTTCTTGGTTACTCTAATAGAAGTAAGGCTTATAGAGTTTTTAATACTCATACTCGTATTGTTGAAGAGTCTATTCATGTTGCGTTTAGCGAAACCAAATCTGATAAGGCTTTGGATGATGATGAAGAAAATGCTTATAGAAATCAATTCTTTTCAAAAACTACCCCTGCCTTGCTTGAAAATTCTGAAGATGTTTTTGAAACGGTTTCTGAAAAATGTTTGTGAAAACAATGTTCAATCTCAACCTAAAGCTTGGAGATTTATTAGGAATCTTCCTTTAGACCAAGTGATAGGTGATGTAAATCAAGGAGTAAGAACCAGAAAAGGTACTTTAAATGAAGTTACTTTCTCTGTGTTTATTTCTCACATTGAACCCTCTAAGATTGAGAAAGCCCTTTCAGACAATGATTGGGTTATAGCAATGCAAGAGGAATTGCATCAATTTGATAGGATTAAGTTTGGGACTTAGTACCTAAACCTAAAGACCATCCGGTTCTTGGGACTAAATGGGTATTTAAGAACAAACGTGATGAAACAACAATCATTGTCCATAACAAGGCAAGATTGGTTGCTAAAGGCTATAATCAAGAAGGAATTGATTATGAAGAAACTTATGCTCTAGTGGCAAGATTGGAAGCTATAAGATTTCTTCTAGCCTTTGCTTGTATCAAGGGATTCAAGCTCTATCAAATGGATGTCAAAAGTGCATTTTTAAATGGTTTTATTCAGGTGGAAGTTTATGTTGAACAACCTCCTGGCTTTGAAAGTGATCATAATCTAGATCATGTTTATCATCTCAAGAAAGCGTTATATGGCCTTAAGCAAGCTCCTAGACCTTGGTATGAGAGATTAAGTAAGTTTCTTCTTGATCAAGCTTTTACTAGAGGCAAAGCTAACACAACTCTCTTCATTAAAAGTAACAAGCTAAATGAAATTTTAATTGTACAAATTTATGTTGATGATATCATATTTGGTGCTTCTAACGAATCTATGTGTGAGGAATTTTCTAAGACAATGCAAGGAGAGTTTGAGATATCCATAATGGGTGAACTCAACTACTTCCTTGGTCTTCAAATCAAGCAACGCAAGAATGTCATTTTTATATCACAGACCAGGTATTTAAGAGATTTGTTGAAGAAGCATGGTCTAAGTGAATGCAATGGAGCTGACACACTTATGAGTTCTCTTTGGATGCTGATGAGAAGGGAAAAGAATTCAATATCACAAGATATAGAGGAATGATAGGTTCATTACTCTATCTGACAGTAAGTAGACTTGACATACAGTTCAATGTGGGGATGTGTGCTCGTTTCCAATCCGCTCCTAAGGAGTCTCATGCCGACCATGTGAAGAGGATATTCACATATCTTGCCGATACATAAGAATTGGGATTATGGTTTCATATGGGTCAACTTGAACATCTGATAGCATATTCAAATTCAGATCATGCTGGATACAAGACGAATAGAAAGAGCACAAGTGGCCAATATGAATTTCTTGGCGGTTCACTTGTCTCATGGTTCAGCAAGAAGCAAGCAACTATATCTGTATCATCAACTGAAGCTAAATATATTGCCGCATCAAGTTGTTGTGCACAAATGTTGTGGCTCAAATAGCAACTTCAAGATCTGGGAATCCATCTTAAGGAAATTTCAATCCTTTGTGACAACACAAGCACAATAAGCTTGGCAAAGAATCCAGTGCAACATACTCGGACCAAGCATATTGATGTTAGACATCACTTCATAACAGATCATGTTCAGAAGAAGGATGTCAAAGTGATGTTCATCCCAACTCATCTACAACTTGCTGATATTTTCACCAAACCTCTAGCCAAAGAGCAATTCATGTTTATCATAAGAGAATTGGGAATGGTAAATCCCAATGAGCTGTAAGTCAATCCTACTCAATGTTAGTTGAATGTTTTTGATGATCTACAGTCACTAACTTAAGCTTCAGAGTGTCTATGTGTTGACTTTGCAGGAATACGTAAGCTTATGACAGTAAAAATTCATATATGATTTCGCTTCTGATAAATGCCTGTTTACTGGTTTAACTTGAGTCATTCACAAAATAACTCGAGTCATGTGATCTTTAAAACTAACATTTTTGTAAAGTTTTGTAGTAACTCAAGTCATGCTAAGATAACTCCGTCGGTCAAGACGGAGAGCAGCGGCGTATTTAGTAACTCAAGTTACTATACCGCAACTCGAGTCATCGGCAAACAGAGAGCAATTGGCATTTAAATGAGTCAAGTCACGACACACTAACTCAAGTCACAGGTATATAAATCGCACTTCCAGGTCAGTTGTTCTTATCCATAACTCGAGTTACACATTAAATGACTAGAGTCATGCCTCTGCTATATATACTGTTATATTGGCTTCGCTTCATTTCATGCCTTCACAAACCCTAAGCCGAGTCGTTTTATCTTCCTCTGCCTTTTCTCTCTTCTCCGATTCCAAACTCCTCGCCGATGCCTCCTAAATTCTCTAAAACTCAGAAGGAACCATCGTCGGACTTTAAGGCCACAGTCTTTGCATCTCCTCCAGTCTCTTCCAGATCCAAGAGATCGCGCAAACCCTCATATAAGGTTTCTGAACCTTCTCCCAAGAAACCCAGAAAGCTATGACTCGATGAGCCGTCTGATGTTTCTATTAAGAAGGAAATTGACCCAACAGCTACCACTCGCAGAGATAAGAAGCCAGTGATTGCTCCTCACAAGCAGAAAAAGATAGTGGTCATCTCCTCAACTACTCAAGGTTCCAAGGCTTAGACAGGTTCAAAAGCAGAGGTCTCTAGCTCTAAGGTATCTGGAACTCCACAATATGTTTTAATCCTCCTACTTTAGTCAAACCCCCAAGTCATGAATTTATTTGCAACCTACTCCTATGACTGATGCCCAGCTACTTGACTTTAAAGAAAAATATTTTTCCTGTAGCTTTTGTCCCATAGTGTATGTGGATTTGATCAAATTGAAGGAGCAGTGTAATATTGACTTGTCTCCTTTGTTAGATCAATTTAGAAACCTTTTAGCCATTAACACCCCTTACACTACTTCACTGGTCAAACACTTTTACTACAATATGTCTATGGCCAATGTGGTAGATAAAAAGGGGAACCTCATTGAGGATAAATGTATCACTTCTGTTAGGGGAAAACCAATAATTGTCTCTGCTGATGTGATCAATTCCCTTCTGTTTATTGAAAATCCCCCACCTGTGCCTCACATTAAATATTGCAAAGAAAAATTCTTCAAAATTCTCAGGCCTGGTGAACCTGTAGGTGTACTTAAGTTCTCTCCTGTTGATATGCCTCCTACTCATCGAGTTTTATGGTATATATACTCTAGGAATTTAGTTCAAAAAGGCAAAAACTTCACCCATTTCAGTTCTACTGACTATGGCCTTTTTGCTTCTCTGATAGACAAAGTACCTTTCAACATAGGTCACTAGGTCTGTCAAGAGATGAAGAGGTTCAGGTTTGAGTCTTCTCCCTCAGCTACAATTCCTTTTCCCAATTTGGTGTCCCTTCTATTGTACACCAGCAAAATCTGGTACCTTGATCTTTTTGAAAAACTTGTCAAGCCTAAGTTGTTTGGGCAAAGTCATTTGAACTATATGAAAATCTCTTTTCAAGAAGGTTCAAGGCAATCCAGAGCCCCTTCTAGATCCAGCGCATCTGCTTCTAGGCCACTTGAAGCTCAATCTTCTCCTGCACCATCTCAGTCTCAGCCTGCACCTTAGTCTTCAAGCCTCAATGCAGAAATCAAGAACATTGTGACAAAGACTATGCAAGAGACTTTTGGAACTCTCCAGACCACCCTGATTGCTCAATACTACGAACTTTATGATAAGCTTTAGTCAGAGGTTGGGAAGTTGGTTGACACAATCACCTCTAGGACTGAGGAGATTGCTTCCATGGATGAAAGGTTGGAGAATGTTGAAGGTCATTTTGAGGATCTTGGAGAGAGGTTTGAGAGCATGCATGTACTATACCAGACATTAGATTCAAAGCTCTCCAAGTTGTTGAAGATTGATTCCTTCTCCCGGTCCATTCCCCTATTCCTTCTCCCATACATTCCCCCATTCCTCCTTACCATTCACCACCTCACTACTCACCACCTCCACCTTCCTCTGCCCCCATTTTGACTTCACCTCACTTCTCTCCACATCCTCATGAATCCATTCCCATATTACCAACTCCTCCCCTTTTTGCTCCTTATATTTCTTCTGCTCCTCCTACTGTTATTCTTCCCTCTTCTTTGGCCTCCACTATGAAACTTTCTTCTTCCTCTGGAGACACTACTAATCTCTTTGATGAGCACTCTTTCTGTGCTTCCCTCTCACCACCTCCTTCACCCAGACCCTCCTCACCACTTCCTATCACTTCTCCACCTGCACCTCCATCTCTCTCTCTCACCATCTACTCACCCTTACCCGTTCTTCAGGCCTTGCATGCTTCCCTAGCCTCTGATACTCCCATTTTTCCTTATGACAAAGGGGGAGAGAAAGAGAAAAGTGAAGTTGCAAAGAGTGAAGATAATGCGAAGAAATGAAGTGCTTACAGCTTATATGTTTATCATTATGCACTTTCATTTCTGTGTAGTTCATTTTGTGTTTTTGTACTTGACATACATTTGCAATGAATGAATGCTAGCTGCTTCTATGGTTTTGTACTCAACACATATTTGCAATGAGTAAACACTATTCTTCTGGTATCTGGTTCATAGTTTTGTGCTCTCTTACAAATTCATTTTCCCTTAAAATTGCAAGTGTTGTCATCATCAAAAAGAGGGAAAATGTTAGTTTTCTATGTGTTTTGATGATGTCAAACAATTATAATCTCAAGAGATGATTGTTGATTTAGGTCAAAATAACTCAGGTTAAATATGACTCAAGTTACAATGCTTTAACTTTAGTCAAAACATCTCTAAGTCCTTGGAAAATGATTTTTGAACTTAGTAACTCAAGTTAACAAAATATGACTCCAGTCATGGTTTTTAAGAAAATAAATTTTTGCAAAGGACATGACTCGAGTTATCACTTATCAACTGGAGTCATGGATTGTACTTTCAATTTTCAAATGGCTCATCGCGATATCATCTTTTTCAAAGTTTGATATGACTCGAGTCATTTTGCCATTAACTCAAGTCATGCATGAGATAGAGAACTTCAACTGATATAAAATGCTGATATGACTCGAGTCATCCTATTTCACTTAGCTCTTTGTACAGAGAATTGCTAATATAACTCGAGTCAACTTGGCATAACTCGAGTTATCTTATTTGAAAATTATTCTCTATCTCTAAGCATCTGAACTATGACTCTAATCATTGTATGTAACTCGAGTTAGAGTGACTCCAGTCATCACTACATGACTCGAGTCACTTATGCCAGAATTCAAATTCTTTGTCCTCGTAATCTACAATTTCTTTATTATACCTTGGGTAATTCATATTATTGATTCTTATTATTCCTAACCAAGTTTAATCAATTTGCTAATGAGTTTCAAACATTATTAACATTGATTAACCATCGATTGTATCATAAAGCAAATTTGTGTCAGACGCATTAAATGCTTAAGTAGAGATAAAGCATGAAAACATAAAATGGACTTCTGAGCAATTATAAAGCATTCCAGCCATTCCCAATCAACATTCTAACTGAGTCTTAATGGACAAATCTAATGAAGAATGTCAATGGAAATAATGGCTAACCTCGGGAGAATACGAAGAGACAAAGCAATGTTTCAAACTCAACGGATCTACTTATTAGTCCCAACGGCTCATTAATCTCTCTTCAACGGTCATTAAATGCTATCAACTATAAAAGCCAGGAGCATTCAATTTTTCAACCACCGAAACTCTACGCATTCAACTAGCAACTCTAGCATTTACTGTTTCTACTCTTACAGATAATATCTTCAGATATTTAAACCTTCAGTGTTTACACATCTGCTCTTTTAGAGAGTTCATTATTGTTTATCAATCTTTGTAAGAATCTAAAAGTATTGGGACTTTGGGATTGGGACATTTGATTACAACTTGTAAGGGGGAGTAAGTTCTAGTGAGAGAATTACTCCGAGAGTTACAAAGTGTGTAATCATTTGAAGTTAGTGAAATCCCGGAGAGTCTAGGGATTGGACGTAGGTCAAGGATTTGGACCGAACTGTAAAAATTCATTGTGTTCAATCTTTCTGTTCCCTACTCTGTTCATCCCTGTTTCGCCACCAACTAACAGAGTACCTTTGAGAAGAAAATTTTATATCCCAATTCACCCCCTCTTGGTGATATCCGTCTTTCACATATAACCTTCTCAATTCTAAAGATAGTGCAGTTCACAAACCTAGCTAGGGAATGCTTACTCCCCTAGGACGGAAGACACGAGAGCAAGGAAGTGAGCCATATCCTTGTACTACCTCAAAACTAATATGTCGTAGCATGGTCAAGCTGAAGACCGTACCTAGGAGGCAGCTCAGCTTATGGATTCTTTTCTTCTTTTTTTTTTTAGGACTTGCGGTCACACAGGAGATGAATTTAGCATATCCATGCTATAGCAATATGGAGCATCAACAGGAATCTAAGCTACCCTGTTCCACCTCATCGAATGGATCGCAACACTACAGATATGTCACTATATCCCTAATATTTAAACAATTTCCTTCATGGCCCATAGTCCCTTGGCCCATTCCTCCCTTCAAACTCCCGATTTCCGTTGTACCCCGACATTTTGCCTACACAACCCGCACTACCTCTACATAATAGCTAGTCTCGTAAGTTATGCCCTCCCCTTTCTACCACTCCATCCATCTTCTTTTTCCTTACCATTGCAGAACCCCTTCTTCTATCTCTTCGATCTATCCAGTATAGCTCGCACTCGTTCCACGCCGCTGTGCAATTGCACTCCACTGCGACCCCAGACACGAATCCATTCCCGCCATCGCCCCCGTCCTTTCCCAGTGCCCAATTTCTCTCCCCAACCCATGCTACTAACCCGTGTGCCCCTTCTCCACCGCCTCCCCGCCGAACACCCCTTGTCCCTCTCCTTTAATGAATGGGACTCTAACTGGCGCACTTTCTTAGAACCTAGACTACAGCGCGGCACTCCAGAGCAAGGCCCAATGGCACCAATTCCAAATTTCTCTCTTTCTAGCGGCCATCCAGCACCATTGACCTGCCATACCGGTGACCGTCGTTACGCCTATCCCGCCCGATCACCTTGAGTGTTAACCTTAGCCCGATTCTTGTTGGGCATGCTATCAGACACCAGCCCATCCGCAACCGCCACCACCGGCGCTCCTACCCCTCCTAGGCCCTACGAATGCATAGTAGTATCTTAATCTTTGTTTATTTTCTTTTTCTTTTGTGGATGCCATGTATCCTACCTTACGGCTTGCCTGCAAAGCCATTTTGACTTTATCTGCAATCGTGGACCCATTTAGTTGTAGCTTTTTGCTGTGCTCTTCCTACGCTTTATTTTTCTTATCCCTCCCTTGACCTCTCCCCTTCACTTCCTTGCTGCAATATGGGGGCATTGCACCATCAAGTGTGGGGGAGGATAATTTAATCTACGCTTACAAATCAATACTTAAATGTGCTCAAATTACCCCTAAAATTGGTTTTTTGTACACACTACAATTTTTAAAAATGCATGATAAAGCGCAAAGCAGAGATCAGTAGCAGTAGGATGAATATCTGTATGAATAAGTATAACATGATTGCCTGAAGGAAACTGAACCATTAGGCTTAGAAAATTGATAGTACTAGATAAGCTTAATGTGGGGTAAAGTCACAATGAGAAAGAATAGAGAGAAAACCCATGATGGAAGGATTTATTTGAGCCTAATTGTTTCTATTCCACTGTGTATGTCAACTTACTCATGTATGATCTTTGATTTGTCTTAATTCCCTAATAAACCGTTTGGCATCTGAGCAAAAATTTGTAAGATAAAGGCATTCATATCGTACCCCTCATTCCCATACATAAACCATGAAACATTACTCTCCATATTGCTACCCCTTTGAGCCTTATAGACTATGCTATAGCAAAACCAATTAGACAGGTGAATATGAAGAAGACTATGAAGAAATGTTATGGTAGTGTGCCTCACTAAAAATGATGCAAGAAATTTGCTTGTTGTTTTAAAGAAAAAAGAAAAAAAAGAAAGAAAAAAAAGGGAAAAAAAGAATAAATAGCAACAAAACAATACAAGGGTTTAAGTGAGGCAGCAGAGCTAAAATAAACACAGCTTGGAATTTGTCTAATATCATGCTATAGCAATAACCATTTCCTTTCATCTCCACACATATATGACCATCCACACATTACAACCCAAGAAGCCCTTTTGACATATGAAAACTTAGATACTAAGAAATAATCTTAGAACTTTGACAAGGCTATAGAACTTCTACATTAGCTTAACAGGAGAGAAAGCTAAATCCTCAAGGTAAGAGAGAGTAAACACTGAATCTGAGAGTCTCTCAACCCTTCCTTATCTAAGCAATATCTTGCATCACGAGCCACTAGTACTGGGCAGTGGGATTCCCTGCATGGGGACATGAACTAAGGGCAATGGTGAAGGCATAGTTACATAGATAAGAATGTTACTGCTATGAGTTAATGTTCGGCTCTATTATCTCTGTCTTTATTTTGCCCAGGAGTGCAAAAAGCTATTTGATGAGTATTATTTGTGCCATGTTTTCCCTACACTGTGTGACTCTTTTGTGAGTTGAATATGAGCCTAAAAGCATGTCATCTGAGAAAATATGTAATAATTCATGCATTTAGGGAAATATAAGATACATCTCATAAGTCATGGTAAATGCATAAATATCCTATACATGTGCATAAGAAGAAGGCAAGCTTAAGGTTTTATTATGAATGCACATAGCACTGCCAATACAATGTTATAGCATCGGGTAAGCCATATCAAGCTGCAATACAATACAACTCATATGCTATAGCAGAGTAAAGGAAGCAATGATGTGCACCGCATATTCTAACTTTTCCTCGAGGCTTTTTCAGGAATTAAGTGCAGGTTGATGGATGGACGTTAGTTCACGATTAGATTGTCAATGGATTGGAATAGAAGATGAGGAGGATCAAAGATTTAGATTTGGAGAATCCCGTAGAATCAGCAGAAGCAACCTATCAAATTTGGAAAGTTAAATCAATTGGACCTGACAGATTTAGAAAGGCCCAGATCATTGAACTTACACCGCAAGTAAACCTGACTATAAAAGGAAAATATGGTTAACCCTAAAAGTGGTCGAGTCGTGGAGAGTCAAAGAACATTCCTATTCGGCCAGGCTCGAAAGAAGAGGGAGAGAAGCACAAGAACTTCAAGAGAACCTAATTCCTTTCTTGCAGTAAGACGGAGACAAGAAGACGTGGAGTTGTCAAGTGATAGGCCTCTCCTAGGCCGTCAAAACCTCCGCCAAGCTTTTTGTTTTTCTTTTATTAATTCTAGTTAATCTTTTGTCATGGGCTACTCTGTTGTGGTCTATTTAGTGATTCCCTCATCAGTCATGAACTAAACCTCTTGTGGCTAAGCGAGGATGAATTCTTGAGTGTAGAATGAACCCAGTTTGCTAGTACTTAATTTTATAAATTTAGTTTGTTTATCAATATTCTTAATTCCTGTCGGTTAGCGGAAGCTAAGGGCTAGATCAATGGCCTCGACTTACTAGAAGGGAGTTGAGATTAAACATCTGATAAGCAGTGTTTGTTGGGCAAGCTGGTGCAAGGCTTGACCTATCATTATAGGCTTCAGGAATGGGTTTACCACTCATAACCTTAACACCTTGATTTGAAAAGATAACCTTAATTAGAAAATTGCCATAGGCATATGGGAGAAGTATAGCTTAGGTTGTACGTATGGGACGCGGAAGCTTCTGTATAACGTAGTGGTGGGTTAACTAGATAACATTGTGAAAGGTGGTTATGTTGTAGCATTGCGGAAGCTGTGTAGCATAATTGCTATAGCAATGCATTAAAGCAACTGGGGGATTAATGCACTTAGGATGAAATCTAATGCTTAGCCTATCTTTTACTGATATCTTCTTATGACTACGATCCTTTGTTATTTTCTGTCTTATTAATTATAATCACAAAAATCCCAACTCAATCATATTTACTTACTTTCTTTACACAACTATTTGCGTGAATTTGTGTCATCATCGATATCTCAATCTCAATGGGATGATATTATACTTACTCTTTATTACTTGTTCGACTGGTTCACTTGCCAATAAGGAAATCAACCAACAATGCAGGTGAGCTTTTAATTCATTAATATGCTGCATACTATTTCTAGCTAGTGCTAGGTCATCAACATAGGTCAATACTACTATAATGTTCCCATTTTCTTGCTTGATATAAAGAGAGAATAGTCATACTTACTTTGTCTAAACCCTCCTTGTATCAAAGTTTATGTGAGCTTGGCATTCCCTTGCCTTAAAGCTTGCTTTAAACCATACAATGATTTGGTTAATTCATAAACTTATTGCCTCCAAATTGATCAAATCCTTGTGGCATTTTCATATAAACATCTTCATGTAAATCCCCTTGGAGGAATGCATTATTGACATTCCATTTGGTATAAAAGCCAATTATGCAAAGCTGCAAGAGTAAGTATAAGCATCATAGATACCATTTTAACAACAGGGGAAAATGTTTCAAAATAAGGAACTCCTTGTTGACTATAACCTTTTGCGACTAACCTAGCTTTAAATTGATCTACTTTACCCTCAAATGTGTATTTTACCTTAAAAACCCCCATTTACAACTAATTAGAATTTTACCTTTGGGCAGGCCTACAATCTCCCAGGTTTGATTTTGTTGTAATGCTTTCATCTCTTCCCTCATGGTATCCATCCATTAGTGTCCTTTGCTACTTCTTCAAAAGTACAAGGCTCAAAAACACTTTCAGTACAAAGTAAATGGTTTTTATAAGAAGGAGAAACATTAGCATACATCATATATTCATGTATCGGGTAACTGCACTTCACCTTTCTTTGTGTCTTTGGATTTGCCTTGGCCAAATAGATATAATCATTAAGCCATGCTGGGGATTTCTTCCTCGTGCAAGTCTATTAGGATCATGCAAGTGATGCTCAACATCAATATTAGCCTCATTTCTAGGTGTATCTCCCTTAATTTTGTGGCTAGTTTTGTTAGATACTATGTTTTGATGATAACAAAGCTTAGAGAGGTTTTACATAGGATTTGAATGATGAACAAGAAAATATCTATGTTTTACAAAATTTGTTGGATCATTTGAGTAACCACGCGAGTAAGAAGAATTTATCACTGCAAATCATTGGAAGTTGGAAAACATATCACTCGAGTGACCACTCGAGTGATGTGATAGATTCTAGATAAATTATCATGGTGATCTTTCTGATGAAATAGTTTCACAAAAGAAGATCACTCAAGTAATCACTCGAGCAATGTATTAAAATCCATTACCAAAAAAAGCGCCATAGTGTGATTCATTAGTCATTATTGCAAAATTTTCAAAGGGGAAATCACTCGAGTGATGTTCCAAGTTCACTCGAGTGACCACTTGAGTGATAGGTTAAAATTCATTAGCACCCCACTCAAGTGATTTGTTTCAGTGATGCTACTCTAAATTACTTTAAAGAAAAAATCACTTGAGTAACCACTAGAGTGATGACTTTAGATCACTTGAGTGACCACCAAGTGATGAGACAGAAAGCATCACTAGCACAACACTCAGTGATCCTAGAAGTATTCTGAAATCAAAATTTTTTCTAAATATAAAATCATTTGATGATGTGCTAAAACAACATAACTAGCAAAACACTCTAGTGATATGATCAAGTGATATGCTTTTTTGAAAAATCAAAAGAAACAAGATCACTCAAGTGAACACTCAAGTGACCTTGTAATTCATCATTACTCGCTAATTACTCAAGTGATACGCCAAGTGATCTGAAAAGATCACTTGAGTGATCCTTTTTTAGTGCATCACTGGCACATCACTCCAATGAATTATTCAGTGCTTTAAAATATTTTCAAAACTGCTAAGAAAGGATCACTTGATTGATTACTCGAGTAATACTTTCCCAGAAAATATAACAACATTTCAGAAATTTTTAATCACTGGAATGATTATGAAAGTTTCTTCTTGCTTCTAATCATTCTAACTATTTTCTATACTAGTACTTAATTGTTTTTCATGTGATCAAACAAGGTTTAATTCACAAAATGGAAAAATCACTTGTATGTCAGAAGCATTAAATGCAAAGGACATTCAAACATTGAACATTCTATTTGCCCCAACAACTAACTCCTTAGACACAATGAATGTTGAGAGTATTGACTGGATATATATCAAAGACTGAGGAAATTCCAATGGATACATTCAACAAGACATCAATCATTAATTCACTCTACCTATAAATAGCCAAAGCATTGAAACGATGCAACGAACTAATGTAAAAAAACTTATGTTACATTCATTGCAAAGTCTTAAAGTTTTAAGTTCAAATTTGTACTTCAGTGATCATATAGCTACTCGTGTGAGAGATATTTATTAATTCATTTATTATTTGAGAGACTCAAGATTATGGGAACTTGAGTGGGCATTAAATTGCAAAGTGTAAAGGGAAGTGATTATTCTTGAAAAACAACTAGCTTGTATTGAGGCACCAAGAGCCCGTCGAATCTTAGAGAATAGTGAAAATCTGAGAAGGCTTATGAGGACTAGATGTAGGTCAAGTGGTTTAGATCAAACCAGTATAAAGCTTGTATGCTTAACCTTGATGAATTATTACAGCTTGCATTAAATTCCAATTTTTTTCTAAATTATCATTCAATTCATCCTCTCTTAAGGTGAAAGTCTTGCTCTAACATTTGGTATCAAAGCCAAGTCTTCTTGTTTTAGGCTTAACAACCTAAGAAGGATCTGATGATGAGGATGGGTAGAGGAATACTTCTTGATGGAGCTTTAATCAACAGACCACTAGGATTCTGTGGAGAACACTTCTCCTTTTAGAAGGTCAAATTCAAGGTATTTGTTACGAAAATGAATATGGTCTCTATTAAGTTATTCAAGATGGAGTTATAGTCCAATGAAGATAGTAAAAGAAAGAATGGTTCCAAAGACACTTGTAGAATTTGATGACAATGCAAGAAGCTGGTGACCCTCAACAGAAAAGTCATTCTAATGATTCAAAGTGTTTTGAGTCAAAAGGAGTATTTCAGGATATGCATTCTCCCTTTGGCCTAGAATATATGGGAAGCGTTGGAGATCGCTCATGAGGGAACTCCCAAAATCAACGAAAAAAAAGTTAGTACTCTTGTCACCGAGTATGATATGTTTCGTATGAAATCCGGACAAAGTATAGTTGAGTTTGAACTAGATATACTCATTTAGTCAACCAACTTGTTGCTTTGGGAAGACTTATGATCGAAATTTCCAAATGAGGAATATCATCAATATTCTCACTAAGGAATGGGAAGCCAAGGTCATGAAAATAGAAGAAGCTAGAGGAGAATCAATGAGGTCTATCACAGCTCTATTCGGAAGTCTTTTCGAATATGAAGAAAACTAAAATTCAAAAGAGAGCTAGAAGAGATAGACAATAAGAAAAAGAAAGGAATAGCTCTTAATGCGATCAAAGAAAAGGAGCCAAAGGAAACAAAGGAAGAGGAAGAACCTAAAGATGATGAGCTTGGAATGATCATGAGAAGATTCAAAAAGTTCTCCAAAAAGGATCAAGAAGTTCTACAAAGGAGGCTCAAGTAAGAGAAAAGAAGGAAGATATCAGATCATATGCTTTGAATGAGATAAACATGGACACATCAAATATGAATGTCCTATTTATCTAAAGAATAAAGAGAAGAAGAAGAAGAACAAGTACTCTAAAAAGAAAGCATATGTTTCAGCTATATAGAGAAACAACTTATCTAATAATAATAATAATAAAAAAGCAAAGATGAGAAAACTGTTAACATTTGCTTAGTGGCTTATAAAGAGTCTGATGGCAAGGAGGTAAATGATTTTATACCTACCTATGATAAATTTTTTCTGAACATAATCTTTACATTTGGAATTCAGTAGAATAGTCAAAGAATTAATAAGTTCTCAAAAGAAAGTCAAGTTACTTGAAGAACAACTCAAGGAAACGTTTGTAAGTACTTGTGAAACTTGCCATGTCTTAGAAGAGAAAAACTATCATCTTACCAAGACACTTGAAAAATTCACTAAAGGAAGTGAAATGCTCAAGGTCATTTTGAAATATCATAGATTTACTAACTACATGTCAGGTGTTGGATATAATCCAAAACTAATAAAAAGAAAGGCAAGAAGAAGAAAGGTGGTAAAACATACCTAAACTATTTTTGGCATTCTATACATATTTCTAACCTTATGGCATATTGTAATTATTGTAATAGAAAGAGACATTATACTTCTTCTTGGTTTCATAAAAGGGAAGGAATGATAGACACCTAGAAATAGGTCCTTAAATGATCATGTTACACCCCTACCGGCCTCGCCCTTTCGGGGTGGCCGGTTAGAGGGATCCTTTTCACTTATTACCTTTCCTTTGTTGATTTATCACTTAAAACATATATCAGAGTATGCGCGGTAGAGCATTGGATCAGTTTGGACAACTTCCAATATACTGGTAAAGTACATACATAACATAAAGTAATCCACATAGCGTTAAGGGTACAACCGTCCAAAATAAAAACCAAACAGTGAGTATAACTCATACACTCGTCCCAATTATAGAAGTACAAGAATCAACCAGGCATCCTCTATTTCCTCGTCTTTCCGCCCCAAGCTCTATCTTCTTCAAGTCTTCCAGCCGCTACTAGCTTACGCGTGTATGTTGTGGAACTAGACTGGAGTTCAAAGTTGAACCCCAGAGTAACTGTTAGACTCATATACAATATGTAAACAGTGCATGCGATGCCAATCACAATTAGGAAGTACCAATAAACCTGCCTCTGTCACAACAAACTGACATGTAGCAACTCCGCAGGACCGCCTGGTCAAGACAAGCCCCTCGGAACAGCGCGCAAATAGGCCTCAGTAGTCAGGGAGCGACCCCAACCCCTTGCCTAGGGCCTCAGTGGACACCTATAAACACACAGCCATATAGGCGCAACCTACCCCACTTACCTCAGTACTGCAGCAACACCCTAAGGACACACAGTCCAATAGGTACCGCAGCCCGATCCTACATGCCCTCGGTACTGTAGCTAAAACCCTAAGGACACACAGTCCAATAGGTACTACAGCCCGATCTCGGTACTGCATCAGAAACCTAAGGACACGCAGTCCAATAGGCACTGTAGCCCGATCTCCTACATCATGATAAAACATACATGTGAAAGCAACATAGAGTATGCAAGTCAACAGTTACTGCCTGGCACGCCTTGCAAAATAATAAACTCTTCCCTTGACATTGAAAATAAGGTCCATGTGTGCAAACACCCTAAATATAGCCAAACATCATGGTTTTAGTCATATGAACACACTTTGCTTTAAGTTCCATAAAATTCGCATAGCACCAGAATTTTCCAGAAACACTGACCCAACTTCGCTGATTTTTAATAAATTCTAGAAAAATCCAATTAATGTAAAATAAGTTTCCATTGAACCCTTAGAATGTATCATTTACCCTAAAAATAATTCCCAAGGTCTTCTGGGTTCATATCCTTTTCTTATTTGCAAAACCGAGTCACTGGTCCAGAGAAAAGTCCATGTTTTTAGGTCATTTTCAACTTAAAATATCTCTCAGTTTGAAACTCCAAATAACACATAATATTATATCAAAATCATCCTCAGCATGTATAATTTCTCCATGTAAAATTTCAGATCAAACGGAGTTCATTTACTATTTCAAAACTACCGATTAACACATGCCGCCTAGAAACCGTAAGAACCGACAGATTTTCGTATAACAAAAACTTAGGCTTTTAGGGTTTGGAAAAAGGTGATCCAACATGTCCCCACATAAAAATACCTTCTGGACTCAATTGAAACCTCAAAGATACCAAAATACTACAGCAACTCCACGGAAATCACCATAGGGCAGAGATGAAGGTAGCTTAGTTGCCGGTTTAGGGACTTACCTTGGGATGTCGGTTGCAGGTGCCTTCCTCTTCCTTGGAGCAAGACCTTCAGCTGGACCTTCCTCTCCCTCACCTTGAGCATGAAATAGGCTGATCCAAATGGAGGGAGGAGTGTCCTATTTATAGGCCCCAAGTTCCAAATTTTGCCCTAGATATTTTTAGTTGTAGGTTTTAGGGTTAGGGGCAAAATGGTCATTTTACCCCGTTCATCTTCCAAAGCAAGGGGCCCACGAAATCATACCTTCTAGAAGCCTTCTAGGGTCTTCCAAGGGCTGAAAATGGCGCATCCCAAGGCTAAAAATAGAGTTCCAATTTTGCCCCTAGGTAGCCTTAGTTGTAGGTTTAAGGTGTAGGGGCAAAATGGTCATTTTGTGCCGTTCTTCTTCCAAGGTAGTGGGGTCCACGAAATCAGCCCCTAGATATAGGGGTGAGCAAAAAAACCGGAAAACCGAAAACCGAACCGAAGGCTATTCGGTTTTTCGGTTTCGGTCTATTCGGTTTTCGGTTTTTTTTCGGTTTCTAAAATAGTTATATTTCGGTTTTCGGTTCGGTGTTTATAAAATAAATTCGGTTTTAACCGAATAAACCGAAATATAGATTTTTTTTTTTTTACACAGGAGGTTATGTATGTGTGTTGAATGGAGGCCCAGCCCATCCCAACAAAAAAAAGTGTACTACAACCAAGTTAATATTGTAGATTGATCCTTTAAAAAAAAAAAAAAGAAAAAAAAAAAAAAAAAAAAAAGAAGACACGAAGGCCCATATTAAGAAGGCCCAATCAAAGCCCAAAACCGAAAAAACCGAAAACCGAACCTAAATATTTCGGTTAGTTCGGTTTCGGTTTTTTCGGTTTTCGGTTCGGTGTTTATAATATTCATATTTATTTTTCGGTTTTTTTCGGTTTTCTTTAGGCGTAGAACCGAACCGAAATAACCGATGCACACCCCTACCTAGATATGCCATAATTGCACTTTCCAAGTCATAATTACATGTCACTTTAATGTCATATCAGGTTCAAATATGTGGTCCAGATTAATCCAGATTATTTTATTCATTCTCTCTCATCATCATTACTTGATGTGACATTCTCTCTCTTCATAATTACATAGCAAGATATTTTCTCTCTCTTCTACGCCCACCGGAATTCGCCCCTACCGGTGTCCGGGCACGGGGCCCGACTCAGGAAATCCTCTCCCCGCTTCGGCTCTCGGCTGCCGGCCCCACCTTACCTCGTGATGCGTGCCCTTCAACTGGACTTGTGTGGGCTCGGATCATCGATCACTTTTCCCGGACCACAAGTGGATGAGGCATACTACCTTGGGGATCAAGAAACCTTTATTCCAGTACCCCAGATCCACCTCGTTATGCGTGCTACCCAATAATCCAACTTCTGGCCCCGAAATGCCACGTGTCTGACGTAGCACTACTACCATTGACTTTCCCTTCTATAATGGGTCCAGACACACACGTCCTCTCTCTTCCCTTCTTATTTCCTTCAAAAACAGTGGCTCCCATGACGCCCCGAAAATGCCGTATACTTACCTGTGTCCGGCATATTTTCGCTCAACTAAGTGTCCTATACCTCAGGACATAGTTGGGCGGCATCTTTTCCGACCAGACTTACATCGTATACATCTTCTGTGCCCATTTTACCTTAGCACCTTAATCCCATGACTTGTATGTACTAAGTCTATCGACCCGTATGGCCGAGTTACTTAGTCCCAAAGAGGCTTCCTAACTCTCAACGTTCTTGGGACTTTTCCCGAACTGGGCCTAGTCGTCCGCATATTTCAGGCTTATTTTCACTTCTCAGGGTCCAAAATTCGGGGTGTTACAGATCACAAGTACATAAAGTGATCCACACTAACCATAAAGGACCAAAGAAAGTAAAGGTACCTAAAACTTGATTGTCCTTGATTATAGGTATGTCTCAAAGCATCAAAAACAAGCAAATGGTATATTGACAGTGGATGCTCAAGACACATGATTAGAGACAAGAACAAATTTGCCACAATGAGGCTAAAAGATGGAGGCAAAGTGAGCTTTGGAGGAAACTAATACAAAAAATTGCTAGAATTGGTGAAGTTGGAAAGAAAGATGAAGTCCAATTAAAGGATGTCTACTATGTAGAAGGACTTTGCCATAACCTCCTCAGTGTCAGTTAACGCACAGACAAAGATAATTGGTTCATCTTTGATTTAGAGGAATGGCTCATTGTAAGCAAAAAGGATCTCCAACTCAACAAGGAAGATCTCAAAGTCAACATAAGAGCCTAGAGGGATAGGATCTATACTCTTGACATTAATACCAATAATGTTGAAAATTGTTTTCTTAGTAATTCTGATGAAAGTTGGTTATGGCATAAGAGAGTTGCTCATGTCAATATGAACCAACTGGACAAACTAATAAAAAAGGATTTAGTCACTGAGTTACCTAAACTTCCTTTAAAAAAATGATCTAGTTTGTGATTCTTGTCAAAAAGGGAAACAAATAAATTCCTCTTTTAAATCTAAGAATGAAGTCTCAACTAATAAACCACTTTAACTACTCCATATGGACCTAGTTGGCTAGCAAGAGTGAAAAGTCTTAGTGGAAACTTGTACACTTTGGTTACAGTTGATGACCATTTTAAATTTACTTGGACTATATTTCTTTCCTCAAAAGATGAAACTTTTGATGAATTTATTATTTTTGCCAATAAGGTCCAAAATGAGAAAGGTATGCCCATTATGTCTATCAGGACTAATCATGGAGGAGAATTTCACAATCAAGCATTTGGAGAATTTTGTGATGCTAATGGAATTGATCACAACTTCTTAGCTCAAGAACTCCTTAACAAAATAGTGTAGTTGAAAGGAAGAATAGAGTTTGACTAACAAGGCAAGAGCAATGCTCAAAGAGAAGGAAGTGTCTCAAGTCTTGAGCACTACATGCTACATATCAAATAAAGCCTACATTAGACCAACACTTGAAAAGACACCCTACAAGCTCTACAAAGGAAGGAAACCAAACCTTGGTCATCTATACATATTTGGATATAAATGCTTCATCCATAATAATGGTAAAGACAATCTTGGTAAATTCGATCCTAAAGCTAATGAAGGTTTATTTCTTGGGTATTCTAATAGAAGTAAGGCATATAGAGTCTTTAACAAATGTACTTATGTTGTTGAAGTATCTATTCATGTTATGTTTGTTAAAAATGAGCCTCTAGCCAAACCTAGTAAAGAAGAAACTAGAATAGTTCAAAAAGAAAGAGACCAAGTCAGTCCAAATGACTCCATACTTCCATATGATAAAATCAAAGAAAGTGTTGATCACAATCCAAATCAACCTAGAACTTGGAAATATATTAGAAATCATCCCATAGACCAATTCATATGTGATACAATTAAAGGAGTGAAGACTAGAAGCAAACTCTTAAATGAAGTTAGTTTTTCAGGCTTTATTTTTGAAGTAGAGCCTTCTAGTATTGACGAAGCCCTATCAGACAATAACTAAGTGATAGCAATGTAAGAAGAATTAAATCAATTTAAAAGAAATCAAGTTTAGGATTTGGTACACTAGCCTGAAGATCATCTAGTCATTGGCACCAAATGGGTATACAAAAACAAACTTGACAAATCCGCAATTATTGTCGGAAATAAGGCAAAATTGGTGGCCAAAGGCTATAATCAAGAAGAAGAATTTGATTATGAGGAAACATAGGCTCAAGTAGACAAATTGGAAGCCATACAAGTACTCTTAGCCTTTGTTTATATCAAAGGATTTAAAATTTTTCAAATGGACATTAAAAGTGATTTTCTTAAGTAGTTATATTATGGAAGAAGTTTATGTTGAGCAACATCATGGTTTTGAGGATGTAGCCAAACCAATCATGTTTATAGACTTAAGAAAGCATTTTATGGTCTCAAACAATCTTCAATAGCTTGGTATGAATGATTAAGTAAGTTTCTCCATGATCAAGGCTTTGTTAGAGGGAAAGTAGACACAACATTATTCATCAAACACAAGAAACATGACATCTTAATTGTTCAAATTTATGTTGATGATATTATATTCGATGCTACCAATGACTCTCTGTGTCAAGAATGTTCCAAGACTATAAGGGAGAATTTGAAATGTCTATGATAGGATAACTAAATTTCTTCCTTGGATTACAAATTAAGCAAAAAAAAAATGGAATATTAATTTAAAGAAGCTACTAAAGAAATTTGGCTTGGATCGAGCAAATGGAGCAAATACTCGAATGAATTCAACAACTTTGCTAGATGCTGATGTCAAAGCAGACTATAACATTACAAAGTATTGAGGAATGACTGGCTCCCTACTCTACCTCATTGCAAGTAAGCTTGACATTCAATTCAAAGTGGATATGTATGCAAGATATCAATATGCACCTAAAGAATCTCATTCTAAGAAAGTAAAGAGGATATTTAGATATATTGCTAACATGGTCAAACTTGGCATATGATATCCAAAAGGAGGCAAGAAATAGCTGATTGCATACTCTGATTTAGACAATGAAGGGTACAAGGCTGATAGGAAGAGCACAAGTGGTTAATGTCAATTCCTTGTTGACTCTATAGTATCATGGTTTAGTAAGAAGTAAAACATAGTGTCCTTATCATCTATTGAAGATGAATACATCGCTGCCTCAAGTTGTTGAGCACAAGTTCTATGGCTAAAACAAAAACTTCAAGATCTAGGCATTCACTTAAAGGAGATTTCAATTTATTGTGACAACATGAGCACAATAAGCCTAGCCAAGAATCTAGTTCAATAAACATCACTTCATCAGAGATCATGTCCAAAAAAAGGATGTCAAAGTAGTTTTTATCCCTACATATCTCTAAATAGCTCACATCTTCAAAAAAACCACTTGCAAATGATCAATTCTTGTATATACGAAGAGAACTAGGTATGATAAATCCCAATAAGTTGTAAGTTAATATTGTTAATTTTTATCTTTTAAATGTTTATTATACTTGTTTTGATGATTAGAATACTAATTTAAGCATTGGAGTATCTAGAAAGTTGTTTTGGAAGATTTGTAAAACATGATATGTCACATGATAGAAGAAATAGAGATAAACAGAGTAACTCATCACCATGACATCACTCGAGTCATGTCTAACAATGATGAAGTACATCACTCTAGTCACTACTCAAGTGATGAAGTGAAGAGACACTACTACAAAAATAACTCCAATAGTTAAAATGAAGAAGTGGAAATTAAAAGAGTTGGTGAGTGACATCAGAATTATCAGGAACCACTTGAGTGATCATTCAAGAATCACTTATGTGCTCCCTCGAGTGATCATCTATTCAGAAAGAGAAACCAAATAATTCATCATCCAACAAGCAAACAAATGCTGGAATGCATCGTTTATCTTAAAAGGGCTAATTCTCAAATAATTACAAGATTATTAAAGAGTGGTATCGAATTTCTAATCTTATTAAGCCTTTATGGCTATGATCACTTGAGTGATAACCCAAGATCGCTTGAGTGATGTTGGGGAATAATCTCTATTTTTATGGAAGCAGTGTCACTTTTATCAAATCATTTCAAATGCAACTCCTAGTGCTCTAATAAAAATTTCCACATTTTATTTCTCGGGATAAGGGTCTTAAATGCAATGGAAGTTTTCACTCAGGAACATTTCCAATCTAAAGTTTTTTTGGACCAAAAATGCTCAGAAAAAATTTAATATTTGAGGACCTACTAAAAAAAAGTTTGTAAATCGAGGCAAAATTGCTCCTCAAGTTTTTTCCGTGGTAAAAAATGATACAAGGCAAAATTGCTATGTCTTGTGAACTTCCGTGGCATTTTTGATCCAAAAAAAACTTTGAGTCTTACCACCTCCTCCGAGCAAAAACTTCCATGGCATTTAAGACCCTTATCCCTTTATTTCTCATACATTTCCAATCAAAACCCCTCAATTTTCACCTCAGAAATCCTCTCAAATCCTTTGCCCTAGAAACTCTGAAGCTTCGGCAAACAAACCTTTGAATTTCATGTTAGTGTGTTTTAATCATCATGGCAAGGACCAAGACTACTATTCGGCAAGAGAAAGAGTCAAATGAATCTCCACCACCTCCTCTAACCAAAAAGAAAAAGAAATCATCAACTCCAAAGCTAAAATCGCAAAAACACTCTCGACCAAAGGTTCTAGATCAAGCCTTTCCTAAATCACAACCTAAAGCTAAAAGGTATTGTGATCCAAGAACTAAAAGCAACTCAGTCATAGACCAAAGCCACCACTCCAAAGGGAAAGGAAAAATCAAAGGCTCTTCCTTGTCCATCAGGTTCGGACTCAAACTTAAACACACCTTCATCGACCGAAAAAGGTCGACAAGAATCCCGATACAATGTCAGGATCTCCAAAATTATGGCCAATATGCTTGAGGAGGCAACGAGCAATAAAATTCATACCAAGTCGAGCCAAGGACATAGAGGCCAAGAGGGACAATCTTTGGTACCTACTCAACCCAAAGCTTCTCATGAAGTAAAGGGAAGAGGAGAAAATGAAGAACAAGAAAAAGAAGAAGACATCACAGTGGCACCTACTATCTTCCTAACAACTGTGTAAGTAGACTCCAAGAAGTTCACCAAACACTTTGCCAGAAGAAAACTTTGTAAGATGTTTTATGTGAACTTAAGTACTCTGTTTGAAGCAACTAAATTGGATTTATCTGAGTATCTTGGACACTACATGCCTTGGCTCTCTATACGCCTTCCTTATTGTCCACAGGTAGTTAGGCATTTTTAATGCAATCTAGAACCAGTTAGGGATTGCTCAGATGGTGGCTCCATCGTGGAAGAAGAGCTTGAGACAATTGTTAGAGGTGAAAAATTCCTAATCTTAGCCTCAAGGATCAATAAGTGGCTTGGAATTAAGAAGCCACTAAAGGATGCTCCAGCAAAGCTCAACCCCAATAAGATATTTAGCATTCTGAGGCTTGGTGAACGAGTAGGCCCATTAACCTTCAACCCGAGTGATATGTATGATATACACAGGATGCTTTACGGTACATTTACTTGAGGGCCATCATGAACAAGTCCAACAACTACACGCACTTCATTAACAGAGATTATGGTATTATCCCCTCCTTGCTGAGCAAAGAAGAAAGGAACTTGGGGGCCTTGATCTTCTTTGAGATTAAAAGGTATAGGCATTCAAGCACCAAGACTATACCTATGCCCTATCCTCAACTGATCTCAATTATCCTCAGAGCCAACAAGATCTAGTACTTAGAGCCGAAGGAGCTCATATAGAGACTACTACCATTTGGAAGAAATCAGATGGGGAAGCTTGGTATTGATCTTCAACTGAGGCATCTGTTAGTCACCACTCCCAAGAAGAGGAAGGCACCAGACTCTAAGGCTACAAAAATGGATGATACTCCCTCCTCAGCTCCGGCCACATCTAATGCACCTTCCTTCCTCATTTTTTACTATGCAAATGTATCTGAAGGAAGTGCTTCAAAGATTCCATGTGGATCTGGCGAACACGAATGCTGAGTTTGTATCTCATATCAATTAGAAGATGGGTCAGATGTACACTATCATGAATGAGCATCACAAAGCAGTGCTAGCACATTAGGAGGTTCAAACCAATATGATGTTTGAGATTGCCAATCTTTGTTGTTCTCCATGAAAAGATTGATACTCTGGTACCTAGAACCTTCACTCATATTTGACTCACTCTAGTGTTTGTTGCCCCCTCATCTGCCATTAAGCCCTACTAAGCAATATTCTATTTTCTATGGTTGATCCTACTTTTTCCACTCCACATTACTATGGATAAGTCTATTCCACCCCAACAAGCTACTAGTCCTTTCTATTTAGATCCTATACCCTCTGGCTCCCTTCCTCATAATGAGCCTATTCTTTTAACCCAATTTTCCTCAATCTCATCACTTTGATAATTCTGATACTCAAGATGCTGAGAAGATTGAGAAGAGATTGAAGTTTCTAAGCCCTCTACAGCACCTTTTGAGCCCTCACAAGAGCCTATTTGGCAACATTTCAAATCCTAGGTTTTGGAAATAAAACCTTGGTTTTGACAAAAATTTGTCAAAAACTCCAAAAAATGTCCAAAAGCTATTATGCATTCAAACCATGGTTTTGACTACAAAACCTAGGTTTGCGAAAAGCTATTTTTTTTTCCATATTTTTCTCCCTTCTATGCCATTATTAGTATTTTTTTCAATACTAGTCAGTATTCTTAAATATCTTTTTAGTACCTATCAAGTATCTTAAAATATTTTTCAAAATCTTAAAATAAATTTTTAGACCATGAGAAGTATTTTTTTTTTTTTTACTACCCATCAATACCGAAATATTTTTGGAAGATAAGTCATTAACTTGAAATATTTTTTCAATATCCTAAATTAAAATTTTAAGATCATGAAGTATTTTAATTTTGTACACAAATTTATGTAATTATTTGTATTTATTATGAAATTAAATGTTAAAAATATTTAAAATACAATCTTATCCTTTATATGTAATTATACTAAAAACTAATGTCCTTTTTGGTACATTTGACTTTGAAAAAGCTAGTCCGATAATATTATCCAAACACTATAATTTTTTTTATAATCATTTTTTTCAATAATCTATTCTACAAAAAGCTATTTTGAAAAAGTCATTTTACCTCGTAAATCCCAAAACCTATTCTCCAAAAGCTAAATCCAAACGAACTTTTACGCACTTGCTTAACATGTATAGGCTCTATTAAAGGACTTGATCATGAACTTATGTAATTGTTGTTTACTGAAATATGTAATATAAATAAATTATCATCGATTTAATATCATTTTGGTCGTTTCATTAAAAAATAAAAAAAATGATATATAAAAAAAACCTTTCAAACTTCAAAATCCTAAATTGGTCTTGTTGCCTACAAGATTATAGATATTAACTACAAGAGTATAGCAATTAATAATTCATTTTAATAGGAAATCACTTATTTAAAATTTTGGAGTTCAAGTAGTAAATTTTTTTTTTAAAACGTACTTATGTCTTTTTGAGAAAACTGAATTATTTTTTTTTTTTTTAAAAAAAAGGTTTCATAAATTCCGAAGGAAGGCAAACAGGGAGGGAACGATATGTATAAAAGAGTGCTGAATTCCATGCAGCAATAATGGCTTTCGTAATCAAATCCACAAAATTCCTCTAAAATCTCATGATGATGGAATGAAGCACCAGATATTTGATGGGTCCTATTTTGTCTTCAGTGTCGGCCCTTCTCTCTCTTTAGTCTTCTATACAGCTCAAGTGTGTTTTATTATTGCGAAAATTTTATTAAAGGGTCATAGGACTAAATTTATTTCAGTCAAAGACTAAAATATTTTTAAACTTTACTGTATGGCCAAGGACTATAATGGAAATAAGTTTTGTTGGTAAAAAGACAATAATTCCCATTTCTTTATTTTTTTTATAAAAGGTTTATCATCATTGGAGCTCTAGCTAGCCAACCCGAAACAGCCACCGTTAGCTGACTATCGAAGCTTCGATATGAACTAGCAAGAGCTCTGACCACCGAAAAGTAATGTATTATTCATATAAGGATTCCAATTGTTCATGACAAGTAGCACCTTTGTTCATAAAATCATGAACAAGTGAAATCCTCCTATAGACAACACATTACTTTCTGGGTTATGGCTAGTCGATGGGGGCCACTCCTACATGGCTGGGTCAGGTGACTGTCGCGGAGCTCCAACAACGATTTTTTACCAAAAAAAAAAAGTGGTATTATTGTCCTTTTACCTATAAAACTTGTTTTCATTTTGGATTATAGTGCTGCCAAGGGCAGATCTTCATTGTGACAATGCCCCCATCCCCCAAAAAAAATATGTCTCAAATATCTAATCTAAATTAGAGTTTTTATATATATATATATTTGGCCCAAAAATGTATACATTTGGCCCCCTAAATTTTTGTTAAAAAAATTAGTTAATGAGTATATATTTGGCCCCCCAAATATTTATCTCAAAATCCGCCACTGAGTCCTACTATAAAATTTGAATGTTTTAATCTTTAATTGAAATAAATTTGGTCTTTGTGGTTATTTAATGAAATTCTGCCTTTATTATAGCCAAGAGGATATGGCCAATCAATTGGTAAACCACATTTCTCTTTGATGAGAGGTTATATATTTAGGGGGTTAGGGTTTAAGATTTTGCCCTCGTTGTGGGTAATGTGATGAGTGCGTGAGTGGTAGGGAAGGGCTATATTAAAGGTAAATTATCTTTAAAAAAGTTGGTTTCATTAATTTTTTTGGAAAAAAAATAAAAATATGCAAAAGAAATAGGAGAAAAAACAAGCTTTAGAAAAGAAAGAAAGAATGTTCTCTCATTCATGTTCTTGAAAGGTGAGACTTTGCTATCTTTACCAACTTTCCCTCCGTTCATGCCACAATTATATGGATTCCTGCATAATTGTTCTATATCCATGTTCAATCTTTTCAGTTTTAGTAGTTTATTAATTCATCAATATTCAAGACACTAATTGCCCGTTTGGCTCATGGAGTTGGAGGTAATGTAATGTAAAGATGATTACATTAATTTGTTTGGTTTGTCATTAAAGAAAGATGATATATACGCAAAAAAAAAAAAAAAAAAAGTTTGGTTGAATTATATTGAACATGAGATCATATATGTGAATAATATAGAAAGTGACAAAATTATCCATATCTACATATATATAACGTTGCACGTTCAATTGATGGTAATTTTCTTAATTTGTGTATTTTACACGTTAGGTTCATAATAATTTTTTAATATTTAATGGTAAAAATATTATGTAAGGTATAGAGTGAGTTCATAGTAAATTTTTAACATTTAACTAGGAGAATATTATTTAATGGGATATTTTAATATTTTAGTGGTGGAATATAATTTTTTTACTTTTATAGAGAGTGAATATTCGTTTATTTTTATATAATTAAATAATTTAAAAAAAACATTTAATGGTGGTAATTATTTAATATTTAACAAAGCATTTATGAGTGAAAATTTTGTCAAATTTAAAAAGTAATAGTGTCTTTTTTAACTTGATTACATGATATATGAATCATCATTCATTAGTTCTAGCAATTTAATCCCGATTATATCAAATGATGTAATCAAGATTGCAAAATAAAATCCTCTTTATTATACAAAAGCTCAACCAAAAGTTGTAATCAGTCTTTTTCATTAGGATGACATATAATCCTCTCTCATTGAATCAAACCAAATGGGCTATAAATATTGTTTCCAATAACGGGGTTATAGAAGTCTACCGCAATCCTTGTGAGTTCCTGAAACCAAACTTAAATTTTTCTTGATACATATTCAAAAGTGTCTACTATAGTCAGGTAGGTCGCAATTTTTTTTCCCCCACATAAAATCCCACCGAGGTAGGCCCAATAGGCTTGGTTAAAACAGTATTGGTCCAATGGCTCATGTGTTGGCCCAAAAATCCAATAGCCCAATTGACTTGAACCTCAGAAAATAAGTACAAAAATAAAAATGAAGTTTAAAAATTGCATTGAGGGAGTACTAACTAGATGCGGGAAATGGGTTGATCTTGTCGGGCCGGCTCATTTAAACCCTAGCCCTTTAAGAGCCAATTTAAAAATTAGATGAGTTAAATAAAATTGATCCTGTGAGGTTGGCGATCTTGTGGGGCCTTGGACTTAAAAAGTCTAGCTCGAGGCTTGGGTTAGCTCGTTAGGCCCTTTTAAATTTTTTTTTTTAAAAAAAAAATTACCTATGCTACCTAGACTTAAGAGTTGAAAAGTGAGAACCCTAAAAATTTCAATCTCGATCTCTCTTTCCTTTTTTTTTTTCATTAAAAATCTCACTCAATACTACTCAAAGTGAATCACAATCAAATATTGTTGAAATTGATGATAGTGACGAAGAATATGACAATGATAGGTCATTGTACTAATGTTACTTAGGTATGCTTCTTATATTTTAGGCTAAAGTATACTTTTAGTCCTTTAAGTTTTATATAGAGTATACTTTTGGTCCCTTAATTTTATAAAGTATACTTTTGATCCTAAAATTCTAACATCATTAATATTGCTAATGGAAAACGTTGATGTTGCGGACTTAAGTGATGACTAATAACATTTAATTATACAAATTTTATATATTCTTCAATTTACCATATTTTACATTTAAGTTTGATAGCATTTAATTACACAAGTCATTACTTAAGTTTACACTATTATCACTTGAGTTTGCATTTTCCGTTGGCAAAATTAATGATGTTAGAAATATAGGACTAAAAGTATACTTTATAAAGTTAAAGGATTAAAAGTATACTTTATGTAAACTTAAATGACTAAAAGTATACTTTAGCCTATATTTTATGTGAGTTATTTGTGGATAATAGTTTGCTTTTGATTACGAATTAATGAGTGTATGTTATTTGTTAGATGATTCATATTGTTTATATATTAATGTTGACAACATTTATTTAATAAATTGGAATTTTAATTTTTGTAATTTACTGATTATATTTCTTTGTAAAAAAAAAAGGAGGAAAAATAGTTAAAATTTGAAATAGTAACTTCCGGGCCTTGTAGGGGCTAGCCTTAGCCCTAGTGCTCTTAGCAGGGTTTTGGAAAAATAGATGTTTTTCTTTACCTTGAGCCATGTAGACTGGATCTCGTTAGGCCCGAGCCCTTTAAAATTAAAGCCGGCCCTGATTACTAGCTCTAATACTAACCCTATTCCTGTCCTCACCCACTCCTTCAAATTTTGTTTTTATTGTCTTCTATTTTCTATATAATTTCTGTCATTTTTAATTAATAAAATAAATAAGTGTGCAGTAAAATTTAGTATTTCAGTAATTTTTCTGTAAAATATTAAACTGAAATCATTGAATTTATTCTCACCATTCTGATTAGAAATAAAATATGGTAAAAGGAGATTGTGCCAATTGTATGACCTTCAAGATTTATTAGGAAAAAATTTGAATATGTGCTATATATATATATATAGAGAGAGAGAGAGAGAGAAGTATACTATTTATAAGTATAATGGCACCCAATAAAAAAATCAAACAAACAAATTCTACAAATATATAACCCGCAAACTAATAAAATAAATATTTAAAAAACTTATAATAGGAACAAAAAAAATACACAACCCAAAACATAACAAGTTATATGTTCATCAAATCATATTATTATCCATAAGCTATTAAGTTCCTTCAAAAATCATATGATGATTGTTGATAATTTTGTGCAATAAATAAGATCATAATATATATATATATAATATAATATATTTTTTTTTTTTTTTTTTAAAAAAAAAACACTAACAAGTAATGAAAGCCTGATCCCTTCACTGGAAACCAAAGGTCTTTATAAATCAACATACACCATTGGGCTTAGAACACATTGACACCCAAGTTATAATAGAACATTTCACAAGCCCAAAATACACAGTTCACAACTCAATATTAATTTCTGAAATACCTTTTCATTCATTCATCAAGTTTTCACCCCTCGTCTCTATTATCCACAAAAAAAAAAAAAAAAAAAAGTTTTCACCCTCCGTCCTTTCTGAACTACTTCATTCATCAAGTTTTCATTAATCGTCTTTGGGCTCAATTGATAAAAAGGTCAAACATTCTCATAAAGGGAGGGGGTTCAATCCTAGAGTTGGTCAAAGCGTTGGGAGAGGTATCCTAACTCTTAGGTGCCTATGTTAATGCCTTGCGAAGGTAATAGACGGTTTGTCTTGCCCAACATAAGTGATGAATCTAGGAGGAAGGGATTTTTAGCCCCGCCAATTGAATTGTGGGTGAACCCAACCCCTTTCCTAAAATTTTTATATTAAAAAAAAAATACAGTTTTCAAAAGCAAGATCCATTTTCCTTTCCTATCATTTGGAAATATAGGGGAGCTTATTTCCTCTAGGACCGCCCGAGATAAGATCTAAACGGTCTAGATTTATTTATTTTTTACTTTTTTTTTTTAATATTTTAATAAGTAGAATATCTAAAATATAAATAATTCTCAACTAATTTTTTTTTCAAAAAATAATTTTTTATTTAAAAATCGTTAGAAAAAAAATTAAATCTTGATCGTCTAAATCTTATCTAGACAATCCATAATGGACGAGTTCCCCTCTATCTTTTGATAGGGAGAGAAACATTTATGATATAGGTAACATGTGACCCATCATTTTTTGAAAAAGGTAAATCGTACTTTTATCCACTACTGCAGTTTATCCAAAGTCATAAATGTGGACCTGCTAGCATAATATTTTTGTACTAAGATAGTAGATGGGGTCGTACTTGTCCAGCTGACTCTTGAAACTCTTATATTGGATAGGAAGCTTTTGACAGCTACCTATATCACACGGATTAGAATAAATATTTAAAACATACTTCTATTTGTTGTACCAAGGTTGCTTCATGTTTCTCGTAGAACGTCTTCTTTTAATATTTTGATATATATGTGTGTGTATTGCTGTGGAGCGAAGCTTTGTACCTATACTCAGAGACGGAGGCACACTAGTGCCTATGTGAGCAAGTGCAGATATAAAAAATTAAAAATATATATATATTGTGAGGGACTTTTAATACAATTTATCTGATTGGGATAGTTGGTTAAAACTATCCACAATTACCAATAAGGTCGCGGGTTTGAAACGTCCTCATCCCTTGTGTGTGTGTGTTTTTTTTTTCAATCTCCACATCCTATCTCCCAAATCTCTCACCCACTCCAAATCATCCGTCCCCCAAACCCCAAATCTAATCGATCCGTCCTCGCGCTCTCGGCTCCAAACTTTCCCTCCGTCGTCGGACAGCACTCCCAAATCTGTACCAGAGGAAGCTCTGGCACTAGGTCACTCAGGCGCTCGAAGGGTTCGTCAAATTTCTATTTTCCAGGTCTGTTCCCAATGTTGTTACTTGTTTCTATACTCCGACGCAATTTCTGAGCAAGTCTTTCGTGTTTTTTGAATTGCTAAGTTGCTGTATATGCTGAGTTCCGAAATGATTGGGTTGAACACTTGAAGCGTTAAAATTCAACGAGGAAACTTTTCATATACTGCGGCTGGGAGGTGTGTGTAAATTTAAATTTCTTGCATTTGCATATGTGAAGAAGATCAATCTGATTCTCAGAAAATGCAGGAGCCTATCAACGAAGCTAGCAAGATCTTCTTCATACAGCAGCCTGAGGTCGAAATCTACGAAAGAAGAAGCAAAAGCAAAATTAGAAGAAGAAGAAGGACAATATCAACGAAGCTAGCAAGATCTTCTTCATACAGCAGCCTGAGGTCTTTTTTTATTTATTTATTTGTTAATTTCTTGCAATATTTGGGCTTGTGAGGCACTTATAAATAATTTGGCTTCTTAGTTTTAATAGCAAAATGATTAAGGCATTTTTTAAACATGAGACCATCCCGCTGTCCATGATTTTTCACTGTATGCCACGCATTTGAGGACTATTGTTAGAGGCTTAAATAATTAACTTGATCTCTTACATTCTTAAGTGATATAGATGTCCTTAATTCATGTAATTTAACTATCCTTTGTGGATGAGTAGGCGATTTGGTATTTGGGAGAAAGTTAGAGACAAGTTCAAAGAACTTTCAAAGCTTTTCACCGTTTCTCCTTGGCTCTTCAAATAAACCTTTGTCTGAGTGGGAGAGTTACCCAACATATTACTACCAAGTAAGGAGCTCTTTACTTCCTAAATTTTGTATTATACCGTAGATGTTGATCGAGCAAATGACCCATTGACTTTTATTCAACATAAAAACATGTAATTATTGGTTTTATAAAACAATATGTTGTTGTATAGGTTTTGACTATAGTGAGGACTTAAATGTGTTATATTAAATAATCCACTTCTAAAATCTATGCCTGATGGTTTTATCAGAGTGATGCTACTAAATTACTTCAATAGTATTCATAATGGAAATAATATGGCCTTTTATTTGAAAAGGGAATTTTATTTGTAGAATCCTCCGTATCAAGTTAGAGACCCGATTTTTGTGATTTGGTTAAACCGGCAATGATAGTTTCTTTAATTCGTAAATTGGGGGTGCTATGTTAGTTCACTTATCCATAGTTTATTGATTACAATATCGTCTTTCCATCCTTTGGATGTTAATTTATCTTGTTTTGGATTACTTGCTGATTACTTATTAGTTTATCCATAGTTTATTATTTTTCTATGTTAAGTTGAAGTTTTCTTTTCTTTTATTATTTATACTATTTTATTTTTTTTAATGCATTTAAAACTTTCATTAAAAAAATTTCGTGGGTGCCGCCCCAAATCCCACCATTAATTGTGCACCAATAAACCTAAAATCCTGGCTCGTCACTACCTATACCGTATTGAACTATCAAGCTATTGTAGAATTTTCAAAATCCAACCTATACATAGGACACTCAACTGAAATTTCTAAAATAGCTTAGTATTTTTATTATAAGAAATATTTTATATAGACACGAAATAGAAAAGTTATATCATATATGCATGCTCAAGATTATTATTTTAATCATGATGTTGTGAATGTTATTATAATTATTATATTAGGTATTTATTTATAGTTTAAGGTTCAAGGAATGTGATTTTTTTTTTTTTCATTTTTTGTGTCAGTCAACACAACATTTTTTGGGCGCATGGATTGTAACCTTGTAAGAGATTGAAAGTAAGAAAGTTTAGCAATTTATAAGTTACAAGGTTGAGATTGAACCTTAGGATTGTAGTGGTTGCAGTGGCCTGTTGTGAAACTTGCAAGATAATAAGACTTTTAAGTGTGATATGAAAAAGTCGACATAGGCCAAGTTGTTAGATTGAACTAATATAAATGTTTAATTTGTGCATTATTCTTCTCTTCTTATACTACCTCCGGTTCTAATTATAAAATCTAGTTGACTCTTTTGCAGTAGAGATTAAGGAAACAGTTACTTAATCATTTCATATGTTGTGTATCCTTAAATTATATATTAGTTTATTAATTAAATTAATTACTTCAAGAAAAAAATAAAAATACTCTAAAGTAATTTAATTAGCTTCCTTAATCTTTTCAAAAAAGTCAACTAAGTCTTATAATTGGACCAGACTGAAAGTATCTTTTAAGTTTCACATTTCATCTTGCTTGCTCAGTTATTGAGTTCGGTAAAAAAGCACTTTTTTCTTCACTATAATCTTACTGCACCCGCATTCCATGCTCATCAGCTGTTGAGAAAAGAATTTCTCATATCCCAAAACGACGTAGTTTCGTTTAATGAAGGGATCTGAGCCGTTAATATAAAAAGTAATCATGGCCGTCTAATTTTTTTGCTTGAGACTTTGCCGTGACATCCATGAAGAGGAAAGAGAGGCAGAGAGTGGACTCTCAAACGAGAGTGCTCGACCGTGAGTCGACGGCCAGTTTGTAAGTACGGGGTTAGCGAATAGACTATGAAATTTCCTGCTGTCAATTTGGGTTAAATCAAATTAGTTTTCTCGAATAGTTATTGAATATCCTATATTTTAATTATCACCAGTGCTTACTAATTATAATATTGACATCATGTTTAAGACCTTATTTACATTGTTGTTCTTCATTGTTGTCCAAGCACTTGGTTTGGATATCAAGATTTGTATGTGCCCTGTGATTTGCCTTGTGATGGAGTTTTTGTTTTTGTTTTTTTGGGTTAACAGTTAGTTTGGATTGAGGAGAGCGGAGGGGAGGGAAAAATTTTAAATGAGAGGAAAATTTTGTGGGCCCCACTACACTAAATTTTGATCTCATTTTCTCCTCCCCTCATTTTTTTTTCTCTCCCCTCCCCTTCCCTCAATCCAAACTAACCCTAAGTCTTTTATATATAGTACTTAATAGCAAAGTCTGTGCCTTCAATCCTGGTTTACATTAGGGATACTAATAATGGTCGCTAAAAGCCTCACTTTCACTATTACAAATTTGTCTATATTTTATGGTTATTTTTACCTATATTCAATGATTTTCAACCGTTAAATATCTGAGTGCTAAATATTTATATATAATGGTTTTTAACTGTTAAATATTGGCCACTATATTTTACGATTCTTTTTTACATATAACAATTATGTATGGCACTATATATATTTAATGGTTATAAGATAATAACTGTTAAATATAGCTATCTATATTTAATGGTTGTATAATAATAACCGTGACATATTTTTTGTAATACCTAACGGCTAAAATGATGAACAAGTAAAGTATTTTTCACTAAAGGAAATGGTTTATTTAACAGTTATATTGAAAGATCGTTGTATATGTATAATATTTGATGATTATTGGCAAATAACCATTAAGTATGAGTGACAAATTTTTTTAAGCAAATTAGGGAGCTCACTTTCGATGAGCCCCTTACAAAATAACATATAGAAACAACATATATATATGACACACAAACAGTTCAATTTTGGCTAGATGTACTTGTCATCATTGTGTTGCTTTAACCATGATATGAATTGTTTATTATGTTCTTTAGCATACCAATTTTGTACTTTGTTGGGGGTTTCCCTTCTAAGCTCTTCTATATGAATACCTACATACTCGTCAATCTCTTTAGAGTTGTGAAGTACATATAGGTGTGTTTCCTCCCACTATTGGTTTAAGATAGTCATAACTTTATGTTCCATTAACCCTTGCCCAGATGTACTTCCTTCATTCCAAGACATTAGAAGGCTAATAGCACTTGTATCTTGTTACACACCTACTGACCTCGCCCTCTCGGGTGGCGGGTAGTGTGACCTTTTACTTTATTAGATTATTAATTAATTACCCAGGTTAATTTTATGTCATTTATTAGAGTATTAGCAGCAAAGCATGCACTAGTTTGGACAAATAAATATTGATAAGAAAAAAGGTAAATTTCCCTAAAGAGATTAATATACAGTTATCCCGCATCATAGCACCAAAATAATTATAACAAAAATACAGTCATTCGGGAGAAATCCAAAATAAATATCCAAAAGAAACACCAACAACTTCCACGACATAACCCAGCTCTAAGGTCTTACCTCTATCTCCCAACTCTGACCTAGATGTACCGCTTGAGGGCTTAAAAGGGGTTAGGATTAAAAATTGAATCCAAGAGTAACCATTAATCTCATATAAAATATATATACAATAATTGTACGAAAAACCACGAATAAAATACAAACCACATAGCATTCAGTATCAAGGCACACAACCAAATCCGGAACTCACAGTCCTAATAGCATACAATATAGATTGTAGCAGTCCTAATAGCACATAACATAGACTGCCAGACACAGCACACAACAAAACCCTTGATGCACACGACATGTTCTGAGGTTCCATAGCACTTGGAAATAAATGATAACAAAATGTATGCAATATACATGGTAAAACATACATACACAGGTCACATAGAGTATATGAGGATTAAGGTTACTACCTGATAGTTGACCACAAATATAAATAAATTTTTCGAGCGTATAATGTCACAAATAGCCCCTAAAATAACAAAATATAAATATAATTAAATTCCTCCTCGATAAATATTTTCTTTGCTTATTTAAAATAAGCCCATTTTAAGTGTCCATATTCATTAAATTCCTTTTTCTATTAAGAAACTATTATGGCTTAAATTCCTTTTATTTTCATGCTTGAATAGAAATTTTCAGAAATAAATGCCCAACTTTGGAAATTCATAACTAATTCTAGGAAAATACTTTTGGGTGTTTCAAAATCCAAAATGACCCTTAATATGTCTATTATCAACAAAAAATACTCATTTGGGCCAAGTCCAGTTGAAAATCCAATCACATCCCAAAACAACACCTCTAGTCCAAAAGATTTCCCAGTTTCTGGGTGAGTTTTGAAAAATTTATTTCTCCCAATCCAGAACTCCAAAAGTTACAAATTATATACTAAACTAATCCTTTAGATGTCTATTTTTGGCCTGTAAAATTTCATGATTTTCTAAATTCGTTTACTAAGTCAAAAATCACGTTGAACTCAATTGACTCCACAGGATTTTTGCAAAACAGCTAACCCATGTTTTCCATGCTTCTATCTATATTTCCAAAATTGTGATCTAAATTCATATTTATACAAAATCTCATTCTAAACACTTTAAAACCATTAAAAAAAAACCAAAATCCATTGAGATCCCTATGAATAATCAGCTGGACGAAAATCATCGTTTAACCACAACAACCAAACTTCCATTTTAATAACATAATCTTACTACCACATGCTTGATCTACCATTTCAAGCCATGAATCTTAACTTTAACTGTGTGTTTATATTTTACTTTAACCAAATCGGACCCACCATGTAGCATAAATGCTCATGGATCAACCATTTCCAAAGCTAACACCTTAGAAGTTATTATAAGGAAGTTCAAGTAACTTACTTGCCTTAGGATCTTCAACAACTTTGAGCTCTTGAGTTTTGTCTTTCCTTTTTTCACCTTTCGACCTTCCCTCCAAAAATATACCAAGAGAGATTTTTCTTTAGGTTCTAACCCTTATTAGAAAGAGTAGAAGAAAATAGATTGAGATCCCAAGTCCTTACATTACTCTTGAACTCCTTGGATTTCCTTTGCTTGAGCTCTCTTGTGTGGAATTTCTTGTTCTCCCTCTTTCCTTTCTCCAAACCGTGCCAAAAGCCCAAATAGAAAAGGAATGAGTTTTTTTAAAGTGTTCAACTAATCCTACTTGCCCTCCAAGCTACTCTCTGTTTCTTGATTTTTTTTCTAGCTCCAAATCATATCATATGTCTTATTAATTAATATTTTTTTCTTCTTTATCTTTCTTCCTTCTTCAAAAATGTGGGGATGGGGAGGATTTTGGGAGATTTTTGTACTTTACAAATCCAATCCAATGTCCTTTTGCATTTATGAAGAGGATGATGTAAGCCATATGATGTCTCTAAGCATGATGTCATTGATTCAATCTTCAAAGTTGGGCTTTTTGATGGCTCATTTTCCATGAGCACATTTTTGGTCTCCTTCTTCCTCTCCTTATGCGAATTAAGCCTTCTTCTTGGACTTCAAAAATTGTCTTTCCTACTTAGCCCAATAGCCCTAAGTTCTTGGCTAATTACATGACACTTTCTTGGGCATTTTTAGAATTTTATTCTTTTTCTCCTATTTCTTCCCTTTATGCGAAATGTCCAAGGGTAAAAAGGGGAAATGAAATGTGTTTTGACTTCCATTGTCATATGTTCTTTAAAGTTGTCCCCGACCATATTCATTTAATTACACATAAACAAACAATTCATCATCCTCCTCTTATTTTAATTATTTCATGCAAATAAATGAATATCATTAACAAATAACTTGATGAAAAGTTTATGTATTCCATTAATTTCTTATTAATTCATTCATCACATTAATTCACATGAAAAATGGGGATATTATACATCTTTCAAGTAATTGTTACAAAACTCAGCCGCCTCTTTACAAATGTACTATTCAACAATGCAACCCTCTGGCCAGCTCCAGTTTTTCACATACTCTTTCAGGTCCTTATCTTGTGCTCAACTGGGTATATCCATCTCATTTAGACTGGGCAACACAATTGTACCTCTTTAATCAAGTGAAAAGTTAAGCACACCATTATGTCAAAAAAAGCTAGAGGGAAAAGCATCTCTAGCTCACACAACATAGTTACGATTTGGGTTTGTAACCTCGGCAATTTCTTGGGGTCAATCACCTTATTGCATAATGACTTGAATAAGAAACAGGGCTTTGTAGTCGTAGCTCGCACCTTATTATATCAAGTAAAATATCTCTATTGCTACTGGAATAAAGTTTTCCATTAACACATGGCAATCGTGTGATTTAAGACCCTTCAGCTTCAAGTCCTTCATTGACATAAGGTTGCTAATGTTTGATGAGTAACACTCTAGCACTTTTATTGAAGCGAGAAACTCATAAAAACTTCCTTTTTCTCTTTTAGATAGTGTGGAAGCTGTTAGGCTGACGAATGTACGAGATATCCTCTCCTTCGGTGCCAATTCCTCTCTTATTCTCATCTCAATCATGTCTAGTATTGCATTTATGACATCCTTCGTCTTCCTAGGAATATGGAGTAACATTTCAAAAAGACTCTAAAACACATTTTTCTCAACGTTCATGACATCAAGAAAATGTCTAACATTAAGAGAACTCCAATATGGCATATTAAAGAAAATAGACCTTTTCTTCCAGCCACTTATCTCAACATATTTTCCAAATGACTTCCCAAATTTACAATCCATGTGTTTTGTTTTTTCAAGAACCTCCTCACTAGTCAAAGATTCTAGTGCCATCCTTTCATCTAATTCCTCATTGAAGTATTTTCTTATAAGGCGATATGGATGACCCTTTTGCAACTATCTGCAATGTCCCATATAGTAATTCTTCATACCATGCTTTAACTTGATGGATTGTGTTCCCTCTTCACAAATCGGGCATCTAAGTTGGCCTTTAATGTTGTACCCTGACAAATTACTGTACGGAGGAAAGTCATTGATCGTGCCAAACAAAATGACCTTCATATTGAATGTTTATTTCTGGTGAGCACCATATATATACAGCCTCCCCTTTGTCCCACAACTTGAAGTCTTCAATTAGTGGTGTAAGGTATACATTTATGTCATTACTTGTTGCCTTAGCCCTAAGATTAGAATTGACAACATCATATATACTTCCATTTGATCGAGAGTCATAGAGGGAGGTTATAAAGAAACAACATAACTGGCCATGTACTGAGGGTATTGCTCTACATCCCAAATGGGTCCATCCCATCAATAGCCAATGCTAGGAGAAGGTTTCTTGGTTCTTCAACAAATTTGGGATATTCAAAGTCAAAACTACTCCATTCTGCAAAGTCTATAAGATGTTGAAGCATGCCATCTTAAATCCTTTCATCCGCATGCCACCTTAAATTTTTTGCATTAATTGTGTTGCTATACAAGCATCTAAATCTAGGTATAATTAGAAAATACCATAACGCCTTCTTTGGACTATTCCCATTCGCTTGGTAGTGTTAGGCAAAACATAGAGGATACTCAGTTAACAATTCATATTCTTTTCCAAACAAAATACAATCGTTAGGGCAGACATGTTTTTTTTCATAACTCAAGCTAGTGGTGCACATCACTTGTTTTGCATCATAAGTCTTGGTTGGCATATCATTTCTTGGTGGTAGCATTCTTCTCAAAAGCACAAACAATTATGTGAAGCCTGAATAACTCAACCCATATTTTGCTTCCTAGTTGTACAAGTTCAACATTGCAAATAATAATGTGAACTTAATAAATTCTCATACAAAGACTTCTTTGCATTGCTCTTCATCCTCTCAAACTTTTCTAGGCATTCATTGAATTATGCTTCAATTGCATCGGCCATATCTTGAAGACGATCGGCCTCAAATGTACTTGTGTCGATGTTAGGTGATTCATACCTTTTCAGATTCAACCGGCTAGCACTACTGCGCACATCCTTCTCCCCATGTTTTGCCCAATAGGTATAAGTCTAATCAATTCCATACATCACTAAGTGCAACTTACAATTATCTAAATCAACACGCTTCAATTGTTTGTATATCTATACTACAAATATTCATGCATATTTTCTGAATTCTATTAAAAATGTTTTTTAAACTCAATTCTATATCATGAATGTTTGAGTTTTAGCATGCTTAAGTTTTTTAATGTAAAACAAACATAGCATTCATGAACAACTCTGTCCATTTACTCCTTTAATCATGGTCATGATACGTTTATTTTCAAAGTTTTAGAATTTGTTCCAAAAGCTTATCTTACTACATAATCATGGACAATTTCTTTCCTACTGTATAAATCTTGCTTTTACAGAGGTAAGAGACTTATCTTGCTGTTCACTTTACCTTCCTAATTGTGTTGGCACAATTTGACACCCATCTTTAGTAAATAAATGCAGTATCGAAGAAACCAATTAAATTGTCTGCAGGAATTTGAGTAGCTATATATTATAAGGGCTATACATTGCTATTATTTTCCGATCATCTCTTTTGACCTCATCATTCCACTCCATTCTTTTGCCAGAAAATTACTTGTTGATTACTTTGTTCTTAATTCATGCCTTTAATAATAGTAAAAGTGCCGGTTATGTTTATATATTTGATCATGTAACAAGGGTTGTGGAGACAAAACTCAAATCACCATCTCCTTTTTTCATTGATAACTGAAGAGAAATTTGTTATATCCCCTGTTTGTGGGTGTATACACAATATCAATTTAGGAAGAAAATTAAAAGAGTGCACAGCTTTACAATTTTAGAAAGGTAGTTTCACATTTATATCTAAGTAGAAAGATTGCACAGGGTTTGAGAAATCTTATTCTCATGTAGACGATTGACATTCTAATCAATAACAGGAAGGATCCGACAAATTGTTGAACAACTTGACAAATAAACATTACAAAATGTATGAAAACTGTCCAACGAAGAATGGAGATGATATTTGTAACATCCTAAATTTTTATTTTTGAACTATAATATTATAGGATAAATTAATTTATGATAATTGATTTATCAGGTATTCAATATGAGTAACTTTTCTAAAGTTAGAATTTAAATTATATTTTAATAATATAGTAATATATTATATACTAAAATATATTAAATATATATAGAGTAGAGACGGGACATAAAGAAAAGGTGACGGAAGGAAGGAAGTGAGGAAAAGAAGAAAGAAAGGAAACAAAAGGACAAAAGAAGGAAAAAGAGAAAGAAAGGAAGGAAAGAAGCTGTGAGAAAAGAAAGGGAGAGAAAAGAAAAAGAAGAGAAGAGAAAAAAGGGGGTGGGGTTCACCCCTTTTGAAAATTGAGGGAGGGGGTGCCGACTATTTGACATTGAGGGTAGCGGTACCACAATTTGTGGGGGTGTCGTTGCTACCCATTGAAAAAGGGTGGGGGATTTTTCCTATAAATACCCTCACTGCAATCACTACAAAAAAACGGACTTTCAGTGGCGACATTAAATGTCGCTGCTGAAAGTCATACTAATGCGCGACACTTATATGTCGCCTCCAAAGTGTGTTTCGGTGGCGACTTATTGTCGCCACCGAAAGTTTTTTTTTTTTTTTTTTTTTTTTTAATAGTTAGAAATTGGTAATATTCTAGTACATTTTTTTAAACATTGCATTGTCACATTAAAGTTGTTATTTAAAGTTGATTTTCATTAATTGTAGGAAGAGATTGTAAGTTTTAATGAAAAGAGAAATTTGATTTTGAGTTGAGAAAGTTTTGTCAAGTGTTTTTGAAACTTGTACTGATGCTTTTGAAACTTATACTAATACATATATTCATTGAAATACTATGGAAAGGAAATTGATCTAATTTTATGAAATGCAAAGGAGAGAAATAATCATGAGCTCCATTTAATCATTGAAATCAAAGAATCATTTGCATTTATCACATTCTAATCATAAAAGTAGTGTTTTCAAAATTCTCTTCCCACATTAAATTTTGTCATAACTCAACTTAATTGAATTCATTAAGCCTCTTATTTGATCATCTCGTTAATCAAATTCTTGTGGAAATGATCTCTACTTGTCACTTTATTACTTGGCGTGACTTGTGCACTTGCGATAGCGAACATTTATGTACTTGAGAGAGATGATAATTATGTTTGTATTGATATATATATATAGGGGTTTAATTTTCTCATGTTGCATGAGAAAAAGAAGATTCCTACCCACACATGAAATAGTAGGACCCACATATACATATAATGCTAATTATATATATGTGTGGGTCTCACCATTTTATGTGTGTGTAACATAAGATAACATTTCTCCTACAACATGAGAAATGTTTTTCCCATATATATATATGTGTATGAGAGATGAAGAATTAAAGATACAATGTGTGTGAGGAAGGAAGTGCAAGCATGAGAGAGGGGATAGTTTATAACAGAGAGAGGGAAGTGAGAGATGGAGAATGTGAAAGGGATTAGTTTGTAAGTTTTTTTTTTTTTTTTTTTTTTTTTTTTTTTCGATTCCCTCCCCCATCGAAACGAAATACCTAAACCCTACTAATTATTGCTTTAGGTTTGATTACTATAATTAGGCATAATCATATGAGTTAATTTAGGATTTATAATTATCACATTTAATGCTCCTTAATACTCTTCTTGTTATTTTCTATACAAACCCTTATCTAATATACATATTATTGAGATTATATTTCTTATTATGCTTACATCTTGAATTTAGTCTTAAAATTTAAAAACTATGAAATGCAAATTTAAATATATTATTTAGTATGTGAGAAACCATCATCCTTCTTTTTTTCCCAATAGAAACCATTATTCTTCCAAAAGATTCACATATTCTCTCAAATACAAAGGGAAATTTATTTTCCCTCCAAAAATTTCACACTTCCCTCCATTTAACTTAATTGGCAAAATGAGACATTTGCCCTACGGAACCCTTTTTCCTTTCTTGTTGTAGTAAAAATGGGGCATTTAGCATATTCCCACATTCCTACGGTTCTTCATCTTTCGGCTTGGTTCGGTGCTTTCGGCGGCGACAATGTCTTGGATGGAAGCCCTAAAACCATCAAGTGTTCCGATTAAAAGCTCCCCAAGCATCCTTCACTTCTCCACTAGGCCTTTTGAAGGAAATTCTTCTTAGGTCGGTACCCAAATCTTTATAGTTTTCTCAACTCACTCGCATTTTTGCCTCAATAATTATGACTTGTAATTTTAGGGGATTTCATTACAAGTTAGAGGTTTCAGGATACTTTAGTTTCTTCTCTCGATTTCATTGGAGTTCATGGACTTGTCGTGCTTGCCGACCGTGTGAGGTAACTTGTGATGTGCAATATTGATGAGCTTGTCTTTTTTTTTCGGTGATTTTTGGCACATGCGGGAAAAGAGAAGACCAAGACCCTTTGCGTCAACGATTTGTATCGAACTCAAATTCTTCTATTGGGTTTACCGATCTTCTTGTTTTGCTCTCGACAATATGAACCTTTTCTCGGCTCCTCCTCATCAAAAACCAATTTCTCACAAACACACTCGATTCCCACGACGAAGTCTCGCCGCATCTTCATCGGAATTACTAGAATTTCCGTTCGGGTTCTTCAAATTTTTTTTTCCATAGACCCTATCATTACTAATTCGAATTCTTGCAAGTGTGTGTTGGTCATTTGTTGCTTTTGATGTAGAAACGAACCACCATTGTCCCACCAATTGGAGTCGGCAACATTGTTAATATTGACTTCTGCTCTTCTTGTTCTTATAGGTTTGCCTAACTTGCTTCATTCTTCTGTGTCATTTTGAACTTTCACCACTGCATCACAATAGTGCTTTTCTTGTGTTTTCTTTTAAGAAGCTAAAAGCGTACTGTACAAATAGCATGGGACTATTAAATGCATCATTAATGAAAAGGTTTTAAAACAAAACTATTACTTTTACCAAATAATTTGTGCATTCTAAAACTCGAGTTCATGGGCTTCTTGTTCTTGTTGTTAGATTGATGAAATAATTTGTGCATTCTAAATGACTGAGTTTGCAAAGACTTTGGTTTTTCAGTTTTTTATTTAACTACTAGAGGGGATGTAAAATTGTAATGTTTATTATAAACAAAAACTAGAGGTATGCATTTTCTCCCTCAATATATTCGAATCAGGAGATCTGTTTTTCTATATAGTGTGAGTTATAATTTATATTGGCTTGGTGGCGTACATACTAATGCATCTTTGGATAAGTTTGTTATGGATTATTTTTTAATATTTATTGACAATTTACAATTTCGTACATCTGCGGTACTAGACATTAATTTGATTATGGACTTGAGATTTAGCAATGAATTATTTTATACTCAAGCAATGTAGTGATTCCATCGGGAAAAACATGATCAAACGACAAGTTTAGTTAGGACTTGTTGTAGTGGGCTGGTGGAGTTGGAGTTCCCTCTTTTTGCCACATCTTGTTATTGTGCTAGTTTAAAGGGTTTATGGCTACTCTCATGTTCCTGCCTTTGAAGTTTCATAGAGAATTATATCAATTACTGCCTTCTTCATTTTGAGTGGTTGCAGCTCTTATATGATTAATTGAATATTGGCGATTCTTAGAAGTTAAAAGCTAGTGCATGCATTTTCTTTTTTCTTTTTTTAATGTCGGTTTATAATTTCTCTGTTTCTACCAGGCTGTAGAAGGACGGGAGATCCAAGTAAGTTCATGTTTTGTAAAAGGTGTGATGGTGCTTATCATTGTTATTGTCTACATCCTCCTCACAAGGTAGAGTCTGCATCACTTATCACCAATGATCTCAATATTTATTTCATATCATTTAATTTGTGCTTATGAATGATGCGAATGTTAGTTCTGGGCCTTATTTGTGCTCAAAACATACAAGGTGCCACAACCGTGTGGATCCAATGTTCTGGAAATGGTCTAAGTGTGAGGTATCAATATGCCTTTGTTTTAAACTTCCCTTATGGCATTTCAAACATTCGTTCTTTTGATTTAATTCTTTTTGTCATGACTAATTTACCATTTGAGATAGGCCATTACCTTTGTCAACCTTTGTGTATACACGCAAGCTACTTTTTAGTGTATAATACTTAGTCAATATTTTTTTCCCTGCAGATCCTACATGTTTAAATTGAAACCTGGACTTACCATTTTGTTTTTGGATTTCTAGGTGGTTTATGGGATACACCTGCTGTGATGCATGTAACATTGCTTGTCAAAGGAAACTATTGTCTGTTGTTTGTCGAAGGTATTGATCATTGGTCTTACTATTTTTCTAGGAAATAGGAATTAGAACTTGAGTTTTGAGTCAGATTTACCTTCAGTCCCTAGGTGATTGGATCACTTCTCAAAATCTTAAACTATGATCATGCAAAGAGGCCATTTGATTTTGTATCATTAAGAAGTCTTAGGACTTGGGTGAAGCTGTATGATGTATACAGTTCCATATATGAATTATTTGGTCCTATTGATTCTTGAATTATAATGTTAATTTCATTGGTTAAATAACCCGTTCAAAATTACCGTGGGGTAAGTACCTAATACCTATAACAGTCTTAACAGGAATTTCGTTGACATTATTTTGGTTCACTTATGCAAGGGACATATCAGCTGGATTCTCATTTAATTTTTAGGATTCTTGGACTTGGCTATGGTTATAGATCCTCATTTATCCTTGAATTATTAACCGTTTTGAATTTGTGCATGCACAACTAAATATTTCTGGTTTTAGTTTTTTTGCTTCCTTTTGATTTAGTTTTTGACCAAGGTCAATGGCGTCATTTGATTCATGTAGCTGACCCTACATAGTGGGATTGAGGCTCGTTTGTTTGTTGTTTTGATATCTATTATGGATTGCTTTTGACTTTGATGCAGACTGGGATAGTTATAGACACAATAATAAGTATAGGGTCGGTAAAGAAATAAGAAAGTAGACTGATCTCATTAGGTTATTTGTAGGTCTATAGAGAGTCAGAATCAACACCAATGGTTGTTGGAAATTATGCCCTAGGGCAAGTCATTGTTCTCCATTTAGTTATCATTTCATTAGCATGTTTACATTGATAACTGTATCCCTGGATATATCTTTTATAGATTATCCTAAATGTCCCTAGTCGATCATTTATGTGGGAGCGAAGATGAGATAAGACCAGTATGACTTTGATGAGGTATAGAGATACGAATCAAAGTCATGGGCACTTGTAAGAGTACAAGGTCTTGGACCGACCCACTATGATAAAGTTGCATGGATCTAGTCATAAGCTTATCTCATGTATAACCGCGTCACGACGCCCTATGACCTGAGATCATCATGGATTCCTACATGATGAGTCACTGGTCTTTGACTTAGTCAAAAGTCACCTTCGACTGGGTGATGATATAAAGGCTGGGATCGGGATCAGTGGTTTTCATGCGGAGGAATGTGAATGGTCAAGATGGAATTTGTCCCTCACATTTGTAGAGAGATATCTTTGGGCCCCTCGATGAGTGAGTCTAAGAAATGTATGGTCATACCTTGTGATGGAAAGAAGTTTCCATTTCACTTATTAGACTACTCGAGAATCGAGAAAGTAATGGTCAAGAAAAGGAAGTTGACATTATCCATGCCTCATCCTTGACCAAATTATTGCGTGACAAAAGGGGACGTGACATGGTTGTACGATAGGTTGTATCGTGTCATCGATCCCCATGTGAATTGGGTAGTCACAATGTCTTGTTAGAGGCCGCTTGGGACTTGTGGGCTGGTGGTGACGATTGGCCCACCGCCAATCTCATATGGGCTGCAGTGGTCGCACACAAGAATAACCCAACACGAGCAAAAGTGTCAGATTCATTGAATCTCGATTAACTCGAGATTAAATGAATACGAATTTAATATGGGGTGAATATATATATATATATATATATATGTATATATATACATATTAAATTCGAAATTAATATATATTAATATTATTAATGGAGATTATAATATTATTATATATAATATTTGTTTTATATTTAATTTATTTGATAAATTAAATATCTAAAACAAATAGAGATATTGTATCTCATTTAATTTTTGAATAAAGATATCATATATCTATTTAATTTAAATTGAGATATAGTATCTCAGATTTAATTAAATAGATAGATATCACTTCTGGATTTAATTTATAGAGATAAATTAAATCGAAGGCTTTTGATTCGGATTAAATAAATATAGTACATTAGATCTATTAGATAGATTTAATTAATGTATTTTTTTTAATGAAGATTAAAAATTCGAATTTCAGATTTGGCTTTTAATTCGGATTAATTAAATGTATTAGATTAGATCTATTAGATAGATTTAATTAATATATTTTAATCAGATTTAAAATTCGAATTTCAAAATTAATGAGGATTAATTTTATATAATACTGATCGGGTTTGTAAAAACCTACGGGACTTTTTGTTAAGCGTATTACAGAAAGCCACGAGAAAACCCTAGAGTGAAAATTGAGAGAGACACACAAATCAAAAGGCGATAAGACTTACTGTCAGTAAGCCGTGTTCGGGGATTGTTCGTGTGGATACCGGAGGAAGCCGATTCTAAGAGTCGTCTTTCTACGATCAAGGAGGTAGCCCACCGGTTCAAGGAGAACGAGACGGACGAATTCACTATAGGTAATATTTGGTTTCTTAGCCTTGGTTTAAACGCGCTGAGTGATCCTCGGCACGGATTCGTAAAAATTTTAATCATTTGCGTTGTACGGATCCCAACAATGGTCTCTTTGTGATATTTGCCAACGTTGGGTGCACTTGCCGGTGTGATAATATAAGTTTAGGTTACCCATACTAACCTAAAAGGTTGTGAAGATCGTCGATTTTTTTGTGTAATATTTCTTGTTCTAGATATATATCTTGATTGAGAGTTTTGTTGTGTTTTTTTTGTTTTGTTGATACATGCTTCGTCCACGGGCGGTGGTTATTCTTTAGAATATTTTATTTATTTTCTATTTAAAATGAAAAGTAGTTTGTCACATTTATTTGTGTCAAAATGCTAACAAGAATGTTATAATATCTTTGTAGCTTGATACTTTTCATCCTTGTAGGTCCCGATATTTAGTGGTAGTGAGTGGATTAGTAATAATTTAATTTTCAATTTGCAACCTTGTATTTTGAAGGTTATTGAGAAGTCAACGTATAAAAGGAAATTGTTATTATTATTGTTCTAGATAGGAAGTTGTGAGCTTTCTCATGTGAGGCATAGATTGTTCCGTATTTGTAGCTACTTCGAATTTTCTGTTTTTACCGTCCACCTTTGACATTTGGTCTTGAATAGTCGATTACGCCAATTTTTGCAAAGCACCATCTTTATTGTCTTTGTAATTCAATGGGTTTCTTTAGCTTATTTATAGAAAAGTTTTGCGGTGATGAAAAATACCTTCAATTTCAAGTGGATGGTAATATTTATATATATATATATATATATATTTTTGTGTATTTTTTTATATATATTTTTTTTATAAAAAATTGTTACTTTACGTGGCGACAATTGTTGCCACCGAAAGAGGAATCGATGGCGACAAAAGTGTTGCCATTGAAAGAAGTATCGCAAAGCAACCTTCTAGTCGCCGCTAAAACAAGAATCGGCGACTAAAATGTCGCATTGAAAGAGGAATCGATTTTGTCATTATTTGAAAGAGGAATCGTGGCGACAATCTACTTTCAATGCGGCGACGTAAATTGTGGCGATATCTCGATATGCTTTTAGCGGCAACAAAATGTCATCGTTGATTGTCTACTTTCAACGGCGACATAAAAATGTCGCCGTCGAAAGTATTGGCGACGATCGTATCGAAGAACGACAAATTGTTGCTTTGAAAATCTTTTGGCGATAACATTTAGACTAATGTCGCCGCCAAAAGTCTTTTTTTTTTTTTGGTAGTGAATACACAAATACAAACACACTTTCATCGTTTGTAGAGGAGAGCATGAGAGAAAGAAGAGAGAGAAGGAGAGTAAGGTGGTAATTATTTGGGAGCCTAGCGGTTTGCTGATTATTTTGGAATTAGCGAGCAATAGGAAACTCTGAATATTTTTTCATATACTTGTGAATTGTATATGATTGTAAATTATATTATTTTTATAGACTAAATTATGTGTATATGTATTATAATATTATTTTAATAAAAGCTGAATATTATAGTTTTGTACCCACAAAAATTGCAGTTTTGTACCCAGAAAATTATAGTTTCGTAGCCATGAAAATTACAATTTTGTGCCTAAGAAAATTATAGTTTTGTGCCCAACAAAAATTATGACTTTGCCCCCGAATTTCAACAAGACAGTTTAATCCTGAATTTCAGAAATGACAGTTTAGTCCTTCAAATTTCAAGAACAATAGATTGGACCGATGAGTTTTATGAGATGTTTGGTTTACGTTTTGATGATATTTTATATAAATGGAAGCTTGTTTTAATATATTTTATTTTATTGATATAATTATCATGGCGTTTGTATGTGTGATGGGTTGGAGTAAGGAGAAATTTCAATGATAAGATTTCTTTATGTCACCACTCGGTGCACAGTGGGTGGTACTTATCAGAGCCCCTTCTTCATGTTTTCCTCTGGCCGGGACTGCATTGAAATTGTGGGGCATGTAACACCTTCTTAGTTGTTATTTTTAAGGAGTGGAGGCATAGTTCAGACTTAAGCTCTATACCTTTGGCCGGATGTATCTTAATTTTTGGTGAGCTTGGAACCATCCAATCAAATGAATGAGTTTCTATTGGACTATGTGTTAGCCTATGGTTCCAGTCAGCGGTACAAGGGTGGACGGTGATATAAGGGAGGCTGCATATTGCATATTGTATAATTATATAGTTCACAATTCGACATAATGATGATTACTTTTGCAAAATAATTTTGTATGAGAAATTATGGTATATACAAATATATTTGAAATCATTGACTTTTTGTCATATGTAATTTGCTTGTGTATGGTAGAAACTTTCAGTAGTTACTGAGATGTGGAATCTCATCCTATATTAACATTTTTCAGGTGAATATTCTAATAGGAAACAAGAAAAGGCACCTGTGGAGTGAGCTTTAAAGGCTCTTTTATACTCCTATAGTTTGCGTTATGTTATTTTTTTTTGCCATGAACCTAAGACTTCCGCTTTGTATTAAACTCTAAAACATTTTCGGAAATTTATTTTGATTATGTGTTATGAATTTTGTTGTAAATGGTTATGTAATTTAGTGATTTGGATATTGATTATCCCTATTGAAGGTATTTCAAATATTTTGACCAAGTATTTTGGGAGTTGAATTTGAGGTGTTACAATATTGAATTGCTCTATAATGATTGCATGGGTCAAAATATGCTTGGGTCAATATTTTAAAAATGTAGCCAGAAAAATCTATCATGTACAAAGAAAACAAATGTATAAGTGTGTGATGATGTATATTGTATACAAAAATATTGATATGAATAAAGTATTATTCTTTTGCTGATTACCAAATGAATAATTTGCATTAAGATCCATGGCGATGCCTTTATTTTTTTTTTTAATCGTGAGCTGCCTAAATTTTCCAAATTCAGTGGTTGTGAGCTAATGATATGATAAGTTGATAACTACATGTAACTATTTGTCGTATCTCATTTATTGATTCTTACCATTAACCAACTTCTTGCTGTTGTTGTTTTTGTTGTTGAGGTCTTCAGCTTTCACAGAGAGAACGTGCCCAAGAAAAACGAAGTCGAAGGAGGCTGTCGCTACTAGATATCGTCGTCGACATCTTGCTTGGGACTCCAATGTAGCGTTAATAACTCGACGATTGGTTTAGTCAAATCAGCGCTTCACTAGTTGGTTAAGAACCAAAGCGGCTCGTCTCTGTTAATCACTTTGATCATGTATTCTTGTAGCTTGATGCTCATTTTTATCGCGCGAACTCAAAAGAAAGAGAGCCTATATAAACGACTGGCTTTGACGACCACAATCAACAGGTTCAACAATTGAGATTCTTAGGGGCTAAAGAGATTTTAGCAACGAAGCAACCAGCGAACTGGGAATTTTATCAAAGAAAACAAATATCCTTCCCCATTAATTTTTCATTCGATTTGTGGCCTCCAGTCTCTTTTCTCACCAAAAAAAAAAAAGGACTTTGTCTAAATAATGACTGAGGACGACAAAGTTAGGGCTTCTTCTCCGAACGAAGCCTACCATCAAGAACCAGCGAAGAGAGCTTTCTTCAAGCTTGTTGCAGGCGAGGAGAGAGAGCAGAGAGCTTCCCTACAACATCGTGAGAGAGAGAGGTAGAGGGCGCGCGAGAAGCAACTTCAGTGCCGTTACGTCCATAGGACCCACGCGAGGAGAGAAGCAGAGAGCATATTCTGTGACTGTCCTCAAGATGCTTGGAGTTTTTTTTTTTTTTTTTTGGGAGCTCCTTCTCAAAAGCTGGGAAAAAGAGCTTTTCAAATAAGCCCAATTTGTGATACTTTTTTTCTCCCAGCGCACTCGTGTGAGAGCTTTTTCTCTCCGCCAAGTGTGAGAGTGGGTTTTTCAGGCTTAGAACACGCTATGGTGCCTGGCTTTCGACAATTGTCTGTCATAGTTGGGAGGAAACCTTGGTGGCTCTGAACACGGATGAGGCAGAAGCGCTATATGTTAAGAGGAAAAGGGAAGAAGCTGAGAGGAGGAAAAATGATGAAGAGTGTATGAAAGCCAATAATAAAGATTTTGTTGCGGAGGATGATTTGTTCTACATCAAAATTAACAATCCATTGTCTGACGCTCAAAGAAGGGGCATGGATGAGGTTAGGAAGCGGAGGAGAGGGTAACTAAAGAGACTCCAAATGCTTTGAGATAAACAAGATGGCATCTAGCTTTGGAAGGCACATTATACAGGGATCAAGTGATGGGGCACGTAGTGCTTCAACTAGTATAGATGATCTTGGGGTCAACAGTAAACTGGTGGGGGGAGTTTGAAAGTGGAGCCTAAATACCCAAGAGGGGGGGTGAATTGGGTATTCTTAAACTTTTAAGAACTAGCTCTGTTTTGGACAAGTGAAAACAGAGTATATCAGAGGAGAAGGGTAAGGAAAGCTTGCACAAGAGAAATTATCCTGGTTCGGTCTTATCCTTGACCTACATCCAGTCCCAAGCCACACTTGAGATTTTCAATCCACTAGAACTCAACAATTGATTACAACCCTCGTACTCGAGTAGTTCTCTCACTAGAACTCACTCCCTCTTACAAGTTGCAATCAATACACCCAACCACCAAGTCCCCCGACTTGTGGTTATCTCAATCAATGAATGATTTGCGAAATAACTCTCTTACGAGCGAGATAAGATGAACAACTGAAGTACAAGTATCAAATTGATACAATACGAAAGAAGTGAACACAATAAATGATACTTAATGAATTTTCGCTCTCGTAGGTGTATCGGCTTGAGAAGAAGTTAATGCACTCTATTTATAGGTAGAGAACATTAAATGACCGTTGCTTGATGAATCCAACCGTTGTAGGTGATTAGCATAAGGTCCGGTCATCTTCTCTCTAAACTTCGCTAATCCAGGTGTTAATTTGATTTGGTGTGATTCTCGAGAATTTTCCCGTTGGAGATTACTTTGCTTGTTGTAGTAAGCATTCTTTAACGTTCGGAAGGCGTGCTCGGATGAATTAGGCGAGAGTAGGTAGATTTGCGAGGTGCATTAAATGCACCGAGCACCTTTTGCTTTTTGCCTTGATCTTCATTAATCTTTATCGTGCTAAGCGAAATTCACTCAATAAACTTGTTAAACATATGCGGGAACATAAGTGAATGATTTATGAAAGCAATAGGATCAAACAAGAGTGATTTGCAAATTCGTGTAATTCAAAAATCAGTTTTTACCGTTGTAAAGCTACGGTATGTTCATGCTAACTCGAGTATGGCACTGTATACAAGTGTCCATACTGCAGTATCCAATTGGATACTCGAGTTTGCACCTTTCAGAGGCAAACCATCGTGTCTTGTGTTTGAAAGACAAAACCTATACTCGAGTTTGTACTCCTTTACTGCAGTTTTGGCTTAACTTGAAAAATCCTTTTGCCCTCTGTAAGTCCAATACTCGAGTTTGGCTACGCAAACTGCAGTATTGACTTGGTTTGAAAAATCCTTTTGCTCTCTGGAAGTTCAATACTCGAGTTTGGCTACGCAAACTGCAGTATTGACTTGGTTTGAAAAATCCTTTTGCTCTCTGGAAGTTCAATACTCGAGTTTGGCTACGCAAACTGCAGTATTGACTTGGTTTGAAAAATCCTTTTGCTCTGCGGAAGTTCAATACTCGAGTTTGGCTACGCAACTGCGGTATTGACTTAGCTTGAAAAATCCTTTAGCTCTGCGGAAGTTCAATACTCGAGTTTGGCTACGCATGGCTGCGGTATTGACTTAGCTTGAAAAATCCTTTAGCTCTGCGGAAGTTCAATACTCGAGTTTGGCTACGCAAAGCGCAGTATTGACTTAGCTTGAAAAATCCTTTAGCTCTGGAAGTTCAATACTCGAGTTTGGCTACGCAAACTGCGGTATTGACTTAGCTTGAAAAATGCTTTAGCTCTCGGAAGTTCAATACTCGAGTTTGGCTATGCAACTGCAAAGAGTATTAACTTAGCTTGAAAAATTCTTTAGCTCTGCGGAAGTTCAATACTCGAGTTTGCAAACCTATCTTTGCGGTTTGCAACTATCGAATGTTTTTAACTAACTTTGCAAACTTCAAAAACATGTTTTACATTTGTTGTTAATCATCAAAACATATTGAGAACTAACAGAGTTGTGGCACAAAACTTTAAGAAGAAGTATAAATCTGAGGTGGTAAATTTTGAACTGGTGGTAGGTGCTAGCACATTGGCAAAATCTGATGTTGAAAACTCAATGGCTTTAGTTTTGTATAACGGATGTGCAATGAAAGAGGTGCTCAACGGGATAAACAATCTTGGCTTGAAAAGGGAGGCAGCAGAGGACTGGGAATCTGGTAAACCTAAACGAAGGAGGTATGAAGATAAGAGTTCCAACTCGCTGACTGACATTTCCAGTTATGTAAATAATTTGAGAAAAGTCAAGGCAAAGATAAGGAGAAGCGGCAGGAAGAAGGGTACAGAGATGAAGGAGAATATTCCAATGGAGGGGGAGATGCAGGAGGGGGAGATGGAGGAGTTTGAAGAGTATGCCTTTGTTTTTAGAGCTAGAAGCGGCAAGAGGAAGGAGTCATCCACTGTTGGTGTTGGTGGCTGGCTAGAAGCAGCCACCGAGGCGCCATGAAGGTCCTTTCCTAGAACTGTTAAGGCCTAGGGAGAGCCTTGATAGTGAGAAATTTGAAGGATGAGATAAGAAAGAACAATCCTTCAATAATTTTCCTAATGGAGACAAAAATAAAGTCGGCAAGGATAAGGAAAATCAGAAGCAAGTGTGGCTTCATTCACGATTTATACGTAGAACTTGAGGGACTGGCAAGTGGATTGGCATTATGGTGGCATGGAGGCATTTCCTTTTCTGTTTTATACCAGTCTAAGAATATTATACTATGTATCACTACCTCAGCCGTTACACTTGGTGGCATGGAGGCATTTCCTTTGAGAAAAATCATCAACTTTCAAGGATTATTATCGGATTGCCATGTGATGGATTTGGAGTTCAAAGGATCAAGGTTTACTTGGTGCAACAAGAGAATGGGATCCACGGTAAGGGATTGACTTGATCGAGCACTTGGAAATGTGGAATTTAGAGAGGAGTTTGATCATGCTATGGTCTTCCACATAGACCCTATTGGATCTAACCACCACATTTTGGTGATTGACTGCTATTTCCTCGAGGTAAAAACTCCAAGCTCCTTTAGATTTGAACCTAATTGGATACAACATGAGGATTGCTTGGAAATTGTGAGGGAAGGGTGGAATGAGGTGGAAGGAATTGCTAAAAACAGGTTGACAAATTTAGTTCGACGACTAGAGGCTTGCAAAGAGAAGCAGGTGGCATGTAGCAAAAGAGCCTTTCCTAATTTCAAGAGGCTCAGTGAGCAACTGAAGTGAAAGCTTGATCACTATAACATAGGCATTCGGCGAAGCGGGTAGTTAGGGAGGCGAGGAGGTGATAAGGGAGTTAGAAGAGGCATGGGCTCATGAGGAAGTTTATTGGTGGCAGCAGTCAAGAATTTCTTTGCTTAAATGTGGAGATAAAAACACCAAGTTTTTCCACAACAATGTGATTCAACGAAGGTAAAGAAACAAGGTATTGAGGTTGAAGGATGAAGGGGGAATTTGGTTGGAGGAGGGGGAGATTAATGAAGCTTTTAATGCCTTTTATAAAAAATTGTTCAACTCGGTGGGCTCTCGGCAAATGGAGCAAGTGTCTCTTATGTTAGTAGGGTGGTGATAGAGGTTGAGAATGTTAGTTTAATGAGGCCTGTTACAAACCAAGAAATTGAAGAATTTGTTTTCTTAATTGGAGCTAACAAAGCACCTGGACCTGATGGGCACTCTACTCTATTCTACCAAGCTACCTGGAAAGAAATTGGCAATGAGGTTTGTGGTATGGTGAAGGATTTTTTTGAAGGCAAATTAGGTCTGACCCAAATTAATGCAACTAATATTGTGTTGATTCCTAAAGTAGATAAATCGGAAGAAGTGCATCATCTTAGACCCCTTGGTTTATCCAATGTATCGTATAAGATCATTGCCAAAATCCTAACAAATAGGATGAAAGATATATTGAGTAGAATTATTTTGCCACACCAAAGGGCATTCATTAAAGGGAGGACGATTCAGGATAATCTCATTCTTACACATTAGGCTTTTCATTACTTGAGGCGAAAGAAGAAGAGTAGAAAATGGGAAATGGCTTTGAAAATTGATATGAATAAAGCTTATGATCACGTGGAGTAGGATTTCTTGTAGGCGATGATGCTAAGATTAGGATTTTGTCAAGGGTGGGTGAGCTAGATTATGGCTTGTATCACTACCTCAGCCGTTACACTTCAAGTTGATGGATGCAAAGTAAGTGAAGTTAAGCCAAGGAGGGGGGTACGTCAAGGTGATCCACTTTCACTTTACATGTTCGTTATTGCATCAGAGGTACTATCAATTATGCTGCAGAAACATATGGCTAAAAAGAATTTGAAGGGAGTGAAACTATCCCGTGATGCACTAGTCTTGTCTCATTGTTTTTTTTTTTGGCTGATGATGCGATTATGTTTGCCAATGTAGAGGAGAGTAATTGCATGATTTTAAAGAATATTTTAAAGGTGTATTGCTCAGCTTCAGGATAGGTTGTAAAACTGGAAAAATCAAGCTTATTTTTTTTCCTGCTAATACCCCTCTAGATATAAGGGAGAAGATTTCAACCTGTATGGGGATTGGTTACTCTGACCAACCCAGTAAATGCTTAGGATTGCCGGTTATTTGCGGTAGATCTAAGGTGGCGGCTATGGCATTTGTACGAGACAAGGTTGGGCAGAAACTCATGGGATGGAAACAGAAATTGGTCACATTTTCTGACCGAGAGGTCCTGATTAAAGCCGTGGCAAATGCTATACCAACTTACCCAATGGCCTATTTTCTATTTCCTAAGAAGGCATGCAAGGAGATAGACAACTTGGTTGCCAATTTTTGGTGGGGGTCATATGGAGGAGAAGGGGGCCATTCATTGGAAAAGTTGGAAATATCTAACTAAGGGGAAGAGGGATGGGGGATTGGGATTTAGGGATTTGATGTGTTTCAATAGAGCATTACTTGCCAAAACAGCATGGAGGTTGCTAACTAAGCCAAGGGATTTGTGGTGTAAAATACTTAAGGGGATTTACTTCCCTAAGGAAAATTTTTTTAATGCAAAGAGCTACTAAGGACCATAAACTGCATAATTTGCTAACTAAGCCAAGGGACTTGTGGTGTAAAATACTTAGGCATGCATCATAGGGATGGTCAAGTCCGCTGGCGGGGCGTGATTTGTTGCTGAAAAAGCTCTGTTGGAATATCGGGAATGACAGAAATTTTAATGTGTGGAAAGATCAATGGGTATGGGGTCTGCTTGAAGGTAAATTGCATAATTTGTTCCCCATTTCAGAGGATGAGGATATGAAGGTCAGTGAGCTTATTAAGGAGGGAAAATGGGATCTTAGCAAGATCAGTTCCAGAATCTGCATGGAAGAAAAGGAGCTAATACTGAAGATGCCAAGACCTGCTACTGGTCGTGATGATTATCCGGTTTGGGTAGCTAACAATGACGGTTATTACACTGTGAAATCAGGGTACTCGGTGGCTAGCAGCTTGGAAGTGAATACTTTAGTTAGAGATCTTGGTATGTCATTCTCTGTCCCTAAATTACTATGGAGGAGTATTTGGAAGGTGGTGGTTCCCCCTAAAATACAGCAATTTCTATGGAGACTGAGTGTGGGTGCCATTTCAACTAAGGAAGCCTTGTTTAAGCGTAAGTGTGGTCTTAACCCTTTGTGCCCTATCTATCTAGTTGAACCTGAAACTATTGAACACCTGCTATTTTTATGCCGGTGGACTGAACTATGTTGGTTTGGCTGCCCTTTGGGACTTAAATTTAGTAAATGGGGTATGAGAAGGTGTGAGGAATGGCTTTATGACAAGCTAGCTGGGGGTGGTTTATTGGATGAGTATGTTAAATCCTTCTTTGCCACGATGTGTTGGTGGATATGGAAGAAGAGATATGACTGGGTGTTTAAGGGTGAGTGGCCAAAGGCTAAGGAAGTAGTGCAATGGGTGAATGTGCAAGTGGAAGAATATTGGAAGTCTAAGGAAAAAGTGGATGGGAGCTCTAAGAAGATGTTTCTATCTAAGCAGGTACGCCATCTGAAATGGGTTGCGCCAGTGGCTAGGGTGGTCAAAATTAATATTGACGGGGCATTCAAAGTGGACATGGGTGAGGCAGGTATTGGAGTGATTGGCATGAATTCATTGGGAGAGTTTGTAGGAGGCTTGGGGAAGTTGGTGGCGGCGGACTCACCTCTTATGGCAGAATGTATAAGCATGTTGTTAGAAGATTTGAGACATGGAGGTAAATTTTCCGAAACATTCTTTGAGAATGAAACTGATTGTGAATTACTGTATAGACTGATAACAAAAGAATCTGATATTGGATATATGTGAATGGCATTGCTGGGATTTGATGAGAGAAATTCGAAGCTTGCTTGAATTGGTGGAAGGAGTCCCAGTTTCACTTGTAGCGAGGGGAGGCAATAAAGCTGCAGATTGGCTTGCAGTTAATGCAGTAAGGAAGGTGTACCAGCATGATTGGTTGGTCTCAATTCCACCTTCTTTAAGCAACATTTTAAGAACTGATTCAAAGCTAGCTAGGGAACTTTACACCAGTCTTGTGCGTCTTGATGGAAAGGCTGCTAGTTGATATAGTTGTTGCATTTATACAATAGGTGTTTTAGGATGTGTTTTCATTTTGGTAAGGTGTGTGGTAGGATATACTGTTGGAATTTTGAGCGTTTGTTGGCTTCGGCTATTAGTGTATGTAATGATTGATTTGTTTTTTTTTATAAATAAAATTGACTTTTTTGGGCAAAAAAAAAAAAAAAAGAAAGATAAAACCAATTTGACTTAAAAGCACTTTTACAAAAATTGGATACCAAACACATGGATATTAAAAAGTCTCAAAAGCTGGATTTTGCCCGTGAAAAGTGGTTCCAAACATGTTTTAAAGTCTGACATGAATTTACCAAAATACCCTTAATTTTAAAAAATATCCCCGTGGTTGCCTACGGTGGTGACAACTCCCAATCATCGTCTTTAAAAAGTCACACGATTGTTGTTGCTATTGGCTGTTGCCCACTAATGACAAGTTAAATATTGGTAATGGGGTGTTAAAACTTAAGTATAACAAATTGGCAACTTCATCAATTTATTTTAGGTAATCATGACTTGCAGTGCTTTTGGCCGATAAAAATAAAAAATAAAAAAATTTATAACTTGACTAATCAATTTGTCGTATAAATGCCATCGATGCTTATGGACGAGTTGTTAACAGAGTTGTCCATCATCATTTACATATGACTAGTAAACTTCTTAAGTGTTCAAGTCATATAACCAAAAAGAAACTATTAATTTTGATCCCCTATATATATATATATATATATATATATATATATATGGGGTTAGTTTAAGAGTTGGATATGGTTTTAAATACAATATTTAGAGGGAAAATGCTATTTAAATACAATATGAAATTCAAAAAGCTCAAAATGTCCGTTAAAAAATTTAAAAGATAAAAATTATAAGGAGGAATTTGAGATTTTGAAATTGAAGTGTTTTTACTAAAATATCTCACATATCTCTCCTCTTCATCTCTTTCTCTTCCTAACTACTCTTTTTCTCTCTCCTCTACTACTCTTCATTTTTACTCTCACCTATGCTTTTTTTTTTTTTTTTTTTTTTTTTTTTTTTTTTTTTTTTCCATGTCGGTTAAAGCTTCCACCTTCGCCGTTGCCAGCGAGTTCCGCCATAACCACAAAAAATACTGTGATGGTGAGTTTGGAGACCAAGCTTGGGGCCAAACTGTGAATTTGTTTCTGGTTTGATTTTTTGAAATTTTAATCATTTCTGGTTTTGGAATTTCATCTCATATTTAAATGACACTTTCCCATATTTCAATCCGTTTTATCTCATGTATTTATCATATTTATTTTTAAATTAATTTACCTAATTTATAAATGATTGAAGTTGTCAATTTACTATAAATAAGTTACAACTTCTCTTTGCTCACATCTAATTTGTTGCAAGTGGTGGGGCTTCTATATGGACGCGATCGACCAGCGGGAAGATTTTTTGTTTTTTAACTTAAAAATATTTCGGTAAATATGCCTCAATCGAGGCTTATTAATTGGAGTTCACACTAATTTAATGATTTCGAGATTTTTGAAGTACTTTTTGTGGAACTTAGTATAATAAAATAATCTTAAGAAAATACTATTTGAATTTTAAAATCTTAAATAATTAATTTTTCAATAAAACGAATTGTTGATTCCTTTATAATTCTTGTTAATCTTATTACTATTGTTGTCAATAAAATTTTAAAGTTCAAATATATATTTTTGTTATTTTTCTTAAAACAAGTCATTTTGCCCAAAAGAAAATTATATTGGCTACCGACATTTTCCTAACAGGTCTATTGCTTGCTTTTTTATTTTTAATATGATATCATTAAGTGTTGGTAATTGTTTTCATGGAAAATTACTAGTTAATTGTTTTTGTCCAGAAGAAAGTGTAGGTACTTGTTTTGTTTAATTAAGAAAAGAACGTTATATTATATTCTTGAATCTTGATTAATAATTACAGATAAAAATATTACACTCATAGTGGATGGTTTTGAGGAAAGCCTAGAAAATAGAATAAAAAAATCTCACGAATAAGACAATAAATAATTCTGAACATTTTTATAAAACATACCGCAATACTTTTGAAATTTAATTTTTTGTTCAATTATTTTTAAGCCTCATTTTCAATGTGTTTAGCACTTAAAATTTTAATTTTGGAATTTAAAAACTCATTTTCATTATTTTTAATATCAATCTTTATACTTCTTAACTTTATTTTGTAAGTACTCATAATTAATTTTTCCGTCACTTATATTTATTTTGTATAAAAAAATGAATGCCGAGTACTAAAAAAAGATAGCTAAGTATAAAAATATAGAAGGGCACATTTGTAGTTTTCTGGCTACCATAAAAATAGTCTTAAAAATAATTTCTTAAAAAATTAATTCCAATATTAAATCTTGATACTCTGTTAGATTTTTTAAAATTTATGGTACTTAATTATAATTGATACTTTTAGTAGAGAACATGGCATATAGACTATTGAGGCAGATAAGTTAAGCAGATAAAAAAAATATATATATCTATGTATAAAAAGGCAAATAATAAAAAGGAAAAATTAAAATAAAGGATCTAGACAAAATAATATTTAATTAGAAAGACCATAAAACTTGTAATTATTAAGAAGGACCAAATAAGTTTAAAAGTAATAAATTTCCCTTTAAATTCTCAATTGCTTCTCTAACCTAAGGGAAAAAAAAGCACCTCCCTTCCCTCCCATGGCCACCTTCCTCCTTGTCGTTGCCATTCTCACAGACAGCAATGATAGGAACATCCTAGTCTCCCTCCAGACCTTTGTGGCCAAACCATTATTTGCAACTTTGATGCTTCAGCATTGTCGAACAAAACACTCAATCATCTTGTAAACATTCTCAATGTATGCACTGTGGCCCATCTCATCATCTTTGCATATTCTAAATAAACATAACGTTTAATATAATTCCCTGCATATAGAATGAAGTTGAGTTCCATGAATTTTTTTTTTACAGGGGTTGACTTTTACGCTTTCAATCTAATAACTTTGTGCTAATGATCAAATTCAAAACGTAATTGTCATGCAACAAAGAAGTGGGTAACACTATTATTTGGGTTCTCATATTTAGAATTTCACTAGCAGATACTTGATTACTTTGCATCCCTGTTGGAGATTCCTAAAGAAGAATTTGCTGAGTTGAGTTACTAGAATGTTGTCCACATAATATATGTTTTGTTGTGGTCATTGTAGGGATCCGTACAACGCAGCGGATTAAAAATTTCTACGGATCCGTCCCGAGGATCACTCAGCGCGCTTAAATCAAGGCTAGGAATCCGGATATTACCTTTTAAGAACTCGTTCGTGGTTTCTTCTTCGTTGAGCAAGGTGGGCTACCTCCTCGATCAACGATCAAGACGACTCTTAGAATCCTCTTCCTCTCTTGGTATCCACACGAACAATCCTCGTACACGGCTACGCAGCGTGCTAGCGCCTCTTTTGCGTCTCTCTCTCTCTGTTTTCACTCTAGGGTTTCTCGCGGCTTTTTTAGAATACGCTTGACTGAAAGTCCCGTAGGTTTCTAAAACCTGTTCAGCGTATTTAATACAAAATTTAATCGTATTAACTTTTGAATTCAAACTTTAGATCTGGATTAAATATATATTAATTAAATCTATCCGATAGATCTAATATAATAATATTTACTTAATCGAATTAAAAAACCAGGATCTGAAATTTCGATTGAATCTAGATTAAAATAGTTAATTAAATCTATCGATAGATTTAATCCAACCTATTCATTTAATCCAAATTTAAAAGCCTTCCGATTTAATTTATCTCAATAAATTAAATCCGAGAAATGATATCTATCTATTTATTTAAATCGAGATACTAATATCTCAATTTAAATTAAATAGACAATAATATCTTTATTCGAAAATTAAATGAGATACAATATCTCGTTTGTTTTAGATATTTAATTTATCAAATAAATTAAACATAAAACAAATAATATAATAATAATATTTTAATCTCAATTAAATAATATCATTATATTATTTTTGAATTTTTATATATATATATATATATATATTTACCCTGCAGATTAAACTCGGTATTCATTAATCTCAGATTACTCGAGATTCAATGAACCTGGACACTTTTACGTGTTGGATTATTCTTGTGTGCGACCCCAGCCCATGTGAGATTGGCGGTGGGCCAACACCGTGTCGCCCACAAATCGCAAGCGGCCTCTAGCAAGACATTGCGACTACCCAACTCACATGGGGATCGATGACACGATACACCTATCGTACAACCATGTCACGTCCCTTTTGTCACGCGATAATTTGGTCAAGGATGAAACATGGATGATGTCAACTTCCTTTTCTTGACCATTACTTTCTCGATTCTCGAGTAGTCTAATAAGTGAAATGGAAACTCCTTTCCATCACGGTATGGCCATACATTTCTTAGACTCACTCATCGAGGGCCCAAAGATTATCTCTCTACGAATGTGAGGGACAAATTCCATCTTGACCATTCACGTCCCTCCGCATGAAAACCACGATCCGATCCGACCTTTATCATCACTCCCGGTCAAAGGTGACTTTTGACTAGGTCAAAGACCAGTGATTCATCATGTAGGAATTCATGATGATCTCGAGTCATAGGGCGTTAATGACGCGGTTATACATGAGATAAGCTTATGACTTAATCCATGCGGCTTTCTCATAGTGGGTCGGTCCAAGACCTTGTACTCTTACAAGTGCCCATGACTTTGATTGTATCTCCATACCTCATCAAAGTCATTTGGTCTTAATTCATCTTCGCTCCGCGTGAGATAAAGGCCAGGGACATTTAGGATAATCTATAAGATGTATCGGGGATGCGATTATCAATACGAACATGCGAGACGAAAATGATAACTAAAGAAAATACTTTAAATAACTCAAATATCCAAAGTACAATGAATTGCCCCTAGGGCATAATTTCTAATGATCATGGTAGTTAAAAACGCGTTTTTACATTTATATTTCAAAGCAAAACATGTTTTGTCGCAAAAAAACGCAAACGAGTAAAATCGTAAAAAAAACGCCGCGTTTAAACGTAAAAGCGTAAAAATGTAACATTTTTTCAAAAAGCGGACAAACAAAAAAACTTGCCCTAAATCCCTAATCCCTAATTTGGAGAGTAGCTTTTTCTCCACCTGTCCAAGATGTACGATGAGACAGACATTGCATCATTGCATCACCACCATTTCTCCCCCAAATTAAAAATTATTTCGTCACCTTAAATCGTTATTATTTATTATTAATACTATTATTTTATTGAAATTTATATTTTAAATTGAAATCCCCCAAATAATGCATCAAATTGATATCTCTAAAATCTCAATAAAATCTCTTTAATTTAGCATTGATGACTCCAAAAATATCTCAAAACATATCTCAAATCTATTAAAAATGAGAAATTATCAATATTACATTGATTAGTATATGTATGGATGATGGCAGGTGCCTTACTTTCTTGAATTTATATATATATATATATATGCGGGAAAAATCTACGTTTTGTATTATGATTTTATGTTTTACGATTTTTCATTCTCCTTTTTCGGGTAAAATCTACATTTTCACTACTATAGTTGTGGCACCGATAAATTAGTCACAGGAGGAAAGGGAGACACTTTTTTCTTTGATTTCTAGGTTGGGGAAGCAATTGAGAATATAAAAGGTAATTTAGTACTTTTAAATTTATTTAATCCTCCTTAATAATTATAATTTTTTTCCTTTTAATTAAATATTATTTCATCTAAATCCTTTATTTTAATTTTTACTAATAAAAAAGTAAAATAGTTTTAAACTGGTGCGAATATTCTCAGGTTAAATTAGGGTTAGGTATTGTCTGCCTCGTATAAATAGCCTGGTTTGCTCTCACCCCCCGCCATTCGATAACTTCACAGAGCTAAGCTTCAGCCATCAGTAAAGCAAGCATGGAGCAGACGTTCATCATGATCAAGCCTGATGGTGTTCAGAGAGGCCTGGTACTATTTTCCTTCCTTTCAGTATCCTCTGTATCGCTTTATGCTCATATGAATATATGATTCCCATTTATGTGTGGTCTTTATAAGTGGTCCTTACTTGGGTCAATCAAATCTTAAAATTGGCTTGTAAATTAGGATTTATGCGTATGCCCTGAGTTGATTCTCAGAATCTGGTGCTAGATCCTACAAATTGTTGGCAATATTTTTCTTTTTTGTTTGAGAGTGAGGGTTTCTCTTTCTCTTGCTTACAGGCAACTTCTCTTTTCCTTTTTAAGAAACAAAAGGTTTTTATTGAGTCGTTCAGACTCTTCGTAAATGAGTTATTAGATATTTTGTGGTTTCATTGTTCATAGATGTGCAAATTAGATAGCTCTTAATTTGGTTAATGAAAAAGAAAATTATTTAACGATAACTGAGCATTTGTTATGTACTTTAGTAGCCTTTTGAAACGAAGTGGTTTCTAAAGGTTCTTCTTGTTTCAGATTGGTGAGATTATCAGCAGATTTGAGAAGAAGGGCTTTTATCTGAAAGGTATAATTCTTTCTCTCATCATTCTTGAAATTATGCTAATTGTAGTAGGAATGTAAAGCCAATTCCAATAATAGTACAGTGAAGTGAAACTTAATTCTTATTCCATAATTCCAGATATTCTGATTACTATGATCCTTGCACCTTATATGGCTCGCTAACATTCCTATTTTCCTATTAACCCTTTTGCCAGCTACCCAACCAACTTCCTGTTCTTATTATTACAATGATATAAGAAAACCATATTGGATTCTCTTCTTTCTGTTGTGTAATAAATGACCCTGATATACTTGCAATTAGCCTCTGTTTTTGCAATAATTCGTGTTCTCTTTTGTCTATTGATTGCCTTCAGGCTTAAAGCTCATCACTGTGGACCGTCCTTTTGCTGAAAAGCACTATGCAGACTTGTCTGCAAAGCCATTCTTTAGTGGTTTGGTGGACTACATTATCTCTGGTCCTGTTGTTGCAATGGTTTGGGAGGGTAAGAATGTTGTGACTACCGGCCGTAAGATCATTGGAGCTACAAATCCTGCTCAATCTGAGCCTGGGACCATCCGAGGTGACTTTGCTATTGACATTGGGAGGTATTGGTTTTGTCTTAGACTTTTTTCATTTGAGTAATTTAAATGTTCATTTCCTGTGCAATAGATTATGAAGAAAAACCTTGGTTCTGGGGTTGTCATTTAGTTTTCAAGATCTGTGATACTGAACTCTAAAACATGGTTTTAAAATGAAAATTTTCCTATGCTGGAATCTCAAATTGCTTTTGGAACTTAAGTTGGTGTGTTTGGATTAGCTTTTGGAGAATATATTTTGAAGTCAACCATGGTTCTGGGGTTAAAAGCGATTCTCCCCAGCTTATTCCAAAACCAAGGTTTTGGGTTCAAAATCATGGTGTTGAGGGTAAAAAGCTATTTTGGGGTTTGGTCACTTGTTTGGCTACTCTGTTTTTGAAACCAGGGTTTTGAAAAATATAAGGTTTAATAGCTGCTGGTTTTGAAGCTGGATGGGCATTTGATGTAAAATGAAATACTTTTGATGTAGGAATGTCATCCATGGAAGTGATTCCGTGGAAAGTGCAACGAAGGAAATTGCATTATGGTTCCCTGAGGGCCCTGTAGCCTGGCAAAACAGCCTCCACTCCTGGATCTACGAGTAAACTTAAAAGTCTTTTATATTGAAGTTGTTGCTGTAATTTTATAATGTTATGATTCCCCTCTCGTCAAGCTCGTTTTGTAGAGTTTGGTTTAGTTATCATGTCTGGTTATGCTATTTTGTTGTTCAAGAACATCCATGGTCAGATGAATCTCAGACTGCTTGTCAAAGCATAATAGAATCTCAGACTGCCTGTCAAAGCAAAATTAAAAAAAAAAAAAAAAAAAGGTTATTTTTGGTATTTCCTAGAATTATAATTTATGCCTTCTAAGTGCTTTTAAGTGCCTATTTGGATTAGCAGTAGAAGTTATTTTCCCAACGTGATTGATGGTCTACATGATAAGTATTTGGATTAGCAGTACAAGTTATTTTTTCGACATGATTTTTGGTGTATATGATAAGTATGTGGGAGGTGTTTTATCTTTACCCGTGTGAATGTGCTTTTTAATCGCCAACGTAAAGCTGCAACATAATATTTCGGATTCTCCCCTTTTTAAAACCTGCCAATTTATGATTTGTTGGTTAAACAAGCAAAGCATCCCCTGCTAATCATTGATTTCACCTCCATTTCATTAGAATTCTTCAGACATAATAAATTAGTATAATATCAATATACTCGTACTAATTTATTTCCTCCATGCGCATAAACGTTGTATTTAATATGGTTATCGGTAAACCTTGAAGGCCTCCTACCCCGTGAAGTTTTTTTTTTTTTTTTTTTTTTTTTTTTTTTTTTTTTTTTTTTTTGATATAAAAAAGTTTTGGAGGGTTTGCATCGATCCCCACCGAGGTAAAAGCCTGACGCGGCCCCCGGGCTCTTTGAAGACTTAATGGGACTTACAAGTTCACCTACTTAAAGGAGTCCCAACGACGGCGCGGATCGAACACATATTCTTGACTTGACTAAATCCGTTACCATCTATACCAACTTCCTTTGGCCCTCGTGAAGTTTCTGTATGGATCTAATTGATGCGCATGACACCGTCCTTCATCGAGTTCCAGCTCTTTTGCAGTTATCTAACCCAAAATGCTATAGGAGAATTGGGTCATCAAAAGGTTTGGTCAGCAAGCAAAATGAGAAGTTTCCAAAGAATGGAGGGGATTGAAAAGCAGAAAAATAGAGTGGGTGATTCTCTCATAATCCTTTGTCTAATTTTTTATTTCCAGAATTTCATCTTCACCTTGGTTTAGATTTCATATTTTCTAGAATTATTATTTTAAATATAAATAAAAAGGTAAACTATTAAAATATGATATTATTTTAAACATAAATAAAAACATCTAAACTATTGGATTTTTCCTAAAATCTGATTTATAAGATTCACAACTGTAACGCAAACAAAATTTAAAAAAATTAGGGTAAAAGAGGGAAAAAAAACTTATAATCATTTTAAAAAAGAGCTACTAAGCAACATAAACAAATTTTGGATGAAAAAAATACCCATCATCATTAAAAAAAAAAAAAAAAAGGCCTAAAATGCTATTATCGTTAAGTTCTGCCTGTGGTAACTTAGTTGCATGGTTATTAAAATTGGATGGGGGTTCAACCAAGAAACTGTTGAATCAGTTACTTATTGGTTCAGTCCAATGCCTATGGTAACTTAGCTACATGGTTATTAAAATTGGATTAGCCGTTCAACCAAGGAATTGTCAAATCGGTTACTTAACTAGTTTAGTCCGATTGGTTTAATCAGTTCAATATTTATTAAGAATTTTTTGATTTCAAAAATTCATATATAATTCTACGTATTTTCAAAAATTACAAATTAAGATTTCATGGAAAGTTTGAAATGTCTATTTTCTAATGCAAAAAGAATCATTCAAAAATATTATCATTTGATCCTAAAAAATTATCAGATTCCAAAACTATTCTACAAAATCGTTTAAGTTCACTTTATCACCGGTCTAATCCCATGTTAGCTCTAGTTTGACTCCAATTTGATCACTAATCTTTAACTCATTACCCAGATCTGGTTCAATGGCCGATCCAAGTCTAATAATATTGCTTTGCTGTCATATCCACGTGATTATATTGTTTGGTCATACAATTGGATGCGCGGACCCAGGATTTTAAGTTTGTGGGTGCACAATTAGTGGTGGGATTCGAGGGAATTTTTTTTAAAGGAAAGTTTTAAATACATTAAAAAAAAAAAATATAAACAATAAAAGAAAAGAAAACTTAAACTTAACATAAAAAAATAATAATCAAGAATCAACTAACCTTTACATCGAACGTTTACAAAAGCATTATTCGATTCTTCATTCCTTAAAAATATTGCATTATATCTTCATCATCAATTATATCAAATATATCACGTTCAACATAAGTTAGCATGCATGAGTTAGCATGCATCAGAAATTTTTAATTGTCTTTTTCTGCCTTTTTCCTTATCATTTGATTATGTGTAACTTTTCCTCATTTTTTAAAAATCTAAATATGAGCACTTTCTTGTCCTTATCCATGCAATGTGGGTTATCACACAAATTATGTATAACAAATCCACTTGCGTTAAGCCTACACAGATCCGTTTGCTTTAAGCCCGCAAGTCCAGATCCGCTTGCTTTAAGCCCACAAGTCCATGCCCAAAAAATAATTAGGAGGGTTGTCTGAGTCTGTTTCTGGTTCGAACAGGGGACCTCATGTGTGTGAGACTGAGGTTATAACCACTACATCACCCAAACAATTGTTATTAGACCCCTTCAATATATATATATATATTCTAAAACTTTGTGTCTACACCCGCCCACACATGCACACGTGTGGGTCTGCCACTGGTGGTAGGTGAGGAAGATTTTTTTTTTTCTTGGGGAAAAAAAAAAACAAGACCAGGATTGAAGACAAATCTCAACAACCAGAGGAGGCTGGGAGTGATGATCGTGTTGGTGTAAAAAAAAAAAAAAAAAAAAATATATATATATATATATATATGTGTGTGTGTGTGTCTGTGTGTGATTTAAAAGATGATAAAAAACGTAAGCTAGATTTTAATTCTCCCAAAAAAAAAAAAAAAAGTAAAAAAATAACAGATCCGAGTCTGCTCAAATCCCATTGTCCATCTTTAGTCCAATCTGAAACACAGCTTAACTTCTCTTTCTCTGTCAGGGGCCCTAAACATGACTGTTGAATATTTTTCCCCTTTAATGAGCTAGCTATCAGTAAAAAACTTGATTGAATTCCCATTACGAATACGCTTGGACATTCCTTCATTACAGTATCCTGCTGGCTGCTGATAAAACGCCATAGTGTCGAGTCCCCAGGCTTGGTATCTAGCAAATTTGCTTCGTTCCTAATCATATATTTATTGAAAAGAACACTCACCCATAAACTTGATGATCTTGTAATTATTTTCTTGGCAAGTTTACAACCAAAAGCTTGATTCATAGACTCAAGCCGTTTACAACCGAGACCTCCATAATTCTTAGGTAACAATAAGGTATTCCAACCCACATTATACCCATGACTTTGAGTTTTCCCCCAAATGAAATTGCATTGAAATCTTTCCACTTCTGTACAAATACTCAGAGGAAGCTGAGAAACCTGCATAGGGTACAAAGGGATTGAGCTGATTACTGATTTGGCCAAGGTTAATATACCAGCCATTGATAAGGAATTAGACTTCCAGCTCGCAAGTTTAGATTTCACCCTATCTATGATATACTAAAATGTCTCACGAGATCTTCTTCTTTTGGATAGTGGAAAACCAAGGTATCTGCCCACTTCTGCCATTATTTGCATATTCGTGATCTCCTTAATATTCTCCTTCATTGCCATCGGAACATTATTAGAAAAAAAACATGGAAGACTTGGAGAAGCTAATCTTTTCGCCAGATGCCATACAAAACCGACCTAAAAAAGAACCTGCTTAAGGAAATTCCAATTGATTCTATCATAGGCTTTATCCAAGTCTATTTTCAAAGCCATCCAACCTTTTTTCCTTTTAGTCTTCTTCAGCATGTGCAAAATCTCTTGACCAATAACTATATTGTCTTGAATTTGCCTCCCTTTAATGAAGCTTGCTTGAAAGGGAGAAATGAGCTTATCCATAACGTGCCTTAATCTGCCAGTAATGATCTTAGTTAAGCACTTGAGTGAACAATGCAGAGAGAGATAGGGCGTAAGTGAGTGACACAGACTGGACTATCAACCTTTGAAATTAGAGCTATTAAGGTTCTATTAGCATCAGCAATTGGCAATGACCCAGCAAAAACTTCCTTTACAAAATGGAAAACAGAGGAGATTAGCTTGATAGAATATAGGGGGAAATCCATCCACCCTTGGGGATTTATAAGGTCCTATAGAAAAGATTGCGGACTTGATTTCTTCATCTGTAGGAACAACCCCCAGATTTTTGCAAACGTCAGTGTCTATCTCGAAAAAATTCACCTCAATATGAAGTTTACCACTATGATAATAGTCTTCCTGAAAAAGCGATTTAAAAAAAGGAAAGGATCAAGTTTCTTATATCCTCCTCTTTTTCTAGCCATTGACCATCATCATTCTAAAGGGCCAGCACCCTATTTCTTCTTCTTCGCAAGGTGGTTTTTAAATGGTAGTAACAGGTATTCCTGTCACCCTTCGAAATCCACATTGTTCTAGATTTTTGAAACCACTTTAACTCTTCGTCTCATAGAACCACATTTAATTCACTCTGCAATTTCAATTTGAGGTTACATAGGAACCTGGAACTAGGATAAGACGGTGAATTTTGAATTCCATTTAGGCGGCTCAATAGAGACAACTTCTTCCTCTCCACTGCCCCAAATACATTGCAATTCCATACTTCAATACATCCTTTAAATTTATCCAGGCTCTTAACCAAATTATTACAATAAGACCAATTACTATTAGTGAAATCAGGAAAGGCCTCATGATTCAACCACATAGCTTCGAAACAGAAAGGCTTATGAGCTCTAAAATTCCCCTGATTAGATGCAAAAAACAGTAAAATCCGATTATGATCAGAGAAATTAGTTCGAGGTAATACCTTGGCATAAGAATCCGGGATAAGTTCGAGGAACCGATTGTTGACGAGCACTCTGTCCAAACGTTCATATAACCGAGCACAACCAGCAAAATGAGGGCCTTTCCACGTCATCCTAGGTCCGATCGAACCCAAATCTGCAAGTCCATGATCATTTAGTCGATCACGAAACCACTGCATTCATCGATTGCTTCCACCTCTTCCTCCGATTCATTCATTGGCACTAAGAACATCATTAAAATCCCCGAGGACACTCCAGAGATCGGTAATGCTATTTGATAGACGGAGGATATTCTCCCAAAGCTCCTCTTGAAGATTGGTATGTGGTATGGCATAGACTGCCGTTAACATAAATGGCAGTGATTGTCCAGGATGGCAATGGAGATGGAAGAATTGTCTGTTGGATTCAATGATATTGACTTTAATTCGGGTACTGGACCAAGAAACTGCTAAGGTTGAACAATATGAAAGATGAACAATGTATTCATTTTGATTAATGAGATAATTCAGTTTTTGGGCCTATTGATTTTGTTTACATGGCATTCGAGCATTGGGTCATTTTTTCAAGACCCCCACTTATTGATTGAGGTGGCTTTGCAAGATCCATGGCTTTGCGATTCCTTCCTAGCTTCTGAGGTTCTAAGACCCATGGCCACTAGTCCTCTGTCCCCGTAGTTCTGATCGACGGTGGCGGCTGCCTTTCTGCCTGCCAACGGTGGAAGCTGCTTCCAACTGTTGAGATAGAAGGACGCCAGACCATGAGAGAGTCAAGGTCAACTTGGAATCCGTCAAGATCCCTGGTTTGCTTTTGCTGAGATAGAAGGACGTCGGATCGTGAGAGAGTTAAGGTAGACTCAAAATCCCTAAAGATTGCAAAGACCGACAAGCTACCTCGATCCAAATCAATGTCGTGCACAGGACTGGACATCTTTGACCACTGCAACGAGCGATGACTTCAACACCCTCACTCAACCTCGCCATTGACTCCACCGTAAACCATGGCAAATCGAAAGAACAGCACACCCTCGTCGGCAACCACCATCGACTTCCCTCATCCTTTGTATCTACACCCATCTGACACTCAAGGTACGATAGTTGTTCCTATTACCCTAACCAGAAATGATAATTACTCTATTTGGAGCAAAGCTCTAAGGATTGCTCTCCTTGGGAAACACAAACTTGGATTCACTGATGCTTCCTACCCGAAACAGAAGTTTGGTACTGACTTGGAAGGTCAGTGAGAACATTATAATGCTGTTGTATTATCTTGGATTCTGAATTCTTTGTCTCGGGAGCTAGCGAATGGTATGGTGTATCTCAGTGATGCACATATGGCGTGGATGGACCTCAAAGAAAGATTTGATAAAGTCACAAGGTCTCGAATTTTTGGTATTCACCATGAGATTAATTCACTGCAATAAGGGGAATTGTCCGTTGCTACGTATTACTCCAAATTGAAGGAATTATGGGAAGAATAGTCTTCCATTGAGGCTGTTGGCTCGGCTTGCAACTGTTGCAAATGTGGAGCATCGAAGATCCAATGGAATTTGGTTCAGCAACAAAAACTACTACAATTCTTGATGGGTTTGAATGAAACCTATCATATGGCTAGGATACAGATCTTGCTAATGTCTCCTCTCCCTACTGTAAATCAAGCCTTTGCAATGGTTGCAAAGGATGAGGCTTAAAGGGCTCTTGTTGGGGGAATGAAGATGTCCCTTACGGAAGGTATAGCCATGGTAGCTAGGAGGAGAGGGGGAGGAAGAGGAAGAGGAAGAGGCAGAGGAAGAGATAGCTCACCCTTGAATTTCTCTTATTGCAAAAAGAGTTGACGCACCATAGAAAATTGTTACCAAATTATAGGGTATCCTCTTGACTTCAAAGGACTGAAAGGGAGGCAAGTTCGAGAGGTCAACCAGCAAGGAGTCGAGAGACAGAAGGATACAAAAAAGGTTATGCATTCTTCAACCATGATCTCACCATCCCTTACACAGGGGCAGCATGATAGATTGCTTGATCTTTTAAAGAAGGACTCGGAAGAAAATGTACATGCTCTAACCGGTACAGGTTTGATCAATTCTTCCCTTCCTAAAAATGCATATGTAACTTGGGTTATTGATTTAGGGGCAACCACACATTTAGTTAGTGATTTATCATTATTAGACAACTACAAAATATATTCAGGGCCACTTATAACTGTTAAGATTCCTAATGGAGATAAGATGCACATAACTCATATAGGAACTATTAGATATTCTAATGGCATAACATTATATGGTGTCTTATATGCTCCCATGCTTAAGTTTAACTTAATTTGTGTATCAAAATTAAATAAGGAACAAAGATGTATGGTAGCTTTCTTTCCTAACCATTACTTGATACAGGGCCTTCAGGGTGGCAAACTGAAGGGGATTGGCAAGCTGATTGAAGGACTATACATTCTGCAATGTAACCAAACCGATATAATGAATATATATGGCTAATGTTTGTCCTAAGGAAAGTAAACATATCGATGTATCTTTGTTACATAATAGATTTAGTCATGCCCTTATTTCTGTATTGAGGAATTTGTACTTGATGAATGACAAAACAGTTACTCTCAATAAAAGTTGTGATGTTTGCTTTCAATCAAAACAAACCAAGCTTCCATTTTCTCCTAGTTGCATTAAAAAAAGGATTTTTGAACTTCTACATATGGATGTATGGGGACCATATCGGACTCCTACACATTCTGGTTTTCAGTACTTTCTTATGATAGTTGATAATTTTTCTCATGCAACGTGGTTATTCTTAATGAAACGAAAATCTGAGACAACTGGGCATATTGAAAATTTTATTGCATATGTAGAAAATCAATTTTCTACTAATGTTAGAAGGGTTCATAGTGACAATGGTTTGGAGTTTGCAAACCATACATTGAGAAATTTTTTTATTAAGAAAGGGAATTCATCATGAAACATCATGTGCATATACAGCTGAGCAAAATGGTATAGTTGAGAGGAAACACAGAACCTTAATGCAAGTTTCACGTCGCTTACTGATTCAATCCCAAGTTCCAATTAGATATTGGGGAGAATGTGTAAAAACTGCTGCCTATATAATTAACAAGATTCCTTCTAGAATTTTAGGATTTAAGACACCATATGAGCTTGTTTATGGTTCTTTGGCTGATTATTCACATCTTAAAGTCTTTGGTTCTTTTGCATATGCAACAAATCTGAAAAATAATGACAAATTGCAATCAAAATCTGTTGCTTGTGTTTTTCTAGCTTACCCAAGTAATCAAAAGGATTTTGTGCTTCAGAATATCACAACTAAAGAAATATTTGTGAGTAGACATGTTAGATTTATTGAGAACAGGTTTCCCTTCATAGAAGAAAGGGGCTCTCAGCTAAGGGGAGCATGTGAAGGTATTACAAGTGACATATTCTGGTTTGATGTAGTACAAAGGCAGCACCAAGTTGAGTGTTCTAATGGTGGTACAGCACAAGAGAACCAACAGAAAAATGGAACTGCAACTCATGACAACCTACCTGAGCATCAAATTGATCATATTAATGAATCAAGCTCTGAATTTGAACCTGAAACAAGTCCAGTAAGGCCGATAAGAGAAAGAAGACCACCTATTTGGTCTCAACACTATGTATGAAATTTGATTTCTCAAGGTAAAACCGGTAATCTGCATCTCGATTAAATAAAGGGTCCAAAGGTCATTGTAAATATCCTATTGAAGATTACATGTCATATAAAACTGTTTCATTAATGTTTCCTATGTTCAATAGATTCTAGTGTAGAACCTACTTCTTATAATAAAGCTATTAAGGATAGTAGGTGGATCAAGGCAATGAAATTAGAGATAAGTGCTTTAGAGGCTAATAACACATGAGATATTATGCATCTTCCCAAGGGAAATAAGGCCATAGAATGTAAATGGGTTTATAAGATTAAATATAATTCAGATGGATCTATTGATTAGCATAAAGCTAGGCTAGTAGCAAAGGGATATAACCAACAAGAGGACATAGACTTTCATGAAACATTTTCTCCTGTGATCAAGATGATTACTGTTGGAATTGTTCTTAAGATGGCTGCTGTGTTTGGATGGAATTTGTATAAAATGGAAGTACATAATGCTTTCTTGTAGGGAGATTTAAATGAGGAAGTATACATGTGTGTACCACAGGGATTTGAAAAGGAAGAAAAGGGCATGGTATGCAAGCTTAAGAAATCCTTATATGGACTTAAGCAAGCTTCTTGCCAATGGAATTATAAACTAACTACTGCTTTGTTAACTGGTGGATTTAAACAAAGTAAACATGAATATTTGTTATTTGTTACAGAATATGATGATAGCTATGTTTTAATCCTTGTCTATGTAGATGATTTGATCATCATAGGTAGTTTAGAGAGCAGAATTAATGAAGTGAAGGAGTTTCTCCACAGGCAATTTAAAATTAAAGAGTTGGATGAGATAGAGTACTTCTTGGGAATAGAAGTAGCTAGGTGTCATAACGGGATTATTCTTTCACAGCACAAATATGTTTTGGATTTGCTCTCTGATATGGGAATGAGTGGGTGCAAACCATTATCGATACCGATGAAACCCAGATTAAAGCTTTTAGGTTATGAAGAGGGGCGAGATCAAAAAGAAGATTTATTAAGCAATCCTGAACATTACAGAAGGTTGGTTGGGAGGCTGATTTATCTCACAAACACTCATCTTGATATTTCATTTCCTGTGCAGGTCGTGAGCCAGTTTATGCAAGCACCTACCAAAGCACATATGGCAGCTGCACGAAGCATTGTTAGATACTTGAAACAAAGTGTTGGTGTTGGCATGCTACTGAGTTCAAACCAGGATCTAAATTTGTCATGTTTCAGTGATGCAGATTGGGAAGCTTGTGGGACCACAAGGCGATTAGTCACAGGTTACTTGCTCAATCTTGGAGACTCTCTTATCAAATGGAAGAGTAAGAAGCAAGAGACTGTGTCACGATCGTTGGCTGAAGTGGAATATCGTGCTTTAGGTTAAGGAGTTTCAGAAGTGGTTTGGGCCACTGGAATGATTAAAGACTTGTCAATTCTAGCTATAGGTCCGGTTAGTGTGTATTGTGATAGTAAGGCAGCAATTCATATTGCCTTGAATCCTATATTTCATGAACGAACTAAAAACATTGAGATAAATCTTCACTTTGTCAGAGAGAAACTTCAAGGAGGTTTGATTAGATAACAACATCTTAGTTCGTAGAATCAAGAAATTGATATATTTACTAAAGCCTTGGGCAAGGAAGCTCCAACAGGTTGCTTAGCAAATTAGGCACAGTAAATGTGTTTCCTGCCCTAATTTGAGGGGGAGTGTAGAAAATAATGTATAAAAGTAGTGTGTATTTGCGTAAGGTAGTTATGGGCCTTAATTCCTTTTAAAGCCCAAAAGATATAAATAGGAACCTAAGGTTGAACAATATGAAAAATGAACAATGTAATTCATTTTGATTAATGAGATAATTTAGTTTTTGGGTTTACATTGAAAATATGAAGATGCCTTGTATTCATTCAGTGTTGTTAAACTTTCAGAGTTGCCTTTTATACCAATCGTGGTGATAGGAGCTCTTAGCTCTTTCAACAGCCAAAAGTCATTGCAAGCAGTGTTGAAGAATTTTCCTCAAGTGCAAATCTTGTGGTCAGACAACTTTGGAAACTTCCCAAGAGAATTAAGAAAATTATTGCAGGAAAAGATTGGAGATTTCGTTGTTTGTTGTATTTGAAGTTGCCTTGTTCGAACTCTTGAAATCTTCTGCTGGGCAATAAAACCTGGAAGGCGATTCAAGAGGCGAAGGTGAAACACCACGGTCCAGCCATGAGCTCGATAGGTTCGAGGTTAGAGATTTGCTGATGAACAGAAGATGAATATATGAGATGTTCAGAAGGAGACTTTTTTTTCCCTCCTGAGGTAGGGGTATTTTAGTAAATTTTCGGTAAGAAAGGTACCCAAATTTGAACAATCAAAATGAAGTTCAATCAATCCCTGTTTGGAAATAGACATCTAACCAGAGGTGAGGCACCAATGGCTGAACCCTTTGATGGCCAGCTGGGGCACTGATCTTATAAAATTTATGAAAATATATATGTATTTATTGTATGATATTTTATTTGGCCACAAATTTAGCCCCAGCTCTGTAAAGATAATGTTTGTTTCATTACTCATTGGGATGTGAGAAGAAAGTAAAATTCTTGTTTGAGATACCGAAAAAGTTAGTTTCATCTTACATATTGTTTTGATTTATAATTATCAGTTATTATTTATTTATATTTTCAAGGTTATTTGATACTATTTAGTAAATACTCTATCTGGTTCTTATTTAAAGAATCAACTAACAATTCTCATAAGTCAATAAAACTGTTAAAGTCATTAAATTTTTCCTAAAATTTAAGTAATTTTCAATATTATCCCTATTAATTATACTAAACTCTAATATCATATTAATTATTACTTTTTTTGCTCAAAAAAAAAGTAATAATTAATTTTTATTAATTATTACTCTCACTCACTACCTTTTTAATTATGGTTATACATAAAAATATTAAATGCTATTTAGAAACAAGCAAGTGCCTTATAAAAAGAATCAAATATATTTATTAGTTGGTGCTTATAAGAACTAAATGAAGTAATTCAATACATTTATTTTTTGGCCGGGCTAAATTTTTTTTATGGTTCCGCCACTGTGAGGCACTAACTCTAGACATGGTTGGAGGAGTCAGCCGAGTTATCTGTTGGAACTCCACCACTGAAATCGACCGGAAAAATGATAAGAGGGAGGAAAGTATAATTGGAAAAATGAAGAAGAGATGGAAGAATTTCTCAGAATGGCACAACTTATCTACACTTTTGATGCTCTTCACATCAGACTAAATCAGCTTTCTAAATCCCACATAAACCCCAAATTTGCCAATGAAGAATTTGTCAAGGGTGGGGAATATCCATACCCCCACCCTTGCCATTGCTTCTCCTTCGTCGTCATGGATGCCAGACTGGGGCAAATGAGGTGAAAGACAGGAAGAAACCTGTTTGTAGAAGCATATATTAAGAAGTGATAGGAGAATAGGAGGAATGAAGAATTTAAGCAGGGAAGAGAGAGACGAGAGCATCAAATAGATGGAACAGTTTGAATTTCAGAATTTAAAAATTGAAAGTAATGGAACGAAATAAAAGCAACTTTGTCTAATACAAAGTTATATGCTCCAGTCGGTATTGGAGTATGAGCCGGCACTATCGATAGCAACCATAAAAGTAGAAAAGAGCCACATGCAAGGTTAATTTAATTCGGATCTTCTAAATTCTAAACCTGCTCTATATAAAAACAACATATATCTAGTCTTACTGGACTAGTATGTTAATATCCAATAGAATAGTAGATCACTGATTGAAGGTTTTCACTAAAGGGGGTGATGTGTAGGCACAGTAACGGCTGAAAAGTAAATGAGATTGAATGTGCGTACCTTTAGGGTTTATTTCTTATTTATAAAGTTTACCTTAGAGTTAGGATTTGTGAGCCTTCGTGCTTTCAAACCCATGTGTTATGTCGCCATATTTTAGGTTGCACACTCTTCGATTAATATCCTCCTTAGTTGTAAGTAGATTCTGATACAGATTATCCTTGTTAAGCCTTACCTCGTGCGGATCCGTAACAAAAGCATTATTACTATCTTATTGGGATGTACAATGAAAAGAAGGATATTTATCCCGGATAGAACTGGATTCAGGAATATTGAATCTATGTTGATGTATGATTTCGGCATATATTATGCCTAAACAGGGCATTTTTTTGATGATGCAATGAAGAGAAGGATCTTGTTAAGTTGGGTCAACAAATCCTCGCCAAGCGATTCTGATTATGTCAGGATCGAGAGTATGGTCAGGAATACATTTAAGTGGGCAATATATTTTATTATTACTTCGAAACAAATTCATTGATACTTTCTAGAATGCCACGTGTATACGCCACTAGAAGTAGCAGAAATATCCATAAACGAGGCCACTTTCAGTACAAAAGATTTCACCTATAATAGTCACCGGACTTGGCTTCCTTCTTCTACCATTGCCATCCACTTTCCCTCCATTCCCACCTCTATCTTTAAATTGAAATTTGAGTGGTATAGATTTAATATTGTATAAAATTATGAATAAAATATTAAATTATTAAAAGATAAATAAATAAATTCAAACTGCTAAATTTTAGATATTATAATTTAAAACCGAAATAAATTTTTTTAAAAAAATTAATTTTATAGAACATGAAATTTGAACCACTCAAATTTAATCTAAAAGAGGAAATGGATAGTGGGAGGGAGGGGATAGTAAGGGTAGACCATGCGTTACCAGAAATTGAAGTTGAACCGAAATGAATTTAAGTTCCTTCTTCGAATGGGCCGGCTAATGTTAAAGTTTCATTTGAAGCAAATGAGCTTGGGAAGGCAGAAGAAGTGTTGGACTATTGGGTGAAGCCTCAGATTGCATGAAGCAGCAAGTGGCCGGGCAGCAGTTAAAAAGGTGAATGAATACATACACACATAATATTCAAATTTTGAATTTAAGTTTAAAATTTAAATTTAAATTTTAATTCAAAAGGTTAAGTTATAAAAGATAATTGAATTATCTAATATATATATATATATATATATATATATATATATATATATATATAATATAAAGATCTAATAATGATTGGATAAAGATAGGAGAAATAATAAATAAGGATTGAATTAAAAATTATTTTGAATTTTAGTTTAAGAGATGAATGTGATCCATCATATTAAATTATTATTCAATTAATCAATTAAAATATAAATGTGATTCATCATCTTAAATGGTTGACTCAATCAATCCAGAAATAAATGTGATTGATCATCTTAAATGATTGATTCAATCTATCAATGAAGATATAAATGTGATTCATTATCTTAAATTCAATCAATCAATTAATATATGAATTTAATTCATTGTGATTTAGATTTTCCAATTCAAGCTTGGATTGAGCCTTTCTTGTAAACACTTATGTTTTCCTGAAGTAGATTTTTAATACCAGTCAGTGCCCTGAAATATTTTTTCAAAATCCTAAAATAATTTGTCTAGATCAAGAAATTTTTGTTTAATACCGAGTTAATATCACGAAATATATTTTTAGTACTAGTCACTACCCTAAAATAATTTTTCAATATCATGAAATATTTTTTTTAATACCAGTCAGTATCCTTAAAAATTTTAGGATCTCGAAAAAATATTTCAAAGTGTACTAAAAACATACTTCAGGATACTAACTAGTATTAAAAAATATTTCGAAGTCTACCGATCGATTACTAAAAAAACTTTAGCATGGTGAATGCTACTTAAAAAAAAAAAAAAAAAAAAAAAACTGAACAGTGTTATTTCTTGCCAAAACCCCACCGTTTGAAAGAAAAGGATGGGAGCGGATTATAGAGGCGGAGACAAGCTTGATCCCTTATAAAGTGCTGATTTTTGGTGCGTGTGCCTCTCTCTTGCACGTTTTTTTAGGAGAAAAACAAGAGGCTTTTGTACTCTCTAAATTTCGGTTTTCACCAAGGTTTAGAGAGAAAAGGGTGTCATCCATAAGGACAAGGTTCCAATGATCTTACTCCTCACATCTTTAATCTAATCCTAAGAAACCACTATCTTCTTGAAAAGAGAAAAACCCAAGGAAATCAAACTTCAACTTTGTCTTTCGCCTAGCAAGCACCCAAGAAGCGGGAGGTTTCAAGAGAAGGAGTTTTCATTGCAATCGGGGGATAGCCGTGTGCATCAACGTTAGAAGGTATTAACAACATTGAAGTCTTCAAGTGATCTAAGGTAATCCTAATCTTCAATAGTCATGTTACTAAGTTATCCTAATCCCCAATAGTTGTTTTAACAAGTAATCATGAAGCTCATGAATATTATAAATCGTTATGAATTCTCATGAGCACCGTAAAGAGTTACAATTAATAATTAATAACAAATTAACGTAATGAGTTAAGATTAATAATTCATAAAGACCGTAATGAGTTACGAGGTTTTCCGCAACGATTAAATAATTTTTTTTTTCAACCTCATGAAACTTTGCATAAAAGTCATGTAATAGGCAAAATTTATCAACATAATTATATATCAGTTTATAAGTCAAACTAATTAGCTTAGATAAAAAATGAAAAAAATAAATACTTTAAAGTAATGTAATTAGCTTTCTTAATTGAGAAAATTATAATAAAGGACCAACGAAAAATAATATTTATTAAGAAGGACCATAAAAATGGTAATTATTTTGAAGGATAAAAAATTAAAATATTAAAATAGAAAGACTAAATTGCCTTTAATCAGATTTCATATATTCTCTCTAATTAAATTAGAATCTAGAATAATTGATGGATAAAGAAACAAACTCATAAACCTACCCAGCACAATCAGAAAAGAATGGGAAAACCACAATTTTCTTGGAAGGTTATATTTGAAGGACAAAATTCTAAATTGTTAGGAAGAAAATTCAATAGGATCAAGGGGCGAAGTTCGACGAATACATCTGGTTAAATGACAAAGTAGTGGAGGAAACATGGGTATAAATCTAGAGCACAAAAATAAAATAAAATAAAATGGAGAAAATAAGATATTAAACCATGAAGCAAAAATCAAAACGAAAATAGAGAAAGTACCAACATTAGGAAACTGGACAATACACGTGTGTAGACACTTCGGTTGCCTCATCGCAAGCGCATCCTTCCAATATATTTGTGCCTAAGAAACTTCACAGTAACCATGGCTTCGAAGAGTAGAAGGAAGCGTGAGGGTAGGAAATCTGTCTATTTGGTGACTTAGCATATTCTTATTTTATCTTGATTTATCATTATCCATCAATCACTCTAGATTTTGATTTAATTAGAGAGAATATAGGAAACCTGGATGATGGCAATTTAGTCTTTCTATTTTAATGTTTTAATTTCTGGTCATTCAAAATAATTACCATTTTTATGGTCATTCTTGAGAAATATTATTTTTCTTAGGTTCTTTATTATAATTTTCCTTTCTTAATTTCTAAAAAAAATTAACTATAACTTATATTTAAGACCGAATGTAGTAATAAAGATAAAATTCCTTCTTTAGATCATGTCTTTCCTTATTTCCATAATAGTTCCACTTGCATTGGATTTCAGCCTTAATTCACTAAGGATGGATTGGGTATATTCCAATATATTCACTGCTTAATGAAAAGGAGTGGAATCATAGGACGATTGATAAGTGTTTATGGGTTTATTACCTGTGACATCAGCAATTCAGCATTGGAGCTGTAAGGATCGGATTTGAGAGTTTGAACACTGACATCATAGTTAGGGTACTTGCAGGTGATCTAAATCAGTTTCTTGTAGTGGGTGGGTGATAATATTATGGAGATTTTGGCGATAGTGAAGATGATTATTAGCGTTTGAGATTCCTGATTCCTCATAATGATGACAATTATAGGAACAGAGATTGTCAGTCTATCTCACAATGGAATAGTGCTTGGCCTTTTTCAGCTGGGGCATATATATAGGCTATAGCATGAAGAAAATTAAGTCAATAATGGATTTGGATCTTTCAATTAATGATGGAGTTGTCACGAGGCCCGTTCTGGAATGTTGTTTCTGGCGCCTCTCTCCGACAACTGCCGTTGGAGAGAACGTCCGGTTGTGTGTGCGCATCGATGAATGTGTTTGTTTGAGATCGTTAGGATTAACAGTTATGTGTTTATCGTTTTGTGATGAGGTGCATTGTGATTATAGATATGAGGATTTGGAAAATGACAATAATGGCCCAGGCAAATTCACGTAAGTTGAAGGCAAATCCCTAACAGAATGGACGTCAGAGCGATGGTGGTTGAGGGCATCAACGATTAGAATGCAGAGATTGAAGATCGGTGAGGTTGATTGGAATGCGAAAGCCGATGTGTCGATGGTAAAAGAAACATTATAGAGCAACCTCTGCTGTAATAACATCAACTAAAAGCTCTGTTTTTACGATTTGATGATGGTGAACGACCTAAGGCGAAGCTATTCTCATCGACCATCACTAATATGATCGCTTTTTTTAGTGAGGTGCTGTTATCTTGATGAAGTATCTCAGAACCTTATGACCCTAAGGTATGATAATTTTTGCTTTGTTCTACTCTATTTGTTGAAAATTTGGATCAACTTGTTGGGCTGGAATTGGAACTGTTTGAAGAGAGTATCTGAAATATATGTTTACTATCCTTTACATGGAAAATCAATGAAAAGAAAGGGGTGCAGACGAAAATGGAGTCGGTATGGGATGAAATTCTCCAATTAATTGTTATACCATTGTTTGATGAGAATCTGATTTGGCCTTTTTTTGTTGATCATGAAGATAGTTTGTTGTTGAATTATCGCTCTCTCACCAGCATCAATGAATCTGTCATGGAGTTGGTGATATATTTGAGTTGTGATACTCTTTATGCAATTGATCAGTTTGGAAAGATTAATTGTTGTGGGTTCTTGGTTTGACTTTATCATCTGCAAGACAAGAAGTTTTGCAAACTCTGGAAATATTGTTTTAATGAAGCAGGATGATTTGAGATGGTTTCCACCTGGAGGATGGGATTGTCTTCTTACTTGTCTGGTTTTATCCTTGGTTGTTATAAAAGAGTCTTGTGTTTTGATGTTGGTGCTCTTAAGTTAACTCATGCACGGTCTAGTTTTTTTATGCTTCTTGTTCTGGAGGTCTATTTTGGCTTTCAGTGCATCTCTTCCCCTCTTGGTTCAAGGCAGTGGATTAAAATTGAAGATGCAAGTCACCTTCTGCTGTCGTTTTCTTGTTCGTTGAAACATTGGAAGTTGGCTTGCATTATTCAGCTGCAGGGTGATCCAATATATTTTCAATTGGAGTCGTTGTCTGAATTTTGTTGCTGAAATTTGTTGGAATTGTGTTTGGTGTTCTGTGGACTCTCTTATTGTTGAATGATATGAATAAAAATTTGGGAAAATTACACTCAGGTCTCAAGGAGCAGCGATAATTACAATTAGGTCCCTTAAAATCATGAAATTAGGGACTTCTGTGTAATTATTTGTAAATGTAAAATTACCATTTTGACCTTCCCTCTCCCTTTTTCTTCTCTCTCTCCTCTCTCCTGTCTCTCTCTGCCACGATTTCTACCAAGAATCGATCAAGGAAGACGCACTTGGCCACTGCGATCTCTGGCAAGATTGATCTCCGCCACGATTTCCGCCAAGAACTGAGCAAGGAAGACACATGAAAGGCCATCAGCCCCTGCGATCTCCATTGACCACTCCACCACGATCTCCGCTAACCGCCACCATCGTTTTGAAGATCACCTGACGTTTTGCTTAATTTTGGGTGCCCTGTGGATTTTCTGATTTCGGACCTACTCCAAGATTTAACTACGATTTCCGTTGTTTTGCTTATTTTCGGGTGCTTTGTGGATTTTGTGATTTCGGACCTGCTCCAATATTCGACCTCTTCCGTTTTGCTTACTCACGATGATCACTTGACATGGCTGACGACAAGACCATAGATCCAGCGAACTTGCCTTTCTCTCATCCCCCTGTTCCTTCATCCATCCTTCATCCTCTCAAGTTTCGGTTATTTTTCCAAAGGTTGTTGTAAATATATGCTTTTTCTGTTGTTAATATAGTATTTGTTGTTGTAAATAACCTCTGAAAGTCAGAAATAACAAATTCGAGGTTTTCAAAAATTGTTGTTAAAATATGCTTTTTCTGTTGTTAATATAGCATTTGTTGTTGTAAATAGCCTCTGGAAGTCAGAAATAACAAATTCCAGGTTTTCAAAAGTTGTTGTTAATACATGATTTTTCTGTTGTTAATATAGCATTTGTTGTTGTAAATAGCCTCTGGAAGTCAGAAATAACAAATTCCAGGTTTTCAAAAGTTGTTGTTAATATATGATTTTTCTATTGTTAATATAGCATTTGTTGTTGTAAATAGCCTCTGGAAGTCAGAAATAACAAATTCCAGGTTTTTAAAAGTTGTTGTTAATATATTATTTTTCTCTTGTTAATATAACATTTGTTGTTGTAAATAGCGTCTGGAAGTCAGAAATAACAAATTCCAGGTTTTCAAAAGTTGTTGTTAATATATGATTTTTCTGTTGTTAATATAACATTTGTTGTTATAAATAGACTCTGAAAGTCAGAAATAACAAATTCCAGGTTTTTAAAAGTTGTTGTTAATATATGATTTTTCTGCTGTTAATATAGCATTTGTTGTTGTAAATAGACTTTGGAAGTCAGAAATAACAAATTCCAGGTTTTCAAAAGTTGTTGTTAATATATGATTTTTCTGTTGTTAATATAGCATTTGTTGTTGTAAATAGCCTCTGGAAGTCAGAAATAACAAAATGGTAATTTTGCATTCACAAATGATTATACAGAAGTCCCTAAAATGGTAATTTTGCATTCACAAATGATTTTACAGAAGTCCCTAGAGACTTCTGTGTAATTTGGTCATTTGAAGGGACCTAATTGTAATTATCTCTGCTCATTGGGACCTGTGCGTAAGTTCCCTAAAAATTTCTTTAGCAAAAAAAAAAAAAAAAAAAAAAAAAAAAAAAAAAAAAAATAACGGATTTTTTTTAGCATTGAAAATTTAATTGTTCTTAAATGTCATTACTACATCTACTAAATCATTTATTAGCATTTTCTCATTCTAAAAAAATGTTTTACAATCCTAGTCTCCCTCCATAATATGAGAGCTCGTTATGGTTATTGCATGCGGTGTACTTTATTTATATTAATATTTTTAAATGTTATTACGACCTTTCCTAAATCGTTAATTGTCATTTTTCCTTTCTAAAAAAGTTCTAAAAATACTCCCTCCAACGCAAAATATAAGCAGCTTTTGACCATCTCATTATAACTCAGGTTAGTTAATTTATTAAATCTATTTTTAATTGAAAACTTTTATGACTTTGTTCCTATTCAAATATGTTAAGCCCAAGAGTTATTGGGGCTGAGTTTATCAGAGAAAGATAGCTAGGGAAAAGCCCAATCTAGATCAGAATACATCAAGACAGGAAGGGCTAAATGGGGAACCAGATCGTGGGTCTGCTTAATGATCACTCTGACATGTCAGGGAAGGAAGGAGTGCTTGATAGTAAGGGAAAATACCAGGGAAAGGCATATAATGAGTGAGTAGTAAAGGAGAGAGGGTTTGGTCTCTCAAAAACTAGGTGAAGTTCTTTTTGTGTTTTCTTGCTTGTTCATGTTGCTATTATTTCGTTGCATTTTTTGTGTGAAGTCTCTTTGCTAGAAGGGAGTATTAGTGATTATATTCTCTCATTTTCCTACTTAGTAAAGAGGATCCTCGACATTTACTTTTGATATTCCCCTACTGAATTGCAGCTGTATCATCTTGGTATCAAAGCATAACAACTTGAATTGTCAGTGCTAGAATGGAAGGAAGACTAGATCAGCTTGAGAGAGTAGTGGAAGAAGGAGAGAGAAGCCAAGTTGAGGCAGATGAAATATTTGCTCGTATTGAAGCTTCCTTAGCCACCCTTCTAGAGAAGTTTGACAGTGAAAGGACATCGTTACCCTCAAGATGGCAAAACCGGGAGGAAACGGTTCCTCCATCTAGGGGTGAACCCAGAAAATTATTAAAGGGGGGACACAATTGATTTTATTTATTTATTTTTAAGGAAAGTTTTATATACATTAAAAAACAAAAGAACATAAAAAAAAAAAAAAAAAATATATCAACAAAATATTTATGAAATCAAGTGAATATTGATGATGTAATAAGAGATAATTATTTTACAAATCTGTCATTTAGAAAAGTAAGGCTAAATATTGTTAAAAATACAACTACATAAATTACAATAAAGGGTGGACACTCAATAAGTTCAAGTATATATATTTAATAAAAAAGTATATTATAATAAAAATAATTATAATATCATCCTTCTATGCCTTATTTTTTGGAATTCTATCATAATTGCTTTATTATTAATGCTATCAAATATATATTTTTTTCAACATAAGGCACTAAACAATCATTCAACCATTTATCCCCTATCTCATTACGAAGTGTAGTCTTATTATATTAAGAATAGATACTTTATTTAAAGGTAGGTAATCATTCAAATATGTAGTAATTATTAAAAAAAAAACTTAATTCTCCAATTCAAGCGGGGGCACTTGCCTCTTACTTTAGTATGTTGGTCCACCTCTACCTCCACCCAACCATGTGAGGCTCGAAGGAGAAAACAAAAGAAGTGGGACAAAATGATCCCTCTAAACACTGAAAATAGGATCTTCCATTGTTTGATAGAGATAACAGTGGTGGAGCCATGATTCTAGGTTTGTGGGCGCACAATTAGTGGTGGGATTGGGGGTGCCCCCGAAATTTTTTTTAAGGAAAGTTTTAAATGCACACAAAACCCTCACCTAATCATCGGCAAGGATCCCCCCTGAGCGGTAAAAACTTGATGTTTCCTATTGCACCATCCATGACAAAGCAATTCTCTGAACAGAACAAGTGAACAACTGCTACTATTAGTCAAACAACACATGAAATACAAATTAAACAAGTCACCAAAACATCCAGGGATAAAAGGTCAAAGTTATAAAGGAGAAGGTCAGGAATCTGAATTAGGCACATCAGACTCATAAACATAGTCACACAACTAAGGATGTTACTTTGAAAAACATATCTGAAATTTTTCATTCTATTGACAACGATATTAAAACCCAAGAACAAAAATTATATTGGTTTTTGATACATATGAATTATGTTTACATTCACTAAAAAAACATATACGAAATATTGCGAAGTGAAATCACAACCCAGGCAGTGAAAGTAATAGATAACAACTTTGATACTTCCCATCTTTAAAAGGAGTGATCAAACTCACATTAGTTGAGCCAAAAAATGCTATGAGAGTAATATAGAGATGATTCAATCATTTAGTAATATAGAGATGAACATCAGAATTTATTCACTAATTTTCAATTGCAGACAACTTTTCCTTGTTAGGGTAAACATACAAGTCTATTAAACTTGACATTAAAGGAAGCATGGAAATCTTCACACAAGGATATACAAATAGGAGAAGACATAGAAAAATAATCAAGTATTTCCCATGGCCGACAGAATCTACTCTTAGGGCAGAGTCAAGCAAAATCTACTCTCGATAATCTAAGAGCAGAAATCAGAAAACAAGCTTTAATTGATTTCAAGAGTGAGAGAGGAAAGATGCAAAATCTACTCACCATCAGCTTATTGCTCAACAAATTAAGCATGACCAGCCCTCGAATCTTGCCAAACACCCCAGGAATGAGCCTTAGCTGCCGGACTCAACGGCGGAAGACAGAGCTGAACGACAGAGTAGGGGAAGCTGTCTTAGCTTGCTGTGCAACGGGGAAGAAGACGAGATTAGGGTTGAGACTTGAGAGAACAATGAAAGGGAAAAAGATGAGATTAGGGGAAAAAATGATAGAGCAGGGAAAGCTGTCTTAGCTTGCTGTGCGACGGGGAAGAAGACGAGATTAGGGCGACGGGGAAGAAGAATGATAGGGAAGGTGACAGGGAAGAAGATGAGATTAGGGCAACAGGGAAGAAGAATGAAAGGGAAGGCAACAGGGAAGAAGACGAGATTAGGGAGAAGGGGAAGAAGAATGAAAGGGAAGAAAGATGAGATTAGGGGAAAATAGGGGAGAGAACAATGAAAATGAAAAAAAAGGAAGGGCGGAGGAGAGCAAGTATCGAACCGTGGACCTCCAGTTAAGTATCTTCTCCATATCCACACTTGTTGATTCACTTTTGAATCAATTTGTGAGCTTCTGAACTTTCTTCTGTTGCATTCAAGCATGAAGTCAACCAAGCACAGCCAAGTTGTCCACATATGTGTATCAATTTCCTCAATTCCATTTGCCCACAAATACATTATCAACTAATCCACTTCTAATAGCAAACCCATGAATATGTTTGCCTTTTGATGATCCACCCATTGAAGCACATGCAGGAAGTATACTAACAAGGCTCATAGCATCGTCCGGAATCAACATCATTAACCTCATCAAATTTCTCATTAGCTTCATTACCAACTTTATCATCGACGGGAGAACATCCCTGAACTGTAGTTTTATCATTGATTAGCCTTCAAAGGTCGCCCATCAATAAACAAGCTTCGTGATGGTTCACCTCTGTGAGGACTGCAAGATCTTGAAGATTTGCTTTCCTATTTTCACAAAAACCAGGAACAATGACTCTTCTTTGATTTCAAGTATCAAGGTCGTTGAACTCAACATTATTATGCTTCTTTGTAAAGGCCTTTTCTCGCCTCCAAATCTTTCAATCCCCAAATCGAAATGACGCTACAATAATCTAAGTGATAGTAGTATTGCCTCGGCAACCTTTTTCTCAAGGTCTGTTTACTATCGGGATCAAGTCCAAGCTGCATATACAGATCGAAAGCATCGGTATTATCACATTCTACGAGTAACACATCGATCCCAGTCGGATACCAAAGAGAACGAGTTCGGGATTCTAATTACATAGTAACCCCATAAATGGATCAAAATGCAAGCAACTAGACAAACCCTCGGTCACAATAAGGATATCTTGAATCAGGAACCGGAGTGCAAAATTAATAGTGGAATTGCAATCTTCAACTGCGCTTACTCTGGAACTGTGGAGACGCGATCTCAGATTACTCGTGAGATGAGTTGCTGGAAAAAGGGTATTTTCTGGGTTTCTTTCTCAGGGATTCCTCAATGTCGCTCTCCATCCTCTGCGTTTTCAGCGACGACGATGGAAGTTAAAGTTTTTTTCGATATACTTCTGTGTTGCTTCAAAAGAATTTAATATTCCAAGAAGTTGGGCGCATTACTGTAACTCGCGTGGGTTTCGATTGTCTAATTGGAGCGTTCTTGAAATTTCGTTGAACCTTCTTTAATTTTCCGTTGGACCTTTCTTGAAATCCCGTAGAATGAAAGAGCTTGACCTAAATCAGTGAAGGCGGGCATCAATCTTTCCCTTTTTGGAGGTGTCGCACCATACGTGATTATTTTCCCTCTTCGCCGATGTCGATCTCTCCCCTTTTTGGAGGTGTCGCGTCGTACGTGAGTCTTTTCCCTCTTCATCGGCGTCGATCTCTCCCCTCTTTGGAGTTGTTGCATCGTCTTCGTCACTGTCTTTTGTTCACTCGCGATTCTTGGTTTCAAGATTTCTCGCGTTTTTTTTGGGGCTACGCTCAGGCCTGTATATTCCCGGCTACAATCTTGAAAACCTCCATGCCGGAATCTACCTTCGGCGAGATCTTGATGGAGCTTCGGGGTGAAAAGGACGGAGGTTTAGGTTTCAGATTTGGATCTGGTTTTCCGTGGATTCCGTATAGCAAACAATGAGAAGTCGGGTCATGATGTCATGAACACCGTGGAGTCGGGTTTGGGTTAAATGCTCACCGGATCTTGGACTTTTCTTGAAGATGGGCCACGTTTCTTTACATTCTGGCGATGGATTTTTGAATAGGAAACCTTCATAGGTTGCCTTTCTCGAAAATGGGCCTTGGCTTCTTGATTATCTGGCCTAACCGAAAATCAACCTTGCTCATGATACCATGTTAACTAGTATGATTAGAAAGGATAATTAGGAGAAAAAATATGAGGAAGGTGGTATTATTGACAATAGAGAGGATAATGCTCTGACAAAAAGCAAATGTGATACTCTCTCAACACTTGAATCATATTAACTAAAACCCCTTTATATAGAATAGGGCCCTTAACTAACCCTCTAACTAATCATTTAATCTCACCTTATATTCTAACACTTATTCAATCAGCGTTGGAGATGGGAGGAAGCTCACATTTCAAACTTGAAGTGCCCAAAAGTTAACTTGGAAATACAAGGGATAAAAATCACACAACAATTTTACCATTTTCTGATTGGCAATGTTGATTTGGTTCTAGGGTTTGAGTGGTCGAAATCTTTAGGGAGGCAAGGATGAACCGGTGCCAACTATATATGAAAGTGCGCATGGACAAGTAGATACTACCTCTGGTCTTAATTATAAGAACACTTTTGTAGTGCAATTTGCACTACCAAAGTGTTCCTATAATTAGGACCAAAGGGAGTATGTTTGAAAGGAGACCCTTCTCTCACACAGTTACAGGCTTCTCTCAAGTCAATCTTTAAGCTGATATGGAATACAGGGGTTGGATTTGTGGTGGAATTGATAGCTATTTTCTTGGATTACAAGAACAAGCCGTTGATAGGGATGAAGATATCGCCTTTGAATCTTGCAAGTTCCCTAAAGTTTGTGAGCTTATTACTGACCTACCCTCTCGACGAACAAGAGATCATGCTATTGTGATCAGAGAAGGTGCACAACCAGCCAACAATATCTGACCTTGTTGTTACTGTACAAGCAGAAGACCGAGATCGAGATATTGGTCAAAGACATGTTGATGCAGGGATTATTCAAACCAGCATCAGTCCCTTCTCGAGTCTCATTCTCTTGGCAAAGAAGAAAGATGACAGTTTGATGAGGGCTTTTTTGTTGCTAGTTTTGGGGTCCACAATCAAAATTTAACCAAGGATTGCATATAGGCAAACCTATGATAGTTTTCTTTTCTCGAAGAGCCTTTTATTGATTCCTATAAGTAATCTAAATGATATGAAAATGCAATAAAAATAATGGGAAAATTGTTTTTGAATTTTCAAATTAATAAACTAAAATATGAATGCAATTTAATCAAATACTAACTATTATTTTAGGTAATAGACTCGTAATATCTAGAGCATGATTAATAAATAACTTTAATCGGTTTAGATTTGTTAGTTGATTGTTGTGGAAATTTAAATTTATTTTTTTTTTAAAAAAATTTAGGATTTATGTCCTATATGATATTTTTATCGATTAAATGAGGATTAAAGTATTTAGTTGGATTACTAGAGATATTATTATTAGTTTAATCGGTTAGTTTTGCTAAATCTTGAACTATTTGAAATTATGGATTGGGATTTGAGATTTTAAATTAAAGTTGATATTATTTTGAGTATGTGGAGGTTTAAAAATTGCTTAATAAATTGGGTTATACTTATAAAAGTTAGTATTATGTTGAAAAATTGAGGTTATGGTGATATTTTGATGATCATAATTAGTGAGAAATAATTTATGAAGGAACAAAATGAGATTGTAATAATAATTTGAGGAATAGATAAATTATCATTTTTCTAGTAAAACTAAAGTGAGATATTAGTTTAATTAATCAATTATTATTGTATTAGTGGTTATTTTTGTTAATGCTATTAATGTTTAATTATATATTTATTTTTTAGAGTGGACTTGATTTCTCTCACGCTTAGTTTTGTGTTAAAAACTTGAGGTAAACACTTTCCAATTTATCTTGTATACTTGTTGAGATGATTATAAGCGTATATTCATATATTTAAATGATATGAATATGTTATAATATGTTACCTATGAAAAATCTATATATATGTGTGAAATATATGTTTGAGGGTAAAATTTTAGTTAAGTGGGCATAATTGCTTATATTGTTATGATTAAACTGTTTACATTGTTATTATGATAGATTATGCATGGTTTCGCATATTGAAGATAAACATAAATTATTGATGTTGAAATTGTGATATTACATTGCATATTGAGGTGTACTGGATTGAAATGAGACTAGTTGTGATGATAGGACATTGATTTTATTCCACGTGGTATAGCAACAACTAAGCGTGTAGTAGATAGCTTTGACATTTTTAAGGCCATTGGTATCATATTTTTTCCTTTGGCTGGGATAAGGGTCAGCTCTTGGGACAGTGACACCTTTCTATATTTGAAAGAAAGGGAACCCATGGCCCGATATGAGTTTTGTAGCCTTTGACCGAGCTACACCTTATCGTTTGAGCTTGGTGCAATCTCATCAAAGAGATTAATTAAACCTATTATATTATAGCCCATGGGTTCTGTCAGCGGTTATAAGGATGGTTAAGGGAGTTATATGCATATTCAATAATTTTGAACTATTAAATGGTTTTGGCAAACTACTCAGACTTATTGATATATGAAGGCATAATTGGCTCACTTAACTATCTTATAATCATTCCTTGTATACTATACTTGTTAGATTGGATATGTGGTTATTGAGCCCTCGTGACTCATCCCGTTATTGTTTATTTTTCAAGTGAGAATTCAGGCGGTGTTACTAAGGGAAAGGCATCCGAGACTTGATATGAGTAATCAAATCTTGTATGTCTTATTTTGTTACATGGGCATAGTCTAATATATATTGCCTTACTTTAGGGCTTTTTGATACGTTGCATATTTTGATCATTCCGCTGCATACTAGATTTCTTACTATGGACAGAGCCTTGTAATAAGATGTTTAATGTGGAATAATTTATTTTGATTAGACTTAAATATTTTTAGTATAAAATAATTATTTAAATGGTAATTATGGAAGGATGTTACACATTAGAGCAAGTCACTCTTAAAACATTTTTAGTTGAAGGCATTTTCTCATTCAAAAACAACCAATTAATGAGATTCAAAATGTATCCCTCCCCCACATTTGATCAACACATTCTCCTCAATATGGAAAAACCACTCAAGAGAATGATAAACAAGTTGAAATTTAAGGCACAATGGTAATTAAGTAGGTAGTGGCCAAAAAATGCAAAGCATACATATGAGGTTCTTATTCTACTTACTAAACTACATTATTGCTACTTTTTCTACTAGATTGTGTCCGTCCCCATGGTTATCTTCCTCATACAACAATTAAGTTGAGAGAATAATAGGAATTAGGAAGAAAATAAGTGAGGAAAGAGACAACCTTTATTAGAATATCTTGTGTCGCTCAAAGGAGAAGTGCTCATCCTCGATGAGAATCATGTATTTGTCTTTTAGAACATCTTTTCCTACATTGAATTTCCTTGGTGGGGGTGGCTAGGATCAATCAAAGAGGTCCAAGAATGTAGGGTGGAGATTGGCTCCCCTAACGACCTTTCCAAGAATGTGCCTGGAAAGAAGACAAGCAAATAGTAGTACCCCATCTAGAATTAGAAACATGGAGAGATTTCAAGTGAACTAAAGGCATGTTAAGTTTGAAACTCTCCAAGTAACTATAACATCCAAGAAAATCAATTACACTCCTATTAGTAGGAGTCAGACAAACAATTATAGTTTGAAAAATTTTGTGTTTGAAAAGTGGAAGGTGTGGAATCCAACTTAGTATTAGGGTATACCACATCATTTCTCAATTGCAAGAGATGGAAGGCAAAGGAGTGGAAGGGCGTCTCCACTTCCCGAGTTGTGAATGTCGGGATGGATTTAAGGTCGGCGGTGGATTTGTGACAAACACGTTTGGTGCGTGCCATTTTTGGAGGTTAGGACTGGGTTTAGGGCAGATGGTTGGAGCTGTGGTGTGGTAAAGCCAAGGGGGTTTGGGCTTATATGAGTTAATGGTGGAGGTGAACAATTAGGGTTGAGGTGGCGATAAATCAAGGTAAGTGGGTGAGTGGATTGGAAAGAGGTTTAGTGGAATAGGCAGTAGTGAGGTTTATGGGTTTTAAGGGTTAGTACTAGAGGGAAATTTGAACTCTTGGGCCAGAATTGTGGCCTACCACTGATTTGTCGATATGCGCTGTTAAGCACTATAATGTAGAGGATCGATGCTATGGCATTGGACTGCTATAGCATATGACTTGCATTGTTTCATGTCAGTTTCATACTGCACACATTTCTTAGAAGTTGTTGTTGGTACACCAATTCAACCTGTAATGACGAATTTATTTGAGAATGGTGAAAATTTGGGCTGCCTCCCAATAGCCTTTGGTTTATGGTCTTCAGCTAGACTTGGTAATGGATTTTTAGCTCAAAGGATTCATAGGGATGCTGACCACAGCCATATATTCATCCCCGTCCAATAGATTCTGACTTCTTCCTTGTATGTTGATGTTGCCATATGATTATGATATGCCTTGTTGGGTATCAAATATCCATCCTTGATCATGTTGCTAAGAAGCGTAATGGTTTGGTGTGTGAATAGAAGTATACATTTCTTGCCTTTGTCCTACATCAGAGGAGCATGTCTTATTTCTATGCAAGTCTGATATGTAAACCGTGAAAAGGTAAATACTAAGTAGGTAATTAGGGAAATAATAATGGCATAAGAGTCAAGCCATTATTATAGTCTTAGTTTTGTTATAGCGGGTAGTGGTTAGACATTGCTGTTAGTTAGTTAGTATGTTAACTGTGTAATGGTTTCAGTGCAAGCTGTTATTGGGCCTTAAGAGTCAAGCCTCTAACTATATATAAGAGGTTAGTCTAATATGTGTAAGAACTAGTTATGATGAATGAATGAATTGACTGAGTTGGCAGCAATTCTGCAACTCCCTTTCCTCTGTTTCTCCCAATTTCTTCTACAATTCTACATGTTCCTTAAATAAAATGTTGAAACTTGATGAAGTGAATTTGACTTATGTTTAAGGTTCATAACAAGCAAAAGTTCTCTATTTTCTGTTAGTGAGATGGTTAGAATTCATAATTAATAGTTGTTTTCAATTCTGATATACAGAAAAGAAGGGAACAAGCACAAGAGATCCGGAGAAAGAATGATTTCCGTATAGAGCTTCTCGCGGCGGATATGGAAAGGTCAAAAAGAATTGATGGCAGCCAAGCGGAAGAGATTGGAAGATGAAGCTGAATCCAATGTTTCTACAATAGTTGATTTACCATCTCCAATATTCGGCAAAAGCCAAGTGGCACCTACACAAGTGAACAAACTCATCTAGTTGCTGAAAGAATTGTAAGTATCGTTATTGTTATTTTTTAGTTACTAAACATGTTTTATTACTGAGCTTCTTGTTATCTGTATCTTACAGGAAGATCTTAAAAAGAAAGAAGCAGAGGGATCTTTTATGTTGAACAAGAGGAATGATGTTCTGGCCATTGCGACCGGAAAACCGGATTACTTAGGGCGTGTAAGGGGGATTGGAGGACGAGTAGGCTTAAAGCAATACTTTGGTAAATCCAAACACCATAAACAAAGTATATGGTTACCTAGGAGGAGATGGAACAAATGGTGGCCAAAATAAATGAGGAAGTAGCGGCTAAAGCAGCGGCTCAAGAAGCTTCATTGACTGCAATGTTTCAATCCCAGCTGAGCCAGATAAAAGAGGAAATGAATGAAATGAAGCTGCTTTTGAGCTTTCATCTAGAGACCAGTGTTCTCTTCACATATTCACTTGCACCTATGCAGTAGAGCACTAGAGGGAGCTGCATTGTTGGACAGTCAGAGCAACCTTGTGACCTGTATGTGGTAGAACCTCATAGACGATTAGTTGCAAAATGGACTATCCACCACTTGGGATCAACTGTACACTACCAACAAATGGCTAATGATGGAGTCAGAGTGTTAGTTGAAAAGGTGATCATTGATACACCTCTCCTTCTCCCAACTGATTAGCTGAAGGTTGTGAGTGATGTCAAGGGAACCTTCATCTCTTGGCCAGTGAAGCTTGTACATGTCTCTACTCCTCCTGAAGCTCCATCCCCTCCTCAAGCTCTATCCCCTCCTCAAGCTCCATCCCCTACTACTAAATTGATTGCCAAGGAAAAAATATTCAATATGGTATCCAATGGATATTTTAAAGATAAATCGTGGCCTGTCAATGAAGTAGTAGCCTCGCTGATATTCAACCGGTTTTTGTTGACCCCGATGATTTAATGTCCCTGTTGCTTCCTGGAAAGGAGCTTACTAATGTAATTGATCAATTCTTTATAAAGTAAGTATCTTCTTCTATGAGTACATAATTTAAATGCATCGTTTAGACACACATACATATATACTAATTCCCTAATGTCATTATTGTAGGTTTGGGCATGATGAATTGGAACAACAGGGTAGAAGCAAAGATTTTGGATTCTTGTGCCCAGTCTATGCAAGTACAACACCCTCGATGGAGAGACAACAATACATATCAACAAGGGTGCGTGAAGTGAGGATAAAGTTGGGCAGCCTTATTCATTTATGGTGGATGTACCCAATTGAAAGATCTATGAAATTTCTAAAAGGGTATGTGAAGAATGCATACCGGCCAGAAGCATCAATTGTTCAAAAATATTTTGATGAAGAAGCCATAGAATTTTGTCAAAATTCCTAAACGTCAGCATGCTGAAGGGGGTAGATGAGGGGCTTCCGTAAAGAGTGTGGATCCTGATGAATTTTCACATGTCCACTTATACATCTTGAATAATGTTGATGAAGTTCAAGCCAGCATAGTTGCAAATAAAGAAGCTGTAGGGAAAGAAAATCATTGAATGGCTGAACAAAGGTTGATTAGGGAGCATAACAAAACTTTTGCACACTGGTTCAAACAAAAGGCCGAGGGAGAGGAATGTGTTTCTGATACAATCAAATGGTTAGCACGTGGTCCTGAGGTTGATGTCATAAGTTGGAATTCGTATGTGATCAATGGTTATACATTTTACATGAAGTCCCTAGATGATAGGAGCACTGTCCAAAAGAAAGTAGTGTTATGTTAGAGGCTAAATCTATGCACTTCTCCAGGTTGAAAGATGAGAGGCCTAAATTGGCAGTCATGCCATATTATGGGGTTATTGAAGAGATTTGGGAGGTGGACTATGTTAAAATTAGATTTCCCATTTTCAAATGCAAGTGGGTTAATGTCAATAATGGTGTTCAGATCGATTGGCTAGGATTTACATTAGTTGATATCAATAGTAGAAGTTTTGTAGATGAACCTTTTATTATGGCAGACTAGGAGAAATAAGTGTTCTATATCACCGATCACGAAAATAAAATGTGGTCTGTAGCTCTCCAAGGAAAAAGGGTCATAGATATTGATGAGGAAATTCATTCAAATTATGGTCTTCCTGAGAGTACTTCTTTTTCAAGGGGTCTATCAAACATGAACAAAGAAGATGAAGCGGATAATGAACTCGGCATAAGAAATGATCATCAAGAAGGGATATGGGAGGATATCCCTTTATAAAAGAGTCAATTCATAAGGTAATATTCATATGCAGAATTCTTTGAAAACTTTAAGGTTTTAACTATATTCCTTCTATGTTCTTAAACAATGTCACTGACTTTGAAGTTTGTTCTTATTTTATTTTTGTGGCAGGATCCGATCGAAAGGGGCATGTTATAAAAGAGGATGTTATGTTGTTGGGTGGGAATCGGATGAAGGCATGGTGAATATTATATTGGGCATGTATGTTGATTTATGTGCTGTATTTGTAACTCATTGTATTTGTAAGTTATCTTATTGTATGTATTCATTTAGGTATTGTACTGTCATAGTATAATCATTAATTAAGAGGCCACATAACTCATGGTGAATAATATTTGTATTATTTTCCCAATTCAATTTATTCATAATGGATTGTTGTTGGTCGATTTCCTTAATGGCAAGTGAATCAGTCGAACAAGTAATAAAGTGTAAGTAGAGTATCGTCTCACAGAGACTGAGATACCAGGAAGTGACGCTCAAATGCTATGATAGTTGTGTGAAATAGAAAGTAAATCTGATTGGTTTGAGAGGTTTTGTGGTTATGATAAATAACAAACAAAAGTAAACAGAGTATCGTAGTCATAAGAAGATATCAGTAGGAAATTAGGCTGAACTCGGAATCATCCTTAAGCATATCAATCCCCCAGCTGCTTTACCCATTGCTATAGCATCTATACTGCACAACTTTTGCAATGCTACAGCATAACTACCAACTACAATGCTATTCAGTTAACCCACCACTATAGTTTATCGAAGCTTCCACGTCCGATACATCTAATGCTAACTTTACTCCTTCCATATGCCTATGGCAATTTTCTAGTTAGATCTACATTACAAAGCAAGGTGTTATGGTTATGAGCGGTAGACCCATTCTTGAAGCCTACAATAATTGGTCAGCCTTGCACCAGCCTGCCTAGCAATCACTATCTCTCAGAGGTCTAACCCCGACTCCCTTCCAGTAAGCCAATGTTAATAATCTAGCCCTTAGCTTCTGCTAATTGACAAGGAAATTAATTCACTGATAAGCAAACTGAATATATTGAATTAAGAACTAGCAAATGAGTTCATTTCAAACTTAAGGAATCATCCTCGCTCAGCCATACAAAATTTAGTTCATGACTGATGAGGGAAATGCAAAATAGATAACAACAGAATGACCCATGATCAAAAGTTTAAATTGAAAGAAAACAGAAAGCTTGACGAAGTTCTGACGGTGTGGAAGAAGCCTTGTCACCTCACCACTCCATGTCTTCTTCTCTCCGTCTTACTGCAAGGAAGGATGCTGGGTTCTCCTGGAGTTCTCGTGTCTTGTGAATTCTCTCTCTCTTCTTTCAAGTCTGGCCGAATGTGAATTGGATTAGACTCTCAACAACTCGACCTTGTTAGGGTTGGTTTGCTGTTTCCTTTTATAATCAGGCTTTCTTGCGGCGTAAGTTCAAGTGAGCTGGGCCTTTCCTAATCTGTCGAGATCCATCGTATCTCTCTTTCCAATCTTAATAGATTGATTTTGATAATCCTGCGAGATAATTCAAATCTTTTAGTTTCAATCCTCCACATCTTCTATTTCGTTATGTTAGCAATCTACCTGTCATTCTCGACCTTCACTATATTTCCTAAAATAACCTTGACAAGAGATTAGAACATATGCCACATAGCATTGCGTCCTTTACTTTGCTATAGCATTAGGGATGCTTTGTATTGCACTTCGATACGCTGTCATGTTGCTATAACATAGTATCAGCTTTGCTATACGTTCTTCTCGTAAAACCTCGTAACTTGTTCTTTTCTTAGCACATGTTTAGGATGTAAATGGTTTTTATCCTTAAGTTCCCTATATTATGAATTAATGCCTTTTTGCTTAGATTAATTGCAGTTAAACTCGCATTTACCATACAATTCAGTCATAAAATACAGGAAAAACATGGCATAAATTGTGCTCATCAATTGTTCATACCTTGTAGCTTAAAGTATCGACTTTTATGTGCTGGATTGGGTGGTGGATTTGTTTATATATATGATCAAGAAGAGCAGAACAGGGAAAAAATTTAGGTAAATTTAGACCGAAAATAAAATAAAAGTTCAAATTTTAAGACCTAATGTATTTATATGTCCGATCTTATAGGTTGATACATTAAGACAGGTGTACATATTTGATATTAGGCCAGTCTTAAAAGTTGGTCTTTTAAGACTGGTGTATTTATTCGTCCAGTCTAAAAAGTTCAATTTTTAAGACTGGATGTATTAATCATCCAGTCTTAAAAGTCAGTCTTTTAAGATCGGTATAATTAGTCGTCTTGTCTTAGAAGTCGCTATTTTTGAGACTAGATTGATTTTTGTCCGGTATTAAAATATTGAATTTTTAGAGCAGCCTATTTTTTTTGTCCAGTCTTAAAAGTTGAGTTTTAGGACCGAACAAAAAATATATCAAGTCTATATAGTAAAACTTTTAAGACCTAATTTTTTAAATGTCCGGTCTAAAAGAGTTTCTTTAAGACCGGTTCGAGTCCGGTCTTAAAAGTTACAGACTTTTAAGACCGCCTGGAACAAGACCGGTCGCGGGTCTGGTCTTTCGATGCTTCTTTTGTCCGGTCTTAAAAGCCTTTTTTGTACTCGTGTGCCTTCACTAAATACAAACTTACAAAGTTTAGAAGTCCATGATATAATGCTTCCTGAGTAAGGTAATTTGCTACTCGATGTAAGTTCTTCTCAATTTAGTTTCTTCTCTGTTTAATAGTTACTCGAGTAAGGGAAAATGTTACATGAGTAACAGCTACTAATGTTTCATTAAGTGAATTGGCAGAGACTCAATATTACTCGAGTAAGTTCTTCGTTATGCAAAGTATTTTATTTGTCACACGTTATTACTACTTGAGTAAGGTACTTCAAGTAAACAGATCACCTCATTGTAACATTAATTTCAATATTAAACATTGGGAAGAACACTTATCATGTTGTAGGAGAAGTGTTTTCTCATGTCACACATACATAAAATGGTGGGACATATAATTAGCATTATATATATGTGAGTCCCACTATTTCATGTGTGTGTAGGAATCTTCTTCTTCTGATGCAACATGAGAAGTTTAAACCTCTTAAACATTGTGGGCTATTATCTATTTGTTCTTAATCTCACTAAAACTTATTTATATCATTTCTAATAACCTTTTTGAGTGATTTAGAGTGGATTAACCTTGTTTAAGTTGAGGTTAGCAGAAGAGTCGTTCGTTGTGTCAAAAGCATTAAATGCAACTTAGAAAACAGAGCCTACAATCATAATGCAACCTCTAAACATATGAATACATTCCTTTAAGGCATACCAATTTAGGCAAACATTCTGAGTCTACCTCTTTGCATAAATACGTCGAAGGTGAACTAATTAATGAAGCAACAATCGACTATACTCAACAGATTTCATCTGTGCCTAATGGAGTTATAAAGAGACGCAACGGCTACTTTCAGAGCTTCACAACGACATTAATGAACGATTGGTAAAAAAGCTTATCATATTCAATTCCGCCAACGAATGAAATTCTGCGCAATCAATTGACATTATTTCAACTTACTATTTCATTCGTTTCATGTAATATCTTCGGATATTTCCTTGTACTTCAATGTTTATCATTTATCTACTAAGTGAGGAGTTTAAACACTTATTTGATTACTTGTTTAGTTGTTAAATCTTAAGGTTGTGGAACCTTACTTATGGGTATACGATTACAACTTGTAAAGGGGAGTGAGTCGTAGTGTGATAGGATCATCTTGAGTACAAAGTGTGTAATTGTAACTGTGTTTGTGGATTAGTGAAATACCTAAAGTGTGTGGGGACTGGACGTAAGTCGAGGAGTTAGACTGAACCAGTATAAATTCTCTATGTCATCTCTCTTTGTCTCTATCTCTGTTCTTATTGCTCATCGTCTTTAATCTGAAAAAGAATTTCAAAATCCCCTATTCACCCTCCACTAGGTGATATTCTCTCTTCAGTATTCTGTCATTAAAGTGTTAGCACGATTTTCTTTAATGCTAGTTGTCCCTTTGTGGGAAATTTCTAGAGCATTCCACATATCTCATGCAGATTGCAAAGTGCAAATCCGAAAGTATTCTTTCTGGCTTAAGGCACTTTGGAGCATTAATATGGCCATGTTGTTGAGTGTGATAAGTTTTCTATTATTCTCATTGAATTACTCTTAAAGCTTGGCAACTCGAACTTCTTCTTCCTATCTAGTTGGAAGGTAGTCTCCTCTCTCGAACACGCTCTATAGTCCATACTCAATAGCCATAACAAAAACTTTGAACTTGGCTTTCCAGAAAGAATAATGTTCTCCATCAAAGCTATGGGTCTGTTGATAGAAGCTTCGTCTGGTAGTATTCCATCCATAATGATTCTTCTTGGAATGTTAATCCTTTAAGAGAAGTTCTACTCTGATACCAAATAAAAGGCAAAATATCACCTAAGAGGAGGTGAATTAGGTAATTTAAAAACTTTTTGGATTACCCCTGAAATTTGCTTTAAGAACAGAGCACAACAGAGTAGAGTAGAAGAGAAAGATTGACACAAGAGATTTATACTAGTTGATGTTAGTTCTCTATGTGTTTTGATGATAACTGATAATTGTAAACACAAGTTGTAGTTTGTCTTTGGTAAGTTGAAAAACTTACTGTCAAAGGCAAACTCGAGTTTTGGTTTCAAAACTTGAGTTTTGACTTTGACAGAGAATGGCTCAATATCAATGAACAGAGCAAAACTCAAGTTTTCATTAGAAAACTCGAGTTTTGGACTTATAGAGAGCACTCAGTTTTTCACTTAAAGACAAACTCGAGTTTTGCATTATACAGAGATATCTCATTATTCTTTAATGAAGACAAAACTCGAGTCTTGATTTGGAAACTCGAGTTTTGGCAAGACAGAGAGTCTTCAAAATTTTGAACATACACAAACTCAGTTTCGACTTAAAACTCCAGGATTTCACTTTGCCATGAGTTGTCTAAGTTTTCTCAAAGATATGAGAAAAGTCAAGTTTTGGTTTAGAAACTCGAGTTTTCACTTGGCAGAGAGTTTTCAAGTTTTACTCAGTTTTTGAAAACTCGAGTCTTCACAGAAAACTCAAGTTTTGACTTGGAACAGTTTCCTCAAAGTTTTTTCATAATTAAATGGAAACTCGAGTTTTGATTTGGAAACTCGAGTTTTGGCCAAGCCGAGAGAAATGCACTTTTACAATGTTTTGAAAACTCCAGTTTTCTCAAAAAACTCGAGTTTTGCCTTGGCTTAGATTCCTCAATGTTTTCATACTTAAATGAAAACTCGAGTTTTGGCCAAGCCGAGAGCTTTAAGCTTTTTCAATGTTTTGAAAACTCCAGTTTTGGATGAAAACTCTAGTTTTGATGTTTTGGACTAAAACACATACTTCTCATTAAAAGTCCAAAACTCAAGTTTTGAGTTTCATTCAAAAATATATTCCAAAGCTCAAATCGTGACTTTCCTCTTTGGATGGAGGAAACTTGAGTCTTGATATGGAAACTTGAGTTTTGCCTTTAGTGCACAGTTAAAAACTCGAGTTTGCATCGTTAGAAGTCTCGAACTTCAAATCGACGATTTTGCAAAACCTTCTTGTTTGATCTTATTACTTCCTATTATTTTTTTTTATTCCTAGCTATGTTTAACCACTTTGTTAGTGAGTTTCAGATCATTTAAAGGATATTAAATGAAGGTTTGAGCAAAAGTAAAAAGTAATGTCAGCACATTAAATGCAAAGTTCAGAAAACTTGCATCCTTTTGGAACCTCGAGGTTTGACATTGTAAGTGAAACCCAGCAGAAGCTTGATGGAAGCAAACCTGGAGGTTTCTCAAGGAACCTCGAGGTTTTAGAATGAGCGAAAGTCCATTTGCTCTCTGGAACTCACAAACCTTGAGGTTTCAAGTAATACTCGAGGTTTTGCCCAGACGACAAAGTTCTTTTGTTTTGACCCAAAACACAAACCTGGAGGTTTCTATGGAAACTTGAGGTTTTCAAACACACCGAAAACCATTAGCTCTCTGGAAGCCAGAAACCTGGAGGTTTCTATCAATACTGGAGGTTTTACATTTAATTTCAAATTTTCAGTTTGGCGCCAAGGCATAACCTCGAGATTTTGTTGTAAACCTCGAGGTTTCACAACTTGGTGTGAAACCGAGTTTTCTCTGGAAGTCCAAAACCTCGAGGTTTCTTAATAAACCTCGAGGTTTCACATAATTTTGTGAAACCCAAGTTTTGCAAGTTTAAACATAGAACCTCGATGCTTCCTTTGTAAGGCCAAACCTCGAGGTTTTTGGGAAAAACTCAAGGTTTGCTCTTACTCAGGGTTTTCCAACTTCTGAGAGCAAATCCTCATTCTTTGTTCACAATTGTTGGCAATCATCAAAATCTTTTAGAGAACCAACAGCACCCACGCAGGTGATGAGCACGAATCATACCATGTTTTCCCTATATTTCATGACTGAACTGAATGGTAAATATAAGCTTAACTGTGAAAAAAACAAGCAAAAAGGCATATATTCATGATAGAGGGACTAGAGGATAGAAATCATTTGCATGTGCTAAGAAGAGAGTAATTTGCATTGTTTTTAAGGAAGACTGTGTAGCAGAACTGATACGATGCTATAGCATTCTAACAGCAACTGGAAGTGCAATACAAGGCATCATGAAAGCTATAGCAAAGTAGAGGACGCAATGCTATGCGGCATGTTTTCTGACCTTTTTATCCAAGTGATTTTAGGAATGAAAGAAAAGGGCAATAATGACAGGTGGATTGATGATATAACAGAATAGAAAATGCGGAGGATTGAAACTAAAAGATTTGAAGAATCCCGCAGGACCAGCAGAATCAATCTACTCGGATCAAGAGATATGATAAATCTAGACAAAATAGGAAAGGCTCGACTCATTGTAACTTGCGCCGCAAGAAAGCCCGATTATATAAGAAGGCAGCAGAGCTAACCCTAAGAGAGAGAGCTCTATAATGAGATTCTACATTCGGCAGACTCAAGAGTAGAGTGAGAGATTTCACAAAGCACAAGAGTGGTGACGTGACAGGACTTCATCCATGCCATTGGAACTCCGCCAAAGCTTTCTGTTTTCTTTTGTTATTTCAGTATTTTGATTATGGGTCATTCTGTTAGTATCTGTTTTATGTTTCCCTCGTCAGTCATGAACTAATTTCCGTATGGTTGGACGAGGACGAGTCCTTAAGTGGTGAATGAACCCAGTTGCAAGTTCTTAATTTAATAAATTTGGTTTGCTTATCAATGCATTGATTACTAGTCGATTAGCGGAAGCTAAGGGCTAGATTTGTGGCCTTGGCTTACTGGCAAGGAGTTGAGGTTAAACCTCTGAGAAACAGTGTTTGCTAGGCAGCCCGTGCACGGCTTGACCTATTATTGTAGGCTTCAGGAATGGGTCTACCTCTCATAACCATAACACCCTGAGTGTAAAGCAGACCTAACTAGAAAGTTGCCATAGGAATATGGAAGGAGTATCGTTAGTGTCATATGTATCGGACGCGGAAGCTTTGGTAGACTATCATGGTGGGTTAACCAAATAGCTTTGTAGTTAGTAGCTATGCTATAGCATTGCGGAAGCTGTGCAGTATAAATGCTATAGCAATGAGTAGAGCAACTGGGGGATTGATGCACTTAAGGATGATTCTGAGTCCAGCCTAACTTCTCACTGTTATCTTCTCAAGTTTAATTCATTCTGTTTATTTATGCTATTAGTATAGCCACAACAACCTCTCAACCTAAACATATTTATTTCTTTCTTGCACGACTATCATAGCAATCGAACCTCACTCTTTGGTATCTCAGTCTCTGTGGGACTATACTCTACTTACACTTTATTACTTGTTCGACTAGTTCACTTGCCATCAAGGAAATCGACCAACAAGTTTTTGGCACCGTTGTTGGGGACTACTGATACCCCTAGTGACGACGCCCCTTTGCTTAATAGTTGTGATTTAAATAGTAAAAAGCTCATCTTTCCCTGCTCTTGATTTACAGGTACATTCTGTAGTGTATGCGCAACTCGCCTCCAGCCAACCTAGAGCCCTACGATCCTGAAATAGAACGCACCTACAAGCAAAGGCGCGAAGGCGAAGCGTTTAAGAAGTCAATCTTTTGACCCAAAGAAGCATGGCGGATATACCGACAATCACGAGCGGGATCAACGAGAGCGCATAGTAATAAACAGGGATAACCAGGTCCCTTCACCTCCAAACCCAGATGTGAATAAGGCCATCATGGAATTCGGAATTCCATATCTAAACAAGCTAAACTCGGTAGTCACACCACCAACCTTCAACGCTGGACACTTTGAAATTAAAGGTGTCATGATTCGATCTTGAATGCAAAGGAAATTTGGAGGACTTCCATCTGAAGATCCGCACCTTCACCTCAAGACCTTCATGGAGGTGTGTGATTCTTTTGTCATCCTAGGAATACCGTCCGATGCTGTCCGGATTAAATTATTTTCTTTCTCGCTAAGGGACAAGGCTCGAAAGTGGCTCAATAATTTACCAACCAATTCTGTCACCTCTTGGGAGGACCTCGGGAGAAGATTCCTATTTTACTCTTTCCTACCAATAAGGAATGCGCAATTAAGGAAAGATATAGCCAGCTTCAAGCAAAACCCTAAGGAGCCAGTCCATGAAGGTTGGGATCGATTCAAGAATCTGCTTAGCAGATGCCCACAAAATGGACTACAAGAATGGGCTCAATTGGAAACCTTCTATTGTGGACTGAATAGTGACACACGATCATTTGTGGATGCCTGTGCGAACGGATCTATTCTCATGCATCCATATAACAAGGCATGTCAACTATTGGAAACAATAATGGCACAAGGTTATCAGTGGGTTGACAACAGCAGGATCACACTAGGGAAGTCGCCAGTATCAGCACGACAGATGCATTAATTACCCTTACAACCCAGGTGACAGCTTTGACTAATGCCATTGAAGGACTAATCAGTCTAGTCGTACATGCCAATCTCCAAGATCCATTAACCTATGACCACTATCAGAAATGCTCGGACCCAAAAAGGCATCTTACTGACATCCTGAGGGACCACATAGCAAGAAAAACTCAGAAATTTTGAGTCAGCAGCTCACCCTTCAAAAGTTGGAAAAGCAGATCATGCAAATTGCAGCTCTCACTGAGGAATGCTCAGGACCCTTACCTCACAGCAAAACTGACGCAACTACCGAGAATAACGAGCAAGAGGCCACGTTACAGCAAGGTAGCTTGGCGGACAAAGCTGCAGCATGCTCGCAATCATTGATAATAAACAAATACATACCAGAGTCTCTGAGGAGTGATACTACTGAGTTGACCGCACATAACACAGCCACCAGACAAATCTTCAATCAGCAATTTCAAGACTTTTTAGAGCTCATACAATGGTCCCACATTCACATGGCACCAGCAACAGCTGTAGGGAGAATGCCCACCTACGTGAAGTTCCTCAAAGACACCCTATTCCCAAAGGAAAAATGGTTGGGACTTGAGACCATTCCTTTGACTCAGACTTCAAGTAGTTCCTGCCAACCAGGAAGACCACTCGAACTCTGAGACGTTGATCTCCTTGAAATTCCCGCATAATAGACAATCACACCACCATAAGGGCAATATGTGATCCGGGATCGCAAGTAAGTGTAATGCCAAGACTAGTATCTCAACGACTGACCACCAGTAACGAGCAACCCGCTACGGCAAGCTTTCAATTAAAAGACAGAACCATGATCTACCCGACAAGTGAAAGCCACAACATCCTGATGCAAGTTGGGACATTGATGATCTTTGTGGATTTCATTATATATGAGCAAGCTGGTGGACATGAAGGGCCAGTCATTCTTGGACGACCATTCTTTGCCTTGGGATAAGCATTAATGGATGTACATGAAGGGGAACTTACACTAAATATGAGTGGCAAGGAATTGAGTTCAACCTATTCAATGCAATGCAACACACATATGATATAGAAACATGCTCTGCATTAGAGACAGTAGACAAAGTTATACAGGAGGCCTTCCAAGAAATGTATGGCAGGGTGCCCGAAGAGTTAGAACTAGCAACAGGTGAGGGAGTTCCCGGTCAGGCAGCGATGCTAAGTGGTAAGGATCATAACCACCTTAACCTGGCAAATAGCGCGATGTTCAAATCATTAGAAAGTGACCAACAACAGAAGTATCCGGTCAAACCATCCATAGAGGTGCCACCAATTTTGGATCTCAAGCCGTTGCCTGACAACTTGAAATATGCCTATCTCGGAGAAAATCAAACTCTGCCAGTCATTGTTTCTGCACATCTTACCAGTGACCAAGAAACCAAACTCCTGGCAGTACTCACCAAATTCAAGAAAGCTTTTGGGTGGACAGTAGCTGACATAAAAGGGATCAGTCCATCCCTATGCAAGCACAAATTACGCCTAGAAGAAGGATGTCGGCACTTAATTGAGCAACAACGAAGGTTAAACCCCATCATGAAGGAAGTAGTGCGGAAGGAGATTATCAAATGGTTGGATGCAGGAATTATCTACCCTATATCTGAGAGTGAGTAGGTCAGCCCCGTACAGTGTGTACCTAAGAAGGGGGATTACTGTAGTGGAAAATGATAAGAATGAACTAATACCCACACATACAGTCACTGGGTGGAGGATATGTATGGATTACCGGAAACTTAACAAGTCCACCCTCAAGGACCACTTCCTACTACCATTTATTGACCAAATGTTGGATAGGCTGGCAAGCAAGGAGTACTACTGTTTCTTGGATGGTTATTCTGTATACAATTAGATTGCTGTAGCACCCCAAGACCAGCATAAAACCACCTTCACCTGCCCATATGGTACATCCACGTTTCGACGAATGCCCTTCGAACTATGTAATGCACCGGCCACATTCCAATGCTGTATGATGGCCATCTTCTCTGATATGGTAGAAAAATCCATAGAAATTTTCATGGATGACTTTTCGGTGTTTGGAAAATCATATGATGACTGCCTGCAAAACCTTGAATTAGTTCTTCAGCGACTATGAGGCAACGAATCTGGTGCTAAACTGGGAGAAATGTCACTTTATGGCAATAGAGGGAGTGGTACTGGGGCACAAAATTTTGAAGAAAGGAATTGAAGTTGATCGTGCAAAAATAGCCGTTATTGAACAGCTACCGCCACCTACCACAGTCAAGGGAGTTAGGAGCTTCCTGGGACATGTTGGTTTTTATCGATGCTTCATTAAAGACTTCTCCAAGATCACCAAGCCGTTATGTGCACTGCTCGAACTTAATGCCCCATTTAATTTCGATGCAGCCTATTTGGAGGCATTCCAAACCCTCAAAAAGAAGCTCACTACTGCCTCAATCATATCAACCCCGACTGGAACCTACCCTTTGAGCTCATGTACGACGCCAGTGACTCAGCAGTTGGAGCAGTACTGAGTCAAAGGCATGATAAGATGTTCCACTCCATTCACTATGCAAGCAAAACTCTGTCCATTGCCTAGATGAATTACACCACCATAGAAAAATAGTTGTTGTTGGTGGTGTTTGCATTTGAAAAATTCTGGTCTTACCTAGTAGGCACTATGGTAATAGTCTTCATGGACCACTCAGCCATAAAGTACCTAGTAGCGAAAAAGGATGCCAAACCATGATTAATCAGATGGGTCTTACTACTGTAAGAATTTAACATGGAGGTTCGTGACAAAAAGGGGACCGAAAACTAAGTGGCAGACCATCTCTCACGATTGGAAGGAGATACCTCAGATAAGCCAAGCATTCCAATTCAGGAATTCTTCCCAGATGAGCAACTTTACTCCATTGCATGCATCCACACCCCATGGTATGCAGACATCATGAACTTTTTAGTCACAGGAGAAGTCCCAATAGACTTAACATATCGCCAAAAGAAAAAGTTCCTATTTGACAGCTGGAAGTATTTCTGGGACGAACCATACTTGTCCAAGCAATCCCAGACCAGATGCTTTGACGTTGCATACCAGGTGATGAATCCAAAGATATTTTAAGACACTGCCATTCCTCCCCCTGTGGGGGGCATTATGGAGGAGTTCGTACAGCCGCTGAAGTGCTCCAGTCTAGATTTTATTAGCCCAACCTATTCAAAGACGCCCATCAATTTGTGTCCAAATGCGACAACTGCCAAAGGATTGGGAACATATCTCATAGGCATGAAATCCCTCTAACACCTATTCTGGAGGTCGAAGTGTTTGACGTATGGGGGATCGACTTTATGGGCCCTTTCCCTCCGTCAAGGGGCAACCAATACATACTAGTCGCCGTTGACTATGTTTCCAAATGGGTCGAAATGACCGCTTTACCAACAAATGACTCCAGAACCGTAAGCAGATTTTTAAAGAAACAGATATTCATGAAATTTGGTACCCCCTGGGCCATAATTAGTGACGAAGGCTCTCATTTCTACAGCCGATAGATTGTAACCCTACTTGCCAAATATGGAGTCAAGCATCGAATCGCTACAGTCTATCACCCTCAATCAAATGGTCAAGCGAGGTCTCAAACAGAGAAGTCAAACGTATTTTGGAAAAGGTGGTTCACCCAAACCGTAAGGACTAGTTCGACAAGCTCGATGACTCCTTATGGGCGTACCACACCACGTATAAAGCTCTATTAGGAGTCTCCCCATATCAACTTGTGTTTGGGAAGGCCTGTCATGTTCCGGTTGAAGTGGAACATAAAGCCTATTGAGCAATAGCACAGCTGAACATGGACCCCACCACAATAGGTGACAAACGGCTACTACAAATGCATGAGTTGGACGAATTCCGTTTGCACGCATATGAGAATGCAAAGCTTTACAAGGAAAAAGTCAAGAGATGGCACGACAAGCGACTGATCCCGCACACTTTTGAGGTTTCCCAGGAAGTACTGTCGTACAACTCTCGTATGAAACTATTCCCAAGGAAGTTGAAATCCAACTCATGATTTAGAGCTCACAACTATTGTTTTTGCATTAAAAATATGGCAGCATCCTTTGTATGGTACTACCGTGGAACTGTATTGTGACAACAAGAGTGTCAAATACCTCTTTGATCAGAGGGAGCTGAATATGACACAGCGTAGATGGATGGAGTTGCTAAAGGATTATGACCTGGAGATTAAATATCACCTAGGGAAAGCCAATGTTGTCATAGATGCTTTGAGCTGAAAAATAGTGTAAGCAGCATTCATGATAATCCACGAGCAGAAATTGCTGGAAGATTTCAGAGATCTGAATCTATCCAATCAAATTGCTATAAAATTGAAAGAGCGCCATGAGGTTTATCTTGAAAGTCTTCTTGTTAGCCAAGGAGAGTATGATCTGACGGATGAAATTGAAGAAGCTCAAATGCGAGATCAGCAAGCAAATACTATATGAGAGTTGATATGTCAGAATGAGACTCAAGATTATGATTGATCACCCAACAAATTGGTTAGGTATATGAAAAGAATATATGTACCGCCAAATGCTGAGTTAAGGCAGAAAATACTGGATGAAGCTCACAAGAGTAGATACACTTTACATCCAGGCATGGTCAAAATGTACCAAAATCTGAAATCTGAGGTCTAGTGGCCAGGGTTGAAGAAAGATGTAACCCAGTTGTGGCCAAATGCTTAACTTGTCAGAGGGTGAAGCTTGAACATCAACAACTGCTGGACCACTGCAGAGCATTGAAATCCCATAATGGAAGTAGGAGGATATTACCATAGACCTAGTGGTGGGATTGCCGAAGATTAGGCATTTTGATGCAGTCTGGGTAATTGTTGATCGTTTTACTAAGACGGCACACTTTATTCCCATTAGTGCTAGTTATTATCCTGAGAAATTGGTTGAGCCTACATCAAGGAGATAGTGAGACTCCATAGTATACCGAAGAGTATTATTTTTGATAGAGATCCTTGATTCACATCCTGATTCTAGCAAGCGTTAAATAAAGCTCTGGGGTCAAAGTTAAAATTCAGCACAGCTTATCACCCCCAGACAATGGTCAATCTGAACAGACCATACAAACACTAGAAGATATGTTGAGAGCATGTGTACTGGACTTTAAACAGAATTGGGATCAATATCTCCCATGAGCAGTGTTTGCATATAATAATAGCTATTATTAAAGAATTCAGATGGCTCCGTTTGAAGCACTATATGGCAGAAAATGTCAATCACCCATTTGCTGGAACATATTATTTGAGAGAAGGCTAATTGGGCCAGATATGGTAGACAAAACCTCCAAAGGTATTGAACTAATCAAGAAGAGGCTCCTAGCAGCACAAAGCATACAGAAAAGCTATGCAGATAAAAGGATAAGACTTCAGGAGTTTGAAGTGGAGACCATGTTTTTCTGAAAATATCTCCAGTTACAAGGGTTGGTAGAACATTAAAGAGGAAAAAGTTAAGTCCTCGATATGTTGGTCCATTTGAAATATTGGTGAAACGTGGACCAGTAGCCTACCAGCTAGCCCTACCCTCAACATAGGTAAACTTCATGATGTATTCCATGTTTCTCAACTGAAGAAGTATCAATTGGACCTTGAGAATGTCATAGAGTATGAGGATGTTGAACTTCGACACGATAATACTTTCGTGGTTGAGCCGGTACAGATCATTGATCAATAGGAAAAATAGCTCGGCACAAGAGTATTCTGTTTGTAAAAGTGGTCTGGAAGGGTTTATCTCCTGGAGAGGCAACATGGAAAACCGTGGAAATCATGAAGGAGAAGTATCCATAATTTATGGCTCAAAATTTACAATATGTGTAGCAAATTTCAGGGACGAAATTTAAATTAAGGGGGGCGAAATATAACATCCCAAATTTTGGGGGTTTAAAAGTTTGAATAATATATGGAGTTTTGTGATGGAATTTAAGGCACATTTTCCCATAAATTAAAGACAAATAATTATGGAAACATCTTTGGCATAAACGTTTTAGAGAAAATATTTTAAGGCCAAAAGATATTAAATTGAGGAAGAAAATCCTTTTTTAGGATTAAGGATGTAACTTTGATTATCCAATACTTGCAAATATAAGTCTTGAAGAGGATCAAGTAGGATAATTTTTAAATAGCCTAACACATATTGCAGCCCCAAAATGCAAAAGCCTTTATGCTTCCACACAAACGAATCAGCCCAACAATAAAACTCCAGCCCATTTGTCTTGCACCAACATCATTAACTCATTCATTGAACACACAAGATCAGAAACACCATACTCTTCCACCAGCTTAAATGCTCAAACACTCATAATAGCATACTCTCCAAACATCCTTATTTAAGCATTGTTCCTTGATCTCCATTCATTCACTTTGCTCAACTTAAGTGAAACTGAGAGCTGATGAGCACTAATTATGCCATGTTTTCCCTGTATTTTATGATTGAATTGTATGGTGATATGAGCTTAACCGCAGTCAATCTAAGCAAAAAGGCATTAATTCATGGTATAGGGAACTTAAGGATAAATTCCACTTACATCCTAAATATGTGCTAAGAAAGAGCAAGGTTTAAGGTTTTATGAGAAAGTCGCATAATATAGCCAATGTTATGCTATAGCATCAGGGTAGCTTTACCGAAGTGGAATACAACGCATCCCTGAAGCTAGAGCAGAGTAAATGACGCAGTGCTATGCAGCATATGTCCTGATCTTGTGTCAAGGTTGTTTCAAGAAATATATTGCAGGGTGAGAATAACGGTTAGATTGTTGATGTATTGAAATAGAAGATGGAGGATCGAAACTAAAGATTTGAAAGGAAGATACGATTGGACCTCAACAGATTAGGAAAGGCTCAGATCATTGAACGTAGCTGCAAGTAAGACCAGACTATTTAAGGAAACAACAACAACCCTAAAAGGAGTCGAAGTCGTCGAGAGTCAGAGACCAATCATATACGGCCAGACTCGAAAGAAGAGTGGGAGAATTTTGAAGCACGAGGACTCCAAGAGAACTCAGCATCTTTCCTTGCAGTGAGACGAAGTGAAGAAGATGTGGAGTTGTGATGTGACAGGGCTTCTTCCACGTCGTCGGAACCTTCATTAAGCATTCTATTTCTTTATTTTTAATTCCAGTCAATCATTTGTCATGGGCTATTCTGTAGTACTCTATTTTATGATTCCCTCGTCAGTGATGAACTGACTTCCTATGGCTAAACGAGGATGATTTTCTAAGTATAGAATTAACCCAGTTGCTAGTTCTTAATTCAATATATTTAGTTGCCTATCAGTGATTTAATTTCTTGTCGATTAGTGAGAGCTAAGGGCTAGATCAGTGGCCTTGACTTACTGAGAGGGAGTCGGGGTTAGACATCTGAGAAGCAGTGATTGCTAGGTAGGCTGGTGCAAGGCTTGACCTATTATTGTAGACTAAAGGAATGGGTCTACCACTCATGACCATACACCTTGATTTGTATTGATAATCCAACTAAAAAAATCGCCATAGACCTATGGGAGAAGTACAAACTAGGATTGTAGGTATCGGACGCGAGAGGTTCAGTAGATTAGCGTGGTATGGTTAGTTGAATAACTTTGCTTAGAGTGTTCATGTTGTAGCAATTGTGAGAGATGTACAGTATGAATGCTATAACATTGCGTATAGGCAGCTGGGGGAATGATATGCTTAGAAAGGATTCCAAGTTTAGTCCATTCTCTTACTGATATCTTCTTATGACTACGATCATCTAGTTATTTTCCTGTTTATTAGTATAGCTATCAAAACTCTCAAACCAATCAAATTTATTTTCTTTTTAAACACAACTAAGTTAGCAATTCGGTGTCATCATTTGGTATCCCAGTCTCTGTGGGAAGATACTCTACTTACTCTTTATTACTTGTTCGACTGATTCACTTGCCGAAAGAGCTTAAGCTTCCATGGAAATTCTTCCTTCACGTGTGCGTCTCTTGGCTCTCAATGAGAGCGTGCGGAAGTCTGTCAATTTGGTGGCTAGGTCTTCTTTTAATAGGCAGAGGAGAGAGCTTTGGATATTAAACTTGGGCCAACTAAAATTCCAAAAGCCTAACAAAATTCCACCATTAGATTTTCTTTTAGCTTCCAAGGTCAATTCTGCATCGTAGGATCTTCTAATATGCTTTTCCTTGTCTTGCAAGAATTAAATAAAATCGTGATCTATCATATATATAGAAATATTATTCAATCACAAGATATCAATCAGAATATTAATAATTTAAGCCTAATAATCTCATAATTAATTCTGATTTATATTATTTCCTAAAATTGGCTAACAATCCAAATATTATCTAATAAATCCAAATTAGCTTAAAATAGTCCCCAAAATAAATGAATAAGAAGGGATAAAATATATTAAAATTGGGATTTATCACTCAGGTATCATCTCTAACCAACATGGTGAAAGGACTGACCCTTCTTCCAAGCAACATGTCACTGCAACCATCTCAGGTAGCTTGTGTGTACTGTGGTGGAGAGTAGGGGTGTTCATGATGTTCAGCGCCTTGTCCGCCCGCCCATGCCCACCAAAAAATTGCCTTGCCTATTCCAAGGAAAAGCAGCCCAAATGGGGCTGGGTACTAGGCATGGTATGCTGCCCTGCCCATTTGGCCCTACCCGTAGTTATCGTATTTTTTATTTTTTTAATAGAATAAAAAAAGTATTATATATATTTATTTTTTTATAGGATGATATTATATATTTTTTACAAAATTATTTATAACTTAAGAAATATGATTGTCTTTTTAATTTCAAGACTTAAGTTGTAGACTTATATTTGAATATTCTGAAGTATAGAATTATGTATTTCATTTGTATTTTGCAATATTGTTTATTAGGTATGACTGAAACTATTTTTTTCACATAGGGTGTGGTAGGGTATCGCTACTTGGGCAGGTAAGGGTTACCTTGCCCAGCCCATTATTGGCCTGCCCAAAAATTTTAAGGCTTCTATCGAGTAGGGCCAGGCATTGGGCTTCATTTTACAGCCCAATAATCTTTTGGATAGGGCATTGGGCAAGGGTTTCACCCTGCCCAGCCCTGCCCATAAACACCCCTAGTGGAGAGCACCTCTACTCTCAGTGCTCTGCTTGTAATGTCTTGAAATTCTGGCATGGAGACTTGAGAATAAGCCTAAGTTAGGTAAACTACTAAGCCCGATTCAGGAAGTGTGACATTTCCTAGACAGGGAAAGTGAAAGTGGAGCTTAATCACCAAGAGGGGGTGAATTGGGGATTTTACTGTTAGGATCCGTACAACGCAGCTGATTACAAAAACTTACGAATCCCGTCCCGAGGATCACTCAGGTGCGTTTAAACCAAGGATAGGGAATCCGAAATTACCTTTGGAGAATTCGTTCGCTTCTCGTTCTTCCTTGAACAGGTGGGCTACCTCCTCGATCAGTAGAAGACAACTCGTAGGATCGTCTTCCTCCACCGGTTTCCACACGAACAACTCCCGAACACGGCTACGGCGTGCTAGCGCCTCTTGTGTGTCTCTCTCAATTTTCAATCTAGGGTTTTTCTCATGACTTTTCTCGAATACGCTCTAATAAAACTCCGTAGGTTTTCTCAAACTCGGTCGGTACGCATTATAAAAAATAAATCCGCATTAATTTTGAATTTTGAATTTCAAATATGGATTAAAATACATTAATTAAATCAATGTTAGATCTAATGTAACGCATTTAATCCGCATTAAAAGGCTGATCTAAAATTCAAAATTTGAATATGAATTAAAATATATTAATTAAATCTATCTAATAGATTTAATATGATATATTTATTTAACCTAAATCAAAAGCCTTCTAATTTAATTTATCTCTATAAATTAAATCCGAGAAATGATATCTATCTATTTAATTAAATCGAGATACTATATCTCAATCTAAATTAAAAAGATATATGATATCTTTATTCAAAAATTAAATGAGATACAATATCTCTATTTGTTTTAGATATTTAATTTATCAAATAAATTAAATATAAAACAAATAATATATAATAATATTATAATCTCTATTTATAATATTACTATATATATGAATTTCAAATTTATACATATATATATATATATATTCACCCCAGATTAAATTAAGTATTCATTAAATCTCAGATTAATCTAAGATTCAATGAACCTGGACACTTTGCTTGTGTTGGGTTATTCTTGTGTGCGACCCTGCAGGCCCATATAAGATTGGCAGTGGGCCAACACTATGCCAGCCCACAAGTCACAAGAGGCCTCTATCATGACATTGCAACTACCCAATTCATATGGGGATCGATGACACGATACAACCTATCGTACAACCATGTCATGTCCCTTTTGTCACGCGATAATTCGGTCAAGGATGAGGCATGGATATTGTCAACTTCCTTTTCTTGACCATTACTTTTTCGATTCTCGAGTAGTCTAATAAGTGAAATGGAAACTCCTTTCCATCACAAGTATGGTCATACATTTCTTAGACTCACTCATCGAGGGGCCCAAAGATATTATCTCTCGCAAATGTGAGGGACAAATTCCATCTTGACCATTCACATTCCTCCGCATGAAAACCACTAATCCCGATCCCGGCCTTTATCATCACCCGGTCAAAGGTGACTTTTGACTAGGTCAAAGACAGTGACTCATCATGTAGGAATCCATGATGATCTCAGTCATAGGGCATCGTGACGCGGTTATACATGAGATAAGCTTATGACTAGATCCATGCAGCTTTCTCATAGTGGGTCGGTCCAGCACCTTGTACTCTTACAAGTGCCCATGGCTTTGATTCGTATCTCCATACCTCATCAAAGTCATACTGGTCTTAATTCATCTTCGCTCCCGAGTAGATGACCGACCAGAGACATTTAGGATAATCTATAAGATGTATCCAAGGATGAAGATATCAATACAAACATGCAAATGAAAATGATAACAAAAGAGAATACTTTAAATAACTTAAATATCCAAAGTACAATGAATTGCCCCTAGGGCATAATTTCCAACATTTAGAACTTTTTGAAATGCTCTGTTTTGAACAATAAAAATAGAGATGAATAGAGAGTAGAGAAGAATAGCAAGACACAAGCATTTATATTGGTTTGGTCCAACCTCTTGACCTACGTCCAATCCCCAGACTATCTAGGATTTTCACTATCACAATTGATTACACACTCTGTACTCAAGAGTCATTCTCTCACTAGAACTTACTCCCCCTTACAAGTTGCAATCAATGAACCTAATCACCAAGTCCCCTGACTTGTGATTCTTTATAATAAATGATTTATAATCAATAAACTCTTTCTAAGAGTGGATAAGAATAAACACTGAAGTTCTGTGTATTAAAAGATACTTTACAAGTGAAAACTGAAGGAATAAGTGTAAGACTTGAATGCAATTCCTTTTCAGCAAATGTTTTTTGAGAAGAATTGAATGCAACTTTATTTATACCAAGAGAGCATTAAATGACCATTGTAATCTTCAATATAACCGTTGCCTTCATTAGATAAGGATTAGGTTAAGATTTGGTCTTCTTCTATCTCTACTATTCACTTAATCCAGTTGCATAGAAGTTTAGAGTTGACTTCTTGAATATTAATCCGTTGGAATAGTAGTTACTGGATGTGGAAAGTAGACATTAATCCTTTGCTAACATGTGCAGAGTGATTTTCCAAAAGTATGCAAGCTTTCTGGGTTTTGCATTTAATGTGCTGACGTCACTTTTTGCTTTTGCTTTTAACCTTCATTTAATATCATTTAAAACATCTAAAACTCACTAACAAAGTGGTTAAACATAGTTAGGAATATTAAAGAATAATAGTAGGAAGTATTAATATCAAACAAGAAGGTTTCACAAATTTGTTAGATTCGAATTTCAAACTCTACGATGAAAACTTGAGTTTTGTTTATCAAAACTCGAGTTTTGGACTTTTATAATGAAACATCATTTTTAGTCCAAAACATCAAAACTTGAGTTTTTATCCAAAAGCGATAGTTTTCAAAACATTGAAAACCGCAATGCTTTCGAGGTTCGCTAAAACTCGAGTTTTCATTTAAGTATGAAAACTTAGAGAAAACTCGTGCCAAGTCAAAACTCGGAGATTTTCATGAAAAGCGGCGGTTTCAAAATCTGGGTAAAACATGAATGCTCTCGCGCAAAAGTCGAAACTTGAGTTTTCATTTAATCATGAAAACTTTGAGAAAAACCGTGCTAAGTCAAAAACTGGAGGTTTTCTCGAAAAAACTGGTGGTTTTTCAAAACTATGTAAAACTTGAGAGTTCTCGCCAAGTCAAAACTTGAGTTTCCAAACAAGACTCGAGTTTTCAAAAATCTTAGTAAAAATTTGAAAACTCATGGCAAACCGAAAAACCGGAAAAACTTGGGTTTTCACAATCCTAAAATGTTGGAGACTCTCTCGTATGACCAAAACTCGAGTTTCCAATGGCGGAGTTTTGTCTTTTCCGAGAAAATATTGAGAAGTCTCTCGTATAGTGAAAACTAGAGTTTTCTTTGAAAACATGCGGTTTTGCTTAGTTCAGGATTTTCTCAGTAAGATCAAAACTCGAGTTTTGAGCCAAAACTCGATTTTTCCTTTGACAGTAAGTTTTTCAACTTACCAAAAGAAAACTTCCCAGTTTGTTTACAATTGTTAGTTATCATCAAAATACATAGGAACTAACATAAAGATCGTCTGCGTTTTTGAGGAAAATAGGAAGAGAAGGAGACACTGAAGAGTCATATGTCAAAAGCAAGAGTCAGTTTAATGATCACATTGGGACACATGTCACTTTAGGGGTAAAAGAGGAAATGCAGGGCAAAATTGTCAATTCCTTGTCATTTTAACATTGAATTTTGTCCACCATGAGAGAGAAGAGAAAACCAGATGATTTTAATCGTATGTAGGCCCAAACACAAAATACGGGTCCCATAGGTGAGTAACTGATAGAAAAGGGACTGATAAGGACCAGTTAGGGGTTCCTTTTTGACTGAATGAGACAAGTATGGGGCCATGTTGGGAAGTTAAGATGGCGCCACATATGAGTAGGTAGCCAGGGGAAAATATCTGAAAAGTTGAAGAAAAGTATAAAGGGAAATACCCTGTTGACCGCGGGACTCGCATGGACCGATAGAAGGAGATTGGACCGGATAAAGTGAAAAAGGCTGTGGAAAAGTTGGAGGGCAGATTTGGTGGGCCGAAAGTGGCGCCACCTAGCCCCCATAATCATTAAAAACGTGCTTGAAGAAAAAGAAAGAGAAAAGTCAGTCCAAAAGTCAAATGCGGGACCCAGTTGCTGGAAAAAGGGGAATGAATCAGATAAATTAGGAAAAATAAAATAAAATTATAGAATCTGATTTGAGGGGTCCAGAAGGTGCCACCTAGCCCTAGGAAGAGTCTATAAATCTTGGGCAAAAAGAAAAGAATAATAAAGAACTTTCGGGCCAAAATTGGTCATTTTCATTAATTCCCGGCCAAAGTAAGTAATTTGCCCCAAATGAAAAGAAAATATCTAGATATTTTCATGGTGAATGTGCCACTTGGCAGACCAGGGAAGCGTCTAGAATTTCTTAGAGAAAAATTCAAAAAGCCATATGAATTCCATTAATTACTGGACAGAGTTTTACCACAGTTTTTCGAGACTGATCAGTTACTTTTCCTATTATTAAATATGCATGTTTTCTTTGTCCTAAACTAAGAGAGCACAAAATTTCCAGAGAAAGGGAGAGAAATTTTGTTAGTTCTCAATATGTTTTGATGATTAACAACAAATGTAAAACATGTTTTGAAGTTTGCAAAGTTGTTTTAAAAACACTCGAAAGATGCAAACTGCAGTTTTGCATCGCAAACTCGAGTATTGGACGACAATACCGCGGTTTGCATTTGCAAACTCGAGTATTGATATCTGCAGGTTGCTTGGTAAACTTCAGTATAGGCCATACGAAAGGAACCAAGTTTTCGGCCAAAGTCGATCTTGCGTTTGCTCTTGCAAACTCGAGTATTGGACCCAATCTGGTTGCTTAGCAAACTCGAGTATAGGCCATACAGAAAGAAACCAAGTTTTTCAGCCAAAGTCGATACTGCAGTTTGCATAGGCAAACTCGAGTATTGAATTGTCAATCTTGCGGTTGCATGGGTAAACTCGAGTATCGAACTTCTTGTGAATCAAAGGATTTTTTCAACTTAGTCAATCCGCGGTTTGTATTTGCAAACTCGAGTATTGGACAGCAACATCGCGGTTTGCTTGGCAAACTCGAGTATTGGACTTCGAAGCAAAACAAGTTTTTCAAACGAAGTCAAAGCTGCGGTTTCCATAACCAAACTCGAGTATTGACCTTCCGAGAAAGCAAAGGATTTTTCAAAGAAAAATCAATACTGCCGGTTGCATTGGCAAACTCGAGTATTGAATGGTCAATATCTGCGGTTTGCGTTGCCAAACTCGAGTATTGGACTTCGAGAGAGCAAATGGATTTTTCAAGTTAAACCCATACTGCGGTTTGCATAGGCAAACTCGAGTATAGGTCTTGTCTTTCAAATACAAGACACGATGGCTTGCCTACGAAAAGTGGAAACTCGAGTATCCAATTGGATCTTGCAGTTTGGTCACTTGTGAAGTGCCATACTCGAGTTTACAAGAACAAACCGCGGTATGCAACGTAAAAACTAAGTTTTGAATTATACGAATTCGTGAATCACTCTTGTTTGTTCCAAATGCTTTCATGAATCATTCACTTATGATCCCGAGATATGTTTAACAAGTTTATTTAGTGGATTTCGGTTAGCACGAGATGAAAATTAATGAAGATCAAGGAAAAAGCATAAAGTGGTCGAGCATTTATTGCACTTCGGTAAATTAACATCCTTTTGTTTAATCCATCTCGAGCACGAACTCTCAACGTTCAAAAACACTTTCTTCATCAAGCAAATTCTTCTCCAACGGAAAATCCTCGAGTTCCACATCAGACCATATCGGCATACGGATTAGTTGGAGCTTAGAGAGAGAAGATGACAAGACTTAATGCTAATCACCTACAACGGTTGGATTCATCATTCAACGGTCATTTAATGTTCTTTACCTATAAATAGAGTTCATTAACTTCTTCTCAAGCTGATACACCTTGCGAGAGCGAAAATTTACTAAGTGTTATTTATTGTGTTCGGCTTTCACTTGTATTGTATCAATCGATACTTGTACTTCGGTGTTCATTTTATCTGCTTTCGTGAGAGAGTTCTATTTGTAAATCATTCATTGATTAAGATAACCACAAGTCGGGGACTTGGTGGTTGGGTGTATTGATTACAACTTGTAAGGGGGAGTGAGTTCTAGAGAGAACTACTCTTGAGTACGAGTTTGTAATCAGTTTGTGAGTATAGTGGATTGAAAATCCCAAGTGTGGCTGGGACTGGATGTAGGTCAAGGATAAGACCGAACCAGGATAATTTCTTCTATGCAAGCTTCCCTTCCCTTCCTCCTCTGCTATTATCTGTTTTTACTTGCTCAAAACAGAGCACTTTCAGAAAAGTTTTTAAAATACCCAATTCACCCCCCTCTTGGGTATATTGCTCCATTTACAATTTCGGCCCTCCATAACTGATCAAGGTCCAAGCTTCATAGGTCATCAACCGAACTTCTGAATCGGGTAAACATCGAAAACCCGAACCTTTGGAACTTGAACTTGGTTTTCATCAAGGGATTAGGGCTTGGTGTTTCAATCTTATTTTGGAGTTCTTGATGGTTTCAATGTGTTTAGAACATGATTTTGTATGGGTTTAACCAATGGGTTGATTTTTCAAACTCAAAAACACCGAAAAACCTTTAAGAACAAGTTTGTTGTTAATTCTGGAAATTCTGGCAGCGAACATTAACTAGGTTCTAAAAATAGTAAATGAACTTGAAATAATCTTAAATTTTATAGGTAGAAATTAAAGTTCATGACCTTCACCGTGATGTATAATTTTGCATCATTTGGATTTTTCTACTAAGAGATAAAATTTGTTAAAGTTAGCTCAGAAGCATCAGGCTGAATCTAGACCAGAGGGTAGAAAAATGGTTACATGCCAAAATATATGACCTTTTGGTCTCTAGAAATTTTTTTTCTGGAAACTAAAAATTTTAATGGTTCAAATGGTGCTAGTTTCATGCAAATATGATTTTTCTAGAATTTATTAAAAATGCTTGAATTTGGGTGAAATTTTCTAGATTCTCTCGGAAACTTGGTGTTGGGCTCGGTTTTTAAGGAATTGTGAGGGTATTTTTTGGGGAGTACTCAAAAAAATTCTTTTTGGTGTTATTTAGGGTCAAACAATATTTTGGATAGCTAGTGGGCCCCTTAAAATCATAAGACAGTATATTTATCACCAAGTAGTAACCACTTTACTCTGGCACTTTTATGTGTTTTGTTGTATGTTTTGCTTGCCATATGTCTTTTGGTATATGTGTTGCCAAATATGCATACAGAACATGTTTGTGATTGTGTCCTTAGCGCTGAGGGTTCCTGCTGGGGTTGGCCTTTGTGGCGACTCAACGAAAACAAGCTTGTGATTCCGGTAATTCTGGGGCCTAGCTTGGTAAGACGGCCCGACGGTGCGAAGACGTGTTATTGTGTATGTTTTTGTTTGCATATTGTGGTGTATTTGACATACTATTTGTGTTCACATGTATGACATGGTTGCATGCATACACATCACACATTTACTGTATAAGTATTGATGGTTACTTTGGGGGCCATTGTTGGACTCTAGAAGCCTTTGGTGACATAGGGGGTCGTGCGGAAGTTTGAAGTACCTTTCTGGAGAAGTAGGGTATATTAGTACTGATTGAAGAATAGGGAATGCCCTATTATAATTTGTATTTATTTTGGGAAGACTGTACATATATATATGGTATTTTAGTTTAGATAACTGTACCCTTAACCCTTCAGGGACTTTTACTCTTTGGTTATTTACACTTTTATCAGTACAATAAGTAGTCCAAACCTGTTAAAAGCTCTATTGCGCTCACTCTGATATAAGTTAAATGGACCTAATAATAAAGGAATGGTAACTAATATAAGGAATCCCTCTAACCCGCCACCTACAAGGGTAAGGCCGGTAGGAGTGTAACACTGTTAACCCCAAATCAGTTAACTTCGTCAACAACTTCAACAGGGGTAGTAACACCAACAATCCATACTCTAACACATACAACCCAGGATGGAGGCAGCATCCCAACTTCTCATGGAGCTCCCAAGGTCAACAAACAGCAAGGCAATCAGCTGGCCCTTCATGGTCAAATAGACCATCAAATCCCCTAGGGTTTACCCAGCGAGCACGACAGCAGGGCAGTGACTCAGAACCCCAACACTCTATGTTGACCCTTATGAAGGAGTACATGACAAAGAACGATGCAATCATTCTGAGTCAGCAGGTAACTCTTTGAAATTTTGAAACCAAGTTGGACAACTAGCTACTGCTCTCAGCAGTAGGCCCTCAGGATCTCTGTCGAGTGACACTGAAGTCCCCATGATCCAAGGAAAGGAAGAAGTCAAGCTAATAGAGCTCTGAAGCGGCAAAATCCTGGAACCCATGAGAGTGACCAAACAACCTACTGAGGATGCTGATCCAAAATTTGGGAAGTTAAGGAAGGGAAAGGAAAGTGCCGAGCTGCCCCTCTATGAAGAAGAACAACACTCAATACCACCGCAGACTGAGAAAGATATCGATGCTACAACATTGCCTCCGATCGTCGCACTAGATGATCACGTGCAACATCTAAAAAGAAATGTTATAGCCTCATCATCACAACAGAATTGCGATCTAGGGTCGCCTAATATGCCAAAGCGATCCTCGCCCTTTCCACAAAGACTACAAAAGCAGGGTCAAGAAAAGCAATTTCGAAAATTTCTCAACATACAAAGGCAATTGCATATTAACATCCCCTTGGTAGAAGCGCTAGAACAAATGCTTAGCTATGTGAAGTTCATGAAACAGATTTTGTCCAAGAAGAGAAGACTAGAAGAATTCGAGATGGTGGCATTGACCCAAGACTGCAGTGCCATGCTAACAAATCGACTACCACCAAAATTAAAATACCCTAGCAGCTTCACAATCCCCTATGCAATTGGATCCCAATACTCAGGGAAAGCCTTATGCGACCTCGGAGCTAGTATTAATTTAATGCCAATATCTGTCTTCAAATGATTAGCAGTTGGGGAAGCAAGGCCCACAATAGTTATGTTGCAGTTAGCTTATTGCTCCATTGTCCTACTAGAAGGAAAAATTAAAGATGCGTCGGTTAAGGTTAATAAGTTCATCTTCCTAGTGGACTCCATTATTCTTGACTTTGAAGAAGACCGGGAGATTCCGATTCGTATGGGGAGACATTCATGGCAACAAGGAGAACATTGATTGATGTGGAAAAGGGACAACTCATGATGCGAGTCAATGATGATCATGTGACCTTTTCAATCTTGAAAATGACACAATATGCAGACCCAGTAGAAGGAGGCCAACCACTGAAAGGCAATGAGGATGAGACATAGGACAGGCTATGCCCCTGTTTCCAGCTTGAACTAATTTCCTAGGCACGTCTGGCTGAAGACTCTAAAGCAAGCACTATTGGGAGGCAGCCCAGCTCTGTGTTTTTCTTTTCTTGTTGTTTAGCAGCCATGGGAGTCAAGTTCAGCTTGGTCAGTGCTATAGCATGATAGAAGACGTTTCAGCCCCAGCGCAGCAACTCGGCTTAGGCCCACACTTAAGGCCACCCAGGTATGCACTCATCTTTTGAGAGAATATTATGTGCATGAGTTTTTTTTTTTACTAAGCGGGCCAGCCTTACTGGGCTCATCAAGCGCCAAATTTTTTTTACTCTGTCTGTTGGGATCCATACACGCAGCGGAGTTATAAAAATTTTCTATCAATGGCATTTAAATCAATGTTCATTAGAAAAACCGTACCTATGCGAAGGGTTGGGAGTTTCGTTCAGTACGATCTGGTGCGCATATGTTGGAAATTATGCCCTAGGGGCAATTCATTGTACTTTGGATATTTAAGTTATTTAAAGTATTCTCTTTAGTTATCATTTTCGTTTGCATGTTCGTATTGATAACTGAATCCCTGGATACATCTTATAGATTATCCTAAATGTCCCTGGTCGGTCATCTACGCGGGAGCGAAGATGAGTTAAGACCAGTATGACTTTGATGAGGTATGGAGATACGAATCAAAGTCAATACGAATCAAAGTCATGGGCACTTGTAAGAGTACAAGGTCCGGGCCAGGCCCACTATGAGAAAGCTGCATGGATCTAGTCATAAGCTTATCTCATGTATAACCGCATCACGACGCCCTATGACTTGAGATCATCATGGATTCCTACATGATGAATCAGCGGTCTTTGACCTAGTCAAAAGTCACCTTTGATTGGGTGATGATAAAGGCTGGGATTGGGATCAGTGGTTTTCATGCGGAGGGACGTGAATGATCAAGATGGAATTTGTCCCTCACATTTGTAGAGAGATATCTTTGGGCCCCTCGATGAGTGAGTCTAAGAAATGTATGGCCATAATGTGATGGAAAGGAGTTTCCATTTCACTTATTAGACTACTCGAGAATCGAGAAAGTAATGGTCAAGAAAAGGAAGTTGACATTATCCATGCCTCATCCCTGACCAAATTATCGCGTGACAAAAGGGACGTGACATGGTTGTACGAAAGGTTGTATCGTGTCATCGATCCCCATGTGAATTGGGGAGTCGCAATGTCTTGCTAGAGGCCGTTTGCGATTTGTGGGCTGACATAGTGTTGGCCCACTGCTAATCTCTCATGGGCCTGCAGGGTCACACACAAGAATAATCCAACACGGGTAAAAGTGTCCAGGTTTATTGAATCTCGATTAATCGAGATTAATGAATCTTGAATTTAATGCAGGGTAAATATATATATATATATATTTAAATTCGAAAATAATATAATGATATTATTTAATTGAGATTAAAATATTATTATTATATTATTTGTTTTATGTTTAATTTATTTGATAAATTAAATATCTAAAACAAAACGAGAGATATTGTATCTCATTTAATTTTCGAATAAAGATATTATTGTCTATTTAATTTAAATTGAGATATTAGTATCTCAGTTTTAAATAAATAGATAGATGTCATTTCTCGTATTTAATTTATTGAGATAAATTAAATCGAAGGCTTTTAAATTTGGATTAAATAAATAGGTTGGATTAAATCTATCGGATAGATTTAATTAATTATTTTTTAATCTAGATTCGAATTCGAAATTTCAGATTTGGCTTTTAATTCGATTAAATAAATATTATTATATTAGATCTATTGGATAGATTTAATTAATATATATTTAATCCAAATCTAAAGTTTGAATTTAAAAATTAATACGATTAGTTTTGCATTAAATATTTTATTTGAACGGGTTTTAGAAAACCTACGGGACTTTCGGTCGAGCATATTCTAAAAAGCCGCGAGAAACCCTAGAGTGAAAAATAGAGAGAGACGCAAAAGAGGCGCTAGCACGCCGCGTAGCCGTGTTCGGGAATTGTTCGTGTGGATACGGTGGAGGAAGTCGATTCTACGAGTCGTCTTCGCGATCGAGGAGGTAGCCCCCTTTGTTCAACGAAGAAGAAACCGCGAACGAGTTCTCCAAAGGTAATATCCGGATTCCTTAGCCTTGGTTTAAACGCACCCGAGTGATCCTCGGGACGGGATTCGTAGAAATTTTAATCCATTTGCGTTGTACGGATCCCAACAAAGATACCCCTCTTCATGTGTCTCGCCCATCATACATCTCGAACGTCGTACGTCTGAAACGTGGTGCCATCTCGTTCGATCAAATAGGAGTAGATCCTGCGAATTGCCTCCCTCTACCGGTATCCACACGAATAACCTTGAACACAGACGGCAGCGTGCTAGCGCCTTCAGTATTCTCATGTCTCTCCTTTTCTCTCTAGGGTTTCTTGCGGCTTCTCTAATTCATTCGTGTGTTCAATACGACTAGATCAATATCTATTTATAGAGTTTCTAAAACCCTAATGAGCCGTATTAAAATATTCAAAATTAATTTAATTAATCTTGAATTTGAATCTAAATTAAATCAATACATTAATTAAAATCATCCAACAGATCTAATTAAATATATTTGTTTAATTCGAATTATGAGCCTACATATTTAATTTATCTTTATAAATCAAATATGAGATATAATATCTTTCTATTTAATTAAATCGAGATACAATATCTCAATTCATTATAGTTATTTAATTTATAAAATAAATTAAATACTATACATAATAATATTATTATCTATAAATAAATATCACTATTACTTTCGAATTTATATTATATTATAATATAATATGATATGATATGATATATATATCAAACCTAGATTAAATACAGTATTCATTAAATCTTAGACATATCTAAGATTCAATGAATCTAGACACTTTGCTCGTGTTGGGCTATTCTTGTGTGCGACCCTGTAGGCCCACATGAGACTAGCAATGGGCTAATACTGTACTAGCCCACAAGTCGCAAGTAGCCTCTAGCAAGACATTGCGGCTACCCAATTCATATAAGGATCGATGATACGATACAACCTACGGTACAACCATGTAATGATGAGGCATGGATAATGTCAACTTCCTGTTCTTAACCATTACTTTCTCGATTCTTGAGTAGTCTAATAATAATGAAAACTCCTTTCCTTTGTAGTATGACCATACATTTCTCAGACTCACTCATCGAGGGGCCCAGTATTATCTCTCTACAAATGTGAGGGACAACTTCCATCTTGACCATTCACATCCCTCTACATGAAAACTTTAAATGGAGCAATATACCCAAGAGGGGGGTGAATTGGGTATTTTAGAAACTTTTCAAAACAAGCTCTGTTTTGAGCAAGTAAAAGCAGATTAAGAAGAGGAAGAGAAGAAAAGCTTGCACAAGAGAAATTATCTGGTTCGCCTTATCCTTGACCTACAGAACTCAAGTCCCCTGGGATTTTTCAATCCACTATACAAGTTGCAATCAGAGTAGTTCTCTCTCTAGAACTCACTCCCCTTACAATCAATACACCTAACCAAGTCCCCGACTTGTGGTTATCTTAATCAATGAATGATTTACAAATAGAACTCTCTCTCGAGTAGATAAAATGAACAACGAAGATCAAGTATCGTTTGATACAATATAGATGAAATTTGAACACAATAAGTGACAATCAATGAATTTTCGCTCTCAGTAGTTGTGTCAACTTGAGAAGGAGTTAATGCACTCTATTTATAGGTAGAGAACATTAAATGACCGTTGTATGATGAATCCAACCATTGTAGGTGATTAGCATTAAGTCCGGTCACCTTCTCTCTCTAAACTCCGCCTAATCCAGATGCTAATATGGTCGATGTGGAACTCTGAGGATTTGCCCGTTGGAGAAGAGTTTGCTTGATGAAGAAAATGTTTTTGAACATTGAGAATTCGTGCTCAGATGGATTAACCAAAAGGAGGTTGATTTACTGAAGTGCAATAAATGCTCTGACCACTTTTTTGCTTTTTCCCTTGATCTTCATGAATTTTCATCTGTGCTAACTGAAATCCACTAAATAAACTTGTTAAACATATCCGGGAACATAAGTGAATGATTCATGAAAGCAATTGGAACAAACAAAAGTGATATGCGATTCGTGAAATTCGAAAATTGGCTTTCACCGTTGTATACCGCAGGTTGTTCTTGCTTCTTAGTTTTGCACCGTACACAAGTGACCATACTGCAGTATCCATCGGAAACTCGAGTATGCACCTTTCAGAGGACAAACATCGTGACTTATGTTTTTCAAAGATAAAACCTATACTCGAGTTTGGTTCCTTTACTGCAGTAAAGCCTTAACTTAAAAAGTCGCTTTTGCTCTCGGTAAGTCCAATACTCGAGTTTGAAAATGCAAACCGCAAAGTATTGACTAAGTTTCAATAACTTGGTTCCTTTCGGATTTTCAATACTCGAGTTTGGTTTTGGAAACCGCAGTATTGACTTCGTTTGAAAAACTTGGTTTGCTTCCTCGGGAAGTCCAATACTCGAGTTTGGTTTTGGAAACCGCAGTATTGACTTCGTTTGAAAAACTTGGTTTGCTTCTCGGAAGTCCAATACTCGAGTTTGGTTTTGGAAACCGCAAAGATTGACTTCGTTTGAAAAACTTGGTTTGCTTACGGAAGTCCAATACTCGAGTTTGGTTTTGGAAACCGAGTATTGACTTCGTTTGAAAAACTTGGTTTGCTTCTGGAAGTCCAATACTCGAGTTTGCCTATGCAACCGCTTGATGATTGACTTCACTTCAAAATCCTGGTTTGCTCGGAAGTCCAATACTCGAGTTTGCCTATGCAACCGCAGATTGACTATTCCATACTCGAAGTTTGCGAACCAATACCACGATATTGTTTTAGTTCAAAACTTGGTTGTCTTTCGTATGGCCATTACTCGAGTTGGGCTATAAACCGCAAGATTGACCGGTCAATACTCGAGTTTGCAAACCCATACTGCAGTATGCGAATATCAGATTGTTTTCAATTGACTTTGCAATCTTCAAAACATGTTTTACATTTGTTGTTAATCATCAAAACACATTGAGAACTAACATTCTCCCCCTTTTTGATGATGGCAACACTTGTAAACGATTCTTGCAAAGAATTGGAAAGATGTAACTTGTTTTAACTTGTTTTGAAATTGAAGTTTTTAAATATCAAAGTTGAGTTATCGTAAAATCATCCAAGTTTGCATTACAACACTTAAAGATCGAGAATGGCAAAGCCGAAGTGGAAATTGATCGCTGTAAACATGCGAGCTATAGTTATTTAATCATAGAATCAAAAACAATATCGAAAAGGATAAATACTCGATAACGATTCGATATTTCTCGATAATCAATACAAGTGCAAAAACAACATAAGGATAAAAAATACAATAAAGCAACTCAAACAAGCAATAAGACCCTATACATAAGTCTCTAAACATCTACATCTTTCTCTCCTTCTCCCCCTTTGTCATCATCAACAAATTCAGGATCAAGGATAACAAAAGGAGGGGACCAGAGGACCATGGCAGTGGATGGATCAAAGGTAGGGTCATGGTGAGGAGAAGGTGTGGGGAATTTCTCAGTGGACGGGGTAGATGGAGATGGAGGTCGGTCAGGAAGAATCTCTGTGGAAGGAGTGATAGGAGACGATGGAATCACAGGGGTAGGAGTGGAAGTGGTGGCCGGGGGAAGTGGTGTGAGGTGGATCGGGAAATGAGAAGGGAGGTGAGGAAGGCGGGGAATAGTGAGTTTCTGGTACGGGAGACGAGGAGGAAGGAGCAGTCGTGAAACCGAATGGAGCTGAGGACGAAGAACCAATATCAAAGTGCTGAATCAGCTTGTTAACCTTGTCCCGGGCCTCTGAAGCAATATCTAGGATAGAACCAATCCGAGAATCCAAGTCGATGCACTAATCAAAAATTTCATTTTGCTTCTTTCGCATCATCCGGAGTTGGGCCAACTTGGTTATAACCGCATTCGGCTAGCAATCACCTCATTGAGACCAATCTTGAGATCAGCTCCTAGCTTGCCAAATTCAAATTGCATTCTCGACAAAGTGAGAAGCAATTGAACCGTCCACAATTGCTTTTACTCTAGCCTCAAAATCCAATGGAGGAGGAGGAGAGATCGAGCCTCGTGCACATATGACTGTGATGCACGGGCTTGAGACCTTGGAGGAGCTCTTGACTGGTTTGACCCTTCTGGCTCGAATGAGATCTTCATAAAATTCAATTGGGTCTTCCCAAAGGAGGGGATGAACTTCATCTGCTCATGTGGTCCTACATACCATATCTTGTGATAGAACATGATGAGGGACACCACGAGGCAAATGGCATGTAGGATCCCTTTCGGGATGAAAACTTGAAAGCGCCGATTTCTTTGAAGATCCATTGTCCAAGGTTCGGGATGCTTCTTGATGAAAGTCGTGAAGAATCTATAATCCTTCGGGGCAAAGTGAGTATAGCTTCCTCCTTTCTTCACAAAGTTCCGAGTGTAGATATACTCGATCACACGGTGCGGGGATGGCATGTCGAGGGCTTGATAGACATGATGAGCGCTCCGATCATCCAAGACATCCCGAGTAAGCATGAGAGTTCTATACACCTCAGCATTGTCGTATTGTGGTGTGGATGCCACTGGAGGATGTGAGACCTTGAGGATCTTGTTGATGATAGCGGCAGACAGAGTGAATTGAACCCCTCGGACACATGTGGTGATTCTTTCTTCAACCGCATAGCCTTCTAAGTTCACGATATGATCGGTCGCCATATTGAAATAGAACATTTTGACCAGTTCTGGGTAGTAGGCGGCCTCAATGGATACGAATGTCTGATATGGACCAAACCATGGAGAAAGATCCATATTGCACTCTCGATAAATCTGCTCCAGGTCTACTGAGACCACTGCATAGAAGCCACGTGATGAATATTGATCCTTGAACTTGGCATTAAGACCAGGAGGAAGTGGAACCGGGGTGACTTTGAAACCAGGAGGCGGATCCTTGTGAAGTTTAATCTCTTCAACTGCATTTTCGATGAAAGATGAAACACCTTCGTGCTCATTCTCTTCGCCGCAGTCCGATGAGGAGCCCGTAACTTCTACCGTAGAAGGAGACCCGAAGCGTGGGTGGCCCTCTTGGTCCGTGCCTTTCTCGTGAACAACGGTTCTTTGTCTTTTGGCTTGGCTTGACTCGGCCTCGCTTTCTTTTTGAGGCCGAGGAAGGAACCGGGTCCTTTGACGTCGAATCCCCTCTCTTGGGGTTCGAGGATGGATTATCTTCAATCACAACACCCACTCCGGGATTCTTGTATCAATGCCTCTCTCGCAACTTCTTTGGAATCATTTTGGACCTTGGAGCTCGTGGAGGCATCGGTTGAGAGGATTGAGAAGCTTCCTTAGACATTTGAGCATTTAGGGTTCGACGAAAATGAGGTTAGGAAGAATTAGACGAGGTTTGGTGAAGATTGGAGAGGAATGGTGAATGATTGTGACGACATGAAGGAGAAGAAGAGAGAAAGTCGAAACTTTAGGGTTAATCGGAGTAAGGACGCGAGTTTTGAAGAACACGACTATTCACATATATATAGACAGACCTCCTTTCTCGAGTTTAGCTATTTCTTACTCGAGTCTAGCAAACTGTCACTAACAAACTCGAGTACAAGTGGAAGTTTAGCAAACTGTCACTAATAAACTCGAGTACAAGTGGAAGTATACCACATCGTTGATTCAAAATAGTGTAACGTTTGGAATTCACGATGACCATACTCGAGTTGAGCTCTTCCTTACTCGAGTTTAGAAAACTTTCATTTACAAACTGCAAGTAAAGATGGAAGTATTACTAACCGGACTTCAAAAATGTAATGTGAATTTTTGAACTCGCGATAGCCATACTCGAGTTGCTCACTTACAAACCGCAGTATGCTATTGCAAAACTTCAGATTTCGCCTCTGTCTTGTCCTAAACTCGAGTCGAGTATCTCAATCGCAAGATGCTATTGCAAGACTTCAGATTTCGCTCTGTCTTGTCCTATACTCGAGTCGAGTGTTCCAAACTGCAGTATGGAACTTCAAGCATTGAAATATCCGCAAGAGACATATCTAAACACTCCGATGCCCAAGTTAGAAAAGATTAATCATCAAAAACATAACTAACATTAGATTGGATGAGAAATTCTTACAATTCATTGGGATTTACCATTCCCAATTCTCTCCTTATGAAGTTGAAAGGTTCCTTTGCTAGAGGCTTTGTGAAGATGTCGCAAGTTGGAGATGAGTTGGGATGAACATCACTTTGACATCTCTTTTTCGGACATGATCCCGAATGAAGTGATGCCTCACATCAATATACTTGGTTCTTGTATGTTGCACCGGATTCTTGGCCAAACTTATTGTGCTTGTGTTGTCACATAAAATTGGGATTTCCTTCAAGTGTACTCCCAAGTCAGCAAGTTGTTGCTTCAACCATAGCACTTGAGCACAACAACTTGAAGCAGCCACATATTCAGCTTCGGTAGAGGACACGGCCACAGATGTTTGCTTCTTGCTGAACCAAGAGACAAGTGAGTTGCCAAAGAATTTGCATTGACCACTTGTGCTCTTCCTATCTGTCTTGTAACCGGCATGATCCGAATCTGAGTATGCCACCAAGTGTTCCGGTTGGCCTTTGGGGAACCAAAGTCCAAGAGTCTTTGTGTCTGAGAGATATCTGAATATCCTCTTCACTTGTTCAAAGATGGGACTCTTTTGGAGCGGATTGGAACCTTGCACACATCCCAACACCGAATTGGATGTCCGGCGACTTGTGTGAGATAGAGAAGTGATCCAATCATTCCTCTATACTTTGTGATGTTGAAATCTTTGCCCTCCTCATCAAGCATCCAATGAAGCAAGCTTGAGCTCATAGGAGTGTCGCACCATTGCACCGGTCCATCCCAAATTTCTTCAAGAAATCATTCAGATATTTGGTTTGGGAAATAAATATCCCATCTTTTCTTTGCTTGATTTGCAGTCCAAGAAAATAGTTGAGCTCTCCCATCATGGACATCTCAAACTCTCCCCGCATAGTCTTTGAAAATTCTTCACACGGGGCATCATTAGAAGCACCAAATATAATATCATCCACATATATTTGAACCATTAGAATTTCATTAAGCTTATTACTCTTTATGAAGAGAGTTGTATCTCGCTTTTCCTCTAACAAAGCCTTGATCAAGAAGGAATTTTCTTAATCGCTCATACCAAGCTCTAGGAGCTTGTTTCGTGCCATATAGAGCCTTCTTGAGACGATACACATGATCTCGGACAATGTTCATTTTCAAACCGGAGGTTGTTCTACATAAACTTCCTCTTGTATAAAACCATTCGTAAAAGCACTTTTAACATCCATTTGATATAATTTAAATCCTTTTACACATGCAAAGGCTAGAAGTACTCTTATGGCTTCCAATCTTGCCATCGGAGCATAAGTTTCTTCATAATCAATTCCTTCTTCTTGATTATAGCCTTTGGCAACCAATCTTGCCTTGTTGCGGACAATGATTGCAGACTCATCACGTTTGTTCTTGAATACCCATTTGGTGTCAATGACCGGATGATCTTTGGGCCTAAGTACCAAATCCCAAACATGATTTCTGTCAAATTGATGTAACTCCTCTTGCATTGCTATCACCCAATCATTATCGGAAAGGGCTTCATCAATCTTAGAGGGTTCTATATGAGATATAAATGCGTAGAAGGTTACTTCATTCAAAGTACTATTTCTCGGGTTTTACTCCCCGATTAATATCACCTATAACTTGGTCTAGAGGATGATTTCTAATAAATTTCCAAGCTCTAGGTTGAGTCTCGATCGGGATTTTCAATATCGTTTTGGGGATCAGCCTCAAAAACATTTTCGTGGATTTTCAATAGAAGCGGGAGTAGTTTTCGAAAAGAATTGATTTTTGAAAACATTTTCTTCTTCATTGTCCAAGGCTTTATCGATTTGGATTCACGTAAAACAACATGTATTGACTCTTCAACAATACGAGTGCGAGTATTAAAGACTCTATAAGCTCTACTTCTATTTGAATAACCAATGAAGATACCTATATCAGCTTTGGAATCGAATTTACCAAGATTCTCTTTACCATTATTGTGCACATAGCACTTGCATCCAAAGACATATAGGTGATCGAGATTTGGCTTCCTTTCCTTGTAGAGTTCATATGGGGTCTTGTTCAGCCTTCTTCCTCAAATAGGCTCGGTTAGAGATGTAGCAAGCCGTACTCATCGCATCAGCCCAAAACACTTGAGAAGTGTTGTTCTCATTTAACATTGCCCTTGCCATCTCGGTGAGGACTCTATTCTTCCTCTCAACCACACCGTTTTGTTGAGGAGTCCTTGAGCCGAGAAGTTGTGATCAATCCCCACATTGTCACGTAACCCAAATAAGGCGTTGTTTTCAAATTCGCCACCATGATCGGTTCTTATACCTGAAATTGCAAAGCCTTTTCGCTCGACCTTTTTGGCAAAGGTAACAACCGATCAAACGTTTCATCTTTAGATGATAAAAATATTGTCCAAGTAAATCTAGAGTAATCATCAACTATGACCAAAGTATAGAGATTTCCACCAAGACTTTTTACTCTAGCTGGTCCAACTAGATCCATATGAAGTAATTGAAGAGGTCTACTAGTTGAGATCTCATTTTTTGCTTTAAAAGAAGATTTGGTTTGTTTTCCTTTTTGACAAGCATCACAGACTATGTCATTTTTGAAATTCAATTTAGGAATACCAATGACCAAATCCTTTTTCAAAGAACTTGTCAAGTTGAAACATATTAACATGAGCTAATCGTTTATGCCATAGCCAACTCTCATTCAAGTTACTAACAAAACAATTTTCGTAAAAATCAAGCATTGCTGTAGAGAGGTTAAGAGTATAACAATTTCCATCTCTATGAGCTCTAAATAAGGCTTTAGTTTTCAAATCATCAATGGGGACTAAATCCTTTCTAACAATCAAGCATTCATTTGAATCAAAGATAAGTAGGTTACCCTTGTCGGTGCTTTGGCTCACACTTAGGAGGTTGTGACACAATCCTTCTACTAGGTAGACATCTTTGATGAGAGGACCTTCATTGTTTCCTATCTCACCGATTCCAGCAATTTTTCCCGATTGGTCTCCTCCAAATGTGACTCTACCACCATCCTTTGATTTGATTGAGAGGAATTTAGATTCATCTCCAGCCATGTGTCTTGAGCACCCACTATCAATGTACCACTTGTTGGGTCTTGATGCTCAAAGACAAACCCGAAATTCACAAGGGATCAAGCCTTAGGTACCCATCTTTTCTTGGGTCCTTTGGAGTTAGTTTTGACCTTAGGAACATAAGTTCCTTTCGGTACCCATTGATAATTTCCCACAAGCTTAATTTTTCTTTCCTTTCTATGAAAGCAAGATGAAGTAGAATGACCCTTCTTATTACAAGAATTGCAATGCGCAAAGGGATTTGAAGAGTGAACTGATTTTGTGAAATAGTTCATGTATGTTTTTTGACCACTCTTCTTCTTGCCTTTCTTCTTATCAAAATCGTCCAGTAACCTATGCACGATCTATCATTTATAAAACGTTGTTGTTTCAAAATGACATTGAGCATTTCACTTCCTCTAGTGAATTTCTCAAGTGCCTTTGTAAGATATGAATTCTTTTTCTTCAGATCGACAATCTTTACAAATAGTATTTCCGAAGAAGACAATTTTTCAACTTGAGATTCAAGAGTAAGATTTCGTTTTTCACTTTGAAATATTTTTCAGCAAGTTTTTCAAATTCAAATTGCACAATCATATATTCATCGAACAGATCATCATAAGGAGGTTTACAATCATATACCTCTTCAAGTTTAGCACGTTGCTCTTCTTCTTCAAAGAACTAGGCATATATTGGCTTTTTCTTCCTCATCCTCATCATCTTCATCGATGAGCTATCACCCAGCATTTGGAGACATAAGCTTTCTTCTTGTATTTGCTGAACTTCTTCTTTTCTTTGTCTTTGTTGTTCAGGTGAGGGCATTCGGACTTGATGTGGCCTGTGCTTTTGACATTCGTAGCAGATGATTGGCTTCTTTGCCTCATAACCGGAGCTACCCTTGTGAAACTTCTTAAAGCCTTGGTCCTTCTTGTAGAACTTCTTGAATCTTCGGACCAAGATGCCAATTTCTTCATCTTCGTCTTCATTCTCATTTTCCTCATCTGAATCTCTAACTTCTCTTGCAACCTTGAGGGCAATTCCTTTGTTCTTGCCATGAACTTCATCAAGTCCCTTCTTGAATTTGAGTTTAGCCTCATACTCGAGAGAGACTTCCGAATAGAGCAGATTTACCATCGACGTCATTGACTCTCCTCGAGCCTCTTCAATAGTTGTGACCTTTGCTTCCCATTCCTTGTTAAGGATATTCAAGATCTTCCTTACTTGGACTGGTTGGTCATATTCTTTTCCCAAGGCAGCAAGTTGATTGATGAGATGGGTGAACCTCTGTTGGAACTCACCAATGGATTCGCCATGCTTCATTCGTAGAAGGTCATATTCGGTCATAAGAGTATTGACTCTGTTTTTTTGCTTTACTCCAGCCTGTTCCTTCATGAGCTATCTCCGAGCATCCCACATGTCCTTAGCAGATGATAAGGTGCAAATACAAAAGTACTCTTGTTGACTTAGAGCACTTTGAAGTAGTAACACAGCCTTGCTGTTGAGTGTGACATTTCTTCTGTCATTATCATCATACTCTTCTTCTAGCTTAGGAACTCTAACTCCATCTTCAAGGGTTGATGGCGCATAGTTTCCTCTTTCAAATACTCTCCAGAGACCATACTCTGTTGCCATGACGAACACTTTGAATTTGGCCTTCCAGAAGGAGTAGTGCTCTCCATTGAAACTAGGTGGTCTGTTGATAGATGCTCCATCGGGTAAGATACCTTCCATAATGATCCTTCTCGAGTTGTTAAACTCTTAAGAGAAGACCTTGCTCTGATACCAAATGTAAATGGAGCAATATACCCAAGAGGGGGTGAATTGGGTATTTTAGAAACTTTTCAAAACAAGCTCGTTTTGAGCAAGTAAAGCAGATTATGAGAAGAGGAAGAGAAGAAAAGCTTGCACAAGAGAAATTATCCTGGTTTGTCTTATCCTTGACCTACATCCAGTCCCAAGTCACACTTGGGATTTTTCAATCCACTATACTCACTAACAGACATACAAACTCGTACTCAAGAGTAGTTCTCTCTAGAACTCACTCCCCCTTACAAGTTGCAATCAATACACCCAACCACCAAGTCCCCCGACTTGTGGTTATCTTAATCAATGAATGATTTACAAATAGAACTCTCTCTCGTAGTAGATAAAATGAACATCGAAGATCAAGTATCGCTTGATACAATATAGATGAAAGCCGAACACAATAAGTGACAATCAATGAATTTTCGCTCCGTAGTTGTGTCAACTTGAGAAGGAGTTAATGCACTCTATTTATAGGTAGAGAACATTAAATGACCGTTGTATGATGAATCCAACCATTGTAGGTGATTAGCATTAAGTCTCGGTCACCTTCTCTCTCTAAACCCGCCTAATCCAGATGCTAATATGGTCTGATGTGGAACTCTGAGGATTTGCCCGTTGGAGAAGAGTTTGCTTGATGAAGAAAATGTTTTTGAACATTGAGAATTCGTGCTCAGATGGATTAACCAAAAGGAGGTTGATTTACTGAAGTGCAATAAATGCTCTGACCACTTTTTTGCTTTTTCCCTTGATCTTCATGAATTTTCATCTGTGCTAACTGAAATCCACTAAATAAACTTGTTAAACATATCTGGGAACATAAGTGAATGATTCATGAAAGCAATTGGAACAAACAAAAGTGATATGCGAATTCGTGAAATTCAAAAATTGGCTTTCACCGTTGTATACCATAGTTTGTTCTTGCTTACATCTAGCTTTGCACCGTACACAAGTGACCATACCGCAAAGATCCACGTTTGGAAACTCGAGTATGCACCTTTCGAGGACAAACATCGTGACTTATGTTTTTCAAAGATAAAACCTATACTCGAGTTTGGTTCCTTTATCATAAAGTAAAGCCTTAACTTAAAAAGTCACTTTTGCTCTCGGTAAGTCCAATACTCGAGTTTGAAAATGCAAACCGCAGTATTGACTAAGTTTCAATAACTTGGTTCCTTTCTCGGATGTCCAATACTCGAGTTTGGTTTTGGAAACCGCAGTATTGACTTCGTTTGAAAAACTTGGTTTGCTTCGGAAGTCCAATACTCGAGTTTGGTTTTGGAAACCGCAAGTATTGACTTCGTTTGAAAAACTTGGTTTGCTTCGGAAGTCCAATACTCGAGTTTGGTTTTGGAAACCGCAGTATTGACTTCGTTTGAAAAACTTGGTTTGCTTCGGAAGTCCAATACTCGAGTTTGGTTTTGGAAACCGCAAAGTATTGACTTCGTTTGAAAAACTTGGTTTGCTTTCGGAAGTCCAATACTCGAGTTTGGTTTTGGAAACCGCAAGATATTGACTTCGTTTGAAAAACTTGGTTTGCTTCGAAGTCCAATACTTGAGTTTGCCTATGCAAACGCGCAGTATTGACTTCACTTCAAAATCCTGGTTCGCTTCTCGGAAGTCCAATACTCGAGTTTGCCTATGCAAACCGCAGATTGACGTTCCATACTCGAAGTTTGCGAACCAATACCACAAGTATTGTTTTAGTTCAAAAACTTGGTTGTCTTCTCGTATGGCCATTACTCGAGTTGGGCTATGTAAACCGCAGATCGGTCAATACTCGAGTTTGCAAACCCATACCGCAGTATGCGAATATCGATTGTTTTCAATTGACTTTGCAATCTTCAAAACATGTTTTACATTTGTTGTTAATCATCAAAACACATTGAGAACTAACAAAAACCACTGATCTCGATCATAGCTTTTATCATCACCCGGTCAAAGGTGACTTTTAACTAGGTCAAAGATCAGCAACTCATCATGTAGGAATCCATGATGATCTCAGATCAAACGGCGTTATGACGCGGTTACACATGAGATAAGCTTATGATTAAATCCATGCAGTTTTCTCATAGTGGGTCGGTCCAGCACCTTGTACTCTTACAAGTGCCCATGACTTTGATTTGTATCTCCATACCTCATCAAAGTCATACTGGTCTTATCTCATCTTTGCTCCTACATAAATAACTGATCAGGGACATTTAGGATAATCTATAAGATATACCCAAGGATACAGTTATCACTATAAACATGCAAATGAAATGATAGCTAAAGGATAATACTTTAAATAACATAAATGTTTAGAGTACAATGACTTGCCTCTAGGGCATAATTTCCAACACCGTCTACTCTCTACATCCTCTCGTCCCGAGTCTTTTCCCATCCCTCTTATTCCTGTGCCTGCACCGTCACCCCCTACCATTCCACCATGCCCAAAGTCAAGCGAGGGCATGGTGTGGCCGGGTGCCCCCACCGGTCTACGCCCGCTATCACCCCGCACACCCTCCATTGCTGCTACCTCCAGCACCATCGCCACCCACTCCCATCAAGATTTCCTCTTCTTCCTCTTCCTCCCCGAACCCTCCTTTGTGTCCGGCACCACTGACTCATCCGACTAGTCCTATATTCTGACCAATGCTCCCCTCTACTTGTACCCGGCCATCGATACTGATTCCAAGTGTAAATTTTTCTGACACCTTCGATAGTTGAATAAGGAGTTGAAGACCATCTGTCGTGACCCACGGGTTTACCTCACAGTGCATTGTCATGGTTCTCCTACGACTATCTCTCTTTCCCACTCCCACTCTGCGAATTCTATGGTCAATGGCTTGGGCGACACGTCTATTGATGAGGACAAGGCCACTAGTGCTCCTGCCCCAGAGTTTATGTTTTTCTTTTTTGATTTTGTTATATTTTTATTTTAAGTAACAATCTGCTGCTGCCTTGGGCATTTGCCCCAAGGCCATTTTGTGAATGATACTGTTGATCAATCTGCTTTCTTGATATTGCTTTGCCTTCCTGCCACCCCGTACACTCATTTTTAATGTTTCTTTTATGCTACAATGAGGGCATTGCATCGATTAAGTGTGGGGTGAGGGATAATTTTATTTGCAACTTGGTATTTGAATGTGCTCAAATAACCCATATTTAGCTGATGTGCAAAAGGGCAGAATTTTGAAAATTTTTATATGCTAAGAGTGCGGACATAAACCTATAGCAATAGGATGAATGTCTGTAGAACTAAGCATAGCATGATTACCTATAGGAAAATGAACAATTAGGCTTAGGAAATTGACAATGCTAGTTAACGTGGTGAGTGGTAAAGTGACGGTGAGGAAGAATAGAGAGAAAACCCACTATGGAAGGATTTATTTGAGTCTAAGTGTTTCTATTCTAGTGTGCATGTCGGCCTAACCCCTAGGGCTTGTGGGAAATAGGACGGGCAAGGCCTAATTTAAGGCCTATTTGCCTCAACAGGCCGGCCAAGGCCTAATTTAAGGCCTATTTGCCTCAATAGGCCAGGCCTATGCCTCTGAATAAGCCTGAAAAGCTTGTCAGACCGGCCTGTTAAGGAGGGTAAAAGTGTAATTTCACATATATATATATATATTTTATGTCTGCCTCAAAATAAGCCAGTAATTAATTTTAAAAAAAAACTATTCACTTTTACATTTGCTTCATTGGTCGTCTCCTCGACCCTGATACTATACGATTCTTTGCCAAAAAAACCCTAATTCCCTAAAAGTTCCAAATCTCGACCTCAGTGTCTCACTGTGATCGCCGTCAACCGTCGCACCTTTCAGGATCTCAGGCCTCAGCTCGTTGAGTCGCTTTGTCGGCAAGCACGAGCGCGCAAAGACACGGTGAATTCTCGACAGCGGCACACCTCTCAGGATTTCACTCTCGGCCTGTTCTCGATGGCGGCGCACCTCTCAGGATCTCACTCTCAGCCTGTTCTCGATGGCTGTCGTAGCTCTCAGACTCTCACTATCGACCTATTCTCAACGGCGGTCTGGTTAAGGTGGATTATTTTTCCAATAATTTCTATGATGAAATTCTTATTTTTCTTCTGTATTTATGAACTTTCATTGAGAATTTCATAATGTTGGGTGCTGTTGATTTACATATTGGGTGTTGTTGATTTACTTAATTTTCAATCTCACTCTCGGTCTGTTTTTCCTTTCCCTTGTATTGTAGAGTATCATATTGATTTTTAACTTGACAATAAGAGCTCTCTATTCTCTTTTGCAATTTCTTATGACCACCTGATATAAGTACAGCAAACCTATTACTTCTAATCTTTGTACTTAGCAAAACAACAAGTTATGTTTCTATTCAATTCTACATATTCAAAATAAAAATAATATACTTTCATTCAATGGAAACAAAAACAAATGTGGATTGATCATAGTGAGAAGATTATGCAAGTTGTGGTTAAAATGTAATTAGGAATTAGAGTATTTAGTATCATAGAACATAGTGAAGTTGAGTTGTTTCAATTCATTAAAGAGTTGCAACATTGAGCATGATTAAAATCTGCATTTTGTTTGATTTGGATGTGAATACACAAGACATTATCACTATTATTACTAGAAAATGACACACAAGTGCAATTATACTTCCACTGCAATAACTATATCAGATTCAAATTGATTCAAAAAAGAAAGCAAATTAAAGGAACAAAACCATAAACAACTTTTTTATCATTTAAAAAGAGTCTAGGAATATTTCATGGGAATAAAAAAGGTTTCTTTTTGGTGTGTGGGAACAAAACCATATACTCTAGCATCCATAGCTGTTATTCTGTTATTTTGATGATGAAAATTTGTGTTTTGTTAGACTTGTATTGTATAAACATTATATATGCCTCGCTATAAAAAGTATCTTGTCAGTTTATACTTTAGATATAAGAATTGTTAAACTAAAACTAAATTACTTTTTATGTTTCAGTTCTAGTTCATGTCATCTGCATTTCACAGTGAAACAATGTCATCTAATTCAAGTCCTCCTACTGCTATTGAGTTTGAGGTCTCTCAACAAGCATCAACAGATTCAAGTGAACAAGCTACTCAACAAACTAATGATGCTAGTGAGAAAATTGGTAGTGATTATGATATTATTAAGAAGAAGAGGTGAAAAACCTCGAGCTTATTTGGGATGATTTTGATCAAGTTGAAAACCTCAAGTCTTGCAAATATATTTGGGATGATTTTGATCAAGTTGAAACTAATGATGGGCTCAAAGCTAAATGCAAGTCTTGCAAAAATCCATTTTCATACACTATGAGAAAGCCGCATGGATCTAGGAAGGGAGCTAGTGTTGGAAATTATGCCCTAAGGGCAATTCATTGTACTTTGGATATTTAAGTTATTTAAAGTATTCTCGAGAATTTTGTTATCATTTTTGTTTGCATGTTCGTATTGATAATCCCCATGTGAATTGGGTAGTTGAAATGTCTTCATCCCCGGATACATCTTATAGATTATCCTAAATGTCCATACGTTACATCAGATTTGATTGATGTAATTAATGTATTTTAATCCATATTTGAAATTTGAATTTCAAAATTAATGAGGATTAATTTTATATAATGCGCCGAACGGGTTTAGAAAAACTTACGGGACATTTTGTCAAGCGCATTCGTAAAGCATGAGAAAAAACCCTTACGGAGCGTGTGGATAAGATGAGTTAAGACCGTTGTACGGATCCCAACAGCTAGCACTACCCATCTATGAAGACATCTAAAAAATTGTGATACAAGGAAGCTCCTCATGACTTTGATGAGGTATGGAGATACGCAAAAGGTAGTTGAAGAACTTTGAATGCTATGCATAGAAGAAACAATTGAAGGCCTTATTACAAAAGGTGAGCAAGATTAGTTTTTCTAATATGTGGAAATCAAGTCATCGGTAGTTGTAGTTGTTGGGAAGAATTGAATGCAACTCTATTAATACTAAGAATGTATTAAATGACCGTTGTAATCTTGATTATAACCGATTGTTGTCTTCATTAGACAAGGTTCGATTCAAGGTTTAGGTCTTCTTCTCTCTCTAAACTTCACTTAATCCGTAGTTGTAGTTGTTGGGAAGAATTGAATGCAACTCTATTAATACTAAGAATGCATTAAATGACCGTTGTAATCTTGATTATAACCGTTGTCTTCATTAGACAAGGTTGCAAAAGTTCGAGTTGAGTCTCGCAAATTTTCCGTTGGAATAGCAATTCTTTTGGATGTGGAAAACATTCTTTAATGCTATGTGAACGTGTGCAGATGGATTACCCAAAAGTATGCAACTTTCTGGGTTTTGCATTTAATGTGCTGACATCACTTTTTGCTTTTGCTTTAAACCTTCAATAAACATTCTCTAATCTGACTGAAACTCACTAACAAAGTGGTTAAACATAGCTAGGAATGTATAAGAATAATTATAGGAAGTATTGAAATCAAAGATGAAGGTTTTACAAATTCGACAGATTTGAATTTTTGTCATCTCGATGGAAACTCGAGTTTGTTTATCAAAACTCGAGTTTTCAATCGTGCACTTAAGGCAAAACTCGAGTTTTACTTTCAAGACACGAGTTTCCTCCATCCAGAGGAAAGTCATGATTTGAGCTCTGGAGCACATTTTTGAAAGAAAGTCAAAACTCGAGTTTCCAAAACAAAACTCGAGTTTTGGACTTTTAATGAAAACAGTGAGTTTAAGTCCAAAACATCAAAAATGGAGTTTTCTTTCAAAACTGGAGTTTTCAAAACATTGAAAAAGCTCAAAGCTCTCGGGTTGTCCAAAACTCGAGTTTTCATTTAAGTATGAAAACATTGAAAGATCTAAGCCAAATCAAAACTCGAGTTTCCAAAAGGAAAATTGAGTTTTCAAAACCTTGAAAAGATGCATTGCTCTCGGCTTGGCCAAAACTCTAGTTTTTAAATCAAAACTCAAGTTTTCATATATTTATGAAAACGTTGAGAAATTGAGCCAAGTCAAAACTTGAGTTTTCTTCGAAGACTCGAGTTTTCAAGGACTGAGTAAATACTTGAAAACTCTTTGTCAAGTCAAAACTCGAGTTTTGAAACCAAAACTCGAGTTTTCTCTTAACTTGGAGAAAACTTAGAAAAACTCGAGCAAAGCAAAATCCTGCTCTTGTAGCACGAAAATGAGTCCAAAAGATTCAAGGCTCTCTGTCTGGCCAAAACTAGATTTTTGAAATCAAAACTCAAGTTTTGTCTTTAAGTGAAAACTGACTGCTCTCTGTAAGTCCCAAAACTCGAGTTTTCATCGAAAACTCAAGTTTTGCTTTGATCACCGAAAATGAGCAACTCTCCGCCAAGTTCAAAACTCGAGTTTTGAAACCAAAACTTGAGTTTTGTGTTTGATAAGTTTTCAACTTACCAAAGACAAAACTACATCTTTTGTTTACAATTGTCAGTTATCATCAAAACACATAGAGAACTAACATATAGGATTTTATCTACTGATTTGAAGTTCAAGGTCGTCTTTCCCGATTATAAGGAAAGAGAACCACATTACAACTATGCACCATCATAAGAGGATTGGAAGAAGGTTGAGAAGATTTGCAAACTTCTAGAAGTGTTCAATGTAGCCACTCATATCATATCAGGTAATGAGTATCCTACTGCAAATTTGTACCTTGCTGAAGTTTGGAGAGTGAAACAAGAAATTAACAATGCCTTTGATGATGATGATTTCTCCATGGTGGATCTGGCAATCTCAATAAAAGAGAAGTATGACAAATATTGGGGGAAATGCAACATGATAATGACTCTTGCTAGTATTCTTGATCATCGGTGCAAATTATGGGTGATTAATTATTGCTTTCCTTTGATTTACAAGCCTGATCATGTTGCTTCTAAGAATATAGATAAAGTGGTGAAAGCTTGAAACTCAATATATGATGGCTACGTTGGTGTGTATAAGGAAGAGACACGTAATGCAGATCATAATGTTGGCAACAACTCTTCTTCTAGTGTATCTAGTTCTTCTATAGTTACTAGATTTGATCAAATCATGAACATTGTTTGTGAAAAGCAAGCAATTCCCCCTATGAAATCAGAATTGGAAGCTTATCTTGAAGAGTCTGCTTTTAAACCTGATGGCGATTCTAACTCCTTTACTGCTCTAGAATGGTGGATGAATAATAGTATGAAGTATAAGATTTTATCTAAGATGTCTGCTGACATACCAGCTATTCCAATCTCAACTGTGGCATTAGAGTCCACATTCAAATACGGAGGTAGAGTTATTGATGAATATCATTCTAGATTGAATGAAAAATCAATTGAAGCACTTATTTGTGGTGGGGATTGGCTTCGCAACAAGTATTGATTAAAAAAGAAACAAAAGGTATAAATTTTGCATTGTTAAAATAATATCATTTGTTATACATACTACTTGTTCAATTGTGTTATGCTCTAATTCTATATATTTGATTAATTTTTTTCAAGGTCTTTGAAGACAAAGAAGAAATTATATTGAAGATTTGATATTGAAGGTGGAATATCACCTAGAGGGGGGTGAATAGGTGATTCTTGATATTTTAAAATCTTTTCTTGCGTATAAATGAAATAGAGACCAATAAGATAAAAGAACACAAGAAATTTTATATTGGTTCGGTCAAAACACTGACCTATGTCCAGTCCCCAGAAACACTCTGGAATTCCACTAAGTTTCAGGAACAATTACAGACTCTGTAAACGAAGGATGGTCACTCACTCTCCGACTCCACTCCCCCTTACAAGTTGTAATTTATACACCCTCTCTTAAGGTTCCTTAACCTTAAGATACAAGCTCAATAATGAAATAAGTGTTTAAATACTCCTCATGAGTTGATAAATAAATGAACACTGAAGTGCAGTTGTTAAAAACAAATGAAACAGTAAATGATATTAAGCTTGAATTGATTGTGCAGCGTTTCGGTGGTTGGCTAATTCAATGCACCGGCTATTTATAGATGTGGTAATTAATGACCGTTGTTGAAGCTTCATAAATTAGCCGTTGAGTTTCCTGAATAAGTCCGTTAGACAGATGAACCGTTCGTCAAGAGTTTCGCTGGTTTGAATGGTACAACAGGAATTTTTCAGGGCCGACATTCTCTTTCATTCCTTTTGTTTTTTCGTTGGGTGATGGCATTTAATGTGAAGTCAGAGAATATCAGAGTTTGCTTTACTTCGTTCATAATATCGGTGTTCGAGAGTATCACGGTTTAGGTAGCAGCATTTAATGCGTCTGACAAGTGAGATTGCTTTATTCAAATCTTCCGTTAAGCTATACTTAAGTAACTTGAAACTCATGAGCACACACATTAAAAACATTTTGAAACTTGCATTGAATAATAATCAAGAGTGGTAAAATGATATAACATGAATCATGATTTTCGGAGACGGAGATTTTAGAAACAAAGTATTTGAGTTTAGTTCAACATTCTCGAGAATTAGATAAGGCATTCTCGAGAATTGCTTGGAGAAGAATATTGTAGAAGAAGTATTCTCGAGAGTTGCATTGACCATTGTCGAGAATTGCATAAAATGGTTGAACACTTTGATCTTTGCAATACTCGAGAGCCATCTTGTTATACTCAAGAATCACATTGCTGGATGAATAAGAACATGAACATGTATTCTCGAGAATCATTTTATGTGTTCTCGAGAATTGCATGACTGAGATTAATTCATTGGATCCTGCAAGAGGAATTCTCGAGAATCATATCCTTGTTCTTGAGAATTTGAAGAATGAAATAATTACTCTTTAAAACAGGAGAAAATGTATTCTTGAGAATCATTTATGTGTTCTCGAGAATTACATGAGCTGAGAATTCTTCATTGATTCTAATCAGAGGGGATTCTCGAGAATCATGTCCTCATTCTCAAGAATTGCTTGAGAAGAGGTTTGTATAAATTTGTATATTATTCTCGAGAATTGCCTTTCCATACTCGAGAGTTAGTTCCATGTTTTCAGTATTGTATTTACTCCCATTCTCGAGGATTAGATTTCAATTCTCAAGAATTATAAGCATATACTCGAGTATTGGAACCACGTTCTCGAGAATTCAATTTTGACAATATTTGATAAAAAGAACTTTTATATACACTTGATTATTACTTCAAAATCCTTTGAGAGACTTCAATTGTCATCATCAAAACACTTGGAGTCAACATATGTCAATATCTAGTGGCTTTACATTGGCACAATTGAAGGAAGATTCTCTATATTGGTAAGAAAAGAAGAATCTGTATGTTGGATGTTGTATGTTGGTGGAATGTTGTAAACTTTATTCATGGGATGTTGGATGTTGAATCTGTATGTTGGATGTTGGATGTTGTATTTGATTTCATTTTTTATGTTGTTGTAGAATCTGTCATGTTGTTGTAAAGTAGGCTTGTTTTTGGCTTGGGTATGTTTAAGGTCATCATCAAAACAGAGTCAACATATGTCAATATCTAGTGGCTTTGTTGGCACAATTGAAGGAAGATTCTCTATTTACTTGTATGTTGGATGTTGTATGTTGGTGGATGTTGTAAACTTTATTCATGGGATGTTGGCCTGTTTTTGGATGTTGTATTTGATTTCATTTTTTATGTTGTTTATAGAAGGCTTGTTTTTTTTTCTACGTAAACGGAGGCTTGTTTTCGGCCTGTTTTCGTTGGGGCCTATGGCCTGTTAGGCTAAGTACAGGATTTTTAAAAATACAAGCTCTTAACAGGCCATAGGCCAGGCTCAGGCCAAAATATAAGCCTATAACAGGCCACAGGCTAGGCTTAGGCCACTTCCCTATATAACAGGCCTGACCTGGCCTGACCTGTTTCTACCCTTAGCTAACCCATGTATGATCTTTGCTTTGTCTTGATTCTTTGATAAAACTATTTGGTTTCTGAACAATTTATTCGTAGGATAAAGACATTGATGTCATACCCATCATTTGCATACACAAACCATAGAACGTCAATCTCCATATTGCTACCCCTTTGAGCCCACTCGAATATGCATAGCAGACTTCGTTAGACAGGCGAGTATGAAGAAAACTATGAAGGAAATGCTATGGCAGTGTCCCTCCGCTAAAAAAATTGCTGCAAAAGAAGTTATTTTGTTCAGTTCGTTTTATGTATATGGAAAAAAAGTAGAAGAAGAAGAAGAAAAGAAAGAAAGAAGGAACATTTAGAATAAACAGCAAAGTGACACAAAGTTCATTGGAGGCATTCAGATAAAGTAGGAAACCTGTCTAACACCCTGCTATAGCACTGACCTTCAATTTTATCCCACACATATATAGCCATCTATAGCATTCCAACCCAAAAGCCCTTTTGACGAATGAAAGCTAAGATGCTAGGGAGTAATCTTAGAATTTTGACAAGGCTATAGAACTTCTAGGTTAGCGTGGCAAGAGAGAAAGATAAATCCCCAATGCGAGTGAGTGTAAACACTGAATCTAAGAGTCTCTTGGCACTTCCTTATCTAAGCGATATCTCACACCACGAGCCACTAGTACTGGGCAATGGGATTGCTTGCATGGAGACGAGACTAAAGAGTATTAGTGCAGGCATAATTATGTGGATAGGCGTGCTGCTACTGTTAGTTGACGTTCTGCTCTATTATCTCTATATTTTATTTTGCCCAGGATTGCAAAAAGCTAAGTGTGAGGGTATTTGATAAGCACTAATTATGCCATGTTTTCCGATATTTTATGACTGAATTGTATGGTGAATATGAGCTTAACTGTAGTCAATCTAAGCAAAAAGACATTAATTCATGGTACAGGGAACTTAAGGATAAATTCTACTTACATCCTAACACATGTGCTAAAAAAGAGTAAGTTTTAAGGTTTTATGAGAAAGTCTCATAACATAGCTGAAACTATGCTATAGCATCATGACAGCTTTACTGAAGTGCAATACAACACATCCCTGAAGCTATAGCAGGGTAAATGATGCAGTGCTATGCGGCATATGTCCTAATCTTTTGTCAAGGTTGTTTTAGGAAATATTGAAGGGTGAGAATAACAGTTAGATTGCTGATGTATTAAAATAGAAGATGTGGAGGATCGAAACTAAAGATTTGAAGAATCCCACAGTATCAACAGAATCAATCTACCAAGATTGGAAAGAAAGATACGATTAGACCTCAACAGATTAGGAAAGGCCCAAATCATTCAACGTAGCTGCAAGTAAGACCAGACTATTTAAGGAAACAACTGCCAACCCTAAAAGGAGTCAAAGTTGTCGAGAGTCAAAGGGAAATTATATACGGCCATACTCAAAAGAGTGGGAGAATTGTGAATCACGAGGACTCCAAGAGAACCCAGCATCTTTCCTTACAGTGAGACAGAGTAAAGAAGATGTGGAGTTGTGATGTGACAGGGCTTCTTCCACGCCGTCGAAACCTCCATCAAGCTTTTGTTTCTTTATTTTTAATTCCAGTCAATCTTTTGTCATGGACTATTTGACAGAGATTTGCCGTAATCTCCCAAAATAACCAGATCAGAAAAGGATTTGCAGTATAATGTAACCTGGGTCATTTCCCAACAAATTCGCAGTCGGTTTAATTTGAACAGCAATAAAACAGAAACAGTAAAATCGAGGGTTTTTGATTCAAGAGATTGAAAACGGAAATATGCATAAACAAAATGAAATAACAGATTAAAAAAGAAAATAGAGGATTAAAGGATTAACCCAGGATTTGAATTCCACCACTTAGTTCCTCGACGAAAACGATTTATTTATAACCGAACTTGTGATCGACTCGGACAAACCGAAATCTCTGCGTTTGTCCGAAATTCCTCAACTGAATAATCGTTCAGAATTTGTTCGAATCGAGTGGCGCACCTCTATACAATCGCACAGTGATACTTTAACCTAGTCCGAACTACGTCCTTGGGAAATGTCGATATGGGTTTTTAATCAAAAACCCAATCCAAATCCAAAAATCGAATCCAATTAAAGAATGCAGAAATGAGTTAGACGGTTACCGATTAAGCGCGAATCCTCTGGGTAGTGGATGAAATCCTCATCGTTGGGTTAATCTCAGAAATTTAGCCGAACACAATTAAGAAAGATGAAAAACAGATGAAGAACGCGAAGAACACGAAGAATATTACAGAGCATTTGAAAACTACTATTTTGATCCACTGAAATCTAAAAACGTGAATGAGAATGTGTTTGTGGATGCTGCCTCACTTAACCTAAAATGGAAAAACGAAATGGGGCTCCAATCCACAATTCAGGTCTCAAACGGAAAATAAAATAAAATGGGCTTTAATTATAAAATTTGAGCCCAAAATACATATGACTTCGGCTCTAAAATCAACTGCCCTCTTGTCGAATTTCCTCTTCATGTCTTCATAACAATTGTAGCTCTCTGAATCATCTGAAATATGAGACAAAAATGAGGCAAATCCGATGTCGGTTCAAGAGTTATGGCAAAAATGGTGAAGCAATGTAAAACTGGAATTTATTATTAAATAATGGCTAAAATATAATAAAAGGCCCAAAGCCTAAATAAGTATAAAAGCCATTATTTATTAGCTAAAAAGTCCTAAATTATAAATCAAGAGACAAAAAGTAGTGTATGAAATATTCAATTATCAAATTCCCCCACACTTATCTTTTTACACTCCTGAGCAAAATTCAAAGAAAAAAAAAACCTAAAAGAGAAACTCTTCTTTTCTAACAATTCTAACAATGCAAAAATTGAACAAGGGACACAAATCTCCAAAAGATCAATCAATCAAGACCACAATCCCTTCATTTCAAATTACAATTCATGGTAATCTCAATCAATGATGCTAATCACAAAAGATGGTCTCTCAAATGATGCACTCAATAAATCAATCTCTCAAGTGTTTAAGGTAAATAAATGTATTGCTCAAATTCTACTCAAGAAAATTGTCCTACCATAAGTTTGCTCAATTTCTACGTCTCCACTACTCATAACACATGCATGCACAAATCAAGAGAGCTTGTTATGAAAGGTTGCAATGGGGTTAGGTTGAAGGTAGGTAATAGTATAGAATGAGAGGCTAAGCACCAAAGAAATTAAAAAGAGCACTAATTAACACAATCATTTTCTATGTAAGAAAATTTTTATTTTACTTATATATCTCCTTTCTTTCTATGTATTTTCTTTCTTTATTTCTTTCTTTCTCTCTCTCTCTTTTTTTTTTTACTTTTCTTTCTTTCTTTTCTTTTTCTTTTGTTCTCTCTTTTTTTTTTCTTTCTTTTTTTTTTCTTTTTTTTTCTTTTCCTGTTTTTTTTTTGGAAATGAAACTATATTATATACATAATCACAATGACAAAAGCAAACATCCCCCCCACACTTAAACTGTTGCACTCCTGAGCAACCCCCACACTTAAACACAAAACCAAGGTGAAACCAATGCTCAAAAATTTTTCAAGGTGCGGAATAAAATGGTTTTACGCTTAAGCTTGTAATGTGGCTTAGAAAAGAATGAGTCAAAAAGGCACAAAGGGCTAGCAAAGGGATCATAATGCAAGGGAAAGGCTATTTGGCCAAAGTGAGGAAAAATAAAAGAAAGAAAACAAGCTTCCATCATACTTATGCACGTAAGTGAAAAATGTAGTTTCAAAAAGAAAAGGAGCAAGTTCTAGAGAACATAAATCATGAGCGAGATGTACACATGAAAGAAAGAATGGCAAAAGATGAATTCCATTCATGCAGGCCCAAAACCTCACAAGGTAAACACCAACTTAAGCAACCAACATCACCAAATCAACTACCAAGACATGTAATCGAAGAGTCAAGAATGGTAGATCCAACGAAATAATCCTTTAAAACCAAAATGTCCTAGTTCATAATATGTAGCAATCATAGAATGAGAGACTGTATTTATTTTCAAAAAGAAAACAAATTAGAAAAAAAAAACAAATAGAAGAAAGAGGGAGAAAGAAAGAAGAATACTCCCCAAGGGGTTTATGGAGGATAAGTGGCATCAATGAGGAGAATCTCGCTTCCTCAGTCTTTGGGATCCCTCATGAAATGGCTTGAGGCGATGCCCATTGACCTTAAAGGTTCGTCCCGTGGGTGGATCACATAGCTCAACAAAGCACCAAATGGAAAAATGTTAGTGATCTCAAAAGGGCCATCCCATTTAGATCAAAGCTTACCAGGCATAAACCTCAAACGGGAGTTAAACAAGAACTTTTCGGCCCACAAAAAATTCTTTCCTCGAATATGCTTATCATGGAATGCCTTAGTCTTTTCCTTGTATAACCGCGAACTCTCATAGGCATCCAATCTAAGCTCATCCAACTCTTGCAATTGTAGCTTCCTCTCCATCCCAGACTTAGCCAAATGCATGTTGCACTGCTTAATGGCCCAATAGGCTTGATGCTCCAACTCAACCGGAAGATGACACGCCTTACCAAAGACAAGCCGATAAGGAGACATCCCAATCGGAGTCTTGTAGGCGGTGCGATATGCCCACAAAGCATCCTCTAATCGCTTACTCCAATCTTTCCGGAGTAGAGTTACGAGTCTTCTGAAGGATTTGCTTAATCTCTCTATTTGAGACTTCAGCTTGACCATTAATCTGAGGATGGTATGTTGTGGAGACCTTGTGAAGCACTCCATACTTGCGTAACAAGGCACCCATGCTTCGGTTGCAAAAATGGGAGCCGTGGTAACTGATAATAGCTCTAGGAATGCCAAACCTGCAGAAAATGTTAGACCTAACAAAATCCACCACCACAGAGGCATCATTCGTCTGGGTGGCTTTCACCTCAACCCATTTCGAGACATAATCAACAGCCAGCAGTATGTAAGTATAACCAAATGAAGCAGGAAATAGACCCATAAAATCAATACCCCAAACATCAAAGATCTCACAAAACAATATAGGGTTCGGGGCATCTCATGCCTACGGAAATACTCCTCGCTCTCGATAGTTATAACATGACTTACAAAATAGATGGGAATCATGAAACAATGAAGGCCAAAATAATCCACTGTCTAATACTTTCCTAGCAGTTTTTGGGGTCCAAAGTGACCACCACACGTGTAAGCATGAGCAAAATGCAATATAGAGTGCATCATGATCGGGCACACATCTCCTAACTACTTGGTCACTACAAAATTTCCTGAGATAAGGGTCATCCCAAACATAATATTTAGACTCACTCTTTAATTTAAGGGTTTGGGCCCTAGTGGAATCTACAGCCAAAACACCAGCTACCAAGTAGTTAACTAGATCAGCATACCATGGAAGCTTATCTTGCAGCTGTAGAAGCTGTTCATCAGGGAAATCATCCCGAAAGAAGAGGGATGAGAGGGAGAATGAGTGATGCAACTCAAGTGGTCAGCTACCCAGTTTTGTGCTCCACTTTTGTCTCGAATCTCAACATCGAACTCTTGGAGCAATAACATCCACCGGATGAGTCATGGCTTAGCATCTGTCTTTTTCAAAAGAAACTTCAAAGTAGCATGGTCAGAGAAAACAATTACTCTACTTGCTAGCAGATATGACCTAAACTTATCAAAAGCAAATACAATAGCCAACAACTCCTTCTCAGTAGTGGTGTAATTGGACTGGGTAGGATCCAAAGTCTTGGAGGCATATACAATCACATGAGATGCTCTTTTAACTCGCTGTGCCAAGATGGCACCAACCGCATAGTTGGAAGCATCACACATCAACTCGAAGGGGAGGCACCAATCAGGGGCTTGGATCACTGGGGCTGTAGTCAGGCAACGCTTCAAATGATCAAAGGCCACCTTGCAAGATCATCAAATACAAAGTTAGTGTCCTTATGCAGAAGGTTGGACAAGGGTCGGGCAGTCTTGCTGAAATCCTGAATGAAACGTCGATAGAAACCTACATGACCAAGAAAAGAGCGAACTTCCCGCACATATGCGGGGTAAGGCAAAGCAGTAATTACATCTATCTTAGCAGGTCTACCTCAATCCCTTTACTAGACACTATGTGTCCCAAGACTATACCCGAGTCAACCATAAAGTGACACTTCTCATAATTCAGCACAAGATTAGACTCAATACACCTATGCAAAACTCTAGACAAATTAGCTAAGCATGCATCAAAATCAGACCCATATACAGTGAAATCATCCATAAAAAGCTCCATGCAGTCCTCTAGAAATTCAGAGAAAATGCTTACCATACAACGCTGAAAGGTGCCAGGTGCGTTGCAAAGGTTAAAAGGCATCCTTCGGTAGGCATATGTTCCAAAGGGGCATGTGAAGGTCATCTTCTCCTGATCCTCAGGAGCAATATGGATCCGGAAGTATCCGGAATAGCCATCGAAGAACAGTAATGGGACTCGCCAGCCAATCACTCTAACATCTGATCAATGAAAGGTAGAGGGTAATGATCCTTGCGAGTAGCTTGGTTGAGTCTCCTATAGTCGATGCAAACTCTCCAACTATTCTGAACTCGAGTAGGAATGAGCTCATTCTTCTGATTGGCTACCACAGTGAATCCGGATTTCTTAGGAACCACTTGGACCGGATTAACCCACTGGCTACCCGAAATCAGCCATTGAAACTCTTGAGACGGTTAAGTCCTTTAAACAAGAGCCTAGCTCGATACCAAATGAAAGTTCGGCTGAACCCAAGAGGGGGTGAATTGGGTGAAGTATAAAAATTTAGATTCTTTGAAAATCTTTTCGCAATTCAGCAAATTCAACTTGTATAACGAAGTGAGTTAGAAATCAATTGAAAAACATTCAAATGTAAATGCGGAAATATAAGAGATAAGGGAAGAGGATGTGCAAACCGATTTATACTTGGTTCGCCCAATCCTTGACCTACGTCCGATCCCAAGCCTCACTTGAGATTTTCAATCCACTATCTTTGTTCAACTTGATTACACGTTCAGAATCGAAGCAACCCTCTCTCTAGGATTCACTCCCCCTTACAAACCGTAATCAACACACTCCTTGATTACACACTCGTACTCAAGTAATCCTCTCACTAGGATTCACTCCCCCTTACAAGTTGTAATCAACACAATGTATATCCCACTCAAGATTACCCAATCTTGAGTAACTCTCAGATAGAAAGATAATGTGTTTTCAATAATTCTCCTCTCTCAGAAGTGAATAGATAAACACTGAAGATCAAATACAAATCACTTCACTCTCTAAGTTATCTAAACATGTAAAACAGAGTGTAAATGATGAGAAAGTAGAGTATCAGCATGTTGGCAGTGTAAGCTTGTATCTCCACATTTTTATGCTTGAATATGTCCTCTTTTATAGGTAGGGAACTTCATATGACCGTTTATAGCCGTTGCCTATCTCGGATAAGGTTTGGGTTGAGCTTTGGTCTTCTTCTCTCTCTAGTTTTTGCTTATTCCAGTGATTAAATGATCCGAGGTGGCTCTCTCGGAAATTTGCCCGTTGGAGAAGAGTTTGCTTGATGAAGAAAGCATTCTTGACCGTTGAGAATGCATGCTCGAGTGGATTAGCTGAAAGTAGGTTGATTTGCAGAGGTGCATTAAATGCACTGAACACCTTTTTTTGCTTTTTGCCTTGATCTTCATTAATCTTCATCTGTGCTAACTGAAATTCACTTAATAAACTTGTTAAACTTATCTGGGAACATAAGTGAATGATTTATGAAAGCAATAGGATCAAACAAGAGTGATTTGCAAATTCGTGTAATTCAAAAATCAGTTTTTTACCGTTGTAAACTGTAGTATGTTCATGCAAACTGCAGTATAGCATACTTTCACTTACAAACTGCAGTAAAGGCGGAAGTATTGACTTAGCTCGAAACTCTTGGTTGCTTTCTGGAAGTCCAATACTCTAGTAATCAAACCTATACCGCAAGATATCCAATACTTTCACTTACATACTCCGGTAAAGGTGGAAGTATTGACTTAGCCTGAAAAACTTGGTTGCTCTCGGATGGCCTTTACTCCGAGTAAGCAAACCTATACCACAAGTATCCAATACTTTCACTTACATACTGCAGTAAAGGTGGAAGTATTGACTTAGCTTGAAAAACTTGGTTGCTCTCGGAAGTCCAATACTCGAGTTTGGCTACGCAAACTGCAGTATTGACTTCGTTTAAAATCTTGGTTTCATTGGAAGTCCAATACTCGAGTTTGCCTACCAATACCGCAGTATTGACTTCATTTAAAAAACCTGGTTTGCTTCTGGAAGTCCAAAACTGCGGTATGCAAACCTATACCGCAGTTTGCACTTAAGCTCAACAAGTTTGATTGCTTTCTTGAAATTATCTGTCCAATTTCGAGGGCCATATCTCCCTGGTATGAACTCCGTTTTGGTCCGTTCAACTCTTGATGGAAAGCTCTTTGAGTCTATTTTCATATGTCACTGATTTCAGCTCAATCGGATTTGTAGTTTGTGAGTTACACTCAAAATACCGAAGGTGGGTCTGGACTGTGACGTTGATTCTTATGGAAACTTGTAAAAATCATATCTCCTTGATCTTGACACCTTTGGACTTCATTTATATATCAAAATGACGCTTTGGATGTCTAGTTTCAAATACCACTGATTTCACGTCAATCCGATTCCTGGTTTGAGAGATATCATCGAATTACCAGACCTCGCCCGTGCTGAACGTGAAACAGAGTTCTGAAGAGCTGATCACGCCTTTGCATACTCGAGTTTACACTTGCATACTCGAGTTTTGAGTCCCAAACTCGAGTTTTGTGTTCCAAACTCGAGTTTTGAGTCCCAAACTCGAGTTTTGTGTTCCAAACTCGAGTTTTCACTTGTCCGAGAGACGCCAGAGGTGCGAAGACACTACAAACTCGAGTTTTGAGTTGTATACTCGAGTTTTGAGTCTCAAACTCGAGTTTTGTGTGCCAAACTCGAGTTTTCTCATCCTGAAGTTGATTTTTGCTGACTTTAACTTCAAATTGACCCATTCCCACTTCCATATGACCTTGGAGACTTCTAGCATCAATCTTAGAACTTGAATAACGATATCTTCACTTCATTCAACAAGTTCTTCTTTCTTTCTTCTTCTCTTGATCATTCTCCATAACTCTAACTCTTTCTTTCTTCTCTTCTCTCGATCAATCTCTATAATTCATCTTGGATTATTCTACATTAAATACAGTAGTTAGTCAATGTAGGAGATAACTATATTACTCAATCTTTTTGCTTTCAATAATGACATCCATATAAGTCATCATCAAAACTAATCATAACTAACATTCTCCCCCTTTTTGATGATGGCAAATACTATAAGAAAAATATGTAAGAGCATGAAAATATGTTAGAAGTGCAGCATATTTTTCTTGCCATTTCTCTCCCCTTATTTGTCATTAGCAAAAAGTTGAAGTAAGGAAGAAATATTTAGAGAGACAAGTATGAAACCAAATTAAAAGGAGTCAAAGAACTGATTTTCTCTCCCCAATTGAAATTGCTTTCATTCTAAAAATGATGCAATTTGGAATGTTTTTATGAGAACAAATTTGAGAGAATTTGAAGAGGTTTTCAAAACATCTTTCACAATTAAAACATATAGCTACCAAACATGTGCAAAATGTATACTAAATATAAAAAAAAAGGTAGAGTTTAGAAATGCTCATGTTGGTTTTGTAAATTGATGAATCATTGATGAAGTCCATTTGCTTGCTTGTATGAAATTCAGTTGTGATGCCATGGCCGAGATGAAGCAAGTGGTAGGCTCTCTTCGTTGTTGTGTGAGATTCTTTGAAGAGGCTCAATAGCAAGATCATGAATATCCTCTATGATGCAAATAGGATGAAAGTACGGCTTCTTGAAGATTATTGCCTACGAATGAATATGATCGACTCGGCTTCCATCCTTTGCTTTTTCTTCAAGGATCATCTATGTAGAGCATATCTCAGCTTCAATGATTGATCGCCGAAGCATCTTTCCTTAATTTAATGGTTTCTCCTTGTAGTGTATTAAGGAAAGTTGTAACACAACCAAATCTCCTTATACAAATGTAGAGCTTTCTTTCCGAAAGAGCTTTGTTAGTGCAAACGAGATATCAAAGTATTCCTTTCTATATGATATTTTCAAATAAAGATAATGAAAGGAAAATATAAGATATTTTCAAATATGAAGTTAACTCATCATCAAAACTAACAAGAGATAGTGAATGCAGATGAGTATGTTTAAAAGGGTTTTCTTCAAATAAAGGAGATGAGCTTTTAAAGCATAAAACACATATGAATGTGAAGCTCCCCTTAATTAATGCATGGTTAAAATGTGAAGTTCCCTTTCATGATACCAAATAATAATGAGACACTAAATGTTATGAGATTTGGAAATATCTTTGCTCACAACATGGTATCTCGTAATTGAGAATTTTCAAGTTCACTTGGGTGGATTTGAAATTGGTATAAAGAAATCACTTATGCTTTTATGATGATAAAAATGTTTAAAGCATAAGAATCATTTTGGAAATAAATGTGCTCGAGGCTAAATTTCATGAGATAGGATCGAATGAATAAAATTAAATTAGCCTAGCATGATTGTGATATATGCATATTATTTCAAAATACAAACCTCACTCAAGTAATATCGTAATTACTTGAGCCATAATCATTTGTAATCCATAGATGCATTATTGGCTAATCACATTCCGATGATGTGACCAATATTGAGGATCGTTGGATGTGAATGAGCTTCAAGAGGATAAGTCTTTATAGCCACCAATTGCTCGAATGCATCTTAGAAGCGTAAATCCCAAATGAGCTTTGAATTGGATCTCAAAATTAGTTTTCGCTCATAGCTTCTCATCAAGCGAGTATGCTCCTTATCATCTTGGTTTAAGCTTCTTGCTAGTGTTGGGATGTCACTTAAGTGATGCCATAGAATTTGCTTGACATAGCCTTTGAAATGATCTAATCTGTTTGCCTATGTTCTTTGTATTCAACAACGAGCATTTTGGTCAACTCTGCAAAACAAACATATATTCTTTGGTACCCGATGTTTCTTGGGTCCACACAAGATTAGACATATGAACTCTTATGCTCTTATATAATTTAAACATATCTTATTGAAGCAAAGAGTATAATAAGTCAATCAATGATTAAGAACATAATTTTACCCAATCGAATAAGTTCATGTCAATGAGTCATAAAGGGTAACAAATAAATGATACCAAATATGTTATTTCTCAATGACAGTATGTAAATATACTTTATGCAGAAGAGATGTCATTGATAAAATACATATAAGTTTGAACATAGAAAATCTTATCCATAAATATAAGCATTTATCAACTAATAGTTTATGAATGAGATCAGATTTTCCAAAAATGAAATATGCATAATGTTTCAAATTTCAAATGTTCTTTCAAACTGTGATAATGCATTATGAAATCAAAATTTTGGTGGGATGAGAATTCATTTTTGAAACATGTTTGAAAACAATGCTCTTTTGAAACATGGTGGAAGTCAATAGGTTTAATGAATATATCAATATGCTTCAGATTTGGAGAACATGTTGAAGAATTTTCTGAAAAGCAAAGGTCATGAAGGCAAAACATTATTAAAACATGCTCAGCATAACAGAAATATATCAACATAATGACTTTGCTATTGACTGAGAGATAATCTTGCCTTAGAGAGTAGTCTTGAAAATATAAGAACATTCAAGGCACGAGTTTGAAAATATAGATATAGTTACTCAAAATATGGATGATGACAAAAGATGGTGTAATTGAGTAACATATATGAATTCTAGGATTCATGGATGATGAAGCACAAACTCATTAGTCCAAATGACTAGAATTCTAAAATGTTATCCTAGTAAGTTATTCCATATAATAGTTAATGCACTAATATTGAATGCATTAATGAACATTCATAGTACTTGGAATAGCTTGATCAATAAGGTTTTATGCAATAAACATAAGTTTTCACAAATTGAATTCTTTTCGGGAGATAAGCTTGAAGCTCATATATGATTAACTTGTTAGACATGAGGTCCAACTAGTTAGAAAATGAAACTAAAGAGCTCAAGCAAAACATTGAACTCCAAAGATCAATATGTGAAAGATAAGGAAAATTCAATTAGAGAAATTTGAAGCATATTCAACATTCAGTAACAATATTAACTTCCAATTTGAAACATCACTTGAATCAAAGTATGAATATTTTCCAAAACATGTGAATGCATTGTCATATGATAGAGTGAATTGGAATCCAAACAAATTTTAGACTTGTGCATTCCAAAGAATATAAACTCAAAAAGTTATACACAAATTCATTTATGGTCCATTTAGCAATCGAAAGCATTTTGAAAAATATAAATCATTGATTGCTAAAGGAATGCAATGATGGACAAATATTCATTACCCACAAATGAATTTCATATAATCACCATATGGGGGTAAGGATTAGATATCACCATAATTCCTCTTGTCCTTGTAGAAGCTTGCCTAGTTGAGATGGATTGGTGTAGATAACTCCTTTTTCGGTGTTCACCATCAACATTAAACATAGCTTGTTTATCTTTCTCAAGACTAGAATTATTTCTCTATGTTACATTCTTGAGAAGCTTCCTTTGATCCTACAAAATCGTATAAATCTTTTTCTTTCTTGGTATCCAACCTTACTTGGATCCAATCATCGTTAGCTTGTAGGAACCAAAATTCACATGCTCTTATGAATATAATTAATTCAGAATAATTGAGCACAATGAATTAATCATGACTTTATACATAAAAGAAATACTTTCTTTTCAAATCATCATGTATGCATAAAGAGTTAAACCTATTGAACATTGCAATCTCTTTCAAAAATAGATCGGGATGTGAGAACCCGATTTTTAAAGAAAATAGTTGCAATGCTCATTCCTAAGGCTACAAGATATAAAACCTCAAATAAAATTTCAGATGATAGCATAGGAGGTTTTACCATTGTATACCTTAGCCTTAGGTGCAGGGAGGATTGACTTTGCTTACCCATTGCCTCTTCCTATCACATTGACTCTTCATATGTCTTTCAATGGGTGTCTGCAAAGCTCTCTCAGAAAATATAGACTTCCAGAGTCTTCTATTTGAAACTTGAGATATTCTCCTCTTCTTGTTCTCCTCAAGATAGATGAATGGAACTCTATGGTAATTTGTTCTTGAGGTAGATGATACTCTTCTTGCTTGTATCCATTGCTTTTCATGGGTTGACCTTTTAATTCTAGCAATGGGTGCCCCGGTGAGTTATCCCGTTTGATATGGATGCTATGATCTTCTTCATTGGAGCATGAGAAACTCTTGGCTTCTTTTTCATCTTCTCGTGCCTTTATGTCCATTGATTTTCAAATCATCCCGTACACATAAAGCACTATATGGACATTTTGGTACCCACTTATACTTGGGTCCTTATTTGTTAGCATTGGACCTTGATTGTCCTTTAGGAACCCAAACAAATTCATTTCTCACATTAGAATTTCTCCTAATATAGCATGCATGAGAAATATGTCCAGATTTTCCACAATAATTGCAAATAATAGAATTATGCTTATTATGAACAACTTTGCAAGAATTGTGTGGATCTAGTGGATGCAATGTCAAGTGACTTATATTTGTGTATTCTTTCTTCCCACATGATTTTCCAGCATCATTTTCGAAAATATGTTTGTTTTTCAAAGTAGAATCAGTAAAAGGTTGAAAAACACTTCTATGCAATTGTTTGAAAACATTTTTCTTTTCTACACAAGAAGAACTAGAATTGTTTACCTCATGTGTATCTTGAACTCTAGCTAATGATTGATCACAATCTTCCATGAGCTCTTCTTGGGAATCTTCTTCCTCTTGTTCTTTTGTCTTGTTGGATCATGGAAGTATTCAATGATTTCTCCTTCTTCATTCTCCACTTCCAATTGTTCATCGATTGTGGATATGAAGCTTATAGTTTAGATGAACTGTCAACACTTTCAACTTCAACACAATTGTTAAAAGCATATATAGAATCAAGAGTATCCCAAATTTCTTTAGCACTAGAGCGAGAACTTGATTTTCTCAAAATCATTTTCGGTTAAAGCATCATGAAGAATTTCCATTGCTCTAATGTTCTAAGAAAACATTTTCTTTTCTTTTCTCGTCCAATCCTTTCTTGGTTTGAAATCAAAAGCATTTGTAAAAACATTCCACATATTAAAATCAGTTGCTTTGATAAAACTAGTCATTCTAGCTTTCCAAAACCAAAAATCAATATCTTTGAAAAACGGTGGAATGGTATAATCAAAACCTTCTGAAAACGAAGAACACCCGAAATCAGCCATTGAAACTCTTGAGACGGTTAAGTCCTTTAAACAAGAGCCTAGCTCTGATACCAAATGAAAGTTCTGGCTGAACCCAAGAGGGGGGGTGAATTGGGTGAAGTATAAAAATTTAGATTCTTTGAAAATCTTTTCGCAATTCAGCAAATTCAACTTGTATAACAGAAGTGAGTTAGAAATCAATTGACAAACATTCAAATGTAAATGCTGGAAATATAAGAGATAAGGGAAGAGGATGTGCAAACTGATTTATACTGGTTCGGCCCAATCCTTGACCTACGTCCAGTCCCCAAGCCTCACTTGGGATTTTCAATCCACTATCTTTGTTCAACTTGATTACACGTTCAGAATCGAAGCAACCCTCTCTCTAGGATTCACTCCCCCTTACAATCGTAATCAACACACCGCTTGATTACACACTCTGTACTCGAAGTAATCCTCTCACTAGGATTCACTCCCCCTTACAAGTTGTAATCAACACAATGTATATCCCACTCAAGATTACCCAATCTTGAGTAACTCTCAGATAGAAAGATAATGTGTTTTCAATAATTCTCCTCTCTCGAAGTGAATAGATAAACCTTTGAAGATCAAATACAAATCACTTCACTCTCTAAGTTATCTAAACATGTAAAACAGAGTGTAAATGATGAGAAAGTAGAGTATCGGCATGTTGGCGTGTAAGCTTGTATCTCCACGTTTTTCTCGCTTGAATATGTCCTCTTTTATGACCGTTTATAGTCGTTGCCTATCTCAGACAAGGTTTGGGTTGAGCTTTGGTCTTCTTCTCTCTCTAGTTTTTGCTTATTCCAGCCGATTAAATGATCGAGGTGGCTCTCTCGGAAATTTGCCCGTTGGAGAAGAGTTTGCTTGATGAAGAAAGCATTCTTGACCGTTGAGAATGCGTGCTCAGTGGATTAGCTGAAAGTAGGTTGATTTTGCGAGAGGTGCATTAAATGCACTGAACACCTTTTTTGCTTTTTGCCTTGATCTTCATTAATCTTCATCTGTGCTAACTGAAATTCACTTAATAAACTTGTTAAACTTATCTGGGAACATAAGTGAATGATTTATGAAAGCAATAGGATCAAACAAGAGTGATTTGCAAATTCGTGTAATTCAAAAATCAGTTTTTTACCGTTGTAAACTGCAGTATGTTCATGCAAACTGCGAAGATAGCATACTTTCACTTACAAACTGCGTAAAGGCGGAAGTATTGACTTAGCTCGAAACTCTTGGTTGCTTTTCGGAAGTCTAATACTCTAGTAAGCAAACCTATACCGCAAAGATATCCAATACTTTCACTTACATACTCCAAAGTAAAGGTGGAAGTATTGACTTAGCCTGAAAAACTTGGTTGCTCTCTCGATGGCCTTTACTCCAGTAAGCAAACCTATACCGCAGTATCCAATACTTTCACTTACATACTGCAGTAAAGGTGGAAGTATTGACTTAGCTTGAAAAACTTGGTTGCTCTCGGAAGTCCAATACTCGAGTTTGGCTACGCAAACGCAAAAGTATTGACTTCGTTTAAAATCTTGGTTTCATTCTGGAAGTCCAATACTCGAGTTTACCTACCAATACCGCAGTATTGACTTCATTTAAAAAACCTAGTTCGCCTCGGAAGTCAAAACTGCGGTATGCAAACCTATACCGCAGTTTGCACTTAAGCTCAACAAGTTTGATTGCTTTCTTGAAATTATCTGTCCACTTTCGAGGGCCATATCTCCCTGGTCTGAAATCCGTTTTGGTCCGTTCAACTCTTGATGGAAAGCTCTTTGGGTCTATTTTCATACGCCACTGATTTCAGCTCAATCAGATTTGTAGTTTGTGAGTTACACTCAAAATACCGAAGGTGGGTCTGGACTGTGGCGTTGATTCTTATGGAAAATTGTAAAAATTATATCTCCTTGATCTTGACACCTTTGGACTTCATTTATATATCAAAATGACGCTTTGGATGTCTAGTTTCAAATGCCACTGATTTCACGTCAATCCGATTCCTGGTTTGAGAGATATCATCGAATTACCGGACCTCGCCCGTGCTGAACGTGAAACAGAGTTCCCGAAGAGCTGATCACGCGCATACTCGAGTTTACACTTGCATACTCGAGTTTTGAGTCCCAAACTCGAGTTTTGTGTTCCAAACTCGAGTTTTGAGTCCCAAACTCGAGTTTTGTGTTCCAAACTCGAGTTTTCACTTGTCCAGAGACGCCGGAGGTGCCGAAGACACTACAAACTCGAGTTTTGAGTTGTATACTCGAGTTTTGAGTCTCAAACTCGAGTTTTGTGTGCCAAACTCGAGTTTTCTCATCCTCGAAGTTGATTTTTGCTGACTTTAACTTCAAATTGACCCATTCCCACTTCCATATGACCTTGGAGACTTCTAGCATCAATCTTAGAACTTGAATAACGATATCTTCACTTCATTCAACAAGTTCTTCTTTCTTTCTTCTTCTCTTGATCATTCTCCATAACTCTAACTCTTTCTTTCTTCTCTTCTCTCGATCAATCTCTATAATTCATCTTGGATTATTCTACATTAAATACAGTAGTTAGTCAATGTAGGAGATAACTATATTACTCAATCTTTTTGCTTTCAATAATGACATCCATATAAGTCATCATCAAAACTAATCATAACTAACAGAACTAACTTCCTTAGGCTGAACGAGGATGATTTTCTAAGTATAGAATGAACCTAGTTGCTAGTTCTTAATTCAATATATTTAGTTGCCTATTAGTGATTTAATTTCTTGTCGATTAGCGAGAGCTAAGGGCTAGATCAGTGGCCTCGGCTTACTAAGAAGGAGTCAGGGTTAGACATCTGAGAAGCAGAGATTGCTAGGCAGGCTGGTGCAAGGCTTGACCTATTATTGTAGACTACAAGAATGGGTCTACTGCTCATGACCATACACCTTGATTTGTATTGATAATCCAACTAGAAAAATTGCCATAAACGTATGGGAGAAGTACAGACTAGGATTGTACGTATCAGATGCGAGAGCTTTGGTAGATTAGTGTGGTGTGGTTAACTGAATAACTTTGCTTAGGGTGTTCATGTTGTAGCAATTGCAAGAGCTGTACAGTATGAATGCTATAACATTGTGTATAGGCAACTGGGGGAATGATATGCTTAGAAAGGATTCCGACTTCAGTTCATTCTCTTACTGATATCTTCTTCTGACTACGATCATGTAGTTATTTTCCTGTTTATTAGTATAGCTATCAAAACTGTAATATCCCGAACTTTGGACCCTGAAAATTGAGAATAAGCTTAAGTTAGGCAAGCTACTAAGTCCGATTTAGGAATTATGACATGTCCTGGACATATAAAGATTCTCTACATGTTTGAGGAAAATGGGAAGAGAAAACCAGGTGATTTAAGTCATGTTCAGACCCAAACTCAAAATACGGGTCCCACAGTGATTAATTGGTAGAAAAAGGACTGATAGGGACCAGTTATGGGCTTCTTTTGGACTGAATGAGAAAATGTGGGGCCATATTAGAAATTAAAAAGGTTCCACATATGTATATCCGATCAAGGGAGAATATCTGGAAAAGTTGAAGAAAAAGTGCAAAAAGAAGCACCTTTGTAACCAGAGGGGCCCGATAAGGATCGGTAAAGCAAAAAAATTGGACAGATAAAGTGGAAAAAGGGAATTAAATGCAAGGTATCAGATTTGTGGGTCCCAAGAGGCTCTACCTAGCCCCCATAATGATGGAAAAACGTGCATGAAGAAAAAGGAAGAGAAAAGTCAATGTAAAAGTCAAACTACGAGTCCCACGTTCAAAGAAAAAGGGCAAAATGGGAATAAATGAGCAAAAATGGTTTTCGGAAGACATGTGGGCCCAAAATGGCACCACATGTGTCCAAATGGGCAGAAAAAAAGGCGGGGAAAAGGTGGTAATTATTACAAAATTATGGGCCGAAAGCGTAATTTCCAAAAGTTTCAGGCCAAAACAGGTAATTTGCCCCAAAAGCAGAAAATATCATGATATTTTTGGAGTGTCATGCACCAAATGGAAAGCAACTGGACTCCCCTGTAATTTGCTAGAAATACTTGGAAATTAAGTCGAATTTACAGATCCAAAGTACTCCCTACCAACCAGAAATTACACTGGTTAATTCCAAAGTCAACTAGGTCAATTCACCTTTATTAAAAAGGTGTTTTAACCTCTTCTTTTCACCTTTGTGGGGCAAAAATTCCAGAGAACTCAAGAGGACCAGTCAGGTACCGTTGTTGGGGTTTCCAAGCTCAAAATCCCAAGTTCCTTCACCAACTCTCCAATTCCAGGTAACCCCGACAACTTCTTTTCTTGAGTTCTTGAGAAAGAAAAATTCGTGCAAATAGTAGAAGCTTGGTTTTAGGGCTGGATTTTTGCATTATTAAGGTCACCAAAGGCTCTGGAATGAGGTTTTGTATAGGGTAAAGCTATGGTTTAAGTTTCCAAACTCGAAAACCCCGAAAACTCAAATAAGAAGCTTGCTGCCAGTATTTTGGGATTCTGGGCAGCGAAGCTTCAAATATGTTTTTAAAATAGTAAACGATGTTGGTTTGAGCTGAATTTTTACAGGTAAAACTTTGACATCTGGGGAATCATTTTGCTATATAATTCGATATATTTTTGATTTACCAACTGAGAGAAAATAATTTTTGAAAACGACTCTGGAAGCACCAAGACGTTTCTGACCAGAGGCTAAATATTGAGCTTCACGCCAAGATATGGAATCTTTTGGACTCTAGAAATATTTTTACTGAAAAATATACATTCCAATGGTTCAAATGGTGCTGGTTGCATGTAAATATGATTTTTTTGGAATTTATTAAAAATCTTGGAAGTTGGGCCAGAATCACTGGATTTCTGGAAAATTTTGGGTTGGACTCGGTTTTAACAAGAAAAATGTGAGGGCATTTTTGTAAATACTGAATAAGTGTATTTTAATGATATATAGGTCAAGGAACCCTTGGGAAGTCAATGGGCCCAATAAAATATTAAGGACAACACTTATCACACCAGGTAGTAACTGTTCTACTCAAATATCTTATGTGTTTTGTTGTATGTTAGTGTTTGCCATGTGTGTTTTCTTTGTATATGTTTGTGCCAAATGTGCATACTGAGATGTATGATTCCTAGCGTTGAGGATGTTCAGTTTGAGGCTGGCCTTAATTGGCGGCTGTGCGGGTTGAGTTTCAGTCCGGGGCTGGCCTAGTGAGGGGCGGCTTTACGGGTTGAGAGTCCAGTGAGACCAAGGCTTGCCTTGGTAAGGCAGCTGTATGGGTTCTATGGATTGTGATGTATGTTTTACTGTGGTATGATCTGGATGCATATATGGTATGTGTTTGGCTTGTTTCTGAATTTTTATCTGGCATGGTAGCTCACATACTCCTTACACATTTAATATTTGAGTATTGACGGTGACTCTGGGGGCCGTTTTCGGACTCCAGACGTTCTTGTAGACACAGGAGAGCATGTCTGAGATAGAAGAACCTTTTTGGGAAAGGTAAAGCTTAGCGATGCAGTGGAGAATAGGGAATGCCCTATCAGTTTGTATTTTATTTTCTGGATGACTGTATATTGGTATTGTTATTTCATTTTGGATGACTGTACCCTTAACCCTTCGGGGACTTGTTATTCCTGTTTAATTTACTTTTACCAGTACAGTAGATAGTCCAAATCGGTTAAATACTCTGTTGTGCTCACTCTGATACACGTTAAATGGATCTATTAATTTAAGGAAAGGTAAGTAATACAAGGAATCCCTCTAATCCACTGCCACCTGAAAGGGTGAGGCCGTAGGGGTGTAACAAAAACTCTCAAACTAATCAAATTTATTTTCTTTTCAAACACAACTAAGTCTGCAATTCGATGTCATCATTTGGTATCGCAGTCTCTGTGGGATCATACTCTACTTACTTTTTATTACTTGTTCGACTGGTTCACTTGCCATCAAGGAAATCGACCAACAAGAGCAAGAGAGAAACCGAGAGTGAGAATCAAAGGAGAAGGAGAGGGAGTTCAGGCAATCGTTGCTCTGTTCTTGTTCTGGAAAAATAGAGGTTGATGAGACGTTGAGAAGCAGAAAGCCTTGGCATATCTGGACGACTAACAAGGTAAGCTATCGGTTCTTTCCTTTCTAGTTTCCATGATAAGCAACGCAAGTTTCTATATAGAAACTGTAGGAATAAACCTAGGAAGCTTATGCTAAAAAGAACCGTAGAAACCAAGCCATAAGAATTCTCTATTGCATAAACTGTAAATCTGGGGCTAAGCTGAAGAGAGATAGATTTGTGTTTCCAATATACACATGTCAACGTTTTATATGCATGATAAGGGAAGGAAAACCTAGGTAGCATATATATTTACGGAAACCAGAAGCTTAACTATATATTGGAAAACCATAGGAAATGACTCCAACATCCTTTATTAACTCGTCACCTTAGCCATACACTTTGTCACAAGCCTGACAATCCTTCAACATCAACACATACACACAAACTCAATCCCACCAACAACAACTCAACATCAACACATATACACGAACTCGATTCTGACAACTCAACATCAACCTATACACACAAACTCTATCCTGGCAACAACAACTCAACATCAACACATACATACAAACTCGACCCTGGCAATGACAACTCACCACATCTACTCATATACATAAACTTTATCCCGGTAACAGCAACTCAACATCAACACATACACACAAACTTGATCCCGGCAACCTAACATCAACACACACACAAACTCGGTAACACAACTCAACATCAACACATACACATGAACTCAATCTCGGCAACTCAACATCAACATACACACAAACTCGATCTCGGTCGATCTCGGCAACGACAACTCACAACATCAACACATACACACAAACTCAATCCCGGCAACCACAACTCATCAACTTAGCCCATACAATCCATCACTATCCCGACAACTACCGTTAACTCCACCTCTATCCATGCACTAACACGATCCCGACACCTCCTCATAACCCGTTACCTACTCAGCCCATACACCATATCTCCAACCCGGTATCCTCTAAAGATTCGATAAACGTTGATTTGTAGGAATAAACGACCTTATAGAAAGGATATTATTATATAGTCGTGTAGTTAAGTACTTTGCGATGCCAGAAGTGACTAATGACAGTGATAATCGTTTATAGGCATACTTTGACACCTTGTTGATCCTAGCACCTTCGATTGGATTAATGATTTAAGTTTGAGGTGGATAACTGTTATCTTATTAGCCCATATATATGTCTTCAGGTAGGCTGATCATGGTTGCTAGATAATTTGCATGTATGTATCCTAGCTATGGATTGAGGCTGCCTGTTTCATAGGGCTACGTGTCCTAAAAGGCTGTATTCCTTGCTTGTTAACTGTGGTTACAGTGCGAATTGTTTACTGTAAATTGTTCTATGCTTGACATGTGTTATGCTATTGTTTATATTTCATAACTGCCAATGAAATTAACTGTTACCCCTAGGGTTCATTCATTTGAACTCCAGATCATATGAAAGAGACAGGCAGCAGATTGGGATCAAGAGGAAAGATGCAGCTGTAAGGGTTACAACAAAAGGGATATTTTGCGATAGCATTAGTAGTTGGACTTTAATTTTCGTTTATCATTTGTCTATTTTTGGATTATTGTATTAAGTTTTCCCTATGGAATAGATTTAAATCGTGAAAAATCTATCCACATGTTTTCAAAATATGTTATTTTAAGAAAGCTTTTATTCCACAATTAAGTCGTCCAAACCATTTCGATGCCTATGTGGTCAAACTCTATTAAAGAAAGGCGCATTAAGTAAGGGCTTCACAGACCCTTTTAACCTTGATTCTCACTCACATTGGATTCTTTGGCTGACTTATTCTTGTTGCTTGATGATTCCTTTGATCTGCTGCTTTTGAAGGGGAAAAAAGTTCTGCTTTTTTAATCCCATATTTTGAAATGTCTGTGTGGTGACTTTGACTTCCAAATTATCCTTTAATTTCTTCTTCAGCTTCTTTTGTTTTAACTAATCAGAAAATAAAAAAGCAACGAAAGTAAATAATTATGCTGAGCAATAATAAGGGTCAGAAAACAAGATCTAATACTGGAATCACATTGTTAATGTGAAGTATTAACGTTTTAGTTTAACAATAAGATTAATTAATTTTGGTTGATAAGAACTTGACTCATCTTCTACATGATATCAAAGATTTTCTTTTGATTTTTTTTATTCTTGTCTTTCTGGGTTTGGCCATGAAATAAATTAAACATACAAAATATCATAAATATTATAATGGCGAATAAGAAAGCTGATCCTCTTCAAAATTCCATATTAAAGCGAAGAATGGAAGCACAACAAGAAGAATCGTGAATCAAGAAAGTAAGGATACTTGTATGAATAAAATTGACGAACTTGCCAAGTTTGAGCAATACCTTTTCATAATACATCAACTTGAAAATATTCGTTGAGGATAGTATGAAAGTATCAAAATAATTGTGTGTATATATATAATGGTAAGAAAAAGGAACTCAAATTAGGAAACTTGTGATGAAATAACTTGTATTAAAACGGGAAAAAATTCGTTCAATTAAAATTAATTATTTTGAACTGAATCCTATCCTAAATACAACAGGAAATTATTGTTGGTGGAATTCCTGCAGATGTTGCAACCACGTCCAATGACGGCGTATTTAAGAGCTATTATGTAACTACTGGTTGATTGGAAGTGTCACTCCCTAGGATAAAACGGACCCTTCTTGCAGATACAAAGTGAACAAAATAACAAAATATAAAGTAACTAGAAGGTTGAGAGAAAAGCCTGAGAGGAAGATAGTACTCGAGATTTCTGAGCGAGGTGCTTGAACCTCTTGCAGACAATACCTTTTATAAGCCTCTCATGCACTCAAACGTTGGCAAAAATCAATGGCAATAAATACAATTAAACCAGGGGTTTTTGAATGTTTGAAGGTAATAAAAACATTTGGGTAAATATCCTTTCTGGTCCCTAAAAAAAAAACACGGACCGCATTTTGGTCCCTTACAAAAAAAAAGTGACCCTTATTCATCCTTTTTATGGACTAAAAATGATCTTTTGGAAATTTGTGAGGGATCAAAATGTCAACCAATCGACCCTTATTTGTCCTTTTTATGGACTAAAAAAGACCTTTTTTTTTTCTAAGGGACAAAAATGGGGATCACGTTTTTTATCAAGGATCAGAAAGGGTATTTACTCAAAACATTTTATTGATCTGTTTTAGAATTTGGAGAAAATGGCCTGCAACATGAATGTTAGTAATGATGGCCGATTAAACAAAATAAAATATGGTTAAAGCCTTTGTAACCATAACGATGATATCTGAAATTCAAATACATCAAAAACTTGGTTTTTCCGGTAAGCCGTCCATATTTAACTCGCAATGGGAAGAATCACTAGATTTCCACTATGTTTGCCTTCTGATGGCTCAATGTTGTGTGCAAAAGCCCACTCTTCCTCTTGGCCTATTTACTAGCTCAAATTCACAAGGTGTAATACATACACTTGTATTCTCTCTTTCAAGAAATGTGGGACTTGTTCTATTTGACACACTCACTTTCATGTTAAACTCCAACAATTATTTGCGTCAATATGGTGAAATAAGACATGACGAAAATAGGAAATCATTAGCTTTCAAGGTTAAAAAGGAACCCAAATTAGTAAACAAATTGATGATATAATTTGTAATCAAAATCAGAAGAAATCGTTCAATGAAAATGTTTTTATTTTTGAAATGAATCCTAAATAACACAGGAAATTATTTGTGTCAATGCGTATTGGGTTTTTTTTTTCCCCTTTGTTTACACGTGTTGTAAATAGAGGAGGTCCACGAAACTTTATTCAAGGAAAAATACAATGAGAACATTTTGACTTTGTTATTTAGATTGATATTATTTTCTTATAATTATTCTAGTATTACTCCAAAGTTTGAACTTTAATTAGTCACCACATCCACACCGAATTTTAATCTTATGAAATTTTGAACATATGTGATTGTTTAAAACAAAATAAAAAAGAACATATGTCATTATCTGCATCTTATCTTACATTTTAGCATTGGATGCTATAAAGGCTCTTTCCTTTGTTTTCATTTTAATTCCTTTACGTTTATCTTTGATTTTAATTCCTTATGAATTTGACCGATATAGTAATAATTAAGTATGTTGATTATTTTTCTTCACTGCATTCTTTTATTATTATTATTATTGTAATTCATGGTATTAACATTAGTTATTTTTTGTTTTAAATTGAAAGAAATTAGAACATTTATAGGTTTTGTAAATCGACTTGTGTTGTACAAGTTAATTGTGTTAGTGTTGGTGCTGATTTTCTACCAATATAGTTTCTATTATGAGAAATCTATATGTGAAATTACTGTAAAATTGGTTTTATGTAAAATTAAATCCACATTCTAGACGACGATAAAGAAATCAAAGTTTGTTTGATGGTTATGGTTTGTGATGGGTTAAAACAAAACGAATTCTTTTATTCCTTAAATTATTATTTGAGATTGACAATTTATTTTATTTGTAATTTAAGTAGTGTTAATTTTTCTTGTCATTAAATTAGATGCAGTATAATTAAACAAAAAGAGTATAAGTTTTAAAGAGTAAAAAAGATCATAAATTCAAGGATTATGACAATTATAGGACTACTAAATGTTTAGGCATTTATAACGCCTAATACTTAACATTTATGTCTACTAAGTATCATGTATGTCGAGGAAGAGGTCGTGCAATGATATATAACGCTTAAATGTAACGGTTAATTATGTACACCATCATGTATTATAAGGCGGAATTTGAAAAAAAATAAATAATAATAATAATAATAATAATAATAATAATAATAATAATAATAATAATAATAATAATAATAATAATTGTTGTAGTTAACCACCATCATTTATTGAGTGATAGACGGTTCTTTTGAAATAACTGTCATACAACACTTACAAACGATTCGACTTCCAACCTCTTATATCAGTGAAAACAAAACATAAGGATCTTTAGAACCCTCATCATGTAACACTTTCAAATGATCGGTCTTCCCCAAGTACCAATTCATTGGTCATAACCATTCGTAACATCGTCAGACCTTCATAATGTTGGAAATTATACCCTAGGGGCAAGTCATTGTTCTCCATTAAGTTATCACTTCATTCGCATGTTTATAGTGATAAGCTCGCATCCCTGGATATATCTTATAGATTATCCTAAATGTCCCCGGGTCGGTCATCTACGCGGGAGCGAAGATGAGATATGACCGATATGACTTTGATGAGGTATGGAGATATGAATCAAAGTCATGGGCACTTGTAAGAGTACAAGGTGCTGGACCGACCCACTATGAGAAAGCTGCATGGATCTAGTCATAAGGTTATCTCATGTATAACCGCGTCATGACGCCCTATGACCTGAGATCATCATGGATTCCTATATGATGAGTCACTGGTCTTTGACTTAGTCAAAAGTCACCTTTGACCGGGTGATGATAAAGGCTTGGATCAGCATCAGTGGTTTTCATGAGGAGGAATGTGAATGGTCAAGATGGAATTTGTTCCTCACATTTGTAGAGAGATAATACTGGGCCCCTCGATGAGTGAGCCTGAGAAATGTATGGTCATACTACGAAGGAAAGGAGTTTCCATTATTAGACTACTCAAGAATCGAGAAAGTAATGGTCAAGAAAAGGAAGTTGACATTATCCATGCCTCATCCTTGACCAAATTATCGCGTGACAAAAGGGACGTGACATGGTTGTATGATAGGTTGTATTGTGTCATCGATCCCCATGTGAATTGGGTAGTCGCAATGTCTTGCTAGAGGCCGCTTGCGACTTGTGGGCTGGTATAGTATTGGCCCACTGCCAATCTCATGTGGGGCTGCAGGGTCGCACACAAGAATGTCCCAACACGAGCAAAAGTGTCCAGATTCATTGAATCTTAAATTAATCTAAGATTTAATGAATACTAAATTAATATGGGGTGAATATATATATTAAATTTGAAATTAATATATATTAATATTATTAATAGAGATTATAATATTAATATATATGACATTTGTTTTGTATTTAATTTATTTAATAAATTAAATATCTAAAACAAATGGAGATATTGTATCTCATTTTCGAATAAGGATATCATATATCTATTTAATTTAAATTGAGATATAGTATCTCAGATTTAATTAAATAGATAGATATCAATTCTCGGATTTAATTTATAGAGATAAATTAAATCAGAAGGCTTTTGATTCGGATTAAATAAATATATTATATTAGATCTATTAGATAGATTTCATTTATGTATTTTTAATCAATATTCAAAATTTGAATTTTAGATCGACTTTTAATTCGGATTAAATAAATGTATTAGATTAGATCTATTAGATAGATTTAATTAATATATTTTAATACAGATTTAAAATTCGAATTTCAAAATTAATGAGGATTAAGTTTATATAATACGCTGAACGGGTTTAGAAAAACGTACGGGACCTTTTGTCGAGCGTATTACAGGAAGCCGCAAGAAAACCCTAGAGTGAAAATTGAGAGAGACGGACAACTCAAAAGGCGCTAGCACCCTGCCGTAGCCGTGTTCGGGGATTGTTCATGTGGATACCGGTAGAGGAAGCCGATTCTAAGAGTCGTCTTCTGCTGATCGAGGAGGTAGCCCACCTGTTCAAGGAGAACGAGACGCGGTCGAATTCACTATAGGTAATATCTAGTTCCTTAGCCTTGGTTTAAACGCGCCTGAGTGATCCTCAGGACGAGATTCGTTAAAAATTTTAATTCGCTGCGTTGTACGGATCCCAACACATAAGTCGTAACCCTTCGTAACATATGTTAAACAACTATTGAAACTCACTTATTCCTTGTGATTTTTAATAATTTTCTTCATCGACCTCTTCCTTCTCTCCATAATGTTAACATCCCAAGGAGCTCCTCCTCCGCCATCGCCACCACCTCCTCTACCTCTTTCACCTCCTCTTGAATGGATGCTTTGATGCAGTTATTGGAAGGCCTTAATTGCCCCACAAGACGTCTTACAGAATACGCTAATAAAATTTTTTGTTGTGGTTTCAAAAAACAAACATATTTAATGGTTCTACCTTAAATTTAAAATAAAGCTTTTGAAACCTTTCCTTTTCCCTGTACTGATCTAATATGGGTGCCTCCTCATACCCAATGATCGTTAGGAGAACTAGGTACCCTTTCATTACATCCTGTTCAACTTCCAACGCATGCAATGATGGTTCTTTTCCATTCCTTTCAGAGTTCTAAACATCCATTTAAACTCCCCATTTTCATTTGTTTTTCCTACATTTTCTTCATCGTCCTCCTCTTGTTGTTCTCTAAATCGCAAAGATGAAATGTCATGCAAAAGAATCTCTAGAAAGCTCTCGGCGTCATCCTCCACCTCTTCCTTCTCCTCTTCCCCATCCTGTACATCCTATTTCTCGTCCCCAACATCAACCACCACTGGGTCCTTTGCCTTCACCTTCATCTTCTATGCTTCCTCATCTAGAGGCAAGTTTGTAGCATGCAGAACACACTGACCATGTTGTGAGGAGGCTTTCTTTATACATCTTAAGTATAAATAGGAAGTCTAATCTCATACTTGATGAGTATGATATTGGCTATGATCCTGGCTACTAATGAGCACAATTTATGCCATGTTTTTCCTATATTTTATGACTAAATTGTATGGTAAATACAAGCTTAACTACAATCAATCTGAGAAAAAAGGCATTAATTCATGAATATAGGGAACTGAAGGATAAAAACCATTCACATCCTAAACATGTGTTAAAAGAAGAACAAGTACACAGTTTTATGGGAAAAACGTATAGCAAAGTCGATACTATGCTATAGCATTCTTACAGCATATCGAAGTGCAATACAAAGCATATCAGAAGCTATAGCAAAGTAAAAGACGCGATGCTATGCGGCATATTTTCTAATCTCTTATCAAGATTGTTTCAGAAAATAATTGTGAAGGTCGAGAAAAGACAGGTAGATTGCTGACGTAACGGAATAGAAGATACAGAGGATCGAAACTAACAGATTTGAAGAATCCTACAGGATCAGCAGAATCAATCTACTGTGATCAGAAGATACGATGGATCTTGACAGATTTGGAAAGCCCAGCTCGCTGGAACTTGTGCCGCAAGAAAACTTGACTATAAAAGGAAACAGTAGGCCAACCCTAAAGGGAGTCATGCAGAGCCAAAACAAGATTACACATTTGGCCAAACTCAAAAGAAGAGATAGAGATTTCATGAGGCACGAGAACTTCAAGAGAATCCAGCATCCTTGCTTTTAGTAAGGCCGAGAAAAGAAGACGTGAAGTGGTGACGTGACAGGGCTACTTCCACGCCGTCAAAACTTCGTCAAGCTTTCTATTTGTTTTACTTTAAACTTTTGATCATGGGTCATTTTTCTGTTGTTTGTTTAGTGTGTCCCTCGTCAGTCATGAACTAAATTTCCTAAGGCAGAACGAGGATGAACCTTTAAGTTTCGAATGAACCCAGTTGCAAGTTCTTAATTCAATAAATTCAATTTGCATGTCAGTGATTTAATTACCTTGTCTATTAGCGGAAGCTAAGGGCGAGATTTGTGGCCTCAGCTTACTGGCAAGGAGTCGAGGTTAGACCTCTGAGAAACAGTTATTGTTAGGCAAGCTGGTGCAGGGTTGACCTATTATTGTAGGCTCGGGTCTGCCACTCATAACCAATACACCCTACTCGTAGCGTTGATCTAACTAGAAAATTGCCATAAGCATATGGAAGGAGTAAAGTTAGCATTAGAAGTATCGGACGCAAAAGCTTCGGTAGATTATAGTGGTGGGTTAACTGAATAGCGTTGTAGTTGGTAGCTATGCTATAGCATTGTGGAAGCTGTGCAGTATAGATGCTATAGCAATGGGTAAAGGAACTGGGGGATTGAGATACTTAAGGGTGATTCCAAGTTCAGCCTAACTTCTTTCTGATATCTTCTTACAACTATCATTCTCTGTTTACTTTTGTTTATTAGCATAATCACAAAAACCTCTCAAACCAATCATATTTACTTTCTGTTTGCACAACTATTTTAGCAATCGAGCATCGCTTCCTGGTATCTTAGTCTCTGTGTGATGATACTCTCCTTACACTTTATTACTTGTTCAACTGGTTCACTTGCCATAAGGAAATTGACCAACAGCTACTCCTCTGGTTATGAGTTGCTACTCACCACTGTTATGTTTTTCTACATTTTATCATTTTAAATATACAATTGTAAAAAAATATAGAACATTTCTCATAGTTATTGGAAGATAACCATTATGAAATATAATGAATAATGGCTCATTAGTTGTTCTTTCAAACCAACCACCATGAATTCGTAGATAAATAATTGTGTTTATAAAATAACCGTCAAGAAACTCATGGCGTAGAAAAAAGCATATATAATTGCACAAATTGATTCCTCTTCAACTTCCTTCACACGCTTCACTTCCAACCTATTCAAACTCCCCTTTTCATATGTTTTCTTCACCCTCTTCCACTATTCTCCTCAACATCATGGTTAAGCGACGTGTTGAAGAAATTCTAGAGAGCCTCCTCCAACCTCCACCTCCTTCTCTTCCTCGTACTGCTTCTAAATATACACATCTCACCTGCTTCTTTTTATCCTCCCACCCAACCTCCACGCCTTCCTCATTCTCCTCCTTCCCAACTTGCTTCTAGGCTTACTTCTCTTCCTCCTCCTTCCCAACTTGTTCCTCCGCCTACTTCCTTTCCTCATCCTTCCCAACCTCCTCCTCCTTTGCCTGCTTTGCTTCCTCCTCTCACCAAACCTCCATGCCCTCCTCGTGCTCCCCCTTCCCAACCTGCTCCTTCACTTGCTTCTCTTCCTCAACCTTCAGCCTACTCCGGCACCGCTATCGCTTATGCGTTATTTGTACTCATATTTTCATATGATTCTGATAACTCTTTTGAGGATGATGTGTAGGTTTTATTTATTTATTTTTTCAATTTTATATATAAAAGGGTTAAGTAACAATTTTACCTCGAAAGTTTTTGCTGAGAAGCAATATTACCGTAGAAAATTTTTGTTGTCTCAATGTTGCTGTAGAAGTTTCAAAACGAAGCAATGTTGCCCATTTCTGTTAAAAAATTTAATAGTCAACGTCAATTTTTTGATAGTCAACGGTAATTTTTAACCAAATAGGGAAACATTGCTACATTTTGAAACTTCGGGGCAACATTGAGACAAGAAAAACTTTCAAGGTAACATTGCTCTTAGGCCTATACTTCCGGGATAGATTTGCTACTTAACCCTATATAGTAATATATTAAGGTAATGCCTCAAACATATATATAAAAAGTTAATAACATACCTTACAATTGTTATTAAAGAACCATGATAAACATACCTCTCAGTAAATGAATTAAAATAATAGTTATAAATGTGAAAATATAATTAGCGTATCTTACCAACTAACCATTATTTAAGACCTTAAACATTGTAGATTTGCTAATAACATATCTCCTAGTTACTTGAATATAACCATTATAAAAATAAAACTATTAGCGGTTCTTACCAACTAACCGATATAGGAGACCTTAAAATCTATAGCAAGGGTTTGTTTGTAAAACATTCAATCAATTTGACATTTAAAAACTTTTTCCCTGGACCAAAAGCTCTAGATCTTTCAGCTCTGAGAAAGGTGTGCGTTCCACATTAGAGTTTTCTTTCTTTAACTTCCAACCAAGTTTACATAAGGTTTGTGGTTTTTCTTTCATTTTACATTTTTCATTAATTTATTATGGGTGCAAATGATTATTGGGTTTTGATTGAGGTTTTTGTTTCTAAATGATTTATGCTAGATGGGGACTTTGAATAAGCAGCAGATCTATGTCGATCGGCAGTAATAAATGTTGGATTTGAGCATAATTCGACCGACAACAATAGATATTAGATTTGCACATAATTCCCAAATGATGATTTGATTCTTTGCCCTTGTGTAAAGTGTGGCAATGTACAATGGTGTGATCGAGAAATTTGTATGTCACACTTAGTGGTTCATGGAATCGATCTTACTTATGCATGTTGGATGAGGCATGGGAAGAAAATCAGTAGGGTGGTTGAACATACGAAAACTTGTACATCACCTAATTTCAACACAAGAGTATTTGATGCCAATCGTCTCAATGATATGGCCAAGGCATTAAAAGAGGACCTCAGGGATTGTCCTAAAATGATGAAAACTTTGAAGGGCAATGTGGTGAAGCCATTGTATGAGGGGTGCACTGAGTTTACCTTATTGAAGGCTATGTTGATGTTGTAAAACTTGAAGGTGAGAAATGAGTATTCTGGTACAATCTTCATTGAATTTCTCTAGGCTTTGAATAAAATATTACCAACCAAAAATGTGCTTCCACCTAAAACATATGCCGCAAAGAAGATATTGCGCTCTATTGGCCTTAGCTATGAAGATACATGCTTGCCCCAATGATTGTGTCAATTCATGAATGAATATACATCACCAAAACATTGTCCCATTTGAAGAAGAGCCAGCTAACAGAATAGGAAGAACCTAAATAAGGCATTATGGTATTTCCCTGTTATACCAATATTTAAACATTTGTATAGCGATCTTGATGATGTAAGAAATTTGAGGTGGCATGTAGATGAAATGATAGATGATGGCATGCTTTGACATCTTGCTACTTCAAAATGGAAGAAGTTTGATATAAACTATACTATCTTGAATTTTGGGCATGAAGACTTGAGAATAAGCCTAAGTTAGGTAGACTACTAAGCCCGGTTCAGGAAGGGTGACATTTCCTGGACAGAAAAAAATCCTATACATTTTTTAGGACAATAGGAAGAGAAGGAGACACTGGAGAGTCATATGTCAAAAAGCAAGAGTTAGTGTAATGATTACATTGGAACACGTGTCACTTCAGGGGTAAAAGAGGAAAAGCAAGGGTAAAATAGTCAATTCCTTGTCCTTTTAGCATTGAATTTTGTCCACTATGAGAGAGAAGAGAAAACCAGATGACTTTAATCATATATGGGCCTAAACACAAAATGTGGGTCCCATAGGTGAGTAACCGGTGGAAAAGGGACTGATAAGGACCAGTTAGGGGTTTCCTTTGGACTGAATAGGATAAGTGTGGGCCACTTTGGGAAATTAAAAAGGTGCCACATATGAATGCCCATTCAGAGGAGAATATCTGAAAAAGTTGAAGAAAAGTTCAAAGGGAAGCACCCTATTGACCAGTGGGACCCACGTGGACCGGTAGAAGGAGATTGGACTGGGTAAAGTGAAAAAAGTGGAAAAGCTAGAGGGAAGATTTGGTGGGCCCAAAATGGCACCACCCAGCCCCCCCCCCCCCCATAATCATTAAAAACGTGCTTGAAGAAAAAGAAAGAGAAAAATCAATACAAAAGTCAAAGCGCAAGACCCACTTGCTAGAAAAGGGGAACTAATCAGATAAATTGGGAAAAATAAAAAAAAAATTATGGAATCTGATTTGAGGGGTCTAGAAGGTGCCACCTAGCCTTAAGAAGTGTGTAGAAAACTTGGGGAAAAAAGAAAATAATAATAAAGAAGTTCCGGGCCAAAATTGGTAATTTTCATAAATTCCAGGCCAAAGTAGGTAATTTTCTCCAAATGAAAAGTAAAAATCTAGATATTTTGAAGTTGGCATGCCACTTGGTAGACCTAGAACCCTCTGAAATTTTTCTTGAAGAAAAAGTAAAGACAATCAGTCCATTAGGTAGGATGTGGGCCTTCTTGGTTGGTCAAAAAGGTGTTTCAGGTCAAAATAAGTAATTTTCACCATTTGAAAAGTAAAAATCTGCCAAACTTGGATGAGAATGTGCCACATGTCCTCAGCCTAGAGTCCCCTGGAGTTCTCTAGAAATTCTTAGGAAATAAGTCAAAATGCCAGATCCATTTAAATAGGATTAAACACCAGATATTCTAGACTGCTCAATTACCTTCTACCTTTACTAAATGACATTTTCTCTCTCTCTCTCAACCAAGGAGCATTAAATTTCAGAGGAAAAGAGAGAAGAGATCAGCCAACCTCCATAGCCAAGATCAGGTCCCAAGCTTCTTAGGTCATAAATTCATTGATTTTGCAAAGGGTCAGGGCATGGTGTTGCAACTGATCTTGGTGTTTTTGATGGTCTCAAATGTTTAAAAAATTTTGTATGGAATTAAACTATGATTTAGGTTTTCAAACTCAAAAACACCAAAAAAATCCTTAAGAATAAGCTTGCTGCCAAATTTAGGTTTCTAGGCAACGAACCTTCAACTGGGTTTTAAAAATAGTAAAGGAACTTGAATTAAGCTGAAATTTTACAGGGATAAAGTACACAACCTAAGGTTCACTGTGATATATAATTTTATGTTATTTGGATTTTTCTTCTAAGAGATACAAGTTGTTAAAGTTGACTCTGGAAGCATCTGGGCAAAATCTGACCAGAGAGTAAAAATGAGATACACGCCAAAATATATGTACTTTGTGAAGAACCGGCTGAACCCAAGGGGGTGAATTGGGTGAAGATTAAAAATTTGAAACTCTGAAAATCTTTTTGCATTTTTTAAATCAACAGTTAGATATTTGAATAAGCATATACTGGAAATATAAGAGATAAGGAAAGAGAATATGCAAACTGTGATTTATACTGGTTCGGCCCAATCCTTGACCTATGTCCAGTCCCCAAGCTTCACTTGAGATTTTCAATCGACTATCCTTTTGTTTAACCGGGCACAAGAGAAGCCTATACAAACGCACAAGTTCACCCAGGTACTTGTGAAACCGAATCTCTCACCGAGATACACCTTTCAATCAGTTACACACTTTGTACTCGAAGTTATCCTCTCACTAGGATACACTCCCCCTTACAAGTTGTAAACCGATAACCCAATCTCCAAGTCCCACGACTTGAGATTCTTACAATGATTTAATAATCAAAAATGTTCTCTCTAGAAGAGAAGATGAATAAACACTGAAGTACAACACAAATCATTTCACTCTCTAGTGTAAACTATATAAATATTGAGAAAGAGAGTGTATGAACTATCGACGGTGAAGTAGTAAAATCATTTCATTGGCTTCGTCGATTCATTCATCAATCGTCACTCCTTGATCGATTTATTCATCAATCATTTATAGGTTATTGTGTTTTGACCATTGCGAGCATTCGACCATTGGAGAAGCTTGAAGATTAATTATTGTGACTCTTGAATATAGCCGTTAGACTGATGAAGCTTTGTTGGTCACTTTCGCCGTCAATGATTTTGGTCTTCGCAAATATTCTTTATTCCTTTTGTTTTTCCTGTTAAGAGATAGCATTTAATGCGTGAGTGGAATATCAATAGATGCTTTACATTGATCAGAGAGATGGTTGCACAAGATATTACTCACTTTGGCAACTACATTTAATGATTGTCTGACACACAAATTGCTTTATGCCAATTTGTTGTTAATCCATGATGTAATAATCTGAAACTCATTAGCAAACTGATTAAAAGCAATTACGAATAGTAATGAGCAATGTTATGTATGTTAGTTCTCTATGTGTTTTGATGATAACTGAAAATTGTAAATGCAATGTGAAGTTTGTCTTTGGTAAGTTGAAAAACTTACTATCAAAGCAAACTTGAGTTTTGGTTCCAAAACTCGAGTTTTGACTTGACAGAGAGTAGCTCAATTTTTAATAAACAAAGCAAAACTCCAGTTTTCATAGAAAACTCTAGTTTTGGTCTTACAGAGAGCACTTCAAGTTTTTCACATTTAGACAAACTCTAGTTTTCGCTACACAAAGACTCTTCAATATTTTCCAAAGAAGACAAAACTCTAGTTTCCATTTAGAAACTCAAGTTTTGGTCATACGAGAGTCTCCAACATTTTGAACCTATGCAAACTGTAGTTTTGATATGGAAACTCCATTTTTCAGTTTGCCATGAGTTTTCGAAGTTTTCTAAAGTTTTGAGAAAACTCGAGTTTACACTTGGCAGAGAGTTTTCATGTTTGACTCATTTTTTTAAAAACTCTAGTTTTTACTTGGCTTAAATTTCTCAAAGTTTTTCATACTTAAATGAAAACTCGAGTTTTGGCCAAGCCAAGAGCTTTGCTCTTTTTCAATGTCTTGAAAACTCCAGTTTTTGAAGTTTTGGACTAAAATTGATTTGACATGTCAAGAGTCCAAAACTCGAGTTTGGAAATGGAAACTCGAGTTTTGAGTTCCATTCAAAAATATGTTCCAAAGCTCAATTCGCGACATTCCTCTTTGGATGAAGGAAACTCAAGTTAAGATTTGGAAACTCGAGTTTTGCTATTAGTGCACCATGAAAAACTCAGTTTTGGTGAACAAACTCGATTTTGTGTTGCAGAGTTTGAAATTCAAATCGATGAAGTTGTGAAACCTTCTTGTTTGACTCTAATACTTCCTATTATCATTTACTAATGCTCCTAGCTATGTTTAACCACTTTGTTAGAGAGTTTCGGATGATTTAAAGGACATTAAATAAAGGTTAAAAGCAAAAGCAAAAGGTGACGTCAGCACATTAAATGCAAAGTTGAAAAATCTTGCATCCTTTTGGACAATCATTCTACACACGTTACAAAGGTATTAATGTTTCCTTTCCACATCCGTTTCTATTTTCAGCTCGGCTGCTCTTTGAACGGATTAATATTCAAGAAGTCAACCATAAACTTCTGTGCAACTTGATTAAGCAAAGAGTAGAGAGAGAAGAAGACCTAAGCTCATCCTAATCCTTCCTAAATGTTTCCAACGGTTACATTAGGGATTTCAACGGTCATTTCATGCTCTCTTAGTATGAATGGAGTAGCATTCAAGTCTTCTCAATAACTAATCTGCTGAAAACGAATTGCATTCAAGATTACCAACTACTCTTTCAGTTTTCACTTGTAAAGTATCTTTTGTTACATTGATCTTCAGTGTTTATACTTATTCATTCTTAGAGAGAGTTCATTTATTGTAAATCATTTATTGTGAGTATCTCAAGTTTAGGGACTTGGAGATTAGGTTATTGATTGCAACTATTAAGGGGGAGTAAGTTCTACTGAGAGAATTACTCTTGAGTTACAGAGTGTGTAATCAATTGAGATAGTGAAATCCTAGAGTATCTGGAGAGTAGATGTAAGTTAAGAGATTGGACCGAACCAGTATAAATTCCTTGTGTCTTGCTCTTCTCTCTTATTCTATGTTTATCTCTGTTTTAATATTCGAAAAACTTGAGTAACTCAAAAAGAATTTTAAAATCCTCAATTCACCCCCTCTTGGTGATTTGCTTCACTTTCAATGTAGAAATAAAATCACAATAGATGATTCGGGATTTATGAAGACGATGATTTTGATGACCCTGCACATTTGTACAAATGTGCGAAGTAGAAAAGTGAATACAAAAAAAGCGAAAAAATAGAGCTTACAAAAAAGAAGAAAAAAAAAAAGACAAAAGAAAAAGCATCTCATACGGTTCGGAGAATTGATTCCTCATGTTGTTCAAATTCATGACAACATGATAACTTCAGGGAGTGAGCTCAAGATCAATGTAAACTCCTCGGAAGGGGAATCTAAAAAGTGATCAAAATAGGATGATCATGCTCGAGCATCCTTGCTTGTATGCTCGGGCAACCAATGTGTAAATACATTGTAGATGGAAATCTTCGTCCTATGCTCGGGCAACAAGGAGCTACTACTCGGGCATGCTTAGAATGTGGCATTTAGAGACATTAACCATCGATGATGCTCAAGCAAGAAAACCTTCATGCTCGGGCAAGATATCGCCAATGCTCAAACAACACAGAAAGTATGCTCGGGCAAGAGGCAAACAGAAGTGAAGACTTACAGTTATAATGATGCTGCTCGGGCATACTTTTACCTCTGCTCGAGCATGCCTTTTACTTTGCTTGGGCATGAATCTTTAATTTTGCAAACTCTTTGTTTAGCTTGATGATGTTTGGGCATGCCAAATGCTGCGAGGTCGATGAAGAAACCAACGTGTGTAACATCAAGCATGACTCTCCAATTTTCATTTCTTCGCTTTAAGCCCGACAATAATATCTTTATTCGAAAATAAATGATGCTTGGCCATCACAAATACTGACTTTTGACTAGGTCAGTGAGTCATCATGTAGGAATCCATGATGATCTCAGTCATAGGGCATGACTCTTATGAAAGATCACAAATACTTGAGAAAGCCTTCTGCCTTTGTCTGACTCGAGGCACATCGCATATGAACTTGAGGCAGAACTCTTCTAATTTGCTCTCTACTTCTTGACTCGAGGCAATAATTCATTTCAACATGAATTGTTCTCTACCTTTCAGAATGCAAGCATATCATCAACACAAGGGTCAATTTCCGGTGAGTGTAGTGTCATTGATATAACTCCAAATTTGGCAAACCAATTATCCCCATATAGCTCTGTGAGTCTTCTTTCCAATGCAAGATGAATCAGTTCCAAACTCATTGTGGTTCGTCCGTTATCATCAGATGACTGGAGGCTGTTCTTTATCAGCATTTTTTGCAACATTCTAAACCAACTGTCAACTTCAAAACATCCTATCTGCTTCCATTAATCTTCGTTTTTTGTGATCTTGATGTTTTTGGAAGGGTATGTGAGTCTAGTTTCAAATGGCACTAGTTTCAGCTTCTTTGGATTTGTCATTTGTGAGATACACTCAAAATACCAAAGCTTGGTCTGGTTTGTGACGTTGATTTTTGTTGCAACTTGAAAAAATCATAGCTCTCTCATCTGAACTCCTTTTGACATTAATTTTATATCAAAATGACATATTTGGAGTCTCGTTTCATACAAAATTAGTTTCACCTCAATTAGGCTTCTGGTTTGAGATATATCATCGAATTACCAAATGTCGCCTAAAACATAGCTGAATAGAGTAGCTGAAAAACTGTTGTTGCTTGAGCACCAGATTTGCTTATGCTCGAGCAAGGCATTTTTCATGCTCGAGCAAGGATAGTTTTCTTGCTCAAGCAAGACCCTGGAACTGCAGCAATGACCTTAGCAAACCACTATTCATCTGAAAGCTTGAACTTGCTCATTTTAACTCTGTATTGAGCCGTCACAACTTCTATTTGATCACAGAGACTTGAATCTTGATATTCTCATAATATTTAACAAGTTCTTCTTTCTTCAAACTCTATTCTTGATTATTCTTCATTGTATTAAACTTCACATCTACATTAAATATAAGAATTAATCAAAGTAGAAGATAAATGTAGTAAGCAAACTTTTTGCTCTGAATAATGACATCTATATAAGACATCATCAAAACTAATCATATCCAACACTTTGGGTCTCTGGGATTATTTTTCCTAAAAAATAGACATCTAATGGTTCAAATGGCGTTGGTTTCATGCAAATATGATTTTTTTGGAACTTATTAAAAATCCTGAAAGTTGGGCCAGAAACACTGAATTTCTGGAAAATTCTGGTTGGGCTCGCATTTAGCAAGAAAATGCAAGGGTGTTTTTGGAAATTCTAAAAATGGTGTATTTTGTTATTATTTAGGTCAAGGGTATTATTGGAAATTCATCGGGCATAATAAATATTAAAGGCGGTGTATAGCACACTAGGTAGTAACCACTTTACTCAGATATCTTTATGTGTTTTGTTGTATGTTTGTATTTTCCATATGTGTTTTTGTATATGTTCTGCCAAAAATGCATGCAGAGTTATGTCGTTCCTAGTGCTGAGGATGATCAGTTTGAGGCTGGCCTTAAGTAGTGGCTGTACGGGTTGAGGATCAGTCCAGGGCTGGCCTGGTAAGGGCGGCTTTACGGGTTGTGATCCAGTGAGTCTGAGGCTTGCCTTGGTAAGGCAGCTATACGGGTTCTATGATTGTGATGTGTGGTTATTGTGTAAGTTTCTGTTTGCATATGTGGTATGTTTGGTATATTATTTGTGTTTTCATATCTGACATGGTTACCTGCATACACTCTACACATATAGTATTTGAGTACTGATGGTTACTCTGGGGGGCCAACACTGGACTCCAAAAGTTTTTGTTGCTATAGAGGGGAATGCCTAAATTATAAAGGCCTTTTTACAAAGGTAGGATATTAGTGCTGGTGAAGGATAGGGGATGCCATATCATGTTATGTATTTTATATTTTAGGATGACAGTACCTATAATTTTGGTATTTTCTATCGGATGACTGTATCTTAACCCTTCGAGGACTTTACTTTCTGTTGACTTTACTTTTTACCAGTACGTTAGTTTGTCCAAACCGATCCTATGCTTTGTTGCGCGTACTCTGATTTATAATTAAATGGACTTATAATAAGGAAAAGGTAAATTATAAAAGGAATCCCTCTAACCCGCCACCCAAAAGGGCGAGGCCGGTGGAGGTGTAACATAAACCACCCCAAATTCATTAAATATGATAGGAACATATGCCTTACATTGCCTACTAATAGGATGAACTTGTTTCAGATATAAAGCAATACCCACAACATATGGCCGATAATATTGTTTATATATAATCTTCCTTCATGGCTCCACATGAAGCGTAAATACTCCATGTTGTCCATGCTAATCTCAGAGCTCAAGACACCTGAGAATGACATAGATGTCTACTTGGCTCTACTAATAAAAGACTTGAAGCGTTTTTGGGATGATGGGTCATAGTGTATGATGCTCACAAGGGAGAAAAATGTTCAACTTGAGAGCCATGTTCTTTGGCACTATCTATGACTTTCTTGCATATAGTAATCTATCAAGATACAACATTAAATGCCAAGTTGGATGTCCAACTTGCGAAGAGGTTATGCATTCAATTAGATTGAAGCATGGTATGAAAAATTCCTACATGGGAAATCAAAGATGGTTGATTCAGGAAAATCCTTATCGGTGTTTAAAAAAAATAAGTTCAATATGAAATCATAAGAGGGTAGGGCACCTCAACCTTCGACTAATGAACAAGTATATCAAAAGGTGAAAGGTATAAAATGTCTATTTGGAAAACCTTTTGCAAGGGATGTTGGGATAAGTGGGTAGAATAAAAGGTCCATTTTCTTTAACTTGCCTTAATAGAGGACCAAGGATATGAGACATTTTCTTGATGTTATACATATTGAGAAAAATATTTGCCAAAGTATTGTTGGAACATTACTCCATATGCCAGGAAAGACCAATGATGGCATAAATGCTAGGTTAGACATGTTGATATGGGAATAAGGGAAGAATTAGCACCAAAGGAGAGAGGAACTTGTACATTTCTTTATCCTACAGCTCACACACTATCAAAGAAAGAAAGAAAAAAACTAGTTTTTGTCAGTTACTTGCTTCGATCAAGGTGCCACAGCGTTACTCTTCAAACATCAAAAGACTCATGTTAGTGATGAACTTACAATTGATAGGATTAAAATCTCATGAATACCATGTATTTAATGGAGAACTTGATTATGGTGGCTATACGAGGTGTCTTGCCTTATGACGTGTGAGCTATAATCGCCAAGTTATGTTTCTTCTTTAAGTCACTATGCAGTAAAGTTATAGACCCTAAAAAATTGACAAGGTTAAAAAATTGAATTGTTCACACATTATTTGAGCTTGAGATATATTTCCCTCCAGCATTCTTTGACATCACGGTCTACCTAACAACTCATTTGGTTAGAAAGGTACAAATTTAGGGCCCGATCTATTTAAGGTGTGTTGTGATTTTTGGATCTAAATCCGCCATTGATAGCCTACATTAATTAATTGGTAAATTAGAGTAAATCCTAATTAATTGAGATTAATTAATCAATAAATCGGATGAGCAAATTATGGATTGTTGACTAAATTGTGAATCAGCTAAATAACTAAATGAGATCAATTATATTTATTTAAATATGGAATTTAATTTATAATATCTAAATAATCCAACATTAGTTATGAAATGAATAAAAATTATTTATTTTATATTCATTTGACCTAGTAAAATAGAGAGGTTCTCTCATTTGATAGTTGTCATGGGTATTTTGAGTTCCCAAAATACCCTTGGCCCACTACTATAAATAGAGGGCCTCTCCATCAATACTACTTACTCTTGTCATTGAGTTTTCTAACTCTCTCACTTCCTCTCTATTTCTTTCTTGTGGAGTTCTCTGTTGTGCCACACCATTTGGACTCTAGTTCTCTAGTAGCCCAAACTAGTTTAATTATTTGCATGGGTTACGCAAAGGATTGACTAGTGGAGCTTCAGAGTTTTGACCCAAAACTGAACACATATTTTTCGGGTACACTTTCTCCTTCTTAATTTTTCAACATTGGTATCATAGTCGTGTTATTGTGCTTAAGCATGTTTGCATCTCATCATTATTTCTTTCATTGTGCATGTGCTATTTTACTTAAGCATGATTATATGATGAGTTAAAGTGGTTAATTAGATATATTGTGATGGAAATTATGCCCTAGGGGAAAGTCATTGTTCTCCATTTAGTTATCATTTCATTCGCATGTTTATAGTGATAACTATATCCCTGGGTATATCTTATAGATTATCCTAAATGTTCCTGGTCGGTCATCTACACGGGAGTGAAGATGAAATAAAAACAGTATGACTTTGATGAATTATGGAGATACGAATCAAAGTCATAGGCACTTGTAAGAGTACAAGGTGCTGGACCGACCCACTATGAGAAAGCTGCATCGATTTAGTCATAAGCTTATCTCATGTATAACCGCATCACAATGCCCTTTGACATGAGATCATCATGGATTCCTACATGATGAGTCACAGATCTTTGACCTAGTCAAAAGTCACCTTTGATCGGGTGATGATAAAGGCTTGGATAGGGATCAGTGGTTTTCATGCAGAGGAATGTGAATGGTCAAGATGGAATTTGTCCCTCACATTTGTAGAGGGATAATACAGGGCCCCTCGATGAGTGAGTCTGAGAAATGTATGGTCATACTACGAAGAAAAGGAGTTTCCATTATTAGACTACTCAAGAATTGAGAAAGTAATGGTTAAGAACAGGAAGTTGACATTATCTGTGCCTCATCGTTGACCAAATTATCGTGTGATAAAAGGGACGTGACATGGTTGTACGATAGGTAGTATCACATCATCGATCCCCACATGAATTGGGTAGTCGAAATGTCTTGCTAGAGGCCGCTTGTGACTTATGGGCTGTTACAGTATTGGCCCGTTGCCAATCGCATGTGGGCCTTCAGGGTCACACACAATAATAGCCCGACACGAGCAATAGTGTCCAGATTCATTGAATCTTAGATGTGTCTAAGATTTAATGAATACTGTATTTAATCTAGGATGATATATATATATATATATTAAATTTCAAAATAATAATGATATTATTTATAGATAATAATATTATTGTATATAGTATTTAATTTATTTGATAAATTAAATAACTATAATAAATTAAGATATTGTATCTCGATTTAATTTTCAAATAAAGACATAGTATCTCGGATTTAATTAAATTGAGATACAAAGTATCTCGATTTAATTAAATGGAAATATATCATATCTCGATTTAATTTTTATCTTTTGGCTCATAATTCAGATTAAATAAATATATTTGATTAGATCTGTTGGACGGATTTAATGAATATATTATTTTAATTTAGATTCAAATTTCAAGATTAATTAGATTAATTTTGAATATTTTAATACGACTCATTAGTGTTTTATAATCTCTTTAAATAGATATTGATCTAATCATATTAAGAGGACGGATGAATTAGAAAGCCACAAGAAACCCTAAAGAGAAAATAGAGAGATGCACAGTTCAAAGGTGATAGCACGCTGCCGTCCGTGTTCGAAGGCTGTTCGTGTGGATACCGGTAGAGGAGGAGATTTGTAGAGTCTACTCCTGGTTGATCGAGTAGGTAGCCCACGTGATCAAATCGAAGGAGACGCTAACTAATTCGCATAGGTATGGTTTCTAACGAACCTTGATCTAAATGCCGTTGATGGATCCTCAGATGGGATTTGTAAAAAATTTTAATTCCACTGCATGTACGGATCCCAACATATTGATCTATATGTGGATTTCTTGGATTTATCCATTCTTGATCTCATTTGAATATGAGAATTTAAATAGGTTTCTAAAAGAAATGTAGATGGCTAAACATAAACTCAAATATTTGTTTGAGAGATGAATTAAGGACTTGGGCATGTGTATATCACAAGGTCTTGAACCTCAAGGAATAAAAGAAATACATTCCTAATATGTATATTATGTATGAATACATACATATGTGTGTGAGGTATACAATTACTAGTATGTTGTATAGGTTAAGGTTGGCCTACTCACACTGGCGACTATTTTCCCATGTTCACACGAGATATAGAAGGTAAGACAACAAGCTAACACCATGAGATGGTTGAGAAGAATTGTTGCATGAATGTCACCTTAAATGAGTTTGAGATAAGATCTATATTTGAAGTAGATTGAATCATGGATATGTGTGATCCATGAAACCTATAGCCAGGCAGAGAATTCTTCCCCAAAGACATCATGAGTAGTTTTGAGTTGAAGAGTTATGGTTCAGATATTGTGCATACCCAGAACTTAAGTTTGTATAGTGTTAAGAGACCAAAATCAACATGAATTCATATTGCATGTGTTGATAGAAGGAATCCGTAACAAGGGATATAAGATGGAAGATCCTTGCTCCATTATGGTGTGAGTCCTGAGAAGGAATTGAACCATCCATGATGCCTTTGAGATTTTAATGGTATCATAAAAGACTGACTTGGCGACAACTACTTTTGCGGTCATGAGTAATTCAATCTAATAGCTCAAACACTAGGAAAGTGACCATGTCAGCCTTAATTGATGACTCGTCAAAAAGAATACTTACCCTAAAATACACAGTTATGTTAGTACCTATTACTGGTCCCTTACCAAGTCATTTGTGAATAACTTGTAGGTGTGGATACTAAACACATGACGAGGCTATCTGACTTAATCAAGAATTAACTCGAGAAGGATTAGGCGTGCTGTTGGTCGATTTCCTTGATGGCAAGTGAACCAATCGAAAAAGTAATAAAGTGAAAGTAGAGTATCGTCCCACAGAGACTGAGATACCGAGGAGTGACGCGCAAATGCTATGACAGTTGTGAAAACAGAAAATAAATATAGTTGGTTGAGGGGTTTGTGTGATTATGCTACTAGCAAACGTAAACAAAATAACTGTAACGAGAGAAGATATCAGTGAGAAATTAGGCTGGACGCAGAATCGTCCTTAAGTGCATCAATCCCCCAGTTGCTCTACCCAATACTATAGCATCTATCTCGTACGGCTTCCGCAATTGCTACAAACATAGCTACAATTCACAAAGCTATTTGGTTAACCCACCTCTATAGTCTACCGAAGCTTCCGCGTTAGATACTTATGATGCTAACTATATTCCTTCCATATTCCTATGGCAACTTTCTAGTCAGAAGATCCGTGCTACGCTCAGGGTGTTATGGTTATGAGAGGTAGACCCATTCCTGAAGCTTAGAATAATAGGTCTAGTCATGCACGGGCTGCCTAGCAAACACTGTTTTTCAGAGGTCTAACCCCAACTCCTTGCCAGTAAGCTGAGGCCACAAATCTAGCCCTTAACTTCCGTTAACCGACTAGTGATTAAAACACCGATACGCAAACCAAATTTATTGAATTAAGAAACTGCAACTGGGTTCATTTAACACTTAAAGACTCATCCTCGTCCAGCCATATAAAGTTCGGTTCATGATCGACGAGGACACACGAAACGTACACTAACGAATGACCCATGATCGAAAACACAAAGATAAAAAGAAAGGAAAACAAAAAGTTTTGCGGAATATCCAACGGCGTGGTCGAGGTCCTGTCACGTCACCACTCCACGTCTTCTTCGTTCCGTCGTACTACAGGGAATGATGCTGGGTTATCTGGAAATGTCGTGCTCTTGTGAAATCTCTCACTCTTCTCTTGAGTCTTCCGAAAGTTAGAATCTGGTTCTAGGGCTCTCCGACTCTGTTAGGGTTGGCTCTGCTGCTTCCTTTTATAATCAGTCTTTTTCTTATGGCGTAAGTTACAACGAGCTGGGCCTTTCCTAATCCGTTGGGATCTATCATATCTTTTGGTCCGAGTAGATTGCTTCAGTTGATTCTGCGGGATTCTTCAAATTTTTTAGTTCCGATCCTCCGCATCTTCTATTCCGTTACGTCAGCAGCCTATCTGTCAATATAGGCCTTTATTTTATTTCCTGAAATCATCTGGGTAAAAAGGTTAGAAAACATGTCGTATAGCATTGCGTCCTCTACTTTGCTATAGCATTCAGGATGCCTTGTATTGCACTTCGAATCGCTGTCAGGATGCTATAGCATCGTATCTGCTATGCTACACGATTTTCCTTAAAAACAAAGTAGATTGTTCCATTCTCAGCACATGCAAATGATTTCTACTCTTTAGTCCCTATGTTATGAATGTATGCCATTTTGCTTAGATTATCTGTAGTTAAGCTTTGATTTATCATTCAATTCAGCCAATAAGTATAGGAAAAACATGATGTGATTTGTGCTCATCGCATGCCATGGGAAATTTGTGTGGGTTAATTTAGGGTATCTAAGGCAACATATATACTACTTGTAGGTACATACAGGGTGTCATTACTTGCTGATCCCACATAAAGGACTTCTAGTACACAAGCATCCGATTTGAGGATGTCTTGCCCATAAAAACATGGCAGACACCAAGTATGAAGCAAGAAAGATGTGATAGTCACGCGACGGCTAGCCCATCAAGTGTGAGTGGAAGATGTTTGAATTTTTGGATTCGAATCTACCCTTAATAGGCCAAATTAATTAGTTGGGAAAATAGAGTAAATCCTAATGAATTGATTATTTAATTAATAAATCGGATGAGAAAATTGTGGATTGTTCACTAAATATGAGTTAGCCAAATAACTAAATGGATCAGTTATATATATATATATATATATATATTTAAACATATAAATTAAATATGGAGTTTAATTTATAATATTTAAATAATCCAACTTCAGTTATGAAATGAATGAAAATTATTTATTTTATATTCACTTGACTGAGTAAGCGAGAGAAGTTGAGATATTCTTTCATTTAATGGCTGTCATGGGTATTTTGAGTTCACAAAATACCCATGTCCCCCTAATATAAATAGAGGGCCTCTCTATCAATTCTACTCAATCTACTCATTGAGTTTTCTAACTCTCTTACTTCCTCTCTATTTCTTTCTTGTGTGGTGCTCTGTTGTGCCATACCGTTTGCACTATAGTTCTCTAGTAGCCCAAACTAGTTTAATATTTTGCATAGGTTACTCGAAGGATCGACTGGTGGTGCTTCGAAGGCTTGACCCAAATCCAAACTGGATCAACGAGTACACTTTCTCCCCCTTAATTTTCCAACAAGGTGAATGTACCCTGTTGAACATTTCTTGCAGATAATAAAAGGGTTTGTGAACAATCAAGTGACATCTTATGCAAGCTATATCATCCATGGGTTTACCTTTTACACCGAAGAGCAAGATGATTAAAGTAAAATGCAAAATAATGGTGTAACTCTTGTAGCTAACACCATGCATGCACTACAAAAAAATAGGTAGGTTGTAGCAATTTTTTTTGTAGCAGTGAGACATAACCTCTACAAAAAGAATAATTTGTAGTAATTTACAGCCAAACTACAAACTTGTAACAGGAACATTTGCGTGCTGGTTTGGGATGGAAGTTGTAGCGGTTATCACGAAATAATCGTACAAAATATGGTACCAAGTTTGACCTACATTAGTATCAATTTATTTGTAGCCATTTAATTCAACACATGCTACAAAATGGCACAATCAAGGCGCATTATGGCACAAATGGTTTGGCAATCTGTTTGTAGCGGTTATTCCTCCAAAACAACTACAAAATGCAAAGAGTCAATCACATTTGTAGTGGTTAGGTAGAACTGCTACAATTTGTTCATACTTTGTAGCATTTTTCTTACGAAATTGCTACATAATGCAAACAGTCAATCACATTTTTAGCAAGAATTCAGACCTCTCACACTCAGCCCACTTGACCATACCCTAAGATTTACGGTATACAATGTCAATGGTTTCAAGTTTTGCATGGTTTCACAAGATCAAGGATTGCTAACCCAAAACTCAGGTATTTATGGCTATTTTGGGACAAGGAGTTATGCAAGCAGTAGTGATCGAAACATTCAGCTTGGTGACGTCCTGCATTATGAAAAGTTTCTTGATGTCGTCAAAATAAATTACCTAGGCTATTTTACCATGGCGTTGTTCAAGTATTTATGGGCAAATACAACAACTACCCTGGGACTCACAACTGACGACTTAGGCATCACATCAATAAATTTTGTTAGTTCTCTATGTGTTTTGATGATAATTGACAATTGTAAAAAAAATGTGAAGTTTTTCTTTGGTAAGTTGAAAAACTTACTGACAAAGAAAAACTCAAGTTTTGGTTTCAAAACTCGTGTTTTGACCTTACAGAGAAAAGCTCAATTTTCCTGAACTAAGCAAAACCAGTGGTTTTCAGAGAAAACTCCAGTTTTCACCATACGAGACTTCTCAATATTTTCTGGAAAAGACAAAACTCTAGTTTTCACTTGGAAACTCGAGTTTTGGTCATACGAAAGTCTCCAACATTTTAAGCTTGTGAAAACTCCGGTTTTGATATGAAATCATCAGTTTTCAGTTTGCCATGAGTTTTCTAAGTTTTCCTAAATTTTGTGAAAACTCGAGTTTTGGTTTGGAAACTCGAGTTTTGACTTGGCAAAAAGCATTCATGTTTTACTCAGATTTTGAAACTACCAGTTTTCATTGAAAACTCCAGTTTTGACTTGACTTAGATTTCCAAAGTTTTCATACTTAAATGAAAACTCGAGTTTTGATTTGGAAAATCGAGTTTTGGCCAAGCCGAGAGCTTTGCTCTCTTTCAATGTTTTGAAACCGCCAGTTTTCATTGAAAACTCCAAACTTGGCATAGATTTTCAAAGTTTTCATACTCAAATGAAAACTCGAGTTTTGATTTGGAAACTCGAGTTTTGGTCAAGTCGAGAGCTTTGCTCTTTTTCAATGTTTTGAAAACCGCCAGTTTTGGATGAAAACTCAAGTTTTGATGTTTTGGACATTAGTGCACAGTGACAAACTCTAGTTTTGATAAACAAACTCAAGTTTTCGTCGCAGAGTTTGAAATTTGAATCTGACAAATTTGTGAAACCTTCTTGTTTGATCTTAATACTCTCCATTATCATTCATTAATATTCCTAGTTATGTTTAACCACTTTGTTAGTGAGTTTCAGATGTTTTAGAGAATATTAAATGAAGGTTAAAAGCAAAAGCAAAAAGTAACGTCATCATATTAAATTCAAAGCCCAGAAATGTTGCATGCTTTTGTACAATCATTCTGAACACATTACCAAAGGATTAATGTCTGCTTTCCACATCCAGTAGCTTCTCTTCCAACGGATTAATTTTCAAGAAGTCAACCATAAACTTCTGTGCAACTAGATTAAGCAAAGAGTAGTGAGAGAAGAAGACCTAAGCACTCCCTAATCCTTGCTGAATGTCTCCAACAGTTACATTAGGGATTTCAACGATCATTTAATGCTCTCTTGATATAAATAGAGCTGCATTCAAGTCTTCTCAACAACCAATCTACTAGAAAATGAAAATCATCAAAGCTATCACCTATTCTTTAAGTTTTCTTGAGCAAAGTATTTGTTGATACCTTTTGTACTTCAGTGTTCATATTTATTCACTCTTAGAGAGAGTTCATTTTTGTAAATTATTAATTGTAAGAATCTCAAGTTAGGGGACTTGGAGATTGGGTTATTGATTGCAACTTGTAAGGGGGAGTAAGTTTTAGTGAGAGAATTACTCTTAAGTTACAGAGTGTGTAATCAATTGATATAGTGAAATCCCGAGTGTATGGGGACTGGATGTAGGTCAAGAGGTTGGACCGAACCAGTATAAATTTTTTGTGTTTTGCTCTTCTTCCCTATACTCTGTTTAGCTTTGTTTTTAGTATTCAAAACCAGAGCAATTCGAAAAGTTTTTAAAATCCCCAATTCACCCCCTCTTGGTGATTTAGCTCGAATTTCAAATTTCTTCCAGCCTATTCACACTGGCCAATCTCAAGATGATAAGTCATATATTCTTGCCTTAGAGGCACATCAGGTTTATTACGTCAAGGATGAAAGGAATAAGGATTGTAATATGGTGGTTCACTCAGAGCCTTGGGACCTTTACGACATGGGCGATGGTGATAACATCACTTATAGGAGTGAGTCGTTCCAGCCTGCCAGTTTTGATTGAGTCTCCTATAATCGATGCAAACTCTCCAACTATTCTGAACTCGAGTAGGAATGAGGTCATTCTTCTGATTGGCTACCACAGTGACTCTAGACTCCTTGGGAACCACCTGGATGGGGCTAACCCACTGGCTATCAGAAATGGGATAGATGATACTAGCTTACAAAAGCTTAGTTACCTCCTTCTTCACCACATCAAGGATAAAGAGTTAAAGCATCTCTGAGGTTTCCTCACTAGCTTAGCCTCCTCTTCCAACAAAATTGGATTCATACACATAGAAGGGTTGATGCCAATGATGTTTGCTAATGTCCACCTAATGGCTTTCATGTTCGCCTTCAATAAGCTTAGCATCTTCTCTTCTTGAACAGGCCAAAGATTATTTGCCACAATGACTGGCAACTGCTCATTCACTTCCAGAAATTCATACTTCAGATGATATGGAAGGGATTTCAACTCTAGCTTGGGTGGTTGCTCAGTATAGAGAAGAAGCTTACACGGTTGTTGCAGTAACTTTGATGTCATTATCGCTGGAAATGCCTGAAACCACATTCAAAGAAGTAGAATAGGAACTGTGGCTATATAGCTTAATGGTAACATTAAAATCCATCTCATCATCAGAATGAATAGAATGAACATCAAAATTGGAATGAAGCATATATTTAGGATGTACATCATGGTTAGGATAAAACTCAAATTCAGAATCAACATCAGAATCCACAAGTAATGCAGAATCACTAAGCATGTCAAAAGTACCAAATAATGCAACATTAACAAAATCGGTGCAAATAGAGCACCATTCATTATCAACATATGCGCAAATGGTAGATTCAGTCACAGATGTAAGATCAGGGTAACCATCATACCAATTAGCAAGAACATTATCTACTGCATCATCAATCACATCAATGCGAAAAACAGAATGCTCTTCCCTAAGATGTTTTATGGCATCAAAGATATTGAAATTCATAGAAATATCACCAAACTCCATGGAAAAAGTAGTAGAATGCAAATCTATCTTAGTCCTAGTTATTTTCATGAAAGGCCTCCCTAGAATGATTGGTGACCTACTACTTGGAAACTCATCCTCCATATCTAAGATGTAAAAATCAATAGGGAATATCATCTCATTAACTTTGACTAATACATTTTCAACTAAACTAGAAGGATGAGCATTACTCCTATTAGCTAGTTGAATAACAACACTAGTAGGACGTAAAGGACCAACACCAATAGATTTATAGACAGATGCAAGCATGACTTTAATTGAAGCACCTAGATCTAACATGCAATTATCAAATCTATAATTACCAATAATACAAGGGATACAAAACATTCCTGGATCCTTGCATTTTTTAGGCATGGGTTGCAGGAGTGCTGACAGGTTCTGGTTCAAGCTTACTCATTCAGTCCCCTTTAATCTCTCTTGTTGGTACACAACTCTATGAAAAACTTGGCATATTTTGGAATTTGCTTGATAGCATCAAAGAAAGGAATATTGATCTCAACCTTCCGGAAGGTCTCTAGAATGTCTTCTCTTGTGATTGCTTATGTTGTGCCATTTTGGTCAATTTCTTGGATCGAATGGCTCTTTGAGGAAAAGGAAGAGGAATAAGAATGTCAAGTTCCTCTTTGCTTTGCTTTACTGCCTTTTTGTTTTTGAGTCAATCTTCTCAATATCTAACTCTTTTCCTGATATGGATTGATTCAATTTGTAGCTTGTTTAGGCTACTCTAATTGTTTGCCAGACTATAGGGGGATAACACTTACATTCCCCTTGGGATTAGGAATTGTTTGTGAAGGAAAAGTGCTAGATCCCTGAGGTTAAAGTTGGTTCAAAGATGTTGCTAATTGGCCAATCTGATTTTGCAAACTCTGAATGGAAGTTTCAGTTTATTGTTGGAACTGCATATTCTTTTGGCAAATTGCTTTATCATATCCTTCAATGAGGAACCACTACTACTAGCCTGCTATTGTGCTGCCTGTGGAGGTGCACATATGGCTAGATGAGGAAGTAGTGCTAGCAAAGGAGGTGCAAATTGCTACATTGTCTCTGCTTGTAATTTCTAGAATTTTGCTGATACTTGTTACTTTGGTTCTGATTATGGTTCCAACAAAAATTAGGGTGATTCCTCTAGCTTGGATTATAAGTATTAGAAAATGCATTGTTTTAATAAGCAAGATCATGCAAGGTAGGGCAAGAGCCAATAGAATGGTAAAGGTCGGAACAGAACCCACATGAGTATCCAGTCTAAGGAGGAGAAGATTGTACTATTTATGTCACTGCCAACTACCTCACCAGAGAGGTCAGATCATCAAGTTTATTTTCTAATATCTGAGAATCGTACTAGATTGGAGGTGCTTGAATCTGGTAAAGCAATTTGCGAGTGATACTAAAGGTATAATGTGTGTGTGTGTGTGTGTACGCGAGAGCGCGTGTACAAGCATGTTTGTGCATATATATGCATTAAATAGAAGTTTCGCTTTTGCTTTACTTGTTGGATTTGAGTGTGTAATAGGGGAAAAAAAGCTCACACATCCAATATAAATATGCATTTTGGGATGGATCAAGATATTCTTGGCTTTATGGCTAGGCTCGATGGAACTCCCTACAATAAAGGGCTCAAGTGGTATGCAACCTCGAGTAAGACTTGATAGCAAATGAGAAATTAGATCTATAGAATGACATATACTTCTAAATGAGAAAAAGCAGATGGCATACTATAGATCTAACCCTTCTATATCTATCAAATCTTACTCAAGGCTATATACTTCTTAAGGCCTTTCCAGTAAGGAGTTCTATTGAGCCTAATCACAAAGCTGAGAATATCTTGGTTTATCTCAAATTGCATGCATATACACGATGTGTGAGCTATTCTAATATACAAATTTGTGTACAATTTCATTATGTATGCTTGTAGGGGCGAAAGGAGAATCCGTATTAAAAAAAATTATCTCGAAAGTTAATTGTTGTTGAATAAGAACAATTATATATTTATACACTCTATATGGCAGTTGTTTCATTAAACATATTATTATTTATATCAAATAAATAATGGTTGTTATATAGAGACTGTTATATATGCTAAACTTTTATATAACGGTTATTATTGAAAGCACCATTATATGTTACAAATTTTTATAACGACTGTTTACATGAGACCGTTATTTATTATGACAACATTATGCATAATAGAGACTCACTACATCTCAATACAAAATGAGTGTTATAAGAGAATTGTTATAATATATACAGAACCATAATGTATTTGCAACGAGCTTTTATAGTGCCCGCATATATGGCAGTTCAAAACTGTTATGTATGGTAGTTAATAACCGTTATACATCGCAATTTATGTAGTAGTGTATGGACACTATAAGGTACTGTTTGCTGTAATTCCTTAACATCCTTATAGGAATAACCTTTTCTGTAGTAATTTTCATATATGTTGGATATGATTAGTTTTGATGATGTCTTATATAGATGACATTATTAAAAGCAAAATTCTTGTATAATATACTTATCTCCTACATTGACTAACTATTATATTTAATGTATATTAGTCCAAGTTAAATTACTAATCAAGAAGGAGATAAGAGATTTCAGAAAGAAGAAATTAGAGAGAATGTCAAGCAAGCAAGAAGAAGAGGAGATATTGAAGAAGGTAGAACTTGCAGAAAATGATGAGTGCAAGTTGAATGATGAAGAATGATTAAGATGGGAGATTGAAGAAGGAAGAACTTGTTGAATGGAATGAGAATATCATTATATAAGTTATTAGATTGATACTAGAAGTCTCCATGATCAAATGGAAGTTAGAATGACTCAATTCAGAGTCAAACAAGCAAATATAAAGTTCTAAATGAGCAAACTTGAGTCACAAGGTTTTGACTTGAGCTTACTATCTTGCTGCAGTGATTTTCTTCTCAGATATGAGCAAACTCGAGTTAAGGACTCCAAACTCGGGTTTGAGAGTTGCTCTACCCTTGGTTGCTCTCTTTCTCATCGTAAACTCAAGATTGGGATTTACAAACTCAAGTTTGCTTCTTTTGACTTGGCCAAGCTTGAGTTTGGACTTGTCTTCGCTTAAGTTAAAGAAAGTCTTCTCAATCTACATTTATCTCTTCCTGTTGTAAACTCAAGTTCTTCATGCTTACACTCGAGTTAACAATTCATTACAAACCCATTGTATGTTGAGCGTTTTTGCAACTTCTTGAACTGTTTGTCAGAATTAAGAACTTTCAAGTTCACTTGGGTGGACTTGAAATTGGTATGAAGAAATCACTTATGCTTTTTATGATGATGAAAGAGTTTTAAAGCATAAGGATCATTTTAAAAATGAGCATGCTCAGGCTAAATTTCATAAAATAAGATGGAATGAAATCAAGTTAGCTTAGCATGATTATAATATATATACATATATATATATATATAATTTCAAAATACAATACCTCACTCAAGTAATATCGTAATCACTTGAGTCATAATCCCCTGTGATCCATAGATGCATTACTGGCTAGCCATTATCAAGATGTGATCAATAGTGAGGAACTCCCAGATTTGATGCATAGGAATGAGTTTTGTTTTGAGAACTACTCCATTTACTCGAGTGGTTACTTATCACTTTAATAGTCACTCGAGTTACTTTGCAAGTATCCATTCCCTATTTATCTCAGTTTGTCAGCACAGTACAGGGGATCTTGCAGAACAAAAATATACACTCTTTAGTACCCAACTTTTTCTTAGGTCCATACAAGGTTATACATAACAATTCTTATGCTCTTATACAATTTAACCATATGATTTTTGAGCAAAGAGTATAACAATCGAAGACCAAACTAGTTTTATCCAATTAAATAAATTCAATCTATAGAGTCATAAGGGTAACAATTAAATGATTCCAAGAGTGTTATTTCTCAATGGCAATTTATAAATACACTCTATGCAGAAACGATATCATTGATCAAATGCATGTAAGTTTGAAAGAAACACTTTGAAAACATATCACACTCAAGTCATTAAGAGACAACTAGAGTTGACAAAATGCATTTTGAAAATAACGTTCAAAAGCTGAACTCGAGTTTGTGATCTTTTTGAATTGAAAATAAATTTAAGTCCACAAACGAAAACTGGAGTTTATTCAAGCAAACTAGAGTTTATTTAAAACAAACCGGAGTTTAGAAGAAATAAACTCGAGTCACTTTAGGTTCAAAATTCCTTGAAAACTCTTGGTTTGGCTAAAACTCGAGTTTACTAAGTCTGGCTCGAGTTTATTTTAAATAGAAAAACTTTGAGAACTATCAACTAAGGATAAACTCAAGTTTAACAACCACAGACATGAGTTTGTTTACAAATAAGATTCTTTGAAAACTCGCCAATCTCAAACTTAAGTTTCCATGTCCAAACTCAAGTTTAAACTAAGCTCAAATAAGTTGTCCTACTTTTCGTCAAGTGCAAACTCAAGTTTGACAATCTAAATTAGAGTTTGTCTTTGACAGTAAGCAATTTTGGTTAAATTTGAAATGCAAATTGGTGTTTGGCTTTGACAGTAAGTTTCTTTTTTCTTGACGATAGGCTTGAAACTCATATATGATCAACCTGTTAGACATGAGGTCCAACCAGTTAGAGAATGAAACAAAAGAGTTCAAGCAACGCATTGAATTTCAAATATCAATATGTGAAAGATAGGGAAAACTCAACTGGCCAAATTTAAGGCATATCTGACATTTTGCATACAAAGATATTAAATTCCAGTTTTGAAATATCATTTGAATGTAATCAAAGTATGGATATTTTTCAAAACATTTGTATGTATGTTCATAAAATAGAGTGAACCAAAATCCAAAACAAATTTTAGAATTGTGCATTTCAAAAACATAAACTCAAAAAGTTTTACACAATTTCGCTTATAGTCCATTTAGCAATCTTAAAACATTTTAAAAAATGATTGATTGCTAATGGAATGCAATGATGGACAAGTATTCATTACCCAAAAATGAATTTCATATAATCACAGTATGGGGTAAGAATTAGATATCACTATAGTTCCTCTTGTCCATGTAGAAGCTGGCTTGATTAAGATGGATTGATGTAGATGATTCCTTTTCCGACATTCACCATCAGCATCAAGCATAACTTGTTTAGATTTCTTATGACTTGAACCATTTCTCTATGTTGCATTCTTGAGAAGCTTTTTCTCATCTTACAAAACCATATAAGTCTTTTTTCTTTCTTGGTATTAAACCTTACTTGGATCCAATCATTGTTAGCTTGTAGGAAAAAAATTCACATGCTCTTATGAATATACTTACGAAGAGGAAATTGAGCATAATGAATTAATTATGACTTTATGCATAAAAGAGATGTTTTTTTTTTTTTCAAATTATCATGTGTGCATAAAGAAATAGATTATTGAACATTGCAATCCCTTTGAAAAAAAATCTGGATGTGAAAATCCAATTTTAACAATAGTTTGAAATGTCCATTCCTAAGTTACAAAACATAAAACATCAATGGATAATTCAGATAATAGCGCAAGAGGTTTTACCATTTTATACCTTTGCTTTAGGTACTTAAAGGATTGACTTTGCTTACCTATAGGTTCTTCATATGTTTTCCCATGAGTATTTGCAAAGCTCTCTCCTAGGATATAGACTTCAATAGTCTTATGTTAGATATTTGAGAGATTCTCTTGTTCATGTTCTCCTCAGAATAATTGAACGATACTCTATTGTAGTTTGTTCTTAAGGTGGAACATACTCATTTTGCATGTATCCACTTGCTTCTTCTTATGTCCATTCTTTGTTCGAATCATCCGTAAACATAAAAAAGCACTTTGATGGTTAGACCTTGTAGTTCTAGCATTACGTGCCTTGAGAGTTCTCATGTTTGATTTGATTCTCCTTTTTGGATCATCATAAACTCTTGGATTCTTCTTCATCTTCTACGTCATCTTCTCTCTCTAACCTCCAACTAACCTTGGAATGTCCATTGAAATTCACTCAATAAACTTGTTAAACATATCACGGGAACATAAGTGAGTGATTCATGAAAGCAATTAGATCAAACAAGAGTGATATGCAAATTCGTGAAATTCAAAAATTGGTTTCGGCGTTGTTTACTCGAATCATCGAGTAAGTCACCGTGTGAAAAAAGTCTTTCTTGCAGTATCCAAAAAGGATACTCGAGTATGTGACTTCCGAAGCAAACCATCGAGACTTGAGCTTTTAAACATAGTAAGCACGAGCATGAGTTAAGTTGAAAAAAAAAGCACTAGATGGACATTTTGGTATTTCCCGGTATTGATTTACTTTAAAAGGTTGATTTACTACTGGGTCCTTGTATGTTAGTATTGGACCTAACTTGTCCTTTCGGAACCCAAACGAATTTATTCCTCACATTAGAATTCCTTCAAATATAGCAAGTGTGAGAAATATCACCAAATTTACCACAATAATTGCAAATAATAGAATAATGCTTATTATGAACATTTTTGTAAGAATTGTCTTTGGTCGGCAGCAGATGCAATGTCAAATGACTCATATGAATATATTCTTTCTTTCCACAAGATTTTCCAGCATGATTGAAAGCATTTTTGTTTTTCAAAATAGAATCAGTAATTGGTTGAAAAAAAATTTTATCCAAATGTTCAAAATCATTTTTCTTAACTACACATGAAGAATTGGAATTGTTTACCACATGTGTATCTTGAGCTCCAGATAATGATTGATCAAAATCGTCCATGAGCTCTTCCTGGGAATCCTCTTCCTCTTTTTTTTTTTTTTTGACTGGATCATGGAAGTATCAATGATTTCTCCTTCTTCAATCTCCAGTTGTTCATTAGTCGTAGATGTGCAGTTTATAATTCCTAATGAACTATCAACACTATCAGCTTCAACACAATTGTTAGAAGCATATATAAAATCAAGAGTATCCCAGATTTCTTTAGCATTAGAGCAAAACTTGATTTTCTCAAAATCATTTTTGGTTAAAGCACAATGAAGAATTGTCATTACTCTAATGTCAAAGAAAACATTTTCTTTTCCTTTCCTGTCCAATCCTTTCTTGGTTTGAAATCAAAGACATTTATAAAAACAATCCACATATCAAAATCAAATGTTTTAGTAAAACTAGTCATTCTAGCTTTACAAAACCAAAAATCAATATCTTTGAAAAGCGGTGGAACGCTATAATCGAAACCTTCTGAAAATGAACAACACCCAAAATCATCCGTTGATAACTCTTAAGACTGTTAAGTCTTTTAAACAAGAGACTAGCTCTGATACCAAATGTAAGACCTAGTTGAACCCAAGAGGGGGGTGAATTGGGTGAATGATTAAAAACTTATAACTTTAAAAATCTTTTGAAAATCTTTTCACAACTTACTGACAGCAGTTTGATGATAGTAATGATTTATAAAGAGATAGACAATCAATCAAACATATATGCTGGGAATATAAGAGTTCAAGGATGAGAATATGCAAACAGAGATTTATAATTGTTCGGCCAAATCCTTGACCTACATCTAGTCCCCAAGCTCCACTTAAGATTTTCAATCCACTATCCTCTTGTTTAATCTGGGCACAATACAATTGATTAAACACTTAAGTACAATACAAATCATTTAATTCTCTATGATAAGCTATGTAGGCATTGAGAACAAAGTGTGTATGAGATAAACTTTGGATTAAGAATGATAGCATTTTGACAATGCAAGCTCTTGTCATCATTTTTCTTTGTCTTGGATGTGTTTCTATCTATAGATGAAGATCATTTGATCGTTGTGAATAGTAGCCATTGGAGATTAGTTGGAACTAGCCATTATAGCTTCTATAGTGCATTCAATGTTTTTGACACAAATCTCACATTTTGAAGATTTGCATCTAATTCTTCATTTAATATAGATTAGACGAAGTTGAATTATTAATCAAGAAGGAGATAAGAGATTTGAGAAAGAAGAAATTGGAGAGAATGCAATCAAGTAAGAAGAAGAGGAGATATTGAAGAAGGTAGAACTTGCAGAAAATGATGAATCCAAGTTGAATGACGAAGAATGATCAAGATGGGAGATTGAAGAAGGAAGAACTTGCTGAATGGAATGAGAATATCATTATACAAGTTCTTAGATTGATATTAAAAGTCTCCACGATCAATTGGAAGTTGAAATAGCTCAATTCCAAGTTAAAACAAGCAAATATAAGGTTATGGATGAGCAAACTTGAGTCACGAGATTTCAACTTGAGTTTACTACCTTGCTGCAATGATTTGCTTCTCGGATACAAGCAAACTCGAGTTAAGGACTCCAAACTCGAGTCAGCCATCATTAACTCAAGTCAATAAGTATTTTTCAGTACCTCTGGCATCTCTGGACTAGTTAAACTCGAGTTAGCCATAATAAACTCGAGTTTGTCATGCTTTTCAGCACCTTTGTTCTACTTTGTTTCATTTTTCACCTGAGCAAGGTCTGGTAATTCAATGCTATCTCCTAAACCATAAATCGGATTGAGGTCAAACCAATTTTGTATGAAACTAGACTCCCAATGCATCATTTGGGTATAAAATTCAAGCCTAAATAAGTTCCGATCAAGGAGCTATGAATGGTTGAAGTTGACATTGAAATTCACAACACATAACAAACCAAGCTTCAATGTTTTGAGTGTAGCTCACAAACTACAAATCCAATTGAGCTAAAATTAGTGGCATATGAAGGTAGACTCAAAATGATTTCCATCAAGATTTAAACCAAGAAAAATAGAGTTGATACCAGGGAGATATGACATTCAAATTTGATAGTCAATTCAAGAAGTTGCAACAATGCTCAACATATAATGAGTTTGGAATGAATTGTTAACTCGAGTGTAAGCATGAAGAACTCAAGTTTACAATAGGCAGAGAGCAATGTAGATTGATAAGACTTTATTAAACTCGAGCCAAGACAAGTCCAAACTTGAGCCTGACCAAGTCCAAACTCGAGCCTAGCCAAGCAAAAAGAAGCAAACTTGAGTTTGTAAATCCCAAACTCGAGTTTACGATGAGACAGAGCAACAGCGAGGCGAGTAACTCTCAAACTCAAGTCATCAAGTAGAAAATTGAGTCAAGATAAGACAGAGAGCAATATGGAGTAAAGCAACAACTTCTAAACTCAAGTCTTCAAATACAAACTCGAGTTTACATCTCTGCTTCAAAAAATCACCGTGTTTGAATTTTTTATTCTCATCAAGAACATCCAAATGATTACTCAAATGACTTATACTACTTTTGAGTATTATTTATATCATTTGTGTACAAGTTTCAGATGATTAAACCAAGGATTAGATGCAAATCCTCAAAATGTTAGATTTGTGTCAGAAACATTGAATGCACTGTAGAAGCTCTAACGGCTAATTCCAACTAATCTCCTATGGCTACTATTCACAACGATCATATTCTCAATGGTCAAATGATCTTCATCTATAAGTAGAGACACATTCAAGACAAAGAAAAATGACGACAAGAGCTTACACTTTCAAAATGCCAACATTCTGAATCCAAAGTTTATCTCATACACACTTTATTCTCAATGCCACATAGCTTATCATAGAGTGAAATGATTTGTATTGTACTTCAATGTTTAATCATTCACTTATGAGAGAGAAGATTCATTGTAATCATTTTATTTGAGAGTTACTCAAGATTGGGTGATCTTGAGTGGGAAATTGATTGTATCCTTACAATGTGTAAGGGGGAGTATCTCGGTGAGAGATTTGGCTTCACAAGTGCCTGGTTGAACTTGTGGAATTGTAAAGGCTTCTCTTGTGCCATGATTAAACAAGACGTAGTGGATTGAAAATCTCAAGTGGAGCTTGGGGATTGGACGTAGTTCAAGGATTAGGCCAAACTAGTATAAATCTCAGTTTGCATATTCTCTTCCCTGAACTCTTATATTCCCAGTATATATGTTTGATTGACTGTCTATTTCTTTATAAATCATTACTCTCATACAAACTCCTGTTAGTAAGGTGCAAAAAGATTTTCAAAAGATTTTTAAAGTTCTAAGTTTTTAATCATTCACCCCTTTCTTGGGTTCAACCAAGTCTTACAATATATTTCAGTAAAAGCATATTTATGATTTTATTCCAATATAATCATACTTAGTGGACAATAACCATATTGAGAATAGTCTCTCGCGTTGTAATCATCATTCCTTAAAATATATGAGGAATCTAGAATCATGACCTTATATATAGGGTTAAGGTGAAAATTTGTCATAGAATTTTTTGCTGAGGAGCATATTGTCTTGAAAATTATTTCAAGTTCAATGTAACCCCAAAAGTTTTAAAATGTAGCAATGTTGCCTCATACCGTTAAAAAATTAACGTTGACCATTAACTTTTTAATGGAAAATGGCAACATTATGTCATTTTAACACTTCCGAGGCAATATTGAACCTGAGAAAACTTCCAAAGTAACATTACTACTCAATAAAAATTTTGGGGCAAATTTGCACCTTAACCCTTATATATATGTTGACCCTTACTCCCATCTTTGTACCTATGTCTTTTTTGATTCTATTTATAAGTCACATCTAAATACATTTTAATAGTATTAAGGAAAACTTCAAAACTCATTAAATCTATCTAAGTTTTAATATATTTCAAATTTACCTTATTAAACATACATACTTTGCAACTATTTTCATAACAAACACCAACATTCAATAAGGGTAAATAAGTTAATATGACCAAAATAATCTTTGTCTCCCTGCCTTATAAATAAAACGAGGAAAGAAGTACTTCACTATCCTCCTCTTACAAAATTCCTTAGTATTAAAAGCCAGATTGGATTGACCACTTTGGGCCAGAAACTAGAGACTCGGCAACCTGTCCAGTTCAGTTGATGGTCGAAAATGGAGGGAAAGTGACCTAGGATGGCCCGTTTAAATTGATGTAACTCAGTAGTAACTTGAGTAAATCACAAACTAAAAGGGCTACCTTGGTTACTTCTTTACTTGCCTGAAAAACAACATGCTCAGGGAAGAAGAGGAAAATTTCTAGGAAAAATTGAAGAAAAAAGAGGAAGTGAGGGGGGAAATAGTAAAATAGGAGGTATCATAATAAAACTCATTGGAACCCTTGAAAAATCATGATAAAAAGTGAGGATGAAACTTGTTAAAGCATAAACTACTAAGTATGAAAGAAAAAGATGTGTGATACAAAAGAAAAGAGTGACTGGAAAATAGGCAATGCTGAGTGCAGATATTCAAAATGCTCAATAAAGAAAAGGGTGACTCCTCCATATGATATGATGTGGTGAGCTTTAGGTCTTGCTGTGGACTAGAAAAAGTTTTTCTTCCCATTTTTTGAAGCTTTGCCCTTATAGATCATGCGATCTCCTTCTTATTTTTCTTTTTTGGTCAAAGATACTTGCATTAATATCACCGCAAAAGGTAGAATTACAAAGAAGAAAGCAACATACTAGGATAACAGACAACAATAAGATGACAAACAACAACAAGTACAACAATAGTCCAAAAGAAACAAAATATAATAACACAACTAGTTACCACATATCGAAACATTGGTAAGCAAAGAATCCCCAGCATCTACATTAGTCTCAAGAGCCTCCAAGGTTAGAAGTGATAATGAAGCGGGTATTGGTTGTGAAACTCACTAGATACAGCACACCCCATTATAAGCTTCGGCTACAAGAAGATCTGCAACACGGTTTCCCCATCTCGGGGTAAAGGACATCTATAACCCAACCTAAGAAGACACAAGACAAATGATATCCTGAATAATACTCCTACTCCTCCAATCAACTAAATATGGTGACTTTGCCTCAACACAGGTAAGCAAGGGAAGACAATCTATTTCAAAAGCCACTTTATTATGTCCTAGATCCAGTGCTAGAAGTAGAGCCCTCTTCATAGCCAAAACTTCGATCATGAAAGCCTAGATTGATTTCACTTTGTCTATCTATCCCCATAAAGAGGAACCAAAATGATCACAACATATAATCCCAATATAGCAGCATTTTCTTCTATAGGTGAAAAGGTCCCATCACAATTAATTTTAAGGCTTCCTAATATATATAGGAGGGAACCATTTAATGCTAAGACTATTAAAGCCCCTCAATAAAATAGAACCCTTTGCACTAAGTTGTATTTAGCCTAAAATGCAAATTTACTTTTTTCTAGCCAATTCAATGACATCACCAAGATTTGATTATCTCGTGGTAAAAAAACATATCATTTCTAGTTTCCAAATGAACCACAAAATCCAACAGATCAAGGAAATATCCTGCTTATCAAAAGAGGGCATACATGTCATCAAGATCCACTAGGCATTAGAGTTCGAAATTTTGGAGACATCAACTCTTGCACTCAATGAACATCCAAACCAAATACATCTGGTCGAAGGACAATAGAAAAATAAGTGTTCAATAGTCTCCTCTGCTCCTACAAATACTAGACATTGGCTATCTGGAGACCTTCTTTGCCGGAATAGTGTTCATTAGTAGCAATTGCATTACTCAAGATACGCCAGATAAACTGCTGTACTCGTGGGTGGGATTTGGGTGATCTCCTTTTTCCACATAATACTATGAAACATAATATTTCACATTCTCCCGTGATCCCATTTATCCATCATCACCCAATGTAATTAACTAATTATATATAATATCTAATTACCACATGAAGAGGAGGGTAGCGTCTAGTTACTTTATTAGTTATTAATTTATTATGATATATCTTTTGTATGTTTATTATTTTGGTCGTATAATGAAATACTTTAAATATTAGTTTGGTTTAAATTTTTTATAATTAAAATATGAATATTCTTACACATTTGAAGTAAATTATAATAGGTTAACTATCATCGCTATGGCTCTGATCTGACCCATAGACCCTTAAACCACTGCCATGCCTAGTTCATTGACTAGTCAGATTTTAATTCCTTGCAAAATTCTAGAACCAGGTTTGGGTTATTATCCACGAAAAGGTGAACTTGAAAAAGGTACAAAGACAAAAGGAACATAAAATTGTACTGAATCTCTCAATTTTGCCCTCACGCAGTGTGATAAGTTGCTCTGGTGTATTCTGGAATAGGTTCAAATGAACGTGGTGTCGTTTCAATAATGTTAATGTTGAAACTCACTCCTTATGGTTGTGTTTTTGACCCTTGAGTGAATTCTGGAATAGGTTCAAATGAAGGCGGTGTCGTTTCAGGGCTTGTAGTGTTGAAACCCACTCCTTCTGGTTTTGTTTCTGACCCTCCTTCTAAGAGTGTAGACTATCTTGACCTTGATTCTCACTCACATTAGATTCTTTGGCTGAGTTCTTCTTGTTCTTAGACTTCTTCTTTTCGTTTGATGATTCCTTTGATTTGTTCCTTTTGAAGGGGAAAAGATTTAGCTTTTTTAATCTCATGTTTTGAAAACTCTATGTGGTGACTTTGACCTCTAAATTATCCTTTCTTCTTCAACTTCTTCTGTATTAAATAATCAGCAAAAAAAAGGGAAGGAAACAAAATGATTATGCAAAGATAAGGGTCCAGAAAACAAGATTTAATAATAGAATCACATTGTTGATGAAGTATTAAGGTTTTAGTTTAACAATATAAGATTAATCTGGTTGATAAGAGATTGATTCATCTTCTACATGATAGCAAAGATTTTTTTTTTTTTTGGTTTGGCCATGGATTAAATTAAACATACAAAATATCATAACTATTATAATGCCAAATAAGAAAACTAACCCTTTTCAAAATTCCTTATTAAAGAGAAGAATGAAAGTACGATATGTTAGTTCTCTATGTGTTTTGATGATAACTGATAATTGTAAATTTAATTGAAGTTTGTCTTTATTAAAATTGAAAACTTATTGTCAAAGGAAAACTCGAGTTTAGCATTGTCAAACTCAAGTTTGAACTTGATAGAGAGTAGCTCAAGTTATTTAAACTTAGCGAAACTCGAGTTAGTATTGGCAAACTCGAGTTTATGTCAAACCGAGAGCACTCAAAGTTTTTATAAGTTAAAGAAAACTCGAGTCAGTTTTTCCAAACTCGAGTTTCTGTCAGACCAAAATCTTTCAATGTTTTAAAACTTAACCAAACTCGAGTTCAATATGCCAAACTCGAGTTAGTGCTTGGCCGAGAGACTTAAAGCTTTTTATCATCTTAACCAAACTCAAGTTTGATATGTCAAACTCTACTTTGCACTTGGCCGAGAGTTTTCAAAGAATTTACTCTTTTATGAAAACTCGAGTTAGATTTTTAAACTCCAATTTGTGGCAAGCTGAGAGCTTCTCACTATTTTGAACTTAAGAAAACTCGAGTTTAAATTTGAAAACTCCAGTTTCAGCTTTGTGGACTCAATCTTATTTTTATTTCAAAAAGTCCCAAACTCAAGTTTGTCTCTTAATGACTCGAGTTTGCATCTTATTCAAAGTGTTTTTCAAAGCTCAATCATGATGTTCATTCGAGAAAGAACTAAAATTAAGTTTGTGTTACTAAACTCGAGTCTTGCACTTGAGCGAAATTTTAAAAAATCTAGTTTGCTTGAATAAACTCCAGTTTAAAGTGTTCTATTTTGAAATAAGTTTTCTTGAATTTGTGAAATCTTCATATATGATCTAGACACTTCTATCATCACTCATTACTATTCTTAACTATGTTTAATCAGTTTGTTAGTGAGTTTCAGATAATTAAATGTGTATTAGAATGAGGATTAAGCATAAAGCAAAAGGTGATGTCAGTAACCAGAAATAAAAAGAAATTCACTGCAGTAGCCTTTCTTTAAGGAAACACTGCCATTGGGACTAGTGTATTTGGTTTCACTTTTAAAACCAAGGTTTTAGGCCAAACCTCAACCCATAATTTTAAAAGTGAGGATTTCAAACGTCATATCAAAATTCAAAATAGTTTTTAACCTTTGGAACTGTTATTGACCCAAGTAAAGGGCCTAGCAGAGTTTAGGCCCAGCAAGGGCACTTTATGACAGAATCTTCCTCGATCAGGTAAAACGCCAATCATCCCATGATCATGCCCGTAATCCAGGTTAATGCAGGTGGTGGAGCAAACGCAGCACAGATCGTGGAGATGTGTATGGCGGGGGAAGAGACGCACAACTAGTAGGCTGAAACCCTAGGTGACCTCTATAAATAGAAAGATATTCACCAAGTGTACTTTCTCCATTCTCTATTGATTATTTACATTCAATCTCACTATGCACACACCCTACCCCTCTGGCGATACGCCATACTTGTGTTGCACGGTGATCACTGATCACCCAGTGTTATCTTCATCATAGATAGCAGTGGGTAATCTTCTCTTGGGTGTTTAGCCGGTACATATCCTTGAGAACCATCAGATCCGATATCAATCATTTACTAGCCCTTCGAGGCTAGACATTTGTGTTCTACACTAGAACATTGGTGCCAACTGTGGGGACCAATAAAATTCGATTCCCAAGTCACGAAAAGCCATTGAACTATCATTGACAATGGCCGCAAATACTAGAAGTCGCTGTCAAGCAACTTGGCAGGACCAACTGCCAGGAGGATAGCCACTGTAGCAGCATTAGAAGCAAACGGCTCAAGTGGCAAATTGTCAACGATGAAATCTTTAGGAGATAGTTTGTGGTGACCCGCACACCGGTACAGGGGAAATCGTTCTTCAACTTCCCCAGAGTCGAAGGATTGGAGAAACTAAGGCGCCGGCTTGAGTTTGGCGACAACCTTAAAAAATGAGGTCTTAAAGCCTTTCCTCAAATCTGTGAATGGCTTGAGAAATTTGCGACCATGGGCAGCTCGGAGAGATGTCCAACCAAACCATATGCGATCATCCTCGGTGGTGACGTTGATCTCTAAGGGAGCAAAGAAACTACAGAAAACGGGGACGAAATAGACGATATCGTGGGTTTTACAGAAATTCTCAAACGCAATAGCAAAAGCCCTAGCCATTGGGATGCAACTGAGAGGGGGCGAGGTGCAAATGGCGAAGCAAGTACATTTGGAAGTCGGTAAAAGGGAATTGTAAACCAAGTAATTATATCTTGGTAAAAATAAAAAGTGGTGAAGATCCTTATCGCTCGATCAACAAGAAGCGACCAACTCAGTTACTTGAGGTAGGCATATGTCATATCCCTCCCCACCACGGACTACTCATGCAAGTTCATCTGTGATCATCGAGTTCCTCATCCGTGTCATGGTGATACTAATGATGAGCTCCTTGACAATGGGTGTTGGGGAAGAACCAGAATAGCCAAATTCTCCCATCGTGGATTGATCGGTATAGTGTGAAGAACCCATTTAATACCTATAACAAGGAAAATGACAAGAGTCAGAAAGTGAAAGTATACCTGACGCAGTAGGGCTAACTCGGGAGCATAAATAGGGGCTGGGTTAGGGCAATTTAGAAGGATGCTAGCTGAGCTGATTGGAAGAATAATGTTACACCGATACTTATCCAATAGCAAATCGGCTTCCTTATCTCGGTCAAGCCTGGCAAGTTCGATGGCCTTGTAGCAACATTCGTCGCATGGCATCGGACCTCGAGTCTACATAACGAAGACGGAACTACCTGGGACCGGGTTTGAAACTTAGGGCACGAATGTTGAGATTTCGATGGGCTTAGGGCTTGAAGAGTTTGAAACTTGAACACTTTCCCTGCGCCCACTTCCCCCTGAGATACGAAGGAGGGCTTCCTTTTTCTCCTCTTTGGTGGGAAGAATTGACCAAAGCCAAAATTTTGTGGGTCCAAAAAGATTCTTAAGGATGTCCCTATCTTCTTTGGGGATGGGCCTACCATACATGTCCAAAGGAACATCGGGATTTGGGTTCATTTGCACGGACAAAAAGGGGAAAAAATTGAAGTTCAAAAAGGTTATCAAATGATGGAGGCAAAAGCTGAAGTTCAAAAAGGTTATCGCATGAATACAAGCAAACCCAGAAAACCTAGTCAAAAAGAAGATTCAAAAATTCTCAAGAACTTTAGCAAAACAAATGCAAGAATCCGTAGATATGGAAATGACTTAGACCAAAGGCTATCTCAACGATTGTTCTCAACGCTTCTCGTTCAAATAGGAATTCAAGTAGGTCATCACAGTCATTCAAATACCCACGCAGACAAACGAAGCAACAATGGCTCGCAAAAGGAAAGGGAAAAAACCCAGAACACCCAGAATGTGTTAGTTCTCTACAGGTTTTGATGATAACTGCCATTTATGAACACAAGATATGGTTTTGTCTTTGGTAAGTTGAAATTCTTCTTGTCGACAAAACTCGAGTATTGGTCTCAATACTCGAGTATTGACTTGACAAAAAGTTGTTCAAATCAATTACACAAAGCAATACTCAAGTATTGGATACAATACTCGAGTATTGGACTTACAGAGAGCACTCCAAATGTTTCACCCAGAGCCAAACTCGAGTATGGATATGAATACTCAAGTATGGAACACACAGAGACAATTTCAACATTGACTTAAGATCTCAATACTCAAGTATTCAACTGAATACTCAAGTATTGGTCATACAGAAAGTCATTAAGTTTTTCCATCATATGGAAACTTGAGTATTGATTCTGCATACTTGAGTTTTGGTTTTTCATAAAGCTTTCATACTTAACACTTGTTTATGAATACCCAAGTATTCATTTGAAAACTCGAGTATTGACTTGACTTCAATTTATCAAAGTTTTTAAACATCTTGAATACTCGAGTATTGATACACATACTCGAGTATTGGACTGATAGAAAGACTACAAGTTTTATGCATATATTGAATACTCAAGTATTCATTTCAATACTCAAGTATTGACTTGGGAAAACCTTCACAAAGTTTTCCAAAATGAATGCATACTCGAGTATTGAGGTAAAAACTCGAGTATTGGGCATACAGAAAGCTTTCCCCTTTGTCAATGACTTGAACACTCAAGTATTGGAATCAATACTCAAGTATTGAGGTTTTGAACTCAAACTTATTTTTCAAAACTCGAGTATGGATTTGAATACTCAAGTATTGACCCTATTTCAACGTTAAGGTCCAAAGTCAAATCTCGATGATTCTTCTCTGTAAGAAGAATACTCAAATATCAAAATGAATACTCAAGTATTGACATAAGTGCACAATGACAAACTCGAGTATTGATACACATACTCGAGTATTGAACGCTAAGTTTAAAAATCAAATCTGACGATTTTGCTATACCTTCTTGTTTGATCCTAATACTTCCTATGATTATTCTCTAATGTTCCTAGACATGTTTAATCACTTTATTTCTGAGTTTCAGGAAGATTAGAGAATGTACATTGAAGGTTTAAAGCAAAAGCAAAAGTGATGTCAGCACATTAAATGCAAACCCAGAAAGTTGCATTCTTTTGGGTAATCTATCTGCACACGCCTACAAGGGATTAAAGAATGATTTCTACTTCTAGTAGCTACTATTCCAACGGACTAATTTGTAGAGAGTCAACTCTGATATTCTATCCAGCTGGATTAAGTGCAGATCAGAGAGAGAAGAAGATCTTACCTTGCCCAGAAACAGTAATAATGAAGATTACAACGGTCAATTAATGTTTTCTTAGTCTAAATAGAGATGCATTCAAGTCTTCTCAACTACTACAACAACTGAAAACGAAATACAATCAAGTCTAGCATTTATTCTTTCAGTTTTTAGCTGTATTGTATCTTTTGATACTTTGTACTTCAGTGATTATTCTTATCTACTCTTAGAGAGAGTCTCTACTTGAAAAACATTTATTGTAAAGAATCACAAGTCTGGGGACTTGGTGATTTGGGAGTTCATTGATTACAACTTGTAAGGGGAGTGAGTTCTAGTGAGAGAACTACTCTTGAGTACGAGTGTGTAATCTTTGTGATAGTGAAAACCCGGAGAGTCCGGGATTTGGATGTAGGTCAAGTTTGTTAGGACCGAACCAAGTATAAATCTCGTGTCCCAGCTACTCTTCTTTCTACTGTTCATCTCTGTTTTTACTGTCTAAAAATAGAGCAATTAGAGAAATTTTTAAATACCCAATTCACCCCCCTTCTTGGGTATATAGTTCCACTTTCAGAATGCTTTAAGGGAGTTTACGATAAACTGAAGAAGAGGAAGGGTCAGAAAGACGTTAATAGTACCTATTAGAAAAATCTGGGAGCGGTCGAACACTTCGAAAGCAAAGAACTTTGTGGTAAGCAGGAGAGTTTTCTGAAAAGGCAGGAAAGCTCATAAGCGATATGGCGAAAAGAAATAGTAAGCGAAGTTTTATAGACACAACGAATTGAAGGGTCAGAGTTGTAACGTCAAAGTAGGCAAAGTGTTACGACGGATCCAAAAAGGAGAAGGCGAAAACCTTTAAAAGTAATCATGACAAATATGAAATTACGTGAAGCATTTATTGCGCACGGTAACCGAGGGCAGTTGTTCAGGGCATGTAGCAATTATCTTTAAAATGGCAGTTATATGTTGCGTTGTTGGAAAGCGAACAGACGCTTTGCTTGGGAATATCCACGCCTATTCGTACGCCTGCCCGCTCGCATGATACCCCGGATTGGGGGCAACACGAGGCAAGGAATGATAAACTCGAGATGACGTGCGGGTAATCCCAAAATAATCCCAGGCATCATAAGAGCAAGTAATCCTGGGAGATGCTCACAGCGTACTTACAGGAAACAAGACCAAAGTAATACCTGGAAATGTTGGTGTAATCCAACTCGGTAAGGAGGACTAGGCTCAGTCATCATTCGCTAGAAGAAAAAGTAACTAGAGGCAAAGGGCAGGAGAACTTCAAAGTTCTCCTAGCTCTACGAAACTCGGCAAACATCTGGATAAAATCGGGAAAGACTCGGTCCTGAGAGGCCAGGGTCGGGTAGCAAAATAATCTCGATAGATCAAAAACCTGAACTATCGAGCTTGGGGGCAATTGTAATGGACCCGAGTAATGGGCCTAGTAGAGTTTAGGCCCAGTAAGGGCACTTTATGACAGAATCTTCCTCAATCAGGTAAAACACCAATCATCCCATGATCATGCCTGTAATCCGGGTTAATGTAGGTGGTGGAGCAAATGCAGCATAGATCGTGGAGATGTGTATGGCGGGGAACAGACGCACAACCAGTAGGTTGAAACCCTAGGTGACCTCTATAAATAGAAGGATATTCACCAGGTGCACTCTCTCCATTCTCTATTGATTTTTACATTCAGTCTCACTGTGCACACACCCCACCCCTTTGGCGATACGCCATACTTGTGTTGCATGGTGATCACTGATCACCCAATGTTATCTTCATCATAGATAATAGTGGGTAATCTTCTCTTGAGTGTTTAGCCGGTACAAATCCTTGAGAACCATCAGATCCGATATCAATCATTTACTAGCCCTCCGAGGCTAGACATTTGTGTTCTACACGAACAGGAACCATGGTTTGGTATAAGCTACCAAAACATTCGTAGAACCAAGGTTTGGACAAACACCATGGTTTGGGAGTTGAAAAACATGGTTCTCCCATAAGCTTTTTTTCTTTTTTTATTATCATCCTTTTAGGAGCTGTTGTTCAAAATTTATTCTTCATAACCTAATACAAACACACCCAGTCTTCTTTTAGCATTTGTAAAATGCTACTAAATGAAAAGTAATAATGAAATATTTCCAAAATGTTACTATTTGGCAAAATATAAATCCTGCCCTTTTTTTTGTAGTAGTAGTAGTAGTGGTGTTAACATTTATCAATTTAATGGCATATATCAATCCTTAGATGTATTTCTCAAAACAGTGCATTTTAGGATGACAAGAGGGGGAAATTCTATTAGTCCCATTAATCTTAAATGTATGAGATAGCGGTTAATTTACAAATATTAAAAATTATTTTTTATTGTAACAAATAATTGTTTGTTTTATCTAAAGCACCCTTTTTAATTATCACCCCCATTGATAAATATTCTCTTTAATATGTGCAATTAATATGAATAGTTTGAGGAAAAAACACACTAATACTAATTTTAGTCCTTACAATTTTATTAAATTTTAGTTTAGTGCATATAGTTCCGAATTGTAGTTTTTTTGTCCCTTTAATTTCTCCAGTCCAAAACGTCAATCCCTATATATAGTTTCATAACAATTTGGTATAAGTTTAATGGCGTCGGTACAGAGATAAAAACCAAAACACATTAAATCAACTTCTTAGTGGTCTAAGACAAGGAAAAAATTCACAATTGAGCAAATGAGTTGACATTAATTAGTATTCATACAAATAACTGAACTTTTGCGCTCAAGCAATTTTGAGTCGATATTTAATCTTCTTACTTGGCAAAGCTCCAAGCTTTCTTATTTGTTATCAAAAAGCTAACGGGGATATAGTTCAGTAACTGAGGCCTCGTTTACTGATTCTTGAATAGAGTTACTTGCCCGTTCACTTGATCTTGTTGTTGCATTTGAGCTGTACTCTCTCATCTGTATCTCAGATGAATCATTCGTATTCATGAAAAGCAGGGGCTTCGAAGGTGAAGGGAGAGAGGAAGAGTAGCTATTGAGCATAAGTACAACTTGAGCCATGGTTGGCCTGTCAGCCACATTTTCTTGAACACATAATAACCCAATGCGGATGCATCTTATTATTTCATTTCTTGAACCATTGTTTACAATTGCATCTACTAAATTGAATGTCGTCCCTTCCCTCCAAATTTTCCATGCCTGCAGCAAGTTCCTCATCAATGATAAACAATATTAATGCCAAGCTACTTCTGCATGTTATCTAGTCATGATAGTGCAATATTATAATGGGTTAAGATTCAAGTTTGCCAAGAATGTTTTTGCGTATGAGCTATGGGTATCAAGATGGTTTTATGGATAAATTTCACACCTTAAGTGTTAAAGATGGAGCAAATTCACCCTAACCATTTCAAAAACTAATGAATAAAAATAAGAGCGGCCTAGTGCGCAAGGTTCCCACCAAATGGGGTATGGAGGATGGTAGATAGATAGATGTATGCAGCTTTACTCCCACAAGTGGGGAGACTATTTCTAGAATTTAAACTTGTAACCTCCAGGATTTTTAAAAAAATAATGTTAACATTAAAAGATTAATGTTAATTGTTAACATTCTTAATGACAAAGAGTGACATTAGTCATTTTTTAACACTTCCTGGGTGAAATTGATCCAAGAAAACCTTCAACATATTCACAGCTCATATGTGAAAACTGTAAGAGCAAAATTGGATTTTAACCCTATTATAATTATATATATTTTTGAAATATGAAAAATACATGCATGCATCTGTGTGGAAAGAGATGGCTTACAAAGCTTAATAGATCATGGGCGTTTACACTGTTGTTCTTTTTGCCACTTAAGATTTCTAGAACCAATATGCCAAAACTAAAAACATCTGATTTGACAGAGAGTTGTCCATGCATTGCATATTCTGGTGCCATATATCCACTAAATGTCAAGAAAATAAGCTTAATTAGATGTTTTAACTATAACTGAGCATTGTGATTATCATTTGATAATGAGTCTAGCGATACTTACTAAGTTCCAACAATTCTGCTTGTATTGCTTTGAGTTTGGTCCACAACAAATAGTCTTGCCAAGCCAAAGTCTGATATTTTGGGATTTAATTCGTCATCTAAAAGAATATTACTTGCTTTGAGATCCCGATGAATAATACGTAATCTTGAATCTTCATGAAGGTAAAGAAGGCCACGAGCAATGCCTCCTATGATTTTGTAGCGCATTACCCAGTTCAAATGAACACGTTGACTTAAGTCTGCAATATTTTTGTATCTATTTAAGCCATGACATGATCCATTGGGAATGTGTCTAGAATAGCCATTATGATTTTCATCTAATATAAATGAAAGAACAGAGAAGTCATCCAAGTGAAGAAAAACTCCAAATAACTTACCAAACAATAAGGAATCAAGACTTCCGTTGGGAAGAAACTCGTAGACCAACAATCTTTCTTGTTTTTCCAAGGAGAAGCCAAGTAATCTCACTAAATTGCGATGTTGGAGCTTAGCCACCAAGAGCACTTCATTTTTAAATTCTGAATCTCCTTGCCCAGAATCCATGGACAACCTTTTGACAGCAATGTCCTGACCATTTGGAAGCCTGCCCTGCATTTATTATAGTTGGAGCATGTAATTCTTTAATCAATAACATACTACATACCACTCTAGTCCTTATTATTTGAGTCCATTTGCAGGAAAAAAAAAATTATCCTAAATATTAGTCTACTCATAGGTTATTAATGATTGTTTTCCAATTTTATCTTTATTTAATTCCTATTTAAAAATGATATATAGGTGAAAAAATGATTTTTAATTGTAGAGAGAGAACAAATGTTAATATGGCTAAACTTGAAAATTTTATCAATTGAAGGCATATTTAATGATTTAACTTTCATTCCTTAGTATGTGAGAATTACTTGAAATTGACTTAAAATAAAGACCATAATGGTATATACAAACATTTAAAAGTGTTCTCAACATAACAATAATGTTATTTACCTTATATACTGATCCAAACCCTCCTTGTCCAAGCTTATTAGTAACAGAGAAGTTATCTGTAGCGACTCTTATGGTGTTAAAATTGAATTGCAGTGACTTGACGGGTACAATTTCATCATCCTCCTTTGCTTCAGGTTGAACAATTGAGAAAAAAGTCCAAAGAAAATATTATTTCTAATGAGACGAAGCACATCTGCAAATTCTCTAGGCTTTCTTTGTTTTGTTGAGAAATTGTTTGAATTTCTTTTCTTTTCTTTTTTTTTTTAAAAAAAAAAAAACTCAATTGTTTATTTTGCCAAACAAATTCACTAACATATATAACCCTTAGTTTCTTTTTAGGGAAAATTAAAATAAAGGACCAAGAGAAAATAATATTTATTATAAAGGACCATAAAAATTGTAATTACTTAGAAGGACCAAACATCTTAATATAAATTTAAAATTATTAAATTGCCCCTAATCAATTCACATGTATTATCTCTTGTATTCAAAAAATTTAAAAAAAAAAACTAAAACTAAAACTAAAACGAAAACTGTCCATCATGATATGATTATATCTTTTTTTTAAAAAAATATATTATTTAATTAACAATTGTTAAACTCATATTTTTCTTAATTTTTATTTTTCACCAATTTATATTATCAAGTTGCCCGATTTATATTATCAACATCGATGTCAAGTAAGTTCTTTTTATAAAAATAAAAATAAACTTATTTCATATTTTTCAATATACAAAATAGGTTAATTATATTTTTTTTATTTTATTAACATTACATGAATTTTTTAACCCACATAAATTTCTTCTAAAACAAAAGTAAGTCATACAAACTTTCTTGGTTTAACATATATGATAAATTATAAAAGACCTTGACTTTTATTAAATATAATCCCATTTTTAATTAAAATTGTTGTTAACTTTAAAAAAATGAAGAATACATAATTTTTTTCAAAGATATATATTCAGGTTGTGAAAATTGAGAAAACCATTTTTAATTTAATGAAACTCAGAATTTTGTATTAATTTTAAAAATAAAACGAGGAAGAGAATGTAAGAGGGAATGCAGAAGATTTAGTTAAGGGTATTTTAGTACTTTTGATTTTATATTTTTATATTTGGTCCTTCTAAATAATTACAATTTTTATGGTCCTTCTCCATAAATATCTTCTCCTTTAGGTCCTTAATTCTGATTTTCCCTTCTTTTTATAAGAGACAATTAACCCAACCAGATCGCTAAAAAAGTTTGTTAAAATTAATTAGAGACAACAAATATATAAAAATAATAATTTTTCCAAAAGTTCCCTTATTTATGAGGAGAGAAAACAAGAAAAGGGAGTAGAAAAAGGTTAGAAAATGTATGGTAGGAAGAAAGTGTGAGTGAATGCATAAACACAATGATGTTAATATGAGTAATTAAATAAGGGGCACAATAGAAACTCAACAATAAAATTTTGAGATATCCTTTAAGTGTTTCTTATAAGTAGAAACAAAATATATCAAAAAAGTGTCTCTCACTCTCTATGCGGTTCTTTTTATAAGAGCCTAAAATTTGAATTGCCTTAATCTTTTTTATAACAAGTCAGTTGAGGTTGTTTGTGCATTGAATGTGTTTGTCATTTTCCCCCTAATTTACTTTATTCTCTCTCCTCATCTTCTTTCCATACTATATTATCTTTTATACTTTCTCTCATTTTTACTATATTACTCTTTCTCATTTGCTCCTTATAAATAAGGGCATACTTAGAAAAATGTTCATTTTTTGACATATTTATTACTTATAGCTAATTTTAACTAATTTCTTAAACTACTTAATTGAATCATCATGCTCTTATAAAAAATAAAAAAATAATAATAATTAAAAGAAAAAAAGACAACAGAGAGGGAGGATAAAGCAACGAAGGGAATAATTAAACCAAGCTTGTTGCGGAAAATCATTGAATTTTTTGTTTCACTTCACAGCTATGAGTTGAGTCATTCATCACAGATCATTATCACTTTCAATTCCCAATTTGTCATCTTCAATTGGTGTTCAAATAAACATTTCAAAACAAATATATATAATTGAAAATTATGTTAGAGATTTTTCTACAAAAAAGTTAAAATTACAAGTTGTCTAAAAAAATTTAAACCATATCAAATTTTTTTAAAAAATATCTAATTTGATCTAAGTATTAGTCCAATATCTTGCAATAACTTATGTTTTGTACGACTTATTATAAATTTACTTTTCTATAAATATTGATTGATTCGCAATATGTACTATAACTTTTGCATCTATTATCATGATAATAAAATTAACAATGTTCAAAAAACATGGTTTAGTATATATTAAAACATTATTTTGACTTACTTTCAATGGTTCTCTTCGATTTCCGGACTACAAAATGGATGCAGAACGAAATAAGAATTGCGATAAAAGCTCCAATGGATGCAGCAACGATAATGACTGTTCTTGATGTGTTGTCATTCCCTACAAAAGATCATAAGCTTATTAACATTTCTTTGGCCAAAAAAGAAATTGCTTTTATTAATTTAGAAAGGGGAGTTAGTACCTTCTTGGGAAGATATATACTGCTTCATCATTCATGTAAGATATATCTTGGAAGTTGATCTTAATCCTAAATATAAGACATAGTTATCATATTTGTCCATCTTTTCCTAATTTACCCGTATTGGTGTTCTCTCAACAATAACCAAAGAGGAGAAGGGATGAGGGAATATGACTAGAGTATTTTCAAAAATACTTGACATATTAACAAACTTAACCAACTTTCTTAATCTATTCAAATTAGACAAATATGTATTATATTAAGAACTAAAGGAGTATATTTTATTGGATACTTTAGTCTAACATGATAATTAAATACAAAAGTGATATGAGTACTTTTTTGTAATTAAGTGAGGGTAAAATAGAGAGTTTAAAAAAAGATCTTTTGAGAGGGTCCCCAAATCTATCTTATGTAATGGAACATAGCATACCTAAAAATTGTCTTTTACATATATATAAAGCGGAGGGAGTAATAACTTTGGTCGATCCGGGTTCTCAAAATTTGGGAAATAAATCACACGCTCCTGTTCTTTTGGTAGTAACTTGTATATATATTATATATTACATAGAATTCAAACTCAAAACCCCACTTTAAGAAATAAATCATATTGTTGATTGCTCAAGTTAACTTACTAGCTAACGATTGATTCCTACATGGCATTCCATTATACAGCGTTACATTAATCTAATTAGTTTAATGAACAAAACTTTAATACGTAGATTGACATCATCATCTCAGTTGGACAAAAGTCAAAAACATATGGATTCACTCTAGATGAATATGCACAAGACCATGTGAAGTATCCATAACAAATCAATGAAAATATGGGTTTAGAAGTGCAATTTGTCCCTTTTGATGAGGAAGGAAGATTTGCTTAACTCCTTTATGCATGATTACTTGTGCATCGGTTAATGAAGGGAATCCATATAGAGATGGGGGGAAAGGGGTAGTCCCGGCTTTATAGGGAAGTACTTCCTTTAAAATAAATAATATTATGCAAGTTTAAACGAGCTAATTGTCGGCCCTATTGTGCCATCCCTTGACGGCTCAGGCTTGAAAGGGTCAGTCTAAAAGCCATACTGCCTTAACATTTCTTTTTCGAAAGCTTGGCCCTCAATTTAAAAAGACTTAAACATGTTCGATCTGTTTCCCCAACTCTAAACTCAAATCCCATTAATGGGAATGAGGGAGTGGAAGTGGCTATACTTCTTAGTCACTACAATATAAAATTCAAAAGAACGAATACAATTAAAATTGGATCCAAATGAAATGATGTGCACTCATATTAATTATACTTATTATTGCCTACTTTGAAAAATTGTACTTTTAATAATTTAAATTTTCAATAATTTCAAATAAAAATGAAATTGAAAAATAATCTATTAAAATTTTGATCAACTTGTATATTTTCTTTTTCTTTTTCTTTTAAATAACTCCCTCCACCAATAAATATGGAATGAGCACTATTTAATAGGCGAGCGCAGGTGGTTAGATACAATTTTGACATAAAAAATAATTGCTTGATGGCAAGAGTTAAGATATGGGATGAGTACTATTCAGCGTGTGATGATTGGATAATATATATATATATATAATTGTGCCTTCATCAAAAGTGGAGGCTCCATACATTGACTACAAATCTGAGTACTCACTACTACTACTACTACTACTACTAAAAAAAAAAAAAAAATAAAAAAAAAAAAAGAAAGGATTTTACTTTTCAAAAAGATGTTCCCTTTTAAAAAAAGGAAGTAAAAAACAAATGCGGTAACATTTTTGTAATTTTGTGGAGGAATTTGACATCTCAATTTGAAAATGGACACCAAAAGTCTACCTTTAGTGTCCCAATTTAGAAAAATGATGTCGTAAGCACTACTTTTGGTGTCCCAATTATATTTGGGACACCTACTTTAGGCATCCTAATTTAAATTTAGAAAGCTTATATGGACACTTTAGGCGTCCCAATTTAAAAATAGGACTCCTAAAGCGTCATCAATAATGGGTTAAAACACGTGTTCCACTATTCATTCTTTTATCCGTCGTTTCTTTCTCATCACTTCATTGTTTCAAATTCCTCTTCACAAACATGATCGTGCTTCACCTTGCTCCATCTTCCACATCTTATTCCCACACTTGGCGATAATGGAGGAGTGATTGGCAACGGAGTTTGAACACTTGACCCAACTTTGCTCTCGCCTTGGTTTGCCTGACCCAAATGCTCCATCCGGCGAAACCCCTTCTTCAGATCTGAAAATAGATCAGCTCTCTTTTGCACTGTCTTCGCTCTAGCTACGGTTTCCAGTCTCCCTCTTCATGGACAAACCGTGATCAGTGGTCTGCTTTAACCTCGACGATTTGCGCGTTTAGTCTGATGGTCTTCATTTTCTCTAGTCTTCTCTCTAACGATGGTTTTAGGTCTCAAATCTTCGCTCTAATTTTTGGCTTGTAATTTTTGTTATGAGTGTTTATAGATCTGTAATTTGGTTTGATTTGAATCCATCTCACTTAGATCTATAATTTATAAAGTCTTCACATGGCGTTGTTTGTTCGAATCCTTCTTGCTCAGATCTAAGCATCCTAATTTAAATTTAAACAACTCTGATATGTGGTTTTGTTTCGAATCCATCTTGCTTAGATTTGTAATTTCATTTTTCGGAATTGTTTGTTTGAAAATGTCTCACTCAAATCTGTAATCTCTTGAATGTTTGTATCACTTAATGAGTTCTGGCTCCATCTTCAAATGTCATTTGGGTTTTTGCTTACAAAAAAACAAAAAACAAAAAACAAAAAAAAAAAAAAAACATCTTACATTGTCTCATATAAATTTGGGACGTCGTAAGTCTATTTATCGTGTCCTCTTTTTTAGGGACGTTGTACCCTAAATTTACTACATCCTTGGGATAGACGTCCCCCTGTTTTTGGATGTTAAAAGACCTAAAAAAGGGAAGATAAGCAAGTTTCCTTGTTTGGACTGACCAATCTTTGGCTAACCTTTCCTAGAACTCAACTTCTCAGGCCCACCAATCTTTCTTTATAGGTGGGAAGATGTGATCCCACCAAAATTGGTGAGATTTCAAGTTTCCTCGATGAATAGTGAAAGTTTCAAACAAATTTGCCCCTTCATCATCAGCGCGTAGTTGAATATCATAGCTCTTATTCTTCATCATTCAAGTATGAGAAATTGAAGGGGGTGATCAGAGTTGAACCAAAGGAAGCTGTTTTCTTCTCTAGTGATATTCATCAAAGAGAATAGAGAGGAGCAATATGAAGAAAGCAACTGGTTGAAACAACCATGGATTCATCAGGTTCAAGAGAAAGGCAACCACCATGCAATTGATTTATGCTTCACTGAACCAGCGTCAAGTTTCACTGTTCCTTCTTGTTCTTTAGTGATCAAGTAAGCATTCAAGAAGAGGGAGGTGCGTGCACTATTGACTTTCATCTTTATTGATATGTAGTAGAGGGGTCATAGTTGTTTTGTGGATAACGACAATCATGGAAGGCAACAACAGTAATTTCTTATTTCTTGTATTTTATCGTTGAAAAATAAGAGATTTTTTTGGTTGTGAAATAAATGCTTCACCATTAAATTCAAATTTTATCCATAAATCGAATTTGATGCAAGCAAACTCATATCAAATTTGAATTTAATTTTCTTATTATTCTCCTTATTTTATTAAAATTTAAATATAAATTTCTTAATTTAAATGAAAATTGAGTTATAAATTGTTTAATTTAAATGTAAATTCAGTAAATAAGTTGTTGTTATACCCTTTTTTTTTTTAATCAAGTTTCTAATGAAATAAGACCCATTCAAAAAATATTTATAATTTTTAAGTTGGAATCAAATAAGTAAAAAGCTCAAAAGATTTGAGCTTTAATGATTTAAATAAAATAGAAAATATCTAAAATTATTTAAATAAACATGTATTGCTAATATTTCTCTACCTCTTGATATCATCCATCATTAACCATAACTATCAGTGATCTACCAAATATCTAAATCTACCATGATTTATGCTTCATCTTGGATTTATTAAAAATATTTCATTTTCATTTTTATTTTACTTTTTGAAATAAATGGTTCATCACAAAATTTGAATTTGACACAATTTGATGGAAAGAAATCTGGATAAAATTTGAATTATTGAAAGAAAAAAATTACATTTTTCCTTTTCATTTTGAATTAATGACTTTTGAGGGTAAAATATGTCTTCATTTTTTTCCCAACTGTCATCTCTTTATTTTCTTCATACCAAACAACGCATATTCCCTTATCTCTCAAAATCTTCCCTTCTCTTCCTTTCCCCTTTCTAAATTTCTTTTCCTCCTCATATCTTCCACGTACCAAACGGGCCCTTAGCATGTGATTGCCTACAACTCGGGTTGAACATGGACCGGATTAGACCAGAGCAGGTTTAGTCTCAATTCGAATACTAGTGGATAGTACCTCAAGCTGTATCCCAAGATCCGGTTTGATCTAGCACCAATCTGAGCTCAGGCTGGACCAGACTTGATCCAGTGGATTCTGGCGGTCCAGGTTCTATGTCTGTTTTCTGCCTAAGGTTCGGAAGAACAGAATAAGTAGAGAATAGAGTCACAACGGTAGCAATTTCCTCAAGACAGAGTCAATAGCAACGGCATGAAACGATAATTTGAACAAAGTCAATAGGATCAGGAGAGAAGCGAGAAGTGGAAGAAGAAGGCGATAATTTGAAGTCGAGGATTCTGAAAGTTCAGAGAACAGAGTCACAGCGGTATAATTTCCTTAAAGCAAACCTTTATTTCGAACTCGCGGTGATCGCTGACATTGAAATCGAGGAGAATAGGTAAATTCGTGGTGACTATTAGCAAGAACCAAGCTAGGGTGGCCGATTCCGTATTCCTTTTGGCGGACCTATGAAGTGCTCGGAGACAACGAAGTAATAGCGGGAGAAGAAGGAATTATAGAGGCAAAATGCTGTGGATCTTGCATTCTGGAAATGTAAAATGAAGAATGGTAAGGACGGACCGTGGTGAGAGTGAGAGCCTCTGAGGAGCAGCTGAACTAGTGTGTGTCGGAGTGTGTGAGTCGGTGTGTATTGTGTTTGTATGGAAGCAGTTACTCTGCCACTCATCTCTCTGCCCATCTCTCCCCATCATCAGATCTGACCGTCGAAATCTTGATCCAAGGACCCGATTTTTTTTTCCAAAAAACCGCATGCGGTGTTTTTTTAAAAAAATTTGGGCCCTTACATCAAGATTTCGACGGTCAGATATGATGATGGGGAGAGATGGGGAGAGAAATGATTAGCAGAGAAACCGGACTCGTGTTTGTATGTGTAGTTGGGTGGGGAGTGATGGGACAAACCGAGAGAGATTGATCATGGATGTCTGGTTTACTGTTTAGGATGAAGTGTTGGGTCGGGTGAGTTACAGACTTTGAGAGGCCCAGTGTCTAGTGTATTGTGTCAACTGAAAAAAAAAAAAAAACATATTCGAGTGAGACTGGACCAAACCAGACCAGACCAGGGGTTTGAAACCTTTGACCGAAATTTAGTCCGGCTCGATAAGACCAGTCTGGTCTAGTCTACCCATATTGTTTGGGCCTTTTTTTCCTCCACTAGATTGAGTTAGGTTAGGTTGGGTTAGACTACCTAGACCACCGGATGTTTTGCTCATCCATACCTACAATCCTTTCAAAATGTTTGTAAAGTAGGTTATGTTTTACTTGAATACAAATGCAAACTTTATTGGGCCCCACGCATTTTTCCCAATTCTTACCCTCCAACCACGTGCATTCAATCGTGACTAGGCATTGTTTTAGGCACAGCAAAACAAGAAAAAAAACTCATGATTTTTAATGTAAGAACTAATTAATTAATTAGTTTATTAAGGATATTAGTTACATTATTTAACACGATATATTTTTTTAAAATATCTTAATCACCATTTTCCTTAATTCTCTCCCTTCATCTCTTGTTTGATTATTGTAGAGGGAATATGAATTGAATTAATTTGAAAAATAAAAAATTTGATAAACATGTGAAGTAGGTCTTATATTTAAGCCTAACATCAACTCTCCAACTAGGTGATACACTAAAGACTTGACGAGTATATCCTAACAAGGTTGACCCATCTAAAACTCTTGGCTAGAGTAGGTCACTAGTCTGATCAATTGATCCTAATTGGATTTCAATACCACATAGATTAAAAGTTTTAGTTACTTGGCATTAAATATAATGAACACTTAGATTTGTAAAATGCTTATTAATGAATTTTCTATATAAAAGATCAACATTACCTTGTGAGGAAGATGTGTTGTTGTATGATGGTGAAGCAGCAGGAGGAGATGAAGATAATAATGAATCGACAACTGCAATATCATAGAAGCGAAAATTCTCATATCTAATATTGCAACTCAGTTTGATAATCCTCCCGCCCATCCTGTTGTTACAGAGCAAGGGAATGCTCGATATCGCCTTCTCCAAGCAAGCGTCACAGTCCTGACCAGACAAATCAGGCATGCACTGAACAAGGCCATATATGGTTGTTTGAAACAAAGTCGTCACATTGCTGGCGGCGAACTTCCGGCGAGTATCCCCAGTGGCGGCTTTGCTTCTAAGCCTTTGCACTAGACCATCAAGCACTTCATTATACTTAGTGTCTGTTGCATTATTAAAGTTACACCTGCCGACTGAAAAATCTGGCTCTTGATATATCCCAAACATGGAGCGATTGGTGTATCGTAAAATGCATCCGTTGTTATATCCAAACGCTTCCTTCTGATTCGGACAAAGATTTCGTAGAAGGATTGAGGCATTGTTGAGGCAACTACGACAAGAATCTGGCTTAATATCTGCCCTACACAATCCAAGAGCGTTAACTCTATTAGGATTTTGGCCTTCAGAGGAACTGTAATAGCCATAGTCAATTTTTGGGTCGGAGGTGAGATTATAAAGAAGGGTTTTAAGGTTTGTGCCATAGGCAGTTGTGTTTGTGTAGTTACCAACACTACTATTACACAAATGATATATGAAGCGTTGCCGTGCAGTAGTGAGAATGATGAAGTGAGAGAGGAAAGAAAGCTGGGCAATTGAAATAATGATTTTCATCAAGGAATGAGAAAAGAAGAAGAAGAAGAAGCTTTAAGAAGCGATTTTAATTTGGTCTGCTATTTCTAGTTTTGTTGATGCAAATCAAGGCATCTTCGTGTTCTTTCTTATATTACTGAAGAAGTCAACAAAAGTCGTATTGGAATCGATAAATGTCATTTTGAATGAACAAACGCGTATTGGAATAAGCGATACTTTACTATGTCATTTTGAATGAACTTATTACTAATACTATGTAGTCGTTGGCGTGTGGCGACCGTTGATTTGAGAAAACGACCCATGTGGAAATGAGCTCCGTGGCCGACAAGCCTTTTGTAGTAAAATTCAACAAAATTTCTTATATATTATATTTAATTTTTTGTGAGTCTTTGACAGTATTAGAAAAATTTATTTCACCAATTATTTTATAGATTAATACTAACCAATCATAAATATAAAATTATACTCCTTCTCTTCTTATTTATAAGAGCTCAATAACTAAATTATACAGTTTGAAAAAATGGTTAAAGTTTGGTACAAATAATAAGTATGTTTAAATAAAATTTGTTTTTCAAGTATGCCCTTATTTATGAGAGACAAGTAAGAGATAGAAATAAAGTAAATATGAGTCTCACTAACTTTTTAATTAATGCAATATGTATAACTAATTAGGGGTAAAAATGGAAAAAACTTATTAAATATTTAGACAACTCAATTTTTGGGCTCTTATAAAAAGGACTGAATGGAGTAATTACTAGAGTTAGGAATCAAGGTCGACCCTTGAAGGACCAGGGCCTAAAATGGTCGTTTAGGCCTACGGTAAGAAAAACATATGTTTTTCAAGGCCCTAAGAAAACTATTGTTTTAAATTTTAACCATCTTTCCTTGGTTTTTTTTTTTCAAAGAAATATAATTAGTAAATTATAACAATTAAAGTTTTAATTTATCAAATAAATGTTATCCACATTAAGGTCTAAATAACAAACATCATACAACAAATAAACACATTCATAAAAGTGTTAGAATTAACCAATATTTGGCTAAAATTTGGGGGCCGAATTGCTTCGAGTTAAACTTATATAATTAAATTATAATTGAGTTACAAAATATAAAGGCTAAATGGTTAGGAAAAAAAAAACAAAAAAAGAAGAAGAAGAAGAAGAAGCAAAGTTCGTTATCACCAATGAAGCATTAACTCCATGGTTCATGTCTATCATGCATGGATTAAATTTGTGTGAAGGTAATAGTAGTAGTAGTAATCATCTTCTAGAAGGATGATTTATTTTATTACTTTTCTTATAAGTAATAATATTCATTAAAGAAATAAAATGGTAGAACATAAATTTGTAATCCTAAAAGTGCATAATTGCTCAAAGTTAATTACATTTATTTTATTACTTGCACTACATTAAAAATTATAGGCAGCATAATGGTTATAAGATTAAAGGATGGAAGGTAGAATGAGAGGTTATTTTCACCAACTAAGCAAGTTTTAAAAAAAAAAATACTAATGAGCCTAACAGGCCATCCCTTAGTTCTGCAGGTAGCTAGGCTAGATTATATATTAGTATTCTACGCCCAAACTTTATTACATGTTTTTATTCCGTTGTATGATGTGATGTATGATGTATGTCGGAGGGGCTGTTACAGCATGGTATCAAAGCTAGGTTTTGATCCTGGGAGAAGCCCTAAGTCCTGTGAGATGCTTATGTCCATAAGTTGGTAGAAGCCCACAGTTATTAGACCCTGGATAGCGGCTCTTTTAAGCCTTTGGCCTTATAGGGCTTGCCTTTTTAGACCCAACTTCATTTGAGACTCCATTTTATAAACCTAACCCTTAAAAGGTTAGGACTTAAATGGGCTTGGGTTGGCCCAATTTACCAGTTTTAATAATTACTAACAAGCTTTGTAATAATTATTCAGAGTTGAAAAAGACGTACCACTTATTAATATGAAAAAAACATCATTTACTGTCATCTCAACACATTTTTAACTTTTCCTAGCCTAATTATTGTAGTTTGGCATAAAGTTGTACATGGAAAACTTTTTTTAAATATATGTATTCTTCAATTGGAGACAATCTTATTCGAGCCATTGTTGGATACTATATATGTGAGTACCTGTAACATCCCCAATTTTTATGTAAATCAATTAATGGAATACAAGAATTTTTCACTAAGTAGTAGTAGTCAATGGTATTAATTTTTCTAACAGGATATATTAATTATGGGGAAGTAAGGTAGAATTATTTAAAAAAATGTGGTTAATAAATTTGGTTATAAATAAATTGAGGTAAATAAGATTAAAGAAGCTAAATATGTATTTTACCTCAATATTCATTACTTTAGACCATAAGAAGAGAAATAAGACAACTTATTATAGTACAATAAAAAGACTTAAGAAGAAGGATTTGATGGATATTTGATATGATAAAATTCAATTAATGCTTCTCAACGTGACTGACGTAAGGAAAAGCCCAAGGAAATATTTTTTTAAAATGAATATTGCCCCATAATCCCTAAAACCGCCGGGCAAGGAAGAGAAAAGAGGGGTAATTATAACCTAGTGCACAGGGACCTAAGGAAGCAGAGGCACATGTATATATTTTCTCAATATTTCCCCATTATGGACGGACATGAGATGGAGTAAATGAAAAAGAATTGTTGATTGGACAATAGGCATTAATTGGAAGAAGGAACCGAATTAATGGATTGGTGAAAGCAAAATAAATGAAGGAAGGATGGAGCATGCGCGTGAGAAAAAAAAAAGGGGAGAATTACACACAGGTCCCAAAGAATAAAGATAATTACAATTAGGTCCCTTGAAATCATGAAATTACTCACGAAGTCCCAAGGGACTTGAGTAATTATTTCAGAATGTAAAAAATTACTTTGCCCATAGTGCATATTTCCCACGAAGCGATTAACAACACAAAAAGCATAAATTAACAACACAAAATGCATGTATTAACAACAACTTTTTGAAAACCCGAATTTGTGTTCTTTCACTTCTAGAAGCGATTAACAACACAAAAAGCATAAATTAACAACACAAAATGTATGTATTAACAACAACTTTATTTATTAACAAAATTCAGGGTTTTCAAAAGTTGTTGTTAATACATGCATTTTGTGTTGTGAATTTATGCTTTTTGTGTTGTTAATCGCTTTCCGGAAGTGAAAGAACACAAATTCGGGGTTTTCAAAAGTTGTTGTTAATACATGCATTTTGTGTTGTTAATTTATGCTTTTTGTGTTGTTAATCGCTTCGTGTGAAATATGCACTATGGGAAAAGCAAAGTAATTTTACATTCTGAAATAATTACTCAAGTCCCTTAGAACTTCAGAGTAATTTCATGATTTTAAGGGACCTAATTGTAATTAACTCTATTCCTTGGGACCTGTGTGTAATTTTTCCAAAAAAGGGAGAAAAAAAAAAAAAAAAAAAGAGAAGGATATGATGTTAAAATAACCCAACATTGATTAATGAAAGAAGGAAGTGGATCCTACTTTTCCCTTGGCATTGGACGTGAAAGGGAGTAGTGAAAAAAGGTTTGATTGGACAACACACCATTAATTAATGAAGTAAAAAGGAGTGTGCACGTGAGAGAGGCATGGAAGAGAACATTTATTTATTTTATTATTTCCTACTACCTGACGTGAGGGAGGAGACAAAAAGGTGGGATGATAAAAATAATAATAATAACTATTGCTTCCCTACTCCTTTTGTTTCTCCACCGGTTGAGAGGGAGAATGAAGTGAGTGGTGAGACGATTTGGTATTAATGAAGAAAGAGAAGTGGAGGCGCACAGTGATCAAGGAAGTGGAGATCATACTTTCTTCATTGTCTCCCAACGTTTCTGAATTCTGACGCGAACTAAAGGTGGGTAAAAAAAAAAAAAAATGAAATGAATTTTTTCCTATATTTCCCTAGTCATCCGGACGTACACCATCAGAGGACCAGAGGAGCTCGAAAATGTCATTCCAGCACCCTTTAAGTCGGTTCCACGAGATTAAAGAAAATGAGAGGAATTTTTTAGATTTTTCTAGAGAATTGGAGAGTGTTCAAGAGACAAATTGAGTCTAGAATAATCCTTGAAGAATTATTTAAGGAACTCCCCTCCTCCCTTTGAGGTTGCTGCACGAGCTCAAGAAGGAGAGAAGAAGGAGATTAAAAATCAACAAGACCCAAAGAAAGCTAAGCAGAAACGTGCAAGGAGGTAAGGTTTTGGGTTCTTATTACACCTTCTTCTACCTACTCTCATGTAAACAAAGATCTTAAGGAAAATCTTTTATGGTGAGTTGAAGGTTGAGGCTGAAAAGGAGGAAGAAATATCTCTAAGGATCAAAGTCTTAAGTCAGTAGAAGACCAAGATCAAGTAAGTAATAGCTAACTACTTTATGATCTTACAATTTCTGAATTAGGAATGTCTGTTCCTTGAGTGTAAACGTTGGGTCTGACTAGTTTATAAAAAGGGTAGGTGGAGATTCAAACATGAAGTTTATGGTTTAGGAGGAAATATCAGTCTAATATAATAAGAGTTGGTGGGCAAGAAAATGAAAGACTGATTACTTGATTCAGAGGAAGAATTTCGTCCACACCATGATCTGATTCGTTTTTTTTTTTTAAGTTTTAATATCTCTAGAGTGTTTGAAATGATTATTTGTTTAGGAGTAAGCCTGGATCATATTTTTTTTAGAATCAAGAATAAGGATTAAAAACATTGAAATCTGCTTATTGAAGGATTTGTGAGTCAGTTGGCTTCCTTATGCGTTTTGACCTATCAAATAAACATTGGAAATTCTGAGATTTTACAGATAGGAGGTAGACATCCCAAGGATTAATTGGATAGGTAACACGAATTTTTTTGAGCCTTGTGCTAAGAGGACCAAATTTTCGAAAACAGCCCCTGAATCTGAAACTTCTGTCTGACCTGAGGTGGTGTTCGGGTTTGTGGCTGGGTTTCGGTTGCAACTGGTCCAAATTAATATCTTTCATTGAAAATAGACACACTAAGGATCAGTTGGCCTTTTGAACTACCTCAATCGGATTTTTCTAGATTTAGTTATGATTTTGTGAAGATCAAACACTTGTTGCTGGAATTTCTAGAAAAAGAGGCCGAAATTGGATTGGAATTTACCAACAATAAATTCATTTTTGAAAAGGAATTTAGGGTTTTTTTTTTATGGTTGAAAAAGGCTTATTTTGAGCCATCAAATAAATATTTTTAAGGAGGAGCTATTTATATTTATATTTATATTTTGGTTATTTTAGGGTCCGTGATTTTCGTGCATTCGGGGAAAAATTTTCTTCGATATTTGTGGTCGACTACCGGTAGTAACCTTAATCCTCATATGTCTTATGTTGCCTTGTATGTTTGTTTTTCCATGATTGTGGACCCGTGTCTCCTAAAAAGGGACATGCGTTTGTGTGCATTCGGTGTGGTGCGGGTTGGAGCCCGACTACCGTGTTTTCCTAGCGTGTGGATCCGGGGCTTGCTTTGTTGAGCGATCCTGCGTTTGTTTCTAGGACATGTAGTCCTTCCGCAGTTAACACAGTACACATAGTATGTTGCATTTGTGTTACTGCGCGTTTGTTACCGAATGCTATTATTTGGTGTTTTCCTGATTATGGTTACATACATACACTGTTTATGCATTACATATGAGATTAACGGTTACTCTGGGATCCATTTATGAATCCCAGATTTTTGTAAAGCTTCAGGGAGTACTTCAAGGGCTGTAGCTGGAGAGAAGGGTAAGAATGCGGAGTTGGAGTAGTTGGTGGCAGGGGAAGATTTACTTTTGATCTTATCTTCGTGTTGGGATAACTGTATATTCTTTTGGCCTTGTAGGCACCGGTGGATGACTGTATGTACCCTTTGTGGATTATATTCTGTTACTTACTTTTGGTTATACTAGTATTGTCTGAAATCCAACCGGGAAAATGTTCTGTTGTGATTAAACTCTGATGCGTGGTAATAAATAGTAATTATATGATATATAGTAATTATTAAAAGGAATCCCTCTATCCGCCATCCGGGAAGGCGAGGCCGGTAGGGGTGTTACAGTACCTCTCAAAAGAGATTCAGACTTTGATTCACTATCTTATGGGGGACTATCTTCTACTAAGCCTATCCCCTTATGGTTTCACAAGAAACACTTGCTTTTATTAGAATCGGCATGCATAATTAAGAGTTCTACATCCATTAATTGCCGGTCATATTGGAACAAGATCATACCGGGCGCAAGAAAATGCTGGACAAGGCGCATACATGAAGTCAGGATCGGATGAAAAGCAGATAGAATGGAACTGGACACAGGATGATTATTGAGACATTCCGTCCTATCTCGATATATGTATATTATTATTATTATTATTATTACAAATATTAAATTTTAATTTATTTTTGACCCTATCTTCCCTAATCACTTTTAACAAGTGGGTGTAGGCGTGTAGAAAATGCAACAAGCTAGTCAAGTTGACTGATTCGCTAGTTGTTCAATATTCAAAGAAAGGCTGTAAAAGTACGAGTCAAGCCGGCCGGTTTGATGATTTAGCTACATAGTTGCAATCAATCACGGTGGACACCGACCACAGTCTCTATTAAACTCACACATTGCTAACAATAACATGACTACTACTACAGTCTCCATTAAACTCACACATAGCTAACAAAAACATGACCCCAATCCCTTACATACACATTTGTTGGGATTTGGCATCCCTCCTTTTCTCCTTCCTCTCTTTTTCCTTCATTTTCCCTTTTACATTGTTGATTATGATTCTAATGGTCCAAATTTAACATATTATAAAAATATTATTATAATTTTACTTTAAAGATATAATATATTAAATCTAAACCGTTGAAATCTTAATCCAAGAGTGAAAAAGGGAAAAGGAGGGAAAATGAAAGTAAGGAGGAAAGTCAAATCTCATTTCTTCATCAAGTTAGCTATTAAAGCCCGTTTGAAGCCTGTAAATATATTGATGGAAAATGGGATATTTTCCTTTGGTTGAATCATTTCTGGAGAGTAAATTATGGTGGCTATAAATTTTACCATGTTTAATGGAAATTCTATTGCACCCTTATAGGTGGGATATGATTTTCATGTTTGGAAAATTCTTCGTATAGCCTCTTATCCTCTTCTTTCATTCTGCTTCATTAACTATAAAAAGAAATACTCCTCTGATCCTATATATAGACAACCTTTGTCATATATTTAAAATCGGAGGTAGTGGTTGCAATTAGCGATGGAATTCTGCCACTAAATTGACTTAGCAACGGAATTCTAACATTAATTAATTGACGACAATCGATTTGACAAAAAAATCATCCAATTCCACTCCAGTGCAAAATCTTCTGCCTAGCTCCTCTCTTTCTTACCCCCCCCCCCCCTCCTCGATCTCTCTTCGTCATCTTCACCAACCTCTATGGTCTTCACCGTCTTCCTCAACTCTATCGTCTCTCTTCACCATGGCGCTCTCTCTTTCTGATCCCTTCACCATCCCTTTCCCTCTTTGTTCCCCCTCTACCATCTCTTTCATCTCTCCCTCAAGAATGTTTATTGCCTTCTTTCTTTCTTTCTTTATTTTTCTAAATAGCTATTCCACTACTACCAGCAGATAAGAAACAACACTCCCCAAGATAAAACACATCCTTTCGACAAGAATTGGGTGAACAAAACAACTAAATATAATAGAACTCAGTAAATATAAAATATACAAGAGGAGGAAGAAAAGTGCTCGAAAGCTCCAGAGTTGTCTCAAAACATTGACTAAAGCACTTTATATAAGCCTCACTAACATATACGTTGGCAGCCCTTTAAATAACCATAAATAGGCAGTTTTACTGACATAAAATGCCATAAAACCATTTGAATGAGAGGGTGCTGCGTATTGGGCATAAAAGCCATTTAAAGGCTATTAGTATTATTAATATTTAGACATTAGGCATTGAAAGGAATTGAAGAAATACTTTTTAATGTCTAAATAAAATTTCAATGTCCAAAATTCATAATTGGGTTCCGCAAAATTGCATTTCTAGTGAGCGTTCGTTATTCCAAAACCTAGATTTCGCATTTCACAAAATAGCTTTGGGAAAGTTGTCGAGTCCATGTTTCAACTCATGCACACGCACGGGGGAGAAATCACTAGATTTCAACCGGTGGCCCACTATTGTGCAAGTTCATTGCTTCTTTTAACTCATTTAACAGTCTAAGATTTCTTATTACTTAGATCCCCACAATCCTAGACAACGTGGGACTCGTTTTTTGTGACACGCATACTCGTTATGACAAAAAAAAAAAAAAAAAAAAAAAAAAAAAAAAAAAAATCATTATTAACAATTTCAATATATATAGTGACAACTTAAGCTCTTCAAATATTGTTGGGGGCATATTATTCATTTGGAAACATTTACAAATCTCATATTCCCTCCTCATTCTGACTTAGGATTTGTGACATTGGATTCTCTAATTTGTCTTTTTCTTATTTTAACATAATATTTTTGAGATTTTCCCTTTTTTCAAAGAATTAACTTAAATTATTGATTAATACTTTAAAATAATTATTTTATTTCAATGGTTAGGAAGATGTAAAAAAATTTAGTTTCCATGCGCTTCGCCCTACGTATAAAATCTGGAAAATAAATTGCAGAAAAGGCACCTAATAGTCAGCAAATTAATTGGAAAAAACATCCACAATATACATTTTATCTTTCATGATTCTACATTTCTTACATATCCTTACATGAGTCATTTTCCAATCAACTTGCTTAATAAGTAGTTTCCGCTATTTTTTCCCTAAAATCTTATTTATAGTTCAAGAAGCTAAAATTTCCAAGTTGTTGGCACGAAGACATAGCCACTGTTACTCACTACTATAAATATTGGATTTTATTTCCATAAAAAATGAACCTTTTTCAAAATGGGAAATAAAAAATAAAGGCAACCACATTTTTATAATTATGTAGAGGATTTTGGCCTCCTGATTTAAAAATGGATACTAAAAATTTACTTTTAGCGTCCCAATTCTAAATTGGGATGCCAAAATTAGGGAATTTGGTGTTGCAATTCTAAAAGGAATGCCAAAAATAAAGCTTTTGGAAGAAGAAGCACTACTTGTGGCATCCTTTTTTGAATTAGGACGCAAAAAGTGAGACTTTAATCATCCCACTTATAAACTGGGATGCCTATAAAGTCATAAATATCTTCTTCCACTTCATCTGTTCCTCTAACCCTTCCCTCCTCCGTTCCACAATCTCCAATTCCTTCTTTTATCTTCAGTTTCCTCCCTACAATTTTGAAGACTCCACCGTCTCCGCCCTCATCTCCACCTCCGTTTGCTCCACCCTTGACTACCCTTCAACCACGCTCATAGTTACCTCTCAAAACCTTTTGCATTATGTGTGCGATGAGTGGTCTACCTGGATTCCGACCTGTTTCACGTTGACAACATTGTGAAACTCGCTAGCGCTGCTGCCGAGACTATCACAACTTCTCTCAACCCTCTAGGTCCTCCACCGTACTCACGCTTACTTTCCATCCCTTTCTTCAATTTCCTCCTCTCATTGTCAATTTTCACTGACTCTTGTTCTGAATTTCAGAATTGGATGAGAATCAGGGGAGATAGCTGATGTTGATGCCCAGCGACGAGGTGCCCGAATTCATGCTATGCCATGTTCATGTGTGTCGTCGCGGTCAGAGAAGATTATTGTTAGCGTCAAGAAGCTGCTGCCCAAAGCATCACCGTCTATGATGGTGCTGTATTAAAGCCTGTCCAGAGTACTTTGTTCAGTTTTTTTTTTTTTTTAAATTATTATAGTAAAAAGCCCTTCTACGTCCCAATTTAAAAAGGGATTCCGTAAGTCTTATTTACTATGTCACTTGCATAGGTGTCCTCTTGAAAAATGACGTAAAAAGGGTCTAAAAAGGACATTAAAATTGCCCGTTTAGATTAGTGGGAAACAATCATGATTTTATATAACAGTGATTTGTACATGTAACATGGGTTAAGAATAGGTCATACCTTTAACAGGGCCGTACGACCTAGAGGCTTGGTCTGTTTTGTATTTTTGCTAGCAGGCCTGGTTTATTTCATAAAGGGGTCACCGGTCAGATTTATTTATAGTATTTATAGGCCTCAATGTTTAAATAAGCTGTTTTCCCAAAGGCCTAACTGGTGTCATAATACTTTACTTTAGGGTCATTTTTTTAGATCTATCAACTTGAAAATAAGCCATTACTATTCTTTACAGATCTCATGCATCACCAACAACTAAAAACTTTTCTCAAACATGTCAAAATCAAGCACTTATATATCATTGGAATGTGAATTTCTAATAACTTTTGAATTTCATAACTAATTCAATATGACTCTAATATTAGTATTTAAAAGCTCAAACTAAAGCTTTCTTAATGTCTTTCTTAATAAAACGGTGGCCGTAATAAAATGATGACCCGGGCTCAATAGGATCTTGTTGGATCTGAAATTTACTTGAAACCCATTCTGTTCATTGGAATTTTCATAGAAAATTCGAGATTTCTAAATAGCTTAAGAAATTCATATCTTTTTATCTACACATCCAAAAATTGTAAATTAATACTTTTTTAAAATCTTAGGATGTATACAATTAAATTTCAAAATATCAAGGAATAATCCTTTTGGATTACCCTGGATAATGCCAGACGGGATAAAAACGTTTCTGCTGCGTGTACAACCGAATTATACCTTTGGCTTCTACCATATTTGGAGTCTTAGCTACTAGTCTCCTTATGGAGATATTTATACAACCCATAACCAAAAGGGGTATGCAATATCAGCTTAGACTAAGTTCAGAGTAAATATGCTAAATGCTCCATCTTGTCCACCTTAGCTAGGCATCCACCAGCTTCTCCTTTCCCTGAGATGTACTTGCTCCTTTGGTTAGTACATAGAGAAAGGGAGGAGTGAAATTGGGAAATCTAAGTAGCAATAATTATATTTCAATATATAAATCTATGGTAAATAACTGAGCATGTAAGATAAGCCACAGAGAACAACACCTTACAAATAACTGATTAATTGAAAACTAAATAATTGTAAACTAGCTATCACACATGGCCATGGCAAAAGCAAAGTAAGGAATTTTCATATTCCCATGCCTAATTGCATCATCAATGGCAAAAATCAACATGCAACCAATGCAAGGTATAAATGAAATGAATGATTAAGGGTATCTTTGTCCCTCACTTTCTTTTGCTCCTTCTCGATTTCTCCTTGGTGGATTTGGACACAAATCAAAACCTTTAAGTTTATGTTTGTATAATGGCTGTTTCTATTCAAACAGTAGTTGTATCGCCAATCAATAAAACAATTAATTGGCGTGACAAAGATTTGAACTCTCAAACTAACAATAACTCACCAAGGCTCTAGCCAACTGTGCTACGAAGACACTCGTTAGAAGATTCAATGACCGTTTAATATAAAACAATCTTTGTTTCTGAAAATAAACAAAATAAAAAAAATTAAATGGTGTGAAGAGAGATACAACGATTGTTTTTATTAAAACAGTCGTTGTATCGTCGTTAAATGTTCACTTTTAACGTCTATTTTGAAAAAAAAAAATGGATATTAAAAGTAAAGAGAAAATTATAATAGTTCCACCGCCTACTTTTTAACATTTAGTTTTTTTTTTTTTTTTTTTTTTTGAACCAGACGTTAGTAGTGGTACAAGAGCATATTAACTTAACATATTTGGTATACTTTAATTGCATAATTACATTCTTTAAAAATATCAACTCTGAGCATTAATATCAACTCTTACACTTTTATTTCTTGGTTATACCGCCCATTTATTGCTTATATGCTCATGCCAATGCCAATTAAGGACCATCTTAGCCCCAAAACATTTCGGTCATCAGCACCTAAAGTTTCCTCCCAAATTTCTAGCTCTGGAATTCAACTTTAGCACCAACATTTTAGAGCTTCTAAAGACTTCATATATGATCCTTGATATTGACTCAACAAGCCAAATCAACAACCAATAAGACAGGATAGCAATTTGCTGCTCTAAAAACTGTTCCATAGCAGTAGCAATACAAAACATGTATTTACATATAATAGCTAGTTCAAACAACAGCAACACAAACATTCCCATGACTTATTTAAAATGTCAATCGGCAACTTTTAAGTCCTATTCCAAAATTTTAATCAGCAATCCTTCGGGTTCCATGAAGAAATAACTTTCATCATTTAAATAAGGGTTAAGTAGCAAATCAGCTTCAGAAGTATACACCCAGGAGCAATGTTGCCCTGAAAGGTTTTTTGGTCTCAATGTCTCATCGGAAGTTTTAAAACGTAACAATGTTTCTCCTTTTCCGTTAAAAAGCTAAAGTTGACTGTTATACAATTGACATTAACCGACAACTTTTTAACAGAAAAAAGGCAATATTACTACGTTTCTAGACTTTCAAAGTGAAATTGAGATCAAAAAAACTTTCATGTCAACATTGTTCCTGAATATATATTTCCATAACTTATAAGTATATATTTTATAATTAAATAGGTATATATTTTATGGTATAATGAGTTGGATTTATTAATATTTTATACCTATTTAATTATCTTTTATATATTTATCTATCTTTTAATTAAACATAGGATAAAAGAATATTATAACAGAAAATCTATTAATATCCTATTTTAATTTGTAGGAAATATTATGTGATCTAAGAGAGGAGAAAATATAAGAAAGGCAACAAGCATCATTACCTGGGGAACAAATTAAATTGAAAAAGATATAATATAATATATTATTATATTATATTCTAATGGAATATATTGTTATATTATGTCAAATAGGCCACAGTAGATAGAAAGAAAACCAGATCCGAAATAAACCCAAGAGACGCTAGAAGTAATATATATTAAGAGAAGCGAGCCACACATACATAGAGTCATACGACGTAGAAGGGACAGCAAACACAGATGGCAACTCTGAAGACGCAGAGCAGATTGAGAATTGCATAGCAGCGACAGCAGCAAAGAGCACTGAGAGATTCTTTGAGAGTCTTGATTTCTCTTTTCTTTTCCTATCTTGCTTGAATCTGAATTTTATTTATTTCATGGATTTGATTATAGCTATGTTTGACTAATTTTTCTTTTCAACCTAGGGGATCTATGAACTTGTTTGAGACTTAGAGATTATTCCCACGAATTATTTTTGATTAATTTTATTTCAGTTTTTTTAATCTTGTCTTTATTGTTATTGCTTCTTGATTGGCCATCATTGAGCATGTTTTGGCAATTTAGGGTTGAACTTGAAAGAGGGAATCTTTAATTGACCGTTAGAGTAAATAATGTGGAATTAGGTTTTAATCTAATTTGTGTTTAGGATAGTCATATACCTAGAAGCTCCGCATAATCAAATTAGAGTGAACTTGTCTAAAATGCATCTTATTTAGTTGTGTGAGGCATTACATAATTAATTAAGATAGGTATATAAATGGATCGGAAGGCATTTATAGACATTAATACTCTAGATTAGCTGATCAAGTTAAGTCAAAATTAATTTAGTGGGGATAAAATCTAAGAAACAAACAAGGGATTAGTGACTCTAGGTTGCTTGTTCGATTAGTGTGGTAGTTTGTTTATTTTAATTTTAGTTTTAATTTCTTAATTAAATTCAATTGGTTTTGTTCAACTTAAATGAAAGTGTAAAATTAATGCTTAACTGAAGTTTGTGATACTGAGTCCTCGTGGGAACGATACTTTTCTTATCACTTTATTACTTGATACGGCCCGTATACTTGTGGAGTGATAGGCTATAAAGTTTTGCCATATCAATAACAGATTTGCTACTTAACCCTTTAAATAATTCAGCCACCCACTTGTACAGCAAAGTGGAAGCCCTTACATATTCAAGTAACCCACCTACTTCCTAAATTAGCTATCTATTATAACCAATTAGGATGAATAGTTATTATATAGTGAGTTCAAATCAATCTTGAACAGAACCTAGCTACTCATGGCATAACTTTATATAACTTAATTCACTGTTCTTTATTTCCCTGAGCCAAACCCGCCATTAAAACCACCTGAGATTTAAAATCACAACGTTTCATGGGTTTCCTTCAAGCAATCTAAGTGCATATATTAATGATTTAAAATGATGCTTCAGGGTCAGACAACACTATACGAATGTTTATAATTCCCAATTTTGCATTTCCAGACACACACATGTACCCGATGCAATACAGAACACAGGATTGGTTCAAACAAATCACTTTTATTTGTGGCTTAATCAATCAAGCAACCACTTATAAAGCATCCACATAACCATATAACATGATTCTCTTATATTATTAGGCATGCTTGGTTTCCTTACCACTACCACTTTTAGAGAACCCGCAACCACAAAAAGAAATAAGCTTCAAATTACTCTTCCTCAAATTACTTTAAAACAGATTAATCCCTTACATTCAACAACATTAATCTACATCTATATATCAATTACTCTCATATTCGTCACTTTTCCAAACTAAAACCATAATTTAATATTTTAATTTCCCAATTCCTAAACAGCAGCAATCAAAGATACAAGAGAGGAATAACGATTTGGGACTCATCTTCATCTAAACCTATGGCTGCATGTGGGAATTGACCTCCTCACAGGTACAAAAAAGGATTTTAAGACCAGACGAAAGAGGCATCGTAAGATTAGATCAGCAACTGGTCTTGTTCTAGGTGGTTTGAAAAGTCTGTAACATTTAAGACCGATGCAAACTGGTCTTAAAAGAAATTATTTTTGACCGGACATTAAAAACATTAGGTCTTAGAAGTTGTACTATATAGACCTGATATATTTTTTTGTTCAGTCCTAAAACTTAACTTTTAAGACCTGACAAACAAATAGGCCAGTCTAAACAAATCGACATTTTATGACCGGACAAAAAACAATCCGGTCTAAAAAATACTAACTTCTAAGACCAGACGACTAATTATACCGGTCTTAAAAGACCGACTGTTAATATTGGATAATAAATACATCCGGTCTTAAAAATTGAACTTTTAGACTGGACAGATAAGTACACTGGTCTTAAAGGACCAATTTTTAAGACCGTTCGAATATGTACACCTGTCTTAAAGTATCAACTTTTAAGACCGGACAAATAAATACATCCAGTCTTAAAATTTGAACTTTTGAGACTGGTGTATTTATTTCCGATCTAAATTTTCTTAAATTTTTTCCCTGTTCTGTTCTTCCTGATCATATATATATACACACATCCACCACCCAATCCAGCACCTAAAAGTCGATACTTTAAGTTACAAGCTATGAACAATCCATTAAGAATAAATTGAATTGGGAAAATAATACGAATATTATTCACCATGAGTTATGTGGCCTCTTAATGATAATACTATGACAATACAACACCTAAATGAATATATAAACTAAGATAACTTACAAATACACACGTAAATCAACATACATGCCCAATATAATATTCACCATACCTTCATCTAATTTCCACCCAACAACGTAACATTCTCTTTTATAATATGCCCCTTGCGATCGGATCCTACAACAAAAATAAAACAGGAACAAAAGCTTCACAATGAGTGACATTGTTTAAGAGTATAGAAGGAATATAGTTAAAACTTTAAAGTTTTCAAAGAATTTTGCATATGAATATTACCTTATGAATTGTCTCTTTTATAAAGGGATATCCTCCCATATCCCTTCATGATGATCATTTCTTATGCTAGGTTCATTATCCACTTCATCTTCTTCGTTCATATCCGATAGACCCCTTGAAAAAGGAATACTCTCAGGAAAACCATAATTTGAATGAATTTCCTCATCAATATCAATGACCCTTTTTCCTTGGAGAGCTACAGACCACATTTTATTTTCCTAGTCGGTGATATAGAACACTTGTTTCACCTGGTCTGGCATAATAAAAGGTTCATCTCCAAAACTTTTACTATTGATATCGACTAATGTAAATCCTAGCCGATCGATTTGAACACCATTATTGACATTAACCTACTTACATTTGAAAATGGGAAACTTAATTTCAACATAGTCCACCTTCTAAATCTCTTCAATAACCCCAAAATATGGCATGACTGCCAATTTAGGCCTCTTGTCTTCCAAACTGGAGAAGTGCATAGACTCAACCTCTAACATAACACCACTATTCTAGATAGTGCTCCTATCATCTAGGGACTTCGTGTAAAATGTATAACCATTGATCACATATGAATTCCAACTTATGACATCAACCTCAGGTTCATATGCTAACCATTTGATTGTATTAGAAACACATTCCTCTCCCTCGATCTTTTATTTGAACCAGTTTGCAAAAGTTCTATTATGCTCCCTAATTAATCTTTGTTTAGTCATTCAATGATTTTCTTTCCCTATAGCTTCTTTATGTGCATCTATGCTGGCTTGAAGTTCATCAACATTATTTAAGATGTATAAGTGGACTTGTGACAATTCATCAGGATCCACACTCTTTACTGAAGCCCCTTGTCTACTGCCTTCAACATGTTGACGTTTAGGAAGCCCAATATGTCTTACTTTGGTCAAATAATTTTGAAAAATTCCATGGCTTCTTCAACTGAATATTTCTGAACAATTGATGCTTCTAGCCGGTATGTGTTCTCCACATACCCTTTCAAGAATTTCATAGATCTTTCAATTGGGTATATCCATCTTAAATGGATAGGGCCGCACAACTTTATCTCCCTCACTAGATGAACAATTAGATGAACCATGATATTAAAAAATGTAGGAAGAAAAACCTTCTCAAGTTGGCACAAGATGAGATATCCTTCATTTTCCAATTCATCCATCTTTTCAATCTCGAAAACTTTACTACAAACCGCATTGAAAAAAACAAAGTTTAGTCAAAATGTGTTGAAAATCATATTCGGTGATGCCTCGAATAGCTACTGGGAGTAGCTGTTGCGTTAAGACATGACAATCATGAGACTTTTGGCCTATTAATTTTAAGTCCTTCATCGATACAAGCCTCCTAAAATTTGAAGAATGCCCCAAGGGAACTTTTGTGCCACGTAAATACTCACAAAAGCTTCGTTTCTCATCCTTAGACAAAGTATGAGAAGCCGGGGGACAATAAGTTCTCTTACCATATGGCCTTGGATGTAAGTCTTCGCATATTCCCATTGCTTGTAAATCCAATCTTGCATTCACACCATCCTTTGAACTACCTTGTATGTTGACAAGCGTGCCAACAATACTATCACATACATTTTTCTCCATATGCATGATATCAATACAGTGTCTCACATCAAGATTACACCAATATGGAAGATCGAATAATACATATCTCTTTTTCCATATATTTGTTGTTTTTCTACTCTTTGCAGTCTTACCGAAGATGACATTGATATTTTTCACCTTTTCATAAACTTGCTCCCTAGTTAATGCCACCAAAGCATCTTCATACTCTTGGCGACCAAAAAAGGCTTTCTTTAATTGACGATATGGGTGGCCCCGTCTAAGAAATCTTCTATGTCCAAGATAAACCATCTTTCTTCCATGTTGAAGTTGATAGTAGCATGTGCCTTCTTCACAAACTGGACATGCTTTATTGTCTTTTACACTATACCTTAACAAGTTACCACATGCTGGGAAGTCATTTAGAGTATAAAATATCATGGCTTGCATTTTAAACACCTCCTTCTTGAAAGAGTCAAAAACATCGGCACCTTTTTCCCACAACTCCTTTATATCTTCGATCAAGGGCTCAAGGTAAACATCAATGTCATTTCTGAGTTGTTTTGGTCCTGAAATCAACATAGACAACATGATGTACTTGCATTTCATGCATAACATAGGAGATAAGTTGTAAATAATTAGGAGTACAGGCCATGAACTATGTATGCTGCTAAGGCTACCAAAGGGATTCATGCTATTCATACTAAGGGCAAGCCTAAGGTTCCTAGGTTCTTTGCCAAAGTTCGGAGATAATTGATCGATTTTCTTCCATTGAGAAGAATCCGCCGTATGTTGAAGCTTTCCCTCAGAAATCCTCTCATCTGCACGCCACCTCAAATTTTTTGCATCATTTTCATTAGCAAACAACCGCTTGAACCTTGGTATGATTGGAAGATACCACAACACTTTTGTAGGCCCCTTATTTGATCTATACCTTGGGGTTTCACATACCGGACATGTCTACTTCTCATCAAACTCTTTCCTATACAATATGCAATCATTCAGGCATGCATGAATCTTTTTGTACTTCATCCCCAGTGGTCAAAGTATTTTCTTAGCATCATAATATCGATGCGACAACACATTATCATCTAGAAGAATGTCCTTAAAAGCCTCAAGCATTTCTAAAAAACTCTTGTCACTCCATCCATTATGTGCTTTCAAGCTTACCAATTTCAATACGACATTCAACTGCTGGTATTTTTTACACTCAGGGTATAGCAGCATCTTTGCATCACTGCACATATTACCATATGCATGTGATTGCTCAAAAGCCTCTTCTCCTACATCATGAATAATTTCCTTTATCCTATCATCCATATCTGTGTCATTATCATCAAAGGCCACTTTCCCATGTTGAGATGCACTTGGCATTTTTTCACCATGCCATACCCACATTGTATAGGCCTTACAAAATCCTTCACAAATTAAATGTGTGTATATAACTTTGAGACTTAGTCGCCTCTCATTCAAACATTCTACATAAGAGAAATAAAACTTTCCACTATCATCATCGGCATTTCATTTAGCAAATTCTATAAATTCCCTCACCCAGTGTTAACTGATTGAATAGAGTTGATAGGCTTGGCTGAGGGAAGGGATGGAAGAGTACGTTCGCCGATTAGCTGAAAGCTTTCATATTAGTAATATTAATTACACCTAAAATGAGGAAATAGAAAATGTTGTGAATAGCTAGAGGTCAAATATTCATGAGAGTTGTTCGATAGAGATTGATATTCAACACTCGTCTGTAAAGTATTTACTCAACTATGATCCATAATGGAATTCCTATAGATAGAAAGATTTTACATACATTATCGGATTTCACTAAGACAATTTCCAAATGCATATGCTCAATGTATCACAGTGAATCCAACGAGCAAAATAAATTCATGACGAGGACAATAAATGCATCGCATGAAGGTCTTGTGGACTCACTTATACCATATAAATTCAAATGCTTTTGCTGAGGATTTCTTCACAACAAACCTCCTTGTTGCAGAGACAACAAAAGTAACCCTAAAGACACTTGTTGGTTAGTTGGGTAGGTTTCAAGTCCAAATATAATCTTGAAAATGGAATATTCATGAATAATAGAGGAACCCACAAGAACATTTCATCGATTTCATTCAACCCATGAAAAACAGAGAACGATAAGCAGAAAAGTCAAAAAGTTATATAACCGAAAAACCTCTTACAACTTGGTGTATCACCGTTTACCTAAGGAACCAGAAAGTGATAAGCTGACTAGCACTAGGTTGTCGACAGAGCAACCCGAAGCAGCGACAAAGCAACACACTAGAAGCAGAACATGAGTTCAACGAGGGAAATTTAATTTTTTGCGTGACAAAGACATAGACATTTTTTAGCGTTTCGAGATTTATTAAGACTAGTTAATTATAAAGTATCTGGTCCTAGAGACATACATTTAATGTTTTGTATTCATTTAATTTTTAAGATCGGAGGTTTATAAGAATCTAGTACTAAATTTTTCATATGATTTAATTTTAAGACTGGAGTTTCATAAAATATCCGATCTTAAAAGTCAAATACTTTTTAGACCGGTTACTTATAAAGTATCCAGACCTAAAGGTACTCATTTACATTATGAAGAACCAAAAAAGTGAGGATTATATTGACTTAGGCAAGCATAGCAGTAACTGATGAATGAAAATAAAGGAAAACTGGAGAATAAGCTTCTTTAATTACTTGAGAATATGAACAAAAAGAACATACAGGTTTAGTTCTTAATGCTTCTTACATAATTGGAGAATATGCACGTATAAAAGAAAAAAAAAATTACACTACTGAAGACACTTTTAACGTCTGTTTTTAAGACCATTAGACGACTGTTTTTAACGGTCATTAAACGAAGTGTCGTTGAAAGTTTATAACATACAAAGATTGTTTTAAAAAAACAGACATTGAATTTGAACTATTGTTATTTAAATAATAGTATTTGTGTATCTACAAACCCACATACTAGGTAGTCCATAGAACCATCTAAAACACAATCTAAGGTGCAATTTGAATAAGGTAAAGCCTCGTGAGAAAAAGAATGTTGAATTTGAACTATTGTTATTTAAATAATAGTATTTGTGTATCTACAAACCCACATACTAGGTAGTCCATAGAACCATCTAAAACACAATCTAAGGTGCAATTTGAATAAGGTAAAGCCTCGTGAGAAAAAGAATGGATTGAAAATGGACGGTAAACAACATTTGACACAAGAAATAGAGTTTCATGTCCAATGAAGTACAAAATAAGAAGGAAAAAAAAAATAAAACATCTTAAGTCTTAACTGAATGAAATAGAAGACAAATAAAAGAAAGCCCCAAGAAATATAGCAGAAAAACACTACAATAAACTATCCATTCAAAATTTTCAACAAAAGAAAGCACCAAGAAGTAGAGCTTCGGTATCCTCATCATCGCCTATGGGGGGCTTCCTCCTCTTTACGGTGCTCGGGATCGTTGCTCAACATATTGTTTAATGAGAGGGGGGAGAGAGAGAGACGTAGATCTGCAATCGAGATCTTTAACTAGCGGCAAACAATAGATGCTGTGCAGCATGCTCATAGTTCACGAAAAAGGACGAGTTGGAGTTGAAGTCATTCACACCGCGATAGAAAACCTCCTTGGTGGCAAGGGTAAGGCCGTTGGGTGCGACGACAGAGATGGGTGGGTCTTGAGACTCTTATTGAAAGGTTGCGTTCAAGATAGATTTCAAGAAGACGTTCTACACTGTTGGGTTTTGAAGAGAAAATTTAATATTTTTATGAAAGAGAGGGAACAATAAAAGTTGAAGGCGCAAGATTGAAGTTGAAATATCTAGAGAAATCTAGAAGGGAGGGAACAATAAAATGTCGAAGGCACGAGATTGAAGTTGAAATATCTAAAAAAATTGAGTTTCAACGACTGGTTTTGAAAAACCAGTCGTTGTAACTGAAAATAAAAAATAAAATAAAACAAATGGTGTCTAAGATACAACTGCTATTTTGATTAAAACAATCGTTGTTACAAAACATTTAACATCCGTTTTTAAAAACGAACTTTAAAAGTAAGATATTTAACGTCCGTTTTTAAAAAACGAACTTTAAAAGTAAGACATTTAATGTTTGTTTTTAAAAAAACGGACTTTAAAAGTAAGGAAAAAATTACAATAGTGCCACCACCTAAACATTTAACGTCTGTTTTTTAAAAACAGACGTTAAAAGTAAGAAAAAATTACAACAGTGCCACCGCCTACATTTTAACGTCTACATTTTTTAAAACAGATGTTAATTAGTGTTAAAATTATCAACAACAAGAATTTTACTAAATATCCTAAAGCTTATTTCATCCAATGCCTTAGTGATATCGGTGTGAGCAGCATTAATTTCGCGCCAAAGATCAGCAAGTTGCTGTCTTATGTCCATCAGCCACAATGCATCATTAGAAGAAAGAAAGGAGGAGTCAGTGGTAGGCGTGCTAGGGCTAGGAGGTTGGTGAATATTGTTAGAAGGCTGGAGAGGAGGAGCGAGAACCTCTTCATCATCTGAAATAAAAATGGGTCCAACGACCCAAGACTTTCCCGTCACAATAGAACGCAATCTCGCTTGAGGCGCCCCATATAATGATCAAAGATAGGCACGAGCTTTTGAAGGACCCCTACAAGCGCTTATCTTGTTTCTAACCATTGTTTGAGCAGTTGGGAATAGAGGATTATGAGGGACACGGTGAGGAGTTAGGGCAGAGAGACACAAAAGAATGTGATTCAGTTGGTATATATAATTAGTACGTACTTTTAAAAGCGTATTTCTAAAATATTCGGTCCTAAATGAACTTTTAAGACCGATTTATTATAGAGTATCCGGTCTTAAAAGTCTATAATTAAATTTTTCAATTTAATAACTTTTAAGACCGGTTTATTATAAAGCATCCAGTCTTAAAACTCTATTATTTATTTTTTCAATTAAATAACTTTTGAGACTGGTTTCTTATAAAGTATCCAGTCGGTCTTAAAAGTTCTGGTTTCATATTCTTCAGATAGAATCATATCCTTACACTATATTCAATGAATGATTCAGAGTCTCTTCAGCTTCCAGGTAAACTTCCCAACTATGCATCTCCTCGTATTCTGAGACCACTTCACTTGTTAAAGTTTCCAGCATTTCAAATTCTTCAAGATGAGGTTCTCTATTTAAACCCATTGTTACTATAGTTTCTTCACATTCTTCTCCACTTCTACCATAATGGCTGCTCCACCAGGTCCTCCTCTTCCTCCTCCTCGTCCTCAACCTCAGCGCCCTCCTCTATTGCCTCCAAATCCTAATTTCAAGCAGATGATGGAGCACATGGTGGCCCACATTGATCACATTGACCGACGCTTGGGCCAATTGTTTGGGCTTGTTCATATCGTCGATAGCAAGCTCAACATGGTACTCCATGCCAATGACGTGGAGTACCATCCTTCTGAAGAGGACTCCTCCAACGCGTTCTTTGCTGGCTCCTCCCCCTCTAACAGCAATGGGGAGGATTAGATGTTTTATGTTTGTTTTATGTCTATAGTAGTACTACCCGATAGTTATCTTCATTTTTCAAGTGGTCCATACACAGTAGTAAGGAAACAAACAAAACATTGTCCTCGTGTGTGATCAACATTGAAAATTCATAGAATACAATGTTAAGACCATACAAAGAAAACATATTTACCTTATTTGAACAAATACAAACAAATACAGTGATAATTCTTCTCAAGGTTGGACTGTCGTTGTTGTCGGTTTTACCTCGCCTAAATTTGGTCATTTTCAGTGTCCTTTTCATTATCTTCCTTTTTTTTGACAAAAAGAAAAAAGACAAAGAAAGGAGATCGATAATGCTCATCAACACCTAGAGAGGTAAAAACGACGACAATGAAGAACCTACCTTGAGCAGAACCTCAGTTGTCTTGAACCCTAATGCATTGTTTGAAAAGTGGGTTACCATTTCTTATATTTAAACAAAGACTTTTAAGACTAGATTTTATAACAATATGGTTCTGAAAAACAGATTTTTAAGACTGGAGTTATAAAAACTCTGGTCCTAAAATTCTCACCATATTTTTCAAAATTAAACAAAGACTGTTAGGGCCAAACTTTATAAATCATTTGGTCTTAAAAGTCTCACCATATTTACACAATTAAACGAAGACTTTTAGGACCGGACCTTTATAAACCATATGATCCTAAAAGTCTCGCCATATTTTTCAAAATTAAATGAAGACTTTTAGGACCAGACGTTTATAAACCATCCGGTCCTAAAAGTCTCACCATATTCAATAATTAAATGAAGACTTTTAAAAGAGAATTCTATTCTGAGAAAAACACTTTGCAAAGAAACTGGTTTTTAGAAAAATTCCAAGGATCAGTGCGAAAGCATATCCAGGAACAATTCTACAGTTTCCTTGAAAAGCATGAAGTGAACTCCATTTTTCCAATGGCTTGAGCTATTTGCTTATACCCAGAAACTGGATTATCCATTTCAAACAAATGTATTAAAGAAAGAGTGGACAACCACTGAAGGACAAACAACTTCTTCAGAAGTTCCTCCACCTCGGTCTTTTTACATTCCTCGGATTAGTTCCCCCAAAAACTAGTTGTTGCTTCTCCTTTCAAAACTAGGGAAGTTGAAGGAGATGTTACTCCAAAAGATATCAAGAATCTTATGGAGCAAAACAACTACACCAATCAGTATCTTCAAATTCTTGGAGATCATGTCACTCAAACTCATGTTACCCAAACCACGGTAGCTCCCAGCTCTTCTAAAGAACCTCTCCAAACACAGACTGGTTCTACCAAAGAAAAGCCTTTCTTTGAACCTTTTCGACTTGATCCAAGGATCAGATCGGAAATGGTTAACAAAACCAAAGCTGCTTTAATCAAGAGGATTGAGCAAAAGCAGCAACAACAAAGATCTGCTCTTCAGCGATCAGCTCTTCTTGAAACAGTTCAGTTACAACAAACAGTTGTTCCTGACACCCCTCAAGCTTCAATGTCCTCCACAAAAGAGGTAATGAACCTTGAAGTTAAATCCCAAACTCCAGAGAAACTAGTTGATTCACTTCCAAATGAACCATCTTTTCTTATTGTCATTAATAAGGAAGTTGCTCCTGTTAGTGTCATTAATCAGTCTCTGAATTCCAAACCTTTGTCTTTCCCAAAAGACAACCCCACAAACTTGAATACACTCCAATATGAGATTAATAATCTCAAAAGAGAAATTCAAACTCTTAAACTTGTTCAAAAAACTTCCGAGTCTTCTGAGTCCGGAATTTTCCAGACTTGTAAGGTCTTATCACCCTCCTCTTCTGAAGAAAGTGATGATCTGATTTTAGAGAATGAACAAATTGATGATATATATCAATTATGTCTCAACATCATTTCAAGAATCATGATACGAAGTTTTATATACAAGCAAGAATCGTTATCAATGATGAACTTGTTATAGAACAATCTGTTCTTTTTGACACAGGGTCACAAGCCAACTGTTTTCTTGAAGGACTTATTCCTACTAAGTATTTTGAGAAAACGAATGCTAGATTTAGTGCTGTTAACAAATCTCCTGTATCTGTTCAGTACAAAATCTCAAATGTGGTGATTAAGAATAAAGGCTTGCATATCAAAACTCCTTTTGTTTTGGTAAAAGATATGGGAACCCAAATTATTCTTGGAGCCCCTTTTGCACAGCTTTTATTCCCTTATGTCACTGATGTTGATGGAATTTCAAAACAGCATCTTGGCAAAGTGGTTTTATTTCCCTTTACTGAATCACCTAAGTTCAGAGAAATAAATCATCTTTCCGCCAAACAAAAACAGATCAATTTTCTCAAAGATGAGATTTCTTTTAAACGAGTTGAACAACAGCTCCAGCAGCCACTTGTTCAATAAAAAATTCAAAATTGTTTGGAGAAAATACATCAGACTGTTTGTGCTGATTTACCAAATGCTTTTTGGAACAGAAAGAAACATATGGTAGATCTTCCCTATGAGCCTAATTTCTCTGAAAAACAAATTCCTACCAAAGCTAGGCCTATCCAGATGTCTCAAGAACTTCTTGAAACCTGCCAAAAGGAAATCCAAGATCTTCTTGACAAAAAATTGATTCGACCAAGTCGAAGCCCATGGTCTTGTGCTGCATTTTATGTAAATAAAAATGCAGAAATAGAACGTGGAACACCTAGGCTTGTCATCAATTACAAACCCTTAAATGAAGCCTTACAATGGATTCGTTATCCAATTCCTAACAAGGCGACTTACTTAAGCATTTGCATTCGCAAAGATTTTTTCAAAATTTGACATGAAATCCGGATTTTGGCGATTCAGATTACGAGAAAGATAGGTATAAAGCTGCATCGCTTGTTCCCTTTGGTCGGTATGAGTGGAATGTTATGCCTTTTGGATTAAAAAATGCCCCATCTGAATTTCAAAGGATTATGAACGAGACCTTCCAGGGGTCAAAGTCGGTATATTATTGTTTATATTGATGATGTTCTAGTCTTTTCAAATTCGGTTGATGATCACTTTAAACATGTTTTGAAATTTATCCGAACCTGAGAAACAAATGGTTTAGTAGTTTCCAAGCCTAAGATTAGCCTTTTTCAAACAAAAGTTAGATTTCTTGGCCATTGGATTCACCAAGGAATGATAACTCCCATTGAAAGGGCAATCCGGTTTGAGATAAATTTCGAGACCAAATCCTTGACAAAAACCAACTCCAAAGGTTTTTGGGATGCTTAAACTATGTTGCTGAGTTCATCCCACAACTTAGCAATTTTCTTAAACCTCTTCATCAACGTCTCAAGAACAATCCTCCTCCTTGGACTAATGTTCACACTGAGATGTTGTTAAAAGAATTAAACAACAAGTCAAGGAACTTCCTTGTCTTAGTCTTCCCATTCCTTCGCCTTCAAAATAGTTCAAACTGATGCTTCTGAACTAGGATATGGAGGTATTCTTAAACAAAGAATAGATGCAAAAGAGCAAGTTATTTCTTTTACATATAAACATTGGAATAGTGCTCAGCAAAACTATTCTACGATTAAAAAAGAAATTTTGGCCATTGTTTTATGTGTTTCAAAATTTCAAGCAGATCTTTTAAACCAAAAATTTTTGATACGCATTGATTGTAAATCTGCAAAAGATGTTTTACAAAAAGATGTCAAAAATCTTGCATCAAAACAGATTTTTGCACGTTGGCAAGCCATTTTGAGTATTTTTGATTTTGACATTGAATTTATCAAAGGTACTACAAATTCTCTTCCCGACTTTCTCACCAGAGAATTTTTACAGGGTCATAGTAGCAAAGGAAAAGGCACGGCCAGCAAAGGCACGGCCTCATCGTAGCCACAAATGCCCCCCAAACAACTTCCCTCGGGAGACAAAGGAAAAGGTATCTATTCAGACGTCTCTCCAGGTACTTTTAATCAAACAAACTCGACCTCCGGGAGTTTATTAAACACTTGCTTCAGCAAGTACAAGTCCATGAGGACACGAGAATTAAACAAAGTTCCAAAACAAGATACAAGGTATCTGAAGATTGGAACACAGCAATTGCCTATCTTACCTTCTGATTCAAAACAGAGGTTTAGGCCCCTCAAAGGGAGTAATCTTGATGAGGAACAACAAGCAATTCTAGACGCTTTATGGCGTACTGGAAATGCAAAACAAAAGCACAGAGCAATTTGTGCATTAAACTCCTATTTTATAAAACAAAATAAACAGGTGAGAGCCTCTTTAAGGCAACCCGCCGCTCATCGGCCATCCTCTTCTAGGATGAATGAGAGTAATCTTAAACCTTCCCTTATGGAAGCAAATCATGAGTTTTCCCAAACAGGTCAGAAAATGAGAGATAATTTTGAGACTTTCTCCCAAAAGATGTCTCTTGTTGGAAGATACCGAAGAAAATTCTTGAAGAAACTACCAACTGAAGTTTATGAGAAAATTCTTTTCCTTTCGAAGAGAGTTTTTACAACCAACTCATTGAATTTCAGTATATGCTCTTGGAAATTAATGAAGATCTTCAACAATTTCCGGGAACCCAAATATCACAATTTTGTGGTGAACCATTACGGAAAAACCTTGGAATGCCAAACAACCCGTACTTCTAGAGGTCAACCTTTCGGAACCAAAACTGAAACCGTTGATCAAAGAAATGATGGTTAAAGCTTTTCATTATGGTTTCCTCCGGATGGTGCAACTTGGATCAGATGATCCTACACCAGAGATTTTTGGTCCAAAGATCACAAAATATATTAACCAGTACAGAACGAATGTAGCTAGTCCAATATGGATTTGGATAACCTCAACTGTACCCCAACAAAATGAAGCTTCATTCTGCCATGCAAAACATCATGTTATAATTAACCATGCATTTATGTATATGGGGAATTATTGCAGGCCTTATACAGATCATGGACTTGGAGATCCGCAAACTTACAAACAAGTGGATACCTTAAGTCCTATGCCAGAATGCTTCATAAGTCTTGGGCTTATAGCAGAAACGACTTCGACATGCTTATGGACCTCAAAATTTACAGCCAGTAATGCAAGAGTTCCAGAACTTGTCTTTGAAAGCCCGGCCATTTCCCAAGATACTGACGAAGATCTCATTGATCTAAGTGAAGATTAAACTTACAGTTTTTGACGAAAGCACTGTTGTATGCACAAAACACTTTAGCTTTCATGTATAAGACTGTGTAAACATGTACTCTGCATTGTAATAAATTTCACTGTAGAGCATAGCAAACGCTGAGGTGTCGGTTCACTATTGCACCGAACACCGTACACACCGTATGTGATTCTTGTAGTGTCGCGGAGACCATCGTAGCGTCGGCCTAAAAGTCTCACCATATTCAATAATTAAATGAAGACTTTTATGACCGGAAATTTAAAACAAATCCAGTTGTAAAAGTCTCGCCATATTTAACGAAGACTTTTAGGACCAGATCTTAAAAAGCTATCCAGTCTTAAAAGTCATGAAGACTTTTAACAGACTCATACTACTCATTTACAACATCCTATCCTCAAGGTACAAGCACTAAATAGCCTTATCCACCATCCAATACATTCAGCAACCCAAAATGGACACAAGAAAATTATTCAAAAAAATAAACAAATTTATTATTGACAATTAAACAAATTGTACAATTGTTCATTTATAGAAGATGATTGTTGCTACAACATATATTTACAAATGAATTCTAGACATTAATTATTGTTCTAACATTAAGAGGTCATACAGATATTTACAAAACACTTTGCATTCGTGCTTTATATCATCATCAGAAAAGGGATCAGCACAGGCAAATGTCTTTAACATCAAAGACAGAAACTGAATTAACTTGCGTGCATATTTCATATGTAACATTAAGCCAGAAAATAAATTCATCCATAATATGTAATATCAAATATATTTACCTTTCTAGTGAATTTAGTCCTTCCTTGCATGATAATATCAAATATGTGTTTCAAAATGTACTAGCCACATAAGTTGGATCCTTGTGGTTGCCAATAGGTCTAAAAAGAACAAGAAATATATATAAGAGCATATATAGCTTACTCACCAAGTTCACAAGGCAATGTGCTAGTGTCTAAATATGTACTAACCTTTGGACAAATCCATCTAGGATCTGGGCTCATACGTATACTTTTTTCTTGCCTTGATTTGGAAGGTCCTCATGGCACTATCATTAAAATCACATGAGGTCCTCATGTTGGGATTCGTACATGCAGCGGAATTAAATTTTTTATGAATCCCATCCAAGGATCCATCAACGGCGTTTAGATCAAGGTTCGTAAGAAACCATACCTATGCAAATTAGTGAGTGTCTCCTTCGATTTGATCACGTGGGCTACCTACTCGATCAACCAGGAGTAGATTCAATGAATCTCCTCCTTCTACCGGTATCCACACAAACAATACTGGAACACGGGCGGCAGTGTGCTAGCGCCTTCAAACCTTGCGTCACTCTTTTTCTCTCTAGGGTTTCTTACGGCTTCTATAATTCATTCGTCTACTCAATACGACTAGATCAATATCTATCTATAGAGTTTCTAAAACCCTAATGAGCCATATTAAAATATTCAAAATTAATCTAATTAATCTTGAATTCGAATCTGAATTAAATAATATATTAATTAAATCTGTCAATAGATCTAATCGATATATTTATTTAATCCAAATTATGAGCCTACTGATTTAATTTATCTTTATAAATTAAATCTAAGATATGATATCTTTCTATTTAATTAAATCGAGATACTATATCTCAATTTAATTAAATCGAGATACTATATCTTTGTTTGAAAATTAAATCTAAGATACAATATCTCAATTTATTATAGTTATTTAATTTATCAAATAAATTAAATACTATATATAGTAATATTATTATCTATAAATAATATGATTATTTTTTTGAATAAATATATATCCATCCTAGATTAAATATAGTATTTATTAAATCTTAGACACATCTAAGATTCAATGAATCTGGACACTATTGCTCGTGTTGACCTATTCTTGTGTGCGACCCTGCAGGCCCACATGAGATTAGCAGTGGGCCAATACTGTACCAGCCCACAAGTCGCAAGCGGCCTCTAGCAAGACATTGCAACTATCCAATTCATATGGGGATCGATGATACGATACTACCTATGATACAACCATGTCACGTCCCTTTTGTCACACGATAATTTGGTCAAGGATGAGGTATGGATAATGTCAACTTCCTGTTCTTGACAATTACTTTCTCGATTCTTGAGTTGTCTAATAATGGAAACTCCTTTCCTTTGTAGTATGGCCATACATTTCTCAGACTCACTCATCGAGGGGCCCAGTATTATCTCTCTACAAATGTGAGGGACAAATTCCATCTTAACCATTCACATTCCTCTACATGAAAACCACTGATCCCGATCCAAGCCTTTATCATCCCCAGTCAAAGGTGACTTTTGACTAGGTCAAAGACCAATGACTCATTATGAAGGAATCCATGATGATCTCAAGTCAAAGGGCGTTGTGACACAGTTATACATGAGATAAGCTTATGACTAAATCCATGCAGCTTTCTCATTGTTGGTCGGTCTAGCACCTTGTACTCTTACAAGTGCCCATGACTTTGATTCGTATCTCCATACCTCATCAAAGTCATACTGGTCTTATTTCATCTTCGCTCCCATGTTGATGACTGACTAGGAACATTTAGATAATCTATACGATATACCCAAGGATACAGTTATCACTATAAACATGCGAATGAAATGATAAATAAATGGAGAACAATGACTTGCCCCTAGGGCATAATTTCCAACAGACTCCCACTTGCACTAGGTGTAATCATTAATTATTCTAATTCCCATTGCCCTATCATGACGCTCATGTTTTGCTTGTGCAAGCGGCTTAGTAAGAGGATCAGCTACATTGTCTTCTCCTGGTACTTTGCATACTTTTATATCACCTCTATCATTGATTTCTCTGATAAGATGAAATCGCCTGCTTGGTCCTTTGATATGACCTAGGCTCCTTGGTCTGCGCAATAGTGTCGCTATTGTTGCAGAACAAGTCTATTGGATTTGAGATGGTAGGAACCACCTTAAGTTCATTAATGAACTTTCTAATCCAAATGGCCTCCTTAGCTGCATCTGGTGCTACTATATACTCAGCTTTCGTTGCAGAATCCACTATAGTGCTCTGTTTAGAGCTCTTCCAGCTTACTGCACCACCATTCAACAGGAATGCATATCCTGATTGTGATCTTAGATCATCTTAGTTAGTTTGGAAACTCGCATCTGTGTAACCAGTCACACAGAGCTCATCCTCGAAGCCACCATATATTAAGAATAACTCCTTAGTGCTTCTTAAGTACTTCGGGATATTCTTGGATGAAAAGAGCGAGATTAAGTCTAGTAACCCTCACCTTCCATCATCGGGATCTTGTTGATATCTCATTTGCTAGTCATACTCGAGGAAAATGACACATCCCGAATTATATCCTTGGGATATCAATCTGGATGTTGAGTACATAACATGGCACACATGATAGATCCAAAGGCGGAGGCATATGGAATCTTGCTCATGAGGTCTCTTTGATCTTGTGTACTAGGACACATATCCTTATTGAGATGACCACCATGAGACATGGGCATGTAACCCATTTTAGAATCCCTAAAGCATCAAAATAAAATAATTAAAAGGAAAGATTGAACCTATGCCGACTTCTAGAACTCCAATTTATCTTGTCTATGTATGTGCTCTGACTTAGGCCTATCAACTACTTGGATCTATCTCTATAGATCCTAATCCCTAGGATGTAAGTGGCTTCACCTAAATCTTTTATTGAGATTTTGTACATTTATACAAATGTGTGATCCACATGTAGTATCTAATATCCATGTTAAGGAAGTAGAAAAGCGAATATCTATGACATAGATACCCGAAGCGATAGCCTCGCTATCCTTCTTGTTCTTTTTAGATCTTCGAGGTAGAGTTTGCAATTCGTCTTCCAATGAGTGATTTCATTGCAGAAGAAGCAAACCCCATCCTTCGGAGGTTTTGCCTCCTTGGCTTTCCATTTCACACCCCTTCCTTTCTGAACAGACAAAATAGTACTGGGCCTCTTCTTAAGGCTCAGCTCAGCATTTTGAGCATCCCATGCAGTTCAGAAATTGATTCCTCCATGTTGTTCATGTTGTAATCCATGACAAAGTTATCACAACTTCTTGGGAGTGAGTTCAAGATCACATCTATGGCTAACTCTTGGCACATGGGGAATTTGAGCCTTTCTAGGTGATCAATGTAGTCTTTCATTTTCAACATGAGGACAAACTGATGCACCTTCAGCTATCTTGCAAGAAAATAAGGCCTATATGGTCTCATACCTTTCTTGCTTTTCCTGTTGTTGGAACATTTCCACGAGATGATCAATCATCTCAGAGACCTCCACAAGTTCTAGATCTCTATCGTGGTCTGGAACCATAGTGACGGGCATCAGGCATCCTGCATCCACAGAGTCATCCTTATAATTCATGTAAGCACCAGTTTGAGCTCTTAGATTAGTAGCTTCAGGCTTGTCAGGAATATGTTGATCGATGAGATACTTCTTTCTTTCGTGCTTAGGATCAATGCTTAAGTTCCCAAATATGTCAAGAAGGTTTGTCTCATTGAGTTCGTCCTTCTCAAAGACTGATCGCATTGATGGTGTTGTAGTATTGCTAGTCTATATGATTCTACAATTAAAAGATATGCAAAATTTAATTTCTAACCTCCCACTGAATTAACAACCCTCATTATAATTAGTGGGCTAAGATCCATATTTGGCTTAATTCTAAGTTCGCTTTGGCAGGACGCTTAAAATCAAGTTATTTAGGTAGCCAACCCTTTGCCAATTACATCACATGTAACTCTTATATCTTTATGGGATTCGATCATCATATGACCTGGCATGTTTGATCCCATTTAATGCCTTGAGATCCAAAACCGTTTTGATAATCTCAATTAAGTCAAGACAATAATGAATGCTGAGTATCGCCATTACTCATTCTTGTCTCACTAAGATAACTCAAATGCATCCACTTTGGTGGAACATACAAATGGGCGATCTAGGTTTTGACTAGTATTCATTTATTGATGGCATTATGACTTAAGATTTTATTTAGAGGGTATTATTTGATATAATCTAATTAATCCTATTAATTCTACTTATATGAATGCAATCACAATTGTATCTCATATAATCTCTAAATTAATTATGAGTGATCTAATCAAATCGTAATTAAAACTCTGAATTAATTATGAGTGATCTAATCAAATCATAATTAAACTCTGAATTAATTATAAGTGATCTAATCAAATCATAATTAAAACTCTCAATTAATTATAAGTGATCTAATCAAATCATAATTAAAACTCTGAATTAATTATGAGTAATCTAATCAAATCATAATTAAAACTCTGAATTAATTATGAGTGATATAATCAAATCATAATTAAAATTCTAAATTAATCATGCAGTGATCAAATCAAAACATAATTAAAAACTATGACACAACATGGCTCATCGAACCTAAAATCCTCTCAAGCAAATGAATATATATAAATATACATATACATACATACATATATATATATATATCCATCCTAAATTAAATATAGTATTCATTAAATCTTAGATACATCTAAGATTCAATGAATCTGGACACTATTGCTCGTGTTGGGCTATTCTTGTGTGCGACCCTGCAGGCCTACATGAGATTGGCAGTGGGCCAATACTGTACCAACCCACAAGTCGCAAGTGGCCTCTATCAAGACATTGCGACTACCCAATTCATATGGGGATCGATGATATGATACTACATATGATACAACCATGTCACGTCCATTTTGTCACGCGATAATTTGATCAAGGATGAGGCATGGATAATGTCAACTTCGTGTTCTTGACCATTACTTTCTCGATTCTTGAGTTGTCTAATAATGGAAACTCATTTCCTTCGTAGTATGGCCATACATTTCTCAGAGTCACTCATCGAGGGGCCCAGTATTATCTCTCTACAAATGTGAGGGACAAATTTCATCTTGACCATTCACATTCGTCTACATGAAAACCACTAATCTCGATCCAAGCCTTAATCATCACCCGGTCAAAGGTGACTTTCGACTAGGTCTAAGACCAGCGACTCATCATGTAAGAATCCATGATGATCTCATGTCAAAGGGCGTTATGACGCGGTTATACATGAGATAAGCTTATGACTAAATCCATGCAGATTTCTCATAGTGGGTCGGTCCAGCACCTTGTACTCTTACAAGTGCTTATGACTTTGGTTTGTTTCTCTATACCTCATCAAAGTCATACTGGTCTTATTTCATCTTCGCTCCTACCTTGATGACTGACCAATGACATTTAGGATAATCTATAAGATATATCCAAGGATACAGTTATCACTATAAACATACAAATGAAATGATAACTAAATGGAGAACAATGACTTGCCCCTAGGGCATAATTTCCAACATATTTCATATGTAACATTAAGCCAGAAAATAAATTCATTCATCCATAATATGTAACATCAAATACATTTACCTTTCCAGTGAATTTAGTCCTTACATGCATGATAACATCAAATACTGCTAGTAGTGGTTGAAAATTCCCAGCAAACAAGTACTCAGTGATATATGTAGCAGAATTAATTGAATTGCATACAATAATTGTGATATGTACCTGTGGTAGTATGGAAACAAGTACACCTTTTTTTATCACTTCACACACCCTCTTTGATATGTACTCTTGTCTATGAACTAAGTGACTAGAGCTTGAGAAGGGGATGGAGCTTCAGGAGGAGTAGAGACATGTACAAGCTTCACTGGCCAAGAGATGAAGGTTCACTCTACATCACGTTTAAGCTTCAGCTAATCAGTTGGGAGAGGGACAGGTGCATCAATGATCATCTCTTCAACTAACACTCTGACTTCATCATTAGCTATTTGTTGGTGGTGTATAGATGATTCCAAGTTGTAGGCAGTCTCTTTTGCAACTAATCGTCTCTTAGGATCCTCCACATAAAGGTCACAAGGTTCCTTTGACTGCCCAACAATGCAACTCCCTTTAGTGCTCTGCTGCATAGGTGCAAGTGAATGTGTGAAGGAATACCGGTCTCTAGACAAGAGCTCAAAAGCAACATCATTTTATCCATGTTCGCCTTCATCTTGCTCATTCGGGATTGAAACATTTGGGATTGACAACACTTTTATGTTGTAATTTTTTTATTATAATATGTGATTTTGTATTTGATTTCAAACTTGTGTGTCTATCAATGTTTCTGGATAACCTATGTTTTCTATACAGCATTTTCATCTGGCTTCCATGATTTTGGTTTTCGCTTCTTTGTTTTCCCTTAAAATGCTTTAGTATGAGTTCTTTGTAATCATTCTTTGGAGCTTTTACGGTTTTCAAATATACAAGGGGTTGCTTGAATCTCCAAGGAGTGTGAAAAGTATAGGAATATTGTATCAGAGTGGCTGAATAGTAACTATTTGGTTTAAATCTAATTTGCTTTAAATCTTAGAAAATTAAGGTTTTGTTTTGTTTCCTCTGGTTTATGGAGTTTTATTTAATAAAAACATCACCTTCACTATTATAGTTTTTCAAGTGATTTTTATTTTAATACAAAAATATTCCCTGCAGCATGTAAAACGGTTCTGCTAAAATTGTAGGACCACCAGTAAAGCGCCTTCCGTTAGAAGGTTGTCATGAAGGTGCAATTTATTGGGATACGTGTGCGTTTTTAAGATTGGGTTGTGGACATTTATATTTTATGACATCTCACAATGCAGAGCCATCCTTTAAAATTTTTGAACCCTAGTTTAAGTAAAAAGCTTTGGCATAACCTTGCAGCAGAAGCATCCTTTAAAAGTTTTGGCATTTTTTTCCTTTAGTATATATGAAGAAGTCTTCAGTCAAGACCACATATAAGAGCTTAGTGCGTTGTATACTTAATCGTTAATCTTACTATCTGAGCTTTATCTCTTAAAAAAGTAGTAGAATATAAACGGTTAATCTTTAATCGATTTTTCTTTAGTTGTCAATAGTTTAAGCCTTTGGTTCAATAGCTTCCCATATTTCTTTGTTTGTTCTTTTGTTGTCATGAGGTCTCTGTTTTTAAAAGTTTGTTTCCTATTTCCTTACATTTATTGGTAAATGTCAATGTATTTGTAGACTTTGTGCTCCTTGAAGGTGGGACCATTTGTAAATTAATTAATGCTTACAAGTTTTCATTTGATAGTGGAAGAAAAAAATGAACAACCCCCCTCCCCAAAAAAAAAAAAAAAAAAAAAAAAAAAAACAAACAAAAGAAGTCATTTGATCTCATGTACTACTTAGGTAAATCACGCGAGGGGCATTTCATCATTTTTCCCCTTGTGTTTTAGATATTCACCCTGCATGTAGTCTTGATTCTCTGTCGTCAATCCTGGTATGCGCTCTCCTCACTTTTTGTTGCATGACTCCATTGTTATGCTGAATAATTTATCTTGTGATGAAAAGTCACGCATACATGGTTTTCATTTTAGCTTTAAATGTGTTTTAAATCAGCTTTTTCTTCCTTCCATTTGGCTGATGCGAAATTCATTCTTAGTGGCCAAGAATTTTGACTTCAAATAGCCCTTAATTAACTTGAACTACTCTTTTACTTTGTCTTCTCAAAAGTCCAATTTATCTCCCCAAGTTGCCACTTCTCCTTCTATGTTCCTTTGTTTTTTGTATTTCTGCATGTGAATTTCTTTTGCATTTGAGAAAATTGATGCGTTCTTTTGTTTGAGATGAATTAGTATTGTATGAACTTTGGGTGGAATTTTCCACAATTGCATTAAAACATGTTTCTTGGAAATTTTCCACAATTGCATTAAAACATGTTTCTTTGAAAGTATATTTGATCAAATTTAGTTATCTGGAAATTTGTAGTGTTAAGTTCTCATTGATTACTTCTTTTTTTACTTCAGGAAGCTAATAACCCTTTTGAGTATAGTGACTTGGTCATGACAACAACCCACAAGAGCTTGAGGGGTGCTAGGGTAGGTATATTTAATCATGTTCCTTTTGTCATACAATTATTCACTCTCATATGTTAGTTTGAATAATTTTAATGTTGTCTTTATTGTTGTTGTCTTTAGGTTGAATAGAGTAAATAAATTTCAAGCATTAGAATTTAAAGTTGAGGTAATTATAGTTAAATATTGTTGTTTTTTTTTGTTTATGTGCATTGAACTAGGTAAACTTTGTTGTATGAATAAAGATGGTTAGAAGTCTATAATTTATAGTTTATGACTTAGACAATTTAGCTATATTTTTATATTTTGTATTCATGAAACTATTGGATTTAATAACTAATATTGATCTGAATTGCCTTAGTAAGTTTTATTGAATGAAGCTGAAATTGTTTGATGTTGAAATTTTGGGATGTCTTACTTTTGAGGGGAAATGTTGACAAATTTTTTTTACAATATTGAGAAATAAGCATGTTGTTCTTGAAATTGTTATGAACTTGATTGTTGTTGGAAATGTCTTAGGTGGTAATAAAATGGGTTATAGTTGGATGAATGCGTTGAGAACTAGTGAAGAATATGAGAATGGGGTAGAAGAGTTTATTGAATTTGCTAGAAGGAATGTGGCTACAAAAAATGAGATGTATTATTGTCCATGTGTTGATTGTTTAAATGGGAGTCGAAGGGATATTGCTGATATAAGGGATTACCTACTTTGTGATGGAATAAACCTTCGATACACAACGTGGATATGGCATGGTGAAGAAGTAAGTACTGGTGCATCCCATGAAAATGAAGTTGAGGTAAATGATGATGGAATGAAGAGAATGATTCATGATGTTGAGGGAGAATCTTTTGCACAATCGGGTGAATATGATAGCGTGTCGAGTGATGTAGAGACACCTTTGTTCCTTGGGTGTACTAAGTATACACGGTTGATTAGGACCTTACATTTGGTCAACTTAAAGGCAACTTGTGGGTGGACCAATAGCAATTTCTTGTCGATGCTTGAATTGTTGTGTGATATGTTGCCAGATGATAATGTACTTCCAAATCGTATGTATGAGGCCAAGAAAATCTTATCTACGATGGGTATGGAGTATAAAAAGATACACAGTTGCCCTAATGACTGCATATTGTACAGAAATGAGTATGAAGGTCTTAGTAATTGTCCAAAGTGTAAAACTTCACGATACAAAGTGAAGAAAGGTGGTGGTTCTGGAGATCAGACAAAAAGGCAACCTTTGAAGGCATTGTGGTATCTTCCAATAATTCTACGGTTTAAGCGTCTGTTTACTAGTGAAGGAACGATGAAGAAGTTGAGATAGCATTCTCATGAGAGAATATCCGATGGAAAATATCTGGCGGCACCCGGTGACTCTCCGCAATGAAAGAAAATAGATGAAATGTTCCTTTAATTTGGCAGTGAACCAAGAAACCTTCGGCTGGGGCTTTTTACAGATGACTTCAATTCGTATCGAACTCTTAGTAGCACCCACAGTGCATGGCCGGTTCTCCTTGTAATATACACCTTACCACCCTGGCTATGTATGAAATGCAAGTATGTGATACTTTCTTCGATGATTTCTGGACCAAAACAGCCCAGGAACAATATCGATGTGTACTTGGTGCCTTTGGTTGAGGATTTGAAGAAGTTGTGGGAGGAAGACGTAGATGTGTTTGATACATATAAGAAGGAGTCCTTCAAGTTGCGTGTAATGATTCTTACCACGATAAATGACTTTCCTGCATACGGAAATTTGTCAGGGTATAGTGTCAAGGGGGCATAAAGCATGCCCAATATGTGAAGCAGACACAAACTTCCATCAACTAAAGCATGAAAAAAAAATGGTATACCTCGGTCACAGGAGGTTTCTTCATCGGTTCCACCCATACCTTAAGTTAAGAAAGCATTTTAATGGCTTATCGAAGCATAGAACGACTCCAAAAGGATTAACCGGAGAGGAAGTTTATAGTGGGATGAAACATATCAATGTCATATTGGGTAAGTAGTAAAGGATTGCAGGTGAGAAGAATATATGGAAGAAGAGATCAATTTTCTTTGATCTTCCATATTGGCGTAGTATTGTGTGAGGCGAGAATCTTGATGTGATGCATATGGATTGATGAGCACGAATCATACCATGTTTTCCCTATATTTTATGACTGAATTGAATGATAAATACGAACTTAACTGAAGATAATCTAAGCAAAAAGGCATATATTTAGATATAGGGAACTGAAGGACAGAAACCATTTAGATCATAAACATGTGCTAAGAAGAACAATTCACATGGTTTTTAAGGAAGAACGTATAACAAAGCTGATACGATGCTATAGCATTCTGACACCATCTCGAAGGGCAATAAAAGGCACCACAAAAGCTTTAGCAAAGTAGAGGACGCAATGCTATGGGGCATGTTTTTTGACCTTTTTATCTAGGTGATTTCAAGAATAAAAGAAAAGGGGATAACGACGGGTAGATTCGACATAACGGAATAGAAGATCGAAGGATCAAAACTAAAGATTTGAAGAATCCCCGGGAGGATTAGCGAAGCAATCTACTCGGATCAAGAGATATGATAGATCTCGACAGATTAGGAAATACCCAACTTGTTGTAACTTGCAATGCAAGAAAGTCTGATTATATAAGGAGATAGCAGAGCCAACCCTAGGAGAGTCGGAGAGCCCCAGAACAAGATTATACATTCGCCAAACTCAAAGAGAAGAGTGAGAGATTTCACAAGGTATGAGATTTCCAGGACAACCCAGCGTCCTTCTTTGAAGTACGACAGAGAGAAGAAGACGTGGAGTGGTGACGTGACAGAGCTTCATCCACGCCGTTGGAACTTCGTCAAAGCTTTCTGTTTTTCCTTTTATTTTAGTATTTAGATCATGGGTCATTCTGTTAGTGTCTGTTTTGTGTTTCCCTCGTCAGTCATGAACTAATTTTCATATGGTTGGACGAGGATGATTCCTTAAGTTGTTAAATGAACCCAGTTGCAAGTTCTTAATTTAATAAATTTGGTTTGCTTATCAGCGCATTAATTACTAGTCGATTAGCGGAAGCTAGGGGCTAGATTTGTGGCCTCGACTTCGGCAAGGAGTTGAGGTTAGACCTCGAGAAATAGTGTTTGCTAGGCAGCTCGTGCATGGGTTGACCTATTATTGTAGGCTTCAAGAATGGGTCTACCTCTCAAAACCATAACACCCTGAGTGTAAAGCAGATCTAACTAGAAAGTTGCCATAGGAATATGGAAGGAGTATGTTAGCATCATATGTATCGGACGCAGAAGCTTTTGTAGACTATCGTGGTGGGTTAACCGAATAGCTTTGTAGTTAGTACCTATGTTGTAGCATTGCGGAAGTTGTGCAGTATAGATGCTATAGCAATGGGTAGAGCAATTGGGGGATTGATGCACTTAAGGGTGATTCTGAGTCCAGCCTAACTTCTTATTGATATCTTCTCAAGTTTAATTCACTTTGTTTATTTCTATTATTAGCATAACCACAAAAACCTCTCAAACCAATCATATTTACTTTCTGTTTGCACAACTATCATAGCAATCGAGCGTCACTCTTTGGTATCTCAGTCTCTGTGGGACGATACTCTACTTACACTTTATTACTTGTTCGACTGGTTCACTTGCCATCAAGGAAATCGACCAACAAGTTTTTGGCGCCGTTGCCGGGGACTGCTGATACCCCTAGTGACGACGCCCCTTTGCTTAATAGTTGTGATTTACCTAGTAAAAAGCTCATCTTTCTCTGTTCTTGATTTGCAAGTACATTCTGTAGTGTATGCGCAACTCGCCTCCAGCCAACCTAGAGCCTTACGATCCTGAAATAGAACGCACCTACAAGCAAAGGCGTAGAAGGCAGAAGCGAAGAAGTCAATCTTTTGACCCAGCAAGCATGGCGGATATACCTGTCAACCACGAGCGGGATCAACGAGAGCACATAGTAATAAACAGGGATAACCAGGTCCCTCCACCTCTAAACCCAGATGTGAACAAAGCCATCATGGAATTCGGGATTCTAGATAAAAACAAACTGAACTCGGCCATCATACCACCAACCTGCAATGTTTGACACTTTGAAATTAAAGGTGTCATGATTCAGATGCTGAATGCAGCTGGGCAATTTGGAGGACTTCCATCCGAAGATCCGCACCTTCACCTCAAGACCTTCATGGAGGTGTGTGATTCTTTTGTCATCCCAGGAATACCATTCGATGCCGTCCGGATTAAATTATTCCCATTCTCACTAAGGGACAAGGCTCGCACGTGGCTTAACAACCTACCTACTAATTCCATTACCACATGGAATGATTTGGGAAGTAAGTTCTTGCCCAAATGTTTTCCACCTTCTAAGAACGCTCAACTCAGAGGGGACATCACCAACTTCCAACAAAAATCTGGTGAATCTACCTACGAAGCCTGGGACAGATTCAAGGACCTCCTCAGAAGATGTCCACAGCACGGACTGTGTGAATGGGTCCAGTTAGAAACATTTTACAGAGGTCTCGATGGACAAACACGATCAATTGTAGATGCCTCTTCTGGAGGATCCATCCTAATGAAGTCTTATGAAGAGGCTCACAACTTATTGGAGCGCATGGCCATGAATAGTCATCAATGGCAAGCAGACGGAGCTACATCCTCTCGAAATGTTGCAGGGATACATGAACTAGATGCCATGACTGCTCTCACAGCTCAAGTTTCATCTTTGACCAATATGGTGAAAGGACTGACCCTTCCATCAAGCAACACATCACTGCAACCATCTCAGGTAGCTTGTGTGTACTGTGGCGGAGAGCACTCTTACTCTTAGTGCTCTGCTAACCCTGAATCTGTAAACTTCATCAACAACTTTAATAGGGGCAGTAACACCAACAATCCGTACTCAAATACATACAACCCCGGATGGAGGTAACATCCAAACTTCTCATGGAACTCTCAAGGTTCACAAGCAGCAGGACAATCATCAGGCCCACAGTACTTAAACCAAACATCAAACCCACCACGGTTTAACCAGCAAGCACGGCAATAGGGCAGTGAATCAGACCCACAGCACTCTATGCTGACCCTTTTGAAGGAATATATGGCAAAAAAAATTCAATCATTCAGAATCAGCAAGTAACCCTGAGAAATCTTGAAACTCAAGTGGGACAACTAGCCACTGCCCTTAACAACAGACCCTCAGGATCCCTGCCCAATGACACTGAAGTCCCCAGGATCCAAGGAAGAGAGGAAGTCAAAATGATAAAGCTCTGAAGTGGTAAAAGCTTTGAACCCATGAAAGCAACCAAGCAACCTATGGTTGTCACTGATCCGAAATATGAGAAATTTAAGGAAGGGCAAGGAAGTACTGAACAACTTCTTGAAGACGAGCAGAGGCAACCAAGACTATCACAACCGGAACAGGATCTCAGCACCGCAACATTGCCTCCACGTGCAAAGACTTTGGATGATCACATAATACCCAACAATGAATGCTACCGCTTCATCATCAAATCATAACCTTGATCTTGGCCCTTCAAAAATGCTCAGACAACCCCCGCCTTTCCCACAAAGGCTACAGAAGTAAGGCCAGGAGAAACAATTTAAGAAATTCCTCGACATGCTATGGCAATTGCACGTCAACATTCCACTGGTGGAAGCACTGGAGCAAATGCCTAGCTACGTGAAGTTTATGAAGGAAATTTTGTCTAAAAAGTGATGGCTGGAAGAGTTTCAGACAGTAGCACTGACCCAGGACTGCTACAATGCCATGCTAACCAATCGGTTACCTTCAAAATTAAAGGATCCTGGCAGTTTCACAATCCCCTGTGCAATTGGACCTCAATACTTAGGAAGAGTTTTGTGTGACCTGGGTGCTAGCATAAATCTCATGCCCATGTCGATTTTCAAACAATTGGCAGTAGGGGAGGCCAGGCCCACAACAGTCACATTGCAACTGGCTGATCGCTCCATAGTGCTACCTGAAGGCAAGATCGAAGACGTTCTGGTAAAAGTGGATAAGTTCATCTTCCCTGTGGATTTCATTATCCTGGATTTTGAAGCAGATCACGATGTCCCAATTCTTCTGGGAAGACCTTTCATGGCAACTGGTCGTACGCTGATTGATGTGGAGAAAGGAGAACTTACTATGCGTGTTAATAATGATCAAGTCACCTTCTCAATCCTTAAGACCGCGAGATTCAAAGACCCAACTGAGAAGTACCTAACTTCTTCAGATGACACAGAATCACTAAAGAAGCAGGAAGCCATCCTGCACTACCACAGCATTAAATTGCTATGGCAAAGTGCGGCTGAAGACTTTAAAGCAAGCGCTATTGGGAGGCAGCCCAAGGTTGTGGTTCTTTAGCATCGACGTAGGGGGGAAATGAGTCTAGAAAGGTCGATGCTATGGCATGATGTACGACATTAAGACCCCAGAACAGCAATACGGAAAAAGCCCAACGTTAGTCAGGTACGCTCCTCATCTCTAAAATAAACACTGTGTACGTGCATTTATCTTAGTGGGCCACTCTTGTGGGCCCACTACGTGCCAACTAAGTTTAACTCACTGTCGAAGGGGTCGTAACGCTTCATATTCAAAATTCTGCCTTTGTTCTGCCTATTCTCTTCATCCCACCCTCCCGCATCTTTTCACATCCCATCAACTCACTTCTCCTTCCCTCACCCTCAAACACACCATGCCCGGGTAAAATGTGCGCACGGCGTGGCGGTGCCCCCACCGGCCTACGCTCGTCAACCGCCCCGTCGCCGTCACCACCCATTGCCATCAAGGTTTCCTCTCCCTCCTCCTCATCCACCGAACCCTCTCCGGTGTCCGGCACCACTGATTCATCTGATCGTGCCTACATCCTCACCCATGCCCCCTTTACTGGCGCTCAGCCACCGACGCGAAGTCTCCGCAAAAATATTCGTGTCGCCTGCATCGCCTCCGCAAGGAGCTCAAAACCCTCCGGAGCGACTCTTGGGTGAAACTTGAGGCCCACCGCCGTCATCTGTCGGCCGCCGTCTCTCTCTCTCGCTCCCACTCGGAGATCCCCATGGTCAACACCCTCGGTGACTCTTCGGCTGAGGAAGATACGGCCAGCAGTGCACCAGCCCCTCCCGTTCCTCCTGCCCCGTAGTTTTCTTTTATTTTTTTAATTTTGTTTTAGTTTGTTTCCTTTTTATGACAATCTGCTCCTGCCCTGGGCGTTAATCCCAGGGCCATTTTGTGAAGAATGCTGTGATTATTGTGTTTTTCTTGCCCTTACGATTTTATCCCGCTCCACTGTGCGCGCTAAGTTTCTGATTGATTATTACTGCTGCTGCATTGAGGGCATTGCATCATTCCAGTATGGGGGGATTGATTAGATATGTGATATCATCTGTCACCACTGTTTCCGTGTTTGTGATCTGATTCACCCTGCATGTAGTTTTTGCACAAACTGAAAATTTTCAAATTGCATGATAAAGCATGAACAAAATCTTGTAGCAATGGAATGAATGTTTGTATAACTGAGCATAGCATGATTGCCTAAGGGAACTGAACCTTTAGGCTTGGGAAATTGATGGTGCTAGCTAATCTGATGCGGGGTAAAGTGGCAATGAGGAAGTTTAAAGGGAAGAACCCCCAATGGAAGGATTGAATTGAGCCTAATTGTTTTATTCTGTGTGCATGTCTACGCTAGCCTATGTTTGATCCTTGATTTGTCTTAGTTCTTTGATAAACTATCTGGCATCTGAGTTGAAGTTCGTAGGATAAAGGCATTCATATCATACCCTTCAATCCCATACACAACCCATTTATCATCATCTCCATATTGCTACCCCATTGAGCCACACGAGTGTGCTATAGCAGACCTAGTTAGATAGAAAAGCTAGAAGAAAAAACTGTGACCAATGCTACGGTAGAGTGCTCCCATGAAATGCTGCAGAAAGAGCTGCTGTTTTGCTTAAAAAAATAAAAAAACTCTTAGATAAGACAAGAAAAAGAAAGGAAAAGACCTACAGTAGAAAGCAGCAAGAAAAACAAAGTTCAAGAAAAAGCACTCGGCGCCAAGAAGAATTGTCTACCTAATCTGCTATAGCATTTACCATCATTCTCCACTTCAAACAATTGACCATCCTCACACTGTAACCTAAGAAGTCCTTTGCATGAATGAACATTCAGATGCTAGGAAGCAATCTTAGAACTTTGACAAGGCTATGGATCTTCTAGGCCCATATGACAGGAGAGAAACCAAAATACCCTGGTAAGAGAGCGTAAACACAGAACTTGAGAACCTCTGGAGACTTCTTCATCTAAACAATACCACGCATTGTGAGCCGTTGGTCTTTGGGCGGTGGGATTGCCAAAGGGGAATGAGAACCGAAAGCAATCATGTAAGCAAAGTTATACAAACAAGAGTACTACGGCTATGAGTCCTTGTTCGCTTCATCTTATTTTGCCCAAGGGTGCAAAAAGCTAAGTGTGGGGGTATTTGATGAGCATGAATCATACCATGTTTTCCCTATATTTTATGACTGAATTGAATGGTAAATACGAGCTTAACTATGCAGATAATCTAAGCAAAAAGGCATATATTCATGATATAGGGAACTAAAGGAGGGAAACATTTAAACATGTGCTAAGACGAACAAATTACATGGTTTTTAAGGAAGGACGTATAGCAGAGCTAATACGATGCTATAGCATTCTGACAACAACTAGAAATGCAATGCAAGGCATCATGAAACCTATAGCAAAGTAGAGGACGCGATGCTATGCGGCATGTTTTCTGCTTTTTTATCTAGGTGATTTCAGGAATAAAAGGAAAGGGGGATAACGACGGGAAGATTGCCGCGACATAATGGAATGAAGATGCAAAGGATCGAAACTAAGAGATTTGAAGAATCCCACAGGATTAGCAGAAGAAATCTACTCGGATCGAGAGATATGATAGATCTCGAAGATTAGAAAAGGCCCAACTCGCTGTAACTTGCGCCATAAGAAAGCCGATTATATAAGGAGATAGAAGAGCCAACCCCAGGAGAGTCAGAGAGCCCCAGAACGAGATTCTACATTCGGTAGACTCAAGAGAAGTGTGAGAGATTTCACAAGGCATGAGATTTCCAGGACAACCTAGCGTCCTTCTTTGCAATATAACGGAGAGAAGAAGACGTGGAGTGGTGACGTGACAGGGCTTCATCCACGCCGTTGGAACTTCGTCAAAGCTTTCTGTTTTTCCTTTTATTTTAGTATTTAGATCATGGATCATCCTGTTAGTGTCTGTTTTGTGTTTCCCTCATCAGTCATGAACTAGTTTTCATATGGCTGGATGAGGATGATTCCTTAAAGTGTTAAATGAACCCAGTTGCAAGTTCTTAATTTAATAAATTTGGTTTGCTTATCAGTGCATTAATTACTAGTCGATTAGCGGAAGCTAGGGGCTAGATTTGTGGCCTCGACTTACTGGCAAGGAGTCGAGGTTAGACCTCGAGAAACAAGATGTTTGCTAGGCAGCCCGTGCACGGGCTTGACCTATTATTGTAGGCTTCGGGAATGGGTCTACCTCTCATAACCATAACACCGAGTGTAAAGCAGATCTAACTAGAAAGTTGCCATAGGAATATGGAAGGAGTATAGTTAGCATCATATGTATCGAACGCGGAAGCTTCGGTAGACTATCGTGGTGGGTTAACCAAATAGCTTTGTAGTTAGTAGCTATGTTGTAGCATTGCGGAAGCTGTGCAGTATAGATGCTATAGCAATGGGTAGAGCAACTGGGGGATTGATGCACTTAAGGGTGATTCTGAGTTCAACCTAACTTCTTACTGATATCTTCTCAAGTTTAATTCACTTTGTTTACTTCTGCTATTAGCATAATCACAAAAACCTCTCAAACCAATTATATTTACTTTGGATGTTTGCACAACTATCATAGCAATCGATCGTCACTCTTTGGTATCTCTGTTAGCATTTATGGCCTATTATGGAGTTATTGAAGAAATATGGGAGATGAGTTACAACAAGTTCAAAGTTGCTTTATTGAAATGTAATCTGGGTTAGCAATAATGCTTGTTGTAATAGATCCTAAATTTGGATTTGTCTCAGTTGATCTTCAAAGACTTGGTCATAGAGATGAGCCATTCATTCTAGCAAGCCAGGTGAAACAAGTGTTTTATTTACAAACCCCGCAAAATAACAAAATGTCCATTGTACTTCAAAGTAAAAAACACAAGTATGGTGAACAATCCTTGAACCTGGACGATACACTCCCTTTCACAACAAATCCACCTACAACACGTGAAGTAGAATTGGTTGATGATGAAGAATATGCTCCAAGAAAGGATCATTATGAAGGAAAATGGGAAACCATATAAAGTAAGATCTTCGAGTTATGAAATAGTTACATCTTAAGTTATGAAATAGTCCTATGTTATTTTTGTATTAGTTTAACATGTTAGTTCATTTTATTAATTTGTTTATTATTTTAATAAGCTATCTAACATTATTGATTTGTCTTTGATGAACATGAATATGTCCAGCTCTGACGAGTCATCAGGTGATAGAGCTGATGTACCCGTTGTGAGAAAGGGTAGAGGTAGCACAAAGATGGGTGCGTTAATTGCACGTCATGATAGTCAAACAAAGAGGCTGTATGTGGAGTTCGATGCCCATATGAATCCAATTGGTGCAGAGGAAGACAATTTCATTAGCTATTTAGGCTATCTGGCTCGAAGCAAAGTTCGCATTGTATACTCTAGTTGGAAGTTGGTTCTTGATAAAGCGAAGCAATTGATCTAGGCACAAATTTTGGTATCTCACTTTCGATATATCTGCATTTGTATCTTTAGTTTTATTACTTGATTTCTTTCATATCTTCTCTTTTACCTTGCAGCAAACGTACGATGTGCCTAACAATACGACCATGTACAAGCATTGGATGGGTGAGGTTCATCTATGTTGGAAAGATTTTAAGAACAAGCTCACTAAAAGGTATATTCGAGGGTTAAAAAGGAACGAAGACCCATGTCAGAACTATGATTACATTTCTCCAGAGGACTGGAGGGAGTTTGTGGCGTCACGACAAAATCTTGAATTTCTTTCATATCTTATATTTTATTTTAATCTACTTGACATCATAGGCTCAGTTTTATTTGTTTTCGTGTCACAGGAAAAAAGTCAAGCCAAAAAAGAGAGGCAAGCGAAAAATAAGTATCTACATTGCATTCTAGAGGTGGCTATAAAAAGCTTGAATGAAAGATGGTGGAAGAAGAGTTAGAGAGACTGAAGGAAGCTACCCAATGCAATCCTTCTATTGTTTTCCCGGCCCCTGATGGTCCTCCTTGTCACAAAAAATGGAAAGCTGCGAGAATGAAGGGTGACAAATACATAAATGAAGATGTTGCTGAGGTTGCCTCAAAGATTGTAAGTAGTTAAATTAGAAGTATTAAATAGCCTCAGTTGTTTCATATTATTTATGAAAAATCTTATGATACAGGATGCACTTGAGCAGCAGAGCAACCAAGGTTCATTCACGCAGGTACACGGATGGACATTTTGTCAACGGGGATTGGGAAGCTGGAATACCTTGATCATGTTCGAGGGGAGACAGGGGGATTTAGTGTCGCTAAATATTTTGGATAGCGTTCACGTTGTTCACATAACGATGACAACCCTAGTCCTCAGCTTGTAGCCAAAATTCGAGCGTCCCTCGTAGATGAGATCATGGAACAACTACAGGGTGAAATGAGATCTATGATACAAGAGAAGGAAAATACAGAACGTACAACCTATGAATACCCAGCCTTCCCTAGCAGCAAAGAAAGTTTTCACCCGCCAGATGTACCTATTGGCAAACCTTCTCAGCCTCCAGATGTACCTATTGGCGAACCTTTTCACCCTCCAGATGTACTTATTGGCCAACCTTCTCACACTCCACAGGGAGGACAACCTTGCACTTTATATTTGGATGACCCACACCAACGTATTGTTGGTGATGGTCTTGTTTACTCAGAACAAACCACACAACACAATAAGAAAATTCCACAAGACCAACATAGGGTGACTGTGAAAAGTGTGCGAGAGGGGGAAGAAGTGACAGCCATCCCGATTGATGATGAGGAGGTTCCCACGCTAGGCAATACCATCACATCGTTCATCCTTTGGCTGCATCATCTTATTTAGATGGGGACGACACCTCCAATGGTAGGAAATACATTACTGATTGATGATGAGTAGGTTCCTGATTGATTTTCATTGCTAACCCACTCATAGTCTGTTTTTTATGTTTTCATAGCATGAACAAGTTGTGAGCATATTTCCCTACTTAGCATAGCTGTGAGAGTTGTACGGGGACATCAACTTTATAGGCTTGCAGATGCCTCCGGGCATTGTCGGTATAGAAAAAACATATCCGATATCAATTGACAAGAAAGATTTGAAAGAGTTTATGCATATGGAATGTTTAGATATACAATTTCTTTAACTTGCAATCCTGTAAGTTTTCTGACCCTTTAATTATGTCAGTACTCTTTTTTTGTTTAATATATTTAACAACATTTATCATTTTATTTCGATCATAGTGTCTGCCACGACATATGCGCCAAGGTAGACCGAGCGGGTTCGTATGGATTCTTATGTCCTGCAACCACGACTTCGACTCGCAATAAGTTACCCGGAAGGGCGCTTTATGTTAGTTTAACAATGGGCGACGAAGAATTTCCTTGTTATCTAGCGCCAATACATGAAAAGTGCGTATTTTTGTTTTGTCTATATAAGATTTTTAAGAATAAATTGCTTTCTTATCTTAATTTAATATTAATACGTATATGTTGTAGTGGTCATTGGACCCTGTGTGTTGTTTGTCCCGCCAAAAGCGTATGTTATTGGTTGGATTCCTTAGGTGCTAGGCCAAACAAGGATATCAAAACCATGTTTACCGAGTAAGTAAATTTTTGCCTAAATCATCGATTCTTCTTTTAAATGAATTGTTTTCATGTCTCTTAATTTCCATTTTAATGATAGGGGTCTCAAGACGTATAGATAGCTTTTTGGAGCACGAGAGCAGGGTGGACTGAAGTGGTTTTATCTGAAGGTAAGTAGTTTCAATTCAAGTTATTTCATTGATACAGTAGCTTTCGATATGCTTTTTGATAATTGAATATTTCATACACTTCTTTTTATCTCTTGATTAATAATTTAGGACTCCTTAGTTAATAAATAATGGCTTTAATAATAAAATTCTAGTTTTACATTGCTTCACTATTTTTACCATAACTATTGAACCAGACATCGGATTTGCCTTATTTTTGTCTTATATTTCAGATGATTCAGAGAGCTACAATTGTTATGAAGACATGAAGGGCAAATTCGGACAAGACGGTGGTCGATTTTGGAGCCAAAGTCAGATGTATATTTCCTGGATTTTATTTGGGATCGAATATTGTAATTAAAGCCCACTTTTACTTTATTTCTATTTTGGGCTAAACCAGTGGAGCCCATTTCCATTTTAGGTTAACTTTAAGTCAGATGGTGGCTACAACACATTCCCATTCACGTTTTTATCATTTGGTGGATCAAAATAGAAGTTTTGAAATTCTCTCAAATGTTATTCGCGTTCTTCATCTGTTCTTCATTTTTCCCAGCCATGTTCGGCTAAATTTTTGTGATTAACCCAACGTTGAGGATTCCATGATTCGTCCAGAGAGCTTGTGCTCAATTGGTAACTTTACTCGTTTCTATTTTCATCTTATCAGATTCGATTTCTGGAAATAGTTCGAATATTAGATTTAATATTCAGTTTGGTTCATCCCAAGGACTGAGTTCGAACTAGGTTACAGTGTTGTTGTGCGATCGTACAGTGAGATGCCACTGTTCGGACAGATTCTAGGCGATCGTCTAGTTGAGGGATTTTCTGGACGAACCCAGAGATTTTGGTTCGTCCAGAACCAAACGCAAGTTCGTTCATACTTTCGTCCAATGATGGAAGTCTCTAGAATCTAAATGTTGGGTTGATCAATTTTAATTTGTTTCTTCATATTTCGTTCTATTTCTGTTTATTTTGGTTTTTAATCTATTTGAATCAAAAACCCCCATTTTTATTACTATTTTAATGTCGTTCGAATTGAACCGATTGTGAATTCGTTAGGAAACGACCCAGGTTACATTAAATTACAAATCCTTTTCTAATCTGGTTATTTTGGGAGATTATGACAAATCTCTACCAAAATATGGCACCGTTTCTGGGGAATTTGCATCGGTTTGATTAGTAACAGTAGTGTAAATAGCGTTGTTTAGGTGGTTCGGGTGTTGGACAGAAATTTTTCTGACCCAGATCACCCAACCCAGGTCTTATTCACAAGGAATTGGGCATTCTAAGCAAGAGTCACTTCCTTAAGAGGAAGTGAGGTCTCACCTATTTTCCCCAAACTACAACGTTGAGATCATTTTTTTGATGTTTTAAGTTTCAATTTTGTGATTTCTACTAGGGTAATTTTTTTGGAGTATCTCTAATTTGGTTGAAATTTGGTACAGTGATAGAAAATCACTGCTAGAAAAATAGACAATAGCAAAAGTCTGTCGCAAATTCACTTAATTTTGCGACGGAATTAATATTCCGTCACAAAAGAAGGAAATTTGCGACGGATACAATAAATCTGTCGCAAATTAGCGATGGAAATGTTTTCTATCGCAAACAATAGCGATGGAAAGCACATCTGTCGCTAACTGGCGTCCAATTAGGCGCTAGTTGTCATTTTTGTGTGACGGACAATGAGTCCGCCGCTAATTTTTGTGACGGACTCATCGTCTGCCGCAACCGGCAACCAAAATGGTCCGTTCTCGATTTTTGTGACGGAATCTCCGTCCGTCGCTAACTGGTGGCCAAAAAGGCCGCTAGTGTCCTCCCTTTTGCGACTAATTGAAGATCCATCGCTAAATTTTGCGACAGATCTTCTATTCATCGCTAATTGGCGGCCAAAAAGGCCACCAATTCCTTCCCTTTTGCGACGAATTTGATATCTGTCGCTATATGGGATCTGCTTTTTGACTCATTAATGAGTCGTTTTGGCCCTGGTCGGATCCCCCCCGCGGTCATCTCCCCGCTCTCCCCTCGCTCGCCTCCCGCCGGCCCCCTCGGCTCCGCCGCCCCCGGCTCGCCCTCCCCTCGGCTCGGCCCCCAGCCTCGCCCCCACCCGCGCAGTCCCCCGCCATAGCTCCGCCCGGCCCCACCCTTGCTTGCCCTCCCCGGCTCCACCTCCCGGCTCCCCAGCTCGCCTTCCACCTCGCTCCTCCTCCGTCGCTCCCGCCCACCGCCACCTCCAATTTTGCAGGTTTTTTTTTGTTTTGTTTTAAACACTTCTAAGTTGGCCATGTCCCATTTTTGTTTATACTAGATACTACTAAACACAGTTATTGATGTTGATTGTTCGTCAATTCCAGTCCAAATATATATAGAATAAATTGTTGCTAGAATTTTGATATGTGTAGATATAGAATGAAACATAAATTATTGATCATTACATATAATTCAATTAAGATATTACATGAAAGTCCGATTTCTTCTATTTTTTATTTCTTTTATTACCGAGATAAAAAACCATATAGAGGCGCAAGTGCAGGTTAGCTTGAAGACATTCGGAAAACATAATAGAAAGCAAATAACAAACAAATCCTAGCACTAAGATCTTCACAAGGGGAATTATGAAACAAATCCTAGCATTTCTAATTTTGCAGGTTAGCTTCAAGTATAATTTTTTTTTTTAATAACTATATGATATCTATGTTAGGTTTGCTTTGTTACATAATGGAAATATGTATGTTGGTAGAAGATTATCAATTACATGAGTTTAAATAGTTTTTTTTTTGTTTTAGTTTCTTCTTTGGCTGAATCTATTAATTACATAAAGATCTTGATACTTAATGTGTTTATTAGTTTGGATTATACTTATAGTGTGTAGGAGATTCCATGATTTTTTTAATTATTGGGTTTTAATGATATTGATTTTTTTAATCTTGCATTGTTTTTTGGCATGAATATAAATTAAAAAAGTAAATTTTACAAGTAAACTTCTTAAATGTTATACTAAATACTTATTCTATTGTGGGCCACAAAAATGATTTAAGATTTTGAATTTTAAATGATATTTTATTTCTTTTTTTAATAAAAAATATACATGAATAACATTAATGGCATGTATTTGTTAGGAATTTAGAAATTCCAATTCTGATTTTGGTGTGATAAAATTATGATTATTTATTAGTTGGTAATGATACATAAATCTATAAATAGGATGGTGTTGAAATTAGAAAAGCGAAGTGTTGAGAAATGATATTTAGGGATAAGGCAATAATTTTTTTAAAAATATTCCATTTCAATTTTTTATTTGAATCTATCTTTAACAAGTTATACAATAAAATTGATAATTTTAAAAACAAAATTATAAATACTTTGTTTAGATAAATAGGTAATTATGAATATAAAATATAAAGTTGATTTTGCACATTATAAAATTTGATTAAGTCTTACATAATGTTTATATGTTAGAAACTCCAAAATACTTATAGTGTTCTATTCTTTGTTTGCCCCCTCCACAAGCATGTCCCCATGTTCTGGTGTGCTATCCTCATTCTCTGGTTGCTTGCTAGGATATGTTCTTTGTTCAATGCATGTGTTTGTTTTTCACTTTCTTGATTGAGTGGCAATTGGTTGGCATAAGTGGCTAGTTGTATTGGCTACTTATATATATTTGTGGCATATTGAGATGTTAATTAGGTTAGTAACTAAACTAGCTAGAAAGTATGGAAGGCAATCAGGATAGGAGTTGGATGTACAATCATCTAACTGAGGGAAGACAACTAAATCAAGCATTCTTGGCGGGTTTGAAAGAGTTCATCAAATTTGCTTTGGAGCATTCAAATAATTCAAGTAGGGCGATCAGGTGTCCGTGTACCAAATGTAGGTGTTTAAGATTTAAAGATCCGGGCAAGGTCAAAATTCATTTGTGTCAAAATGGATTCATGAAGGATTATGAATGTTGGGAATGTCATGGTGAAGTTCGACAGACACCGAGTGGTTATTACAGGGACATTAGTCATCGAGAAAACCTTAATCGATATGAGCAGTTGGTTATGGATACCGCAGGACCATCCATCGGCAGATACTTTGATCCCATTACTCATGCCGAACCGTCATACATGGGAGAGGAGACCGGTGCACATACTCAACCATCATACATGGGAGAGGATCCTCATCCGGACACCGATAGGTTCTATAAAATGCTTCAAGAAGCGCAACGTTCGCTATGGGATGGTTGCAAACACTTTGAAAGTAGTGAATATTCATCGCTTTTGGCTACCCTAGCAACACTAAGCTTGAAGACTGACTACCATATGAGTGAGAGGAATTACAACGAAATGATGCAGATCATGAGTAAGGTTGTTCCCAAAGACAATAATTTGCCGAAAGATTTTTACCAAGCAAAAAAAAAAAGGTGAAGGAGCTTGGGCTTGGATGTGAAAAAATCCATTCGCCCCGAGAGGATGTATGTTGTATTACAAGGATGATGCTGAGCTGACCGAGTGTAAATTCTGTGCACATGATAGATATAAAGTTGAGAGGAATGGAAGGAAAATGACCCGTCAACCATTAAGCAAGATGTGGTACTTTTCTCTGGTGCCTAGACTTCAGAGATTGTATGCATCAGAACAAACAGCTTCTCACATGAGATGGCACCGGGAGCATCACAGTGATGAAAACATTGTGACGCATCCATCCGATGCCGAAGCTTGGTATAAATTTGACGAGGCAAATCCTTTCTTTGCTATGGATCCCCATAATGTCCGTCTTGGTCTATGTTCAGATGGGTTCGCTCCTTTCAGTAATACGAGCAGGAATTATTCCTGTTGGCCTGTCATTGTGACACCGTACAACCTCCCACCATCTATGTGCATGAGAAGAGAGTTTTTCTTTCTTAACGCGTTAATCCCTGGGCCATACAACTCAAAAAAGAAGATAGATGTGTACCTCGGGCCTTTGATAGATGAGTTGAAGATGTTGTGGAGTGAAAGGGTTCTAACGTATGATATATCATTGAGCCAGAATTTCACAATGCGTGCTACCTTAATGTGGATGATAAATGATTTCCCTACATATGGGATGTTGAGTGGTTGGAAAACGTTAAGAAAGCTTGCATGCCTGGTATGTCTTGAACAAAACATGGGTTTTAGCTTGGAATGAGTTTTAGCTTGGAACACAGTCACAAAGTTTGTTGGTTTGACAGGCACCGGCGATTCCTAACCCCTCGATCATCCGTTTAGGAGAAATAGAAAAGACTTCACGTGGAATGTGGTCGAACGAGAAGATCAACCTCGTCATTTAAGTGGCCAAGAAATATGGGACAGGGTCACATATATTCAAAGTGTCAAAGAAGGGGCTGCTTCCAACAAACCTGAGAGATATGGTGTTGATCATCATTGGAACAAACGTAGCATCTTCTGGGAACTACCATATTGGAAAGATCAATTGTTAAGACACAACCTGGATGTCATGCATATTGAGAGCAATGTGTTCTGCAATATTCTGTACACCGTGATGGACACGAAAGGAAAGAAAAAGGACACAATCAATGCAAGACAGGACATATAAGTGATTTGTAGAAGGCCTACTTTGCATTTGATGCAGAATGGCAGGGGACAGACTTCCAAACCTAAAGCGTCGTACACATTTAACAAATAGCAGAATTTAGAATTGTTGTAATGGGTTAAAGATCTGAAACTCCGGACGGTTATGTGTCAAACTTGAAAAGATGTGTCAACATGCATGAGGGGAAGTTATTCGAGATGAAGAGTCATGATTGTCATGTTTTTTTCCAGAGATTGTTGCCGTGGGCCTTCAAAGCATTACCGAAGCATATATGGTCTATTTTGACGGAATTTTCCAAGTTCTTCAGAGAAATTTGTGCTTCTGAGTTTAATGTTCAAAAATGTTATGGAACCTGGAGGGGAGCATGCTAGTAACACTATGCAAGTTAGAGATGGTGTTTCCTCCTAGCATGTTTGACTCAATGGAACATTTGCCTGTCCACTTGGCCTACGAAGAAAAGGTAGGAGGTCCTCAACAATATAGGTAGATGTATCTGTTTGAGAGGTAATATATATTTCTTTCGTGCAGTTATTTCTTTCACGCACTTTAGTCTATAAATACCCTTTAATTGTCCATTGTAGGTTTTTACGCACTCTTAAGCACAAAATCAAAAATCCAACCCACGTTGAAGGATCTATCTCTGAAGCGTATCTAGTCGAAGAGGCCACAAAATTTGGGTCATACTATTATCCCCCTGAAATGATATCAAGATGGAGAGGGGTACCTCGCAACGATGATGGCGGTAATACGAGCGAACAAAAATCAATATTTGATTTTCCAGGCCGAGTCGTGGGAAAACATTGGAGGTCAACTCTTGAAGGAAGAGAGAAGTGAGTAGCGGAGTGGTACATTCTAAACAACTATGAAGAGGCCGCCCAGTACTTAAAGTAAGATTTCTTTTCTTTTTACTGTTACGGTAACTAGTAAAGTATTAACTTCATTTTTTTACTACAGTTATTTCTCTAATTCAGTCTGATCGAAAAATCCTTCAATGTCGGAATCCCAAGTTGATCAATTCACGAACTCTAAGTTCCCAAAATGGTTTCGCTCCTACTTCGTGGAAAATCCATTAGATCCCAATAAAGTTGCATGGATTTTATCTTATGGAGCTGCAATTAGTGTTACCCGGTGCACTAAATATATAATCAATGGGTATCAGTTTTCAACTGTTGAAGCGAATGTAGGTACACTATGTTGCAATTACGATGTATGTTGTCGAGGGGACCAAGTTGACAGGGTGGAGGGTGACTACTGTGGGAAGTTAATTGACATAATTGAGCTGAGTTACTGGTGGGACAAGGTGGTGACACTTTTTAAATGTGAGTGGTTTGATAACAGTCCGCGTGGGACAAAAGTGGACAAACATGGAAATATTGAGATCCACTGGACAAGGAGATATACAGTTGGTTATGACCCATTCATTCTTGCACAACAGGTGGAATAAGTTTACTATACATTATACCCCACATCCCGCTAAGGCTGGGTGGGAGTTATTGTAACACCCCTATTTTGTAATGCACGTACCTATGTAAGCTTGCTCAGTAATAAGAAGCCCTGAGTAATTTTGGAGTATTTATTCCCAATGATTTAAGGTGTGGAATTATTTCAAAGGCCCTAAGATGGGGAAATAATGGCTAAGAGTAAGTAGCAAAGGTACTAAGTTAAAATAAGATGGAAACCCTAATCAACAGTAAGGTAACTTGTGGCGAAGTAATCCTGAAGAAATAAACCGATATAGTAAAGAAGTGACCGCAGGCATTGTGGGCCCAGGGTATGCGTGTAAAACCTAGAGAAAAAGGGAGAACATATGTCTGGACCCATTACAAAAGAGAAAGTCAGTGGTGGTGGTGCTAGTCGGATATGTGGCATTTCGGGGCTAGAAATTGGATTACCGAGTAGCACGCATCACGAGGTGGATCTGGAGTACTGGAATAAAGGTTTCTTGATCCCCAAGGTAGTATGACTCGTCCACTTGTGGTATGGGAAAAGTGACTGATGATCCAGGTCCACACAAGTCCAGTTGAAGGGCACGCATTACAAGGTAAGATGGGACCGACAATCGGGAGCTAGCGGGGCCGGATAGGACTTTTCAGAGTCGGGCCCAGGCCCAGAACACTGATATAGGGCGAATTCCAGTGGGCCCAGAGGAGTGAGAAAATATGTTGCTATGTAATTATGAAGAGAGAGATTGTCACATCAGAGTAATAATGAAGAGAGAGAATGGATAAAATAATCCGGTTAAATCTGGGCCACACAATTCAAATATGATATGACAACAAAATGACATGTAATAATGACATAAAAAGAGTAATTATGGTACATCTTGGTTCAGATTTCATGGGTCCCAGCCTTGGAAAAGATGAATGGCGCAAAATGACCATTCTGCCCTGCACCCTAACTCTACACCTAAGGCCACCTAGAGGCAAAACTGGAACACCAATTTTTGACCTTGAGCTCGTCATTTTCTGCCCAAAAGAGAGCCCTAGATATTTGTAGAAGATCTGATTGTGTAGGCCCATGCTTTGGAAGATGAACAAGACCAAATGACCAATTTACCCCTAACCCTAAAACCTACAACTAAAAATATCCAAGGGCAAAATGTGGAACTTGGGGCCTATAAATAGGACCTCTCCCTCTCCATTTTTCCCACACAAGCCATGAGCTAAAGGAGTGCTCGAGAGTGGTCAGCTGAAGCATTAGGTTCTGGAAGTGAAGGAGGTCACCCGCAACCGATATCTGGAGGTAAGTCCCTAAACCGGCAACTGAGTAATCTTCTTCTCTACCCTGTGGTGTTTCGTGGAGATGCAGTAGGTTTTTCATACTTTTAAGGTTTCCAATGAGTCCAGAAGGCATTTTTGTGTGGGGTTAAGTAGGGTCATTTCGTTTGGAACTTTATAAACCCTAAATCTTTCTATACGAAAATCTGTCGGTTATTTGGTTTCTGGGTAGCGAATGTTAATCTGTGGTTTTGAGTGGGTAAATGGAGTCCGATTGCTTTGAATTTTTGGGTGTAAAGCCTTATTTATACAATCCCTTCCATAGAATCTTCTCTTCACCGGTGATATTACAACATGTCAAGCTTCAGGTGAAGCCATTTTGTCTTCAAAGCAACGAAGACATGAATTCGATCATACATATATTACTGAGTAACCTAAAATAAGCATTTCTCCAAGTCTTGTTGAAGAAAAGGGTCAAACATGTACCCCAAAAGCCATATGCAAACCAATTGCCAAGCCCATCTTGAAACACGTCGTGAACTCATCATCACTGCCATGTTTCTTCTCGTTGGGAATTCCATCTTCAAAATTGGGTATTTCAACTTGAGAATTATCCACTGTAAGAGGAAATCCATAAATTCCAAGATTGCCCATGTAACTAGATGCATCAAAAGACAGAAGATGGAAGCCCAAAGCAATTTTTCCACTCAAATTATTATATGACAAGCTCAAGATACTTGGGAAATTTTGTTTGCTCAAACTTTCAGGAATTTCACCATGAGAAGAAAATCAAGCTGCAAGATTTGATATCACAATAACCTTGATACAATACAGAGGCTCTGTACATTTCTATATATAAAGAAGGTGGTCCAATAATAGTTGGACATGTATACAATGACAGATGATTTCTTATAACAAAAAACATACGGAAAGAATCTTTACAGGGCTGTATTCTAGACTATTCGATAATGAATAACAACAGATATTAGTGTTTCTTAATTATTTTTAACATCCCCCGTCAAGCGGGAAGGGTAATGACCATTCCAAGCTTGTTTCCAAAATCAGAAAATTGAGGATGAGCCAGAGAACCGACTATAGTCGTTGACGAAATGAATGTAAAAGTGATGACCATCAGTTGATTGAACCGGAGATGGCCCCCATAAGTCGGTATGAATTTAATCAAGAGGAGCTTAGGAATTTGATTTAGACAGAGTAAATGGTAGATGCTTTGATTTTCCATGTTGGCAAGCTTGACAAAAAGCAAGTTCAGTATTCTTAGATTGGACATTACATTTATTCAAAATAGAACTAAGTATTTTAGGTCCAGGGTGTCATAATTTCTGGTGCCATACAGATAAATCAGCAGTAGATGTTCCAGTAGTAAAAAGAGCTTGAGCAGCAACTGGACGAGCACGTCGAGTATTATCACTAAACACTGGGTATAGCCCTTGATTTGGTTTCTCGTGCATCAGAAGTTTGCTTGTCAGTTGATCCTTTACATACCATCCAAGAGCATTAAATTCAACAATAACAAAATTATCCTTAACTAATTGAGACACACTGAGCAGCTTTTTAGTGGACGATGGAACCACTAAAACCTTGTTAAGAATGAGAATAGATGAAAGTTGTCTTGAACCAATAGCTTTAACCATGGTTCGTTCACTAGTACAGGTATTAATATGGCACTTACCAACAAAGGAGGCATGATCAACATAATCAACAAACGGCGTCACATGGTAGTTTGTGCCACTGTCTATGTACCACACTGGATCAGTAACGTCACCCACAGAAGCTTAGTTTGCCTTCCCAGAATCATCACTGAGGAAGTAACATTTAGAGATGTCATGTCCTAGTCACTTGCAATAGTTGCAAAAATGATGTCCTTTGTTTCCTCATCCATGAACAGAGTGACCACGACCTCCAAGATTTCTTCCAAGGATCCTCTATTACCTCATCCTCCTCCATGAGAGGCATTTGAGTCAGACCGCCTTGAGGAAGAGTTCGACAAGAGGGAGTACCATGTAGAGCAAGCTGAGCAGTGGGTTCAATGCTAAGGCTAGCAAATTGGTTTAGTTGCTCAAGACGACTTTCAAATGCCACGAAATGTACCTGAATGTCAACCCAAAATAGATGAGTTTGGTCTAGTAATTTGATGACAATCACATTGTACTTTGCATCTAATCCATTCAATGTGTGGAGAATTAGATCATCCTGTGGTAGTGGAGCTCCAACAAGGGTGAGTTGATTTGCAATGGATTTCATCTTGTTGAGAAAATCGACCATTTTCATTCCACCTTTTCTTCTTTGGTATAGGTCGGACTTGTAGACTATTACTCTGGCCTTAGTTGAAGCTTCGATCCGACAAGAAAACATTCTTCAATCCAGACATCTTTCACTATTTGAAAGTGTAAGAGCTGAGCTCCCACTCCCACACTCATCGTGTTACGAAGCCAACCAACCAAGAGTCTGTCGGTAGCATGCCATTCAGGGTAATTTGGATTTGTCTTCATCTCATCACCATCCAAGATGAGACAAGACGGTGAGTTCACAGTGGCATCAATATGATGTCCCAGTTTGTTGCCTTCAATAATAAGCAAAACAATTGATTCCCATAGGAGGTACTTCCCTCGATCCAACTTGACCGAGTTAACATGGTTAAAGGAATTAAACATGGAATTTGTTGTCGACATTGTAGTGACAGTGATGCTCGTTGGAGTGGAGGTTTGTGCAGTGTGAGACATAGCTCCGTCGTGAGAGGAAGGAGACGAGTCAGCCATGTGACAGCGGTGAGGATTATCTCGCTAGCTTTTGATACCAAGAAGAAAATCAGGCTGCAAGATTTGATATCACAATAACCTCAATACAATACAAAGGCTTTGTACATTTCTATATATAGAGAAGGTGGTCCAATAATAGTTGGACACATATACAATGACAGGTGATTTCTCATAAGAGAAAACAGACGGAAAGAATCTTTACAGTGCTGTATTCTAAACTATTCTATAATGAATAACAACACATATTAGTGTTTCTTAATTATTCTTAACAAGTTGGTTCCATGAGAAGTCAAGACACTTCAAATGTTATAATAGTTCAAGAACAAAAAGAAGGAAGAAAGAAAAGAAATGAAATAATACTTGTGTAGAATCCAAATAATAAGTGTCTAATGTTGGCAGTTCAAAGGGAAGCCAGCTGGTCTAACACGAAGTTGCATTGAACATACACCACAAGTGTCCCTGTATATAGGTGCAGAATTAATCAGCATCTTGTTTTGCGGGATTGTCCTATTATTTTGTACGCAATAACTTGGTAAGATGCTTTAATAACTGTCTCAATTTTCCTGATTCTACAGATATTTCTTTGTGACCTGGACCCATGAAACCATGTTGATGATTAGATGATGCACAGCAAAGGTGAGTAAAGTAAAAAAAGGTTTTTATTACCTCAGAAATAATTGTCAATGAGACGTAGATATCCAGAAGTTATTCTTTACACAACTATAAAAAGGTACTTTCAACATATGTTTTTAGGACCTTAAAACATACGTAGGTGTCATTGAAAGTTCTAAAATAGACGATTGTTTCAAAACTATCATTGTAAGTGACTTACAATGACTATTTTTAGAAAGTAGTCGTTCTACGTCTGCTACATGCAATGTTGGTTTTTGGTAAAGTTGTCGTCGTAAGTTACTTACAACGATGGCTTTACCAAAAATTGAGATTGTATGTATCATACTTACAACGATTGTTTTTTCATACTACTTTCAAAACAGCCATTGTAAGCGGGGCAGACACAAGGCGGTGGCTATGGTTGGGCCCCCCTAAGATTTAAAGAAAAAAGAATGAAAATGAAAATAGAGCAGCAGTTGAGTCGCCACTAGGTGTGAAATATAGTATGTACTATATCCTGAAATGAAAATAGATGTGGAAATATAGTATGCACTGTATACATAGACATAACCGAGTCGCCACTAGACTAGTGGCATATCCAGAATGCATGTGGGGTGCTTGTTGGGCAAAGGAGGGAAGATTATTGAACACATGATAATTGAAACGAAGATGCATATTCGGTCTTAGTAATGAGTTTCTTACCCTGGTTCTACTATATGCTTACTAAATTGAAAATGTGTCACAAAATCTAGAAATAAAGAAAATCAATTATAGGAAAAAGCATCGATGGCAACTATTAGGCTCTCTGTAACCATGTTTCAATTGGTCTTGGTGGCATCATGAAGTGCAAATATGTTAAAAGTCAACTTTTTCTTTAAACGTCATTCGTATTTTCTACCCATAGCCTCTAATAATCAACCAATTCCTAGCCAAAGCAGAGAATAAAGAAAACTAAGTGAGGATAATTATTACGCCTTGTATATAAACATTAAGTAGTTCACTACTATAATCAAGTACGTGGTCCAAAACTAAATATAGATCAACTTAAACAAATATAATCAAGTGTCCATAAGTTATCTAAACCACTGCACTACGTAAAAGAAACCTTTTATCTCTACACATCATCTATCTATTGTAGAAGATGTCTCACCAAAAGGTCTCAGATAAAATTAATGTCTTCGATTATCTAGACATCCTCATTACCAAAATTCTGCATGCAAATAGAAGAATAAGTTAATATAAATCAATCAATTTAATGAAATAACAAACAATTCAGTTACAAGAACAAAAGTGAAAATAATTGGAGAATCAATGATGTCATACATAAAAAGTAAAACTTAGTATCCGCACTATGTTTTCCCTAGTTTCCGAGAGCACTATCACTACTACAAAAGGTTAATTTAACAACACTAATTCAACAATTGTTGCTAGATAAACAGCCGTTGAAAGTGACTTTTTTAAAAAATCATCGTTGAAAGTTATTTTGAATGATTGTTTGAAAAAATAATCACAAAAAGTTAAGCGAAATTTCAAAAAATATGAATATTTGAATTTCAATTATTTTTTTGAAAACCAGTCATCAAATGTTTTACTTTTAACAACTGCTTTTTCTAAACAGTCGTTAAAAATACGATGGTGATATTTCTAGCGTTTGTTTTACAAAAATATATGCTAAAAATAAACATCAAATCAACATGCGTTCTCTGCTATTTCTCTATTCCCGATGACTGTCCTTTACTTTTCTCCACAATAGATTGCCCTCTCTCTCTCATTCCCTTCTTCTTTTTTTGCCCCACAAGTTTGAACAATCCCTCCTTCTTTCTCTTCTTGCCAAGGATCCCCAATGGCTTGCTTACCTAGAGATTTCTAAAGGGGTTTCCCTTTTAAGCAAGAAGAATCTGATACTTTCTTTATGCTTTTTTCTCTTTGTTGTTGTGAATCTTGTGTGAGCTTCTTTCGAGATTGGGGCTCTCAGTGAAGGAGGATTGGGGAATTTTCTTCTTTTATTATGAATATCTATTTGTGGGATCCAGATGGCTACGGGTACGACTCCATCTTCTTGTTGGTCTTATAAATGCAGTCTGTCATACCCTAAAAATTGAGGGGTGGCCTCCCAAAAATTCTATAATAGCCTGATATTGTCAAGAGGAGCTCCACTCCTTATAAACGGTTGGCTCCTAATGTTTTGGTGTTTTGATGATAACGATTTAAGTTTTCTCGTTAAAGTTTTGAAAAGCTTATAATTCTCAAGAATCAGAAATGGATTCTCAAGAATGGCATATCAATTGAACAGGCTTCCACAATGATATCACTCTCGAGAATACAATTCTAATACTCGAGCATGCCCTAGATTCTCGAGAATGGAATTCAGATTCTTGAGAATAGGGGAGCATACAAGACTAGAAAATGACAAGCTAATTCTTGAGTATGACACATGATTCTCGAGAATAGCTCACCCAATTATACCACTTCCCACTGAGCATCAGAAAGAATATTTCAAGCAATTCTCGAGAATTCAGTTCACTGTTCCAGTGCAATTTCACTTTGGTAATTCTCGACAATTCAGTTCACTGTTCCAGTGCAATTTCACTTTGGTAATTCTCGAGAATTCACATTATAATTCTCGAGAATTCCTTTCATTCACTAATGGGTTCCTACTAATACAATTCTCGAGAATAAACTTTCTTCTTTGTACTAAATAACTATCACTACATCTTTTTCCTGAAGATTTGATTTCTCGAGTATAACGACTTAGCTCTCGAGTATTATCAAAGAAATGAATTTTACCATGAATTCCTGTTAAGGAATTCTTGAGAATGACTTTATCAATTCTTGAGAATTTGTGCTTATCCTCTCTGTCATTTTAGCGCTCGTAGATCAATCTTATGAATTCATTGGGTCATCATTTAATCTTGCTTAATCATATATGAAATTATCTCTATTACATTTAATCACTCTCTTTGATAAGTTTCAGTTGGTTAATCATGTTGAACCAAACATTTGAACGAAAAGAAATACAACATGGCAAATGCATTAAATGCTCATTCAGAAAAGCAGAGCAACAATCGGAATTAGATTTCGTAGCAGACGAAGTAATTCCTTTGAGGCTTACCTATTCCAGCTAATACTCTGAATCAATCTCTGCACAAGTACATCGACGGCGAATGCATTTAATGAATCAACGTTCGACTATTTACAAAATGGAGTGCACTATGCCTAACGGAAAATTAAGAGTCACAATGGCTATTTTGCAAAGGCACTCGACTGGATTAATGGCAAACACTATAAAAGCTCATCGCATTTAATTCCGCCAACTACTGAAAATCTGCGCATTCAATTCTGTGTTATTACTATCAACTGTTTCATTTAATATCTTTGATAATACCTATTCTTCAGTGTTCATATTTTATCTACTCATGAGGAGTTATTAAGCATTATTTTCATTCTTGGTTTGAATCTTAAGGTTGTGGAACCTTAAGAGAGGGTGTACAATTACAGCTTGTAAGGGGAAGTGAGTCCTAGAGAAAGGATCACCCGAATACAGTGTAATTGTTTTTGAAAGATTGTGAAATCCTAGGTGTTCTGGGGACTGGACGTAGGTCAAAGATTTTGGACCAAACCTATATAAATTGCCTCATGTCTACTTCATTTCTCTGTTTCTGTTTTACTTGCCATCGTGTGAGTTTTGCAAAAAAGAATTTGAGATCACCTATTCACCCCCTCTAGGTGATATTCCATCTTAAAAAACAAATACAAAACATGCAAATCAAGTGTGGATCCTATCTATAGCATACATGGAGCAGCTAAATTACAACAATAATACATATGTGTGAATTTTACATTAGCTAGGAATTTTCAACATATGTTTTAACTTCAAACAACAGTATGGACCTTTAATGATCAGCAAGAGGAGTAAAGTCAGCTGCACTATCTGAGACCAAAAATAATTTTCCGGTGAATAACGTCCCATTAATGAAAATAACTAAAATACTGAAACAAATAAATTGATAGAAAGAGAGTACATATTAAAGAGTTGACAATTAATTTCACTTCCAAGTAGGAATCTTAATCATAAACATAAGTGAAGCTATATAAAATATCGCTAATCAAATAAATCCAAGTACATAGTAAAGCATTTGATAAATCCAAGGACATAGTAAGGCACGAAACAAGCGCAACACGAAGCTACGTAACAAGCGTAGGTACAAGACCCAAACAATTCATACTGAAAACCGTATATATAACTTACTCCATTCCTCAGATTTTGTAACAATTCTTACTCCTTGATTCCTAAACATCAACCATCACATAACTATCACTCTTAATACCAAAACCGTATTCATCTTTTAAATTAACAACATTCCAAAATAAAATAATAATATAATGAACACAACCAAAATTTGCAATCTTTGCAACTTGGAAAGAGAAAACAAAAGCCCTTATCTTCAACTTAGCAAGCATAATCAACCAGCTCAAGGGCATTCTAAAGGTCAACATAAGAGTAAACAAACCTAAACAATTTCAATGTATAACAATAATTGACTGTTAGTAAGGAATTTAATCAACACCATCACTAACATATCCTATTCTCGAGTTCACAAGAATTCCTTCTCGAGCATTTAACCAAACACTTCATATGCATGATGTAAAATCAACTCATAAGCTTGAACAATCTTAATTTAACTAAATTTCTCTTTTACACAATTTCACAATCTCCTTGGGTGAAATCAAGTCATAAAACAATCATCATTATCTCACATTGCAGACAAAACAACTTCAAACATTCTTGTTAAATAGCAAAGCCACCAAATCAAATTTCTTAACACTTTTAACCTATAACAAACCTCATACTCCACTGTTTAACAATCATGTAACATTCAAATTTCAATGAAGTATCACAAAGTCCAAATATTCCATTCAACACCAAAATTTAGCTTTAAATTCTCCTTTCAAACATTTTATCAAACACCTCATGTGCATTTGAATTTTACAAGTTCTAAAACAAAGTTCCTCTTTAAAATTTCAACCTCAAATTTTATACATTATAGATATAATAAAACTTTACTTAATCACCAAAACTTAATATAGCTCAAACAAATACCAATTAGCTTTCCCAATTCACACACATGACCAAATTGAGGAAGAAAAAGAAACAACATTTTGCTGCATAAAAATAGAAACATTCTAAAAACAGAGGAAGAAGATGGTTATTGAACATACCTAATATTACCGTTGCATAAGAAGAGGAGAAAGGAAATGACTTTGGCATACACCTACCCATGCTCATGGTGATGGCAAAGAAAAGAAGAGAACATGTTTTGGTGCAGGACTCTCACAACAGTGGCGGATGAACAACAACGAGAAGGAAAGAAGCATGAAACCAAAAGAAACAAAGGAGGAAATGGAACTTTGTACCAACACAGACATGGCAGCAACGATCTGAACTAAGAAGAAGAACAAGACTCCTTCACATACATATACCAATGTGAAGAGGAAGAAGGAAAAGGAAAGAAAGGCAGCCCATTCATTACCGATGCAAGGAGGAAGAATGGTGATCTAGGTTCCAAAAATTTCTTCTTCTTTTATTTGGTTTTGTAGTCGGTGGAATGTGAAAAAAAATCAGATGGTATAATTTCATTCTTGTTTCTTTTAGAGAGGACCTAATAGTAATATCACAAGGTTAATGAAAAATATAATATCCTTTTATACTCAAAAAGACTCTAATATCTAACCCCAAAAACAATCAATCAAGCTCCACTAGTCTCCTTTGTTATTAAAATCTACAAAAATTACCAATTAATACAAGTATAAATAATATTGTTATGTCTATATCTATATTCTAGGGATAATCCAAACCTTATTAAAAATAATGCTCCGAGAAAAAATTTTCAATTTATTTATATATTATTTTTTGGGATAAAGACCAATTTTGCCAAGGAAGTATTGACTAAGGAGCATCCAAAGACCGGAAGTTTTTTGGGTATCATTTTTGCCCCTTAAGTTTAAAAACATAGCAATTTTGCCCATCAGTTGATCTTGACCATTGGATTGGTATTATTTTTGCCCTAGAAGTTTACAAAAATTTGTTCCTAAACAAAACTTCCGGGCAAATTTGCTCCTAAAAAAACTTTCGAGGCATATTTGCTCCATTTTGTAAACTTCCGGAGCAAAAATGATACCAAAAAAACTTCCGAGTGCTGGATGCTCCTTAGCCAATACTTCCGTGGCAAAATTGGTATTTATCCCTTATTTTTTCTATAAAAATCAAATTCATTTTGTTTTTCATTATTAACTTACTTGATTAATTAATTATTGTTGATTTTAATAATTCCAAAAATTTTGGGTCATTACACCTTTGACTATCCCCAATACCATCAAGCTATCGGCTTCATCTTGAAAGTAAGCTACAATAAATAGTAAATATATAATTAGCTTATAAACATATAATTTAATTAATTAATTTACTTTAATTTCTTGAGCCATTACAAATTAATTAATTCAATTTATTATTATTTAATTGTCAAATATATGGGTTATTTCACAGTCGGTTTGTGAAGGTCTAAAGGCAGGACACAGTTGTTTGTCATGACTGCGACAGTGGATTGGTGGTGAAGATTGACAAAATGCCTCACCCTGCCTATATCATCGATTTGCACCGGCAGAGGTTCCTAGCAGCTTCAATGTACATGATTGGCAATTATCCCTTAGTTATGGACAAATCTAGAGAAGTCAACTTCCAAATCTAGAGATGGAGACATGTCCGAACCAAGCGAATAGCGATTGTGCTTTGATTTTGTCGGCCTTGAATCTTTTTCAAAATCTACAGATCTTCTTCCTTCTTTCCTTTTTTGTTTTTTTGGTCACCTCCCCCTCTCTCTCTTTTAATTGGGTCAACAATGAAGGCATCGTTTCCATTGAAGCTGTTTCATTTTTGTTCAAGAAGATGGACAACAATAAGGACGTCGTTTCTTTGGAAGAACTAAAAGCTAGATCTCCACTTTGACACATATTTTGTGGAAGCAGCTAACACATAATTAAAATGAGAAATGACTTAGTAAATATAGAATCATAAAAATCAGTGCATTAATAATAAACTCACTTGATTGCAAATGCAACCCATATGATTTCTACTCCTCCAAAGATAGCTACTCTCTAATATCTTTGCTATCAACTACATAGGGATACAAGATCCTATTACCTATAATGCCACAAGGCATTTGCAAGTCAAGCATGTTAATTTTTTTGAGGATATTTTGGAGTTGTGCAAAAAGGTAAACTTTGCTGCTTGTTCTTGATCCTAGCAACACATAAATTATAGATTCTAAGAAGGATCCCAAAGAAAATTCTACTAATTAATAGTAAGGTTTTCCTAGCATTGGAAGTGTTGTCTCCATGTGAACAAGATGTTGATGCCAAAGAACAAATGATCTTATTGCCTGACCTAGTTTGGCAACCTCGTCATTAGGGAACGGGACCTGATAAGCATATAATTTATAATTAAATAAGTATAGATTTTGGGATATATTGGATTGAATTTTTTAATTTTTATACTTATTTGATTATATTTTATATTTTTCTATCCTTTAATTAATTATAAGATAAAAGGATATTTTGATATAAAATCTAGGAATATGTGTCTTAAATGCCATGGAAGTTTTCACTTTGGAGCACTGGTAAGACGAAAGTTTTTTTTGTCTCTTATTTGCCCTGGAAGTATTAAAAACGTAGCAAAAATGCCCCTGCCGTGACGGAGCTGCAACGTGGAACGTTAAATGGCCACTTGGCATCTGATGGAAGGCCATGTAGGATTGAAATTGGTTGACACATCAGCTCCTCCTCTCCCACGTATTAGAGGCAAAGAAATTAGGGCATACCCTGCTCTCCTTCTTCACTGAGAAGCTACTGGAGAAGATGGAAGTTCAGAGCAGTGACATTCAGATTCAAAATCATCAGCCAAATTTTATGCGGGGCACATGGAATTAAAAAGCTGGAAACCTCACGTCTGTCCTGCAAATCCAGAAAACCGGTTATCAATTTCTACGAGCCCAATGGCGGTTTTCCTCCTCCCAGCCGAAGCGGTTTTCTACACTTTCCTTATATAGATCTGTCACTGAATGTTGATGTGAATGAATTCATTTCACTCATCAGTACGGTTGCTCAAGTATTCTCGCCAGTAAGCGCTCCCTCACTCTCTTTTACTCACTTTTTCCTTCTCCTTTCTCGATTCTCTCTATGTCCCTATCAGAAATCAATTTGACAAAACTTTCGCGCGTCATGAGCTTTTCCCTCTGAACCTTAGTTTGCGAAAAATTTCTCTCCAATCGATGAGCAATTCTTTCATTCATCTTTTGATTTCTTCCTTATTCATGCAGGTTTTGTTCTGTAATCAGTTTCCTTTCTGACACAGAGTAACAATTTTGGTTTGAAAAAATATATTCAGTTAGGGTTTAATTACTGGTATGGGGAGAGGGAAGATCGTGATAAGGCGAATCGACAATTCGTCGAGCAGGCAGGTGACTTTCTCTAAGCGAAGGAATGGTTTACTAAAGAAGGTGAAGGAGCTAGCAATACTGTGCGAAGCTGAGGTCGGAGTAATCATCTTCTCCAGCACTGGAAAACTCTATGATTTCGCCAGCACCAGGTGCGCTATTTTCTAAGCTCTTAGATCTCCTTTTCTCGTAAAATGAATTGTTGTTGATATGTTAGTTATGAAATCATTGTTGAAGATGAGCATGCTGGATTGATTTTGTCCTTCCACACCCACGGGCGAATTCTTTCTTCAGGTCTTCCCGATTCATTCTCCTGAAATTGCCTCCGTTGGTGCCCTAATTTCTTTGCCTCTAATACGTGGGAGAGGAGGAGCTGATGTGTCAACCAATTTCAATCCTATGTGGCCTTCCATCAGATGCCAAGTGGCCATTTAATGTTCCACGTTGCAGCTCCGTCACGGCAGGGGCATTTTTGCTACGTTTTTAATACTTCCAGGGCAAATAAGAGACAAAAAAAACTTCCGTCTTACCAGTGCTCCAAAGTGAAAACTTCCATGGCATTTAAGACCCTTATCCCTAAAATATATTCATATCCCATTTTTATTTTACAAGAAATATCTTGTGGTCTAGCGAAAAAGAAAGCATCAAATAAAAGGGAACAATTCATTATATATATATATTGAAACCAATCGAATGGGTCCCACAACAATCAATTAAAGGAGTAGCAAGAGTCAAGAGGACAAGGACAACGCGTAATTTGGATGATATATTAGATGGATACTATTTTGAAGGAAAAAGAATAGAGATCAGAGTTGGATTACAAATTGGATAAATATGCACGTGGCCCAATAGTAAGAGAACAACCCAAGTAGGATATATTTATGATGAGGCAAAGTAGCGAGAGTGCATACCCGAATAATAGCAAAAGAACGCACAAAGAAGTCAAAACTGAAAGCACGGATTTGGATGAAAGGAGACCTAGATAGTAGCGGCTGAGCAAGAGAGGCATTTTGGTTCTCTTCGTCATCTCCATGGAAGGAAGAGAGGACATGGAGATGATGGAAAACACAGTCACAAATTCATCTTCTTCGTTCGTGGCTCACCATCAACTGAATTAGAGGGAGCACTTTTGTTCTTAATTTCAATACTCTATTCCCATTCCCCTTCCCTTTGATTTTCAGTATAGGTTTTCAACCTTATGTTGCTTCAATGGATTTTGTTCTAGCCATGTGTGGCAGGTTTTGTCTTGCAACTTAGAGGACTTATGAACTTATAGGTGGATTAGACTTTGTTTTTTATTGTTTAGTTAAAGTTGATATTAATTTGGTTACTTAATTGTGGTGTTTAACTTCATTAATTTAGTAGTTGGCCATCATTAAATATAAATTTGAGCATTAGGATTCGCCTTGATAAAGGGAATTTTAATTAGGCTCTAAGATTAAGTAATATGGGATTAGATTATGGTTTAATTTATGATTCAGATAGACATATACCTAATGGTCCCATATAATTGTTGAAGAAAAGTGTGTTCAGGTTTTATTGCCTCTTAAGTAATTATGCTAGACATAACAAAGTACACTTAAGAGAGGGTTATAAGTGGACCGGCAGACACTTATAACTATTTATACTTGAGATTAACAAAATTGATATTAAGACTAATTCAATTGGTGAAAATAAGGTTTATGAAGCTAATAAGGGATTAGGGACTCTGGATTACTCATTCGATTATTGTGGTAGTTTGTTTATTTAGAGTTTAGTTTTAATTTCTTTTCTCTTAATTAAATTCAACTTGGTTTGCTCAACTTATAGGAAAGTGTAAAATTAATGCTTAACTAAAGTTTGGGTACTAGGTCCTCATGGGAACGATACTTTTCTTATCACTTTATTATTTGATACGACTAGCATATGTGCGGAGTTATATTCTATAAAGTTTGGCCTATCAAGTTTTTTGCACCGTTGTCGGGGACTTATATGCTACAACTGTCTTGGTTGGAATCGATTAAGTATTAGTAGTTTAAGTTTGAGTTCGTGAATATTTTGTTTCTTTTTTTAAGCAACAGAAAAAAAAAAAAAAAAAAATGGATTTCACATGGCAACCAACCGGTCTTAATATTGAGAAAGAGATGAATTCTTTGTCTTCTACACAACATGAACTGATTGCTATGTTAAACTCTTTGAATGAATATAGGCAACATAAAAGGAGCATAAGTGATGATTGTATTCCATATGTTGATTCTTCTCAATATGTTTGCATGTCTTGTGCTTATTGTGGGGGAGTCATTTATATGCGAGTTGTCCATATAATATAACTAGCCATTGAATGAGAGATGATTTCACTAGGAATCAAGCTTGTTTTGATAAATCCTTTTATCCTAGTGAACGTTTTGAGCAACAAAAGTTAAGGGATCCACATGTCAAGTACCATTCTCATGAAAATACCCCTCGTTTTTACTCTTATCCACATATTGAAGAACACACCATTGAGTATAAGGAAAAATCTAATTTGGAAAGATTATTTGAGGAGTATGTGGAAACGTCAGAGATATTTAGTAAAGAGCAAAAGGAATTTGCCACTAGAGTTGAGTCAAGGGTCCAAAATATTGGGGTATATACGAGTTAGATTGTTTCAACCCTAGAGACTATATATGGGGCAAGATAATTCCTTAAGCTTGATAACTACTTCTCCTACGAACAATGATAGTTGTGAGAAAGTTGAAGGTGTGGAATAGCATGAGATTATGGATAATCTAGAAAGTGACTGTGAGCTTGAAATTGATTTCAATGAGAATAGTGGATGTCTATAAGAGGTTTCAATTGTGGAGCCTAAGGTTTGTGATTTTGATGATCAATTTGATGTGGATGTCTTCGGAGTTGTTCATGACTCTCCCATTGAAGTCTTGACTCTTACTGAGGAGAGTCAAGTTGATTTTATTAGATGCTCTAAATTCTTGGAAGTGCCTATGTTTATTTTCAAGGATATGCATGTTGTGTTTCATTTGAATTCAATGAATACTTGTACTCTATGATTGTCTACGATTGAGAAAGTACAAGTAATTAATTGGAATGATCATTTTTTGTGTGACATCTTGTTGCTTGAAAAGAAATGAAGACAAGGCAATTGAAGTGTTTGATACTTATGTGATTAATGGTTTGTTTTGAGAAGTCTGGCTGAAGACTATAAATTAAGTGCTTCTTAGGAGGCAACCCAATGATTTTTCTTGCATATATTATTATTGTTAGTTGTTGTTATTATTTTCTTTCTTTCTGTCATTGTTATTTATGTTTAAAGTTGATCACTTCTCTTGTAGCTACAAAGTCTTGCTTATGCACTCTCTTTCCTCCCTCAAAATTTGAAACATCATGAATAGTGCTAAAGGAAGAATTCCACATCAAAGTTGATGACCTAAACCAGGGAGTACTAGTTCCTTTCCCTCTTTATTGATTTTTGCAAAATTGAGGACAATGTTTGATTAAAGTGTGAGGGAGGGATATGATTTCTTTTGTTGTGCTTATCCTTATACAATTGAAAAGAAATTTTTTTAATTTGAAATTCTTACATTGTTTAGGATTGACTTTAATTTTGAGCTTTTCCCATCTTAGAGAATATTATTGTCAAAAATTCGAAAAGAAAAGAATGTTTCAAGTAAGCCTCTAAGCCTTGAATTTATGTATCAATCTTGAGATTGACTATGAGAATAGAAATTAGTTTGTAATACGATCAACAGATTATTAGTTTATGAATATTTTGCTCCATGATTTCTTTTAAAAAATTTGACGGTGACCTTTGTTGGGTAAGTAAAACTTTTGGTTAGGGAAATGACTCAAGTGAAAAAAGTAAATAATAATAATTAAAAAAAATTAAAAAAATTGAAACACAACTCTAATGACTTTTCTAGACCTTACTTAGTAATCGAGGGCACTTCATCACCAATGTTCGTACTCGTGTCAAACGGTAAAGTCAAAGAGGTTAGGAGTTGGGCTAAAAGCCTCTTAAGGTGCTTGTTGAAATAACTGAGTAATTGGTGCTGCATCACCCATATGTTGGGTCACGTCAAAAGGGGACCTACAAACGACTCAAGGAAAAAAAAACAAAGAATTGAGTTATTTCCTACTTGAGGATCTTTATTAAGTTAAATGAAAATCTTGGTGTAGTGGAGGCATTTGAATTTTTCCGGAGAGATTGAGTAGCGTAATATTCTTTTACTAATCTTATGGTTGAACTTATTACTTGCCAATCTTTTGATTATGGGACGTTGAAAGATTGTTACAAGTGTTTAAGGCTATTCGCTTAGTGACCCATTCTTGTAAGACATTAACATGAATAAAATTTGATAACATGATCTAAGTGTGGTGGTGTACTGGTCTCTGTTTAAGAATTTCATAAGCAAAGTTCTTCTTCTTTAGATAATGAATTCTCTTTCTTTTGATTGCCGATAAGAAAATATTTAAGTGTGGGGGAGTTTCATAAGCATATAATTTATAATTAAATAAGTATAGATTCTGGGGTATATTGGATTGAATTTATTAATATTTTATACTTATTTAACTATATTTTGTATATTTTTCTATCCTTTAATTAATTATAGGATAAAAGAATATTTTGATATAAAATCTATTCATATCCTATTTTTATTTTCACAAGAAATATCTTGTGATTTAGCAAAAAAGAAAACATAAAAAACAAGGGAACAATTCATTATACACACACACATACACACACACATATACATATACATAAACATATATATACACATATATACGTACATACATATATATATGTTGAAACCAATCGAGTGGGTCCCACAACAATCAATTAAAGGAGTAGCAAGTGTCAAGAGAACAAGGACAACATGTAACTTGGATGATATATTAGTGGTAGCTCAAGGTTTTGATGATAACAAGACTTGAAAGCATTTAAGGTTTTGAATCAAGTTTAATCATGTGCAATAATGAGTACTCGAGAATGAAACTGTAGTACTCAAGTATGGTTGGTCTAATATATCTATTTAAGTGTTTCAGGAATCAATACTTGAGTATTGATAAGGTATACTTGAGTATTAGATGGGAAAATCAACTATCACATACGGTTTCTGATGTGATACTCGAGTAAGGGTAAGCAGATACTCAAGTATTGGCCAGATAGATCAACCACTAGAACTGCTTCTAATATGGTACTCACGTATGGGCTCTGGAATACTCAAGTATATGACTTCATCGCTCACAGTAACCTTCATATATCAGAGCAATACTCGAGTATGAGGTAAGAGATACTCGAATATGGGTAAGGTACTCGAGTATGGGTAATGTAATTCTCGAGTATGCTTAGTTTCAATGTGATAACTGCTCTCGGGTTGTCGAATACTCGCATATGGAAGATAGGATACTCGAGTATGTGCATGATACTCTAGTATGTTGAATTGAATTCCTGAGTATGACCTGCTAATATGTTTCATTTAGTTTATTCATTTCAGAAAAGTACAGGTGCTACTCGAGTATTGAGTTGGAATACTCGAGTATGGTAAAGATCAAAGCCTCTGGCATGTCGAACCATAGAGATACTCGAGTATATAAGTATGGCTAGTCGAGTATGATATATCAGCAAACACAAATCATCTATAACTTCATTCGAATGATTTGATTACTTGTTGATATCTTCCTATACATCATTCAATATTATTTGTCATATCATTAATCATCTTCTTGAGTGATTTTCAGATGTTTAACCAATGTTTGAATTTTGATGAGCTGTCAAAGCACCGAGAGTTTCGCGAAACAGAGACAACGCGCTGAACCCAATTAAGGCTAACCCATTCTACCGAAATAGGCACGGATGCTTAAATGCTCTCAACGGACATATTCAAACATTAAAATGGAAAAATTCAAATCCTGCAATGGTCTTCAATCTTCAACTACTATAAATACTCAAAGGATTGAATTCATCAACACGAACCAACGCAAACACAGACAAAGCACTCAAAGCGATCAATTTCTTTCTGTTTATATCTTCGGATATTATTGAGCTTCAGTTTTATTATTCATCTACTCTGTGAGAGAGTTTTATCATTTGTTCTACATTCATTCAAATCTCAAGGTAGTAGTATCTTGAGTGTGGGTGTACGATTACAACTTGTAAGGGGAAGTGAGTCCTAGGGAGAAAGGATCAGCCTAAGTTACAGAGTGTGTAATTGTACTTGGGAGTTAGTGAAAAATCCTGGAGTGTCTGGGTACTGGACGTAGATCAAGGAGGTAGACCGAACCAGTATAATTCCTCTGTGTCATTTCTCTTTACTTCTTTACTGCATTCATTATTTATCCATCATACCGCAAAAGAATTATTTGAGATCACCTATTCACTCCCCTCTAGGTGATATTCCACCTTCATTTGGTATCAGAGCATAGGTTTCTCAGTTGGGCTAAACATCCTGAGAAAGTTCATAGAAGGAATATTGCCTGATGGAGCCTCTATCAATCATCCTCCTGGTTTCAACGGAGAACATTATTCCTTTTGGAAAGCCAAATTTAGAGTCTTCGTTATGGCGACTGAATTTGGTCTATGGTGTTGAAAATTATGCCCTAGGGGCAAATCATTGTTCTCCATTTAGTTATCATTTCATTCACATGTTTATAGTGATAACTGTATCCTTGGATATATCTTATAGATTATCCTAAATGTCCCTGATCGGCCATCTACGCGGGAGCAAAGATGAAATAAGACCAATATGACTTTGATGAGGTATGGAGATACAAATCAAAGTCATAGGCACTTGTAAGAGTACAAGGTGCTGGACCGACCCACTATGAGAAAGCTGCATGGATTAAGTCATAAGCTTTTCTCATGTATAACCGCGTCACAACGCCTTTTGACCTAAGATCATCATGGATTCCTACATGATGAGTCACTGATCTTTGACCTAGTGATGAGTCACTGATCGTCACCTTTGACAGGGTGATGATAAAGGCTTAGATCGGGATCATTGGTTTTCATGCAGAGGAATGTTAATGGTCAAGATGGAATTTGTCCCTCACATTTGTGAGAGATAATACTGGGTTCCTCGATGAGTGAGTCTGAGAAATGTATGGTCATACTATGATGGAAAGGAGTTTCCATTTCTATTAGACTACTCAAGAATCGAGAAAGTAATGGTCAAGAATAGGAAGTTGACATTATCCATGCCTCATCCTTGACCAAATTATCGCGTGACAAAAGGGACGTGACATGGTTGTAGGATAGGTAGTATCATATACGTATCATCGATCCCCATATGAATTGGGTAGTCGTAATGTCTTGTTAGAGGCCGATTGTGATTTGTGGGCTGGTACAATATTGGCCCACTGCTAATCTCATGTCGGCCTACAGGGTCACACACAAGAATAGCCCAACACGAGCAATAGTGTCTAGATTCATTGAATCTTATATGTGTCTAATATTTAATGAATATTGTATTTAATCTAGGATGAATATATATATATATATATATATATTAAATTTGAGAATAATATAATAATATTATTCAATAGAGATTATAATATTATTATATAATATTTATTTTGTATTTAATTTATTTGATAAATTAAATATCTAAAACAAATAGAGATATTGTATCTCAAAGTATATCTTTCGAATAAAGATATAGTATCTCGATTTAATTAAATAGAAAGATATCATATCTCATATTTAATTTATAAAGATAAATTAAATCTGTAGGCTCATAATTCAGATTAAATAAATATATTAGATTAGATCTGTTGGACAGATTTAATTAATATACTTATTTAATTCAAAATTCGAATTTCAAGATTAATTTGATTGATCTTGAATATTTTAATAAAGCTCATTGGGGTTTTAGAAACTCTTTAAATAGATATTGATCTAGTCGTATTATGTGGACAGATGAATTAGAGAAGCCACAAGTGCAATATCCTGAATTTTGGACCCTGAGAATTGAGAACAAGCCTAAAGTAGGCAGACGACTAAGCCTAGTTCGGGAATAATCCCAAAAATGACAAAGAGGTGGAAAGCCTCTCAGGGACTATGTAATTTGGCTATACGGGTTAGTGGATCTAATACGTGTAAATTGTGGAATTAAAGTACCAATGGAAAAAGGGACACAGAAGACCCAGACGGTATAAATTCGGTTGGAAAAGGTGCCACCTAACTTCCTAAGGTATAGGACAATTAGTTGAGTGAAAATATACCGGTATAAGCAAGTATGCAGCATTTTCAGGGCAGTCAGGGATGCCCTACATTTTTGAAGATAAGGAGTCAGTGTAATCACTGCTGAAGGACACATGTCATTATGGGATTAAAAAGCAAAAAATAAGTAATGATTATGGGGTTAGAAAAGTAAAATCCTTACCCCTTAAGGAGTGAATTTCGTCCATACGTGATGAGAGAGAGAAAATTAGACTATTTTATCGTGCTGAGTTCTAGAAGTCCAATGGATCTTCAATTTGCATTTTCAGAAAGCTAAGAGGAAGCCCAAACACAAAATACGGGTCCGGACCTCCAAATTAGGTCCTATTTGTGCGGTTGGAAAGCTGAAATCTAGGGCAACATTTCATATGAAGACCACGTGGTCTAGATCCGCCACTTCCATGGTCTAGATCCGCCATTTCCGTGGTGTAATCAGCTTGCAAATGACGCGTTTTGGAGGTATTAGGTAGAAAGGGGGACCGATAAGGACCAATTAGGGGTTTCCTTTGGAATGAATGGGAAAAGTGTGGGGCCACCTTGAGAAGTCAAGAAGACACCATATATGAATGTCTATTTAGGGGAGAATATCTGAAAAAGATGAAGAAAATGCAAAAGGAAACGCCCTGATGACCAGCAGGATCCACACGAACCGGTAAACCGGGAATTGGACTGATTAAGTGGAGAAAAATGAATTAAATGAAGGCGATAAGATTTTTTGGGCCCTTATGCACCATACAGCCCCTCTAACTATTAAAATATTTACTTGGAGAAAAAGAAAGAAAAATCAGTGTAAAAGTCAAACTGCGGGTCCTACGTTTCAAACAAAAGGGCAAAATAGGAATAAAGTTGTAATAATTAATTTGGGCAGAGGTGTGGGCCCTAAATAGCGTCACATATGCCCCTTGGGCAGAAAAAACAATGTGGGAAAAAGTTGGTCATAATTAATAAGTTCTGGGCCACAATTGTAATTTCTAAAAGTTTCGGGCCAAAACAGGTAATTTGCTCCAAAAGAAGAAAATATCCAGATATTTTGGTGGGGGCTGCGCCACTTGGAAGCACCCTAGAAGCCCCTGGAATTCTCCAAAATTTCTTGGAGAAAAAGTCAAAAAGCCAGATGAATTCCACTAATTACTGGACAAGGTTTTACCGTAGTTTTTCGGGACTGATCAGTTACTTTCTCTATTATTAAATATGCATATTTTCTCTCTCCTAAACCAAGGGAGCATGAAATTTGCAGAGGAAAGAGAGACTGTTCAGCCAACCTCCATAGCCAAGATCAAGTTCCAAGCACCTAGGATCATCAACCCAACTTTTCGATTCATGGAAATACCAAAAACCCGAACCTTTGAACCTTGAACTTGTGATTTTCATTCAATGGGTTAGGGCTTGGTGTTGCAATATGATTTTGGAGTTTTTGATTGTCTTAATGTGTTTAAAACATGATTTTGTATGGGTTTAACTTATGGTTTGGTTTTCCGAACTCAAAACACCGAAAAACCCCTAAGAACAAGTTTATTGTTGATTCTGGAAATTTTGGCAGGGAACCTTCAACTGGGTTCTAAAAATAGTAAATGAACTTGGAATAATCTGAGATTTTACAGGTAGAAATTAAACTTCTTGAGAACCTTCTAGAATTTATTAAAAATGTTTGAATTTGGGACAAGTTGAATGGATTTTTTGGAAAAGCAAGAAAGGGCTCGGTTTTGACCAAAAATTTAAGGGTAATTTTGGAAAAAATACTCAAATAAATTATTTTGGTGTTATTTAGGGTCAAACAATATGTTGAAGAGCTAGTGGGACCCTTAAAATCATAAGACGATATACTTACCACCAGGTATTAACCACTTTACTCCGGCACTTATATGTGTTTGATGTATGTGTTGCTTGCCATATGTATTGTTTTTGTATTGTTTTGCCAAATATGCATACAGAACATGTTTGTGATTGTGTCACTAGCACTAAGGGTGCCTACCGAGGTCTGCTTATGTAGCGACTCAATAGAAACAGGCTAAGCCTGCCAGGGTCTGCTTGTGGGGCGACTCAACGGAAACAGGCTTGTGCTTCCGGGGCCTGTCTTGGTGAGACGATCCAACGGAGCAGAGACATTTTTCACTGTGTGTTATTGTTTGCATATTGTGGTATTTGAAATATTTATCTGCCTTTACCTACTTATATGGTTGCATGCATACGCATTTCACATTTAGTGCATGAGTATTGATGGTTACTCTGAGGACCCTTTTTGGACTCCAGACGCTTTTGTAGACACAGGGGGACGTGCCTGAGATGGAAGGACCTTTTTGGAGAGGTAAGAATAGGGAATGTCCTATCATCTTGTATTTTGCTTTTGAATGACTGTATTTATTATTTTGGTATTAATTTTTGGATAACTGTACCCTTAACCCTCCGGGGACTTATACTTTCTGTTTATTTTACTTTTACCAGTACAGTAGGTGGTCCAAACCGGTCAAGTGCTTTGCTGTGACAACTCTGATATGTATTAAATGGACTTAATCATGAAGGAAATGTAACAAGTAAAAGGAATCCCTCTAACCCACCACCTGAAAGGGCGAGGCCGATAGGGGTGTAACAATTTTGGTATTAGAGCAAGGTTTGGATGGTACTGGTAAAAGGTATATGGTTAAGGGTACTGAAGTAACTTTGTGCAAATGGAGCAGAAGGACATATACCCTAAGGAAAAGGGTTAAGCTCCGGTGAGTTAAAACTCCACGGTTGGATAAGACAGCACGGAAAGTGGGTTATGCTATTGACTTTAGGACCTCTGATATGGAAATCAGGGTCTGAGTAAAATTCCCACTCGATGTTACAAGAACTCAAAAAGGAGTTGCATGGAGAAGCTAGTATTGCTTAAGCTCCCCTGTGAAGACGATACCTAGCATCTCTGGGGGGAAAATATGTCATATTAGTGCTTGTAATATCTGAACTACCGATATCCAGCAAAATATGGATTGGTATCAGCATTAGTACCCCGATTTGATAGGCGCTTTAAAGTTAAGCATGCTTAATGAGAGAAATTCTCAGGATGGGTGACCCCTGCGAAGTGCTATAGGAATGTGAGATCCTTTAGATTTGAGGTCTTAGTACTTTGAGGAATTACTTATGGTGATCCTTAGGGATGCTAAGAGGATATTAGATTGAGTTAGGAAATGATTGAGACTAGGCTTGAATATGATCTTATGCAGACTTAATGCTTAGGTTAAATGTGAAGGTTCTAGTACCTGAGATTAGGAATCCTATGATTATTGATCGATACAGAATTGTTTGGGTATGATTGAGGATTAATAATGGACCTTGAGGTAATAGAATGATATTAGACTATACCCCTGTGATATTGAGGATTTAGATCTGAACCTCGTGAATAGGATTGATATCATTTGAATGTTTCGAGTTTAGATTAGGAAATTGTGAATCATGATCCTAGTTTGTATTTTGGGTATTATTGAGGTAATATGATTCCTTAGCCTAACTGATGTTGAGGATTTAGGAGTCAATTGGAAATCTGACGATTATCGATTTGAGGTTAATTGAAGATAGTGACTGAATGTTATAGATAATGAATCGTGATGATTGTAGCATGTTTATTAGGTATGTTCGAGGTTTTAAAATTAGGTTGATGAACCTAATGATTTGATTTGATAATGAGATATTCTTTAGGTGTTTGATTGATCTAAATGCATTGAGGCACTAGAGTATAGTACCAATATGCATGAGGTATTTAAAGGTTACTAGTTGCTAGAAAATGATTTTAATATCATGATATTCCCTTAGAAAGAATGTTTGAGAGTAGAACCCTTAATGATATCGATTGATATTGTGTTATTTGAGGTATGTTTGAGGACAGTACCTATATGATATGGGGTATTTTGAGGTTATTAGTTGCTCTATTAACATAGGGAAAGATCTTGAATAAAGAATATTCCCTAAGAGTGTATGATTGAGAATTAGTGTCTCGATAGAATTGATTGACAGCTAGAAACCTCGATAGCCACAGGTTTCGGTCCTACGATTAGGATCAATAGCTGTAGATATGATAGTGGATATTGGGTTCCTTTAAAGATAGGGACGAAATACTTGTTAGGGAAGTTGAATCTGTGGCTATGCTTAGAGGTGGATCATTATCAGAAGTTTATATACAGAATGACCCCAAATAAGGATTATCTGATGCGATATCAAGGTACTGCCATGGGGTGCTCCAGCGTGTTAGTTCTCAATATGTTTTGATGATTAACAACAAATGTAAAACATGTTTTGAAGTTTGCAAAGTTGTTTTAAAAACACTCGAAAGATGCAACCGCAGTTTGCATCTGCAAACTCGAGTATTGGACAGCCAATACTGCAGTTTGCATTTGCAAACTCGAGTATTGGACAACCAATACTGCAGTTTGCTTGGTAAACTCGAGTATAGGCCATACAGAAAGGAACCAAGTTTTCAGCCAAAGTCGATACTGCAGTTTGCTCTTGCAAACTCGAGTATTGGACGCCAATCGCAGTTTGCTTAGCAAACTCGAGTATAGGCCATACGCGTAAAGAAACCAAGTTTTTCAGCCAAAGTCGATCTTTGCAGTTTGCATAGGCAAACTCGAGTATTGAATTGTCAATACTGCAGGTTGCATGGGTAAACTCGAGTATCGAACTTCTTGTGAATCAAAGGATTTTTTCAACTTAGTCAATACTACGTTTGCATTTGCAAACTCGAGTATTGGATGCCAATCTGCGGTTGCTTGGCAAACTCGAGTATTGGACTTCGTAAGCAAAACAAGTTTTTCAAACGAAGTCAAACTGCGGTTTCCATAACCAAACTCGAGTATTGACCTTCCAGAGAGCAAAGGATTTTTCAAAGAAAAATAAATACTGCAGTTTGCATTGGCAAACTCGAGTATTGAATGGTCAATACCGCAGTTTGTGTTGCCAAACTCGAGTATTGGACTTCCCGAGAGCAAATGGATTTTTCAAGTTAAACCCATACTTTGCAGTTTGCATAGGCAAACTCGAGTATAGGTCTTGTCTTTCAAATACAAGACACGATGGCTTGCCTCGAAAAGTGGAAACTCGAGTATCCAATTGGATCGCAGCGGTTTGGTCACTTGTGAAAAGTGCCATACTCGAGTTTACAAGAACAAACCGCAAGTATGCAACGTAAAAACTAAGTTTTGAATTATACGAATTCGTGAATCACTCTTGTTTGTTCCAAATGCTTTCATGAATCATTCACTTATGATCCCGAGATATGTTTAACAAGTTTATTTAGTGGATTTCGGTTAGCAAAGATGAAAATTAATGAAGATCAAGGGAAAAAGCATAAAGTGGTCGAGCATTTATTGCACTTCAAAATTAACATCCTTTTGGTTAATCCATCTCGAGCACGAACTCTCAACGTTCAAAAACACTTTCTTCATCAAGCAAATTCTTCTCCAACGGGAAAATCCTCGAGTTCCACATCGACCATATCAAGCATCTGGATTAGTTGGAGCTTAGAGAGAGAAGATGACCGAGACTTAATGCTAATCACCTACAACGGTTGGATTCATCATTCAACGGTCATTTAATGTTCTCTACCTATAAATAGAGTTCATTAACTTCTTCTCAAGCCGATACACCTACCGAGAGCGAAAATTTACTAAGTGTTATTTATTGTGTTCGGCTTTCACTTGTATTGTATCAATCGATACTTGTACTTCAGTGTTCATTTTATCGCTCCGTGAGAGAGTTCTATTTGTAAATCATTCATTGATTAAGATAACCACAAGTCGGGGACTTGGTGGTTGGGTGTATTGATTACAACTTGTAAGGGGGAGTGAGTTCTAGAGAGAGAACTACTCTTGAGTACGAGTTTGTAATCGGTTTGTGAGTATAGTGGATTGAAAATCCCAAGTGTGGCTTGGGACTGGATGTAGGTCAAGGATAAGACCGAACCGGGATAATTTCTTCGTGCAAGCTTCCCTTCCCTTCCTCCTCCGCTATTACTTGTTTTTACTTGCTCAAAACAGAGCACTTTCAGAAAAGTTTTTAAAATACCCAATTCACCCCCCCTCTTGGGTACATTGCTCCATTTACATTTGGTATCAGAGCAAGGTCTTCTCTTAAGAGCTTAACAACTCGAGAAGGATCATTATGGAAGGTATCTTACGATGGAGCATCTATCAACGCACCACCACCGGCTTCAATGGAGAGCACTACTCCTTCCGGAAGGCCAAATTCAAAGTGTTTGTTATGGCGGCGAGTATGGTCTTTGGAGAGTATTTGAAAGAGGAGACTATGAGCCATCAACCGTGGAAGATGGAGTCGAGTTCCCAAGCTAGAAGAGGAATATGATGAGAACGACGAAGAAACGTCACCCTCAACAAGCAAAGGCGGTTCTCGCTTCTCCAAAGTGCACGAGTCAACAAGAATACTTTCGTATTTGCACCTTATCATCCGCTAAGGCCATGTGGGATGCTCGGGAGATAGCTCATGAAGGAACAGTGAGTGAAGCAAAACGAGTCAATACTCTTATGACCGAATATGATCTTCTTCGAATGAAGCCTGGTGAATCTATTGGAGAATTTCAGCTTCGTTTCACTCATCTCATAAATCAACTCACGGCTCTTGGAAAAGAGTATGACCAACCAGTCCAAGTAAGGAAGATCTTAAATATCCTTAACAAGGAATGGGAAGCAAAGGTCATAGCTATTGAAGAGGCTCGAGGAGAGTCAATGACGTCAGTAGCTGCTCTATTCGGAAGTCTCGAGTATGAGGCTAAGCTCAAATTCAAGAAGGGACTTGATGAAGTTCATGGCAAGAACAAAGGAATTGCCCTCAAGGCTGTAAGAGAAGCTAAAGATTCGGATGAGGAAAATGAGAATGTAGACGAAGATGAGGAAATAGGCATGATGGTTCGTAGATTTAAGAAATTCTACAAGAGGGACCAAGGCTTCAAGAAATTTCACAAAGCTAGCTCCGCTATGAGGCAAAGAAGCCGGTCATCGCTACGAATGTCAAAAGCCCGGCCATATCAAGTACGAATGCCCACAACCGAACAACAAAGACAAAGAAAAGAAGAAGTTCGGTAAATACAAGAAGAAAGCTTATGTCTCCGGCATCGGGGTGATAGCTCATCGATGAAGATGATGAGGATGAGGATGAGAAAGCCAATATATGCCTTGTTCTTTGAAGAAGAAGAGCAACGTGCTAAACTTGAAGAGGTATATGATTGCAAACCTCCTTATGATGATGATCTGTTTGATGAATATATGACTGTGCAATTTGAATTTGAAAAACTTGCTGAAAAATATTTCAAAGCGAAAAATCGAAATCTTACTCTTGAATCTCAAGTTGAAATGTTGTCTTCTTCGAGAAAATACTATTTGTAAAGATTGTCTGATCTGAAGAAAAAGAATTCATATCTTACAAAGGCACTTGAGAAATTCACTAGAGGAAGTGAAATGCTCAATGTCATTTTAAAACAACAACGTTTTATAAATGATAGATCAGGCATTGGTTACGAGACCAGATTTTGATAAGAAGAAAGGCAAGAAGAAGAGTGGTCAAAAAACATACATGAACTATTTCACAAAATCAGTTCACTCTTCAAACCCCTTTGCGCATTGCAATTACCGTAATAAGAAGGGTCATTCTACTTCATCTTGCTTTCATAGAAAAGAAAGAAAAATTAAGCCCGTGGGAAATTATCAATGGGTACCGAAAGGAACTTATGTTCCTAAGGTCAAAAATAACTCCAAAGGACCCAAGAAAAGATGGGTACCTAAGGCTTGATCCCTTGTGAATTGCGGGTTTGTCTTAGAGCATCAAGACCCAACAAGTGGTACATTAATAGTGGGTGCTCAAGACACATGACCTGGAGATGAATCCAAATTTCTTTCAATCAAACCAAAGGATGGTGGTAGAGTCACATTTGGAGGAGACCAATCGGGAAAAATTGCTTGGAATTGGTGAGATAGGAAACAATGAAGGTCCTCTCATCAAAGATGTCTACCTAGTAGAAGGATTGTGTCACAACCTCCTAAGTGTGAGCCAAAGCACCGACAAAGGGTAACCTAGTTATCTTTGATTCAAATGAATGCTTGATTGTTAGAAAAGATTTAGTCCCCATTGATGATTTGAAAACTAAAGCCTTATTTAGAGCACCTAGAGATGGAAATTGTTATACTCTTAACCTCTCTAGCAATGCTTGATTTCTGAAAATTGTTTTGTTAGTAACTTGAATGAGAGTTGGCTATGACATAAACGATTAGCTCATGTTAATATGTTTCAACTTGACAAGTTGCGAAAAAGGATTTGGTCATTGGTATTCCTAAATTGAATTTCAAAAATGACATAGTCTGTGATGCTTGTCAAAAAGGAAAACAAACCAAATCTTCTTTCAAAGCAAAAAATGAGATCTCAACTAGTAGACCTCTTCAATTACTTCATATGGATCTAGTTGGACCGCTAGAGTAAAAAGCCTTGGTGGAAATCTCTACACTTTGGTCATAGTTGATGATTACTCTAGATTTGCTTGGACAATATTTTTATCATCTAAAGATGAAACGTTTGATCAGTTTGTTACCTTTGCCAAAAAGGTCGAACGAGAAAGGCTTTGCAATTTCGGGTATAAGGACCGATCATGGTGGCGAATTTGAAAACAACGCCTTCGGCGAGTTCTCGTGACAATGTGGGGATTGATCACAACTTCTCGGCTCCAAGGACTCCTCAACAAAACGGTGTGGTTGAGAGGAAGAATAGAGTCCTCACTGAGATGGCAAGGGCAATGTTAAATGAGAACAACACTTCCCAAGTGTTTTGGGCTGATGCGATGAGTACGGCTTGCTACATCTCCAACCGAGCCTATTTGAGGAAGAAGCTGAACAAGACCCCATATGAACTCTACAAGGAAAGGAAGCCAAATCTCAGCCACCTACATGTCTTTGGATGCAAGTGCTATGTGCACAATAATGGTAAAGAGAATCTTGGTAAATTCGATTCCAAAGCGATATAGGTATCTTCATTGGTTATTCAAATAGAAGTAGAGCTTATAGAATTTTTAATACTCGCACTCGTATTGTTGAAGAGTCAATACATGTTGTTTTTCGTGAATCCAAATCGATAAAGCCTTGGACAATGATGAAGAAAATGTTTTCAAAAATCAATTCTTTTCGAAAACTACTCCCGCTTCTATTGAAAATCGAAAATGTTTTTGAGGCTGATCCCCAAAACAACATTGAAAATCCTGATCAGACTCAACCTAGAGCTTGGAAATTTATTAGAAATCATCCTTTAGACCAAGTTATAGGTGATATTAATCAAGGAGTAAGAACCGAGAAATAGTACTTTGAATGAAGTAACCTTTTACGCATTTATATCTCATATAGAACCCTCTAAGATTGATGAAGCCCTTTCGGATAATGATTGGGTGTTAGCAATACAAGAGGAGTTACATCAATTTGATAGAAATCAAGTTTGGGATTTGGCACCTAGGCCCAAAGACCATCCGGTCATTGGCACCAAATGGGTATTCAAGAACAAACGTGATGAGTCTCGCAATCATTGTCCGTAACAAGGCAAGATTGGTTGCCAAAGGCTATAATCAAGAAGAAGGAATTGATTATGAAGAAACTTATGCTCCGGTGGCAAGATTGGAAGCCATAAGAGTACTTCTAGCCTTTGCATGTGTAAAAGGATTTAAATTATATCAAATGGATGTGAAAAGTGCTTTTTCGAATGGTTTTATACAAGAGGAGGTTTATGTGGAACAACCTCCGGTTTTGAAAATGAACATTGTCCAGATCATGTGTATCGTCTCAAGAAGGCTCTATATGGCCTTAAACAAGCTCCTAGAGCTTGGTATGAGCGATTAAGCAAGTTCCTTCTTGATCAAGGCTTTGTTAGAGGAAAAGCGAGATACAACTCTCTTCATAAAGAGTAACAAGCTTAATGAAATTTTGATGGTTCAAATATATGTGGATGATATTATATTTGGTGCTTCTAATGATACTTTGTGTGAAGAATTTTCAAAGACTATGCAGGAGAGTTTGAGATGTCCATGATGGGAGAGCTCAACTATTTTCTTGGATTGCAAATCAAGCAAAGAAAAGATGAGATATTTGTTTCCCAAACCAAATATCGAATGATTTGTCTGAAGAAATTTGGGATGGACCAATGCAACGGAGTGACACTCCTATGAGCTCAAGCTGCTTCATTGGATGCTGATGAGAAAGGCAAAGATTTCAACATCACAAAGTATAGAGGAATGATTGGATCATTACTATATCTCATGACAAGTCGCCGGACATCCAATTCGGTGTTGGGATGTGTGCAAGGTTCCAATCCGCTCCAAAAGAGTCCCATGCTTTGAACATGTGAAGAGGATATTCAGATATCTCTCGGACACGAAGACTCTTGGATTATGGTTTCCCAAAGGTCAACCGGAACACTTGGTGACATACTCAGATTCGGATCATGCCGGCTACAAGACGAGATAGAAAGAGCACAAGTGGCCAATGCGAATTCTTTGGTAACTCACTTGTCTCTTGGTTCAGCAAGAAGCAAACATACGTGGCCGTGTCCTCTACCGAAGCTGAATATGTGGCTGCCTCAAGTTGTTGTGCTCAAGTGCTATGGTTGAAACAACAACTTGCGACTTGGGAGTTTACTTGAAGGAGATTCCAATTTTGTGTGACAACACAAGCACAATAAGCTTGGCCAAGAATCCGGTGCAACATACAAGAACCAAGCATATTGATGTGAGGCATCACTTCATTCGGGATCATGTCCGGAAAAGAGATGTCAAAGTGATGTTCATCCCAACTCATCTGCAACTTGCGACATCTTCACAAAGCCTCTAGCCAAAGAACCTTTCAACTTCATAAGAAGAGAATTGGGAATGGTAAATCCCAATGAATTGTAAGAATTTCTCATTCAATCTAATGTTAGTTATGTTTTTGATGATTAATCTTTACTAACTTGAGCATCGGAGTGTTTAGATATGTCTCTTGCAGGATATCTCAATGCTTGAAGTTCCATCTTGCGAGTATAGGATGGCTTACTCGAGTTTAGGACCAGGCGAAGCCAAACCTGACATTCATCAATAGCTTGACTCGAGTATGGGGAACAAAACTGCAGTTTAGGACCAGACAAACTGCAGTTTGTAAGTGCAAGTATGCTAAACTCGAGTAAGGAAAAGCTAAACTCGAGTATGTTCATCGTGGGTTCAAAAATTCACGCTACATTTTTGAAGTCCAGGTTAGTATACTTTCACCTTTACCGCAATATGTAAATGAAAGTTTGCTAAACTCGAGTAAGGAGAAGCTAAACTCGAGTATGTCTTTGTGAATTCCAAACGTTACACTATTTTAAATCAACGATGTGGCATACTTCCATTTGTACTCGAGTTTATTAGTGACGGTTTACTAAACTTCCATTTGTACTCGAGTTTGTTAGTGACGGTTTCCTAAACTTCCATTTGTACTCGAGTTTGTTAGTGACGAGTTGCTAGACTCAAGTAAGAAATAGATAAACTCGAGTAAGGAGGTCTGTCTATATATATATGTGAAAGTGGTATTCTTCCAAACTCGCGTCTTCACTCCAGTAAACCCTAGAGTTTCAACTTTCTCTCTTCTTCTCCTTCTGAAAACATCACAATCCCTCATCACCCCCCTCAAATCTTCACCAAACTTCATCTAATCCTTCCTATCTTCTCTCTTTCCGAAACCCTAAGCACTCAAATGTCTAAGGAAGTCTCTCAATCCTCTCGACCGATTCCTCCACTAGCTCCAAGGAGCAAATCGATCCACGAAGTTGCGAGAGGCATTGGTACAAGAATCCCCGGAGTGGGTATTGTGATTAAGGATAATCCATCCTCGAATCCCAAGAGAGGGGATTCGTCTTCAAAGGGTCCGAGAACCTTCATCGCCCACAAAAAGGAAGAGGGGGCTGAGTCGAGCAAAGCAAAGGGGAAAAGAACCGTCGTTCACCGAAAGACAAGGTCCAAGAATGCCACCCTCGCTCGGCTCTCGCTCCACCGTCGAGGTTACCGCTCTTCGTCGGATTATGAGACCGAAGAAGATGAGCACGAAGGAGCCTCCCCATTTATCGACAATGCGGTAGAGGAAATTAAGCTTCACAAGACTCCGCCTCCGGATTCAAAGTCACCCGGTTCCTCTTCCTCCCGGTCTCAATGCCAAGTTCAAGGACAGTATTCATCTCGTGGCTTAAATGCGGTTGTCTCAGTTGACTTGGAGCAACTTTATCACGAATGCAATGTGGATCTCTCACCATGGTTTGGGCCTTATCAGTCATTCATCTCCATCGAAGCCGCTTACTACCCGAGTTGGTCAAGATGTTCTATTTCAATATGGCGACCAACAACCTATTGGACTCGAGAAGGCTATACGGTTGAGGAGAGGATCACCACATGTGTCGGGGGTCCAATTCAACCTATCTCGCCACTATCATCAACAAGATCCTAAAGGTTGCTCATCCTCCACCGGCGTCCACACCACAATACACCAATGCTGAGGTGTATAGGACCCTAATGCATACCCAGGACGTGCCGAATGATCAGCTTGCTCATCTGTCTATCAAGCCCTCAGACATGCCACCACTGCACCGAGTGATATGGTACATCTACACTCGGAATTTTGTGCAGAAAGGAGGGAGCTATACTCACTTTGCTCGGAAGGATTATAGATTCTTCACGGCCTTCATCCAGAAGAATCCTCTCAACATTGGGCAATGGCTCTTCAAGGAAATCAGCGCATTCAAGTTTACATCCCAAAAGGGATCATACATGCCCTTTGCCTCATTTGGTGTCCCTCATTATGTTCTACTACAAAATATGGTATGTGGGGCCACCGAGCGGATGAAGTTCATCCCATCCTTCGGCAAGACTCGTTGAACTTTATGAAGATCTCATTCGAGCCGGAAGGATCGGGCCGATCAAGGGCTCCTCCGAGGTCACAAGCCCGTGGATCACGGTCTTATGTGCACGAGGCTCGATCGCATCCTCCTCCATCATTGGACCTCGAAGAACGGTTGAGAGAGATGATCGATGCTGCCCTCTCATCTCATAGGATCGATTATGAAAGCCGAGTTGGACATGCCGCGAGCCGAGTTCAAGATGGGTCTCATGGATGTGAAGACCGACTTGGAGAAGCGAAGGATGCCAGCGACCGAGAAGCGAGAGCGAGATTTTTGATCGGGGATTGATCTAGACTCCCGGTTATCCATGACATATGAGCTTGCTTGAAGCCGGAATAAGATTGATCGTCGATTGACCATTTTGGTGTTGGTGCTTCTTCGTCCTCCACGTTTGGGTTCACGGCGGTCCATCTTCATCCTCTCCTATACCCGAGACCCAGCCACCGAGACACACATTTCCCCACCTTCCTCACCTCCCTTCTCATTTCCTAGTCCACCTCACACCACTTCCCCAGCCCTCCACTTCCACTCCTACCCCGTGATTCCATCGTCTCCTATTACCCCTTCCACGAGAGATTCTACCCGATCGCCCTCCATCTCCATCTACCCCGTCTCATCGAGAAATTCCCCACACCCTCTCCTCACCTTGACCCTACCTTTGATCCATCCACGCCATGGTCCTCTCGGTCCCCTCCTCTTGTTATCCTTGATCCCGAGTATGTTGATGAAGACAAAGGGGGAGAAGGAGAGAAAGATGTAGATGTATAGGGTCTATTGGTTCTAGGTAGTCTGTTATTCTAGATGTTTTGTTTTTGTCATCTGTACTTTGCTATTTCTGAACTTGTTATGATTATCAGAATGATATCAGTAGTTATCAGAATATCTATCTTGTCTGATATTGTTCATTGTTTGCTTAATTGAATATAGTTCAGCTTGTTTACGTTTTTGAATTCCACTTCGCTGCTATCCTCTGAACCTCAAATGTTGAAATGACAAATTAGATGGTTTTCTAATAACTCAAACCTTGAACTTTGAAAACTTCATCTCAAAACAAACTACATCTTTCAAATTCTTTGCAAAATAATTTACAAGTGTTGTCATCATCTAAAAGGGGAGAATGTTAGTTCTCAATATGTTTTGATGATTAACAACAAATGTAAAACATGTTTTGATGATTAACAACAAATGTAAAACATGTTTTGAAGTTTGCAAAGTTGTTTTAAAAACACTACGAAAGATGCAACTGCGGTTGCATCGCAAACTTCAGTATTGGACGGCCAATCTGCAGTTTGCATTTGCAAACTCAGTATTGGACGAGCCAATCTGCGGTTGCTTGGTAAACTCAGTATAGGCCATACGAAAGGAACCAAGTTTTCAGCCAAAGTCGATCTTTGCGGTTTGCTCTTGCAAACTCGAGTATGGGACGGCCAATCTTGCGGTTGCTTAGCAAACTCGAGTATAGGCCATACGAAAGAAACCAAGTTTTTCAGCCAAAGTCGATCTGCGGTTGCATAGGCAAACTCGAGTATTGAATTGTCAATACTGCGGTTGCATGGGTAAACTCGAGTATCGAACTTCTTGTGAATCAAAGGATTTTTTCAACTTAGTCAATACTTTGCAGTTTGCATTTGCAAACTCGAGTATTGGACAACTATCTTGCGGTTGCTTGGCAAACTCTAGTATTGGACTTCCAGAAGCAAAACAAGTTTTTCAAACGAAGTCAAAACTGCGGTTTCCATAACCAAACTCGAGTATTGACCTTCCAGAGAGCAAAGGATTTTTCAAAGAAAAATAAATACTGCAGTTTGCATTGGCAAACTCGAGTATTGAATGGTCAATACCGTAGTTTGCGTTGCCAAACTCGAGTATTGGACTTCCGGAGAGCAAATGGATTTTTCAAGTTAAACCCATACTGCGGTTTGCATAGGCAAACTCGAGTATAGGTCTTGTCTTTCAAATACAAGACACGATGGCTTGCCTCGAAAAGTGGAAACTCGAGTATCCAATTGGATCTTGCGGTTTGGTCACTTGTGAACAGGTGCCATACTCGAGTTTACAAGAACAAACCACGGTATGCAACGTAAAAACTAAGTTTTGAATTATACGAATTCGTGAATCACTCTTGTTTGTTCCAAATGCTTTCATGAATCATTCACTTATGATCCCGAGATATGTTTAACAAGTTTATTTAGTGGATTTCGGTTAGCACGAGATGAAAATTAATGAAGATCAAGGGAAAAAGCATAAAGTGGTCGAGCATTTATTGCACTTCGATAAATTAACATCCTTTTGGTTAATCCATCTCGAGCACGAACTCTCAACGTTCAAAAACACTTTCTTCATCAAGCAAATTCTTCTCCAACGGGAAAATCCTCAGAGTTCCACATCAGACCATATCGGCATCTGGATTAGTTGGAGCTTAGAGAGAGAAGATGACCGGACTTAATGCTAATCACCTACAACGGTTGGATTCATCATTCAACGGTCATTTAATGTTCTCTACCTATAAATAGAGTTCATTAACTTCTTCTCAAGCCGATACACCTACCGAGAGCGAAAATTTACTAAGTGTTATTTATTGTGTTCGGCTTTCACTTGTATTGTATCAATCGATACTTGTACTTGATGTTCATTTTATCTGCTACGTGAGAGAGTTCTATTTGTAAATCATTCATTGATTAAGATAACCACAAGTCGGGGGACTTGATGGTTGGGTGTATTGATTACAACTTGTAAGGGGGAGTGAGTTCTAGAGAGAGAACTACTCTTGAGTACGAGTTTGTAATCGGTTTGTGAGTATAGTGGATTGAAAATCCCAAGTGTGGCTTGGGATTTGGATGTAGGTCAAGGATAAGACCGAACCAGGATAATTTCTTCGTGCAAGCTTCCCTTCCCTTCCTCTCTCGCTATTATCTGTTTTTACTTGCTCAAAACAGAGCACTTTCAGAAAAGTTTTTAAAATACCCAATTCACCCCCCCTCTTGGGTATATTGCTCCATTTACACAGCGTTATGTGTGTGTTGTTGGAGGAAACTGTGATACAGTTATACAGAGGGCAATGAGACAACATAGTAAGCGGTGGCATGACCATCATTGCTATGGTATTGAAATGAAAAGCGATGCAATTGGTTATTATGTTAATCCAGGAACAGAAACTGATAGTATGGTCTACAACTCTGAACTGAATAGATCAAATAGTGATTGCCAGTTATCGAGCTAGGTAAGAGGGAAATGATTTGAGAGCTTAAAATTGAGGAAGCTCGAACAAACTTGATGAGCAGAGGCTCGAGGCAGTAAAACCCGATGTGCAAGTTTGCACGGGGCAATGCCCCTAGGCTATAAGGCCTATGATGCTTATCACTGTGTGAATACTTACTGGCATAAACTAGTGTTTAGAGTGCCTCTTGAGGCAGACAACCCATACGATCTGTATCATGTGATAGATGAAATGCCCAAGATCTAAGGGTGATTCCCTAGGTGGTAAGGTTAGAAAATCCATCATTATGATAATGAAATGAGCTGGAAGACCAGCATGTGACAGAACGAGAGGTAAAATGAGTAAGGCCTTATATGAGAGAAAGTGTAGATCTCCTATCTGTTAAATAGAGTTATCAAAGGGGAAATTGTTGGAACCGGAAATGGTTGATGAAGCTCCAGAACAAATTAAGCTGGTCCAAAAAGGTTCCTTGCATTAAAAAGTGAGCAAAAGAGTTACGCTAATAAAGAAAAGAGGAGACCTCTAGAATTTGATGTGAGAAATCATGTTTCCCTTAAATTATCTCCTATTACTGAAATTGAAAGAACAATAAAGCGGATAAAACTAAGTCCTTAGTATATTGAACCTTTTGAAATATTAAGGACCAATGACGTATGATTGGCATTAACCCTAAGTCTTAGCAGAGTGCATGATGTCCTTCATGTTCACAGTTGAAAAGTATTCCTCCTATTAAAGTGGTCTGGAAAGGATTGTCTCCTCGAGTAGTAACATGGAAACCAATTGAAGACATGAAGAACTACTACCTTGGCTTTATGTCCCAAAATAAGATTAGTGTATAGCTGAAATTTTGAAGATGAAATTTATTTTCCGGGGAAAGAAATGTAATATTTTGAATTTTAGACCTTGAGAATTGAGAAGAAGGCTAAAGTAGGCAGACGACTAAGCCCGGTTCGGGAAGAATCCCAAAAATGACGAGAGGTGGAAAGCCTCTCAGGGACTAAGTAATTTGGCTATATGGGTTAGTGGATCTAATATGTATAAACTGTGGAATTAAAGTGCCAATGAAAAAGGAGCACAGAACACCCAGACGGTATAAGTTCGGTTGGAAAAGGTTGCACCTAACTATGTCCTAAGGTATAGGACAATTAGTTGAGTGAAAATATATTGGTATAAGCAAGTATACAAAATTTTCAGGGCAATGAGGGATGCCTTGCATTTTTGAAGATAAGGAGTCAGTGTAATCACTGCTGAAGGACACATGTCATTACGAGATTAAAAAGCAAAAGGTAAGTAATCATTACAAGGGGTAGAAAAGTAAAATCCTTACCCCTTAAGGAGTGAATTTCATCCATACGTGATGAGAGAAAGAAAATTAGACTATTTTATCTGTGCTCGAGGCCCAAACACAAAATACGGGTCCCACAGAATGTTAACCGGTAGAAAGGGGGACCGATAGGGACCAGTTAAGGGTTTCCTTTGGACTGAATGGGAAAAGTTGGGGCCACCTTGGGAAGTCAAGAAGGTACCACATATGAATGTCTATTCAAGGGATAATACCTGAAAAAGATGAAGAGAATGAAAAAGGAAACACCCTGATGACCAGCGGGATCCACACGGATCGGTAAACCGGGAATTGGACTAATTAAGTGGAGAAAAAGGAATTAAATGACGGGGATCATATTTTTGGGCCCTTATGTGCCATACAGCCCCTCTAACTATTAAAAATATTTACTTGGAGAAAAAGAAAGAAAAATCAGTGTAAAAGTCAAACCGCGGGTCCTACGTTTAGACAAAAGGGCAAAATAGGAATAAAGGTGTAAAAATTAATTTGGGCAGAGGTGTGGGCTCTAAATGACGTCACATATGTCCCTTGGGTAGACAAAAAGCATGTGGGAAAAATTTGGTAATAATTAATAAGTTCTGGGCCGCAATTGTAATTTCTAAAAAATTCGGGCCAAAATGGGTAATTTGCTCCAAAAGAAGAAAATATCCAGATATTTTGGTGGGGGCTGCGCCACTTGGCAGCACCCTAGAAGCCCCTGGTTTTCTCTGAAATTTCTTGGAGAAAAATTCAAAAAGCCAGATGAATTCCATTAATTATTGGACAGGGTTTTACCACAGTTTTTTGGGACTGATCAGTTACTTTCTCTATTATTAAATATGCATAACTTATCTCTCTTAAACCAAGGGAGCACGAAATTTTTAGAGGAAAGAGAGAGTGTTCAGCCAACCTCCATAGCCAAGATCAAGCTCCAAGCACCTAGGATCATCAACCCAAGTTCCGATTAGGTAAACACCAAAAACCTAAACCTTTGAAACTTGAACTTGTGATTTTCGTTCAAGGGGTTAGGGCTTGGTGTTGCAATCTGATTTTGGAGTTTTTTATGGTCTTAATGTGTTTAAAAAATGATTTTGTATGGGTTTAACTTATGGTTTGGTTTTCCGAACTCAAAACACCGAAAAACCCCTAAGAACAAGTTTATTGTTGATTCTGGAAATTCTGGCAAGGAACATTCAACTGCGATCTAAAAATAGTAAATGAACTTGGAATAATCTGATAGTTTACAGGTAGAATGTAAACTTCTTGAGCTTCACTGTGATGTATAATTTTGCATCATTTGAAGTTTCCTACTAAGAGATAAAAATTGTTAAAGTTAACCCAGAAGCATCAGGTCGAATCTGGACCAGAGGGTGAAACATTGACTACACGTCAAAATATGTGTCCTTTTAGTTTTGGAAAATATTTTTCCTGGCAAATAGACGCTCTAATGGTTCAGATGGAGCTGGTTTCATGTAAAAATGATTTTTCTAGAATTTATTAAAAATGCTTTAATTTGGGACAAGTGGACTGGATTTTCTGGAAAAGCAAGAAAGGGCTCGGTTTTGACAAAAAATGTAGCGACTCAACGGAAACAGGCAGAGCTTGCCGGGGTCTGCTTGTGGGGCGACTCAACGGAAACAGGCTTGTGCTTTTGAGGCCTGTCTTGGTAAGACAGCCCAACGGAGCAGAGACATTTTTCTGTGTGTGTTACTATTTGCATATTGTGGTATTTGACATATTTATCTGCGTTTACCTACTTATATGGTTGCATGCATACACATTTCACATTTAGTGCATGAGTATTGATAGTTACTCTTGGGGCCATTTTTGGACTCCAGACGCTTTTGTAGACACAGGGGGACGTGCCTGAGATAGAAGGACCTTTTTGGAAAGGTAAGGCCCAGCGGTGCAATGAAGAATAGGGAATGCCCTATTATCTTGTATTTTACTTTTGGATGACTATATTTATTATTTTGGTATTAATTTTTGGATAAATGTACCCTTAACCCTTCAGTGACTTATACTTTTTGTTTATTTTACTTTTACCAGTACAGTAAGTGGTCCAAACCGATCAAATGCTCTATTGTGATAAGTCTGATATGTATTAAATGGACTTAATCATGAATGAAAGGTAACAAGTAAAAGGAATCCCTCTAACCCGCCACCCGAAAGGGTGAGGTCGGTAGGGGTGTAACAGCAAGAAACCCTAGAGAGAAAATAGAGAGACGCACAGTTCAAAGGCACTAGCACGCTGCCATTTGTGTTCAAAGGCTGTTCGTGTGGATACCGGTAGAGGGAGGAGATTTGTAGAGTCTGCTCTTGGTTGATCGAGTAGGTAACCCACGTGATCAAATCAAAGGAGGCGCTCACCAATTGGCATAGGTATGGTTTCTAACGAATTTTGATCTAAACGTCGTTGATGGATCCTTGGATGGGATTCGTAAAATTTTTTAATTTCTTTGCATGTACGGATCCCAACATATGGAATGTGTTCGAGAAAGGTGATTATAAACCATCTTTCACTAAAGATGGAGTTAAAACAGTCAAGCGTGAAGAAGAGTATGATAAAAATGATAGAAGACTTGTTACTCTCAATAGCAAAGCTATCCTAGTGATTCAAAGCGCTCTTAGTCAACAAGAGTATTTCTGCATTTGCAATCTAACAAGTGCAAAAGATATATGGAAAGCATTGGAGATTGTGTACAAAGGAACTTCTGGTATAAAGGAGAATCGTATCAACACACTGACAACCGAATATGATCTCCTACGTATGAAGACCGGAGAATCCATAAGAGAATTTCAACTTTGTTTTGCTCATTTGATAAATCAATTATCAGCTTTGGGTAAAACATATGAGCAAAATTCTCAAGTCAGGAAAATCCTCAATGTCTTGACTAAAGATTGGGAAGCTAAGGTCACAGTAATCGAAGAAGCCCGAGGAGAATCAATGCAATCAATAGTTGCTTTGTTCGAAAGCTTATCTGAATACGAAGGCAAACTCAAATTCAAGAAGGGCTTGGATGAAATCAACAACAATATAAACAAAGGTGTTGCTCTAAACGCTGTGAAAGAAAAGGAACCCAATAAGGAAGATGAGGATGACGATGAGATGACTATGTTCGTTCGAAGATTCAAAAAGTTCTACAAGAGGGATCAGGGTTTCAGAAACATATTATAGAAAAGAACTTCTAGAAACAGACAAGAGTTCAAGGACAAAGAACAAATCATTTGCTATGAATGTGAAAAGTAGAACATATCAAATCTGAATGTCCTCAGTTGAAGGATAAAGAAAAGGAGAAAAAGAAAAGATCCAATCATTTCAAGAAGAAAGCTTACGTATCTGACATATGGGGAGATAGTTCTTCAGATGAAGAAAATGACAAAGAAGAAGTAGCAAATGTCTATCTAGTTGCTGAAGAACAAACTAAACATGATAATGAGGTAAGTGACTCTGAGCCTACATATGATGAGCTACTTTCTGAATATAATGAATTGCATTCTGAGTTTAGAAAATTTGCTAGAGAGCTTATTACTTCAAGGAAGAAAGTCAAACTACTTAAGGAACAAGCTAAAGATATTCCTCTGGCTTGTAAAAATTGTTCATGTGAAAAATGTCTTGATCTTGAAAAGAAAAACATTAAACTTACACAAACTTTTAAGAAGTTCACTAAAGGCAGTGAAATGCTCAAAGTTATTTTGAAGGCTCAAAGATTTACAAATGATCGAACAGGTATAGGATATAATCTCATTTTTGACCAAAAAAAAGGGAAAAAGAATAGTGGAGGAAAATCTTACTTAAACTACTTTCAGAAGTCGGTTCATTTTTCAAATCCCTTTGCTCATTGTAGCTATTGTAATCGTAAGGGTCATAATACTTCATTTTGTTTTTATAAGAAATATAGAAAAGATAAACCTATTGGCAATTATCAGTGGGTACCTAAAGGAACCTATATATTTCCTGAAGCTCAAACTTATAACACCCCTACTATTGTAATTGTTGTTGAATTAATGAGAAGTTTTATTTTTGATTATTATCATTATTATTGGAGAAATAATCTAAAAGAGTAAAAGCAATGAAATGGTCAATTCTTTGTCCTTCTAATGTTGAATTTTGTTTACCATGAGAAAGAAGAGAAAACTAGGTGATTTAAGTCATACTCCGGCCAAAACATGTCATGCGGGTTCCACAGGCGATTAACCGACAGAAACGGGACCGGAAGGGACTAGTTAGGGGTTCCTTTGGACTGAGTAGGTCAAGTATGGGGCCACTCCATGAATTTTAAAGAGTGTCATATAGGAGTGTCTATTTAAGAGGGAAAATTCTGAAAAAGATAAAGAAAAGTGTAAGGGGACCACCCTGTTGGTCGGCGGGACCCACACGGAACGGTAGATCAGAAACTGGACTGGCAAAGTGAGGAAAGAGGGAATTAAATACCAGAGAACAGATTTGTGGGGCCCCTTAGGTGTCACACACTCCCTCTAATCATTAAAAATATTTACTTGGATAAAAAGAAAGAAAAGTCAGTGTAAAAGTCAAACCGCGGGTCCCACATTCAGAGAAAAAGGGCAAAATGGGAATAAATGGACAAAAATTAATTTAGGCAGAATTTTGGGCCCCAAATGGTGCATAAAAGTTCCTTTTGGACAGGTGGAATGATGTGGGGAAATTTGGTAATTATTGAAAAGTTCTGGGCCACAATTGCAATTTTCAAAAGTTTCGGGTCAAAACGGGTAATTTGCCCCAAAAGAAAAAAATATCCAGATATTTTTGTGGAAACTTCACCACATGGAAGAACCCTGAAGTGCCTGCAAAACTCTGGAAATTCTTGGGCAAGAAGTCAAGAAAAAGTAGATCCTAATTATTACCCAAAAGCCAAAAATTTACGCCAGTTAACTCCAATCTCACCAGGTCAAATTCACCTTTGTTAAAAAGGTAATTTCTTCTTCTTTTTACCCTAGAGCATGAAATTTCAATAGGAAAAAGGAGATCCAGCCAGACACAACAGCTAACCCTCCAAGCTCAAGAACTCAAGCTCATCCACCGTTCTTCCGATTTTAGGTAACACCGACAACTTCATCTTCTTGAGTTCTTGATTAAATAATTTCGTGCAAAAGGCTGGTGCTTGGTGTTAGGGTTGGATTTTTGCATTTTTAAGGTCACCAATGGCTCTGGAACATGTTTTTGTGTAGGGTTTAGTCATGGTTTTAGTTTCCAAACTTGAAATCACCGAAAAAGTCTTGAAACTAAGTCTTTTAGCAATTCTGGAAATTTCTGGCAGTGGTGCTTCAACTCGGTTTTTAAAATGGAAAATGACCTTGAATGAAGCTGAAATTTTTCAGACAGAAATTAAACTTCATAAGGTTCACCAAGATGTATATTTTGTAATTTTTGGACTTTCCTACTAGGAGATAAAAATTGTCAAAGTTGGCTCTGAGTGCATCTAGGCGAAATCTGATCAAGGTGTAGAAGATAAGCAACACGCCAAAATAAAAGTACTTTCAGGGTCTGAGAATATTTGTACTGAAAAATAGACTTTTTAATGGTCCAAATGGTGCTGGTTTCATGCAAAAATGATTTTTTTGGAAGTTATTAAAAATCCTGGAAGATGAGCCAAAACCACTGGATTTCTGGAAATTCTGTATTGAGCTCGGTTTTAGCAAAATAAATGTAAGGGTATTTTTGTAATTACTGAAAATGGTATATTTTGATGTATTTAGGTCAAAGGTATTTTTGGAAAATTTCCGGCCATAAAAATAATATTAAACGCAGTGCCCACACACCAAGTAGTAACTACTTTACTCCGGCACTTTTATGTGTTTGATGTATGTGTTTCTGCCATATGTATGGCCATACTATGATGGAAAGGAGTTTCCATTTCACCTATTAGACTACTCAAGAATTGAGAAAGTAGTGGTCAAGAATAGGAAGTTGACATTATCCATGCCTCATCGTTGACCAAATTATCGCGTGACAAAAGGGACGTGATATGGTTGTATGATAGGTTGTATCGTGTCATCGATCCCCATGTGAATTGGGTAGTCGCGATGTCTTACTAGAGGCCGCTTGTGACTTGTGGGCTGGTACAGTATTGTCCCACTGCCAATCTCATGTGGGCCTGCAGGGTTGCACACAAGAATAGCCTAACACGAACAGTGTCCAAATTCATTGAATCTTAGATATATCTAAGATTTAATGAACTTTAAGGCTTTTGCACCTTAACCTTTTAATGCGGTTTTAATCTAGGATGAATATATATATATATATTAAATTCAAAAATAATATAATAATATTATTTATTGCTTATTATAATATTATTATATAATATTTGTTTTGTATTTAATTTATTTGATAAATTGAATATCTAAAACAAATAGAGATATTGTATCTCATATTTAATTTTCGAATAAAGATATCATATATCTATTTAATTTAAATTGAGATATAGTATCTCGATTTAATTAAATAGATAGATATCATTTCTCGATTTAATTTATAGAGATAAATTCAATCGAAGGCTTTTAATTCAGATTAAATAAATATATTACATTAGATTTATTAGATAGATTTAATTAATATATTTTTTAATCAGATTCAAAATTTGAATTTCAAATCGGCTTTTAATTCGGATTAAAAAAATAGATTAGATTAGATCTATTAGATAGATTTAATTAATATATTTTTTAATCTAGATTCAAAATTCGAATTTCAAAATTAATGAGGATTAATTTTGAATTTGAATATAATATATCTAGAAAGAAGAATAGCTGGATCGGGTTTGGAAAAACCTACGGGACTTTTGTCGAGCGTATTAGAAAGCCACGAGAAACCCTAGAGCGAAATAGAGAGGGACGCACAGTTTGAAGGCGCTAGCACGCTACCTCGTCCGTGTTCGGAGATTATTCGTGTGGATACCGGTAGAGGAAGGCGATTCATAGAGTCAGCTTCTACTTATCGAGGAGGTAGCCCACCAGTTCAAAAAGAACGAGACGCATACCAGTTTGCCGTAGGTATGATTCGGATCCTTTAACCTTGATTTAAACGCTGTTGAGCAATCCTCAGGATGGGGTTCATAAAATTTTTAAATCCGTTGCATGTACGGATCCCAACAATTATGTAGAAGGATTATGCCATATTCTCCTTAGTGTAAGCGAAAGTGCAGATAAGAACAACTGGATCATTTTTGATTCAGAAGAGTGTCTCATTGTGAACAAGGATGATCTTCCAATTGACAAAGGTAACCTTAAAACCCTGTTCAAAGCATCAAGAGAAGGAAACTGCTATACATTAAGTCTTCCTAAAGTGAATTCTGAAAATTGTTTTCTTAGCAACTTGGATGAAAGTTGGCTATGGCATAAGCATCTGGCTCATGTGAATATGTTCCAACTAGACAAGTTGATAAGGAAATATTTAGTTCTTGGATTACCTAAACTACGTTTTAAAAATGACATGATTTGTGATTCTTGTCAAAGAGGTAAACAGACTAAATCTTCTTTCAAAAACAAGTTTGAAATCTCGACTAATAGACCTCTTCAATTACTTCACATGGACTTAGTCGGACCAGCAAGAGTTAAAAGCCTTGGTGGCAATTTATATACTCTAGTTACTGTTGATGATTTCTCTCGATTCACATGGACTATATTTTTACCATCTAAAGATGAAACATTTGATCTATTCGTTGTATTTGCCAGGAAAATATAGAACGAGAAAGGTATGTGTATTTCAAGTATACGAATGGGTCATGGAGGAGAATTTGAAAACCATGCCTTCAGGGAGTTTTGTGATGCTCATGGTATTGACCACAATTTCTCCGCTCCAAGGACACCACAACAAAATGGTGTGGTCGAAAGGAAGAATCATGTTCTCACTGAAATGGCTTGCGCAATGCTAAATGAGAACAAGACCTCTCAAGTCTTTTGGGTGGATGCGATGAGTACGGCATGCTACGTATCAAACAGAGCATATCTTTGGAAGAAGCTAAACAAGACTTCAATTAACCATATAAAGGAAGAAAGCCAAACCTATCACATCTACGTATATTTGGATGTAAGTGCTTCATCCATAACAATAGTAAGGATAACTTGGGAAAGTTCGATCCTAAGTTCGACGAAGGTATCTTTCTTGGTTACTCTAATAGAAGTAAAGCTTACAAAGTATTTAATTTACAAACACGTATTGTAGAAGAATCAATTAATGTTGTGTTTTGTGAATCTGATCCTGATAAATCTCTTGATAAAGATGAACCTATCTTTCGAACTCAACCAATTTCAACAACTTCTTCTACTCCTGAAAATTCAGAAAACATCCTAGAAGTTGAACCTAAAATGTCTGTGAAGATCGTTTTTAATCTCAACCTTATGCCTAGAAATACAGTAGAAGTCACCCATTAGATCAAGTAATAGGTGATGTGAGTAAAGGTGTAAGAGCCAGAAAAAGCATTTTAAATGAAGCAACTTTCTCAGCTTTTATCTCAGAAATTGAGTGCTCTAAGATTGATGAAGCCCTATCAGATAATGATTGGGTTATAACAATGCAAGAGGAGCTACACCAATTTGAAAGAAATCAAGTTTGGGATTTGGTACCTAGGCCTAAAGACCACCCAGTCATTAGAACCAAATGGGTATTCAAGAACAAACAAGATGAATATGCAATCATAGTCAGAAACAAGGATAGATTGGTTGCCAAAGGCTATAATCAAGAAGAAGGTATTGATTATGAGGCAACATATGCTCCCGTGGCTAGATTGGAAGCTATACGAGTACTCTTAGCCTTTGCGTGTATCAAAGGATTCAAACTTTATCAAATGGATGTTAAAAGTTCTTTTCTTAATGGTTTTATTCAAGAAGAAGTATATGTAGAACAACCTCTCGGTTTTGAAAGTGAATCTCATCCTAGTCATGTTTTCTGATTGAAAAAGCTTTATATGGTCTCAAACAAGCTCCTAGAGCTTGGTATGAGAGATTAAGCAAATTTCTTATTGATCAAGGTTTTGTCAGAGGAAAAGCAAACACAACACTTTTTATTAAAAGTAATAAACTTAATTAGATTTTAGTTGTGCAAATTTATGAGGATGACATACTCTTCGGTGCTAGTAATGATACCTTGTGCAAGGAATTTTCTAAGATTATGCAAGGTGAATTTGAAATGTCCATGATGGGTGAGCTCAACTACTTTCTTGGTCTATAAATCAAGCAACACGATAATGGCATTTTCATCTCCTAGACCAAGTACCTAAGAGATTTACTGAAGAAGTATGGTCTTAATGAATGCAATGGAGCAGACACACCAATGAGCTCAACTGCTACCTTAAATGCTATTGAGAAGCGTAAAGATTACAACATCATAAGATATAGAGGAATGATTGGGTCATTACTCTATCTAACAGCAAGTAGACCCGACATTCAGTTCAGTGTTGGGATGTGTGCTAGATTCCAATCAGCGCCTAAAGAGTCTCATGCTGAACATGTGAAGAGAATATTCAGATATCTAGCTTATACAAAAGAATTAGGACTGTGGTTTCCCAAAGGTCAATACGAGCATCTTGTTGCATATTCAGACATAGATTATGCCGGATACAAGATGGATAGAAAGAACACAAGTGGTCAATGTCAATTCCTTGGTGGCTCACTTGTCTTCTAGTTTAGCAAGAAACAAACAACTGTCTTAGTATCATCAACTAAAGCTGAATATATCGCTGCATTAAGTTGTTATGCTCAAGTACTTTGGTTAAAACAACAACTTCAAAACTTGGATATCAATATCAAGGCAATCCCAATTTTATGTGATAATACTAGCACAATAAGCTTTGCAAGGAATCCTGTGCAACATACCCGAACCAAGCATATTGATGTTAGACATCACTTTATAAGGGATCACGTTCAGAAAAAGGATGTTAAACTAATGTTTATTCCAACTTATCTTCAACTTGCTGATATCTTTACCGAACCATTAGCTAAGGAGCAATTTACATTCATTAGAAGATAATTGGGAATAGTGAACCTCAATGAGTTGTAAGTAATGTTAATATGTTGTTCAAGTTCTGATGATTATGCATTACTAACTTAAGCATCGGAGTATGTAGTTTTTTGATTTACAGGATGCTCAAAGAATAACATTGATCTGATAATACCTGAGTATATGTAACAATACTCAAGTAATATCGAGATTTAATCTGTGAAATAAGTGCATTTCAGGAGAAAATACTCGAGAATGCCACTTACATACTCAAGTAATATCGGGTTTCACTCTTCGTTGCAAGGAATTAGACCAATACTCGAGTATTCTGGAGTCATACTCGAGTACTAGCAAGGCAGAGACTCAATGGATTTTGTAAAATGACTCATACCCGAGTATTCACAGGTAATACTCGAGTAATATCAAACTGAAGGAACTTCTACTGATGGATCATCACAACAATACTCAAGTACTGATCACTGTCATCTGAGAAACTCATCTCTGAATCATCTACCTGATGCTCAATGATCCATTTATACATCAAAGAAATTCAAGTGTTCACCATACACACTTGAAATGAGGTATTTCTGTACTTATTTTGATCAATTTAAATATCTCTGTGTATCACATACTTGAGTATTAACTAACTTCGAGTAGTGGAGCAATAATTGAGTATTCAAGTGGAATACTCGAGTAATGTCAGGGGTGCTTAAGTTCTTTTGTCGTTTCATTTTATTTCACTCAGTTTCATTCTCTCTTATTCTCGCCCCATTCTTCCAAACCCTATTCTTCCTCCGTCATCATCACTAGCGACCTCCGTTAACCCGCAATCGCTTTTACCCATTTGACCGTTGGTCTCCCCCCATTCCTTCATTCTCATCGCTCAATCTCATCTCATTGAGCTCTCCTCTGCTAGATTTGTCTCAGTCGAACATCGCACATAATGGCCCAATCTTCGTCAGAATCCTCCAATCAACCACTGACGAAGAAACCTCGTTCGACCTACCAACGGAGACCCAAATTACCTCAGCGATCCAAAGCTAAATGCAAATCCATTTCTATTGTTAAACCTTCTCTCCCCGTTACTATATTTCAAACAGATTCTCTACCTTCTAGCAAAGCAAAAAGCAAAACTCAGTCTCAATCACAATCGAAATCAGTGACTTCTGGAGGTACGACGAATATGGAATCGTTTAATGATTTCTGATGAAGTGTTTCACTAACGACACTCTAAGAGTCTAGAAGACCGAGTTCAAAAGCCCCAAATTTTGAAGAAACAAAAATCTGCAAGTGGACAGAAGCATAATGTCGTTGGGATAATTGGACCATTTGCTTAAAAACTCATAGGACAGATTAGTGCTCTTCACTATCCTCCTAGTATGTGCCAAGATCCTCTCATTTTTCCAAATGATAAATCCTTTGCTGTAAAATATGAAAGTAAGCCATTTTGTCCAATTGTGTAGCTGAATTTAGAAGATTTTAAAAACGATTGCAATTTGGACCTATCTCCATGGCTTAAGCAATACACGCCTCTGCTGGAAATCCAAACTCCATATTCCCAACAAGTGGTCAAAGTCTTTTATCACAATATGTATGTGGAGAAGAAAGTTCATGAGCATGATGAGGATACCTTGGTCACTACTGTTAGAGGAAAGAAAATTAAATTATGTGCTAAGGACCTTAACACTCTTTTTGGTTTTACTTATGTACCTGAGGATCCTCCTAAGCTTTATGAGTCTGAGTGCTTCAAGATTTTATTGCCTCATGAAGAATATGATGGGAATCCTTTAAAGTTCAAGCCTGGCCAAATGTTTGATACATATAGAGTACTCTGGTATCTATATAGTCGCAACATGGTAAGCAAGGGACAAAGTTGTACACATTTTGTGCTTAGGGATTACCAATTGTTTGCCTCTATTATAGCTAAGGAACCAAGGAACTTGGGTAAGTGGGTTATCTCAGAAATGTCACACTTTTTATCCACCTCTGGTGCTTCCAAGAAGAACACAATTCCCTTTCCAAACCTTGTGTCTCAAATCCTTGGCTAAACAACATCTGGTACCTCCTGGCTGAGGATAAAGCCATATTCCCAAAGAAATTTGGAAAATCCCATCTTCTCTTCATGAAAATTTCCTTCATCAAGGCTACTAGAAAGCAAAAGGAGAAAATTATTAAGGAACTCGTGCCTTCTTCCTCCAAGCAACTAGACAAGGCACAATCATCTCAAGCTGGCACTCATCCTACACCTCCTCCTTCCTTCCCTCAAGCTTCCATTCAAAACTTGGTCAATGCTTCTGTTCATAACACTTTAACCCCATTTATGGAACATTTTTAGAAGCTCAATGCTTAGTTGTTCACAGCCATGGAAAATGAGGTGAAAGCAATGGCTAACTTTGTTGAGTCCAAATTCCTTTCACACAACGAGGAAATGAGAAAGGAACTTCAAGTGTTGACTAACAAGCAGAAGGATCTTCAACAACATGTGCTCGATATAGAGAAGACTATAGATGCCTTGGAAGTCAAACATTATACCCCTCTCACTACTGCACCTTTTGTGGCTTCTACTTTTGCTGCTGCTGCACCAGTCTCTGATCCTATCTCTACTCCTCCTATTGATCCTACTGAGTCACCAAGATCCCCCTCTTTGATGGATGACAAAGGGGGAGAAGAAAAAGAAAGCTAGTTTTTGATTAAATGTTCTAAACTAGGATGTTTGTTCTAGATAGATATGTTTAGAGACTTACAGATATTAATCTCTTGACATTTTAGTGTAATGTGCTTTGACAATATGTACTTGATAGCTATGTGTTTTAGCTTGCATTTTGGGTATATTTTGTGAACTCTGAGTTTGTGGACAATATGCAGTAACCTCTTGACTAATGGAATGAAATTACATTATGGTTTCATATTGTTCTAATCTTAATTATTTTTGCCTCCACTGATATCAAAACCTACATCTCAAAACATCTACCCAAGTGTTGTCATCATCAAAAAGGGGAGAATGTTAGTTCTCAAGGTTTTGATGATAACAAGACTTGAAAGCATTTAAGGTTTTGAATGAAGTTTAATCATGTGCAATAATGAGTACTCGAGAATGAAAATGTAATACTCAAGTATGGTTGGTCTAATATATCTATTTAAGTGTTTTAGGAATCAATACTTGAGTATTGATAAGGTATACTCGAGTATTGGATGTGAATATCAACTATTACATATTGGTTCTGATGTGATACTCGAGTATTGGCCAGATAGATCAACTACTCAAAACTGCTTCTGATATGGTACTTGGGTATGGGCTCTAGAATACTCGAGTATATGACTTCATCGCTCATAGTAGCCTTTACATATCAGAGCAGTACTCAAGTATGAGGTAAGAGATACTTGAGTATGGGTAAGGTACTCGAGTATGGGTAATGTAATTCTCGAGTATGCTTAGTTTCAATGTGATAACTGCTCTCGGGGTGTCGAATACTCGAGTATGGAAGATAGGATACTCGAGTATGTGCATGATACTCTAGTATGTTGAATTGAATTCCCGAGTATGACCTACTAATATGTTTCATTTAGTTTATTCATTTCAGCAAAGTACAGGTGCTACTCGAGTATTGAGTTAGAATACTTGACTATGGTCAAGATCAAAGGCTTTGGTATATCTGAACCACAGAGATACTCGAGTATATAAGTATGGCTACTTGAGTATGATATATCAACAAACACAAATCATCTGTAACTTCATTCGAATGATTTGATTGCTTGTTGATATCTTCCTATACATCATTCAATATTATTTGTGATATCATTAATCATCTTCTTGAGTGATTTTCAGACGTTTAACCAATGTTTGAATTTTGATGAGCTGTCAAAGAACCAAGAGTTTCACAAAACAAAGACAATGCGCTAAACCCAATTAAGGCTAACCCATTCTGTCGAAATAGGTGCGGATGCTTAAATGCTCTCAACGAACATATTCAAACATTAAAACGGAAAAATTCAAATCCTGCAATAGTCTTCAATCTTCAACTACTATAAATACTCAAAGGATTGAATTTATCAACACGAACCAACGTATACACAGACAAAGCACTCAAAGCGATCAATTTCTATTTTGTTTATATCTTCAGATATTATTCAGCTTCAGTGTTGATTATTCATCTACTGTGTGAGAGAGTTTTATCATTTGTTTTACATTCATTCAAATCTCAAGGTAGTGGTATTTTGAGTATGGGTGTACGATTACAACTTGTAAGGGGGAGTGAGTCCTAGGGAGAAATGATCATCCTGAGTTACAGAGTGTGTACTTGTACTTGTGAGTTAGTGAAAAATCCTGAAGTGTCTGGGTACTAGACGTAGGTCAAGGAGTTGGATAGAACCAGTATAATTCCTCTATGTCATTTCTTTTTACTTCTTTACTGCTTTCATTATTTATCCATCATAATGTGAAAGAATTATTTGAGATCACCTATTCACCCCCTCTAGGTGATATTCCACCTTTGGATGATGATGAGGAAAATGTTTTCAACAATCAATTCTTTTTGAAAACTACTCCTGCCTCTATTGAAAATCCTGAAAATGTTTTTGAGGTTGTACCACAAAATAATCTTAAAAACCCTAATCAATTTCAGCTTAGAGCTTGGAAGTTCATTAGGAATCATTCTTTGGACTAAGTAATAGGTGATGTAAATCAAGGTGTAAGAACCAGAAAAAGTACTTTGAATGAAGTTACCTTTCCCGCCTTTATATTAGATATTGAACCCTCTAAGATTGATGAAGCCCTTTCAAACAATGATTGGGTGATAGTAATGCAAGAGGAGTTACACCAATTTGATAGAAATCATGTTTGGGATTTGGTACCTAAGCCTAAGGACCATCCAGTTATTGGCACCAAATGGGTATTCAAGAACAAATGAGATGAATTTGCAATCATTGTCTGTAACAAGGCAAGATTGGTTGCAAAAGGCTATAATCAAGAAGAAGGAATTTATTATGAAGAAACTTATGCTTTAGTGGCAAGATTGGAAGCCTTAAGAGTTCTTCTAGCCTTTGCTTGTGCCAAAGGATTCAAGCTTTATCAAATGGATATGAAAAGTGCTTTTCTGAATGGTTTTATTCAGGAGGAAGTTTATGTTGAGCAACCTCCTGGTTTTCAAGATGATCATCATCCAGATCATGTTTATCGTCTCAAGAAAGCCCTTTATGGCCTAAAGCAAGCTCTTAGAGCTTGGTATGAGTGATTAAGTCCTTCTTGATCAAGGATTTATTAAAGGAAGAACAGATAAAACTCTCTTCATAAAGAGTAATAAGCTTCGTGAAATTTTAATTGTTCAAATATATGTTGATGATATTATATTTGGTACTTCTAATGATGCTTTGTGTGAACAGTTTGCTAAGAATATGCAAGGAGAGTTTGAGATGTCCATGATGGGAGAACTCAACTATTTCATTGGTCTACAAATTAAGCAAAAGAAGGATGGAATCTTCATTTCTCAGACCAAGTATCTCAATAATCTGCTGAAGAAGTTTGAGATGGATCAATGCAATAGAGCTGACACTCCAATGAGCTCAACCACTTCATTGGATGCTGATGAAAAGGGCAAGGACTTCAACATTACAAGATATAGAGGAATGATTGGATCATTGCTCTACCTTATTGCAAGTCATCCTGACATCCAATTCAGTGTAGGGATGTGTGCAAGGTTCCAGTCTACTCCCAAGGAGTCTCATGCTGAGAATGTGAAGAGAATCTTCAGATACCTTGCTGACACAAAAGTCTTTGGCTTATGGTTTCCCAAAGGTCATTCTGAACATCTACTGGCATATTCAGATTCAGATCATGCCAGATACAAGACGAATAAGAAGAGCACAAGTGGCCAATGTCAATTCCTTGGTGGCTCACTTGTCTCCTGGTTCAGCAAAAAGCAAACAAGCGTAGCTGTATCCTCTACTGAAGTTGAATATGTGGCTGCTTCAAGTTGTTGTGCTCAAGTCCTATAGCTCAAACAACAACTATCTGACTTGGGAATCAACCTGAAGGAGATCCAAATATTGTGTGACAACACTAGCATAATAAGTTTGGCTGAGAATCCAGTTCAACATACTTGGACCAAGCATATTGATGTGAGACATCACTTCATAAGGGATTATGTTTAGAAGAAGGATGTCAAGGTCATGTTCATCCCAACTCATCTTCAACTTGTTGACATCTTCACTAAACCATTGGATAAGGAGCAATTCATCTTCATAAGAAGAGAATTGAGAATGGTAAACCCCAGTGAGTTGTAAGTATTTCCTACCCAATGTTAGTTACGGTTTTGATGATTTACTAACTTAAGCATCGAAGTGTCTAGTTATGATTTATGCAGGATGCTTGAAATACTGTTGTTGGCTGTCGAAGGAAGCAAACTCAAGTTTATTGTAGCTCTGGATTTTGGAGAAGTTCAAAACTTAAGTCATTAAGTGGGAAACTCGAGTTTCCATCAGACAGAGAGCAACCATGTGTTGAAGAGTTGTGAAAACTCGAGTTGGTAAGTGAAAACTTGAGTTTTGACAAGGAATTTCAAAGGTTCACACATACACCTTTGAAGTCCAGGTAAGTATGAGTTTATGAAAACTTGAGTTTATTAATGAAAACTCGAGTTTGTCGCGTCTTTATATATGTGTGTTACTGTGCCTTTTTGTCTACACTCTCTTCAAAACTCTAGTTTGCCTTAGTGTTTTCTCTCATCTCTTTATCTTTCTCACATTTTCAACAAAAACCCTTTCTCAAAAACCCTAAATGGCCTCCAATCAACCCCCAAAGCCGACTCACAATGAAGATAATCCTGAAGCGAACCCTTTCCCTCGCCCACTCCTCTTAAGTGTCCTAGGAGAATGAAATCGACACCAAAACACTATCACTATGGAGTTGATCGATCAATCAAGGGTGTTGGTGAGAATATCCATGAATCCTCGCCTAAATTGAAGGGCATCTCGGAATCTTCGCTTAAGTCAAAGGGTATCCCTGCCTCTTTGGCCAAAACGAAAGGAGTCTCGTTCAAGGAATCCTTGGAGACTTGCTCTAAGAAAAGCCATGAACCTAAACAAGTTGAGGGCAAGGGAAAGAAGAAGGCTTCAGAAACCTCTAAGCCTCCCAAGTCGAAGAAATCAAATGATGTTCCTGAGTCACAAGGCAAAGCAATGAGGGTCGAAGAAATCGAAGGATGTTCCTGAGTCACAAGGCAAAGCAACAGGGGAAGCATCTACTACTACTCAACCTGAGGAAGAGCCTCCTGTCATCTCCAACGCCATCAAAGAAATCTACAACCATCACTCTCCTCTAAATGGGTTGCATCCTCTACCTCTATCCTTTCGACTGAGTCTGCTGATAAATTTAAGGCGTACTTTCTGAACAAAGAATTTTGCCCCTCTGTTTATGTCGATTTAGCCAAGTTAAAAGAGGATTGCAATTTAGACCTATCACCCTGGCTAAAAGATTATGAATCTTTCATTTCTATCTCTTCTTCATACACTCCTAACATTGCCAAAGTATTCTATTTCAACATGATTTATGACAATATCCTAGATTCTGAGGGAAATTTAGTTGAGGAGAGAGTTTCCGCCACTATCAAAGGAGTGGCTGATGAGCACAATTTATGCCATGTTTCCCTGTATTTTGTGACTGAAGTGTATGGTAAATACAAGCTTAACTACAATCAATCTAAGTAAAAAGGAATTAATTCATGAATATAGGGAACTAAAGGATAAAAACCATTCACATCCTAAACATGTACTAAAAGAAAAACAAGTTACAAGGTTTTATGAGAATGACGTATAGCAAAGTTGATGCTATGCTACAACATTCTAACAGCATATCAAAGTGCAATACAAAGTATCTTTGAAGCTATAGCAAGGTAAAGGATGCGATGCTATGCAGCATATGTTCTAATCTTTTGTCAAGATTGTTTCAGGAAATATTACAAAGTTCGAGAAAAGACAGGTAGATTTCTGATGTAATGGAATAGAAGATGCAGAGGATCGAAACTACAAGATTTAAAGAATCCCGTAGAATTAGTAGAATCAACATAATCAATATACTACGATCAAAAGATGCGATGGATGGATCTCGACAGATTTGAAAAGCCCAGCTCGCTGAAACTTATGTCGCAAGAAAACCTGATTGTATAACGAAACAGCAAGCCAACCCAAAGGGAGAGTCGGGCAAAACATAAACGAGATTTTCACATTCAGCCAGACTCAGAAGAAAAGAGAGAGATTTCATGAGGCACGAAAACTCCAAGAGAACCCAGCATCCTTCCTTGTAGTAAGACGGAGAGAAGAAGACATAGAGTGGTGACGTGACAGGGCTTCTTCCATGCCGTCGGAACTTTGTCAAGCTTTCTGTTTTCCCTTATTTTAATCTTTTAATCATGGGTCATTTTGTTGTTATCTATTTTGTGTGTCCCTCGTCAGTCATGAACTAAATTTCTTAAGGCTGAATGAGGATGAATCCTTAAGTTTTGAAAGAACCCAGTTGCAAGTTCTTAATTCAATAAATTTAGTTTGCTTATCAGTGATTTAATTACCTTGTCGATTAGCGGAAGCTAAGGGTGAGATTTGTGGCCTTGGCTTATTGGCAAGGAGTCGTGGTTAGACCTCTGAGAAACAGTGATTGCTAGGCAGGCTGGTGCAAGGCTTGACCTATATTGTAGGCTTCAGGAATAGGTCTACCGCTCATAACCAATACACCCTGTTTTGCAATGTTGATCTAACTAGAAAATTGTCATAGGCATATAGAACGAGTAAAGTTAGCATTAGAAGTATCGGACGCGGAAGCTTCGATAGACTATAATGGTGGGTTAACTAATAGCGTTGTAGTTAGTAGCTATGTTGTAGCATTGCGGAAGGTGTGCAGTATAGATGCTATAGCAATGGGTAAAGCAACTGGGGGATTGAGATACTTAAGGGCGATTCCAAGTTCAGCCTAATTTCCTATTGATATCTTCTTACGACCACGATACTCTGTTACTTTTGTTTATTAGCATAATCACAAAAACCTTTCAAACCAATCATATTTACTTTCTATTCGCACAACTATCATAACAATCGAGCGTCACTTCCTGGTATCCCAGTCTTTGTGGGACGATACTCTACTTACACTTTATTACTTGTTCAACTGGTTAACTTGCGATCAAGGAAATCAACCAACAAGTTTTGGCGCCATTGTCAGGGACTGTAGATACCCTTAGTGACGACGCCCTCTTGCTTAATAGTTTTGATTTATCCAAGAAAGCTTACTCATTCCCTGTTCTTGATTTTTAGGTACATTTTGTAGTGCATGCCCAACTCCCCTTCAGCCAACCTAGAGCCTTACGATCCAGAGGCGCAAAAAGCAGAAGCGAAGAAGTCACCCTTTTGACTTAGCAAGCATGGCGGATGTGCCTGTCAACCATGAGTAGGATCGACAAGAGCCGATAGTAATAAGAACGCTCAACTCAGAGGATACATCACCAACATTCATCAAAAGTCTAGAAAATCTACCTGTGAAGCCTGGGACAAATTCAAAGACCTCCTCAGAAGATGCCCACAGCATGGACTGTGTGAATGGATTCAATTAGAAACATTTTACAGAGGTCTCGATAGACAAACACGATCAATTGTTGACGCCTCATCTGGAGGATCCATCCTAATGAAGTATTATAAAGAAGCCCACAATTTATTGGAGCGCATGACTATAAATAGCCATCAATAGCAAGCAGATAGAGCTACTTCCTCCCGAATTGCTACTGGAATACATGAATTGGATGCTATGACTGCTCTCACAGCTCAAGTATCATCTCTAACCAATATGGTGAAAGGACTGACCCTTCCATCAAGCAACACATCCCTACAACCATCTCAAGTAGCTTGTGTGTATTGTAGCGGTGAGCACTCCTACTCTCAGTGCTCTACCAACCCCGAATCAGTTAACTTCGTCAACAACTTTAACAAGGGTAGTAATAGCAACAATCCATACTCTAATACGTACAATCCAAGATGGAGGTAGCATACCAATTTTTCATGGAATTCTTAAGGTCAACAAGTAGTGGGACAACCATCAGGCCCACAGTACCCGAACAGAACATCAAACCCACTAGGGTTTACCTAACAAGCAAGGCAGCAAGGCGGTGATTTAAAACCATAGCACTCTATGTTGGCCCTTCTGAAGGAATATATGACGAAGAATGATGTAATCATTCAAAATCAGCAAGTAACCCTGATAAACCTTGAAAACCAAGTGGGACAACTAGCTACTGCCCTCAACAATAGACCCTCATGATCTCTGCCAAGTGACACTGAAGTCCCCAGAATCCAAGGAAAAGAGGAAGTCAAGTTAATAGAGCTGCGAAGCGGCAAGAGTCTAGAACCCATGAGAGTAACCAAGCAGCCTATGGTTGTTGCTAACCTGAAATGTGGGAAAGAAAAAGAGGGACAAGAAAGTAATGACAAATTCCTTGAAGACGAGCAGAGGCAACCAAGGCTTTCACAACCTGAATAGGATATCAATGCCGCAATATTGCCTCCAACTGCCTCACTTGATAATCACGTGCAACACCTAACAAGAAATGCTACCGTATCATCACAGCGTAACCATGATCTCAGGTCTTCAAAGATGCTAAAGCAACTGCTGCCTTTCCCCCAAAGACTTCAGGAGCAAGGGTAAGAGAAACAATTTAAGAAATTCCTTGACATGCTACGACAATTGCACGTTAATATCCCTCTGGTGGAAGCTCTGGAGCAAATGCCTAGCTATGTGAAATTTATGAAGGAGATTCTGGCCAAAAAGAGGTGATTGGAAGAATTTGAGACAATAGCATTGACCCAGGTCTACAGTGTTATGCTAACAAATCGGCTACCATCAAAATTAAAAGACCCTAGCAGTTTCACTATACCATGTGCAATTGGACCTCAATATTCAGGAAAATATCTGTGTGACCTCGATGCCAGCATTAACCTCATGCCTATGTCTATTTTCAAAAGATTGGTAGTTGGGGAGGCCAGACCCACAATAGTTACGCTGCAACTAGCCGATCGCTCCATCGTTCTACCGAAGGAAAAATTGAAAATGTGCTGGTAAAGGTGTAAATTCATCTCCCCTGTGGACTTCATTATTCTTGACTTCGAATCAGATCACGACGTTCCAATCCTCCAATCCTCCTTACTATGCAAGTGAATGACGATCAGGTCACCTTCTCAATCCTCAAGACTGTGAGATTCGAAGACCCAGCTGAGAAGTACTTAACCTCTGAAGATGACGGCATTAAATTGCTATGGCAAAGTCTGGCTGAAGACTTTATGGCAAGCGCTATTGGGAGGTAGCCCAACCTTTTTTTTTTTCTTTGTATTGGCATAGCAGCAGAAGGGACGAGTTAGGCATGGACAAATGCTATAGCATGATAAGAGGCACCTCGGCCCCAGCACAACAATGCGGCAGAAGCCCACCACAAGCTAGTAAGCTACGCACCCATCTCTCGAGTAAACACTATGTGCATGAGTTCTTAAATAATGGGCCATCTCCACTGGGCCCACTACGTGCTAACTCAGTTTAACTCATTACCAAAGAGACATAACGCTTCACAGTCAAATTTTGCCTTTATTCTATCTATCATCTCCATCCTCTCCTCCTGCGTCTTTTCATATCCTTACGATTCTCCTTCTCCATCCATAGACCCACCATGCCCAAGGTAAAATGTGTGGCACGGCGTGGTCGGGTACCTCCACAGGCCTACATTCGTCAATCGCCCGTTCGCAACCCGTCCCCAACGCCGTCACCACCCATTGCCATCGCGATCTCCTTTCCCTCCTCTTAATCCATGAAACCCTCTCCGGTGTCCGGCACCACATATTCATCTGATCGTTCCTACATCCTAACCCATGCCCCCCTTTACTTGCGCTCGGCCACCAATGAGAAGTCTCCTACAAATTTTTGCGTCGCCTCCGTCGGATACACAAAGAGCTCAAAACACTCTAGCGCGACTCTTGGGCATACCTCAAAGCCCACCGCCGTAGTCTCCCGGCAGCCGTCTCTCTTCTCTCTCTCTTCTCTCTCTCTCTCCCACTCGGCGATCCCAGTGGTCAACAACCGGGCGACTCTTCTACTAAGGAGGACACCGCCACTAGCGCTCCTGTTTTTCCTCCTCCTGCCCCCTAGTTATCTTTTTTGTTTGTGCTTATGTTATATTTTATTTCTGTTTCAACTGACAATCTGCTAATGCCCTGGGCATTTGCCCCAGGGCCATTTTGTGAATGATGCTATGATTAATTTTGTTTTCTTGCTCTTCTTTTTACCTCCTGCCGCCCCTATGTGCGTTCTGTTTATGATTACCCCTCGTTAAATGCTGCTGCAATGAGGGCATTGCATCGTTTAAGTGTAGGGGGATAAGTGGTTTAATCTGTGATCTGCTACTTCTGTTTCCATGTGTGTGTGATCCTAATTACCCTGAATTTAGCCTTTGCAAAACTGAAAACTTTTTCAAATTGCATGATGAGGTATGAACAGAATTTTGTAGCAGTAGTATGAATGTTGTATGATGAAGTATAACATGATTGCCTAGGGAAACTGAACCCTGAGGCTTAGGAAATTGACAGTACAAGCTAATCTGATGCGGGGTAAAGTGGCAGTGAGAAAGTTTAGAGAGAAGAACCCACAATTGAAGGATTTATTTGAGCCTAATTATTTTATTTTAGTGTGCATGCCTGCTAGCCCATGTTTGATCCTTGATTTGTCTTAGTTATTTAATAAACTGTTTAGCATCTGAGTGTGAAATTCGTAGGATAAAGGCATTCATGTCATACCCTTCATTCCCATACACAACCCATTTATCATCATCCCCATTTTGCTACCCCATTGAGCCTACACAATTGTGCTATAGCAGAACTAGTTAGACAGACAAGTTTGAAGAAAATTGTGAAGGAAATGCTAGGACAGAGTGCTCCACAAATGCTGCAAAAAGACCTGTTGTTTTGCCCTATGCTTAAAGTGGCAATGATTTATCAAAAAAGAAAAAGAAAAAAAAAAGAAAGAGAAGAAGAAAACAAGAAAGAAAGAAAGAAAAAGAATAAAGAGCAGCAAGAAATACAAAGTTCAAAAGGGAGGCATTCTGATACAGCCAAAAAGACTTGTCTAAATACCTTGCTATAGCACTACCATCAATTCTCAACTCAACACCCATCTATCCATACCATAATAACCCAATAAGTCCTTTGAAAGAATGGATACTTAGATGCTAGGTAGCAATCTTAGAACTTTGACAAGGCTATAGAACTCTAGGTTAGCATGACAAGAGAGAAAGCTAAAATCCCCTAGGTAGGAGAGCGTAAACACTTAACCTGAGAGCCTCTTGACGCTTCTTCACTTAAGCGATACCACACATCACGAGACGTTATTACCAGGCAGTGGGATTGCCAAAAAGGGCACGAGAACTGAAAGCAGTTGTGTAAGTAGAGTTATACAAATAGGAGTGCTACAACTATGAGTTTTTGTTAGCTTCATCTTATTTTGCCCAGGAGTGTAAAAAGCTAAGTGTGGGGGTATTTGATGAGCACAATTTATGCCATGTTTTCCCTGTATTTTATGACTGAAGTGTATGGTAAATAAAAGCTTAACTGCAATCAATCTAAGCAAAAAGGGATTAATTTATGAATATAGGGAGCTGAAGGATGAAAATCATTCACATCCTAAACATGTGTTAAAAGAAGAAGAAGTTACAAGGTTTTATGAGAAGAATGTATAGCAAAGTTGATACTGTGCTATAGCATTCTGACAGCATATGAAAGTGCAATACAAAGCATCTCTGAAGCTATAGCAAGGTAAAGGACACGATGCTATGTGACATATGTTCTAATCTTTTGTCAAGATTGTTTCAGGAAATATTGCGAAGGTCAAGAAAAGATAGGTAGACTGCTGACGTAATGGAATAGAAGATGCAGAGGATCGAAAACTAACAGATTTGAAGAATCCCATAGAATTAGTAGAATCAATCTACTACGATCAAAAGATACGCTCGACAGATTTGGAAAGCCAAGCTCGCTGGAACTTGCGCAGCAAGAAAACCTGATTATATAAGGAAACATCAAGCCAACCCAAAAGGAGAGTTCAGTAGAGCCTAAATGAGATTTTCACATTCGGCCAGACTCAGAAGAAGAGAGAGAGATTTCACGAGGCACGAAAACTCCAAGAGAACCCAGCATCCTTCCTTATAGGAAGACGGAAAGAAGAATAAGTGGAGTGGTGACGTGACAGGGCTTCTTCCACACCGTCGGAACTTCATCAATCTTTTTGTTTTCCCTTATTTTAATCTTTTGATCATGGGTCATTTTGTTGTTATCTGTTTTGTGTATCCTTCGTCAATCATGAACTAAATTTCCCAAGGTTGAACGAGGATGAATCCTTAAGTTTTGAATGAACCCAGTTGCAAATTCTTAATTCAATAAATTTAGTTTGCTTATCAGTGATTTAATTTCCTTGTCGATTAGCAGAAGCTAAGGGCAAGATTTGTGGCCTTGGCTTACTAGGAAGGAGTTGAGGTTAGACCTCTATGAAACAGTGATTGCTAGGCAGGTTGGTGCAAGCTTGACCTATATTGTAGGCTTCAGGAATGGGTCTATCGCTCATAACCAATACACCCTATTTTGTAATGTTGATCTAACTAGAAATTGCCATAGGCATATGGAAGTAGTAAAGTTAGCATTAGAAGTATCGGACGCGGAAGCTTCGATAGACTATAGTGGTGGGTTAACTGAATAGCATTGTAGTTAGTAGTTATGTTGTAGCATTGCGGAAGCTGTGCAGCATAGATGCTATAGCAATGGGCAAAGCAACTGGGGGATTGAGATACTTAAGGGTGATTCCAAGTTTAGCCTAATTTCCTACTGATATCTTCTTACGACCACGATACTCTGTTACTTTTGTTTATTAGCATAATCACAAAAACCTCTCAAACAAATCATATTTACTTTCTGTTCACACAACTATCATAGCAATCGAGCGTCATTTCCTGGTATCTCAGTCTCTGTGGGATGATACTCTACTTACACTTTATTACTTGTTCAACTGGTTCACTTACCATCAAGGAAATTGACCAACAGTGACATTCACACTTCCTGCCTCAATCATCAACACCATCCTCAAAATTGATAATCCACCTCCTATGCCTACAGTTCAATTTAGCAACAGTGAGATTTTTCAGTTGCTCAGACCTATGAACCTATCCCAGAAGTTGAGCTACACTCCCTATCTTTCTCTCCAGTGTTTATGCCCCCTATCAATAGGGTCCTATGGTATATTTACTCTAGGAATTTTATCCAAAAGGGCAGGAATTTCACACACTTTACAAAGAAGGTTACCCTCTCTTTGCCACTTTCGTCAAGAAAGTTCCTATAAATCTCGGCAACTGGATTTTTCAAGAGATGGTAAGGTTCAAGTTTGCCTCTCGAAGACTTTCACATATTCCATTTCCATCACTTGTCTTAATGGCTTTGTTCTACCACAAGATCTGGTACCTTGGCCCTCCTGATTCCATTAAGACTCCTTCAATGTTTGGCAAATCTCAATTGACTACATGAAGATCACTTTTGAAGGAGAAGGTTCAAGCCAATCAAGGGCTCCTTCTAGGTCACGAGCCTCACATGCTCTAGCTTCTCAGGCACAAGCACAGGAAGCCCAATCAGCTCCACCACCATTTGATTTTGAGTCAGGGGTTAAGGCCATAGTGGATGCTGTTATCGCTGCCATGTCAATCAGAGTTGAGTTTGAGGTAGGCAAGCTAGTTGCTGAAGTGACCCGTGGCACCAATGAGATGATTGATGCTTAGGATGAGTTGAAAGAGAAGGTTGACACTCTTTCTAGTCACATGGTAGATCAGGATGCTTAGATGTCCAATCTAATGGTAAACAATGTGATTTTGGGAGATACGGTGGACAAGATTATGAAACTTCTCTAACATGCTAGTCCCAGCTCTTCTGGATTCAATTTTGGGTCTCCCTCTAGCTTGAAACCTGACCCAGAACTATCATCATCCCCCTCATTCACCTTCACCACATCTCTCATAACTACCTCTCCACTTGAACCCTCTACTCTTATCTTCGCCACTTCTCCTATTCCAGCCTCCACTCCTACCACAGATGTCCTGTATACCTCCTCACTCATTACTCCAACCACTAAGGTTCTTCATTCCTCGCAGACTCCCACTACTGAAGTACTTCGCCAATCTTATACCTCCATAGTTCATTTAGACTCACCTCCTGCTACCCCACTAACCAACCCCTCCATGACCCCTCTATCTCAGCTCCACCTCTTTTGAAGATGACAAAGGGGGAGAGAAAAGTGTAGATTAGAGTTTGAATTGGTTGAATTTTAGCTTGTAGAGTTTGAGGTAGTAGAGTCTGTGTTTAGGTTATGTTTAGTTTCTTTTGTGCACTTTGAACTGAAGTAATATCTTGCACTTTAATGAATGAATAAGCTTTTCTACTTCATTTTCTATTGGCTTTTGTCACTTATCTCGGATAATTGTAACTTGTGCCTAAATACTTTGATTGTTTAATAGCGTCTTGTGCAAATTCATTTTTCAAAATAACCAAGTGTTTCAAAATGGAATTCTTGAAGCTTAGACTATTGTCAATTGCAAAACTTCATTTCAAAATGCAAATTCTGTGAAACTTTTGAAAATTTGGTTTACAAGTGTTGTCATTGTCAAAAAGGGGGAGAACGTTAGTTCTCAATGTGTTTTGATGATAAGCGACAATTGTAAACATAAGTTGTAGTTTGACTTTGGTAAGTTGAAAAACTTACTCGTCAAAGGCAAACTCGAGTTTTGACTTGATAGAGAGTAGCTCAATTTTTATGAACTAATGAAAACTCCAGTTTGTGTAGGCAAACTCAATTTTTGGCCTTACAGAGAGCACTCCAAATTTTTCACATTTAGACAAACTCCAGTTTTCATAAAAAAACTCTAGTTTTCACCACACAGAGACTCTACAATATTTTCTAAAGTAAGCAAAACTTCAGTTTGCGTTAGTAAACTCGAGTTTTGGGCATACAGAGCGCCTCTAATTTTTTAAGCATAAGAAAACTCCAGTTTTGGTATAAAAACTCCAGTTTACAACTAACCAAGAGTTTTTCTATACTTTCCCAAAGTTTTGAGAAAACTCAAGTTTATACATTGAAACTCGAGTTTATGTTTGACAGAGAGCTTACATGTTCTTAACTACTTTGAGAAAACTCATGTTTGTTTAGAAAACTCCAATTTTCACTTGGGTAGAGTTTTCAAAGGTGAAATCTTTAAATGAAAACTCGAGTTTATATTTGGAAACTCGAGTTTTGGCTAAGCTGAGAGCTTTGCTCACTTCAGAGCTTTTGAAAACTCCAGTTTTGAGCTTTTGGACTTAAACATGTTTTTCACTATTAAAGTCCAAAACTCGAGTTTGTCATTAATCAACTCGAGTTTTTCTCATCCCCAACCAAAATGTGCTTCAAAGATAAAAACGCGATGTTTGTCTCTGGAAGAAGAAAACTTGAGTTTCATATGGAAACTATAGTTTTGTCTTTTGAGCACAGTTACAAACTCTAGTTTGGATAAATATACTCGAGTTTGTGTTGTTGAGTTTGAAAATCAAATTACTCGAATTTGAGAAATCTTCTCGTTTGATCCTAATACTTCTTATCATCACTCATTACTATTTCTAGATATGTTTAATTAGTTTGCTAATGAGTTTCAGACGGTTTAGAGAACTTTAAATGAAGATTTGAGCAAAAGCAAAAAGTGATGTCAGCACATTAAATGCAATAATGCGTGTAGGTCATATTTCAAACATCGGGGAAGAGTTTACTATTTTCAAGGAAATACAGGTAGTAACTATTAACTTGTATACTCTATGTTACTCTTGCATGTGTGTAGTATCATGATTGAGGATTTGGGCTGTAGTGCTTGAAGGACTGTGTGTTCTAGGGTCACTGCTGAAGTTTGAGGTATATGAGGTAGGTAGTACCTATTGGACCTTGTGTCCTTAGGTTGCTACTAAGGCCTGAGGCATGTAGGAATATAGTGCCTGAAGGACTGTGTGTCCTTGGGTTACTGCTGAAGTTCAAGGTATATGAGGTAGGTAAGGCCTATTGGACTGCTTGTCCTTAGGTAGCTATTGAGGCCTCTTGGGGTGGTGGTTAGGGTCTGCAGCCCTGGCTATTAATGCCCTTTAGCACTATTGGTTATGAGGGCTTATCTTGACTAGGCAGTCTTGCGGATTATGGTACATGCCAGGTTTATTTTCCTGATTTTGATTTGCATTACATACATTGCATACATATTATATATGAGTTTAACAGTTACTCTGGGGTTCAATTTTTAACTTCACAACATTTTAGAGATACAGATATTAGTTGCTGAGTTGTTCAGAAACAAAGAGGTAAGGGCATGGTGTGAAAGACTGAAGAAATAGGGGATGCCCTATCATGTATTGTATAACTATTTTTGGGATGACTGTATGATTTATACTTAATGTTTAGTATTTATTTTGGACGATTGTACCCTTAACCTTGTGAGAACTACTTTATGTTTTTGTTTGTACCTTTACCAATATATTGTATGTTGTCCAAATCGATCACATGCTCTGCCGCGCACACTCTGAAGTATGTTAGAAGGAATAATTAACAAAGGAAAGGTATTAAGTAAAAAGGATCTCTCTAACCCGCCACCGGAAAGGGCGAGGCCGATAGGGGTGCAACAAGGAAAGAGAAGTTACTTGGAGAAGAAAAAAAGGTCAAATCAAGTTATCATGAAGAGAGATAAAAGATTCAAAATAGGATTAACCTACACTACACATTTGAATTTGATTTAACAATGATTTGACATGTAATTATGAGCCCATATAGTGAAAATTTCATCCCCATCTGATCAGCCTAAGGGGTCTGCAGATTCTTGTTGAAAAAGAAAGAAGAAGTACAAGCTTTTAACCGCAAGACATTGTATTACCCATTGGACGAAAGCTTGTATCAAGTAATTTCAGAATTAATGATTATGGGTAGCAAATAAATCTAATTTTTGTGGTCATGGAAGGTGTCACATCTACTGCCTAGAAGACTCTAGATTTACTTGGAGAGCAAGCCAAGGAATCATGTAATAACCTAAAGTACTTTTTGGACCATTGGACAATAGCAAGACTTCAAAAATTTCCCTAACCCATGGAGTTTATTTAAGGACCCTTTCTGCCCATTTTCTTGTTGCCTTATGACATGTTCAAGGAGAGAAAAGGGAGTGTTCAGCTGAGTCCTTGGTCCAGGAAGAAGAAGAAAGCATACGTAACCGAAGATTTGAGGTAAATGCTCAACTTATAACTTGGTGGTTGTAACTTGAATTTTTTGTCCAGTGGTGATATCATGGTGTTGATGTAGGATTTTGTTATTTTTAAGGTTCCCATTGCGTCCAAAACAAGATTTTGAGTTGGGATAAGTTAAGGTTACCGCTTCCAAACCCAAAAAACCCAAATTATTAAAACAAAGCAAATCTGCCAACTGTTGTGCTTTTTCTACTGGGAGATATTTATTTTTGAAAACGAGCCAAAAAACTGAAATCTTTATTTGACCAGTTGCTAGGGTTTGAGAATAAGGAAAGGATATGAACCATGATGACCTTGGAAACTATTTTTACTGTAAACTAGACTTAATAAGGGTTTAGTGGTCATTGGAATCAAGTAAATTGGAGTTTTCTTGAATGTACAATGAATTTTTGAAGTCAAGACATTGTTTCTGGAAAATTCTAGTTTTGGGCGAAATTCATGAAGTTTGAAATGGAATCTGTTTAGGTCAATAAAAGCATGGTATTTTGCTATATCTAGGGTTGAAACACGTGTAACACACTTATCAAGCACCGGGGAAAGATTTTACAGATTCTGAGGGAAAACACCAGGTAGTAACTTATAACTCACATATTCGATGTTGTGTTGTATGTCTGTTTTCCATGATTGAGGATGCAGGACTATAAGGCCTAATGGACTGTGTGTCCTTAAGTCGCTACCGAGCCTGAGATGCATTCAAGGTAGTTGGGGTTAAACTCCCTGGCTACTGTGTTGTTCCTAGCGCTGAGGAAACCAAGTTTGCCTTTTTAGGCGGCTCAATGGTGATGGGCATCCTGGGCCTATCTTGTGAGACGGCTCAACGATGTATAGGCATCGAGGCTTGCCTTGGTAAGGCAACTCAACGGTATGTCGTGGTGATTGTGATATGTTTCTGAATGCATTTTTGGTATGTGTGCCATTGTGATTTGTTTTCCTGATTGTGGTTTACTTGCATGCACTATACACATATTATACTTGAGTTTAACAGTTACTCTGGGGTTCAATTTTGAACTCCAAACTATTTCAAAGATACAAGTGTTTTTTGGTTGAGCGAATCTACAAATTTGAGGTAGGGCTTGAAGTTGAGGATAAAGAAATAGGGAATGACCTATCGCTTTTTGTACTTTACATTTTTGGGGTGACTGTATGATTTACTTATTGCCCAATACTTACTTTTGGATTATTGTACCCTTAACCCTTCGGGGACTACTTTCTGTTTATTTTCTGCACTTTTACTAGTATATTGTACTCGTCCAAATTGGTAGAATGCTTTGCTGTGTATGCTCTGATGTATGTTAATTAATTAATTAATTGTTAATGCAAAGGTGATTTTAATCCTATGATATTCCCTTAAAAAGAATGATTGAGAATATAAACCTTGATAATATTGATTGATGCCAAGTCATCAGCATGTTGTTTAAGGTATGTTTGAGGACAGTACCTATATGATATGGGGTATTTTGAGGCTGTTAGTTGCTGTATCAGCATAGGGACAGATCTTGAATACAGAATATTCCTTGAGAATGTATGATTAAGAATTAGTACCTCGATGGAACTCAAGAACAGCTAGAACCTTGATAGCCATAGGTTATGGTCTTTTGAATAGGACCAATAGCTGTAGATATGATAGTGGCTGATAGATCCCTGAGATGTGGATAGGTCACCCAATTGGGGGAAAATTGGATCCAAGACTATGCCTGGAGCTAGAGTATTATCAAAATTTACAACAACCTCAGATGAAGCATATACAATACAATGTATTACTATGAGGTGCTCCAGTTTTTGGCAAAGAAGAATTTTGATATGAATAAACAGTGGGTAAGGAGACCTACTTGATTGATATGATTTTGGGTTAATAATTTGATATGTGCCCAATAAGGAGCCTTAAGCCCTATGAAGATTGAGATATCTCTAGGCTGGTAGGAATTTACACATGATAAACCATGAATGCCGATGGAGTGACAAAAGGGTTGTAAGCCTGAGAATTACAGGCATTATTCTGGTATGACTTAACAAATGAAATGGAAAGGACTGAGTATCTTATGAATAACTTGAGAACCATGGATAGAGCCTGAGGTGTAATTGGAGTCGATGACCTTCTATATCAATTGTCTGGATCATGGTATGTTTGAAAATTGAATTTTGAATTTACTGTTGCACCTGCTATGTTTGTGAAATTTTGAAATTGAATTTTCTGAATTAAATTATCAAATGAAATGTTTTCAAAATTTGAGAACGATTTGAAATGGTTGATTTTGAACTATGTTGTCTCATAGATAGGGTCCTGATGGAACCCATATTTGAAATTGTATTATGAACCATGATGTGGTGGAAATAGTACAGTACTTAAAGAGGCTAGAAACTGTTGTAGATGTACTCAGTTTACTGGATCTTGCCAGATGTTTTTGAAAATGTTTTGAAGTCGCTAGCCATTGTTGAAAATTCTTTTGAGGGGATTAGTTTTGAGAAGCTAATACTCGCACTAACAGTGTGTGAACCCAATCCGAGTAGTTTCGCCTTGTAGGGGTGCATTTTTGCCTTGTCTGGCCGGCACCAACGCAGGCGTTTGGAGTAGGGCTTCTGGATGATGGTCCTTTGTCCCAATATGGGATTCCGGTGGGTGGCTTATTTCATATGTGCCAGTGCGGACACTGGGTCCTTTGTGGATGGAAACTCTCCCACATTGGCAAACAAGTGCAGTGGTTTGTGTATAAAAGGATTGGGATACGCCGCTGTACAGAAAGGTGTAAGTGATGGCGAGAGCTTTTGAATGTTGAAATTGTGAAATAAATAATCCTGCTCATTAATGTATGTCGGTAGTAAATGTTTCCTAAAAATAATCCGAGAGTAAATTGTTTTCATGAAAATTTGAACTAGAAGTGATTGAATTTGAAAATGTGAAAAACATTGCCTTGTGTAATTATGAAAATGTATTGCGACTACAGAGACTCTCAAATATGTGAAAATTTGAAATTTGAAATGTTGAGTATGAGACAACATAGTAAGCGGTGACATGACTGTCATTGCTTTGGTATTGAAATGAAAAGCGGTGCAATTGGTTACTATATTGATCCAATAATAGAAACTAATAGAATGGTCTAAAAATTTGAACTGAGAAAATCAAATAGTAATTGCCAGCTACCATGCTAAGCAAGAGGAAAATGATTTGAGAGCTTAAAATTGAGGAAGCTCAGACCAAGTTGATGAGTAGAGGCTCAAGGCAGTAATACCTGATGTGCAAGTTTGCATGGGGCGGTGTCCCTGAGCTGCAAGACCTGTGATTGCTTAGCACTATATGGAATACTAATTGGCATGGTAACTTTAGATCAATGTGTCTAGAATACATCTTGAGGCTGGCAAAACATTTGAACTGTACCAGGTGGTAAGCGAGATGCCTAAGACTTTAGGGTAATTCCCTAGGCGTTATTACATATGCATGTGATTGATCAAAAGCCTCTTCTCCTACATCACCAATAATGTCCTCTATGCGATCATCCGTATCTGTGTCATTATCATCAAAGGTCACTTCCCCATGTTGAGACCTACTTGGCATTTTTTCACCATGCCATACCCATACTGTATAAGTTTTAGAAAATCCTTCACAAATTAAATGTGTATGCATAACTTCAGGACTTAGTCGCTATTCATTCAAACATTTTTCACAAGGGCAATAAAACTTCTCACTATCATCATGGGCATTTTGTTTAGCAAATTCTATAAATTCCCTCACCCCATTCTGATATTCAACACTCGTCCGTAGAGCATTTATCCAATTATGATCCATAGTAGAATTCCTATAAATGGAAATATTTAACATACATAATCCAAAAAAAATGAAACTTGCATATAAAATAAGCCAACTCCAAATGCATATATATGCTCAATGTCAGTTATGTCTTCTATTTTTTTATTTTTTTGTTCTATGGAGAAACTTGTTCATTAAATGCATAATGAAGAATCACTTTTGGTCATAAATGTATCACAGTGAATCCAAGAAGCAAAATAAATGCATGACGAGGAAATTAAATGCATCGTATGAAGGTCTTGTGGACTCACCTATAGCATATAAATTCAAATGCGTTTGTTAAGTCTTTTTTCTCCGGCCATGAACGTTGATGTTGCAGACAATAGAGTAACCTAAAAACACTTGTTGGTCAGTTGTGTAGGCCTAAAGTGCAAATATAATCTTCAAAATGCAATATTCATTAACAATAGAGGAACCCACAAGAATATTTTATCGATTTTGTTCTACCCAAGAAAAACCCAGAATGATAAGTAAGAAAATCATAAAGTTATATAACCAAAACACCTCTTACAGCTTGGTCTATAGACGTTTAGCTAAGGAACCAAAAAGTGATTGTCGAGAGAGCAATGTGAAGTAGCGACTTGAACTTGTGATTTTCGTGCAAGGGGTTAGGGTAAGGAGTTGAAATCTAATTTTTGGGTTTTTGATGGTCTCAAAGTGTTCAAAACATGATTCTTTGTGGGGTTAACCTATGGTTTAATTTTCCAAATTAAAAAACACAAAAAAAATATAAGAACAAAGCTTGCTGCCAGTTTTGGAAAATCTGGGCAGCGAAGCTTCAACTAAGTTTTCGAAAGGGTAAATGAATTTGGTTTTGGCTGAAATTTTATAGGCATAAAGTAAAAATCCTAATGTTCTCCATGATGTATAATTTTGTGTTATTTGGATTTTTCTACTAGGAGAATTAAATTGTTGAAAATTGCCCAGAAAGTTACAGGATTTTTTTTACCAGTGAGTAAAGATTGGGCTGTGTAATTAAATATGGTTTCTTTTGGGGTATGGACGTATTTTTACCATAAACTATACATCTTAATGGTTCAGATGGCACTGGTTTCATACAAATATGAGTTTTTTTGGAATTTATTAACAATCTTTGAAGATGGGCCAGATTCATTGGATTTTCTGGAAAATTAGTAAAGGGCTCCGATTTAATTAAAAATATAAGGTTATTTTTGGAAATACTACAATAATGGTGTTTTGATGTTATTTATGGAGCCAGCAAGAACATTAAAATTGTAAGATGGTACATACCCCATCAAGTAGTAACCACTTTACTTAGGCATTTTTATGTGTTCACTAGTGCAAAAAAGCGCTTTAAGACCGCCTCGTTTAGATCGAAATATTGACGCACGGGTTTTAAAAGTATGACCAGTGGAAATTTTATATTTAGTTTTGTTTGCCCTTTTCTGTTTTCTTATTAACCTGTACGAATATATGAATGTTAATGTGTTCATCTAATCATGTTAGTTAAATGCTTTGGTGTGTGAATAGAAGTATATATTTCCATCCTCTGTCCTATCATCAGAGGAGCATGTCTTAGTTCTATGCAAGTCTAATATGTAAACCGTGAAAAGGTAAAATACTAAGTAGGTAATTAGGGAAATAATAATGGCATAATAGTCAAACCATTATTATAGTCTTAGGTAGTTTTGTTATAGTAGATAGTGGTTAGGCATTGCTCTTAGTTAGTTAGTATGTTAACTATGTATGGTTTCAGTGCAAGATGTTATTGGGCCTTAAGAGTCAAGCCTCTAACTATATAGAAGAGGTTAGTCTAATATGTGTAGGAATCAATAATGATGAATTAATGAATTGAGTGAGTTGGCAACAATTCTGCAACTCCCTTTCCTCTGTTTCTCCCAATTTCTTCTACAATTCTACATCTTCCTTAAATAAAATGTTGAAACTTGATTAAGTGAATTTAACTAATGTTTGATGTACATATCAAGCATTAGTTCTCTAATTTCGATTAGTGAGATGGTTAGAATTCATAATTAATAGTTGTTTTCAATTCCGATTCACATAAAAGAAAGGAACAACTCATGAGATTGGGAGAAAGAATTATTGTCCGCATAGACCTTCTCGCGATGGATATAGAAAGGCCAAAAAAGAATTGATGGCGGCCAAGTGGAAGAGATTAGAAGATGAAGTTGAATCCAATCCTTTTGCGATAGTGATCAGTCACCATCTCCAATACGTCGTGAGGAGTTGTGATTGTATATTCGGCTAAAAGCCAAGGGCAGCTACATGAGTGAACAAACTCGTCTAGATGCTGAAAGAATTGTAAGTATCGTTAATGTTAATTTTTAGTTACTAAACATGTTTCATTACTAAGCTTCTCATTATCTGTATCTTACAAGAAGATCTTAAAAAGAAAGAAACAGAGGGATCTTTTTTGCTAGACAGGGGGAATGATGTTCTAACAATTGCGACTGGAAACCTGGATCACGTGGTGCATGTAAGTGGGGTTGGAGGATGGGTAGGCTTGAAGGAATACTTTGGTAAATCCAAACGCCGGAAACAAAGTATGGTTACCCAGGAGGAGATGGAACAGACGCTGGCCAAATTTAGTGAGGAAGCAGCAACTAAAGAAGCTTCATTGACTGCAATGTATAATTCCCAACTGAGCCAGATGAAGGAGGAAATGAATCAAATGAAGCTGCTTGTCAACTCTCGTGCGGAGACCAGTGTTCCCTTGCCACACTCACCTGCACCTATGTAGCAGAGCACTAGAGGGAGCTGCATTGTTGGACAGTCAGAGCAACCTTGTGACCTTTATGTGGAGGATCCTGATCATGGTAATCGATTAGTCACAAAAGAAACTGTCCACAACTTGAAATCAATTGTACACCACCATCAAATGGCTGATGATGAAGTCATAGTGTCATTTGAAGAGGTCATCTTTGATGCACTTGTCCCTCTCCCAACTGATCAGGTGAAGGTAGTGAGTGATGTCATTGGAACCTTGATCTCGTGGCCATTGATGCTTGTACATGTTTCTACTCCTCCTGAAGCTCTAACCCCTCCTGAAGTTGTTGGCACGACCAAGTTGAGTGCTAGGGACAAAATTTTCCTTCTGGTATCCAAAAAACAATTTTGACTTAATTAGTGGCCTGTCAGTACAGAAGTAGGCCTCCATAATAAGCATCCAGTTTTGGTTGACCAAGGTGATATAATTTCCTTGCTATTTGATAAACAGGAGCTTACTGATGCAATTATTCTCATGTTTATAAAGTAAGTATTTTCTTCTATGAGTATATAACATAAATGTGAGACACTCACATACGTATATACTAATTCCCTTACGTCATTATTGTAGGTTCATGGATCGTGAATTGGAACAACAGGGCAAAAGCCAAGATATTGGATTCTTGTGCCCACAGTACATAAGTCAACCACCTTTAGCGGAGACACAATCATACTTAACATCAAGGCTGTCCACCAATAGAAGAAAGTGGTACTTGGCACCATACTATAATTGGTACATATCATAATTCTTTTCTGCAATTCCCTTAATTCGGCTACATATTACAGAGTACTTGTCTGATGTGAATTTTTAGTCGCCATTGGCAGTTGCTCCTGATTAGCGTGAATGAGAATAAAGTGGTCTTTTTATGCTCTATTCACAACGATCCACCGCCTACATTGAAGCAGATGGTGAACAAGCATGTGTCATTTTCATTGTCTAGTCTGAAATCTCTGCTGTAAATTTTCAGCGACAATTATTGAGTAAATTTGTGATTTTGACAATAGGCCCTTGAAAACATTCCAACAAAAGGTCAAGAAAAGGTCTGGGGTTGAGGTCAAAGAGCCTACATGGATCATACCAAAGGTTAGTACATATTTGGACACTAGCACATTGCCTTGTGAACTTGGTCAATAGCCATATATGTAATCTTATATATTTCTTGTTCGTTTTTAGACCTGTTGGCAACCAAAGCAATATATGTGATCTTATATATTTGGCATATTATCTGTGATTACATATATGACATGGTTGCATACATACACATTACACATTTAGTGCATGAGTATTGATGATTACTCTAGGGACCATTATTGGACTCCAATTACTTCTATGGATACAGGGGAACGTGCCTGCAGTAAAGAACTTTGTTGGAAAGGTAAGAGCTTATCGGTGCAGATTGAAGAATTGGGAATGCTCTATTATGTTTTGTACAAATGATTTGAGATGACTGTATATATTATTTTGGTATTTATTTTGCACAATTGTACCCTTAACTCTTTGGGAACTTTTATTTTCTGGTTATGTTACTTTTACCAGTACAGTAGATTATCCAAACCAGTTAAATGCTCTATTGCACTCACTCTGATACAAGTTAAATGGACCTAATAATGAAGGAAAGGTAAGTAAATAAAAGAACCCCTCTAACCCACCACTCGAAAGGGCGAGGCCGATAGGGGTATAACAGTTTTGGTATCAGAGCGCAATTTGGATAGTACTGGTAAAAAGGCTATTAGTTAAGGGTACTATCGTAATTTTGAATGGAGTAGGCAGAGGATGGACCCTAATCCGAGATATGTGCAAGTATATCAAAGGAGGAGGAGAAGGGAGCTGAAGGTACTAGGAATGGCCAAAGATCGAGCCGAACCACCTGTACCTGCACCTCTACTAGAGCCAGATTTTCCACTTTTTCCCCTACTTGAACCCCTACCCGATTTACCACCATTTCCTGAACAGATACCAGATATAGCACCTTTTATACCTCTACCCCCTCCTAGCACCTAGTATGCACCCTGAGATCGTACCTAATGTTGTACCTAAGCCTGATGTGGCCATACCTGACTTTCCATTACCAGCCTTTCCTCTAGTTCCCGATGTACCTTATGTTCTAGAAATCCCAACTTTACTAGACTTGGTATTTATACCTGAACTAATGCATACGATTAAGCTTGAAAATATTCATATTTTCGTACCTCCCGTTGGAAATTATGCCCTAGGGGCAAGTCATTGTTCTCCATTAAGTTATCACTTCATACGCATGTTTATGGTGATAACTATATCCCTGGATATATCTTATAGATTATCCTAAATGTCCTGTCGGTCATCTACGCGGGAGCGAAGATGAGTTAAGACCATATGACTTTGATAAGGTATGGAGATACGAATCAAAGTCATGGGCACTTGTAAGAGTACAAGGTCCGGACCCACCCACTATGAGAAAGCCGCATGGATCTAGTCATAAGCTTATCTCATGTATAACGCGTCACGACGCCCTATGACTCGAGATCATCATGGATTCCTACATGATGAGTCAGCGACCTTTGACCTAGTCAAAAGTCACCTTTGACCGGGTGATGATAAAGGCTAGGATCGGGATCGGTGGTTTTCATGCGGAGGATGTGAATGGTCAAGATGGAATTTGTCCCTCACATTTGTAGAGATATCTTTGGGCCTCGATGAGTGAGTCTAAGAAATGTGGCGCCGTCTTGTGATGGAAAGGAGTTTCCATTTCACTTATTAGACTAACTCGAGAATCGAGAAAGTAATGGTCAAGAAAGGGAAGTTGACATTCTCCATGCCTCATCCTTGACCAAATTATCGCGTGACAAAAGGTACGTGACATGGTTGTACGATAGGTGTATCGTGTCATCGATCCCCATGTGAGTTGGGTAGTCGCAATGTCTTGCTAGAGGCGCTTGCGATTTGTGGGTGACATTGTTGGCCCACCGCCAATCTCGCATGGGCCTCGCAGGTCGCACACAAGAATAATCCAACACGGGTAAAAGTGTCCGGGTTCATTGAATCTCGTTAATCCGAGATTAATGAATCGAGTTTAATATGGGGTAAATATATATATATATATATATATATTTAAATTAAAAATAATATAATGATATTATTTAATTGAGATTAAAATATTATTATTATATTATTTGTTTTATGTTTAATTTATTTGATAAATTAAATATCTAAAACAAACGAGAGATATTGTATCTCATTTAATTTTCGAATAAAGATATTATTGTCTATTTAATTTAAATTGAGATATTGGTATCTTAGATTTAAATAAATAGATAGATATCATTTCTCCGATTTAATTTATTGAGATAAATTAAATCGAAGGTTTTTAAATTTGGATTAAATAAATAGGTTGGATTAAATCTATCGATAGATTTAATTAACTATTTTTTAATCTAGATTTGAATTCGAAATTTCAGATCTGGTTTTTAATTCGATTAAATAAATACACGAGATTGATAATTACTTGGGATGGACTATCGCTTGGAAACCAACACCAAAAAGTCAATATTGCCATTACTTGAATAGGATGAGGAGGTTGGAAGAGTGCTATAGTCTATTCCCCCCTTGGAACTCCTACATGGATTCACCTACTCAATAGGTAATGGAGTAAGAGTGCTATTTTGAGTATGATCTTAAAGATTTTATCACCTACATTTCAACTCGTACATTTCCTTACCTGTGAACCCTGTCAGAAGAAGGATGTCAGTATTAGAAGGACTGATGTAAAATGGTGGTAGAATACAATGTGAATAGCAGTATGCATGTATGGTAGATGTGGATATAGAATAGATGTAATGTATGATGAAACTAGTCGTATGTGTATACTGTGATCTGACCATGATGTAAATGACTGTAGAATGTTGCACTATGTATCAGTTTGTATAAACTATCATGTGAATAATATGAGTATGTTTTGTGTAAATTTTGGTATTCATGATTATTTATTTATCTTTGACATTTTGTAGCAAGCAATTTAAAATGGCTAGATGACGAACTAGAGCATAGAGAGAGATGAAGTCAAAACAGGCTACTCAAGGGCCTAATCTGATAGAATAGATGATGAAAATGTTACAAGAGTAGGGAAATATGATGCAACAGATGAGAGCAGAAATCAATGAATTAAGAGCCCGGCAAGACAGAAATGAGACAGAGAACAATGATAATGCTAATAATAATGATTAGGAGGAAGAACATAAAGATGTAAAAACTCCTCTAAATTGGGTTTCAAAATTTTGTAAACAGAACCCTCCAGTTTTCCATGGGTGCTTTGACATAACGGGGGACGGATATTGAGGCTTGAAAAGATTTTCCAAGTTTTAGGCTACCCGGATGAAAGAAAAGCTCAGTTAGCCATATACAAACTCGAGGGAGATTGATAAGTGATGGAGAAATACGTAGACCAACTTTCGTACTCAAAATATTCCAGTGACATGGGAACTATTTCAAGAAAAATTTAATGAGCAATATCAATTGCCTACCATTCAAATTGCCAAAGAATCCGAATTTCTTATGATTAAACAAGGTGACTGTGAACCATTTGAGGAATGCTATGCCAGATTCACTCCCCTGTCTCATTATTCTGCTTACCATAAGAATCCTAGCGCGTAGAGGAGCTTAGCAGATGTTATTGTCCAGGGATTAAAATATGAAATCAGAGAAAAGGTAATTGCCCGACAGTTTTACACACTGTATCAGGCTATTGAAGAATGTAGGATTTTTGAAAGGAACCTTAGAGATCTACATGCTCTTAAGAACATTTCCAGTCGTGGTGAATCTAGTTGCGGAGATTTATTTAAATGAAAAAGGACAGGAGTGACAAGACATGGCAACGGCAAGAAACCTCTTCGACCTAATCGACAAAATTTCTAGAGGCTTGCAGAGCCACAAAAATGCAATAAATGCATAAAGAATCACTCTGGTACTGATTGTGCAGGACAAATTATCTGCTTCAATTGTCAGAATCCTGGACACTTTAGCCGGGACCGCGTGCAATAGAAAATAGAGAGGAGACCGCAAAACCAGGGCAGAGTTTTCGCTATGACTAGAGATGAAGCTCAGAGATCCCCTGAGATGATACAAGGTACAATCTATGTCCATTGTCATCTCTTACATGCATTGTTTGACATAGGTGCTAGTCATTCATTCATTGCATGTGATCGTGTGACACACCTGAAATTTGAGGTACATAAATTGCCTTATGACTTGAATGTGTCTACACCCTTAAGGGTTAGAACCAAAAACTGATGATGTATGCTTAAATTGTGTTTTGACTATGAATGGTCGTGAAATGACCATTGATTTGATCAGTCTACTACTACATGAAATCAATGTGATACTGGGTATGAATTGGTTGATGGCCAATAATGTGATTATGGATTTTGGAAACAAGATGATTGCATATCGAGAATCATCAAGAAACACCGACAGTGAAATCAGTCTTACTTTCCTTTCAGCCACCAAAGCATAGAAATGTATTGAACAGGGTTGCTAAGGATATGTAGTATTTCTCTTATTGTATAAAGAGGCAAAACTTTCACCAGATTAGATACCGGTCGTGAAAGAATTCATTGATGTCTTCCTGGATGACATTAATGGATTACCTCCTAAAGGAGAAGTTGAATTTACTATTGAACTCATGCCTGACACTGACCAATATTGAAAACACCATACAGAATGGCACCCAATGAAATGGCAGAATTAAAGAAGCAGCTTGAGGAATTACTTGAGAAAGGCTTTATCAGAACTAGTGTCTCACCATGGGGAGCTCCAGTACTTAGTGAAAAATAAAGATGGGAGCTTATGACTCTGTATCGACTATAGGGAGGTAAACAAGGGGATGATTAAGAACAAATATCCATTCCCCAAAATTGATGATCTACTAGATCAGTTATCTGGTTCCTATGTATTCTAAAAGATTGATCTACAATCCAGATATCATCAGTTGTGAGTTAAAGCTGAGGATATTCCGAAGACTGCCTTCAAGACTAGATATGGACACTATGAATTTCTGGTGATGCCCTTTGGACTAATGAATGCTCTTGCCGTATTCATGGACTACATGAATCATGTGTTTCAACTTTACCTGGATCAATTTATGGTGGTATTTATTGATGCCGAACTGATTTATCTAAGAACGAAAGAGAACATGAGCACCATTTACAACTTGCATTGAATATCTTGAGAGAGAAGAAGCTCTACGCTAAATTTAACAAGTGTGAATTTTGGCTTTCAGAGGTCAAAATTTATACGCCACGTGATCTTAAAAGATGGGGTTGCGGTTGACCCTAGTAAAGTGGAAGCAGTACTAAATTGGAAAAGATCAGAGATTGTATTCAAGATTCACAGTTTTTTGGGTCCTACGGAATAGTATCGCCGTTTTATACAAAATCTTGTGAGAATTGTGTCGCCATTGACAAAGCTTACTAGAAAGAACTTATCATTTGTATAGGATGCTTAGTGTGAGGAGAGCTTCCATGTGCTGAAGGAAAGGCTTACGATGACACTCGTATTGATTATCCCCAATATGACTGAGACCTATACGGTCTACACTGATGTGAGTTTACAGGGGTTGGGATGTGTCCTGATACAGCAGGGCAGAGTTGTGGCCAATGCCTCTAGTCAGCTGAAGCCTCATGAGTTGAACTACCCTACACATGACTTGGAACTGGCAATGATTGTCTTTACTTTGAAGATATAGCGACATTATCTGTATGGCGCTGTGGTTGAATTGTACTGCGACCAAAAAGTCTTAATATTTGTTTGATCAAGAAGAGCTAAATATAAGGCAACACAAATGGATGAAGCTGCTTAAAGATTATAATCTAGAAATCAAGTACTACCCAGGTGAGGCTAATGTTGTTTTCGATGTCCTGAGTAGAAAATTCGTATAAGTAGCATCAATGATGATGGCAAAGCAAAGATTATGAGAAGATTTTTGAGATTTAAATCTATCCAATCAAATCCTCATGAATAACAAGGAGCCATATGGTGTGTATATTGCAGATCTCTTTATTAGCCATGAGGAGGATGATTTGAAATCTGAAATAAGAGAAGCACAAATGCGGGATGAGCTAGCCGAATCCATACGAAAGAAGATATCCGATAATAGACCTACGGAATATGACCTTTCACCGGATGGACTAATCCGATACAAAAAGCAAGTTTATGTGCCGCTAGTGGAAGATCTGAGAAAGAAGATACTAGATGAAGCTCATATGAGCAGATATATTATCCATCCAAGAGCAATTAAAATGTATCTTAAGTTGAAACCACATTTTGGTGGCCTAGAATAAAAGATGATGCCACTCAATATGTGGCTAAATGCTTAACTTTCAAGAAAGTGAAAATTAAGGACCAACGACCGGGAGGACTTCTAAAAGGAATCGAGATACTTGAATGGAAATGGGAAAATGTTACCATGAATCTAATAGTGGGTTTACTCAAAGTTAGGCATTATGGTGTTGTTTGGGTGATTGTTGATCGACTCACAAAGTCTGCCCATTTTATTCTTATAAGTGTGAGTTATTCTCTAGAAAAGTTGGTGGAGACTTATATCAAAGAAATTATTCGACTCCATGGTACACCAAAAAGCATTATTTTTGATAGAGATCCCCGGTTTACCTCATGATTCTACAAGCCTTGCATAGAGCAATGGGGACAAATATGAAGTTTAGTACTGCTTATCTTCCCTAGACTGATGGCCAATTAGAAAGAACCATCCAGATGTTGGAAGATATGTTATGCATTTGTGTCTTGGATTTTAAAGGTAGCTGGGATCGGTATTTGCCTTTGGCCGAGTTTGCCTATAATAATAGCTACCATTCTAGTATACAAATGGCTCCATACGAAGCATTATATAGAAGAAAGTGTAGATCTCTTATCTGCTAGACTAGACTATTCGAAAGAAAGTTGTTCGGACCAGAGATGGTTGATGAAACTTCAGACCAAATTAAACTAATTCAGAAGAGGCTTCTAGCAACACAAAGCATACATAAGAGCTATACTGACAAAAGGAAGAGACCTCTAGAATTTGAGGTGGGAGACCATGTTTTTCTTAAATTATCTCCTATTATTGGAATTGGCAGGGCTATAAAATAGAGAAAATTAAGTCCTCGGTATATTGGACCCTTTGAGATCCTTGCAAAGCGAGGACTAGTGGCATATCAATTGGCATTGTTGCCGAATCATAGCCGGTTGCATGGCGTTTTCCATGTCTCTCAATTGAAGAAATATCAACCAAGCTTAGTGCATATTTTGGAGTATGAGGACGTGGATATACAAGATAATCATACCTTTGCAATGGAAGCTAAGCAGATTTTCAATTTTCAATTTTCAAGAAAAGAAACTTCAGCAGAAGAACATTCCCTTTGTTAAGGTTTTTTTGGAAAGGATTGACTCCCAAGGAAGCGACATGGGAAACAGTGGAAGACATGAAGAACCGCTACCATAAATTTATGTCCCACAGGATGGTCAAGTGTAATCAAATTTCAAGAATGAAATTTATTTTACAGGGGGAAAATGTAACACCCCACTTTTGTAAACAATGTGTTTGTAAGCACAGATGAATTAATGAGAAGTTTTGACTGTTAATTTAATTAATTATTATTTTCTGTAATATTTTATTTTAGCAATAAATATGAAGAGGATGTCAGACTTTTGGGAGATAGGATATTAAGTCCAAAAAGAGAAAAAATGTTTCCTAGTATAGTCAGAGGAAAAGAGAATGTGATGGTGTCCCGAATTGAAAAAGAGGGGGCCCCAGGTAAAATATCGGTGTAGGATAAGACGATACATTGAAATGGGGATAGAGAAAGTTGGCAAAATAGATACTCCTGCCCCTAGTCAGTGTCTATGTGCCATCTATGGTCAGGGAAGAGGAAAAGACACTAAAAAAGACATATGCTAAAAAGCAAAAGTCAATGTAATCATTACACTGGGACACGTGTCACCACAGGGTTAAAAAGAGGAAAAGTAAGGGAAAACTAGTCAAATCCTTACCCCTTAAGGCTTCAATTTCATCCACACAATGAGAGAGAAGGAAAATCAGATGATTTTATTTGTACTCAGGCCCAAACATAAAATTGTGGATCCCATTGGAGGTTAATTGGTGAAAAAGGGACCGATAAGGACCAATTAGGGGCTTCTTTTGAATTAAATAAGACAAATGTGGGGCCATGAAAGATAGTAAAGTGGTGCCACATATGTATGGCCAGTCAGGGGAAAATATCTGAAAAGTTTAAGAAAAGTTCAAAAGGGAGCACCTTTTACCTGGCAGTGCACTACAAGGACTAATGGATAAACATGTGGACCGGATAAAGTGGATAAAGCAGCAAAAATCAAGGGATCAGATTGTATGGGGCCCAAGAGGCACCACCTACCCCTAGAAAATATCTAGAATTATCCAGAAAAATGTGAAGAGAAAATAAGCCAAAAATCAAAGTTGAAGCCTTTAACCAGTGGACAAAAAGGGTGTTTCGGGCCAAAATAGGTAATTTTCACAATTTGAAAAGTAAACCTCTACCACTTTTGGATAGGAATGCACCACATGTCCATGCTCTGGAATTCTCTAGAATTTTTTGGATGTTAAGACAAAAGTCTAATCCAAAATTATTAATTAGTGGAAAAAAACATACACCAGATAATTCAGGCTGCCCATATCATTTTAACTATTATTAAAAGGACTTAAATTCTTCATTTTTTGACCCAAAGTGGCGTGTCTAGCTGAAGAAAGAGGGAAAGTCCAGCAAGTATTCTACACTAATAGAAATAGCTAAATCACCAACAACACCAAGCAAACCACCAATTTCAGGTAAACCCCAAGAACTCAACTCTTTAAAGTCCAAGTTAGGGTTTTCATTGATTATGGTCTTGGTGTTGTGATCTGATTTTGGTGTTTTTGAGGGTTCCAATGAGTCTAAAATGTGATTTCTTATGGGGTTAGTCATGGTTAAGCTTTACAAACTCAAAAACACTAGAAACTCAAATAAGAAGCTTGCTGCCAATTTCAGGAATTCTAGGCAGTGATATTTCAACCATTTTTTAAAAATTGTAAATGAAGTTGGTTTGAACTAACATTTTACAGTCATAAATTACACATTCTGAGCTTCACATTGATATATATTTTTATGTCTTTTTTATTTTTCTACTAGGAGAAATAAATTGGTAAAATTTGCTTAGAAAGCTATAGGATTTTTCTAACCAGAGGATAAGGTTTGGGCTACATGCTAACATATGAACCCTTCTAGACTTTGAAAGTATAAGTATTTTTCCTATAAACTAGACATCCTAAGGGTTCAGATACCATTGATTTTGTGTTAAAATGATTTTTGTGCAAGTTATTAAAAATGTTTAAATTTGGGTCAAATTCACTGGATTTTCTAGAAAAGTGGCTATGGCTCGAATTTTGGAAAAATGCAAAGGTATTTTCATAAATACTAAAAAAAAGGTATTTTGGTGTTATTTAGGGTTAAGGCATACTTGGAGAAGCTATCAGGCACATTAAAACTTTAAAGCAATGCATACCTCACAGGTAGTAACTGTTTTACCCAAATACTTTCATGTGTTTGTGGTATGTTTATTGAGCCATGTATGTTTGTATGTATTTTTGACAAATATGCCTGTAGACCATATTAGGGTTTGAGTCCTTAACTATTGTGTTCCTAGTGCTGAGGAGAGGTCCAGGCCTGGCCTTGATTGGCAACTCTACCGGTTGATAGGTCTGGGGCTGGCTTGGTGGAGATGGCTCTATGGGTTGTGCCTCCGGTAAGTCTGAGGCTTGCCTTGGTAAGGCAGCCAGACGAGTGCATGGTAGTTTCTTATTGTGTGTGTTTCTGCTTGCATATATGATATATTTGACATTTTATCTGTGAATTATATGTCATGGTTGCATGCATACACTATACACATATAGTACATAAGTATTGATAGTTACTTTGGGGTTCACTATCAGACTCTAGACACTTCTGTAGATACAGGGGGATGTGCCTAAAGTAGAAGAACCTTTTTGGAAAGGTAGGGCATAATGATGCAGTTGAAGAATATGGGATGCCCTATTGTATTTTGTACTTATTTATGTTGGATGACTGTATTTATATTTTCGTCCTTTACTTTTGGATAACTGTACCCTTAACCCTCGGGGACTTTTATTTTTTGTTTATTTTACTTTTAGTAGTATGGTAGGTAGTCCAAACCAGTTAAATGCTCTATTGTGCTCACTCTAATATATATTAAGCAGACCTAATAATGAAGGAAAGGTAACTAAATAAAGGAATCCCTCTAACCCACAATTCAAAAGGGTGAGGCCGGTAGGGGTGTAACAGTTTATCTGAGAGTCACTCAAAATTGGGTGATCTTGAGTAGGAAATAGATTGTAACCTTACGGTATGTAAGGGGGAGTATCTCAATGAGAGATTCGGCTTCACAAGTACTTGGGTGAACTTGTGGGTTTGTTGAGGCTTCTATTGTGCCTAGATTAAACAAGAAGATAGTGGATTATTGTAACCTTACTGTGTATAAGAGGGAATCTCTCAGTGAGAGATTCAGCTTTACAAGTGCCTGGGTGAACTTGTTGGTTTGTAGAGGCTCCTCTTGTGCCTGGATTAAATAAGAGGATATTCGATTGAAATCTCAAGTGGATCTTGGGGACTGGATGTAGGTCAAGGATTGGGCCAAACCAGTATAAATTTCAGTTTGTTTATTCTCTTCCCTTATCTGTCATATTTCCAACATAACAATTTTAGTGACTGACGGTTGGTTTTCAACTCATTACTGCCATACATATTGCATTTACTGAGATGTGAAAAGATTTTCAAAGCTCATAAGTTCTTATCATTCACCCAATTCACCCCCTCTTGGGTTTAGTCGGTTCTTACATTTGATATCAAAGTGGGTCTCTTGTTTAAAGGACTTAACTGTCTCAAGAGTTATCAATGTCGATTTTGGGCGTTGCTTGTTTTCGGAAAAGTTTCGATTATACTTTGTTCCACCATTTTTCAAAGATATTGATTTTTGGTTTTGGAAAGCTAGAATGACTTGTTTTATTAAAGCATCTGATTTTGACATGTGGAATGTTTTTACTAATGCTTTTAATTTCAAATCGAGAAAGGATTGGACTGAAAAGGAAAAGAAGATGTTTTTGTTCAACATTAAAGCAATGAAAATTTTATATAGTGGATTGACAAAAAATGATTTTGAGGAAATAAATTTTTGATCTAGTGTTAAAGAAATCTGGGATACTCTTGATTTTATTTATACTTCTAATAATTGTGTTGAAGTTGAAAATGTTGACAGTTCATCAAAAATTATAAACTACACATTTACAATTGATAAACAACTGGAGAATGAAGAGGGAGAAATCATAGAATACTTCCATAATCTAGTCAACGCAAAAAAACAAGAGGAAGAGGATTCCCAGGAAAAGCCCATAAATGATTATGATCAATCATTATCTAGAGCTTAAGATGCACATGTGGTAGACAATTCCAATTCTTTTTTGTAGTTAAGAAAAATGATTTTAAACAATTGCATAAAATTGATTTTCAACCCCTTACTGATTCTATTTTGCAAAGCAAAAATGTTTTCAATCATGTTGAAAAATCATATGGGAAGAAAGAATATACAAATATGGGTCATTTGATATTGCATCCACACGACTAGCACAATATTTGCAAAACTGTTCATAATAAGCATCATTCCTGTTGGGATCCGTACAATGCAGCGGATTAAAATTTTTACGAATCCCGTCCCGAGGATCACTCAAGCGCGTTTAAACCAAGGCTAAGGGAATTCAGAATTACCTACGTGCCGAAACTGTACGAGTCTCCTTCGGTTTGAACTGGTGGGCTACATCCTCGATCGCCAGGAGACGACTCTTAGAATCAGCTTCCTCTACCAAGTATCCACACGAACAATCCCCGAACACGGCTACGGCAGGGTGCTAGCGCCTTTTGAGTTGTCCGTCTCTCTCAATTTTCACTCTAGGGTTTTCTCGTGGTTTTCTGTAATACACTCGAGAAAATGTCCCGTAGCTTTTTTTTTTCTAAACCCGTGGCGTATTATATTCAAAATTAATCCTCATTAATTTTGAATTTCGAATTTCAAATATGGATTAAAAATACATTAATTAAATCTATCTCGTTAGATCTAATGTAACATATTTATTTAATCCGATTAAAAGAAAGATCTAAAATTCAAATTTCGAATTTGAATTAAAAAAATATTAATTAAATCTATCTAATAGATCTAATCTAATGTATTTATTAAATCCAAATTAAAAGCCTTCGATTTAATTTATCTCTATAAATTAAATCCAAGAAATAATATCTATCTATTTAGTTAAATCGAGATACTATATCTCAATTTAAATTAAACAGATATATGATATCTTTATTGAAAATTAAATGAGATACAATATCTCTATTTGTTTTAGATATTTAATTTATCAAATAAATTAAATACAAAACAAATATTATATGTAAGAATATTATAATCTCCATTAATAACATTAATATATATATATATTAATTTCGAATTTAATATATATACACACATATATATATATATATCCTAGATTAAATTCTTATTCATTTAATCTCAGATTAATCTGAGATTCAATGAATCTGGACACTTATGCTCGTGTTCGATTATTCTTATGTGCGACCCTACAGGCCCATATGAGATTGGCAGTGGGCCAATACTGTACCAGCCCACAAGTCACAAGCGGCCTCTAGCAAGACATTGTGACTACCCAATTCACATGGGGATCGATGACACGATACAGCCTATCGTACAACCATGTCACATCCCTTTTGTCACGCGATAATTTGGTCAAGGACGAGGCATGGATAATGTCAACTTCCTTTTCTTGACCATTACTTTCTCGATTCTCGAGTAGTCTAATAAGTGAAATGGAAACTCCTTTCCATCACAGTATGGCCATACATTTCTTAGACTCACTCATCAAGGGGCCCAGTATTATCTCTCTACAAATGTGAGGGACAAATTCCATCTTGACCATTCACATCCCTCCGCATGAAAACCACTGATCCCGATCGCAGCCTTTATCATCATTCGGTCAAAGGTGACTTTTGACTAGGTCAGAGGTTAGTGACTCATCATGTAGGAATCCATGATGGTCTCAGGTCATAGGGCGTCGTGACACGATTATACATGAGACAAGCTTATGACTAGATCCATGCAGCTTTCTCATAGTGGGTCGGTCCAGCAACTTGTACTCTTACAAGTGCCCATGACTTTCATTCGTATCTCCATACCTCATCAAAGTCATACTGGTGTTAACTCATCTTCGCTCATGTGTAGATGACCAACCAGGGACATTTAGGATATCATCTATAAGACATATCCAGGGATACAGTTATCACTATAAACATGTGAATGAAGTGATAACTTAATGGAGAACAATGACTTTCCCTAGGGCATAATTTCCAACAATTCCATCATTGGCAATTATTGTGGAAAATCTGTCCACTCAAGTAAACACCTAATGGAGTAGTTTTCAAAGGAGTGAGATGCCATCTTTTCATCACTTTTATCAAGCTCAGACAACTCTATGAATTGATCAACCAAAACTTCAAGATCTTATTTGGATAGCAAGAGGCTTAGATCAAGATGATACAGGAGCTTACTAGCTTGATAAGAAGGGTTGCCGGTCACAGAAACTCATCCTTATGCATCAAATCTAGGAGATCCTCAATATTAATGACATCATCAGATAGTGGCTAGCCAGTGATGCATCTATGGGTTATAGATGATTATGACTTGAGTAATTACGATATTAATTGAGTGAGTTATTGTAATATGCACAAATCATAATCATGCTAGGCTAACTTGATTTCATTCATTCCATTTTATTTCATGAAGTTTAGCCCAAGCAAACTCATTTTTAAAATGATCCTTATGCCTTAAATATTTTTTCATCATAGAAAGCATAAGTGATTTCTTCATACCAATTTCAAGTCCTTTCGAGTGAATTGAACAATACTTATTTCTGAGATATCATGTTGTGAGCAAGGATAACTCCAAACCTCATCAAATTTGGTTTCACATTATTATTTGGTATCATTAGAGGGAGCTTCATATTCTTTTAGTCATGCATTCATTAAGGGGGAGCTTCATATTCACATGTGTTTTATATCTTAAAAGCTCATCTCTTTTATTTGAAGAAAACCTGTTACACCCCTACCGACCTTGACCTTTCGGGTGGCGGGTTAGAGGGATTCCTTTAATTGTTACCTTTCCTTCTTTATTAGGTCCATTTAACTTATATTAAAGTGAGCACAACAGAGCATTTAACCGGATTGGACAATCTATCGTACTGGTAAAAGTAAAATAAATAGAAAAAGTCCTCAAGCGGTTAAGGGTACAACTATCCAAAATAAATACCAAAATAATATATACAGTCATCTCAAATATATGTACAAAACATAATAAGGCATTCCTTATTCTTCAATCTGCACTGATAAGCCCTTATATTTTCAACAAATTTCTTCACCGCAGGCACGTCCCCCCTATATCTATAGAAGTAACTGGAGTCCAATAATGGCCCCTAGAGTAACCATCAATACTCAAATACTAAATGTGTAAAGTGTATGTAGGTAACCATGTCAGATATAAAATACAGGTAATATGCCAATCACACCACATATGCAAACAGAAACAAGCATACCACTGACTACCACGTGCCGTCAGGCTATCTTACCAAGGCAAGACCCAAACTTACCGGAGTCACGACCCGTGGAGACGCCTACACCAGGACAGCCCTGGACCTATCAACCCGTACAGCCGCCAATTAAGGACTCGAACCCCAACACACTCTGATTGCATATTTGGAACCAATACAAAAACATACACATACATGGAAAAACAAACATACAACAAAACACATAAAGATATCTGAGTAAAGCGGTTACTACCTGGTGTGGTATATACTACCCTTAATATTTTATTAAGCCTAACAATTTTTCCAAAAATTCCCTTGACCTAAATAACATCAAAATACACCATTTTTGGTATTTCTAAAAGTACACTTGCATTATTTTGTCAAAAATCGAGCTTGCACAGAATTTTCCAAAATCCTGTGAATCTAGCCCAACTTCAAGGATTTTTAATAAATTTGACAAAAATCATTTTTACATGAAACCAACAACATCTGAACCATTAATTATATGTCTATTTTTTAGGAAAAATATTTCCAGAGCTTAAAAGTACACATATTTTGGCTTGTAGCCAATGTTTCACTATCTGGTTCAAATTCACCCTATTGCTTCAAGAGCCAATTTTAACAATTTTTATCTCTTAGTAAAAAAATCCAAATGTTGCAAAATTATACATCAAAGTGAATCTTAGGAAGTGTAATTTCTATATGTAAAATTCCAACCAAAATTGAGTTCATTTACCCTTTCAAAAACTTAGTTGAAGCTTCGCTACCTAGATTTTTCAGAACTGGTAGCAAGCTTTGTTCTTAGGTTTTTCGGTGTTTTTGAGTTTTGAAACTTAAACCAGGACTTAACCCCATAAAAAATCACGTTCCAGACTTATTAGAACCTTAAAAACACCAAAATCAAACCACAACACCAAGCCCTAACATCATGGATGAAATCTCAACTTTAAGCCATAAAAAGCTGAGTTTTTGGTGTTTACCTGAATCAGAAGTTCAGCTTGGTGATTCGGGTGTTTTGGCTCTTGATTTGAATGTATGGAGGTTGCTGAAGTCTTCCTCCCCCTTCAGCTGAGCACACCATTTTCTGGCCAAAAATAAGGAATTGATGCCTTTTAATAATAATTAAAAGGAATCCAGGCAGTCTGAATTAACTGGGGTAAATTCTTGTCAAGTAATTTGTAACTTTAATCTGGCTTCTTGACTTATCCATGAAGGAATTCCAGAGGATTATAGGTCTGCCATGTGGCATATCTGTTGGGATCCGTACACACAGCGGATATAAAACTTTATGAATCCCTTATGAGGATCGCTCAATAGCATTTAAATCAAGGTTAAAGGAATCCGAAAATTACCTATGCACCGAAACAGTATGCATCTCTTTTGATTTGAACTAGTGGGCTACCTTCTCGATCAACAGAAGTCGACTCTACGAATTGCCTTCCTCTACCGGTATCCACACAAATAATCTCCGAACACGGACGCGGCAGCATGCTAGTGCCTTAGAACTATGCGTCTCTCTCTTTTGCTCTAGGGTTTCTCGCGGCTTTCTAATACGCTTGATAAAAGTCCCATAGGTTTTTCCAAACCCGATCAGCGTATTATATTCTGTAAGAACCGGCTAAACCCAAGAGGGGTGAATTGGGTGAAGAATAAAAACTTAGGAACTTAAAGAATATTTTTGCAACTCAATAAAACCAGTTTGTATGATAGTAAATAATTCTAAAGTAATAGACAGTCATTCAAACATATATGCTGGAAATATAAGAGATAAGGAAAGAGAATATGCAAACTGAGATTTATCCTGGTTCGGTCCTATCGTTGACCTACGTCCAGTCCTCAAGCTCCACTTGATATTTTCAATCCACTATCCTCTTGTTTAATTCGGGTACAAGAGAAGCCTTTACGACCCCACAAGTTCATCCAGGCCCTTGTGAAGCCAAATCTCTCACCGAGATACTCCCCCTTACACAATGCAAGGTTACAATCTATTTCGCTCTCAAGATTACCCAATCTTGAGTAACTCTTAAATAAACAGATAGAATGTTTATAATGAATCTTCTCTCTCAAAAGTGAATAAGATAAACACTGAAGTGCAATACAAATTATCTCACTCTCTATGATAAACTATGTAAACATTGAAAAACAGAGTGTGAGTAGTAAGAAAATCAGAGTATAAGCATTTTGAAGATGTAGGCTTGTGTCTCTCATTTTTCTACTTGAATCTGTCCTCTTTTATAGGTAGAGAACAATATATGACCATTGTAATCTTCAATATAACCGTTGCCTTTATTAGACAAGGTTTTGGTTAAGCTTTGGTCTTCTTCTCTCTCTAATCTTCACTTAATCTAGCTGTGCAGAAGTTCAGAGTTGACTTCTTGAAAATAAATCCATTGGAATAGCAGCTGCTGGATGTGGAAATCAATCTTTAATCCTTTGTTAAACGTGTGCAGAAGGATTACCCAAAAGAATGCAACTTTCTGGGTTTGCATTGAATGTACTGACATCACTTTTTCTTTTGCTTTAAACCTTCAATGTACAATCTCTTTCTAAAACTCACCAATAAAGTGGTTAAACATATCTAGGAACATTAGAGATTAATCATAGGAAGTATTAAGATCAAACAAGAAGGTATTGCAAATTCGTCGACTTGAAATTCGAAGTTACAAAGAAACCTAGAGGTTTTCTCGGAAACCGGAGGTTTTCAAAACAGAGAAAATTTGTTTGCTCTCGTTTGCCCAAACCTAGAGGTTTGTCAAAACCGGAGATTTCGTCAAAAGTGGAAATTCGAGTTTTTGCGCCAAACAAAACCCGGAGGTTTTCTGGAAACCTGGAGGTTTTCAAAAACCAGAGAAAAGTCGTTTGCTCTCTGGATGGCAGAAACCTGGATGTTTTGAAAACTTGGAAAAATGCAGAATCTCTGCCTTGACAAACCTCGAGGTTTCTCATAATTTTGAGAAACTTGAGAAAACACCCTTTGAGCTCAAACCTGGAGGTTTCCCATAAACCTGGAGGTTTTGCTTTGTTCAGAAAACTTGGAAAATTCTTGGCCAATTTCAAACTCAATTTTACATGTCCAAGCTTGAGGTAAGAATCCAATGCAAGAAGAATCAGCTCCAAACTCATTGTATTATGTCCGTTATGATCCGATGAATCAAGACTGTTCTTGACCAGCATTTTTGCAACGTCCTCAACTGACTGCCAACTTTTGAGGGAAATATCTCCTTATTCTGAACTCCTTTTTGGTCCATTCAACTCTTGATGGAAATCTCTATGAGTCTACTTTCATATGCCACTGATTTCAGCTCAATCAGATTTGTATTTTGTGAGTTACACTCAAAACATCGAAGCTTGGTCTGCTGTATGGCGTGAATTTCACTGTCAACTTCAATAATTCATAGATCCTTGATTTAAACTCCTTTGGGCTTTAATTTTATATAAAAATGACGTATTGGGAGTCTATTTTCATATGCCACTGGTTTCACCTCAATCCGATTTCTGGTTTAGGAGATATCATCAAATTACCAGACATCGCCCGTGCTGAACGTGAAACAGTGTGAAGCTGAAAAGCTAATGTCAGCTGAAACCTAGAGGTTTTGACTGAAACCTCGAGGTTTGCTAGTCTAGAGACACCAGAGACGCTGAAGACACTCAAACCTCGAGGTTTGTACTCAAATTAAACCTCGAGTTTTCTCGTCCTAAACCTTATATTTGCTTATTTTAACACAGAATTGAGCCATTCCAACTTCCATATGATCTTGGAGACTTCTAGCATCGTATAAGAACTTGAATAATGATATCTTCATTCCATTCAGCAAGTTCTTCCTTCTTCCATCTCCCAACTTGATCATTCTTCATCATTTAACTTGAGCTCATCATTCTCTACAAGCTTCTTCCTTCTTCAATATCCATAAAGTGATGAAACTTCATTCCAACTCGCTTATCATAGAGACTTCCGATTATCACAAGAACTTGAATGTTGATATTCCTATTATATTGTGCAAGTTCTTTTGATAACATCTTTCTCTAGTCTCTTCTCTTCTTCTTGGTTATCCTCCAAAATCCATTGATAACATCTTGCTTTCTTGACAACCTCTACGGATACTTCTTTCTTTCATCTCTTATCTCCTTCTTGATCATTCTCCTTCATTTAACTTGGACTAATCTACATTAAACATAGTAGTTAGTCAATGTAGGAGATAACTATATTATTCAATATATTACTCAATCTTTTTGCTTTTAATAATGGATCTATATTAGACATCATCAAAACTAATCATAACTAACATATTCAAAATTAATTCTCATTAATTTTGAAATTTGAATTTTGAATCTGGATTAAAATATATTAATTAAATCTATCTAATAGATTTAATCTAATCTATTTATTTAATCCAAATTAAAAGCCATATTTGAAATTCAAAATTTGAATCTGGATTAAAAATATATATTAATTAAATCTATCTAATAGATCTAATCTAATGTATTTATTTAATCCTAATTACAAGCCTTCTCGATTTAATTTATCTCTATAAATTAAATCTGAAAAATGATATCTATCTATTTAATTAAATCTGAGATACTATATCTCAATTTAAATTAAATAGATATATGATATCTTTATTCAAAAATTAAATGAGATACAATATCTCTATTTGTTTTAGATATTTAATTTATCTAATAAATTAAATACAAAACAAATATTATATAATAATATTATAATCTCCATTAAATATATATATATATATTCATCCTAGATTAAATACAGTATTCATTAAATCTTATATACATCTAAGATTCAATGAATTTGGACACTTTTGCTCGTGTTTGATTATTCTTATGTGCGACCCTGCAGGCCCATATGAGATTGGCAGTGGGCCAATACCAGCCAACAAGTCGCAAGTGGCCTCTAGCAAGACATTGCGCTACCCAATTCACATGGGGATCGATGACACGATACAACCTATCGTACAACATGTCATGTCCCTTTTGTCACACAATAATTTAGTCAAGGATGAGGCATGAATAATGTCAACTTCCTGTTCCTGACCATTACTTTCTCGATTCTCGAGTAGTCTAATAATTGAAATGGAAATTCTTTTCCATCGTAGTATGGCCATACATTTCTTAGACTCACTCATCGAGGGGCCCAGTATTATCTCTCTACAAATGTGAGGGACAAATCTCATCTTGACCACTCACATTCCTCTGCATGAAAACCACTGATCTCGATCCAAGCCTTTATCATCACCAAGTCAAAGATGACTTTTGACTAGGTCAAAGACCAATGACTCATCATGTAGGAATCCATGATGATCTCAGGTCATAGGGCGTCGTGACGCGGTTATACATGAGATAAGCTTATGACTAAATCCATGCAGCTTTCTCATGGTAGGTCGGTCCAGCACGTTGTTCTCTTACAAGTGCCCATGACTTTGATTCGTATCTGTATACCTCATCCAAGTCATACTGGTCTTATCTCATCTTCGCTCCCGCGTAGATGTCCGACCAGGGACATTTAGGATAATCTATAAGATATATCCAAAGATAGAGTTATCAATATAAACATGCAAATGAAATGATAACTGAAGGAGAACAATGACTTGCCCCTAGGGCATAATTTCCAACAGCATCGCCCTTCAAAATATCTAGATTTTACTTTTCATTTTGTGAAAATTACCAGTTTTGGCTGGAAATTTATGTAAATTACCAATTTTGACTCAAAACTCCTTTATTTCCTCTGTCTTTTTCCCCAAACGAATTTTAATGATTAAGGGGGACTAGGTGGTGCCTCTTGGGGCCCACAAATCTGATTCCTTGAATTTAATTCCCTCTTTCCACTTTATCTGTCCAGTTTTTTGTCTACTGGTCCTTATCGGGCCTTGCTGGAGGTGCTTCATTTTGTACTTTTCTTCAACTTTTCTAGATCTTTTCCCCTGATTGGTCATACATATGTGGCGCCCATTTACTTTTTGATATGGCCCCACATTTGTCTCATTCAGTTCAAAAGAAGCCCCTAACCCGTCCTTATCGGTCCCTTTTCTATCAGTCAATCACTTGTAGGACCCGCATTTTGTGTTTCAGCCTGAATATGAATAAAATCATCTGGTTTTCTCTTCTCTCTCATGCTGGAGGAAATTCAATGCTTTAAGGGGTAAGGATTTGACTATTTTGCCCCTGTAATCATTACTTACTTTTTGTTTTTTAATCCTGTAGTGACACGTGTCCCTAGGTAATTATTATAGCTGACTTTTCATCCCTATCTCTTCAAAAACGCAAGAAATCCTTACATGACCAGGAAATGTCATGTAAACACTTATTTCAGCACATTTTTGCTCAGCTAATAGTCCCATACCTTAAGGCATAGCTAAATATCATTTTTACTAACTAATTAACACTATATAAGTGTTTTTGTGCCCTACTGCATTGACACTTTAATTTCTTTGACACTTGTACTCTCGGTCCAAATACTTGTAGGAATCCCATATAATATTTCCAATTTTAATATAACACTTCCTGAATAGAGTCTAGTCATTTGCCTGCTACAGGCTTATTTCAAGTCTCTGGGCCCAAAATTCAATATATTACAAAACCCTTTTAAGCATACTCATCTACATCCACTATCTTTTATTAGTTTTAATGATGAGTTTGTTTGCTCTCGGAGATTTCATGATAACAAGACTTAAATAATTAAATATTTTTTATTGAAAAATGTTGAGTTTTTGATACAATACATATTCATTATGTTAAGTGTGTATTACTCAAGTAAGAATTTATGTTACTTGAGTAACTTCAACTAAATACAAAGTTCAGAGGTCCCTATATAATGCTACTCGAGTAAGGTAAGAGTTACTTTGAGTAATTCTTCTAGTAATACTCGAGTAAAGCAAGAATATTACATAAGTAAGCTCATGCAAAGATCACTGCTATCTGGTTCATGCGATATTACTACTTACACCCTTACCGGCCTCGTCCTTTTGGGTAGTGGGTTAGAGGGATATCTTTTAAATGTTACCTTTCCTTAGTTACTTATCCTTTTAGCATATATTATAATGTGCAAAACAGAGCATTTTACAAGTTTGGACTTACCTGTCGTACTGGTAAAAGTACCATAATTAGAAAGTAAATAGTCCCCGAAGGGTTAAGGGTACAGTCATTCAAAATAAAATATTGAAAGTAGAAATTGTTGGAAATTATGCCCTAAGGGCAAGTCATTGTACTTTAAATGTTAATGTCATTTAAAGTATTCTCCATTTAGTTATCATTTTATTTGCATATTTATAGTGATAACTGTATCCTTAGATATATCTTATAGATTATCCTAAATGTCCCTGACCGGTCATCTACGCGGGAGCGAAGATGAAATAAGACCAATATGACTTTGATGAGGTATTAAAATATGAATCAAAGTCATAGGCACTTGTAAGAGTACAAGGTGCTGATTGACCTAGTATGAGAAAGCTGCATGGATTAAGTCATAAGCTTTTCTCATGTATAACCGCATCACAACGCCCTTTGACCTGAGATCATCATGAATTCCTACATGAGAATTGCTAATCTTTGACCTAGTCAAAAGTTACCTTTGACAGGGTGATGATTGTTAGTTCTCTAAAGGTTTTGAAGATCACCAATGATTGTAAACAAAGCATGAGGTTTTGCTCTCAATTGTTGAAAAACTCACTGTGAGAGCAAACCTTGAGGTTTGCATAGAAACCTCAAGGTTTGGCCTTACAGAGAAGAACTAAAGGCTTCTGGACAAAGCAAACATCAAGGTTTTCAGAGAAACCTCAAGGTTTCAGGGAAATCTCAAGGTTTCTGAGAAACCTCAAGGTTTCTGTTTTAACTCAAAAATTCCAGGTTTCACATAATTGTGTGAATCCTCGAGGTTAGGAAAGAAACCTTGAGGTTTTGCCCTACCAGAGAAAGCTCAGTTTCACCCAGTTGTGAAAACCTCCGGGTTTATGGAAAACCTCCAGGTTTAAGCTCAAATGATGTTTTTGGAAGTTTCTCAAAATTATGAGAAACCTCGAGGCTTCTGACAAACCTCGAGGTTTGTCCAGGCAGAGAGGTTCTACGCTTTTCCAAGTTTTCAAAACCTCCAGGTTTCTGGTTTAGCCCAAAACTCAGAATTTCATCATTTAAGTAAAACCTCAAGTTTTGCTGAAAACCTCGAGGTTTCTGGCATCCAGAGAGCAATCGATTTTTCACTCATTTTGAAAACCTCCAAGTTTCCAAAAACCTCCAGGTTTGTTCTTGGCGCGATTTTGCAAGGTTTCACATTCAAAGTGAAACATCGAGGTTTCTAAGAAAACCTCGAGGTTTTGTCAGGCAGAGACACTAAGGCTTTCCGCAACCTCGAAAACCTCCAGGTTTAAAGAACAAACCTCGAGGTTTCTGCGCACCTTCAGAATTTCAAATTCTACGATTTTTTGAAACCTTGTTGTTTGATCTTAATACTTTCTATGATTAATCTCTAATGTTTCTAGATATATTTAACCACTTTATTGGTGAGTTTCAGAAAGATTAAAGAATGTACATTGAAGATTTAAAGCAAAAGCAAAAGTGATGTCAGCACATTAAATGTAAACCCATAAAGTTGCATACTTTTGGGTAATCCATCTGTACACGCTTACAAAGAATTAAAGAATGATTTCCTCTTCCAGCAGCTGCTATTCCAACGGAAAAATTCATAGAGAGTCAACTCTGAACTTCTACCCAGCTGGATTAAGTGAAGCTTAGAGAGAGAAGAAGACCTAAACTGAACCAGAACCTTGTCTAATGAAGGCAACGGTTACAATTAAGATTACAACGGTCATTTAAAGTACTCTTAGTATAAATAGAGTTGCATTCAATTCTTCTCAACTACTACAACTACTGAAAATGAAATACATTCAAGTTTCACATTCATTTCTTTAGTTTTCAACTATATTGTATCTTCTGATACATTTGTGCTTCAGTGATTATTTCTATCCACTCTTAGAGGGAGTTTCTGTTTGTAAAACATTTATTGTAAAGAATCACACGTCTGAGGACTTGGTGATTGGGTGCATTGATTACAACTTGTAAAGGGGAGTGAGTTCTAGTGAGAGAACTACTCTTGAGTGCAGAGTGTGTAATCAATTGTGATAGTGAAAAAGAAGTGAGAGTCCGGGACCGGACGTAGGTCAAGAGGTTAGACCGAACCAAGTATAAATTCATGTGTCTTGCTCTTCTCCTTCTTAACTGCTAAAAGATAATGTGTTTACAATAATTTTCCTCTCAAAGGAATGGTTCATCTCGACTTTTTATATACGAAGTGGCTCTTTGGAGAGAATGCGATTATCCAAAAGTAGCAGTTTTAAAAAGGTTTTAAGATCCCCAATTCACCTCCTCTTGGTGATTTAGCTCCACTTTCAATGATAAAGGCTTTGATCGGGATCATTAAAAGAGTCAAAGAAACTGATTTTTCTCCCCGATTGAAAGTGCTTTCATTTTAAATATGATGCAATTTAGAATGTTTTTATGAAAGCCGATACATTTGTGCTTATAAAAGGATAGAGATTGACATTTATTTGTAAAGAATCATAACATAATCTCTTGCTACAAATTGAAAACATTCTTTCCGCAAGGACTTGGTGATTGAAAGGTGCATTGATTACAACTTAAAAGGATTTTCTTCAAATAAATGAGATGAGCTCTTAAGATATTAAACACGTATGAATATGAAGGGGCTAAAATGTGGTTTTCATGAACATTTTCTTCTCCTTCTTAACAAGATTAGACATGACAACTCTTAAGCCCTCAGAGAATTAAATCATGTGATATTGAGCAAAGAGTATGATAATCAAATATTAAGAACATAATTTTACCCAATCAAATAAATTCAACCCAATGAATCGAATAGGTAACAATTAAATGATACCAAGAATGTTATTTCTCAATGACAATTTAGAACTATAATTTATGGGAAAAAAAAAATCATTCATGTAAGTTTTTATTAGAAACTCTTATCCATAGAGATAATCAACTAATAGTTTATGAATGAGTTTAGATTTTCCAAGAATGAAATATGTAGAATGTTTCAAATTTTAAATGTTCTTTCAAACCGTGATAATGCATTATGAAATCAAAATTTTGATGGATGAAAGATTTATTTTGAAACATGTTTGAAAACAATTCCATTTTAAAAAGGTTTTAAAATCCCCAATTCAAGAGCCTAAAGAGGAATGAGTAACTTGACCAATAAGAATTTATCCAATAAGCATGAGATTTTCACAAATTGAATTCTCTTATTGAGATAAACTTGAAACTCATATGTGATTAACTTGTTAGACATAAGGTCTAACTAGTTAGATAATGAAACCAAAGAGTTCAAGCAAAAACATTTAATTCCAAAATCAATGTGTGAATGATAGGGAAAACTCAATTGGACAAATTTGAAGCATATCCAACATTCAATATACAATTTTAACTTCCAATTTGAAAACATTATTTGAATGCAATCAAAGTATGGATATGTTTTCAAAGCATTTGTATGAATTTTCTCAAAAACAATGTGAGTTGAAATCCAAACAAATTTTACACTTGTGCATTTCAAAAACATGAACTTAGAAAGTTATGCACAAATTCATTTATGGTCCATTTAGCAATCTGAAAACATTTTGAAAAATATAGATGATTGATTGCTAAAGGAATGCACGATGGACAAGTATTCATTACCCAAAAGTGAATTTCATATAATCAAAATATAAAAGGATTAGATATCACCGTAATCTCTTGTCCTCATGTGTTTGCTCGTTTAGTCGAGATGGATTGGTGTAGATAACTCCTTTTTCGATGTTCACCATCAACATTAAGCATAGCTTGTTTAGCTTTCTCAAGACTAGATTATTATTTTCTCTATGTTACATTCTTGAGAAGCTTCAATTGATCCTACGAAACCGTATAAATATTTTTCTTTGGGCATCCAACCTTGGATCCAATCATCGTTAGCTTGTAGGAACCAAAATTCACATGCTCTTATAAATATAATTAACTCATATCGCCTAAGCAAAGTGAATTATTCATGAGTTTATGCATAAAAGAAATACTTCTTTCAAATCATCATGTATGCATAAAGAATTAAACTATTGAACATCACAATTTCTTTCAAAAATAGATCAGACGTGAGAGCCCGCTTTTAAAGAAAATAGTTTGCAATGCTCATTCCTAAGGCTACAAGATATAAAACCAAAGAAAATTTCGATGATAGCATATGGGAGGTTTTACCATTGTATACCTTAACCTTAGGGTAATCGGGAGGATTGCCTTTGCTCACCCATTGATTCTTCATATATTTTCTTACTAGTGTTGGCAAAGTTCTCTCAAAGGATATAGACTTCCAGAATCTTCCGTTTGATACTTGAGATCCTTCTTTCTTGTTCTCCTCAAGATAGTTGAATGGTATTGTGGTAATCCATTCTTGAGGTAGATGATACTCTTCTTAGTTCCGTATCCATTGCTTCCTTTGATGTTTAAACCATGTAGTTCCAAAGAATGGGTGCCCCGAGAGTTCTCTTGCTTGATATAGATGCTATGATCTTCTTCAATGGTGCATGAGAAGCTCTTGACTTCTTCTTCCTCTTTTCGTACCTTGATGTTCATTGATATTCAAATCATCCGCACACATGGAGTACTAGATGGACATTTTGGTACCCACTTATACTTGGGTCCTTGACCGTTAGCATTGGACCTTGATTGTCCTTTAGGAAACCCAAACAAGATTATTTCTCACATTAGAATTTCTCCTAATATAGCATGTATGAGAAATATGCCCGTATTTTCCACAATAATTGCAAATAATAGAGTGATGCTTACTATGAACATTTTTGCAAGTATTGTGCCGGTCATTAGAGTAAAACTTCAAATAATCTTCATTTGAACATTCATTCTTCCCAATAGATTTTCCAAGATTTTGTTTCAAAACATTTTGCTTTTTCAAATCGAATCAATGATTGGCTGAAAAACAATTTTATGCAATTGTTCAAAATCATTTTTCTTAACTACACAACAAGAGTTAGAATTGTTTACCACATGTGTATCTTGAGCTCTAGATAATGATTGATCATAATCGTCCATGAGCTCTTCTTGGGAATCCTCTTCCTCTTGTTCTTTTGTGTTGACTAAACCATGGAAGAATTCAATGATTTCTCCTTCTTCATTCTCCACTTCCAATTGTTCATCCATTGTGGATAGCACTATAGTTTCAGATGAATTGTCAACACTTTCAACTTCAACACAATTGTTACATACATAGAATCAAGAGTATCCCATTTCTTTAGCACTAGAGAGTTAACTTGATTTTCTCAAAATCATTTTCGGCTAAAGCATCATGAAGAATTTCCATTGCTCTAATGTTCAAAGAAAAACATTTTCTTTTCTTTTTTCGTCTCGCCCAATCCTTTCTTGGTTTGAAATCAAAAAGCGTTTGTAAAAACATTCCACATATTAAAATCGCTTGCTTTGATAAAACTAGTCATTCTAGCTTTCCAAAAACCAAAAATCAATATCTTTTGAAAACGGTGAATGGTATAATCAAAACCTTCTCAAAAATGAAGAACACCCGAAATCGTACCAGTGAATGGTCAATATGGAATTTGTCCCTCACAATTGTAGAGAGATAATACTGGGCCCCTTGATGAGTGAGTCTGAGAAATGGATGGCCATACTACGATGGAAAAGAGTTTCCATTTCAATTGTTAGACTACTCAAGAATCGAGAAAGTAATGGTCAAGAACATGAGGTTGACATTATCCATGCCTCATCCTTGACCAAATTATCGCGTGACAAAAGGGACGTGACATGGTTGTACAATAGGTAGCACTGTATCATCGATCTCCATATAAATTGGGTAGTCGCAATATCTTGCTAGAGGCCGCTTGTAACTTGTGGGCTGGTACAGTATTGGCCCGCTTCCAATCTCATGTGGGCTTGCAGGGTCGCACACAAGAATAACCTAACACGAGCAATAATATCCGGATTCATTGAATCTTAGACATATCTAAGATTTAATGAATACAACGTTTAAATCTAAGATGGATATATATATATATATATATCAAATCATATTATTTATAATATAATATAAATTCGAATAATAATAATGATATTATTAATATAGATTATAATATCATTATATATTATTTGTTTTGTATTTAATTTATTTGATAAATTAAATATCTAAAACAAATAGAGATATTGTATCTCGATTTAATTAAATAGATAGATATCATATCTCGATTTAATTTATAGAGATAAATTAAATAACAGGCTTTTTAATTTGGATTAAATAAATAGATTAGATTAGATCTATTAGTTAGATTTAATTAATATATTATTTTAATCCAAATTCGAATTTCAAGATTAATAAGGATTAATTTTGAATATATAATACGCCTATTGGGTTTTGAAAACCTGCGAGACAATTTGCAAGATGCATTAGAAAAGCCACAAAAATCCCTAGAGGAGAGAGTGAGACGCAAAGTTTGAAGGTGCTAGCACGTTGCCGTCCGTGTTGGAGTGCTGTTTGGTATGGATACCGGTAGAGGGAGTGGATTCATAGAGTCGGCACTTGTTGATCAAGAAGGAGGCACACGAGTTCAAATTGAACGAGACACTTACAAGCTTGTAAAAGTATGGTTCCTAACGAACATGATTTAAACGCCGTTGATAGAACCTCCTATGGGATTAATAAGTTTTAATGGATGAAATCCTTCCACTATGTGTACAGATCCTAACAGAAATAAATACAGCCACCCCAAAATATATATACAAAATATAATAGGACATCCCTTATTCTTCTAGCCGCCACAGTATGCCCTACCTTTCCAAAAAGGACTCTACAGCTTAGCCACGGTCCCCTATATGTATAGATTGGTCTGGAGTTTAAGAATGAACCGCAGAGTAACTGTTAAACTCATGTACTATATGAATGCAGTGTATGAATGCAACCATATCATGAAAAAAATCATAGTCAACAGGGCATCCATACCATACATGCATTCAGAAACATAACACCATATTATATACTGTAAGCCATCGAGCTGTCTTACCAAGGCAAGCCCCAGAATCACAAGCCGTTGAGCCGCCTGTACCAAGCCAGCCCTAGAATCGCAAAGCTGTTAAGCCGCCTAAGAAGGCCATCCCTGAAATAATCCTCAGCGTTAGAAACAATACAATAGTTAGGGACTCAAACCCCAACTACTCTGTAAGCATATTTGGCAAACACAAGCATACAAACAATCATACAACAGTAACATATAAAGTACGTGAGTAAACAATTACTGCTTGTTAGTTTCGCACTGAGTCAAAATTTATATGTCGCCTGATAGTCTTTTTGGATATGACTTTACCCTAGACAACATCAATATACCTTGTTTTTAGTATTTCCATAAATTCCCTTTTTATTCTTGAGAAATCCGAGCCATATTCTCAGAATTCTAGTAACCTTCGTTCAACTTTAAACATTTTCAATTAATTCCACAAAAATCCCATTAACACAAAATTGGTGAAAATAGAACCTTTAGGATGTCTAGTTTATGGTAAAAATACTTCCAGAGCCCATAACGGTTCATATTTTATCATGCAGGCCAAAATTCACTCACTTGTCAGATAAGTATTTCAGCTTCCTGAGTAATTTTCAAAAATGTAATTATCCTGGAAGAATAATTGAAAAGCTAAAAAATTTTATATCAAAAAGAAGCTCGAGAAGTTTAATTTAAGCTTGTAAAATTTCAAGGTAAATAGACTTCATTTACTATTTTAAAACTACTTATTAAACTTCTCTACCCAGAAATTCTAAAATTGGCGGCAAGTTATTCCTTGTGGTTTTCCGGTTAATAAATCTTAACTTTGAACTAAATGATACACCTCCACCGGCCTCGTCCTTTTGGGTGGCGAGTTAGAGGGATTCCTTTACTTAGTTACCTTCCCTTCATTATTAGGTCCATTTAACGTGTATCAGAGTAAGTGCAACAGAGCATTTAATCATTTTGGACAATCTACTATACTGGTAAAAGTAAAATAAACAGAAAATAAAAGACCTCGAAGGGTTAAGGGTACAGTCATCCAAAACAAAATACCAAATATATATGTACAGTCATCCCAAAATAAATACAAAGTATAATAGGGTATTCCCTATTCTTCAATCAACACTGATATACCCTACCTTTCCAAAAAGGTACTTCAAACTTCCGGCACGACCTCCTGTGTCACCAAAAGCTTCTGGAGTCTGACAATGGCCCCCAGAGTAACCATCAATACTCATGCACTTAATGTGTGATGTGTATGCATGCAACCATCTAAGTGGGTAAACACAGATAAGTATGCCAAATACCACAATATGCAAACAGTAACACACACAGAAATACATCTTTGCTCTGTTGGGCCGTCTTACCAAGACATGCCCCGGAAGCAGAAACCTGTTTCCGTTGAGTCGCCCAACAAGCAGACCTTGGTAGGCTCCGCCTGTTTTCATTGAGTCGCCCCACAAGCAGACCCCGGAAGGCACCCTCAGTGCTAGGGATACAATCACAAACATGTTATGTATGTATATTTGGCAAAACACTAGAAAAACAAGACATATGGCAAGCCTGTTTCAGTGATTTTGGCCCAACTTCCATGATTTGTAATAAATTTAAAAAAAATCATTTTTGCATGCAACCATCGGCATTTGAACCATTAAAAAGTCTATTTTTCAGGAAAAATATACCCAGACCCTGAAAGTACTTGTATTGTGGTGTGTTGCTTATTTTCTACACCTTAGTCAAATTTCGCCCGATACACTTAGAGCCACCTTTGACAATTTTTATATCCAAGTAGGAAAATCCAAAAATTACAAAATTATACATCTTGGTGAATTATAGGAAGTTTAATTTTTTTCCTGAAAACTTTTAGTACAGACCACCATCGTTTACTATTTTAAAAACATGTTTGAAGCTTCGCTACCTAGAATCCCAGAATACTGGCAGCAACCTTCTTCTTTGAATTTTCGAGTTTGGAAACTTAAACCAATGCTTCACCCCATACAAAATCATGTTTTAAACTCATTGGGACAATTAAAAACACCAAAATCAGACTTGAACATCAAGCTCTAGCTTTTTGAACGAAAATCCTTAAGTAGAAACTCAAAAGCTTGGATTTTTGGTGTGTACCTGATTCAGTGATCAGCTTGGTGAACTTAGTTCCTTGATCTAAGTATGGAAACTAGATGGTCTATCTTTTCCTTCTACTGGAGCAAATTCCTGTACAGTAATTAGTTAATTTGATCTGACTTTTTGGCTTATTTCCCAAGTAAATCTAGAGATCTCTAGGGAATGGACAAGTGACGCATTCCCTTCCATTCAGGTCAGATTTTATTTTCAAATGGAGAAAATTACCTAATTTGGCCCGAAATTCATGAAAGTTACCAGTTTTTGGCCCAAAACTCCTTTATTTCCTCTGTCTTATTCCCCAAATGAATTTTAATAATTAAGAGGGACTAGGTGGCGCCTCTTAGGGCCCACAAATCAGATCCCATGATTTTTATTTTATTTTTTCCCAATTTATCTGATTTATTCCCTTTTTATCCAGAAAGTGGGACCCGCACTTTGACTTTTGGACTGATTTTGATTTTCTTTTCCTCCAAGTAATTTTTTAATCATTTTAAGGGCTAGGTGGCTCATAAGGGGCCCCACCAAATCTGGCCACATCCATTATCTGGCTTTTCCACTTTATTTAGTCCAATCTTCTTCTACCTGTCCCTTCTGGGCCCCGCTAGTCAACAGGGTGCCTTCTTTTATACTTTTCTTCAACTTTTCAGATACTTTCACCTGATTACCCATCCATATGTGGCGCCAACTTGACTTCCCCAATATGGCCCCACACTTGTCTCATTCAGTCCAAAAGGAATCCCTATCGGTCCCCTTTCTTCTAGTTAGCATCCTGTAGGACCCGTATTTTGTGTTTGGGCCTAAGTGTGGGTAAAATCATCTGATTTTTCTTTCTCTCTCCTGGGCGGACGAATTTCAATGCTTAAGGGGTAAGGAATTGACTTTTCTACCCCTGTAATCATTACTTACTTTTTACTTTTTAATCCCACAATGACATGTGTCCTCAAGTAATTATTATAGCTGACTTTTCATTCTTATTTCTTCAAAAAAAAAAAACGCAGGAAATTCTTACCTGACCAGGAAATGTCATGTGCACATTCTTTTAGCACATTTTTGCTTAGCTAATCATCCCATATCTTAGGGCATAGCTAAATGACTTTTTTTTCAACTAATTAACACTATATAGGTCTTTTGTGCCCCTTTTTCCATTGGCACTTTAATTCCACATCTCATAGATACTAAGTCCACTCACCCCTATAGTCGAGTTACTTCTTCCTTGATAGGCTTCCTATCTCTCGTCATACTTGGTGCTCTTCCCAAACTGGGCTTGGTTGTCTTCTTACTTTAGGCTTATTCTCAATTCTCAGGGTCCAATATTCAGGATATTACACTAAACCCATACAAAATCTCATTTTAAACTCATTGGAACCTTCAAAATTATAAAAATTAGACCACAACTTCATGCTTGAACCAGTTGGATGAAAATCCTAATCTTCAAACTTCAGAAGCTAGTTTCAGGGTTTACCTGAATTCGGAGCTTTAACTAGTGCTTCATGTTTTGACTTCTTTCTCTGGGTATTGGGACTTGGATGCACCCTCTCCTTCTCTACTTGGATTCTCCCCTTGGTAGCCAAGAATATAAGGGTTGTGTCTTTATAAAATGATCAGGGTGCATAGAATTATTCGGTTCATGCTTTTGTCCACATGTTAATAGCATGTTTTAGGGTTTCCTAACTTGCTTCACAAGAAATTCCAGAGCATTCCAGAAGTAGATGAGGAGGTGCATCTCTACCCATGAAGATCATATTTTTATGTTCTGACAGGTGCAAATTACCTATACTACCCAAAACACCGTTTTACCCAGTTGTTAAAAGCATGTACCCTGGTTTTTTACATGTTTTCTCTTTTCTTTTTCTCCAAGTAATTCCAGATATTTCCAGAGCCTTAGGTGGCACATTTTGGGCCTAAGATTGTTAAGTGGTTACAGTGACTCTCTAATTTTGAAACACTTGATAGTACACGAATAATCTAAGATTGTTACTCAAGTAATGATCTTCAAAATGTCAGACTCCTCCTCAGTAAAGTTAATCTCGATCTTAATTTTTTTAGGTCATTATCGATTTATTTGTAATCTTACTCAAACTCATTTATAACTTATCTAATAATCTTTTTGAGTGATTTTAAGTTGATTAACTAATGCTTAAGTTGTGATTAGCCGAAAAGCATCTGATGTATTAGAAGCATTTAATGCTCGTCGCAAACAAAACATACAATCAAAACATATCCTCATAGCAGACAAAATCATTCCTTCGAGGCATACCAATTCTTCAATTATTCTGCATCAACTTTTGCACAAGTACATCAACGTCGAACGCATTTAATGAAGCTTAATAATGGTTTCGGTCGCACTTTAAAAAAGCAAAACCCGGAAAGTTGCACAACTTTGGTACTCAATGGAAACTTATCTGTGCCTAACAGAATTTTGAAGTGTCTCAACGGCTATATTCAAAAGCTTCATAACGGCATTAATGGAAGATGGGTATAAAAGCTCATCACATTCAATTTCACCAACCACTGAAACTCTTTGCATTCATTGCAACCAACTGCAATCCACTGTTTCATTAACTTCTCTTAATATCTTTGGATATTCTTTTTTTATACGTCAGTGTTTATCATTTATATACTCAATGAGGAGTTTAAACACTTATTTGATTTTATGTTTTAAATCTTAAGGTTGAGGAACCTTAGGTGTGGGTGTAAGATTACAACTTGTAAGGGGGAGTGAGTCCTAGTGTGATAGGATCATCTCAAGTATAGAGTGTGTAATTGGAACCATGTGTTTGTGGATTAGTGAAATACCTAGAGTGTCTGGAGACTGGACGTACGTTGTGGTGCTAGACCGAACCAGTATAAATTCTCTGTGACGCTTCTTTCTATCTCAACTCTATTCTTATTGCTCTTTGTTTTTAATCCGAAAAAGAATTTTGAAATCCCCTATTCTCCCCCTCTAGGTGATATTCTCTCTTTTTTTTTGTATCAAAACTAGTATTCTCTATTTGGCTTTACATCCAAAGAAAGATCATGGAAGAAATATTACCTGACTGTTCCTTCATTAATCGACCACCAGGTTTCATTGGTGAATACTATTCATTTTGGAAAGCAAAGTTCATAGTGTTTGTGCTAGCCAGTGAATATGGTCTGTGGCAGGTATTCGATAATGTAGATTACACCCCTACAAGAGTAGAAGGTGGAATTCATATTCCAAAGGTTGAAGACAAATTCGATGAGAATGACAAAAAGAAGTGTTGGGATCCGTACACGCAACGGAAGGATTTCATCCATTAAAACTTATGAATCTCATAGGAAGATCTATCAACGATGTTTAAATCGGGTTAGAAAAGAACCGTACCTCTCAAGCTCGTGAGCGTATCGTTCAATTCGAACTCGTGTGTATCCTATTTGATCAATAGGAGCCAACTCTAAGAATCTACCCCCTCTGCAAGTATCCACACCGAACAACACTCCAACCTGGACAGCAGCGTGCTGGTGCCTTCAAGCTTTGTGTCTCACATCTCTCCTCTAGGGTTTCTCTCTCGTGGCTTTTCTAATACGTCTTGCAAATTGTCTCGCAGGTTTTTCAAAACCCAATAGGCGTATTATATATTCAAAATTAATCCTTATTAATCTTGAAATTCAAATTTGGATTAAAATAATATATTAATTAAATCTATCCAATAGATCTAATCTAATTTATTTATTTAATCTGAATTAAAAGCATGCCGATTTAATTTATCTCTATAAATTAAATCGAGATATGATATCTATCTATTTAATTAAATCGAGATACTATATCTCAATTCAAATTAAATCAGATATATGATATCTCTATCCAAAAATAAAATATGAGATACAATATCTCTATTTGTTTTTGATATTTAATTTATCAAATAAATTAAATACAAAACAAATAATATATAATAATATTATAATATATATTAATAATATCATTATTATTTAATTTTGAATTTATATTATATTATATATATATATATATATCCATCCTAGATTAAATGTTGTATTCATTAAATCATAGACATACCTAAGATTCAATGAACCTGGAGATTATTGCTCATATTGGGCTATTTTTGTGTGTGACCCTGCAAGCCCACATGAGATTTGCAGCAGGCTGATGAGCACAAATCGTACCATGTTTTCCCTATACTCATTGACTGAATTGAATGTTAAATACAAGTGTAATTGCAGATAATCTAAGTAAAAAGGCACACATTCATGACATAGGGACTAAAGAGTAGAAATCATTTGCATGTGCTAAAAATGGAACAATTTGCAGGGTTTTTAAAGAAGAACATATAGCAGAGCTGATAGGATGCTATAGCATTTTGACAGTGAGTCGAAGTGCAATACAAGGTATCATGAATGCTATAGTAAAGTAAAGGACGCAATGCTATGCGGCATGTTTTCTGACCTTTTTACCCAGATGATTTTAGGAATAAAAGAAAAGGGCGCTACTGACAGTTAGGTTGCTGATATAACGGAATAGAAGATGCGGAGGATCGGAACTAATAGATTTGGAGAATCCCGCAGAATCAACAGAAGCAATCTACTCGGATCTAGAGATATACTAAATCCCAATGGATTAGGAAAGGCCCAGCTCGCTGTAACGGAAGTTAAGGGCTAGATTTGTGGCCCGACTTACTGGCAAGGAGTCGGGGTTAGACCTTTGAGAAACAGTGTTTGCTAGGCAGCCCGTGCATGGCTGACCTATTATTGTAGACTTCAGGAATGGGTCTACCTCTCATAACCATAACACCCTGAGCGTAGCGCAGATCTGATTAGAAAATTGCCATAGGAATATGGAATGAGTATAGTTAGCATCATATGTATTGAATGCGGAAGCTTCGATAGACTATAGAGGTGGGTTAACCAAATAGCTTTGTAATTAGTACCTATGCTGTAGTAATTATGGAAGCTGTACATTGTAGATGCTATAGCATTGGGTAGAGCAACTGGGGGATTGATGCACTTAAGGGTGATTCTGAGTCCAGCCTAACCTCTTACTGATATCTTCTCCCGTTTCAAAGTTATTCTATTTACTTTTGCTAGTAGCATAATCACAACAACCTCTCAACCCAATATACTTATTTTCTACTAGCACAACTATCATAGCAATCGCGCGTCACTCCTTGGTATCTCAGTCTCTGTGGGACGATACTCTACTTACACTTTATTACTTGTTCGACTGGTTCACTTGCCATCAAGGAAATAGACCAACACAGGCCAATACTATACCAACCCACAAGTTGCAAGCGGCCTCTAGCATGACATTACGACTACCTAAGTCATATAGGGATCGATGATAGGATACAACCTATCATACAACCATGTCATGTCCCTTTTGTCATGCGATATTTGGTCAAGGATGAGGAATAGAAAATGTCAACCTTCTGTTCTTGACCATTGCATTCTTGATTCTTGAGTAGTCTAACAATTGAAATGGAAAGTCTTTTCCATTGTAATATGGCCAGACATTTCTTAGACTCACTCATCGAGGGGCCTAGTATTATCTCTATACAAATGTGAAGGACAAATTCCATCTTGACCATTCACATTCCTCTGCATGAAAACCATTGATCCCAATCAAAGCCTTTATCATCACCTGGTTAAAGGTGACTTTTGACTAGGTCAAAGATCAACGACAATCATGTAGGAATCCATGATGATCTTAGGTCAAAGGGCATTGTGACGCGGTTATACATGAGATAAGCTTATGACTAAATCCATGTAGCTTTCTCACAGTGGGACTTTGATTCGTATTTGCATACGTCATCAAAGTCATACTGGTCTTATCTCATCTTTGCTACTACATAGATGACCGACCATGGACATTTAGGATAATCTATAAGATATATCCAAGGATATAGTTATCACTATAAACATGCAAATGAAATGATAACTAAATGGAGAATACTTTAAGTGACAGTAATGTTTAAAGTTAATGACTTGCCCCTAGGGCATAATTTCCAACAAGAAGGACTACTCTCAACAACAAAGCTATATTAATGCCCTAGAGTGCACTTAACCAAAAGGAGTATTTTGCATCTATAATCTATCAATTGCAAAGGAAATATGGAAGGCTTTGGAAATTTCTATGAGGGAACATCTTGTATTAAGGAGAATCGAATCAACACATTGACTACCAAGTACGATCTCCTTCATATAAAGACTGGAGAATCCATCGTAAAATTTTAACTTCATTTTACATATCTAATTAATCAATTATCGGCTCTAGGTAAAACATACTTGAAAATTCCTAAGACAGAAAAATCTTGAATGTTCTAATGAAAAATTAGGAAGCGAAGTGACAACAATCGAAGAAGCCCATGGCAAATCAAGGACTTTAGTTGTTGTTCTATTCGGAAGCTTATCTGAATACGAAGGCAGGCTGAAATTCAAGAAGGGCTTGGATGAAATCAACACCAATAGAAGCAAAGCTGTTGCTCTCAATACTGTGAAGGAAAAGGAACCCGAAGAGGAAGACGAAGTTGAAGATGAAGAATTCGGCATGTTCGTTTGAAGATTCAAGAAGTTTTAAAAGAAAGATCAAGGCTTTAGAAATTGTTTTCAGAAGGAAAGCTCAAGTAACAGACATGACTTCAAAGAAAAAGATCATATCATCTATTACGAATGTGAGAAATGGGACATATCAAGTCCGAATGTCCTCAATTGAAGGGAAAAAAAAAATAAGAAGAAGAAATTCAATCATGTCAAGAAGAAGGCATATGAGTCTGCCATATGAGGAGATAGCTCCTCAATGAAGAAAGTGAAGAGGAAGAAGTTGGAAACGTTTGCCTAGGTCCTGAAGAAGAAGAACAATGTGAAAATGATGATGAGGTATATGATTCTGAACCTAATTATGATGAGTTACTTTCTGAATACAATGACTTACATTCTAAGTTTAAAAAGGTTGCAAAAAAACTTATAGCCAAAAGGAAGAAAATCAATTACTTGAGCAATATGAGAAAGATTTACCTCCTGCTTGTGAAAACACTATCTGTAAAAAATGTCCTGATCTTGAAAAGAATAACATCTATCTTATGAAAAAACTTGAGAAGTTCACTAAAGGTAGTGAAATGCCCAATGTGATCTTGAAAGCTGCAAGATTTATGAATGATCAATTGGGCATAGGTTACAATCCTATTTTTGATAAAAAAAATAAAGGGAAAAAGAAAACTCGAGGAAAATCTTATTTAAACTACTTTCAGAATTTGGTTCATTCTTCAAATCCTTTTTCTTATTGTAATTATTGTAATCGTAAGGGGCACAACACTTCATCTTGTTTTCATATGAAATAAAGAAGAGATAAACCCGTTGGTAATTATCAATGGGTGCCTAAAGGGACATATGCTTTTCCTAAGGCTCAAACTAACCTGAAAGGACCTAAAAAAAGATGGGTACCTAAGACTTGATCTTGTATAAATTGCAGGTTTGTCTAAGAGCATCAAAGACCAATAAGTGGTACATTGCTAGCGGATGCTCTAGACATATGAGGGGAGACTCATCCAAATTCATGGGAATGAAGTCAAAAGATGGAGGTAATGTAACCTTTGGGGGAAACCAAACTAGAAAGACTGCTGGAATTGGCAAAATTGGTCAAAAAGAAGGACCCTTGATTAAAGATGTTTACTATGTGAAAGGACTTTGCCATAATCTCCTGAACAAGAGCCAAAGCATAGACAAAAACAATTGGATTATTTTCAATTTAGAAGAATGTCTCATTGTAAACAAGGATGATCTTCCAATTGACAAAGGTAACCTTAAAACTTTGTTTAATGCACAAAGAGAAGGTAACTGCAATACCTTAAATCTTCCCAATATCAATTCTAAAAAATGTTTTGTTAGTAACTTGGACAAAATTTTGCTGTGGCATAAGCATCTAGCTCATGTGAACATTTTCTAACTGGACAAGTTGTTAAGAATAGATTTAGTTGTTGGTTTACCCAAACTACATTTTAAAAATGACATGATTTGTTATGCATGTCAAAGAGGTAAACAAACTAAATCATCTTTCAAAAATAAGTTTGAAATCTCAACTAATAGACCTCTTCAACTACTCCATATGGATCAACTTGGACCGCAAGAGTTAAGATCCTTGGTGGCAATTTGTACACTCTGGTTATTGTCGATGATTTCTCCCAATTCACCTAGGCTATCTTTTTATCTTCCAAAGATGAAACATTTGATCTATTTTTCGTGTTTTCCAAGAAGGTGCAAAATGAGAAACATGTTTGCATTCTAGGTATTCAGACTGATCATGGAGGAGAATTTGAAAAATCATGCTTTTGGAGAGTTTTTTGATGCTCATGGTATTGACCATAACTTCTCAAATTTGAGGACACCTCAACAAAATGGTGCAGTGTTGGTTGATTTCCTTGATGGCAAGTGAACCAGTAATAAAGAGTAAGTAGAGTATAGTCTCACTGAGACTGGAATACCACATGAAGGCATCAAATTGTAGAATTAGTTGTGTTTAACTATAAAATTAAAATATGATTAGTTGGGGAGTTTTAATTGTAACACCTATACTGTTGTACTTATTGTACTTGTAATTATTGTCGAATTAATGAGAAGCTTTATTTTCGATTATTATCACTATTATTGGAGAAATAAACTAAAAGAGTAAAAGCAAGGGCGAAATGGTCAATTCTTCGTCCTTCTGATTTTGAATTTCTTTTACTATAAGCAATAAGAGAAAACTAGGCGATTTAAGTCATACTGAGTCCCAAACTCAAAATGCGGGTTCCATAGGCGATTAACCGACAGAAATGGGACCGACCAAGACCAATTAGGGGTTCCTTTGGACAGTGTAGGTCAAGTGTGGGACCACTCCATGAAGTTTGGAGAATGGAACATAGGAGTGTCTATTCAAGAGGAAAATTTTTGAAAAAGATAAAGAAAAGTGCAAAGGGAACCACCCTGTTGGCTGGTGGGACCCACACGGACCGATAAATTGGGAACTGGACTGTTAAAGTGAGGAAAAAGGGAATTAAATATCAAGGACCATATATGTGGGGAACCTTAGGAACCACACACTCTCTTTAATCAGTAGAAATATTTACTTGGAGAAAAAGAAAGAAAAGTCAGTATAAAAGTCAAACCACGGGTCCCACATTCAGAGGAAAATGGCAAAATGGGAATAAATGGACAAAAATAAATTTGGGCAGAATTGTGGGCCCCAAATGGCACATAAGAGGTCCTTTTAGGCAGGCAAAATGATGGAGAAAATTTGGTAATTATTTAAAAGTTCTGGGCCACAATTGCAATTTCTGAAAGTTTGGGCCAAAACGGGTAATTTGCCCCAAAAGAAAAGAAATATCCAGATATTTTAAGGGGAATTTCGCCACATGTCTGAACCCTGGACCCCTCTGGATTTCTCTGGAATTACTTGGGAATTAAGCCAAAAATTAAATCCTATTAATTACACAAAAGCCATAAATTTATGTCAGTTAATTATAATTTCACTGGATCAAATTTACCTGTATTAAAGAGGTAAATTTCTTCATCTTTTCACCCTAAAAGTGGAGAAATTTCTAGAGAGAAGAAGAAGCTCCAACCAGCCACCATTACCAACCTCCAAGCTCAAGGATCCAAGCTCAACCACCGTTCTTCCGATTTTAGGTAATACCGACAACTTCATCTTCTTGAGTTCTTAGCTAAATATTTTTGTGTAAAAGGTTGGTGCTTGGTGTTAGGGTTGGATTTTTTTCATTTTTAAGGTCACCAATGGCTTTGGAAAAGGATTTTGTGTAGAGTATAGTCATGGTTTGAGTTTCCGAAGTCGAAAACACCGAAAACACTAAGTTAGGGCTTGCTGCCAGTTTCAGGGGATCTGGGCAGCAAAGCTTCTAACGCGTTTTTGAAGATGTAAAAAACCTTTTTTTAAGCTGAAATTTTACAGGGAGAAATGAGACATCTGGTGCATGAATTTAGATATATAATATGTTAACTTTGGAGAAGATTTACTGGGTGAAAAAGGGGCTCGAGTCAGGGTTGCGAATCTGGACCAGAGGAAATAACAACTGCTACACGCCAAAATATGTGTACTTTCAGGGTCTAGGTGTATTTTTCATGAAAAATATACTTACTAACGGTTGAAATGGTGCTAGTCTCATGCAAATATTATTTTTTTGGAATTTATTAAAAATCCTGAGAGTTGGGCCAGATCACTGGATTTCTGGAAATTCTGTGTTGAGCTCGGTTTTAGCAAAACAAATGTAAGGGTATTTTTGTAAATACTGAAAATGGTATATTTTGATGTATTTAGGTCAAAGGTATTTTTGGAAAATATTCGGGCATAAAAATAATATTAACAGCAGTGTCCACACACCAGGTAGTAACCACTTTATTCTGACACTTTTATGTGTTTGATGTATGTGTTGTTTACCATATGCATTGTTTTTGTATTGTTTTGCCAAATATACACATAGAACATGTTTGTGATTGTGTCCCTAGCACTGAGGGTGCCTGTCGGGGTCTGCCTATGTGGAGGCCCAACGGGACTGGCTTGTGATTTCGGTAATTTCGGGGCCTATCTTGGTAAGGCGGCTCGACGGTGCGAAGACGTGTTATTGTGTATGTTTCTGTTTGCATATTGTGGTGTATTTTGCATACTATTCTGCATTCGTATACATACATGGTTGCATACATACACATCGCACATTTAGTGCATGAGTACTGATGGTTACTCTGGGGGCCAAATACGGACTCCAAGAGTTTTTGGTGATACAGGGGAACGTGCCTAGCTATAAAGGCCTTTTTGCAAAGCTAGGGAGACAAAGCAGATGAACGATAGGGGATGCCCTATCATATTTTGTACTTTAATTTTTGGGAATGACTGTATTTATATATTAGCATTTACTACCGGATGACTGTAACTTAACCCTCCGGGAACTTTACTTTTGTTGACTTTTACTTTTTACCAGTCGTAGTTTGTCCAAATCGATCCTGTGCTCTACTGCGTGTACTCTAATTTCTAATTAAATGGAATAATAATCAAGGGAAGGTAATATTTAAAAGGAATCCCTCTAACCCGCCACCTGAAAGGGCGAGGCCGGTGGAGGTGTAACATTAATAGTTATACTAATAAACAAGAAAATAACCAAATGATCGTAGTTATAAGAAGATATCAGTAAAAATATGAACTAAGCTCAGAATCCTTCCTAAGCAAATCAGTCCCCCAATTGCCTATACGCATTGCTATAGCATTCATGATGCACAGCTCTCACAAATGCTACAGTATAAACACCCTTTACAATGTTATTCAGTTAACCCATCAATTTAATCCACCAAAGCTCTCGCGTCCAATATGTACAATCCTAACTTTACTTCTTCCATATGCCTATGGCGATTTTCTAGTTAGATTATCATTACAAATCAAGATGTTATGGTTATGAGCGATAGACTCATTTCTGAAGCCTACAATAATAGGTCAAGTCATGCATAAGCTTGCCTAGCAATCACTGTTTCTCATATGTCTAATCCTGACTCCCTCTCAGTAAGCTGAGACCACTAATCTAGCCCTTAGCTTTTGCTAATCAACAAGAAATTAAATCACTGATAAGCAAACTGAATGTATTAAATTAAAAATTAGCAACCGGGTTCATCCCAAACTTAAGAAGTCATCCTCGCTCAACCACAGGAGATTTAGTTCATGACTGACGAGGGAATTACTAAACAGATTACTTCAGAATAGCCCATAACAAAAAGATTAACTAAAATTAAATAAAGAAAAAAGGGATAAGGGTCTTAAATGCCATGGAAGTTTTCACTCAGGAGCACTGGTAAGATGGAATTTTTTTTTGGACCAAAAATGCCACGAAAGTTCACAAGACGTAGCAATTTTGCCTCGGAAGTATCATTTTTCCCACGGAAGATTTCGCTGAGGAGCAATTTTGCCTCGGAAGTTTACAAAACGTAGCAATTTTCCCCTTGTGTCCCGAAATAATAAATTTGATTATTAAATCAGTCAAAGACCACATATGGCATGCCTTGAAAAGGTCAAACTTGGAGTCAGAGAAAGAGATCCTTCAGATTTTGAAATCAAGACGGCCAGAATTTGTGAAGCCGAACTGGTCAAAGGGACTGAAAGGTCTGTCATAAAACGTAAATGAAACGCAAAACGAGAAATGAATTGTTCCAAAAATTGGTTCAGTAAAACAAATCAATATTGATAATATTTACGTTTGTATAGACTGATCATTTGCTTAGATCATAAGTGATGCTTTCTTTGGGTTTTGTGACAGTCGACCTTTCAGTCCTTTTGACCAGTTCTGCTTCACAAATTCTGGCCTCCTTGAGCTCAACATCTCAAGGATCTCCTTCTCTGGCTACAAGTTTGACCTTTTCAAGGCATAACATGTGTGGTTTTTGACTGATTTAACAGTCAAAATTAATATTTGGGGACAGAAGGGCAAAATTGCTCCTTAGTGAAAACTTCCGAGGCAAAATTGCTCATGAGTGAAAACTTCCGGGGCAAAATTACTCCTCAGCGAAAACTTCCATGACATTTTTGGTCCAAAAAAAACTTTCATCTTACCAGTGCTCCTGAGTGAAAACTTCCATGGCATTTAAGACCCTTATCCCAAGAAAAAAATAGAAAGCTTGATGGAGAAGTCCTGTCACATCACGACTCCACTTCTTCTTATCTCTGTCTCACAGTAAGGAAGGATGCTGTGTTCTCTTGGAGTTCTCGTGCCTTGTAACTTCTTTCATTCTTCTTTCGAGTCTAGCCGTATAGGATTAGTCTTTGACTCTCAAAGACTCAACCCCTTTAGGGTTGGCTGTTGTTTCTTTATATAGTCTGGTGTACTTGCAGCGTACGTTCAACGAACTGGGCCTTTCCAAATCTGTCGAGATCTAATCGTAATCTTTCTTTCCAATCTCAGTAGATTGATGTTGGTTGATTTCTTTGATGGCAAGTGAACTAATCGAACAAGTAATAAAGAGTAAGTAGAGTATTATCACATAGAGACTGGATACCAAATGAGGACACCAAATTACAGAATAGTTGTGTATAGAAAGAGAATAAACTTGATTTGGTTGAGGGGTTTTTTTTATGGCTATACTAATAAACAAGAAAAGTAAACAGAGTGCCGTAGTTGTAAGAAGATATCAGTAGGAAAATAGGCTGAGCTCGGAATCATTCTTAGGCATATCAATGCCCCAGTTGGTTCGCACATTGCTATATCATTTATACTGCACAGCTTCCGGAATGCTATAGCATAGCTACTATTTACAATGCTTTCAGTTAACCCACCATTATAGTCTATCGAAGCTTCCACGCCCGATACATGTAATACTAACTTTACTCCTTCCATATGCCTATGGCAATTTTCTAGTTAGATCAACATTACAAAGCAAGGTGTTATGGTTATGAGCGGTAGACTCATTCCTGAAGCCTACAATAATAGGTCAAGTCTTGCACCAGCCTGCCTAGCATTCACTGTGTCTTAGAGGTCTAATGCCGACTACTTTATAGTAAGCCGAGGCCACTAATCTAGCCCTTAGCTTCTGCAAATCGGCAAGGTAATTAATTCACTGATAAGCAAACTGAATTTATTGAATTGAGAACTAGCAACCGGGTTCATTCCAAACTTAAGAAATCATCCTCGCTTAGCCATAGGAAATTTAGTTCATGGCTGACGAGGGAAACACAAAACAGATAACAACAGAATGACCATGATCAAAAGTTTAAAATGAAAGAAAATAGAAAGCTTGATGAAGTTATGATGGCGTTGAAGAAGCCCTGTCACGTCACCACTCCACGTCTTCTTCTCTCCGTCTTACCGCAAGGAAGGATGCTGGGTTCTCTTGGAGTTTCTCATGCCGAATGAATTCTCTCTCATCTTTCGAGTCTGGCTGTATGAATAGGATTAGACTCTCAGCGACTCGACCTCCTTTAGGGTTGGCTTGTTGTTTCCTCATATAATCAGGCTTTCTTGTGGTGTAAGTTCCAGGAGCTGGGCCTTTCCTAATATGTTGAGATCCAGTCATATCTTTCCTTCTAATCTTAGTAGATTGATTCTACTGATCCTGCGAGATTCTTCAAATCTTTTAATTTCGATCCTCCGCATCTTCTATTCCGTTACGTCAGCAATCTACTTGTCGTTCTCGACCTTCACTATATTTCCTGAAATAATCTTGACAAAAGATTAGAACATATGCCACATAGCATTGCGTCCTATCATGATGCTATAGCATAGTATCAGCTTTGCTATACATTCTTCTCATAAAGCCTCGTAACTTGTTCTTTTCTTAGCACATGTTTAGGATGTAAATGGTTTTTATCCTTTAGTTCCCTATATTATGAATTAATGCCTTTTTGCTTAGATTGATTGCAGTTAAACTCACATTTACCCTACAATTTAGTCATAAAATACAGGCAAAACTATTGGAAATTATGCCCTAGGGGCAGGTCATTGTTCTCCATTTAGTTATCATTTCATTCGCATGGTTATAGTGATAACTGAATCCTTGGATATATCTTATAGATTATCCTAAATGTCTCTGGTTGGTCATCTACGTGGGAGCGAGGATGAAATAAGACCAGTATGACTTTGGCAAGGTATGGAGGTACAAATCAAAGTCATAGGCACTTATAAGAGTACAAGGTGCTGGACTGACCCACTATGAGAGAGCTGCATGGATTTAATTATAAGCTTATCTCATGTATAACCGCGTCACAACGCCCTTTGACCTGAGATCATCATGGCTTCATAAATGATTAGTCACTGGTGTTTGACCTAGTCAAAAGTCATCTTTGACAGGGTGATGATAAAGGCTTGGATCGGGATCAGTGGTTTTCATGCAGAGGAATGTGAGTGGTCAAGATGAGATTTGTCCCTCACATTTGTAGAGAGATAATACTGGGCCCCTCGATAAGTGAGTCTGAGAAATGTATGGCCAACTACGATGGAAAAGAATTTCCATTTCAATTATTAGACTACTCGAGAATCGAGAAAGTAATGGTCAAGAATAGGAGGTTGACATTACCATGCCTCATCCTTGACCAAATTATCACTTGACAAAAGGGACGTGACATGATTGTACGATAGTTTGTATCCTATCATCTTTGCCCATATGAATTAGGTAGTCGCAATGTCTTGCTAGAGGCCGCTTGCGACTTGTGTGCTGGTACAGTATTGGCCCACTGCTAATCTCATGTGGGCTTACAGGGTCGCACACAAGAATAACCCAACACGAGCAAAAGTGTCCAGATTCATTGAATCTTAGATATATCTAAGATTTAACGAATACTGAATTTAATCTAGGATAAATATATATATATATATATATATATTAAATTCGAAAATAATATAATAATATTTTTTAATGGAGATTATAATATTATTATATAATATTTGTTTTGTATTTAATTTATTTGATAAATTAAATATGTAAAACAAATAGAGATATTGTATCTCACATTTAATTTTCGAATAAAGATATCATATATCTATTTAATTTAAATTGAGATATAGTATCTTAGATTTAATTAAATAGATAGATATCATTTCTCGGATTTAATTTATAGAGATAAATTAAATCGAAGGCTTTTAATTCGGATTAAATAAATAGATTAGATTAGATCTATTAGATAGATTTAATTAATATATTTTTTAATCCGATTCAAAATTTGAATTTCAAATCGACTTTTAATTCAGATTAAATAAATAGATTAAATTAGATCTATTAGATAGATTTAATTAATTATTTTTAATCCATATTCAAAATTCAAAATTCAAAATTAATGAGGATTAATTTTGAATTTAATATGCCTATCAGGTTTAGAAAAACCTACGGAACTTTTGTCGAGCGTATTAGAAAGCCGTGAGAAACCCTAGAGCGAAATAGAGAGAGACGCATAGTTCGAAAGTGCTAGCACGCTGCCATGTCCGTGTTCGGAGATTATTCATGTGGATACCAGTAGAGGAAGGTAATTTGGAGAGTCGGCTTCTACTGATTGAGAAGGTAGCCCACTAGTTCAAATAGAACTAGACGCACACCAGTTCACTGTAGGTATGATTCGGACTCTTTAATCTTGATTTAAATGAGGTTGAGCGATCCTCAAGATGGGATTTGTGAAATTTTTAAATCCGCTGCGTGTACGGATCCCAACAGTGGTATCAAAGCCAACTCACCTGAGCGTTTAAATTGGGTTTCTCTACATGCTATTATATGAGATATATGTATGTTTTAATCGAATTTTCTGTGCATTTAGATGCTAGTTCGCGTTAGGGTTTGTACGGATAGCCAGTCGGAGATAGCGGCTGATTTTGAATTGTTCAGAACGGTGGACGATCACGCTGAATCGTCGGTCCACTCGCACCTAGGTCACATTTCTGAAAAGTTTGGAAACTCGATCACGTGGGGACATTGGGGTCGGAATCGTCGGACATGCTCGATGATGATCGAACGCCGGTGATTCGCGTATTGGTCACATTCTGAAACGTTTAGGGAATGATGATCATGCTCGACGTTGGTCAATCGCTGGGCCAAACGCGTTCGGACTTGCAAGGGACGTTAGCGTTCATCCTTCAACCATGTTTTTCTGAGCTGTCTAGATTCGACGATGGTCAAGTTTGACTTTACCACATTCATGTTAGATATGATTAGTTTTGATGAATATAGATGCCTTTATAAGAGCAAAAAGTTTTGATGATATATTTATCTCCTATATTGACTAACTACTATGTTTAATGTATATTAGTTCAAGTTGAATTATAGATCAAGAAGGAGATAAGAGATTATAAAAAGAAGAAATTGGAGAAAATGTCAAGTTCAAGAAGAAGAAGAATCATTAAAGAAAGAAGAACTTGCGAGAGGTTGTCAAGGAAGCAAGATGTCATTCCAAGTTAAATTATGAAGAATGATCAAGTTGGGAGATGGAAGAAGGAAGAACTTGCTGAATGGAATGAAGATATAATTATTCAAGTTCTTATATTGAAACTAGAAGTCTCCAAGATCATATGGATGTTGGAATGACTCAATTCGAGTTAAAACAAGCAAAAATGAGGTTCGAATGAGCAAACTCGAGTCTCCAAGTATTAAACTCGAGTTTACCACCTTGTCAAAAGTATTTTGCCTATTTGACATGAACAAACTCGAGTTCGGGACACCAAACTCGAGTTTAGGACTTCAAACTCAAGAAAGGAATCACCAACTCGAGCCAATAAGTGTCTTCAGCATTTACGGTGTCTTTGGACTAGGCAAACTCGAGTCTATAAGTACAAACTCGAGTTTACAGCGGTCATCAGCACTTCAGCTCAACTCTATCTCAAGCGATGTCTGGTAATTCAATGATATCTCTCAAACCAGAGATCCAATTGAGGTGAAACTAGTGGCATATGAAAATAGACTTCCAATGCGTCATTTTGATATAAAATTCAAGTCCAAAGGAGTTCAGATCAAGGAGATATGAATTGTGGAATTTGACAGAGAAATCTACACCACACAGCAAACCAAGCTTCAATTTTTGAGTATAACTCACAATCTACAAATCCAATTGAGCTGAAATCAGTGGCATATGAAATTAGACTCAAAGGGATTTCCATCAAGCTTTGAATTAACAAAAATAGAGTTCCGACCAGAGAGATATGACCTTTGAAAGTTGACAAAGTTGCAAACTCGAGCCAGGGCCAAGTCAGAGCAACCAAGTCATAGTACAACTTACAAACTCGAGTTTATCATCACAAACTCGAGCTCGAGAGTTCCAGAGAAGAAATGAACATTTGGAAAAAGCCAAACTCGAGCCTATAAGTGAACAAACTCGAGTTTAGCCCAGACAAAGAGCAACTAGGTCCTGAAGAACATCTAAACTCGAGCCTATAAGTAACAAACTCGAGTTTGCGAGTTACAGAGGGCAATCATTGGTTTTAAAGAGAACCAAACTCGATCTGGAGAAAAAGATTTCAAATCTTGCTAAGGCACTTGAGAAGTTCACAAGAGGAAGTGAAATGCTCAATGTCATTTTGAAACAACAAAGGTTTATAAATGACAGATCAGGAATTGGTTATAAACCAGACTTTGACAAAAAGAAAGGAAGGAAGAAGAATGGTGAAAAATCTTATATGAACTATTTCACAAAATTTGTTCATACTTCAAACCCCTTTGCTTACTGTAATTATTGCAATAGAAAGGGTCATACTACTTCTTCTTTTTTTCATAAGAAGGAAAGAAAGGTTAAACCCTCAGGAAACTATCAATGGGTGCCAAAGGGATCTTACAAGATTCCTAAGACACAAACTAACCCCAAAGGACCCAAGAAAAGATGGGTACCTAAGACCTGATTTGCTGTGTCTTGCAGGTTTGTCTAAGAGCATCAAAACCCAACAAATGGTACATTGATAGCGGATGCTCTAGACACATGACGGGAGACCAACCAAATTTATCTCAATCAAGCCCAAGGATGGTGGCAAAGTGACCTTTGGTGGAGATCAATCTGGAAAGATTGCTGGGATTGGTGAAATTGGCAACAATGAAGGACCACTCATCAAAGATGTCTACCTTGTGGAAGGACTTTGCCACAATCTTCTCAGTGTGAGTCAAAGCACCGATAAGGGTAACTTAGTTATCTTTGATTCTGAGGAATGCTTGATTGTGAAAAAGGATCTTCTCCCTTTAGAAAACTTAAAATCAAAAGCTTTATTTAGAGCACCTAGAGATGGCAACTATTATACTCTTAACCTCTCTAGCAATGCTTCAGTTTCAGAAAAATGTTCTGTGAGTAATTTGAATGAGAGTTGGCTGTGGCACAAGCGATTAGCTCATGTCAACATGTCTCAACTTGATAAATTACTCAAAAAGGATTTGGTGATTGGTATTCCTAAACTAAATTTCAAAAATGACTTAATTTGTGATGCATGCCAAAAAGGGAAACAAACCAAATCTTCTTTTAAACCAAAAATTGAGGTTTCAACCAATAGACTACTACAATTACTACATATGGATCTAGTGGGTCCAGCAAGGGTGAGGAGCCTTGGTGGTAATCTATACACATTGGTCATTGTTGATGATTTCTCAAGATTTTGTTGGACCATATTTTTATCATCAAAGGATGAAACATTTGATCAATTTATTGTGTTTGCCAAGAAGGTCCAGAACAAGAAAGGCTTCTCTATTTCAGGAATCAGAACTGATCATGGAGGAGAATTCGAGAATCATGCATTCGCTGAATTCTGTAACAACATGGGAATTGATCACAACTTCTCAGCCCCAAGAACTTCTCAACAAAATGGAGTTGTGGAAAGGAAGAACCGAGTTCTTACTGAGATGGCGAGAGGAATGCTTAATGAGAACAACACTTCCCAACTTTTCTGGGCAGACACTATGAGCACTGCATGTTACATCTCGAATCGAGCTTACCTCCGAATGAAGATGAACAAGACACCATACGAGTTGTACAAAGGAAGAAAACCCAACCTTGCCCATCTGCACATCTTTGGATGTAAGTGCTTTGTGCACAATAATGGTAAGGACAATTTGGGTAAGTTTGATTCAAAGTCTGATGTAGGCATATTTCTAGGATATTCTAATAGAAGTAAGGCCTATAGAGTTTTTAATACTAGAACTCTTGTCGTTGAAGAATCAATTCATGTTGTGTTCAGTGAAACTAAATTGATAAATCTTTAGATGAAGAAGAAGAAAATGTCTTCAAAAACCAATTCTTTTCAAAAACTACTCCTTCATCTATTGAAAATTCTGAAAATGTTTTTGAGGCTGATCCCCAAAATCCTATTGAAAATCCAGATCAGTCGTAGCCTAGAGCTTGGAGATTAATAAGAAATCATCATTTAGACCAAGTTATAGGTGATGTGAATCAAGGAGTAAGAACTAGAAGAAGCACTTTAAATGAAGTTACTTTTTCTGCATTCATTTCTCATATAGAACCCTCTAAAATAGATGAAGCCCTCTCAGACAATGATTGAGTGATAGCTATGCAAGAGGAGTTACATCAATTTGACAGAAATCAAGTTTAGGACTTAGTGCCTAAACCCAAGGACCATCCGGTTATTGGGACAAAATGGGTATTTAAGAACAAACGAGATGAGTCTGCAAGCATTGTCCGAAATAAGGCAAGATTGGTTGCAAAAGGATATAACCAAGAAGAAGGTATAGACTATGAAGAAACTTATGCTCCAGTAGCAAGATTGGAATCTATAAGAGTTCTTCTAGCCTTTGCTTGTGTTAAGAGTTTTAAACTATTTCAAATGGATGTTAAAAGTGCATTTTTAAATGGTTTTATACAAGATGAGGTTTATGTTGAATAACCTCCTAGTTTTGAAAATGAACATTATGTTGATCATGTTTATCGTCTTAAAAAAGGCTTTATATGGACTCAAGCAAGCTCCAAGAGCTTGGTATGAGAGATTAAGTCAATTTCTTCTTGATCAAGGGTTTATGAGAGGTAAAGCTGACACAATATTATTCATTAAAAGAAATAAGTTGAATGAATTTTTGATTGTGCAAATTTACGTTGATGGCATAATCTTTGGTGCTACTAATGATGCTTTGTGTGATGAATTTGCAAAGATTTTATAGGGAGAATTTGAGATGTCTATGATGAGAGAGCTCAACTACTTTCTTGGGATGCAAATCAAGTAGAGGAAAGATGAAATCTTCATCTCCCAAACAAAGTATCTCAATGATCTACTGAATAAGTTTGGGATGGACAATTGCAATGGAGCTGACACTCCAATTAGTACAACCACATCATTGGATGTTGATGAAAAGAACAAAGACTTCAACATCACCAAGTATAGAGGAATGATTGGGTCACTGCTCTATTTGACTGCAAGTCGGCCAGACATCCAATTCAGTGTGGGGATGTGTGCAAGGTTCTAGTCTGATCCAAAGGAGTCTCACACTGAACATCTGAAGAGGATCTTCAGATACCTTGCTGACACAAAGACACTTGGATTGTGGTTTCGTAAAGGTCAACCTGACCACTTGGTGGCATATTCAGATTCAGACCATGCCAGGTACAAGACTGATAGAAAGAGCACAAGTGGTCAATGTGAGTTCTTTGGCAATTCACTTGTGTCTTGGTTTAGCAAGAAGCAGACTAGTGTGGCTGTGTCCTCTACAGAAGCTGAATATGTTACTACCTCAAGTTGGTTGCTCAAGTACTATGGCTTAAGCAGCAACTTGCTGACTTGGGAGTCAATCTGAAGGAGATTCCAATTTTATGTGACAACACAAGCACAATAAACTTGGCCAAGAATCCAGTTCAACATACTCGGACCAAGCATATTGATGTGAGACATCATTTTATAAGGGATCATGTCCAGAAAAGAGATGTCAAAGTCATGTTCATCCCAACACATCTTCAACTTGCTGACATCTTCACAAAGCCATTAGCTAAGGAGCAATTCAATTTCATTAGAAGAGAATTGGGAATGGTAAATCCCAATGAATTGTAAGCATTTCTCACTCACCTTAATGTCAGTTATGGTTTTTATGATTATAAGTTTACTGACTTAACCATCGGAGTATCTAGATATGTTTTATGCAGGATGCTTATTTCTGAAGTTTGCTGAAAAGGGGAGCAAACTCAAGCCTACCATTTATGAACTCGAGCTCGAGAAAGGCAGAGAAGAAATGAGGGTCTGATTATACACAAACTCGAGCCCATAGGTGAGCAACCTCGAGTTCATCTCAGACAAAGAGGAATCCTGAACTCAACAACATAATGAAACTCGAGCCTAAAACTAGCAACCTCGAGTTCGCGGGATACAGAGAGCAACCAAGTTCTGAGGATGACACGAACTCGAGCCTGAAAGTATTAAACTCGAGTTCATTGGTGAACTTCAAGAGTTCACATATACACTCTTGAAGTCCAAGTTAGTACAAGTTTATGCAAACTCGAGCCTACACTTGTAAACTCGAGTTTGTCGTGGGCTTTACATTTTGACAACTTGACTCTTCCTCTTCACTTCTCTCCTCACTCGATCCTAACCCTAATTTCCCAAAATCCTCTCATCCTCTTCGACCCATCTCTGGGAAAATGGCCTCCAAACCCATTGCCTCTGCAAACACTCAAGATTCCAACCGAGATAACACTCAATCCACTCCACAGCCTCAACGTGAACGCTCAGTAAGCGTGAAAACACATTCTACTCGACTTCACCATGGCGTCGATAAATCAATTAGAGGAGTTCAAGGGGAAATTCCAGACGGCCAGCCGCCCAGACCAAAAGGGGTTTCAATCCGTGAAGAACGAACAAAGAAGCGCCATGATCCTGAACAAGTCTTAGGCAAAAGGAAAATAAAAGTCACGAGAGCCTCATCGAGTCTTTCGGAGCGAAACTGCAATCGAAAAAGAAGTCCACACGGCATTCAGTTCCCATTACTGGTCAAGCAAGTTCTCACGCTCACTTAGAACCCCAACAACAACAACAATCTGGTCCTCAGGTATCCCAGAGTAATCCTGCTATTGTAGAGTTATATAATCATATTAGGATTCCTAGAGAATTTACAGAGGCTCCTTGCAAAATGACGAGTGAGGAAGGTGAAAAATTTAGGGAGAAATTTGATGAGAAAATCTTTTATCCTATAGTCTCAGTTGATTTGGTCAAACTAAAAGAGGAATGTAGCCTTGACCTTACTCCCTGGCTAAAGCAGTTTGAAACTCTAATTTCCATTAGAGCACCTTATAGCCCAAAGCTTGTCAAAGTCTTTTACTTTCACATGCAATCTGATAATCTGCTGGACAGTGAACGGATTTTGGTTGAAGAGAGGATCTCTACAAATGTGAGGGGTCAGAAAATCACAATTTCCCCCTCTTACCTGAACTCCATTCTGCAAATTACCAATCCCACATCTGCCGGAGATTCAAGATATGATCCACAGACGATCTATGGGCTGCTTCGACCCAATGAACCTGTTCCCGAGGGCCTAAACATTCTGGATTTCACACGTGCATCGATGCCCCCTCGAAACCGTGCAATTTGGTATATTTACACCAGGAATCTTTCGTAGAAATGAGGCAATTTTACTCAATTTGCCAAAAAGGATTTCCCCATCTTTGCCTCGATTCTTGATCAGCAACCGCACATGTGGGGCACTGGATTTTGCATGAAATATCCAAGTTTGCCTTCTCTTTGAGGAAAACATCTCAGATTCCCTTCCCAAGCCTCATCTCTATCATTCTCTTTCATGAGAAAATTTGGTACCTGCCTGCAAATGATCCACCAGTTAAACCTCAAGAATTTGGCAGACATATCCTGAACTTAATGGGGATAAATCCTGAAGAAAGATTTGATCAATCCAGAGCACCCCCTAGATCAAGACCAGCAAGATCAAGAGGCACATACTCTCGTGTCCAGGAAACCCAAAGTGCTCCACCTCCTCCTATGCCCTTAGATTTCGATGCTAGAATCAAAGAAATTGTGGACAAAGGAATCTCTGATCTGATTGATAACATAGAAGCCGAGGTCAACCGTTTAGTTACTGAGGTCACTAAAGGAATTAGTGACTTAGTGGATACTCAAGAAGGCTTCAACATAGCTCAAGAAGAGCTCAAGGTAGAACAAAGAAAACTGGAGCAGAAGGTTGAAGGTCTTGGTGGTCAGCTTGGGGATCACTCAGTTAGCAGGTCGACTCTTATGGTCACCATGATGAGCCTCAGTGATAAGATGGATCAAATTTCGAAGAATCAAGCCTTGGTCGCATCTACCTCTCTCGGACCTAGTTCTACTTTGCCCACGGCGGTCCGAACCCGCCAATACGGACCAGCCACCACCATCTTTGAACCTGTACCCCAGCCTTTTGTCACTCAGCCTGACCAAGCCACAAATCCTCCACCCTTGTTTGTTGATGACAAAGGGGGAGAAGGATGAAGAGGGATATATATTTTTTAGTTTACTTTGCACCTTTGAATATTTGCTTTTGAAACTCTTTTGCTTAGCTGTATAGTTTCTTTTGTATATTTGCTTCTGTGAATGCTTAAAGTATGATTTCTGCTGCTAAACTCTGATACGCATTCAAGATATATGAAATTGTCTGAGATTTTGCAGTTTATATAAATTACATTGTGGTTCTAATTGCTAAATTTAATCTTTGGCTGCAATCTTTCAAAATAAGAAATTATCAGTTGATTAATGCTTTGATATATGCTAAACATTTCTTTTCTTTCAAAGGTAAAATCTCAAAGTTTGAAGAAATGTCTTGATCAAATTCACTTTCTCAATGTTCAAATGATCAAACTCCATTTTGAAAAAGTAGTTGATTGTTTACAATTGTTGTCATCATCAAAAAGGGGGAGAATGTTAGTTCTCTAAGTGTTTTGATGATAACTGACAATTGTAAACAAGATTGGATGTTGTTGGAACTTGTTGATTTCAATTCAAAAAATATCCTGTCAGCGTCAAACTCGAGCCTACCTTTGCCAAACTCGAGTTTGCCACTACCGATAAGCCACACTTGCCGCTTGGCACCTTGAACTTGAGACTAAACCAGAGGTTTGCATTTGAGTGCCTTTTTAAGTTTTCTCATATTTTGAGTAAACTCGAGTTTACAAGTGCAAACTCGAGTTTGCGAGAGGCTGAGAGCATTTTGACTTGAAAATGTTTTTAAACTCGACACCACTACTTACAAACCTCAAGTTTGCAACCTCTAGAGAAAATCTTCAATAGTTTACATAACTCCGTAAACTCGAGCCCGTTATGACAAACTCGAGTTTACCTTTAGCGGAAAGATTTTCAAAATTATGAGATATTCACAAAGTCTATACTGTTTCATTCTGAGTATTTTTTTTTTCAAATTTGAAAAATCTCAAGAGTTTACAAAATATGTAAACTCGAGTTCATCATCGCAAACTCGAGTTTACACTTGACCGAGAGCTTTCAAGGTTTTTCAACCAAAGTAAACTCGAGACTCATTTCATAAACCTCCAGTTTACTTCAGGCTAAAAACATTTAGAGTTTTTCAAAGTTGAACAAACTCGAGCTTAACTTTGTGAACTCGAGTTTAAACCTTACAGAGTGCAATGTACTTTTCAACTTGAGAAAACTCTAGAGTTTGCATTGGAAAAATCAGGTTTATCTTTTGAAAACTAAAACTAAGTTTTGGATTAAACAGTGTCAAACTCAAGCATGCCTACTAATAGACTCGAGTTTATGTTTTGCTCAAAGTTGTTCAAAGACTCAAAATCGCGACTCTCCTCCCTGGATGAGGGAAACTCGAGTTCAGGCTTGCAAGCTCGAGTTTAGATAACCAGAGAACATTGAAGTTTTTCTCGGTTTTGAAAACCTCAGGTTTTGTTTTCAAACCTCCATTTTAGATGTTTTGAACTTGAAATGCTTTTCATACTAAAGCTTCAAACTCGAGGTTATATGAACTGAACTCGAGTTTGTGACGCTGTTCCAGAAATTCAAATCTGACGAATTTAGAAAACATTCTTGTTTGATCTTAATACTTTGCAATATTATTCTCGAATATTCCTAGCTATGTTTAATGTCTTTATTAGTGAATTTCAGATGGTTTAAATAATGTTTCTTGAAGGGTTAAAGCAAAAAAGCAAAAAGCAGTTCAGCTCATTAAATGCTATGCCCAGAAAGTTGCACACTTTTGGGTAATTCATCTGCACACAGTTGCAAAACATTAAAAAATGATTTCTAAAACAAGCAACTGCTTCTCCAACGGATTAATACAGAGGAAGTCAACTCTGAACACTTGGACAGCTGGATTAAGTGGAGATTGGAGAGAGAGGAAGACTGAACCACTCCCTAACCTTTGCTAAACATCTCCAACGGATCTATTAGGGAAATCAACGGTCATTTAATGCACTCTGAGTATAAATAGAGTTGCATTCAAGTCTTCACAACAACACATCTGCTGAAAATGAAAATCATTCAAGTCTTGCATTTATTTCTCCAGTTTTCAACTGTGTAGTATTATTTGATACATAAGCTTCAGTGATTATCATTATCTACTCTTAGAGAGAGTTTCTGCTTGTAAATCATTTATTGTAAAGAACCACAAGTCAGGGGACTTGGTGGTTGGGTTCATTGAGTACAACTTGTAAGGGGGAGTGAGTTCTAGAGAGAGAACTACTCTTGAGTATAGAGTGTGTAATCAAGTGTTATAGTGAAAATCCCAGAGAGTCTCGGGACTGGATGTAGGTCAAGTTGTTAGGACCGAACCAAGTATAAATCTCGTGTCCACCTGCTCTTCTCTTTGCTCTGTTCGCCTCTGCTTTTATTACTTGAAAACAGAGTCATCTTCGAAAATTTTTAGAATACCCAATTCACCCCCTCTTGGGTATTTAGCTTCACTTTCATTTTGAATCCTAGTGAGAGGATTACTTCGAGTACAGAGTGTGTAATCGAGCGGTGTGTTGATTACAGTTTGTAAGGGGGAGTGAATCCTAGTGAGAGGATTACCTCTTGTACAGAACGTGTAATCGAGTTGAAAGAAGATAGTGAACTGAAAATCCCAAGTGAAGCTTGGGGACTGGACGTAGGTCAAGGATTGGGCCGAACTAGGATAAATCTCAGTTTGCACATTCTCTTCCCTTATCTCTTATGTTTCTAGCATATAAGTTTGAATGACTATCTATTGTTTTATAACTCTTAACTGTCATACAAACTGGTTTTACTAAATTGCAAAAAGATTTTAAAAATTCCTAAACTTTTACACTTCACCCAATTCACCCCCTCTTGGGTTCAACCAAGTACTTTCATTTGGTATCAGAGCTAGGCTCTTGTTTAAAGGACTTAACCGTCTCAAGAGTTTCAATGGCTGATTTTCGATGTTCCATGTTTTCAGAAGGATTTGATTTTACCATTCCACCGCTTTTCAAAGATATCAATTTTTGGTTTTGGAAAGCTAGAATGACTAGTTTTATCAAAGCAATTGATTTCTATATGTGGAATGTTTTTACAAATGCTTTTGATTTCAAACCAAGAAAGGATTGGACATAAAAAGAAATGAAGATGTTTTCATTGAACATTAGAGCAATGAAAATCCTTTATAGTGCATTGACAGAAAATGATTATGAGAAAATCAAGTTTTGCTCCAATGCTAAAGATATTTGGGATACTCTTGATTCTATTTATGGTTCTAACAATTGTGTTGAAGTTGAAAGTATTGATAGTTCATCAAAAATTACAAATTGCACATCTGTAAGTGATGAACAAATGGAAGAAGGTGAAATTAGAGAATGCTTTCAGGATCCAGTCAACACAAAAGAACAAGAGAAAAAGAGTTCCCAGGATGAGCTCATGGACAATTGTGATCAATTATTATCTAGAGCTCAAGATGCACATAAGGTAAACAATTCCAATTCTTCTTGTGTAGATAAGAAAAATGATTTTGAACAATTGCATAAAATTGTTTTTCAACCAATTATTGATTCTGTTTTGAAAAACAAAAATGTTTTCAATCATGCTGGAAAATCATATGGGAAGAAAGAATGTACAAATAATGGTCATTTGACATTGCATCTACTTGACCAACACAATTCTTGCAAAAATGTTCATAATAAGCATCATTCTATTATTTGCAATTATTATGGTAAATCTGGTCATATTTCTTACACATGTTATATTAGGAAAAATTCTAATGTGAGAAAGAAATTTGTTTGGGTTCCTAAAGGACAATCAAGGTCCAATACTAGCAGTCAAGGACCCAAGTATAAGTGGGTACCAAAATGTCCATCTAGTACATTATATGTGCAAGATAATTCTAGAAAGAATGGACATAAGAATACAGAGAAGATGAACAAGAAGCCAAGAGTTTCTCATGCACCAATGAAGAACATCATAGTATCTATATCAAGCAAGAGAACTCACAGGGTACCCATTGCTGGAACTACAAGGTTTAAACATCAAAGGAAGCAATGGATACAAGCAAGAAGAGTATCATCTACCTCAAGAATGAATTACCACGAAAGTATCATTCAACTATCTTGAGGAGAATAAGAAAAGAAGGATCTCTTGTGCACAAGGGAAAAGATTCTTGCAGTCTACATCATGTGAGAAAGTGTTGCTTCATCCCAAGACTAAATTCAAAAAGACAAAGTATCAATGAATGATAAATTGGGTGAGTGACAGAGATTTACCCTAATTTCCCAAAATAACCAGATTAGAAAATGATTTGCAGTATAATGTAACCTGGGTCGTTTCCCAACAAATTCGTTATGATCGGTTCAATTCGCACGGCAATAAAACGATTCTGATAAATGGGGGTTCTTTTGATTCAGAATAATATTAAAGATGAAGTACCAGACACAAAGCAAAATAACACGAATTGAACAGAAAACAGAGGATTAAAGGATCAACCCACGATTTTGGATTCACCCACTACCCTTCCTCGAACGAAACAGATTTATAACCGAACTCGTAATCGACTTTAGACAAACCGAAATCTCTGCATTTGTCTAGAAATTCCCTCAACTGAACAATCGTTCATAATTTGTTCGAATCGGTGGCGCACCTGCACAATCGCATAGAAATACTTTAAATCGAACTTCGTCCTTGGGAAATATCGATTTGGGTTTTTAATCAAAAACCCAATCCGAACCAAAAATCAAATCTGATTAAGGGATACGAAACGAGTTAGATGGTTACCGATTAGGTGCAAATCCTCGGATAGTGGATGGAACCCTCATCGTGTATCAATCTCAGAAATTTAGCCGAACATAATTAAGAAAGACGAAAAACAGATGAAGAACACGAAGAATATTGCAGAGAATTTGAAAACTACTATTTTGATCCTCTGAATTCTAAAAACGTGAATGAGAATATGTTTGTAGCTGCTGCCTCACTTAACCTAAAATGGCAAAATGAAATGGGGCTCCAATCCACAAGTCGGGCCCGGAACGAAAATAAAATAAAATGGGCTTTAATTACAAAATTTGAGCCCAAAAATACATATGACTTCGGCTCCAAAATCAACCACCCTCTTGTCCGAATTTGCTCTTCAGGTCTTCATAACAATTGTAGCTCTCTAAATCATCTGAAATATGAGACAAAAATGAGGCAAATCCGATGTCTGGTTCAAGAGTTATGGTAAAAATGGTGAAGCAATGTAAAACTAGAATTTATTATTAAATAATGGCTAAAATATAATAAAAGGCCCAAGGCCCAAATAAGTATAAAAGCCATTATTTATTAGCTAAAGAGTCCTAAATTATAAATCAAGAGACAAAAAGTAGTGTATGAAATATTCAATTATCAAATTCCCCCACACTTATCTTTTTACACTCCTGAGCAAAATTCAAAGAAAAAGACCTAAAGGAGAAACTCTTCTTTTCTAACAATTGCTAACAATGCAAAAATTGAACAAGGGACACAAAGCTCCAAAAGATCAATCAATCAAGACCACAATCCCTTCATCTCAAATTACAATTCATGGTAATCTCAATCAATGATGCTAATCACATAAGATGGTCTCGCAAATGATGTGCTCAATCAATCAATCTCTCAAGTGTTTAAGATAAATAAGTGTATCGCTCAAATTCTACTCAAGAAATTTTCTCTGCCATAAGCTTGCTCAATTTCTACGTCTCCACTACTCATAACACATGCATGCACAAATCAAGAGAGCTTGTTATGAAAGGTTGTAATGAGGTTAGGGTGAAGGTAGGTAATAGTATGGAATGAGAGGTTAAGCACCAAGGAAATTAAAAAGAGCACCAATTAACACAATCATTCTCTATGTAAGAAAATTTTTATTTTACTTATATATCTCCTTTCTTTCTATGTATTTTCTTTCTTTATTTTTTTTTTTTTTTTGCTTTTCTTTTCTTTCTTTTTTTTTTTTTTCTTTTCTTTTCTTTCTTTCTTTCTTTTTCTTTTTTTTCATTTTTTTTTTTGAGAAAAATGAAACTATACTATATACATAATCACAATGACAAAAGCAAACATCCCCCCACACTTAAATTGTTGCACTCCCGAGCAACCCCCACAGTTAAACACAAAACCAAGGTGAAACCAATGCTCAATAAATTTTCAAGGTGCGGAATAAAATGGTTTTTTGCTTAGGCTTGTAATGTAGCTTAGAAAAGAATGAGTCAAAAAGGCACAAAGGGCTAGCAAAGGAATCATAATGCAAGGGAAGGGCTATTTGGCCAAAGTGAGGAAAATAAAAGAAAGAAAACAAGCTTCCATCATACTTATGAACGTAAATGAAAAATGTAGTTTCAAAAAGAAAAGGAGCAAGTTCTAGAGAACACAAATCATGAGTAGATGCACACATGAAAGAAAGAATGGCAAAAGATGAATTCCATTCATGCAGACCCAAAACCTCACAAGGTCAATACCAACTTAGGCAATCAACAACATCAAATCAACTACCAAGACATGTAATCGAAGAGTCAAGAATGGCAGACCAAACAGAATGATCCATTAAAACCAAAATGTCCAATTTCATAATATGTAGCAATCATAGAAAAGAGACCGTATTTATTTCAAAATGCAAAGTAGAAAAAGGAAAACAAATAGAAGGAAGAGGAGAAAGAAAGAAGACTACTCCCCAATGGGTTTATGGAGGATAAGTGGCATCAATGAGGATAATCTCTGCTTCCTCAGGCTGCTGCTGGGATCCCTCATGAAATAGCTTGAGGCGATGCCCATTGACCTTAAAGGTTCATCCCGTGGGTGGATCACATAGCTCAATGAAGCACCAAATGGAAAAATGTTAGTGATCTCAAAAGGGCCATCCCATTTAGATCGAAGCTTACCAGGCATAAACTTCAAACGGGAGTTAAACAAGAACTTTCGGCCCACGTAAAATTCTTTCCTCGAATATGCTTATCATGGAATTCCTTAGTCTTTTCCTTGTATAACCGCGAGCTTTCATAGGCATCCAATCTAAGCTCATCCAACTCTTGCAATTGTAACTTCCGCTCCATCCCGACTTTGCCAAATCCATGTTACATCGTTTAATGGCCCAATAGGCTTGATGCTCCAACTCAACCTAGGAAGATGACATGCCTTACCAAAGACAAGCCGATAAGGACACATCCCAATCGGAGTCTTGTAGGCGGTGCGATATTCCCACAAAGCATCCTCTAATCGCTTACTCCAATCTTTCCGGTAGAGTTAACGGTCTTCAAGGATTTGCTTAATCTCTCTATTTGAGACTTCACTTGACCATTGGTTTGAGGATGGTATGCTGTGGAGACCTTGTGAAGCACTCCATACTTGCGTAACAAGACACCCATGCTTCGGTTGCAAAAATGGGAGCCTTGGTCACTGATAATAGCTCTAGGAATGTCAAACCTGCAAAAAATGTTAGACCTAACAAAATCCACCACCACAGAAGAATCATTAGTCCGAGTGGCTTTCGCCTCAACCCATTTCGAGACATAATCAACACCCAGCAGTATGTAAGTATAACCATATGAAGCAGGAAATGGACCCATAAAATCAATACCCCAAACATCAAAGATCTCACAAAACAATATAGGGTTCTCAGGGCATCTCATGCCTACGGGAAATACTCCGCTCTCGACGTTATCACATGACTTACAAAACGAGATGGGAATCATGAAACAAGGAAGGCCAAAATAATCCACTATCTAACACTTTTCTAGCAGTTCTTTGGGGTCCAAAGTGACCACCAGCAGAAGCATGAGCAAAATGCAATATAGAGTGAAACTCATGATCAGCACACATCTCCTAACTACTTGGTCACTACAAAATTTCCACGAGATAAGGGTCATCCCAAACATAATATTTAGACTTACTCTTTAATTTAAGGGTTTGGGCCCTAGTGGAATCTATAGGCAAAACACCAGCCTACCAAGTAGTTAACCAGATCAAAGCATACCATGGAAGCTTACCTTGCGGTACTGAAGAAGCCGCTCATCGTGGAAATCATCTCGAATAGAAGAGGGGTGGAAGGGAGAATGAGTGATGCGACTCAAGTGGTCGGTGCCCAGGTTTGTGCTCCACTTGCCTCGAATCTCAACATCGAACTCTTGGAGCAATAACATCCACCGGATGAGTCGTGGCTTAGCATCTGTCTTTTTCAAAAGAAACTTCAAAGCAAAGATGGTCGAGAAAACAATTACTCTACTTGCTAGCAGATATGACCTAAACTTATCAAAAGCAAATACAATAGCCAACAACTCTTTCTCAGTAGTGGTGTAATTAGACTGGGCAGGATCCAAAGTCTTGGAGGCATATGCAATCACATGAGATGCTCTATCAACTCGTCGTGCCAAGATAGTACCAACCGCATAGTTAGAAGCGTCACACATCAACTCGAAGGGGAGGCACCAATCGGGGGTTGGATCCGGGGCCGTAAGTAACGCTTCAAATGATCGAAGGCCGCCTTGCAATCATTATCAAATACAAAGTCAGTGTCCTTATGCAGAAGGTTGGACAAGGGTCGGGCAGTCTTGCTGAAATCCTGAATGAAACGCCGATAGAAACCTGCATGACCAAGAAAAGAGCGAACTTCTCGCACATATGCGGGGTAAGGCAAAGCAGTAATTACATCTATCTTGGCAGGGTCTACCTCAATCCCTTTCCTAGACACTATGTGTCCCAAGACTATACCCGACTCAACCATAAAGTGACACTTCTCATAATTCAAGCACAAGATTAGACTCAATGCACCTATGCAAAACTCTAGACAAATTAGCTAAGCATGCATCAAAATCAGACCCATATACAGTGAAATCATCCATAAAAACCTCCATGCAGTCCTCTAGAAATTCAGAGAAAATGCTTACCATACAACGCTGAAAGGTGCCAGGTGCGTTGCAAAGGCCAAAAGGCATCCTTCGGTAGGCATATGTTCCAAAGGGGCATGTGAAGTTCGTCTTCTCTTGATCCTCAGGAGCAATATGGATCTGGAAGTATCCGGAGTAGCCATCCAAGAAGCAGTAATGGGACTTGCCAGCCAATTGCTCTAACATCTGATCAATGAAGGGTAGAGGGTAATGATCCTTACGAGTGGCTTGGTTGAGTCTCCTATAGTCGATGCAAACTCTCCAACTATTCTCGAACTCGAGTAGGAATGAGCTCATTCTTCCGATTGGCTACCACACGGTGACTCGGATTTCTTAGGAACCACCCGGACCAGCTAACCCACTAGCTATCGAAATGGGATAGATAATACCGACTTGCGTAGCTTAGTGACCTCCTTCTTCACCACATCAAGGATAAGAGGATTAAGGGGTCTCTGGGGTTGCCTCACTGGCTTAGAGTCCTCTTCCAACAGAATTCGATGTATACACATGGAAGAGCTAATGCCAACGATGTCAGCTAATGTTCACCCAATGGCTTTCTTGTTCGCCCTCAATAGGCTTAGCAGCTTATCTTCTTGGAGAAGGCATTATTCTATTGGTATTGTGGCTTTCCTGGAAAAGCACCCACTGAAGCTACTGACTGGTCTTGATAAGTACGATCGTGAAAGGTAGGGCAAGAGTCCGTAGAATGGTAAGGGTCAAAACAGAACCCACACGAGTAGCCAATCTGAGGAGGAGAAGATTGTACCGTATGCAGTATCATCGCCACCGCCTCACCGAGAGGTCGATCATCAAGTCTATTCTCTAATCTCTCGAGAATCGATCGACTGGAGGTGTTTGCACATGGTAAACAGGAGTACTATTGGCCCCGGTGCCAAATTGCCGAGAGTTGGTTGCCATCTCGGATATCAATTCTCGGGCATCTTCGTGTGTCTTATTACATAGAGCCCCACCGCTAGAAGCATCCACCAAACCTTTGTCTACTGGTAGCAGACCATCATAGAAAAGGGTAATCAAGAGTTGCTTAGTGATATGGTGGTGTGGACAACTTGCACATAACCTTTTGAACCTCTCCCAGTACTCATGTAAAGTCTCCCCATTGGCCTGTTTAATGTTGGCAATTTCTTTCTTGATCGCAGTTGCTCTTGAGGCGGGGTAATATTTCTCCATAAATAACCTCCAACATCAGCCCACTCCCAATAGATGAAGGTGAAGGTACAACAACCAGTCTTTGGCTCCACCTTCCAATGAGAAAGGAAAAGCTCTCAGCTTGATTTGATCTTCATCAATGGCATGTGGTTTCATTGTGCTGCACACTAGATGAAATTCCTTCAAATGCTTAATGGCACACTCACTTAAAAGACCATGAAACTTAGGCAGCAAGTGTATTAGACCAGATTTAAGCTCAAAGTTAGCAGCAAGGGTAGGATATTGAATGCACAAAGGTTGATAATTAACATCGGGTTCATTCAATTCCTTTAAAGTAGGACAATTTTCCCGTTTCTTCGCCATAATCTCGAGTTAGTAAAATTGCTACTAGAATCAGTGAAAACAACAAGACTATCAGAAGTACTATTAGAAACACAATCGAGAGATCAACAAGATATGGACACAATCGTAATGGCTACAATTAGACTCAAGTGCAATGTCCAATTCAAAATTAATCCCACGACTTAGCCTAACAACTCTTCTAGCAAGAAGAATTGTTCTTTCTATTTCAGGATCAAATGGCAACAAGTCTTCCGGATTGATAGTGCTCCTAGTACTCATGCAAAGATAATCACAAGGCAGAATTTGTAGAAAATCAGAATTACGAAAATGCCACTAGCCAATCAGAATTACGAAAATGCCACTAGAAACTCAGAATTACAAAAGTGCCACTAAAAGTGGTAAAAAGTAGAAAAACACTAAGACAACACAAAAACAAAAACCTATGGTAGAAATTGACCTAAACAAGTCCAGAAACACTATCAAATGATTTTTAAAATTTTTGGGATTTGGACGGGGCAACTCTTAGACCATTCGGGGAACCCAAAAATGGAATAAAAAAACTTCAAAAATTGAAAAAGTGGTCTAAATGATTTTCCTATGCTAAATAACATTTTCCTTCACTCACCAAAAATCAGCCCAATCGGAGTAAGTCAAACAATTGCTAAAATACCCGATATATCCTACCGAGACCAAAAAATGGTAAAAACAGGGTCTAAACGATGGAATTTGGCCAAAATAGGTAAGACCTCACTTCCTCCTAAGGAAGTGAGTCTTGCTTAGAATGCCCAATTCCTTGTGAATAAGACCTGGGTTGAGTGATCTGGGTCAGAAAAATTTCTATCCAGCCACCCGAACCACCTAAACTACCGAAAAATGAAGCTATTTATACTACGAGTTACTAATCAAACCGATGCAAATTCCCCAAGAACGGCGCCATATTTTGACAGAGATTTGCCGTAATCTCCCAAAATAACCAGATTAGAAAAGGATTTGCGGTATAATGTAACCGGGTCGTTTCCCAACGAATTCACAAATCAGTTCAATTCAAAGAATAAAATAAGGATGATAAATGGGGGTTTTTTTTGATTCAGAATAATATTAAAGACGAAGTAATGAGACAAAACAAAATAACATGAATTGAACAGAAAACGAGAGGATTAAAGGATCAACCCACGATTTCGGATTCACCCACTACCCTTCCTCGAACGAAAGATTTATAACCGAACTCGTAATCGACTCTAGACAAACCGAAATCTCTGCATTTGTCTAGAAATTCCCTCAACTGAACAATCGTTCAAAATTTGTTCGAATCAGTGGCGCACCTCTGTACGATCGCACAAAAATACTTTAACCCAGTCCGAACTTCGTCCTTGGGAAATATCGATTTAGGTTTTGAATCAAAAACCCAATCCGAACCAAAAATCAAATCGATTAAGGGATACAAAAATGAGTTAGACGGTTACCGATTAGGCGTAAATCCTCTGGATAGTGGATGGAACCCTCATCGTAGATCAATCTTAGAAATTTAGTCGAACATAATTAAGAAAGACGAAAAACAAATGAAGAACGCGAAGAACACGTAGAACATTGCAGAGAATTTGAAAACTACTATTTTGATCCTCTGAATTCTAAAAATGTGAATGAGAATGTGTTTGTGGCTACTGCCTCACTTAACCTAAAATGGAAAAATGAAATGGGGCTCCAATCCACAAGTCGCCCGAACGAAAATAATATAAAATGGGCTTTAATTACAAAATTTGAGCCCAAAAATACATATGACTTCGGCTCCAAACTCAACCTCCCTCTTGTCCGAATTTGCTCTTCATGTCTTCATAACAATTGTAGCTCTCTGAATCATCTGAAATATGAGACAAAAATGAGGCAAATCCGATGTCTGGTTCAAGAATTATGGTAAAAATGGTGACGCAATGTATAACTGGAAATTATTATTAAATAATGGCTAAAATATAATAAAAGGCCCAAGGCCCAAATAAGTATAAAAGTCATTATTTATTAGCTAAAGAGTCCTAAATTATAAATCAAGAGACAAAAAGTAGTGTATGAAATATTCAATTATCGTGAGCGAATGCAATCCTTCAAATACTTAAGGCTAAGGTATGCAATGGTAAAACCTCCTACGCTATCATCTGAAATAATCATTGAGGTTTTATATTTTGTAACCTTAGCAATGAGCATTGCAAACTATTTGTTTTAAATTGGTTTTTCACATCCCGATATATATATATATATATATATTTAAACAGATTGCAATGTTCAATAGATTGAACTCTTTATGCATTCATGATGATTTGAAAAGAAAGTATTTCTTTATGCATCAACTCATGTTTAATTCACTGTGCTTTGTTGTTCTGAATTGATTATACTTATAAGAACATGTGAATTTAATTTTGGTTCCTACATGCTAACGATGATTGGATCCAAGTAAGGTTGGATACCAAGAAAGAAAAAGATTTATACGGTTTTGTAGGATCAGAGAAAGCTTCTCAAGAATGTAACATAGAGAAATGATCCAACTCTTGAGAAAGCTAAACAAGTTGTGCTTGATGTTGATGATGAATGTCGGAAAAGGAGTTATCTACATCAATCCATCTCAACCAAGCAAGCTTCTATGAGGACAAGAGGAATTACGGTGATATCTAATTCTTTCCTCATACTATGATTATATGAGATTCATTTTTGTTTTGTCTTTGGTTAAGTTAAAAGGTTTTGAAACTTATTCAATTACAATCAAAAATTTTACTGTCAAAGCCAAACTCCAGTTTAGAAGTTGTAAACTTGAGTTTAGAGTTGCAAACTCCAATTTAAACTTTCCAAACTTCAGGTTCCGTTGGGCCAAGAGGTCTCAAAATTTTCATGCTTTAAGCAAAGTCGAGTTTGTCCTAGTAAACTCTAGTTTGCGCTTGGCCGAGAGTTTTCAATGGTTTTCTTATTTTAAGGAAACTCGAGTTTAAGTTCCAAAACTCGAGTTTGCGCCATACCGAGAGCAATGCAAATTTAACTTAAGAAAACTCTAGAGTTTGTACTTGAAACCTCCGGTTTACATTTTGAGAATTAAAATAGATTTTTGATATCAATAGTGTCAAACTCGAGTTTGGTCACTAATAGACTCAAGTTTACGTTTTGCTCAAAATGTCTTTCAAAATTATTTCACGATGGTTTCTCGACAAGGCTCTAAACTCGAGTTTAGATATGGAAACTCGAGTTTGGAACCCGAGTAATTTTTCCAAACTCTAGTTTTCCTGTCCAATCCTCCAGTTTGCCTTTCTAAACTCCAGTTTGTCTTTCCAAACTCAAGTTTGAGTCAACCATGCTTTTGAAATCATCTTGGTCGAATTTCCAAAAATTTCATGTATGATCTATATACTTCATATCATCAATCACTAATATTTCTAACTGTATTTAATCAACTTGTTAGTGAGTTTTTGATGATCAAACAAGTGAATTTGTGCAAATTTTTTGATTTTATATTTTTGAAATGCACAAGTGTAAAATTTGTTTGGATTTCATTCACACTGTTTTGTGAAGATGCATACAAATGTTTTGAAAACATATCCATACTTTAATTGAATTAAAATGATGTTTCAAAACTGGAAGTTAATATTGTATATTGAATGTTGGATATGCTTCAAATTTCTCCAGTTGAGTTTTCCTTATCTTTCACATATTGATCCTTGGAATTCAATGTTTTGCTTGAACTCTTTAGTTTCATTCTCTAACTGGTTGGATCTCATGTCTAACAAGTTAATCATATATGAGTTTCAAGCTTATTTCAAGAAAAGAATTCAATTTATGAAAATCTTATGCTTTTTGGATAAATCCTCATGGTCAAGTTACTCCAAGTTCCATGAATGTTCATTAATGCATTAAACGTTAGTGCATTAATAATGCATTAATCATTATATGGAATAACTTACTAGGATAATATTATGGAACTCTAGTCATTTGGATTAATGAGTTTGTGCTTCATCATCCATGAATCCTAGTACTCCTTTTGTTACTCAAATATACATTTGTTTTCATCCATTTCTGAGTAACTATATTTATATTCTTGCCTTGAATATTCATATACTTCAAGATTCTATTCTAAAAGGCAAGATTATCTCTTAGGCAATAGCAAAGTCATTGGGCTCATTTATTTTTGTTGTGCAAAGCATGTTTCGATAATGCTATACCTTCATGACTTTTGCTTTTGAGAAAATTCTTCAACATGTTAACTTCAATGTTCAACATGTTCTCCAAAACTGAAGCATTCTGATATATTCACTCAACCTATTGACTTCCACCATGTTTAAAATGAGCATCAATTTTTCAAGCATGTTTCAAAAATGAATCTTTCATTCATGAAAATTTTGATTTCATAATGCATTATCACATTTTTGAAAGAACATTCAAGATTTGAAACGATTTGCACATTTCATTATCATTCTTGAATAATCTGAACTGTAAGTTGATAAATGCTTATCTTTATAGATAAGATTTTACATTCTATTTGATCAAACTTATATGTATTTATCAATGGCATCTTTTCTGGATAAAGTGTATGTTGGTTTTGGTTAGTTTTGATGATGTCTTATATAGTGCAATTATTAAAAGCAAAAAGGTTGAGTAATATATTGAGTAATATAGTTATCTCCTACATTGACTAACTTCTATGTTTAATGTAGATTAGTCCAAGTTAAATTAAGGAGAATGATCAAGAAGGAGATAAGAGATGAAAGAAAGAAGTATCTGCAGAGGTTGTCAAGAAAGCAAGATGCTATCAATGGATTTTGGAGGATAACCAAGAAGAAGAGAAGAGACTAGAGAACGATGTTATCAAAAGAACTTGCACAATATAATAGGAATATCAACATTCAAGTTCTTGTAATACGGAAGTCTATATGATAAGCGAAGTTGGAATGAAGTTTCATCACTTTATGGATATGAAGAAGGAAGAAGCTCGAGAGAATGATGAGCTCAAGTTAAATGATGAAGAATGATCAAGTTGGGAGATGGAAGAAGGAAGAACTTGCTGAATGGAATGAAGATATCATTATTCAAGTTCTTATATTGATGCTAGGAGACTCCAAGATCATATGGAAGTTGGAATGAGCCAATTCGAGTTACATCAAGCAAATATGAGGTTTAGGATGAGAAACCTCGAGGTTTGAGTAAAAACCTCAAGGTTTGAGTGTCTTCAGCGTCTCTCGGTGTCTCTAGACTAGCAAACCTTGAGGTTTTAGTCAAAACCTCAAGGTTTCAGCCAAAACCTTGAGGTTTCAGCCAACATCGCTTTTCAGCTTCACCTGTTTCACGTTCAGCATGGGCGACGTCTGGTAATTCGATGATATCTCTTAAACCAGAAATCGGATTGAGGTGAAATTAGTGGCATATGAAACTAGACTCCCAATGAGTCATTTTGATATAAAATTCAAGCCTAAAGGAATTCAGACCAAGGAGCTATTATTTTTACAATTTGCCACAAGAATCAATGTCACAGTCCAGACCCACCTTCGGTATTTTGAGTGTAACTCACAAAATACAAATCCGATTGAGCTAAAATCGGTGGCATATGAAAGTAGACTCATAGAGCTTTCCATAAAGACTTTAATGGACCAAAACAGAGTTCATAAAAAGGAGATATGTCCCTTGAAAGTTGACAGTCAGCTTAGGATGTTGTAAAAACGCTGGTCAAGAATGACCTTCATTCATCGATCATAACGGACATAATGCAATGAGTTTGGAGCTGATTCTTCTTGCTTTGGATTCTTACCTCGAGCTTGTATATGTAAAATTGAGTTTAAGATTGACCAAGAATTTTCCAAGTTTTCTAAACAAAGCTCGGTTTTCTCGCAAGTTTTCAAAACCTCCGTGGTTTGTTTTGGCTCAAAACGAGAATTTTCAGATTTAAGTGAAAACCTCTAGGTTTTGGAGAAACCTCCAGGTTTCTGGCATCCAGAGAGCAAATGTTTTCCACTGATTTTCAAAACCTCCAGGTTTGTGAAAAAACCTCCAGGTTTCCGTTTGGTGCATAAACTCAGAATTTCCACTTTTGAGAGAAACCTCCAGGTTTGGGCAAACAGAGAGCAAATGACTTTTCTCTAGTTTTGAAAACCTCCAGGTTTCGGAAAAACCTCCAGGTTTCTTCGCGACTTAATTTCAAATCGACAAATTTGCAATACCTTCTTGTTTGATCTTAATACTTCCTATGATTAATCTCTAATGTTCATAGACATGTTTAACCACTTTTTTAGTGAGTTTTAGATGATTAAAATGAAGGATTAGAAGCAAACCTTGAAAATATCAAATTTGGTTGAACATCAAAATGTGCAAAAGTTCTAACGGCTATATTTCTTTATCCAACAGTCATTGAATCTTCTCAACGGTCATATATTGATCTCTACCTATAAAAGAAGACAGATTCAAGCGAGAAAAACATAGAGACACAAGCTTACATCTTCAATATCGATACTCGATTTTTACATCATTTACACTCTTTTTCATGTCTAGACGGCTTAGAGAGTGAGATGATTTGTATTATTCTTCAGTGTTCATTTATTCACTTCGAGAGAGAAGATTCATTGTAATCATTCTATCTATTCGAGAGTTACTCAAGATTGGGTGATCTTGAGTGGGAAACACATTGTGTTGATTACAACTTGTAAAGGGGAGTGAATCCTAGTGAGAGGATTACTTCGAGTACGAGTGTGTAATCAAGCGGTGTGTTGATTACGATTTGTAAGGGGAGTGAATCCTAGTGAGAGGATTACCTCTTGTACGAACGTGTAATCGAGTTGAAAGAAGATAGTGGATTGAAAATCCCAAGTGAAGCTTGGGACCTGGATGTAGGTCAAGGATTGGGCCGAACCAAGTATAAATCGGTTTGCACATTCTCTTCCCTTATCTCTTACATTTCCAAAGATATATGTTTGAATATGCATATATATTTGAATGACTGATTATTTCTTTATAAACTCGATTTCGTAAGTTACGAAAAGATTTTCAAAGTTCCTAAATTTTTATACTTCACCCAATTCACCCCCTCTTGGGTTCAGTTGGTTCTTACAGTGTATTTACAAATTGTCATTGAGAAACAACATTTTTGGTATCATTTAGTTGTTACCTTATTTGATTCATTGGCTTGAACTTATTTGATTGGGTAAAATTATGTTCTTAATATTTGATTGACTTATTATACTCTTTGCTCAAGTATCATATGATTTAATTCTATACATAAGAGTTGTTATGTCTAATCTTGTGTGGACTCAAGAATCATTGAGTACCAAAGAACATTTTTTTTTTACGAAGTTGGTCAAAATGTTGTTGTTGAATACAAAGAACATAGGCAAACGAGAATAGACCATTTCAATGGCTATGTCTGCAAATTCTATGACATCACTTGACTGACATCCCATCACTAGCAAGAGGCTTAGACCAAGATGGTAAGGAGCATGCTAGCTTGATGAGAAGCTATGAGCGAAAGAAACTAATTTGAAATCCTATGCAAAGCTCATTTGGGATTTCAGCTTCTAAGATGCATTTAGAACAATTGATAATTGCTATCCAGTAATGCATCTATGGACTACAAAGGATTATAACTTCAGTAATTACGATATTACTCAAGTGAGGTATTGTATTATGCATATATCATAATCATGCTAGGCTAACTTGATTGTATTCATTTCATTTTATTTCATGAATCTTAGCCTGAGCATAATCATTTATTTAAAATGATCCTTATGCTTTAAAACTCTTTTATCATCATAAAAAGGCATAAGTGATTTCTTCAGACCAATTTCAAGTCCACCCATGTGAACTTGAAAGTTCTTAATTCTGAGATACCATGTTATGTCCATTGGAGTTGAAAGAACTTTAGACCTCAAAACATCTGGTGTCACATTATTATTTGGTATCATGAAAGGGAGCTTCATATGTTTAGTCATGCATTCATTAAGGGGAGCTTCACATTCACATGTGTTTCATATCTTAAAAGCTCATCTCCTTTATTTGAAGAAAACCCTTTTAAGCATTCTCATCTGCATTCATTATATTTTATTAGTTTTGATGATGAGTTAATATCAAATTTTCCTTTCATTATCTTTATTTGAAATTATCATCTAGAAAGGAGTACTTTGATATATGGTTGCATTAACAAATCTCTTTTACAAAGAAAGTTTTCAATTTATAGTAGGGGATTTTGTCATGTGTTACAACTTTCCTTAATGCACTACAAGGAGAAACTATTAAATTAAGGAAAGATGCTTTAGTGATCAATCATTGAAGCTGAGATATGCTCTACATAGATGATCTGTGAAGAATATGATGAAGGATGGAAGCTTATTACTGTCATAATCATTTAGATGAGATAATCCTCAAGAAGTCAGTATTTTCATCTTCACATCTCAAAGGATATTCATGATCCTTCTATTGAACATACTTCAGATGATCTCATACAAGAAAGCAAGCAAATGGACTTCACAGATCGTTCATCAATTTGCAAAACCAACATGAGCATTTCTAAACTCTACCTTTTTATACTCAGTAAAAATTTTGCACTTGCTTGGTATCTATATGTTTTAAGTGTGAAAGATTTCTTGAAAACCTCTCCATATTCTTTAAAATTTGTTTTCATAAAAACATTCCAAATTGCATGATATTTAGAATGAAAACACTTTCAATCGGGGTGACAAAATCAGTTTATTTGACTCTCTCTAAGCATTTCTTCTTTACTTCAACTTTTTGCTAATGACAAATAAGGGGGAGAAAATGACAAGAAAAATATGTTGCATTGTTGCTTTTGATATATTTTCATATTCATACATATTTTTCTTAAAGTATTTGCCATCATCAAAAAGGGGGAGAATGTTAGATATAATTAGTTTTGATGATGTCTAATATAGATGCCTTTATAAGAGCAAAAAGTTTTGATGATATATTTATCTCCTATATTGACTAACTACTACGTTTAATGTAGATTAGTTCAAGTTGAATTATAGATCAAGAAGGCGATAAGAGATTATAAAAAGAAGAAATTGGAGAAAAAATGTCAAGTTCAAGAAGAAGAAGAAACATTAAAGAAAGAAGAACTTGCAGAGGTTGTCAAGGAAGCAAGATGTCATTCCAAGTTAAATTATGAAGAATGATCAAGTTGGGAGATGGAAGAAGGAAGAACTTGCTGAATGGAATGAAGATATAATTATTCAAGTTCTTATATTGAAACTAGAAGTCTCCAAGATCATATGGATGTTGGAATGACTCAATTCAGAGTTAAAACAAGCAAAAATGAGGTTCTGAATGAGCAAACTCGAGTCTCCAAGTATTAAACTCGAGTTTACCACCTTGCTGCAGTATTTTGCCTCTTTGACATGAACAAACTCGAGTTCTGGACCCCAACTCGAGTTTAGGACTTCAAACTCGAGAAAGGAACCACAAACTCGAGCCAATAAGTGTCTTCAGCATTTTTGGTGTCCCTGGACTAGGTAAACTCGAGTCTATAAGTGCAAACTCGAGTTTACAGCGGTCATCAGCACTTCAGCTCAACTCTGTCTCAAGCGACGTCAGGTAATTCAATGATATCTTTCAAAATAGAGATCCGATTAAGGTGAAACCAATGGGATATAAAACTAGACTTCCAATGCGTCATTTTGATATAAAATTCAAGTCCAAAGGAGTTCATATCAAGGAGATATGAATTGTGGAAGTTGACAGAGAAATCCACGCCACACAGCAAACCAAGCTTCAATGTTTTGAGTGTAACTCACAATCTACAAATCCAATTGAGCTGAAATCAGTGGAATATGAAAGTAGACTCAAAGGTCTTTCCATCAAGCTTTGAATGAACAAAAATGGAGTTCGGACCAGAGGGATATGGCCTTTGAAATTTGACAAAGTTTCAAACTTGAGCCAGGCCAAGTCACAAGTACAAGTTACAAACTCGAGTTTATCAGTCACAAACTCAAGCTCGAGAGTTCTAGAGAAGAAATGAACATTTGGAAAAAGCCAAACTCAAGCCTATAAGTGAACAAACTCGAGTTTAAGTCGGGCAAAGAGCAACCAGGTCCCGAAGAACATCCAAACTCGAGCCTATAAGTAACAAACTCGAGTTTGCGAGTTACGAGAGCAAACATTAGTTTTAAAAGAGAACCAAACTCGAGTCTATTAGTTGGAAACTCAAGTTTAGATAAGAAGAGAGCATCTCGAGCTATTCAAGACAAAACCAAACTTGAGTTTGCGGTTTTTCCAAGTTCTCGGTTCAATTTTCCTTCGATCAAAACCATCTTCTAAGCTGAAAGGATATCAAACTTGAGTTTATAAGTTACAAACTCGAGTTTGGCTCAGGCAGAGAGAAATCCAACCTTCAACAACAAAAGGAAACTCAAGTCTTTCAAATGCAAACTCGAGTTTACATCGCTAAATCTGAAATTCAAATTCGACGATTTTGTAAAACCTTCCTGTTTGATCTTAATACTTTCCATTATCATTCTTCTATGTTCCTAGATATGTTTAATCACTTTGTTGGTGAGTTTCAGATGAATTAGAATATGTTTAGTGAAGGTTTAAAGCAAAAGCAAAAAGTGACATCAGCACTTTAAAAGCAAAACCCAGAAAAGTTGTATACTTTTGGGTAATCCTTCTGCACACCTCTACAAAGAGTTAAAGACCGCTTTCCACATCCAACAACTGCTATTCCAATCGATTAATTTTCCAGAAGTCAACTCTGAACATTCTGCACAGCTGGATTAAGCAGAAACTAAAGAGAGAAGAAGACCATATATTGTTCTCTACCTATAAAAGAGGACAGATTCAAGCAGAAAAAGAGGTGAGACACAAGCTTACATTTTCAACATGATAATACTCTGTTTTTCACATTACTTCCTCTCTGTTTTTCATGTCTAGATAGCTTAGAGAGAGAAATGATTTGTATTGTTCTTCGTTGTTCATTTATTCACTTCGAGAGAGAAAATTTATTGTAATCATTCTATCTATTCGAGAGTTACTCAAGATTGGGTGATCTTGAGTGGGAAACACATTGTGTTGATTACAACTTGTAAGGGGGAGTGAATCCTAGTGAGAGGATTACTTCGAGTACAAGAGTGTGTAATCAAGCGGTCCGTGATTACGGTTTGTAAGGGGGAGTGAATCCTAGTGAGAGGATTACCTCTTGTACAAAACGTGTAATCGAGTTGAAAGAAGATAGTGAATTGAAAATCCCAAGTGAAGCTTGGGGACTGGACGTAGGTCAAGGATTGGGCCGAACTAGGATAAATCTCAGTTTGCACATTCTCTTCCCTTATGTCTTGTGTTTCCAGCATATAAGTTTGAATGACTATCTATTGTTTTATAACTCTTAACCGTCATACAAACTGGTTTTACTAAATTGCAAAAAGATTTTAAAAATTCCTAAACTTTTACACTTCACCCAATTCACCCCTCTTGGGTTCAGCCAGTACTTTCAATTCGGACGTTCAAATCAACATGTCGAGGACGACTCTTTCATCCACGCAAAGGTCATGATCAGATAACGCCTTTTAGGGTCGCTTTTTTTTTTTTTTATGAAACAAACTTTCTAAAACATGATATTATTCTTGATGATTGTTTGTAGGGACCGACTGATTGTTTATAGCGCGAGAATTTAAATCATGATATTATATTATATTATATTATACAAATTAGAGAATTTTTAATCATGGAAAATATTTTATTTCATAATTGTATGAATTAATATATGTTGTAAATTACCTTTCAAATGTTGTTTGGGTATGGTGAACAACATGGCTCTAGAGTTTTACAAGTATTGTAAATTTAAATATGGCCTCGCGAGCCATGCCTCTCTCTAAATATTCTTGATGTTCATTCTCTTCTCATCTCACTCCCCTCGTATGTGAAATGAGTTTTCTCCTTATGTATTTTCTTTTATTATTTAGAGAAGTCCCCTCATTGGCTTGAAAGGACTTTAGGTTAGATGAGCCATGTTGTGTCACGAGTTTTAATTATGTTTTGATTTGATCACTGCATGATTAATTTAGATATTATATGAGATACAATAATGATTGCATTCATATAAGTAGAATTAATAGGATTAATTAGATCATATCAAATAATACCCTCTAAATAAAATCTTAAGTCACAATGTTTGTCAATTAATGAATACTTGTCAAAACCTAGATCACCCATTTGTATGTTCCACCAAAGTGGATGCATCTGAGTTATCTTGGTGAGACAAGAGTGAGTAATGGTGATACTCAACATTCATTATTGTCTTGACTTAATTGAGATCATCAAAACAGTTTTGGATCTCAAGGCATTAGATGGGATTAAACATGCTATGTCATATGATGATCGAATCCCATAAAGATCTAAGAGTTACATGTGATGTAATTGGAAAAGTAGTTGCCTACCTAAATAAGTTGATTTTAAGCTTCCTGCCAAAGCGGACTTAAATTTAAGCTAAATATGGATCTTAACCTACTATGGTTCTAGAGCTCCAAAGAGATCTTGAACATATGGAGGCTTTTGAGATGATTGCTCATCTCAAGGAAATGTTCCAGCAACAGGCAAGGCAAGAGAGGTATGAGACCACTAAGGCCTTACATTCCTGCAAGATGGCTGAAGGTGCATCAGTTAGCCCTCATGTTTTGAAGATGAAAGGCTACATTTATCACCTTGAGAGGGATTTCCATGAGCCCGGAGTTAGCTACAAATATGATCTTGAACTCACTCCCGGACAGTTATGACCAGTTTGTCATCAACTATAATATGAACAACATGGAGAAATCAATTTCTAAACTGCATGGGATGCTCAAAACAGCTGAGCAAAGCATTAAGAAGAAGCCTAGCACTGTTTTGATGGTTTAGAAAGGAAAGGGTATGAAAAAGAAAGGCAAGGGCAAAAGATGGGGTAAAGACTCAGCTGGTAAGACCAATGAGTCAAACAGGCCTGAATCTAAGCTTCCAGCCAAGAAGGCAAAGCCTCCGAAGGATGGGGTCTGCTATTTCTACAATCAACCCGGTCATTGGAAGAGGAATTGCAAACTCTATCAAGAAGGTGCGAAAAAGAACTAGAAGGATAGCGGGGCTATCGCTTCAAGTATCTATGTTATAGATATTCATTTTTCTACTTCCTCTAAATGGGTATTAGATACTGCATGTGGATCTCACATTTGTACAAATGTGCAAGGTCTCAAAGAAAGTAGAAGATTGAAGAAGGGCAAAGTTGACCTACGAGTTGGAAACCGAGCAAGAGTTTCTACTTTAGCCGTAGGCACTTATGAATTAGTTCTACCCAGTGGGCTCTTGTTATTGTTGAACAATTGCTTTTATGTTCCTGCTTTGAATAGTAACATTATTTCGTTTTCTTATTTGGATAAGGAAGGTATAGGAACCGTAAATGTTCAATTTATCATAATGATGTTTTTTATTCTGGTCATTATGTACTTAATTTAGAACATCCTAATAATGGACGAATCTATGACAAAACTACTAAAAGGTTCAAGTCAAATGATTTGAATTCAACCTACCTATGGCATTGTCATCTAGGCCATATAAATGAGAAATGCATTTTGAAACTCCATCAAGATGGATTTCTGATTTCATTTGATTTTGAATCATTTGATACATGTGAATCTTGTTAATTAGGAAAGACGACAAAGGCACCTTTTACTGGGCATAATGAGAGGGCCACCGATTTATTGGGCTTCATACATACTGATGTGTGTGGACCAGTGAATACATCTGCCAAAGGAGGTCATTTGTACTTCATTACATTTATAGACGATTTTAGTAGATATGGCTATATCTATCTAATGAAACATAAGTCTGAATCTTTCTAAATTTTCAAAATATTCCAAAATGAAGTGCAAAACCAACTTGGCAAAACAATTAAGGCACTTCGATTTGATCAGGGTAGTGAATATTTGAGCCAAGAGTTCATTGACCATCTTAGGAGTTGTGGGATCATCTCACAACTTCCTCTTCCAAGAACACCTCAATGGAATGGTGTTTCTGAATGGAGGACTCGAACTCTATTAGATATGGTTCGATCTATGATGAGTCAAACAAATCTTCCACCTTCTTTTTGGGGTCATGCCCTAGAAACAACTGCGTTCACACTAAATCGTGTTCTGTCAAAGGCAGTTGAAAAGACATTATACGAGATATGGACTGAGAAGAAACCCAGTTTGTCATTTCTTAAGATTTGGGGATGTGAGGTTTATGTTAAACAACAAGCCTCGATAAATTATCAACTAGATCTTCAAAATGCCTTTTGTGGGGTATCCTAAGGAAACTAAAAGATACTATGTCTAGAATCCCACCGATCACAAAGTGTTTTTTATTCGAAATGGTATCTTTTAGGAAATAGAGTTTACCTCTAAAAGAATCAGTGGGAGTAAGGTGAACCTCGAAGAAGTTCGAGAGTCACAGGACAATGTGGAACCACAAATGGAAACCGGAGAAGACTCATAACAAGTTGTTGAGCCTACTCAAGTAACACAAAGCCTACGAAGGTCCGATAGATCACGGCCTCGACCTCGAGATATGGATTTGGACATCGGAAGTTGTGATGTTTTGCTCATTGAACAATGAGCCAACTACTGTCGAGTGGCCGTGGTGGGACCGAACTCTAAAAGATTGCTTGATGCCATGAAGTCTAAAATGCAATCCATGTATGACAATAAGGTATGAAACTTAGTCGATCCACCTGAAGGTGTAAAAACCATTGTGTGCAAGTTGGTTTTCAAAGAGAAAACTGACATGGATGGAAAAGTAAATGTCTTCAAGGCACGACTGGTTGCAAAAGGATTCACTCAAAATCATAGTGTGGACTATGATGAAACCTTTTCCCCAGTTGCAATGGCCAAATCAATCAGAATCCTTCTTGTCGTTGCATCATATTATGACTATGAGATATGGCAGATGGACGTCAAAATAGTCTTCCTTAACGGAAAGCTACTTGAGGATGTGTACATCACACAACCTGAGGGTTTTGTGCGTTCAGAGAACTCTGGTAAAGTATGTAAGCTTCAAAGATCCATTTATGGATTGAAGCAGACATTTCAGAGCTGGAATCATCATTTTCATGAAGTAGTCAAAGAGTTTGGATTCATTCAAAACATGGATGAACCTTGTGTTTACAAGAAGGTTAGTGGGAGCATAGTCGTATTTCTAGTGCTTTATGTTGATGACATCCTACTCATTGGGAATGACATTCCTACCTTGCAGAGTGTCAAGTCCTGGTTAGGAAAGTCTTTCTCAATGAAAGATTTAGGTGAAGCCACTTATATCCTAGGGATCGGGATCTATAGAGACAGATCCAAGAGGCTGATAGGCCTAAGTCAGAGGTAACATGCCCATGTCTCATGGCATCCATCTCAGTAAGGATCTGTGTCCTAGTACACAAGATCAAAGAGACCACATGAGTAAGATTCCATATGTCTCTGCCATTGGATCTATCATGTATGCCATGTTATGTACTCGACCGGATGTGTCATTTTCGTTGAGTATGACCAGTAGATATCAACAAGATCCTAGTGAACGTCACTAGATTGCTGTCAAGAATATCCTTAAGTACTTAAGAAGGACTAAGGACTTATTCTTGGTATATGGTGGCTTGGAGGATGAGCTCTCTGTGACTAGTTACACAGATGCGAGTTTCCAAACTGACCAAGATGATTCAAGATCACAATCAGGATATGTATTCCTGTTGAATGGTGGTGCGGTAAGCTGGAAGAGCTCTAAGCAGAGCATTGTAGCTGATTCTGCAACGGAAGCTGAGTATATAGCAACATCGGATGCAGCTAAGGAACTCGTTTGGATTAGAAAGTTCATCATTGAACTGGGGCTGGTCCTACCATCTCAGATCCAATAGTCTTATTCTGTGACAATAATGGCGTTATTGCGCAGACAAAAGAGCCTAGGTACATCAAAGGACCAAGCACATACTCAGGCGATTTCATCTCATCAGAGAAATCAATGAAAGAGGTGATACAAGCATATGCAAAGTACCAGGAGAAGACAATGTAGCAGGTCCTCTTACTAATCCGCTTGCACAAGTGACACGTGAGCATCATGTTAGGGCAATGGGAAATAGAGTAATTAATGATTGCACCTAGTGCAAGTGGGAGTTTGTTGGAAATTATGCCCTAGGGACAAGTCATTGTACTTTAGACATTTATGTTATTTAAAGTATTCTCTTTTAGTTATCATTTCATTTGCATGTTTATATTGATAACTATATCCTTGGATATATCTTATAGGTTATCCTAAATGTCCCTGGCCGGATATTTATGCGGGAGCAAAGATGAGATAAGACCAGTATGACTTTGATGAGGTATGGAGATACGAATCAAAGTCATGGGCACTTGTAAGAGTACAAGGTGCTGGACCGACCCACTATGAGAAAGCTGCATGGAATTAGTCATAAACTTATCTCATGTATAAGCGCGTCACGACGCCCTATGACCTGAGATCATCATGGATTCCTACATGATGAGTCACTAATCTTTGACGTAGCCAAAAGTCACCTTTGACCAGGTGATGATAAAGGCTTGGATCGGGATCAGTGGTTTTCATGTAGAGGAATGTGAGTAGTTAAGATGGAATTTGTCCCTCACAATTGTAGAGAGATAATACTAGGCCCCTCGATGAGTGAGTCTGATAAATGTATGGCCATACTACGATGGAAAAGAGTTTCCATTTCAATTATTAGACTACTCGAGAATCGAGAAAGTAATGGTTAAGAACAAGAAGCTAACATTATCCATGCCTCATCCTTGACCAAATTATCGCGTGACAAAAGGGACGTGACATGGTTGTACGATAGGTTGTATCGTATCATCGATCCCCATATAAATTAGGTAGTCGTAATGTCTTGCTTGAGGTCGCTTGCAACTTGTGGGCTGGTACAGTATTGGCCCATTGCCAATTTCATGTGGGCCTACAGGGTCACACACAATAATAGCCTAACACGAGCAAAAGTGTCTAGATTAATTGAATCTTAGATATATCTAAGATTTATCTTAGATATATCTAAGATTTAATGAATATTTGAAATAATCTAGGATAAATATATATATATTAAATTCGAAAATAATATAATAATATTATTTAATAGAGATTATAATATCATTATATAATATTTGTTTTGTATTTAATTTTTTTGATAAATTAAATATGTAAAACAAATAGAGATATTGTATCTCACATTTAATTTTCGAATAAAAATATCATATATCTATTTAATTTAAATTGAGATATAGTATCTCAGATTTAATTAAATAGATAGATATCATTTCTTGGATTTAATTTATAGAGATAAATTAAATCGAAGGCTTTTGATTTGGATTAAATAAATAGATTAGATTAGATATATTAGAGAGATTTAATTAATATATTTTTTAATCCAGATTCAAAATTTGAATTTCAAATCTGGCTTTTAATTTGAATTAAATAAATAGATTAGATTAGATCTATTAGATAGATTTAATTAATATATTTTTAATCCAGATTCAAAATTCAAAATTCAAAATTAATGAGGATTAATTTTGAATATAATATGCTTATCGAGTTTAGAAAAACCTACGGAACTTTTTGTCGACCATATTAGAAAGTCGCGAGAAACCCCAGAGCGAAATAGAGAGAGACGCACAGTTCGAAGGCGCTAGCACGCTGTCGCGTTCATGTTCGGAGATTATTCGTGTGGATATCAGTAGAGGAAGGCAATTCAGAGAGTCGGTTTCTACTTATCGAGAAGGTAGGCCACCAGTTCAAATAGAACCAGACTTACACCAGTTCGCTGTAGGTATGATTCAGACTCTTTAATCTTGATTTAAACATAGTTGAGCGATCCTCAAGATGGGATTCATAAAATTTTTAAATCTGATGCGTGTACGAATCCCAACAATTAATGCCTTTTTGCTTAGATTAAATTTAGTTAAGCTCATATTCACCATGCAATTCAGTCATATATATAGTGCTAATCAAATACCCCCACCCTTAGCTTTTTGCACTCCTAGGCAAAATAAAGACTGAGATAATAGAGTAGAACGTTAACAAATAGCAGCCGCACGGCTATCCACATAACTATACCTGCACTCTTGCTCTTAGGTCCCGTCCCCGTGTAGGTAATCCTACTGCCCAGTACTAGCGACTCGTGGTGCAAGATATTGCTTAGATAAGGAAGTGTCAATAGACTCTTAGATTCAGTGTTTGACTCTCTCTGACCTTGGGGAATTAGCTTTCTCTCTCGGCATGCTAACCTAGAGTTCTATAGCTTTGTCAAAATTCTAAGATTACTTCCTAGCATTTGAACTTTCATTCGTCAAAAGGGCTTTTTGGGTTATAATGGTGTGGAAGGCTATATATGCGTGGGGGTGAAAAACGATGGTCAATGTTATAGCAAGGTGTTATACAAGTTTCTTTAACTTAGCCGAATGCCTCATTTGAACCTTGTATTGCCTTACTTCTCTTTGTTCTATTTGTTTCTTTTCTTTTCTCTTCTTCTTCTTCTTTTTTGATAAGCTAGAAACAACCTTTATCCAGTTATTTAGTGGAGGCATTCTGTTATAGCATTTATTCATTTGGCAGTCTTTTTAATATTCGCCTGTCTAACTAGTTCTGCTATAGCATAGTTGATAGGGCTCAAAGGGGTAGCAATATGGAGAGTGATGTTTTATGGTTTGTGTATGGGAATGAGGGGTACAACATGAATGCCTTTCTCCTACGAACTATTTGCTCAGTTGCTAGTCAATTTATCAGAGAATTAAGACAAATCTAATATCATACATGGGTTAGCTGACATGCACACTAGAATAAAAACAATTAGGCTCAAATAAATCCTTCCATTGTGGGTTCTCTCTTTATTCTTCCTCACCGTCGCTTTACCACAAACCAAGTTAACTAGCACTATCAATTTCCTAAGCCTAACGGTTCAATTTCCTTCAGGCAATCATGCTATGCTTAGTCCTACAGATATTCATCCTACTGCTATAGGTTTCTGTTCGTGCTCTAGCAAATAAAAATTTTAAAAATTTTGCTCATTTGCACATCAGCTAAATTTGGGTTATTTTGAGCACATTGAAACAGCAAGTTGCAAGCAAAAATTAAATTATTCTCCCCCCCCCACACTTGATGAATACAATGCCCTTATTGCAGCATGGAAGAAGCACAATAAAAACAAACAAAATGGGGTGGCGGGAGGCAGAAGTGATATAGATTAAGCAAGGCATTCATAGTCATCATTCACAAAAGGGCCCTGAGACAAACGGCCGGGCAAAGCAGACGAGATAACAAGTTTGAAAATTCAAATCAAAAGAACAGAAAACAAAATAACTCTACAACTAAATGGCTAGTAGGGCCGTGTCCTCGTCAATGGAAATGTCGCCTAAGTCATTGACGATAGGATTCCTTGAGTGGGATTGAGAGAGGGAACGGTCATCAGTGAGCCACGGCAGTGGGCTGCGAGGAACACTCGTGGGTCACTGTGAATGGTCTTTAGCTCCTTACATAACCGGCCAAGGCAACGGTGAAATTTACCCTTGGAGTTCGTATCTATGTCTGGCGCCAGTAGAGAGGAGCATTGGCAAGGATATAGGATCGGTCAGACAAGTCAATAGGGCCTGACGCAGTGGAGGGTCTATGGAGGAAGAGAAGGGAGAGGAAATCTCGATGGGAATGGGTGGCACTGGCGCCGGAGGTGGCAGTAGGGAAGGGTGAACGAGAGGATGGCGAGCGTAGACTGGTGGGGGCACCCGGCCATGCTGTGCCGCCTGCTTTACTCTAGGCATGGTGTAACACCCCCGGGGTGTCGGCATTCTTTACCTTAATCCTACGCAGTAGCGTGGCAAAATCAGAAATAGTTCGCTATACTGATACAACAGAAATTAGATTTGATTACATAACAGGGGTATTCCCAGGGTTTATACCCCTTTACATACATTTATATTCATTACAGACGGTGAAAACTAAAACCAACTAAACACCGTCGTCCCTCGATTCTTCAAGTTTGTCCCTCATCGAACCGTCTTCAAGTAACGCTCCCTCCTTGAACCTCGTGCAACACTTTTCTTCATGTGCTCACCTGTCTATTGGTTGCTAGTGGAGGGTGAGATTCTGAGAAATCTCAGTAGTAGACAATACCAAACAATGCATGCAAGATAAATGCTAGTGTATGATATACTTGCCTTGCACAAGCTCATGTTAACATAATGACATATTTGCATGCTCAATGCTTCATGTATCATACTCATGGCCATAGAATAATCATAAACAGAGCTTCAATCATTCAAATATGTTAAACATAGCAAGCAAGTATAGAAATCAAACATATACATACAAGCAATAATATCAATACATGCAAGTAAGGTAAGCCCACTACTTTTTAAGGACTACTGTCCTTACACGGGTTCCTCTTTTCGCTAACCGTCAGGGTTGCTTGAAGTTCTTTCCTTCGTTCTTCTTATGGCCCTAATGATATAGCCATACTTTTAGAACCAGGGCAAATGAATATTTACTTCCCTTTGTAACCCTTATTTCATTAGGGTTTAATTTAGTAAATTAAACTTGTTACTTTTAGCCTTTATCTTTCACTGCCCTTAAAAATCCAACAAATTCAAATATTTTTAATTAATTCTACAAAAATAATTTTAATGTTCTGTCAACTCTCACATGTTCCTGGAGAAGTCCAATTTGATAGAAAAATACTTTCAAAGTTCAGGAATTGTGAAATAATTCCCAGAATTTACGTCTTTACTGACTCTCCTGTTAGGCTTCCAAAAGTAATGACTCAAATTTAAAAATTAGAAAATAACTGACCAAAGCTTCATAAATTATAAAATTTACATTTCCCACACTCTTAGTGAGTCCACTGCATGCACATAAAATTTTACCCCATTCTAACTACTTTAACCCATTCAAAACACATGATTAAATCTTCTGCTCAGTTTTGATGTGCAGGACGAGGGTCATTTTTGAGAATTTAATACTCACTGCCCAGATATCAAAATAATACAAAAAAACCACCATTTTAAAGGTATGCATGTCCTATATATCCTGGAATATTTTCATAATTTTTAAAGAACATTAACTCAGTCAAACATGCATTGGAATTTGACTGACTCTAGAGAGCAAAAACTGGCAGTTTTGACTTTTTCTTTGAGCTCATTATTTTATGTGTACAAACGCCTTCAAAAAATTCATTAAAAATCTTATTCCCACACAATTCTTCATAAGGAACAAGATGGTGATCTCAGAATTTTGAAATTACATTTATTTCCCCCTTTTTTTTTTGGTTTGGCCAGATCAGACCTTTTGCCAAGAACTCCAGAATTTTCCAGAAAAAGTTGCTGATCTTACCACAAGTTCTTATTCTTGGCATATGATCACTTTATATTCTCCTTTTCCTTGCTCATTCCTTTGGCCTACAACCCAAAATAGCCACATGCATGTGAGTTACAACTCACATAATCAACATGCAAGAAGGTTTCATCAACTTACCTTCTTCTTCTTGCTTTTTCTCTAACCGTGGATGTTCTTCAAGTTGAGTGGGATGTTGATGATGATGTTGAAGATGGGTGAGAGGATGGTTGATGATGTTGATGCCGTGGAGGAGGGAGTAGTGTAATATGATTTTAGTGTGTGTTAAAGTGTGTGTACGGTGGGTGAGTACTTAGGGGAAAGACAAGTGTGTGTGTGTGTGTAATGTGTCCATAGGTTTAGGGAGAAGGGAGTGACAAAATCTGATTTTGTAATGTGTGTGTGTGCTTAAACCGTGGAAAACAATGAGAGGGAGGGAAGTATGGATCAGCTTTGTGGTAAATGGAGAAGGGATTATGATTTTGTATGGGAAAGGGGGAGAGGCCGAGAGCTTGGAATGAGAAGGGAAGAGTTGAGAGAATTTGGAATTGTGTTAGAAGTAGAAAGAGTAGAGAATTGATCAGATTTTTGGTGCTTGTATTGTGTGTTAGCCGTGGGAAAATGAGGGATTAGAGGAGGTTTTAGTGTTTTGCTTGGTGTGTGACAAGTTTGTTGTTTGCATGTGAGACGTGTAAGAGAGGGAGGGAGGGACGGTTTATGGAGGGAAAAATAGCAATTGTGGAGGTGTGTGAGAGATTAGGAGTGTGTCGTATGAGATTAATAAAAGGAGTGTGTTTTCCGGATAAAAGGGAAATGAGAGATTTTGTGTGTGAGCATATGTGTCAAGTGTTTAGAGTAGGTGTTGGTGCATGTGTGTGTACGTGTAAATGAGAGGGAATGAGGGTGATTATTTAATGACAATTAAAGGGGTCTCCATGGTTGAAAGAAGAGGGAAATAATTGACCTCCAACAAGTCCCATAATTACACTCTTTGCCATTCCATTGCATTGTAATCCTATAGTTACAATTTTTCTTGCTTCTCTTTGGGCTCTCTTTGGCTAAAATGTTCATACAAGAAAGAATGTTTAGAGGGCTTTATATGATTTAGGAAAACGAGCTCTTGTGTCCCTAATTATTTTGACCAAATTTCCCTCACAACATATTTCTGAAACTTGGCTTATTTTCAATTCTCAAGGCTCAAAATTCAGGATGTTACGTTTCTCCCCTCGTTCAATAAATTTTGTCCTCGAAATTTGAACATCCATACCCTGGGGAAGTCATTTTAGGCACTCCGCCTAGCACCTTTCTTATGCATGCACTCTAAGCATACCACTTCATTATACCACATTCTTATCCATCATGTACCCAGGTGTAGTACTTCAAGCGTACAGGATCCACTAGTCCATCCTTCGAGCGCTTGGTCATACACGGCTTACCATTAACTTCTATGCATGTGGTATAAGTGTATGTAATAAATTAACTACCAAAATCAAGAACACCATAAAGCATACACACAATATAAAACACAGTTCGAAATCCCAGTGCTTGGAAAGCACGTGCAGAACCTACCCGGTTCAATATTCCATAGTGCTTGGAAAGACAAGTAGGACCTACCCAATCCTGTGCCTATCTCTCCGAGGCCCAACCCAGAACCCACCCGGTCCCGAGTCCCTCAGCACAAGGAAACCACAGCACGGAACCTACCCGGATCCGAATTCCTTAGCACAAATGTGTATGGCCAACACAACTTTGTATACAATCAAATATGTTTATAAAACACATTCCACAAATCATGGCATTTAAAACATACACATGTACACTCACAAACATAGAAGGTTAGAGTTACTACAACTCTAGATATCCTGGCCTTCCTACTCAAGAAATCATCTTTATGCCATAGGTATATCAACTACCACCTGGTACAATCTGAACATTCTGCCAGCCTCACAACATTCTTTGGACATACTAGTCCCAAAGTCACCATACTTGTGAGCATTCCAAACAATGCTAAACATAAAGGTCTTACGGCCTAGGGACACTGCCTCGTGCAACCTTACACACCGGGTCTTACAGCCTTGAACCTTCACTTATTTATCTTGTGTCTGAGCTTCCTCAGCTTAAGCTCTCAAACCACTTTTCTCTTGCTTGGCACGCTGGCAATTCCTATCTGACCTACTCGGTTCAGATCTTTAGACAATTCTAACAGCTCTGTTCCGGTGTCATTATAATCACCAACTGAACCACTTTTCATTTCAACTATGCTGTCTCATTTTTAAATTTTCACACATTGAAAATTTCTGTGGTCGCAGTACATACCACAATCCGCACTATACAAACGGTAATAGTGCTATCACATTTTCAAACTCAATCACTGCCAGTTCAAATTTTCGTGAAAACAATTTAACTGCCGGACTATTTTTAGAAAACATTTACTACCGGCATACATTAATGAGTGGGATTATTCGTTTCATAAATTTAACATTCAAAAGCTCTCGCCGCCACTTCAACCTTTCGGTACAGCGGCATATCCAAATCCTTTCATATACAAACCACCGAAGTGGCAACGCACTTGTTGGCCAATGTGGGAGAGTTTCCATCCCCACCCGGGACCCAGTGTCCGCACTGGCACATTAACGGGCCACCCACCGGAATCCCTACCCGGGAGAAAGGACCAATGTCTAGGAGCCCTGCTCTTAACGCCTGCGTGGGTGCCGACCAAACAAGGCAAAACAAGCACCCCTACAAGACGAAACTACTCGGATTGGATGCAAACACTGCTGGTGTGAGTATCAGCTTCTAAAAAAAAACTAATCCCCTCAAAAAGAGTTTTCAACAATGGCTAGCGATTCAAAACGTTTTAAAACATATGACAAGATCCAGCAAATTGAGTATGTCTACTACAGTTTCTGACCTCTTCCAGTTCTGTACTGCCTTACACCACATAGTTTAAAATACCATTTCAAACCTGGGTTCTACCAAACCCTTCAATGGGACAACATCATTTCGAAAACTCTAGTTCAAAAAATTTTTCACAAACTCAGCAGGTGTATTGGCAACTTTTACATTTTAGTTTCCAAACATAACCAGGAACCAGACAACTGTTCTTAGAAGGTCATTTTGTCTAACACCTCTGAGGCTCTAGCTATCATACAGTTCCATCAAGGAACAAATTCTTAATCATATCTCTAAGGGAATATTCTATAATCAAGATCTTTCCCTAAGCCGATTCAGCAGCTAGCAACCTCAAAATACCTCAAATCATATAGGTACTGTCCTCGAACATACCTCAAATAACATGCCGTCGATTTAGCATCAATCAATATTATCAGGGTTTCTATTCTCTCGTATTGAAACCTAAGGCAACCTCAATCATGCCTTGATCAAAGCACTATTTCAGCTTAGATCAGATTCAAGCCTATACTCAATCATCTTCACATTTAGTCTATCATGGCATCCCTGAGGATCACCATATAACCATTTTCAAATCACTTAGGTGTGGTTGTTGTTGTTGTTGTGATTATGGTTGTGGTTGTGGTTGTGGTTGTGATTATAGTTGTAGTTGTGGTTGTTGGGGTTTGGGTTGTCGTTGAGATTGTGGTTGTGGTTTTTGGAGTTGTGGTTATTGTTGTGGTTGTTGGGGTTGTGGTTGTGGTTGTAGTTGTGGTTGTGGTTGTCATTGCCGTTGTGGTTGGGATTGGGATTGTAGTTGTGGTTGCAGTTGGGATTGTGGTTCGGTTGTGGTTGTTGTCGTCGTCATCCAATCAAGCATATGCAAGTTTACACTTTCCTCCGGGTACTTAAGCCTCAAATCAAAGGAATCCCAAATTCCTATGACACTTCCCAAGATGTCACCCATCCTGAGATTTCTCTTGCCTAAGCACGCTTGATCTCACAGTGCTAATCTATTCTGGGGGACTACTATCGACACAAGACCGAGAACATTGGACCCTCTAAGTCTCGAATCCTATAGTGCTAGGAAAGATAAACACAGAACCTACCCGATTCTGAATTCCCTTACCCGAGGAAAATGTTATCACAAAGCCTACCTGGCTCTGCAGTCCTCAGCACTTAGGAAAGCACAAGCGCAGAGCCTACCCGGTTCCAAAGTCCTCAAGCACATAGAAAGACACATGTTATTGGCCCCTTTCAGAACATTACCATTAACCGTGGGCTTCAGCTAGCCTATGAACATACTAGTCTCACAGCACTTAGGGCTTCACATATCAAACTTCGATAACCTAAGGATATACCAATCCACTAGGTTTCCTTGCCCACTATACATTCTCATCGTGAATGTACTCCACTTTCCCTTTTTAATTCCCACAACTCTGGTGAGAATCCTATTCTGACCCTGATTTCCATATCAGGAGCTCTAAGATTAGAAACAGATCCCATACTCTGTGCCATCATCTATCTCAAGGGTCTAAGCTTACCGAAGTGCAACCCTCTTTCTTAGGGTATTTATCTTTTTTGCTCCATTTCCCATGACTATGTAATCATAGATCAGTATATATCTCTATTGCCACCAAAACTACCGCTCTGATACCACAAACTGTAACACCCCCGGGGCGTCGGCATTCTTTACCTTAATCATACGCAGTAGTATGGCAAAATCAGAAATAGTTCGCTACACTGATACAACGGAAATTAGATTTGATTATATAACAGGGGTATTCCTAGGGTTTATACCCCTTTACATACATTTATATTCATTACAGACGGTGAAAACTAAAACCAACTAAACACCGTCGTCCCTCGATTCTTCAAGTTGTCCCTCTACTGGACCGTCTTCAAGTAACGCTCCCTCCTTGAACCTCGTGCAACACTTTTCTTCCTGTGCTCACTTGTCTATTGGTTGGTAGTGGAGGGTGAGATTCTGAGGAATCTCAGTAGTAGACAATACCAAAAAATGCATGCAAGATAAATGCTAGTGTATGATATACTTGCCTTGCACAAGCTCATGTTAACATAATGACATATTTGCATGCTCAATGCTTCACGTATCATACTCATGGCCATAGCATAATCATAAACAAAGCTTCAATCATTCAAATATGTTAAACATAGCAAGCAAGTATAGCAATCAAACATATACATACAAGCAATAATATCAATACATGAAAGTAAGGTAAGCCCACTACTTTTTAAGGAGTCTTGTCCTTACACGGGTTCCTCTTTTCGCTAACCGTCGGGTTTCTTGAAGTTCTTTCCTTCATTCTTCTTATGGACCAATGATATAACCATACTTTTAGAACTAGGGCAAATGAATATTTACTTTCCTTTGTAACCCTTATTTCATTAGGGTTTAATTTAGTAACTTAAACTTGTTACTTTTAGCCTTTATCTTTCTTTGCCCTTAAAAATCCAACAAATTCAAATATTTTAATTAATTCTAAAAAAATAATTTTAATGTTCTGTCAACTCTCACATGTTCCTGGAGAAGTCCAATTTGATAGAAAAATACTTTCAAAGTTCAGGAATTGTGAAATAATTCCCAGAATTTACGTCTTTCCGACTCTCGTTAGGCTTCCAAAAGTAATGACTCAAATTTAAAAATTAGAAAATAACTGACCAAAGCTTCATAAATTATAAAATTTACATTTCCCACACTCTTAATGAGTCCACTGCATGCACATAAACTTTTACCCCATTCTAACTACTTTAACCCATTCAAAACACATGATTAAATCTTCTGCTCAGTTTTGATGTGCAGGACGCAGGGCCATTTTTGAGAATTTAATACTCACTGCCCAGATATCAAAATAATACAAACGACTCACCATTTTAAAGGTATGCATGTCCTATATAGCCTGGAATAGTTTCAGAATTTTTAAAGAACATTAACTCAGTCAAACATGCATTGGAATTTGACTGACTCTAGAGAGCAAAAACTGGCAGTTTTGACTTTTTCTTTGAGCTCATTATTTTATGTGTACAAACGCCTTCAAAAAATTCATTAAAAATCTTATTACCACACAATTATTCATAAGGAACAAGATGGTGATCTCAGAATTTTGAAATTACATTTATTTCCCCATTTTTTTGGTTCGGCCAGATCAGACCTTTTGCCAAGAACTCCAGAATTTTCCAGAAAAAGTTGCTGATCTTACCACAAGTTCTTATTCTTGGCATATGATCACTTTATCTTCTCATTTTCCTTGCTCGGTCCTTTGGCTTACAACCCAAAATAGCCACATGCATGTGAGTTACAACTAACATGATCAACATGCAACAAGGTTTCATCAACTTACCTTCTTCTTCTTGCTTCTTCTCTAACCGTGGATGTTCTTCAAGTTGAGTGGGATGTTGATGATGATGTTGAAGATGGGTGAGAGGATGGTTGATGATGTTGATGCCGTGGAGGAGGGAGTAGTGTAATATGATTTTAGTGTGTGTTAAAGTGTGTGTAAGGTGGGTGAGTGCTTAGGGGAAAGACAAGTGTGCGTGTGTGTGTAATGTGTCCGTAGGTTTAGGGAGAAGGGAGTGACAAAATCTGATTTCGTAATGTGTGTGTGTGCTTAAACCGTGGAAAAAAATTAGAGGGAGGGAAGTATGGATCAGATTTGTGGTAAATGGAGAAGGGAGTATGATTTTGTATGGGAAAGGGGGAGAGGCCGAGAGCTTGGAATGAGAAGGGAAGAGTTGAGAGAATTTGGAATTGTGTTAGACGTAGAAAGAGTAGAGAATTGATCAGATTTTTGGTGCTTGTATTATGTGTTAGCCGTGGGAAAATGAGGGATTAAAGGAGGTTTTAGTGTTTTGCTTGGTGTGTGACAAGTGTGTTGTTTGCTTGTGAGACGTGTAAGAGAGGGAGGGAGGGACGGTTTATGGAGGGAAAAATAGCAATTGTGGAGGTGTGTGAGAGATTAGGTGTGTGTCGTATGAGATTAATAAAAGGAGTGTGTTTTCCGGATAAAAGGGAAATGAGAGATTTTGTGTGTGAGCATATGTGTCAAGTGTTTAGAGTAGGTGTTGGTGCATGTGTGTGTACGTGTAAATGAGAGGGAATGAGGGTGATTATTTAATGACAATTAAAGGGGTCTCCATGGCTGAAAGAAGAGAGAAATAATTGACCTCCAACAAGTCCCATAATTACACTCTTTGCCATTCCATTGCATTGTAACCCTATAGTTACAATTTTTCTTGCTTCTCTTTGGGCTCTCTTTGGCTAAAATGTTCATACAAGAAAGAATGTTTAGAGGGCTTTATATGATTTAGGAAAACGAGCTCTTGTGTCCCTAATTATTTTGACCAAATTTCCCTCACAACATATTTCTTAAACTTTTCTTATTTTCAATTCTCAGGGCTCAAAATTCAGGATGTTACACATGGTGGGTTGGTAGGTGAGGGTATGGTTGAGAGGGAATCGAAGGGAAGTGAAAGGGGCATGGGTAGAAGATTGGGTAATAAATTAGGTTGGTGCACTTAAGTTCGAGCGCTGAAACATGAAGTGTCGTGATTCTTGGGTGATCAGTTTGCTTGATATAGCGCGTAATAGGCCCAGTGAGGGTGGCCCGCTATTAAAAAAAAAACATGCGCATAACTTTCATTCACAAAGATGGGAGCATACTTGGGTAGCTCTATTTGTGGGCTTGAGTCGGTTTGCTGTGCTGGGACTGTAGTTCCTGCTATCACACTGTAGCATTGAATAGGTCGAACTAGACCCTTGCGGCTGCTAAACAACAAAGAAAAGAAAACAAGAAGCTAGGCTACCTCCTAGTAGCGCTTGGTTTAAAGTCTTCAGCCAGACTTCCTTAAGAGATTAGTTCAAGCTAGAAGCAAGGGCGTAGGTTGTCCTTGTGCCTCTATCCTCGTTACCTAGTAGTGGTTGGCCTTCTTCTGCTGGGTCTAAATATTGTGCTGTTTTCAAAATTGAAAAGGTCACATGGTCATCATTGACTCGTATAGTGAGTTCTCCTTTTTCCACATCAATTAATGTTCTCCCGGTTGCCATGAATGGTCTCCCTATAAGAATCAGAATTCCCCAGTCTACTACAAAATCAAGAATAAAGGAATCTACTAGGAAGATGAACTTATTGACTTTAACCAGGAGGTCTTCTATTTTTCCTGCTGGTAGGACAATGGCGCGATCAGCTAACTATAATGTAACTATTGTGGGCCTTGCTTCCCCAACTGCTAATCTTTTGAAGACAGACATGGGCATTAGATTAATACTGGCTTCGATATCGCATAAAGCTTTCCTTGAGTATTGAGGTCCAATTGCACAGGGGATTGTGAAGCTATCAGAGTCTTTTAATTTAGTTGTTGTTAGCATGGCACTGCAATCCTGGGTCAATGCTACCGTCTCGAATTCTTCCAGTCTTCTCTTCTTGGACAAAATTTCTTTCATGAACTTTACATAGCTAGGCATCTGTTCCAGTGCTTCCACTAAAGGGATATTGATATGCAACTGTCGTAGCATGTTGAAATTTTTTTCAGAATTGCTTCTCTTTTCCCTGCTTTTGTAGCCTTTGTCGGAAAGGCGGGGGTTGCTTTGGTACCCGAGATGATCCTAGATCACGGTTCTGTTTTGATGATGTCGTAGCATCCCTTTTTGAATGTTGTACGTGATCCTCTAGTGGAGCGAATGGAGGCAATGCTGTGGCATCAATATCCAGCTCAGTTTGCAAAGGCATTAAGTGCCGCTGCTTTCTTTCAAGGCTTTGTTCGGCACTCTCCTTCTCCTTTTTTGAGTGCTCAAATTTTGGGTCAGTATCTTTAGTAGGTTGTTTGGTCACCGTCATGAGCTCCAAGCTTTTACCACTTCGGAACTCTATTAGCTTGATTTTCTCCTTTCCTTGGTTTCTGGGACTTTAGTATCACTCGGTAGAGATCTTGAGGGCCTATTGTTGAGAGCAGTTGTTAATTGTCCAACTTGGATTTCAAGTTTTTGAAGGATTACCTGCTAATTTTGAATTATAGCATCGTTCTTTGCCATGTACTCCTTCATAAGGGTCAACACAAAGTGTTGCTATTCTGAATCACTGCCTTGCTACCGTGATTTTCGGGTAAACCCTGGTGGGTTTGATGGTCTGTTTGAGTATGGTAGGCCAGATGATGGTCCTGCAGTTTGTTGACCTTGAGAGCTCCACTAGAAATTGTGGTGCTACTTCCATCCAGGGTTGTACGTGTTAGAGTACGAGTTGTTGGTGTTACTGGCCCTGTTAAAGTTGTTGACGTAGTTAACTATTCGGGGTTGGCAGAGCACTGAGAGTAAGGGTGCTCTCCGCCACAGTACACACAAACTACCTGAGATGGTTGTGGTGATGTGTTGCTCAAAGGTGTAAGTGGAGCTATATACCCAAGAGGGGGGGTGAATTGGGTATTTTAACACTTTTCAGAAAATTGCTCTGTTTTGAAGCTATGAAAACAAAGATAAGCAGAGTGAGGGAAGAAGAAGCTGGACACAAGGATTTACACTGGTTCGGTCCAACTCTTTGACCTACGTCCAGTCCCCAGAAACACTCTGGGATTTTCCACTATCACTCAATTACAATTACACACTCGTACTCGGGATGATCCTCTCCCTAGGACTCACTCCCCCTTACAAGTTGTAATTGTAAACAATCGATACACACTCTATACTCAAGAGTTATCCTCTCCCTAGGACTAACTCCCCTTACAAGTTGTACTGACGATTACAATCGATACACACTCGTAAACAAAGAATGCTCCTCAACCTAGGACACACTCCCCTTTACAAGTTGTACTCGATTTTCCCAATCTCCAAGTCACCCGACTTGAGATTGTTACAATGAATGATATACAAGGAAACAAACTCTCTCTAAGAGTAGATAATGATAAGCACTGAAGCTCAATGTATCACAAGATACTACACAGATAAAACTGAAGAAATAAATATGAGACTTGAATGATTTTCGTCTTCAGCAGGTGTGTCTCTTTGAGAAGAAGTTAATGCACTCTATTTATAGGTAGAGAACATTAAATGACCGTTGCTTGATGAATCCAACCGTTGGAGGTGATTAGCTTAAGGTCCGGTCATCTTCTCTCTAAACTTCGCTAATCCAGGTGTTAATTTGATCGATGTGATTCTCTCGAGAATTTGCCCATTGGAGATTACTTTGCTTGTTGTAGTAAGCATTCTTTAACGTTCAGAAGGCGTGCTCAGATGAATTAGCTGAGAGTAGGTAGATTTGCAGAGGTGCATTAAATGTACTGAGCACCTTTTTGCTTTTTGCCTTGATCTTCATTAATCTTCATCTGTGCTAACTGAAATTCACTCAATAAACTTGTTAAACATATCTGGGAACATAAGTGAATGATTTATGAAAGCAATAGGATCAAACAAGAGTGATTTGCAAATTCGTGTAATTCAAAAATCGTTTTTACCGTTGTAAACTGCGCAAGTATGTTCATGCTTACCGCAAGATAGCATACTTTCACTTACAAACTGCAGTAAAGGTGGAAGTATACTAACCTGGACTTCAAAAATGTAGTGTGAATTTTTGAACCCACGATGACCATACTCGAGTTTAGCATACTTTCACTTACAAACTCCAATAAAGGTGGAAGTATTGACTTAGTTTGAAAAACTTGGTTGCTCTCTGAAAGTCCAATACTGCGGTATGCAAACCTATACTGCAGTATTGACTTAACTTGAAAACTTGGTTGCTTCTCGGATGTCCAATCTTTCGCGGTATGTAAACCTATACTTGCAGTATTGACTTAGCTTGAAGGATTTGGTTGCTCTCGGAAGTCCAATACTTTGCGGTATGCAAACCTATCTTTGCAGTATTGACTTAACTTGAAAGACTTGGTTGCTCTCGAAAGTCCAATACTGCGGTATGCAAACCTATACCGTAGTATTGACTTAACTTGAAAGACTTGGTTGCTCTCGGAAGTCCAATACTGCGGTATGCAAACCTATACCTTTGCGGTATTGACTTATCTTGAAATTATCTGTCAACTTTCGAGGGCCATATCTCCCTGGTCTGAACTCCATTTTGGTCCTCTCTCTTGATGGAAAGCTCTTTGAGTCTATTTTCATATGCCACTGATTTCAGCTCAATACGATTTGTATATTGTGAGTTACACTCAAAATACCGAAGGTGGGTCGGGACTCGTGACGTTGATTCTTGTGGCAACTTGTAAAAATCATAGCTCCTTTATCTTGACACCTTTGGACTTGATTTATATATCAAAATGACGCTTCGGATGTCTAGTTTCAAATGCCACTGGTTTCACATCAATCCGATTCCTGGTTTGAGAGATATCATCGAATCACCAGAGGTCGCCGTGCTAAACGTGAAAGCAAGAGTTCTTGAAGAGCGATAACAGTTGCATACTCGAGTTTTCACTTGCATACTCGAGTTTTGAGTCCCAAACTCGAGTTTTGTGTTCCAAACTTGAGTTTTCACTTGTCTAGAGATGCCAGAGGTGCTGAAGACACTACAAACTCGAGTTTTGAGTTGTATACTCGAGTTTTGAGTCCCAAACTCGAGTTTTCACTTGTCCAGAGACGCCAGAGGTGCTGAAGACACTACAAACTCGAGTTTTGAGTTGTATACTCGAGTTTTGAGTCTCAAACTCGAGTTTTGTGTTCCAAACTCGAGTTTTCTCATCCGAAGTTGATTTTTGCTGACTTTAACTTCAAATTGACCCATTCCAACTTCCATATGACCTTGGAGACTTCTAGCATCAATCTTAGAACTTGAATAATGATATCTTCACTTCATTCAACAAGTTCTTCTTTCTTTCTTCTTCTCTTGATCATTCTCCATAACTCTAACTCTTTCTTTCTTCTCTTCTCTTGATCATTCTTTATAATTCATCTTGGATTAATCTACATTAAGTATGTAGTTAGTCAATGTAGGAGATAACTATATTACTCAATCTTTTTGCTTTCAATAATGACATCCATATAAGACATCATCAAAACTAATCATAACCAACAAAAGGAATGGTCAGTCCTTTTACCATGTTGGTTAGAGATGATACCTGCACTGTGAGAGTAGTCATAGCATCCAATTCATGTATTCCAGCAACAGTTCTGAAGGGTGTAGCTCTGTCTGCTTGCCACTGATGGCTGTTCATAGCCATGCGCTCTAATAATTCATAAGCCTCTTCATAGGACTTCATCAAAATGGACCCGCTGGATGAAGCGTCTACAATTGATTGTGTTTGTCCATCAAGACCTCCGTAGAATGTTTTACCTATACCCATTCACACAGTCCATGTTTTGGGCACCTTCTAAGGAGGTCTTTAAACCTATCCCAAGTTTCATATGTAGATTCACCAGACTTTTGTTGGAAATTGGTGATATCTCCTCTGAGTTTGGCATTCTTAATGGGTGGGAAGAATTTGAGCAAGAATTTACTCCCTAGATCATTCCAGGAGGTGATTGAATTGGCTGGTAAGTTATTAAGCCACATTCGAGCCTTGTCCCTAAGAGAGAATGGGAACAATTTAATCCGAATGGCGTTGGCCGCAACCCTTGGAATGATGAAAGAGTCGCACACCTCCATGACAGCCTTGAGGTGTAAATGAGGGTCTTCAAATGGAAGTCCTCCAAATTGTCTGGCTGCATTCATCATTTGAATCATGACACCTTTAATCTCAAAGTGTCCTGCATTAAGGGTCGCAGGCGTGATAGCCGAATTCAACTTGAAACTGGAATCCTGAATTCCATGATAGCTTTGTTCAAATCTAGACTTGGAGGTAGAGGGACTTGATTGTCTCTATTTATTGCTTGTGGCTCCCTTTGATCCTGATCATGATTGACAGGTGTATCTGCCATCTCTACGGAGTCAAAAAGTTGACTTCTTCGCTTCTACTTCCTGTGCCTTTGAAAGTAAGTGCATTCGATTTCATGATCGTAAGGCTCTAGGTTGCTTGAAGGTGAGTTATGCATACACTATGGAATGTACTTGAAAATCAAGAAAATGGATAGAGTTAGCTTTATTGGATAAATCACAACTATTCAGCGATAAATGCGTCGTCACTAAAGATATCTACAGTCCCTGGCAACGGTGCAAAATTTTTGTTGGTCGATTTCCTTGATGGCAAGTGAACCAGTTGCACAAGTAATAAAGAGTACAAAGAGTATCGTCCCATGGAGACTGGGATACCAAATGACATCGAATTGCAGAATTGGTTGTGTTTAACAATAAAATTAAAATTTGATTCGTTTGGGATTTTTTATAGTTATACTAATAAACAAGAAAATAACCAAATGATGTAGTCATAAGAAGATATTAGTAAAAAGATGGACTGAGCTCGAAATCCTTCCTAAGCATATCAATCCCTCAATTGCATATACACATTGCTATAGCATTCATGCTGCACAGCTCTTGTAAATGTTACAGCTTAAATACCCTTTACAATGTTATTCAACTAACCCACCACTCCAATCTACCAAAGCTCTCGCGTCTGATACATACAATCCTAACTTTACTTCTCCTATATGCCTATGGCGATTTTCTAGTTAGATTATCATTACAAATCAATGTGTTATGTTATGAGCGGTAGACCCATTCCTAAGCCTACAATAATAGGTCAAGCCCTGCACAACCCTGCCTAGCAATCACTGTTTCTCATATGTCTAACCCCAACTCCCTCTCAGTAAGCTGAGACCACTAATCTAACCCTTAGCTCTCGCTAATCGACAAGAAATTAAATCACTGATAAGAAACTAAATGTATTAAATTAAGAACTAGCAACCGAGTTCATTCCAAACTTAGGAAGTCATCCTCGCTCAGCCATAGGAGATTTAGTTCATGACTGACGAGGGAATTACTACATAGATTACTTTAGAATAGCCCAGGACAAAAAGATTAACTAAAATTAAATAATAAAAAAAAAAGCTTGATGGAGGTTCTGACGGTGTGGAAGAAGCCCTGTCACGTCACGACTCCACATCTTCTTATCTCTGTCTCACAGTAAGGAAGGATGTTGTGTTCTCTTAGAGTTCTCGTGCCTTGTAACTTCTCTTACTCATCTTTCGAGTCTGACCATATAACATTGGTCTTTGAGTCTCGATGACTCAACCCGTTTAAGGTTGGCTATTGTTTCCTTATATAGTCTGGTCTACTTACGGTGTACGTTCAGAGAACTGGGCCTTTCTAAATCTATTGAGATCCAATCTTAATCTCTCTTTCCAATCTTCGTAGATTGATTCTGCTGATCCTGCGGGATTCTTCAAATCTTAACTTCGATCCCCCACATCTTCTATTCCAATACGTCAGCAATCTAACCATTGTTTTCTTCCACTTAACGACCTACACTAAATTTCCTAAAACAACCTTGACAAAACATCTGAACATATGCCACATAGCATTGTAAATGGAGCTAAATACCCAAGAGGGGGGTGAATTGGCTATTCTAACAAATTTTGAAGATGACTCTGTTTTCAAGTAATAAAATCAGAAACGAACGAGCAAAAGAAGAAAGCGGTGGACATAGAGATTTATACTTGGTTCGGTCCTAACAACTTGACCTATATCCAGTCCCGGACTCTCGGGATTTTCACTATAACACTTGATTACACACTCGCACTCAAGAGTAGTTCTCTCACTAGAACTTACTCCCCCTTACAAGTTGTAATCAATGAACTCCCAAATCACCAAGTCCCCTTGACTTGTGATTCTTTACAATAAGTGATTTATAGATAGAAACTCTCTCTAAGAGTGAATAATGATAAACACTGAAGCTTATGTATCAAAAGATATTACACTGTAGAAAACTGAAGGAATAAATGCAAGAATTGAATGAATTTCGTTTTCTGCTGTTGTAGTTGTTGAGAAGACTTGAATGCAACTCTATTTATAGTCAGATACCATTAAATGACCGTTGCATTGTTAATTAGACCATTGGAGATGACCTGCAGTGGTTAGGAGTAGCTTTGGTCTTCTTCTCTCTCTAATCTCCACTTAATCCAGCTGTCCAAGTGTTTAGAGTTGACTTCCTCTAAATTAATCCGTTGGAGAAGCAGTTGCTAGTTGTAGAAATCATTCATTAATGCTTTGCAACCGTGTGCATATGGATTACCCAAAAGTATGCAACTTTCTGGACATAGCATTTAATGAACTAAACTACTTTTTGCTTTTTCCTTTAACCCTTCAAACACATTCTCTAAACCAGCTGAAACTCACTAATAAAGACATTATTAGGAATATCAAAGAATAACATTGCAGAGTATTAAGATCAAACAAGAATGTTTTCCAAATTTGTCAGATTTGAATTTCTGAAACAACGATGTAAACTCGAGTTGGGTTCTAGTAGGCTCGAGCCTGAAGCTTCAGTATGTAAAAGTGTTTCAAGTTCAAAACTTCTAAACTGGAGGTTTGTATTCATAAACCGGAGGTTTTCATCACAATAGAACTTCTTTGCTCTCGGGTTGGTTTAAACTCGAGTTTCCTCCATCCAGGGAGGAAGTCATGATTTTGATCTTTTGAATATCTCTGAGTTAAGGTACAAACTCGAGTCTATTAGTACATAGGCTCGAGTTTGACTTTGTTCCAGTCAAAACTTAGTTATAGCTTTCAGAATGTAAACCTGAGGTTTGAAGTGCAAACCCTAGAGTTTTGTCAATTTGAAAAGTGCATTGCTCTCTATAAGGTTTAAACTCGAGTTCACTAAATTAGGCTCGATTTTGTTCAACTTTGAAAAACTCTGAGCGTTCTTAGCCCGAATTAAACGGAGGTTTATGAAATGAATCTCGGGTTTACTTTGGTTGAAAATCCATGAAAGCTCTCGGTCAAGTGTAAACTCGAGTTTGCGATGATGAACTCGAGTTTACATGTTTTGTAAACTCTTGAGATTTTTCAAATTTGAAAAACCTATACTCGAATGAAACAAGATAGACTTGGTGAATATCTCATAATTTTGAAAATCCTTCCCTTGAGGTAAACTCGAGTTTGTCATAACAGCTCGAGTTTACGGAGTTATGTAAACCATTGAATATTTTCTCTAGAGGTGCAAACCCGAGGTTTAAAACTAATGGGTTCGAGTTTAAAAGTGTTTTAAGATCAGAATGCTTTTGGCTTCTCGCAAACCGAAGGTTTCCAAGTGTAAGATCGAGTTTACACAAAATATGAGAAGACTTAGAAAGACACTCAAAAGCAAACCTCTGGTTTAGTGTCAAGTTCAAAGTGCCAATTGGCAAGTTTAGCTCACTGATAGTGTCGGACTCGAGTCTCCCAATCCAACCTCGAGTTTGGCACTGATAGAGAGTTTTTAGTTGAAATTCATATGTTTTGACAACCTCCTAACTTATCAAAAACATCCATACAATGTTTACATTTGTTAGTATTCATCAAAACACATAGATAACTAACAAGCATTGCATCACTTACTCTGCTATAGCTTTAGGGATGCATTGTATTGCACTTCAATAAAGCTGTCCTAATCATGTAGCATAATATCGGCTATGTTATTCCTCTTTCTCATAAAACCTCAAACTTGTTCTTTTCTCAGCACATGTTTAGGATATATGTGGAATTTATCCCTGAGTTTCCTGTATAATGAATTAATGCCTTTTTACTTAGATTAAATGCAATTAATATTCACCATACAATTCAGTCATATAATACAAGGAAAAACATGGCATATATAGTGCTCATCATGTGGTTGAAAGGAAGAATCGAGTGCTTATTGAAATGGCTTGTGCAATGCTGAATGAGAATAAGACTTCTCAAGTCTTCTAGGCAGACACAATGAGCACGGCCTGCTATGTCTCAAATCGAGCCTACCTCCGAAAGAAGCTCAACAAGACTCCATATGAGCTATATAAAGGAAGGAAATCGAATATGGCTCACCTGCACATCTTTGGATGCATATGTTTCGTCCACAACAATGGTAAGGATAATTTGGGAAAATTTGATCCCAAACCGGACGAAGGTCTATTTCTTGGATACTCTAATAGGAGTAAGGCCTATAGGATTTTCAATAAGCGTACTCACTTAGTAGAAGAATTAATCCATGTTGTGTTTTGTGAATCCGAATCTGATGATCCTTTGGATGATAATGAGGAATCTATTTATAAAAACCAATTCTTTTCAAAAAATACTCCTGCCTCTATTGAAAATTTTGAAAATATTTTTGAAAGTGATTCTCAAAACTCTTGTAAAAATCCAGATCAATCTCAACCTAAAGCTTGGAAGTTCATTAGGAATCATCCTTTGGACTAAGTGATAAGTGATGTGAATCAAGGTAAAGGACAAGAAAAAGTACCTTGAATGAGGTCACATTTTTTGCCTTCATATTTGAGATTAAGCCCTCTAAGATTGACGAATTTCTTTCAGACAATGATTGGGTAATCGCAATGCAAGAGGAATTACATCAATTTGATAGAAATCAAGTTTGGGACTTGTTACCTAGGCCTAAAGACCATCCAGTAATTGGTACTAAATGGGTATTCAAGAACAAACGTGATGAATCTGCAATCATAGTCCATAACAAGGCTAGATTGGTTGCCAAGGCTATAATCAAGAAGAAGGTGTTTATTATGAGGCAACGTATGCTCCAGTGGCTAGATTGGAAGCTATAGGAGTACTCTTAGCCTTTGCGTGTATCAAGGGATTTAAACTCTATCAAATGGCTGTTAAGAGTTCTTTTCTAAATAGTTTCATTCAGGAGGAAGTTTATGTTGAACAACCTTCTGGCTTTGAAAATGTGATCATCCAAAATCATGTTTACCGTCTCAAGAAAGCCTTATCTGGTCTTAAGCAAGCTTCTAGAGCTTGGTATGAGCAGTTAAGAAAATTTCTTCTTGATCATGGTTTTGTTAGAGGAAAAGTAGACACAACTCTCTTCATAAAGAATAATAAGTGCAATAATGATATCTTAATCATTCAAATTTATGTTCATTATATTATATTTGGTGCTTCTAATAAAACCTTGTGCGAGGAATTTTCTAAGTCTATGCAGAGTGAATTTGAAATATCTATGATGGGAGAGCTCAATTACTTCCTTGGATTACAAATTCAACAATGGAAGAATGGAATTTTCATTTCACAAGTGTAGTATCTCTGTGATTTGCTTAAGTAGTTTAAGATGGAACATTGCAATGGAGCTAACACTCCAATGAGCTCAACTACCTCTCTGGATGCCAATGAAGAAGGCAAGGACTTCAACATAACTAAGTATAGCAGGATGATCTGATCATTGCTATACTTGACCGCAAGTAGACCCAACATTCAATTTAGTGTGGATATGTGCGCAAGATTTCAAGATTCTCCAAAGAAATCACATGTCGAGCTTGTGAAAAGAATTTTTTGATATCTTTCTGGCACAAATGAACTAAGACTATGGTTCCCTAAACGTCAATCAAAGTATTTGGTGGCTTATTCAAACTCGGATCATGTTGGCTACAAGACCGATAGAAAGAGTACAAGTGGTTAATGCCAATTTCTGGGTGGATCACTTGTTTCATGGTTCAGCAAGAAGTAGACTACTGTTTCTATATCATCGACCAGAGCTTAATATATCTTGGCCTCAAGTTGTTGTGCTCAAGTTCTGTGGCTTAAGCAACAACTTCATGATTTCGGAATCAATCTAAAGGAGATTCCGATCCTTTGTGACAACACTAGCATAATAAGCTTGGTGAAGAATCCTGTTCAACACACAAGGACCAAGCATATTGATGTGAGACATCATTTCTTTCGAGATTATGTGCAAAGAAAAGATGTGAAGGTGATGTTCATCCCCACTCACATGCAACTTAGCAAAAGAACAATTCATATTCATCCAAAGAGAATTGGGCATGGTAAATCCCAATGATTTCTAAGTAATCATCTCTACTAGTTATTTTTAAGATTTAATTGAGTTATAATTACTGACTTAAGCATCAGAGTATCTGGAAAATGGTTTTGCACGATTCTCTATTCACTTGACTAAAAACAAAGATTAACAGAGCAAAGAGTCACTTGAGTAATATAGATATTACTTGCGAGTAACTATGAGGGAGAATAGTCAGAGCTATGAAGCAAATAATATTACCTGAGTAATGTACCAATTACCCGAGTAATATCGCTAGTTAATATGTCAAATGGCTATTTTCTGATCACATTACCCGAGTAAAATAATTATTACCCAAATAATGTCGTTATTTAACTTATCTGTTGAGTGTTTCAAAACAAATTACTTGAGTAATATAAATATTACTAGAGTAACGTTGAGGAAAAGCTTGTATCTTTGAAGCAGATTTCAAGTTACCCTAGCAACAAATCCAATACCTGTGAGTAATGGATAGGAAAAGTCTAAGTATGAAGACATTACTCAAGTAATGACTAGTATTACTCGAGTAAAAATCATAAAAGACATTCTGGCTCTCAAATACTTGAGTAATATTATATTTTGCCTGATTAATATGATTATTTAATTATGTCGCTAAGTGTTTTAGGAACACATTACTCGAGTAATGGAAACATTACTCGTGAGTAACATCGAAGCAAAGCTTAACTATGCAGAATATTATAAATTTACTTGAGCAAAATAAGTATTACCCGAGTAATATCGTGAGTGAAACGCTGTCTTAGAGTCACAACACAAATTACCTGAGTAACTATCAAAGTTACCCGAGTAACTCTTAAACCTAAGAAGAAGATGTCTGTGGACTCTACAAATTAATTGATAAGTATCAATTACAACTTCAAAGGATCTCAAGTGTTCACTCAACACACATGAATTGATGTATTTATGGTAATTTATAATTATATAAATTTTTCAAATAATATTTGTGTTGGGCGCTCTTGAAAAATTCTGATATTCAAAGTTACCCGAGTAATAAATACATTACCCTGAGTAATGTTGCTATTTAGAGGGCGTCTTGCGATGTATTGGATATTTATTTTAAAAAATAATAATAACTATTGCATCATTACCCGAGTAAGAGTAGACATTACTCGAGCAATGTCGGGTTTTGTTGCTCTCTGTGGATCACGTTTAACTAAAAAAAAAAAAAAAAATTTATATAAAAGCTTTTTACTCGAGTAGCGTTATTGGTTACCTGAGTAAATGCGGATCCATTCATTTTTATTAGTTGTGCGTGTTTTCTCTAATTTTTTTTTCGAGTTACTGAGTAACAGTGGCTCTATTTATTTCAAGTCATTTTGCATCAGGCTCTTTTAATGCAAAAGCATCGTTTCCTTCTACTATTCTTTATCTTCATTTAATGAAGAATTTGAAAAAGCTTCATTTGTGTCGTTTTACCCATTACGAACTGCATCTTTTTACAAGCATTGTTTTACTCGAGACATTTGTTAATGTGCTTTAATATATAAATCTTTGCTATCAGATGTAGAGATTTTGATGCAAATCTTGAGAATTAATGTAAGTCAAATCTTCCATCGTTGTTGCGTCAAGTTTCCAACAATTTTTTTACTATGTTTTATCTTCATTTAATTGCAAAGCGTCGTTTTACTGTTGCTTCATCTTGAATTCATCTATTCCCTTTGCACTATTCATCGCTGTCAACTTTGCCTTATTTTTCCTTAAAAACCTTCCAATCTGTTACGATTGTTCAACGAATCATTATGATTTCTCTAACAGAGTTGTCGATTGGTGATTCCGACCATTGGGTGTTCTTTTTCCCTCCATAAATTTTCCTCAGCCCTTTCATTTTCTTCAATTATCCATTGGCTCTTTACTCTTCAAGATCTTCTATTTTCTCTCAATCTTTCCTAAAATCTTCTTCTATGTCTCAAATGGCTCGTTCAAAAACCTCCATCGGTAGGTCCATTGATCATTCTCTACCGAAATTACCTAAACGTCCGCTTACCAAAAAGCCATGTTCTTCTTATCGTTATAGGCCAAAAATACAAGCTCAAGAGAAATCAAAGGAGCAACGAAAGGAGAATTCCAAGACACCTGTGAAGCCTATGGGTGCTAAGAAATCAAAGCAAAGGAGTAGTGTTTCAAGAACCACCAAGGCCAGTGACTAGATATCAGACTGACTCTTTGCCTTCAAAAAAGGGTCAAGATAAATCTATGGATACTGAAGATATTGAGTCTGAGGGACTAGAAGCTTGCACCACTGCAATTGAAGAAGACTATTCAAAGTCTCCAGAGGACAGACCACAGGCTTTTGGGAGGATGAAATCTCAAGCTTTGGGAAGCAAGAGGTGACAGGCCTCAGGGAGTTGACAAGCGTCTGGGTCTCATCGTCAAGCAGCCTCTGGTTCAAGCATCTTTTGGCTATTAATGCCCTTCAGCCATCACTAGGTATAAATGTCTGACCTTTAGTAATTCATGATCAAAAGGCATTTGACTTTTACTATGGGAGTAAGTCATTTTGTCCTACTATTTAGTTGGATTTGGAATGCTTTAGAAATGACTACAATTTGGATCTGTCTCCTTCGTTATTTCAATATCTTCCTTTTGTTCGTGTTTGGACCCCTTACTCTGAGACTATGGTTAGGTTATTTATTCTTTGTGAATCATGCACGCTTGGTGGTACTAATGGCAACGGTATATGCTATACTTTGTCCTAGTTCAGGTGGGATGGCTTGGTGTTTTTCTGTGTGTAAATCTTGCATTCTTGTCCAATGACTTTTTAAATTTCCTCCTACAATGATTTGACAATGTAAGTGAAAGCAGCTCGCATTCTGAAGACCAAGGACAATTAGAAACAGTTTTGGGAGATGACTTTACTAAAGAGTGTGAATATTCCATCCCTACTTGAATTAGCTAGAGCAAATTGATTAAGATGAATTGAAGTTAGCTAGCCACTTACACTTTGTTGTTACTACTTTATTTGCTACCTCTATGTCCAATTCATCATGAACTATGTGTCTTGGGATATTTGTTATGTATACATGCATGTATTATGTTTCTGTCTTACACTTTGTTGCTACACTTTCGTGCCAAAAATATAAGGTTAGCTGAGTTAACCTTTTTGGCACATGGGTGTGTTGTTTTATTTTATCACATTGTGCTGATTGTTGCTTGCTAATATATGTAAGAATGTTTTTTGTAAGGGTGGGCAATCACACGAAGCAAAATATTTAAAAAAGAAAAACACTTAAGGTGTCTAATTATTGGAATTACACTCCTTAAATTTGGACTTACGGAGTCTAATTGTGGGAATTAGACACCTTAAGGTTGAACTTAGGGAGTCTAATTATTGGAATTAGTCGTCGTAAGTCCAGACTTAAGACGTCTAATTTTAATTATTAGATGCCTTAACCATAGACATCAAAGCCATTTCTACATAGTTAAGGCGTCTAATAATTAAAATTAGACATCTTAAGTCTAGACTTACGACGTCTAATTCCAATAATTAGACTCCGTAAGTTTTCCTTACAACACTGCCCAAATAGACGTCCAGTGGAAAAAGGATGTTAAATGTGCCAAAAATAAGATGTCGTAGCCTTATTTTGTAGTAGTGTCATGTCAATGATTTTTGGACTTGAGTTAAATGACTTACAGAGATGAATTGTTTCTTTTATACTTAAACTGTTTTCATTAACTTTAGTTACCAATTATGACCGCAACTTATTAACTCAAGTTAGGTTGAATATTAACTCAAGTTACATTTGCTAGTTTTGAAAATCACCGTGTTAAAAAATCTAAAATCATTGATTGTTATTTCATTATTTCTTATCAGCACTCATTATTATTCTTAACTATCTTTAATCATTTTGTCAATGAATTTCAAATAATTATGTAATGGATTAAAAACAAATTGTCATAAAACAATTTGTGTGTCAAAGAGCATTTAATGCACTTGAGTAATCAAGACACAAACACAGCAACCATTCCTTTGAGCAATCAAAAGACATTTCTGCTATTCTAAACTACATTCTAATTGCTGTCTCAATGGTAAAAAAACAAAAGGAATGAAAGAATATCATAACGGCACAATTACACCTAGAACTTTAATGGCAAAAGTTACTATCAAGCTTCTACGGTCTAATGGTTATTTTGAAGAGTCACAATGGATAATCATCAAGCTTCTCCAACGATCATTAATGGCAACCAATATAAATACCAGAAGCATTTAATTTACCAACTACCGAAACTCTGTGCATTCAATTCGAAGTGATTACAATTTACTATTTCATTTGTTTCATTTAATATCATTTGTTATCATTATCTTTTAGTGATTCTTATTCATATATTCTATGAGAAAGCTTAAACACTTATTTCATTAAGTGATTATCTGTCTTATCTCAAGATAGTGGAACCTTGAGTGTGGGTATACAACTACAACTTGTAAGGGGGAGTGGGTCTAGGTGTGAAGGGATCACTTCAAGTACAGTTAGTGAAAATCCTAGACTGTCTGGGGACTAGACATAGGTCAAAGAGTTGGACCGAACCAGTATAAATTCACTATATTCATTCTCTATCTCTCTATTTATCATTTGTCATTCAATCTAAAAAAGATTTTTGAAATCCCCTATTTGCCCCCTCTAAGTGGTATTATAATCGTCAATATTGACAACAAATTCTTGGCACATGAACTTGCACAATTAAAGATTAAAGGCTAACACTTTTAAATCCCTACTAAGGCTATATTTTTTGCCCAAGACAAGTGTTAAGGGACAATGAAAATAAGTGATTATCAAAGGGAATGAAGGACTTAGGATATAGTGCTTTTTGTGCCAAGTTAACACATGTCAAGCTTTGGCCAAAAAAAAAACACATGTCAAGCAAGGGATTAGTATCTAATTCATTGCTACCCAAATTGTATATGTGTGTTTAAGCTAGGAAAGGCAATCAAGTCTTCCTTGAGAGGCCATTAATTTCAACCAAAATAGGGCTAAGGGAAGTAAGATGAAGCTTGAAGAATAATACACATAAGCACATTGACAAGGCAAAAAACCAACCATGCATTGACAGTTGTCATTAAGGGGCACCTAAGCCCTAATTTGTGTCATCAAGTGACATCATCAACTTGCCCCATGAGTCTTGAATTTTGGCCATCTAGGAGGAGTGAGGAGGAAGCCAAGGTTGATGAAAAGATCACATGGCTATTTAGCCAAAAACCTTATAGAATCTTCTAGAAACTTCTAGAACATTCTTGAGCCAATAAAGGGAATACGGCCAAAGGGAATTGACACATGGAAAAGCAATCCAACTTCCAAAATTTTCCCAAAATGAGGGGAGGAGGAGAAAGATGAGAAAACTTGGTGATTAAGCCAAGAAAATGAGGTATTTTGCAAGGGTAAATTGGTCTTTTGACATGTAGGGCCTTCAAGAGACTTATCATCGACTTACAAAAGACCAAACACTTACTTTATCATAGAGAAAGAGAGTGAGATGCAGAGAGAAAGAAAAAGAAGGAAGAAGAATGAACTTGAAGAACTAAGGTAAGATCTTGAGCTATGATGTTGTTTCTTCTAAATTCTTCCCATGTCCTACTCATTAATCTCTCAAAACACTCTTTTATGGTGTTGTTGGAGAGGAGGCCGAAACATTTGGAGTCAAGGAGGACGGGGAAGTTGTAAGAAACACAAATCAAGTCAAGGTAAGGGTTGATCTTTAGCCTATATGATATGTTTTTGAGCTTGTTGGTAAATGATGGTAATTTCTCCTTGAATTGAAAACCTCAAACCCAAAGGGAAGGTTCTACCCAAATGGTTTAAAAACATGTTTAAAGGCCAAATAATAAGTTAGGAGGTGATTTGGCACATAAAATCATAGATTTTACAAAAGCCTTAAAACTACCAAATTTAAGTTTACAAGAGGTAGTCAACTTGTGAAATGTGTTTTACCAAGTAAATAATATCTAAAAATTATGATATTTTCCACAAAGAAAGTAGACATGTAGAGCTTTATTTTGATATAATATGTAATTTTTAGAGCTTTGTACAAGAAATTAAATTTTTTTGAAAAAGGCTTATGTTTTTGGAAGTTAAATATAGACAGTAGTGGTTGTGCATAGATTTTAAGTGATCAAATGAAGTCTAAAAATCTTGAAAAATGTAGTAGAAAGAAAGAGCCTTATTTTGATAGGTCACAAGCAATTTTTAGAATTTTGTACAAAAAGATATGGATTTTTCAACCAATTCATGTTTCTAGACACATGATTTAAATAGTAGTAAAAAAATAATAAAATTGAGACTGACTCAGATTTTTCAAACTTCTGGAATTATTTTTTTATGAAAGTAGACATGTCAAGGGTCATTTAGGCTTTGGAAGCATATCATTTTGATTTTTTTGCATTTAATTATGATTTTTCAAAGTTACTGAAAAAGTTTGGCAGATTAGTCAGCAATCCGAAATTGAAGGAAAATAAATTAAAAGTTTGATAACTTATCCACTAAGGGTAAAAAGAGGTGAAAATATCCCTTTCTATATCATTCCAAGCAATATGGAATTTATTATAGTTTCATATAAGATATGGAAAGGAAATAATGCAATGATAATATTATAAGATATCTGAGAGGTCCAAGATCGTTTTCAAAAGTCAAGCGTATTACTAACTACGCGATGTGCAAGTAACTCTAGTCACTTATGTCTTGTGTGCCTTTTGTTTGGATCCATACACGCAGCGGAAGGATTTCATCCATTATTTATTAACAGCATTTAAATCGGGTCAAAAAAGAACCGTACCTTTTAAGCTCATGAGCGTCTCGTTCAATTCGAACTCATGTGTGTCCTACTCGATCAACAGGAGCTAACTCTACAAATCCACTCCCTCTACCAGTATCCACAATGAACAGCACTCCAACATGGACGGCAGCGTCCTAGCGCCTTCAAGCTTTGCGTCTCACGTCTTTCCTCTAGGTTTTTTTTTTTTGCGGCTTTACCGTTCGTTCGTACTACTAATACGACTAAATCATTAACTCTTATAGAGTTTCTAAAACCCTAATGAGCCGTATTAGAATATTCAAAATTAATCTAAATTAATCTTGAAATTCGAATTTGGATTAAAATAATATATTAATTAAATCTATCCAATAGATCTAATCTAATATGTTTATTTAATCGAATTAAAAACGCTAATTTACTTTATCTCTATAAATTAAATTTGAGATATGATATCTATCTATTTAATTAAATGTAAGATACTATATCTCAATTCAAATTAGATCGATATATGATATCTTTATTCAAAAATTAAATATGAGATACAATATCTTTATTTATTTTAGATTAAAAATTTATCAAATAAATTAAATACAAAACAAATAATATATTATAATATTATAATCTATATTAATAATATCTTTATTATTTAATTTTGAATTTATAATATAATATAATATAATAAATATATATATATATATATTCATCCTAGATTAAACGTTGTATTCATTAAATCTTAGACATATCTAAGATTCAATGAATCTAGACATTATTACTCGTGTTTGGCTATTCTTGTGTGCAACCCTGCAGGTTCACATGAGATTCGCAGTGGGCCAATACTGTAAGTCGCAAGAGGCCTCTAGAAAGACATTGCGACTACCCAATTCATATAAGGATCAATAATATGATACAACCTATCATACAACCATGACATGTCCTTTTTGTCACGTGATAATTTGGTCAAGGATGAGGCATGAATAATGTCAACCTCCTGTTCTTGACCATTACTTTCTCGATTCTAGAGTAGTCTAACAATTGAAATGGAAACTCTTTTCCATCGCATTATGGCCATACATTTCTTAGACTCACTCATCGAGGGGCCCAATATTATCTCTCACAAATGTGAGGGACAAATTTCATCTTGACCATTCACATTCCTCTGCATGAAAACCATTGATCTTGATCCAAGCCTTTTTCATTACCCGGTCAAAGGTGAGTTTTGACTAAGTCAAAAATCAGCAACTCTCATATAGGAATCCATGATGATCTCAGGTGAAAGGGCATTGTGACACAGTTATACATGAGAAAAGCTTATGACTTAATCCATGTAGCTTTCTCATAGTGGGTCGGTCCAGCACCTTGTACTCTTACAAGTGCCTATGTCTTTGATTTGTATCTCCATACCTCATCAAAGTCATACTAGTCTTATTTCATCTTCGCTCCCGCGTAGATGATCGACCAAAGACATTTAGGATAATCTATAAGATATATCCAAGGATACAATTATCACTATAAACATACAAATGAAATGATAACTAAATAGAGAATACTTTAATGACATTAACGTTTAAAGTACAATGACTTACCCCAAAGGCATAATTTCCAACAGACTCTCACTTATACTAGGTGCAATCATTAATCACTCTGATTCCCATTGTCCTAACATGCCACTCATGTTTTGCTTGTGCAAGCAGCTTAGTAAGAGGATCAGCAACATTGTCTTCTCTTGGTACTTTGCATACTTTTATATCACCTCTATCATTGATTTCTCTAATAAGATGAAATTGCCTAAGTATGTGCTTGGTCCTTTGATGTGACCTAGGCTCCTTGGTCTATGCAATAGCCCTGCTATTGTCGTAGAAAAAATCTATTGGATTTGAGATTCCCAAGTTTAGTGATGAAATTTTTGATCCAAATGGCTTCCTTAACTGCATTTGATCCTGCTATATACTCAGCTTCTGTTGCAGAATCAGCTATAATGCTATGCTTAGAGCTTTTCCAACTTACCGCACCACCATTCAAAAGGAATACATATCCAAATTGCGATCTTAGATCATCTTGGACGGTTTGGAAACTCACATCTATGTAACCAGTCACACAGAGCTCATCTTCCAATCCACCATATACTAAGAATAAATCCTTAGTCCTTCTTAAGTACTTTAGGATATTCTTGACAGCAGTGTAGTGGCCCTCACCAGGATCTTGTTGATATCTGTTGGTCATACTTAAGGTAAATTAAACATTCGATCGAGTACATAACATGGCATACATGATAGATCCAATGGCCGAGGCATATGGAATCTTACTCTGTGGTCTCTTTGATCTTGTGTACTAGGACACAGATCCTTACTGAGATGGATGCCATGAGACATGGGCATGTAACCCCTTTTAGAATCGTGCATACTAAATCTATGTAGTATCTTATCTATGTATGTGCTCTAACTTAGGCCTATCAGCCGCTTGGATCTACCTCTATAGCCTAACCCCTAGGATCTAAGTGGCTTCGCCTAAATCTTTCATTGAGAAAGACTTTCCTAACCAAGACTCAACTCTCTACAAGACATAAAGCATTAGAAATACAACTGTGCTCCCGCTAACCTTCTTGTAAACACAAGGTTCATCGATGTTTTGAATGAATCCAAACTCTTTGACTACTTCATCAAAACGATGATTCCAGCTCTAAGATGCTTGCTTCAATCCATAAACAGATATTTGAAGCTTACATACTTTACAATAAGTAAGAAATTATATTAGTACCATATTAAAACTATGATTCATATGGAAAGATGCATAAAGTCCATTAAATTAACAACTAAACCTTCACTAAATTAATTAAATTGTCCAAGGTTTCATAATTGATTAAAGAGTTGTGTCATGTACACATCCTAATTTATAAGGACCTTGAAATAATTAAGGGCAATTTTTAATAATTAATGAGCAATTAAAACTACCCTAATGGGAAGGCTATTTTGACATCCATTTGCCATATTTCATGGTCATAATATGATGCAATGGCATAAAGAAGGATTTTGATTGATTTGGCCATTGCAACTAAAACTGAACAAAGGGGGGTCTGTTTGGCACTTGGGAGAGAGAGAAAGAGGCTAAAAAAAAGGCTTCATCATAGTCCACACCATTAGATGATTAAGATAATCAATGGGATTAATTCAAGATTTAATCAAAGGGAAATCTATACAAAATAAATTGTATCTTGAAATCCACTAACCATCAATCAAAGATAAGAAGTGATTATGAACAAGCAAAAATTCAAGCTACAAGATGATGGTAACCAAAGCTATTTTCTCCACTTTTAAAAATTTGCCAATTGAGAAAGATAGTGATCCTTTTGCAACTAGTTGAATCCAACTTCATTGCTCAAATGAATTTTTATCTAGTTATTCTATCTTCAAGAAGTCACAATTTAAACATTTACACAAATGCCATCCATGCTCTTCATATTTTCTCACCAATTCACAAAGCTTACAAGTTTTCAAAGTTCTTTGAAAACCCATCTTTACTAGGATAATTTTATTTTGATGTTTTTATAGTTAAAACTTTATCTCAAAAAATTGATGAAGTAGAATGCAAAATTTTTATACCATCGGTTTCGGTGAATCCACTACGAAAGATCCATTAAAACCTGGGAGTGATTTGAAATTGGGCAAAGGTGACTATATTTAATGGAAAATAGACGAATTTTACGGATCCTCGTTTCGATTTTTTTAGAATTAATTATGATTTTTCAAAGTTAGACAAAACATGGATGCAAAATTTCAAACTTATGGCTTAAGCCATCTTTCTAGCGCCAGGACACCCAATGCTTTGGTGAATTTTTAATTTGTTCTTGAACTACCGGAGTGAACAGGAGCGGAGACAATGGATTGCTTTTGAAATGTATTTTGAATTTCAAACTGTTTTAGCAAAACATGTTGATGTTAGATACATATCTTTTGAAATACTATTTTTAGTTTGTTCCTACGATCATGATACGTTTTAAAAAAAAAAAATCGCTTCTGACTCGATAGGTAGTTGGCTCATTTTACTCAATGAGCAAAACATCATGACTTCCAATAATCAGAAATCCATATCTTTGAGTGATGAGCACTATTTATGTCATGTTTTCCCTGTATTTTATGACTGAATTGTTTGGTGAATATGAGCTTAACTGCATTTAATCTAAGCAAAAAGGCATTCATTCATTGTACAGGGAACTTAAGGATAAATTCCACATACATCCTAAACATGTGCTGAGAAAAGAACAAGGGTGAGGTTTTATGAGAAAGTCTCATAACATAGCCGATACTATGTTATAGCATCAGGACAATGTTATCAAAGTTCAACACAATGCATCCCTGAGGCTATAGCAGAGTAAGTGACGCAATGCTATGCGGCATATGATCTGATGTTTTGTCAAGGTTGTTTCAGGAAATATAGTGTAGGTTGGGTACAATGGTTAGATTGCTGACGTATTGGAATAGAAGATGCGGAGGATCGAAACTAAAGATTTGAAGAATCCCGCAGGATCAGCAGAATCAATCTACCGAGATTGAAAAGAAAGATACGATTGGACTCGACAGATTAGGAAAGGCCCAATTTGTTGGAAGTAGACCAGACTATATAAGAAAACAGCAACCAAGCCTAAAAAGGGTTGAGTCGTCAAGAGTCAAAGATCAATCATATATGGCCAAACTCGAAAGAAGAGTGAGAGAAGTTACAAGCATGAGGACTCCAAGAGAACCCAGCTTCTTTCCCGCAGTGAGACAGAGTAAAGAAGATGTAGAGTAGTGATGTGACATCAAGCTTTCTATTTCCTTTTTCTTTGTTTTACTTCTAGTTAATCTTTTGTCATGGGCTATTCTGTAGTAATCTATTTAGTGATTTCCTCGTCAATCATGAACTAGATCTCCTGTGGCTGAGCAAGGATGACTTCCTAAGTTTGGAATGAACCTAGTTGCTAGTTCTTAATTTAATATATTCAGTTTGCTTATCAGTGATTTAATCTCTTGTCGAGTAGCAAGAGGTAAGGGCTAGATCAATGGCCTCGACTTACTGAGAGGGAGTTGGGGTTAAACATCTAAGAAGTAGTGATTGCTAAGCAGGCTGGTGCAAGGCTTGCCCTATTATTGTAGGCTTCAGGAATGGGTCTACCGCTCATAACCATAACACATTGATTTGTAATGATAATCCAACTAGAAAAATCACCATAGACATATGGGAGAAGTACAATTTAGGATTATACGTATCGGACGCGAGAGCTTCGGTAGATTAACGTGGTGGGTTAACTGAATAACATTGTAAAAAGTGTTTATACTGTAGCATTTGCGAGAGCTGTGCAGCATAGATGCTATAGCAATGCGTTTAGGCAACTGGGGGATTAACATGCTTAGGAAGGATTTTGAGCTCAACATATCTTTTATTGATATCTTCTTACAACTATCCTTTGGTAATTTTCTTATTTATTAGCATAACTATAAAAACTCCCAAACCAATCATATTTTATTTTCTTGTTAAACACAACTAATTCTACAATTCGGTGTCACCATTTGGTATCTCAGTCTATATGGGACGACACTCTACTTACTCTTTATTACTTGTTCGACTGGTTCACTTGCCATCAAGGAAATCGACCAACACTGAGGCTATAGCCGTGTTCTATCAGACCTTCGCTGGCCTTGTGTTACTAAAGTAGGCTCATCAACTTGTTGTGAGTCATCTCTATTTTCCATCTATGGTTCTATGTTTTCTTATGGCTCCCGAACTTCTTCGAGGTACACCTTAATCCCACTGGTTTTTTTAGAGATAAACTCTTTCTCCAGTAAGAAACCATTTCAGATAACAAACACTTTGTGATCGATAGGTGATAATTGAATATTTCATACACTTCTTTTTCTCTCTTGATTAATAATTTAGGACTCTTTAGTTAATAAATAATGGCTTTTATACTTATTTGGGCTTGGGCCCTTTGATTATATTTTAGCCATTTTTAATAATAAAATTCCAGTTTTACATTGCTTCACTATTTTTACCATAACTCTTGAACTAGAGATCGGATTTGCCTCATTTTTGTTTCATATTTCAGATGATTCAGAGAGCTACAATTGTAATAAAGACATGAAGGGAAAATTCGGACAAGAGGGCGGTTGATGTTGGAGCCAAAGTCAGATGTATATTTTAAGATTTTATTTGGGCTCGAATTTTGTAATTAAAGCCCATTTTTATTTTATTTCCGTTTTGGGCTGAACCATTGGAGCCCATTTCCATTTTAGGTTAACTTTAAGTCAGATGGTGGCTACAACACGAGGTCATTCACGTTTTTGATATTTTTCGGATTAAACATAGAAGTTTCAATTTCTCTGCAATGTTCTTCACATTCTTCATGTTCTTCGTCTATTCTTCATTTTTTCCAGCCATGCTCGACTAAAATTCTGTGATTAACCCAATGTTGAGGATTCCATGATTCGTCCAGAGAGCTTGTACTTAATCGGTAACTTTACTGGTTTCTGTTTTCATCTTATTGGATTTGATTTCTAGAAATAGTTCGAATATTAGATTTAATATTCGGTTTGGTTCATCCCAAGGACTGAGTTCAAAGTAGGTTTTAGTGTTACTATGCAATCGCACAGTGAGATGAATTCCATTAATTACTGGATAGAGTTTTACCCCAGTTATTTTAGACTTATCAGATACTTTTACTATTATTAAATTCACATGCTCTCTCTCTCCTAGACCAAGGGAGCATGAAATTTTGCAAAGGGAAGAGGGAGAAGTTTAGCAAGTTTCCATAGCCAAATCAACTCCAAGCTACTAAGTCCATCAATCCAACCTCTGATTCAGGTATACACCGAAAACTCAACTCTTTGAAGTTCAAAGTTAAGATTTTCGTGCATGGTGTTAGGGCTTGGTGTCATGGTTTGATTTTGGTGTTTTTTAGGGTTCCATTGAGTCTTAAACATGATTTTTTATGGGGCTAAGTTATGGTTAAATTTTCTGAACTCAAAAACCCCGAAAACTCAAAGAAGAAGCTTGTTTCCAGTATTCTGATATTCTGGGCAGCGAAGCTTCAAACATGTTTTTAAAATAGTAAACGATGTTGGTTTGAGATGAAATTTTATAGGTGAAAAGTAGACAGATGAGCATCATTTGGATATGTAACACGACATATTTTTGATTTATTAACTGAGAGAAAATAATATTTGAAAACAACTCTGGAAGCACCAGGAGTTTTCTGACCAGAGGCTAAAGATTGAGTTACATGCCAAAATATATGTACTTTTGGTTTCTGGAATTATTGTTCATGAAAGGTAGACATCCTAATGGTTCATATGGCACTGGTATTGGTTATGATTAGTTTTGATGATGTCTTATATAAATGTCATTAAGAACAAAAAGATTGTATATCATACTTATCTTGTATATTGACTAACTACAATATATTTGATGTAGATTAGTCCAAAATGAATTATGGAGATTAATCAAGATGAGAGATTGAAGAAGGAAGAACTTGCTCTATAGAATGAGAAAATCATCATACAAGTTCCTAGATTAATTCTAGAAGTCCCCACGATGATATGGAAGTTGGAACGGCTCAAATCGGAGTGAAAATAAGCAAAATCAAGTTTTGGGATGAACTAAATCAAGCCAGGATGTTTAGATTTGAGTTAGAATGATTTCTACAAGTGTGTTTGGGCATCGGTATGATTAACTCGAGCCAAGGAACTCATTACCTCGAGTCGGGGTCATAACCTCGAGTTAGAAGCTTCACTACCTCGAGTCGGGGTGATTTTTAAGCGTTTTTGGCATCGGAACACCTTAACTCGAGGCAACCAACTTTCGCCTCGAGTCGGGGCTAACTCGAGTCAGATTTCCTTCGCTCGAGTCAAAGTGCATTTCCAGCACTTCGGTTGCACTCTGTTCCACGTTCAGCTCGGGCGACCTTTGGTAATTTGATGATATCTCTCAAACCAAGTATTGGTTTGATACGAAACCAGTGGCATATGAAACTAGACATCCAACACGTCATTTTGATATATAATATAAGTCCAAATGAGCTCAGATAAGATAGATATGAGTTTTACAAGTTGACACAAACATCACCGTCACAGTCAGAACCAAGCTTCAATGTTTTGAGTGTATCTCACAAACTAAAATCCAATTGACCTAAATTCGGTGCCATTGGAAAGCTGACACACAGAGCTTTCCATCAAGAGTTGAATCAACCAAAAAGGATCTCAGACCAGGGAGATATGGTCCTAGAAAGTTGACACATGTGATTCTGGAAACAAATCAGGATAGCCTCGGGTTTCTGCCTATATCACACTTTGAGAAGAGTTTTTACCTCGAGTTAGATAGTGTACCTCGAGTTTTTGGAGCAGACAGAAAGATAGGAACTTTAAGAGAGCTTTTTCCTTCAAGTTAGAAGTTCCACCTCGAGTTAAACAAAGCAACCCGAGAGTTTGAAAAATGCAGAGCAGTTTTTACCTCGAGTCAGTCAATGAAACCTCGAGTTAGATGTGCATCTTCAACGTCCAGGTATGAGTTCTTCATCACCTCGAGTCAGTAAGCAGCATAGCCTCGAGTCAAGTGGCAACCCGAGAGTTTCAAGAATGGAGAGCACGTTTTGCCTCGAGTCACTACCCATTACCTCGAGTCAATTTCTCAGAGTTCATTTCTGCATATTCAACATGCTCCACACTCGAGCCAAAGTTTGAGCTGCCTCGAGTCAGATAATGTGGAAATCAATCTTCTTAGTTTTCAATGATGGATTAACTCAAGTCAAGTGTCCCCAACCTCGAGTCACAGTCACTTACAACAAACTCCACGTCGATTATCGTTACAAAGCAACTGGAGAACCTCGAGTCATCTTAGCCCACCTCAAGTTTATGATCTACCTCAAGTCGCATAATTCACCTCCAGTCGGACACCGTATAATAGACATTCATTCAACTCGAGTCGTTCCTATCCGCCTCGAGTTGCTTCAGCCCTCAAGTCAAAGATCTCGAGCCTCGAGTTAAAAAGCATCTGAAAACATTACTTTGAATCCAATTAATCAATTAAATCGAGTCAGCTGGTTCTTCAACTCGAGTCAAGCAAAGATCAAGTTGGGTTCTGTGATTTTCTTCACCATGTGCAAAATCTTGAATTCTCATCAACAACATCCAAATGAATCCCAAAAGATCTTATACTACTTCTAAACATCATTCAACATTTATTGTGATATCATTAATCATAATGTTGAGTGATTTTCAGATGATTTAGCAACGGTCGGCAAGCAATAGTTAAGTAAAACGAGAGACGACGGAGACAACGGATTGAATTCAATTAAGGCGAGATTGGCGCGAATGGTTAATTGCTAAACAACGGTCATATTCAAACAAACAAATTCAGATCCTACAAACGGCTCTTTCTCTCCAACTACTATAAATACACGAAGGACTGAATTCATCAGTACGAATCAGCGCATACACAAAGAAAAGGGCTCAAAGCGATCAATCTCTAGTCGATCATATCTTCGAATACCTCGAGCTTCGTATTCATTATTTTACTCTATAAGAGAGGTTCATCATTTGTATTTACATTTGTTCAAATCTCAAGGTAGTGGTATCTTGAGTGTGGGTATACGATTACAACTTGTAAGGGGGAGTGAGTCCTAGTGAGAAAGGATCATTCTAAGTTGCAGAGTGTGTAATTGTATTTTTGAGATAGTGAAAATCCCAGAGTGTCTGGGTACTGGACGTAGGTCAAGAGTTCGACCGAAGGTATAATTTCATGTAAATATGTTTTTTGTGGAATTTATTAAAAATTCCACCTTCAACTCGGTTTTGTAAATATGATTTTTTGGAATTTATTAAAAATTCATTGTCAAAATTTTTCGGGAAATTAGTAAAGGGCTTGGATTTAATTAAAAATACAAGGGTATTTTTGGAAATACTGAAAATAAGGTATTTTGGTGTTATTTAGGTCAAAGGGAATTTTTGGAAAAGTCATCAGGCATAATAAAATATTAAAACAATATATCCCTCACCAGGTAGTAACCACTTTCACTACTATAGAAAACGGTTTTTGCGTCCCAAAAAGATGTCGTTTTTTTTTTAAAAAAAAAGTAAAAAATAAAGGCGGTGGCATTTTTGTAATTATATGTGATAAAAGTTGTCTTTTGGAGTCTAAGTTTAAAACTTAGACTCCAAAAGTCTAGTCATACCGCAGAAAAAAAAAGGTCACGTCGTGCAGTAAGGGGTCACGTCGTGCAGCAGGGGGTTATGTGTGGGGCCCGCGAGAGACACTTTTAGAGTCTAAGTTGTAAACTTAGACTCCAAAAGTGGACCCTGGTGCCCAAAATACGTAGCCTTGGCACCAAAAGCAACACTTTTGGAGTCTAAGTTTAAACATTAGACTCCAAAACACATTCAAAATGCCACCTACCTCCTCCTTCGAATTAAATACGCTGCCCTACGTCCCTTCAGCTTTCAATTTTCTTCTTTCTTCTCTATGCCTGTGAATTAACGCCCCACCGAACCCTCTCTTTCCTTCTTCACATCTCTCTCACCTTCCTCGCCGACCATTCCTCGCTCGCCGTCCTCGCCACCGTCGCTCACCTGCTTCGTCCGCCATCCCTTACCTGTTGTCCCTCACTTGTTTGCTTAAGGTCGCTCGTTGGTTAGTTTGATCACTCACCGTCACTCGCTCATTAGATTGATTGCCATCCCAACTTTGATATGCACAGTACAGCTCTTCGATCTGTGATGATCTGCCGCTGAAACCTTCTTCGATCTATGATTTCTACATGAGATTAAATGTGATTTCTTCCTTCTCCTATGAAACATTTTATTTCTTTGTTTTATGATGATTTTGATTTTTGGATTGTCTATATATATTTAGAATTTGTGTTTCTTCCTTCTCCAATGAGTCTAGTATAAATTTTTAATTTTACTTGTGATTTCCTGGTTGGTTTGGCTTCGACTTCATATCCTCTAGTTTGCCTCTCGTGATTTCTCATCTAATTCATTGATCTGGAATGTAAATGCTTTGTCTCTTTTTTTGTTTATGCAATATTCACCATTTTGTGATCCAAATTGAAGGGAAGGATGGCAGTAAAGGTAAGTTGAATGTTGTGGAGATCGATCTGGTTTGGGTTTTTTTTTAAAAAAAAAACAATATGACATCCTAAAAAGTCTTACAACGCCGTAAGCCTTGAAATATGACGTCCTACTACGTTTTAGGACGCCAAAAACCTTGCACTTTCTACGCCCCCTAGATAGACGTCCCTACAAAAAAGGACGCCAAAGGGGGAAAAAATAGGACGTTAAATAGCTTTTTTGTAGTAGTGTTTACTTAGACACTTTTATGTGTTTAGCTTCATGATGCAAATTTTTGATCGATAACAGAATTTGATCCTTCATATCTCTATATCTCCTGTTATCATCCAAAACATGAGGCTCTAGTAGGGTCAATTCTTGTAGGGTTGTCTCCTCTGGTAGGAGCTGTTGTGGCTGCTTGGCTAGGCTCCCTCCTGCGATAGCATGGGGACATTTCTACCCTTGTGCTACCCTTGACGACACCGCTACCTCTACTACTGCTCCTTCGTAGAACCGGTCTAGGGTACAATACCTCTTTCTCCTTTTCTAAATCTCTTATAGAAGCCATAACTCCATAAATGCAAGAGCTAAACATAAGAGAATCTATCAGAAAGAGCGTGAGAATCAAATTTGCATGGTCAATTGTTTCATGGCGGCAAGTGTTTTATGGTTTCAACTTTGTAGCGGTTTTACAAAAAGCCCACTATAAAGTATAAACATTTGTAGCAGTTTAAATAAAACCACTACTTCAACTGCTACAAATCACAAAACCCTACCTCGTCCACTGTGAAACTTTGAAGTGGTTTTATGTAACTAATACAAATGTGCATGTCTGTTTGCATTCTCTAGCTATTCCTATGAGCAACCGCTACAAATTTGCTAGACTATTTGCATTCACTAGTGGTTTGTGTGTATAACCGCTACAAACTTTAAGACTATTTTCATTCTGTAGTAGTTTTTCAATTGAAACCTCCACAATTTTCTAGCCATAAAGCGCCTAAGCTTGCGCCACATTTTTGGCGATTTCTAAAATAAAATTGCTACAAAATTCTTGCTAGCTTTACTACAATTTTTGTAGCGATTATTTTGTGATAACCCCCTACAAAGGTCGTTTCCTAACCAACAAGCCACTTGACGTGAGCCATCTTGTTGAAAATATGTAGCAGTTTTGCTCTAAACTACTACAAATATCAGAATTTGTAACGTTTGTTTTTTAATTGCTATGAATTGACAGTTTTTTTTGTAGTGATATCAATCCTTAGATGTATTTCCCAAAACAGTGCATTTTAGGATGACAAAGGAGGGGAATTCTATTATTCCTATAATCTTCAAATGAATTAGATAGCTGGTAATTTACATATATTGGAATTTATGTTGTTATTGTAACAAATAATTGTTTGTTTTATCTAAAACACCTCTTTTAATTATCACCCCCATCGATAAAAGCTCTCTTCTATATATGTAGACCAATATGAATAGTTTGAGAAAAAAAATATGTTAATACTATTTTTTATCCTTACAATTTGATTAAATTTTAGTTTTAGTGACTATAGTACCTTTTGTCCCTTTAATTTCTACCGTCCAAAATGTTAGTCCCTTTAGTTTCATAACAATTTGGTATGAGTTTAATGGCATTTGAGCAGAGATAAAAACCGAAACTCATTAAATCAACTTCTTAGTAGCCTAAGAAACGGAAAAAAAAAAAAAATCGCAATTGAGCAAATTAGTTTACATTAATTAGTATTCATACAAATAACTGAACTTTTGCGCTCAAGCAATTTCGAGTCCATATTTAATCTTCTTACTTACTTGGCAAAGCTCCAAGCTTTCTTATTTGTTATCAAAAAGCTAACGTGGATATAGTTCAGTAATTGAGGCTTCATTTACTGATTCTTGAATAGAGTTACTTGCCCGCTCACTTGATCTTGTTGTTGCCTCTGAGCTGTACTCTCTCATCTGTATCTCAGATGAACCATTGGTATTCATGAAAAGCAGCGGCTTCGAAGGTAAAGGGAGAGAGGAAGAGTAGCTACTGAGCATAAGTACAACTTGAGCCATGGTTGGCCTGTCAGCCACATTTTCTTGAACACATAATAAGCCAATGTGGATGCATCTCATTATTTCATTTCTTGAACCATTGTTTAAAATTGGATCTACTAAATTGTAGGTCGTCCCTTCCCTCCAATTTTTCCATGCCTGCAGCAAGTTCCTCATCAATGATAAACAATATTAATCCCAAGCTATAATTCTGCATGTTATCTAGTCATGATAGTGTACTATTATAATGAGTTAAGATTCAACTTTGCCTTGAAAGTTTTTGCTTGTGAGCTGTGGGCATCAAGATTTTTTTTTTTTTTTTTGGGGATAAATGTCACCCGTTAAGTTTTAAAGAAGGAGCAAATTCTCCCTAACCACTAAAAAAACTAATAAATTAAAATAAGGGCTGCCTAGGGCACAAGGCTCGTACCAAGTGGGGTGTGAGGGGGGATAGATGGATAGATATACGCAGCTTTACCCCAATTGGTTGAAAGGCTATTTCTAGGATTTAAAGGATTTTTTGTTTCCCCTTAAAAACTAATTTAATCATTAAAAAATGAATGTTGATCATTGACATTCTTAATGGCTAGGAGTTACATCAGTCATTTTTTAACACTTCTGGGATGAAATTGATCCAAGAAAAACTTCATGATATTCACGCTCTAGGTGAAAACAATGGGGGAAAATTGGATTTTAACCCTATTATAATTATATATATTTTTGAAAGATGAAGAAAAGTAAAGAAAAGAATGCATCTGTGTGAAAAAGGCTATGGCTTACAAAGCTTAATAGATCACGGGCGTTCTCTTCATCATATACACCGTTGTTCTTTTTGCCACTTATGATCTCTAGAACCAATATGCCAAAACTAAAAACATCTGATTTGACAGAGAATTGTCCATGCAATGCATATTCTGGCGCCATATATCCACTAAATGTCAAGAAAATAAGCTTAATTAGATATGTTAGCTATAACTGTGATTGTGATAATAATTTGATAATAAGTCTAGCAATACTTACTAGGTTCCAACAATTCTGCTTGTATTGCTTTGAGTTTGGTCCACAACAAATAGTCTTGCCATACCAAAGTCTGATATTTTGGGATTTAACTCTTCATCTAAAAGAATATTACTTGCTTTGAGATCCCGATGAATGATACACAATCTTGAATCTTCATGAAGGTAAAGAAGGCCGCGAGCAATGCCTCCTATGATTTTTTCACGTTTTACCCAGTTCAAATGAACACGTTTAATTGAGTCTGCAATATTTTTGTATCTGTTTAAGCCATGACATGATCCATTGGGACTGTGTCTAGAATACGCGTTATGATTTTGATCTAATATACATGAAAGAGTAGAGGAATCATCCAAATGAAGAAAAACTCCCAGTAACTTACCAAACAATAAGTAATCAAGACTTTTGTTGGGAAGAAACTCGTAGATCAACAATCTTTCATGTTTTTCCAAGGAGAAGCCAATTAATCTCACTAAATTGCGATGTTGGAGCTCAGCCACCAAGAGCACTTCATTTTTAAATTCTAAATCTCCTTGCACAGAATCCATGGACAACCTTTTGACAGCAATGTCCTGACCATTTGGAAGCCTACCCTGCATTTATTAGAGTTGAAGCATGTAATTGTTTAGTCAATAACAGACTACATACCACTCTAGTCCTTATTATTTGAGTCCATTTAATTTGCAGGAAAAAAGAAAAAAAAAAGTTGTCCTAAATATTAGTCCACTCATAGGTTGTTAATGATTGTTTTCCAACTTTATCTTTATTTAATTCCTGCCAAAACAAGTGAAAGATGAAATAATGATTTGTAAATGTAGAGAGAGAGAGAGAGAGAGAGAGAGAGAATTTTAGTAAGGCTAAACTTGAAAATTTTGTCAATTTAAGGCATATTTGAAAACTTAATTGTCATTCCTTAGTATGTAAGGATTACTTGAAATGGTCGTAAAATAAAGGCCATAATAGTATATACAAACATTTAAAAGTGTTGTCAACATAACAATAATGTTATTTACCTTGTATACTAATCCAAACCCTCCTTGTCCAAGCTTATTTGCGACAGAGAAATTATCTGTGGCGAGTCTTATGGTGTTAAAATTGAATTGCAATGACTCGATTGGTGCAATTTCATCATCATCCTTTGCTTCAGGTTGATCAACAGAGAAAAAAGTCAAAATAAAAGATTATTTCTAATGAGATGAAGCACATCTGCAAATTCTCTAGGCTTTGTTTATTTGGTTGGGAAATTGTTTGATTTTTTTTTTTTAAAAAAAAAAAAAAACAACTCAATTGTTTATTTTGCCAAACAAATTCACTAACATATAACCCTCACTTCGTTTTTATAAGAGACAATTAACCGAACGCGATCGATAAAAGAGTTTGTAAAACTTAATCAGAGACAACAAATATGTAAAAAACTATGATGTTTCCCAAAGTACCCTTCTTCATGAGGACAGAAAACAAGAAAAGGGAGTAGAAAAAATATAGAGAATGTGTCGTGGGAAGAAAGTGTTAATGAATACAATAAATGCAATGACATTAATATGATAATTAAATAAGGGAAAAATTAGGAACTTAATAATAAAAATTTGAGACAACCTTTAAGTGTATCTTATAAATAGGAATATGATATATCAAAAGAGTGTGTCTTGTACTCCATGCAATTCTTTCTATAAGAGCCTGAAATTTGAATTGTCTTAGTTTTTTTTATAAGAACTCGCTTGGGATTGTTTGTGCAATGAATGTGTTTTTGTCATTTTTCTCCTAATTAACTTTATTCGCTCTCCTCATTTTCTTTCCATACTACATTCTTTTTTATATTTTTCCTTACTTTTACCATATATCTCTTTCTTATTCACCTCTTATAAATAAGGGCATACTCAGAAAAATGTTCATTTTTTGACATATTTATTACTTTTAGTTAAATTTAACTAATTTTTGAACTACTTAATTGAATTATCATCCTCTTATGAAAAAATAGACGAGGGATTATAAAGCAACGATGGGAATAATTAAACCAAGATCGTTGGGGAAAATCTAGTTATTGAATTTCTTGTTTCACTTCCACAGCAATGAGTGGAGTCATTTATCACGGATCATTATCACTTTCAATTCCCAATGTGTCATCTTTGATTGGTGTTCAAATAAGAATTTCAAAACGATATATAAAATTGAAAACTATGTTAAGAGATTTTTCTACCAAAAATTTAAAATTACAAGTTGTCTAAAACGTTTTAAAACCATAAATTTAAAGCATACCAAAAAATGTTTAAAATATCTAACTTGATCTTAGTATCGGTTCAATATCTTGCAATAACTTATGTTTTGTACGACTTATCATAAATTTACTTTTATAGAAATATTGATTGATTGGCAATATGTGCTAGAACTTTTGAATCTATTATCATGATAATAAAATTACCAATGGTCAAAGAACATGGTTTAGTATATATGAAAAAATTATTTTGACTTACTTTCAATGGTTCTCTTAGATTTCCGGACCACAAAATAGATGCAGACCAAAATAAGAACTGCGATAAAAGCTCCAGTGGACGCAGCAACGATAATGACTGTTCTTGATGTGTTGTGATTCCCTAAAAAAGATCGTAAGCTTATTAACATATCCTTTGCCAAAAAAGAAATTGCTTTTATTAGTTTAGAAAGGGGAGTAAGTACCTTCCGGGGAAGATATAGCTTTTGGTGAATCAGCAGTTCCTGTCATACCATGAAAATAAAAAAAAAAAAAAAAAAAAAAAAAAAATAAAAAAATATTTTCCGCTTAACCGCCGACACTCAACTGATCCATGTGTCGTGGTCGGTGCAATAAACATGTAAAAATCCAACCCCCCCCCCCCCCCCCCCAAAAAAAAAGCCGTTATTCATGTGGAAAAGAGAATTATACTCCTCCAATCCTTAAAATAATATATATTTGGGAATTGATATTAGTCCGAAATATAAGATTGCTCTCATATTTGTCCATATTTTCCTATTTTACCCCTATTGGTGCTCTCTTAACAATAACATAGGATGAGAGGGAATGAGAGAATATGACTATGGTGTTTTAAAAAATATATGTCATATAAAAAAAAAAAAAAACTTAACTAACTTCCTTAATATATTCAAGTTAGATCATATGTATTATATTAAGGATTGGAAGAGTATAAACATGAGAATTAAATACAAAAAGTGATTATATGAGTAATTTTTGTAATTAAGTGAGGGGAAAATAGAGATTTTGAGAGGACCTCTAAATCTATCTTATGTAATGGAACATAGCATACCTAAAAGTTTTATCTTTTGCATATATCTAAAGCGGAGGGAGTAATAAACGAAGGAGTGATTGAAATGACGGTTTTTAGGGATCTGTGTAACTTTTGTAGCTGTTGATAAATATGTGAAACAAGTCTTATATTTAAGCCCAACATCAACTCTCCAATTAGATCATATATTAAAGATTGGAGTATAATCTATTAAGGTCGACCCATCTAAAACTCTAGGCTAGACTAAGTCACTTGTTTGATCAACTGATCCTAATTGGATCTCAGTACCACATAGATTAAAAGTTTTAGTTATTAGCATTAAAAATAATGAACTTTCGCGTCTCAAATTTAAATTGGGGATACCGAACGACTACTTTTACCTTCTCTTTTAGAGGTGGGACGCCAAAAGTCTCTACTTTTGGCATATATCCCTTTTCTACGTTGGGATGCTAAAAGTATATTTTTGGCGTCTGTTTATGTAAAATGGATGCTCAATATGCCAATTCCCACACATAATTATAAAAATGTCACTGTCTTTATTTTTTAATTCCCTTTTCAAAAAAAAAAAAAAAAAAAAAAAAAAAAAAAAAACGAATGTTTTTTAGAGAAGTAAAATCTATATTTTGTAGTAGTGCATGGATTTGCATAGTGGATAGGATATTTTTAAAATGCGTATTGAAGTATTTTCTATATAAAAGATCAACATTACCTTGTGGGGAAGATGTGTTGGATGATGGTGAAGCAGCAGGAGGAGATGAAGATAATAATGAATCGACAACTGCTGTATCATAGAAGCAATATATCTCATATCTAATAATGCAATTCAGTGTGATAATCCTCCCGCCCATCCTGTTGTTACAGAGCAAGGGAATGCTCGATATCGCCTTCTCCAAGCAAGCGTCACAGTCTTGATCAGACAAATCAGGCATGCACTGAACAAGGCCATGTATAGTTGTTTGAAACAAAGTCGTCACATTGCTGGCGGCGAACTTCCGGCGAGTATCCCCAGTGGCGGCTTTGCTTCTAAGCCTTCGCATTAGACCATCAAGCACTTCATTGAAATTATTGTCTGTTACACTATTAGAGTTACACATACAAAAATCTGGCTCTTGAGTTATCCCAAACATGGAGCGATTGGCGTATCGTAAAATGCATGTGTCGTTATATCCAGCCACTTCCTTCTGATTTGGACAAAGATTTCGTAGAAGGATTGAGGCATTGTTGAGGCATGTACGACAAGAATCTGGCTTTACATCTGCCCTACACAGTCCAAGAGCGTAAACTCTATTAGGATTTTGGCCTTCAGAGGACCTGTAATAGCCATAGTCAATTTTTGGGTCGGAGTGGAGATTAGACAGAAGGGTTTTAAGGTTTGTGCCATAGGCACTTGTGTTTGTGTAGTGGCCAACACTATTGTTACACAATTGATATATGAAGCCTTGCTGTGCAGTAGTAAGAATAATAAAGTGAGAGAGGAAAGAAATCAGAGCAATTGAAATAATGATTGCCATCAAGGAATGGGAGAAGAGGAAGAGGCTTTAAGATGCGATTTTAATTTGGGCTGCTAGTTCAAGTTTTGTTAACACAAATCAAGGCATTTTCGGCTTCTTTCTTATATTACTGAAGTCAACAAGTCAATCAAAAGTCACAAACGCGTATTTGAATACGGCTTCTTTCTTAGATTACCGAAGTCAACAAGTCAATCAAAAGTCACAAAAGCGTATTTGAATAAGCGTATTACGATTTGTCAATTTTTAATGAACTTGGTACTAATATTATGTGGTCGTTGGCGAGTGGCGACCATTGATTTGAGAAAACGACGCATGTGGTGATTTGAGTATCGTGGCCGACAAGCCTATTGTAGGAAAATTCAACAAAATTTCTTATATATCATATTTAATTTTTTGTGAGTCTTTGACAGTATTAGAAAAAATTAATTCACCAATTATTTCATAAATTAATACTAACCAATTATAAAGATAAAATTATACTCCTTCTGGTACTATTTATAAGAGCTTAATAACCAAATTACATAGTTTAAAAAAATAGTTAAAGTTAGTTAAAAATAATAAGTATGTTTTGAATAAAATTTGTTTTTAAGTATGTCATTATTTATAAGAGACAAGTAAGATAAAGAAATGAAGAAAATATGAGTTTCACTAACCTTTTAATTAATGCAAGTACATCTAATTAATGAAGGGTAAAAAAAAAAAAAAAAAAAAAAAAAAAAAAGCTCGTTAAATATTCAGAGAAGCGATGTCGGGCTTTTATAAAAGATATCAAGACAACTCAAATTTTGGGCTTTTATAAAATGGACTAGAGGGAGTAATTACTAGGGCTAGGAATCAGGGTCGGCTCTTGAAAGGCCAAGGCCTAAAAAGGCCAACTCTTTTAGGCTCAGAATAAGAAAAACATATATTTTTCAAGGCCTACTATTATTCTAAATTTTAACTATTTTTTCTTTTTATTTTTTTAAAAAATATAATTAGTAAATTACAACAATTAAAGTTTGAATTTATCAAATAAATGTTATCCACATCAAAATCTAAAGAACAAACATCATCCAATAAACAAACACATTCATATAAAAGTGTTCGAATTTATAAACCTATATTCGGCTAAAATTTGGGGGACCGAATTTCATCAAGTTAAACGTACATAATTAATAATTGATTTAAAAATATAAAGGCTAAATGACCATTAAGGAAAAAAGGGGGGGAAAATAGAAAAAAGAAGAAGCAAAGTCTGTTGTCATCAATCAAGCATTAACTCCGTGATTGATGTTTATCATACATGGATTAAATTGGTAAGAAGGTAATAGTACGTAGTAGTAGTAATCATCTTCTAGAAGGATGATTTGTTTTATTACTTTTTTTATTTTATAAGTAACAATATTCCTTAAATAAATAAAATGGTAGTAAATCATAAATTCGTAATCCTAAAAGTACATAATTACACAAAGTTAATTACATTTATTTTATTACTTGCAGTACATTAAAAAGTATAGGCAGCACAATGTTTATAAGATAAAAGGATAGGAAGGGAGAATGAGAGGTTGTTTTAGCTAGTTGGGCAAGTTAAAAAATTATAACCGGCCTTTAGCCCTGCAAGGTTGGCTTTTTAGGCCTGACTTTATTTGAGGCTCCATTTTATTAGCTCGGCCCTCCAAAGGTTAGGGCTTAAGGCATGATTTCCCAACTATAGTGATTACTAACAGACTTTATAATAATTATTGGAAGGTGAAAAAGAAGTACCATTTATTAATAATTAAAAAAAATCATCAAGTATCATCTCAACACATTTTGTAACTTTTCCTAGCCTAACTATTGTAGTTCTGCATAAAGTTGTACATGGAAAACTTTTTTTTAAGTATTATGTATTTTTTTTTTTTTTAATTAAAGGCAATCTTATTAAAGGCATTGTTGGATACTGTATATGTGAGTACCTCTCCCAAAAAAGATTCAGACTTTGATTCCCTATATTATGAGAGGCTATCTTCTTCTACTAAACCTATCCCCTCATAATTGCCCAAGAAACACTTGTTTTTATTGGAATCGGCATGCATTAAGAGCTCTACATCCATTAATTGCCGATCATATTGGAACAAGATCATACCTGGCACTAGAAAATGTTGGACAAGGCGCATATATGAAGTCAAGATCGGATGAAAAACAGATAGATTGGAACTGGACACAGGATGAATATTGAGACATTCCGTCGTATCTCGGTATGTAAATTATTAATTTTTATAATTTTGTTTTTACAAATATTAAATTTTAATTTATTTTTTACCCTCGCTTCCCTAATCACTTTTAACAAGTGGGTGTAGGCGTGTAGAAAAAGCAACGAGCTAGTTGTTCAATATTATTCAAAGAAAAGATGCAAAAGTACGTGTCAAGCCGGTTTGATGATTTAGCTACATAGTTGTAATCAATCACGGTTGACAACTACTACAGTCTCCTTTAAACTCACAAATAGCTAACAAGAACATGACACCAATCTTTTACATACACATTTCTTTCTTTCTTTCTTTCTTTTCGACCACAAGGCTGCAGTCAGAACTGACCTAAATTACAACGAGCATGATCAAACTTGTGATCTCTAACTAATTAAGGAGTATCTATACCTTTAGGCTACAAGGCCTTTGGTACATAAACATTTCTTAGGATTTGGCATTCCTCCTTTTCTCCTTCCTTTTCCTCTTTGCATTGTTGATTAAGATCTCAATGGTCCAAATTTAATATAGTATAAAAATATTATTATAATTTTACTTAAAGATATAATATGTTAAATCTAGACTGTTAAGATCTTAATCTATCAGTGAAAAAAGAAAAAAGGAGGGAAAATGAGACACTTCAATGTTGCATGGTAGAGATCTTGAAGGGGAGGGGTTCTAATAAATAGTAAGGAATAAATAAAGCCAAATCTCATTTCTTCATCTAGTTAGCCCGTTTGAAGCCTGTAAAATATATTGATGGAAAATGGGATATTTTCCTTTGCATTGCCTGTTTGGTTGAATCATTTTTCTGGAGAGTAAATTATGGTGGCTAGGAATTTTTCCATGTTTGATGGAAAATCTAGTCCACTCGTATAGGTGGGATATGATTTTCATGTTTAGAAAATTCTCGTATAGCTTCTTATCCTCTTCTTTCATTCTGCTTCATTAGCTATAAAAAGAACTACTTATCAGTCATAAATATAAGATAAAGTTTATAGTGTAAATTATATTATAAATTTTATCATATGTTTAGGACCAAGGTAATAGTTAATTAGCAACGGAATTCTGCCACTAAATTGACTTAGCGTCAGAATTCGAACATTAATTAATTGATGACAATCTATTTGACAGCAAAATCATGAATTCCATTCCACTGTTGAATTCCATATTTAATCTACTGTTTTTATGTAGTCACGTTCTTGGAGATTAATATATATATATATTTTTCGTTCCGTGGTCTTCTGCCTAGCTCCTCTCTTTCTTAAATAACCCCCCCCCCCCCCCCCCAAAAAAAAAAAAAAAAATCTCTCTTCATCTTCACCAACATCCATGGTCTTCACCATCTTCCTTAACTTTATCGCTTCTCTTCACCATTGCGCTCTCCCTTTTTGATCCCTTCACCATCCCTTCCTCTCTCTGTTCCCCCTCTACCATCTCTTTCATTTCTCCCTCAAGAATGCTTATTGCCTTTTTTCTTTCTTTATTTTTCTCAAGAGCTATTCTACTACTGCCAGCAGAAAAGAAGCAGCACTCCCAAGATAAAACGCATCCTTCCAGCAAGAATTGGATGAAAGAAACAACTAAATATAATAAAACTCATTAAGCATAAAATATACAAGAGGAGGAAGAAAAGTGCTCGAAAGCTCCAGAGTGGTCTCAAAACCTTGACTAAAGCACTTTATATAAGCCTCACCAACATATACGTTGGCAGCCCTCTAAACCACCATAAATAGGCAGTTTTATTAACATAAAATGCCATAAAACCATTTAATGAGAGGGTGCTGCGTATTGGGCATAAAAGCCATTTAAAGGCTATTAGTATTATTAATATTTAGACATTAGACATTTAAAGGAATCGAAGAAATACTTTTTAATGTCTAAATAAAATTTCAACGTCCAAAATTCATTATTGTGTTCCGTAAAACCTACATTTCGGATTTCACAAAATAGCTTAAGAAAAGTGCTCAGGCTATGTTTTAACTCCTGCACACGCACAGGAAGAAATCGTCAGATTTCAACCGATGGCCCATTATTGTGCAAGTTTATTCCTTCTTTTAGCTCATTTAAAAGTCTCAGATTTCTTAATCCCTACAATCCTAGCCAAAGTGGGACTTGTTTTTGTGACACGTGCACTTATTATTGACAAAAAATTATAATTAACAATTTCAGTGTATATATTGATAAATTAAGCTCTCCAAATGTTGTTGGGGGCATATAATTCATTTGGAAACATTTACAAATCTCATATTCCTCTCACATGTCTGACTTAGGATTTGTGACATTAGATTCCCTAATTTTCCTTTTTCTTATTTTAAGATATTATTTTTGAGATTTTCCCTTTTTTTCAAAGAATTAACTTAAATTTGGTAAAACAAAAAAGAATTAACTTAAATAATTGATTAATATTTATAAATAAATTATTTTATTTCAATGGTTAGGAAGATGTAAAAAAATTTAGTTTCCACGCGCTATCGCCCAAGGTATAAAATCTGGAAAAGAAATTGAAGAAAAATGACCTAATAGGCGGCAAATTAATTGGAAAAAACATCCACAATCTACATTTTATCTTTCATGATTCTGCATTTCTTCCATATCCTAACATAAGTCATTTTCCCAATCAACTTGCTTACCAGGTAGGTTCCGCTATTTCCCCCCCTAAAATCTAGTTTATAGTTCAGGAAGCTAAAATTTCCAGGTGGTTGGTACGAAGACATAGCCACCGTTACTTACTACTATAAATACTGGATTTTAGTTTCCTGAAAATGTCTTTTTTTAAAAAAAAAAAAAAATGGGAAGTAAAAAATAAAGGTAATGACATTTTTATATTTATGTAAAGGATTTTGGTGTCTCAATTTTAAAATGGACGCTAAAAGTCTATTTTTAGCGTTCCAATATAGAGTTGGGACACCAAAAGTAGAGCTTTTGATAGAAGAAACACTATTCTCGGTGTGCCTTTAGAATTAGGGCACAAAAAGTGGAACGCCTATAAAGTCATAAATATCTTCTTCCACTTCATCTGTTCCTTTAACCCCTTCCTCCTCTGTTACGTAATCTCCAATTTCTTCTTTCATCCTCAGTTTCAGCTCTACAATTTTGAAGACTCCACCGTCTCTGGCCTCATCTCCACCTCCATTCGCTCCGCCCTCGACTACCCTCTCAACTACTCTCGTTGTTACCTCACAAAACCTTTTGTTGCTATGTGTCTGATGAGTGGTATACCTGAATTCCGACCTGCTTCTCGTCGACAACATTGCAAAACTCGTCGCCACTGCTGTCAAGACCGTCACGGCTCCTCTCAACACTCTAGGTCCTCCACCGTACACACACTTCTTCACTTGTTTTCCTCCTTTTCTTCAACTTCTTCCTCTCATTGTCAATTTTCACTGACTATTGTTCTCAAATTTAGGATTGGAAGCGAATTAGTGGAGATAGCTTGCCAATGTTAATGCCTAGCGACAAGGTGCCCAAATTCATTGCTATGTCGTGTTCGTGCGCGCCATCGCGGTCAGAGAACATTATTGTTAGCATCGAGAAGCCACCGCCCAAGGTATTGTCTGTGACAGTGTCATTGGCGGTGCCATGTTAAAGCTTGTTCAGAGTGCTTTGTTATGTTTTTTTTTTTTTTTTTTTTTGAAAAAAAAACCCTACGGCATCCCAATTTAAAAAAGGATGCAGTAAATAAGACTTGCGGTGTCTTTTTTAAAAAGGGAATCCATAAGTCTTATTTACTATATCGCTCATATAGGTGTCCCTCTAAAAAAAGACATAAAAGGGGTCTAAAAAGGCCATTAAAAGTGCCCGTTTAGATTAGTGGTTAACAATCATGATTTTATATGATAGTGTTTTGTACAAGGAATACGCTTTAAGAGTAGGGATGAGAATAGGTCATACTTTTAACAAGGGCCTAAGACCTAGAGCCCGGCAAGGCTTGGTCTGTTTTGTATTTTTGCTAGCAGGCCTGGTTTGTTTCATAAAGGGGTCACCCTTCAGATTTATTTATAGTATTTATAGGCCCCGATGCTTAAATAAGCTGTTTTCCCAAAGCCCTAACTGGTGTCATAATACTTTAGGGTCATTTTTTTAGATCTATCTACTTGAAAATAAGCCATTACTATTCTTTACAGATCTCATACATCACCAACAACTAAAAACTTTTCTCAAACTTGTCAAAATCAAACATTTATTTTTGGAATGTGATTTTCCAATAACTTTTGAATTTCATAACTAATTCAATATAACTTGATATTAGTATCTCAAAGGTCAAACTTTTTTTAATGCCTTTCTTAATAAAATGATGACTCGTGCTCAATAGGTACTACAAAAAAACATGAAATTACCCACGGAATTTTTTCCGTGGGTAAAAATTATCCACAGAATTCCGTGGGTAAAAATTACCCAGAATTCCGTGGGTAACTGAAATTTCCGTCGCTAAAAACACCGTGGATAAATGTTACCCACGGTGTTTTTAGCAACGGAATTTTTTTTTTTACCCATGGAATTCCGTAGGTAATTTCGTGTTTTTTTGTAGTGAGGGTCCTATTGGGTCTAAAATTTACTTGAAACTCATCACCTTTCATAGGAAATTCCAGATTTTTGAAACCAACTTAAGAAATTCATATCCTTTTACCTGAACATCTAAAAATTGTAAATTAATACTTTTTTTAAATTTTAGGATGTGTACTATTAAATTTCAAAATATCAGGGAATAATCTAAATGATTACACTGGATAATGCCAGACGCCATAAAAACGTTTCTGCTGAGTGTATAACCTAGCTATACCTATGGCTTCCACCATATATGGAGTCTTATCTCCTATTCTTCTGATGGAGATATTTATACAAACCAAAATAACCAAACGGGGTATGCAAAGTCAGCTTAAACTAAGTGCGGAGTAAATATGCTAAATGCTCCATCTTGTCCACCTTAGCTAGGCATCCACCAGCTTCTCCTTCCCATGAGATGTACTTGCTCTCAGGGTAGACCCAGGAATTTTACTTGGGAAGCAAAAATAAAAAAAGGCTAAATCAGACTTAATATACAAAAAATTGAAAGAAATATTTCCAATGAACCAAGATCAATTTCTTTAACTACTTTTATATTTTCAATTCTAGGAGATTTTGAAGAAGGAGTCTCAATATTTGACAATTCAACATTAGGAGTAGACGGGGGTAAGGACTCACTATTCTTTCTCTTAAAATAAGTATCAATGGTAGCACCCTTCCCCATAATGATCACCTACAAAGAGCCTAAATTATTTCATGATCAATATGATTTTAAAAATATTATTAATAACAAAAGTAAACCAATTAAAATTAACTATTAGTCATCATCTATATTCTCATAGCCATCTTTTAACAAAACTCAAAACTTGTCCAAAATCCTAACCATAAAATATTCTCTAATCAGTATAAAAGTAGTATCGTTAAGAAAATAAAATCATGTATAATAAATTTCATGAAGGAAATTTAATGAAAAAAAGTGATTTTGAGTACCTTATTAATTCTCAAAAGAGGAAGAAGAGATGAAAGATTTCGGAAAAGTATAAACAATTTCGGTTGGGGATAATTAAAGGTTGTGGGTCCCACTTTTTTATTATTATATTCTTTATTTTTTATAGAAATACATATGATAGCAACCGAAGGTTAGGGAAGGAAGTAGCCCAAAAAGGGGCTTTAATTGTGGGCCCACCTTTCATTTATTTTTATATATTTTAAAAAAATTTAGAGGGAAGGAGGCCACTAGTGTCTATCCTTACTTGCTCCTATGGTTAACACATAGAGAAAGGGAGGAGTGAGATTGGGAAATTTAAATAGCAATAATCATATTTCAATATATAATTGTATAGTAAATAATTGAGCAAGTAAGATAAGCCACAGAAAACAACACCTTACAAATAATTGATTAATTGAAAACTAAATAATTGTAAACTAGCTGTCACACATGGCCATGGCAAAAGTAAAGTAAGGACTTTAAATATTCTCATGCCTAATTGCATCATTAATGAAAAAAATAAACATGCAACCAATGCAAAGTATAAATGAAATGAATGATTAAAGCTACCTTTGTCCCTCACTTTCTTTTGCCCCTTCTTGATTTCTCCTTGGTGGATTTGGACACAAATCAAAACATTAAGTTATGTGTATAACGGTTGTTTCTATTTGTAGAATTAGAGAGGGAGAAGAGAAATATAATCTGAAACTCTTGTCCATTCATGTACATAATAAGAGGTATTTATACACAAGAGAGGGAATAAGAGAGTTAATGAGAGTTAATGACTCATTAAGTAGATTGATTCCCTAATCACTATAATCCCTGATTGTATGCTATAATATCTTTCCTAATATAATATATTTCCTAACACTCCCTCTCAAGTTGGAGCATAGATATTAATCAAGCCCAACTTGTTACAAAGATATTCAACCCGAGTCCCATTTAAAGCCTTCGTTAGAAGGTCACCCAATTGGTCACTAGATCACACATGCCCGGTGGAAACAAAGTTCTCCTTGATCTTATCGCGTACAAAGTGACAATCAATCTCAATGTGTTTTGTACGTTCATGAAACACGGAGTTGGAGGCTATGTGTAGAGCAGCTTTATTATCACACCACAACTTCACGGGTAATGACGTGGCAAGACCAACCTCCTTCATTAACTGGTGAATCCACACAATCTATTGTGTAGATTGAGACATGGCTCTATACTCAGCTTCTGCACTCGACTTAGAAACCACATCTTGCTTCTTACTCTTCTACGATACTAAATTTCCACCAACAAACACACAATATCCTGTGGTGGATCTTCGAGTAGCCTTTGACCCTGCATGATCTGCATCACAGAAACATTCAATCTTGTTGTGGCCATGATTCGTATAGAGAATACCACGACCTGGTGAACCCTTCAAATAATATAAGACATATACCAAAGCTTCCCACTGAGCAACGGTTGGTGCAGTCATGAATTGACTAAGCACACTAATAGGAAAGGTCACATCAGGGCGGGTTACCGTAAGATAGTTCAATTTCCCAACTAGCCTACGATATCTCTCAGGATAGGCAAATGGTTTGATCTTTTCTGGATCAACTTTCTTTTGTACATCCTCAGGTAGCTCATCAAACGGTATGCGGTCATCCATGTCCAAGAAGGGATTAGGAATCATGGGAACGTTACTCGGTGCTGCTCCAAGTTTCCCAGTTTCTTTTAACAGATCAAGAACATACTTCCTCTGTGTCAAAAGGATGCCTTTCTTAATTCTCATAACTTGTATCCCAAGAAAGTACTTCAAAGGCCCCAGATCCTTTGTTTGGAAATGAGAATTGAGAAAGGCCTTAAGTGATGAGATTCCCAAAGCATTGCTACCCGTAACAACAATATCATCAACATATACCACCAACAAAATCATCCCAAGATCTCTCTCGGGCGATAAAACACTGAGAATGGTCGCACTTACTCTGACTCAGACCAAATTTCTTAACCACAGAGCTAAACCTATCAAACCAAGCACGAGGACTCTGCTTCAAGCCATATAAAGACCGTTGAAGGTGGCATACCTTCCCACGCTCCCCCTGAGCAACAAAACCAGGTGGTTGCTCCATGTATACTTCCTCAAGAAGATCACCATTTAAGAAGGCATTCTTAACATCCGGTGATGAAGGTCCCAACCATAATTGGCAGCCATAGAGATGAAGAGACGAACAGAGGACAATTTTGCCACAGGAGAGAAGATTTCCGAGTAATCAACACCATAGGTCTGAGCATAACCCTTGGCAACCAATCGAGCTTTCAAACGTTCCAAGGTGCCATCAGCCTTTGTTTTGACTGTGAACACCCACTTACATCCGATAGCCTTCTTTTCAAGAGGTAAATCAATGAGAGTCCAGTACCAGGCCTTATCAAAGGCCATCATTTCTTCTTTCATAGCAAAGACACACCAACCGGGATGGGCTAAGGCTTGGTGGAGATTAGTAGGGACGAGTAATAGATTCTAAGGAGGCTATGAAAGAACCAGATGTAGGGGAAAGATGATTGTAGGAAGCAAAAGAAGAAATAGGGTAGGTGCAAGATCGCTGACCTTTACGGAGGGTAATGGGCAAGTCAAGAGGAGTAGGAGAGTCAGGCACGGGGCTTTCCAGTGAGGGAGAGTCAGGCACTGGGTCTGGTGGAGAGACTGGAGAAGGGGCAACTACCGCGGGATCGACAAGCAGTGCGGTGGGGCGGGAACCTGTTCAATGCCATTACTTGCCTTGGGACGCTTCCGATAAACATGATAGGTAGGTGGCTTAGCAGGTTCCGGGTCTGACGCTTGCACTGGTGGTAACTGAACCGTATAGATCAAGATATCATCAAGACTATTGGTGATGTCAGGGGATGGAGAAGGAGCAGAGACAGGAAAGAATGGGGTTGACTCATGGAAGGTAACATCTGTGGACACAAGATAACACCGAAGAGAGGGGGAATAACACCTATAACCCTTTTGAACCCTAGAATACCCCAAGAAGACACATTTAAGGGACTTGGGCTCAAGTTTGGTAGTAGTAGGACGAACATCACGAACAAAGCAAACACACCCAAAGATCTTGGGGGCAATGGGAAACACAGGATGAGAAGGAAACAAGGTGGTATAAGGAGTGGCTCCACTAAGAATAGGAGAAGGCATACGATTAATGAGAAAACAAGCAGTGGACACAACACAACCCAGAAAGGTTTGGGAACTGTCATTTGAAACATGAGAGCTCGGGCCACCTCTAATAAGTGCCGGTTCTTTCTTTCGGCAACACCATTTTGAGCTGGTGTATCTGCACACGAGGACTGATGAATCATGCCATTTTGGAGCATATAGTTTTGAAATTGGGCAAACAAATATTCTTTAGCGTTATCACTCCGTAAAGTTTTCACGAAACACCAAATTGAGTGTTGATTTCAGCACGAAATGGCAAAAATGAGAAAACACCTCGAACGATTTTTCATTAGATAAATCCGGTGGTTCGAGAGAAATCATCAACAAAAGTAGCAAAGTACCTGAAAACCGAGACTTGGACTCAAGCGAACACGGACCCCAAATATCTAAATGAACTAAATCAAAAGGGGACGCAGCCCGTTTATTGACGCGAGGTGCCATATGAACACGGTGATGTTTAGCAAACTGACACAACTCACACTCTAAAGAAGACACATCCTGAAATTGAGGATACAACCTCTTTAAAGATGACAAAGACACATGACCTAACCGACAATGAATGTCAAAAAGAGAATGACCACCAGAGCAAGCAATGGAACGCGGCACCCGATTGTCAAGAAAGTAATGGCCGCCAGATTCATACCCCTACCAATAATCCGCTTCGTCGTAAGATCCTGAATCAAGCAATGGTCAGGAAAAAGTGAGATGAAACAGTTCAACTGACGAGTAAGCTTACTAGGAGATAAAAGGTTAAAAGTAAGATCGGGAATATTAAGAACGGATGATAAGGAAACAGACTGAGTAGGTGTAACAGTGCCAGATCCAAGAACACGGGTGTACGAACCATTGGCAAGTGTGATTGAAGAGGGGTTGGTATAAGGTGCATAAGAAGAGAATAAATGATGGTTACCTGTCATATGGTCAGTAGCCCCGGAATCGATGATCCATTTCAAAGAAGAAGTAGCAAGGCACGAATCAAAGTTACCTGTAGCAAGTGCAGTTGGTGCAGAGAGGGCAAGATCAGAGACATCAGAGGATGAAGCCATATGAGCGGACCCGCGTTATACGGTGCAACTGTTGCAACTTACGACGATGGCGTTTCGTATGACCAGGTTCCTTACAATGATAGCAGACAATCCCACTAGCACCAAAATTGGGAGGATTGTTACCGGGCCTCTGGGGGCTGGCTCCTAGGACACCTGGCATTTGGGGGCCGGGGTTCCTAGGAGCCGGAGCAGCAAAAATAGGATGCGGTGTGCCATGTCCTTGGCGCGAGGAAACCTGGTTTCGAGTGTCAGTTGGACCTCGACCAGCTAGAGCACTAGCATTAGGATTAGAAGCCGGGTGGGCTAAACTGTCGGCACGCAACACACGAGAATACACATCTTGAAGCGAAGGAAGCTCGGAGCTAGATAATATCTAAGATCGAATAGTCTCATAAGCTGGGTCGAGAGCTGTAAGAAAACTGAGAATCGCCTGCTTCTCCATATTATCAATCTGTGCCTGGAGGTCAGTCATTGGTGGCATTAACCATCGCATTTCCTCATACATCTTGTTGAACTCCATGAAGAAATTCTTCAGGGGACGACCCTGCTGCTTGGCCCGATAGAACCCTGTACAAACCTCATGAATACGAGTAATGTTCCCTTTCCCAGAATACATGAACTCCAGATAAGAAATAAGTTCTTTAACAGTGTTGCAATGACTAAGAAGGAAGAAGATCGCCCTCAATGGAATTTTGAATTTGTAAGAAGAGCGGCATCGGCCCGAGCCCATGCCATCTTAGGATCATCCTTAGGAGGCACGTCATGGCCCTCTTTCTCAATACTGAGTACATGCATACGGATGGTTTTGATCCATCCCGAATAATTGGTCCAATTCAACTTATGATCAGTAAGTTTTGTTGGAAACAGGGACCATCTCAGTCGTCGCACTTGGTTTAGTCTCAGCCATAATAGAGAACCAGAACAATATTAATATCAAAAGTGATAGTAAACAGCCAACCAATGGTGGAAGAACCCACAAGAAACAGCAAACAGCAGCCACACCAACTGCCAAACAGAAACAAGAGGCCACACAAGGACCAACAACAATACTACACACGAAACAAGGACCAAAAAACGACCGGGATCCTCCAAAAATGAGCACACAGGCGCGCAAAACCAACAGACTAGAGAGTGAAACCACCAAGAACACAAATCCCAGCAGCCACAGCAAAATAAACGGAGAGATATACAAGAACACTCTCTCGAACGTCAAAAACGTGGAGAGATATACAAGAAACGGGAGAGATATACAAGAAACCACTGAACCCAGGCAAACAACGCAGCCTTCAAGGCAAGATCCGGCCGGAAACCATCGGGAATGAAGGCTCGACGTCAGAGGAGGGAACGCGACCAGAAAACGCGCCGTCGGGCGCCGGGGAGAGAGCTCTGTCAGCGACGCGCCGTCGGAAAGCGATCGGACCGCCAAGGATGGGCCGATCGGGGGGTAGCGATCCTTGCTGGGGGGCGCGTGGTGCGAACCGAGAACCTTGACCGAAGCTCACCTCAGCATCAACGCCCTATTTGAACTGAGAACCCGACGGAAATACAAGGAACAGGGAAGGAGAAAAAAAAGAAATATACTGAATCTAACCTAAATGCTCTGATACCATGTAGAATTAGAGAGGGAGAAGAGAAATATAATCTGAAACTCTTGTCCATTCATGTACATAATATGAGGTATTTATACACAAGAGAGGGAATAAGAGAGTTAATGAGAGTTAATGACTCATTAAGTAGATTGATTCCCTAATCACTATAATCCCTAATTGTATGCTATAATATCTTTCCTAATATAATATATTTCCTAACACTATTAAAATTGTAGTTGTATCTCCAATCAATTGGCGTGATGCGGATTTGAATTCTCAACCTAAGGAAAACTCACCAACGCTCTAGCCAACTACATTATGAAGACGCTCGTTAGAAGATTCAATGACTGTTTAATATAAAATAGTCTTTGTTTCTCAAAAAAAAAAAATTAAATGGTGTGAAGAGAGATACAACAATTATTTTTATTAAAATGTAGTTGTATTGACATTAAATGTTCACTTTTAAAGTCCATTTTTTAAAAACAGATGTTAAAAGTAAGGAGAAAATTATAATAGTTACACTGCCTACTTTTTAACATTTATTTTTTCAAAACAGACGTTTGTAGTGGTACAAGAGCATATTAACATACATATTTGGTATACTTTAATTGCATAATTACATTCTCTAAAAAAATATCAAATCTGAGCATTAATATCAACTCTTAAACTTTCCTTTCTTGCCTATACTGCGCATTTATTGCTTATACACTCATGCGAATGCCAATTAAGGACCATCCTAGTCCCATAACAATTCGGTCACCACCGAAAGTTTCCTCCCAAATTTCCAGCATTGGATTTCAACTTTATCACCAACATTTTAGAGCTTCTAAACACATCTTATATAATCTATGATATTGACTCAGCAAGCCAAATCAACAACCAATAAGATAGGATAGCAATTTGTTGCTCTAAGAACTGTTCCATAGCAATAGCAATACAAAACATGTATTTACATATAATAACTGGTTCAAACAACAGCAGCACAAACATTCCCATAACTTATTTAAAATTTCAATTGGCAACTTTTAATCCCAATTCCACAATTTTAATCAGCAATCCTTTGGGTTCCAAGAACAAATACCTTTTATCATTTAAATAATGTTAAGTAACAAATCCACCACGGAAGTATATGCCCAGAAGTAATATTGACCTAAAAGTTTTTTTGGTCTTCATGTCTCCTGGAAGTTTTAAAACGTAGCAATGTTGTCCTTTTCCGTTAAAAACCAAATGTTGACCGTTACAAAATTGACATTGACCGATAACTTTTTAATAGAAAAGGGCAACGTTATTACATTTCTAGACTTTCAGGGTGACATTGAGATCCAAAAAACTTTCATCGCAACATTATTCCTGAGCGTATACTTCCAGGACGGATTTACTACTTAACCTTTAAATAGTTCAGCCACCCACATGAACAGCAAAGTGTAAGCCCTTACACATTCAAGCAACCCACCTACTTCCTTGTTTAACTACCTATTATAACCAATTAGGATGAATAGCTATTATACAGTGATTTCAAATCATTCTTGAACAGAACCTAGCTACTCATGCCATAATTTTATATAACTTAATTCACTGTTCTTTATTTCCCTTAGCTAAACCCGCCACTAAAACCACCTCAGATATGAAATCACAATGTTTCACGGGTTTCCTTCAAGCAATCTAAGTGCATATATTGTAACACCCGCCGGGGTGCCGGCATACTTAGCCATATACTTAGGCAGGAGTGTGGCAAAATCAAAAATAGTTTGTTATACTGATACAGCGGAAATCAAGCTTGATTAGATGATAGGGGTATTCCCAGGGTTTAAACCCCTTTGGGCATTCATTTACAGACAGTGAAACTTAGAAATAACATTAATCACTGTCACCCCTCAGTTCTTCAAGTTGTCCCTCCGCTGGGCCTTCTTCAAGCAACGCTATCTTCTCGAACCATGTGCAGCACTTCTCTTCTGGTGCTCACCTGTCTATTGGTTGGTAGTGGAGGGTGAGATTCTGAGGAATCCCAGTAGCAGACAATACCAAACAATGCATGCAAGATAAATGCTAGTGTATGATATACTTGCCTTGCACAAGCCCATGTTAACATAATGACATATCTGCATGCTCAATGCTTCATGCATCACACTCATGGCCATAGCATAATCATAAACAGAGCTTCAATCATTCAAGTATGTTAAACATAGCAAGCAAGTATAGCAATCAAATATATACATACAAGCAATAATATCAAATACATGCAAGTAAGGTAAGCCCACTACCTTTTAAGGATTATTATCCTTACTCGGGTTCCTCTTCCGTCAACCGTCGAGTTGCTTGAAGTTCTTTCCTTCATTCTCCTTATGGCCCTAATGATATAACCATACTTTTAGAACCAGGGAAAAGGAATGTTTACTTACGTTTTTAACCCCTTTGCAAAACTATGTATTTCTGGCCCTTAATTTACTCATTTATGAATTAATCTCTTAACTGGCCAGAAAATCCAGCAACTTCAATTATTTTTAATTAATTATACCAAAATCATTTTAGTGTTCTGTCAACTCTCACATGTTCCTAAAGAAGTCCAATTTCATAGAAAAATACTTTCAGAGGTCGGGACTTTTCAAATAATTCCCAGAATTTACGTTTTTCGTGACTGCCAATTAAGCTTCCAGAATTAATGACTCAACTTTAAAAATTTGTATCTCACTGATCAGGGCCTTAAAAATTACAAAATTTGTATTTCCTAAACTCTCAGTGTGTTCTCTGCATGCCTGGAAAATTTTACCATATTATAAACACTTTAACCCATTCAAAATCACATGTTTAAGTCTTCTACCCAGTTTTGATCTGCAGGACGTTGGGTCATATTTTGATATTTATTACTCACAAACCAGAAATCACAAAAATGAAAATGACCCATCATTTTAAAGGTATACGTGTCCTCTATCTCCAGGAATATTTTCAGAATTTTTAAAGAACTTCTACTCACTCAAAATACTCAAACACTCGTACTGACTCCAGCAATCCAAAACTGGCAGTTTCTTCATTTATATTGTGCTCATGATCTTATGTTTAACAACATCTTTAAAAATCATCAAAAATATTTTTCCCGCACAATTTCTCATAGGGAAAATGATGTTGGTCTCATAATTTCGAAATTCAACTTATTTTTTTGTGTTTACCACAGATTACAAAATCTGGGTTTAATTCTAAAACCACCAGAATTTCATAAAAGTGATTAGTGGTTTACCACTAGGCTTGTCCTTGGCTTATGATCACTTAATATTCTCCTTTTCCTTGCTCAATCCTTTGGCCTACAACCCAAAATAGCCACATGCATGTGAGTTACAACTCACATAATCAACATGCAGGAAGGTTTCATTAACTTACTTTCTTCTTCTTGCTTCTTTCCTAACCGTGGATGTTCTTCAAGTTGAGTAGGACGTTGATGATGATGTTTGAAGATGGAGGAGCATAGGAGAGGAGGGGTGTATATTGTGTGTGTGCCGTGGAGGAAGTGAATGGAGAATTGTTAGAGGAGTTTAAGGGGAAGGGCGTGAGGTTTGGAAGTTGGAAGGAGAGGAGTGGTGAGTTTTGGAAGAGAGAATCAGATTGGTGGGGAGGAAAGTATGGCGTGAAATGAGAGGGAATGGGGAGTGAAAATCTGATTATGTGGGGGAGGGGGAGTGTTGCCGTGAGAAAAGAGAGATGGAAAGAGAGGTAGTGGTTGTGTGCGTGTGTATCTTATGTGGGTGACATGTGGGTTGAGTGGTGTGTATTGTTGACAAGTGTGTTTGTTGGGTGTGTGTGTGGTTAATTGTGTGTGTGTGTGGGGTCCGGTGGAGAGAAGGAATTAGTGTAGGTGTTTGTGTGTGTGTGTGGTGTTAAGTTAAGGAGGATGTGTACGTGGAGGCTATGCAAGGAATGGAAGTGTGTGTTGTATTGTGTGGGCCTTGTGATATGATCCCCGAAAGAAAAGGATGATTGGATCAACTAGGAAAGGAATTTCGCACCAGAAATTCAGCCTGCAACGCGTCTGAGAATAACCGAACATATCTCATGCTACAGACCTCGGAATTGAGTCATTTCAAAACGAGGTGAAAGTTCGCTTTCTGAAACACGATTTTGACTCAAGAAACACCGAAAAATGATAAAGGAATCCGGAGATACGAAACCAAGAAATTTCGAACGAAAACTGGTAGGCGCCACAATTCCAAAGAATTGATAAGTCCAAGAACGCCACAAGGATTGATGCCCTTGATAAGTTCAGAGATTCTCAAAAGAACCCTAGAGAAGCTTGTCTCTCAACAGAAAAGGTTAACTCTGAATTCTAATCTCCCGTCTCAAAAGCTATGGTGTTCCCTTATATAGTGGACAACACCCATATTAAGTTTAACCTAAATCTGCTTACACACAAAGCCCAATAAGCGAGCCCAATAAGCCTTATTACAAAAGTTTAACTAAATGACCGAAAGATAAAACTAAGTGCAGAATTTGGGCCAAGTAAATTGAAGCCTTCATGCATATCCATTGAGGCTTATTCTTCTTCGGTCTCTTCTTCCTTTAGACTTGGGCTTGTCTCAAGTAAGGTGGTCACCAGGAGATTTAGGGCCTCTTTAGCCTTTTTAGCTTTTGCTCTTGTCATTGGGCCTCCAAGACCTTGAATGTCCTCCAAGTTTGTTGCCTTGGTTATGCCGCCTCCTATGTCCTCATCACCTTGGGTGTTAAATGAAGATTTAATGAGCTGACTTGGTTTTGTAGCATTTGGGTCAAAAAGAATTAATGGATGGAGGGAGTATTATGTGTGTACTTGCTATCCAAAATGGTGCTACGTCTTTGCTTGTCCAATTAGCAAATGAATATTAAAGTGAGTGTTGTATATAAGAATATGGCATGTGACTTCTTGGGAGAAATAAGGTGCCGTACAAATAGGATAAAACCACTAATTCTTTATTCTTCTTTTCTTTCTAACGTTGGCCATTAAACTTCAACAATTCCCTTATTAATTTTCCTTAAATTTATTATTTTCCCAATAATTCAAGGAAAATATGCCTTAAATTCCAATAATTATTTTAGGCCACGATTTCATAATAAATTTCCATCATTACTTCCTTATAATATTTTCGATTTTCCAAATCCCGAAGTTTGGGATGTTACATATATTAATGATTTAAAATGATGCTTTAGGGTCACAAACACTGCGAGTGTTTATGATTCCCAATTTTGCATATCCAGACACACACATGTACCCGATGCAATACAGAACACAGGATTGGTTCAAACAAATTAATTACTTCTATTCGTGGCTTAATCAGTCAGGCAACCACTTATAAAGCATCCACATAACCATATAACATGATTCTCTTGTATTATTAGGCAAGCTTTGCTTCCTTACCACTAATTTTAGAGAACCCGCAAACACAAAGAAATAAGCTTCAAATTGCTCTTCCTCAAATTACTTTAAAACAGATTAATCCCTTACATTCAACAACATTAATCTACATCTATACACCAATTACTCTCATATTCGTCACTTTTCCAAACTAAAACCAGAATTTAATCTTTTAATTTCCCAGTCCCAAACAGCAGCAATCGAAGATACAAGAGAGGAATAAGGATTTGGGAGTCACCTTCATCTAAAACTATGGCTGCATGTGGGAACTGACTTCCTCTATCCCTTCCACTGACATTCTCCTTTGATTCTTCTTCAAGTTCTTGTGCAAACATCCTCCACAGCCTCTCCCTCTATTTATAATATTTCCTTACTTCTTTAGCAGGGTGCGTGCCGGAGAAGCACCAATGTTATCACAGCAGAGTGTAGGAGCTGTAGGTAAATAGATACCAAGTTCTTTCAATAAGGATTCAAGTCATATAAGATCACAAATGGCCAAAGCGAAGGAACGACACTCTGCCTCAGTAGACGAGCGAGAAATTGTTGGTTTCTTGCGAGCAGACCAAGAAATCAAATTGTGAACAAAGAATACACAAAAACGACCAGTATTTCTTCTATCATCTGGACATCCAGCCCAATCAGCATCAAAGAAAGCAAAAAGGGATCAAAGTGGAGACTTACGTATCAACATGCCATAATCAACAGTGTATTTAAGATATCGTAATATCCTTTTTACAGCAGTCCAGTAAGTGTCTTTAGGTGCATATAAAAATTGACAAACTTTGTTGACAGCAAATGAAATATCTGGTCTAGTTTACGACAAGTATTGAAGACTATTAAATACACTTTTGTATAAAGTAGGATCTTCAAAATCATGACGATCAAAGATAGACAACTTACTACTAGAGGCAATTGGTGTTTTCATCGGTTTGCAATAGAGCATATTTGTTTTGCTATGAAAGTCAATGATATAAGATTTGTAACAGTAGAGGAATATGAACCAATAATTAGAATATCATCCACATAAACTAACAGATAAAGAACAGAGGAATCAGAATATTTCACAAATAGGGACGTATCGGTTGAGAAGAAGTGAAACCTAATTGAGTTAGACAAGAGCTTAGGCGAGAATACTAGGCATGTGGACCCTGTTTGAGGCCATAAATTGACTTGCGTAGCTTGCAAGCATAATGAGGATATTTAGAGTGCGAAATCCCGGAGGTTGCCTCATATATATGTCTTCTTCGAGAAAGCCATGAAGAAAAGCATTTTGGATATCTATTTCCTTCATGCACCAACCAGCAGAAACAGCCAAATACAAGATCAAGCGAATCGTGGCATGTTTAACCACAGGAGAGAATGTATCATGAAAATCAATTCCAGGTGTTTGATGGAAACCTTTTGCAAGTAGACAGCCTTTGTATTTTTCAAGAGAACATTAGTTTTAAACTTCTTTTGTAGAACCCATTTACATCAAATAAAAAACAATTAAAAACACATACACTAAAGAATTTATATGTTTAGAGAGATGTAAAGCTGGAATAATAAAATGCATGAATCAACGACAGACCTGACTAGCTCACAGATCTACATTAGCTACGAGATTTTCAAGTTGATCAACAGTTAACATAATGCTCACCTCTAGCTGATTGACCTTTATGTACTCCCAAATACGTCTTAAAACCTCTGACTGAAGCATTTCCCTTCCAGCAGTCCCAAAGAAGTTAGAGAGTGTATCTGACATAATTACAGAGAGTGAAGCAGATTCAGCACTTTGTGTTCCTGACTCCACATCAACCTCCTGCTTCTTTCGAACTGGCTGTTCCGGAAGTGGGAAAAAAATGAATCATTCAAACAGTGACCTAAAACACAATTCATGAACATATCCCCACAATTCATCTTCTAGTGTAAATTGGTAGTCCTAGTCAAATAAAGAAAGGAATTATGTGCACATTGAAAATTAAAGAGAGTGAAAGCCGAGAGAAAGAGACTGTATGAGAAGTATGAGTCATCGGAAGAAGGAAAAGAAAATCTGGAACTTTCAACTCTCACGCATAGCGTTTTCTTCTTAATCATGTATTTTTTTTTCTTTTCAATCATTCATTTTAATCATTAAGTGACCTTCATTTCTGCACCATCCTTGTCTGAGATGCTTCTTGGCTCAATTCTTATTGCAGACAGGGTGGGAAGTTGCAGTGAAGAAGAGAGAGATATCAAAGACAAAACATAAGCAGATTCAGATTCTATTTACCGTCAATATTTGCTTCCAGATAAGCCTTCCAGATTCTAATTGATCAGATCAGAGCCTCAGCAAGAGATTTAAACTCACTTTGCCGCAACGGCTGTCATCTTAAATGAGGCTTCCAGATCCGCACTTTTCTTCCTCAATCTCTTCGTCGCTCTCACCCCTTCATGTACTGTATAGCAATTGTTCCATCCTACAATAATTGAAAATAATATCCAAAAAGCGTTGAAAGTCAGAGATGTGATATCTAGATAATATTTCTGAAGATGAAAGCAATTGTCAAAATGAAACATAAATATTGTCGGAATGGACAAAACCTGTGCATTATTCAATGAGAGAAAGCTAGAGAGAGACACTCTCTTGGTTGTCGAGCTCAGATCTCAGACTTGACCATTGCTCGCAAGGTTGAACAGCGTTCGTCTGGAGAAAGAAGGAACCATCTGGTAAAAAGAAAAAGGGAAGAATTCTTTGCTCTCGGAAATTTGTAGGTTACAGGAGTGTTATTTATGGAAGGAATAAGAAGAAATGGTGTAACCGGAACAGGGACAAGGGAGAGACGACGGGGAAGTCTACAAGAGGGGAAAGGTGATTTGAGATTGATAAAGATGACATTTGAATCAGAAACATTTGAAATTTGAAATTGGCGGCAAAATGTTTGGCATATGTAGCTGACACTGTTGAATTCAACAGTGATTTGTGAGTGCATAAACAGTGCATGGCTCAAAATGTTATTGCTATTAAGTTTATATTGATTACATGTATTGCCTCTAACATTGCTTACCAGTAATATCAATTTCACAGCATACAGTTGCAGACAATAAAAAAGAAAAACAAAACGAAATGAATGAAGGAAGGACGGAAGGAAATAATAGGGAAAAATATTGGACCAAACATATTCAGCAACAGGGAACTTAAAGGGCCGAAATTATATATGTATCTTACCAGTTCGGCAATACTATGGGATCAGCGACTTGCACTTCTTGCTCGCACTCACACCTTCACAAACGCAATAGACAGTGGAGATTTAGGGATTTTGAACCGGATAGAAATAATCCAAATGGGGAAAATTTTCATATGGGAGATTTAACATATGGGCTTGTTGAACTTGAGAGAAGTGAAGGGAGATTATTTAGGGATTTAGGGTTTTCAAATTTTTAATATAAATAAAATAAATTTTGCAAAACAAACAAGTAAAAACTGACAGAAAGGATTCCTCGCAATGGGATAAAATTGGAGATTAAATTCTAGAGAAACACAAAGAATCTCAGAGACAGGCGAAGGGAATGAAGTTCCTGAGAGATTGAGGTGAGAATGATGCGTCGGAGAAGTAGACGGAGATCTGAGGAAACAATGGATCGGTGTATCTTGAACAATTGTGTGTTCAATGTCTCTTTCTTTTGAGAAAAGAAGATTTTCTCACGGGTTGAATCGGTGAAAATGGGGGCGCGCGCATGGGAAGGAAAGAGCGAGAAGGACTGAAAATGAAAGAGCGCGCGGATGAAGATGAAAATGGGGCGCGAATTGTCTGTGCGTGTCATCCTTTCGTAGTGGCGCGAATTGTCTTTAATTAGGGATTGAGGGTTTGCATTTTACATTATTTGTAAATTATCATGAGTTATTATTTTGGAGCAAATAAATAGCTGATTTATTTTTATTTTATTTTTTTATACAAAAAAAAACAGTGATTAAAGTGACTAGTGGTGGAGTCATTAATATATAAGTATTAGAAAATTAAATTTTGAATTAAAAAAAAAAAAGCACAACTCAAGTTTCAAAATACACACATCTGTGTGTGATTCATCCTAAATATTATTCTAATATTAATATTTATGATATAGAGTTGAATTGAACAAATTTTGCAAAGCATGGATGAGGAAATGAGATATTACAGCTTAATTATTACTAGTACTATATAACAATGTAAAAGTAAAACACGTGATAGAAATTGATATACTAGTATATATAGAACAATGTAAAAGTAAAACACGTGATAGAAATTGATATACTAGTATATATAGATTGGACAAGGGAACTTATCATAATATAATACTTTTTATCCAAAATATAATATGCAGTTGACTTATTTTTGGAAAGATTAAAGAAACTAAATAAGTTATGTAATCATATAAAATGTTATTTATCATTAGATTATATATCGGTTTATAAATTAGTCAAATTAGTTAATTTTGAGAAAAAAATAAAAATAAAAATATTTTAAAGTAATTTAATTAGATTCCTTAAGGTCTCAAAAAAATATTTTATATTGAGGACCAAAAGTAGTATATGACAATGAATCAAATACAAAACTCTTCAATTTCATATCTATCCTTTGATTTATCCTCTCTTTTCTTTCATGAGGTGTGTGTCTGATGTATCTAAATAGAATGAGTTATGGTAGTCGATTATATGTAGGAGTGCAATCCACTCAAAAACTGAAACTCTTATTTTATACACTGGAAAATACAAACTGGAAGATAAGAACAATAAAACTAGAGAGAGAGAGAGAGAGAAAAAAAAGAGAATTAAAAATTCTGCCATTTCTTCTTCTTTTTCCCCTGTATTAATGAATTAAATATGTTGAGGGTACAGAGAACCGAGAGTTATTAATGGTTTCCTTATGTTGTGGAGGTATGCAAAACCACAAGCATTGAATTGAGTACGCGGGCTATGATTCAATTAATTTTACCTTGATGTAATTTTCAATTTCTAGTAGGGTTTTTTTCAAAAATTAATTATAACTAACTAATTTAACTTCTCTCTTTAGTCTATCCAAATTCTAGTAAAAAGTTCATATAATTAGGACCGGATAGAGTATTTATTAGGGAAAAGGACAAAAAAGAGATTTGAAATTGTAAAATATCAAATCAGATATGTTACCAATAGTTGAATTCTTCATCTCTAACACACACATATATATACTAGCACAACCATAATTATCATCTCTCTCAAATACACACATGTTCACTATCACAAGTGCACGAGTCACGCCAAGTAATAAAGTGATAAGCAGAGATATGGATTCAACGAGGATTTTATTAACAAATGATCAAGAGGCTTAGTGAATTAAATTAAGTTGAGCCGTGACAAATTTCAATATGGAAAGAGTGATAAATGCAAATGATTCTTTAACTTCAATGATTAAATGGAGCCTGAGATTATTTCTCTCATTTGCATTTCATAAAACTAGATCAATTTCCTCTCTACTAGTATTTCAATGAATATATGTGTTAGAAGTAGGTTTAAAAGTGAAGGTGGAGCTAAATCACCAAGAGGGGGGTGAATTGGGGATTTTGAAATTTTTTCGTTTTGCTCTGTTTTTGTACAGCAAAACAGAGGTGAACAGATGATGTAGAGAAGAATAGCTAGACACAAAGATTTATACTGGTTCGGTCAAAGTCCTTGACCTACGTCCAGTCCCCAGACACTCTGGGATTTCCACTCTATCAATTTGATTACACACTCGTACTCAAAAGAAATTCTCTCTCTAGAATTTACTCCCCTTACAAGTGTAATCAATGAACCCAATCATCAAGTCCCCTTGACTTGTGATTCTTTACAATAAATGATTTGTAGATAAAAACTCTCTCTAAGAGTGAGTGATGATAAACACTGAAGCTTATAATGTCAAAAGAAGGAATACAAGTGAAAACTGAAAGGTAGTTGAGAGACTTGAATGCTTGTGCATTTTCAGATGTTCTAGTTGTTGAAGAGACTTGAATGCAGTCCTATTTATACTCAGAGATCATTAAATGACCGTTGCTATCCCAATAAATCCGTTGGAGAAGATCAGCCAAGATTAGTAGATGGTTTAGGCATCTTCTCTCTTCAATCTTCACTTAGCCCAGCTGGCTAGATGATCAGAGTTGACTCTCTGTGAATTTGTCCGTTGGAATAGCAGTTGCTTGTTGTAGAAATTATTCTTTAATGCTTTGCAACCGTGTGCAGGTGGATTAAGCAAAAGTATGCAAGTTTCGGTTTTGGCATTTAATGTTCGACATCACCTTTTGCTTTTGCTTTTAACCTTCAATAATCATTCTTTAAGCGACTGAAACTCACTAAACGAGATGGTTAAACATAGCGAGGGAATAGTAGAGAATAATCCTGGAAGATATTATGATCAAAGATTAAGGATTCACAAATTTGTCGATTTGATTTTCAAACTTAGCGTTCAATACTCGAGTGTGTTCATCAATACTCGAGTGTGTCATTGTGCACTTAAGTCAATACTTGAGTATTCATTCGATACTTGAGTATTCTTCTTCCGAGAGAGGAATCATCGAGTTTTGACTTTGGACCTTATCATTGAAGTAAGGTCAATACTCGAGTGTCCAAATCAATACTCGAGTTTTGAACTTTTGATATGAAAATAAGTTTAAGTTCAAAACCTCAATACTTGAGTATTGACTTCAATACTTGAGTGTTCAAATCATTGACAAAGGGCAAAGCTTTCTGTATGTCCAATACTCGAGTATTCATTCATCTTGAAAAAACTTTGTGAAGTCTTTCCCAAGTCAATACTTGAGTATTGAAATGAATACTTGAGTGTTCAAATTGTTGTCAAAGATGAAAGATCTCTGTAAGTCCAATACTCGAGTTTCTAACTCAATACTCGAGTGTGCATTTGTTTTAAAAAGCTTTGTGAAATCTTTGCCAAGCCAACACTGAGTATTGAAGTGAATACTTGAGTATTCAATATATGTATAAAACTTGTAGTCTTTAAACTCGAGTGTGGATACCAATACTCGAGTATTCTAGGTGCTTGAAAACTTTGATAAATTGATGACAATACAATACTTGAGTTTTCAAAAGAATACTTGAGTATTCATAAACACATGTCAAATATGAAAGCTTTGTGAAAGTCCAATACTCGAGTGTGCAAAACCAAAACTCGAGTGTCCATAAGATGAACAACTTGATATCTCTCGTATGGCCAATACTTGAGTATTCAATGGAATACTTGAGTATTGAAAGCTAAAGTCATCATTGAAATTGTCTCTGTGTGTTCAATACTTGAGTATGCATATCAATACTCAAGTTTGACTCAGGGTTGAAAAACTTGGAGTGCTCTCTGTAAGTCCAATACTCGAGTGTTTTGTCCAACACTTGAGTATTGCTTTGTGTAATGGTTTTTGAGCAACTCTCTATCAAGTCAATACTCGAGTTTTGAAACCGATACTCGAGTGTGGCTTTGACAGTAAGTTTTCCAACTTGCCAAAGACCAACTTCAATGAATGTTTACAATTGTTAATTATCATCAAAACACATAGAGAACTAACAAAAAGCACTAGACAAAACTTTCTCAAATCAAAATCATGTTTATCTTTTCATCAAAATGTATAATCTCCGCTACTATTAATGAAAATAACCTTTAAGCAACAACATTAATGTGATAATGCAATGCTACGTTAGTAAATACCACTCTCTTCCTCTCACTCTAAAATTCACAACACACACTATATCTCAAACTCTCTTTATCTCATAATGATCCAAAAAATTAATTTATTTTTTCATAAAAAAAGGACATTAATAAACATATTGATTGTACAAAAAAAAAACATACTTTTGGCGGCAACATTAAGTCGCCGCTAAAACATACTTTGGGCGGCGACATATGATAGTCGCAGCTGAAAGTATGACTTTTGGCGGCGACAATTTGTGTCGCTCGTTGAAAGTCATACTTTCAGCGTGCGCGACTATCATATGTCGCCGTCGAAAGTCATACTTTCAGCGGTGACAAAAATTGTCACCCCTGAAAGTCATACTTTCAACAACGACTTCCAATGTCGCCACTGAAAGTCCTTTTTTTTGTAGTGTAGTTCGATTAAATGTTGGTGTAAATTTTCATTAAATCTTGATGAAAAACCCTAAACAAACACTTGAGTCTAGTGTTTTTAATTAGTGATTACTCCTATTGACATAGCTAGCAATCACCTCTTAAGGCACTATTGAAGACCACTTAGTGTTCGATTAAGATTACATTAATGCAACTTACTTCCTCTTGATATGAATGCGATAACACGACACTCGATTAATCTAATTCAATCATACTATCTAATAATAACACGTAGAAAGCACAATATCTTTGAATCAATAAAGGAAAATATGCATATATAAATCTAAAAAGCTACAAAAATCCAATTCAATAACATAGGTTCAATCTACAAAGCTATCCAAAAAGGTAAAGAAAATATAACAATATAAAACAACATTCCTAAAACTAGGAAATCCAAATATGATTAGAGAAAATAAATTGAACAAAATAAACTGTTGATCCATCCAAAGAAGCAAAATGATTAGCCACACATAGCAATCAGAGAATCCACACAATCTGCAAAACTGAACCAGCCATAAAATCTCATAAACTTGCCGGAAAATATAGAGAATCGCTGGACAATTTATGGAAATAGAGAAAGGAGAATCTAGAATGAGGTGACTGTGGAGGTGAGTCAGAGTGAATCTAGAAGTGGAGAAGTTGATGGTGGAGTTAGTGGCTGTGAAGATGGATGGAGTAGCAACGAAGTTGGTCTAGTCTGAGAGAAGAGAAAGAAGAACGTACGTGGTGAGAAATGGAGGTCGGACGGTGGTTTATAACTCTCTCCCACCTTTGGGCGTTTGAATCAGCTCTCTCACTCTCCCCTGATCTTTTCGTCGTAGCACACTCTCCAAGCTTCCAAGGTCGAGCTTCTACAATGGCTGTGAGGAAGGAATGGAAGTCGTTGGATGTGGAGCAAGGTGTGGCGGGAGGAAGGATGGAGATGAGAGGGAAGGTCGATGGTGTTGGTCGCAACGTCCCAACTCGTTTTCTCAAGGCTCGTATTCTTGCGTTTGCTTCTATTACGAAGAAGGCCTAACGGTGTCTAGTCAAAACGCCATTTTTGGTCAAATCCTTATAATTTTGGAGGGTCGGTTTTAAAAGTTCGGGGGGAGAAATTTAAGTGTAAATCTATGAAACATTTTCAAAGCGAGAAATGTAATTTTGAAATAATTGGGTATTTTTCTGCAGTTTTTTTCGGTTCCTTTTCTTCATTTATTGTAATTTCTAGAAATTCTAGGGATCTTTTCGCATTTTTTCTAGTCCTCAAAAGATTAATTCTGACCTTTCAAAATCTCAAATTTTCTTTTTAAACGCCTACAATGCACAAGATAGCATCAAAAGTCCAAGAAATCATTTGCATAAGTAATTAACAAGTTATGACCATTTTACCCCTAATTTATAGTTAATTCAATATAAATATCTATAACTCAAATTAATGTTTAATCATGCAATAATGTCTCAAAAAATACATTAAAATCTCAATTTAATGATGAAAAAAATCATATAAATTATGATTCCATACTTCCATTAGTTACTACAAAGGTTTGAACTTTAATTAGTCACCACATCCACACCGAATTTTAATCATACCAAAGTTTGAACATATGTCATTATTTAGAACCTCAAAAAAAAAAAAAAAAAAAAAAAAAAAGGTCTTTATCTGCACATCTTATCTTACATTTTAGCATTGGATGCTCTAAAGGCTCTACCTTTATTTTCATTTTAATTCGTTAACATACATTTATCTTTGATTTTAATGCCGTATGTGTTTGTCCAACGTAGTAATAATTAAGTTCGTTGATTATTTTGCTTCACTACATTCTTTTTTTATTTTGGTTATAATTCATTTTATTAACATTAGTAATTTTTTAGTTTTAGAATTGAAATAGATTTGAACATTTAGAGGCGATGTAAATCGACGTGTGTTATACAAGTTAATTGTGTGTTTTTTTTTTTTGGGGTCCAAAAGCTATTTATATTATTACTACAAACCGGTGCAATACATGAAAACAAACTGAAGATGGAATACAAACAAAGTCAAATCAAAGACAACGAAATAAGCCAAATACAAGAACAGCAAATCACCGTACATCAAAGATTTAAGAGTAGAAGTAGAAGCATGGACAAAACCGACTTCCTCGATATCTAAGGTTAGAAGTGACGTAAAATAAAGTGTTGGTTGTAAAACCTACCCTAACGGGCACACCTCCTTATAAGCATTAACTGCAATTAGAGCACCGCACAACGGTACCTGTCTTGGAGTAAAGATCAAAGAAAATCCAACCTTAGAAGGAAGAAAACCCATGATATCCTGAAGAACACTTCTGCTCTTCCGTTCAAGCAAATATGGTGACCTCGACCACACACCGAACAACACCTCTTGAAATCTTCCCCCAAGAACGCAAATCCGAGCCACCAGGTGATAGTCGAATCTAATAACGTTCAAACAACCATCCAACCAAGAGGATTTATACTCAGATCTCACAGATCTGTTTATTTCCTGAGAAAACAAGAACACCACCACAAAACTTAGCACCATAAAAAAAAAGAAACAAAAGACAAATAATTCTCACCGCCGCAGAATAGATCTGAAGAAGAATAGGAAAAAACTCACCACAAGGACGAGAGAAGTCCACAACCGCCATAAATCAAAGGGAGAAGGCCACATATCAAAGATCTGAGAACCGATCTACCACTCTGACGTAGTTGTGACATCGAATGATACTCGTCGGTGGCTTATGATAGTGCCACAAGCTGCTGGCGAGAAAGAGATGAAGGAGGGTGGTGAGGCAGAGAAAATAGAATTTAGATTTTAGGGTTTGCAAGCGGTCCCAATTTTCAAGTCAATTGTGTTGATTGTCTACCAATATAGTTTCTAAACTGATAATGTTACACCCCTACCGACCTCGCCTTCACAGGTGGCAAGTAATGTAATACCTCTTATTTATTAAATCTAACTGTACACTTTTCCAATAATATTACAGATCAAAGCAATATATCACAGTGTAATGGTAAAACAGTTTGGGCGTAGTATACTCATAATAAATTACAAACCTTGGTTAAAATGTAATTATATAAAATTATTACAGCAATTCTTCAAATATTTCGGAACTGGTCCAACACCTTCGTCTGTTAACATCCGCCTGGGAGCTAAATCCAGTAAATTGTACATCATACAGGTAGCAACAAAGGTTGAAATCCCCAAGGATTCCAGAGTAATCGTTAATCTCATATCCAAAGTATATACAAAGTATGTAAGAAAACCATAAATCATACAGCATCCAAAGATCGCACACAGCAACACATACAGTCTAAACCAGAACAAGCAGTCACACATAACATATACTGCTCAATAAGGCACATAACCATGCCAGGGGTCGCACACAGTGGGTTTTGGTACCAAAGCGCTTGGAAACACAATAACATCGAATGCATACACAATCATGGTAAAACATACATACAAAGCATATGAGATTAATCAAAATGGAGCGAAATACCCAAGAGGGGGGTGAATTGGGGATTTTAAAAACTTTAAAAGCTGTTCTGTTTTGTAACAGCAAAAACAGAGATGAACAGAGTGTAGAGAAGAAGAGCTAGACACAGAGATTTATATTGGTTCGGTCCAACCACTTGACCTACGTCCAGTCCCCAGACTCTCTGGGTTTTTCACTATCACAATTGATTACACACTCTGCACTCAAGAGTAGTTCTCTCACTAGAACTCACTCCCCCTTACAAGTTGTAATCAATGCACCCAATCACCAAGTCCCCAGACTTGTGATTCTTTTCAATAAATTTTTTACAGATAAAAACTCTCTCTAAGAGTAGATAAGAATGAACACTGAAGCTTAATGTATCAGAAGACACAATACAAGTGAAAACAGAAAGGTAGTTGAAGAACTTTGAATGCTATGCATTTTCAGTAGTTGTGTTGGTTGGAGAAGAATTGAATGCAGCTCTATTTATACCATGAGAGCATCAATTGACCGTTGTAATCTTTAATATAACCGTTGCCTTCATTAGACAAGGTTCTAGTTCAGTTTAGGTCTTCTTCTCTCCCTAAACTTCACTTAATCCAGCTGGGCAGAAGTTCATAAAAGAGAATATGTTGTCTCTTATTTAGAGATTTATTTATTTTGATTTTTGGGCAAGTTTACCTTGAAATTTAATAGATCAAGGTTAAATATTCTAATTTCATTTAGGGATCATAAAATACCCTATAACTCTCATATTACAACATAGTTCATAAAGAGCCATAAAATGTTATGAAAATACCTAAACCAATTAAAGGGAATAAAATACCTAATATTTATTAAATTTATGCCACAAAATACACATATTAAACCTTGGGATAAATATCACTTTGATTTTACCCAACCTATACATTTAATTTTAAGATGATTAAGGGCAATTAGAGACATCTAATGGATGTCATAGTTTTCAAAAAATTAGGGCTAATTATACTTAAACATAATTAAGCCAATAAGGATGGAATAATACTTGCCTAATTGAACACTAATTTTTATGATTAGTTAATTAATAAATTAGCTAAATATCAAAGGCAATTAAGGGTAGAGATTGAATCTAAATAAACACAATGGAATCCAAAGGTTCTAAATAATTACTTAATTGATTTTAATCATTGTAAGATTGAATTGGCCAATGATAAATCAAGAAAATGGTCTTAATCCTCATGAAAATAATCGGTCCAGTGGGAGATTAACATAACTAGAAGGCCAAGATTAAATCCTAAAAAGCTAAATCTAATGGCCTTAATTAATCACACAATTAACTTAATCCATGTGAAATTGTAAGGACCAATAAGAGAGCTCAAAGCATTATTTAATAGGATAAAGGAAACACAATTTGAAGAGCCAAGAGAAAGAGACCCACGGCTATGACTTGAGAAAGAAGAAGAATCAATTGTTTTAATAATTAAACAACACACACATGGGAGCACATGGGAGAATTAATGAGGGAACAAGATGGAAGAGGATAAGGGTACTTGGGATAAGGCATTAATGGAGTTGGAAGAGGATAATGAGAGAGAAAGAGAGGGAGGAAAGCTTTTTGAAGAAGGGAAAAAGAGAGGAAGAGATTAAAACTTCTTAACTAAGTTTAGATCCAATGGTTAAGGTTAAAAGATGAGACTTTGAACTTTGCCAACCTCTTCATTCTTCACACCAAACTCAAATGAGTTTTTGAGAGAAAGAGAGTAGAGAGAAGTAGTGGGAAGCAAGAAGGATGAGAGGTAGCAATGATCTTCAAGAGGTAAGTTTTTAAAGCTTTAAGTCTTTAGCTTTTATAGTTTTTAATATAAAAGTTAGTTTGATATTTAAATCTTCCAAGAAGTTTTGATTTCATATTTTTATGAGTAGAAATGTCTCTATTTCGAAAATATGATAGAGAATATGATGGAGCAAGATTCTTGGAGGTTGAAGATCGAAGTAGCGAAATTCTGGCGAAATTTTCGGTGAAAATTCTAGGCAAACAGCGATAGAAATGCTAATATTTTATGTTGAAAATGAAGCCCATAAATCACGAAAATTTCCATAAATAAGGTAGATATGTAGGGATTCCCGAATATATATAATATGTAGCGTTTTAATTCCTGTACAAAGAGATACAACCGGTTGAAGTAGGCTATTTTTCTGGACGAAATTCTAGGCAACGTTGTGAAAGATGAAAACTGGGAATTTTTCATAAATTCTGGGTATATACAAGTATTTTTTCCTTGAAAATAGACATCCTAAGGATTCGGGAATTTTACGGATCCTCGTTTCGATTTTCGTAGATTTATTTATGATCTTTCAAAGTTAACCAAAAATTCTGTCCAGAATTCAGCATAGCGTTTTTGAAGAAATAAAAAGGTAAAATTGGAATAATAAATCCACCGAGGGTAGGAAGGTAAACTAAACCTCTAGGATATTATTCTAAACAATATGATATTTATCAAATATCATATCACTACTACAAAAAAGGGTAACTACTTCCCTAAAAGACTTCCTTATTTTTAAAAAGGATGTTAAAAGTGATCGTAGTGGCATTTTTGTAAAATAAATATTGATATTATCAAATTTTGCGTCCTAAAACATGTTTAAGATCGTTTAGAATAAATAAAGGCATCCTACAATAATTTCAGGACGCTTAAATTAAAATTTTTTCTGCCAAAAATTAATGTTTTAGCGCGCCTTGGCGCCATTTCACGAATTTTTTGGCGCCAGCATCAGATGAATGATGAGGAATTAATTTTTTATTTGTTTAATAAGTTTTAAGGCATCCTGATAGAAGATCAGGATCAGGACGCTTTTAAAGAATTAAAGGCGCCCTGATTCAACATCAGGACGCCTTAAAAGCATTAAAGGCACCCTGACTCAACATCAAGATGCCTTTAATAACATTAAAGGCGCCCTGAGTCAACTTCAGGACACCATTAATGTTATTAAAGGCGCCCTGATTCAACTTCAGGACGCCTTTAATGAATTAAAGGCGCTGTATACGATTGTACTTCAAAGCATGCCTTTAATTCTTTTAAGGCGCCCGAATATGATTTCGGGACGCCTTTATTGCAAAATGAACCCTATTTTGCACACGCGTATCCCTCATTTTTCTTCATTCGATTCCCTCAACCCTATCTTCTTCTCTGATCATTTGTGCATCGTTTCCTCCTCCGTGTCTTCTGGGCCTTCGCGATAGTCGACTGCACTCTCCTACCTCATTCTCATCTGAGCCCTCAACCCTTCCTCTCACCTGTGCGTCGTTTGTGCGCCGCCGTCTCTTCCCATCGCGACAGTCCCGTCGGTGTCCGTGGTTCTCGTTCTCTCTTTCCGTCTTGCTCTCCGGCGGTGTTCTCCGTCATCTCTTCGCGGTGGCCGTTGTTCTCACATTGTGCGCTCTCGTTGGGTAAGTCCATCGGTCCACCCCATTCTTCTAACTACGTCGATGTGTTGATTATTTGGGTGTTGAGAACATTGGAAATTTCATATGTGATGACACTTTTTAGTTCGGGATTATAGGGACTGTTATTCATATTTGATATTGAAAATCAAATTTTTTAGATTGGCCCTTGCTTTCTTGATATTGAAAATCAAATGGTTGATTTCTTTTGCTGGGATTTTGGGATGTATAGACCATGAGTTGCTAAAAACTCTCATTTAGGATTACTTTTCTCCATTGTATGAATTCAAACTACTAGATATGAAACTGAAAATCAAATGGTTGATTTTTTTAGCTGGGATTTTGGTATGTATAGACCATGAGTGGCTAAAAACTCTCATTTAGGATTACTTTTCTCCATTGTATGAGATTGGCCCTTGCTTTCATGATATTGAAAATCAAATGGTTGATTCTTTTTGCTAGGATTTTGGCATGTATAGACCATGAGTGGCTAAAAACTCTCATTTAGGATTGCTTTTCTCCATTGTATGAATTCAAACTACTAGATTATCTTGGTTTTGTCGGTTGATGAGTATATAAGTTGATTTTTCTTTGTGCTCAATGCTATGTTGTACTTGATCACCACATGATTAGAGTAGTTTAATTGGAAGATGCTTGAGAGAGCCATTTTGATTGTAGAAATTAAGAAAAATCTTGTTAGTGATTAAATGGATGGTTTGTTGTTAGAATAGAAATATATCTAACAACCTAGCATAGTATATTGAAGGATTGCTTTGGAAATATGGTTTTCATTAATTATAAACAGGACATTTAATAATTTTAATGAAAATGAAAAATCAGTCTTAACTTGAGAGAGTTTAGTTAATGATTTTAGAACCTTTGACTAGCATGAATGATTTCTTGTAATCCTTGATACGTACAGCTTAGGTTACTGAATGCATGATTAAGTGAGCAAAACAAGAAATTATTGGTTTTTCTTTGCCTCATTCCATGTGATGATTTGTGTTAGTTCTCAATGTGTTTTGATGATTAACAACAATTGTAAACATATGTTGAAGCTTCTGCAACATCTGTGAAAAACCATTTATCAGTTGCTTACTCGAGTAAAGGAAAGCTTACTCGAGTAAAGGACTGTTAAAGGATTGCCCAATTGAGTTTTACACGCACTTACTCGAGTAAGGAGAAAATATACTCGAGTAAAGGTCGTCGAAAGCTAATGCATTTTTCGAGAAGGTATTTACTCGAGTAAAGGATCACATACTCGAGTAAATGTCAACCCGAGAGCAAATGTGTTTTTCAAATTAAGGCTTACTCGAGTAAAGGTTTGTATACTCGAGTAAAGGCCATCCAGAGAGCTATCAACCTTTTAAAAATAAATCAATACTGGAGTATAGAAATACATACTCGAGTATTGGTCTTACCGAGAGCAAATGAACTTTTGAACTTGAGTGTATACTCGAGTAAACAATTGGCTTACTCGAGTAAAGGGTCTTCTGAGAAAGTTCCCAAAGTTTTATAAACTCGTGCTTACTCGAGTAAGAGTTTCCATACTCGAGTAAAGAACTTTTAAAATGATTTTCAACTTAACTCATGCTCGTGCTTACTCCAGTATGAATTTGCTTACTCGAGTAAAGACCTTGGTTTCAAAAGCTCAAGTCTCGATGGTTTGCTTCTGGAAGTCACTTACTCGAGTATCCTTTTGGATACTGCAGTAAAGACTTTTTCACACAGTGACTTACTCGAGTAACCAAGAACATACTCGAGTAAACAACGCTGAAACCAATTTTTGAATTTCACGAATTTGCATATCACTCTTGTTTGATCTAATTGTTTTCATGAATCACTCACTTATGTTCCCGAGATATGTTTAACAAGTTTATTGAGTGAATTTCGGTTAGCACGAGATGAAGATTATTGAAGGTCAAAGCCATAAAGCAAAAAGTGTGCGAGCATTAAATGCACTTCGCAAATCCACCTTCTTTTGGTTAACCCACTGAGCACGCATTCTCAACGGTCAAGAATGCTTTCTTCATCAAGTAAAATCTTCTCCAACGGACAAATCCTCGAGTTCCACCTCGGACCATATTAGCACTGGATTAGTTGGAGGTTAGAGAGAGAAGATGACCGGACTTAATGCTAATCACCTACAACGGTTGGATTCACCATTCAACGGTCATTTAATGTTCTCTACCTATAAATAGAGTGCATTAACTTCTTCTCAAGCTGACACACTTACTAAGAGCGAAAATTCATTGATTGCCATTTATTGTGTTCAGTTTACATCTATATTGTATCAATCGATACTTGCACTTCGTGATCATTTTATCTGCTCCGAGAGAGAGTTCTATCTGTAAATCATTTATTGATTGAGATAACCATAAGTCGGGGACTTAGTGGTTGGGTGTATTGATTACAACTTGTAAGGGGAGTGAGTTCTAGAGAGAGAACTACTCTTGAGTACGAGTGTGTAATCGGTTTGTGAGTATAGTGGATTGAAAATCCCAAGTGTGGCTTAAGGGATTTGGATGTAGGTCAAAGATAAGACTGAACCAGGATAATTTCTATTGTGCAAGCTTTCCTTCCCTTCCTCCTCTGTCTATCTCTGTTTTCATTTCTTCAAAAACAGAGCATATTTCTAAAAGTTTTTAAAATACCCAATTCACCCCCTCTTGGGTATATAGCTCCATTTACATTTGGTATCGAGCAAGGTCTTCTCTTAAGAGCTTAACAACTCGAGAAGGATCATTATGGAAGGTATCTTACGATGGAGCTTCTATCAACAGCCACCCGGTTTCAATGGAGAGCATTACTCCTTACGGAAAGCAAAATTCAAAGTCTTTGTGAATGCTACGAGTATGGGTTTGTGGAGAGTATTTGAAAGAGGAAATTATGAGCCATCAACCGTTGAAGATGGAGTTAGAGTTCCTAAGCTTGAAGAAGAATATGATGAGAATGACGGAAGAAGTGTCACACTCAGCGAGAAGGCTGTCCTACTTCTTCAAAGTGCTCTTAGCCAACAAGAGTACTTTCGTATTTGCAATCTATCTTCTGCAAAACAAATGTGGGATGCTCTGGAGATAGCTCATGAAGGAACAGCTGGAGTAAAGCAAAACAGAGTCAATACTCTTATGACTGAATATGACCTTCTACGAATGAAGCATGGTGAATCCATTGGTGAGTTCCAGCTAAGGTTCACCCATCTCATCAATCAACTTGCTGCCTTGGGAAAAGAATATGACCAACCAGTCCAAGTAAGGAAGATCTTGAATATCCTTAACAAGGAATGGGAAGCAAAGGTCACGGCTATTGAAGAGGCTCGAGGAGAGTCAATGACGTCGTGATTGCTCTATTCGGAAGTCTCTCTGAATATGAGGCTAAACTCAAGTTCAAGAAGGGACTTGATGAAGCTCATGGCAAGAACAGAGGAATTGCCCTCAAGGCTGCAAGAGAAGTTAGAGACTCAGATGGGGAAAGTGAGAATGAAGACGAAGATGAAGAAATTGGCATCTTTGGTCCGAAGATTCAAGAAGTTCTACAAGAAGGACCAAGGCTTTAAGAAGTTTCACAAGGGTAGCTCCAGGTTATGAGGCAAAGAAGCCAATCATCTGCTACGAATGTCGAAGCCCGGCCACATCAAGTGCGAATGTCCTCGGCTGAACGACAAAGATAAAGAAAAGAAGAAGTTCAGCAAATACAAGAAGAAAGCTTATGTCTCCCAAGACGGGGTGATAGCTCATCGATGAAGATGATGAGGATGAGGAAGAGAAAGCCAATATATGCCTAGTTGCTTGAAGAAGAAGAGCAACGTGCTAAACTTGAAGAGGTATATGATTGCAAACCTCCTTATGATGATCTGTTTGATGAATATATGGTGTGCAATTTGAATTTGAAAAACTTGCTGAAAAATATTTCAAACTGAAAAAAGAAATCTTTCTCTTGAATCTCAAGTTGAAGAATTGTCTTCTTGAGAAAATACTATTTGTAAAGATTGTCGATCTGAAGAAAAAGAATTCATATCTTACAAAGGCACTTGAGAAATTCACTAGAGGAAGTGAAATGCTCAATGTCATTTTAAAACGACAACGTTTTATAAATGATAGATCAGGCATTGGTTCGAGACAGATTTTGATAGAAAGAAAGGCAAGAAGAAGAGTGGTCGAGAAAACATACATGAACTATTTTACAAAATCAGTTCACTCTTCAAATCCCTTTGCACATTGCAATTCGTAATAAGAAGGGTCATTCTACTTCATCTTGCTTTCATAAAAAGGAAAGAAAAATTAAACCGAGTGGGAAATTATCAATGGGTACCAAAAGGAACTTATGTTCCTAAGGTCAAAACTAACTCCAAAGGACCCAAGAAAAGATGGGTACCTAAGGCTTGATCCCTTGAAAATTGCAGGTTTGTCTTAGAGCATCAAGACCCAACAAGTGGTACATTGATAGTGGGTGCTCAAGACACATGACTGGAGATGAATCAAAGTTTCTCTCAATCAAATCAAAGGATGGTGGTAGAGTCACATTTGGAGGAGACCAATTGGGTAAAATTGCTGGAATTGGTGAGATAGGAAACAATGAAGGTCCTCTCATCAAAGATGTCTACCTTGTAGAAGGATTGTGTCACAACCTCCTAAGTGTGAGCCAAAGCACCGACAAGGGTAACTTAGTTATCTTTGATTCAAATGAATGTTTGATTGTTAGAAAAGATTTAGTCCCCATTGACGATTTGAAAACTAAAGCTTTATTTAGAGCACCTAGAGATGGAAATTGTTATACTCTTAACCTCTCTAGCAATGCTTCAGGTTCTGAAAACTGTTTTGTTAGTAACTTGAATGAGAGTTGGCTGTGGCATAAACGATTAGCCCATGTTAATATGTCTCAACTTGACAAGTTCTTTGAAAAAGGATTTGGTCATTGGTATTCCTAAATTGAATTTCAAAAATGACATAGTTTGTGATGCTTGTCAAAAAGGAAAACAAACTAAATCCTCTTTTAAAGCAAAAAATGAGATCTCAACTAATAGACCTCTTCAATTACTTCATATGGATCTAGTTGGACCAGCTAGAGTAAAAAGTCTTGGTGGAAACCTTTACACTTTGGTCATAGTTGATGATTACTCTAGATTTGCTTGGACAATATTTTTATCATCTAAAGATGAAACGTTTGATCAGTTTGTTACCTTTGCCAAAAAGGTCCGAACGAGAAAGGCTTTGCAATTTCGGGTATAAGGGTGATCATGGTGGCGAATTTGAAAACAACGCCTGGCTGAGTCTTGTGACAATGTGGGAATTGATCACAACTTCTCGGCTCAAGGACTCCTCAACAAAACGGTGTGGTTGAGAGGAAGAATAGAGTCCTCACCGAGATGGCAAGGGCAATGTTAAATGAAAACAACACTTCTCAAGTGTTTTGGGCTGATGCGATGAGTACGGCTTGCTACATCTCCAACCGAGCCTATTTGAGGAAGAAGCTGAACAAGACCCCATATGAACTCTACAAGGAAAGGAAGCCAAATCTCAGCCACCTACATGTCTTTGGATGCAAGTGCTATGTGCACAACAATGGTAAAGAGAATCTTGGTAAATTCGATTCCAAAGGCGATATAGGTATCTTCATTGGTTATTCAAATAGGAGTAGAGCTTTTAGAGTTTTTAATACTCGCACTCGTATTGTTGAAGAATCAATACATGTTGTTTTTCTGTGAATCCAAAACTGATAAAGCCTTGGACAATGAAGAAGAAAATGTTTTCAAAAATCAATTCTTTTCGAAAACTACTCCCGCTTCTATTGAAAATCGAAAATGTTTTTGAGGTGATCCCCAAAACTCTATTGAAAATCCAGATCGAGACTCAACCTAGAGCTTGGAAATTTATTAGAAATCATCCTTTAGACCAAGTTATAGGCAATATTAATCGGGGAGTAAGAACCGAGAAATAGTACCTTGAATGAAGTAACTTTTTCTGCATTTATATCTCATATAGAACCCTCTAAGATTGATGAAGCCCTCTCGGATAATGATTGGGTGATAGCAATGCAAGAGGAGTTACATCAATTTGAGAAATCATGTTTGGGATTTGGTACCTAGGCCCAAAGATCATCCGGTCATTGGCACCAAATGGGTATTCAAGAACAAACGTGATGAGTCCGCAATCATTGTCCGCAACAAGGCAAGATTGGTTGCCAAAGGCTATAATCAAGAAGAAGGAATTGATTATGAAGAAACTTATGCTCCAAAGTGGCAAGATTGGAAGCCATAAGAGTACTTCTAGCCTTTGCATGTGTAAAAGGTTTTAAACTATATCAAATGGATGTGAAAAGTGCTTTTCGAATGGTTTTATACAAGAGGAAGTTTATGTAGAACAACCTCCTGGTTTTGAAAATGAACATTGTCAGATCATGTGTATCGTCTCAAGAAGGCTCTATATGGCACGAAACAAGCTCCTAGAGCTTGGTATGAGCGATTAAGCAAATTTCTTCTAGATCAAGGCTTTGTTAGAGGAAAAGCAGACACAACTCTTTTCATAAAGAGTAATAAGCTAAATGAAATCTTAATGGTTCAAATATATGTGGATGATATTATATTTGGTGCTTCTAATGATGCTTTGTGTGAAGAATTTTCAAAGACTATGCGGGGAGAATTTGAGATGTCCATGATGGGAGAGCTCAACTATTTTCTTGGACTGCAAATCAAGCAAAGAAAAGATGGGATATTCATTTCCCAAACCAAATATCTACGAATGATTTCTTTGAAGAAATTTGGGATGGACCGGTGCAATGGTGCGACACTCCTATGAGCTCAACTTTTGCTTCACTAGATGCTTTGATGAGGAGGGCAAAGATTTCAACATCACAAAGTATAGAGGAATGATTGGATCACTTCTCTATCTTCTGCCGAGTCGCCAGGACATCCAATTCGGTGTTGGGATGTGCGCAAGGTTCCAATCCGCTCCAAAAGAGTCCCATCTTGAACAAGTAAAGAGGATATTGAGATATCTCTCGGACACAAAGACTCTTGGACTGTGGTTTCCCAAAGGTCAACCGGAACACTTGGTGGCATACTCAGATTCGGATCATGCCGGCTACAAGACAGATATAAAGAGCACAAGTGGCCAATGTGAATTCTTTGGCAACTCACTTGTCTCTTGGTTCAGCAAAAGCGACACATCGTGGCCGTGTCCTCTACCGAAGCTGAATATGTGGCTGCTTCAAGTTGTTGTGCTCAAGTGCTATGGTTGAAGCAACAACTTGCTGACTTGGGAGTTCACTTGAAGGAAATCCCAATTTTGTGTGACAACACAAGCACAATAAGCTTGGCCAAGAATCCGGTGCAACATACAAGAACCAAGCATATTGATGTGAGGCATCACTTCATTCGGGATCATGTCCGGAAAAGAGATGTCAAAGTGATGTTCATCCCAACTCATCTCCAACTTGCGACATCTTCACAAAGCCTCTAGCCAAAGAACCTTTCAATTTCATAAGAAGAGAATTGGGAATGGTAAACCCCAATGAGTTGTAAGCATTTCTTATCCAATTTAATGTTAGTTGTGTGTTTGATGATTAATCCTTACTAACTTAAGCATCGGAGCGTATAGAAATTGTTTTTGCAGGGTTTTTCGATGTTTGAGGTTTCTTACTCGAGTAAAATATATTGTACTCGAGTATGCACGATGCGAAAGCAAATTCGAGAGGTTCGAAATGCTTTACTCGAGTATGTCGAGTTTACTCGAGTATACAAGAGGCGCGAGAGCGCATTCCGAGAACAACGAAAGGTTTACTCGAGTATGTTGAAACTTACTCGAGTATAGACGATTTAAGCCAAACTGAAGACATGGCGAAACCTACTCGAGTATGTTAGTGGCTTACTCGAGTATGGGCATCGGGCTCTTCAAAAATTCACGCGACATTTTTGAAGTCAGTCAGTTTACTTCCATCTTTACTCGAGTATGTAAATGAAAGTATTGTTTACTCGAGTAAGCAAGAACTTACTCGAGTATGGGCGTTCGTCTATATATACTGAAACGACGTGTTCTTACATACTCGCATCTTTACTCCAGTAAAGCCCTAGGAAACGCGACTTTCTCTCTTCCTCTTCCTCTGTAACCATCACAAACCCTCATAAATCTTCTTAAAACTTTACCAAACCTCGTCCAATCCTTCCTAGTCTCATTTTCCTCGAACCCTAACCGATCAAATGTCTAAAGAAACTTCTCAATCCTCTCAACCGATTCCTCCACGAGCTCCAAGGACCAAAACGATTCCAAGGAAGTTGAAGAGCGGCATTGATACAAGGATCCCGGAGTGGGTATTGTGATTGAAGATAATCCATCTTCAAACCCCAAAAAGGGGATTCGACGTCAAAGGACCCGGTTCCTTCTTCAACCACAAAAGAAAGAAAGACGGCCGAGTCAAGCCAAGCCAAAAGACCAAGAACCGTTGTTCACGAAAGACGCGGACCAAGAGGGCCATCCGCATTCGGGTCTATCTCTACGGTTGAAGTTACGGGCTCCTCCTCGATTACTCGCGGCGAAGAAGATGAGCACGAGGATGTTCCATCTATCATTGAAAATGCAGTTGAAGAGATTAAACTTCACAAGGATCCACCTCAGGGTTTCAAAGTCACCTCGGTTCCTCTTCCTCCGGCCACAATGCCATGTTCGAGAGCAATACTCAACCCGAGGATTTTGTCTGTTGTCTCGATCAATCTTGAACAAGTTCACCAAGAATGCAACATTGATCTATCGCCGTGGCTCGAGACCCTATGATTCCTTCATTTCAATTGAGGCGAGCCTACTTTCCGGAGTTGGTGAGAATGTTCTACTTCAACATGAAGGCTGACCATATTTTAGACTCGAGGACCGAGCCATTGAAGAGAGGATCACCACATCGTGCGGGGAGTCACTTTCACCATCTCTGCTGCAATCCTCAACCGGATGCGAAGGTTGTTGATCCGCGAGGCTTCTACACCCCGATATGGCAATGAAGAAGTGTATAGGACACTTTTGCGCGCGAAGACGTGCCGATGATCGAGAGCTCATCTATCCTTCAAACCGTCGACATGCCTAACTTGCACCGGGTACTCTGGTTTGTGTATACGAGGAATTTTGTCCGAGAAGGGAGGTAGTTACACTCACTTCACGAAGAAGGATTACCGCTTCTTTTGCTTTTGTCAAGCAACATCCCTTCAATATTGGGCGGTGGGTCTTCAAGGAAATAAGCAACTTTAAGTTCACCTCCGGAAAGGATCGTATATGCCCTTCGCCTCTTTGGTGTCTCGATTTTATTTTACCATAGGATATGGTATGTGGGCCCTCCCGCATCAATGAAGTTTATCCCCTCCTTTGGCCGGACACAACTCAAGTTTATGCGAGATAAACCTTGAACCGGAAGGATCCGGTCGGTCAAGGGCTCTCGAGATCTCGGACCGTGCATCTCGATCGGTTGCGCACGAGGCTCGTCTGCTCCTCCTCCTCCTTTGGATTTTGAAGCTAGAGTTAAGGCCATCGTGGACTCCTCCATTGCTTCTCACTTTGTCAGAATGCAATTTGAATTTGGCAAGCTAGGAGCTGATCTCAAGCTTGGTCTAAATGAGGTGATGGCTGGTCAGAATGAGGTTATTACCAAATTGGACGAGACTCAAGAATGACACGAAAAAGAGGCGGGATGAGATTTTTGATCGGTGCATCGACTTGGATTCTCGGATTGGTTCTATCATGGATATTGCTTCGAGGCCGGGACAAGGTCAACAAGTTGATCCAAAGCACTTTGATCTTGGTTCTTCATCCTCCGCTCCATTTGGGTTCACAACCGGTCCATCCTCATCCTCTCATTGTTCCGGGGACCCGGCCACCGAGTTTCACATGTCCCCACCTTCATCACCTCCCTTCTCATTTCCCGATCCACCTCACACCACTTCCCCGACCTCCGCTTCCACTCCTACCCCCGTAATTCCACCTTCTCCTATCACTCCCACCACGAGAGATCCTACGACCGACTTCCATCTCCATCCACTCCATCTACCGAGAAATTCCCCACACCTTCTCCTTATGCGGCTCACCGGGACCCTACCTTTGATCCATTCTTTGCCATGGTCCTACGGACCCCTCCTATTGTTGTCCTTGATCCGAGTATGCTTTGATGATGACAAAGGGGAGAAGAAGAGAAAGATGTATAGGATCTAGAGGTCTAGGTTGTAGTGTCTAACATGCATGATACCTTGTTGATTCTGCATTTGTTTTTCTTTTCTTCATTTCTGATATCAGTAAAATATTGTATGAAGCTTGCTTAATGATTATATTCTCAGTTGGTTATGTGTTCAATTGAATATTTGCTGCCATTCTCTCGAGTATTACGGCTTAACATGCACATTCAAATGATTTTTGAACACTTTGCACCAATATTTGAGAAACTTCAACTCAAAGGAACTTCATCTTTCAAATTATCTAAAAAGATCATTTACAAGTGTTGTCATCATCAAAAAGGGGAGAATGTTAGTTCTCAATGTGTTTTGATGATTAACAACAATTGTAAACATATGTTGAAGCACGCAACATCGTGAAAAACCATTTATCGTTGCTTACTCGAGTAAAGGAAAGCTTACTCGAGTAAAGGATGTTAAAGGATTGCCCAATTGAGTTTTACACGCACTTACTCGAGTAAGGAGAAAATATACTCGAGTAAAGGTCGTCGAAAGCTAATGCATTTTTCAGAAGGTATTTACTCGAGTAAAGGATCACATACTCGAGTAAATGTCAACCCGAGAGCAAATGTGTTTTTCAAATTAAGGCTTACTCGAGTAAAGGTTTGTATACTCGAGTAAAGGCCATCAGAGAGCTATCAACCTTTTAAAAATAAATCAATCTTTGGAGTATAGAAATACATACTCGAGTATTGGTCTTACCGAGAGCAAATGAACTTTTGAACTTGAGTGTATACTCGAGTAAACAATTGGCTTACTCGAGTAAAGGGTCTTCTGAGAAAGTTCCCAAAGTTTTATAAACTCGTGCTTACTCGAGTAAGAGTTTCCATACTCGAGTAAAGAACTTTTAAAATGATTTTCAACTTAACTCATGCTCGTGCTTACTCCGGTATGAATTTGCTTACTCGAGTAAAGACCTTGGTTTCAAAAGCTCAAGTCTCGATGGTTTGCTTCTGGAAGTCACATACTCGAGTATCCTTTTTGGATACTGCAGTAAAGACTTTTTCACACAGTGACTTACTCGAGTAACCAAGAACATACTCGAGTAAACAACGCTGAAACCAATTTTTGAATTTCACGAATTTGCATATCACTCTTGTTTGATCTAATTGTTTTCATGAATCACTCACTTATGTTCCCAGATATGTTTAACAAGTTTATTGAGTGAATTTCAGTTAGCACAGATGAAGATTATTGAAGGTCAAAGCCATAAAGCAAAAAGTGTGCGAGCATTAAATGCACTTTCGCAAATCCACCTTCTTTTGGTTAACCCACCGAGCACGCATTCTCAACGGTCAAGAATGCTTTCTTCATCAAGTAAAATCTTCTCCAACGGACAAATCCTCGAGTTCCACCTCGGACCATATTAGCTTTGGATTAGTTGGAGGTTAGAGAGAGAAGATGACCGAGACTTAATGCTAATCACCTACAACGGTTGGATTCACCATTCAACGGTCATTTAATGTTCTCTACCTATAAATAGAGTGCATTAACTTCTTCTCAAGTGACACACTTACTAAGAGCGAAAATTCATTGATTGCCATTTATTGTGTTCAGTTTACATCTATATTGTATCAATCGATACTTGCACTTGAGTGATCATTTTATACGCTTTCTGAGAGAGAGTTCTATCTGTAAATCATTTATTGATTGAGATAACCATAAGTCGGGGACTTAGTGGTTGGGTGTATTGATTACAACTTGTAAGGGGGAGTGAGTTCTAGAGAGAGAACTACTCTTGAGTACGAGTGTGTAATCGGTTTGTGAGTATAGTGGATTGAAAATCCCAAGTGTGGCTTAGGAATTTGGATGTAGGTCAAAGATAAGACTGAACCAGGATAATTTCTATTGTGCAAGCTTTCCTTCCCTTCCTCCTCTGTCTATCTCTGTTTTCATTTCTTCAAAACAGAGCATATTTCTAAAAGTTTTTAAAATACCCAATTCACCCCCCCTCTTGGGTATATAGCTCCATTTACAATTTGTTTGTGATGATCTTGTATATTGTAGGAAATGCTAAGGTGTTGATTTGATTCATTGAGCCAGCAAGGCAATGTGTGATTGTGACCCATTCTTTTCTCTCCCGTGAGTCCCCTCTCCCCTCTACACTCATCCAGCTCTCTTCCTTCCTCCGAGGCTTCTCGGGCTCTAACTCCGGTTCTTCATCCACGGTCCACCTCTGTTCCTTCAACTACGCGATTTCGAACGGTGATCGAGCGACGAGCGGTTGTTGTTTGTCTCTCCTTTTCTATTTCGATTTTGCCAATTTTTGTAGATCTGTGTCTCTCTTATCCCGTAAATGTAATGTATAGCCTCAACTTGTTCCTTTTCCTCCCAAGTCAGAATCAAATTCCCTCTTCCCATAATCCCATCGCCCATGTGCTCGACTTTGACTTGTACAAGGCTTTGGTGATGATGATTTCTTCGTTTATTTGTTTTAAATTGTTTACCGTATTCTTGTCTAGTTATTTTTTGTTGGCTAAAATTCTTTTACACGATATATTTATTGTTCCCTTTTAGTCGTGTACATCAAGTAAACACGATACGTTGTGAATTGATTAAAGTTCTTCGGAAAGTTAACGACATCATTATTGCCACCTTTCAACTTGTTTGTATGATGAGATTGAATGATTTTGTACTTTTATTCTATCTTGTAATGTTTTCTTTATACCATCATGGAAGGCTGTTTTATCTAAAATTTTGTGATTATGTTAATGAATTTGGAATTCGCTTGGAGGTATAGTTTTCTTTTTTTCCTTTTTAATAATCTTTTTAATTGGAGCCCATGTGAGTTGTATCCCTTGAAATTGTGAAACTTTCATTTGAGCTGTAATTGTTTTTCTCTCTCATCCTTTGTCATTTGTTTATGCATCTATGTTAATCCTTTAAATGCATGTGCAATCGTTTTTGCCCAAGATCCAGAATTTAAAGGTAGACAAGTAGTTACTTTCCACAACTAGAGAGACTTCATATTCTTCCGACATCATCGGTATGTATCCACAAGACTTGAATCATTAATCCACATTTATATGTTTATGCATTTTCTTTCTTTCAATATTGTTGTGCTCGGCTTTGCTTTCTTGATGTTTTGTTGGTTTTTGATCTGTACTCGTAATTTTAATTTTTACAATTTCCCATATTGGTAGGGTTCTTTGTATGTTATTTTGATTAGCATAATGCGAGAAGAGCATAGTCTATCAATTTTAGCCCTTTTTTGCATTTTATAGTGTAGTTACTCAACCCTCTATTGATTCTATTTTGTAATGATGAAATTGATGCATTTAATGGATGATATTGTTCTGAATCACCTTGAATTAAGCCAAAATTGTTTGTTGTTGAAAATTTGGGATGCATTACTTTTAAGGGGAAATCTTTGCGAAAGTTTTTTTAAAGATAGAGAAAAAAGCATGTCGTTTTGTTTTTGTTATATAAACTTGAGTGTTGGTGGAAATGTCGTAGGTGGTATTAAAATGGGGCATAGTTGGATGAATGCTTTGAGAACTAGTGAAGACTATGAGAATGGGGTGGAAGAGTTTATTGAATTTGCTAGAAGGAATGTGGCTACAAAAAAGGGATGTATTATTGTCCATGTGTTAATTGCTTAAATGGGGTTCGACGGGATATTCCTACTATAAGGGATCACCTAATTTGTGATGGAATAAACCTTCTATACACAACGTGCATATGGCATGGTGAGGAGGTAATAAGTACCAGTGTGTCGCACGAAAATGAAGTTGAGGTAGATGACGATGGAATAGAGAGAATGATTCATGATGTTGAGGTTGAATCTTTTGCACAACCGCATGAATATGATAGCGTGCGGAGTGATGCGGAGACACCGTTGTTCCCTGGGTGTACTAAGTATACACGGTTGTAGGACCTTACATTTGATCAACTTAAAGGCAACTTGTGGGTGGACCGATAGTAGTTTCACGTCCCTGCTTCAATTGTTGTGTGATATGTTGCCAGACGACAATGTACTTCCAAATCGTATGTATGAGGCCAAGAAAATCTTGTCTTCGATGGGTATGGAGTATAAAAAGATACACGGTTGCCTAATGACGCATATTGTACAGAAATGAGTATGAAGGCACGAGTAATTGTCGAAGTGTAAAACTTCACGATACAAAGTGAAGAAAGGTGGTGGTTACGGAGATGATGAGACAACAAAAAGGCAACTTGTGAAGGCATTGTGGTATCTTCCAATAATACCACGGTTTAAGCGTCTCTTTACTAGTGAGGCGACGGCGCGGCGATTGAGATGGCATTCGATGAGAGAATATCCGATGGAAAATATCTACGGCACCCGGTGACTCTACGCAATGGAAGAAAATAGATGAAATGTTCCCTCAATTTGGCGGTGAGCCAAGAAATCTTCGTCTGGGGCTTTGTACGAGATGGCTTCAATCCGTATCGAGACTCTTAGCAGCACCCATAGTGCATGGCCGGTTCTCCTTGTAATATACAACTTACCTCCTGGCTATGTATGAAACGCAAGTATGTGATGCTCTCTATGATGATTTACGGACCAAAACAACCCAGGAACAATATCGATGTGTACTTGGCGCCCTTGGTTGAGGATTTGAAGAAATTGTGGGAGGAAGGCGTAGATGTGTTTGATGCATATAAGAAGGAGTCCTTCAAGATGCGTGCAATGATTTTTACCACGATAAATGACTTTCCGCATATGGAAATTTGTCGAGATTCTGATGTCAAGGGTCATAAAGCATGTCCAATATGTGAAGCGGAGACACAAACTTCCATTAACTAAAGCACGGAAAAAAATGGTCTACCTCGGTCACGGGAGGTTTCTTGATCGGTTCCACCCATATCGTAAGTTAAGAAAGCGTTTCAACGGCTTAGGAGCATAGAACAGTTCCAAAGGCATTAACCGGAGAGGATGTTTATAGTCGGGTGAAACATATCAATGTCATATTGGGTAAGCGGCGAAAGATTGTGGGTGAGAAGAATATATGGAAGAAGAGATCAATTTTCTTTGATCTTCCATATTGGCGTAGTCTTGATGTGAGACACAGTCTTGATGTGATGCATGTGGAGAAAAACGTTTGTGATAGTCTTGTCAGTACTCTTTTTGCACATACCAGGAAAGACTAAGGATAGAATTAGTGCGAGACTAGACATGGTTGATATGGGAATAAGAGAACGGTTACATCCACAAGTAAAAGAAGATGGTAAGAAGGCATATATGGAGCCGGCGAGCCCATACACTATCAAAAGCCGAGAAAAAAAGTTTGTGTGGGTGTTTATATGACATTAAGGTTCCACAAGGATATTCTTCAAATTTGAGAAGGTGTGTTTCAATGGACGATCTGAAGTTAGTGGGGATGAAGTCCCATGATTATCATGTCTTTGATTCAACAACTATTGCCCGTATCTATTAGGGGCATTATGAAAGATGAAGTGTGAACCACTATAACAAAATTGTGTATTTTCTTTAATGCTATCGTAACAAAGTCATTGACATTGAAAAGTTGGATGAATTGGAAAATGAGGGTTATATTATTTTGTCTCAACTAGAGATGCATTTTCCTCCTGCATTTTCGATATAATGGTGCACCCGATAGTGCACTTGGTAAGGAGGTCGGAGCTCTGCGGTCCAGTTTACCTAAGGTGGATGTACCCTTTCGAGCGATACATGAAGATCTTAAAAGGGTATTCTAAAAATCCTTATCGCCCGGAAGCCTCAATAGTTGAGAGATATGTAGTTGAAGAGGCTATGGACTTTTGTAAAGATTATCTCTCAGGAACGATGATACGATCTCAGCATGACAAGGGGATAACCGAGGGAACTCGAGGAATCAAACTGAAGAATAAGGCTCGTGAAGAGGTGTTGCAAGCACACTGTACATCTTGAATAATATGGAAGAAGTTCAACCATACATTGATGATCACAGAAAGAGTTTGAAGAATAAGAATCCAAGGAAGAAAGACATGCAAATAGCTCATGAGCAAAAGAAGACATTCATAAAGTGGGTTGAGGAGAAGGTATCGCACGAGACCGGAGTGTCGGATACAATCGAGTGGTTGGCCTGGGGGCCTTCTTTTCAGTTCATCACTTGGCAAGGTTATGAAATAAACTGATATACCTTCTACATAAAAGGCCAAGATGACAGAAGTTCTGTGCAAAACAGTGGGGTGATGGTTGAAGCTGAATCCATGCACTTTGCGAGTACGAAAGACAAAAACCCGGTATTAGCATCAATGTCTTATTATGGAGTTATTGAAGAAATATGGGAGATGAGTTACAACAAGTTCAAAGTTGCTCTATTGAAATGTAAGTGGGTTACCAATAATCTTTGTTGTAATAGATCCACAATTTGGAGTTGTCTCGGTTGATCTTCACGAGTTGGTCATAGAGATGAGCCATTCATTCTAGCAAGCCGGGCGAAACAAGTGTTTTATGTTACAGAGACCCGCAAATAAAAAAAGTCCATTGTACTTCAAAGTAAAAAACAGAAGTATGGTGAAGAATCCTTCGACCTTAAAGATACACCCCCTTTCACAACAAATCCCCCTACAACGCGTGATGTGGAATTGGTAGATGATGAATAAGATGCTGCAAGAAAAGATCATTGTGAAGGAATATGGGAAACCATATAAAGTAAGATCTTAAGTTATGAAATAGTAATATGTCATAACTTAAGATGGTTTAACATTTTAGTTTATTTTATTAATCATTTTACTATTTAATAACCTATCTAACATTGATTTGTAATTGATGAACAGGAACATGTCTAGCTCTAGCTCTGATGAGTCAGGAGGTGAGAGAGGTGACGAGCCCGTTGTGAGAAGGGGTAGAGGTTGCACACAGATGAGTGTGCTAGTGTCCCGTCGTGACAATCAAAAAAAGAGGCTGCATGTGGACTTTGATGACAAGTTGAATCCAATTGGTCCGGAGGAAGATAATTTCATTAGCTATGTAGGCTATTTGGCTCGAAGCAAATTCGCATTGTGATCTCTCGCTTGGAAGTTTGTTCGGAGAAAACGAAGCGGTTGATTTGGGCACAACTTTTGGTTCGTCACTTTCAATATATTTGCATTTGTATCATTTGGCTTGTTACTTGAAATTTAATTATCTTTCCTTTTACCTTGCAAAGCAAACGTACGACATCCCTAACACTAAGGAAATGGAAAAGCATTGGATGGGGAAGTCCGTATACGTTGGAACGACTTCAAGAATAAGCGACTAAAAAGTTTGTTCGAGGGCAAAGGAGGAACGAGGATCCATGTCGAAATATCCTTATATTTCTCCGAGGAATTTGGAGGGAGTTTGTGGCGTCACGGTAAAATCCGAGTTTATTGTAAAATTAAAATTTCTTTCATTTCATATCATTTCTTTTATTTCACAACTTAGTTTTAATTGTTTTCGTGTCATAGGAAATGAGTCAAGCCAATAAAAGAGACAAGCGGCAAATAAGTATCCGCATTGTATGTCTCGTGGTGGGTACGAGAAAAGTGGAACGGAGAATGATGGAGGAGCGGTAGAGAGAATGAAGGAAGCTTCCCAATCCAATCCTTCCACTATTGTCCAGCCCCCGAACGTCCTCCTCGTCACAAGAAACGGAAAAGTTTGCAAGGATGAAGGGCGACAAGTACATAAATGCAGATGTTCTTTGAGGTTGCCTCAAAGATTGTAAGTAGTTAAATTAGACATTTTAAATAGCCTCGTTGTTTCATATTATAGGGTTTAGTTGTTATTTATGAAACATCTTATGATACAGGATGCACTTGAGGAGTAGAGTTCCCAAGGTTCATTTACACCGGGTTCACGGATGGACATTTTGTAAACGGCGATTGGGAAGCCGGATTACCCTGACAACATTCGAGGGGAGCCTAGGGGAGTTACAGCCGCAAAATATTTTGGACAGCGTTCACGGTTCTATGACGATAACAACCCTACTCCTAAGCTTGTAGCCAAAATTCGGGCGGGACTATTTGACGAAATCATGCAACAAGTACGATCCGAAGTGAAAACTATGATGGATTCGAGGACAATACGGAACATACAACTCGTGAATCCCCGGCCTTCCCCAGCGGTAAAGAGAGTTTTCACCCTCCGGATGTTGATCTCGGCGAACCTTCTCACACGCCACGAGAGGACAACCTTGCACTCTCTATTTGGATGTCCCCACCGGCGTATTATTGCCGATGCTCTTATTTACACGGATCACACCACCCACCATAATATTGAAATTCCAAAAGACCTATGTAGGGTGACCGTGAAATGTGTTCGAGAGGGGAAGACAAAACAGACATCCCGATTCAAGATGACGAGGTTCTGATTTAGGCGGGCCATAGGATCGTTCATCCTTTGGCCGAATCATCTTATTCAGATGGCGGCGGCGACACCTCCAATGGTAGGAAATACATTACTAGAACTTGCTTTTCATTGGTAACTCACTCATAATATGTTTGTTTATGTTTTCATAGAATGAAGTGGATGAGGGCAAATTTCCACACTTAGCACTGTTGCGATCCATGTACAAGGACATTAGCTATCTCTCCTTCAAGATGCAACCTGGCATTGTCGGCATAGACAAGACCTATGAGTTTACAGTTGACCAAAAAGATCTTGTCGAATTTTTGCATATGGAGGATTTAGATTTAGTCGTTCTTGAAGCTGCGATAATGTAAGTTTTTTCCCCCTTTGATTATTGCATTGATCTTTTTGTTTGCTATACTTAACAACGCTTATCATTTTATTTCGATCATAGTGTCTACTACAACATATGCGTCCATAAAGGCCGAAAGGATTTGTATGGATTCTTAAGTCCAATAAACACGGCCCAGGCTCGCAGTGTGTTAACCAAAAGGACGCTTTATGTTGGTGCTACAATTGTCTAGCAAGATGATCGTTGTTATCTAGCCCCAATACTTGAAGCGTACGTAATTTAGTTGTCTATTTAAGATTTTTAAGAATAAATTCCTTTCTTATCTTAATTAATATTATAATGTGTTTGTTGTAGTGGTCATTGGGCCCTGTGTGTTGTTTGCCCCTCCAAGAACGCATGTTATTGGTTTGATCCCTTAAGAGGTGGCAAGCGAACGATGAAATCAAATCTATGTTTGCCAAGTAAGTAAATTTTGTCTAAATCATTGATTCTTCATTTATATGATCTGTTTTCATGTCTCGTTAATTTCCATTTTAATGTAGTGCATTCGGGGCGGCTAGATCGATTCTTTGGAGTACGGAGAGCGGGCGGGCCAAAGTGGTTTTATCCAAAAGTAAGTAGTTTCAATTCAAGTTATTTCATTGACACAATGGTAGCTTTCGATATGCCTTTATCCGTTTTAACAATTTGCTTTTGATTTATAGTGCCCAAAACAACCAGGGAACTCACGAGTGCGGATACTTCGTTATGTTTTATATGCATACCATCGTTACGAGCGGACGTACTACAGGTTTTCAAAACGTACGTGATTGCTCTCTGTTTCTCAAATGATAATATTTTTTGTTCTACTTGAGTTAATTATTTTATTCGCTTCATTGGTTTAACTTATACATTGTTTTCCAATTTATAGCTTTTTGATAGTGCGGATCCGTGCTCGGAGGAAGAGATTGATCTGATTTGAGACGCTTTGGCTGCAAATTTTCTTCAACGCATATAGATATGTACATCATGTGTTGCCTTGTTCGCCTTTAATAGTCTTGGTTTTACGCGGAATTGGTAACTCAGATTTGTAAATAGCCCCGAAAATTAAATCATATCAATCATTTAGAGTTTTGTTGTTCTTTGTGATCTTTGTTACGTATTGGAATTGAAACTCGGAGTTTGAAAGTTGAATTTTTGGTCGTTTAAGTAATAGTTTGTTGTTGTTGTTGTTGGTCACTTGCTATTGTTGTTGTTGTTGGTCTTGTTGGTTGCCAAGTCTGTTTTGGTCTAAACTGATCTATCTTATTGGGTCTTAAAAGTTTTGGTCACTTAGCTTGCTGTTGTTGGTCTTGCTGGCTGCCAAGTGCCTTGTTGCTGTTGTTGGTCTTGCTGGTTGCCAAGTGCGTTTTGGTCTAAATTGATCTATCTTATTGGGTCTTAAAAGTTCTGGTCACTTGCTGTTGTTTGTTTGTTGTTGTTGTTGGTTTTTGCATCTCTTCTATGCATTTTCTGGTTGCCAAGTGCCTTGTTCTTGTTGTTGGTCTTGCTAGTTGCCAAAGTGCCTTGTTTTGTTGTTGGTTTTTTCTTTGTTGTTCTTTATTCTTTGTTGCTATTGTTGGTCTTATTTGCATTGTTCTATTGCACAGTTTGAGTTTTATATCAATGCAACGGGGACATTTTAAAAAAAAATTATAATATAAGGCGTCGATTTGAAATCGGGACGCCCAAAACTAATTTTTGACGCCCTAAAAAGGCGTCCGGTGTAGACTCAGGGTGCCTTTTTTAGGGCGTCCTATGCTAAATTGAGAACGCCTTAAATAAGGCGTCCGCAATTGAATCGGGACGCCTTTTTACTAAAAAGACGTCCTCTTTTAATTGTAGGACGCCCTAAAAAAGGCGTCCGCAATCAATTGTAGGACGCCTAAAAAAGGCGTCTGTTTTTAACATAGGACGCCTTAAAGATTATTTTTTCAACTACCCTAGTCGACGTCCTTCGCAAAAAGGACGTTAATTGCCTCTAATTCAGGACGTTTTTGACGTTTTTTGTAGTAGTGTATAATAATCTGACGGTAATGTATAGAATATCTGGGAAGTCCGGAGTCGGATTCCAAGGATATTATTCTATGCATATATGGCTCAATTTCTAAGCATCGGTATTTCATAAGACCTGATTAAGCTACATATATACAAAACATATAAGATATACAAAGAAATAGAACAATCCGAAGATCGACTTATCAAAACAAAGGACCAGGCAAAACAAAGATAGGAAAAATGAAAGAAGAAGGTACTCACATAAATATTAAGCCACTGGATGAAACTGGAGAAATTGTTGTGCTTGAAATACTTGGGGAGCAAACTCACGGAGAACTCAGTCATGTCCCATATGATAAAACTATCATTGTTTTTGCTTTAGGATATGAGCGAATTGGTCGACGACCATAACATTTTTTCAGGAAAGGCACCACAGAACCGAAACCATTATCGGACGATTTAGATAGCTTGAGCCAACGAATCTCCCCTTAATGGTTACTTCAGGAAGATGAGCAGAGGAGCAGCGATTGTCGAATGTGAAAAAATGACTCGGCCGTAAGGAGCAGTGATCGTCAAATGATAGCTAGGGCTCCAAGTTTTCTAGGATTTTCTCCAAATGCATCGAATGACTCGGCCCTAAGTGATTCCTTCTAATTAATCGATGCGTTGTGATTTTAGCCACGGAAACCAGAGCCACGGATCATTTGTGTGTGAAATTTCCGTCTCCAATAAGCAAAACCGACGGACTCTGACATGGAAATATTCTGTTGATAATTTGCCACGGACGTTTGTGTTTTTTGCCACGGAATTTTCGTGGCAAATGCGTCCCAAATTACCCACAGAATAAATTCCGTGGGTAATTCCTTGGCAATTCCGCTGCTTTTTTGCAGTGGCGTTTTTGAAGAAATAAAAGGGAAAATAGGAATAATAAATCCACCGAGGGTAGGAAGGTAAACTAAACCTCTAGGATATTATTCTAAGCAATATGATATTTATCAAATATCATATAATAATCCGACGGTAATGTATAGGATATCCGGGAAGTCCGGAGTCGGATTCCAAGGTCGGGCGTGTAACAAATTACCCAGTGAAAGGTACGTTCACGTATAGTAACTTTAACTCTCATATGTCTTGTATGGCTTTGATATGATTGGTTGATTCATGATTGATTGTTTTCCAAAACTGTGAATATCTGTCATATATACTGTTTATACTTTTCATATGAGGTTAACTGTTACCTGATATTCAATTCGATTGAATCTCAGCATTGACTAAACGTTCATGGAAAGGAACCAGGATCAGAGAAGGCACCGAAGGATGGAGCCGAAGAGAGGCACCGATGGACGGAGCCGTGAAGGGGCATCGGTCGAGACAAGAGCCGGAAGAAAGTGTAATAGAGCCCACTTTCTGGCATGGATCTAATGAAGTTACTTCAAACCTTTTGGTGTCGAAGGCAGGGCTAGTCTATGTGGATCAGTCGATAAGTCGCTGTGAATTCGGTGAGACTTCCACGATAGACACCTACCTGGCCAAATTGTTTGATTAACTGAGTTAGGTTCATTGCCCCAAATCTACCTAAGGCTTGGTTGAAGATTGTATAGTTACATGTAGGAATTGTAATTATACAAAGCTCTGCAGTATTGTAGCACATGAATTTTCCTTTGGGATTATTTTTAATATAACCAGCATATGTCGGGGCATCAGCATATGCCTAGGCATTTTGTATCAGTTACTCATTGTCCAAATATAAGCGCATGCTCTCCGTTTCCGCATTACTCTGAGTGGTACGTAGCACCTCAAACTCTGTGGATTTTTATAAAACTAAGTGTCAACCGACACATTTTGAAGTATGGAATTTGAGGGTGTTACACTTCTTGTAGCATTTGTAAAATGCTACTGAATAAAAATTAATAATGAAATATGTAACATTTCCAAAATGTTACCATTGGCAAAATATAACTCCTGCCATTCTTATTTTTTTTAATAGTCATGTTGACATTTATCAATTTAATGGCATATATTAATCCTTAGATGTATTTCTCAAAATAGTGTGTTTTAGGATGACAAAGGAGCAGAGTTCTATTATGAGATAGCTGTTAATTTAAATATATTAAAAATTATTTTTTATTGTAACAAATAATTGTTTTTTTAAATCTAAAACACCCCTTTTAAATATCACCCCCATTGATAAAAACTCTTTAAAATATGCAATCAATATGAATAGTTTGAGGGAAAATATGTTAATTCTATTTTTAATCCTTATGCTATTTGATTAAATTTTAGTTTTAGTGCCTATAGTTTCACTTACAATTTTCCCCCTTTAATTTCTCCATTTCAAAACTTTAGTCCCTCTAGTTTCACAACAATTTGACATTGTAACATCCTAAATTTTAGGTCTAGAAGTTTAAGAATAAAACTGAGTTAAGTAGATTATTAATTAAACTCATTGAGTCAAAAGTCTAAACACTACTACAAAATAGGAATTTAACGACCCCCCAATTAACGTCTATTTAAAAAATGTAGGCGTTAAAACGTAGGCGGTGGCACTGTTGTAATTTTTCCTTACTTTTAACGTCGGTTTTTTAAAAACAAACGTTAAATGTTTAGGCGATGGCACCATTGTAATTTTTTCCTTACTTTTAAAGTCTGTTTTTTTAAAACGGACATTAAATGTTTAGGCGGTAGCACTATTGTAATTTTTTTCCTTACGTTTAAAGTCCGTTTTTTAAAAACAGACGTTAAATGTTTAGGAGGTGGCACTATTGTAATTTTCTTCCTTACTTTTAAAGTCATTTTTTTAAAAAACGGACGTTAAGCGGTGGCACTATTGTAATTTTTTCCTTACTTTTAAAGTCCGTTTTTTAAAAAAAGGATATTAAATGTTTTGATACAACAACTATTTTAATAAAAACATTAGTTGTATCTTAGACACCATTTATTTTATTTTATTTTTATTTTGACTTACAACGATTGGTTTTTCAAAACCAGTCGTTGAAACTCAAATTTTTTAGATATTTCAACTTCAATCTCGCGCCTTCGACATTTTTGTAAATGGAGCAATATACCCAAGAGGGGGGTGAATTGGGTATTTTAAAAACTTTTCTGAAAGTGCTCTGTTTTGACTAAGTAAAAACAGATTATAACAAAGGAGGAAGGGAAGGAAAGCTTGCACAAGAGAAATTATCCTGGTTCGGTCTTATCCTTGACCTACATCCAGTCCCAAGTCACACTTGGGATTTTCAATCCACTATACTCACAAAGCGATTACAAACTCGTACTCAAGAGTAGTTCTCTCTCTAGAACTCACTCCCCCTTACAAGTTGCAATCAATACACCCAACCACCAAGTCCCCGACTTGTGGTTATCTCAATCAATAAATGATTTACGAGATAGAACTCTCTCACGGAAGCGGATAAGATGAACAACGAAGTGCAAGTATCGATTGATACAAAACAGATGAAAGTGAACACAATAAATGACAATCAATGAATTTTTGCTCTCAGTAGGTGTATCAGCTTGAGAAGAGGTTAATGCTCTCTATTTATAGGTAGAGAACATTAAATGACCGTTGAATGATGAATCCAACCGTTGTAGGTGATTAGCATTAAGTTTGGTCATCTTTCTCTCTAAACTCCAACTAATCCGGTGTTAATTTGATCGATGAGATTCTACGAGAATTTGCCCGTTGGAGATTACTTTGCTTGTTGTAGTAAGCATTCTTTAACGTTCGAAGGCGTGCTCGGATGAATTAGGCGAGAGTAGGTAGATTTCTGAGAGGTGCATTAAATGCACCGAGCACCTTTATGCTTTTTGCTTTGATCTTCATTAATCTTCATCTCGTGCTAACTGAAATTCACTCAATAAACTTGTTAAACATATCTGGGAACATGAGTGAATGATTTATGAAAGCAATAGGATCAAACAAGAGTGATTTGCAAATTCGTATAATTCAAAAATTGGTTTCTACCGTTGTACACTGCGGTATGTTCATGTAAACTCGAGTATGGCTTGTTCACAAGTGTCCAAACTGCGATATCAATTGGATACTCGAGTTTGCACCTTTCGAAGGCAAACCATAGTGACTTGTATTTGAAAGATAAAACCTATACTCGAGTTTGTCTACGCAAACTGCAGTATTGGTTTAATTTGAAAAATCCATTTGCTCTCTGTAAGTCCAATACTCGAGTTTGGCCATGCAAACTGCAGTATTGACTATTCAATACTCGAGTTTGGCTATGCAAACTGCGGTATTGATTTAGCTTGAAAAACTTTAGCTCTCTGGAAGTTCAATACTCGAGTTTGACTAAGCAAACTGCAGTATTGACTATTCAATACTCGAGTTTGGCTATGCAAACTGCGGTATTGACTAAGGTTGAAAAGCTTGGTTGCTTTCGGATGACCCTTACTCGAGTTTGGCCAAGCAACCTGCGGTATTGGCCGTTCAATACTCGAGTTTGCAAACCTATCTTTGCGGTTTGCAACTATCGAATGTTTTTAAACAACTTTGCAAACTTCAAAACATGTTTTACATTTGTTGTTAATCATCAAAACATATTGAGAACTAACAATTTTATTGTTCCTTCTCTTTCACAAAAATATAAAGTTTTCTCTTCAAAACCCAACAGTACAGAACGTCTTCCTCAAATCTATCTTGACCGCAACCTTTCAATAAGAGTCTCGAGACCCACCCATCTCTATTGCCACACCCAACGGCCTTACCCTTGCCACCATGGAGGTTTTCTATTGCGGGGTGAGCGACTTCGACTCGTCCTCTGTTGTGAACTACGAGCATGCTGCACAGCCTCCAGATCTATCATTTGCCGCCAGTTAAAGATCTCGGTTGCAGATCTGCGTCTCTCTTTCTCTCTCTCTCTCCCCTCTCATTAAACAATATGTTGAGCAACGACCCCGAGCATCGTGAAGAGGAGGAAGCCCCCCACAGGCGATGATGAGGATACCGAAGCTCTACTTCTTGGTGCTTTCTTTTGTTGAACATTTTGAATGGATAGTTTATTGTAGCATTTTTCTGCTCTATATCTTGGTGCTTTCTTTTATCTGTGTTTTGTTTCATTCAGTTAAGTCTTGAGATGTTTTATTTATTTTTTATTTTTATTTTTATTTTGTGCTTCGTTGGACATGAAACGCTCTATTTATTATTGCATCGAATCTTGAATAGTATTGTTTATCGTCCATTTTCAATCCATTCTTTTTTCTCACGAGGCTTTACCTTGTTCAAATTGCGCCTTATATTGTGTTTTAGATGGTTCTATGGACTACCTAGCATGTGGGTTTGTAGATACACAAAGACTGTTATTTAAATAACAGTCGTTGAAATTCAACGACTGTTTTTTAAAATAGTCTTTGTATGTTATAAACTTTTAACGACACTCCAGTTAACGACCGTTAAAAATAGTCATCTAATGGTCTTAAAAACGGACGTTAAAAGTGTTCTTTGTAATAGTGAAAGCATATAGGAAAAACTTAAGATAATTATTAAAAATTATTTTTAGATCTTGAAAATTTAGGGACAAATTATGAAATATTATTTTAGGTATTTAACAATATTATGAAGAGATTTAATTCCGAAAAGTTGGCCTAAATAATTTGAAAATTATTTTCTAGAATTTAGGGTCTCTTTCCCGAAAATTGAAAGAAAAATAGTTAAAGGTTAATTTTTAGTCTAGAAATTTTAGAATTGATATTTTAACGCCTAAATAAGCTAATAGGAGAAGAAAATCCTTATATAGTTTAGGGATTAATTTATAACAGTTATTTAGTATCTTCATTTAATTGGGAAAAAGACCAACACTACTACATTTTTTTTTTTTTTTTTAACGTCCGTTTTTTAAAGAGATCTCTATTTGAGTTTCGTTAAAAGTATTAAAATAAATGTCTCGTAAACAAATATTGTAAGTCTACCACATACAACATCTATTTTTTCTAAAATCAGTACTTATAAGTACCTATAGATGGTGTAAGGCCTTGTAAGTCCTCCACATACAACGTCTGTTATTGGAAAACAGACGTTGAAAATGTTTTAATTTTTTTTTTAACAAAAAAACTATTTTTTTTCTCTCGAGTGCTCTTTCCGGGAAATCTATTCAAGTCAGTCAGAACTCCCCAAGTATCTCTCTCTATATCTAGATTTGTATACATGGAAGAAGGGAAATCATGGTGCAAATTCGAAAAACGGAGAAGGAAGAGACCGAGTTCAAGGTTCCTGAAACCATTACCCCCTCCGTTAACAACTCTGGTGTCATCGGTAATCCGGCCACCAATAATGTGTCAGAATTGCTTCACCGCCACTGCAGCTGTTGCCTCCTTAGCGACAAGCTCCTATACGGGGATTTCTACCCCTAAATTTTCCAAAGACAAAGGTTCTAGATCCGCCCCGTCTTGCTTGCCAAAGAGATCGCACCCTTTCAATGAGGAGCCCACGCAGAATCTGTCATCAGATCGGTGATGTGATTGGGTTTTTGGGTATAGATATGGAGCAGAAAAGGAACAAGAAGATGATGCGGGAGTGAAGAATCCGGAGGGATGAGTCTGGGCCAGAAGGGATCACATCCCATGGCGACTAGTTCAGCTAGCACACGTGAGTCTAGAAGTTGTTGTCGAGACCAAAAAGGACTGAACCACCAACACCACCACCACCGAGCTTGGTGTTCTTGCGGAGCCTCAAAAAGGGGACAAGAGAAGAGGCAAGGTATGAGAATGAGGGGAGTGAGTAATGAAGCGGGGTGGGGCAGCCGCCAAACAAAAAAGAAGAATGAAATGAAGTGAAAAGGGAGATGAAAATTCAGGCGCGTGTTTAGCCTGGACTAATATGTGTTGTCATTTGAATAAAGGAAGGCTTGCAATATTTCTGAAAAGGCAGGCCACAAACAAATTAGAGGAATATTGTTTTTTCCCCATTGTGATCCCTCTGTTTTATTTTGCACTCACTTTTTATGCTTAAATTATTGGAGAAACACCAGTATAAAAAAGGCTTTTAAGACCGTCACATTTAGATCAGATTATAGAGGATTAGGTCTAAGATGTATAACCGGTAGCAATTTCGTAAATATAAAAAACTGTTTAGACCGAATTATAGAGGATTAGGTCTAAAAAGTATGACCGGTAGCAGTTTCATAAATATAAAAAATGATTTTTAGACCGGATTATAGAGAATTATGTCTAAAAAATTTGACCGTAGCAGTTTCATAAATATAAAGAATTTTTAAGATTGGAAATTTAAAAAATTAGTCTAAAAATTCTACTTTTAAGACCTCATTTTTATTATAACCGGTCTAAAAATTTTGTGCCTCGTTTGTTTATTCTAAGCCTCGTACTCTTCCTTGTGCCCATTCCCAAACATACTAATTCTTCCCTCCTTCTCCATTCTTTCCAGATTTTCAGAGTCGCAAGACCGTCGTAAATCTCTCACAAGGTGTGGATGCTGTTTTAGGATAGTTGTTGTTGACGGAGCCGGAGCCGTTGCCACCACCAGAGCTACGACCGGATCTGATGCCGAAGCACGTGGTGGTGAGTGTGGACGGAATCAAGAGGTGGGCTAAGATGTGGGGGTTGCCTCTTATCGATGTGAGTTGCAGTTGGGGGGATAGAGTTTCTCACGCTTTTCTGGTTTTCTTATGATAATTGGAAGCGCCCAAAGGTACGTTAGCTTTTGATAGTATTGTTAAGCAGGGTGATTAGAAAGAATAAATTATTGATAGTTTCATGCTGATTAATTTTGTTTTGGATCTGAAAGAACAAATCTGATTTGTGCGTTTTGTAGATATTTTCCTTTGTGCACGTTTACTGGATTTCTTTTCATGAGCGTCATGTTTTGTGTTTGCAGGCGGACTCTGAACAAGTAGCTGGAAGACAAGTAAGTCTTTCTTTTGTTATTGTCGTGACTAAAATATGTTTTCTGAGTTAGCTTGTGCGTTTCTAAAATTCTTGTGAATAAATATCCCTGATCCCTCTGATGTAGTAAACATCATGATTCACTAATAAATATCCTTCTTGCTTCATTTGTCTTAACTGGATTCTAGTAGCCTACTCTGGTGTATTACAGACTATATTATTGTCACTTGTTGCTTCATCTGTCCTAATTGGATTGTTAATAGCTTCACGTGGTACATTATGAACTGGTTGATCACCACATCTTGCTACATCTGTCATAATTGTATCGTTAATACCTTTATTTGGTGTTATACTCCTATCGGCCTCGCTTTTTCAGGTGACGGGTAGAGTGGCTTTTACTTTCCAATAATTAAATACACATCGCAACAGAGCAAGGAAAATATTTTAGATAATATACTACCGATAAAGTAAATAAACTTAAACAAAAAGTCTCTCCAAGGGTTATTATACAGTCATCCAGATAAAATGTCCCAAAATAATGATATATATATACAGTCATCCAAAACTAAAGATGCAATAACAAAAAGCTACTCCACGCCCTACAGATCCTCAATCAAGTCCTTGTATCCTACCTCCAGACTCTTGTTCCGCTCTTGATGCACTTCCTGTATTCTTATAATAGACTGGGATTCATAAATGAATCATAGAGTAACCGTTAATTTCATATACAAAGCATGCACAAAGTATGTAAGAAAACCATGAAACATACCGCCAGTGGCGGATCTTGGAGAAAATGTCTGGGGGGCCAAATGTATACTCATTAACTAACTAATTAAAATTTTTTACGATTATATAACATTTTTAAAATATTATATTAAATTTTACATTATATTAATTTTTTAAAAAAAAATTTCTGAGGTTTATCATGATTTCTTGGACTTTTGATATTAGGGGTAAAATGATCATAATTTGTTAATTATTCATACAAATTATTTCTTAGACTTTTTATACTACTTGTTCTTAATTTTGTATTGTAGGTGTTTAAGAAGAAAATTTGAGATTTTGGAGGGTCAGAATTAATGTTTTGAGGACTAGGAAAAGTTATAGAAAAGTCCCCAAAATTTCTGGAAATTGCAATCAATGAAGAAAAGGGACTAAGAAAATTTGCAGAAAAATACCCATAGTTTTCAGAAATTATAGCATTCTCTACAAAGTTTTCAAAGATTTGTACTTTAGTCCATTTTTTAAAAAAAAAAATTTGAAAAAAAAAAATAAACAATTTTTTTTGGGGGGGGGGGCCATGGCCCCCTGGCCCTTTCAAAGATCCACCGTTGCATACAGCATTCACAGGTCGCACACAGCTAGGCATACAACCTAAACCAGAACAAGCAGCCACATATAACATGCACTGCTTAAATAAGGCATATAACCATGTCGGGGTCGCACACAACGGTTCCGGTATCCAAAGCGCTTGGAATACATAACATAGAATGCATAACCGATCATGGTAAAATATACATACAAAGTCACACAAAGTACATGAAATTAAGGTTACTTACCTATAGGTAGTTGATTAGTGAAATAGCAAAGACCCAACTATTATGTACGAATGATAGACCTAAAATAAGATAGTATTATAACAGTGTCATCGCTAATATAACTTCTTCCTTATAATTATACACTTGCAAAAAGGGTCCGCCTACTTTATAACTCATTATTTTCCTTTATTAATGAGTATTTCCTTCTTAGTGAATATTTGATTATTTTCGCACATAGTGCAGAAAAATTCCTGAAATTGACCTAACTTCAAAAATTAATAACTAATTGTAGAAAAATCCGATTGAGGTGTTCTAAAAATCTATATAACCCTTAACATGTCTATTTTTGTCTAAAAATACTTTTTTAGCCCAGAAACATGTGAAAAATTCTCAATTTCTGAAGATACCCTTGTTGGTTTTTCAACTCCTCTATTTGCATATTTTCATGCTTTATGCTTTCAAAATTATTCATCTTATTCTTTCTCATACAAAATTCCATTTTAAACAATTTTAGACCATCAAAATAAAATTATATCACCAAGTTCTAGCTATTGACCATAATTTTCTTATACTTTTGTGAAATTTTCAAGAGGTTGGAGAAAGAAACTTACTTGCTTGAGGTTTCAACTTCCTTATCTCCTTCACCTTGTCCTCTTTGCAATTATAGCTAGATCTCCAACAATACTATTCAAGATCACTAATTGAAGACTTCTAACATATTTATATGAATTGAAAGAAATAAGATAATTTCACAACTATCTTACATCAATTTCCTTGTAGCTCTTCTTATGTTCCTTCTTGATGCTACCTCACAAACTCTCTATTTTCTTCTTTTCTCTATGTGTGTGTGCGATGTATTTCTTGGTGTCAAAATGAAGAAGAACATGGTCCTATTTATAGTGGTCCTTGGTCTTAAAATACCTCCTTGTGATTTTACCTTGTTGCCCTTGCTAGATGTCCCTTGAATTCTCTAGATTTCTCTTTCATTTTCTATCAAAATCTGATTTTTCTTCTTCCTTTCCTCATGGTCACGCCACTTGGCCCCTCCTTGGTCAAGAATATCTTCTTCTTCCATCACATGCTCAATTCTTGTGGTTGAGGTGCTTTGCTTAATGAAGAAGAAGATTAGGTGTCCCTTGTAATTAATTCAATATGCATATGTGTCCCTCACTTTATTTTCTTTAAATATTATATGGACACTTGGTGGCTTAGGTGTTCCCCCACATTTAATTCTCCAAGCATATGTGTCCTCTTTAATTAATATGGTGCCATGTGGATTTATTCTAGTTGCTTCTTGAATAACCATGTGATAAAAAATTTTATTCTTCCATTTCCTACTCCTTTATGCGTGTGATGTCAAGAAGAAAAGGGGATTCAATTTAATATCCTCTTCTTGATTCCTAAGATTATGCCATGTGTCCATGGTTAATAATATTATCATTAAATCCACCATTTAAAGTCAAAGATATTTCTCTAATGTCCATTTTAATCTTGCCAAGTGTCCACCTTCTTGAATTTTCTCTTGTCTTCCTAAGCCATCTCACAACAATTATCCCTAATTATCCAATTAGATGGGAACACATATTACTTGCTTTAAATTTAAATGAAAATATCCTAATAAAATACTAATTAGCATTTATTAATTTCATATAGTAATTTACATAAAGATGGGGTTATTACATTTGGTATATTCCAAATTGGCTCATTTCTTTCCACAACATGGTTCTTGTTAGTTCTCTATATGTTTTGATGATAACTGACAATTGTAAACACAAGTGAAACGTCTTTGGTAAGTTGAAAAACTTACTGTCAAAGGCAAACTCGAGTTTTGGTTTCAAAACTCGAGTTTTGACTTTTGATGAGAGTAGCTCAAAGTCAATGAGCAAAGCAAAACTCAGGTTTTCAAGGGAAAACTCGAGTTTTGGTCTTACAGAGAGCATTCGGTTTTTCACCTAAAGACAAACTCGAGTTTTGAGTTAGAAACTCAAGTTTTGCATTACACAGAGACTTCTCATTGTTTTCTAATGAAGACAAAACTCGAGTCTTGGTATGTAAACTCGAGTTTTGGCCATACGATAGTCTCTAACATTTTGAACATGTGCAAACTTAGTTTCAATTTAAAACTCGGATTTCACCTTGCCATGAACTTTCTAAGTTTTCTCCAAGTTGTGAGAAAACTCGAGTTTTGGTTTTAGAAACTCGTGTTTTCCCTTGGTAGAGAGTTTTCAAGTTTTTTACTCAGTTTTGAAAACTCGAGTCTTCATAGAAAACTCAAGTTTTGACTTGGCTCAGATTTCTCAATGTTTTCATACTTAAATGGAAACTCGAGTTTTGGTTTTAGAAACTCGAGTTTTGGCCAACCCGAGAGCATTGCACTTTTTCAATGATTTGGAAACTTGAGTCTTGGATGAAAACTTCAATTTTGATGTTTTGGACTAAAATGCATACTTTTCATTAAAAGTCCAAAACTCGAGTTTGGTTTTGGAAACTCAAGTTTTCAAAAATGTGTTTCAATGCTCAAATCGTGACTTTCTTCTCGGGAAGGAGGAAAATCGAGTTTGATCTTGGAAACTCGAGTTTTGCTTAAGTTCACAGTTTCAAACTCGAGTTTAGGAGAATAAATTGCATCGCTGAGTCTGAAATTCAAATCTGACGAATTTGTGAAACCTTCTTGTTTGATCTTATTACTTCCTATCATCATTCATTAATATTCCTAGCTAGGTTTAACCATTTTGTTAGTAAGTTTCAGATGATTTAAATGATATTAAATGAAGGTTTGGGCAAAAGCAAAAAGTGATGTCAGCACATTAAATGCAAAGTTCAGAAAACTTGCATACTTTTGGGTAATCCTTCTGCACACGCTTGCAAAGGATTAATGTCTGCTTTCCACATCCAGTAGCTGCTCTTCCAATGGATTAAAAGTCAAGAAGTCAAGCACAAACATCTGTGCAACTAGATAGTGAGAGAAGAAGACCAAAGCTTAACCTAATCTTTGTCTAATGAAGGCAACGGTTATATTGAAGATTACAATGGTCATTTAATGCTCTCTTAGTATAAATAGAGCTGCATTCAATTCTTCTCAACAACTAATCTGCTAGAAAACGAAAATCATCAAAGCTATCAACTACTCTTTAAGTTTTCTTGAGCAAAGTATCTTTTGATACATTTTGTACTTGAATCACTCTTGTTTGTTGTTCATATTTATTCACTCTTAGAGAGATTTCATTTATTGTAAATTATTCATTGTAAGAATCTCAAGTCAGGGGACTTGGAGATTTGGTTATTGATTGCAACTTGTAAGGGGGAGTAAGTTCTAATGAGAGAATTACTCTTGAGTACAGAGTGTGTAATCAATTGTGTTAGTGAAAAACCCTAAAAGTTTTTAAAATACCCAATTCACCCCTCCTCTTGGGTATATAGAGTCAATGGTCGGGGGCATTCAATTCTTCTCAACAACTAATGAACGTAGGTCAAGTGATTGGACTGAACCGGTATAAATCCTTGTGTCTTACTCTTCTTCTCTACACTGGGTGAACCAGGTATAAATCCTTGTTCATCTCATCTCTATTTTTATTGCTCAAAACAGAGCATTTCGAAAAAGATTTTGAAATCCCCAATTCACACCCCTCTTGGTGATTAAGCTCCACTTTTAGTTCTCAATCCTGTTGTTCTTTACAAATATTGAATCAGCTCTCAACGTTCACTCCAATGCCCTTTTCTAAACAATGCAATTATGCAAACAATGGCAACATTAACTTCAAAACAGTCATAGAAACACCTTTTTGAAAACCAAGGTGGAAACTTCACATAAATGATTTTGATGCAGTAATGCAAACAAGAAGGTTAAAGACAAGAAAACAATCTCAAAAGTCTTTCAGTTCTGATGGGTCCCCTCATTGATTAGGGTTTGGCTATGGTCCTCTTCCCTTATCATCCTCTTCCCATCGTCTTCTTCATCTCGGCTTATTTGGATTGAAATCTCAACGGTTCAGATTTAATGATTTATAAAAATATTAATAAAATATTAAATTATTTAAAAATATTTATAAATAATATTTTTATAAATCATTAAATTCTACCGTTGAGATTTCAATCCAACGGCTGAAATGAACAAGAGAATGGGAGAGGATAGTAAGAGAAGAGGACATAACCAAACCCAATTGATTACATGCATTACTTTACTACTCACTCACTCAGAACCCCACCAATAAATCTCAACCAGAGACACAACAAGACAAGACAGTGAGAAGGCAACACAACAATGGAAAATATGACAAACTAATGCTAGGAAATACTATTTATAATATACATTTAATATTCAAATTTTTAAAATGATGTGACCACTCAAAACTACTCACACCTGTCCCCCTCCTTGACATGCATTACCAATAACGATTTGACTTTTAAGGCTAACTACCCCCTGCCATGCATCCCTCCCAGTTATGTTTGGTGTTTTTCACAGGGAGGAAGACTATTTTTAGACTATTGTTTTCTTTAAAAATAGTTGTTATAGTTTAATTTTTGTGTTTTTTTTAACATTTGTTTTTTCAGAAACAGTCGTTTTAACTTAATATTTTGTTCTTAATTGGGTTAAATACCTAATTTGCCACGGAAGTTTTGCTAAGGGATCGCCCAGCACCCGGAAGTTTTTAGGGTACCAAATTTGCCTCGGAAGTATGAAAAAGTAGCAAATTTGGCACTCCGTTAATTTTGACCGTTACGTTTAAGCGAGTATACACGTGGCATGCCACCTCATCAATCAAAAGTATCATTTTTGCACCGGAAGTTTTCATTGAGGAGCAATTTTGCCCTTCTTTCTCCCAATATTAAATTTGACTATTAGATCAGTAAAAGACCACACATGTTATACCTTGTAAAGGTCGAACTTGGAGTCAAAGAAGGAGATCCTTGACATGTTGAGCTCAAGGCGGCCAGAATTTGTGAAGCCGGCGGTCACGGGGACTAGAGCCGAAATCGGTTTGGGCCGTTTAAGCCCCGGCCTGCGGGGCTCGGGCTTGAAAAATAAGCCAAAAATTTGAAATTGGCCATGCGGGGCCGGTCTGGAGGGCCTCGGGCTAGCCCTATAGTTTGTATAGACTGATCATTTGCTTAGATCATAAGTGATGCTTCCTGTGACTAGTTCGGCTTCACAAATTCTGGCTGCCTTGAGCTCAACATCTCAAGGATTTCCTTCTCTGACTCCAAGTTCGACCTTTTCAAGGCATGACATGTGTGACCTTTGACTGATTTAATAGTCAAATTTAATATGCGGGAAAGAAGGGCAAAATTGATACATTTTGTAAACTTCCGGGGTAAAATTGCTCCTTAGTGTAAACTTCCGGGGCAAACTTGCTCTCAGTGAAAACTTCCGAGGCAAAAATGATACTTAACTCTTATTGGGTTGATGAGGTGGCATGCCACGCGTCATGAGGTGGCATGCCACATGTACACTCAGTTAAACTTAACAATCAAGATTAACGGATGGGCAAATTTGCTACCTTTTTCATACTTCCGGGTCAAATTTGGTACCTTTTCATACTTCTAGGGCAAATTTGGTACCCAAAAAACTTCCAAGTGTTGGACGCTCCCTTAGCAAAACTTCCATGGAAAATTAGGCCTTTAGCCCTTCTTAATTTTTAATGACAACTTATCTAGAAACAGTCATTGAAAGTTAAACCAAAATTTTAAAAATGTCACCGCTTCTTTTTTAAAATTAATATCATTAAATTTACTTTTTGTAGTAGTAAAAGTTGCAAACAAAATATTTGTAGGTCTTTCTATGCGCGCACACACACACAAGTGAGATTGAGAGAGAGCCAAGAGAAAAGAGAGAACGAGAGTCGAGAGAGAGAACCGGTGAAAGCTATGAAGGAGGAAGAAGAGAGGTTGAAAATCCACATGCAATCATAAAATCTTACTTATGTGTGTCTTCTAAACCCCTTTCCATCTTCATTTTGGTTGATTAGTGCTATTCTTGTGGCCAATTTGTTGCTAAAAGACAAGTTTCATTGTGAGAAAAGTTTTTATCACTATGAAAGGAAGAATGTGCAATTGCATGTTGATTTGAGGTATGATTTGGGGTTCTTTGGCCCTAAAATTTATGAACCAAAACAGAGCATGCAAATGGGGTTTAAAGGTGCCGAATTTGTGGAGTTTAAGCTATGATTTTGAGGTTGCATGTCATCTTTTTTCCACTTACCTTCTTGATCTGAAAAACAGAACATACATGCATGTAGCTTCAGGAGCAAGAAACTTAAGTTTCTAGGTGAGTTTGAGTTGGTTTCTTTGAGGTTTAGAGGGTTAAATATGTGTTTTGAATGATGACGCTAAAAAGAATTCATAACAAGAAAGAACATGTGGTTGAAATGAGGTTAATGCAGAGGGAGAATTTTGGAGAATCAGTGAAGTTGTCCCGTTGATGTGAGGTTTTCACAAGGCAAATGATTTTTTCTGCATGTGAAATTTGGTGAAGAGTTAGTACACATCTTAATCTTTAAAATGAATCATAGAAAACATTAATTGGATGTCTATAATGAAAGACATTAATTTTTTAGATTTAGACAGAAGAACTGGAAAAATTATGTTTTTCAAGTTTGGGCAGTAACAATTTATGCAAAATATGTGAGGTTACTTTCATAATTTGATATTGTATTCATTTTTCCTTTGAATTATACTTACATATATTTAATAAGGACTTGAATCACCTTATTTGAAGTTTTGTAAATTAAGTTATGATTTTTTTAAAGTTCTTTGAAAAATTAAAGGCAGATTTTGCTTAAGGTCGAAAATGACAACATATTTAATAAATTGTAATGTAACTAGCAATGGATTTGAGAGTTTTGGGAAAGGTTTGAATGGCTAGCTTTTTGAATTGATTGTCTAGTTACAAAGGAAAGTAGACATTTAATATGTCTTAGTAGATATATAACAATATAAGTGTAAAAGATTATCAATCATAACGAACTATTTTAGATAAAGGATAAGATTCATGAGTGAGTCAAGAGGAACATAATTTTTAATTATGTTAATAAGAGTAGAATGAGCTATGACCTATCTCTATATGAACTTTAAAAATATAGGATTCACTTCAAAAAAAAAAAAAATCAATTTTTGCTACGGAAAAATTCCATAGCAAAACAGCCTTTTTCCGTAGCAAAATAGATTTGCGACGGATTTTGTCCGTAGCAAAAAACCGCGTCGCAATTGCGACGGAAAAGGGAAAATCCGTCGCAAATTTGCGACGGAAATTCTGTCCTTCGCAAATTTGTGACGGAAAATATTTCCGTCACAATTTGCTCTGAATTATTTTCCGTAGCAAATTTGAGATTGCGACGGAATTATTTTCCATAGAAAATTCTCAAATTTGCTACGGAAATATTTTCCGTTGCAAAAATAATAAATTTAAAAATAAAATGATTTTTTGATTTTTTTAGAAAATTGAATACAAAAAGTAGTGTACCATGGATATAATAAAAATATTATAATTATTAGGCTTCTTTAATTGCAACTCAAATAAAGAAAAAATACTATTAAATAAACAATACTGAATAATTTATTACAAAAAGTGTATATGAAGAAATATATACAGTAGCAATCCTAAAAAATTATACATAAACAAAATGAAATATAAATAACGATATTGTTAACAAAATAAACTAAAAAGCACAAAATTATAGACAAGTTATACATCTAACAGCTATAAAATGAATAAATTAGAGCTTTATATAAGGCCTCGTTGGTCATCCACTTCTCCAAAGATCACCTTCTTTGTATTGAGATTTAACATTTACTTGTCGCACACTCCCAATATCAAGATCCCCTTGCTCCACAGTACATCTGCTAATAAATGACATATATTTCAGTGGTTGATCAAATCTTCTAACCATCAACCAAACCTGCGACAGATGAGAACTACCAAACCAGCATCTACTAGAACTTGAATGTAGCCATACTCCTGGTAACAATAGAAACACCAAGCATGAAATTCAACCATTGCCTCCACATAAGAGTTGAGAAATAATATGGCATTAACAAGGCAAACTTGAACTTACGTAATAAAGAAGATAGCAGACAACTCGGTAAAAACATATGCAGCACAAAGATGAATCCATAACCTTGAAAATGACAATTATAGTAATTAGACTATCCAGATAACAGCTTAGAAAAGCAATAATAAAAATATCAGCATGGCTTCAGCCCATACAGTAGTGTGCCAATAACAATTAAATCACAAGAGAAGTTGGACTCACCATAATTTATAGCAAATAATTAACTATAAAAAAAAATCAAGCGGGTAATGTAACAGTTAAGAAGGATAGGTATGAGGAGAAACCTCTGACCAATTACAAAGCGTATGACGACTCCTCTTTCTTCAAGTTTTTTTAAGGTATCACCTGCAAAAATGAGAATCTGTCAATGCTATATAATGGAGCCTGTAGCACAAAGATATGATCTACATAATGTTAACACCATTAATACAAGTTGAGAAGTATAACAATAAAAAACAAATAAAAAAACCTCTGGGCATCCAAGACCCTCTAAACTTCTTTCTTTGCAAATGAATCCCAAATCCAGTATAAACTCCAATGACAGCTAGAAGCCTCTTGTTGCCACTTTGCTACGGATGGCCTTTGAGATACCCTTGGCTCTTTGCCAATGTAAGTTCCATCTCAGCTTCAACAATCCTCCTCTCTAGGTCCCTAATAATTAGACAGATGTCATAAATATTGAAAAAGACTAATCCAAGGAAGGGGACGATAAAACAGGGTGACTTCACCTGCATCCGAGGACCATTAGCTTATCTTCAACTGTTAGAACCTTGGGCCTCTGGCAACGGAATCACAGTCATTAAGGAAACAAACTTGCATGAACCAAACAATTTGAACACGAAATTTTTTTTTTTTGGGGTGGGTGTGTGTCAATTCTTCTGCTTAGGTGAGAGACTTTCATAACTTTTTTCCTACAAAGCAAATTAATAAACGCCTAAAAATCCAAAATCCAAGGGCAGAGACTTGAAACAAAATAACACTTGGGCTGAGTTCTTCTTCGGGGAGACCCGGTAAGTAACACTACTACAAAATAGGGATATGGAGTCCTATTTTTTGTAGTTTTGGCGTCCAATTCGGGGGGACGTCTATCCGGGGGCGAAAGTAGGGAAAACTTAAGGAGTCCTATTTTAAAATTAGACGCCTAATATAAGGCGTCTAAGTTCGGGAATTGGACTCCTTAAGTCATGACTTAAGGAGTCCAATTCCGAACTTAGACTCCTTAAGTCATGACTTAAGGAGTCTAATTCCGTAACTTAGACTCCTTAAGTCATGACATTTATGATCTTTGATGTCACTTAAGGAGTCTAATTCCGGTAGTTAGACTCCTTAAGTCTCGCTTTAGGAGTCCAATTCCAGTATTTAGACTTCTTAAGTCTCACTTTAGGAGTCCAATTCCAGTAGTTAGACTCCGTAAGTCTCACTTTAGGAGTCTAATTCCAGTATTTAGACTCCTTAAGCGCTCTTTTTTTTAAAAAAAAAAAATTGCTTCGTATATTCACTATCCCACAATTCCTTGCAAAAACATCCTTACATAAACAGAATACATGCACCACCGAATGTGATAATTGCATACAATACCTAGCTATGTGCTAAAAGGTTAGCTCAGTAACCTTGTACGAAAACGAGAATACATGCACCACCGAATTCCTTGCAAAAAACATCCTTACATAAAACGAATACATGCACCACTTACGAGAATGTGATAATTGCATACAACACCTAGCTATGTGCTAAAAGGTTAGCTCAGCTAACCTTGTAGAATACATGCACCACTAGAATGTGATAATTGCATACAACACCTAGCTATGTGCTAAAAGGTTAGCTCAACTAACCTTGTACAAAAACAGAATACAACACCAATCTGCATCTAATAGAACGGGTATGTGTATGTTCCATTTTGGGCACTTTTGAATGTTCCTCTCATGCAACTCCTTGACGGTTAATATTTCTCCCACAAACTCACACACAAATGCACCTTTTAGCAGCTCCTCTAAGGTACGAAGACCCCATCCTTTTCCTTCTGAAGTAAAAAACACCTAAAATGCAAAAGATTGAGAGAAAAGATGTATGAGTTCAAATGCATTTATGAACAACCGATCCATTAATGTCATGTCAAAGTAGAAGAAAATACATGTGACAACTAGAAGCACTAATTTCACATCGAAACTAAATAGATAATCTGAATTAACAAAGAAAGCCAAAACCATGCACGTTACGGTTCTAGAACTTCTTAATCGGTGCTCCAAGTTATTCATATAAACAATTAATGCGAAGTAGATATACTAACCAAGTTATTCTCATTCTTGAAGCAAACAAAATTTATAAGATTTCATTGAGATTTCAGTAAAAGCTGGAGATTTCAGAATTCCTATACTTACAGCTTCGTCATAGATATCACCCCAAATTGGAAGGTATTAATTTAAGCTTCCAAAAATTTCAGCATATCAAGATAGTTGACCTGTATAGTAATCTGGTTGAATATTATTTGAAGGGTCTTTCAGCTCAGGTTCGATGTTACACACTTCGCCGAGAAGCAATCACACCAAGTTATCAATAATTTTCATAGTCTCGGACAACAGTGAATGTAAAGAAAGACAAGTCCCTTTTTCTTGATAGAATGATAACTGAAGACCCTATAAAGCCAATGAGTTTTTATATAAACAAGTAAATGGTAAAGGTTCATAGTGAAAGTATTTGGCATTTAGAGAAGCCAGACATAAAAGCTAAGTGCATTACAGACAATCAGTAAACAATACCAGGAATTCACCAAATAAAAGTACTAATAAGACAAGGAAATTTCTTACCTGAAGTGCACAATAATTGCTCAAGGAATAAAGGAATTCCTCACTTGCATTTTCAGTAATAATCTTAGACATTGCATCTCGGGTTGGGATAAAGAATCTGCATGAATCCACGCAAGTATATTAATATTTGGAAAAATGATTAAGGGATTTTTCCTAAAACACTTCCAAGTAATAAACAGGCCCTAAGGTTGTTAGAGAAGCATATTCCCCCAAGGTCTCAAGATCTAGTAGGTCGAGAAAATAAGGTTGAAAATTGAGATGTGTGCTTCTCTGAATCCAGAAATAAGGCATGCATAATGAAAGCAAAGCATTTTTTACGGGAACAAAATTATATGATTTGTAGCCTATTTATTTGATTTATAAGTTCTGTTATATCGATCACGGTGATGTGAAGATCAAAGGAACTTTTAGTTTTAAGATGAGGTAAGATAAAACTCACTTCCACGGGACTTTCATTTGGTTTTTGGTGTTTTTCCATAACCAAAGACCGCTTTTGCTAACGAAATTAATAAACGAGAATAGAAACGAACTAAATTGTTTAGTTTCTCGATAGTGAATACAAAGAAAGTACTTTCCATAGAAGTAATTTTTGTAAAAGCATAAGCCTCAAACTAATTACTCAAAAATGTAATGAACATGGCAAAAGTTTAATTCACAAAACAAACTCCCAAATTATTACTTTTCTAATTAATAAGCAAAAGCTTTGGATACACCGGATATAGCTAAGAATTACACGGCATAAACAAAAGATCTCGCATCGAATAGTAAGTTACATTAATGAGATTATTAATAAAATTATTATTTCCAAATCAGCATTACTCAGAAATCAGAATATAAAATGAAAAACATAAACTCAAACATCTAATTTAATTCAGCAAAAAGCTTCCACTTAATAATGTGCATGTAAAACCTCCAACTCTAATTTCCTACATAAATATCAAAGGCAGCTTTCAGAAGGAGCACATGGTTGTACAATCTTGCCACTCAGTTAGTCACATAGCCCAAAAATAGAGGCCTGAATAAAACTTGTAAAGGGCATACAATAAGAATTATAGCCACCATAACAACTCAGAAAATGTCCTAGATAAGATGGTTCTTGGAATACCTGAGGTATGCAGCCCACAATTCTCTCAAGTTGAATTTCATGATCTACGCAATATGATAGAAGGTCGATTCATGAAACTCTACCCTATCCAACAAAGTTTTCTTCTCCTCATCATAGACAGCTGACCCTTTTCATCTAAAGCATTTAAATATAAGTTTATCCAAGAAATCTTTTGCTCTAGGATTGATATCAAGGCCATACACCTGAAGAAATTAGTTGCATACAAGTTAGCAGACTGAAAAAACCAGTTATGATGAGAGTGTCTATCAAAATAATGAAATATAAAAGCACTAAAATTAAAATGAGAACAAGGCAAAAAAAAAAAAAAAAAGAAGAAGAAGAAGCTAACCTTCAAAGGCATCCACTTCTCAGCTATGGCAATAGATATCCAACCATTTCCACAACCTAACTCAGAAATAGTCGTCCTTAAAAATGGAATCGGGTGTCTATTAATTCCTTCATAAAAAGTAAACGACCGGTCTTCGGGACAAAAATGCTAGGGATCACCATCATTATCAATTTTTTCCTCCCCCGGTATCCTACATTTAATAAGAGATATAGAGAAAGTCAAAAGAACACTTATCAAGAGTTAAGACATGTCTAAACACTATATCCAAAACACGTCAATCATAAACTTGCCACAATTTTCACAGAAGAATTAGCTGCAAGAAGCATTTCTTATAAAGAATGTCATGATTCCAAGAACCGAGAGAAAAAAAGCAAAAGGGATCTCCGAGTAAATACTAAAGCATCATAATATGAGTTAATAATATTAATCATGGGTAAGAAAAGCCCAAAGATTACAAGCGTACTCCCCGCCTAGAGCAATCTTTGGTACGGTCTAATTATTTTGCCAAAGAAAGGCGATAAAATTAATAATTGGGACATCGTTGTTGCCGAGAGAGAATTGGAAATCACTAACTCTGTTCAAGGAGGCTTTGTTACTTGAGAAGAATGCAAAGAGAAACAAGCACTAAAGCGCTTAATATCGAAATCCTTTTGCATTGTCAAAACATATTGCGCAGAAATCTTGCTTTCTATGGAATAGACAATAATGAAACTTCTCTACAACAAAAGGTGGCACTTGAATAGGCTTTAGCCTCAGTTTTTTTCCCGGCCTCTTCAAGGCTTTATTCGTTTGGCTTGAAAGCGTAAATTCAGATCTAATTCTACAATTGCAACTATAAACCACGAACCAGTCAACAAAAATCCAACGCTAGTGCCGAGCTAAGATGAAATTGGCTATCCATCATATCGTATTTGAACAAAGATATTTACTTTTCTTTGTGTTAGTAAAAATATTAAATAAAAAAAGAAGAAAAATTACATCCAACCCGAAGCTTATCTTCTTTCATTGTTGGAATACAAGGCCAACCTATCGAGAATGGATATACAAGCAGAAACAACACATAATGGAATTGCACGCAAACCGATTTTAAGGCGGATATTAATCAATGCCGATGTTATCTTCTACCAAGAAGCGCACTTCATTGAGCTTTCCCAAAAGCTTTCAGTAAAGCTTGGACGGAATCGAAGAGATCTTGCAGCCAACCATCAATGTCTAAAGAAAGACATCAGCAACTTGCTTATTTGTTGGATCCTTTTCAATGAGAACATGATAAGGTTCTTTTATAATCTCATTTATGTATGGCTTTTAAAAGAACACTAAAGTAATAGCAATTAGGCAAAGAAATCATACTTGAGCATTGGATCCGCTAGGTGGTGTGCCGTATGTCTGTGGGACCGAAGGCAAGTTAAGCTCGCCTCCACATCGGGTTCCTTATCGGGTTGTAGGTAGGAAGGAACTCCATCCATCTCGATCTCATTTCCCATATCTCTTTCCGGTGCATCAAGTTTCGAACATCAAAAACAGAAAAACAAGAAAATAAATATTTTGAGATGCTAAATAAGATAGGATAAGATTTTACTATCCTAAAATTTAATGGATCCACATGTCCCCTAAAAGCAACACCCAATAATGCATCCAGGCCATCACACATCCTCCAAGCTGAAACTATATTGCTCAAAACATAGCACATGTTAAGGATAAAATGTTTGATTTTCAACCCAAGTCCTTAAAACAAGGAAGTCAACATTTTAAGGACAACTACTTTTCATTTGTTTAATAATGTTCTCAACAAAACCGGATGACGAGATATCATATCGGTGTTGTACGTGGGAAAAAGTGCAATTAATATTAGCTAAAGCTCATTGACATCAACTAAGTTTAGAGAATTTTGTGACTTACCTCCCATGAGTTCATCTTCATCAATGTCATTGGGCACGCTGTAACTTCTACCTAAGGTCTCTTGTATTTCATTACTTACATCCATCAGGTCCATCATCTCATCTTGCAAATTCTGGATTCAACAAAAGTCAACAATTTAATTTATACCAAAACATTCTGGAAATAGACAGACTCAGACAGAAGCAACCACGATAGCGCCCAAAAGAATAAAGAAGTCAAGAAGCATGCTATAAGTCATAACAAACTCAGCAAGAACAAAATATGACACAGAACAAAATATGAAACAACAACTCAACATGTGATTCATGAAGCAACTCAGCAAGAACAAAAACGATGGAAACAGAAAAAAAATGCAAGATAGCACCCAGCAAGACAGAAAAAATACCCAGCAACCCCGACAGCGACAAGACCAAAGAACCGACGAGTGACGGACGATGAAGAAGAAACAGTGAAGCACCCAAATGCCCGGCCGATGGTTGATGAAGATTGAAGAAGAACAACAAACGCGACGCCGACGGTCGATAAAGGAAGAGCGACGCGACGCGAAGAAGAAGCTGCGTAAACGAGAGTGGAGTCTTTGGGAGTCGATGGCGAGGCGAGAGAATACAAAATAGGGTTTGAAACTTTGAATTTTGTTAATTTGGGGAAAGGAAAAAATACCCTATTTACCAGAAGGTCCGATGGTGTGAGAGAGGAGGCAAGGAGGATGGTGAGAGAGAGGACAGAGATGGAAGGAGCTACGGTGGAGAGGGGGATGACGGAGCAACGGCAGAGTGAGGGAAGAGACAAGGCGGACCAGGGTTGAGAAGAAATCCGAGAGATTGAGAATCGATGGATTTGCGGGAGACAACACACGCGGGAATGGGTTTTGGGTTTGGGGAAAAGACCTAGGGAGTCTAATATTGGGACTTAGACTCCAAAGGGTTTACCTAAGGAGTCTAATACTGGAACTTAGACTCCAAAAGGTTTACCTAAGGAGTCTAATACTGGGACTTAGACTCCAAAGAGTGCACTTTTCGCTTTCTTCTTGCGCCAGAGCTCACTTTTGGCGTTCTAGTATTAAAATTAGACTCCAAAAGTCACCTCATAATTACAAAAATGCCACCGCGTTCTTTTTTTACTTCCTTTTTCTATAATAGGACGCCAATTAGGGACGCAAAAGCCATTTTCTGTAGTAGTGTAAATTTCGGTTTTCTGCGTCTTTGTAACTTGGCAAAATGGAAAGAATGAATATTGTGTCTCTATTCATGTACAAACGTTACATATTATATACAAGATAAGAGAGCCTCAATAGTAATGGCTCATAATGACTAATGATGACTATTAATGAAGATTATTCTCATAATGACTAATAATGAAGATTATTCCTAATCCCTACAAATCAGGGATTCATATAAATCAAAATACAATTTGCTATGTAATCCCTGTCAGTCTTACCATAACTTATCATTCTAGAAAATCAATAATAAAAAATTGAAAGTCGTTAGAATCACACAATCTGGTAGCAAGTAATTTATGTTCAAAAGTTTGAAATCAACAACGAATATTGAGAAATTATGAAGATAAAAACAGCGGCATTATCCAACTAAAATTGGGGATTAAAATCGATTCGGATGCAATTTCCACAATTTGGCTTATGCTTTTTCAAAAAAATTTAAAAACTCATAATCGTACACAAATTTGGCAAACTTCAAGTCCAAGAAAAATGAAGAAAAAGACAAAGGTAGACATCTCCCTTTCCAAGCACCGCAGTAGAGATCTAAAAATAACCATACTTGGTTAAATCGACACAAATGCGATCAGCACTAAACAAAAATTCACCTCCAATCATATTAGGAAAATCAACGGTAGCACCGAAGATTCACAGAAAGGGAAGCATATCACGAGCGACGGTTTTGAGCTCTGAGGAGACTTTGATCTCCCTCACCTATCGGCCTTTGATGAGGTGGTCAGGGTTTTGTATTTGCGAAGGATCCCGGATCTGTCCCAAATTGTCGGTGGTTTGCGACAGATCCGTGGATCCATCGCAAACTTTTCTAACTGGCGGTCCTAGTTTGCGACAAATCAGTATATCCATTGCAAACCACATGGATTTTGCGATAGATATATTAATCCGTCGCAAAATTCATTTATTTTGCGACGGATTTATGATGTCCGTCACAAATTTTTTTATTTTTGCGATGGAATTTTTAATCCGTTGCAAATATAAAAAATTTTGTGATGGAAAAAATTCTGTCGCTGTTTCCTTCTTTTCTAGTAGTGGTTTGAAAATTGTCTTAGCCAAAAAAGAAAGTGAACCAAAAAGGATTTTGGTGGAAGTAAAGTAATGGAAAGGTCTATAGGTAGTAACTATTTCTCTCATACATCATGCAATTATTCTACATGTTTGTTTTGTGTCATCGATTATATTTGTTTCATGAGTATATGAGTGATTTGATTTTAGGATTGTGTACCCTAAGGCTGTAAGTCTTGGTGTGCATTCAGTGTGGTTATTGGACTGTATGTCCTGAGATTGTAAGTCCCAGTATGCATTTTGTGTGATTAGTGGACTGTATGTCCTTAGGATATAAGACCTGATGTGCAATATGTGTAAGTATTAGGCTGTGTGTCCCTACGAAAATGATTGTGCTACATAGTGAATGCTGACTATACTGGATATATTGAATGCTTATTGGATGGTTTGTTTTGCATGTTTCTTGAACTTGCATATGGTATGATGATCTATTGTTAATACTGAGATTCTCAAAAATCTCGCAACTTTCCTTCAAATGACATACAACAAAGGCAAGCAGCTCAAAAGGCAAGGGGTGTGATTATCGCTGATACTAAAATACTACTAGAAAATATTAAAATGACGATGGAATTTGTGATGGAAAAAATCCGTCGCAATTTGTGACAAAAAATAAAATCCATTCGCAATTTGCAACGAAAACAAAAATCTGTTGTAAAAGTTGGCGATGGAAAAAAAAATATCCATTGCAAATTGGGATGAAATCAAAAATCGGTTGCAAAAATTTGTGACAAAAAAAATATATCTATCGCAAATTGGAACGAAATCAAAAATTTGTTGCAAAAACTTACCCAAAAAAAAGGGAAAATTCCATTTAAATACCAAATGAATTTGCAAAACCCCCAGAAGTCCTCCGAATTTGTAAAAAGACTCAGAGGTGATAAGGACTTTTGTGGGTTATGCAATTTCGTGGGAAATGACCCTAATGCCCTTCCTTCCTCTCTTCCTCTTCCCCCTTCCTCTCTCTACGAACCAGAACCACTCGCCGCGCACGTTCGTTCGCCATTTGTCTACCTCCGCCTTCGTCGACGCCAACGCCACACCCTCCACCTTAAACGCCGCACCGCCGCCGGCACTTAGGTGAAAAAGAAAACAAAAACGAAACACGCGAGAAAATTGAGAAAACTAGAAACAAGTAATTTTTTTTTTTATCGGTCGATCCGGAAGAAATTGGAAGAAGAAGAAGGAAGGAAGGAAGGAAGGAAGGAAGGAAGGAAGGAAGAAGGAAGAAGGAAGAAGGAAGAAAAGAAAAGAAAAAAAAGAGTCGAGAGTGCACTTTCACCGGAGTGTGTTATAACACACTCCAGTGAACACTTCGAGTGTGTTTTAAAACACTCGAGTGTTGTTATTATTATTTTTACTCGCCTTGCATGAAATGGTAAATGGCGTTTGCGAAATGGTAAATGGCGTTTGTGAAATGGTAAATGGTGTTTGCGAAATGGTTAAACTGTCTTTTTTTTGTTATCCATATGAAAGAGTAAAAAATGGCACTGGAAAAACAATGGTAATTGGCGAATGGTAAATGACATTTGTGGAATGATAAATGAATGATAAATGACATTTGTGGAATGGTAAATGGCATTTGTGTCATAACATACATGAAAGAGTAAAAAATGGCACCTAGAAAACAATGGTAATTGGCGTTTCGGAATGGTAAATGGCGTTTGTGGAATGGTAAATGGCGAAATGGTTAAACTGTCCTTTTTTTTTGTTATCCATATGAAAGAGTAAAAAATGGCACCTGGGAAAACAATGGTAATTGGCATTTCTGGAATGGTAAATGACATTTGTGCAATGGTAAATGGCGTTTGTGCAATGGTAAATTACCATTGTTTCCCAGGGTGCTCTTTCATGTATGTTATAACACAAACACCATTTACCATTGTACAAACACCATATACCATTGCACAAACGCCATTTACCATTCCACAAACGCCAATAACCATTGTTTGCCAGGTGCCATTTTTTACTCTTTCATGTATGTTATGACACAAACGCCATTTACCATTCCACAAATGCCATTTACCATTGTTTTCCCAGGTGCCATTTTTTACTCTTTCATATGGATAACAAAAAAAAAAAGACAATTTAACCATTTCACAAACTCCATTTATCATTTCATGCAAGGTGAGTAAAAAAAAAAAAAAAAAACACTCGAGTGTTTTAAAACATACTCAAAGTGTTCACTGGAGTGTGTTATAACACACTCGTGAAAGGAGTGCAAAGGACGTCTTCTTCTACCAACTCGATTATAGTTTTCTTTTCTTTTTTCGTTTTCAGTTTTTGTTTTCTTTTTCTTCTTCCTTCTTCCTTCCTACTTCCTTCCTTCCTTCCTTCCTTCTTCTTCTTCCTTCCTTCCTTCCTTCACGTCTTCTTCCAATTTCTTCTGAATCGACCGATCAAAAAAAAATTACTGTTTCTAGTTTTCTTTTCTTGCGTGTTTCGTGTTTCAATTTTTTGTTTTCTTTTTCACCGGTGCCGGTGGGTGCGGCGTCCAAGGTGGAGGGTGCGGCGTTGGCGTCGACGGCGGAGGTATACGGTGGCGAACGAACGTGCGGCGGCGAGTGGTTCTGGTTCAGAGAGAGAGGAAGGGGGAAGAGGAAGAGAGGAAGGAAGGGCATTAGGGTCATTTCCCACGAAATTGCATAACCCACAAAAGTCCTTATCACCTCTCGAGTTTTTTACAAATTCGGATGACTTCGGGGGTTTTTGTAAATTCATCCATATTTAAATGGAATTTTCCCAAAAAAAAAAAAAAAAAAAAAAAAAAAAAAAACTATCCCTCACAAATTGTGATAGAAACAAAAATCTCATTGCAAAATTTTTGCGATGGAAAAAATATCAAAAAAAAAAAAAAAAGTATCCTTCGCAACTACACATTGATAACAAAATATCAAAACCCTCAATTTTTTGCTCCGAAAAAAACCCTCAATTTCACTCACATCTGCATCACACTGTACGCTATTATCTCCAAACCCTCAATTTCATTCACATCTGGTTCACCCACTCTCTATTCCAACACACTCCATACCTCTCCTCCTCCTATCCTCGGCCCGGTGTATTCCACATCCCCACCGGACTCGACTCTCCGTCACCCTCCTCCCTAAACACCGCCCTCTTCGCCCTCAAAAGCTCCAACATAACCACCCCTAATCCATAAACATCACTTTTCACTGTCAACACGTTCATCATATAATACTCTGGATCTATGTACCCGTTCCCACAGCTTTCACAGATATCTGTTCTTGCTCGCCCATCAACGATAATCCGAGACTGTCGCGTTTCAATTTGAGTCGAATATGTTTGACGACTTTATGTTTCTGTGAATTATCGACGGTACTGCGTATTGTGAAGATACTCGATCCCCCTCGCTGTGTCCAATGCGATTTTGATCCTCATCCGCCATGAATTTATAGTAGTGCGGGTTTTTTCGGTGTTGTGATTGTCCTGTAAGAGGTAGTGTGGTGATCCGTTGGTCATCTATTCGCAGACTAGGAGCTTCTCGTCGTTTTCGTCGCAGAATCCTATGAGGCCCACCAGGTGTTTGTGATTAAGCCTAGGTAACAAACCAACTTCTCAGTCGAATGCGTTTCCTTTTTCTTGGAATTTCTTCTTTCTCATGCAGGTTTTTCCTCGTTTGATTGCTACTTCACGCCTATTGCTTTCCTTTGTAGACAATGCTGAAGCTTCCGGAGCCTATTTTGTTTCAATAGAGAAGTTGTTTGTGGCTGTCGCGAGTTTTAATAACGGGAATGTCTCCGTCTTGTCTATTACAACGATGGAGGATGACCCACTTCTTCTTGCTCATGGTTTGGTATGAGTCCCTCAAGAAATAGTTTGGAGCTGTCAAGGCTGATAACGATGCTCTTAACCTTCAGAACCAGAAACTTCATGCTGAGTTATCCCCTTTTTCAATTTCCCTCCCATCTGTAACATCATCAATTCTATGGCCATGGTCATGATTTTCATTCTTCTGGACAAGTGGGAACTTGGATCTCTTCCCCAGACACAAATACATGTTCTTCTTCACTGATCTTGGGATCCGTACTAGGATTTTGAGTTCTTAATCTTTGTTCTTTTTCTTCCTAACTTGCTGGGCAGTTTTTGTCAGTTCTATAGGTATACATATCAATGTGGATAAAGCATTTCTACCCAAAAAAATTGGATTTTGAATTGTTGATGTATATCTTCGTGTTTAGAAGTGTAGAACCGAACCGTATCATCATTGAACGGTTTGTTTTTTATTGTAAAAGGAAGTGCTTTTTCTTGTTTAAACTTTGGAGCTTTTACATTTACTTTTAAACCTCCATTATTTCGTTGACTTAGTTATTAATCCCACATGTATCAGTGACTTTTGAAGTCATGGATTCCCTCGTTAACTTTAAAGGTGGAAAACCTGGATCAGCTTTATTTTGTTAATCCTCTGCATAATCTTTTCTCTTATACTTTTCGTTAGCCTTATATGGCTATTGCTTTTGTGTGTACACATATATGAATGAAGATGTACATAGTAGTGGTATCAATACATAAAATAGTTATATTAATTAGTATTATCATTATTCTTAATTGATGATACAGTAATGGGTATAAGTATGAATCGAGCTCATAACTTGACAGATGATGAAGTATATAAAGAAGAGCTATTGATTAAATGTAATATCATAATCCTGATACTACTAAATCTAGTTTAAGCAATAATGAGTTTTTAATGAAGGATTTGAACTATTGATTCATTTTACAAAATCAAACCATGTGTTTGTGTTAAGTTTTCCAACTATTTACAAAAGTGTTTACTTCACAGGTCTAAACCTGACATAGCGGTTCAAAATCATTAAGTAACTCAGCTGACTTTGTATAAAAGTAAGGTGTTATAAGTATGAGTTTAATGGCATTTGTACAGATATAAAAACCAAAACTCGTTAAATAACTTCTTAGTAGCCTAAGACCCCCGGGGGATCACAATTAAGCAAATGACCTGACATTAATCCGTATTGAACTTTTGCGCTCAAGCAATTTTGAGTCCATATTTAATCTTCTTACTTACTTGGCAAAGCTCCAAGCTTTCTTATTTGTTATCAAAAAGCTAACGTGGATATAGTTCAGTAATTGAGGCCTCATTTACTGATTCTTGAATATAGTTACTTGCTCGTTCACTTGATCTTGTTGTTGCCTCTGAGCTGTACTCTCTCATCTGTATCTCAGATGAAACAATGAAAAGCGGAGGCTTCGAAGGTAAAGGGAGAGACGAAGAGTAGCTATTGAGCATAAGTACAACTTGGGCCATGGTTGGCCTGTCAGCCACATTTTCTTGAACACATAATAACCCAATGTGGATGCATCTTATTATTTCATTTCTTGAACCATTGTTTACAATTGGATCTACTAAATTGAAGGCCGTCCCTTCCCTCCAATTTTTCCATGCCTGCAGCAAGTTCCTCATCAATGATAAACAATATTAATCCCAAGCTACTTCTGCATTGTATCTAGCCATGATAGTGTAATATTATAATGTATGAGCTGTGGGTATCAAGATGCTTTTTGGGATAAATTTCACCCCTTAAGTGTTAAAAATGGAGCAAATCTGTTCTAACTATTAACAAAACTAATAAATAAAAATAAGGGCGACCTAGTATACAAAGCTCCCACTAAGTAGGGTTTGGGGTGGGGAAGATGGATAGATGTACGATGTTTTACCCCCATAGGTGGAGAGGCTATTTTAGGATTTAAATTTGATACTTCCAAGATTATAAAAAATAATAATGTTACCATTGAAAAATTAATATTGATTGTTAACATTCTTAATGGCTAGGAGTAACATTAGTCATTTTTAACAATTTTTGAGTGAAATTGATCCAAGAAAAACTTCAAGATATTCACAGCTCATACGTGAAAACTAAGGGTAAAATTGGATTTTATCCCTCTTATAATTATATATAGTTTTGAAAGATAAAAAATACATGTATGTATCTATGTGAAGAGGTGATGACTTACAAAGCTTAATAGATCATGGGCGTTCTCTTCATTGTATACACTGTTGTTCTTTTTGCCACTTAAGATCTCTAGAATCAATATTCCAAAACTAAAAACATCTGATTTGACAGAGAATTGTCCATGCATTGCATATTCTGGTGCCATATATCCACTAAATGTCAAGAAAATAAGCTAAATTAGATGTGTTAACTATATTTGAGTATTGTGATTATCATTTGATAATAAGTCTAGCAATACTTACTAAGTTCCAACAATTTTGCTTGTATTGCTTTGAGTTTGGTCCACAACAAATAGTCTTGCCATGCCAAAGTCTGATATTTTGGGATTTAACTCTTCATCTAAAAGAATATTACTTGCTTTAAGATCCCGATGAATAATACGCAATCTTGAATCTTCATGAAGGTAAAGAAGGCCACGAGCAATGCCTCCTATGATTTTGTAGCGTGTTACCCAGTTCAAATGAACACGTTGACTTGAGTCTGCAATATTTTTGTATCTATTTAAGCCATGACATGATCCATTCCGACTGTGTCTAGAATAAGCATTATCATTTTCATCTAATATAAATGAAAGAATAGAGGAATCATCCAAATGAAGAAAAACTCCCAATAACTTACCAAATAATAAGTAATCAAGACTTCTGTTGGAAAGAAACTCGTAGACCAACAATCTTTCATGTTTTTCCAAGGAGAAGCCAAGTAATCTCACTAAATTTCGATGTTGGAGCTTAGCTACCAAGAGCACTTCATTTTTAAATTCTGAATCTCCTTGGCCAGAATCCATGGATAACCGTTTGACAGCAATGTCCTGACCATTTGGAAGCCTACCCTGCATTTATTAGAGTTGGCGCATGTAATTATTTAATCAATAACAGACTACATGCCACTCTAGTCCTTATTATTTGAGTCCATTTGCAGGGAAAAAAATTGTCCTAAATATTAGTCCACTCATAGGTTATTAATGACTGTTTTCTAACATTATCTTTATTTAATTCCTGTTCAGAAAAGAGAACAATGAAATAATGATTTGTAAATGTAGAGAGAAAAAATTTTAATAAGGCTAAACTTGAAAATTTTCTCAATTTAAGGCATATTTAATGACTTAACTATTATTCCTTAGTATGTGAGAATTACTTGAAATGGACTTAAAATAAAGACCATAGTGGTAAATACAAACATTTAAAAGTGTTGTCAACATAAAACATAACAATAATATAATGTTATTTACCTTGTATACTGATCCAAACCCTCCTTGTCCAAGCTTATTTGCAACAGAGAAGTTATTTGTGGCGAGTCGTATGGTGTTAAAATTGAATTGCAGTGACTCGATTGGTGTGATTTCATCATCATCCTTTGCTCCGGGTTGATCAACTAAGAAAAAAGTCAAAACAAAAGATATTTCTAATGAGATGAAGCACATATGCAAATTCTCTCGGCTTTGTTTGTTTTGTTGGGAAATTGTTTGACTTTTAAAAAGAGCTCAATCGTTTATTTTGTCAAACAAATTCACTAACATATACCGAACCATATCGATAAAAAAGTTTGTTAAAATTAATTAGAGACAACAAATATATATATATATATATATATATAAAAGAAAATTACCAAATTATCCTTATTTATGAGGAGAGAGAACAAGAAAAGGGAGAAGAAAAAAGATAGAGAATGTGTGGTGAGAAGAATGTATTAGTGAATACAATAAATGCGATGACATTAATATGAGTAATTAAATAAGGGGTAAAATAGGAACTTAACAATAAAAATTTGAGACAACCTTTTAAGTGTCTCTTAATTATAAATAGGAACATATATATTATATCCAAAAAGTGACTCTTGTACTCCGTACGGTACTTTTTATAAGAACATGACATTTAAATTGCTTTAATCTTTTTTATAAGAACTCACTTTGGGGTTGTTTGTACTGAATGTGTTTTCATCATTTTCCCCTAATTAACTTTATTCTATCTCCTCATCTTCTTTCCATACTACATTCTATTTTATATTTTCTCTTATTTTTATTATATTTCTCTTTTGTATTCGCCTCTTATGATTTCATAAGGGCATACTTAGAAAAATGTTCAGTTTTTGACATATCGTTATTTTTAGCTAATTTTAACTAATTTCTTAAACTACTTAATTGAATTATCATGCTCTTATTAAAAAAAGACAGGAAATAGTATAAAGCAACGAAGGGAATAATTAAAAATGTAGAAAATTGTCATTTTTTTTGTTTCACTCCACAGCTATGAGTTTAGTCATTCATCACGGATCATTAATTCATTATCACTTTCAATTCCCGACTTGTCATCTTTAATTGGTGTTCAAATAAAAATTTCAAAACAATATATATAATTATCTTAGAGATTTTTCTACCAAAAATTTAAAAATTACAATTTGTCTAAAACGTTTTAAAACTAAAAATTTATACCATACCAAAGAATGTTTAAAATATCTAATTTGATCTAAGTTTCGGTCCAATATCTCGCAAAAACTCATGTTTTGTACGACTTATTATAAATTTACTTTTATATAAATATTGATTGATTGGCAATATATACTAAAACTTTTGCATCTATTATCATGATAATAAAATTAACAATGTTCAAAGAACATGGTTTAGTATAAGGATATGATATTATCACTATCAATGTCATTATCATTTTTTTCATCGTTAGATTATATTCTCAATAGAAGAGAGAAATGATAAGGTTAGATGATATTCTAATCTAACGATAAAAAAATGCTAATGACATTGATAGTGACATCCTCTCCCTTTAGTATATATGAAAACATTATTTTGACTTACTTTCAATGGTTCTCTTCGATTTCCGGACCACAAAATAGATGCAGACCAACATAAGAATTGCGATGAAAGCTCCAATGGACGCAGCAACGATAATGACTGTTCTTGATGAGTTGTGATTCCCTACAAAAGATCATATGCTTATTAACGTTTCTTTGGCCAAAAAAGAAATTGCTTTTATTTATTTAGAAAGGGGAGGAAGCACCTTCCGGCGAAGATATAGCTTTTGGAGAATCAGCAGTACCTGCCATTCCATCAAAAAAAAAAATAGAAATTATTTGCGGCTTAATAACCTACTAATTCCTCCATTTATACCACAATGTTAACCTAATTGTGTTGTTTGAAAAGTTAGATGAAATGAGTTAGGTGCAATAAACATGTAAAATTTTTATTTTTTTTCTCAAAAAGGCCCTTATTCATGTGAAAAAGAGAATTATACTCCTTTGATCCTTAATATAAGAGATATTTGAGGAGTTGATGTTGATCCTAAATTAAAATACAGTTCTCATATTTGTCTATTTTTTCCTAATTTACCTTGATTGGGGCTCTTTCACAATAACCGAGGAGAGGGAATAAGGGAATATCATTAAGTTTTTTTTGAAAATACATGACATATTAAAAAACTTAACAACTTCCTTAATATATTCATATTAGATAAATATGTATTATATTAAGGATTGGAGGAGTATATTATATTGAATACTTTGGTCAAACATGAGAATTAAATACAAAAGTAATATGAGTAACTTTTGTAATTAAGTTAGGGTAAAATAGATAGTTTAAAAAAAAAAAAATAAAAAAACTTTTGGGAGGACCTCTAAATCTATGTAATGGAACATAGCATACCTAAAAATTTTATCTTTTACATATATATAAAGCGGAGGGAGTAATAACTTGTGTGGATCCGGGTTCTCAGAATTTGAGAAAAAAATTATACTACATCCGGTCCTTTTGGTGATAACTTATATATCTATTATATCTCACCAGATAATTCAAATTCAACCCCACTTTAAGAAATAAATCATATTGTTGATTCCTCATCAAGTTAACTTACTAGCTAACAATTGATTCCTACTTGGCATTCCATTATATAGCGTTACATTAATCTAATTAATTTAATGAACACAACTTTAATGCGTAGGTTGACATCATCATCTCAGTTAGACAAAAACATATATTCACTCTAGATGAATATGCACGAGACCATGTGAAGTATCTATAACAAATCATAAAAAATATGGATCTAGAAGTGCAATTTACTCCATTTGATGACGAGGGACGATTTACTTAACTCCTTTATGCATGATTACATGTGGATCGGTTAATGAAGGGAATTCATATAGAGGTGGGAAAAATGGTCGTTACGCTTTGTATGGCAGTACTTCCATTGAAAAAATTAATAATATTATATGAGTTTATATGAGTTAACCCTCAACTTTATGGTGTCAGTAAAGCCAGGAAATCGGGCCGGCCCGTTTAAGCCCTGGCCCTGTAGGGCTCGGGCTTAAAAAATAGGCTTGAAATTTGAAATTGGCCCTCGCAGGCCGGCTTTATAGGGCCTCGAGTTTAATAGGGCCGACCCGTTAGGCCCCGTTATCGTAGCATTTTCATTTTTAAAAAAAAAAAAAAAAAATAGTCAAAGAGTGAAGCACAACCTTGTTCAAAATGAAACACAATCAAATATCTATGAAATTGATGATAGTAATGAAAAAGGTGATAATTGACAATGATAGTGGTATGCTTTTATATTTTATGTAAGTTATTTAATGTTGCTTAGTTTAATGCTTCTTATGTTTTATGTGAGGCAATTGTGGACAATGATTTTTTTTTATTATGAATTAATAAATGTGTTTATTTGTTGAATGATTTGTATTGTTTAAATATTAATATTGATAATATTTATTTGATAGATTAGACTTTAATGGTTGCAATTTACTAATTATATATCTTTGAAAAAAACCCAGAAGAAAAATAGTTAAAATTTAGAATAGTAATTTTCAGGCCCTGATACTATTGAGCCGAGCTTTGAAAAAAAGATGTTTTCCTTATCTCAGGCCCTATAGGGCCAGGCTCTATCGGATCGGACCGGCCCTGATTCCCAGCTCTAAGTGTCAACCCTTGACGGCTGAGGCTTGAAAGGGTCACATGATCACATCTAAAAGCTAGATTGCCATAACATTAGGTTTTTGAAAGCTTGGTCAATTTAAAAAGACTTAAACATGTTCGGTTCGTTCTCCCATCTCTAAACCCAAATCACATTAATGGGAATAAGGGAGGGGAAGGGGCTACTTCTTAGCGACTGCAAAATTAAATTCGAAAGAACGAATAAAATTAAAATTGGATCCAAATGAAATGATGTGCACTCATATTAATTATACTTATTATTGCCTACTTTGAAAAGTTTTACTTTTAATAATTTAAATTTTCAATAATTTAAAAATCAAAATCAAAATTGAAAAATAATCTATTAAAATTTTGATCAACTTGAATAATTTTTTTCTTTTTGTTTTAAATAACTGCCTCCACCAATAAATATAGAATGAGTACTATTTAATACGGGAGCACAGTTGGTTAGATACAATTTTGATATAAATAATAATTGCTTGATGGCAAGAATTAAGATATGGGATCAGTACTATTCATCATGTGATGGTTAGATAAAAATTATAAATAATTGTGCTTCAGTCAAAAGTGGAGGCTCCATACATTGACTACAAATCTTTGAGTACTATTTAGCATGTGATTGCCTACTTCACTTTCAAAATGATTGTAAAGTAGGTTATGTTTACTTGGAATAAAAATGCAAGCTTTTTTGGGCACCACGCATGTGGCCCAATTATTACCCTCCAACTACATGCATTGAATCTTGACTAGGCATTGTTTTAAGCTCAGCAGAGCAAGAAAAAAAAAAAAAAAAAAAAAAACTCACATGAACTGCAAGACCTAATCAACTAATTAGTTTATTAAAGATACAAGTTAAATTAGTTAATATGATATACTTTTTTAAAACATGTTAATCCTCATTTTTTTAATCCCCTCCCTCCATCTCCTATTTCATTATTGTTGAGGTAATATCAACTAGAAAAAAAATTGATAAACATGTGAAATATATCTTATATTTAAGTTTAACATAAACTCTCCCAATTAGATCATACATTAAACAAGGCAGGAGTATAATCAAACAAGGTTGTCCCATCTAAAACTCTTGGCTAGACTGGGTTACTAGTCTGATCAGTTGATCCTAATTGGATTTCAATAGCACATAGATTAAAAGTGTTAGTTACTTAGCATTAAATATAATGAACACATAGATTGCATCGTGGATAGGATGTAAAATACGTATTAAAGTATTTTATATATAAAAGATCAACAATACCTTGTGAGGAAAATGTGTTGGATGATGGTGAAGCAGCGGGAGGAGGTGAAGATAATAATGAATCGACAACTGCAGTATCATAGAAGCGATAATTCTCATATCTAATATAGCAACTCAGTTTGATAATCCTCCCGCCAATCCTGTTGTTACAGCTCGAGGGGATGCTCGATATCGCCTTCTCCAAGCAATCGTCACAATCTTGCTCAGACAAATCAGGCATGCACTGAACAAGACCATATATAGTTTGAAACAAAGTCGTCGCCGTCTTGGCGGCGAACTTCCGGCGACTATCCCCGCTGGCAGCTTTGCTTCTAAGACTTCGCATTAGACCATCAAGCACTTCACTGTACTTATTGTCTGTTACATTATTACGGTTACACATGCCGTAGGAAAAAGAATCTGGATCTTGATTTATCCCAAACATGGAGCGATTGGCGTATCGTAAAATGCATCCGTCGTTATATCCATACGCTTCCTTCTGATTTAGACAAAGATTTCGTAGAAGGACTGAGGCATTGTTGAGGCAAGTACGACAAGAATCTGGCTTAAAATCTGCCCTACACAGTCCAAGAGCGTTAACTCTGTTAGTGTTTTGACCTTCAGAGGAATTGTAATAGCCATAGTCAATTTTTGGGTCGGAGGTGAGATTAGAAAGAAGGGTTTCAATGTTTGTGCCATAGGCACTTGTGTTTGTGTAGTTACCAACCCCATTGTAACATAGATGATATATGAAGCCTTGCTGTGCAGTAGAGAGAATGATAAAGTGAGAGAGGAAAGAAAGCAGAGCAAATGAAATAATGATTGTCATCAAGGAATGAGAGGAGAAGAAGATGAAGAAGAAGCTTTAAGATGCGATTTTAATTTGGGCTGCTGGTTCTAGTTTTGTGATACAAGCCAAGGCATCTTCGGCCTCTTTCTTATATTACTGAAGTCAACAAGTCAGTCAAAAGACACAAACGCGTATTGGAATAAGCGATACTATTACGATTTGTTATTATGATGATAGTTGGCAAGTGGTGACCTTTGATTTGAGAAAACGACGTATGTGGGGAAACGAGTTACGTGGCCGACAACTGACAAGCCTAGTGTGGGAAAGTTCAACAATATTTCTTATATATTATATTTAATTTTTTTGTGAATCTTTGACCGTTGTTAAATCACGTACCCGGTTATTAAACTCTTATTAAAAAAATTATTTTTGCTAGCCTAACTATTGCAATTCGGCATAAAGTTGTACAAGAAAAAATTTTCCTCAAGCATATGTATTTCTCAATTAGAAGCAATTTTGTTAGAATTATTGTCGGATACTATATGTGAGGACTCCTTCAAAAGAGATTCGAACAATTCACTATGTTATAATACTAACAATTCTACTAAACCTATCGAACAATTCACTATGGCTACTGCATGAGACACTTGTTTTTAATAGAATCGGAATGTATTGAGAATCTTACATCCCCTTGAGCAAAAAAAGAATCCTACATCCATTAATTGCCGGTCATGTTGTAACGAGATCATACCTGGCCCAAGAAAATGCTGGACAAGGCGTATATATGAAGTCAGGATCTTTTGACCAAAAAGAAAGTCAGGATCGGTTGAAAATCAGATAGAATGGGACTGGGTGACTAACTGGCTATTGAGACATCCCGTCCTATCTTGGTGTGTATAAGATATTAATGTTTATTTTTCTTTTTTATAAATATTAAATTTTAATTTATTTTTGACGCTAGCTTCCCAAATCACACTAGTGGAAAAAAGGGCTTTAAGACCGCCTCATTTAGACCGGAGTAATGACGCACCGGTCTTAATAGTATGACCAGTGGTAGTTTTGTAAATATAAAGAACTTCTTGGATTGCATCCTAATGAGCATCGGTCTTAATAGTATGACCGGTGGCAATTTTGTAAATATAAATAACTTCTTGGACCGCATCCTTTATCAATGAGTCTTAAATATATTATTTAGACCGCTTAACAAAACAAACGGTCTTAAAAATGTTATTGAAAAAAACTGAAAGTTCAAATTTCTTTATAGAGAAATCTCAACAGGGGCTGACTTATATTTTCTGCGGTCCAAAATAATGAGGAACAAATTAAATAAACTTTTAAGACTGGACATATATAACAAGCGGTCTTAAATATTATACTTTTAGACCGGACATAAATTGTGACCGGTACTAAATAGTTTATTACTTTTAAGTTCGGAGTTTAATAAACGACGGTCTTAAAACTTAACATTTAAAACGTCTTTTAGTTCATCCGGTCTTAAAAATAAAGCACCAAATATATTCTTCTTCGCGCGAAACGTTCCTTACGACTTACGTTGTCCCTCTGAACTCTAAAACCCCTCTTCTTGTTGTGAAACCACTCTTCCTTGTGCATTACCTCTCTTCCTCGCCACGCGAAACTTTACCTTACGACTTACGTTGTCCCTCTGAACTCTGAAACCCCTCTTCTTGTTGTGAAACCACTCTTCCCGTTTTGAAACCACTCCCTCTCTTCCTCGCCCACTTACCATTAGCCTCTCGTTACGCTCTCATTTGCTCGGGCATTCCTTTCTTCCCCGTCTCGAAAATGAACGGTGAAAATGATTCCATTCGTGTTCCGGAATGCCCATCGGTGTGAGTCGAACGAACCCTCTTCATCCGACAATGTGCCTCGTAACCACCCAAAGACGCCGTGGTAGAAAAGGAACAAGAATGATGGATGTAACCCTAAGTCGGACTTCCGGGTCAAAGCTGGAGATTCAGTTTGATGAAAAGTTGCGACCTTTTGGTCCTTAATAAAAGCAAATATACTAGTTTTGTCACTGTCTTGCATGCAGCAAGGTTAGCATCTTGACTGATGAGTGGAAAAATGTGGACTTCGGCAAAGTAAAGCAACCTATTTGGGATACTATCCGGCTTACATATAATGTCCCTGACTCTAAGAAGTTGAAAGATAAGACATTGTCTTATTGTGCTGATCGGTGGAGGAAGTTTAAGACCTCTCTCGCTAACAAGTATATTTTTGCCGAGGTTCACGACCAAAATCCTTGGGACAAGTACACATTTATTGATGAACAAACTTGGCAACAATTTGTTGGCTGCGGACCACTCCCGAAGCTCGGTGAGTTTATATTTAGTTTTTTTGCCCTTTTGTTTGCTTATTAACTCGTCTGCCGATATGTGAATGTTATTGTGTTCATCTAATCCTATTAGTTAAATTGTTTGGTGTGTGAATAGAAGTATACATTTCCCGCCTTTATCTATGCAAGTCCGATATGTAAACCCTTAAAAGGTAAAATACTAAGAAGGTAATTAGGGAAATAATAATGGCATAAGAGTCAAGCCATTATTATAGTCTTAGTTCTCGTTATAGTAGATAGTGGTTAGACATTATTATTGCCGTTAGTTTGTTACTATCTAATGAGGATTGCTGATCCCACTCGGATGCCTTAAAAGGATCAAGTTTTATTATTCGTAAGCATAATTCTCTTTTGTTTCTTAACCTATCTATCTAGCAAGACAAGACATAGCTCCAATTTCTTCTACAATTCTACATCTTCCTTACATAAAATGTTGAAACTTGATGAATTGAATTTGACTAGTGTTTGAGGTTCATATCAAGCGAGAAGTTCTCTAATTTTCGTTAGTGAGATGACCGGAATTCATAATTAATAGTTGTTTTCAATCTTTGATTAATAGGAAAGAAGGGAATGAGCACGGGAGATAGGGAGAAAGAATGATTGCCCGCATAGGGCTTCTCGCGCGGATATGAAAAGGTGAAGAAGAATTGATGGCGGCCAAGCGGAAGAGATTGGATGATGAAGCAGAATCCAATCCTTCTGCGGTACATGATCCACCATCTCCAATACGTCGCGAGGAGTTGTGGTTGCACATTCGGAAAAAGCCAAGCGGCGCCTACACAAGTGAACAAACTCGTGTAGTTGCTGAAAGAATTGTAAGTATCGTTATTGTTATTTTTTAGTTACTAAACATGTTTCATTACTAAGCTTCTCGTTATCTGTATCTTACAGGAAGATCTTAAAAAGAAAGAAGCAGAGGATCTTTTGTGTCGGATGGGAGGAGTGATGTTCGACCGTTGCGGACCGGAAAAACCGGATCATGGTGGGCGTGTAAGGGGGATTGGAGGACGGGTAGGCCTGAGGGAATACTTTGGTAAATCCAAACTCCATAGACAAAGTATGGTTACCTGGAAGGAGATGGAACAGACGGTGGCCAAATTAAGTGAGGATGCAGTGGCTCAAGAAGCAAGGCATCAATCCGAGATGAGCCAGATGAGGGAGGAATTGAATCAGATGAGCCAGATGAGGGAAGAATTGAATCAGATGAAGCTGCTTTTGAGCAATCATCCAAAGACCAGTGTTCCCTTCACACATTCACCTGCACCTGTGCAGAATAGCACTAGAGGGAGATGCATTGTTGGACAGTCAGAGCAATCTTGTGACCTATATGTGGAGGATCGTGATAGTCTTGCATGATTAGTTGCAAAAGGGACTGTCCACAACTTATTGGGATCAACTGTACACCACCAACAATTGGCTGATGATGAAGTCAGAGTGTCAGTTGAAAAGGTGATCATTGATGCACCTCTCTCTCTCCCAACCGATCGGTGAAGCTTGTGAGTCATGTCAAGGGAACCTTCATCTCTTGGCCATTGAAGCTTGTACATGTCTCTACTCCTCCTCAAGTTCCATCCCCTCCTCCTCAAGTTTCAGTTCCATTCCACCCCCTCCTCCTCAAGTTCCATCTCCACCCCCTCCTCCTCAAGTTCCACCCCTCCTCCTCAAGCTCTATCCCCATCGCTAAGTTGATCGGCACGGATAAAATATCCGATCTGGTGAAGATTGGATATTTTAAAGATAAATCGTGGCCTATCAATGAAGTATTAGGCGTCCCTCATCCTCATCCCGTTCAAGTTGACACCGTTGATGTTGAGTCCCTGCTGCTTCCTCGACAGGAGCTTACTGATGCAATTGTTCAAATTTTTATGAAGTAAGTATCTTCTGTCAATGAGTTCATAATTTAAATGCATCGTTTAGACACACATACATATATACTAATTCCCTGATCAATGTCATTATTGTAGGTTATTGCATCAAGAATTGGTTCAAAAGGGCGGGAGCAACGATTTTGGATTCTTGTGCCCTGTCTATTCAAGTCAAACATCCATGCAGGAGAGACATGTGTACATATCAAAGAGGGTGTGTGAAGTGAGAAGAAAGGTGTACTTGTTTCCATTCTTCCACAGGTACATATCACAAATCTTGTCTGCAATTCACTTAATTCTCGCTACATATATCCCCGAGTATACTTTACCGTCGTGAATTTTCAGCCGCCATCGGCAATTGGTCCTCATGTGCATGGAGGATCATAAAGTTATCTTCTTATGCTCCACTCACAGAGAGCCATTGCCTTCGTTGACGTTGAGACCATCAACAAGTAAGCATGTCATTTTGATTCTCTTGTCTCGAAATCTCTCTCTTGTGAATTTTCGGTGAACATTATTGATAAATTTGTGATTTTGATGATAGTGCCATGAAGACCTTCCAAACCGAGGTAAAGATGGCGTCAGGCCAAAGACCCCATCTGGGACACACCAGAGGTTGCTACAATATTTGTACAAAGGCACACTGCCTTGTGAAGTTGGTCATTAAGCTATATATGCTCTTATATATATTTCTTGTTCTTTTTAGACCCGTCGGCAACCACCGCGGTCCAACTTATGTGGCCAGTACGTCATGAAACACATGTATGATATTATCACGAGAGGAAGGACTAAATTAACTGTAAAGGTAAATGTATTTGATGTTACATATTATGCATGCAAGTTAATTCAGTGTGTGGCTTAATGTTACATATGAAATATGCACGCAAGTTAATTCGGTTTCGTCTTTGATGTTACGATGTTTGACCGCCCGATCCCTTTTCGATGATGAACTAGAGCACATACGCAATTTGTTTTGTGAATATATGTATGACCTGATCTTAAAGTAAGGACAATAATTAATGCCCTAAATTCATTTGTAAATATACCCTGTACAACAATAATATTCTATAAATTTTTTTATTTTTCCGAACAATATTCATTTGTAAATATACATAGGCAATGTAAAATTCAATAAATAAATTTGTTTAATTTTTCGGACAATTTTCTTGTGTCCATTTTGGGTTTCGAATGTATTGGATGGTGGATAAAGCTATTTAGTGCTTGAAATTTGAGAAAGATCTCGAGTTTAGGACCGTATATTAATTAAAAGTCCGGTCTTAAAAGTCCGCATAATAAACATCCGGTCCTAAAAGTGTTCGTTTTAAAAAAATATGACATTTTTAGGACCGTATATTAATTAAAAGTGCGATCTTAAAAGTCCACATAATAAACATCCGGTCCTAAAAGTGTTCGTTTAAAAAAATACGAGACTTTTTGGACCGTATATTTTTAACATCCGGTCCTAAAAGTATTATGAGACCGTATATTATTTTTACCGTCCGCTCCTAAAAGTCCTCTTATTTTAAGTTTAGAAGTTGGTTAACCTTTAGGACCATGTAATTGTTAAATGTCCGGTCTTAATAGTCTTCATTCAAATAGAAATGTTCACTCGCTTTTGAGACAAATCATTATGGTTCGAGACAACCGAGGTTCTGGCGTTCCGCTCAAGCTAGGTCCTTCATTGTAGTCGATGTTACCTCTCTTGATCTTGAACAAAGCATTATCGGTTTCCTTTTCTTTGTCTTTTTCTTTTTGTCAAAAAAAGAAGGAATGTATTGAAAAGGTACTTTGTTTCAAATCAGGGGAGGTAAAACCGACGACAACGACGGTCCAACCTTGAGAAGAATTGTCACTATGTTTGTTTTTATTCAAATAAGGTAAAAGATGTTTTTTTGTTTTTTGTATGTTCTTAACTATATTCTCGCGAATTTCTATGTTGATTTACACGAGGACAATGTTTTGTTTGTTTCCTTTTTGTTGGAAAAAGAAAGACGATAATGAAAAGGACAAGGTGATCGAATATGGAAACCAAAGCCGACAAAAAAGGCGTGTTTTTAGGACTCTCGATTTACTAAGTGTGCGGTCCTAAAAGTCTTCGTTCGAATTATTCATCTTAGTTTTTTGAGTCTACCATTATCCATCTTTCATAGTTGCCTTGTTTATTGCTTTCGGTTCGATAATGGATAAACTAACGAATTAAAGTACTAAACTCGCACGAGAACAAAAAGAGTGCATAATATTTTATATATTAATTTTTATCGCGCCCGATTACAAAAAAAAACCAACAAAAAAAATAACTAATCCTCTTCGTAGACGGAGAGGGAGAGGGAGTTGGAGTCGTCGGAGTCGTCTTCAGCCTTATCGTACTCCACATCATTGGCGTGAAGTACCATGTTCAGCTTGTTGTTCACGGTATGAACAAGCTGAACCAATTGGCCCAAGCGTCGATCAATGTGATCGACTCGGCCACCAACGATCGCACCAACCGCTTCACGGTCAAAATTGGAGGAGGGAATGGTGGAGGGGGGCCGAGGTTGAAGAGGAGGAGGAGGAAACGGAGGACCGGGGGAGCAGCCATTACGGTGGAGGCTAGGTGGTGGAGGAACCATGTAGAAGTGATGGAGAAGAATGTGAAGAAAGTACAACAACAACGGGTTTAAATAGAGAACCCATCCCGAACAATGTGAAAAGCCGTAAACTTTAATGAGGAGATGCATAGTTCATCGAATACGAGGAGATGCCTAGTTGGGAAGTTTATCCGGAAGGTGAAGAAACTCGAATCATTCATTTAAACAGAGTGTAAGGATACGACTCGCTATCCGAATTTGAAAAGAATGAATTTTAGTACCGGTAAATGATGAAAGGTCGGTCTTAAAAGTAATAGAATTGAATATTTTAAAATAAATATACTTTTAGGACCAGGACATATTATAAAAGGTCGGTCTTAAAAGTAATAGAATTGATTTTAAAAATAAATAGACTTTTAGGACTGGACATATTATAAAAGGCCGATCTTAAAATAAAAATTAAATGATAGAATTTTATACTGCGTACCTATAAATCCCGCTCTTAAAAGTTTCTCTCGCCTTTATTAACTCCTCATACCTCTCTCGTCCTTAACTCCTTATTAATTCCTCATCACCGCCTCGTAACTCCAAACTACGTACGTGGCTATCTCGAGAACAACTCTCGCCTTTATTAATTAACTCCTCATACCACTCGCCCCAACTACTCAAACCATGGTTAGATACAAGGTTAACCGCTTGTAGGGGTGCTCTTACTCGTGATGCTCGTGCCTTCCGTCGATCGTTATACGGTGCACCTCCTCCATCGAGAGTCCGTCCTATTGCTGCAGAAGAGTCTCGGGTTGTTGGACCCATTGTTATTTCTTCGGATGATGAAGAGGTTCCCGCTCCCCCTCCCCAACCTCTTGGCCCCACCGCGACTACTACTGACCCCTCTCCTCTTTCCTCTAATGAAGCATTGTGTCTGATGAGACTAAGATAGAAACTTGCTGATCTCCGGCGGGAAATTAATGCTGTTCACGCCGAAATCACCAAGGCTTTGGAGGATAATAAGCTTTAGGATGTTTAGTCGATTCTTGTTTTTGATAATTTTCTGTTTTTTTTCTCTCTTAATTTTCTTGTGTACGTGCATATTCTCCAATTATGTATGGAAGCAAGTAAAACTACGATTGTGTCTTTCTAATATTCATATTCTCCAGTTTTCCTTTAATTTATTTTATTAACTCGGGTTTCTCACGAGCTCGCCAAATGCAAACCTCTTCTTTTTTTGTTTGGTTAATTAATAAACGAAATACTTTTAGGACCGTAGTTCTTATAACCGCTGGTCTTAAAATTAAATGAATACTGAAAGTTAGGACGGGAGTATTCTTAACCGCTGGTCTTAAAAATTAGTTAATAAATGTTTGACTTTTAGGACCGGACTCTTTATAAATCTCCGGCCTTAAAATTAACTCAATACTAAAATTTAGGACCGCAGTATTGTTAACCTCCCGGTCTTAAAAATTTATTAATAGAATTATATCTTTAGGACCGTATATCGTATAATTAAACGGTCTTATTAAAATATAAAATATAAAGACATGTCTATGTCACGGGGAAAATTAAATTTCCCTCTCGTAACTTCTCTTGTCACGCCAAAAGTGATTACACGTGTCTGTCTCCAATGTGTGTTGTGTCGCCGTCGTGTTCCTCTCTCGAGATTAACTCTTTGGTTCCTTAGCTAAACGTCTATAGACCCAAGCTATACGAGGTGTTTCAGTTATATAACTTTATGATTTTCCTTCCTCTCGGGGTTTTCATGGGTTGAACGAAATCAATGAAATGTTATTGTGGTTTTCTCGTTGTTAATGAATATTGTATTTTGAAGATTATATTTGCACTTTTGACAAGAAATGTTTTTAGGTTACTCTTTCGTCCCGCAACATCAACGTTCGTGGCGGGAGAAGAATGACTCAAAGCAAACACATTTGAATTTATATGATACGGGTGAGTCCATAAGACCTTCATGCGATGCATTTAATTTCCTCGTCATGTATTTATTTTGCTTCTTGGATTCACCGTGATACATTTATGACCAAAAGTGATTCTTCGTTATGCATTTAATGGGCAAGTTTCTCCGTAAAAAAAAAAAAAAAAAAAAGACATGCATAACCGACATTGAGCATAAATATGCATTTGGAGTTGGCTTATTTTATATGCAAGTCTCTCGCCTTTTTCGGATTATGTATATGTTAAATCTTTCCATCTATAGGAATACTACTATGGACCACGGTTGGATAAATGCTTTACGGACAAGTATTGAATATCAGAATGGCGTGAGGGACTTTATTGAATTTGCTAAACAAAATGCTCATGATGATAATGGGAAGTTTTATTGCCCTTGTGTAAAATGTCTGAATGAGAGGCGACTAAGTGTTGAAGTTATACACACACATTTAATTTGTGAAGGATTTTGTAAGACTTATACAAGTATGGGTATGGCATGGTGAAAAAATACCAAGTGGGTCTCAACATGGGGAAGTGGCCTTTGATGATAATGACACGGATATGGATGATCGCATAGAGGACATTATCCGTGATGTAGGAGAAGAGGCTTTTCATCAATCACATGCATAGGGGTATTCTTCAAATTTGAAGAGGCTTATATCGATGAAGGACTTGAAATTAGTAGGCCAAAAGTCTCATGATTGTCTTGTCTTGATTCAACAGTTACTCCCAATAGCTATTCAAGGCATCGCCGAATATGATCTTCGGGTCGTTTTGACTAGACTTTGTGTCTTCTTCAATGCGCTTTGTTGTAAAGTTTTCGAGATTGAAAAGTTGGATGAATTGGAGAATGAATGATATCTTATCTTGTGTCACCTTGAGAAGCTTTTTGTTCCTACATTTTTTGACATCATGGTTCATCTAATTGTTCATCTAGTGAGGGAGATAAAGATGTGCGGCCCTATCCATTTACGGTGGATGTACCCAATTGAAAGATCTATGAAATTCCTAAAAGGGTACATGAAGAACGCATACCGGTCGAAGCATCGATTGTTCGAAATATGTTTCGAAGAAGCCATGAAATTTGTCAAAATTATTTGGCCAAAGTAAGACATATTGGGCTTCCAAAACGTCAACATGCTGAAGGGGGTAGACGAGGGGCTTCCGTAAAGAGTGTGGATCCTGATGAATTGTCACAAGTCCACTTATACATCTTGAATAATGTTGATGAAGTTCAACCCAGCATAGCTGAACATAAAGAAGTCTGTAAGGAAAGAAAATCATCGAATGACTTGAACAAAGGTTGATTAGGGAGCATGACAGAATTTTTGCAAACCGGTTCAAACAAAAGGTCGAGGAGAGGAATGTGTTTCTGATACAATCAAATGGTTAGCACGTGGTCCTGAGGTCGATGTCATAAGTTGGAATTCGTATGTGATCAATGGTTATACATTTTACACGAAGTCCCTAGATGATAGGAGCACAGTCTAGAACAGTGGTGTTATGTTAGAGGCTGAATCTATGCACTTCTCCAGTTTGAAAGACAAGAGCCCTTTATTGGCATTCATGTCATATTATGGGGTTATTGAAGAGATTTGGGAGGTGGACTATGTGAAAATTAGATTTCCCATTTTCAAATGCAAGTGGGTCAATGTCAATAATGGTGTTCGGATCGATCGGCTAGGATTTACATTAGTCGATGTCCATGGTAGAAGTTTTGGAGATGAACCTTTTATTATGGTAGACCTGTGCAAAACAAGTGTTCTATATCACCGATCAAGAAAATAAAATGTGGTCTATAGCTCTCCAAGAAAGAGGGTCATTGATATTGATGAGGAAATGAATTCGAATTATGGTATTCCCGAAAGTACTCGCTTTTTCAAGGGGTCTACCTGACATAAACGAAGAAGATGAAGCGGATAATGAACCCGCATAAGAAGTGATCATCAAGAAGGGATATGGGAAGATATCACTTTATAAAAGAGTCAATTCATAAGGTAATATTCATATGCAGATTTCTTTGAAAACTTTAAGGTTTTAACTATATTATATTCCTTCTATGTTCATAAACAATGTTACTGACTATGAAGTTTGTTCTTGTTTTATTTTTTTGGCAGGATCCGATCCAAAGGGGCATGTTATAAAAGAGGATGTTACTTTGTCGGGTGGGAATCAGATGAAGGCATGGTGAATATTATTTTGGGCATGTGTGTTGTATTTGTAACTTATTGTATTTATAAGTAAGTTATCTTATTGTATGAATTAATTTGGGTATTGTAGTCATAGTATAATCATTAATTAAGAGGCCAAATAACTCATGGTGAATAATATTTGTATTCTTTTTCCAATTCAATTTATTCAAATAATTATTCATAGCTTACGCCTTAAAGTATCAACTTTTATGTCTTTGGCTCGGGTGGTGGATTTGTGTGTATAATACAATCAGGAAGAACAGAATAGAGAAAAATTCAGGAAAATTTACACCGTAAATAAATGCGCCGGTCTTAAATGGTGAGTTTTTAAGATTGGATGTATTTATATGTCCGGTCTTAAAGGTCAGAAAGCACGGTCTTAAAAGTCGGTCTTTTTAAGACCGGTAAATTTATACATGCGGTCTAAAATAAAATTTTTAAGACCGCATTTATTTATCATCCAGTCTTGAAAGTCAATCTTTTAAGACCGCGTATAATTAGTCAAGTCTTAGAAGCCGCTAAGTTTAAGACCGTATTTATTTTTGTCCAGTCTTAAAATTCTATCTTTTAAGAGCGGCCTAATTATTAGCCGGTCTTAAAAGTTGAGTTTTAGGACCAAAAAAAAGTATCTCGGGTTTATTTTAGTACGCCTTTTAAGACCCAATGTTTTAAATGTCCGGTCTAAAATATTTTCTTTAAGACCGGTCGTAGTCCGGTCTTAAATGTAGACTTTTAATACCAAATTTGGAACAAGACCGGTCACGGATCCAGTCCTATGATGCCTCTTTTATCCGGTCTTAAAAGCCTTTTTTGCACTAGTGTCACTTAGTGGGTGTAGGCGTGTAGAAAAAGCAACAAGCTAGTGAAGTTGATTGATTGATTTGATTCGCTAATTGTTCCACTATTATTCAAAGAAAAGCCGTTAAAGTACATGTCAAGCCGGTTCTTTTGTCTCGTTTCATGCCAAGATATTCTCAAGATGAGACACAAGCTGAAAAGGTCAACTTTATCATTTATTGGGATGGGGCACGTGGATCGGAAAAATGGATTCTCCAAATTCTACTTCACACAAATTTTATAGGAAAATTTGGGGGTAAATCCCTAATTGAAAAGTTATTTGGGGAATGAAACTTAGACTTTTATATCTTTGAGTGTCACTGACATTAGAGCTTGGAATAACGGCTGCCACGGTCCTGCCAGATTGGCCCTTCACAGGCTTGGGCTTGGACGGGCTTAGAACCGACTCTTGTAAAACCCCCTCAACTCTCAAGTTCGGCCTTTATACTATTGAGCTAGCGGGATTTAGGCTCGTTTAACTAAAACAAGAACTAAGGTTAAAACAATAAATTCCTCATTTAAGGCGTAAATATTATCCAAAATTAAATTACAAAAAAATAAACTTAAAACAACAAGGTATGGATGAAAATTTCAACATCTTACACATATGTGCTTACACTACCACACATTAAAACTGTTACTCGTAACCACATGGTAGTAGACTAATTTGTTTACAAAAAAAGTCTTGTTAGTTATCTACTGTCCAACCTAATAATTTATATCAGGTGATGAGTGAACCTGCAATGTGATAATTTGAGAGAAACTTAACTCTTTTCTAGGATGAGTGAACCTACAACGTAATAATTTATACTACATGCTGGTTTAAGTTTTATAAATTGCAATCTTCATTTTAATTCTAAAATTCACTTTCAAGTTTTAAAATCTATTTGTTATTTTACTTTAATTTGAGGTACTATGTCATTAAAACTCATACATTTATAGTTAAAATCATTATCTAATGTGCAAGTTAGCCTTTTTAAAAAAAAAATAAAAAAAGTTTGACTGAACAAACCATTGTGGAAAACCATATAAATCAAACTATTTTATAAAATTGATTTCATAAAAAAAAAAAAAAGAACTAAATATTTGAAACATCATTACTAATATAAAATATAGTTATCTATACTTTTATTGTTATAGTTATATGTTTTTTATTAGTGTATAATACCTTTTTTATATTTTATAGTCATGAATGAATGAAAATTAGGAAAATATGGAGCCATCGCCAAAATTTTAAAATAAGGATGATTTTGAAATCATGTTTAAAATGAGAAATTGTCTATAAAAACTAGATAGAGTTTGGGAGTGATTGTACATGAAGAGAGTGTTAGACACCTCATAGCACCCGTTCATAAGAATAGTTATCCAAAGTTAATTATTGAAAAATAAATATGGCCTTTAAAAATTGTTTTACTTTCCCAAAAAAGAAAAAGAAATGAAGAGTGAAAGACGAAATATCACCTAAGAAAGGGGTGAATTGGGTGATTTAAAAATGGTTAAGGTGCAAAAATGTACATGTGTTTTACCTTGAGGAGCGCCCAACACCAAGTGATTTTTTTAGGTTCAAAAGTGCACATGTGGTTACGAATAAAGTGCAAAAATACCATGTGAAATCACACGTGTTTTTTGCACATTTGAAAGTCATGTCATGTCCAGTCAGCAAAAAAAGTCAAACTTAATGGTCAAAGTCAAACGGTATTTTTACACCTAATTCATAACCACGTTTGCACCTTTTGCACCTAAAAAAACATTTGTAGTTGGGGGCTTCTCAAGGTAAAGCACATGTGAATTTTTGCATCATAACCCGATTTAAAAACTTTTACCAATGACCCCTGAAATTCACACTAAGAATAGAGCTGAGAATGAGAATGATTGACACAAGAGATTTATACTAGTTCAATCTAAACTATTGACCTACACCCAATCCTTAGACTCTTTGAAAATTTCACTATCTCTTTCAACTAATTACACACTCTATAACTCTGAGTAATTCTCTCTCTATAATTCACTCCCCCGTACAATTTGTAATCAATATACTCACTCTCAAAGTCCCTCTACCTTGAGTTTCTTTACAAGAATGATGAATATAATTTAACTCTCTTACAGAGTAGATAGATAAACAAGAAGTTCATATATCCGAAGATATTACAAAGTAATAATATGAATGAGACAATAAATGTGATTAGCTCGTTTGAGTGTTTGTTTCCGGTGGTTCAACTGAATTGAATGCTTCTGCTTATATTTGGTAAATGTAATAAATGACCGTTGAGAAGCTTCAATGAACCGTTGTGAGTAATAAATATAGTTTTTAGACGTTGAAGCTTATCCGTTACTCACACGCTTCGATTCTACAAATGATCGTCGACATTCTTTCTGTTCTTCCCGTTGAATGTTGGAGCATTTATTTAAGGAAAGAGAACAAGAATGCCTTTTGATTGCTCAGAGAATAGTTGCCCAGTTTATGCTTGGTTTTCTACAACTGCATTAAATGCTTCTAACGTAATCAATGCTTTTTTATTAATCTGCGGTTAATCTTTCATCTAATAATTTGAAACTCATTTATAAACTGATTAAACATAGTTAAGAACAATAATGAGTGATGATAAGAAGAAATCAAATCATAAGCAAAGATTTAAGTTTTATGGACATAATAATTTGTAGAAACCAGGAAGGCTAACTCGAGTTGATTTCAAACTCACTCGAGTTGCTGACTCAAGTTGATCAATTATCACTCGAGTCACAATTTCATCTTCTTTGAAAATGTGTTTGAAAGCAAAAGAGAAGATGAATTTGAATGAACTTAACTCGAGTCAAATAAGTTCACTTCAAGTTGTGTACTCGAGTCACACATTTCTCACTCGAGTCAATAACATTTTCACAAATGCCTTCGAGTTAAGTTTTGAAAATGTTTTGAACACAGAGCATACTCGAGTCAATAAGTGATGATTTAATAGATGACTCGAGTTATCAGCACTTAACTCGAGTTGTCAAAATATGTTTTGAAAATAAGTTTCAAAGTGACACTTGAGTCACTTAAGCTTAACTCAAGTCAATATATTTTGACTATTAGAAAAAATTGGAAACTGGGACTTAGGATTTTGGAAAAAATAAGATTAAGTCCACAACAAGTTAACTCGAGTCTAAGAGCACTAACTCTAGTTAATGCTCTTTAAAGAAAGCATTTCAGAAAATCTTTAGCTTGAGTTACCAGTGAGTAACTCAAGTCAGACAAGGCTAAAATGCATTTTGACTGAAGTTTCAAAAACACTTGACTCGAGTCTTTAAACCTGAACTTGAGTCATCATTTGATAGATACTTAGACAAGTTATTGATTCAAGTTTGATCAAGATAAAATTATTTTTACTTGAATCATTAATTTCTTTTCATTTACAATTGTTAGTTATCATCAAAACAAACATAAAGAACTAAAAAAGAGAATATTTACAAAAGAATAAAATAACAATAAAAGGGAAAATAGTTTATTTACAATAATCGGACTTGAGGTATAATGAAAGCCTAAGGTCTATGTACCCTATAAAAGGATTAAAACCAACATAGTTCGTGATGGGTAAAAATGTGTCACACTTTGTTAGTGTTTCTTTAGAAAGATGTTAATTTAATTGAGAAAATGATTGTTATTTGGTTTATATTCTTTTAAAATTTTTTAAAATGATTTTTAATTCATTTTCTTATTTAAAAAATATTTTAGATTAAACTTCCTATGGAAGTTCCAATAACCTCTCACAGAAGCTCAGCAAGCATGAGAATTGTTATTCTTCTAAGTGAGGTTATATTAGAACCTCTGTAGGAAGTTTATTCTAAAAGATTTTTTAAATAAGAAAATAAAGAAGTTGTTTTTTAAATGAAAAATACAAACCAAATAAAAATTATTTTCTCAAATAAATTAACATCTTTTGGGGAAAAGAAACCACTAACTAAGTGCTACACATTCCAATACCAATCACAAACTACATGAGTTTTTATCCCTCTAAAGGATGCATAAACTCTAAGCTTTTATCTTAGGTCAAGTCCGACTATTGCAAATAAACTATTTTTCCTTTTATTATTATTTTATTGGGAAAATTATAATAAAGGACCTAAGAAAAATAATATTTATTAAGAAGGACCATAAAAATAGTAATTATTTTGAAGGACCAAAACTTAAAACATTAAAATAAAAAAGACTAAATTGCCCTTGGTTCTACAATTTTTGCGTAAAGGTAAGACATCCAAAAAAAAAACATTTTACTTTTACAATTCCAAGCCTTCGTGCTTATCGTACATTGCCTTAGGTCTTAAAAAGAGATAAATTCATAAAAATTCATAAATTCATAGAACATGGGGGGGGAGGCCCGGGAGATCTTTGTCAACGAAATAACCTACAGTTCCTCCACGGAGAGATTTAAAAAATTACCGTAGAGACTCTAACTTACATATTCCAGATTTCGATTTGATCTCTATTTATCATTTTCAATCAATCACTTGATTCTCGATTTAATTAGAGATAATGTAGGAAATCTGACCAAGGGCAATTTAGTCTTTCTATTTTAATGTTTTAATTTTTGGTCCTTCAAAATAATTACCATTTTTATGGTCCTTCTTAATAAATATTATTTTTCTTAGGTCCTTTATTATAATTTTCACTATTTTATTCTTTTGTAAATATTTTCCATTTTTTTTCTTTCTTGGGTAAGTAAAACAATTTGTGATGGCCATATTTATTTTTAAATGACTAACGTAGGGTAACTATTCTTATGAACATATGTTGTGGGGTGCTTAATATTTTCTCCATACACGATCAATTCTCAAACCCTATTTGGATTTTGTAGACAATCTCTCATTTTAAAAAGGTTTTCAAAGTCATCATTATTTTCAAATTTTGGTTGCGGCTTCATATATACTTTCTAAATCTCGGGTGCTACATTGACGTATTTACTTTATTAATATAAGTTGATAAATTTTTTTTATAAGACAGAAATAAAAGTCGAAGAATTTAGGGAGAATGGCATTAAGTACCAAATAAAATTCTGAAACCCAGAAATTTCTATTGAAAAGGGAAATGAATAGAAAGGTAAGCAGGTAGGAATTTGGATTTTGAATATTTTGGCAAAAACACAAACTACACTTCGTTACACCCCTACTGGCTCCGCCCTTTCGAGTGGCAGATTAGAGAGATCTCTTTTATTTAATTACCTTTCCTTGATTACTTGGTTCATTTAAATATTTATCAGAGTGAACGTAGCAGAGCACGGGACCAGGTTTGGACAAGTCTATTGTACTGACAAATGTATAAAATTCATACAGATAAATAAGTCCCCGAAGGTTTAGTTACAGTCATCCAAATACAATATTAATTAGTACAGTCATCCAAAATACGATAATACAAAAAGCGATAGGGCATTCCCTATTTTTTTCAACCCGACGCATTTTGCCCTACCTTCTTCTGCGCTACTTCCTCACCCCTGTACCTTAACAACAGTCTGGAGTTCAAAGTTCAAACCCAAAGTAACTGTTAGACTCAAATACAATATGTACGCGATGCATGCAATGCAAATCACAATCAGGAAAGTAACAATAAATTTTGCTTCAGGCACAACAATCTGGCATGTATGTTTTGCCTCGCACAATCCGCAGGACCACCTGGTCAAGACAAGCCCCTTGGTACTATTAGTGTGCAAGGGCCTCAGTAGTCAGGGCTGCAGACACTAACTACCTATCCCAAGAGGTCTTAGTAGCAACCTATAAACACACAGTCATATAGGCCCTACTTACCTCACATACCTCGGTACTGTAGTAGAAACATAAGAACACGCAGTCCAATAGGCACTTACAGCCTGATCTTACATGCCCTTGGTACTGCAGCAGAGCCCTAAGGACACGCAGTCCAATAGGTACCACAGCTCGATCTCCTACATTACGATCAAACATAACATGCAAAAGCAACATAGAGTATGCAAGTCAACAGTTACTACCTGGCACTCCTTGAAATTAGCAAACACTTCTCTTGATGTTGAGAATATAGTCCAGATGAGCTAATACCCTAGTTATAACAAAATATCACACTTTCAATTATGTAAACCAACTCTACTCCTAATTTCTATGAATTTCGCTTCAACAGAATTTTTCCAGAATCGCTGTTCCAAAATTGCCGATTTTTAAGAAATTCCAGAAAAATAAAATTAACACAAATCAGTGTCAATGGAACCCTTGGGATGTCTAGTTTATGGGAAAAATAATTACAAAATACATCTGGGTTCATATCATTTTTCTTATTTACAAAAACCAAGCTTAACCCAAGTTTTCCAGAAATCCAGTGTTTCTATCCCTACTTCACCGATTTTTAGAAACTTCCACAAAAATCATTTTCACATGAAACCAGCGCCTTTAAACCATTAGTATGTCTATTTTTCAGGAAAAATACATTCAGACCCTGAAAGTACATGTATTGTGACTTATAACCACTTTTACACCTCATGGTCCAGATTCGACCTGTTGCATCTGTACCAAATTGAGCAATTTTTATCTCCTAGTAGAAAAGTCCAAATCATACAAAACTATACATCACAGTGAACCTTAGGAGGTTTAATTTCTACCTTTAAAATTTTAGGCACAACCAACCTCATTTACTATTTTTAAGACCCCGTTGAAGGTATACTGCCAGAAATTCCAGAACTGAAAATAAGCTTGGTTTAAGGGGTTTTTCGGTGTTTTTCAACTTTGGAAGCCTAAGCTATGACTTTACCCCTTGAAAAATATTGTTCCAGAACCATTGAAGATCTCAAAAATACAAAAATCCAGCTATAACACCATGCTTCTACTTCATGCACGAAAATACCCTAACAATAACTCAAAAAGATGAAGTTTTCGGGTTACCTCAAGATCGGCAAATCGGTGGATGCTCTTGAGATTTTGGATCATGAAGCTTGGATATGGAGGTTGCTGAGCTCTCTCTCTCTCTTCCCTCTGGAATTTTTGGCCCCTTTGGGGGTGAAAATGGAAAGCCAAACATCTTTTTATAAAGGTAAATTTTAATCGGTAAAATTAGAGCTAACAGGCGTAAATTCCGGTCTAAAATGTATATGGCTTTTGGCTTAATTCCCTAAGTATTTATAGAATTCTCCAGGGCCACCTAGGGTGCTGCCATGTGCTGCATCCCTCACCCAAAAATATATGGATATTTTTTTTTTGCTTTTAGGGCAAATTACCCGTTTTGGCCCGAAACTTTTGAAAATTACAATTGTGGCCCGAGAACTTTTTAATAATTACCAACCTTTCCCCACAATTTTTTCTGCCCAAATGGACACATGTGGCACCATTTAGGGCCCACATACCTGATCCTATCATTTTTTACACATTTATTCCCATTTTACCCTTTCTGTCCAAAGCATGGGGTCCACGGTTGACTTTTGCACTGATTTTTCTTTTCTTCCTTCTCCAGGAAGTTCTAGAGAATTTCAGAGGCTCCTAGATTGCTTCCATGTGGCTGCTCCTCTTCCACAAATATCTAGATATTTTCTTTACATTTAGGGAAAATTACCTACTTTGGCCCAGAATTTATGGAAATTACCAAATTTGGCCCGGACTCAATAATTACCCTTGACTTTTTCCCCAAGTCTTCTAGACTTTTCCTAGGCCTAAGTGGTGCCTCTTGGGCCCCACAATTCAGATCCCCTGGTCTTTAACCTATTCTTCCCAATTTATCTGATTAATTCCCTTCCTGTCCGGTCAACGGGGCCCGCAGTTGACTTTCATTGACTTTTATCTTTCTTGCTTTCCAAATCATTTTATAAAAATTAAGGGAGCTAGGTGGCGCCACTCTAGGCCCACCCAATCCATTCTCCCCATTTCCTCTGGTCTTTCCGGTCCGATCTCCATCTATCGGTCCCGTGGGTCCCATGGTCAACAGGGTATCTCCCTTTGGGCTTTCTTTAACTTCTCCCAGATATTTCTTCCAATTGGAATATTGATAACTAAAAGTATGTTGGTTTCAACTGTAGGGGTGTTACAACTTCCTTTAACTTTTTATCTACTTCATTTCATTATTCTCTCTCCACCATGAGAGCTGCCGTGACAGAAGAACACCACCATCACTACTTCTCTCTCCACTGTCCACTCTTTTCTCTCCTTCATTTTTCTCTTCTCTCTCCACTATGAGAGACGTCGTGATTGAAGAACACCACCATCACCACCTTCTTGCTCACTGTGAGAGTTGCGATGCAGAAGGCTGAGGAAGGAGACTTTGAACAATGAAAAGGAGGAAGGTGACAAAAAATGAAGTTGAGGAAGAAGAAGGTGAATATTAAAAAATGAGTTTGCAAAGTTTCATAATGGGATTCACAAGTTTAATTATGGTTTTGACAATTCATGTAATGAGTATAACAAAACCGTTTTCGAATGAAAAAAGAGGATGAGAAAGAAGAAGGTGAACACTAATAATCAGTTTGACAAGTTTCATAATGAGATTAATAAGTTTAGTAATGGTTTTGATAAGTCTTGTAATGAGTTTCACAAAAGCGTTTTCTAATGAAAATATGTAAGTCAGAATTCAGCGACATTTGTTAATCTCATTATAAGACTTGTCAAAACTATTACTAAACTTGTGAATCTCATTACGAAACTTGTCAAACTCATTATTTGCTATTCATATTCCTCTTCCTCAAACTCTTTTTTTCATTTGAAAATGATTTTGTGAAACCCATTACAAGACTTGTCAAAACCATTACTAAACTTGTGAATCCCATTATGAAACTTGTCAAGATTATTATTTACTATTGAAATTCTTCTTCATCAGTCTCTTTTTCTATCAAAAAACAATTTTATTAATCCCATTACAAGACTTGTCAACCATTACTAAATTTGTGAATCTCATTATGAAACTTGACAAACTCATGATTTATTGTTCACCTTCTTTTTTCTCGGCCTCTTTCTTTACTGTTCACCTTCTTCTTCCTCAACCTCTTTAATTGTCCCCTTCCTCCTTTTCATTGTTATGAGTCCCCTTCCTCATCCTTCTGTGTCTCGACTCTCGCGATGAGGAAGAGGGTGATGGTGGTGGTGTTCTTGGGTCGCGGTGCCTCTCACGGGGGCTCTGCCATGGTGGCGGGAAGAGGAGGAGGAAAAGAGGGAAAGGAAAGAAAAAGAGGAAATGAGGGCATAATGGTAAATTTATCAACATTTTAAAATCTCACTTTGATCCACATCACCTTTATGTATTTTAAAAATATTAACAGACTTTTGTGGGTTTTAGAACTTCAAATGGTATTTATACATCATTCTCCCAAGAATTTACTTTAGTTGAAAATAAAATAGCGTTCAGGTGCATTGAGCACCCTAATTTTTTTTTTTTTGGAAGTGCACAAGTACCTTAAAATATTTTATAGTACAATTTTACCCTTTATATATTTTTAAAAGGGAAAATATCAATGAGGTCCCAAGGAAGAGAAAAAATATATAAAAAAAGTCTCAATCTCAAATCCCTTGTCAATATTAATTATGGAATTCCAATATAAAAAATGTTCAGTTGTCAAAATGGCTTTTCCTGTTGTTAAATTTTTTCGAGTTTTTCCTTCGGCGTGTAGAATTTTAGAAACTTGGAAAATTTTTGACAACAAGAAAAGCTATTTTGACAATAGGAAAAACTATTTTGACAACAATATTTTATAGGAAAATTTTAACAACAGGAAAAGTTATTTTGACAATGGGACTTGTTTGATATTGAAATTCCATAATTAATATAAAAAAAAAAAATCCCTAGGGACCTTTTTAATAAGGGGGATTTGGGATTGGGACTTTTTGATATTTTTCTCTTTTTTGGGATCTCATTGATATTTTCCCTATTTAAAACAGATCAATCTGACCCTTACTAACTAACAGCCCAAAACGTCCGTTATCCTCTCTGTTTTTTTTAAGGCTTCCATTCTCGTCTCCCTCCTACTTGGCCCGATTGCCACCATAAATTGTTCTTCTAACTTCATGCTTGAAACTACAAACACATCGTCCTAGACATCAAAACCATCACCATTGCTTGCCTCTGTTAATGGAAAGACCCGAGAGAACACCACCTTCCTCAAAATGAAGACTGTATGTCACCCTAACTCCAAAACAGAGGAAGCTAAATGCTTATACTCTATTTCAATGAGTAAACCATCCCTATAACGAGAGAATAATCTTAAAAAAATGGCTCATATCAAGAAAGTCGGCCACTTTCACTAGTGCAAAAAAGGGTTTTAAGACCGCTTCATTTAGACTGGAGTATCGACACCCTGATCTTAGAGGTATGACCGGTGGCAATTTTGCAAATATAAAGAACTTCTTAGACCGGATCCCTTTCTCATAGGTCTTAAATATATTATTCAGGCCGGTTTAAAAAACAACTAGTCTTAAAAATGTTATTAAAAAAATTGAAATATCAATTACTTTATAAAGAAATCTCATACAGCCATACTTATATTTTCTGTAGTCCAAAATAATAAGGAAAAATTTACATATAAAGGTCTAAAATTTTCAAGACCGCACATATTTAGTAGTCAGTCTTAAAAGTATTCTTTTAAGATTGAACATATAATGAGGCTGGTACAAAATATAGAAAAAATTAAACAAAAAATTAATTACTTTTAAGACTGGAGTTTTATAAGGACCGGTCTTCAAGGTCAACTTTTAAGACCATCTTATAATTTGTCTGGTCTTAAAGTTAAATATTTTAAGACCGGACTTAAAATTTGGCCAGTATAACAATATTGAAGAAAAATAAATAAATAATTAATTACTTTTAAGACCAGAGTTTAATATGACCGGTCTTAAATGTTAAATATTAAAACCGTCTTTTTTTATATCCGGTCTTAAAAATAAAGCACCAAAACTATTTTTTTCACTCGAAAGCTTTTGTTTCTCTCATTGAAGAACCTCTATTAACGTTGCGAAACCCTTCCTGTTGCATTACCTCTCTTCCTCGCCCACATACCATTAGCCTTTGTTACTCTCTCATTTGCTCAGGCATTCCTCTCTTCTTGTCTCGAAAATGAATGGTGAAAACGATTCTAGTCGTGTTCCTGGAACGCCAGTTACTGGTGTACTGGTGTAAGCCAGAGCGAACCCTGTTCATCTCACAGTTAGCCTCATAACCGCCCTGCACATCGTGGTAGAAGAGGCACACGAATGATGGATGTATGCCTAAGTCGGACTTCTGGGTCAAAGTTTGAGATTCAGTTTCATGAAAATTTGGAACCTTTCGGTCCTAATAAAAACAAATATAATAGTTTTGTCGGCTATCTAGCATGCAGCAAGGTTAGCATCTTGACAGATGAGTGGAAAAATGTGGACCGTCACACAATAAAGGATCCTATTTGGGACACTATCCGGCTTACATACACTGTCCCTGACTGTCAGAAGTTGAAAGACAAGAGACTGTCAGAAGTTGAAAGACAAGACATTGTCTTATTGTTCTGATCAGTGGAGGAAGTTTAAGACCTTTCTAGCTAACAACTATATTTTTGCCAAGGTTCAGCCTGACCATAATCATTGGGACAAGTACATTTTATTGGTGAAAAACTTGGCAACAATTTGTTTAGTTGTGGACCACTCCCGAAGCTTTGGTGAGTTTATATTTATTGTTTGCTTTGTTTGCTTATTAACCTGTATGGATATGTGAATGTTATTATGTTAATCTAATCCTGTTAGTTAAATGGTTTGGTGTGTGAATAGAAGTATACATTTCCTACCTTTGCCCTACATCAGAGGAGCATGTCTTAGTTTAAGCCATTATTATAGTATTAGTTCTGTTATAGTAGGTAGTTGTTAGACATTGCTGTTAGTTAGTTAGTATGTTAACTGTGTAATGGTTTCGGTGCAAGCTGTTATTGGGCCTTAAGAGTCAAGCCTCTAACTAAATATAAGAGGTTAGTCTAATATGTGTAGGAACAAGTTATGATGAATGAATGAATTGACTGAGTTGGCAGCAATTCTGCAACTCTCTTTCCTCTATTTCTCCCAATTTCTTCTACAATTCTACATCTTCCTTAAATAAAATGTTGATATTTAATGAACTGAATTTGACTAGTGTTTGAGGTTCATATCAAACGAAGTTCTCTAATTTCGTTAGTGAGATGACTAGAATTCATAATTAATAGTTGTTTTCAATTCTAATTCACAAAAAAGAAGGGAACAAGCACAAGAGATCAGAAGAAGGAATGATTGCCCGCATAGAGATTGATGGCGGCCAAGCGGAAGAGATTGGAAGATAAAGCTAAATCCAATCCTTCTGCGATAGTTGATCAGCCATCTCCAACACATCACGAGGAGTTGTGGTTGTATATTCGACAAAAGCCAAGCGGCATTTACACAAGTGAACAAACTCGTGTAGTTGCTGAAAGAATTATAAGTATTGTTATTATTATTTTTTAGTTACTAAACATGTTTCATTACTAAGCTTCTCGTTATTTGTATCTTACAAGAAGATTTTTAAAAGAAAGAAGCAGAGGGTCTTTTGTGTCGGACGGGAAGAATGATGTTTTGACCGTTGTGACCGGAAAACCAGATCACTCGGGGCGTATAAGGGGGGTTGGAGGATGTGTAGGCCTAAAGCAATACTTTGGTAAATACAAATGCCATTACTACAGAAAATGGTTTTGGCGTCTCTAATAGGCGTCCTATTAATAAAATAGGAAGTAAAAAAAAAAACACGGTGGCATTTTTGTAATAATCGGGTGACTTTTTGAGTCTAATTTTTATACTAGGATGCCAAAAGTCTAGCCGTGGCGCCAAAACCAAGTGATAAGCATGCCAAAGCGTGAAATTGGGCCAAAAAGTAACATTTTTGGAGTCTAACTTTCAGTATTGGACGCCCTAATTTTTCCTTTTGGAGTCTATGTTTAAGAATTAGACTCCCTAATTTTTTATTTTTACACCAAAACCATATCCTTCCTCGATCGTATTGTCCCTGCGTGCCCGTCGATTTAGCTCAGTCTCTCGATTTCCTCTCAACCCTATTCAACCTTGTCTCTTCTCTCGCTCCACTGTTATGTCGTCGTCCCCCTCTCCAGCGTAGCTCCTCCATCAACGTCCTCTCTCTCACCATCCTCCTTGCCTCCTCTCTCACACTGTCTGGAAGGATTCTCCTCTCTCACACCGTCGGAAAGGTGATATGTTTTTCACGTTCACTCTGCTTTTATTATTCAGTCCAGCCATTTGATCTGTTTTTGTTGAATCACGTTCACTCCGTTCAGGTTCACTCTATTTTTTTGTTGAATCTGTTCACCGTTCATCGTGATTTTTTTATTGTATCTGTTTTTTGGTGATCTGTTTTCCACTTCCACTAACTTCATTTTGTGATTCTGTATGCGGAAGTTGAGCGAATTTTCCAACCCCACGTTTGATATTCTAAGCCTGTAAGTGTTCTCTCAGATTTCAATGGATGCAAACACAACCCTATTCCTCTTAATTGATAAAATAATAATTTTTCAAGTTCCCTCTGATTTTTTTAGCTAAAGCTGTCTCGAATTCTGCTTTAATCATCTGAGCTTTCGGGTCTTCGAGTAAACTCTTTCCGTCTTCATCTCAAATGCTGTCGAAAATATCTCCATACTCCTGAATAGTTGTCCGGTAGCATTTCTCTATTTCCTTCAAATAATTTTCAAATTCAAGTGCTTTTAGCTGTGCTTGATATGAAAGCTTAGGAGAAAGATAATAATCAGCTCCGTTAACCATAGCTATAGCTTCGAAGATATTATCACAGACACAATATCTAGTGTCTATAATATTTCCCTGTTCGTCTTTCTCGTCAGGAAGAGCATGAACCTCTGCTTCATAAGCATAGACTCCTCAGTGCTGTCTTTGAGGAACTACATAACATTCACCATTATTGTTACTAAAATAATGGGTTAATGATTAAGTGAAGCGATCGTCCATTGAACATTCTTTATCTTGGTTGCATAGAACAAATTATCACAAAGTGTTTGCTGAACTTTGTTAATAACATGTTCTGATTTGAAGTTAAATTCAGGCTTGAATAACTCCAGTGAAGTGTCTCCAAAATTGATCACATAGTCTTGGACCAAATTTGCTTTAACCTCCTCGTAATCTGCAAGATTAAGGTTAGAGAACTCCTTAGTGGGAGGAAATTATTTATATGTGACTATTGCATGTTTTTAATTGATGCCACTGTTCTTATATTGTTATTGATTATTTTTCAGAGAAATCCTTGTGGAAATTTCATGCTGTCTTGAGCTCTTTTAATTATCACTACTGTGATTCTTAGAAATTAGCTTGCAACTAGAATTTCTAATAGCATTTAGTCTTATTTTTTCTTTATATTCTTTTATTTTTTAATGCATTTAAAGCTTTCTTAGAAATTAGTTTGTGATAGATGGCCTATTTCCTTTCTTTTTCCTTATGCTTTCCCTTATGATCACTTTACTGATTTGTTCTTACTACTAGTTCATTGGGGAAGAGACTACTGCTGCTTTAGGTGTTACAGAACTTATTGATGAACTGACATGGATAGTTGATCCTTTGGATGGAACTACTAACTTCATGCATGGGTAAAGATTTGCTTATGTTTCAGTTGATGAATTAGCATTTCCATATTAATGATAAGTTTTACTATGGGCAGGTTTCCCTTTGTTTGTGTCTCCATTGGTTTAACCATTCAAAAAGTCCCTACAGTAAAGAAAAGAAGGTTCAGTAGCGTGACGTTTTCCCGAGTGGGACTACACCACCAGCCGAGAAGGAGGAAGGCTCCGATCGGTGTACCCCTGAAGTTCGGTGACCATCCGAAGTCTCCACGGCGGCGCGTGACGGCGCGTGACGGCTGTTCTTGAACAGCGACTTTCTGTTTTGCTCTTTCCCTCTGATTTCCGGCCAAACCCAGTCATTTTCACATTTTTCCGGTGAGTTTTCCAGATTCCGTGACATCTCCGGTGGAGTTTTCCAGATTCGCGACCATTTCCATCGAGTAATCATGGATCCTTCTCAACTTCCACCTCGGTTCGGATCAATACCCGAAATCGGAAATATTCCATCCGCTCTTATGTCGTTCCAATTCTCAAACTCACAACTCCTCATCTTCATCCTCCTCTACCACAATGCCTATAGCTAAAGAATCCGCAATGGTGATTACCCATAAGTTCAATGGGCACAACTACCTTCGTGGTCACAAGTCGTGCTACGGTATGTTCGTGGTAAGAGGAAAGAGAAGTATATCAATGGTGCTGCACCTCAACCACCATGCAAAGACCCCAACTTTGATACGTGGTTTGCTGAAAATAATCAAGTTATGACTTGGTTATGCGGCTCAATGACTATGGAAATCTGTGAAGGTTATATGCTTGCCAACACAAACCCAAAGAGATGCGGGATGCTGCTCGGAGAACCTACTCCTCCCGGGAGAATACCGCTGCCTTGATTCACCCGAAGCGACAACTTCGAGAGTTAAAACAAGGTAACATGTCGGTGACAAAGTATTATAATGCATTGATCGGGTTGTGGCAACAACGGGACTTGTTTGAGGCTCATTCTTGGCATTGCATGGATGATTCCCAAATATACAAAAAGATTATGGAAGATGGAAGGGTACATGACTTTCTCCTCGGGCTCAATGACACATTCAAGAGGTACGAGGCAGAATCATGGGACTCAAACCTCTCCCTCATCCGTTTGATATAGTCAACTCGTGCAATTTGAGGAGAGCCGAAAATTGTTGAATCAAAGAGGCCCAAGTCCAAATGAAGGCTCCGCCTAATCATCCAGGGACCACCTGGAGAACGGAAAAACAACAAATTTTGCAATTATTGCAAAAAGAAGGGCCACAACAAGACGAATGCCGGAAACTTCATGGGAAACCCTCCGGTGGAAGAACAGCTCTCAAAGCCACTTAACATCGACCGCACCCGAGAGATGAACGAGATACCCACCGAACCAGGAAGAAGCACAGATGCTTCAAGATACTCCTTGCCAAACAGAATAAGTCATCTTCTCGTCCTCGCAGTGAATGCGGTTGTCAGGTAATTCTATTGTTGCCCTTAATGCTATGACAACCGGTGGTGATACTTGGATTGTTGATTCGGGCGCCACGTATCATATGACCGGTAACCAAAATTTACTTCACAACCTTAAATTTTGTCATAAGCACCTCAAAGTTAAAGTCGCTAATGGTGTATTCACAAGAGTTGAGGGGATTGGTACCGTTACATTATCGATCAATTGATCGTGCATAATGTTCTTTGTACCAGAACTCACTTGTAATATGATCTCGTCGATGTGACTAAAGGACATATATGTAGAGTGATATTTAATGATGATTTGTGTGTTTTTCAGGATTTAAGAACGAGGAAGACGATTGGGACTTCTAGAGAATGGGATGGATTGTTCTACTTCGAAGGTACAACCTCAAAGAACAAAGAACCGTGGATGGCACGACGAGCTCTGGTTAGCTCGAATTCACAGAATAATGATTTATTGTTGTGGCACTGTCGATCAGGTCACCCTAGCTTTAATTATATGAAACATGTATTTCCCAGGTTGTTCAATAAAAATTCTGTTCCTTTTCATTGTGAAACATGCCAATTTGCAAAGCAAACACGAACCAACTATCCTAAACAACCATATACTTCCTCTTCTCCATTTACGCCGATTCACGCGATATTTGGGGTCCCGCCGCATAACAAACCTCACTCATACCAGGTGGTTTGTCACTTTTATTGATGACCATACTGCGTACCACATGGGTGTACTTGATGAAAGATAAGTCGATATTGCCAAAGTATTTCAAAACTTCTATAACTTTGTGCATACTCAATTTCACACATCCATTAAAGTACTCCGTAGTGATAATGCAAAAGAATATATGAGTGTGTCTTCAAAACCTTTCTTGATCAAAAAGGAATCCATCACCAAACTTCCGTCCTTACACCCCACAACAGAATGGAGTGGCGAGCGAAAAACCGACACCTATTGGAAGTCACTCGTGCCTTACTAATGGAACGCAATGTTCCTACCATTTTCGGGGAGATGCCCTCCTTACCGCTTATCTCATTAACAGGATGCCTTCCAAAGTTCTCAAATATGCCACTCCCTTGTTCAAACACTTCTTGACCATTTTCCTAATTGCCATCTCATTAACTCCTTACCTCCAAAAATATTTGGGTGTCTTGTCTACGTTCATAAAACGGATGGCAACAAATTTGGTGCGAGAGCTGAAAAATGTATCTTTCTAGGCTACTCACCAACCCAAAAAGGGTACAAATGCACTTGCCCACTTCCAAGAAACTTATTATCTCTCGAGATATCGTGTTCTCCGAAGCCGAGGCTTATTATCCTAAATTACCCATTCGGGGAGAATTCAGATATTGAATGGCTAAATCTGAAACAGTTAATCATACCAGCCCGACCCACCAAATCTCATAGTCAGTCGACTTACTTGACTCGATGATGACCCACCAATTCTTCAAATTCTAGCCCTAATGAACTCGGAAACACATGTTGAAATCAATTCAAGGGTGATGACCGATATGACTGATCCACAACAGGAAATAGCAACCAGCTCACAAGGTCAACCTGAACAGGACACTGGTAGAACAATCTCTCCCATTCAAAGGAACGACCATGACTCCAACTCAGAATTAAATCCTGAGGAACAAGGATGGCCCATTGCATTAAGAAAAGGGGTAAGATCTTGTACTCAGTATCCTATTCAAAGGTTTGTCTCGTATGATAGTCTGCTCGCAAAGATGCAAAGTTTTGTTGTAAAAAAGTGCAGATACAAATTCCAAAAACATTCCAACAAGCTATGGCAGATCCAAATTGGAAACAAGCCGCAGAAGAAGAACTGAATGCTCTCAAAGAAAATGAGACGTGGAGGATTACAACTCTTCCCAACGGAAGAAACCAAATGGGATGCAGGTGGCTCTTTGTTCGAAATTCAATCCAGATGGTACGATCAACAAATACAAGGCAAGACTTGTTGCAAAAGGATATACTCGAGACGTATGGAATTGACTATCAAGAGACGTTTGCTCCCGTAGTCAAGTTCAACACCATTCAAGTACTATTGTCAATTGCAGCAAACTTGGATTGGTCGCTACACCAACTGGATGTAAAGAATGCATTTCTCAATGGAAACTTGGAGGAAGAGGTATACATGGAAGTTCCGGATGGAGTAATAGCTCCTAAAAACTCGTGTGTAAACTCAACAGTCATTGTATGGTCTCGAAGCAATCTCCAAGAGCGTGGTTTAGCGGGTTCGCCAAAGCAAGTAAAAGGGCTTGGATATACACAAGGACAAGCGATGACACATTATTCACCAAACGTGTCAATGACAAAGTCACCATACTAATTGTGTATGTTGATGACATAATTATTACAGGAGATGACGAAGAGTCCATTTCTCATTTAAAGCAGGATTTGTCAACTGAATTCCAGGTAAAAGACCTTGGTCAAATGAGGTACTTCCTAGGAATGGAAGTGGCAAGAACTAAGAAGGGTATCCAGGTATCTCAACGCAAGTATACACTTGACCTGTTACACGAGACAGGAATGTTGGGAACTCAACCGAGAAGGGACACCAATGGAGGAGGGATGCCACTTAGAGATCAAACCTAAAGGTGTTCCACCGACTCGTAAAGATACAGAAGATTGGTGGGAAAGTTGATATACTTAACTCACACTCGTCCTGATATTAGTTATGCTGTTGGCATAGTGAGCCAGTTTATGCATCAGCCACAAGAAGAACACATGGCGGCAGCATACCAAATTCTGAGTTACCTGAAGCAAAACCCTGGAAGAGGAATATTCTTTAAGAAAGGAAGCACCAGAAACATAGAGATCTACACAGATGCAGACCATGCAAGGGATAAAGAGACCAGGAGGTCAATCTCAGCGTACTGTACATACGTGTGGGGAAATCTGGTTACATGGAGAAGCAAGAAACAAACAGTGGTGTCACCAAGCAGTGCAGAGGCAGAACTTAGAGCTGTCCAAAAAGGCGTGTGTGAAGGACTCTGGGTCATCAGATTACTAAAAGAGTTGGGGATTCAACATGAGGGCCCAATGCAAATCTGGTGTGATAACAAGGCCAGTATTGAAATGGTCAAGAACCCAAGATATCACGATAGAACTAAACATGTGGAAATAGATCGACACTTCATTAAAGAAAAGATTGAAGTGGGGATAATAATTCTGTCTCACATAGGATCTGCGAGACCAAATCGCGAGATATTTTGACTAAACCCCTTTGCGTAACAAAATTTGAAGGATTTCGAGACAAGCCGGGAATGGTTGACATATATGCTCCGGCTTGAGGGGAGTGTTAGAATCCTTCTCATTAATCACCATAATTATTACCCGATTCATAGGGATCTACGCGTCTACTTTACGCGTCTACTTTATTGTTATTTATTTCACGCGTCTTCACGCGTCTACACTCGCTATATATATTGTACTTCTTTCATCTGAATAATATATCAATATAGAGTGTTTTCTCTACATCTTCTCTTCTACATTCCGCAATAGTTATTGAGCTAACCTTTTAGCACATAGCTAGTTGTTATATGCAATTATCACATTCTAGTGGTGCATGTATTCTATTTATGTAAGGATGTTTTTTGCAAGGAATTGTGGGATAGTGAATATACAAAGCAATTATTTTTTTTAAAAAAAGAATGCTTAAGGAGTCTAAATACTGGAATTAGACTCCTAAAGTGAGACTTACGGAGTCTAACTACTGGAATTAGACTCCTAAAGTGAGACTTAAGGAGTCTAACTATTGGAATTGGACTCCTTAAGTGACATCAAAGAGCGTAAATGTCGTGACTTAAGGAGTCTAAGTTACGGAATTAGACTCCTTAAGTCATGACTTAAGGAGTCTAAGTTCTGGAATTGGACTCCTTAAGTCATGACTTAAGGAGTCCAATTCCAGAACTTAGACGCCTTATATTAGGCGTCTAATTTTAAAATAGGACTCCTTAAGTTTTCCCTTGCACCCCCCATATAGACGTCCCCCCCGAATTGGATGCCAAAAGTACAAAAAATAGGACTCCATATCCCTGTTTTGTAGTAGTGTGCCATAAACAAAGTATAGTTACCCGAGAGGAGATGGAACAAATGGTAGCCAAAATAAATGAGGAAGCAGCGGCCAAAGTAGTGGCTCAAGAAGCTTCATTGACTGGAATGTTTCAATCCCATTGAGCTAGATGAAGGAGGAAATGAATCAAATGAAGCTGATTTTGAGCTCTCGTCCAGAGACCAGTGTTCCCTTCACACATTCACCTGCACCTATGCAGCAGAGCACTAGAGGGAGCTGCATTGTTGGACAGTCAGAGAAACCTTGTGACCTGTATGTGGCAGAACCTCATAGACAATTAGTTGCAAAAGGGACTGTCCACAACTTGGGATCAACTGTACACCACCAACAAATGGCTAATGATGAAGTAAGAGTGTCAGTTGAAAAGGTGATCATTGATGCACCTCTCCCTCTCCCGGTGATCATTTGAAGCTTGTGAGTGATGTCAAGGGAACCTTCATCTCTTGGCCAGTGAAGCTTGTACATGTCTCTATTCCTCCTGAAGCTTCATCCCCTCCTGAAGCTTCATCCCCTCTTCAAGCTCCATCCCCTCCTCAAGCTCCATCCCTACTGCTAAGTTGACTGCCAAGGAAAAAATATTGGATATATTATCCAATGGATATTTTAAAGATAAATCGTGACCTGTCAATGAAGTAGTAGGCCTCCCTGATATCCAACCGGTCTTCATTGACCCCGTTGATTTAGCGTCCCTGTTGCAACCTGGAAAGGAGCTTACTAGTCCAATTGTTCAAATGTTTATAAAGTAAGTATCTTCTTTTATGAGTACATAATTTAAATGCATCGTTTAGACACACATACATATATACTAATTCCCTGATGTCATTATTGTAGGTTCATGCAGGATGAATTGGAACAACAGGGCAGGAGCAACAATTTTGGATTCTTATGCCTAGTCTATGCAAGTTCAACACCCGTGGAGGATAGACAACAGTACATATCAACGAGGTGTGTGAAGTGAGAAAAAAGGTGTACTTGTTTCCATACTACCATGGGTACGTATCACAATTCTTGTATGCAATTCACTTAATTCTGCTACATATATCACTAAGTACTGTTGTGAATTTTCAGCCACCACTGGGAGTTGGTCCTCATGTGCATGGAGGAGCATACAGTGGTCTTCTTATGCTAAACTCACAGCTATCCAGGGCCTATGTTGATGCAGACCATGAATGGGTAAGCATGTCATTTTGATTCTCTTGTATGAAATCTCTGCTTGTGAATTTTCAGTGAACATTATTGAAAAATTTGTGATTTTGATGATAGTTTCATGAAGACCTTCGAAATCTAGGTAAAAAAAAAAAGCATACGTATGATGCCAAAGATCCTAAATGGCTCACACCAAAGGTTAGTACATATTTGTACACAGGCACACTTCCTTGTGAACTTGGTCAGTAAGCTATATATTCTCTTATATATATTTCTTGTTCTCTTTAGACCCGTCGGCAACCAAAAGGGTTCAACTTATGTGGCCCGTACGTCTTGAAACATATATATGATATTATCACGCAAGGAAGGACTAAATTCACCTGTGCAAAGGTAAATGTATTTGATGTTACATATTATGGTCGAATTCGGCCAGCTTAATGTTACATATGAAATATGCACGCAAGTTAATTCAGTTTCTGTCTTTGATGTTATAGAGGTTTTCCTGTGTTGATCCCTTTTCTGATGATGAAGTGGAGCGCATACGCAATGTGTTTTGTAAATATCTGTATGACCTCTTAAAGTCAGAAAAAATTATAGTCCTAAATTCATTTGTAAATATATATTGTAGCAACAATAATCTTCTGTAAATGAACAATTGCACAATTTGTGTAATTCAATAATAAATTTGTTTATTTTTCGAACAATTTTTGTGTGTCAATTTTGGGTTTCTGAATGTATTGGATGGTGGATAAAGCTATTTAGTGCTTGTACCTTGAGAACATGATGTTGTAAAAGAGCAGTATGCTGAAAAGTCTTCGTGACTTTTAGGACCAGATAGTTTTTAAAGATCCGGTCCTAAAAGTCTTCATTTAATTCTAAAAATTATGGCGAGACTTTTAGGACCGCATATTTGATAAACGTCTAGTCCTAAAAGTCTTCGTTTAAATTTAAAAAATATGGCGAGACTTTTAAGACCGCATATTTATTAAACGTCTGGTCCTAAAAGTTCCTTTAATTCTAATAATTATGGCGAGACTTTTAGGATCGTATATTTTATAAATGTCTAGTCCTAAAGTCTTCGTTTAATTTAAAAATATTGCGAGACGTTTAGGACTGAATATTTGTTAAAGTTCCGGTCCTAAAAGTCTTCGTGTAATTTTAAAAAATATGGCGAATTTTAGGACCGTATATGCTTTAAACATCCGGTCCTAAAAGTCTCGTTTAATATTTTAAAAAAAGATTGTGAGGCTTTTAGGACCGTTTATTTTTTAAACGACCGGTCTTAAAAGTCTTCATGTAAATATAAATAATGGTGACCCGTTTTTCAGACAATTCATTAGGGTTCAAGACAACCGCGGTTCTGCTCAAGTTAGGTCCCTCCTTGTCGTCGTTTTTACCTCTCCAGATTTTGAGCATTATTATTGGTCTCTATTTTCTCTGTCTTTTTTCTTTTTGTCAGAAAAAAAGGAAGATAATGAAAAGGACACTGAAAATGATCAAATCTAGGTGAGGTAAAACCAACGACAATGACGGTCCAACCTTGAGAAGAATTGTCGCTGTATTTGTTTGTATTTGTTCGAATAAGGTAAACCATGTTTCTTTTTGTATGGTCTTAACGTTGTATTTTGTGAATTTTTAATGTTGATCACACATGAGGACAATGACGGTCCAATCATGCCATATTATGGGGTTATTGAAGAGATTTGGGTGGTGGGCTATGTTAAAATTAGATTTCTCATTTTCAAATGCAAGTAGGTTAATATCAATAATGGTGTTCAGATCGATCGGCTAGGATTTGCATTAGTCGATGTCAATAGTAGAAGTTTTGGAGATGAACCTTTTATTATGGCAAACCAGGCGAAACAAGTGGTCTATATCACTGATCAAGAGGATAAAATATGGTCTGTAGCTCTCCAAGGAAAAAGGATCATTGATATTGATGAGGAAATTCATTCAAATTATGGTCTTCTTGAGAGTACTCCTTTTTCAAGGGGTCTACCGGACATGAAAGAAGAAGAAGAAGCGGATAATGGACCCAGCATAAGAAATGATCACCAAGAAGAGATATGGGAGGATATCCTTTTATAGAAGAGTCAATTCATAAGGTAATATTCATATGCAGAATTCTTTGAAAACTTGAAGGTTTTAACTATATTCCTTCTATTTATGTTCTTAAACAGTGTCATTGACTATGAAGTTTGTTCTTATTTTATTTTTGTGGCAGGATCCAATCGAAAGGGGCATGTTATATACAAAAGAGGATGTATGTTACGTTGTTGGATGAGAATCAGATGAAGGCATGGTGAATGTTATATTAGGCATGCATATATGTTGATTTACGTGCTGTATTGTAAGTAAGTTATCTCATTGTATATATTCATTTAGGTGTTGTAATGTCATAGTATAATCATTAATTAAGAGGCCACATAACTCGTGGTGAATAATATTTGTATTCTTTTCCCAGTTCAATTTATTCATAATGGATTGTTCATAGCTTGTACCTTAAAGTATCGACTTTTATGTGCTGGATTGGGTGGTGGATTTGTGTATATATATGATCAAGAAGAACAGAACAGGGAAAAAGTTCGGGAAAATCTAGACTAGAAATAAATATGTCGGTCTTAAAAGTTCAAATTTTAAGACTGGATGTATTTATATGTCCGATCTTAAAGGTCGATATTAGGCCGGCCTTAAAAGTTGGTCTTTTAAGACTGGTGTATTTATACGTCTGATCTAAAAATTTAATTTTTAAGACCGGATTTATTAATCATCCAGTATTGAAAGTCAGTCTTTTAAGACCGGTAGAATTAGTCGTCTGGTTTAGAAGTCGCTATTTTTAAGACCGGATTGGCTTATGTCCGGTCTTAAAATGTCGATCTTTTAAGAGCGGTCTATTTTTGTGTTCGGTCTTAAAAGTTGAGTTTTAGGACCGAACAAAAAATATTTCAGGTCTATATAGTACGACTTTTAAGACTTAATGTTTTAAATGTCTGATCTAAAAGAGTATGTTTAAGACCGGTTCGAGCCCGGTCTTAAAAGTTAGACTTTTAATACCACTGGAACAAGAACGGTCGCGGGTCCGGTCTTAAAAGTCTTTTTTGTACTTGTGTTTCTTTTTATGCTTCATTAATGGCTCTTTGAGCGCGGACAATATGTAGTCATTACCCATTCTTTTTGAGATAGAAGACTGAGTTTATGAAGCCACCAGCCCTATAGCAAAATTTTTTAGAGGCACAAATATTGAAAAATTAAAATCTCCATGTGAATACCTACCGCTAATTCAATCTGGGCCTCTCAGACTAGCCTTATTTTCACAGTTTAATCGATTGGAAGCTAAAGGTGTAGTGAGGCATTTCACTCGGCCCAACACTCAAGATCAGAAAGAAATTAAATAGGAAGAGATATTGTTGTTTTGACACAGCTCAGCCGTGAAGGTGGGCTAAACTGATGTTGAAACCACGCCAGAGACGACAACATTGAGGCCTAGTGAGTGTTTGGTATAGTTTCACAAGCCTTTCGGTATATCGAGATAAAATTTCTCTGATGTCCCTCTTCCTAAATCATAAAAGCTAGTTTTAGTCGTTGAGTGAGGGCAGTGAGAGGGAGACGATGAAAGCTTTTTTTAAAAAAATAAAACAAAGATAACTTTCAGGTGAAATTAATCCATTTTAAATATATCAGAGACAAAATTGAGCCCTATATTATTTAAGGATATTGAATACACCTCAAAAATATTTCCGGCTACCCATGCACCTTGACCCAATAAATAAGATCAATTTCTTTTATCACTAAATTTTATTATTTTTCTTACACTGTTCGTGTTATTGATTGCACTTATTCATAATTATTTTCGAAGTAAATGATCAAAAAGAGCCAACACAAATGCTTTCAAAAATCAACGAATCAATTTTTTAAATTTTTATAAACTAACTTTTTTTGTATAGACATTTAGATAGTAAGAAGTAGTATTAATTTTTAGTTCCCCATGCTACCGCACTTGCAGGCATATATGCACTCTCTGTAAAAACTAATTAATTATCATTGTTATTTTGTCCTTTATTGAAAAACGGGTATATATGCACCCTTGGACAATGATCAAATTAACAATGTAATTGGGGAAAAAAGACGTAATTCAAAATATCCAATGGAAAAAAAATATACAATTTATCTTCCATAGTCTATCATCCATGATTATGCACTTTGTAATACCTCAAAATTCAAATTCATAATAAATCTCATATTTTGATGAATAATCAATATATAATGAAGGTGAATATGTGTCTCAAGTCATTGTAATTTATTAATTGTAATTTTAGGCAAATATCACTTGGAATGAAATGAACAAAAGGCAAAATGTAAGACTAAGAATAAGGGATCATATAATGTGATAAAAATAACAAATAAAATAATGGTTATTTTATAACCAAAGAAGGCAAGAAAATGCTATGGAAATACTTAATTAAATTAAGGCAAGTTAGCTAAAACTAAGGGGCACTTAAACTTGCACTAATTAAGATTAATTGCATGATTCTTCAACATGATCAAAGGTAAATGAAGATCATCCTAAATGAGGCTTCTATTTCGAAAACATAAAGAGCCTAAAGGGATGAAATTAAGTTTGCTAATAATGCTCTAATGACCTTGATTAAGTAGCAAACCAATTAACCTATGACATTTGCAATAAAAGGGCAATTAAACACATGATTAAGGGGATAATTAGGCTTAATCAAATCAGACCGAAAAGTCAACAATAGCAACTAGCCAATGAAAAATCAAGAAAATAAGCTAAATCCTTATGTAATAAATTGGACCGATTGGAGACCTGAGCCATGGATTAAGGGTGAGGATTGAACTTAAACTAATACAAATTGGATCAATGGATGAAAGGAAAGAAGAAGTTTTGGTATGCTTGGGTAATTACCACTTTGACCTTAGGATTTCCTATAAATAGAGGTGCTTTCCCTTTTCATTCTTCACACCAAATTAGCTCAAAGCAGCTGATCCTTAGTAGTGAGAGTGAGAGTGGCGAAAAATCATAGAGCAAGGAGATTGAAGGAGAAAGAACTTCAAGGGTGAGTTCTCTAGTTTTTGGTAGAATGTTAGTTTAATCTAGAATATTGTAAAGTAAATTCTCATACTTGTTTTTAGGACTTCCTTGAATTTAGAACGGATAATAAGGGTAAAGACATGTTGGGAAATAATTTTTGGAATCAATAGGGCCAAGTGGTGAAAGTTGGGAAAAATCCCATATTTCAGTTTTTTTGGAGTTAGTCACTTTGTGGACGTCATTTTATGTGGAAAATGATCTTTAAAGATCATGAAATTTTCCAAGCATAAAGTAGACATCCTGGGCTTTCTATTGATATAAAATTGGTAACGTTTACAAAGAGATATGAATTTTGCAAGTTAGCCCAAGTTTCAGAATTTGGAACTGGAACAGTAAAGAGAAACTTTAAAACTGGGAATGATTCAGGGATTTTGAGTTTTAGGCGTTATTTTTCATTGCAAATAGACATGTCAAGGGTTATGTAAAATTTTGGAGCACCTCATTTCTATTTTTGTAGAATTAGTTATGATTTTTAAAGTTACCGAAAAATATGAGCCGAAATGCTGAAATTCAATTTTTAAGGAAATGTAAGTGTATAATTGGAATAATAAATTCACCAAGGGTAAAAAGGTCAATAGAGGCAAACATATCTCTTAGGATATGATTTATGAAAGGAAATGATGCAGTAATAATATTATAGGATATCCAAGAAATCAAGAATCAATATCGAGAGGGGAACGTAACGCCAGCTACGCAGACCAAGATACGGACGCGTACTGTGACTCTAACTCCTGTGTGTCTTGTATGCTTATATATGATTGTATGATTCATAGAGATATGGACAATACCAGGTCTTGGGTCATGCACTGTGGCTAAGATTCGGTCTTAGTTCACTTGTTTATATACACTCAACTTTGTGCAGGTTATAGTCATGATAATGTTGTATGGTTGTTTTTCTAGCGCTGAGGACATATGGATTCGTGGCACATGATTAGTGCAAACGTTGTGAAAATTACATTTGCTGTGTGCTATGTATTGTTGTAACCTTACATCTGCTATGTGTGTGCACGATGTATGGTTGATGATATATAATGAATATCTATCATATATATTATTTATACTTGAACATGAGGTTAATTGTTATCTGAGATTCAATGAGTATTTTGAATCTCAAAATTGACCCTAGCTTCATGATGGTTATTTTTGCCTATTACATGACTTTCATGTAAAATTTCATGAGGTTGAAAACAAAATTTTGTTTAATCGTTGCGGAAACCCATAACTCCTTATGGTCCTCATGAATTATTAACCTTAACTCATTACACTAATTAGTTAATAATTATTAATCCGTAACTCTTTACGATACTCATGAGAATTCATAACAATTTATAATACTCATGAGTTTTAGGATTACTCGTTAAAACTACTATTAGGGTTTTGGATAATTTGATAAAACGATTATTGGAGATTATATTTACCTAAGATCACTAGAAGACTTCAAGGTTCTTGATGTCCTCTAACGTTGATCCACACGGCTATCTCCTGATTGCAATGAGAACTTATTCTCTTGAAACCTCCCACTCCTTAAATGCATGCTAGGCGAAGACAAGGTTGAGTTTTGGTTTCCTTGGATTTTGATCTTTTCAAGAAGATGATGGTTTCTTAGGATTAGGTTAAAGATAGGATGGATAAGGTTGAAACCTTACCCTTTAATGAATGGTGCCTTTTCCTCTCTAAACCTTTGGTGAAGACCTAAATTTAGAGAGCATAAGGATCTTGTTTTCTCACAGAAAAACGTGCAGGAAAAAGGCACACCAAAAATTAGCACTTTATAATAGTCTAACCTAAATTTAAGTGCTCACAAGAAAGGCTCAATCCAAGCTTGAATTGGAAAATCCAAATCACAATGAATTGAATTCATATCTTGATTGATTGATTGAATTTAAGATGATGAATCACATTCATATTTTGATTGATTGATTGAATCAATCATTTAAGATGATGGATTTATTTCCATTTTTTTCTTCAAAAAAAATTCCATAAAAAGGGCACATAAAAAATCAGCGTTTTATAAGAGTCTAACCCTAATTTAAGGCTCACAAGAAAGGCCCAATCCAAACTTGATTTGGAATATCCAAATCATAATGAATTAAATTTATATCTTGATTGAATAATAATTTAAGATGATGAATCACATTCATCTCTTAAACTAAAATTCAAAATCATTTCAATCAATCCTCATTTATTATTTCTCCTATCTTCATCCAATCATTATTGGATCTTTATATTATATATATATATATAGATAATTTAGAATTATCTTTATAACCTAACCTCTTGAACTTAAATTCAAATTTAAAATTCAAACTTAAATTCAAAATTTGAATTCCAAATTCAACTTGGCCTAAGACCCTGTTGGGTCTTCCAACACATTTGGGCCATTTTGTGGAGAAACTGATTTCCTAGTGGGGACACCATATATGACACCATTTTCTCCTCATTGGGCTTGGAGTCCCACTCCAACCCAAATATACCTTTACTCTTGATAAAGCCCAATAACAGTTATTGACCCAAGTTTGATAATTTTAAACAGTCGAGAATAACCTTTGTGTGTGACCCATTAGGGCCAATTAGTTACTGACATAAATAAACTTGGACCAATTAAAAACCCCTTTAACAAGCCCAATTTTTCTAATAACCTCATAAGACACTAGCAATGCTCTGCGGCCCCAGAACTAATTGAGTTGATCAAGTGATCAACCATTCATATTTAGATACCGTGCAGGCATCATCCCTCACACCGTCATTCACATTTAGTCGAGAGCAAAGATAGAGTATCATCTCTCTTAATTGACTAAATGTAGCTATTTCGTAGAACTAGGAATCTTCTTATGTTAACTCTATAACAGATCATGACTCTTCATGATCACTTGCTGTGCCCACAGACTCCTGAGTCAATTAGAAGCTATCCAAACTCTACCTATCTTGTGAATGACTAATCCCTTGTAGGGGACTGTGAGTCCTCTCAGCATGTCCATCTATACCCATTTATTCGAGTTACCACTAGTGCAAAAAAGGGCTTTAAGACCGCCTCATTTAGACCGGAGATGCGATACCCCGGTCTTAAAGGAATGACCGGTGGTAGTTCTGTAAATATAAAGAAATTTTTGGACCGGATCATACTTTCATTGATCTTGCATATATTATTCAGACCGGACAAACAAACAACCGATCTTAAAAATGTTATTAATAAAAATTCAAATTTCAATTACTTTATAGAGAAATCTCATAGAGTCGTACTTATATTTTATGTGCTCCAACATAATAAGGAAAAATTTAAATATAAAAAAGTCTAAAAGTTTTAAGACCGCACGTATGTAATAGGCGGTCTTACAAGTTATCCTTTTAAGACCGGACATATAATACGGCCGGTCACAAAAAATTAATTAATTTTAAGACCGGACGTTTATAAGGATAGGTCTTAAAGGTTAAATTTTAAGACCGTCTTATAATTTCTCTGTTCGTAAAGTTAAATATTTTAAGCCTGGACTTAAATTGTGGCGGCCAGTACCTCGGTATTAAAAAAATTAAACAAAAAATTAATTACTTTTAAGACCGGGCTTCAATATGACCGGTCTTGATTTTAATATTAAGACCGAACGTTATTTTTTGTCCGATCTTAAAAATGAAGCGTCAACAAAACATTTCTTCGTGTGAAATCTTTTGTTTCTCACTGATGAACCTCTGTTCCCGTTGCAAAACCCTTCCTGTTGCAATACCTCTCTTCCTCGCCTACGTACGATAGCCTCTGTTAGTCTCTCATTTGCTCAAGCATTCCACTCTTCTTGTCTCGAAAATGAATGGTGAAAACGATTCTATTCGTGTTTCGAGAATACCAGTTACTGGTGTGACTGGTGTGAGTCAGAACGAACCCTCTTCATATCACAATGAGCCTCGTAACGTCCCTGTACGCCGTGGTAGAAGAGGCACACGAATGATGGATGTAACCCTAAGTCGGACTTCTGGGTTAAGGCTTGAGATTGATTTTGGTGAAAAGTTGGAACCTTTTGGTCCTAATAAAAGCAAATATACTAGTTTTTTCGGCTATCTAGCACGCACCAAGGTTAGCATCTTGAAATATGAGTGGAAAAATGTGGACTCTGGCGTAGCAAAGGATTCTATTTGGGACACTATCCGGCTTATATACACTGTCCCTGACTCTCAAAAGTTGAAAGACAAGACATTGTCTTATTGTGATGATCGGTGGAGGAAGTTTAAGACCATTCTAGCTAACAAGTATATTTTTACCGAGGTTTAGCCTGCCGAAAATCCTTGGGACAAGTACACATTTATTGATGAACAAACTTGGCAACAATTTGTTTAGCTACGGACCACTCTTGAAGCTCTAGTGAGTTTATATTTAGTTTTGTTTGCCCTTTGTTTGCTTATTAACCTGTGCGGATAGGTGAATGTTATTGTGTTCATCTAATCGTGTTAGTTAAATGGTTTGGTGTGTGAATAGAAGTATACATTTCCTGCCTTTGTCTATACAAGTCTGATATGTAAACCCTGAAAAGGTAAAATACTAAGAAGGTAACTGTGTAATGGTTTGTCTTGCAAAGGAGGAAATGAATAGTCTTAAAAGAGGGAAACTATATATACCCAATTGTTACTATCTAATAGGGACTGCTGATCCCACTGGATGCCTTAAAAGGGATCAAGTTTGTATTATTATGTAAGCATAATTCTCTTTTGTTTCTTAACCTATCTATCTAGCAGTACAATACATAGCTCCAAGTTATGTTCAAACTCCCTATGGTTGGACGTATGTGATTTTTTTCCGAATTCGATATGCGGCCTATGCTAATTTTTCTTGCTATAGTTTCTTTTGTTTTTTTAACTAAGAGAAATTTATCAAACTCCCTATGGTTGAACGGAATCCCTAGCGAAGACGTTCCTCTGCGTTTGCCTATTGATAATTAGCATAATTAAATAGTTGTTTCAATTCTGATAATTAGAAGTTCTCTAACTTCTGTTAGTGACATGGCTGGAATTCAAAATTAATAGTTGTTTTCAATTCTGTTTCATAGAAAAGAAGGGAACAAGCACAGGAGATAGGGAGAAAGAATGATTGCCCGCATAGGGCTTCTCGCGGCGGATATGAAAAGGCCGAAAAAGAATTGATGGAGGCCAAGCGGAAGAGATTGGAAGATGAAGCTGAATCCAATCCTTCTGTGATAGTTGATCAACCATCTCCAATACGTCGCGAGGAGTTGTGGTTGCATATTCGGCAAAAGCCAAGCGGCGCCTACACGAGTGAACAAACTCGTGTAGTTGCTAAAAGAATTGTAAGTATTGTTATTGTTATTTTTTAGTTACTAAACAAGTTTCATTACTAAGCTTCTCATTATCTGTATCTTACAGGAAGATCTTAAAAAGAAAGAACCAGAGGGATCTTTTGTGTCAGACGGGAGGAATGATGTTCTGACCGTTGCGACCAGAAAACCAGATCACCCAGGGCGTGTAAGGGGGATTGGAGGATGGGTAGGCATAAAGCAATTCTTTAGTAAGTCCAAACGCCATAAACAAAGTATGGTTACCTGGGAGGAGATGGACCAGACGCTGGCCAAATTAAGTGATGAAGCAATAGCTAAAGAAGGAATGTTTCAATCCCAGATGAGCAAGATGAAGGAGAAATTGAATCAGATGATGCTGCTTTTGAGCTCTTATCCAGAGACCAGTGCTCCCTTCACACATTCACCTGCACCTATGCAGCAGAGCACTGGAGGGAGCTGCATTGTTGGATAGTCAGAGCAACCCTGTGACCTGTATGTGGAGGATCGTGATAGTTATAGACGATTAGTTGCAAAAGGGACTATCCACAACTTGGGATCAACTGTACACTACCAACAAATGGCTAATGATGAAGTCAGAGTGTCAGTTGAAAAGGTAATCAGTAATGCACCTCTCCCTCTCCCAACTGATCAGCTGAAGCTTATGAGTCATGTCAAGGGAACCTTCATCTCTTGACCATTGAAGCTTGTACATGTCTCTACTCCTCCTGAAGCTTCATCCCCTCCTCAAGCTCTATCCCCTCTTCAAGCTCCATCCTTTCCTCAAGCTCTATCCCCTACTGCTAATACTGCTAAGTTGACTGCCAAGAAAAAAATATCCAATCTGGTGAAGAGTGGATATTTTAAAGATAGATCGTGGCTTGTCAATAAAGTAGTAGGCCTCCGTCAACCTCAACCGGTTTACGTTGACACCGATGAGGTAACGTCCCTACTACTTCCTAGAGAGGAGCTTACTAATGCAATTGTTCAAATGTGGATGAAGTAAGTATCTTCTTCTATGAGTACATAATTTAAATGCATAATTTAGACACACATACATATATACTAATTCCCTGATCGATGTCATTATTGTAGGTTCATGCATCAAGTATAGGATCAATAGGGCAAAATCAATGATTTTGAATTCTTGTGCCCAGTCTATGCAAGTACAACATCCAAGGTGGAGAGACATGAGTACATATCAACGAGGTTGTGTGAAGTGAGAAGAAAGGTGTACTTGTTTCCATACTTTCACAGGTACATATCACAATTCTTGTCTGCAATTCACTTAATTCTGCTACATATATCACTGAGTACTTTACTGCTGTGAATTTTCAGCCGCCACTGGTAGTTGGTCCTCATGTGCATGGAGGAGTATAAATTTATCTTCTTATGCTCCACTCTACAGCGATCTAGGGACTACGTTGGTGCAGACCATCAACGAGTAAGCATGTCATTTTGATTCTCTCGTCTGAAATCTCTGCTGTGAATTTTCAGTGAACATTATTGATAAATTTGTGATTTTGATGATAATGCCATGAGGACCTTCCAAATCGAGGTTGATACATATTTGGACACTGCCACACTACCTTGTGAACTTGGTCAGTAAGCTATATATGCTCTTATATATATTTCTTGTTCTTTTTAGACCCGTCGGCAACCAACGGAGTCCAACTTATGTGGCTAGTACATCATGAAACACATATATGATATTATCATGGAAGGAAGGACTAAATTAACTGTAAAGGTAAATGTATTTGATGTTACGAGGTTTGGCTGAATTTAGTTTCTGGCTTAATGTTACATATGAAATATGTATGCAAGTTAATTCAGTTTTTGTCTTTGATGTTACAGAGGTTTGCCTATCCTGATCCCTTCCTGATGATGAATTGGAGCACATACGCAATTTGTTTTGTGAATATCTGTATGACTTGATTAACATTCAGGACAATAATTAATGTCCTAAATTCATTTGTAAATATATGTTGTAGCAACAATAATTTTCTGTAAATTTGTTTATTTTTTCGAACAATTCATTCATCTGTAAATATACATACGCAATGTGTAATTCAATAATAAATTTGTTTATTTTTTCGAAGAATTCATTCATTCATTCTAGCTATTTAGTGCTTGAAGTTTGAGGTACAGGGTGTTGTGAATGAGCAATAAGACTATCACCTGAAATTAATTGTGACTTTTAGTACCGCATATTTTTAAAGATCCGGTCCTAAAAGTCCTCTTTTTTCTAAAAATTTGGCTAGACTTTTAGGTCCGTATATTTGTTAAAAGTCCAGTCCTAAAAATCTTTAGGACCGTAGGTTTGTTTAAAGTCCAGTCTTAAAAGTGTATGATAGTCCGGTCCTAAAAGTCTCTAAAGACTAGAGACTTTTAGGGCCGCATATTTATTAGAGGTCCGATCCTAAAAGTAATTTATTTTTATGTCCGCTCCTAAAAGTCCGGCTTCATGTATTTTCAGCTCAACATTTAGCACTGTGTATTTGTTAAATCTCTGGTCTTAATAGTCTTCCCATAAATAGTAAATGTTGTCTCTTTCCAGACAAACCATTAGGGTTCAAGACAACCGAGGTTCTGGCGTTCTGCTCAAGCTAGGTCCTTCGTTGTCGTCATTTTTACCTCTCCTGATTTTGAGTAGCATTATTGGTGTCCCTTTTCTTTTGTCTTTTTTCTTTTTGTCAGAAAAAGAAGGAAGATAATGAAAAGGACACTTTGTTTCAAATCAGGGCGAGGTAAAATCGACGACAACGACGGTCCAACCTTGAGAAGAATTGTCACTGTGTTTGTTTTTATTCGAATAAGGTAAATGATGTTTGTTGTTTTGTATGGTTTGATCTTAACTGTATTGTGCGAGTTTTTAATGTTGATCACACACGAGGACAATGTTTTGTTTGTTTTCTTTTTGTCGGAAAAAGAAAGAATCTAATGAGAAGGACAAAGCGATCGAAATAGGAAAGAAAAAAATTTATTATATTTTGGGGCAACAACAATACAGGAAGAAAAAATAAAACAAAAAACAAAACATAAAAATATTTACTCCTCCCCATCATTGTCGAGGGGAGGGAGTCGTCGAATAGGTCGGAGACGTCGTCGTACGAAGGATGGTACTCAATGTCCGGGCATCGAGTACCACAATCAGCTTGTTGTTGACGGTGTGATGGACTTGAAACAACTGGCCCAAGCGTCGGTCTATATGATCGATGTGGGCCAGAAGGTGATGCAGCATCTGGTAGCGGGTTGGGTTCGAAGGCAGAGGCGGAGGGTACGGAGGTGGAAGAGGATTAATCGGAAAAGGAGGACCTGGGGGTGGTTGAGGACCTCCTGGTGGTGGTGGAGCAACTATTACTTTGGAGGAAAAAGAAGTGAGGGAGAAGAATGTTATGTGAAGGAAGTAAAGTAACATCAGGTTTAAATAGAGAACCCTTCAAGAAAAATGTGATACATTTATGACCAAAAGTGATTCTTCGTTATGCATTTAATGGGCAAGTTTCTCCGTTAAAAAAAAAAGAAGAAGACATAACCGACATTGAGCATAAATATGCATTTGGTGTTGCCTTATTTTATATACAAGTGTCAATTTTTTCGGATTACATATGTTAAATCTTTCCATCTAGAGGAATTTTACTATGGATCACATTTGGATAAATGCTTTACGGATGAGTGTTGAATATCAGAAAGGGGTGAGAGACTTCATAGAATTTGCTAAACAAAATGCTCATGATGATAGTGGGAAGTTTTATTGCCCTTGTGTAAAATGTTTGAATGAGAGGCGACTAAGTCCTCAAGTTATACACACACATTTAATTTGTAAAGGATTTTGTAAGACTTATACAGTATGGGTATGGCATGGTGAAAAAATACCAAGTGGGTCTCAACATGGGGAAGTGGCCTTTGATGATAATGACACAAATATGGATGATCGCATAGAGGACATTATTTGTGATGTAGGAGAAGAGGCTTTTCATCAATCACATGCATATGGTAATATGTGCAGTGGTGTAGAGACCCCGCTATACCATGGGTGTAAAAAATACCAATTGTTGAACGCTGTATTGAAATTGGTAAGTTTGAAGCCACGTCATGGATGGAGCGACAAGAGTTTTTTTGAACTTGAGGCTTTTAAGGAGATGCTTCCGGATGATAATGTGTTATCGCATCGATACTATGATTTTAAGAAAATACTTTGTCCCCTAGGGATGGAGTACAAAAAGATCCATGCATGCCCGAATGATTGCGTGTTGTATAGAAAAGAGTTTGAAGAGAAATAGAATTGTCCGATATGTGAAACCCCAAGGTACAAGTCAGATAAGGGGCCTGCAAAAGTGTTGTGGTATCTTCCAATATTCCAAGGTTCAAGCGGTTGTTTGCGAATGACATTGATGCAAAAAATTTGTGGTGGCATGCAGATGAGAGGATTTCTGATGGAAAGCTTTGTCATCCGGCCGATTCTTCTCAATGGAAGAAAATCGATCAATTATTTCTGAACTTTGGCAAAGAACCTAGGAACCTTAGGCTTGCCCTTAGCACGGATGACATGAATCCATATGGAAGCCTTAGCAGCATACATAGTTCATGGCCCCCTGATTATTTACAACTTGTCTCCTATGTTATGCATGAAACGAAAGTACATCATGCTGTCTATGTTGATTTCCGGACCAAAACAACCCGGAAATGACATTGATATTTACCTTAAGCCCTTGATCGAAGACTTGAAGAAGTTGTGGGAAGAAGGTGTCGACGTTTATGACTCTTTCAAGAAGGAGGTGTTTAAAATGTGAGCCATGATATTTTGTACTATCAACGACTTCCCAACATATGGGAACTTGTCAGGGTATAGTGTAAAAGGCTATAAAGCATGTCCGGTTTGTGAAGAAGGTATATGCTACCATCAACTTCAACATGGAAGAAAGACAGTTTATCTTGGACATAGGAGATTTCTTAGATGGGGCCACCCATATCGTCGATTAAAGAAAGCCTTTTTTGGTGGCCAAGAGTATGAAGATGCTCCGGTGGCATTGGTGGGGAGCAAGTTTATGAAAAGGTGAAAAATATCAATGTCATGCATGTGGAGAGTAGAAAAGAAACAAATATATGGAAAAAGAGATATGTATTCTTCGATCTTCCCTATTGGCGCAATCTTGATGTGAGACACTATATTGATGTCATGCATGTGGAGAAAAACGTATGTGATAGTATTGTTGGCATGCTTCTCAACATACAAGGTAGTTCCAAGGATGGCGTGAAGGCAAGATTAGATCTAATAGCAATGGGAATACGCAAAGAGTTACATCTAAGGCCACATGGTAACAGAACTTATTCTACCCCGGCTTCTCATACTTTTTCCAAGGATAAGAAACAAAGTTTTTGTGAGTGTTTGCATGGCACAAACGTTCCCTCGGGGTATTCTTCAAATTTTAAGAGGCTTGTATTGATGAAGGACTTGAAATTAGTAGGCCATAAGTCTCATGATTGTCACGTCTTGATGCAACAGCTACTCCCAATAGCTATTCAAGGCATCGCCGAATATGATCTTCGGGTCGTTTTGACTAGACTTTGTTTCTCTTCAATGCGGTTTGTAGTAAAGTTTTCGAGATTGAAAATTTGGATGAATTGGAGAATGAAGGATATCTTATCTTGTGCCACCTTGAGAAGCTTTTTGTTCCTACATTTTTTGACATCATGGTTCATCTAATTGTTCATCTAGTTAGGGAGATAAAGTTGTGCGGCCCTATCCATTTACGGTGGGTGTACCCAATTGAAAGATCTATGAAATTCCTAAAAGGGTACGTGAAGAACGCATACCGCCAGAAGCATTAATTGTTCATAAATATGTTTCTGAAGAAGCCATGGAATTTTGTCAAAATTATTTGGCCAAAGTAAGACATATTGGGCTTACAAAACGTCACAGATTTGAAGGGGGTAGACGAGGGGCTTCAATAAAGAGTGTGGATCTTGATGAATTGTCACAAGTCCACTTATACATCTTGAATAATGTTGATGAAGTTCAAGCCTACATAGCTGCACATAAAGAAGTTGTAAGGAAAAAAAATCATCGAATGACTGAACAAAGGTTGATTAGGCAGTATAATAGAACTTTTGCACACTGGTTCAAACAAAAGGTCGAGGGAGAGGAATGTGTTTCTGATACAATCAAATGGTTAGCACATGCTCGAGGTTGATGTCATAAGTTGGAATTCGTATGTGATCAATGGTTTTACATTTTACACGAAGTCCCTAGATGATACGAGCACGGTCGAACGGTGGTGTTATGTTAGAGGCTGAATCTATGCACTTCTCCGTTCAAAAGACAAGAGGCCTTTATTGGCGGTCATGCCATATTATGGGGTTATTGAAGAGATTTGGGAGGTGGACTATGTAAAAATTAGATTTCCCATTTTCAAATGCAAATGGGTTAATGTCAATAATGGTGTTCAGATAGATCGGCTGGGATTTACATTACTCGATGTCAATGGTAGATGTTTTGGAGATGAACCTTTTATTACGGCAGATCAGGCGAAACAAGTGTTCTATATCACCGATCAAGAAAATAAAATGTGGTTTGTATCTCTCCAAGGAAAAAGGGTCATTGATATTGATGAGGAAAGTCATTCAAATTATGGTCTTCCTGAGAGTACTCCTTTTTCAAAGGGTCTACCGGACATGAACGAACAAGATGAAACGGATAATGAACCCGGCATAAGAAATGATCATCAAGAAGGGATATGGGAGGATATCACTTTATAAAAGAGTCAATTCATAAGGTAATATTCATATGCAGAATTATTTGAAAACTTTAAGGTTTTACCTATATTATATTCCTTCTATGTTCATAAACAATGTCACTGACTATGAAGTTTATTCTTGTTTTATTTTTGTGGCAGGATCCGATCCAAAGGGGCATGTTATAAAAGAGGATGTTATTACGTTGTTGGGTGGGAATCAGATGAACACATGGCGAATATTATTTTGGGCATGTATGTTGTATTTGTAACTTATTGTATTTGTAAGTAAGTTATCTTATTGTCTTAATTAATTTAGGTGTCGTAGTCTTGTATAATCATTAATTAAAGGCCACATAACTCGTGGTGAATAATATTTCTATTCTTTTTCCTAATTCAATTTATTCATAATTGTTCATAGCTTGTAGCTTAAAGTATCGACTTTTATGTGCTGGATTGGGTGGTGGATTTGTGTGTAATATAATCAGGAAGAACAGAATAGGGAAAATTTTGGGAAAATTTAGACCGGAAATAAATACGCCGGTCTTAAATGTTCAACTCTTAAGACCTGATTTATTTATATGTCCGGTCTTAAAGGTCTGCACATTTCATATTAAGCCCGGTCTTAAAAGTTGGTCTTTTAAGACCGGTATATTTATATGTCCGGTCTAAAAAGTTCAATTTTTAAGACCAGATTTATTTATCATTTAGTCTTGAAAGTCAGTCTTTTAAAACCGCGTATAACTAGTCGTCGGTCTTAGAAGCCGCTATTTTTTAGACTGTATTTAGTTTTATTCGATCTTAAAATTCCAATCTTTTAAGAGCGGCCTAATTGTTAGCCGGTCTTAAAAGTTGAGTTTTAGGACCGAATAAAAAATATTTCAGACTTATTTAGTACGACTTTTAAGACCCAATAGTTTAAATGTCCGGTCTAAAAGAGTTTTAGGACCGAAAAAAAAATCTTTTAGATTTATTCAGTCTTCCTTTTGAAGACTCACTTGCACCCAATGGGAACTATTCCCTCGGGTAGTGGAACCAAGGTCTATACCTTGTTCTCATGCATCGATTCTATCTCGGATTTTATGGCTTGAAGCCATTCTGACAAGTTAACATCCTTGACTGCCTCATTATAGGAAGTAGGTTAGTCATCTTCAATGGTTTGTTGATTCTCAATTACAAACTGTACCTTTCAGGTTGATGACAAACCCTAGAAGTCCTATGGGGCTGGGTGTTTACAACCTCTACTTGAGGCATCGCTTGATCAATAGACTTGGGCTCTTTTATCTGTTCTTGTAGGTCTTGAATTTCTTCAATTTTTACCTTACTCCCACTAACTAGTTGAGAAAGTAGATCCTCCTCAAGAAAGGTAGCATTCTTGGATACAAACACTTTGTAGTCCTCAAGGTAGTAAAAGAAATATCCTTTAGGATAGCCTACAAATTAGCCCCTTAACTTATCCAGTGTTAGGGTCTTAACATAGGCTAGACTGCCCCACATCTTGAGGTAAATCAAGTTGGGTTTCTGGCCCCTCCATATCTCATACAGAGTAGTTTGAACAGATTTCGACGGAACCCTTTTCAGAAGCTTTTAATGTCGTATTGAGGACAAATCCCCAAAACATTTTTGGGAGTTTCACACTGCTCATCATTGACTATACCATGTCAAGCAAGGTTCGGTTCCTCCTCTTAGACACACCATTTTGATGTGGTATGTATGGAGTCGTCAACTGTAAGAGAATCTCATTCTCTCTTAGATAATCTTGAAACTCCTGACTCAGATATTCACCACCCGATTAGATCGAAGTGCCTTAATCATCTTGTCAAGTATGTTTCTCTACTTCATTCCTAAATTCTTTGAACTTTTCAAAGGCTTCAAATATATATCTCATAAGATACACAAATCTGAATCTTGACCTATCATCAGTGAAGGTGGTGAAGTAGAAGTATCATCCTCTAGCTTAAGTAGATATGGGCCCACAAACATCCGAATGGATGAGTTCTAACAACTCATTGGCTCTGTGACTGACGAGCTTCTCAAGCTTGGTGTTTGTCATCTTACCAGCCAAAAAAGATTCACAAGGCTCATAGGATTCGAAATCCATGGAATCTAGACAATCATCATTATGGAGTCTAGACAATCTTATCTCATTAATGTGTCCCAACCTAAAGTGCTAAGGATAGAATCGATTATCCAACCTTGGTTTCTTAACTTGAATACTAAGAAGTTCACTAGTCCTAGGATTCTTTAACACCAAAGGTAGAAACATCATCATGTTTCTTTCCCATGAAGCTTGTAAGGCTTAATGGGCAGTTCCTCTTCCAATGTCCTTCTTTTTGACAAAAGAAGCATACAACAATACCTTTAGATTTCTCCTTTCCCTTGTCCTTCTTCTTTTAGGGTTAGCTTTGGGCTTGAGTTTGTTTGTTGCCACAAACTTTCCCTTGCCCTTAGCTTTGGAAGACCCATTAATCAGAAGAGCTTGGGTTTTTTTTATTAATAGCACCCTATGTAGTGGTCAGCAAACTCAACAACTCAGGGAGTGTTGATGCTACTTTATTCATATAATAATTGACCGTGAAGCCATTATATGATTGTGGCAAGGACTGCAAAACTAAGTCGTACTTAGCTCATGGTCCATGATAAAGCCCAGAGAAGTAAGCTTCTCTATCAGCTCAATCATCTTAAGGACATGCGGTTCAACCGACATGCCTTTAGCCATCTTACAGCCAAACAACTCCTTGGAGGTCTCGAAGCGCTCAGCCCTCCCTTGCTTGTCATAAAGCTCTTGCAGATGCAAGATAGTGGAGGGAGCATCCATATGCTCATGCTGACGTTAGAGTTCCACTGACATAGATGCAAGCAGTACGCAGACTACATGCTCATTGTCTGGTAGGTGTTGTTTATGGGCTTCCAAGTCAAACTGATCAAACCCATATTGCCCTTCAGTAGGGGCAACAGGAACTGGAGAATCTAAAACATATGCTATTTTCTCAGAGGGTAAAACTATTTTTACATTCTGATATCAGTCCTTAAAGTTAGGTCCAGATATCTTATTAGTGTCCAAAATAGAGCAAAAATGAAGTTTCTAGTCATGACTCATATGTTGAAAAACAAAAAACAAAATAGGACTTATAAGTATTTCATTAACCATATACGAAGACTTTTGAAACGTATGTGGCCCTCCCACTATCTTCTCTAGAATCAATGACCCTAGATACTAAATTTAGGGTTACCCTTCATAAGGATATCCATAGTGGGCTAAGAGAACGACTGGAATCAGTTGTTTCTGGCTGAGCCCGCAAAACTTACTTATCTAGTGGGTTGATTAACAACATCTCCATGTCTTCTCTTAGATCACTAGGTTGACAACACCTTGTCACTTAGTGTCAGATCACTATGTAACAACCTAGCATCTTTACCCTAAAGAGCTCGCAGACTTTACATCTAGTCTAGCACAAACCATCATCCTAACTGTCATACACTTCGAATGGCACCATCATACACTGCGAAATAAATAGGTCCTAGCTGAGCTAGAGAGAGCTACCATTCGTAGGATCCTTAGGCACCACCGATGATGGGAGGTAAACAAACGCGCTAGATAATTTACCCTAAATGCATGGACCCGACTGAGCCTGTAGGTTATACATCTAGTCTAGCAAAACCATCTTCTTAAGTGTCATACACTTTAAATGGCACCGTTACCCGACGAAATAGTAGGCCTTAGTTGAGCTAGAGAGCACTACCATGTCGAAGGGTTCTAAGCACCACCAATGATGGGAGGTAAACTCGCTAGATAATTTTGTGAGGGTTCTTATCGGTCTCATAATAAATTACTAACTAATAAATTAACTAACATTTAGTCAATTTCTAAGCTAGAATTGATTTTATCTTGCATGCATAAATTAGACATACATATAAAACAACTATCACATAGTTTAGTTTTAAACGGCTTGTCTTTATCATGCATGCTAGTCATGGTGATCGCGTTTACTATTATCATGCATACTAGTTGTACTAATTCTATGCATTATAATAATAATAACAATTCATGTATTTTGTGGATGATCATAGTGTCTCCGATTAATGCTCCAAAAGATTTTCATGTCTTGGATTATAAAATCTTCAAATGTGCTCCATTCTTTCATCATGGTCGAATGATCTCTTGGTAAACTCTTCTTGTACTTGTCCACGATTTAAAATTTTACATTCTTATTCCTATTACAAATTTTCTATGCAATATTTAAATTGGAAGAAAACAATCCCATTTACCAAAAATAAGAAAATAAAATTTAAATCGGGACAAAACAATCCCATTTACCAAAAGAAAAAAATTAAATAATAATTTAAATCATTCATTCAAAGCACCATGACCATCCCTTTTCTTGTACCTACAAAAGGTTAGAAAAAACACATGCACATATTTTTTGAAATCCTAACTAATTATTGAATCGAATTCAATAATATTAGCCCATATGTTTTCGATAACGAGTCGCTCGATACCACTTGATGGTTAATTTTGCATATGACATGACTTTCATGCAAAGTTTCATGAGGTTGAAAACAAAAATTTTGTTTAATCATTGCGGAAACCTATAACTCCTTATAGTCCTCATGAATTATTACCCTTAACTCATTACACTAATTAGTTAATAATTATTAATCTGTAACTCTTTACGGTACTCATGAGAATTGACAACAATTTATAATATCTATGAGTTTTAGGATTACTCGTTCAAACAACTATTGAGGTTTAGGATAATTTGATGAAACGATTATTGGAGATTAGAATACCTTAGAACACTCGAAGACTTCAAGGTTGTTGATGTCCTCTAACGTTGATCCCTATATTGCAATGAGAACTCCTTCTCTTGAAACCTCCCACTCCTTGGATGATTGCTAGGCGAAGACAAGGTTGAGTTGTCGTTTCTTTGGGTTTTTATCTTTTCAAGAAGATGATGGTTTCTTAGGATTAGGTTAAAGAAAGGAGAAGCAAGATCATTGGAACCTTGCCTTTCTATGGATTGTGCCTTTTTCTCTCTAAACCTTTGGTAAAGACCAAAATTTAGAGAGCATAAGGATCTTGTTTTTCTCTTAGAAAAACGTGTAGGAAAAAGGCACACAAAAAATCAGCACTTTATAAGAGTCTAATCCTTATTTAAGTGCTCACAAGAAAGGTCCAATCCAAGCTTGAATTGGAAAATCCAAATCACAATGAATTGAATTCATATCTTGATTGATTGATTGAATTTAAGATAATGAATCACATTCATATCTTGATTGATTGATTGAATCAATCATTTAAGATGATGGATTATATTTATTTCCTTTTTTCTTCAAAAAACGTTCATAAAAGGGGCACATAAAGAATCAGCACTTTATAAGAGTCTAACCATAATTTAAGTGCTCACGGGGAAAGGCCCAATCCAAACTTGATTTAGAAAATCAAATCATAATGAATTAAATTCATATCTTGATTGAATAATAATTTAAGATGATGAATCACATTCATCTCTTAAACTAAAATTCAAAATCATTTCAATCAATCCTCATTTATTATTTCTCCTATCTTCATCCAATCATTATTGGATCTTTATATATATATAGATAATTTAGAATTATCTTTATAACCTCACCTCTTGAATTTAAATTCAAATTTAAAATTCAAACTTAAATTCCAAATTTGAATTCCAAATTCAACTTGGCCTAAGACCCCGTTGGGTCTTCCAACACATTTGGGCCCTTTTGTGGAGAAACTGATTTCCCACTAGGGACACCATATATGATGCCATTTTCTCCTCATTGGGCTTGGACTCCTACTCCAACCCAAATACACCTTTACTCTTGATAAAGCTCAATAACAATTATTGTCCCAAGTTTGCTAATTTTAAACAATCGGGAATAACCTTTTGTGTGTGACCCATTAGGCTCAATTAGTCACTGACATATAGAAACTTGGACCAATTAAAACCCCATTTAACGGACTAATTTATTTAATGACCTCATAAGATACTAGCAATGCTATGCAGTCCCATAACTAATTGAGTTGATCAAGTGATCTACCTTTCATATTTGGATACCGTGCAGGCATCATCCCTGACATCGTCATTCACATTTAGTCGAGAGCAAAGATAGAGTATCATCTCTCTTAATTGACTAAATGTAGCTATTTTACAGAACTAGGAATCTTCTTATATTAACTCTATAACGGATCATGACTCTTCATTATCACTTGTTGTGTGCACAGTCTCTCGAGTTAATTAGAAGCTATCGAAGCTCTACCATTCTTGTGAATGACTAATCCCTTGTAGGGGACTATGAGTCCTCTCAGCATGTCCATATATACTCATGTATTTGAGTTATACCCAAAAGTACATTGTTCTCCCCATTTTCAGGTGGTTAGAGTTGTACAGTCGAAGTATAATCGTAGGACATAGTGTTTGATGACATCCTTAAATCTAGGACAATCTAAACTACCAAACGATGAGAGACTTTACATATCCAATGATACTCTCTACAATGATCTTTGTGGAGTCTCTCGCGGGTCAGTTTGGTGCTATCTGTTCTCCAACAGATCCACCCACGACATTAGCTAAGACATATCCATGCCTGTATTCCATGAGGTCCCTACCTTGTATCCCTATACGAGTAGATGATGTCTTACTAGTCTTATTGAGATCATCAATGCCCTTTCTTGGTGATTCAAGACTAGGAATAAGTTTTAGGCAATAGATATCTAGTGTTCTCGAGTCCTTATGATCATGATCTCTATCATTGATCCTCAAGAATAACACATGTTCTATTCCTAGGGCTTTTATCTTCAAACACATATTTACCTTAAAATAAAGGCGAGACATAAATATGATAAAGATAAAATATGCTCATTTATTAATAACGATATACTATAACATAGAAATGGTGCTAATCCGTCCCTACAGATTGTCTCTAGGACGCCTAAATATTAACATCTTCTCCGATCAACCTCTTGCTAGTGGCAGCCATTGCCGTAATATTACCCAAACATTTTCCCCAAGGAATCAGGAATCGAACCTGAAAAGAAATTGGAGAAAATATCAAGTTGCTCTAATTGTTTGTATTGTCACTATTAAGGTGCTTTTACACCGCCACATTTAGACCAGGTTACAAAGTTTGAAGTTTAAAAAGTATGACTAGTGGCAGTTTCGTAAATATAAAACTTTTTAGACTGGATCATAGAGGATCATGTTTAAAAAGTATGACCTATGGCAGTTTCGTAAATATAAAGAACTTTTTAGACCGATACCTTTAAGGGATCAGGTGTAAAAAGTATGACCGAAAGCAGTTTCGTAAATATAAAAAACTTTACACTGGTTTCTTTAAGGGATTAGGTCCAAAAAGTATGACCAATGGTAGTTTCATAAATATAAAGAACTTTTTAGTATGGATTATGGAGGATAAGGTCTAAAAAATTGATCGGTAGTGGTTTCGCAAATATAAAGAACTTTTTGTTGGATTTTTAGTCTAAATTCCATGGTTTATGAATAAGAAGTGGATTGGAGAAGAAGAGAAAGAGAAAAGGTAAAAGGAGTGTGTGGGTAGAAGTCTTACATTGGACAAATTACGAGAACTGGAAGGGTATATAAGCTCCACTTCTCAAATATAAATTGGACCCTTGGGCCTCCCTACTTTTGTTGGAGAGAGCAAACGCATGTGAGCCTTGGTCCACAACACACGCGCGTGAGCGCTGCTACTTGTCCATCCGGCTCGGTTTGGTCCCTCGTGTGTTTGTGTGAGATTAATAATAATAATTTTTTATTTTGTCCAAATAGTCCCTAAATTTTTTATGAATTCCTTTTTTGCCCCTCTATGATTCTCCAAACCAGTGCCAGTATCGGAGCATCATTTCCAAAATAAAAATGCTTTGACTGTCATTTTTGAAATAGAAACCATGTGAGTAGTACATGTTCACCAATGTCATTTTGTTTCATCATTTCTGATCTCCCGTCATGTCTTCACCAATGAGCGTTCATGTCCATTTGATCGATTTCTTTGTGTCTATAAATAGACGTGCAGATGACAGAAAATTTACTCAATTTTCGTCTTTCTGCTACCATACATACAATACTATCATTTTTCCATATTCCATATACTGTGCATTTACTCTGCATTTGGTTGTGTGTGTGGGGGCTCCTGATTGATAGTGCCATCTTTCTTGATCCGTTCTATCCTGGGAGACAATTGTTTGTGATACTTTGGCGTTGATATAGAGGGGACAAATTGTCTTAAGGAGACAACATCTGTTGGCCTCGGATTTCATCAATTTCATTGTTATTACTTTTTCAATACTATGAATTTTACTGTTCTTTCTTCTAGCGTAGAAGTATTGTATGTTTATAGATTGTGCAATCTTAATTACACAGTTTCCGATCCTCGTGAAAATCTTACTTCTAAAGTATTTTTGACAACAATCTTAAGAAAATATGTGTTTAGTATATTTAATTTTAATTATTATACTGTCCTTAGATTAATCTGTGAGATTAATCAGACCTTCTATTTGAGTAACAGAAATGGCAAGTTCAAGTACAAATTTGATGAACCAGAGTGGTTCTATTCCAATGCATGGTGAGAAACTAGAAAAGTTCAATGGAAATGATTTCAAGAGATGGCAACAAAAAATGTTTTTCTACTTAACTACCTTGAACTTGGCACGGTTTCTTATTGAAGATGCTCCAAAATTGGAAGAAGGACAACCATCAGACAAGGAAAAGGTTGCTACAAGTGATGGTTGGAAGAATTCTGATTTCCTATGTAGGAATTATATTCTTAATGGTATAGATAATATGTTGTATATTGTATATAGTACTTTGGAGACAACCAAGGTCTAGTACAAAATTGAGGATGCTGTCTTAAATAAATTTATGGTTGGCAGATTTTTGGACTTCAAAATGCATGACTCTAAATTTGTGGTGAGTCAAGTTGAAGAACTTCAAGTGAATGTCCATGAAATTCATGCCAAAAGGATGTCCCTTAGTAAGTCTTTCCAAGTTGTTACATTTATAGAAAAATTGCTAGCATCTTGGAAGGATTTCAAGAATGATCTCAAACATAAGCGCAATAAGATGTCACTTGAAGATCTAATTGTGAGATTGAGAATAAAAGAAGATAATAAGATTTTTGAAAAAAAAAATTTCACAGCAATCCTAGTCTTAAATTCCAATATTGTTGAAGATGGTTCAAAGTTCAAGAAATGGAAATGCTGTGATGAGGGATCATCTAAGCAAAGCCAAAGCAAAAGAAAGAAATTCAAAGGCAATTGTTATAATTATGGGAAGCTTGGCCATCATACTAAGGAATGTAAGAAGGCAAAGTATCTCAAAAAGAAGAACACTCAAGCCAATATGGTTGAAATCGCTACTGACTTGATTGAAAACATGAATCTTTCAACAGTTGTGAGAGAGTAAAACTTGGTTGGAAATATCAAATAGTGGTGGGTGGACACTGGTGCCACTAGGCATGTGTGTGCCAATAGACGGATGATCTCTTCTTACACCCTTGTGAAGCAAGATGAAAAACTTTATATGGGTAATTCTTCTACTTCAAAAGTAGAAGGAGTTGGGAAGGTGGCCTCAAAGACGACTTATGAAAAAGTTGTGACACTTAATGATGTGCTTCATGTACTGATGAGTGTTATTTATGCCGTGTTTTTCCTGTATTTTATGATTGAATTGTATGGTGAATATGAGCTTAACTGCAATCAATCTAAGCAAAAAGGCATTAATTCATGGTACAGGGAACTTAAGGATAAATTTCACTTACATTCTAAACATGTGCTAAGAAAGAACAAGTTTTGAGATTTTATGAGAAAGTCGCATAACATAGTCGATGCTATGCTATAGCATTAGGACAGCTTGACCAAAGTGCAATACAATGCATCCCTGAAGCTATAGCAGAGTAAATGACGTAGTGCTTTGTGGCATATGTTCTGATCTTTTGTCAAGGTTGTTTCAGGAAATATAGTGCAGGTCGAAAATAATGGTTAGATTGCTGACGTATTGAAATAGAAGATGCGGAGGATCAAAACTAAAGATTTGAAGAATCCCGGTTTTAGCAGAATTAATCTACCAAGATTGGAAAGAAAGATACGATCGGACCTCAACAGATTAGGAAAGGCTCAGATCATTGAACGTACGGTGCAAGTAAGACCAGACTATTTAAACAAACAACAGCCAACCCTAAAAAGGGTCAAAAGTCATCGAGAGTCGAAGACCAATCATATACGGCAAAACTCGAAATAAGAGTGAGAGAATTGCAAAGCACGAGGACTCCAAGAGAACCCAGCATCCTTCCTTGTTGTAAGATGGAGTGAAGAAGACGTGGAGTTGTGACGTGACGGGGCTTCATTCTTGACTTAAATAGTTTAGGAAAATGAAGTCGGGTTCAACTTTTCAGCTACTTTAACTTTTCACAGCACGATATCTATTTTTTAAATTATAATATTTCACAGAAAATTTGAAAAGGTGAAAGAAGCATTCGTTTGTTAGTGGAAGGATAAAATTAAGTAAAAAGGGTAACATTTTGCAACAATATAGGATCTAAAATTTGCCAGGTGAATTTAATGGGTAGAAGATAGATAAAGGTTTCAAAATTTATAAGAAAAAATAGAGAGAATTGAAGGAACATTAGAAGATAGATAAAGGCTTCAACAATATTATTTACGTCTTCTCCTACTTTCATGAGTGTAAATATCTCTCTGCCCTCAAATCCTTTTCCCATTTCCATATATTTGTTAGGAAATTAAAAAGCAAGCAAAAAATAATAATAATACCTCAAGTGGAACAGTACGGAGTCGAAAATTCCCACTTCCATATATCTTTTGGGAAATTAAAAAGAAAGCAAAAAAAAAAAACCTCAAGTGGAATGGCTGGAGTCAGAAATCGGTGATCGAAGATGAGGACCAGAGTTGGAGATCGATACAGCGAGCAGAGATGAGGATCGGAGTCGGAGATTGATGCAATAGCAAGTGGAGATGAGGGCTGGATGACAGAGATCGAGCGGAGCCGAGGGCCAGACATCAGAGATTGAGTTGGCTGCCGGAGATTCAAGGCAGAACTGGAGAGAGATTGACTTGGAGATTGAAGGTGGAATCGGAGATTGGAGCGAGCTGTAACACGAAGAAGCTTTGACCTAATTTAGTTCAAGATTTACGACAGAATTCCATTCATGGCAAATTCCGTCGCAGATTGGTGGGCATTTTCCCGCCCAACCAATTTGCGACGAAAAGATAGTTCTGTCACAATATTTTTGCAACAAAGTCCGTCGCAAGCTACACCACTTGCAACAAAACTATCTTTCCGTCAAAAATTGGCTTGAAATTTGCGATGAAAAGATATCCATCGCAAATTCTGTCATTGTTTATGTATTTTCAAGTAGTGAATGACAATGACGATGATGTCTAAAGAAGACAGTAACCACTAGACAAATGGCGACCATAGATGATGATGGCAAGAGAGCTTTGGCGTGCAAACGATCGAGGATTGATGAGAGCTCCGCTGCAGTGCGGGAATGAGGTCTTCAATAAATAAGTTTGTGTCTAGGGTCCAAGAGGCAAGGCGAGCTTCGAACAAAATGTCGGAGGTGTGAGAGTACAAGGTCAAAAAATATGAACATTTTTTTTACTTTCAACGATTGTTTTTAAAAAAAGAATCATCAAAACTCAACATTTATTTATTTTATTTTATTTTGGCTTAACTTTCAACGGTTTTTTTTTTTTTTTTTTTTTTTTTAAACAATCTTTGAAAGTTTTATTTCAACAATTATTTTAGAAAAACATTTGTTGAAACTCACAAATATTCCTTTTTTTGGGTTTAACTTTCAATGACTATTTTAGAAAAACAATTGTTGAAAATCAGAAATATTCATATTTTTCTGAAATTCTGGCTTAACTTTCAGCTACTGTTTTTTATAATAGTCTATGAAAGTAATTTTTAAGGACTTTTTTCAAAAACAGTCGTTGAAAGTTTAACTTTCAATTACTATTTATATGGAAATGGTAACTGAAAATTAGGCCAAAATTTTAAAAATGTCAACGCCTCCTTTTTAACTTCTGTTTTCTATAAACGGAAGTTAATTATTGTCGTCAAATTTACTTTTTCTAGTAGTGCAAACACTGTCAGATTATGCATAACCATGGTTTGGACAAAAAACCATAGTTCAGGGGGTTGAAAAACATGGTTTTCCTTTAAGTTATTTATTTCTACCTTTTCAGAACTATTCTTCGAAATTTATTCTCTAAAATCCCTTTTATCCAAAAGCTAATCCAAAGACACACGTACTTCTTGTAGCATTTGTAAAATGCTACTAAATAAAAAGTAATAATGAAATATATAGCATTTCCAACATATTACTATTGGCAAAATATAAATCAATATATTATTTGTACTTACAATTTGAATTAAATTTTAGTTTTAGTGCATATAGTTCCACATTGTAGTTTTTTTGTCCGTTTAATTTCTCCTGACTAAAATGTTAGTCTCTATAGTTTGGTAACAATTTGGTATGAGTTTAATGGCGTTGGTACAGCTAGAGATAAAAACCAAAACTCATTAAATCAAATTCTTAGTATCCTAAGATAAGGGGGGAAAGTCACAGTTGAGCAAATGAGTTGACATTAATTAGTATTCATACAAATAACTGAACTTTTGTGCTCAAGCAATTTTGAGTTCATATTTAATCTTCTTACTAACTTGGCAGAGGCGCAGAGCTCCAAGCTTTCTTATTTGTTTTCAAAAAGCTAACGTGGATATAGTTCAGTAATTGAGGCCTCATTTACTGATTCTTGAATAGAATTACTTGCCCGTTCACTTGATCTTGTTGTTGCCTCTGAGCTGTGCTCTCTCATCTGTATCGCAGATGAACCATTGGTATTCATGAAAAGCAGAGGCTTCGAAGGTAAAGGGAGAGAGGAAGAGTAGCTATTGAGCATAAGTACAACTTGAGCCATGGTTGGCCTGTCAGCCACATTTTCTTGAACACATAATAATCCAATGTGGACGCATCTTATTATTTCATTTCTTGAACCATTGTTTAAAATTGGATCTACTAAATTGAAAGGCGTCCCTTTCTTCCAATTTTTCCATGCCTGCAGCAAGTTTCCCATCAATGATAAACAATATTAATCCCAAGCTACTTCTGCATGTTATCTATTCATGATTGTGTAATATTATACAAGATTAAGATTCAAGTTTGCCCTGAATGTTTTCACGTATGAGCTGTGGTTATCAAAACTTTTTTTGGGAATAAATTTCACCCCTTAAGTGTTAAAGATGGAGCAAATCCGCCTTAACCATTAAAGAATGAATAAATAAAAATAAGGGTGGCCTAAAGCACAAGGCTCTCACTAAGTAGGGTCTGGGGAGGGATAGATGGATGGAAGTACGCAGCTTTATCTCCAAAGTTTGAAGGCTATTTCTAGAATTTAAACACGTGACCTTTAGGATTTTCAAAAAACTAATGTTGACATTAAAAAATTCAATGTGTCTTGTTAACATTCTTAATGGCAAGGAGTGACATTAGTCATTTTTTAACACTTCTTCCTGGGTAAAATTGATCCAAGAAAAAATTCAAGATATTCATAGCTCATACGTGAAAATGGTGGGGCCAAAATTGGATTTTTAACCCTATTATAGTTATATATATTTTTGAAAGATGAAAAATATATGTATGCATCTGTGTGAAAAGAGGCAATAGCTTACAAAGCTTAATAGATCATGGGCATTCTCTTCCTCGTATACACTGTTGTTCTTTTTTCCACTTAAGATCTCTAGAACCAATATGCCAAAACTAAAAACATCTGATTTGACAGAGAATTGTCCATGCATTGCATATTCTGGTGCCATATATCCACTAAATGTCAAGAAAATAAGTTTAATTAGATGTGTCAACTATAATTGAGTATTGTGATTATCGTTTGATAATAAGTCTAGCAATACTTACTAAGTTCCAACAATTCTGCTTGTATTGCTTTGAGTTTGGTCCACAACAAATAGTCTTGCCAAGCCAAAGTCTGATATTTTAGGATTTAACTCTTCATCTAAAAGAATATTACTTGCTTTGAGATCGCGATGAATAATACGCAATCTTGAATCTTCATGAAGGTAAAGAAGGCCACGAGCAACACCTCCTATGATTTTGTAGCGCGTTATCCAGTTCAAATGAACACGTTCACTTGAATCTGAAATATTTTTGTGTCTATTTAAGCCATGCATAACATGATCCATTGGGACTGTGTCTAGAATATGCATTATGATTTTCATCTAATGTAAATGAAAGAATAGAGGAGTCATCCAAATGAAGAAAAACTCTCAATAACTTACCAAATAATAAGTAATCAAGACTTCTGTTGGGAAGAAACTCGTAGACCAACAATCTTTCAAGTTTTTCCAAGGAGAAGCCAAGTAATCTCACTAAATTGCGATGTTGGAGCTTAGCCACCAAGAGCACTTCATTTTTAAATTCTGAATCTCCTTGCCCAGAATCCATGGACAACCTTTTGACAGCAATGTCCTGACCATTTGGAAGCCTGCCCTGCATTTATTAGGGTTGGAGCATGTAATTATTTAATCAATAACAGACTACATAACACTCTAATCCTCATTATTTGAGTCCATTTGCAGGAAAAAAACAAAAAAAAAAAATTTGTCCTAAATATCAGTCCACTCAAAAGTTATTAATGACTGCTTTTCAATTTTATCTTTATTTAATTCCTGTTTAAAAAAGAGAAAGATGAAAGAATGATTTGTAAAGTATAGAGAGAATTTTTTTTTTTCTTTTTTAATAAGGCTAAACTAGAAAATTTTATCAATTTAAACATATTTAATAATTTAATTGGCATTCTTTAGTATGTGAGAATTACTTGAAAGCGATTTAACATAATGACCATAATGGTATATACAAACAGTTAAAAATGTTCTCAACATAACAATAATGTTATTTACCTTGTACACTGATCCAAACCCTCCTTGTCCTAGCTTATTTGCAACAGAGAAGTTATCTGTGGCGAGTCTTATGGTGTTAAAATTGAATTGTAGCGACTCGATGGGTGCAACTTCAGGTTGATCAACTGAGAAAAAAGTCAAAACAAAATATTATTTCTAATGAGACGAAGCACATCTGCAAACTCTCTAGGCTTTGTTTGTTTTGTTGGGAAATTGTTTGATTTTTTTTTTTCTTTAAAAAAACTCAATTGTTTATTTTGCCAAACAAATTCACTAATATATAACCCTCAGTTTCTTTTTATAAGAGACAATTACCCAACCATATCGATAAAAAAAAAAACAAAATAAATTTGTTAAAATTAATTAGAGACAACATATATATAAATATAATATTTTTTTTCCTAAAATGCCCTTACTTATGAGGAGAGAGAACAAAAAAGGAAGTAGAAAAAGGATAGAGAATGTGTGATGGGAAGAAAGTGTGAGTGAATGCATAAATGCAATGACATTAATATGAGTAATTAAATAAGGGGCACAACAGAAACCTAACAATAAAAGTTTGAGACAACCTTTAAGTATCTCTTATAAATAGGAACATTATATATCAAAAAAGTGTCTCTTGCACTCCCTGCGGTTCTTTTTATAAGAGTCTAAAATTTGAATTGCCTTAATCATTTTTATAACAACTCGCTTGGGGTTATTTGTGTATTTGAAATATTTTGAATGCGTTTTTGTCAATTTCCCTCAATTAACTTTATTCTCTTTCCTCATCTTCTTTCCATACCTTATTATCTTTTATACTTTCTGTCATTTTTACTATATTTCTATTTTTCATTCACTCCTTATAATAAGGGCATACTTAGAAAAATGTTCATTTTTACACATATTTATTACTTTTAACTAATTTCTTAAACTACTTAATTGAATTATCATGCTCTTATAAGAATTTTTAAAAAAACAAAAAACAAAAAAGACAAGAGGAGGGAGGATAAAGCAACGAAGGGAATAATTAAACCAAGCTTGTTGTGGAAATTCATCACGGATCATTATTACTTTCAATTCCCAATTTGTCATCTTTAATTGGTGTTCAAATAAAAATTTCAAAACAATATATATAATTGAAAACTATGTTAGAGATTTTTCTACAAAATATTTAAAATTACAAGTTGTCTAAAACGTTTTTAAACTAAAAATTTAAACCATACCAAAAAAATTTAAAAATATCTAATTTGATCTAAGTATCCGTCCAATATTTTGCAATAACTTAATTATGTTTTGTACGACTTATTATAAATTTACTTTTACATAAATATTGATTGATTGGCAATATGTTCTAGAAATTTTGCATCTATTATCAAGATAATAAAATTAACAATGTTCAAAGAACATGGATTAGTATATACGAAAACATTATTTTGACTTACTTTTAAAGGTTTTCTTCGATTTCCGGACCACAAAATAGATGCAGACCAAAATAAGAATTGCGATAAAAGCTCCAATGGACGCAGCAACGATAATGACTGTTCTTGATGATGTGTTGTGATTCCCTACACAAGATCATAAGCTTATTAACATTTCTTTGGCCAAAAAAGAAATTGCTTTATTTATTTAGAAAGGGGAGTAAGTACCTTCCGGGGAAGACATAGCTTTTGGTGAATCAGCAGTACCTGCCATCCCATGAAAAGAAAAAATAGAAATTATTTGCGGCTTAATAACCTAATAATTCCTCCATTTATACCACAGAATTAACCTAATTGCATTGTTCGAAAAGTTAGATGAAATTAGTTTGGTGCAATAAACAAGTAATTTTTTCCCCCAAAAAGGCCCCTATTCTTGTGGAAAAGAGAATTATACCCCTCCAATATTTAATATAAGACATCTTTGGGGAGTTGATCTTAGTCATAAATTAAGATAAAACTCTTATATTTGTCCATCTTTTCCTAATTTACTCCTATTAATGTTCTTTCAACAATAACAACAAAGGAGATGGAATATATAAGGAATTTGTTTAAAAAATACATAACATATTATGAAACTTAACTTACTTCTTTAATATATTCCAATTAGATTATTATGTATTATATTAAGGACTGAACGAGTATATTATATTGAATACTTTAGTCAAACATGAGAATTAAATACAAAAGTGATACAAGTAATTTTTGTAATTAGGTGAGGATAAAAATAGATTTTAAAAATAAAATTGAGAGGACCCCTAAATCTATCTTATGTAATGGAACATAGCATACCTAAAACTTTTATATTTTACATCTATATAAAGCGGAGGGGCTAATAACTTGTGTGGATCCGGGTTCTCAGAATTTGAAAAATAAGCCAGCGCCTTAGTAACGCAGTGGCATAGGACCTTGGCTCCCCTTCCCCATGTCCAGGGTTCAAACCCTACCCCTCCCCTACTATGTGTATAAAAAAAAAAAAAAAAATTTGAGAAATAAATTATACTACATCCGGTCCTTTTGTTGATAACTTATATGTCTATTATATGTTATAGAGAATTCAAACTCAAAGCCCCACTTTAAGAAATAAATCATATTGTTGATTCCTCAAGGTAACTTACTGGCTAACAATTGATTCCTACACGGCATTCCTTTATATAGCGTTACATGAATCTAATTAATTTAGCGATCACAACTTTAATACGTAGGTTGACATCATCATCTCAGTTGGACAAAAACGTATATTCACTCTAGATGAATATGCACAAGACCATGTGAAGTATCCATTACAAATCATTAAAAATATGGGTTCAGAAGTGCAATTTGCCCCATTTGATGAGAGGGAAGATTTCTTTAACTCCTTTATGAATGATTACATGTGGATTGGTTAATGAAGGGAATCCATATGTAGTGTTAGGAAAAAGGGTCGACTTTATATGGTAGCACGTCCATTGAAAAATAATAATATTATGCAAGTTTAAATTAGTTGACTATCGGTCCTATAGTGTCAGTGTATTTTTTTTTTTTTTTTTTTTTTTTTGTGTGGGGGGGGGGGGGGGATTATAATTATTGACCTAAAATTTTAGGAAATTATATTCTAGCCTTCAATGTTTCAATATTTTCATTGTAATCCTTACTAAAAGTTTGATGGAGGGACTAAAATGAAAATATTGAAATATTTATGTGGTTAAAATATAATTTCTTAAAATTTTGGGTAAAATTCTCTAATTTTCACCCCCTATTTTAAATGCTGGCTCTACTGTGTTCTATTCTATAATTTTCACCCCTAATTTCAAATCTGGCTCCGCTCCTGGATAGTGCCAAACCTTGATAGTTACATCTAAAAGCTAGATTGCCATAACATTAATTTTTTTGACAGCTTGGTCCTGAATATAAAAAGACTTAAACAGGTTCGGTTCGTTTTCCATTTCTAAACCCAAATCACATTAATGGGAATGAGGGAGGGGAAGGGGCTACTTCTTAGCCACTGCAATATAAAATTCAAAAGAACGAAAAAGATTAAAATTGGATCCAAATGAAAAATGGGAAAAACACTTCTCATGTTGTAGGAGAAGTGTTTGAAATGATGTGCACATGCAACATGAGAAGTTTAAACCCCATTAATTATTCTTATTATTTCCTACTTTGAAAAATTGTACTTTTAATAATTTAAATTATCAATAGTTTCAAAATAAAAATGGAATTGAAAACTAATCTATTAAAATTTTGATCAACTTGTATAATTTTTTTTCTTTCTCTTTTAAATAACATCCTCCACCAATAAAAATGGAATGAGCATTATTTAATACGTGTGAGCACAGTTGGTTTGATACAATTTTATAATTTTGATATAAAATTGCTTGATGGCGAGAGTGAAGATATGGGATGAGTACTATTCAGCATGTGATGGTTAAATAAAAATTATAAATAACTGTACCTTCAGTCAAAAGTGGAGGCTCCATACATTGACTATAAATCTTTGAGCACTATTTAGCATGTGATTGCCTACTTTTTTTTTCCCTCAAATATGGCCACTAGGCATTGTTTTAGGCTCAGCAAAGAAAGGAAAAAAAAAAAAAAAAAAAACTGGGTAAGACCTAATTAACTAATTAGTTGATTAAGGATATTAGTTGCACTAATTAATATTTTCTTCGGTCCTAATTGTAGGATCAAATTTGTAGTGCAATTTGCACTATAAACTTAGTCCTATAATGAGAACCAGATGTAGTATGATATATTTCTTTAAAACATGTCATAATCATCATTTTCCTGAATTCCCTTCCCCCATCTCCTATTTGATTATTGTTGAGATAATACAAATAGAGTTAATTTGAGACAAAAATTGATAAACATGTGAAATAAGTCTTATATTAAAGACCAACATCAACTCCAATTAGATCATATTAAGTATTAAAATATTAGTTACTAGTTTGATCAATTGATCCTAATTGGATTTCAATACCACATAGAGTAAAATTTTTAGTTACTTAGCATTAAATATAATGAACACTTACAACATATTTGGTTTGAGGGGAGAGGATGGAAGGGGATGAAAGATATTGATCAAATTGCTATTAATGAGAAGAATATTCATTATTGTTGAGATTGCATTTTTAGAATATTGAAAAATTTTCATAGGCAATTTGGTTAGTATGAGGTAAAAATTTTCTCTCCCATCCCTCCCCCCTTTCTTTCTCTCAAACCAAACAAACATTTGCATCGTGGATAGATATTTGTAAAATGCATATTAAAGTATTTTCTATATGAAAGATCAACATTACCTTGCGAGGAAGGTGTGTTAGATGACGGTGAAGCAGCAGGAGGAGATGGAGATAATAATGAATCGACAACTGCAGTATCATAGAAGCGATAGTTCTCATATCTAATATTGCAACTCAATTTGATAATCCTCCCGCCAATCTTGTTGTTACAGCTCGAGGGAATGCTCGATATCGCATTCGCCAAGCAATCGTCACAATCTTGCTCAGACAAATCAGGCATGCACTGAACAAGACCGTATATAGTTTGAAACAAAGAAGTCGATGTGTTGGCAGCAAACTTCCGGCGACTATCCCCGGTGGCAGCTTTGCTTCTAAGCCTTCGCATTAGACCATCAAGCACTTCACTGTACTTACTGTCTACTTCATTATTTTTGTTACACTTGTAATATAAATAACCTGGCTCTTGATATATCCCAAACATGGAGCGATTGGCGTATCGTAAAAAGCATCCGTCGTAATATCCATACGCTTCCTTCTGATTCGGACAAAGATTTGGTAGAAGGATTGAGGCATCGTTGAGGCAAGTACGACAAGAATCTGGCTTAATATCTGCCCTACACAGTCCAAGAGCGTTAACTCTATTAGGGTTTTGGCCTTCAGAGGAACTGTAATAGCCATAGTCAATTTTTGGGTCGGAGGTGAGATTAGAGAGAAGGATTTTAAGGTTTGTGCCATAGGCACTTGTGTTTGTGTAGTTACCGACACTATTGTAACACAAATGATGTATGAAGTCTTGCTGCGCAGTAGTGAGAATGATAAAGTGTGAGAGGAAAGAAAGCAGAGCAATTGAAATAATTATTGTCATCAAGGAATGAGAGAAGAAGAAGAAGCTTTAAGATGCGATTTTAATTTGGGCTGCTCGTTCTAGTTTTGTTGATACAAATCAAGGCATGTTCGGCTTCTTTCTTATATTACTGAAGTCAACAAGTCAATCAAAAGACACAAACGCGTATTGGAATAAGCGATACTATTACAACTTGTTATTTCTAATGGACTTATTACTATAATATTATAATGGTAGTTGGCGAGTGGCGGCCATTGATTTGAGATAACAACGCAAGTGGTGAAATGAGTTACGTGGCCGACAAGCCTATTGTAGGAAAGTTCAACAAAATTCCTTATATATTATATTTAACTTTTTGTGAGTGCTTGACAGTATTAGAACAATTTAATTAACCAATTATTTTATAGATTAATACTAATTAACCATATTATAAAGATAAAATTATACTCCCCCTAGTCCTATTTTTAAGAGTTCAATAACCAAATTACGTAATTTAAGAAAGCAATTAAAATTAGTTAAAAATAGTAAGTATGTCTTAAATAAACTCTGTTTTTCAAGTGGCAAGAAAGGTTGGGAGAGAGTAATTACTAACATTTTAATTAATTGAAAAAACTCATTAAATGTTGAGATAACTATTGTCGGACTCTTATAAAAAGGAACAAGACAAATCAGATTTTGGGTTCTTATAGAAAGGTTGGGAGAGAGTAATTACTAACAGGCTATATAATAATTATTCAAAGTTGCAAAGTCCATGCATTGAGAACTCTTGCTTTTTGAATATATTAAGTAAGAAATTGGAAAAATGTTGAGAAAAATAAGTACTCCTCTAGCCGGTAGTAAATATATGACATACTTTGTAATGGAAATTGTACTACGAGACTATGCTATATATTTAGGACCAAATGTAGTACCGTTGATTAATAAAAAATTTTATCATTTTGTCTCATTTCAACACATTTTGTAACTTTTCCTAGCCTAACTATTGTAGTTCCACATAAATCTGTGCATGAAAAAAATTTGTACATGAAAAACCTTTTTTTAAAAAAAGCATATGTATTCTTCAATTAGAAGCAATCTTGTTGGAGACATTATCTAATGCTCTACGTGGATACCTCTCCTAAAAGGAATTCAAACATTGATTCAATATGTCACGAGGGACTAACTTCTTCTACCAGACCTATCCCCGATGGTTGTGCATGAAACACTTGTTTTTATTAAAATCAGAATGCATTAAGAGTTCTACATCCATTGATTGCCCGTGACATTGGAACGAGATCATTCCCGGCCCAAGAAAATCCTGGACAAGGCGCATATATGAAGTCAGGATCAAATGGAAAAGAGATAGAATGGGATTGGAGACAGGATGACTATTGAGACATCCCGTCCTATCTCAGAAAATAAAATCCATCACAATTTACGACAAAAACAAAAATCTATTGTAAACTTGGTGATGGAAAAAAAAATATCCGTCTCAAATTGGGGCGGAATCAAAAATCCGTTGCAAAAATTTGCGACAAAAAAAAAAAAAAAAAAAATCATCACAAATTGGGACGTAGTAAAAAATTCGTTGCAAAAACTTGCAACGAAAAAAACCATCCGTCCCAAATTAGAACAGAAACAAAAATCTGTTGCAAAAATTTGTGATGGAAAAAATATCAAAAATTATCCTTCGCAACTAAACATTGATAACAAAATATCAGAACCCTCAATTTTTTGCTTAGAAAAACCCTCAATTTCACTCACATCTACATCACACCATACGCTATTACCTCCAAACCCTCAATTTCATTCACATCTGGTTCTCCCACTCTCTAATCCAACACACTCCATAGCTCCCCTCCTCTGATCCTCGGCGTATTGCAGGATCCCCACCGGACTCGACTCTCTGTCATCTTCCTCCCTAAACACCGCCCTCTTCCCCCTCAAAAGCTCCAACTCTAATCCATAAACATCCCTTTTCACTGTCAACACGTTCATCATATAGTACTCTGGATCTATGTACCCTACCGTTCCCACAGCTTTCACAGATATCTTTTCTTGCTCGCCTGTCAACGATAATCCGAAATGGGAGACTCTCGCGTTCCAATTTAAGTCTAGTATGTTTGATGACTCTATGTTTAGGTGAATTATCGACGGTACTGCGTAATTGTGAAGATACTCGATCCCCCTCACTGCGTCTAGTGCGATTTTGATCCTCATCCGCCATGAATTTATACTACTACGGGTTTTTTGGTGTTGTGATTGTCGTGTAAGAGGTAGTGTAGTGATCCGTTGGTCATGTCTTCGCAAACTAGGAGCTCGTAGTTTTCGTCACAGAATCCTAAGAGGCCCACCAAGTGTTTGTGATTAAGCCTAGGTAACAAAGCAACTTCTGAGTCGAATGCGTTTCCTTTTTCTTGGAATTTCTTCTTTCTCATGTAGGTTTCTCCTCGTTTGATTGCTACTTCATGCCCATCCTTTTCCTTTGTACATAACGCTGAAGCTTTCGGAGCCTATTTTGTTATCAATGGAGAAGGTGTTTGTGGCTATCGCGAGTTTTGATAACGAGAACGTCTCCGTCTTGTCTATTACAATGACGGAGGATGACCCACTTCTTCTTACTATTGGTTTGGTATAAGTCCCTCAAGAAATAGTTTGGAGCTCTCAAGGCTGATAACGATGCTCTTATTAACCTTCAGTTGCAGAAACTTCATGCTGAGTTATCGCCCTTTTCAATTTCCCTCCCATCTCTAACATCAATTCTATGGCCATGGTCATGATTTTCATTCTTCTGGACAAGTGGGAATTTGGATCTCTTCCCCAAACACAAGTACATATTCTTCATGCTTTTCTCTTTCTCTTGTTTAAACTTTGGTACTTTCACATTTACTTTTAAACCTCCATTATTTCGTTGACTTAGTTGTTAATCCCACATGTATTAGTGACTTTTGAAGTCATCGATTCGCTCGTTAACTTTAAAAGGTGGAAAACCTGGATTAGCTTTATTTTGTTAGTCGTCTGCATAATCTTTTCTCTTAGACTTTTGGTTAGCCTTATATGGCTACTGTTTTTGTGTGTACACACATATATGAATGAAGATGTACATAGAAATGGTATCAATACATAAAGTAGTTATATCAGTTAGTATTATCATTATGCTTAATTGATGATATAGTGATGGGCACAAGTATGAATCAAGCTCATAACTTGACGGATGACGAAGTATATAAAGAAGACCGATTGATTAAACGTAATATCATAAACGAATTCTGATACTATTAAATCTAGTTTAAGGAATGATAAGTTTTTAATGAAGAGTTTGAACTACTATGATAAATTGTTTTAGAAAGTTTTAAATTTTTCAGAAAAGCTCATTCATTTTACAAGATCAAACCTTGTGTTTGTATTAAGTTTTCCAACTATTTACGAAAGTGTTTACTTCACAGGTCCAAATCTGACTTAGTGGTTCGAAATCATTATTAAGTAACTCAGTCGACTTTGTATAAAAGTAAGGTGTTACAAGTATGAGTTTAATGGCATTTGTACAGATATAAAAACCAATACTCGTTAAATCAACTTCTTAGTAGCCTATGACAAGGGGGGAAATCACAATTGAGCAAATGACTTGACATTAATTAGTATTCTAACAAATAACTGAACTTTTGCGCTCAAGCAATTTTGAGTTCATATTTAATCTTCTTACTTACATGGTAAAGCTCCAAGCTTTCTTATTTGTTATCAAAAAGCTAACGCGGATATAGTTCAGTAATTGAGGCCTCATTTACTGATTCTTGAATAGAGTTACTTGCCCGTTCACTTGATCTTGTTGTTGCCTCTGAGCTGTCGTCTCTCATCTGAATCTCAGATGAACCAATGAAAAGCGGAGGCTTCGAAGGTAAGGGGAGAGAGGAAGAGTAGCTATTGAGCATAAGTACAACTTGAGCCATGGTTGGCCTGTCAGCCACATTTTCTTGAACACATAATAACCCAATGTGGATGCATCTTATTATTTCATTTCTTGAACCATTGTTTACAATTGGATCTACTAAATTGAAGGTCGTCCCTTCCCTCCAATTTTTCCATGCCTGCAGCAACATCAATTATAAACAATATCAATCCCAAGCTACTTCTGCATGTTATCTAGTCATGATAGTGTAATATTATAATGGGTTAAGATTCAACTTTGCCTGGTATCAAGATGTTTTTTGGGAAAAATTTCACCCCCTTAAGTGTTAAAGATGGAGCAAATTCGCTCTAAGCATTAAAAAAACTAATAAATAAAAATAAGTGCGGCCTAATACATAAGGCTCCTACCAAGTGGGGACTAGGGAAGGGTAGATGGATAAATGTACGATGCTTTACCCCACAAGCAAAGAGATTGTTTCTAGGATTTAAACCTATGACCTCCAGAAAAAAAAAAAAAACAAGAAAAAGAAGAGATTTACCATCAAAAAATAAATGTTGATCGTTAACAGTCTTAATGGCTAGGAGTAACATTAGTCATTTTTTAACACTTCCTGAGTGAAATTGATCCAACAAAAACTTAAAGATATTCACTGCTCATACGTGAAAACTATGGGGCAAAATTGGATTTAACCCTATTATAATTATATATATTTTTGAACGATGAAAAATACATGTATGCATCTGTGTGAAAAGAGGCAGTGGCTTACAAAGCTTAACAGATCAGGGGCGTTCTCTTCATCGTATACGCTGCTATTCTTTTTGCCAGTTAAGATCTCTAGAACCAATATGCCAAAACTAAAAACATCTGATTTGACAGAAAATTGTCCATGCATTGCATATTCCGGTGCCATATATCCACTAAATGTCAAGAAAATAAGCTTAATTAGATGTGCTAACTATAACTGAGTATTGTGATTATCATTTGATAATAAGTCTAGCAATACTTACTAAGTTCCAACAATTCTGCTTGTATTGCTTTGAGTTTGGTCCACAACAAATAGTCTTGCCATGCCAAAGTCTGATATTTTGGGATTTAACTCTTCATCTAAAAGAATATTACTTGCTTTGAGATCCCGATGAATAATACGCAATCTTGAATCTTCATGAAGATAAAGAAGGCCACGAGCAATGCCTCCTATGATTTTGTAGCGTATTACCCAGTTCAAATGAACACGTTTACTTGAGTCTGCAATATTTTTGTATATATTTAAGCCATGACATGATCCATTGGGACTGTGTCTAGAATATGCATTATATTTTCATCTAATATAAATGAAAGAATAGAGGAATCATCCAAATGAAGAAAAACTCCCAATGACATACCAAACAATAAGTAATCAAGACTTCTGTTGGAAAGAAACTCGTAGACCAACAATCTTTCATGTTTTTCCAAGGAGAAGCCAAGTAATCTCACTAAATTGCGATGTTGGAGCTTAGCCACCAAGAGCACTTCATTTTTAAATTCTGAATCTCCTTGCCCAGAATCTATGGACAACCTTTTGACAGCAATGTCTTGACCATTTGGAAGCCTACCCTGCATTTATTAGTGTAGGAGTATGTAATTATTTAATCAATAACAGACTACATACCACCCTAGTCCTTATTATTTGTGTCCATTTGCATGAAAAGAAAAAAAAAGTGTCCTAAATATTAGTCCAATCATAGGTTATTAATGATTTTTTCACAACCTTATTTTTATTTAGTTCTTATTTAAAAAAGAGAAAGATGAAATAAAGATTTGTAAATGTAGAGAGAGAAAATTTTATAAAGGCTAAACTTGAAAATTTTCTCAATTTAAGGCATATTTAATGACTTAACTGTCACTCCTTAATATGTAAAAATACTTGAAACGGACTTAAAATAAAGACCATAGTGGTATATACAATCATTTAAAAGTGCTGCCAACATAACAATAATGATATTTACCTTGTATACTGATCCAAACCCTCCTTGTCCAAGCTTATTTACGACAGAGAAGTTATCAGTGGCGAGTCTTATGGTGTTAAAATTGAATTGCAGTGACTCGATTGGTGTTATTTCATCATCATCCTTTGCTTCAGGTTGATCAACTAAGAGAAAAGTCAAAACAAAAGATTATTTCTAATGAGATGAAGCACATCTGCAAATTCTCTAGGCTTTGTTTGTTTTGTTGGGAAATTGTTTAACTTTAAAAAAGAACTCACTTGTTTATTTTGCCAAACAAATTTCCTAACATATAACCCTCAGTTCCTTTTTATAAGAGACAATTAACCGAACTAGATCGATAAAAAAGTTTGTTAAAATTAATTAGAGACAACAAATATATAAAAATGATAATTTTTTCCAAATTATCCTTATTTATGAGGAGCGTGAACAAGAAAAGGGAGTACAGACAAAAACATAGAGAATGTGTGGTGGGAAGAAATTATGAGTGAATTCAAATAATTAAATAAGGGGCAAAGTAGGAACTTAACCAAAAAAAAAAAAAATTTTGAGACAATCTTTAAGTGTCTTTTATAAATAGGAACATAATATGTCCAAAATGTGTCTTTTGTACTCCATTCCGTTCTAAGAACCTAAAATTTAAATTGCCCTTTTTTTAAGAACTCACATAGGGTTGTTTGTTTTTCTGGACCAAAAAAAACATAGGGTTGTTTGTGCATTGAATTTGTTTTTGTCGTTTTTCCTCTAATTAAGTTCATTCTCTCTCCTCATCTTCTTTCCATACTGCATGCTTTTCTATATTTTCTTTATTATATTTCTCTTTCTTATTACCCCTTATGAATAAAGACATACTCAGACAAATATTTACTTTTTTGACATATTTATTATTTTTAGCTAATTTTAACTAATTTCTTAAACTACTTATTTGAATTATCATGCTCTTATAGAAAAAAGACGAGAGTATAAAGCAACGAAGGGAATAATTAAACCAAGCTTGTTGGGGAAAATTTATCATTGAATTGTTTGTTTCACTCCACAGCTATGAGTTTAGTCATTCATCACGGATCATTATCACTTTCAATTCCTAATGTGTCATCGTTAATTGGTGTTCAAATAAAAATTTCAAAACAATATATATAATTGAAAACCATGTTAGAGATTTTTCTACCGAAAATTTAAAATTACAAGTTGTCTAAAACGTTTTCAAACTAAAGATTTAAACTATACAAAAAAAATGTTTAAAATATCTAATTTGATCTAAGTATCGGTCCAATATAAATTTACTTTAATATAAATATTGATTGATTGGCAATATGTACTAGAACTTTTGCATCTATTATCATGATAACAAAATTAACGATGTTCAAAGAACATGGTTTAGCATATATGAAACATTATTTTGACTTACTTTCAATGGTTCTCTTCGATTTCCGGACCACAAAATAGATGCAGACCAAAATAAGAATTGCGATAAAAGCTCCAACGGACGCAGCAACGATGATGACTATTCTTGATGTGTTGTGATTCCCTACAAAAGATCATAAGCTTATTAACATTTCTTTGTCCAAAAAAGAAATTGCTTTTATTTATTTAGAAAGGCGAGTAAGTACCTTCCGGGGAAGATATAGCTTTTGGTGAATCAGCAGCACCTGCCATCCCGTGAAAAAAAAAAATAATAGAAATTATTTGCGGCTTAATAACCTAATAATTCCTCCATTTATACCACAGAATTAACCTAATTGCATGGTTTGAAAGGTTAGATGAAATTAATAAAAAATAAACCCTTATTCATGTGGAAAATAGAGTTATACCCCTCTGATCATTAATATAAGATATATTTCGGGAGTTGATCTTAATCCTAAATTAAAGTACCACTCTCGTATTTGTCCATCTTTTTTTGATTTACCTATATTGATACTCTCTCAATAATGACAAAAAAGGAGAGTGAATATGACAAAGATTTTTTAGAAAATACATGATATATTAACAAACTTAATTAACTTCTTTAATGTTCAAATTAGATAAATATATATTAAGGACTGGAGTAGTATTTATATTGAATACTTTAGTCAAACATGAAAATTAAATATAAAAGTGATATGAATAATTAAAATCACATTAATGGGAATGAGGAGGGAGGGGAAGGGCTACTTCTTAGCCACTGCAATATAAAATTCAAAAGAAGGAGGAAAAAAATTAAAATTGGATCCAAATGAAATGATGTGCATTCATATTAATTATTTTTATTATTTCCTACTTTGAAAAATTGTATTTTCAATAATTTAAATTATTAACAATTTCAAAATAAAAATGAAATTGGAAAATAATCTATTAAAATTTTGATCAACTTGTATATTTTCTTTTTCTTTTTTCTTTTTCTTTTAAATAACTGCTTCCAACATTAAAAATGGAATGAGCACTATTTAATACGGGAGCACAGTTGGTTAGGTACAATTTTGATATATAATTGCTTGATGGCAAGAGTGAAGATATGCGATGAGTACAATTCAGCATGTGATGGTTAGAGAAAAATTATAAATAATTGTGCCTTCAGTCAAAAGTGGAGGCTCCATACATTGACTACAAATATTTGAGTACTACTTAGCATGTGATTGCCTACCTTTTTTTTTTCTTCAAATATTGCCTACTTCACTTTCAAAATGTTTGTAAAGTAGGTTATGTTTTACTTGGAATTAAAATGCAAACTTTTTTGGGCCCCACGTATTTTGCCCGATTTTTTACCGGCTTGGCTATGGTCCACTTCCTTTACCATCCTATTCTCATCCTCTTCTTCAATTCATCTCAGCCGTTGGATTGAAATCTCAACGGTTCAAATCTAATGATTTATAAAAATATTAATTAAATATTAAATTATTAAAAAATATTTTTATAAATCATTAGATTCAACCGTTGGCATTTCAATCCAACAGCCTAGGATGAAGAAGAAGATAGGAAGAGGATGGTAAAGGAAGTGAACCATAGCCAAACCTAATTTGTACCCTCCAACCACATGCACTATTAAGCAAGAAAAAAAAAAAGGGAAATCCTTTTATAGTTTGACCAAAAAAATATAAAAAAAAGTCTCACAAGAAATTCTAATATCAAAAAAGTCTCATCAACAACTCCTCCAAAGAAAGTATTGACAATTTCATTTATGGGTTTTAACAATTTCTTAGGACTTTTTTGACATTAGAATTTTCTCCGGATTTTTTAAATATTTTTTTGGTCCCTTAGAACCCTTAAAGGAATTTTCCCCCAAAAAAAAAAAAAAATTTACATGAAACGTAAGACCTAATTAACTAATTGTTGATTATGGATGTTAGTTAAATTAGTTAATATGATATAATTGTTTAAAAGGTCTTAATCATCATTTTCTTTAATGATCTCTACATGTTCTATTTAATTATTGTTGAGGGAAAGTCAAATTTGAGAAAAAAATGATAAACTTGTGAAATAAATCTTATATTTAAACCCAACATCAACTCTCCAATTAGATAATAAAGACCTAAGGAGTATAATCTAATAAGGTTGACCCATCTAAAACTCTTGGCTAAACTAAGTCACTAGTCTGATCAATTGATCCTAATTGGACTTCAATACCACATAGATTAAAAGTTTTAGTCACTTAGCATTAAATATGATGAACACATAGATTTGCATAGTGGATAGGATATTTGTAAAATACGTATTAAAGTATTTTCTATATAAAAGATCAACATTACCTTGTGAGGAAGATGTGTTGGATGATGGTGAAGCAGCAGGAGGAGGTGAAGATAATAATGAGTCGACAACTGCAGTATCATTGAAGCGATAATTCTCATATCTAATATTGCAACTCAGTTTGATAATCCTCCCGCCAATCCTGTTGTTACAGAGCGAGGGAATGCTCGATATCGCCTTCTCCAAGCAATCGTCACAATCTTGCTCAGACAAATCAGGCATGCACTGAACAAGACCATAAATAGTTTGAAACAAAGTGGTCGCCGAGTTGGCGGCGAACTTCCGGCGACTATCCCCTGTGGCAGCTTTGCTTCTAAGCCTTCGCATTAGACCATCAAGCACTTCGCTGTACTTATTGTCTGTTACATTATTAGAGTTGCACATGTAGATTGAAAAATCTGGCTCTTGATTTATCCCAAACATGGAGCGATTGGCGTATCGTAAAATGCATCCGTCGTTATATCCATACGCTTCCTTCTGATTTGGACAAAGATTTCGTAGAAGGATTGAGGCATTGTTGAGGCAAGTACGACAAGAATCTGGCTTAACATCTACCCTACACAGTCCAAGAGCGTTAACTCTATTAGGGTTTAGGCCTTCAGAGGAATTATAATAGCCATAGTCAATTTTTGGGTCGGAGGTGAGATTAGAAAGAAGGGTTTTAAGGTTTGTGCCATAGGCACTTGTGTTTGTGTAGTTACCAACCCCATTGTAACATAGATGATATATGAAGCCTTGCTGTGCAGTAGAGAGAATGATAAAGTGAGAGAGGAAAGAAAGCAGAGCAATTGAAATAATGATTGTCATCAAGGAATGAGAGAAGAAGAAGATGAAGAAGAAGCTTTATGATGCGATTTTAATTTGGGCTGCTAGTTCTAGTTTTGTGATACAAGCCAAGGCATCTTCGGCCTCTTTCTTATATTACTGAAGTCAACAAGTCAGTCAAAAGACACAAACGCGTATTGGAATAAGGGATACTATTACGATTTGTTAATTGTTATTATGATGATAGTTGGCAAGTGGCGACCTTTGATTTGAGAAAACGACGTATGTGGGGAAACGAGGGACGTGGCCGACAAGCCTAGTGTAGGAAAGTTCAACAATATTTCTTATATATTATATTTAATTTTTTGTGAATCTTTGACCGTTTTTAAATCACGTACCCGGTTATTAAACTCTTATTAAAAAATTATTTTTGCTAGCCTAACTATTGCAATTCTGCATAAAGTTGTACAAGAAAAACTTTTCCTCTAGCATATGTATTTCTCAATTAGAAGCAATTTTGTTAGAATTATTGTCGGATACTATATATGTGAGGACTCCTTCAAAAGAGATTCGGACACTCACTATGTTATAATACTAACTTCCACTAAACCTATCCCCTATGGCTGTGCATGAGAGACTTGTTTTTAATAGAATCGGAATGTATTAAGAATCCTACATCCCTTTGAGCGCAAAAAAAAAAAAAAAAAAAAAAAAAGAATCCTACATCCATTAATTGCCGGTCATGTTGGAACGAGATCATACCTGGCCCAAGAAAATGCTGGACAAGGCGTAGTATATATGAAGTCAGGGTCTTTTGACCAAAAAAAAAAAAGTCAGGATAGGATGAAAAACAGATAGAATGGGACTGGGTGACTATTGAGACATCCCGTCCTATCTCGGTGTGTATAAGATATTAATGTTTATTTTTCTTTTTTATAAATATTAAATTTTAATTTATTTTTGACGCTAGCTTCCCAAATCACTTAGGGTGGGTGTAGGTGTGTAGAAAAAGCAACAAGCTAGTGAAGTTGATTGATTGATTTGATTCGCTAATTGTTCCATTATGATTCAAAGAAAAGCCGTTAAAGTACATGTCAAGCCGGTTCTTTCGTCTCTTCCATGCCAAGATATTCTCAAGATGAGACACAAGCTGAAAAGGTCAGCTCTGATCATTTATTGGGATGGGGCACGGTCTGTGCATCGGAAAGTGGATTCTCCTCATTCTACTTCACACAAATTTTATAGGAAAATTTGGGGGTAAATCCCTAATTGAAAAGTTATTTGGGGAGTGAAACTTAGACTTTTATATCTTTGAGTGTCACTGATATTAGAGCTTGAAATAACGGCTGCCACGGTCCTGCCAAATTGGCCCTTCACAGGCTTAGGCTTGGACGGGCTCAGAGCCGACTCTTGTAAGACCCTCTCAACTCTCAAGCCTTTATACTATTGAGCTGGCGGGATTTAGGCTTATTTAACTAAAACAAGAATTAAGGTTAAAACAATAAATTCCTCATTTAAGGCATAAATATTATCCAAAATTAAATAACTGAAAAAATAAACTTAAAACAAGGTATGAATGAAAATTTCAACACCTTACACATATGTGCTTACACTACCACACATAAAAATTGTTACTCGTAACCACATGCAATAGACAAATTTTTGTTTACAAAAAAAGTCTTGTTAGGTATCTACTGTCCAACCTAATAATTTATATTAGGTGATGAGTGAACCTACAATGTGATAATTTGAGAGAAACTTGACTCTTTTCTAGGATGAGTGAACCTACAATGTAATAATTTATACTACATGCTCGTTTAAGTTTTATGAATTGCAATCTTCATTTTAATTCTAAAATTCACTTTCAAGTTTTAAAATCTATTTGTTATTTTACTTTAATGTGAGGTACTATGTTATTAAAACTCATACATTTCTAGTTAAAATCATTATCTAACGTGCAAGTTAGCTTTTTTAAAAAAAAAAAAAAAAAAAAAATTTGAATGAACAAACCATTGTGGAAAACCATATCAATCAAACTATTTTATAAAATTGATTTCATAAAAAAAAAAAATAACAACTAAATATTTGAAACATAATTACTAATATAAAATATAGTTATCTATACTTTTATTGTTATAGTTATATGTTTTTTTTATTATCTCGTTAACGTAAATACAAATATGTCTCATGTCCAAGTTTGCACAAATGAAATAAAAGTGAGTAAATCCACTTGTGGCTAGTTTAATATATTAATTAAATCTATCCAACAGATGTAATCTAATATATTTATTTAATTCGAATTATAAGCCTATAGATTCAATTTATCTTTATAAATTAAATTTGAGATATGATATCTTTCTATTTAATTAAATCGAGATACTATATCTCAATTTAAATTAAATCAGATATATGATATCTTTATTCGAAAATTAAATCGAGATACAATATATCTATTTGTTTTAAATATTTAATTTATCAAATGAATTAAATACAAAAAAATATATTATATAATAATATTATAACCTTTATTAAATAATATTATTATATTATTTTCGAATTTAATATATATATATATATATATATATATATTCATCCTAGATTAAATACAGTATTCATTAAATCATAGACATATCTAAGATTCAATGAACTGGACACTTCCTCGCGGCCGGGCTATTCTTGTGTGTAACCCTCGAGGCCCATATGAGATGGCGGGCCAATCGTACCGCCCACAAGTCGCAAGTGGTCTCGGCAAGACATTGTGACTACCCAATTCATATGGGGATCGATGATACGATACAACCTATCGTATAACCATGTCATGTCCCTTTTGTCACGCGATAATTTGGTCAAGGATGAGGCGTGAATAATGTCAACTTTATGTTCTTGACCATTACTTTCTCGATTATTGAGTAGTCTAACAGAAATGGAAACTCCTTTCCATCATAGTATGGTCATACGTTGCTTAGACTCACTCATCGAGGGGCCCAGTATTATCTCTCTACAAATGTGAGAGACAAATTCCATTTTGACCATTCGCATTCCTCTGCATGAAAACCACTAATCCTGATCATAGTCTTTATCATCACCCGGTCAAAGGTGACTTTTGGCCAGGTCAAATATCAGCTACTCATCATGTAGGAATCCATGATGATCTCAGGTCAAAGGGCGTTGTGACGCGGTTATACATGAGATAAGCTTATGACTAAATCCATGCAGCTTTCTCATAGTGGGTCAGTCCAGCACCTTGTACTCTTACAAGTGTCTATGACTTTGATTCGTATCTCCATATCTCATCAAAGTCATACTAGTCTTATTTCATCTTTGCTCCGGCGTAGATGACTGATCAGGGACATTTAGGATAATCTATAAGATATATCCAAGGATACAGTTATTGCTATAAACATGCAATGAAATGATAACTAAAGGAGAATACTTTAAATAACATAAACGTTTAAAGTACAATGACTTGCCCCTAAGGCATAATTTTCAATAGCTGACACTAAAGAACTTGGATTATGGTTTCCTAAAGGTCAATCAGAATATTTGGTAGCTTATTCGACTTGGATCACGCTGGCTACAAGACTAATAAAAAGAGCACAAGTGGCCAATGTCAATTTCTTGGTAGTTCACTTGTCTCTTGGTTTAGTAAAAAGCAGACAACTGCCTCCTTGTCATCTACCCAAGCTGAATACATTGCTGCCTCAAGTTGTTGTGCTCAAGTTCTATGCCTTAAGCAGCAACTTCATGATTTGGGGATCCATCTGAAGGAAAATTCCAATTCTCTGTGACAACACAAGCACAATAGGCTTGGCCAAGAATCCTGTTCATCACACAAGAACCAAGCATATTGATGTGAGACATCGTTTCATCAGAGATTATGTGCAAAAGAAAGATGTCAAAGTGTTGTTCATCCCTATGCATTTGCAACTTGCTAACATTTCCACCAAGCCTCTGGCCAAAGAACAATTCACATTCATCTAAAGGCAATCGGAAATGGCAAATCCCAATGAACTGTAAGTAATGTTAGTTTAATATTGATAATTATGCTTTGATGATTAATGGAGACTAACTTAAGCATCTGAGTTTCTAGATTATATTGTGCAGGATGCTCTGTTCTGTGGTAAGAGTTACAAAGTCTAATAGAGGTTGATAATTCTGAAGTATGATTGTATCATACTCGAGAAATGGCTTAATATCTCATTTTGAAAAATTTTAATTTATACATTAATTCTCGAGTAATGATAACGATACTGGAGAAATATCGAGATCTAATGAGTTTGATGAGTGTCTCAGACGTTGATTGATCTAAGTACGAAGGGAATTTTCGAGTACTCCAAAGGCATTCTCGAGAATTTTCGAAGATGAAGAGTATCCAGAATTCCTTTTAACTGATCATTCTCAATTATCTACTCTTAGTACTCGAGAACTATCAATTGAACGTCTCCTCTGCGAGAATATTATCATCAAATCTCGAGTATATGAGAAAAATTCATGAGAATCGCTCACCTCACCTTTGAGATATTCAAAGATAATCCTTCAATGATTTGCTAAGATCAAGTCTTCCCATAAAAGAGATTCAAGTCCTCACAATACACACTTGAAATGAGGTATTTTGGTATTTATTAAGTGTCTATGTGCTTGCAATTCCCGAGTATATCCGAGCATTCTCAAGTAGTGTTACAATACTCAAGAATTCTCATCTAATTCTCGAGTATTGATGGGGTTTCCAAACATTTATATCTCGGTGCGTTGTTTCATTTTTTTCTTCACTCCGTCCTTCCTTCCGTCATCTCCTCTTCTCTCTCAAGTTTCCCAAACCCTATTCTTCAACTTTCGTTACTTTCTCCGATCTTTTTTGTTAAATCATCATCTTCTTTCACTTCTTCGTTACTTTCCCTCATCTTTCAAATTTCCAACCACCGGGTTTTCTCTGTTTCACATTTTCATATTTTGAAGCACCATTTTCATCTCACCGAAACCCATTTCGTCAAATTCCTCTTTTTTAATTGATAATCCTTCGAGATGGGAAAATCATCTTCGGAATCCTCTAAAAAGCCTCTCCCTAAGAAATCTAGATCATCCTATCATCCTAAAGTCAAATCCTTTGAGCAACCAAAGTCAACATCTAAAGTTGTATCCATAGTGGAACCTTCTCGGCCAGTCACCTGGTTCCAAACTGACTCCTGCCTTCTGGGAAAGGGAAAGAGAAATCTCAATCCAAGATAGTTGACTCTGAAGCAACTAAGTGTACGGATTCATATGTGGATTCTACACCCCTTTTTCAAGAAAGAATATCAAAGAGCTTCGAGGATAGAGTTCAGAAACCCCAACCCTCGGGATGTCAAAATCAACCTTCGGTCAATGATACTCTTCCTCCATTTGCCTTTAAGCTAGTGAAGATGGAATATCACCTAAAGGGAGAGTGAATAGGTGATCTCAAATTCTTTTTGCAATACCCACACGAAGGCAAGTAGAACAGAAACAAAGAAATGAGACAGAGAAGTGAAGTATACACAAGAGAGTTCATACAAGTTCGATCTAAAATCACTGACCTACGTCCAGTCCCCAGAACACCTGGGATTCCACTATCTTCCAAGAACAATTACACACTCTGTAAACGAAGGATGGTCCTCTCACTCTTAGACTCCACTCCCCCTTATAAGTTGTAATTGATACACCCTCTCTTAAGGTTCCTCAACCTTAAGATACAACTGATAATGAAATAAATGTTTAAGTACTCCTCACGAGTTGATAAAATGATGAACGGTGAAGTACAAGTTAATGAAACAGTTGAAACAATGAATAGTAATAAACTCGAATTGATTGCACAGCGTTTTGGTAGTTGGTGGAATTGAATACGATGAGCTTTTATAGTGTTTGCCATAAACTCAGTCGAGTGCCTTTGCAGACTAGCCGTTGTGACTCTTTTTAATTTCCATTAGGCACAGTGGAGTCCGTTTTGTAAATGGTTGACCTTGCTGCATTAAATGCTTTGCCATCGATTGTCCCAGAGGTTGACTCAGAATAATAGCTGGAATAAGCATGTCTCGAGGAATGTTTTTCGACTGCTACATGCTTTAATTCCGTTTGCATGTTCTGCTTTTTCAGCGCAATAAATGCTCCTGACACGCTGGAATGCTTTATGGAGATGTAGAGTTTAAATTATGATAAACATCTCTGAAAAGCACTAATAAACCATTTAAACTTGGTAAGATTCAGCGTAAATCAATAATATAAAATACCCAAGAAATAATCAGTGATTTACATGTCACGAAAGCGAAGATCTAAAAGGATTACCGATGATTCTCGAGAATTGCTCTTAGGATTCTCGAGAATCCATGAAGAATAAATTTACAGAAAATTGTGTTTCACATATTCTTGAAAATTGCATCTCAATACTCGAGAATAGCATGTCAGGCTTTTCTTGGCAAGTGATATTGATGAGGCATTCTCGAGAATGCATCTATAATTCTTGAGAATTGCTTCTATTTTGAAAGACTAGAAAAGGAATCGAGAAGAGAATCGCTCAAGCCAATTCCCGAGAATTGAAATCTCATACTCGAGAATAGGTGCAAAGAATCAGATAAAAACAAAGTCATTTGACTCATTCTCGAGAATCATGGTAGGGTACTCGAGAATTGCTCTGCACAGTGAAATGCTTTCATAATTTGTTATCAATGTATTGCATTCTCGAGAATCTTATCCATGTGAGCATATGTAACTCGTAACTCTTTGAATCTTCATTCCCAAGAATTGTCTGAACATAACAGAGAGTTTTAGTCTACCATTCTCGAGAATCATAATCCCATTCTCGAGAATCCATGCTAAGGTCAAATTTCTTCAAGTTCATTTTCAAAACTTAAATTCTTGTTATCATCAAAACATTAGGAGCTAATGACTAGTTGGTCAAATAAGTGCTCTTCATTGTCCTCTTGGCCTTTGCAAGGATAAATTGGTAATCCCATATGAACTAGCTTTTGCGATTAATTATGAAAGTAGACCTTTCTGTCCTACTGTTTATATGGATTTAGAATCTTTCAAAAAGGACTGCAATTTGGATCTTTCTCCCTAGTTAAAGCCATATATGCCTTTGCTGAGTATTTCAACTCCCTACACTCCTCAAGTTGTGAAAGTATTTTATTACAATATGATTGAAGAAGAAAAAGAGCTTAAAAATGATGAGATTGTGCTAATTACTTCTGTTAGAGGAAAGAAAATCAACATTACCACTGAAATTATTAACACATTTTTTGGGATTACTTGATGCACCTGAAGATCCCCCTAAATTATCTGAATCTGAATGTTTTCATATTCTTTTGCCAAATGAGAAGTATGATGGAAAACCTCTGAAATTCAAGCCTACTTAGGTGTCAGATACTTATAGGATGCTTTGGTATCTTTATAGCCGTAAATTTGTCAATAAAGGTCAAAGTTTTACGCATTTTGTGCTCAAAGACTATCAATTACTGGCTTCCATTATTGCTAAAGAACCAAGGAACTTAGGCAAGTTGGTTATCTCTGAGATGTCCAATTTTCTCTCTACCTCTAGAGTTTCTAAGACGAATACCATGCCTTATCCAAATCTGGTTTCTCGATTCTTGGCCTCAATAATATATGGTACCTTCTGGATAATGACAAGGCTTTATTTCCCAAGAAGTTAGGCAAGTCACATCTATTGTACATGAACATTTCTTTCACTTCAGCCTCTACTGGAAAGAAGCAGCAAAAGGATAAACATATTGCTGATGGTCCTTCCAAGTCCTCTTCATCTAAGGCTCCTGATGAGGGGCAATCATCTTAGGCTAGGGCATCTTCTGCTGCTCCCTCTTTTGCCACTGCCTCTATTCAGCATCTTTTCGAATAGTTAGTTGCTAGAGCTATGGCAAAAGCTCTTTTCGATGCAGTTTCTCTCGTATGATAATGCCAACAAAGTTATTGGAGTAGTGAACAATCTTCAAACCATTACCACCAACACATGAAGGCTTGGAGCTGAGTTTGAGAAGCTAGCCAAAAAGATTTTAGCTAGCTTTCGGACTTGCTTTCTTGCTCGCTTCAAGAAGAATCCATAGCTCAATTAGCGAAGAAATTCAGTCTCTCGGTGATCACATTCATCGATGGATTAGTCTGTCGATGGCTTGGGTTTCAGGACATATTCTCAGTCTGCTCCTCCTGCTCTTGCCTCTCAGCCTTCCTCTCATCCTCCTGAGTCTTCTGCTGGACCCTCTGTTACTCCTTCACCCTCTTTGTTTGATGAAAAAGGGGGAGAGAAAAATGGTGAATGAAGAATTATCTTTTTGCTATTAATGTTTTTTTATGAAACATTTTTTTGTTTATGTCACCATGGTATATTTTGTGGCTAACACTTTTTGTGAAATGCATATATTATTCTGATCGTTATTCTTTTTTCTTCGATTTCAAAACTTGATAATTTCAAGATTTTCTCTTTCATTCAAACTTCATTTGATTCATCTAACTATTGTCATCATCAACAAGGGGGAGAATGTTAACTCCCAGTGTTTTGATGATAACAATTTTTAAGGTTTTGAATCAGATTTAACTTGTTTTGAATCTTTGTGAGTAAACAATTCTCAAGTATATGGTAAAGATTTTCAAGCATGGATAAGTAGCTCTCAAGTGTCTTGAAGTGATACTTGAGAATCCTTGAGTTAATCTTTCTGTCTTAGTGTTTCGAGGTAACAATTCTTGAGAATAGCTAAAGCATTCTTGAGTATGCTTTAGTAGGTCCACTATCGCAAGCATTTTCTAATATGATTCTCAAGAATAAGTTCTTGATTCTCGAGTATGTAACTTGTCCAATGACTATATTCCTCCTTTTCATCTGAACAATTCTCGAGAATGGGTAAGTAATTCTCGAGTATAATACTCTAGAATAGGTAAGATAATTCTTGAGAATATTTAAATTGATATGCTAAAATGCTCTCTAGTCGTAGTATTGTCAAGTATTGATATTTAGATTCTCGAGTATGGTTCTTGAGAATGGGTAAAGAATTCTCCAGTATGTTTAATTCCCTATGTTAAAAACATTCTCGGATCATATCATGCTCAAGTACTTATAACTTGACTCTCGAGTATTGTCGAGAGATGCCTTCAGTAAAAACTTTCTTCAAGGGATACTCGAGAATGACATAAGAGATTCTCGAGAATATGTTCTTAGCATATTTATCACTTTCTCAGTATCGATAATCAATTCTCAAAATATCTGGGTTATTATTTATTCCTTCTTAATCATACCCAAACTTATCTGAATCATATTTAATCATCTTTTAGAATGAATTTAAGTTGATTAATCGTGCTTAATTTGAGTTTAAGCGAAAAGCAATCCTACGTGTCAGTAGCATTAAATGCATCTTAGAAACAGAGCCAACAGTCGGAACAAAAACTCGTGACAGACGAAAACATTCTTTCAAGGCATACTCATTCTGGCTATCATTTTGAGTCACTCTCTACACAAGTACAATCGACGACAAATGCATTTAATGAAGCAATGGTCAAATATGCTCAACGAAAGTCAACTGTGCCTAACGAAATTACGAAGAAACTCAATGGGTAGTTTACAAAGCTTTACAATGGCATTAATGGTAGATTAGTATAAAAGCTCATCACATTCAATTCCGCCAACCACCGAAACTCTATGCATTCAATTCGACTCATCACATTAATATCCTCGGATATTTTTCGTGTATTTCAGTGATAAACCTTCATTTGCTTAGTGAGGAGTCTAAACACTTATTTGTTAACTTATTTAGTTGTCAAACCTTAAAGTTATGGAACCTTAAGTGTGGGTGTACAATTAAAACTTGTAAGGGGGAGTGAGTCCTAGTGTGAAAGAATCATTCTAAGTTACAGAGTGTGTAATTGTATTCATATTTGTGGAAATCCAAAGGTGTGCTTGGGGACTGGACGTAGGTTGAAGTGTTAAATTGAACCAGTATAAATTGCTCTATGTTTATTTCCTTTCTTTGTCTCTGTTTTATTTGTGTTCGTGTGCAACTCGTGAAAAGTTGTTGAGATCACCTATTCACCCCCTCTAGGTGATATTCCATCTTCACCCCACCAACATCATGGGAGCTGATTAGTGTTGTATGAAGTAGTCTTGGAACCATTGAGGAAACTCAACATTCATGAAGTGATCAACTTTGGAATCTGACCTTGAAGGATTTGTCAATTGAAACCAATTAGAGAAGTAATTGTAACAAAAAAATGAAATTAATACTTTAATACTTATCATAACATCCCATATGTAGGGAAATCATTTATCGTCCACATTAAGGCAACCCGTATGCTAAAATTATGACTCAATAATACATCGTCCATGAGAACCCTTTCACTCCACAACATCTTCAACTCGTCTATCAAAGCTTTGAGGTTTACATCTATCTTCTTTTTTAGGTTGGATGCCCTAGGGATTAATGCGTTAAGAAATAAAAACTCTCTTCTCATGCACATGGAAAGTGGGAAGTTGTATGGAGTCACAATCACAGGCCAGCTAGAATAATTCCTACCCATCTTGTTAATAGGAGAAAAATCATCCGAACATAAACCAAGACAGGCACACGGGGATCCGCTGCAAACAAAGGGTTCACCTTGTCAAATTTAAGCCAAGCTTCAGTATTGAATGGATGCCTCACAATTTTTCATCCATACAATGCTCTTGGTGCCATCTCATGTGAGTAGTTATTTCTTGTGATGAATACAACCTCTCGAAGTCTAGGCATGAGAGGAAAGTACAACCTTATGTTCGGATCCGTACACGTAGCGGATTTAAAAAAAACTTTACGAATCCCTTCCAGGATCGTTCAACATCGTTTAAATCAAGTTTAAAGGAATCTGAATATTACCTGTGCGTCAAAACATTATGCGTCTCTGATGATTTGAACTGGTAGGCTACCTTCTCGATCAACAGAAGTCAACTCCGCGAATCGGCTTCCTCTACCAGTATCCACACGAATAATCTCTGAACACGGACGTGACAAAGATTTGCCGTAGTCTCCCAAAATAACCAGATTAGAAAAGGATTTGCGGTATAATGTAACCCGAGTCGTTTCCCAATGAATTCACAAGTCGGTTCAATTCGAACAAAGAATAAAAACAAGAATAATAAAATGGGGGTTTTCTTTTGTTCAAACAAGAATTAAATTGAAATAACGAGAGATAAAACAAAATAACACAGATTGAACAGAAAAACAAATGATTAAAGGATTAACCCAGGATTTCGGATTCCACCACTTCCCTTCCTCGGACGAAAACAGATTTATAACCGAACTCGGGATCGACTCTGGACAAACTGAAATCTCTGTGTTTGTCCAGAAATTCCCTCAACTGAACAATCATCCAGAATTTATTCGAATCAGTGGCGTATCTCTGTATGATCACACAGTAATACTTTAACCTAATTCGAACTACGTCCTTGGGAAATATCGATCTGGGTTTTTAATAAAAAACCCAATCCAAATCCAACAATCGAATCCGATTAAAGAATGCAGGAATGAGTTAAACGGTTACCGATTAAGCGCTAATCCTCTGGATAGTGGATGGAATCCTCATCGTTGGGCTAATCTCAAAAATTTAGCCGAACATAATTAAGAAAGACGAAAAATTGATGAAGAACGCGAAGAACACGAAGAACATTGCAGAGAATTTGAAAACTCTTATTTTGATCCACTAAAATCTAAAAATGTGAATGAGAGTGTGTTTGTGGCTGCTGCCTCACTTAACCTAAAATGGAAAAACAAAATGGGGCTCCAATCCACAATTTAGGCCCAAAATGAAAATAAAATAAAATGGGCTTTAATTACAAAATTTGAGCCCAAAAATACATATGACTTCTGCTCCAAAATCGACCGCCCTCTTGTCCGAATTTGCTCTTCATGTCTTCATAACGATTGTAGCTCTCTGAATCATCTGAAATATGAGACAAAATGAGACAAATCCGATGTCTGGTTCAAGAGTTATGGTAAAAATGGTGAAGCAATGTAGAACTAGAATTTATTATTAAATAATGGCTAAAATATAATAAAAGGCCCAAAGGCCCAAATAAGTATAAAAGTCATTATTTATTAGCTAAAGAGTCCTAAATTATAAATCAAGAGACAAAAAGTAGTGTATGAAATATTCAATTATCAAATTCCCCCACACTTATCTTTTTGCACTCCGAGCAAAATTCAAAGAAAAAGACCTAAAGGAGAAACTCTTCTTTTCTAACAATTGCTAACAATGCAAAAATTGAACAAGGGACACAAAGCTCCAAAAGATCAATCAATCAAGACCACAATCCCTTCATCTCAAATTACAATTCATGGTAATCTCAATCAATGATGCTAATCACAAAAGATGGTCTCTCAAATGATGTGCTCAATCAATCAATCTCTTAAGTGTTTAAGGTAAATAAGTGTATCGCTCAAATTCTACTTCAAAAATTTGTTCTACCATAAGCTTGCTCAATTTCTACGTCTCCACTACTCATAACACATGCATGCACAAATCAAGAGAGCTTGTTATGAAAGGTTGTAATGGGTTAGGGTGAAGGTAGGTAATAGTATGGAATGAGAGGCTAAGCACCAAAGAAATTAAAAAGAGCACTAATTAACACAATCATTCTCTATGTAAGAAAATTTTTATTTTACTTATATATCTCCTTTCTTTCTATGTATTTTCTTTCTTTATTTTTTTTTTTTTTTTGATTTTCTTTCTTTATTTCTTTTGTTCTTTTTTTTTTTCGTTTTTTTTTTTTTTTTTTTTTTTTTTTTCTTTTTTTTTTTTTTGAATTTTGAAAATGAAACTATACTATATACATAATCACAATGACAAAAGCAAACATCCCCCCCCACACTTAAACCGTTGCACTCCCGAGCAACCCCCACACTTAAACACAAAACCAAGGTGAAACCAATGCTCAATAAATTTTCAAGGTGCGGAATAAAATGGTTTTACGCTTAGGCTTGTAATGTGGCTTAGAAAAGAAGGAGTCAAAAAGGCACAAAGGGCTAGCAAAGGGATCATAATGCAAGGGAAAGGCTATTTGGCCAAAGTAGGAAAAATAAAAGAAAGAAAACAAGCTTCCATCATACTTATGCACGTAAATGAAAAATGTAGTTTCAAAAAGAAAAGGAGCAAGAACTAGAGAACACAAATCATGAGTAGATGCACACATGAATGAAAGAATGGCAAAAGAGTAATTCCATTCATGCAGGCCAAAAACCTCACAAGGTCAATACCAACTTAGGCAATCAACAACATCAAAACAACTACCAAGACATGTAATCGAAGAGTCAAGAATGTTAGACCTAACAGAATGATCCTTTAAAACCAAAATGTCCTAGTTCATAATATGTAGCAATCATAGAATGAGAGACCGTATTTATTTTCAAAAAAAGCAAAGTAGAAAAAGGAAAACAAATAGAAGAAAGAGGGAGAAAGAAAGAAGAATACTCCCCAAGGGGTTTATGGAGGATAAGTGGCATCAATGAGGAGAATCTCTCGCTTCCTCTCAGCCGCCGGGATCCCTCATGAAATGGCTTGAGGCGATGCCCATTGACCTTAAAGGTTCGTCCCGTGGGTGGATCACATAGCTCAATAGCACCAAATGGAAAAATGTTAGTGATCTCAAAAGGGCCATCCCATTTAGATCGAAGCTTACCAAGCATAAACCTCAAGCGGGAGTTAAATAGAAGAACTTTGTGGCCCACAGAAAATTCTTTCCTCAGAATATGCTTATCATGGAATGCCTTAGTCTTTTCCTTATATAACCGCGAACTCTCATAGGCATCCAATCTAAGCTCATCCAACTCTTGCAATTGTAGCTTCCTCTCCATCCCGACTTAGCCAAATCCATGTTACACTGCTTAATGGCCCAATAGGCTTGATGCTCCAACTCAACTGGAAGATGACATGCCTTACCAAAGACAAGCCGATAGGGGGACATCCCAATCGGAGTCTTGTAAGCGGTGCGATATGCCCACAAAGCATCCTCTAATCGCGTACTCCAATCTTTCCATGTAGAGTTAAGAGTCTTCTGAAGGATTTGCTTAATCTCTCTATTGGAGACTTCAGCTTGACCATTGGTCTGAGGATGGTATGAGGTGGAGACCTTATGGAGCACTCCATACTTGCGTAACAAGGCACCCATGCTTCGGTTGCAAAAATGAGAACCTTGGTCACTGATAATGGCTTTAGGAATACCAAACTTGCAGAAAATGTTAGACCTAACAAAATCCACCACCACAGAAGAATCATTAGTCCGGGTGGCTTTCGCCTCACCCATTTCGAGACATAATCAACAGCCAGCAGTATGTAAGTATAACCATATAAAGCAGGAAATGGACCCATAAAATCAATACCCCAAACATCAAAGATCTCACAAAACAATATAGGGCTCGGGGCATCTCATGCCTACGGAAATACTCCCCTACTCTCGACAGCTTATCACATGACTTACAAAACAGATGGGAATCATGAAACAAGGAAGGCCAAAATAAACCATGTCTAAGACTTTCCTAGCAGTTCTTTGGGGTCCAAAGTGACCACCACAAAGTGTAAGCATGAGCAAAATGCAATATAGAGTGAGACTCATGATCAGGCACACATCTCCTAACTACTTGGTCACTACAAAATTTCCACAGATAAGGGTCATCCCAAACATAATATTTAGACTCACTCTTTAATTTAAGGGTTTGGGCCCTAGTGGAATCTACAGGCAAAACACCAGCTACCAAGTAGTTAACCAGATCAGCATACCATGGAAGCTTACCTTGCAAAATTTGTAGAAGCGCTCATCGTGGAAATCATCCCGAATAGAAGAAGAGGGTGAGAGGGAGAAGGAGTGATGCGACTCAAGTGGTCAACTACCCAGTTTTGTGCTCCACGTCTCGAATCTCAACATCAAACTCTTGGAGCAAAGCAACATCCACCGGATGAGTCGTGGCTTAGATCTTCCTTTTTCAAAAGAAACTTCAAAGCAGCATGGTCAAAGAAAACAACTACTCTACTTGCTAGCAGATATGACCTAAACTTATCAAAAGCAAATACAATAGCCAACAACTCCTTCTCGCAGTGGTGTAATTGGATCAGGCAGATCCAAAGTCTTGGAGGCATATGCAATCACATGAGATGCTCTTTCAACTCGTCGTGCCAAGATAGCACCAACCGCATAGTTGGAAGCATCACACATCAACTCGAAGGGGAGGCACCAATCGTGGGCTTGGATCACTGGGCCGTAGTCGCAACGCTTCAAATGATCGAAGGCCGCCTTGCAAGAATCATCAAATACAAAGTTAGTGTCCTTATGTAGAAGGTTGGACAGGGGTCAGGCAATCTTGCTGAAATCCTGAATGAAACGCCGATAGAAACCTGCATGACCAAGAAAAGAGCGAACTTCCCGCACAGATGCGGGGTAAGGCAAAGCAGTAATTACATCTATCTTAGCAGGATCTACCTCAATCCCTTTCCTAGACACTATGTGTCCCAAGACTATACCCGACTCAACCATAAAGTGACACTTCTCATAATTCAAGACAAGATTAGACTCAATACACCTATGCAAAACTCTAGACAAATTAGCTAAGCATGCATCAAAATCAGACCCATATACAATGAAGTCATCCATAAAAACCTCCATGCAAAGTCCTCTAGAAACTCGAGAAAATGCTTACCATACAACTTTGAAAGGTGCCAGGTGCGTTGCAAAGGCCAAAAGGCATCCTTCGGTAGGCATATGTTCCAAAGGGGCATGTGAAGGTCGTCTTCTCCTGATCCTCAGGAGCAATATGGATCCGGAAGTATCCGGAGTAGCCATCCAAGAAGTAGAGTGAGACTTACCACCAATCGCTCTAACATCCGATCAATGAAAGGTAGAGGGTAATGATCCTTGCGAGTGGCTTGGTTGAGTCTCCTATAGTCGATGCAAACTCTCCAACTATTCTGAACTCGAGTAGGAATGAGCTCATTCTTCCGATTGGCTACCACAAGTGACTCGGATTTCTTGGGAACCACCGGACCGGCTAACCCACCGGCTATCGAAATGGGATAGATGATACCAGCTTTAAAAAGCTTAGTGACCTCCTTCTTCACCACATCAAGGATAAGAGGATTAAGGCGTCTCTGGGGTTGCCTCACCGGCTTAGAGTCCTCTTCCAACAGAATTCAATGCATACACATGGAAGGGCTAATGCCAACGATGTTAGCTAATGTCCACCCAATGGCTTTCTTGTTCGCCCTCAATAAGCTTAGCAGCTTCTCTTCTTGGTCAGGAAGAAGATTATTTGCCACAATGATCGGCAATTGTTCATCCACCTCTAGAAATGCATACTTCAGGTGATCTGGAAAGGATTTCAACTCAAGCTTGGGTGGTTGCTCGATAAAGGGAAGAAGCTTGGGTGGGTGTTGCAACAATTCTTATGTCATCACACTAGAAATACTTGAAACCATATTCAAAGAAGCAGAAGAACTGTGTCTATATAGCTCAATGTTAACATCAGAGTTAAGCTCATCAAAATCAGAGTTAAGCTCATCAAAATTAGAATCAGAATCAGGATGCACATTAGGATCAGGATGAAGCTCAAACTCAGAATCAATATCAGAATCCACATGTAATGCAGAATCACCAAGCAAGTCAGAATCACCAAATAATGCAAAGATTAACCAAGTTAGTGCAAACAGAGCACCATTCATTATAGCACATGCACAAATGGCGAATCACTCTCGATGAAAAATCGATAATCAACACCAATCAAGAAGAACATCATCCACAACATCATCAATAACATCAATACGGAAAAACGAATGCTCCTCCCTAGGATGTTTCATGGCATCAAAGATATTGAAATTCACAGATATATCACCAAACTCCATGGAAAGAGTACCAAGAATGCACATCTATCTTAGTCCTAGTGTTTTCATGAAAGGCCTCCCTAGAATGATTGGTGACCTACTACTAGAAGACTCATCCTCCATATCTAAGATGTAAAAATCAGCAGGGAATATCAATTCATTAACTTTGACTAATACATCTTCAACTAAACCAGAAGGATGAGCACTACTCCTATTAGCTAACTGAACAACAACACCAAGTAGGACGCAAAGGACCAAGACCAAGAGATTTATAAATAGATTGCATGACATTAATAGAAGCACCTAAATCTAGCATGCAATCATCAAATCTATAATTGCCAATAAGGCAAGGGATAGAAAACGTCCTTGGATCCTTGCACTTGCGAGGCATGGTAGGCCGGATGAGTGCTGATACATTCTGGTTCAAATTCACTCGTTCACTTCCCTTCAATCGCCTCTTGTTGGTGCACAACTCCTTCAGAAACTTGGCATATTTAGGGATTTGTTTGACTGCATCTAAGAGAGGAATGTTGATCTCTACTCTTCCGAATGTCTCAAGTATATCCTTCTCTTGTGCTTTTTTTCGCCAACTTCTTGGATTGAAGGGGCTCTTTGAGGGAAAGGAAGAGGAATGGGGATGTCTTCCTCTTCACCTTGCCTGCATTGCCTTTTTATTTTTAGAGTCAATCTTCACATTTTCTCGACTCTCTTTCGATGTGGAAGTCACATCTCGCATACCTGGTTTAGGTTCCTCCAATTGCTTGCCGTAAAGAAGGGAGATAGCACTCACATTCCCCTTAGGATTAGGAATTGTTTGTGAAGGAAGAGTGTTGGATCCCCGAGGTTGAAGCTGGTTCAATGATGTTGCCAACGCCCAATCTCGTGTTTGCAAACTCGAATGGAAGTGTCGGTTGCTTTGTGGAACTCCATGTTGGTTGTGACAAATTGCTTCATCATATCCTCAAGGGAGGAACCACCACTACCACTACTACTAGCCTAGCCTGTTGTTGTCGCCTGTGGAGGTGCACATATGGCTCGGTCGAGGAGGTGGTGCGGCAAAGGCAAAGGAGGTGCAGATTGCTGTTGGAAATTTTGTGGTCTCGTTGTCTCTCGTTGGTAATTCCCAAAATTTCCGCCGATATTGGTTACTTTGGTCTCGATTTCGGTTCCAACGAAAATTGGGGTGATTTCTCCAACCAGGATTGTAGGTGTTGGAGAAGGCATTATTCTCTCGCGGCATGGTATTGTGGCTTTCCCGGAAAAACACCCACTGCAGCTACCGACTGGTCTTGATAAGCAGGATCATGCAAGGTAGGGCAAGAGTTAGTAGAATGGTAAGGGTCAGAACAGAACCCACATGAGTACCCAATCTGAGGAGGAGAAGATTGTATTGTCTGTGTCACTGCCAGCTGCCTCACCAGAGAGGTCAGATCATCAAGTCTATTCTCTAATCTCTGAGAATCGTACTGGACTGGAGGTGTTTGCACATGGTAAACATGAGTACTATTGGCCCCGGTGCCAAATTGCCGAGAGTTGGTCGCCATCTCGGATATCAATTCTCGGGCATCTTCAAAGTGTCTTGTTACGTAGAGCCCCACCGCTAGAAGCATCCACCAAACCTTTGTCTACTAGTAGTAGACCATCATAGAAATGGGTAATCAAGAGTTGCTCAGTGATCTGGTGGTGTGGAGCTTGCACATAACCTTTTGAACCTCTCCCAAGCACTCATACAAAGTCTCCCCATCGCTGTTTAATGTTGGCAATTTCCTTTTTGATCGTAATTGCTCTTGAGGCAGTGGTAATATTTCTCCATAAATAACCTTGAACATCAGTCTAGCTCCCAATAGATGAAGGCTGAAGGTACAATAACCAGTCTTTGGCTCCACCTTCCAATGAGAAAGGAAAAGCTCTCAGCTTGATTTGATCTTCATCAATGGCATGTGGTTTCATTGTGCTGCACACTAGATGGAATTCCTTCAAATGCTTAATGGCACACTCACCTGAAAGACCATGAAACTTAGGCAGCAAATGTATTAGACCAGATTTAAGCTCAAAGTTAGCAGTAAGGGCAGGATATTGGATGCACAAAGGTTGATAATTAACATCGTTCATTCAATTCCTTTAAAGTAGGACGATTTTCCCGTTCTTCCGCCATAATTTCCGAGTTAGGAAAATTGCTACTAGAATCGGTGAAAACAACAAGACTATCGAAACACAATCGAAAGATCATAGAATGGACACAATCGAATGGTTACAATCGTCTCAAGTTCAATGTCCAATTCGGTGTTAATCCCACGACTTAGCCTAACAACTCTTCTAGCAAGAAGAATTGTTCTTTCTATTTCAGGATCAAATGGCAACAAGTCTTCGGATTGATAGTGCTCCTAGTACTCATGCAACATAATCACAAAGCAGAATTTGCAGAAAATCAGAATTACGAAAATGCCACCAGCCAATCAGAATTACGAAAATGTCACTAAAAGTGGTAAAAAGAAGAAAAACACTAAGACACACAAAAGCAAACACAAAAACAAAAACCTATGGTAGAATTGACCTAAACAAGTCCAAAAACACTATCAAATGATTTTTAAAATTTTTGGGACTTGGAAAGGGCAACTCCTAGACCATTGGGGAACCCAAAAATGGAATAAAAAAACTTCAAAAATTGAAAAAGTGGTCTAAACGATGGAATTTGGCAAAACGGAGCTTAGCACATGGAAAATCAAAGATTTTCCATGTGCGTTGTGAGATAGGCCATTTTCTATCACCGTACCAAAATTCAGCCAAATCGGAGATACTCCGAAAAAAATGACTAGTAGAAATCATGAAATCGAAATTAAAAACAACGAAAAAGTGGTCTAAACGTTGGAATTTGGGGAAAATAGGGTATACCTCACTCCCAAGGAGAGTGACTCTTTCTTAGAATGCCCAATTCCTTGTGAATAAGACTGGTTTGAGTGATCCGGGTCAAAAATTTCGTCTAGCCACCCGAACCACCTAAACTACCGAAAAATGAAGCTATTTACACTACGCGTTACTAATCAAACCGATGCAAATTCCCCGGTAGCGGCGCCATATTTTGACAGAGATTTGCCGTAGTCTCCCAAAATAACCAGATTAGAAAAGGATTTGCGTATAATGTAACCTCCGGGTCATTTCCCAACGAATTCACAATCGGTTCAATTCGAACAAAGAATAAAACAAGAATAGTAAAATGGGGGTTTTCTTTGGTTCAAAAGAAATTAAATTGAAATAACAGAGACAAAATGAAATAACACAGATTGAATAGACAAACAGAGGATTAAAGGATTAACCCAGGATTTTGGATTCCACCACTTCCCTTCCTCGGACAAAAACAGCATTTATAACCGAACTCGTGATCGACTCGGACAAACCGAAATCTCTGCGTTTGTCCATAAATTCCCTCAACGAACAATCGTCAGAATTTATTTGAAATAGTGGCGTATCTCCGTACGATCGCCACAATAATACTTTAACCTAGTTTGAACTACGTCCTTGGGAAATATCGATCTGGGTTTTTAATCAAAAACCCAATCCAAATCCAAAAATCGAATCCGATTAAAGAATGCAAAAACGAGTTAGATGGTTACCGATTAAGCGCGAATCCTCTGGATAGTGGATGGAATCCTCATCGTTGGGCTAATCTCAGAAATTTAGCCGAACATAATTAAGAAAGATGAAAAACTGATGAAGAACGCGAAGAACACGAAGAACATTGCAGAGAATTTGAAAACTCTTATTTTGATCCACTAAAATCTAAAAACGTGAATGAGAGTGTGTTTGTGGCTGCTGCCTCACTTAACCTAAAAATGGCAAAACGAAATGGGGCTCCAATCCACAATTCAGGCCCAAAACGAAAATAAAATAAAATGGGCTTTAATTACAAAATTCGAGCCCAAAAATACATATGACTTCGGCTCCAAAATCGACCGCCCTCTTGTTCGAATTTGCTCTTCATGTCTTCATAACAATTGTAGCTCTCTGAATCATCTGAAATATGAGACAAAAATGAGGCAAATTGATGTCTGGTTCAAGAGTTATGGTAAAAATGGTGAAGCAATGTAGAACTGGAATTTATTATTAAATAATGGCTAAAATATAATAAAAGGCCAAGGCCCAAATAAGTATAAAAGCCATTATTTATTAGCTAAAGAGTCCTAAATTATAAATCAAGAGACAAAAAGTAGTGTAGTGTATGAAATATTCAATTATCTCATCATGTAGGAATCCATGATGATCTCAGGTTATAGGGTGTCGTGACGTGGTTATACATGAGATAAGCTTATGATTTAATCCATGCAGCTTTCTCATAGTGGGTCGGTCCAGCACCTTGTACTCTTACAAGTGACCATGACTTTGATTGTATCTCCATACCTCATCAAAGTCATACTGGTCTTAACTCATCTTCGCTCCTACGTAGATGCCAACTAGGGACATTTAGGATAATCTATAAGATATATCCAGGGATGCAGTTATCAATACAAACATGCAAACGAAAATGATAACTAAAAGAGAATACTTTAAATAAGATAAATGTCTAAGGTACAATGAATTGCCCCTAGGGCATAATTTCCAACACCTTACCCATGATCTTCATCATTTTGTTGTAATTCATCTCACATATATGTGATCACTCTTCAAGCTAAGTGTTGCAAGGGTAGCAGATAGAGATGAATGTTCACTATTTTCAATGTGTTGCAACCTTCCTATAATGGATGTTGTGATCTTGAAGCATTTTATAAAACAACAGCAACATAATTAACTAACTCTAAATTCCTTACTAATTAGGCAACTAATATATTTTATATGCTTTACATATCAACATGACACAAATATAGGTAGTAAATACAACTGACTGCTTATACCAACCAATTGCAACTTAATCAAGAAAGTGGCAAACAAGCACGTTGATGAGTACTATTTATGCCATGTTTTCCCTATAATGTGTGACTGTTTTGTATGGCAAATATGAACTTAAATGTATTTAATCTGAGCAAGTATGTCATAATTCACGCATATAAGGAAATGTAGGATGAATCTCATAAATTATAGTAATTGCATAAGCATCCTATACATGCGCATAAGAAAAGAACAAGTTTGAGGTTTAATGCGAAACGCACATAGCATAGCGATACAATGCTATAGCATTGAGTCAACTATAACAAGCCGCAATACAATGTAAACTTAATGTTATAGTAGTGTAAGTGAAGCAATGGTATGCGCCATATGTTCTGACTTTTTCTCGATGTTGTTTCAGGAAATTAAGTGCTGGATTATTAGATGGTTGTTTTGCTAGTGGTTGATTACTGACGTATTGATTGAAGGATGCAAAGGATTGAAGTTAAGATTTGGAGAATCCCACAATATCAGCAGAATCAATCAACCGAATTTGAAAAGTTGGACCAATTGGACATGACAGATTTAGAAAGGCCCAGCCATTGAACGTACGCCGCAAGGAAACCTGACTATAAAAAGGAAAAGACGACTAACCCTAAATATCATCGAAGTCATGAAGGAGCCAACAAAATTCCTATTTGGCTAGACTCCAAAGAAGAGAGAGAATTTATGAAGCACGAGAGCTCAGAAGAAACCCAGGATCTTTCCTTGTAGTGAGACGGAGACTAGAAGACGTGGAGACGTCATGTGATAGAAATATCCTACGCCGTCAACCCCTCCGGTGAACTTTCTATTTTCCTTTATTGATTTTTAGTTTATCTTTTTCCATGGGCTATTCTATTGTGATTTGTTTTGCGATTCCCTTATCGGTAATGAACTAAATTTCCTGTGGCTGAGCGATGATAAATTCTTAAGTCTAGAATGAACCGAATTCGCTAGTTCTTAATTAAATAAATTCAGTTTTTTTATTAATATTTTAATCTCTTGTCGGTTAGCGGAAGCTAAGAGCTAGATCAGTGGCCTCAACTTACTGGAAGGGAGTCGAGGTTAGACATCCGATAGGCAAGTGTTCTTGGGCGGGCTAGTGTAAGACTTGACCTATCATTGTAGACTATAGGAATGGGTCTACAGCTTATAACCATACACCTTGATTAGTATTTATAATATGATCTAGACAATCACCATAGGCATATGGGAGAAGCTAAGTATACCTAGGATTGTATTTATAGGACACGGAAGCTTCTGTATAGCATAGTAGTAGGTTAACTAGATAACATTGTGAAGCCAGCTATGTTATAGCATTACAGAAGTTGTGTAGCATAATTGATATAGCAATATGCGAAGGCATACTAGGGGAGTGATATGCTTAGGATGAAATCTAAACTCAGCCTATCTTTAAACTGATATCTTTTTGCAACTACGATCAATTGTTTACTTTCTTTGCTTGATAGTATAATTAAAAACACCTAAACCAATTATTATTTTCTTTCCTTTTAAACACAACTACCTTCGTAATTAGTAGTATCAGGGGAGAATGTTAGTTCTCGGTGTTTTGATGATAACATATACTAAGGTTTTTGATTCAAAAAGCATTACTCAAGTATGAAGTGTGCCCGAGCAGAAGCCTATCTGTGCTCGAGCATGCCCTGTCTAACAATGTATTAAGTTGTTTACATAAGCTTGCTCAAGCACCAGATAAGTATTGCTTGAGCAGGCTGCTTGAGGAAGGCACTTTTGTTAGTTCTTAATGTGTTTTGATGATTAACAACAATTGTAAACATGTGTTGAAGTCTTTTTGCAAAATCTGTCTAAAACCATTTATCAGTTGTTTACTCGAGTAAAGGAATGCTTACTCGAGTATAGGACTGTTAAAGGATTGCCCAATTGGATTTTACACGTCGATACTGCAGTATGGATAGCCATACTCGAGTATTGACGTCTCAAAGAGCAATCAAGTTTTTGACAGAAGGTGCTTACTCGAGTATAGGTTTGCATACTCGAGTATAGGCCATCCAGAGCAACCAAACTTTTCAAGTTAAGTCAATACCGCAAAGATAGATCTCTATACTCGAGTATTGGACTTACAGAGAGCAAATGAACTTTTGAACTTGAGTATATACTCGAGTAGACTCTTGCATACTCGAGTAAAGCGTCTTACAGAGAGCTCCCAAGTTTTTCTAACTCATGCATACTTGAGTAAAGGTTTTCATACTCGAGTAATGAGCTCTTAAACTGATTTTCAACTTGACTCATGTTCTTGCATACTCCGTATGAATTTGTTTACTCCAAAAGTATAGACATGGAATGACTTCACACTTTTTCGAAAAAGAGTTGCATACTCAAGTAAGGATATGCATACTCGAGTATGAGACCATATAGAGAAGTCATCATTCGGCTTGAACTTGCTTACTCCGGTATACAAATGTATACTGCAGATAGAGGGATTTTGACACTTAAAATTTTCAAGCAAATAGTTTCTTACTCGAGTACACCACTAGCTTACTCGAGTAAAGCCTTTGGTTTCAAAAGTTCAAGTCTCGAAGGTTTGCCTCTGGAAGTTGCTTACTCGAGTATCCTTTTGGATACTACAGTAAAGACTCTCTCACACAGTGACTTACCCGAGTAAAGATGAACTTACTCGAGTAACCAACGTTGAAACCAATTTTTGAATTATACGAATTTGAAAATCACTCTTGTTTGTTCTAATTGCTTTCATGAATCATTCACTTATGAACCCAACTATGTTTAACAAGTTTTTTTGAGTGAATTTAAGTTAGCATAGATGAAGATTATTGAAGGTCAAAGCCATAAAGTAAAAAGTGTACAGTGCATTTAATGCACTTCTGCAAATCAACCTTCTTTTGGATAATCCACCTGAGCATGCATTCTCAACGGTCAAGAATGCTTTCTTCATCAAGTAAACTCTTCCCCAACGGGCAATCCTCAGAGTTCCACATCAGATCATATTAGCACCTGGATTAGTTGGAGTTTAGAGAGAGAAGATGACCAAACCTTATGCTAAACACCTACAATGGTTGGATTCATCAAGCAACGGTCATTTAATGTTCTCTACCTATAAATAGAGTGCATTAACTTCTTCTCAAGCTGATACACCTACTGAGAGCGAAAATTTATTGATTGCCATTTATTGTGTTCAGCTTTCACCCGTATTGTATCAATCGATACTTGTACTTCAGTGTTCATTTTATCTCGCTCTTGTGAGAGAGTTCTATCTCGTAAATCATTTATTGATTGAGATAACCACAAGTCGGGGACTTGGTGGTTGGGTGTATTGATTGCAACTTGTAAGGGGGAGTGAGATCTAGAGAGAGAACTACTCTTGAGTACGAGTTTGTAATCAGTTTGTGAGTATAGTGGATTGAAAATCCCAAGTGTGGCTTGGGGATTTGGATGTAGGTCAAGGATAAGACCGAACCAGGATAATTTCTCTTGTGCAAGCTTTCCTTCCCTTCCTCCTCTGTTATAATCTGTTTTTACTTGGTCAAAACAGCTCTTTCGAAAAGTTTTTAAAATACCCAATTCACCCCCCCTCTTGGGTATATAGCTCCATTTACAACTTTTGATGCTCGAGCATGGTCGAGTTAGAATGAAGAAAGCTCTTTGTCAAACTGCTGCCCGAGCAACAGGTAAGTAACGCTCGAGCAGAGGTAAATGTATGCTCAAACACTATCGATGCTGCCTTACTCTTTCTCACTACTTGCATGACTCTCGAGCAAGGTTTATATATTGCCGAGCATGGTGCTCAAGCGTAATCATCGATTGCTTGAGCGTGGACGACCGTACATTTTAAGCGGGTCTGCCTCGAGGGATTCTCGAGCAAGCCTAAGGGTTGCTCGAGCATACATGTTCCCTTTTATTATTTCTTCTCTGTCTGACTATTGCTCGAACAAGTTTTCAGGTCTCCTCAAGCAGCCTGCTCAAGCATAACAAAAATGCTGCTCAAGCACCAGCGACAATCTCTTCATACCAGTAAGAAACTCGATGCTCTCGAGCAAAAGGAGATCAGTGCCTGAGCATGGTGCTCAAACATGGGCTTAATACTGCTCGAGCATGAGCAACCTTCACTGCAGCAAAGTGGATTTATTCATATATGCTCGAGCAACCAAGTCCATCTACTTGAGCATGGTTCATCGTCTTTCAGAACTTACAGTAATTATGAAATTATTATTTTGAGCTATCACTCTTGACATTATTCAATTTTCATTTAAATTGTTCCTAATCTTCCTAATGAGTGATTTGCAGTGATATAAACTTGTTTAAATTAAGATTAGCCAAAAAATTTGTTCACTGTGTCATAAGCATTAAATGCTTATTTGAAAACCAGAGCCACAATCAGAATAAGAATTTATAGCAGTTGAAGACATTCCTTTGAGGCATACCTATTACAGCTAATACTCTGAGTCAACCTCTACACAAGTACAATCAATGACAAAGCATTTAATGAAGCAACAATCATATTTGCTCAATGTTAATCATCTGTGTCTAATGGAAGTTTTGAAGAGACACAACAGATACATTCAAGCCTCACAACAGTATTAATGGCAAACACTATAAAAGGCCACCACTTTCAATTTCAACAACTACCGAAACGTTGTGCATTCAATTTGAACTTATTGCAATCTACTATTTCATCAAATTCATTAATATCTTCGGATATCTTGTACTTCAATGTTTATCATTTATCTGCTCGTGATGAGTTTAAACACTATTTTGATTATTGTTTTGTAAAATCTTAAGGTTGTGGAACCTTAAGTGTGGGTGTACAATTACAGCTTGTAAGGCGAAGTGAGTCCAAGTGTGAAAGGTTCATCCTGAGTTATAGAGTGTGTAATTGTATCTGTATTTGAAGAATTAGTGGAAATCCCAAGGTGTGCTTGGGGACTAGACGTAGGTCGAAGTGTTAGACTGAACCAGTATAAATTGCTCTGTGTCTATTTCCCTTCTCTGTCTCTGCTTTATTTGTGGTCGTGTGTGATTCGTGATTTTTTTTAGATCACCTATTCACCCCCCTCTAGGTGATATTCCATCTTCAGGTCTCTATGGGACGATACTGAAGGTGGAATATCACCTAGAGGGGGTGAATAGATGATTTAAAAAAATATTTTGCTTCTCGCTCAAGAACACAAAACAGAGATAGAGAAAGGAACAGTGGACATAAGAGATTATACTAGTTTGGTCTAATTCCTTGATCTACGTCGAGTCCACAAACACTCTGGGTATTTCGCTAATCCACAAACACACGGTTACAATTACACACTCTATACTCGAGAAGATCTTATCATACTAGGACTGACTTCCCCTTACAAGTTGGAATCGTACACCTACACTTAAGGTTCCTCAACCTTAAGATTTACAGATAAACAAATAATTAGATAGTGTTTAACTCCTCACTGAGTAGATAAATGATTAACACTGAAGTACAAAAAATATCCGAAGATATTAAATGAAGTAGATGAAACAGTTGATTGCAATAATACAGAATTGAATCCGTAGAGTTTCGGTAGGTGGCAGAATTGAATGTGGTGAGCATTTATAGCGATCTTCAATTAATGTTGTTGTGAAGCCTTGAATCTAGCCGTTGTCTCTCTTCGTAATTCCATTAGGCACATATGAATTTTGTTGAGTTTAATCAACCGTTGCTTCATTAAATGCATTCACCTTTGATTGTACTTGTGTAGAAGATGACTCAGAATAGTAGCCGAAATAAGTATGCCTCGAAGGAATGTATTCGTCTGCTCAAAGCATTTATTCCATTTGTATCCATTGTTGTCTAAGTTGCATTTAATGCTTCTGACACGTCAGATCGCTTTTCGGCTAATCTTAATTTAAACAAGATTGATCAACTAAAATTCACTCAAAAAGATGATTAGAAGTAATTGAAATAAGTTTGAGAGTGTTTAAGAGTAGTTAGATAAAGACCCATAATGATTAGAACATAGATTAAGAACATCCGATGGTTTCGAAATACGAAAGAAACTTACTCGGTAGCTTAATAAATTACTTGAGTAATATCGCACATTTTCAAAATAAAATCACACTGGAAAGATATTACTTGAGTAACTATATATGTTAATTCAGTAATATCTAAGGTGTTAAAGAAGTAGAAGCTCCTGAAGCATTTAAGCGAAATTAATTGCAGAGCAAATATGTATTACTTGAGTAACGCCTTAAAGTAACTAAATTACTTTGAGTAATGCTCATTACTTGAGTAACGCATGAAAGTAACCAAATTACTTATGGAGCAAGAAAATATTACTTGAGTAAAAGATGAAAGTAATATCAGATGGTTCTTTGAAAATGAGCGCTATTGTTTCTAATTACTTGTGTAACATCTCATGTTACTTGTGTAATATTGAAGATATCCAAAAAACAGAAGTCTCGGTAGTGTAAAGTGAAATTACTTGCGAACCCTAAATATATTACTCGAGTAATGTCCGAAAGTAATATTGAACCACTTCAAAAATGAGTGACTATTTCTAAATTATTTGAGTAACAATATTGCTTACTCGAGTAATTTTGCATTGGTTAAAAGAACTATTCCATTGGCGACATTACTTGAGCAATAGATTAAATTTGCTTGAGAAACGATATTTGACAAACTTTGAACTTACTTTTGAAGATGACATTACTTCAAGTAATACCAAGAATTACTTGAATAATTTTCTACAGAATCCCAAAACGATATTTTGCATTTATGTGAACACTAAACATCTTCATTAGATGAGGATTACTTGAGTAATCAAAACGACTTACTCGAGTAATTAAGTTATCAACATAATTAACATTTACTAATTCAAAAGCACAATTTCTTTTCAACAAAAAGCTTTAATTAAATAAGTCTTGTTATTATCAAAACTCTGAGAACCAACAGATACTCTACATACTCTTTATTACTTGTTCGACTAGTTCACTTGCCGTTAAGGAAATCAATCAACACACATGCATTAACAAAGAACAGATCCCAGCAAGCAACCAAAGAATGAGGATGGTACACTAGAAGATGGGGACATGCATGTAAGTGGGGAAACAAAGAATGATAAAGTAGACAAGAAAATTGGGACATATTACAATCATGGGAAAACATATATACTATTATTTCATCACAATGCAAACACATAATTATATCAGGGTTGTAGTTTGTTACCTCAATTCCAACAATCAATTGAAGGAAAAAAAACATGGGTCAAATGACACATAAGAGAATAATCCCAACGAAATCAAGGATTTAAACATGTGAATGGAATAAAATTCATACATGCTAACAAAGGTGAAAGTCACTAGGAGCTTAATGACAAGAAAAATCCATATTTCTTTTTTTGTTTAATCAAAATATGAAATTTAATGTCCAACAGTATCTCAAAAATGATGGCATTTAATAAAAAGATACATGTGTCTAGCAAAAATAATTGAACTCAGGATTGCCCCCATTATCACTTGATTGAATTCAAATTAAATTGATTAGTCCAAGTTTGAAATGGACTTATTAAAACTGGACTTCTATTTTTTTTTTCTACTGAAAAGGATGAATTAGTTAACTCATAAATGCCTAATAATTTTATGTTTAACATTATTTTAAAAATCCCCTAAATACAATTAACTCATCATATAAAACATTTCTGGTAAAAAAAAAATCATATGCAGCATAATTCCCTTAATATTCTTGGTTCGTCTCAAATTAAAGCAAGTTCTGGGACTTTCCATGAGCATTACCTAATTGTTATGTTTTATGTAATAAAAAACTTTCTATAGTTTGACAACTTCAAGTATTATCATAGCATGTAAGACCGGAGAGAATAGAGAAAATTACATAAGGATGACAACTAACTAGAGTACTTTCATTGAAATTTTGTTATAACTGTAATAGAGTAATAAATAGCTAGCTAGGTGCTTTACATGCATATACATTCGAGTGAATTCATGATTTATTTCACATTGTCTTACAAAAGTGAGAAACCATACATATCCAAAGAGCGAAAAATTATTGCCTATTACTAAACGCATCAATTGATGGAGACAATATAACTGTAATTAGAGTACTTGTGTGAATTCATGGAGGTGTAGGAAAGGTTTGAAATTCCCCCTAACATATTTTTACCCAAACCACTACTCAGTGAAAAACACATACATGAAACCACTACTCACAAAATAAAAAGAAAAAGAAAAACACATGAAAATCATACTACCTTTAATGGGAATGCGATCTTCAGAACAAGGCAGAGAACAACGATGTTGGGAATGGACAGTGTGGTGTTGGCAAAGACTGGGGTGCGAACGGATGATGAGCTGTCGGTGGAGATTGGGAAGAGAACGGCAGACACGAAGTAGAACTGAACCACGCAGATCTGAAAGCATATTATGCTTCAATTTGCAATGGAACAAGTTTCCATCACAATCTAAGTGATTTTACGATGGATCACTATATCCGCTGCAAAATGGCGCAAAAAATGACGTCGTTTTACGACGGAAGACGAATCCATCCAAAATGGCTTCGTTTTTTACGCCGTTTTGCGATCCAGTTTCCATCGCAAGACTTCCCACCCATTAAACTTTTGCAACAAATTTATATGATTGCAATTATATTTGTGAATGGTATGCTTTCCATCTCAAAAATCGACGTAATTTGCAACAGAATTGTTTCGTCGCCAATTTACTATTTTCTAATAGTGACCCAAACACGCAAACTGATGCAACAACAATAGAACCCGAACATGCAAACTGAGGCAATGATAATAAGACCCAAACATGCAAATTAAGGAAATAAGAACAAACCCAAACACGAAAACCGAGACCATGAACATCAAAAATTAACATATACGATACTTTCTCAAAAATTGTGCCACTTATTACTCCCTCTTGAACTGTGATACTAGGCGCCATTATAACACACACACATGCATAAAGACCACTCGTCTTATTCTCCTTGTACAAGCAACAGATGGTGCCATTGCATGCTCAACACTTGTCTCATCTTCCTTCCCTTGTGACACATGGCAACATGCATGTTACACACTTCAACTCAAATAAGATTTTATTTCCCTCCCTTCCCTGTTTTCACGTCAAACCCTCCCTTCCTCATAAAATTCAGATTTTCTCTCTTCTCCTTATACACCAATGGTCCTCCTCTCCTTCAATCACCAACAATCTCACCTTCAAGCTCCCATACATTCCTTCAACCGGTCCTCCTGCCTCTCAACTCCACCATGAACCCCTCTCCTTCAAATCATCAACAATCCTTTATCCATCCCTTCCATCTCCATGGTCAATCAACTTTTCACTCAAGGTTGAAGAATCTCCACGTCTAAGAAGAAGCAGGACAAGGAGAAATCATAGAAGGCAAGATTGTATGTGTATTGCAATGGTTTCCCTACCTTCTTGCATGTGATATATATGCTAATAACCCACATGCATGTGATTTCAGAGTGTAGGCTAAGGGTTGGAAGAAGAAAAAGTGACCACAAGAATAAGATCAAAGATTGTGGTAAGATTCCAAGCTCCCTCTTGACGTTTTTGGAGTTTTGTTGAAATATCCAGACTTTAGTCTAAGATAAATTTGTGAAATAAAAAGTATTTTTGTAATTTTGGAGTCACCAAATGTTCAACACGAGAAATGGAGTGAGAATAAGGTTGGGAATAATTTTTGAAAGACACTTTGGTACATAAAATCATAGGTTTCTTAACAACATGTAAACCGCCGGTTTCAAAACTCTGAGGGCAGTCAGTTAGCATTCGTGTTTTGACTAAGGAAATGACCTCTAAAAATTGTGAAATTTCCAGAAAGATACTAGAGGCTTATAGCTTAAAATTGGTGGGTATTTTGTAATTTTTGAAGTTATACACAAAGAGTTACGATTTTTACAAAACGACCCATGTTTCTGGAAAATTAAACTGGGCAGTGAGCTTGTGCAAGGAATCTGATTGCGTAAATGAACCCAGAAAATTATGAAATTTTCTAGATAGAAAGGGGTCACATAGATCTTTAATTTGATATGTGATTTGGAATTTTAAAGCTCTGTGCCACGAGATATTGATTTTAAAAAATAAGCATAATTGCTGGAAACTAAATCTTGATATTACATCAAAATAAAGATTCTAGCTCCTCAATGCCTGCTTGAGCCCATAAATCGATTTTTGAAGTTTGCATACCATATGCTCTTGGTTTTTGGACTCAAAACCTTCAGATTGTGTCATATACACCTCCTCCTTGAGGAAACCATTCAGGAAGACGACTTTGACATCCATCTTCTGAACCTTATAATCATGATATGTGGCTATATCTAGCATAATCTTAATATATTTGATAATGGCAACAAGCAAGAAGGTTTCCTCAAAGTCAACTCCTTGCCTTTGATGATAACCCTTCGTTACTAACCTAGTATTATAGGTTTATATGTTGCCATCTGCATCAGTCTTCCTTTTGAAGATCCACTTGCAACCAATGGGAACTACTCCCTCAAGTGGTGGAACCAAGTTCAATACCTTGTTCTCATGCATCAAATCTATCTCGATTCCATGGCTTGAAGCCATTCTAAGGAGTCAACATTCTTGACCACCTCGATGTACGAACTAGGTTCGTCATCTTCAACGGCTTGTTGATTCTCAATCACAAAACCATACCTCTCAGGTGGATGACTAACCCTTGAAGTCCTATGAGGCTAGGTGTCTGTTGCCTCTACTTGAGGCATCGTCTGATCAACAGACTAGGGTTCTGTTATCTATTCCTGTAGGTTTTGAATTTCTTCAAGTTTTACTTTACTCCCACTATCTACTTGAGAGAGTAGATCCTCCTAGGAAGGTAGAATTCTTGGACACAAACACTTTGTAGTTCTCAGGGAAGTAAAAGTAGTATCCCTTAGTTTCCTTAGGATAGCCTACAAAATAGCACAAAGTGCTCCTAGCTCCTAACTTATTTGGTGCTAGGATCTTGACATAAGCTGGACAACCTTAAATCTTGAGGTAACTCAAGTTGAGCTTCCTACCCTTCCACAGCTCATACAGAGTAGTATGTACAGATGTTGACGGAACCCTGTTAAGAAGGTTTAATGCTGTATTGAGGGTGAATCCCCAAAACGGTTTTGGGAGCTTCGTTCTGTTCATCATTGACCATACTATGTCTAGCAAGGTTCGGTTCCTCCTTTTAGACACACCATTTTGATGTGGTGTGTATGGAGCCATCAATTTTGAGAGAATCCCATTCTCTCTTAGATAATCCTAAAACTCCTGACTCAGATATTCGCCACCTCGATCAAATTGAAGTCTCTTAATCATCTTGCCAAGTTGTTGCACTACTTCATTCCTAAACTCTTTAAACTTTTCAAAGGCTTTGAATTTATGTCTCATAAGATACACATATCTCGAATCTTGACTTATCATCAGTGAAGGTGATGAAGTAAGAGTATCCTCCTCTAGCCTGAGTAGACATGGGCCAACAAACATCAAATTGAATGAGTACCAATAACTCATTGGCTCTATGACTCACAAGCTTTCAAGCTTGGTCTTCATCATCTTACCAGCCAAACAAGATTCACAAGCTCCATAGGATTCGAAATCCTTGGAGTTTACATAATCATCTTGATGGAGTCTAGATAATCTTGTCTCATTTATGTGTCCCAATCTACAGTGCCAAAGGTAGGATTGATTATCCAACCTCAGTTCTCTTAACTTGAATGCTAAGAAGTTCACTATTCCTAGGATTCTTTAATACCAGAGGTAGGAGCATCACCATGCTTATTTTCCTTTGAGGCTCGCAAGTTATAAAAGGCAGTTCATCCTCCAATGTTCTTCCTTATGACAATGGAAGCATACATCAATAGCAAGAGTGTCTTTAGAATGCTACTAAATAAAAAGTAATTATGAAATATATAGCATTTCCAAAATGTTACTATTGGCAAAATAAAAATCCTACCTTTTTTTCTGGGTTTTTGTTTGTTAGTATAGTGTTAACATTTATCATTTTAATGGCATATATCAATCTTTGAATGTATTTCTCAAAATAGTGCATATAAGGATGACAAAGAAAGGGAATTCTATAAGTCCCTTTAATCTTAAATGTATGCGATAGCTGTTAATTTAGATATAGTTAAAAAAAAAAAATTATTGTAACAAATAACTGTTTATTTTATCTAAAACACCCCTTTTAATTATCAACCCTATTGATAAAAAATGTCTTTAATATATGTAATCAATATGAATAATTTGAGAAAAAAAGTACGTTAATACTATTTCGATTAAATTTTATTTTTAGTGCCTATAGTTCCAAATTGTAGGTTTTTTGTACCTTTAATTCTCCCATAAAAAACTTTAGTCCTTATAGTTTCATAACAATTTGGTATAAGTTTAATGGCATTTGTATATAGATAAAAACCAAAACCCGTTAAATCAACTTCTTATTAGTCTAAGACAAGGGGGGAAAATCACAATAGAGAAAATAAGGTGACATTAATTAGTATCCATACAAATACTTGAACTTTTGCGCACAAGCAATTTTGTGTCCATATTTAATCTTCTCACTTACTTGGCAAAGCTCCAAGTGTTCTTATTTGTTATAAAAAAGCTAACGTGGATATAGTTCAGTAATTGAGGCCTCATTTACTGATTCCTGAATTGAGTTACTTGCCCGTTCAGTTGATCTTCTTGTTGCCTCTGATCTGAGCTCTCGCCTCCGTACCTCAGATGAACCATTCGTATTCGTGAAAAACGGAGGCTTCGAAGGTAAAGGGTGAGAGGAAGAGTAGCTATGGAGCATAAGTACAACTTGAGCCATGGTTGGCCTGTCAGCCACATTTTCTTGAACACATAATAACCCGATGTGGATGCATCTTATTATTTCATTTCTTGAACCATTGTTTACAATTGGATCTACTAAATTGAAGGTCGTCCCTTCCCTCCAATTTTTCCATGCCTGCAGCAAGGTCCTCATCAATGATAAACAATATTAATCCCAAGCTACTTTTGCATGTTATCTAGTCATGATAGTGTAATATTATAACGGGTTAAGATTCAAGTTTGCGCTGAATGTTTTCACATATGAACTGTGGGTATCAAGATGTTTTTTGGGATAAATTTCACCCCTTAACTATTAAAGATGGAGCAAATTCGCTCTAACCATTAAAAAAACTAATAAATAAAAAATAAGTGCAGCCTAGTACATAAGGCTCACACCAAGTGGGGTTTGAGGAGAGATAGATGAATAGATGTATGATGCTTTACCCCCAAGGTGGAAAGGCTATTTCTAGAATTTAAACTCATGACCTCCAGGATTATAAAAAAAATTAATGTTGATCGTTAACATTCTTAATGACTAGGAGTAACATTAGTACGTCATTTTTTTAACACTTCCTGAGTGAAATTGATCCAAGAAAAACTTTAAGATATTCACTGCTCATACGTTAAAACTATAGGCCAAAATTGGATTTTAACCCTATTAGAATTATATATTTTTTAAAGATGAAAGATATATGTATGCATATGTGTGAAAAGAGGCAATGGCTTACAAAGCTTTACATTGTTGTTCTTTTTGCCACTTAAGATCTCTAGAACCAATATGCCAAAGCTAAAAACATCTGATTTGACAGAGAATTGTCCATGCATTGCATATTCTGGTGCCATATATCCACTAAATGTCAAGAAAATAAGCTAAATTAGATATGTTAACTATCTTTGAGTATTGTGATTATCATTTGATAATAAGTCTAGCAATACTTACTAAGTTCCAACAATTCTGCTTGTATTGCTTTGAGTTTGGTCCACAACAAATAGTCTTGCCATGCCAAAGTCGATATTTTGGGGTTTAACTCTTCATTTAAAAGAATATTACTTGCTTTGGGATCCCGATGAATAATACGCAATCTTGAATCTTCATGAAGGTAAAGAAGGCCACGAGCAATGCCTCCAATGATTTTGTAGCGTATTACCCAGTTCAAATGAACACGTTGACTTGAGTCTGCAATATTTTTGTATCTATTTAAGCCATGACATGATCCATTCCGATTGTGTCTAGAATATGCATGATCACTTTCATCTAATATAAATGAAAGAATAGAGGAATCATCCAATGAAGAAAAATTCCCAATAACTTACCAAATAATAAGTAATCAAGACTTCTGTTGGAAAGAAACTCGTAGACCAACAATCTTTCATGTTTTTCCAAGGAGAAGCCAAGTAATCTCACTAAATTTCGATGTTGGAGCTTAGCCACCAAGAGCACTTCATTTTTAAATTCTGAATCTCCTTGCCCAGAATCCATGGACAACCTTTTGACAGCAATGTCCTGACCATTTGGAAGCCTACCCTGCATTTATTAGAGTTGGAGCATGTAATTATTTAATCAATAGACTACATACCACTCTAGTCCTTATTATTTGAGTCCATTTGCTGAAAAAAAAAATGCCCTAAATATTTTTCCAATCATAGGTTATTAATGATTATTTTCCCACTTTATCTTTATTTAATTCTTGTTTAGAGATAAAGAGAAAGATGAAGTAATGATTTGTAAATGTAGAGAGAGAAAATTTAAAAAAGCCAAACTTGAAAATTTTCTCAATTTAAGTCATGTTTAATGACTTAACTGTCATTCTTTAATATATGAGAATTATTTGAAATTGACTTAAAATAAAGACCATAGTGGTATATACAAACATTTAAAAGTGTTATCAACATAACAATAATGTCATTTACCTTATATACTGATCCAAACCCTCCTTGTCCAAGCTTATTTGCAATAGAAAAGTTATCTGTGGCGAGTCTTATGGAGTTAAAATTGAATTGCAGTGACTCGATTGGTGTAATTTCATCATCATCCTTTTCTTCAGGTTGATCAACTAAGAAAAAAGTCAAAACAAAAGATTATTTCTAATGAGTAGAAGCACATCTGCAATTCTCTAGGCTTTGTTTGTTTTGTTGGAAAATTGTTTAACATTAAAAAAGAACTCAATTGTTTATTTTTCCAAACAAATTCACTAACATGTAAACCTCAGTTCCTTTTTATATGAGACAATTAACCAAACCAAATGGATAAAAACACGTTTGTTAAAATTAATTAGAGACAACAAATGTATAAAAAATATAAATTTTCCCAAATTGTCCATATTTATGAGGAGAGAGAACAAGAAAGGGAGTAGAAACAGTAAATGCAATGACATTAATATGAGAAATTAAATAAGGGGCAAAGTAGGAACTTAACAATAAAAATTTGAGATAGCCTTTAATTGCATCTTATATATAGGAAAATAATATATCCAAGGCTAAAGTATACATTTGGTCATTTATGTTTGTCTCTGGTATCATTTTAGTCCCTTAAGTTTGTAAAATATTAATGTACGTTTGGTCCCTTAATGTTAATAGTTAGTATGACTTAACAAAAAATACTGACTCAACAATTTTAAGCAATGATTGTGCAATTAAATGTTGATCAAGCATGCTTATATGTTAGTATTTTAAGAAATTAATATTTTAAATCTATTACAGACATGTTTTTTACGGTTTTTCACAATGTGTAAAGATTAAATTTTTTTTTCAAGAAAATTAAATATTTTTTAATTAATAGGATTTAAAATGTTAATTTATTAAAATACTAACATATAAGCATGCTTAGTCATCGTTTAAAATTGTTGAGTCAGTATTTTCCGTTAAGTCATACTAACAGTGTTAGCATTAAGGGACCAAATGTGCATTTTACAAACTTAAGGGACTAAAATGATACCGCAAAGGCAAACATAAAGAACCAAATGTATACTTTAGCCTATATCCAAAAAGTGTCTATTGTACTTCGGGCGGTTCTTTTTGTGAGAACCTGAAATTTAAGTTGCCTTAATCTGTTTTATTAGAACTCACTTTGAATTGTTTGTGCATTGAATGTGTTTTTATCATTTTTCCTTTAATTTTGTTAGCATTAAAGGACCAAATGTATACTTTAGCCTATATTCAAAAAGTATCTTTTATATTTTTTTTCTCAATTTTATTATATTTCTCTTTCTTATTTTCACCTTATGAATAAGGACATACTTAGAAAAATGATCATTTTTTGACATATTTATTATTTTTAGCTAATTTTAACTAATTTCTTAAACTACTTAATTGAATTATCATGCTATTATTAAAAAAAAAAAAAATACAAGAGAGAGTATAAAGCAACGAAGGGAAATATTAAACCAAGCTTGTTGGGGAAAATTTAGTCACTGAATTTTTTGTTTCACTCCACAGCTATGAGTTTAGTCATTGATCACGGTTCATTATCACTTTCAATTCCCAATGTGTCATCTTTGATTGGTGTTCAAATAAAAATTTCAAACAATATACCACTTTGATCCTATTTATAAGTCTATTTTGATCAAATCTTACATACCAAAAAAAGATAGTTAACTCAGTGATTATGGAGTAAATTTTCAACTTTATCCTTATTTATAATTAGGTATTTCTCAACTCTTTCTTCTTTCTCTATCTTCAGGAGTACAATTAATAGAGGTAAAATTGTCACAATTTTATTTATAACATAAAACTATACTTATAAATATGACTAAATTTTTTAGTCAAAATGGACTTATAAATAGGATCAAAGTGATATATAATTGTAAACTATGTTAAACATTTTCTACCAAAAATTTAAAATTACAAGTTGCCTAAAACGTTTTAAAACTAAAAATTTAAACCCTATACCAATTTTTTTTTTTTTAAAAAAAAATCTAATTTGATCCAAGGATCGGTTCAATATCTTGCAATAACTTATGTTTTGTACGACTTATTATAAATTTACTTTTATATAAATATTGATTGATTAATTGGCAATATGTACTAGAACTTTTGCATCTATTATAATGATAATAAAATTAACAATGTTCAACGAACATTGTTTACTATATATGAAAACATTATTTTGACTTACTTTCAATGGTTCTCTTCGATTTCCGGACCACAAAATGGATGCAGACCAAAATAAGAATTGCGATAGAAGCTCCAACGGACGCAGCAACGAGAATGACTGTTCTTGATTTGTTGTGATTCCCTACAAAGGATCATATGCTTATTACCATATAGCAGTTACACCTGTGTCCACACAGTTATAAACTCCTGTGTCCACACAATTTAGCAGTTATACAGATCACAAATTGTGTGGAACACAAGAGATTATAAGTCTTTAAGGATGAGGCGAACCTCACAAAGATCTTTGGGAGATGTCTATCACTCAGATCTCATAGGGTAAGGCGAGCCTCATAGTAGGTTTATAATAAATTTTAAATATTTTAATTCCCTTAATTATTAATTAGAATTATTATTTATTCTTTTTATTATTTATAATTAATTAGAATTATTATTTATAATGTTAAATATAATTATAAAATTATATTTTTTATCAAATAAAATAATATTTTTAAATATAATTATAAAATAATATTTTTCTTAATATAATTATAAAATAATATTTTTTTTATACATCAATTGATGCCACTTTTAAAAAGTGGCATCAATTGATGTTCTGAGCCACACATTTTGTGTGGCGTCAACAATCAAAATGTGTGGCGTCAGGTTGTCAGTGGCATCGACATCTTAACGTTACTGGTAGTGGCGTCGTATTATCCAAATGCGGACTTGCCCCAAAACAACATTACTTTGGTAAATACTTTTAAAACTGCGTTAGTTTGGTAGATTTTTTGCTAAAAATTGTTAGATTGGTGCTTTTCCCTTAAAAAAAAATTAAAAATAATTGTGCCTTCGGTCAAAAGTGGAGGCTCCATACATTGACTACAAATCTTTGAGTACTATTTAGTATGTGATTGCCTACTTCACTTTCAAAAATGTTTGTAAAGTAGGTTCTGTTTTGCTTGGAATAAAAATGAAAACTTTTTTGAGCCCCACGCATTTTGCCCAATTCCTACCCGCCAACCACATGCATTCAATCTTGATTAGGCATTGTTTTAAACTCAGCAAAGCAGGGAGGGGGGGGGGGGAACTCACATGAACCGTAAGACCTAATTGATTTAATTAACTAATTAGTTTATTAAGGATATTAGTTAAATTAGATAATAAGATATAATTTTTTATAACATCTTAATCATCATTTTTTTTAAAATTCCCTCCCTCATCTTCTATTTGATTATTGTTGATTGTTGAGGAAATATCAATAGAGTTAATTTAGAAAAAGATTGATTAACAAATAAAATAGGTCTTATATTTGTTTAAATGCCGAAGGAGTACAATCTAATAAAGTTTACCAATATAAAACTATTGACTAGACTAGGTCACTAGTCTGATCGATTGACCTAATTGGATTTCTACCACATAGATTAAAAGTTTTAGTTACTTAGCGTTAAATAAAATGAACATAGATTTGTTTCGTGGATTGGATATTTGTAAAATCCTATTAAAGTATTTTCTATATAAAAGATCAACATTACCTTGTGAGGAAGATGTGTTGGATGATGGTGAAGCAGCAGGAGGAGGTGAAGATAATAATGAATCGACAACTGCGGTATTATAGAAGAGATAATTCTCATATCTAATATTGCAACTCAGTTTGATAATCCTCCCGCCATTACTGTTCTTACAGAGCCAGGGAATGCTCGATATGGCCTTCTGCAAGCAATCGTCACAATCTTGCTCAGACAAATCAGGCATGCACTGAACAAGACCATATATAGTTTGAAACAAAGTTGTCGTCGAGTTGGCGGCGAACTTCCGGTGACTATCGCCAGTGGCAGCTTTGCTTTTTTAAGCCTTCGCATGAGACCGTCAAGCACTTCACTGTACTTATTGTCTGTTACATTATAAGGGTTACACCAGTGGATTGAAAGATCTGGATCTTGATTTATCCCAAACATGGAGCGATTGGCGTATCGTAAAATGCATTCGCCGTTATATCCATACCCTTCCTTCTGATTTGGACAATGATTTCGTAGAAGGATTGAGGCATCGTTGAGGCAAGTACGACAAGAATCTGGCTTAACATCTGCCCTACACAGTCCAAGAGCGTTAACTCTATTAGGGTTTTGGCCTTCAGAGGAACTGTAACAGCCATAGTCAATTTTTGGGTCGGAGGTGAGATTAGAAAGAAGGGTATTAAGGTTTGTGGCATAGGCACTTGTGTTTGTGTAGTTACCAACACTATTTTCACAGCTATACTGAGATACGAAGACTTGCTGTGCAGTAGTGAGAATGATAAAGTGAGAGAGGAAAGAAAGCAGAGCAATTGAAATAATGATTGTCATCAAGGAATGAAAGAAGAAGAAGAAGAAGAAGAAACTTTAAGATTCGATCTTAATTTGGGCTACTAGTTCCAGTTTTGTTGATACAAATCAAGGCATCTTTGGCTTCTTTCTTATATTACTGAAGTCAACAGGTCAATCAAAAGACACAGACGCGTATTCGAATATTTTTTTTTTCAAATACTAAAATAGTGGCAAAATATGCAACCACTCCGAGATTCTATCGTGCACCGAGGCGGAGACCTCTCCCAGGAAAGTTTTTTTTTTCATTTACAAGGGCTTGAAACAAATACCTCGTGCTAATTAAGCGACTAGAACTCCTTCCATTCAGGCCAACTTCCGCTGGTATTTTTAATGGACTCTTACTAATATTATGATGGGTTAAGTATCAATTTTGCCCCTGAAGTATGCACCCAGGAGCAATTTTGCCCCTGAAGTTTTTGGTGTATCAATGTTGCCCTTCGTTAACCGCCCCTAACGGTCAACTAACATTTGACCGTTAGAAATTTGTTCACAAAGAGGCAACATTGCTATGTTTTGAGACTTAGGGGCAACATTGCTTCGGGCGTGTACTTTAAGGGAAAAATTGATAATTAACCATTTCTTCAAAAAAAAAAAAAAAAAAAAAAAAAAAAGTCAACCTGGTTTTGTAATTAGGGTTAAGGAGAAATTTAGCAAACAAACTTTTACCTCGGGAGCGCCCAACACAAATAACTTTTAAGTAGACTAAAAATACCAAAAAACTTTTAAAATGTGTAGTCAACACAAAAATGGAGTAAAACTTTTTTGTCTTTGGGTGCTCCGAAGTAAAATTTTTTTGTATCGATCGCATATTTTTAAAAGTTTTTAAGTATTTTTGATCCTCTTTAAAAGTTATTTGTGCTAGGTGCTTCTAAGGTAAAAGTTCGTTGGCCAAATTGCTGCTTAATTCTTTATAATTATAATCATGACAGGAGTAGGGGTGACAATTAATTTTTTTTTAAAAGTAAAGATAGCCTACTCCTTCTTCCCCAATAGCGTCCTCCATCGCAGGTATTCCACAATCAAACAATAATCACTCACCTGCAGAATTTGTTCAGAAAAAATGTCTTGGACAAATGAAACAAAAAAATAAGAACGAATTTTTCCGAACAGGGGATCAAACGAGTACATTATAGGTAGTTTGAACGAATTTTTCCAAACAATAATCACTTGCCTGCAGAATTATCTACGAGAAAGATTAATGAAGCTCTCGTGCATTGTAAGCAGAGATGACTGAGAGAATAAAGCTTACAAAGGGTTAAATATCAATTTTGCCCTTGAAGTACACGCCCAGAGCAATTTTGCCCCTAAAATTTTTTTCGTAGCAATGTTGCCCTGGAAGTCTCAAAACATAGCAATGTTGCCCCTCCGTTAATAGCCCTAATGATCAAACGTTAGTTGACCGTTAGGGCAGTTAAAGAAGGGGCAACATTATATGTACTACATTTTGATACTTCCGAGGCAATATTGCTATACCAAAAACCTCAGGGTAAAATTGATACTTAACCCTATTATTATGATGGTAGTGGGCGAGTGGTGACCATTGATTTGAGAAAACGACGCATGTGGTGAAACGATTACGTGACCGACAAGCCTATTGTAGGAAAGTTCAACAAAATTTCTTATATATTATACTCTCTTATGTCCTAATTATAATATCAAGTTGATTATTTTGAAAAATTAAGGAAACTAATTAATCAAAACAGTGCTGGACAAGGCGCATATATGAAGTCAGGATCGGATGAAAAACAGATAGAATGGAACGGAGGGGGCTTCGCCCTATACTTACTTCCTCTGCTGTGCTCTTATACACTCAAAACGGTATATTTTGGTGTAAAATCATATTGTTCCTTTTTTTAAAAATAATAATAATAATAATAAATGGCGTTCATCGTTCTGTAGTATGTAATAAATTGGAAGTAGCACTATACCGGTCCAAACAGGCTATATAAAAATTATTCAAAGTTGCGAAGTTCATGCATTGAAATATTTTTTCACTATGTAATAAATGGGGCGAAAAACTAGTACTACACCGGTCCTGACAAGCTATATAAAAATTATTCAAAGTTGCAAAGTTCATGCATTGAAATATTTTTTCAGTATGTAATAAATGGGGCGAAAAAGTAGTACTACACCGGTCCTGACAAGCTATATAAAAATTATTCAAAGTTGCAAAGTCTTTTTGAATATATTAAGTAAGAAATTGGAAAAATGGGGTGAAAAAGTAGTACTACATTGGTATTAATTATATGATAAAATTTATAGTATAAATTGTACTACAAACTTTGTCTTATAATTAGGATCAGATAGATGTAGTATCATTTATTCATTTAAAAAAAAAAATCCTCTCTCTCTCTCTCTCTCTCTCTCTCTCTCTCTCTCTCTCTCTCTCTCTCTCTCTCTCTCTCTCTCTCTCTCTCTCTCTCTCTCTCTCTCTCTCTCTATGTGTGTGTGTGTGTGTGTGTTAAACATCATCATCCTATCTCATCAACATATTTTGTTACTTTTCCTAACTTAACTATTGTAGTTCTGCATAAAGTTGTACAAGAAAAGCTTTTTCTTAAACATATATTTTTTTAGCAAAAAAAATAAAATAATAAACATATATATTTTTTAATTAGAAACATTTTTGTTGGAAGCATTTTTGTCGGATACATGTTATATGTGAGTACCTCTTCAAAAGATATTCGAACAATTCACTGTATTATGATAAACTAACTTCTCTAAACCTATCCCTGATGGTTGCGTATGAAACACTCGTTTTTTTTTTTTTTTTTTTTTTTTTTTTGGATATTGAAACACTCGTTTTTGATAAAATCGGAATGCATATTAGGAGTCTTAATCAATTAATTGCCGGTTATCATAACTGGCCCAAGAAAATGCTGGACAAGGCGCATAGATGAAGTCAGGATCGAATGAAAAACAGATAGAATGGAACGGAGGGGGCTTCGCCCTGTACTTACTTCCTCTGCTGCGGTCCTCAAAACGGTATATTTTGCTGCAAAATCATATTGTTCCGTTTTTAAAGAAAATAAATAAATAAATAGCATTCATCGTTCTATAGTATGTAATAAATATCGGTAATCTCAAATATTTTTTCAATATTATAGAATTATTTTAGGATCTTAAAAATATTTCAGAGTGCTGACTAGTACTAAGAAGATACTTCGGATATCTTGAGAAAATACTTCAAGGTACTGAACAGTAATTAAATATACTTCATGACTTTTAAAAATTATTTTACGATCTTGAAATATCTTTTCAAGAATTGAAAAAATATTTCGGGTACTTGACTAGTACTAAAAAGATATTTTAGGATACTGAAAAAATATTTCAAGGTATTGACCAGTATTTAAAAATATTTTCATGATCTTTAAAATTTATTTTCTGATTTTGAAATATTTTTTGAATTTTCAAAAATTGAAAAAAATATTGGAGAATGATCGTACTAAGAAGATACTACATGATATTGAATGGTATGAAAAAATATTTCCAGCTTATTTGGTACTTAAAAAATATTATAGGATAATGAATGATACAGGAAAAATATCATAGTACTAACTAGTACTTAAAAAAATACTACAGATGGTGAATGTTATTATTATTATTATTTTTAAAAGGAAGTAACAGCGTAATTTTTGCACAAAAACAGTGTCGTTTTGAGTGCATAAAAGCGTAGCGGAGAACATAAGTATATGATGAAAGCCACGTCCGAGAATGGGACGAGACACATGATGAGATTGTGTGTATATTATATTAATGTATATTTTTCTTCTGACAAATATTAAATTTTAATTTATTTTTGACCCTAGCTTACCTAATCACTTTTAACAAGTGGGTGTAGGCCCGTAGAAAAAGCAAAGTAGTATTGTGACTTTTTAAATTGATTAAATGTGTATATTGGACGGTGTGTATATTATATTAATGGGGCTTGGTATGTGGATCCCAAATCCTTTTCTTATCTTTTTCTCTCTTTATCCCTCACTCGTCAATTTATTTGGGTCATTAACTAAGAGAAAAGAAATATCAAGTAGTAATGTGACTTTTAGATTGATTAGATGTACATGATTTAAAAATTTTGAGTGATGATAATGAAAGTGGAGCTAAATCACCAAGAGGGGGTGAATTGGAGATTTTAATAAAAATCTCTTCTATTTGCTCTGTTTTTGAACACTAAAAATAGAGCTAAGCAAAGTATATGGAAGAAGAGCAAGACACAAGAGATTTATACTGGTTCAGTCCAACCTCTTGACCTACGTCCAGTCCCCAGACACTTTGGGATTTCACTATATCAATTGATTACACACTCGTAACTCGAGTAATTCTCTCACTAGAACTTACTCCCATTACAAGTTGCAATCAATAACCCAATCTCCAAGTCCCCAGACTTGAGATACTTACAAAAAATGATTTACAATAAATGAACTCTCTTTAGGAGTAGATAAAAATGAACATTGAAAATCAATGTATCAAAAGATACTTTACAAGTGAAAACTGAAAGAGTAGTTGGCAAACTTAAATGCAATTCGTTTTCAGCAGATTTGTTGTTGGGAAGACTTGAATGCTACTCTATTTATACTAAGAGAGCATTAAATGACCGTTGAAATCCCTAATGTAACCGTTTGAGACATTCAAGTAAGGATTAGGATTGAAGATGGAGCAAAATCACCAAGAGGAGGGGTGAATTGGGGATTTTTAAAACTTTAGAAAATTGCTATGTTTTTGTATAATAAAAACAGAGATGAACAGAGTGAAAAGGAGGAGAGCAAGATACAAAGATTTATACTGGTTCGGTCTAACCTCTTGACCTACGTCCAGTCCCCAGATTCTCTGGGATTTTCACTATCTCAATTGATTACACACTCTGTACTTAAGAGTAATTATCTCACTAGAAATTACTCCCCCTTACAAGTTACAATCAATGAACCCAATTACCAAGTCCCCCGACTTGTGATTCTTTACAATAAATGATTTACAATCAAATAACTCTCTCTAAGAGTAGATAAGAATAAACACTGAAGCTCAATGTATCAAAAATACTTTTACAAGTGAAAACTGAAAGTAGTTGAAGAACTTTGAATGCAATTCGTTTTCAGCAGATGTGTTAGTTGAGAAGACTTGAATGCAGCTCTATTTATACCAAGAGAGCATTAAATGACCGTTATAATCTTCAATATAACCGTTGCCTTCATTAGACAAGGTTTTGGTTAAGCTTTGGTCTTCTTCTCTCTCTAATCTTCACTTAATCCAGTTCCGAGAAGTTCGAGTTGACTTCTTGAAAATTAATCCGTTGGAATAGCAACTCTTTGGATGTGGAAAGCAATCTTTAATCCTTTGTTAACGTGTGCAGAAGGATTATCCAAAAGTATGCAAACTTTCTGGGTTTTGTATTTAATGTGCTGACGCCACTTTTGCTTTTGCTTTAAACCTTCATTTAATATCATTTAAATCTTCTGAAACTCACTAACAAAGTGATTAAACATAGCTAGGAATATCAATGAATAATAATAGGAAGTATTAATATCAAACAAAAAGGTTTCACAAATTCGTCAGATTCGAATTTCAAACTCTGCGATGAAAACTCGAGTTTGTTTATCAAAACTCGAGTTTTGGACTTTTGACATGTTAAATCAATTTTAGTCCAAAGCATCAAAATTGAAGCTTTCAAACAAAAACCGGCGGTTTTCAAAACGTTGAAAAACATCAAAACTCTCAGCTTGACCAAAACTTGAGTTTCCATTTAAGTATGAAAACTTGAAGAATCGCCAAGTCAAAACTAGAGGTTTTCATGGAAAGCGGCGGTTTTCAAAATCTTAGTAAAACATGATTGCTCTCGCACAAAGTCGAAACTCGAGTTTTCACTTAATCATGAAAACTTTGAGAAAAAGTGTACTAAGTCAAAACTGGAGGTTTTCATGAAAACCGGCAGTTTCAAAATCTGGCTAAAACATCAATGTTATACGCAATTCAAAACTCGAGTTTTCAAATCAAAACTCGAGTTTTCACAAATCTTATGAAAACTTGGAAAACTCATGTTAAACTGAAAACCGGCGGTTTTCACATGTTCAAAACTTATGAGACTCTCGTATGACCGAAACTCGAGTTTGCAAATGCAAACTCGAGTTTTGCATTTTCGAGAAAATGTTGAGAAGTCTCTGTATGGTGAAAACTGGAGTTTTCTCTAAAAACTAGCGGTTTTACTTAGTTCAGAAAACTTGAGCTTTTCTCTGTAAGGTCAAAACTCGAGTTTTAAAACCAAAACTTGAGTTTTCCTTTGACAAGTAAGTTTTTCAACTTACCAAAGAAAAACTTCATACTTTGTTTACAATTGTCAGTTATCATCAAAACCCATAGAGAACTAACATTCTCCCCCTTTTTGATGATGACAACACTTGTAAACAAATGATTTCAATAATTTGAGAAGGTTTTCATTTTGAAAAGAAATCGTTCAAACCTCAATAGTTAAAATTTTAAAAAAAAATCTGATAGAAGTAGCATTTTAAAATTCTTTGTTCATTGCGAAATTGACTTTGTACATTTGATAAACACATCATTAAGGCAAATCGAGATGAACAATGAAGGATTGGGCAAACAGATAATGTCATTCATTCAAAGGTGCAAAAGTTTACAAGAGTTCATGCAGGTCAAAGCGGATACAAAATGAAAAACAGATGCACAAAATGAAAAGCATGATATACACCACTCAATCTCTCCAAACTCAAAACTCAAATTCTAGTTTTTCCCTTGGCCTTTCTCTCCCCCTTTGTTATCTTCAAAATGGAGAGTAACCAATGGTGTAGAGGGAGGGGAATCATGATGTAAAACTTCAGTGGCCGAGTTGATTGGAGAGGAAAATGGTAACACTTCAGTGGCAGGAGTGGAGTGAGAAATAGGAGAGGGGAAGATTGGAGTTGATGGGTCTGGTGAAGAGACTGGAACATGAGGACTGGTGAAAGTGAATGAAGGAGAAGAGGAGGACTCAAGGTCAAGCCTGGGAACTGAAGAACTGGGACCAGTAGAGAAGCCAAGATTGAGATGCTTCAAAATCTTATCCACCTTATCACTGAGGTTCATATTAGAGACTAGTTGAGTGGAAAGCTTGGCATCAAGATCCTCAACTTTGTCCTTAAGTTCAGTTGTTTGTCCAGAAACCCCTTTAAGTTGCTCCTTCATGGCATCTTGAGGAGGAAGTGATAGCAGCATCCACTATTCCCTTCACTCTTGACTCAAAATTAGCAGGTAGTGATGTCTGCGGAGGTGAAGGAGCGGATTGAGCTTCCTGAGCTTGAGCCTGAGATTGAGCTTGAGCCTGAGATGCCTTTGGTTGTGGCCATGAGGGAGCTCGCGATTGCCCAGACCCTTCTTCTTCAAAACTTATCCTCATTAGATTCAGTTGGGCTTTCCCAAAAAATGGAGGATACTTCAGTGTGTCAGCTACTCCCACATACCAAATTTTGTGATAAAATAGAATTACAGAGATCAGTGAGGGAAATGGTATGTGTGAAGGCTTCCTTGATGAAAATCGAAACTTGGTCATTTCCTGGAAAATCCAGTGACCAAGATTGAAAGGCACATTCTTCACAAAGGCAGTAAAAAGAGGGTAGTCTTTCTGGGCAAAGTAGGTGAAGTTGCCCCCTTTTTGAATGAAACTTCTAGAATAGATGTACCAAAGTACTCTATTGACAGCAGACATATAGCCAAAATTAAAAGAAAGCATATGAGACTGATTCTCAGGAAAAGGCTCATTTGGTCTAAGTGTGGCAAAAATTTCTTAATTGCTATAATTTATTGTGGGAATAGGAGGAGGGTTGTCAATTTTCAAGATAAAATTCAGAATCTTGGTAGCCAATGTGATCTTGACACCCTTAACAGAGGTAGTGATTCGTTCCTCAACTAATTCATCACTTGAGTTTAGAATATTTGCAGACTCCATATTGAAATAGAAAAGACGAACAAGATTTGAGGTATATGGAGCTGAAATAGAAACAAAGTTTTCATAGAGATTGAGCCAGGGAGACAAGTTCAAATGACATTCCTTTTGAAAATCCTCTAAGAGTACTGCTACAATTGGACAAAACTCCTTTTTCATGTAGGTTTCTTTGAATTTATCATTATGTTTAAAAGTAAGAGTAGCAGCAGAAATGACAAAACCTTGAGGAGGAGAGTGATGGCGGTAGATGTTGGCTATTGCATTGGCCATAACTGGAGGCACCTCCTCTGGTTGATTTTGTGTAGAAGTAGTACTCGGGAGGATGCTTGCCCTTGCCCAGCAGTGTTCGACTTAGAGGCAGTAGCTCTTTTCTTCCTTGCAGGCTTAGAAGCTTCAGACACCTTTTCCTTCCCTTTTCCTTTAGGCTATGGTTCTTTTCTTCTCTTTGAAGGTGTCTCAGCTGGTTCTCCGAACAAGACCCCCTTCGATTTAGGGTTAGGCGAAGTTGACTCAGGAATTGCGTCGCTTACTCCTCGAATCGATCGATCAACTCGATAATGAAAGCATCTGGGAGTTGTCTTCACTCTCCTGGGTCGTTGAGGAGGAGGAGGAGGAGACCACGATTTGGTCCAATCTACGTTGGAATCAGAGTTGTGAATCTCATGGGGAGTTGATTTCGAAGTCATTTCTGGGTTTAGAAGGGAGGCTTTGGTCGGGAGTTAAGAGAATCAGAAAGAAGAGAGAACGCCTAGGACAAAACTTGAGTTTTGGGGCGAGTTTTGAAGAACTTAAACAGTACCGCATATATATATAGACTCAACAAAACTCAAGTTTTCACTACAAAACTCGAGTTTTGATGAATGGTTACTAACCCGGACTTCAAAGGTGTCCGTGAACCTTTGAACTTCGACCAAAACTCGAGTTTTGATGAATGGTTACTAACCCGGACTTCAAAGTGTCTCGTGAACCTTTGAACTTCAGCGACCAAAACTCGAGTTTTGATTCCAAAACTCGAGTTTTCACCATTCTTCAAAACTGGGTTGCTCTCGGTCTGATGGAAACTCGAGTTTCCACTTGCAAACTCGAGTTTTCAATTTCTCCGAGAAATCACGGTTGTTTCTCGACCACGACAATACATAACCAAAACTCGAGTTTGCTCTTCTTGACAAGTAAACCTCGAATTTTAAGCATCCCGCATAAAACACAACTAGATACTTCGATGCTTAAGTTAGTAACTTACAATCATCAAATCCATAACTAACATTGAGTAAGGAATACTTACAACTCATTGGGATTTACCATTCCCAATTTTCTTCTTATAAAATTGAATTGCTCCTTAGCCAATGGTTTGGTGAAGATGTCAGCAAGTTGAAGATGAGTTGGGATGATCATGATTTTGACATCTTTCTTCTAAACATGATCCCTTATAAAATGATGCCTCACATCAATATGCTTGGTTTGAGTATGTTGAACTGGATTCTTTGCTAAGCTTATTGTGCTTGTGTTGTCACACAACATCGGAATCTCCATCAGATTAACTTCCAAGTCAGATAGTTGTTGCTTGAGCCATAGCACTTGAGCACAACAGCTTGAGGCAGCTACATACTCAACTTCAATTGAAGACACAGCTACACTGGTTTGCTTCTTGCGAACCAAGACACTAGTGAGCTTCCAAAGAATTGACATTGGCCACTTGTGCTCTTTCTATTTGTCTTGTACCCATCATGATCTAAGTCTAAATATGCCACCAAGTGCTCAGCTTGACCTTTGGGAAACCACAATCCAAGTGTTTTTGTGTCAGCAAGGTATCTGAAGATTCTCTTCACATGCTCAGCATGGGACTCCTTGGGAGCAGACTGGAGCCTTGCACATATCCCCATACTGAATTGGATGTCAGGCTGACTTGCAGTCAGATAGAGCAATGATCCAATCATTCCTCTATATTTTATGATGTTGAAGTCCTTGCCCTTTTCTTTAGCATCCAATGAAGCAGTTGTACTCATTTGAGTGTCAGCTCCATTGTATTGATACATCCTAAACTTCTTCAGCAGGTCATTTATATACTTGGTCTGAGATATGAAAATTCCATCCTTCTTTTGTTTGATTTGCAAACCAAGGAAATAGTTGAGTTCTCCCATCATGGACATCTCAAATTCTCCCTGCATATTCTTAACAAACTCTTCACACAAAACATCATTAGAAGCACCAAATATATTGTCATCAACATATATTTGAACAATTAGAATTTCATTACGCCTATTATTCTTAATGAAGAGAGTTGTATCTGCTTTTCCTCTAATAAATCCTTGATCAAGAAGGAATTTGCTTAATCGCTCATACCAAGCTCTAGGAGCTTGCTTAAGGCCATAAAGAGCTTTCTTGAGACGATAAACATGATCTGGATGATGATCATTTTCAAAACCGGGCGGTTGTTCTACATAAACTTCCTCTTGAATAAAACCATTTAGAAAAGCACTTTTCACATCCATTTGATAAAGCTTGAATCCCTTGACACAAGCAAAGGCTAGAAGAACTCTTATGGCTTCCAATCTTGCCACTAGAGCATAAGTTTCTTCATAATCAATTCCTTCTTGATTATAGCCTTTCGCAACCAATCTTGCATTGTTACGGACAATGATTGCTGATTCATCTCGGTTGTTCTTGAATACTCATTTAGTGCCAAGGCCTAGGTACCAAATCCCAAACTTGATTTCTATCAAATTGATGTAATTCCTCTTGCATTGCTATCACCCAATCATTGTCTGAAAGGGCTTCATCAATCTTAGAGGGTTCAATATGGGATATAAATGCATAAAAGATTGCTTCATTTAAGGTACTATTTCTGGTTCTTACTCCTTGATTTACATCACCTATAACTTGGTCCAAAGGATGATTCCTAATGAACTTCCAAGCTCTAGGCTGAGAGTGATTTGGATTTTCAAGATTAATTTGGGGATCAGCCTCAAAAACATTTTCGGATTTTCAATAGATGCAAGAGTAGTTTTCGAAAAGAATTGATTTTTGAAAATGTTTTCCTCATCATCATCCAATGATTTATCAGCTTTAGATTCACAAAATACAATATACATAGACTCTTCAACTATACGAGTACGAGTATTAAAGACTCTAAAGGCTTTAATCCTATTCGAATAACCCAAAAATATACCTTCATCCGCTTTGGGATCAAATTTTTCTAAATTGTCCTTACCATTATTATGGATGAAGCACTTACAGCCAAACATATGCAGATGGGCCAAATTTGGCTTTCTTCCTTTATACAGCTCATAGGGAGTTTTGTTCAACTTCTTCCGGAGGTATGCCCGATTTGAGATGTAGCAAGCCGTACTCATTGCATCAGCCCAGAACACTTGTAAAGTGTTGTTCTCATTCAGCATTGCTCTTACCATCTCGGTAAGAACTCGATTCTTTCTCTCTACAACAACATTTTGTTGAGGAGTCCTTAGGGCTGAGAAGTTGTGCTCTATTCCCATGCCATTACAAAACTCAGCGAATGCATGATTTTCAAATTCTCCTCCATTATCAGTTCGAATTCCTGAAATAGAGAAACCTTTCTCGTTTTGGACCTTCTTGGCAAAAACAACAAACTGATCAAATGTTTTATCTTTAGAAGATAAAAATATTGTCCATGCAAATCTAGAAAAATCATCAACTATGACCAATGTATAAAGATTGCCACCAAGACTTTTTACTCTAGCTGGTCCAACTAGATCCATATGAAGTAGTTGGAGAGGTCTATTAGTTGAAATCTCATTTTTAGGTTTGAAAGATGATTTGGTTTGTTTCCCTTTTTGACAAGCATCACAAATCATATCATTTTTAAAATGAAGCTTAGGAACACCAATTACCAAATCCTTTTTCAGTCATCTGTCAAGTTGAATCATATTGACATGAGCTAATCGCTTGTGCCATAGCCAACTCTCATCCAAATTACTTACAAAACATTTTTTTGAAACAGAACCATTACTATAGAGATTAAGTGTATAACAATTTCCTTCTCTAGGAGCTCTAAATAAAGCTTTTGATTTAATATTTTCTAGAGAAAGAGCATCCTTACTGACAATCAAGCACTCCTTAGAATCAAAGATAACTAAGTTACCTTTATCAATGCTTTGATTTACACTGAGGAGATTGTGGCAAAGTCCTTCCACAAAGTAGACATCTTTGATTTGTGGTCCCTCATTGTTGCCAATTTCACCAATACTAGCAATCTTTCTAGATTGGTTTCCACCAAATCTCACTTTGCCACCATCCTTGGGCTTAATTGCAACAAATTTGGACTAGTCTCTTGTCATGTGCCTAGAGCATCCACTATCAATGTACCATTTGTTAGATTTTGATGCTCTTAGACAAACCTGCAAGACACAACAAATCAGGTCTTAGGTACCCATCTTTTCTTGGGTCCTTTGGGGTTAGTTTGTGTCTTAGGAACCTTGTAAGATCCCTTTGGCACCCATTGATAATTCCTGAAGGTTTATTCTTTCTTTCCCTTTTATGAAAACAAGAAGAAGTAGTATGACCCTTCCGATTACAATAATTACAATATGCAAAAGGGTTTGAAGAATGAACAGATTTTCTAAAATAGTTCATGTAAGATTTTTCTCCAAACTTCTTTCTTCCTTTCTTTTTATCAAAATCAGGTTTGTAACCAATTCCTAATCTATCATTTATAAACCTTTGTTTTTTCAAAATGACTATGAGCATTTCACTTCCTCAAGTGAATTTCTCAAGTGCCTTTGTGAGATGTAAATTCTTTTTCTTCAAATCAATGCAATCTTCACAAACAAGATTTTCAAAAGAAGAAAGATTTTCTACTTGCTATTCAAGAGTTGTATTTTTCTTTTTCAAAGTGAAATATTTGTCAGCAAGTTTTTCAAATTCAGATTGCACAACAATGTATTCAGCAAATAACTCATCATAGGATGGTTTTGAATCATATACCTCATCATTGTTGTCATGTTGCTCTTCTTCTTCAGCAACTAAGCAAATATTTGCTTTTTCCTCCTCATCAGCTTTATCTTCATCAGATGAGCTATCACCCCAAATAGCTGAGACATAGGCTTTCTTTTTAAATTTGTTGAACTTCTTCTTTTCCTTGTCCTTGTTGTTCAGACTTGATGTGGCCAGACTTTTCACATTCGTAACAGATGATTGGCTTCTTTGCCTCATAGCTGGAGCTACCCTTGTGAAATTTCTTGAATCCTTGGTCCTTCTTGTAGAATTTCTTGAATCTCTGGACCATCATGCCTATTTCCTCATCTTCGTCTTCATCATCATTTGATTCTTTAGCTTCCTTGGCAGTTTTGAGGGAAATCCCTTTGTTCTTGCCACTGACCTCATAAGTTCCTTTCTAAACTTGAGTTTTCCTTCGTATTCGGATAGGCTGCCAAACAATGTTGCTACAGAGGTCATTGATTCTCCACGAGCTTCTTCGATGGCTGTAACTTTAGCCTCCTATTCCTTGCTGAGGATTTTGAGAATTTTCCTCACTTTGATAGGTATCTCATAAGTTTTACCCAAGGCAGCAAGCTTGTTGATCAAATGAGTGAACCTCAATTGGAAATCGATAATGGATTCACCAGGCTTCATACGAAGAAGATTGTATTTGATCATAAGTGTGTCGACTCTATTCTCCTTAACTCCAATTTTCCTTCATGAGCTATCTCTAATGCATCCCACATAGCTTTGGCAGAAGGCAATGTGCAGATACGAAAATATTCTTGTTGACTCAAAGCACTTTGCAACATGAGAATAGCATTGCTGTTGAGTGTAACATTTCTCCTATCATTGCCATCGTAAGATTCTTCAAGCTTTGGAACTCTGAGAGCATTTTCGAGCACGATTGGATTATAGTCTCCAATCTCGAACACTCTCCATAAGCCATATTCAATAAAGACTTTGAATTTGGCTTTCCAAAAAGAATAATGTTGTCCACTGAAGCCCAGTGGCCTGTTGATTGAAGCTCCATCAGGCAGAATATCTTCCATAATGATCATTCTCGAGATGTTAAGCTCTTCAAAGAAGACCTTGCTCTGATACCAAATGAAGATGGAGCAAAATCACCAAGAGGGGGGTGAATTGGGGATTTTTACAACTTTAGAAAATTGCTCTGTTTTTGTATAATAAAAATAGAGATGAACAGATTGAAAAGGAGGAGAGCAAGACACAAAGATTTATACTGGTTTGGTCCAACCTCTTGACCTACGTCCAGTCCCCAGATTCTTTGGGATTTTCACTATCTCAATTGATTACACACTCTATACTCAAGAGTAATTCTCTCACTAGAACTTACTCCCCCTTAGAAGTTGCAATCAATGAACCCAATCACCAAGTCCCCAGACTTGTGATTCTTTACAATAAATGATTTATAATCAAATAACTTTCTCTAAGAGTAGATAAGAATAAACATTGAAGCTCAATGTATCAAAAAATACTTTTACAAGTGAAAATTGAAAGTGGTTGAAGAACTTTGAATGCAATTTGTTTTCAGCAGATGTGTTAGTTGAGAAGACTTGAATACAGCTCTAATTATACCAAGAGAGCATTAAATGACTGTTATAATCTTCAATATAACCGTTGCCTTCATTAGACAAGGTTTTGGTTAAGCTTTGGTCTTTTTCTCTCTCTAATCTTCACTTAATCCAGTTCTACAGAAGTTCAGAGTTGACTTCTTGAAAATTAATCCATTGGAATAGCAGCTACTGGATGTGGAAAGCAATCTTTAATCCTTTGTTAATGTGTGTAGAAGGATTATCCAAAAGTACGCAAACTTTTTGGGTTTTGTATTTAATGTGCTTACGCCACTTTTTCTTTTGCTTAAAACCTTCATTTAATATCATTTAAATCTTCTGAAACTCACTAACAAAGTGGTTAAACATAGCTAGGAATATCAATGAATAATAATAGGAAGTATTAAGATCAAACAAGAAGGTTTCGCAAATTCTTCAGATTCGAATTTCAAACTCTGCGATGAAAACTCGAGTTTGTTTATCAAAACTCAAGTTTTGGACTTTTGACATGTTAAGTCAATTTTAGTCCAAAGCATCAAAACTGGAGTTTTCAACCAAAGCTGGCGGTTTTCAAAACGTTGAAAAACATCAAAACTCTTAGCTTGGCCAAAACTCGAGTTTCCATATCAAAACTCGAGTTTCCATTTAAGTATGAAAACTTGAAGAATCAGCACCAAGTCGAAACTAGAGGTTTTCATGGAAACGTCGGTTTTCAAAATCGAGTAAAACATGACTCTCTCCAGTCGAAACTCGAGTTTTCAAATCAAAACTCAAGTTTTCACTTAATCATGAAAACTTTGAGAAAAAGTGTACTAAGTCAAAACTGGAGGTTTTCACGAAAATTGGCGCTTTTCAAAATCGGCTAAAACATCAATGTTCTCTCGCCAATTCAAAACTCGAGTTTTCACAAATCTTATGAAAACTTGGAAAACTCATATTAAACTAAAAACTGGCGGTTTTCACATGTTCAAAACTTAGGAGACTCTCTCGTATGACCAAAACTCGAGTTTCCAAATGCAAACTCAAGTTTTGCATTTTTTAGAAAATGTTGAGAAGTCTCGTATGGTGAAAAACTCGGCGGTTTTGCTTAGTTCAAAAAACTTGAGCTGTTCTTCTATAAGGGCAAAAGGTCAAAACTTGAGTTTTGAAACCAAAACTCGAGTTTTCCTTTGACGATAAGTTTTTCAATTTACCAAAGAAAAACTTCATACTTTGTTTACAATTGTCGTTATCATCAAAACCCGTAAAGAACAAACAAGGATGAGCTTAGGTCTTCTTTCTCTCTACTCTTTGGTTAATCCAGCTACACAAAAGTTTATGGTTGACTTCTTGAATATTAATCTGTTGGAAGAGCAGCTACTGGATGTGGAAAGGAAACATTAATCTCTTTGCAATGTGTGTAGAATGATTGTCCAAGAGGGTGCAAGTTTTCTGGGCTTTGCATTTGATGTGCTGACGTCATCTTTTGCTCTTGCTTTTAACCTTCAATTAATAACCTCTAAATCATCTGAAACTCACTAACAAAGTGGTTAAACATAGCTAGGAACATTAGTGAATGATGATAGGAAGTGTTAAGATCAAACAAGAAGGTTTCACAAATTCGTCAGATTTGAATTTCAAACTTAGCAACACAAACTCAAGTTTGTTTATCGAACTTGAGTTTCCAACTATGCTCGAGAAGAGAAAACTGGAGTTTCCATATGAAACTCGAGTTTTCTTCTTCCAAAGACAAACGTCGCGATTTTATCTTTGAGGCTCATTTTAGCACACGAGCAAAACTTGAGTTTATTAATGACAAACTCGAGTTTTGGACTTGATAGTGTAAAACATGTTTAAGTCCAAAAGCTCAAAACTGGAGTTTCCATCGTAAACTGGAGTTTTCAAAAAACACTATAATAAGCAAAGCTCTCGGCTTGGCCAAAACTCGAGTTTCTAAACATAAACTCGAGTTTTCATTCAAGTGAAAACTGGAGTTTTCTACACAAACTAGAGTTTTCTTAAAGTAGTTAAAACATATAAGCTCTCTGTTAAACCAAAACTTGAGTTTCCATATTTAAACTCGAGTTTTCTCAATACTTTGGAAAACTTAGAAAAACTCTTGGTTAAGTGTAAACTGGAGTTTTAAATCAAAATTGGAGTTTTCTTATGCTTAAAACATCGCGGCTCTTTGTATGCCCAAAACTCGAGTTTCCAATTGAAAACTGGAGTTTTGTTGTCTTTAGAAAATATTGAAGAGTCTCTGTATGGTGAAAATTGGAGTTTTCTAAGAAAACTGGAGTTTGTCCAAATGTGAAACTTGGAGTGCTTTCTGTAAGACCAAAACTCAAGTTTGTCAACGCAAACTGGAGTTTTCTTTAGTTTGTAAAAATTGAGCTACTCTTTGTCAAGTCCAAAACTCAAGTTTTGAAACTAAAACTCGAGTTTGTCTTTGACAAGAAGTCTTTCAACTTACCAAAGACAATCTACAACTTATGTTCACAATTGTTAGTTATCATTAAAACACATTGAGAACTAACGAGATAAGAAAATAATAATGAGAGAAACTTGAAAGTGGAGCTATATACCCAAGAGGGGGGTGAATTGGGTATTTTAAAAACTTTTGTAATCTGCTCTCTTTTTAGACAGCAAAAATAGAGATGGATAGAGTAAAGGGAAGAGAAGCTGGACACAGAGATTTATACTGGTTCGGTCCTAAAAACTTGACCTACATCCAGTCCCCAGACTCTCTGGGATTTTCACTATCACAAAGATTACACACTTTGTACTCAAAGAGTAGTTCTCTCTCTAGAACTCACTCCTCCTTACAAGTTGTAATCAATGAACTCCCAAATCACCAAGTCCCCTGACTTGTGATTCTTTACAATAAATGTTTTTCAAGTAGAAACTCTCTCTAAGAGTAGATAAGAATAATCACTGAAGTACAAAGTATTAAAAGATACAATACAGTTGAAAACTGAAAGAATAAATGCTAGACTTGAATGTATTTCATTTTTAGTTGTTGTAGTTTTTGAGAAGACTTGAATGCATCTCTATTTATACTAAGAGAGCCTTAATTGACTGTTGTTATCTTCATTATTACCGTTGCCTTGATTAACCAAAGTTCTGGGCAAGGTAAGGTCTTCTTTCTCTCTAATCTGCACTTAATCCAGTGGGTGGAATATCGAGTTGTCTCTCTCGCAAATTAGTCCGTTGGAGAAGCAGTTGCTTGTTGTAGAAATCATTCTTTAATGCTTTGCAACCGTGTGCAGAAGGATTACCCAAAAGTATGCACGTTTCTGGGTTTGCATTTAATGTTCTGACAACACCTTTGCTTTTGCTTTAAACCTTCAATGTACCTTCTCTAATCTGTCTGAAACTCAGCAATAAAGTCATTAAACATGTTTAGGAACATTAGAGATTAATCAAAGGAAGTATTAAGATCAAACAAGAAGGTTTCACAAATTCGACAGATTTGATTTTCAAATTTAGCGTTCAATACTCGAGTATGTGTATCAATACTCGAGTTTGTCACTGTGCACTTAAGTCAATACTTGAGTATTCATTTTGATACTTGAGTATTCTTCTTCCAGAGAGGAATCATCGAGATTTGACTTTGGACCTTAACATTGAAATAAGGTCAATACTCGAGTATACAAATCCATACTCGAGTTTTGAACTTTTGATATGAAAATAAGTTTAAGTTCAAAAACCTCAATACTTGAGTATTAATCTCAATACTTGAGTATTCAAATTATTGACAAAGAGCAAAGCTCTCTGTATGCCAATACATGAGTTTCCAACTGAATACTCGAGTATGCATTCATCTTGAAAAACTTTGTGAAGTCTTTCCTAAGTCAATACTTGAGTATTGAAATGAATACTTGAGTATTCAACATATGCGTAAGTCTCGTAATCTTTCTGTCAGTGCAATACTCGAGTGTGCAAGCCAATACTCGAGTATTCACGGAGTTTGAAAACTTTGATAAATTGATGTCAAGTCAATACTTGAGTTTTCAAATGGATACTTGAGTATTCATAAACAAGTGTTAAGTATGAAAACTTTGTCGAAATCCAATACTCGAGTATACAAAACCAATACTCGAGTTTTCATAAGATGAGAAGCCTGATGACTCTCTGTATGACCAATACTCGAGTATGCAATTGAATACTTGAGTATTGAGAGCTTAATTCAATGTTGAAATGGTCTCTGTGTTATCCATACTCGAGTATTCATATCAATACTCGAGTTTGGCTCAGGGTGAAAAACTTGGAGTGCTCTCTACAAGTCCAATACTCGAGTGTTGTGTCCAATACTTGAGTATTGCTTTGTGTAATTGAGTTGAGCAACTCTCTGTCAAGTCAATACTCGAGTATTGAGACCAATACTCAAGTTTTGTCTTGACAGTAAGTTTTTCAACTTACCAAAGACAAAACCATATCTTGTGTTTACAAATGTCAGTTATCATCAAAACCTGTAGAGAACTAACAAAACTCAATCCATGTGATATCCAAATTCTACTTTACACAAATTTTATAGAAATATTTAGGGATAAATCCCGAATTGAAAAGTTATTTGGGGAATGGAATGTAAACCTTTAGATCCTTGAGTGTCGTTGAAATTAGAGCTAATAATAAGGGCCATGGCTCTTCACGGCTCAAGCCTGGACGGGCTTAGGCCCGACTCCTGTAAAACCCCCTCAACTATTAAGCTCGGCCCTTACACTATTGAGCTAGAAGGATTTAGCCCGTTTAACTAAAATAAGAACTATTAAAGTTAAAACAATAAATTCCTTTCCATCACTGCCTCATACACTCCCAATATTGTCAAGATCTTTTACTTCAACATGGATTACAATAATCTTGTTAATTTCGATGGTGACTTAGTTGAAGAGAGTATCCACCACGGTGAAGGAGTTACCTTCACTCTTTCTACATCCATCATCAATACTATCCTCAAAATTGCTAATCCACCTCCTGTCCTTGCAGTTAACTTTAGTAACAGAGAAATTTTTTAGCTTCTTAGACCAAATGAGTGTATCCTTGAAGCTGAGTTACATTCCTTGTCTTTCACTCCAGTGTCTATGCCCCTATCAATCGAGTCCTATGGTATATTTACTCTAGGAATTTCATTCAAAAGGGTGGCAACTTCACTCATTTTGCAAAGAAGGATTACCCTCTCTTTGCTACCATTGTCAAAAAGATTCCCTTGAATCTTGGTCATTAGATCCTTCAGGAGATGGTGAGATTCAAATTTGCCTCTCATAGACCTTCTCATATCCCATTTCCTTCACTTGTCTCAGTGATTTTATTCTACCATAAGATCTGGTACCTTGGTCCTCTAGAGTCCATCAAGACTCCTCCTATGTTTGGAAAATCTCAGTTGAATCTGATGAGGATCACTTCTGAAGGTGAAGGCTCAGGCCAATCTAGGGCTCCCTCTAGATCCCTGCCTTACATTCCAGATACATTCCAGAGCTTCTCAGGCACAAGATCAAGAAGCACAATTAGCTCTTCCACCTTCTCAACCTTCTGGGTCCTCTGACTTTAATTCAAGTGTCAAGGCAATTGTTAATGCTGCCATTGTTGTGATGTCCATCCGGATTGAATTTGAGGTTGGCAAGTTGGTGGCCGAGGTGACCGAGGCAACCATGAAGATCAAGCAGTATAAATTATTACTTTGTAAAATTTCAGAGCAATTGGACTCCATTTACTATTTTAAAAACATGGATGAAGCTTCACTGCCCAGAAAATCCTGAAGCTGGTAGTAAGCTATTTTCTTGAGTTTACTGTGTTTTCGGGTTTGTAAACTTTAACTCTGACCTAACCCCATGCAAAATCACATTTTAAATCCATTGGAACCCTTAAAAATACCATAATCATATTGCAAATCTATGCCCCATCTAGGTGGATGAAAACCCTAACTTTGAACTTCAAAGGTTTAGGTTTTCGTGTTTACTGAAATCGAGGTTTGCTTTGTGATTCGGCTTCTTCCCCTAGGTTTTGGAATTTGGCTGAGCTCTCTCCTTCTCAGCTTAAGCACGCCCCTTGATAGCCAAAAATGAGAAGTTTATGCCTTTATAAAATAGTTAAAATGATTAGGGTACATTGAATTATCCAGTGCATGCTTTTGTCCATTGGTTAATAAATGGATCAGGGTTTACTGACTTAATTCCCAATAAACTTCAGAGTGTTCTAGAATCTATCTCTCGTGGCACATCCCTAGCCAAGGAAGTCAGATTTTTACTTTTCAAAATGTGTAAATTACCTTTTTTTTCCTGAAATACCCTTTTGTCCCATGGTTAAAAGCATGTACCACGGTTTTTAGCTTATTTTCTCTTTATTTTCATTCAAGAATTTCTAGAAAATTCCAGATATTTCTTGGGCCTGAGGTGGCACATAATGGGCCCCACAAATCTGATCCAATTGCTTTTTACTTACTTTATTCAATTTATTCAGTGCACCCTTTTATCCACTGGTCCTTGTAGTGCATCGTCGGTTAAAAGGGTGCTCCCTTTTATAGTTTTTTTTTTCAATTTTTCATATATTTTCCCCTAATTGGGCTTACATATGTGGTGCCATTTTGGACACTCACATGGTCCCGCATTTGTTCCATTTAATCGAAAAAGAAGCCCTTAATTGGTCCTTATCGGTCCCCTTGCACCAGTTAACCTCCTTTAGGACATGTACTTTATGTTTGGGCTTAAATACAGATGAAATCATATGATTTTGTGGTCGAAATTTCCTCCTTAAGGGGCAAGGAATTGACTTTTCTACCCCCTGTAATCATTACTTACTTTTTGTTTTTTAACTTGTAGTGACACGTGTCCTTAAGTAATTATTACAACTGACCTTTTATCTCAAAAAGCGTAGGGTATACATGGTTGCCCTAAAAATGTCGTATACTTACTTATGCCTACATATTTTCACTCAACTAATTGTCCTATACCCTAGGACATAGTTAGGTGGCATCTTTTCGAACTGAATTTATACCGTATAGGTCTTCTGTGCCCCTTTTCCATTGACACTTAGATTGCATGGTTTATGCATACTAGGTCCACTGACCTGTATAGCAAAGTTACTTAGTCCCTGAGAGGCTTCCTATCTCTTGTCATTCTTGGGACTCTTCCTGAACTGAGCTTAGTCATCTACCTTCTTTAAGCTTGTTCTTCAAGTCTCTAAGCCCTATATTCAATACATTTCTCCCCCATAAAATAAATTTTGCCCTCAAAATTGTGACTATATACTAATCATAGTTCGGGACATAAAATCAGGGTAGTGCTTCTATATATCTTCAACTGTCTCCCACGTTGCTTCCCTAGGAGATAATCCCTTCCAAATGACTTTAACAGAAGGAATACTTTTTCTCCGGAGCTACTTTTCTCGATGATCAATAATTTATTCAGGTTCAACTACAAAAGTATGATTATCCTAAACATTTACATCCTCATACTTTAAGACATGTTCCGAATCTGGCTGGTACTTCTTTAATTGAGAAACATGAAAGACATTATGCAACCTTCTCAGATTGGGTGGTAATGCCAATTGATATGCCACTGGTCCTTGCTTTAGCTAGTATCTCAAAGGGACCAATATATCGAGGACTTAGTTTTCTCCGCTTTATGGCTATCCAATTCTAGTTATTAGAGATATTTTAAGAAAAACATGATCACCCACATGAATCTAGAGGCCTCCTTCTCTTGTCAGCATAACTCTTTTATCTGCTTTGTGTTGTTGTGAGGACCCTTTTCCAGATCAAATTAACCGCTCAAAAAGTCTCATCAATAATCTTTGGTCCGAACAGTTTGCTCTCAGACAACTCTGTCCAATAGATAGGTGATCTACATTTTCTCTTGTATAAAACCTCATAAGGAGCCATTTGTACACTGGAATGATAGTTGTTATTGTACGCAAATTTAGTCAGAGGTAAATATCGATCCTAACTACCTCTAAATCCAAGACACAAGCTCGTATCATATCTTCAAGTGTTTGGATAGTTCTTTCTCACTAATCATCAGCCTGCAGATGATAAGTAGCACTAAATCTCAATTTTGTCCTTGTTACCTTAAGTAATGCTTGCCAGAATCAAGAGATAAACTGGGGATCCTACCGAAAATGATGCTTTTTAGTGTACCATGGAGTCGTATTACCTCTCTGATATAAATATCTGCCAACCTTTCTGGAGAGTAATTCACATTTATAGGAATGAAGTGTGCTAATTTTGTGAGTCGATCAACAATTACCCAGATAGCGTCACGATGCCTAATCTTGGGCAAACCCACTACAAGATCCATGGTAATGTTTTCCCATTTCCATTCAGGTATCTTTATACCCTTCAAGAGTCCTCAAAATTTTAACATCCATACCTCGAGTTAGGCGTAGATAGTTAGGGGCTGATGCCCGCGCCAGGTAGTTTGCTCTACTCGCAGCATGGGAGTGGTGGGTGAGAGAGGATGTGGCGTGTGGGGTAGGGTTGGAAAGGGGCAGTCAGGTATATGCGAGATATAAAAAAAAAGAGGCTAGCGAGTCTGGGGAAAGAAAACCAAGGAATAAGGAGGGTGGTGGATAGGAAGGTGAAAGGATACAGGGTAGGGAATAGTTTCAGCTATATGGGCGAGAAGGGAAGTGTTGCATGGGATTAGATTAAGGGGAATTATGTAGGCTTGCCCGGTAAAGATTCTAACATAAAATTGAAAAATCTGTGGGAAAACAGATAGAGTGTTTGATGCTAACCTGGTCAGAACAATTTACTAGAGTGACGTGGATGACTTGTGTTGTTGTCACAGTGTCTGAGTTCCTATTAGGCCCTGAAAATTATTTTTTATTTTAATTTTTTGGTTTTTGGGCTGCCTCCCAGTAGCACTTAGTTTAAAGTCCTTGGCCCAACTTGGTTGTGATTTGAATTTTAGGGCCAATCATGATTGCTGGTTATCCTCATGATTCTACTCTCCTCTAGGCATAATTTGAGCTCTTTCTTGTATCGTAGTACTGTCATGTGAAATTTGTGTGTCTTGTTGGGCATCTGATGTGCATTCTGGGCTACGTCATCTGGGGGTAGCGAGATACTCGGCGTTGTGTTTAGGACAGAACACTCTGCTGGGGTTTCGGGGTATAGTAGAGTCTTTAGTATTAAGAATGTCACTTGGTCTCCGTTGAGTTGTATAGTGAGTTTGCCTCTGTTGACATCAATCAGGGTTCTGCTTGTTGCCATGAATGGTCTTCCCAGAATGATTGGGACCTCTCTATCTACTTCAAAGTCCATTATAATAAAGTCTACTGGGAAGATAAATTTGTCCACCTTGACCAAGACATCTTCAATTTTGCCTTATGGTTGGACAATTGATCTGGCTGCCAGTTGTAGAGTTACCGTGGTAGGCCTTACCTCTCTAACCACTAGCTTCTTGATTACAAACATTGGCATTAAATTGATGTTAGCGCCCATATCACAAAGTACTTTTTTGCAGTAGTTAGGGCCAATAAGATAGGGGATTGTTAAGTTGCTTGGATCTTCTAGTTTTGGTGGCAGTCTATTCAATAGTAGTGGACTGATTTCCTTGGTCATGACTACTATCTCAAATTCACCTAACCACCATTTTTAGATAGGATGTCTTTCATAAACTTCACATGGCTAGACATTTGATTTAGTGCCTCTACTAGAAGGATGTTGATGTGCAGCTGCTTTAACATGTCCAAGAATTTTTGGAACTACTTCTCTTGATTGTGTTTTGGAGCCTTTAGGGAAACACTAGCTTTTTGCTTTGGAATTTGTGAAGGTCTTGGGTTAGGGGCCTATTGAGATGTTGATGCTATAGCATCATGCCGTAATTCCGTTACATGGATATCTAGGGTGACCTTCGTTGGGAATGTTATAGCATAGAGTCCATCATCCTTTTACTATAGCATCAAGTGTCCAGGTTTGATTATTGGGTGGATTCAATGGTTTTTACCCTTTCTTTGTATGGGTTAATATGGTTCAACATCCTTGATAAGCTTTTTTGAGACCTTCATTGGTTCCACATTCTTGCTGCTTCTTAGTTCAATGGCCTTGACTTGTTCTTTTCCATGATTCCTAGGGACTTCAGTGTTGCTAAGCAAAGAGCCCAATGGTCTGTTGTTGAGTGTTGTAGTAGGCTGTCCTTGATTTTCAGGATTGCGAAGGGAGACTTGCTGGCTTTGTATAATGGCATCGTTCTTGGCCATGTACTCCTTGAGTAGGCTTTCCATGGATGACGAAGGGGATGAATCAATACCTTGTTGACTTGCTTGTTGGTTGAACCCTGGTGGATTAGATGATTTGTTAGCGTACAAAGGGCCTACTTAGGGACCAACAGGTGGCTGATTCTATTATGGCCATGAGAAGATTGGATGTTGCCTTCATCCTCGGCTGTAAGTATCGGAGTACGAGTTGTTGTTGTTGTTGTTGTTGCCATTATTGTAGTTGTTCACATAATTGACAGATTCAGGGTTGGTAGAACATTGAGAGTAAAGATGCTCTCCACTACAGTACACATAGACTACTTAAGCAGGCTGTGTTGATGGATGATTAGTAAGTAGGCTCATTGACTTGATCATGTCGGTTAGTGAAGACACTTGTGCCGTGAAGGCTGCCAGAGCATCAAGTTCATGAACAACTACTATTGGCTTAGAAAAGGGGATTCTATCTGCTACTATCCCCATCTTCTGGTATAGTATCCTCATTCTTTGGTTGCTTATTGGGATCTGTTATTAGTTCAATGCATGTGTTTGTTTCTCACTTTCTTGATTAAGTGGCAATTGATTGGCATAAGTGGCCAGTTGTATTGGTTACTTATATTTGGACATGTTTTATAGACTGGGATATATCCCCACTGCATATATTTGTGTAGGGTGGGATTGGGAAAGTATGGAAGGCGATCGTGATAGGAGTTGGATGTATAATCGTCTAACTCAGAGAAAACAACCAACTCGAGTATTCTTGAAGGGTTTGGAAGAGTTCATCCAATTTGCTTCAGCACAAGCAACTAATTCAAGTACCGCAATCAGTTGTTTGTGTGTGAAATGTAGGTGTGTAAAATTTCAAGATCCAGACATGGTCAAAACCCATTTGGGTAGAAAGGGATTCATGTAGGATTATGAATGTTGAGAATGACATGGGGAAGTCCGACAGACACCGAGTGGTTATTATGGGGATAATAGTCATCAAGACAACCTTAATCAATATGTACAATTGGTTATGGATGCTGCGGGACCATCGATCAGCCAATATTTTGATCTCGTTATTCAAATGAACATCATACATGGGAGAGGAGACCAATACACATACTCAACCATCATACATGGGAGAAGATCCTAATTCGGAAGCCGATAGGTTCTATAAAATGCTTCAAGATGCGCAACTTCCATTAGGGGAAGGTTTCGAATACATTGAAAATAGTAACCATTCATCGCTATCAGCTACCTTAGCAACAGTAAGCTTGAAAAGTGATCACCATATGAGTAAGAAAAATTACAAGAAAATGATGCAAATCAAAGGATGTTTTGAATGACAATAATCTGTTGAAGGATTTTTACTAAGCAAAGAAAAAGGTGAAAGAGCTTGGGTTAGATGTGAAAAAATTCGTTGCTACCCCAAAGGAAGTATGTTGTATTACAAGGATGACGCTGAGCGGACCAATTGTAAATTCTATGAACATGATAGGTACAGAGTTATGAGGAATCGAAGGAAAACGACCCTTCAAGCATTAGGCAAGATATGGTACTTTCCTCTCGTGCCTAGACTTCAGAGATTGTATTTATTAGAACAAACACTATTCATGTGAGATGGCATCGGGAGCATCACAAGGATGAAAAATTTATGATGCATCCATCTGATGTCGAAGGTTGGCTTAAATTTGACGAGACTAATCCTTTGTTTGCAGCGAATCCCCCTAGTGTCTGTTTTGGTCTATGTTCAGATGGGTTCACTCCTTTCAACAAGACGAGTAGGAATTATTCCTATTGGCCTATGATTGTGACTCCGTACAACCTCCTACCTTCCATGTGCATGAGAAGAAAGTTTTTGTTCTTTAGCATGTTAATCCCTAGGCCATCCACCCAAAAAAGAAGATAGATGTATACCTCAAGCCTTTCATAGACGTGTTAAAGATGTTGTGGAGTGAAACGGTTCGTACGTATGATGTATCATTGAGCCAGAATTTAACCATGTGGGCTGCCTTAATATGGACGATAAATGATTTCCCTGCATATGGGATGTTGAGTCGCTGGCAAACATTGAGAAAGCTTGCATGTCCGATATGTCTTGAATAGAACGTTGGTTTTAGCTTGCAATATTGCAAGGTCCATTGGTTTGACAGGCATCAGCGATTCTTGCCCATCGATCATTCGCTTAGGAAAAAAGGACTTTAGGCGCAATGTGGTCGAACGGTCAAATTCATCATTTAAGTGACCAAGAAATATGGGACAGGGTGAAGCACATTCAAAGTGTTGAAGAAAGGGTTGCTTCCAGTGAACCTAAGGGATACAGTGTTGATCAGCATTGCAACAAAGAACACAACATTTTTCAGGAACTACCATATTGGAAATATCAATCGTTAAGACACAACTTCGATGTCATGCATATTGAGAGGAAAGTGTTTTGCCAAATTCTGTACACCATGATGGACAGCGAGGGAAAGACGAGGGATACAGTTAATGCTAGATGGGACATATAAGCGATTTGCAGAAGGCCTGATTTGCATTTAGTAGAGTGTGCCACGGGTCAAACTTGCAAACCTAGAGTGCCTTACACATTGAACAAAGAGAAAAATTTAGAATTGTTGCGATGGGTTATAGATCTGAAACTCTCAGACGGTTATGCATCAAACTTGTCAAGATGTGTGGAAATGAATGAGGTGAAGTTATTCAGGATGAAGAGTCATGATTGTCATGTTTTTTTCTAGAGATTGTTGCCGAAGGCCTTCAAAGCACTACCGAAGTATATATGGACTATTCTGACAAAATCTTCCATGTTCTTTAGAGAAATTTGTGCTTCTAAGCTTAATGTTGAAAAGTTACGGCACCTAGAGGTGAGCGTACCAATAACATTATGCAAGTTAGAGATGGTGTTTCCTCATAGCTTATTTGATTCAATGGAACATTTGTCTATTTACTTGGCCTAGGAAGCAAGGGTAGGAGGTCCATAACAATATAGGTAGATGTATCCGTTTGAGAGGTAATATATATATATTTCTTTCGTGCAATAATTAATTGACCCAATTGGTGCTATAGCGTAACAAGAAAGATGTCAAGGTGATGTTCATTCCTACACACCTTCAACTTGCTGATATCTTCACCAAACCACTGCCTAAGGAGCAACTCAATTTCATAAGAAAAGAATTGGGAATAGTAAATTCCAATGAGTTGTAAGTACTCTTGTCCAATTTTAGTTACATTTTTTATGGTTAAATTGATATTAACTTAAGCATCGGAGTGTCTAGTTATGGTTTATGCAGGATGCTTGATCAATTTGCTGAAGTTTACTGTTAAAAGAGGCAAACTCGAGTTTGTGAGACCAAACTCGAGTTTATCAAGGGCAGAGAGTAAACTATGGTTTTGGAGAAAACTGAAACTCAAGTCATTAAGTGGGAAACTCGAGTTTCCATCAGACAAAAAGCAATTAACCTGTTAAAGAGAAATGAAAACTTGAGTTGGTAAGTATAAACTCGAGTTTGTTTTGGAAGTTCAAGGGTTCATACCTACATCCTTCAAGTCCAGGTAAGTTTGTATTTTATACAAACTTGAGTTTGTTAATGAAACCTCGACTTTGTTGTGCTCTCTATATATATGTGGGTCTTACCTTCAAAACTCAAGTTTTGCCCTAGCCTTTCTCTCGTCCTCTCACCTTCTTCCCTCAGTTCGACCTCTCAAACCCTAAATGGCCTCCAAACGTTCTGCCAAATCCACCCAGTTTTCGGATTCAGACTATGAGGGTTCTGGTTCTCCATCACCTCCTCCTCTCAGGCGACCTATGTGAGTTAAGCATACTCCTAAACGGTTCAGATATGTAGCCGACAAGAGTATTCCTAGAGTCGCTGCTAATGAGCATGATCCCTCTCCCAAAAAAAGGGGGCCACAATTCAAGAAGAGTAAATACCCTATTTGGTCCCTGAAAAAACAAACGTGGACCCCTTTTTGGTCCCTAAATAAAAAATAACTCGTCCCGTCATCCCTGTAAAATCCAAAAACATCCCACGTTAGTCCTTCCGTCAGTTAACTCTTAACGACGTCACTAACGTTGCTGATGTGTCACGTGAGTTGTTCCACTCACATGCCACGTAAGAAGCCCAAAACGACGTCGTCCCCACTGTCACCATCTTCACTCCTCGCAACCCACGTTCTGCATCAACCGACGACGGAGCTTTATTATTTCGCAGGCGAAGCGAGAAAGAGACACAGTGGAATCGAGGAAGGAGAATACGAATCAATGTCGTATTCCTCCATTATCTCCCTCCATTTGCCGGTGAAATGAAAACACAACCTTCTCCATCCATTTTGCCGGTGAATTGCTAACGTCAAGGAAAACAAACAAGCGTGCCTGTTCCGAGCCATTCTAGGTATTCCGTTTGATTTCTGTGCTGTAAGTTGGGATATGATATGTAGAGAAAAAAAGAATGGTGGGCTGGGATTGAAGAATCTTGAAGCCATGAATGATGCCATGTTAGGTAGAGTGGCTTGGAATGTAATTGCAAAGCCAGACAGTTTGTGTTCCAAGGTGTTGGCTAGTAAATATAGCAGAGGCAAGGACTTAAAGAAGGAGTGTAGAAGTCGAAATCGGCTCGGATACGGGAGAAACCCGAGTAGACTTTGGCCAATATTGTTGAGTAAATGTATTGGGAAATAGGGAATGGAGAAAGGGTTAATTTCTGGAATGACAAGTGGTTGGATGATGGAAAACCTTTAAAGGAGAGATGTACCCAACTAATTTCAAGAGAGGGGAAAGTCGAAAGTGAAGGATATGGTTACGGACATGGGCAATTGGGATATGAGGAAGGTAAGGGAATGGGTTAATGAAGAGGGAAGGGATCTCATCATGGCAATTCCCCCCTAATGTGTCCAGAGGCGTACATTGGGTGGATGTCCCTTATGGATGAAGCTTAATGTAGATGGGGCTTCTAGAGGAGAGAAAAAACTTGCTGGTTATGGTGGCTTAGTGAGGGATTGTAGTGGGAAATGGATCTGTGGATTCACAAGAAAGCTGGGGATTTGCACGGCTATAAAAGCTGAATTATGGGGGGTTATTATATTTGCACGACAATCTTATATTTTTGGATTGCATAGTATCCGTTTGAGGTAAATATTCTTACTGGTAGTGTATAATCCAAAAGATGCATTCCTGAAGCAATACTCGAGTACCACAACTTAATACTCGAGTATGGAGAATGATCAACTCTTATTTAGTGTGTTCCTGGACCAATACTCGAGTACCACAATGTCAATACTCGAGTATTGGACATAATCAGCTCTTGTTCAGGCAAAAATTCCGTCAATACTCGAGTATCTCACTTCAATACTCGAGTATTGGGGTGTTGTCCAGCTGCCCTGTTCAGTTCTGTCTCTGGTGACCTCTGGTAATTTGATGATATCTCCCAAACCAGGAATCCGATTGACATGAAACCAGTGGCATATGCAACTAGACATCCAACACGTATTTGTGACAAAATATCAAGTCAAAATGAGTCCATATGAGTGCGCTATGATTTTTTCAAGTTGGCATAAAAATCACCGTCACAGTCCAGACCAACCTTCGGTAATTTGAGCGTATCTCACAAACAAAAAATCCAATTGAGCTGAAACTGATGCCATTGGAAACTAGACTCAAATACCTTTTCAAAAACATCAAGAACACAGAAAATGAAGATCAATTGAAGAAGTTATGATGTTTTGAAGTTGATAGTATGTTTAGGATGTTGCAATCAGCATTGATTAAGAACAGCCTACATTCATCCTATGATAGCCGACGAAATTCAACAAGTTTGGGACTGATTCTTCTTGCACTGGAAAGAATACTTAAAGAGGTTTCTAAACATGGATAATTTGCCAATTTTGGAGTTATTTTGAAGACAACATGTTCACTGCAAATTGCCCGTAGTATTGCCAAATATTGTTGCGTTTCGAAAATCTGAAATGTGCAGGAGAAGAACATGGTATATGATAGCAATCAATATGACATTTGAAGGTGGTACTCAAATATGTCACTTATATACTCGAGTAATATCGGGCTTCATTCTTCGCTGCAAGGAAATATACATGAATACTCGAGTATCCAGAAGACATACTCGAGTATTGGACAGCTGCTTCAGTTTTTGCAGAATGCTTCTGATAGGTACTCGAGTATTGGACAATGAATACTCGAGTATGTAATCTCTTCACTGACAGAACTCTTTGCATATCAGATTAATACTCAAGTATTGGGCAAGTAATACTCGAGTATTGGCGAGATACTTTATCTTGACAGAATGCTACTCGAGTATGCGAATTGGATTCCCAAGTATTGTCTTGCCGATATGTTTCACTTAGCTCATTCCTTTAGCAAATATTAAGTGCTACTCAAGTAGTGCAAATGGATAATCAAGTATGGTCAAGATCAAAGTGTCTCGATATATCTAAACCAGGTAGATACTCAAGTATTGAGTTTGGCTAACCAAGTATTGACGAGTTGAAGTTACGATATGATTTTCTTTGCCAATACTTGAGTGAGTTGCGATTTCTAATTTGAGTTAAACATTGTAAAGCCAATTCATGGCTCGGAAACAACTTCTTTTGCAATTTTGATTTTTGTTGTTGGGACTTTGAATCGGGGGTCTTGGGAAGACCATTCAAACAATAGCATTTCTTGCTCTTTGTGTTTGGTAAAGATGGAGAATATATGTCAAAGGAAAACCAAGCAATGAAAAAAGATCCGTATTAATAATTTGCCCAACTTCGTTATCCACAACTGGGAGAGTGAATTCTCTAAATGGGCAAACTTTAGTCATCACCAAGATTATGGTTATTCAAATAGTAAAACATCCAGTTGGGAGTTCTCAATATTCTCGGCCCGGTTAGAAGTGAGTCTGTGAAGAAGATAATGATTATGAGGAAGAAGACAACGAGAGAACAATTAGAACAGGATGAAGAAGAAGATAATGATGATGATGATGTTGATGTTGATCAAAGTAACGGCAATCAAGTTCCCGGAAAGATGACAACAACAATGGTGATGATGAAGAGGATGATGACATTAATGAGAATGGGGATGAGGATGAGGATGATAGTAATGATGACACTACTATTGCTGATGATGATAAGCCAAAAAGTTACACCATAAGGATTGGAGATGATTTAGAATCTCACCCAAAAAAGAGAAATCTGAAGAGTTTAATTTCAACTTATGAATTTGCGCCTCGTGTACCTGCACCAGCAGCTGCAGCTCCTTCAGCTTCTAAACCATCATTTGGTGGCAGAAATTCCCTTACTGACTGGATTGAGCACGAGACATTTGTTCTTCTTGATGCTTGGGGTCAGCGGTTTATTCAGCATGGAAAAAAGAGTCTCCGATCTGAGGAATGGCATAAAGTTGCAGGAAGGGTAAAAGAAATTTCAAAAATTGAAAGGACGAGATACTCGGTGTAGGGATAGATTTGACACATTAAAGAAAAAGTACAAAAAGGAGAAGGCCAAATTTACAGAAATGGGTAGCTCCGTCGTCGATTCCACTATGTCTCTTTATCTGCTTCGCCTCTGAAATAATGAAGCTCCATCGTCGGTTGATGCAGTAACGTGGGTTGTTGAGGAGTAAGGATGGTGACAGGTGGGACGACGTCGTTTTGGGCTTCTTACGTGGCATGTGAGTGGAACAACTCACGTGACACATCAGCAACGTTAGTGACGCCGTTAGGAGTTAACCGACGGAAGGACTAACGTGGGATGTTTTTGGATTTCACAAGGATGACGGGACGAGTTATTTTTATTTAGGGACCAAAAAAGGGGTCCGCGTTTTTTTTCAGGGACCAAATAGGGTATTTACTCATTCAAGAACCCTCTGAAGTTCCAAAGAAGTGTATGGACCCAGAGGAAGCTGATTTGGGAAAAGGGAAACAGAAGAAAGATGAGGCTGATAAGCCACCTGAGAAGAAGAGAACAGCTTTTAAGTTAAGAGGAAATGTCAAGGGACAAGGCTCTTCAAAGGCTACCTCTACTACCTCTCAACAACCAGAGCAATTTAGCTCTAAGGTTTTTGATGCAATTAATGAAATTTATCTTCACCATAAGGCTCTTGAAGGTTTTTGCACTAAAACTACAGTATTGGAGAATGAGGATGCAATTCGTTTTAAAGAAAATTACATTAAAAAGGTTTTTTGCCCAGTTGTCTCTATTGACTTGGTTAAGCTCAAGGAAGAGTGTAATCTCAATCTCTCCCTTGGCTTAATCAATTTGAGTCTTTCCTTTCCATTTCTGCCTCTTATTCCCCAAATATTGTCAAAATGTTCTATTTCAATATGTATTGGGACAGTATTGTAGATTCTGAGGGGAAAACCTATTGAGGAGAGAATTTCTACTCATGTGAGGGGAGTCAAGATCACTCTTTCTACTTCTTTCATAAATTCTATTTTAAAAATTGAAAATCCTCCTCCTGTTCCCGATATCAAATTCAAGTAACAAGGAAATTTTTGAAATCCCGAGGCCAAATGAACCCATTCCAGAGGATCAATTGGCTTATCTATCTTTTAATCCTGTTACTATGCCCCTGGTTCATAGAGCGATTTGGTATATCTACTCTAGGAACCTCCTGCAAAAGGGTGGCAATTACACCTATTTTGTAAAGAAGGATTACCCTCTCTTTGCTGCCATCATTAATAAGATTCCTATCAATGTTGGCCACTGGATCTTCCTGGAAATGGCTCGTTTCATATTTTCTTCTAGAAATCCTTCCTATATTCCTTTCCCTTCCCTTGTGTCTGTCATTCTCTTTTACTGCAAGGTCTATCACATTGGCACTTTTGAGGCAGTTAAGAGGCCTCCAAGTTTTGGCAAACAGCAACTGAATATGATGCTGATTATTTTTGAGGAAGGATCTGGCCAATCAAGGGCCCCATCTAGATCCAGAGCATCTCATGCCAGAGCCCAAAAGGCTCAGTCACTACCTCCTCCTCCTCAGTCTTCCATGCCTTATGATTTTGATGCCAAAGTTCAAGCAATTGTGGGCAAGGCAATTTCTGAAATGACTGAGAAGATAGAAGTGGAAGTGGGAAAGCTAGTTGCTGAGGTGACCAAGGGTAATCATGATTTGGTGGATGTCCAAGATGAGTTAAAGGAGAAGGTTGACAACCTCACTGGCCATTTTGATATCAACGTGAAAAGATCTCCACCTTGATGGTATCCAATGTGGTTCGTAGTGACAAGATGGATAAAGCTTTGAAGATTTTTTCATCTGCTTCTGGTTTTGGTTTACCCTCTGCTGGCCCTAGTTTCAGCCATCCGAAGACTAAAGAACCCTCTACCTCACCCTCCTTCACCTTCACTATACCTATCATTTCTACATCTTCCATTGCCTCATCCACTCCAGCCACTGAAATCATTCCTCCCTCTCATACCTCCACTATAAAACTTAACTTACCTCCCTCTACTCCACTTTGGTAGACCCTTTTCCGAGAAGACCCTATCCCAGCTCCACCCTTGTTTGATGATGACAAAGGGGAGAAGAACAATGAAGAGTTTACAAAGTTTTCTAAAGTCGTTTGTCCTTTCTCTTTTTGTTTTTGAGTATTCTGTCAAATTCTGTCAAATTGTTGTATTTTGCTTCATTTTACTCCTGAAATTGCTATGATTGATATACTTTGAACATAATGAATGAATGCATCTTTTGAGCTTCTATTGGTTATTGCTTTTATTGCTTATCTCTCTGATGTGTTTCTTTATTTGAATACAATGCAAAGTGTTTTTGTTGCTGAAACAATGAACTGTGAAATTTCATCCTTCAAAATCTCTCAAAATGCTCGATTTGCTAAACTCTTTGAATTTTTGGTTTACAAGTGTTGTCATCATTAAAAAGGGGGAGAATGTTTGTTCTCTATATGTTTTGATGATAATTGACAATTGTAAACTCAAATTGAAGTTTGTCTTAGTAAGTTGAAAAACTTATTGTCAAAGCAAACTCGAGTTTAGGTTGTCAAACTCAAGTATGGACTTGACAAAGACTAGCTCAAGTTTTTCTAAACATTGACAAACTCAAGTTTGCAGGCAAATTCGAGTTTGTGTCATACAGAGAGCACTTAAAGTTTTTCAAGATAAGACAAACTCGAGTTTGTATTTGTAAACTCAAGTTTGGTTAGACAAAGAGCTTCCAATGTTTTTTTTATCCTTAACCAAACTCAAGTTTTGATATGAAAACTCCAGTTTCCTCTTAGCCAATAGTTTTTCAAAGTTTTTCACATTCCAAGCAAACTCGAGTTTATCTTAGCAAACTCCAGTTTGCACTTGGCTGAGAGCCTTATAAGTTTTCCACGTTTTGAGGAAACTCAAGTTTAGAATAGTAAACTCCAATTTTTGTTTAGCTGAGAGTTTTCAAAAAAAAAAATTCATCTTTTAAGCAAACTCGAGTTTGAGTTAGCAAACTCCAATTTGTGAAAGACAGAGAGCTCCTCACTATTTTGAACTTTAGAAAACTCAAGTTTGCATTTTGAAAACTCCAGTTAGAGCTTTGTGGACCTAAACATAGTTTCATTTTGTTAGTTCTCTATGTGTTTTGATGATAATTGACAATTGTAAACACAAGTTGAAGTTTGTCTTTGGTAAGTTGAAAAACTTACTATCAAAGACAAACTCGAGTTTTGGTTTCAAAACTCGAGTTTTGACTTGATAGAGTGTAACTCAATTTTAATGAATCGAGCAAAACTCCGGTTTTCATAAGAAAACTCGAGTTTTGGTCTTGCGTAAAGCACTCCAAGTTTTTCATCTTGAGACAAACTCGAGTTTTGACTAGCAAACTCGAGTTTTCATCATACAAAGACTCTTCAATATTTTCTAAAGAAGACAAAACTCCAGTTTCTATTTAGAAACTTGAGTTTTGGTCATACATAGAGTCTCCAACATTTTGAGTTTATGCAACTACAGTTTTCATATAGAAACTCCAGTTTTCAGTTTGCCATGAATTTTCTAAGTTTTCCAAAGTTTTGAGAAAACTCGAGTTTTGGTTTGAAAACTCGAGTTTACACTTGACAGAGAATTTTCAAGTTTTACTCGGTCTTTGAAAACTCCAGTTTTGACTTGGCATAGATTTCTCAAAGTTTTCATACTTAAATGAAAACTCGAGTTTGGATTTGGAAACTTGAGTTTTACTATTAGTGCACAGTGACAAACTCCAGTTTTGGTGAACAAACTCGAGTTTGCGTCTCCAAGTTTGAAATTCAAAGCTAACAAATTTGTGAAACCTTCTTGTTTGATCTTAATACTTCCTATCATCATTCACTAATGTTCCTAGCTATGTTTAACCACTTTATTAGTGAGTTTTAGATGATTTAGAGGTTATTAATTGAAGGTTAAAAACAAAAGCAAAAAGTGACGTCAGCACATTAAATGCAAAGTCTAGAAAACTTGCATCCTTTTGGAGAATCATTCTACACACTTTGCAAAGGGAGTAATGTTTCCTTTCCTCATCCGATAGGTTTGTCATTCCAACGGATTAATATTTAAGAAGTCAACCTTAAACTTACGTGCAACTGGATTAAGCAAAGAGTAGAGAGAGAAGAAGACCTAAGCTCATCCTAATCCTTCCTGAATGTCTCCAACGATTATTAGGGATTACAGCAGTCATTTAATGCTCTCTTGATATAAATAGAGTTGCATTCAAGTCTTCTCAACAACCAATCTGTTGGAAAACGAAAATCATTCAAGTTTCCAACTACTCTTTAAGTTTTCTTGAGTAAAGTATCTTCTGATACAACTTGTACTTCGGTATTCATATTTATTCACTCTTAGAGAGAGTTCTTTTATTGTAAATCATTTATTGTAAGAATATCAAGTTTGGGGACTTGGAGATTGGGTTATTGATTGCAACTTGTAAGGGAGAGTAAGTTCTAGTGAAATAATTACTCTTGAGTTTTAAGGTTTAGAATACTAAATATGTGGTGCGGTGCTGATAACCATGTTAGGTGGATTGTACCATTTTCTCCGTATGGATTAGTATTCGATCAACTTATAAAGGTTTTATTATCTATGATAGGTTTAAGGTTTACTTTCACTGTTTTCTATTCGGGATAAATGTTTTATGTAGTTTTAATCATTTATAACTATGATAAATGTTTTCGATGTGCAAGCACGAGTCTTTCCTGCGATAGTTGACTTCTATTTGGGTTACAAACTCTTTATAACAATGGTGACATTTTCAAATGGTTAGTTGAACGATTTTTTTTTATCATGCTCAGTATTTGAAAGTTGGGTTAAAATTCTCTTTGCTATGGTAGACATTTGTGTCGCACTACCTCTATTCTACAATAATGGGGTGACTAATAACTGTTTGGGGTAAGTAACTAGTATTAGTAGAATCATTGTAACAATGAAGACTTCGAATGAAATAGAAATTCATCCATTTTCATCTCGACCTCATTATTTTTTGAGGCTATTTTGTATGAGGGATTTGGAGAGGAATTTTTTTTTATGTGATAGGATTCTACAGCATTTCTCCTAAAATTATTTGTGTTATAGAATTAATAATTCCCATATTAAATGGTAGCTGCAATTTGTTTAAGGACCTGTGTACATTCTATGTTTAATCGTGTGCAATTCTTCTTTAATTATGTGCAATGAATATTTAATTATGTGTAAAATAAAAGTTATTAGTTCACACTCAAAAATTGAGATCTTTTATATCTTTGAGGAAGACATTTCAAAATGGAGGATTTTTCAATATATATATATTCGTATTTAATTTTGAAAGTAATATTTAAGAAAATATTAATTCCCACGGATATGAAATATTTATTCTCCTCACAAATTATATATGATTCAAATAAAAAAGCAAATGCAATGAACTGCTATTTTTTTAATCTCAAAACAAATTCCTCTCAAATCTCAAGCTCACAAGATGAGGTAGAAAGTAAAATTTTAACTACCTATTCACGTTTTCTGTGGCATTATTTCAAAATTCGGTTTTACGGTTTTATGTCAGCAAAGAAGAGAATAAAAGAGGCAGAGAGTGGTGAAGAGAGAACCAGGGGGAGATTCTGGGGAGAAACAGTGATTCGGAAGACACGAACAGGAAAGAGCGAACCAGTGAAGAAAATCGAAGCTCCTCCTCAGGTAATGCCGTCGATTGCCATTCTTTTATTTCCTCATGTGTAAAGCAACGAACTGATGCTTCTTGAATTCCTATGTTGCGTTCTTGATTGATGATAATCATTTTAGTTTCAATAGATTTATTCTGTGATCGCTTTCTTTATCTTGTGCCAGCCCTTTGCTGGTACTACTATCAAATTTCTCTGAATTTCGGAAATGTTGATGATTTGCCTGAGTTCTACGAGTAATTTCAGGTTCATGAGGAAGGCAACTTCTTTATTTCTTCTTTAATGTTTTCTTCTTATATGTTTAGCCGCTCTACATTACCAAATCACCGAACCAATGCTGGTCTCTGTATGGAATGATTATGTGTATGCACTTGAACTTTTTTACTCCTTCTGGTGCTTAATATAAGAGATTGATAATTAATTTGTGGATATTAAGAAGCTAGTTAAATTAGTTATTTGTAGCAAATATATGTTAGTTTGCCATAGGCCCATAGTATACTCTTTCTAATTATGTACATTGTAACTACTCTAAAATTACAAATTTGGAAGATAAAGTAGATTGGGATTTATATTTAGGACCAAAGTAAAAGTAAAAGCTCTTGTCTAGCTCATATATTTAGGATAGGAGGTCGTATTTCACCGTTTGTCTGGGTTCTAAAGCTTATATTACCAAATTTATACAAACATCAGAAAATCATTTGCCTAGGTAGAGGTAACTCTCAATTTCTCCATCCGTTCCAACTATTTATTTGTCAAGAAGGTCAGCGAAACATTTTAAAAATGATAAGATACATATGTTACTAACATTAGCAAACAAACTTAATCGTCTGTGGTACAATATAAAGTAGGAAGTTAGCTACTGAGAATGAGAAGCTTGATGTGTGCATAAAAGGCATAAAGAAGGATACAAAGCTTAGAGATGCAATGATTCGGTCCAGAGTTTGTGCTTACTGTTTCATTCTAAGTCAGATAAACAAAATGATTAAATCACTAATATTAACTGTTTAATCAATAGTTTTCTCCAATCTTCAGGCATATCCATCATTTTCCATAGCGTGCTATGAAGAACCGTTCTGCATATTGTTTTCCAAATAGCTTCAAGTGCAAAGTAAAATTTACTACTTGGTGTTTGATTATTTTCTCCACCGGATCAAGTTTAACTAGGCTTATTTTCATCATTACTCCCTTGGAGATTGGCTTAACATTGTTAAATAACCAATGTAGTATTGGTTAATTTTGCATATTACATGACTTTCATGCAAAGTTGCATGAGGTTGAAAACAAAAATTTTGTTTAATCGTTGCGGAAACCCGTAACTCCTTACGGTCTTCATGAATTATTAACCTTAACTAATTACGCTAATTAGTTATTAATTAGTAATCCGTAACTTTTTACGGTACTCATGAGAATTCATAACAATTTTTAATATTCATGAGTTTTAGGATTACTCGTTAAAACAACTACACAACTACTGGGGTTTAGGATAATTTGATAAAAAGATTATTGGAGATTAGAATTACCTAAGATCACTCGAAGATTTCAAGGTTCTTGATGTCTTCTAACGATGATCCACACGACTATCTCCCGATTGCAATGAGAACTCCTTCTCTTGAAATCTCCCACTCCTTAGATGCTTGCTAGGCGAAGACAAGGTTGAGTTTTTGGTTTCCTTGGGTTTTTATCTTTTCAAGAGGATGATAGTTTCTTAGGATTAGGTTAAAGATAGGAGGAGCAAGATCATTGGAACCTTACCTTTCTATGGATGGTGCTTTTTTCTCTCTAAACCTTTGGTAAAGACCTAAATTTAGAGAGCATAAGGATCTTGTTTTTCTCTTAGAAAAACGTGTAGCAAAAAGGCACACCAAAAATCAACACTTTATAAGAGTCTAAACCTAATTTTAGTGCTTACAAGAAAGGCCCAATCCAAGCTTGAATTGGAAAATCCAAATCACAATGAATTGAATTCATATCTTGATTGATTGATTGAATTTAAGATGATGAATCACATTCATATCTTGATTGATTGATTGAATCAATCATTTAAGATGATGGATTATATTTATTTCCTTTGTTTTCTTCAAAAAAAGTCCATAAAAAGGGCACATAAAGAATCAGCACTTTATAAGAGTCTAACCCTAATTTAAGTGCTCATAAGAAAGGCCCAATCCAAACTTGATTTGGAAAATCCAAACCATAATGAATTAAATTCATATCTTGATTGAATAATAATTTAAGATGATGAATCACATTCATATCTTAAACTAAAATTCAAAATCATTTCAATCAATCCTCATTTGTGATTTCTTCTATCTTCATCCAATCATTATTGGATCTTAATATATATATATATATATGATAATTTAGAATTATCTTTTATAATCTAACCTCTTGAATTTAAATTCAAACTTCAATTCAAAATTCGAATCCCAAATTTAACTTTGCCCAAGACCGTTGGGTCTTCCAACACAATCGGGCCCTTTATGGAGAAACCGATTTCCCACTAGAGATACCATATATGACGCCATTTTCTTCTCATTGGGATTGGAGTCCCACTCCAACCCAATTACACCTTTACTCTTGATAAAGCCGAATAACAATTATTGGCCCGGTTTGCTAAATTTAAACAATCGGGAATAACCTTTTGTGTGTGACCCATTAGGCCCAATTAGTCACGACATAAATAAACTTGGACCAATTAAAAACCCTTTTAACCAGCCCAATTTATTTAATGACCTCATAAGACACTAGCAATGCTCTGCGGCCTCAGAACTAATTGAGTTGATCAAGTGATCTACCTTTCATATTTGGATACCGTGCAGGCATCATCCCTCACATCGTCATTCGCATTTAGTTGAGAGCAAAGATAGAGTATTATCTCTCTTAATTGACTAAATGTAGCTATTTCACAGAACTAGGAATCTTCTTATGTTAACTCTATAACGGATCATGACTCTTCATGATCACTTGCTGTGCGCACAATCTCTCGAGTTAATTAGAAGCTACTGAAGCTCTACCGGTCTTGTGAATGACTAATCCCTTGTAGGGGACTGTGAGTCCTCTTAGCATGTCTTTCTATACTCATGTATTTGGGTTACACCCAAGAGTACAATGTTCTCCCCATTTTCAGGTCGATAGAGTTGTACAGTCAAAGTATAACCCTAGGACATAGTGTTCGATGACATCCTTAAGTCTAGGACGATCTGTACTACCAAACGATGAGAGACTTTACATATCCAATGATACTCTCTACAATGAATTTTTGTGGAGTCTCTCAACGGGTCTGTTCAATACTATCTGTTCTCTAACAAATCGACCCACGACATCAGCTAAGACATTTCCATGCCTGTATTCAATGAGGTCCCTACCTTATATCCCTATACAAGTAGACGATGTTGTATTAGTCTTATTGAGATCATCAATGCCCTTTCTTAGTAATTCAAGACTAGGAACAAGTTTTAGGCAATAAATATCCAGTGTTCTCGAGCCCTCATGATCATGATCGCTATCATTAATCCTCAAGAATAACACATGTTCTATTCCTAAGGCTTTTATCTTCAAACACATATTTACCTTAAAATAAAAGCAAGACATAAATATGATAAAAATAAAATATGCTAATTTATTAATAACGAAATACTATAACGTAGAAATGGTGCTGATCTGTCCTTTCAGATTTTCTCTAGGACACCTAAATACTAACATGTAGGAGATACATTGAAGTGGAAGCCAATTAATAATGTGTGACAAGCTTAGTAGCTTCCAGACTCATTGCTTCTTCATATTCTGTCCTTTCTGCCAACCAAGCAGGCTGTTGCTGCAAGCTTCTTGTCCAAGAAATGGAGGCCACTTGGGCACTCTTTTTCCACTCTTGTCATTCATGATACATATTTTCCTAGTCTTGAAGCCTTCATCCAGTTTGTTGATTATGTTCTTATTTCAAGAGATTTGAAATTTCTCAAAAACTGTGGTCTTAATTGTTGCAAGTTCAATATGCCAAATGATAAGATTAACAATTGGATTGAAGCATTAATCAATAGTAAAGTTGAACATCTTGAGATATCGATTCCACCTAGATTCAACACTAAGCTGCCCTCTAGTATTTTAAATTGGAGTACCATTAGGGTCTTAAAATTCAATGGGGTAACCTTTAGTACCCTTTCTAGTGTGAATTTGCCTTCTCTTAAACTTCTACAACTACACATGGTTAGACTTCTAGATAAAAACTTCTTGGCAATGCTGCTTTTTGGATTTGCACTTCTTGAAATGCTAGTACTGACTGCTTTGGACACAAACAATTATGGTCCGATGCAAGAGATTACAAAGCTTAACCGTCTGGTCGCAGCTGATGATGTTCCCCCTTCACTAGTGCCAGTGAAAGCTTTGTCTAATGTTACATTTCTAAGCTTACACGTATGAATGACATTGTATACGTAAATTGTTTCATTTTTCTTTCAGATATTTGATATACTGTTGTTTTTTGGGTATATGTTGGTTTTTCCTCAGGCAGCAAATATGGTCACCTGGCGGCAAGCATGCTATGCGGTCGCCTGATGCTGATAATTTTCCAATATTTGACAATTTGACAGACCTGGAATGTTGTGGTGATGGGTGGACTGCGATAATGAACTGCCTCCAAAATTTCCCTAAGCTTCAAAATCTTGTAATTTTGTAGGTTTGAAGATATTTTCTTCACTTGTGTGTGAAATAATTGTTCTTCGATTTATTTGTTCTCAAACTATATTTGTGTGGTCACTGGTCAGCTTTTTTCTAGGGCCCCTCCTGAGCCAATTCTTAATGTTCCTCTGTGTCTTTCATCACACCTAAAGGAGTTCACTTTTGGTCGCTTTCAGTTAGACGAAGATGGTGTTGCATTTATGAAATACATATTGGATAAGGCACGAGTTCTGAGCATTGTCAAAATTACATGGGAATTTGCTTTTTCAAGTGAAGAAGAGATTCTTGAAATGATAAAAGAGATATCCTTATACCCCAGGGCCTCAGAGAATTGCAAGTTTTTACATGTGAAGCATCCATGGTCAAGTTTAAATGATTGGATTGTTGGTTCAGGTTTTGATGTAGCTTGTTCTGTTGAACTACTGAAATATGTCACGTAGCAGATTGTCTAAGGGATACATTAGATTGTTATGAACTTTAGCAGCTTTTAGGTTTCTCTCTCTCGATAAATCTGGTTCTCTGTTTCTTGGATTATGAAGTGGTGGTTCCAACTTTTGTCGGGTAAATCTGGTCCTCTGTTTTCTTGGATTACCAAGTGGTGGCGGGTATTTTCGTTGAACTCGTAGTTTCGTAAAATGGTCAATTATATAAAATGAAATGGGTTATAAAATTAAAGGTTGTATAGCAAAGTCCAAGAAATGAGGAATCAATGAAACATGAATTTTATAATGAGTAACTGAAAAAATTGAAGCAAATAATTAATATCATTTTCCAAGTTGCCAATGAAATTAAAATGGATAGGACACCATTGAATATCATTTTGCAATTTGCCAGTGAAATTAAAAAACACAGCTAACTCAAACCTCAAGACTTCTCTAACAGATTCAATAGGAAGGATTAGTTTGCAAATAAATAGGAGTTGTTTATAAGGCAATTGAATTTTTTTTGGATAAATTCCTTAAGTTTCAATAGAATTGCTTGCTTGGTCATAGCATTTTTAATGGACAGAGCATGAGCCCTGTTCAACATTGTTAATTGTTATTCTATTTCATGCTTCTATGTAGGAAGTTATTTTATTCCCTTATTCTTGTAGAGAAGCCAAGTAGATGTCCTATTTATTTTGTGGCAGCCCTATTTTGATGTTTAGGCCGGTGTGCCTGATTCTCCTTCGTGTTCAATTTGTGGCTTGCTTAATTTTTGTGAATAAAGTCATCCAGGATCATCATATCCTCCATTGAGCTACTTAGTTATTTCCCAATTATTTAATGTATTTAACATTGAAACTTAAATCTTCCAAATGAATTTTTCTTTTAGAGTTAAGAATTGAAAACTTCAGTCATAGCTGATAGGCATTTAAAAGATTTTTATAAGCACATCTTTTTTCTACGGAAGGAAATCCTTTTTCAGACACTATTGGTATTAAATGTGGCACATCTCTTGTAAGTTCTATTACGTTTTAGGCTAGGGTCTTTTGCCATAATTGTTTAGTCATTTAAAAATCACATGTGATTAACATATTAATGTTGCAGTTACTCCTTTATTTCATATATTTGTCCTTAAATATTATTGCTCATGATAGAACTGTTACATCTATTTTTGACTGGAAAGCCTTGCGCAGCATGATACGTTAGTGGCTAGATGTCTAAACACTACGGACACGGCTTCTCTCCTTTGCTGATTAGTATCTACTACCCTCCTTTGCTTAAAACAACATCATGTTGCTGTAAATCACTGAGCTAGTGCCTTTTGAAAAAAAAAAAAAAAATTTAGGGTACTGAATAATATTAAAAATATATAAAAAAGATACTGACTACTACTAAAAAAATACTTTATGATCTTGAAAAATTACATTAGGATCTCGAAAAAATATTTTTACTGATTGGTACTAAAAGGATACTTTTCAATACGACTTATACTGAAAAATACTTTATGATTTTGAAAAAAAATATTTCAGGTACTAACTTATACTAAAAGTATACTTCATGATATTTTTTCAAAGTCCTAAAATAACTTTTCAAGATAACAAGGTATTTTTTTAGTACCGTTCTGAAGAAGTATCTTTTAGTGTTAGTACCCTAATTTTTTTCAAGATCTCAAAATAATTTTTCAAGATCATGAAATATTTTTTCAGTATCCTAAATATCTTTTTAGTATCGGTCGAGTGCCCTAAAATATTTTTTCAAAAAAATAGCACACCCAGCTCACTTGTTTTGTGCCAAAACGACGCCATTTTAAACAAAGTAGGGTAGCGAGATGCTAATCACGAAACGAGAGAAGCCGCGTCCAAACACTACATGAAATTTTGTTTCTCGCTTAGGCTTGAGGATACCAAAACCATGATTGGAATATTTTAAGGGTTAAGGAGCAATTTGGACAATAAACTATTACCTCAGGAGCGTCCAACACAAATAACTTTTAAGTGAATCAAAAATACTAAAAAAACTTTAAAAATGAGTAAAACTTTTTTATGTTGGCTGCTTCAAGTAAAAGTTTTTTGTCTGATTTGCACATTTTTAAAAAAATATTTGGTATTTTTGGTCCATTTAAAAATTATTTGTATTAGGCGCTTATGAGATAAAAGTTTGTTAACCAAATTGCTCCTTAACTCATATTTTAATAATATGTTAAAATTTGTGAAGTGGTCGTATTTCTTTCCTTAATTATTATGCAAAATAAATTGAAAATGTAATAAATTTGTTAAAGTATGAAATTTTTTAAAATTAAAATTAGCCATCTTTTAACATTATAATAATAACTACTAAATCACTCCAAAAATAAAATAAGAAAATTTTGATTAAATATTTTTTTAACAATGAGAATGCATATATATAATATGAAACATAATGATAAGAATGAGGGAATATTACCAATATAGTTAAAATATCACCAATTTTAAACTTATTAAGGTAATTATTAAGGTTTAATATAATCCAACTACAATTGAATCATAGCTAACCCAATCATCATTCAAATAATATAATATAATTAAAAATATATGATTCACATATAATATTTAAAGTAGTGTTTTAAAAAAATATTAATTCACGTTGGCAAAAAAATTAATTCTCAATTGTACGGAGTATTCATTTTTGTAACATCCCAAAATTTGGATCGGGAAATTAAAAGTATGATATGAGATAAATCATGAAAATTGGCCTTAGTTATTTTAAATTTAATTATTTGGAATTAAGGCATATTTTCCCGCAAAATTAGGGATAAATAGTTGGAAATATTTTTAGACTTAAATATTTCGGAGATAATATTTTATGGCCTAAAGGAAACATTTGGAAAGAAAAATCCTTGAATGGAAATAAGGATTAATTTTCATCAACTATTCAATGTTGCAATCAAATTTGGAAAAGGTATATAAGTGTGGGAATTGAGTATGTATATATATAAATATATACTTGTACATGTACAAGCCCATATCTCTGATTTCTGTTCAGCCGAAATGTTTAAACCCACATACTTTCTATATCCATTAATTTAAAATGGGCCCAAAAACATACACACTCTTTCATTTATCATCAACCCAATATACATAAACACACCAACGGACCCATATATTACGTACACACATCCTCTTTCATTTTTTACAATGCTTGCCACCTAACACTCCCCTCTTTTCTCCATCTTCCGCCACCTCATGCCTCTTCCATTTTTCTTCCGACACCTCACCACAGTACCTGCACAGTTCTTTACTTCTTCAATTAAATCAAACGCCCAACCCATATATTTCCTTATCCATTTAATCAATTCAGCCAACCTTCATCCTCCTTTGTTTATTTCTTCATTCGGCTAAACAAAGAAAACTCAGAGAGAGGGCAAGATAGAGACGGAGAACCGAGGAAACACTGAGAAATCTGAGAATCTGAACTGAAAAAGCTGAGATCAAAGATCACGTGCAAAAACGTTTTGGAATTAAGGTGAGTCTCCTGACCTTTCTTCCAGTTTCATTTTGGTGATTTGATATGGTTTTTGGGAAAGAAAGCTTGCTGGAGGTTGAGGGATTATAGTGAGAAAAATCTGTCATTAAGAGAGTATGATTTCAGTGCTTGCATGTTGATTTTGAGGTCGGTTTTGGACTGGTTTTTGTGTTCCTCTGACTCTGTGATAACGTCTTTAAGCCATGCATGTCAGTTATATGTGCATAGGTTCTGATTTCTGAAAGTTAAGGGCCATAAAAAGAAGTTGCATGTTGTGTTTTCACCTCTGCACAGTAGTCCGAAAACAGAGTCTCTTATGCCTAACGTTTTCGAAAGTTAGAGGTTGAGTTTTGATCTGAAATTTTTACAGGAGAAATTAAACTTCTTAAGGTTTAAATTAAGCTTTGGTTCACCTAAAACGGAGGTCTACAACTCCGGTTATGATTTTTCGAAGTTGAGCTAAAAAAACTGGAAATTTCTGGTATGCTTCAGGAACAGAAAAATGGCGTTGGGTTTCGGACTGACTAAACTAAATCATTGAAATGTGAAATTTTCCAGTTAAATAGTAGACACATAGAGGTTTAATTTGATAGGTAATTCATCGAAATCTGATAAGTATTGAAGGAGTTATGGTCTCTCAAAGTTCAGTCAGAAAATCTAAAGAATTTCTGGACATGGTTTATGTTTTGAATTATGGGAATTTTTCTCAGCCATAAATTAACTTGGTGATTTTAATTTATGAAAATAGACTTATCAAGGTTTAAGTAGAAATTGGAATCACTCCATTTGGAGTAATATTGGTTGAGTTATGAATTTTCCAAATTCTCATAAAAGAAGCCTGCTGAATTTTTTATAAGTCTTTAAAAAGTCACATAAGTTGTTAATTGTGTTAAACCTTTAAAGTAAAGGTTTCTTTGGTTAAAATAAAAGGTTAAATGGCTGAGATGATAATTATCCATAGTGAATAGTATCTAATTAAATAAGTTTCAATAAGTATACATCCCTAGTCATAAGGATATTAAAAGACAAGTATTTTTGGGATGGGTCTAAAGGAGTTGAATTTATAATTGTGTTTGGATTGGTTAATGACCCATCACTATATAAATGTTAATTATAGGACCCGAGAATGCCGTGCACGAAGGACAAGCGTAGTGATAAGAATCGATGGAAGGGGTTTTGTCGGTAAGACCAACGGTAATAACTATAATCTCACATTCTTTGCATAGCTATATATGTTTTGTATGCCATATTTGTATGTCCCGCTTATATGGCCAGCACCACTTGTGGCTCGATTGAGTGGAAGGGCCGACCATGGGGCCAACTTCCCGGTGGCTAGGCAGGGCCTAGTGCATTCATTGAATTGGTATTGAATTGCCAAATGAATTTCCTTGCGCCAAGGTATTTGAAATCTTTGAATCAACACTTGTATTACAAGCTGCATTGTACTTGGTATGTAATACTTGTTGTTTGAATTTGAACTTGAACTTGAACTTGAATGCTCTAAATGTTGTGTGGACTACTCTATTTGGTGAATTTACATGTATTGCATATGTTAGAATTTGAGATTAACCTATTACTCTGGGATTCATTTATTTGAATCTCAGAGCCTTCCATAAATCCAGGAAATGGACAGACTAGTAGGCAAAGAGGAAGAGGCAGGGCGTAGATATTGATTGGTCTTGAGAAGAAGGTGGAGTTGATGATGCAGATTGAAACATATAGTTTCACTTTTGTATATGAATAATGTTATTTCCTTATGACTTAGCTATTATTTTGAGGAAGCCATATGTGGCCATTGGGATGTATATATTTAATTAGATACACATGATTACGTAGAAGTAGCAAGATATATATATCTTAACGATTCTTTGAGTGCGGGCATGTATGTAACAAGCCCAAGTTATGGTGAACGATTAGTAGAGCATTAGACTAATTGGAGAAATAAGGAAAAAACTCGATGAATTTTGACAAGGTTCTAAGTATGATGCAATTTTAATGATAAGTTTGAACCAGCGATAGAATGTTTTCAAAAGTTTTAAATGGTTCGAAATGCCCAACCGAATTTATTTATTATTTTGTAATTTCTTTTTAAAGAAGGGCTTTCTTTGCAAGAACCAAAACTAGCCAGTGGTTTCAGTTTTCATTAAATATTACAACTTTACATAATAGGTGAAGATGCCACTCTGTTATGGGCTCAGAACAGTGTGGTGTTACAGTTTTCCTCATAAATTATATATAATTTAAAAATGCAACGAATTGCGAGGGTTTTTTTGTTTTTTTGGTTGCAATTTGAACAGCTTTTCCTCGGGTTTTATTTTTTTTTTTTTTGCCACAGCGCCCGACAGACGAAGAGAGCCGGAGAGGCAAGGAGCGATAAAGAGACCACCGGAGAAGAAAATCGAAGCTCTTCCTCAAGTAATGTCGTCCATTTCCATTCTTTTACTCCCTCATGTTTATAGCAACGAACTGATGCCTCATAGTGGTACATGGAATCCCAATGTTGTGTTCTTGATTGATGGTAATTGTTTTAGTTTCAATAGATTTATTTCTGTGCTCAGTTTATTTATCCTGTGCCAGCTCTATGCTTGTACTAGTATCAATTTTTTCTAAATTTTGGAGTTGTTTACGATTTTCCTCAGTCTCTGCGAGCCAGTTCAAGTTCATGAGGCATACAACTTCTTTATTGCTTCTATCATGTTTTCTTCAAATATGTTATGTGACTTTAGTCGCTCTACATTGCAAAATCACTCACGAATGCCGGTCTCTGTATGGGAAATAATTATGTTTATACACTTCAAAATTTTGATATTGCACCGTTTGTTTTGTCTGAGTACTAAAGCTTATGTTACTAAATTTACACAAACATCAGAAAATCATTTGCATAAGTTGGGGGAACTCAATTGTTTCATTTGCTCATGCAGTCAATATGATCACCCCGGTGCCAGGCATACTATGTGGTTGCCTGAAGCTTATAATATTCCAACATTTGACACACCTGGAATATTTTCCTAGTCCACTGAATTTTCTCCATAATTTCCCTAAACTTCAGAATCTTCTAATTTTTAAGGTTTGAAGATTTTATCTTGATTTGTGTGTGAAATAGTTTTTCTTCAATTATTAGTTCTCAAACTATATTTTTATGTGGTCAGTTTTATTCTAGGTCCCCTCCTGAACCCAATACTTAATATTCCTTCGTGCCTTTTATCACAACTGAAGGAGTTCACTTTTTGTGGCTTCAGGTTATACGAAGCTCATGTTGCATTTATGAAATTTATATTGAATAATGCAAGAGTTCTGAGCACTGTCAAGATTACAGGTGAACATACTCTTTCAAGTGACGAGAGACTTGAAATGATAAAAGTGATATCCTTGTACTTCAGGGCCTCTGGGAATTGCAGGTTTTTACATGATATATCTCCGTATTCAAGTAGAACGGATTGGGATAGCTGGTTCGAGTTTTGATGAATAGTTGTTGTTGGATGTTCCGCTGTCATCCTATACTCAAAACTACATCATTTTGACGCATTTTTGAGTCAACCTTTGCTTTTAAAAAAAATAAATAGAAAATTTAGGGTATTGACGTACTAAAAAAATACTTTAAACTACTGATCGATACTAAAAAAATATATCATGATCTTAAAAAATTATTTTAGGATCTTAAAAAATTCAAAGAATTTACTTTAGTAATAAAAAGGGGTTAGCTCTAAAACTTCTGAAACTTTTTCCGGAGGTGCATCCAGCACCGACAAATATTTTATAGTACAATTTTTCCCTTTATATATTTAAAACGGATCAATTTCACCCTTCCTATATAAAAGCCCAAAACGTCCGTTATCTCTATCTGTTTTTCTTTTTCTTTTAAGGCTTCCATCGTCTCCTCCCCTCCTACTTGCCCCCATTGCCACCACAAATTGTTCTTCAAACTTCATGCTTGAAACTACAAACACATCGTCCTAGGCATCAAAACCATCTCCATGGCTTGCCTCTGTTAATGGAAAGACCCGAGAGAGCACCACCTTCCTCAAAATGAAGACTGTAAATCACCCCAACTCAAAAACAGAGGAAGCTAAATGCATATACTCTGTTTCAATGAGTAAACCATCCCTATAGCGAGAGAATAATCTTAAAAAAATGGCTCATATCAAGAAAGTCGTTTCCACTTTCTTTTTATGCTTCATTGATGGCTCTTTGAAGCGCGGACAATATGTAGTCATTACCAGTTCTTTTTGAAATAGAAGACTGAGTTTATGAAGCCACCAGACCTATAGCGAAAACTTTTAGAGGCACAAATATTGAAAAATTAAAATCTCCACGTGAATACCGTTAATTCAATCTGCGCCTCTCGGACTAGCCTTATTTTCATAGTTTAATCGGTTGGAAGTTAAAGGTGTAGTGAGGCATTTTACTCAGGCCAACACTCAAGATCAGAAAGAAATAGGAAGAGATGTTGTTTTGACACAGCTCAGCCATGAAGGCGGGGCTAAACTGATGTTGAAACCTCGCCATAGACGACAACGTTGCGGCCTAGTGAGTGTTTGGTATAATTGAGACAAAAACTCCTCTCACTATATCATAAAAGATATCCCTAAAAGCTAATTTTAAACCTTTGAGCGAGGGAAGAAAAAGGGAGAGTATGCAAGTGTTTTTTTATATAAAAAAAATGAAATAAAACAAAGATAACATACGTCTGTACGGTTAGTTGGGAAGGGTGAAATTAATCCATTTTAAATATAGTAGAGATAAAATTGCGTCCTAAAATATTTTAGAATATTAAATACACCTCTAAAAATATTTTTGGGTACTCAATGCATCTTAACCCAATAAAATATATCAATTTCTTTTATCTCTAAATTTTATTATTTTTCTTACACCGTTCGTATTATTGGTTGCACTTATTCAGAATTATTTTCAAAGTAAATGATCAAAAAGAGCCGAAACAAATGTTTTCAAAAACTAACTAAACTATTTTTAAAATTTTTGTAAACTAATTTCTTGTATATACATTTAGATAGGAAGAAGTATTAATTTTTAGTTCCCCATGCTGCCGCACCTGCAGGTATATATGCACTCTCTGTAGAAACTAAATAATTATTAATATTATTTTGGCCTTTTATTAAAAAAAGGTGTATATATATATGAGATTAACATTTCTGCATCTGATGCAGATAATTTTATCTGCTGCAAGCCAAAACGCTGCCGTTTCACTTATATTTTTCTCCCCCTTTATTTCTGATTCACGTGGCTATTCCTCTTCACCTCCATAGCACGATAGAGGCATATCTCTTTGTCTCTCTCTCTCCCCCACCAACTTGCACCGTTCCTCTTGGGCTGTGCTCGCCCTTCATAGCGGGGCGGATCCAGGGAATTTATGGGAGGGGGGCACTGCGCCCCTTAGAAAAATTTTTTTTCACTTGTCATCAAAAGCATAAAAAATAATACGGGATTCAAAAGTTTTCACTTGTCATCAGTTGTAAGTTTAATCATCATTAATAAGAAAAAGAGCAAGTATTAGTTATAAAATGCTCATGGCGGAAAATTAGCAACCTACATATGCTTCAAACAATTTTTTGTGTTGGGAATATCCACCTAAAATACAGAAAAAATGTAACAAAATGCTAGGAAAGTATCTTAAAAAAGGAAGTAGATCTTTCCCAGTTGAGGTCACAATGCTAAAATATGTCCGTAAGGTGAGACGTGCCCCTTCTTTGAATAAAATATGTCCGGATCACCTTTAAATAAAAGCTTTGATTTTTTATTATTATTATTATTTTTTATTTTTTATTATTATTTTTTTTTTTAAAAAAAATCAAAAATCAGGGGGCACGTGCCCCCAATCATATATGTGGATCCGCCATTGCTTCATAGCCTAACCATGTCCCTTATCTCTGTCACTATTTTCGCCAAAATACATACTCCTCTCAGCCGCAGCCTGAATGAAGGTGTATTTTCTTAATTTCTTTTACCCCCCGTTTGCTCATGGAACCTCAAAGCCACAGGTTGGTGCTGGCTCTGCATCTTGATACCCATTAGCCACATACCTTCGATTCTTAGTTTACTTCTTTCCCTCTTGTCCTCTTCATCTCTACGTTTAAAGAAGGACCAAGAAAACCAGTGAGTGCTTTTATAGGAGCAAAGTTTTCATACTACTTGCAAAATCTCATACACTTTTCTCTGATGGTTGAGGAGAAAAAGCTACGGACCAGAACTCAAAGTAAAGCATCATTACAACATTGATTTGGTTTTGGTTTTCTGAAAACAGAGGCAGAGATGCAGTGAAAGACGAGGAAGGAGAGTTCAAACGATGGAAAACAGCTCAATTTTCAAAGAGCTACCTATACCCAGATATTGGCTTGTTGTTAGACTTTATGTGTGTAAAGGGTCAGATTAAAAAACTAGGGTGAACACTAATCATGCTGGGCAAGCGTGCAATTGGTTTTGGTTGGCTTGAATACAAAGAACAACCACGTTCACCCTCTTTCTTCCATATTAATGTGAACTACTCACTTCATCGCGCGCAATATTGGAGATCTTTTGTTTGAGAAAAGTCATTTGGAGTTCCTCTATAATCCGCAGTTGCATGTCGTAAAATCTGTGTCCTTAGAGGACTCCTCTGAGCTGTGCGTACTCCAACAGTTTTTGGGGATGGTTTTGATCTGCACAAACATGCAAAATATCAAAACTAAATGGAGCCACCATTCAAATTTATGGGTTAAGTATACTGTTCTACAAGGAATTTTGCACTTTGTTGATTTTAATCTAAAAGCTGTTATACTCACTTGACCGTGCGAAGTTGTGAATTTCTGCTTTCAATGGGAGCTTTGTTATCAACTAGTCTTCCACCATAATCCTCACTTGCATACCGAAAAATCTCCGGCCTTGTAGGACTATTCCCACCAACTCTGGGAAACTGGAAAAATTCAGTTTCTTGTTTTGGGCCATCCATTGGGTGCTGGAAATGAGCTTCAGACAGTGTATTTCTTCCCCCTGATGCTGTAATTTGAATCTTGACTTTCACTGACCCAATTCTTCTAATATAAATTAATCCAAAATAACTTAGTTAATATGAAATTTCATCGCTTCTTTTGTTTTGGAAATATATAAATGGGTAAAGGATTTCTCCAGTCATTGAAGATAAGTTATCTCCAGTGATCTCTAAAACTACGTCGTTTTGGATTAATGAATGGTGTGTTTGTAGTCCCACTTTGGACTGCTGCATATGGATTCTCTGCCCTTAAATGGAGATCCATACATCAAACAGGCTTTCTCAGAATTGAAATATCTCACATCTTTAAGCTGCTCAATCTCCTCAAATAGGTCTGCCGTCGGATTCAGGACACCATGGACTAGTTTCGGTTCTTTGCGTCGTGGGCTTTGCTTCAACGTGCGTCGTCGGGTTACGCTTCGCATCGTCGACTGGTTCGGGTTCCTCGCTCGTTGGGTTGGACATCGTCAAGCTGATTCACTGTTTTTTGGCTTTAAAAACGGGGCTTGCCTAGCTGAAACTTTCACTCGATCCTTCCTTGACTTCCTCTCTTACACTCTTAACTCAACAGAAATGTTCAAGAACTTCTTTTTCACTCTTCTCGCTTCACGCAAAGATCAGACCATCCCTCTGGCGTTGGTGAAGTCGGTGGTGTGGGAGGCGATGAGGATCGAGCCGCCAGTTCTGTACCAGTACGGGAAGGCAAAGGAGGATGTGGTGGTTCGGAGCCACGATGCGGCGTTTGTGGTGAAGAAATGAGAGATACTTAGTGTTCTGGAGAAGGAAGAGAAAGAAACAAGAGGAAACACTTATGCGATTGAGCGAGCGAGAAGTTGGAAAAAAAATTAATGAAACGACAGCGTTTTAGCCTGCAGCAGATAAAATTATCTGCATCAGATGCAGAAATGTTAATCCCTATATATATATATATATATATATAAGCATTCTTGGAAAAATGGGGAAAATGATCAAATTAACAATGTAATTGGGAAAAAAAGACGTAATTCAAAATATCCAGTGGAAAAAAATATACAATTTATCTTTCATAGTCTATCATCCATGATCATGCACTTCTTCCAAAGCTTGAAATCTAAGTCACTATTATAAGCCCCACATCTAGAAACCTCACAACTGTAGTTTAGTTTATAAGTCAGTGGGTTCTCTCTCCTAATAAGCTAGTTTTTTAGGATGAGGTCTTCCTTTGGGTTTATGATAATCACATTGGTGTTTTGATTGAGAGCCCGATATTCATAGAAAGAACTAGCTATAGAGGGCAAGAGGCCGAGTGAAGTGTCGTGGTGTGGCGCTACCGGATGCGACTCTTAAAAGGGTTAAACAAATGCCCTCCCTCCTAATAAATTAGTCTTTTGATATAGTCTCTCCTTTGGTTTATGATCACAGCTCCCCAATTAATATTCTTACTGTACTTCCCAAGTTTTCCTGATATCTAATTTACTGGACAAGTGGACCGTAGAATATCAAAAGTTGTTCAACATTGTCGTTTGTCTTCCACGACTTCAGTTTCATTGCACCTTCATTAATCCTCACAATTTGTCTCCCCAAGGACGTAAGCAGCCCGACGCAAGTCGTACATATTGTACTGACTTGGACAAATCTTTAACACTTCTGTCTTCTGTGAGATTAAATCAAATCTTAAATATAATATCAAATTCATTTTATCTCTTATATTTATCATTTTTCTCTAAATTAATTTAGATAACTTATTACAAATTGGTATATAATCTATTGTTATATAGAGTTCTTTTAAGGAAATTGGGTTATATTTGTTATAAATAAATAATTTTTCTCATTTCATTAATTTGCCTAAATTGTTGGGAAAATCCATATGGGGGCCCTTTTTGTAGAAACAAATCCCAAAAAGGGCCCCAAGATTTTGACAATCCAAAAAAGGGCCCTTGGGCCATTTCTAAGATAAATTCATTAGAATTTAACAACTAAATCAACTATATTTACAACAAAATCAATACCCGTTTACAACTAAATCAGTCACATTTACAACAATTTTTTTACAACTAAATCAGTCTCATTTACAACAATATCAGCCCGGTTAACAACTATATTAGCCCCATTTACAACTCACCAAGATTCTAAAAATCCCAAAAAGGACCCTTGGGATTTTCAGAATCTTGGGGCCCTTTTTGGGATTTTTTCTCCAAAAAGGGCCCTTAAATGGATTTTCCCTAAATTGTTAGTTAAGTAAATTTAAGGACGGAGGTTGTTTTTATAGAAGTTTGGACGTGTGAAAATATTGGAACAAAGAGACATATTCAAAAGAAGAGAAGTGAGAAAACCAAAACATTGGGCAGGGCCTCTAATGCCTCACTCTCCAATGTTCTTTTTAATGCCTCAACATCCCAAATATATTTTTCTTTTTCTCTTAATCATTAGAGTCTTTAAAAAAAAAAAAAAAAAAAAAAAAAAGTGGCATTTTGATATCGTTGGTAAAAAAAAAAAAGGCAGAGTTTTATATTTTTTATCGTTTAAGAAAAGTCAAAACTACCCAATTAAAGACCTCTAGTTTGGAATTAGTAAGAACCATGAAAAATGCACAGAGGAGAAGGAGGTTGTATAATAGGACAGAACGTTATGACATAGTTAGCTAGGACCTCCAGCACAAGTGAAGGCTAAGCCACTATTAATTATCATAAGCGTACCTGTAAGCATGAGGATATTGCCGCTTGAAAAACTTTGAGTAAACAGTGGAATGGTCAGTTTCGGGCGAGTAAAAGCTCCCACTACAACAATATTATTAATCATACTGTTAAAAGCCACGCAAGCACTCTTGAGAATGAATATAATATAAATGAGGAGAAAAGTAAGAATACGAGAGTAAACAAAGTGAGAAGATAAATGACTAAAAAGACATGATATAAAATTATTTGGTTAATTATTTGAAGTTAAATGACTAAAAAGACATGATATAAAATTAAGGGATAAAAATAAAAAATTTAAATAAGAATCTCATTACAATTAAAAGCCCTTCCTACAGTAGTAAAAATATAAAGCAAGAGTTATGGGCAAGTGAGAAGATAGAATTAAAATTTCATGACAATGTTGTGCCATAAATAGTAAAATGTACAACAAATCTGATGAGGCGTGTAAATTCATTATGAGGCCTTGCTATGTAATGATGAATGATAAATTATTATATGCTGCAGTATGGCCTTCAAGTCATGGTCATAGGAGGTTTGATCATGATTAGCTAGATTTTGCTACTAGCATTGTTAAATTATTTTTCTATAATATATAGTAAACAAAGTGCAATTCTAATTATAATTGGTTTGTGAAAAAAAAAAAAAAAAAAAAAAAAAACATATGGATCTTTCCAACAAGTCCTAAATCTAGTCAATTAGATGCACATCACTAGAGTTTGAATTTTTAAAGTTCTAAGGCACAATTTCTATCTGAAAAACAGAGCAAGTTTAGAAAATCATGTCAAGCACCTCAAGATCTTTCAATATAATTGCGGAGCAGCCTCGTACAATTTTTCTAGAATTAGTTATTTACACTCTATTACATGATAAATCACGCATATTCCACCATATATATATATATATATATATATAAACCTAAGAATTAGTAGGTCTAGTTGGATAAAACAATTTAAATGTGTGAAGCCTTATTTATATAATACCTTCCATAGAATCTTCCCTTCACATGTCATATTGCCAACATGTCAAGCTCAGGTGAAGCCATTTTGTCTTCAAAGCAACGAAGACATAAAGTCGATCATACATATATTACGAGTAACGGAAAATAAGCATTTCTCCAAGTCTTGTTGAAGAAAAGGATCAAACATTCTGCCATCCTTTTCTTAAAAATATGCCGTTTTAGTGTAGTTTTAAAATAACCAATATCCTATTATTCCTTTGTTCTTTGGGTTCAGTCAAAATCACCATTACATTGAGAACTTATTTTATCTTTTTAATCCTTATGATTTTATGTGAGATTTGGCCTTTTTACTCTATGTTGAGGCCTAATTAGTCCTGAAATATTCATACTAAGTCTTTGTATGGAATCTTCTTCAATTCATAATCTTTAAATCTACAAAATAAGAGAGAATTAATTCCAAAATAACATATAGAAGTGCACAAAATTATCTATGATACTTACTTGCACCTGAAGTCCTTTGCTCTCTATACCTTTCTTTCCAACACCAATCAGCCTCTTGCCAGTGGCAGCCATTGCAGTAATATTACCCAAGCATTTTGGAATCAACCCTTAAGCTTATTATCAGCAACGTACTACAAAAAACCTAAAAAACGACCTAAATAAGACCCAATGAACGTCCCTTTTCAGAGGGACGTCTCGAAGGGGGTAGTAATTTTTTGTGATTTTTGGCCTCCTGAATAAAGAGGCGTCCTGAACTAAATTCAGGACGCCTTATGTAAGGCCACATTGCATTTTGTTTTTTAAAAAAAAAAACCGAGTTCGGGGTGGCCGTGGAAGAAGAGCAGATCAACAAATCAACATTCAAATTCCAAAAATACTTCCAGAAGAACCAGCAAGGACAAGAAAAAACCCAAAAGATGCAAGTACAACATATGCATTCTTGAAGCACGACAGATCAAAAAATAAGTAGATGAAAACAAATCAGAAGAAAAAACATATCCAAAATAGGATTAACATAAATTAAGAATAGGACTAACATCTAAAATTTTAGATCTAACAAGCACAATCAGAAGAACATGAAAAACAAATCACAGTAAAATTGAAAAAAAAAAAAAGAACAGATTTCGCCACCTTCAGCGTGACCCAACTAGATCTCGTCGCCTTCAGATCTGAAGAAGGGGATTTGGTGATGAAGAAGATATGATTTGAAGGGGATCCGACGAGATAGTCTTCAAACGCTAGGGTTTGGTTTGGTGGACCACAGCAAAACGGCGAGTGGCAGCAAGCTACGACGTGAGAATCGAGGTAAGCAGGGGAGGCGATGGAGTCGACAAGCTACGGCAGTGAAAACAAAAATGACGAGAGGAGGCGATGAAGTTGAGGGAGAAGAGATGAAAGAGTTGTGAAGGCTGAGCGATGAGAATGACGATGATTGAAGGGATAATATATTAATATTTCAAACAAAAAAGAGAGATAAAGTCAAGGGTTAGAATTTTGACGGCCTAAATTAATATTTAGGGCGCCAAAATTTCAAAATTGACGACCTGAATTTGATTCAGGTCGCCCAAATTCTTTAATTAGCGACCTGAATTAAATTCAGGTGTGAATTAATTCAGGTCGCCACATTCAATTGTGGCGCGCCACAATTATTCACAATTGTATGTGGCCTATCCCCATGCTGTCACAAAACTCAGCAAATGCATTATTTTCAAATTCTCCTCCATGATCAGTTTTGATTCCTAAAATAGAGAAGTCTTTCTCGTTTTGGACCTTCTTGGCAAAAACAACAAACTGATCAAATGTTTCATCTTTAGAGGATAAAAATATAGTCCATGCAAATCTTGAGAAATCATCAACTATGACCAAAGTATAAAGATTGTCTCCAAGGCTTTTCACTCTAGCTGGTCCAACTAGATCCATATGAAGCAATTAAAGAGGTCTATTAGTTGAAATCTCGTTTTTAGATTTTAAAGACGATTTGGTTTGTTTCCCTTTTTGACAAGCAACACAAAGCATGTCATTTTTAAAACGAAGTTTAGGAACACCAATCACCATATCCTTTTTCGCATGTCTGTCAAGTTGAATCATATTGACATGAGCTAATCGCTTGTGCCATAGCCAACCTTCATCCAAATTACTTACAAAACATTTTTCAGAAACCGAACCATTACTAGAGAAGTTAAGTGTATAACAATTGCCATCTCTAGGGGCTCTAAATAAAGCTTTTGATTTTATGTTTTCTAAAGGGTGAATATCCTTACTCACAATCAAGCACTCCTCAGAATTGAAGATAACTAAGTTACCTTTATCAGTGCTTTGACTTACAGTGAGGAGATTGTGGCAAATTCCTTCGACTAGGTAGACATCTTTGATTAGTGGTCCTTCATTGTTGCCAATTTCACCAATTCCAGCAATCTTTCCAGATTGATCTCCACAAAAGGTCACCTTGCCACCATCCTTGAGCTTGATTGAGGCAAATTTGGATTGGTCTCCTGTCATGTGCCTAGAGTATCCGTTGTCAATGTACCATTTGTTGGATTTTGATGCTCTTAGATAAACCTGTAAGACACAACATATCAGGGCTTAGGTACCCATCTTTTCTTGGGTCCTTTGGGGTTAGTTTGTGTCTTAGGAATCTTGTAAGATCCCTTTGACACCCGTTGATAATTCCCTATGGGTTTACTCTTTCTTTCCTTCTTATGAAAGTAGGAAGAAGTAGTATGACCCATTCTATTGCAGTAATTGCAGTGTGCAAATGAATTTGAAGAATTGAATGATTTTGTAAAATAGTTCATATAGGATTTTTCACCGAGACTTCTTTCTTCCTTTCTTTTTATCAAAATTAGGTTTGTAACTAATTCCTGATATGTCATTTATAAATATTTGTTGTTTCAAAATGACATTGAGCATTTCACTTCCTCTAGTGAATTTTTCAAGTGCCTTTGTAAGATGTAAATTCTTTTTCTTCAGATCAGGACAATTTTCACAAACAAGATGTTCAGAGGAAGAAAGTTTTTCAACTTGCAATTCAAGAGTAATATTCCTGTTTTTCAACTTGAAATATTTTTCAGCAAGTTTTTCAAATTTGGATTGCACAACTATATACTCAGCAAATAACTCATCATAAGGTGGTTTGCAATCATATACCTCATCAATGTAGTATTTTGCTCTTCTTCTTCAGCAACTAAGCATATATTCGCTTTTTCTTCCTCATCCTCATCATCTTCATTAGATGAGCTATCACCCCAAATACCAGAGACATATGTCTTCTTTTTGAATCTGTTGAACCTCTTCTTTTCTTTGTCTTTGTTCTTCAGATTGGGGCATTCTGATTTGATGTGACCAGGCTTCTCACACTCGTAGCAGATGATTGGCTTTTTAGCCTCATAGCTGGAGCTACCCTTGTGAAATTTCTTGTAACCTTAGTCCTTCTTGTAGAATTTCTTGAATCTCCGAACCATCATCCCGATCTCTTCATCATCGTCTACATCTTCATCATCATCATCAGATTCCTTAACTTCTTTGACAACTTTGAGGGCAATTCCCTTGTTCTTTCCATGGACTTCTTCAAGTCCCTTTTTGAACTTGAGCTTTGCCTCATATTCAGAGAGGCTTCCAAAGAGGGCTGCTACAGATGCCATAGAATCTCCACGAGCTTCTTCAATGGTAGTGACTTTGGCTTCCCATTCCTTATTGAGAATGTTGAGAATTTTCCTCACTTGGACAGGTTGCTCATATTCTTTGCCCAATGCAGCAAGCTGATTGATGAGATGAGTGAATCTCACTGAAATCGCCAATGGATTCTCCGGCTTCATACGAATAAGATCATACTCGATCATGAGAGTATTAACTCTATTTTGCTTCACTCCAGTAGTTCCTTCATGAGCAATTTCAAGTGCATCCCACATGGCTTTAGCAGAAGTTAAATTGCAAACACGAAAGTATTCTTGTTGACTAAGAGCACTTTGCAGTAGGAGGACAGCCTTGCTGTTGAGTGTGACATTTCTTTTGTCATTTTCATCATAATCCTCTTCTTCCTTTGGAACCCTGAGACCATTCTCTAGGACAGTTGGAGTGTAGTCTCCTCCTTCAAAAACTCTCCAGAGACCATACTCTGTAGCCATCACAAACACCTTGAACTTGGCTTTCCAGAATGAGTAATGTTCTCCATTGAAACCTGGAGGTCTGTTGATTGAAGCTCCATCAGGTAGAATACCTTCCATTATGATCCTTCTCGAGATGTTAAGCTCTTTAGATAAGACCTTGCTCTGATACCAAATGAAAATTGAGCAAAATACCCAAGAGGGGGTGAATTGGGGATTTTTTTAAATTTTTTTTTTAAAAAACTGTTCTATTTTGTAATAGCAAAACAGGGATGAACAGAGTGTAGAGGAGAAGAGCTAGACGCAAGGATTGATACTGGTTCGGTCCAACCACTTGACCTATGTCCAGTCCCCAGACTCTCTGGGTTTTTCACTATCACAATTGATTACACACCCTGCACTCAAGAGTAGTTCTCTCACTAGAACTCACTCCCCCTTACAAGTTGTAATCAATGAACTCCCAAATCACCAAGTCCCCTTGACTTGTGATTCTTTACAATAAATGATTTACAAGTAAGAACTCTCTCTTAGAGTAGATAATGATAAACACTGAAGCTTATGTATCAAAAGATACTACACAGTTGAAAAACAGAGAGAATAAATGCAAGACTTGAATGATTTTCGTTTTCAGCAGTTGTGGTTCTTGAGAAGATTGAATGCAACTCTATTTATACTAAGAGTGCATTAAATGACCGTTGTAATCTTGATTATAACCGTTGCCTTCATTAGACAAGGTTCTGGTTCAGTTTAGGTCTTCTTCTCTCTCTAAACTTCACTTCATCCAGCTGGGCAGAAGTTCAGAGTTGACTCTTTGCGAATTTGTCCGTTGGAATAGCAGCTGCTGGAAGTAGAAATCATTCTTTAATTCTTTGTAGGTGTGTGCAGATGGATTACCCAAAAGAATGCAACTTTCTGGGTTTGCATTTAATGTGCTGACATCACTTTTGCTTTTGCTTTAAACCTTCAATGTACATTCTCTAATCATGCGAAACTCGGTAGTAAAGTGATTAAACATGTCTAGGAACATTAGAGAATAATCATAGGAAGTATTAAGATCAAACAAGAATGTATAGCAAAATCGTCAGATTTGAATTTCTGAAGACGCTGAGAAACCTGGAGGTTTGTTCTCAAACCTTGAGGTTTTGGACTGTAGCAAGTGAAATAGGTTTAAGTCTAAAACACCAAACCTGGAGGTTTCTCCAAAGCCTAGAGGTTTTTCGAAGAGCAGAAAAGTGTTTTGTCTCTGAGTGACAACCTCGAGGTTTTCTCAGAAACCTCGAGGTTTCACTTTGAGAGTGAAACCTTGCAAAAGGGCATTTGCTCTCTGGATCAAGAAACCTGGAGGTTTTCTTCAATACTCAAGGTTTCTCTTGAAGTTCAAAAATTCTCGGTTTTGCGCCAAGAGCAAACCCGGAGGTTTTCAAAATCATTGAAAAGGTCATTTGTTCTCGGATCCAGAAACCTCGAGGTTTGCAACAATACTCGAGGTTTCACTTTAATTTTTAAATTCTCAGTTTTGCGCCAAAATAGAAACCTGGAGGTTTGAGTGAAGCCTGGAGGTTTTGAAGAACTTTGAAAAATGCAGAAGCTCTGCCAAGACAAACCTCGAGGTTTGTCCGAAACCTCGAGGTTTCTCAATTTTTGAGAAACTTATAAAACATTGATTGAGATCAAACCTAGAGGTTTTCCTCAAACCTGGAGGTTTTGAAAACTGGCATTAAACTAAGTTTTTTCGGGAAGGGCAAAACCTCGAGGTTTCTTGCCAAACCTCGAGGTTTCACATAACTTTGTGAAACCATATTTTTCAAGATAAAAACGTAGAACCTTGAGGACTCCTCGTAAGGCCAAACCTCGAGGTTTCTTGGCAAACCTCAAGGTTTGCTCTTATAGTGAGTTTTTCATCAATTGAGAGCAAAACCTCATGCTTTGTTTACAACCAATGGAAATCATCAAAACCCTTAGAGAACTAACACTGGGCTCAAACTGGATGCCCTATTACTGACTCTGGAAAGTTCACTTGCGCCACCGCGGACTGTGGCTCCAGCCAAGTAGAATGTAACGGCGCTGCTGCGGCTTTACCCGCAACCCTTATCGAACTCACTGCGGCGGCAAACAATGAATTTAATTTCTACGATGTGAGTGTCGTGGACGGGTTCAACGTTCCCATGTCCATAGCTCCCAAGGCAAAGTGGAAATGATGCATCGACATGCAAGCCTTCTAGCCGTCTCGCGAACATCAACGCGGCGTGCCTGGTGGATCTGCAAGTAAGGGACTCCAGTAGGAAAGTGATTGCATGCAAGAGCGCTTGATCGGCTTTCAATCAGCCTCAATATTGTTGTCAGGGCAGCTTTAACTCGGATATTAAAAATGTTTGAGAGGTTAGGATAATAAAAATTGTGAGTGTTCTAATATTTTCATATGTCCAAAATTTTATGAATATTACCGTCTTTAAATTTACTCAACTAATAATTTAGAAAGGGAAGCTTGTAGATATACTAGGAAAAAAAATATTGAAATTTTATATTTTGAATGAAATCCAACCTTACAGAAGATATAATTAAGTGTTGAAAATTTGTCCAAGCTAGTCAATACAACATGGACAACTAGTGTCGAGCTGCTTAAGTTATGACTACCTGTGAGGGCTAAGGAAGGTGCAATGAAACTGAAGTTTTGGAAAACAAATGACAATGTTGAACAACCTTTGATATTGTACGGTCAAATTCAATATAGTTGGTAGCTGTCTTCATAGTTCATACCAACCACATGGAACTTTTTGCTTCCTGTTCAATAAATTAATTTTAGCAACAATTGGGGGAAAGAAAGATCCAGTAAGAAAATTAATCTGAGAAGATAAGCGCATACTATGAAAGATTAATTGTAGATTTTGAATTTAGTATATTTTCCTAATTAATTTGTTGATTTGATCATTTCGATGCCCCGATTTTTCCAAGATTTTATACCCTCGAGGTTCAGTAGCATGGGGAGACTATAAATTAGTAATTATTCCTTTAATTTATAAATATAAAGAAAATTAGTTAAGTTAGTTTTTGAAAAAAAATGTGATGGTTTCTGATGTGTTGCTTTTGTCACTAAAGGAATCGGTTAAACTATGTCCTAACTTATTATGCGGTTTAGGGTCAACCTAGGTCATTCTCCTAAGAAGTAATCTATAGGTTATCTTTAGGTTGAATTTAGGTCATGAAAAATGCAATGGAATGGAATTGGACCCAAACTAGGATGCAAGACTCTACTACATATATGCAATTAACTAACTAACTGTAGATGAAAATTGACTCTAAAGCCTAAAAGAAAATGAAACTAATCTATATGAATTTGAATGCAATTTTAGGGGTTTTAATTATGGGAGAATAATTAAAATCCTAAGCAAAGAAATTTATAAAAACTAAGAAAATCAAATAAATAGGAGTTGTTTATCGGCAACTAAGGGTCTATTTGGTTCAACCGACGGGAGGGGGGGGAGGGGAGAGGAGTGATTTTAATATTACCTTGTTTGGTTAATGAGGGGAGGGAAGGTAAAAAATTTTCATATAGACAATTTTATCCTTATTTTATTTAATTCATTTTATTAATTTTATAGGATAAATGGACTTGCATGATCATAGCATTTTAAATAAGCAAAAAGCATAGCCTTGTTTAATGCTATATTGATTAGTGAACTAGTTATTCTATTTCTTGCTTTTGTGTATATGTTATTCCATTTTTATTTACAAAGAAGCCAAGTATATGTGTGTCAGTCCTATTTTTGATGTTTGGGGCAAGGTCAATCATGGGTACTTCTTTTTGTTCAATTTGTGGCTTACTTCTCTTTTGTGCATAAAGTCGTCTTAGATCATATAATATCCTTTAGTGAGCTACTTAGTTATTTCTCAACACTTTTCTTATTCAACTTGGAAAATTAAATTGTTTAAAGGGAAAAATACAGAAAAATACCATCAAAATTGGTAAAAGACAAATAAATATGTTGAATTTCAATAACTTAAAAGGGACTTATTTGAAATTTTAAAATGTTGCAAAATTTGAGAAATTACCTAAGTATCTTTAGTTTTTTTTAAAAAAATAAAAAATAAAAAATCCTAAACTTCTGGTTGGCTACTGGCCTCCAGAACTTTGGCACTAGTGACCACTAGCGGCCGGCGACCATCATCGAAGCTCTGATGACCTTTTCAGCAACCAGAGCTCTAGCAGTCTAATATATATATATTTTTAATTTCTCAAGTAAAAGTTATCAGCATAGATACTTAAGTTGTTAATAGCGATACTAACTTTGTAAAGATGGCCTAATTTTTTTCCTTAAATTTCTCAACCAAAAGTTGCCAATCTAGATACTGAAAGTACGTTAATTGCAATACTAAAGTTGTAGATAGGGTATTTTTTGAATATTCAATAAATACCTCATTTACAACTTTTATATCGCTATTAACAAGTCAAGTATCTATATTCACAACTTTGGCCAAAAAAATTTAGCCGCTAGAGCTCCTATGAAAGTTATTAAGAAACATTCAACAACTGTCTATCTACAACTTTAATATCGCTATTAACAACTCAAATTCTATATTAATAGCTTTAGATTGAGTAATTTAAGAAAAAAAATACTAACCTCCTAAGCTTTGGTAAAAGTTATTAGGAAATATTCAACAAATACTCCATTTACAACTTTAGTATAGATATTAAAAATTGAAGTATCAATATTTACAACTTTTGCCTAAGAAATTAAAAAATATATATTAGGCCACTGTTTACAACTTTAATATTACTATTAACAATTTTTTTTTCCAACTATATCGTTATTAACAATTCAAATATCTAGACAAATTTTTCTTGACAAATACAATATATATATATATATATATATATTAGGCATCGAGAGCTTTGATCATTCACAAGGTCACCGGAGCTTCGGCGACGGTCGCCGATGCCGGATCTCTGGCTACCGGCGGTGGCAAGGGGGTTTAGGATTTTTTTTATTAAAAAAACTAGGGGTAGTTAGGTATTTTCTCACAATTTACAGCATTTTAAGTTAGGTATTTTTTTAATTTCTCAAGCAAAAGTTGTCAATATGGATACCTGAGTTGTTAATAGAGATACTAAAGTTGTAGAAGGGGTATTTTTTGAATATTCAATACATACCTCATTCATAACTTTTATATCGCTATTAACTACTCAATTATATATTCACAACTTTGACCAAAAAAAATATTAGCAGCTGGAGCTGTAGTGAAAGTTATTACGAAATATTCAATAAATGTCTTATTTACAACTTTAATATCACTATTAACAACTCAAATAGCTATATTAATAACTTTAGACTGAGAAATTTTTTAAAAAAAACTAGGGGTAGTCAGGTAATTTCTCAAACTAAGGGGCCGATGATTGCAAAGGGGTTTAGGATTTTTTTTATTTTTTTTAATTAAAATAACTTGGGTTCGTCGGGTAGTTTCTCAAATTTTGCAACATTTCAAAATGGTCCCTTTGGATTTATTGAAATTCAACATACTTATTTGTCTTTTACTATTTTTAATGGTAATTTTCTATATGTTTCCCCTTGTTTCATTAAGTTTTTCTTTTAGGGGGCGGAGTTGAAAAATTGAGTCATAATTCTTTTTTGATAATCACATGTGCCATTCTACTAGAGGTAATGATGTTTGAGACTTTATCAAGTACTAAATGTGCTTACTTGATGAGATGTAACCACTTTTCACTTGTTATATATGTTAATATGTTGTTTGTGAGAGATTTTGTAACATGAGTTAATGAGATGCAATAAAACATTTATCATGAATATGATGAATATACACTTAAAGAGAAATTTGTGTTGTGGGACTTGTGAATTTGAAAAGAAAATGTGATGTGTTGAAAAAAAGGTTTTACCTTGATTGTTGTTTTGCTAGAGCATGACTATAAGTCACTAGTGGAAAAAAGAGCTTTAAGATCGCCTCATTTAGACCGGAGTAATGACGCACCGGTCTTAATAGTATGACCGGTGGCAGTTTTGTAAATATAAAGAACTTCTTCGACCGCATCCTTTATCAATGAGTCTTAAATATATTATTTGGACCACTTAACAAAACAAACGGCCTTAAAAATGTTATTGAAAAAAATTGAAAGTTCAAATTTCTTTATAGAGAAATCTCAATAGGGGCTGACTTATATTTTCTGCGGTCCAAAATAATGAGGAAAAAAGTAAATAAACGTTTAAGATCGGATATATATAACATGCGGTCTTAAATATTATACTTTTTAGACCGGACATAAATTGTGACCGGTACTAAATAGTTTATTACTTTTAAGTTCGGAGTTTAATAAACGACGGTCTTAAAACTTAACATTTAAGAACGTCTTTTTAGTTCATCCGGTCTTAAAAATAAAGCGCCAAATATATTCTTCTTCACGCGAAAAACGTTCTTTACAACTTACGTTGTCCCTCGAACTACGAAACCCCTCTTCTTGTTGTGAAACCACTCTTCCTTGTGCATTACCTCTCTTCCTCGCCCACGCAAAACGTTACCTTACGACTTACGTTGTCCCTCTGAACTCTGAAACCCCTCTTCTTGTTGTGAAACCACTCTTCCTGTTGCATTCCCTCTCTTCCTCACCCACGTACCATTAGCCTCTGTTACGCTCTCATTTGCTCAGGCATTTCTCTCTTCCTGTCTCGAAAATGAATGGTGAAAACGATTCCATTCGTGTTCCGGGAATTCCAGTTACTGGTGTGAGTCAGAACGAACCCTCTTCATCTGACAATGTGCCTTGTAACCTCCCAGCACGCCGTGGTAGAAAAGGCACAAGAATGACGGATGTAACCCTAAGTCGGACTTCTGGGTCAAAGCTGGAGTTTGATGAAAAGTTGCGACCTTTCGGTCCTAATAAAAGCAAATATACTAGTTTTGTCCGCTGTCTTGCACACAGCAAGGTTAGCATCTTGACTGATGAGTGGAAAAATGTGGACTTCGGCAAAGTAAAGCAACTTATTTGGGGCACTATCCGGCTTACATATAATGTCCTTGACTCTGAGAAGTTGAAAGACAAGACATTGTCTTATTGTGCTGATCGGTGGAGGAAGTTTAAGACCTCTCTCGCTAACAAGTATATTTTTGCCGAGGTTCAACCTGACCAAAATCCTTGGGACAAGTACACATTTATTGATGAACAAACTTGGCAACAATTTGTTCGGTGCGGACCACTCGAAGCTCGGTGAGTTTATATTTAGTTTTTTTGCCCTTTTGTTTGGTTATTAACTTTTGTGCTGATATGTGAATGTTATTGTGTTCATCTAATCCTGTTAGTTAAATTGTTTGGTGTGTGTATAGAAGTATACATTTCCGCCTTTGTCTATGCAAGTCGATATGTAAACCCTTAAAAGGTAAAATACTAAGAAGGTAATTAGGGAAATAATAATGGCATAAGAGTCAAGCCATTATTATAGTCTTAGTTACGTTATAGTAGGTAGTGGTTAGACATTATTCTTTCATTAGTTCTATTACTATCTAATGAGGATTGCTGATCCCATTGGATGCCTTAAAAAGGATCAAGTTTGTATTATTCTGTAAGCATAATTCTCTTTTATTTCTTAACCTATCTATCTAGTAGTACAAGACATAGCTCCAATTTCTTCTACAATTCTACATCTTCCTTACATAAAATGTTGAAACTTGATGAATTGAATTTGACTAGTGTTTGAGGTTCATATCAAGCGAAGTTCTCTAATTTTTGTTAGTGAGATGGCTGGAATTCATAATTAATAGTTGTTTTCAATCTTGATTCACGGGCAAGAAGGGAACGAGCACGGGAGATAGGGAGAAAGAATGATTGCCCGCATAGGGCTTCTCGCGGTGGATATGAAAAGGCTGAAGAAGAATTGATGGTGGCCAAGCGAAAGAGATTGGATGATGAAGCAGAATCCAATCTTTCTACGGTACATGATCCACCATCTCCAATACGTCGCGAGGAGTTGTGTTTGCACATTCGGAAAAAGCCAAGCAGCGCCTACACGAGTGAACAAACTCGTGTAGTTCTTGAAAAGAATTGTAAGTATCGTTATTGTTATTTTTTAGTTACTAAACATGTTTCATTACTAAGCTTCTCGTTATACGTATCTTACATGAAGGTCTTAAAAAGAAAGAAGCGAGAGGGATCTTTTGTGTCGGATGGGAGGAGTGATGTTCGGCCGTTGCGGACCGGAAAACCGGATCATGGTGGGCGTGTAAGGGGGATTGGAGGACGGGTAGGCTGAAGGAATACTTTGGTAAATCCAAACGCCATAGACAAAGTATGGTTACCGGGAGGAGATGGAGCAGACGGTGGCCAAATTAAGTGAGGATGCGGCGGCTAAAGAAGCAAGGTATCAATCCGAGATGAGCCAGATGAGGGAGGAATTGAATCAGATGAGCCAGATGAGGGAGGAATTGAATCAGATGAAGTTGCTTTTGAGCAATCGTCCAGAGACCATTGTTCCCTTCACACATTCACCTGCACTTGTGCAGAATAGCACTAGAGGGAGCTGCATTGTTGGACAGTCAGAGCAACCTTATGACCTATATGTGGAGGATCGTGATAGTCCTACGTGATTAGTTGCAAAAGGGATTGTCCACAACTTATTGGGATCAACTGTACACCACCAACAATTGGCTGATGATGAAGTCAGAGTGTCAGTTGAAAAGGTGATCATTGATGCACCTCTTCCTCTCCCAACTGATCAGCTGAAGCTTGTGAGTAATGTCAAGGGAACCTTCATCTCTTGGCCAGTGAAGCTTGTACATGTCTCTACTCCTCCTGAAGCTTCATCCCCTCCTCCTCAAGTTCCACCCCCACCTCCTCAAGTTTCATCCCCTCCTCCTCAAAGTTCCACCCCCTCCTCCTCAAGTTCCACCCCCTCATCAAGCTCCATCCCCTCTTCAAGCTCTATCCCCTACTGCTAAGTTGACTGGTACGGAAAAAAATATCCGATCTGGTGAAGATTGGATATTTTAAAGATAAATCGTGGCCTGTCAATGAAGTATTAGGCGTCCCTCATCCTCTTCCCGTTCAAGTTGACAACGTTGATGTTGAGTCCTGCTTTGCTTCCTCGACGGGAGCTTACGATGCAATTGTTCAAATTTTTATGAAGTAAGTATCTTGTCTATGAGTATATAATTTAAATGCATCGTTTAGACACACATACATATATACTAATTCCCTAATCAATGTCATTATTGTAGGTTATTGCATCAAGAATTGGTTCAAAAGGGTAGGAGCAACGATTTTGGATTCTTGTGCCCTGTCTATTCAAGTCAAACATCCATGCGGAGAGAGGTGTGTACATATCAAAGAGGGTGTGTGAAGTGAGAAGAAAGGTGTACTTGTTGCCATTCTTCCACGGTACATATCACAAATCTTGTCTCGCAATTCACTTAATTCTGCGCTACATATATCATGAGTATACTTTACTATTGTGAATTTTCAGCCGCCATTTGGCAATTGGTCCTCATGTGCATGGAGGAGAATAAAGTTATCTTCTTATGCTCCACTCACGAGAGAGCCATTGCCTTCGTTGACACGTAGACCATCAACGAGTAAGCATGTCATTTTGATTCTCTTGTCTAAAATCTCTGCTTTGTGAATTTTCGGTGAACATTATTGATAAATTTGTGATTTTGATGATAGTGCCATGAAGACCTTCCAAATCGAGGTAAAGAAAAGGCGTCGGGCCAAAGACCCCATCGGGACATACCGAGGTTGGTACAATATTTGTACACTGGCACACTACCTTGTGAAGTTGGTCATTAAGCTATATATGCTCTTATATATATTTCTTATTCTTTTTAGACCTGTCGGCAACCACTGGGGTCCAACTTATGTGGCCAGTACCTCATGAAACACATGTATGATATTATCACGGGAGGAAGGACTAAATTAACTGTAAAGGTAAATGTATTTGATGTTACATATTATGCAGGCAAGTTAATTCGGTGTGTGGCTTAATGTTACATATGAAATATGCACGCAAGTTAATTAGTTTTTGTCTTTGATGTTACGAGATGTTTGACCGCTTTGATCCCTTTTCGATGATGAACTGGAGCACATACGCAATTTGTTTTGTGAATATCGTATGACTGATCTTAAAGTCGGGACAATAATTAATGCCTAAATTCATTTGTAAATATATCTGTACAACAATAATATTCTGTAAATTTGTTTATTTTTCCGAACAATATTCATTTGTAAATATACATAGGCAATGTAAAATTCAATAAATAAATTTGTTTAATTTTTCAAAACAATTTTCTTGTGTCCATTTTGGGTTTCGAATGTATTGGATGGTGGATAAAGCTATTTAGTGCTTGAAATTTGAGAAAGATCTCGAGTTTAGGACCGTATATTAATTAAAAGTCTGGTCTTAAAAGTCCGCATAATAAACATCCATTCCTAAAAGTGTTCATTTTAAAAAATATGACATTTTTAGGACCGTATATTAATTAAAAGTGCGATCTTAAAAGTCCACATAATAAACATCCGGTCCTAAAAGTGTTCGTTTAAAAAAATATGAGACTTTTAGGACCGTATATTGTGAACATCCGGTCCTAAAAGTATTATGAGACCGTATATTATTTTACTGTCCACTTCTAAAAGTCCTCTTATTTTAATTTTAGAAGTTGGTTAACCTTTAGGACCATGTAATTGTTAAATGTCCGGTCTTAATAGTCTTCATTTAAATAGAAATGTTCACTCGCTTTTCAGACAAATCATTATGGTTCGAGACAACCGAGGTTCTGGCGTTCCGATCAAGCTAGGTCCTTCATTGTAGTCGATGTTACCTCTCGTGATCTTGAGCAGCATTATCGGTTTTTCTTTTCTTTGTCTCTTTTCTTTTTGTTGGAAAAAGAAGGAAGGTATTGAAAAGGTACTTTGTTTCAAATCAGGGGAGGTAAAACCGACGACAACGATGGTCCAACCTTGAGAAGAATTGTCATTGTGTTTGTTTTTATTCAAATAAGGTAAAAGATGTTTTTTGTTTTTTGTATGTTCTTAATTGTATTCGTGAATTTCTATTGTTGATTTACACGAGGACAATGTTTTGTTTGTTTCCTTTTTGTCGGAAAAAGAAACACGATAATGAAAAGGACAAGGCGATCGAATATGGAAACCAAAGCGACAAAAAAAAAGGCGAGTGTTTTTAGGACCCTCGATTTACTAAGTGTGCGGTCCTAAAAGTCTTTGTTCGAATTATTCATCTTAGTTTTTGAGTCCGCCATTATCCATCTTTCATAGTTGCCTTGTTTATTGCTTTCCGGGTTCGAGATAATGGATAAACTAACGAATTAAAGTACTAAACTCACACGAGAACAAAAAGAGTGCATAATATTTTATATATTAATTTTTATCACGCCTATGGGGCGGCGATTAAAAAAAAAAAAAAAACAAAAAAATAAAACTAAAAAAAAACAACTAATCCTCTTCGTAGACGGAGAGGGAGGGGGAGCCGGAGTCGTCGGAGTCGGAGTCGTCTTCAGCCTTATCGTACTCCACGTCATTAGCGTGAAGTACCATGTTCAGCTTGTTGTTCATGGTATAAACAAGCTGAACCAATTGGCCCAAGCGTCGATCAATGTGATCGACGCGGGCCACCAACGACTGCACCAACTGCTTCACAGTCGGAATTGGAGGAGGGAATGGCGGAGGGGGCTGAGGTTGAAGAGGAGGAGGAGGAAATGGAGGACCTGGGGGAGCAGCCATTACAGTGGAGGCTAGGCGGTGGAGGAGCCGTGTAGAAGTGATGGAGAAGAATGTGAAGAAAGTACAGTAACAACGGGTTTAAATAGAGAACCCATCTGAAAAATGTGAAAAGCCGAAACTTTAATGAGGAGATGCATAGTTCATCGAATATGAGGAGACGCCTAGTTGGGAAGTTTATCGGAAGGCGAAGAGACTACGAATCATTCATTTGAATAGAGTGTAAGGATACGACTCTACCATCGAATTTGAAAAGAATGAATTTTAGTACGGAGTAAATGATGAAAGGTCGGTCTTAAAAGTAATAGAATTGAATATTTTAAAAATAAATATACTTTTAGGATTTGGACATATTATAAAAGGTCGGTCTTAAAAGTAATAGAATTGATTTTAAAAATAAATAGACTTTTAGGATAGGACATATTATAAAAGGTCGGTCTTAAAATAAAAATTAAATGATAGAATTTTATACCGCGTACCTATAAATCCCGCTCTTAAAAGTTTCTCTTCCTTTATTAACTCCTCATACCTCTCTGTCCTTAACTCCTTATTAATTCCTCATCACTGCCTCGTAACTCCAAACTACGTACGTGGCTATCGAGAACAGACTCTCTCTGCCTTTATTAATTAACTCCTCATACCTCTCGCCCCAACTACTCATACCATGGTTAGATACAAGAGAACCGCTCGTAGGGGTGCTCTTACTCGTGATGCTCGTGCCTTCCGTCGATCGTTATACGGTGCGCCTCCTCCATCGAGAGTCCGTCCTATTCTTTGCGAGAAGAGTCTCGGGTCGTTGGACCCATTGTTATTTCTTCGGATGATGAAGAGGTTCCCGCTCCCCCTCCCCTGACCTCTTGGCCCCACCGCGACTACTACGACCCCTCTCCTCTTTCCTCCAATGAAGCATTGTGTCTGATGAGAGTAAGATAGAAACTTGATGATCTCCGGCGGGAAATTAATGCTGTTCACGCCGAAATCACCAAGGCTTTGGAGGATAATAAGCTTTAGGATGTTTAGTCAGATTCTTATTCTTGATAATTTTCTGCTTGTTTTTCTCTCTTAATTTTCTTGTGTACGTGCATATTCTCCGAGTTATGTATGGAAGCGGTAAAACTAAGCTTGTGTCTTTCTAATATTCATATTCTCCAGTTTTCCTTTAATTTATTTTATTAACTCGGTTTCTCTTTGAGCTCGCCAAATGCAAACCTCTTCTTTTTTTTTTTTTTGGTTAATTAATAAACAAAATACTTTTAGGACCGTAGTTCTTATAGCTGGTGGTCTTAAAATTAAATGAATCGAAAGTTAGGACCGGAGTATTCTTAACCATTTGGTCTTAAAAATTAGTTAAAAAATGTTTGAGTTTTAGGACTGGACGCTTTATAAATCTTCGGCCTTAAATTAACTCAATACTAAAATCTAGGACCGCATTATTGTTAACCTCCGGTTTTAAAAATTTATTAATAGAATTATATCTTTATGACCGTATCTTGTATAATTAACCGGTCTTATTAAAATATAAAATATAAAGACATGTCTATGTCGCGGGGAAAATTAAATTTCCCTCTCAGAACTTCTCTTGTCGCACCAAAGTGATTACACAGGTTCTGTCTCTAGTGTGTGTTGCATCGTCGCTGCTTCACGTTCCTCTCTTGAGATTAACTCTCTGGTTCCTTAGCTAAATGTCTATAGATCAAGCTGTACGAGGTGTTTTGGTTATATAACTTTATGATTTTCCTTTTAATGGTTTAGGGTTTTCATGGGTTGAACGAAATCGATGAAATGTTATTGTGGGTTTTCTGTTGTTAATGAATATTGTATTTTGAAGATTATATTTGCACTTTAGACCTACCCAACTGACCAAGAAATGTTTTTAGGTTACTCTTGCTATCTGCAATATCAACGTTCGTGGCGGGAGAAGAACGACTCAGCAAACGCATTTGAATTTATATGGTATAGGTGAGTCCACAAGACCTTCATGCGATGCATTTAATTTCCTCGTCATGTATTTATTTTGCTTCTTGGATTCACTTTGTGATACATTTATGACCAAAAGTGATTCTTCGTTATGCATTTAATGGGCAGTTTCTCCGTAAAACCAAAAAAAAAAAGACATGCATAACCGACATTGAGCATAAATATGCATTTGGAGTTGGCTTATTTTATATGCAAGTCTGCATTTTTTCGGATTATGTATATGTTAAATCTTTCCGTCTATAGGAATACTACTATGGACCACGGTTGGATAAATGCTTTACGGACGAGTGTTGAATATCAGAATGGGGTGAGGGACTTTATTGAATTTGCTAAACAAAATGCTCATGATGATAGTGGGAAGTTTTATTGCCCTTGTGTAAAATGTCGAATGAGAAGCGACTAAGTGTTGAAGTTATACACACACATTTAATTTGTGAAGGATTTTGTAAGACTTATACGGTATGGGTATGGCATGGTGAAAAAATACCAAGTGGGTCTCAACATGGGGAAGTGGCCTTTGATGATAATGACACGGATATGGATGATCGCATAAAGGAAATTATCCGTGATGTAGGAGAAGAGGTTTTTCATCAATCACATGCATATGGTAATATGTGCAATGATGCAAAGACCCCTCCATACCGTGGGTGTAAAAAATACCAATTGTTGAATTTGTATTGAAATTGGTAAGCTTGAAGGCACGTCATGGATGGAGCGACAAGAGTTTTTCTGAAATGCTTGAGAATTTTAAGGACATGCTTCCAGATGATAATGTGTTGCCGCATCATACTATGATGCTAAGAAAATACTTTGTCCACTAGGGATGGAGTACAAAAAGATCCATGCATGCCCGAATGATTGCGTATTGTATAGAAAAGAGTTTGAAGAGAAGCAAAATTGTCCGAAATGTGAAACCCCAAGGTACAAGTCAAATAAGGGGCCTGCAAAAGTGTTGTGGTATCTTCCAATCATACCAAGGTTCAAGTGGTTGTTTGCGAATGAAAATGATGCAAAAAATTTGAGGTGGCATGCGAGATGAGAGGATTTCGATGGAAAGCTTCGACATCCAGCCGATTCTTCTCAATAGAAGAAAATCGATCAATTATTTCTGAACTTCGGCGAAGAACCTAGGAACCTTAGGCTTGCCCTTAGCACAGATGGCATGAATCCATATGGAAGCCTTAGTAGCATACATAGTTCATGACTACAACTTATCTCCAATGTTATGCATGAAACGAAAGTACATCATGTTGTCTATGTTGATTTCGGGACCGAAACAACTCGGAAATGACATTGATGTTTACCTTCAGCCCTTGATCGAAGACTTGAAGGAGTTGTGGGTAGAAGGTGTCGATATTTTTGACTCTTTCAAGATGGAGGTGTTTAAAATGCGAGCCATGATATTTTGTACTATAAATGACTTCCCAGCATATGGGAACTTGTCAGGGTATAGTGTAAAAGGCCATAAAGCATGTCCGGTTTGTGAAGAAGGCACACGCTACCATCAACTTCAACATGGAAGAAAGACGGTTTATCTTGGACATAGGAGATTTCTTAGACGGGGCCACCCTATATCGTCGATTAAAGAAAGCCTTTTTTGGTGGCCAAGAGTATGAAGATGCTTCGGTGGCATTGGTAGGGAGCAAGTTTATGAAAAGGTGAAAAATATCAATGTCGTCTTCGGTAAGGCGCAAAGAGTAGAAAAGAAACAAATATATGGAAAAAGAGATCTGTATTCTTTGATCTTCCATATTGGCGCAATCTTGATGTGAGACACAGTATTGATGTCATGCATGTGGAGAAAAATGTATGTGATAGTATTGTTGGCACGCTTTTCAACATACAACGTAGTTCCAAGGATGGTGTGAAGGCAAGATTGGATCTGATAGCAATGGGAATACGCGAGGAGTTACATCCAAGGCCAGATGGGAAGAGAAGTTATTGTCCCCCGGCTTCTCATACTTTGTCTAAGGATGAGAAACGAAGTTTTTGTGAGTGTTTACATGGCACAAAAGTTCCCACGGGGTATTCTTCAAATTTGAAGAGGCTTGTATCGATGAAGGACTTGAAATTAGTAGGCCAAAAGTCTCATGATTGTCATGTCTTGATGCAACAGCTACTCCCAATAGCTATTCGAGGCATCGCCGAATATGATCTTTGGGTCATTTTGACTAGACTTTGTGTCTTCTTCAACGCACTTTGTAGTAAAGTTTTCGAGATTGAAAAGTTGGATGAATTGGAGAATGAAGGATATCTTATCTTGTGCCACCTTGAGAAGCTTTTTGTTCCTACATTTTTTGACATCATGGTTCATCTAATTGTTCATATAGTGAGAGAGATAAAGATGTGCGGCCCTATCCATTTACGATGGATGTACCCAATTGAAAGATCTATGAAATTCCTAAAAGGGTACGTGAAGAACGCATACCGTCCAGAAGCATCGATTGTTCATAAATATGTTTCTGAAGAAGCCATGGAATTTTGTCAAAATTATTTGGCCAAAGTAAGACATATTGGGCTTCCAAAACGTTAGCATTTGAAGGGGATAGATGAGGGGCTTCCGTAAAGAGTGTGGATCTTGATGAATTGTCACAAGTCCACTTATACATCTTGAATAATGTTGATGAAGTTCAAGCCAGCATAGTTGAACATAAAGAAGTTGTAAGGAAAGAAAATCATCAAATGACTGAACAAAGGTTGATTAGGGAGCATAATAGAACTTTTGCAAACTAGTTCAAACAAAAGGTCGAGGGAGAGGAATGTGTTTCTGATACAATCAAATGGTTAGCACGTGGTCCTGAGGTCGATGTCATAAGTTGGAATTCGTATGTGATCAATGGTTATACGTTTTACACGAAGTCCCTAGATAATAGGAGCATAGTCTAGGACAGTGGTGTTATGTTAGAGGCTGAATCTATGCACTTCTCCAGTTCGAAAGACAAGAGCCCTTTATTGGCAGTCATGCCATATTATGGGGTTATTGAAGAGATTTGGGAGGTGGACTATGTGAAAATTAGATTTCCCATTTTCAAATGCAAGTGGGTCAATGTCAATATGGTGTTCGGGTCGATCAGCTAGGATTTACATTAGTCGATGGCCATGGTAGAAGTTTTGGAGATGAACCTTTTATTATGGCAGACCAGGCAAAACAAGTGTTCTATATCACCGATCAAGAAAATAAAATGTGGTCTATAGCTCTCCAAGGAAAGAGGGTCATTGATATTGATGAGGAAATGAATTTGAATTATGGTATTCCGAGAGTACTCCTTTTTCAAGGGGTCTACCTGGGACATAAACGAAGAAGATGAAGTGGATAATGAACCTGGCATAAGAAGTGATCATCAAGAAGGGATATGGGAAGATATCACTTTATAAAAGAGTCAATTCATAAGGTAATATTCATATGCAGATTTATTTGAAAACTTTAGGGTTTTAACTATATTATATTCATTCTATGTTCATAAACAATGTCACTTGACTATGAAGTTTGTTCTTGTTTTATTTTTTTGGCAGGATCCGATCCAAAGGGGCATGTTATAAAAGAGGATGTTACTTTGTTGGGTGGGAATCAGATGAAGGCATGGTGAATATTATTTTGGGCATGTGTGTTGTATTTGTAACTTATTGTATTTGTAAGTAAGTTATCTTATTGTATGAATTAATTTGGGTGTTGTAGTCATAGTATAATCATTAATTAAGAGGCCAAATAACTCATGGTGAATAATATTTGTATTCTTTTTCCAATTCCATTTATTCAAATAATTGTTCATAGCTTACTGCTTAAAGTATCGATTTTTATGTCTTTGGATTAGGTGGTGGATTTGTGTGTATAATACAATCAGGAAGAACAAAAGAGTGAAAAATTCAGAAAAATTTACACCATAAATAAATGCGCCGGTCCTAAATGGTGAGTTTTGAAGACCGGATGTATTTATATGTCCGGTCTTAAAGGTCAGAAAGTGCCCGGTCTTAAAAGTCGGACTTTTTAAGACCGATAAATTTATACATGTGGTCTAAAATAAAATTTTTAAGACCGCATTTATTTATCATCCAGTCTTGAAAGTCAATCTTTTAATACCGCGTATAATTAGTCAGGTCTTAGAAGCCGCTAAGTTTAAGACCGTATTTATTTTTTGTCCGGTCTTAAAATTCTATCTTTTAAGAGCGGCCTAATTATTAGCCGGTCTTAAAAGTTGAGTTTTAGGACCGAAAAAAAAGTATTTCAGGTTTATTTTAGTACGACTTTTAAGACCCAATGTTTTAAATGTCCGGTCTAAAATATTTTCTTTAAGACCGGTCGTAGTCCGGTCTTAAATGTAAACTTTTAATACTGGCTGGAACAAGACCGGTCGTGGGTCCGGTCCTACGATGCCTCTTTTGTTCGGTCTTAAAAGCCTTTTTTGCACTAGTGAGTAATCATGAGATAATCCATAAGTTGTATTTTGATGTGGATTGTAATCTCAAATGGATGAGAGAGTACACACAGTACTATCATGTGGTAAGGCGTTTACTCTTTTGTCCCTTTTGGAAGGGATAGGGACCTTGTGGATCCATTTTGTCCCTAGGGTAAGGGATAGTTCTTCATGACTATTGAGCATTTCCATAGAGAAGGGATTAGGCCTCCTTGGCTTGTGTGTCAATTCCTTCATTAGGAGAGACTCAATTGATCAGTTTTTGTGCAAGAAAGTTATTTTAAAAGATATATTCATGAATATTGGATTGTATATATATATATATATATATATATTTCACTTAACACCTCACGAGTACATTTTAATATGTATGGCAAGTTGAAACTTTTTTTGAGGTCTTTATCTCACCCAGTGGCTCTTAACATCTACAGATGATAATTTTCTGTAGTGGTGCAATTAGGAAGGCTCTAGAGGCTTGATTACTATGCCAATCTTTTCAAAACCTCCATCTTTTATTTTATAATGAATAGATGTATATTGCCAAAAGTAGAGCTCACTTTACATATTGTGATGTGATATTGTACTTTTGATTAAACTCTTACTGTTTAGAGTGCTGGTAAAAGCCCGGGAGCCTCTAGAATTAGGCATGTGTTTTAGTGGATCTACTATTTGACTAGTCGACTTTTGAAGTTTTATGAAGTGTTTTTGACAAAGAGTATTATTTAAACGTGAGTTTATTTTCAAGCTTGTGGTTGAATATTCATAGGATTAGAGAGCATTTTGGCTAACGAACTATTACCTCAGGAGCGTTCAGCACAAATAACTTTAAGTGGACCAAAAATACCTATTATGGACCGGCCCAAAGCCCACATTTGACATACGGCGCAACAGAGGACGTATCAAGAGATTACGACGCACCAACAATCTAGGAGAATCCGATATCATAGCAGATCCGGTCTATCAATATCATAGCAGATTCGAGGGATATCCAGATCATATACTCCCCCTAGATACTGGCCTCGGATATCACACTAGGCCGAGATTCTCGCCTTGGATATCTTGTGTGGCCGAGATATACGCCACGGACTCCTCTATAAATATAGGCGTCAGAGATCAGATTACAGGTTCTACATTCTAACTCAGACTATTTACATACAGTCTCATTGTGCGCACACACCACCCCTTTGTCGTGTACAGTGATCCCACGCTCTCTTGATTATCTCCTCCATAGATATTCAGGCAGAGCCTAGCTATCCAAGATCAAAATACTAGCCCTTAGCTGGACATCTGTGTTCTATACTAGAACATTGGCGCCGACCGTGGGGAACCGTAAATTTCGATTCCCGTGACCAAAGATGGTTGATGTCGGAAGCAACAGTTTGTTCCAGCCATCTCCGTCGCAAGCTTTCAAATCGGGGCTCACCAGAAATTCAAAGAAAATCAAGAGTTTTGATCTTGAACCACAAAAGGATATCATTGAATATTCACAGGTTCTGTTCGGTATCTTCGAATAAAATATAAATTGATTATATGATTCATTATATTCGATTGCTTTATCAGACTCAATATTCAGTTTTGGTTCTGGGTTGCGTCACACGCGGGGTTCTACAATCACCTCAATATCAATGATTACTACTAGATTGGCAATTCCGATTGCGGCAACAATTTCTTGTTCGTTGTTGGTCCTTTTCTGCTCGTTCATTGTATATCGTCGACTGAGTCTAGCCATTCCCCTGATTACAATGTGGGATTCTGATGGAAATATTATTTGCTTGTAATCTGAGTCGACGTCGGAATTCCTTGCTATGCCAGGATGGGTCGGCTTGAGCCGCCGCCCACAATCATCACGCACGATACTTTCTGGTTCTGGGCAGTTGACGTTAGAAATAGAAGGAGTATCACCGTGGCATTATTTTGGACCATGTCGGCATCGATTTTCTCAGCGCTCCACCATCACGAGTAGATTATATTCCAAGAATTCCACCAAATTCATTTTTATTTGACGGCAAGGAATTAGGAACCACGTCAACCTTCATTACTAGTTCCATTGTTTATTAGTTCCCTCCGAGTTGCAAGTTTGAAGCCGAGATGCTTCGTTATGCATGATAGATTTAAGTACAATGGCAGATATTTGAATGAAGGCCGTAATGCACAGTACGCGCTTGTGTTGTAAGCCGAGGTCGATCATTCAAATTTACGTTGTCGAGATGATACCTAAATCGAGAGGAGCTGAGATCACTGAGTTGAGATGATTTTCTCCGCGACGAAACCGAGATACCATCGCAGCCAAGATATTCGAATCAGGACTTAATTCTGGGATGCTTTCATCTACTTAGGAGAAATCATGGAATTCTAAGTTGCCACATTTCCCACTTTGCAACCCAATCTCCATCATAATCAAAGGAGCCAGACGTGACTCTGTGGTGGGAACCTCTCCAGAATTCCACTACCGAGATGAATATTTCAAAATCTGAGATGATGATATCCAAGATGGCTGAGATATCCAAGGTATTGAGGTGGTGAAGTGCCTTAGTCTCCAATACTGAGATGGTCTCCAATGCCGAGATGCCTTGCAATGTATGAAGCCGGCATTCGTGATCGTTCAAACCGGCATGCCGAGATTGAAGCCGAGATTATTGAAGTCAACCTGGAGGCGGAGCGAGATAACAAAGCTGAGATATCTAAACTCGGCACAATCACGAGGCCGAGAAAGTTCAATGATCAAGCACAACGTACTGCTATATGTTCCATGAAAGGCAAAGCTCGTTATAATCAAATGAAGATCGAGACGGAGAAGTGTTCCAAGCAAAGGGATTAGAGAGTTTAAAGCTTCAACAAAGGCTGCACTATACTCTTGCAATTACAGGGATGTAAATACGCATGTCAGTGTCGCCAGAAATAACTGAGTTCTAAGGTTTCTCACGCCCATGACATAGCAAACAAATGCGCCCACTGGACCTAGCATGGCTTGAAATTCAACAGTCTTGCGTGCCACCTGTGTAGCTGTGATTATGGCCCAGAAAGTTGGAAGATCTTCCATGATAATCATATCATCCTCTGACAGGAGAACTTTTCACGGGAAAACAAGTTTTTTATTTCCAACTTACTATTCTCCTTGACAACTCAAAAACCATGCTCAGAAGAACACCTGTGTGGTAGTTTTCTAAAGTACCCATTTTAATCATTTCTATCTATTTGATTTTCTGGGTTTTCTTTGTTGGCTTCTTAGACATATTATATATGATGGTGGCCATTGATTTTAATATATTATACATATTATTTGTGTGGGAGATTTTTACTCTGTTAAATCAAGATATTTAAAGTTTACAAAGAACACAAGGTGGGAAGGCTTGGCGTGCTTTTTAAGGCTATAGAGAAATATAAGATGGAGCTCACCCTACTTTTGCATGGTCACGCGTTCTCAGATAGATTTTGTCAATAAGCTTTGCTGATCATTAGGAAGCTTGTAGGTAAAACTGCCTATGTTTTCATCAAACATTTCTCCTTCGTTATTTGCTGCAAGTTTTCAGCAATATGGGGCCTTCAACAGAGAATATTTTCTTCTTAATGAGATAATTAACAGCCTATCGGCAAGACCAGGAAGCTCCCAGATTTCCTTTCTTAAATTATGACAAGTCTCATAAAGGATCTATCCTTAGTAATGGGTTATCTTATTCATCCTCTTCTGACTTGAACATATGTGGGTTGTCCAAATTCCCCCCACAATTGCCAAAATAAGGGTACAATTTAGAGCGGTAAATTATTACTTTAACGATGGTGGAATTGGAAAGGCTGCAAGTTTTGAAGGATGAAGCTTGTCATCTTCTTCAAACAATGATTTCCAACAAATCACGTATGGATGCTAAATCACACTTGCCCTTTCAAAGCGAAGAGAATGATTTTTCCTAATTCCACTTGAAGGGAAATTGAAGACCTCTATTTCGACCTTGCTACGCGTTGTGGATTTGCAAATGCTGATTCACACATATGCTGCCATATTATGAATATAAAACTTCACTTTTTCACATTGGAGTTCATGGGGCCTTAAGGTTGAATGAAGTCCCTTCATGTCAAAGTGATTCTGTAAGTAGTTCATTTCCCCAAAGGGATGGTGTTCTTTGTGCCTGAGAATTGTTTCATTCACTCTTGATAAATATGAAGGCGATCAATTTGGTTTTGATTGAATTGCCTACTACATCGGGGGGATTCTATCTCCATTACATTGCATTGCTATGCTGCACCCAATTTATTTATTGGAAGGAAAGATGGATGGATATTTCCCATAATATATTCCAGGAGGTATTTGGAAGACGGTGAAAGTTGTATATATATGCAAAACCTTTCCGAATGATCAATTCTATCAACAAGGGGAAAATTCCAATTGCAGAGAATTTCATGATGAAGAAGCAAATTTTGAATACTCCTTTCAACAACATGCAACTTGGCACCCCTTTCAAAGACCTTGTTGCAGAAAGTAGCATAAATCATAAGAATATGTTACAAAAGGATAGAGAGGGTGGCTGCATACAATATGTATTGGGCCAGATTGATAATTGCATTCAATATGGAGAAGATGTTGAGGTAAAGAAAACAATGCATTGATGCACAGAAGACTCTTGAAATGACGCTCAAGCAAGTTCCTAAGGAGCTTCTTTACATTTTATCTCCTATACATCTACAACCTCCTCAGCAGGAAAATGCCACGTCTCCATGATATGGAAAAGATTTCCATCAATCATCTTGGGTGGTGCTTCTCAAGTGGATTTGTATGACGGGACTACGTCTTTCCCTGAAATTACAAGTGTTCTAGAAACAACTTATCGGGGCAAATATTCAAAAAGCTTGGAGAATCTTACTGCAATGATTTAAAAGAAGTTGCTGTAGATATATTCTTGCTAGAGAATTATTCTATTTTAGCAATAGTGCTGCTACACACATGTCTCTTGAATGGATGAGCTACCATCCACATTGCTTGGATTAAAAAATTGATCAGTTCCATGCATATCCTCAACCGAACTAAGTATAGAGAATTCACCTAGTTGCTACTTACAAAATTCGAAATATGCCTTTTTGTTAGTTTCATTTATGATACGTGAAGGGTTTTTATCCAAGCTATCTATTTATCAAAAGCAGGAGTGCGGACCCTGGTCACACCGAATCTAGGTTAAATCCGGGCTCCACGCCGAGTTTTGTGGCAAGGGAGAGAAGGCGGACCTGGTAACACCGTATCTAGTTAAAACCCGAGATCCCTGTAAATTTTTGAAGACGGACCCGGATAAAACCGAATCTGGTTAAAATCCCGACTCCGTGTGAATTTTTGAAGACGGACCCCGGCTACGCCGAATCTGGTTAAAGCCCAGCTCCGTGTGAATTGTTGAAGGCGGAGCCCGGCTACACCGAATCTAGTTAAAGCCCGTGCTCAACGTGAATTCTCGAAGGCGGACTGGTTACACTGAATCTGGTTAAAATCCCGGCTTCGTGTGAAGTTATGAAGTCGGACCCGGTTAACTAAATCTAGTTAACGTTCGGGATCCGCAGAGATTCTTGAATGGACCCCAGTTACACCGAATCTGGTTAAAATCCCGGATCCCTGTGAATTTTTGAAGGCGGACCTCGATTACACTTAATATAGTTAAAATCCCGGTTCCGTGGAAATACTAATCAAGGGTTACGACACCCATAATGGAAAAAAGGGTTACAACACCCATAATGGAATCTTGGGGCTACGACACCCATCTCAGATAAACAAATTCAAAAAAATTTTAAAGAAGGAGCCCGGTTACACTAGACGCAGTAAAAATCCGGGCTCCATATAAAGTTTTGTGAGAAAGGAATACAATTAAATCCGAGTTCCAGATGAAGACCGCGGACCCAGTTACACTTAATCCAGTTAAAATCTGGGTTCTGTGGATAGTTGTGCGGGAAGCAAAAGGAAGGCGGACCCCGGTTACACTGAATTCCAATTAAAATCTGGGCTCTGTGCAAAGTACAATTGATTCCACGCGCGCTACTTAAAAGTTCCCCGGATAAAGAATTCCTCAATGGAAATTCATCTGTTTTACTATTGATAGTCAAAGAGATACACCGAGGTCATTACACCCGGTAATAACCATGAAGCCGAGGTCCTTAAACCTAGCATTACACCGAGGTCATTACACCCAGTCAGAAATAAGGAACACTGAGGTCATTACGCCCTGTAATAAACATGACGCCGAGGTCACTAAACCCGGCATGACATCGTGGTCTTTAAACCCGGTCCAAAAACCATCTAGATGTGCGACACCGGCCGTTGTACTCCGACGTGCCCTGGTAAGAGCTCGGCGAAAATGCCATACGTGGCCTTCGCAAAATTGACGCGTCAGCGCTCGCCCGATCTGAGTAAGCGGGTTGCCATTCTGACCCTGATCAGGTCAAAATGTTTGATTAGTGCTTATGGACACCGCGGTTGAACGTGTGACAGCCTCGCCCTTATTTCGGTTACAATACACTTTTTCGGCTAGTCAAGCCGGAACAAGGTAGTGCGGTTAAGTTACACCTGACGAGGTTGAAACATACAACCCTGCCCCTGACTCCCAGAACTAAGTTCTCATCGAGTATAAAGACCCGTACCTACTACGGTCGGTAAATTTCTAACTGAGCTTAGAGTTTATAAACAAAAAGCATGGCAATTAATTGGTTATATAATCAGAGATTGTCATAAATTACAACCGGCACAGATGCCGAGAATATGCAAAGTTGCAGGGCACCGGCGCCCTAGCTCGGGGGAGCAGCATCACCAGAAGGCACCACCTCGTTGGGCTGCCCAGCCTCCAGAGCTCCTTGCCCGGCCTTATCATCGCCTTGCTCTTCCAGTTCATCCTCCTCAAACGGCAAGGACCCGCCATCGGCCATCGGAGGTGGCGGAACCAGGACATCATCCTTCACATAAGCCCGGTAGTCATACCCGGCAAGGTTCAAGGATACGTTCGGAATCAAGTGACTAATTTGATCTAAGGCCATGTCGAAGCTGTTGGAGGCAATCTCCTTCAACGAGTCGGTAGTGTCCGAATGGGACTGCTGCTCCGCCCGAAGAGCATCCTTGGTCGAGTCCAGCTCGCGTGCTGCTTCTACAGTGACTTCACAGCATCCAGGCTTTCAGCATGAACACTCGGAGGTCGTCGTCTCCAATGCCTCTTTGACGAGTAGCTGCTCCTCGGTCGCTTTCCTCGGGCGGCCTTGGCGACGTCGTGCTCCTCTTCCAAGGCCTTCATCTTGGCCTCGGCCACATCCAGCCCTTTCTTCAAAAGGGCACAGATGCCCCGACCAGTTAAAAGAAAAGCAAAACTAAAGCCTCGACCCTCAACTCGGAGGAGCGGCATCATATGAGGGAACCACCTCGCTGGAGGGAATGAAGATTAACCTCGGACAGAGATCCAGGTTAAATAGTCAAGGCACCCCGGCAGCCCAGAGCCCTTGACTGCCAGGCTGGGGGGCAACAAGACAGGAGTGACACTGTAAAGCTGTCAGCGATATAAGCAAATACGGTAACAAGCTCGGAAGCCCGGTTTGTTTCCTCTTCAAGGTAATTCAGATTGGGGCAATTCAGTGCTGCAGCAAACAAACCCGGATCAACAAACAAATCCGGATACTCCGATGATTGAAGAAGAAGAGATCGACAAAGTTTCAAACTTCAATTAACCCGGACTACATGTCTGGGGGCAATTCAACGAGAATACAAGTAAATCCGGGGTTCGTTGAAACTCGGGTAGAAACTTCATCAAAATCCAACAAGTTGTAGCAACTCGAATACGATGTTCGGGTTCCATAACAAATCCACCCCGACAGCCCAGAGCCCTTGACTACTAGGGGGGGGCAACTATTATACAGTTGTTAATGACAACGGTGTGAGAAGAACTAACGGAAGCCCTCACAGGGATATTTGAATTTTGAATTTTAATGCAGGTTCACCAAGCCCGAGGCAAGCAAAAACTAAGAACGAGGGAAAGGCAAATAGATCCCGCCTCGGGAAAAAATCTATCGCCTAATAAGCAAATCGATAGCAGAATACAAATGAATCCGAACTCGTCAAAGACTCGGGCAAAAGCAAATCAAGATGGAACAATTCGGATACGAAATCCGGGTTAAACAATAAACGCACCTCGGCAGGGTCAAACAAAAAGGGAGCCTCGGCAGCCTAGAGACCTCTAAACCCAAAAGGCAGGGCCGACGCACGTGACACGAAGATGTATTAAATGCGCACAGAAACCGCAGGTGACTAGGTGTGGTGGTTGAAACTCCGCACGAATATAGAGCTGCCAGGTGCCAGTTGGCAACGATGGCGAACACATAAGGATCTCGACCTCGAAGTCGAGCGAACTCCTTGATATTACCTCGGATCCTTGAGACCTTACCTTGGATCTTTGAGCGAACGATGTCGGTAACCGAGGTCAATATGACACAACCCGGCACTACGCAGTAGATAGGCAAGAGGGTAAAGATTCACAGCAATCTAGCCCGAGCATCCTGAAGAAAGATCTCGACCTCGAAGTTAGGCAAACCGCCTCGACATTATCCCAGATCCTTGAGACATTACCTCGGATCTTTGGAGAAGACAACTTCAATAGCCAAGATCAACACCTGGATTCAAATGCAGGTGAACCATCACGACGCTACTCAGGATCTTTGAGACAAGACCTCAGATCTTCGAGGAAAGCCTCCTTGACAGCTAGGATCAACGTAAGTCAACTCGGCAAGGTAAGGCCCATGACAACAAAGCTCGACTAGTAAAACCGGCTGGGGGAAAAATACATCCCGGAAGCTCAAAAGCCTTAACTATCGGGCTGGAGGGCATCTGTTATGGACCGGCCCAAAGCCCACATTTGAATACGGCCCAAGAGAGGACGTATCAAGAGATTACGACGCACCAACAATCTAGGAGAATCCGATATCATAGCAGATCCGGTCTATCAATATCATAGCAGATTCGAGGGATATCCAGATCATATACTCCCCCTAGATACTCGCCCCGGATATCACACTAGGCCGAGATTCTCGCCTCGGATATCTTGTGTGGCCGAGATATACGCCACGGACACCTCTATCAATATAGGCGTCAGAGATCAGATTACAGGTTCTACATTCTAACTCAGACTATTTACATACAGTCTTACTGTGCACACAAACCACCCCTTTGTCGTGTACAGTGATCCCACGCTCTCCTGATTATCTCCTCCATAGATATTCAGGCAGAGCCTAGCTATCCAAGATCAAAATACCAGCCCTTAGCTGGACATCTGTGTTCTATACCAGAACAATACCAAAAAAACTTTTGAAAATGTGCAGTCAGCATAAAAAAATTTTACTCCAGGAACGGCCTTCACAAAAATTTTTTACTCTAGGAACGCCTAGCATAAAAAAGTTTTACTCCATTTTTTATGGTGACTACACATTTTATTTTATTTTTTTTTGGTATTTTTGGTCCATTTAAAATTTATTTGTGCTGGGCATTCCTGAGGTAAAAATTTATTAGCCAAATTGCTCCTTAACCCATATTTATATTCTAAGTTTTGACAAGCCTTAAGGCCCAAATGATGTTTGAAATTGGTCCGGTATATGTGGTGTTGTGTCGATAACCATGTTAGATGGATTGTACCATTTTTTTTCAATATGAATTAGTACGCAATCAACTTATAAAGGTTTTATTATCTACGATAGGTTTAAGGTTTACTTCACTCTTTTCTATCATGGATAAATATTTTACTTAATTAGTTGTAATCATTTATAACCATGATAGATGTTTTTGATGTGCAAGCACGAGTCTTGCGATAGTTGACTTCTATTTGGGTTACAAACTCTTAATAACAATGGTGACATTTTCAAATGGTTAGTTGAACAATTTTTTTACCATGGTTAGTATTTTAAAGTTGGGTTAAAATTCATTTTACTTTGGTAGACGTTTGTATCACACAACCTCTATTCTACAATATTAGGGTGATTAATAACTGTTTTGGGTAAGTAACTGGTATTAGGAGAACCATTGTTACGATCAGCACTTCACAAGGAAAAGATTCATTCATTTTCATCTCCCGCTCATTCTTTTTTGAGGCTATTTGGTATGAGGAATTTGGAGAGGAAAATGTTTTTGATGAGTTAGGATTCTAAAGCATTTCTCCTACATTATTTTTTTAATAGAATTAATAATTCACATATTAAAAGTTAGCTGCAATTTGTTTAAGGGCCTGTATATATTCTATGTTTAACGCGTGCAAGTAATATTTAATTATGTGTAAAATAAAATATTTGTGCAAGAATTGAGATCTTTTATATCTTTGAGGAAGATATTTTAAAATGGAGGATTCTTCGCCATTTTTCTTAAAAATATATAAAAATATTCGTATTTAATTTTGAAAGTAATATTTAAGAAAATATTAATTCCCACGGATATGAAATGTTCATCCTCCTCACAAATTATATATAATTCAAATAAAACAAACAAATGCAATGAATTGCTTTTTTTTTTTTTTTTTTTAATCTCAAAACAAATTCCTCTCTAGTCTCAAGCTCACAAGATGAGGTAGAAAGTAAAATTTCAGCTACCTATTCACGTTTTGGGTGGGATTATTTCAAAATTCGGTTATACTTTTATGTCAGCGCCCGAGAGACGAAAAGAAGGGAATCAAAGAGGCAGAGAGTGATAAAGAGAGAACCAAATAGGTAAGATTCTGGGGTTAGGTTTTCCTCATTATCTGTTTCTCATCATCCTTTATAATTTCTAAATCATGTCTATCCAATCAATATAATACTACTTTAATTTACCTCTTCTCTTTCCAATCAATGACCCAAATGAGGGAAGAAGAGAAAAAAAGGCTAAGGAGAGAATCTCCTTCCAAGATTCTGGGGAGACAGAGTGATGCGGAAGAGACGAACAGGAAAGAGCGAACTAGTGAAGAAAATCGAAGCTCCTCCTCAGGTAATGCCGTCGATTGACATTCTTTTACTTCCTCGTGTGTAAAGCAACGTACTGATGCTTCTTGAATTCCTATGTCGCGTTCTTGATTGATGATAATCATTTTAGTTTCAATAGATTTATTTTGTGATCGGTTTATTTATCTTGTGCCAGCCCTTTGCTGGTACAACTATCAAATTTTTCTCTATCTCGGAAATGTTTACGATTTGCCTGAGTCTCTACGAGTAATTTCAGGTTCATGAGGCATACAACTTCTTTGTTCCTTCTTTCATGTTTTCTTCAAATATCGCTTAACATTGTTCAATAATCAATGTAGGGCATCCATTGAAGTGGAAGCCAATTAATAATGTGTGACAGGCTTAGTAGCTTACCAGACTCGTTGCTTCCTCATATTCTGTCTTTTCTTCCAACCAAGACGGCTGTTGCTGTAAGCTTCTTGTCCAAGAGATGGAGGCCACTTGGGTACTCTTTCTTCACTCTTGTCATTCATGATACAAATTCAATGGGGTAACCTTTAATACCCTTTCTAGTGTGAATTTGCCTTCTCATAAAGTTCTACATCTAGACATGGTTAGACTTCCAGATATAGACTTCTTGGCAATGCTGCTTTCTGGATGTGCACTTCTTGAAATGCTAGTGCTGACTAATTTGGGCATGAACAATTATGGTCCGATGCAATAGATTAAAAGGCTTAAACTTTGGTCGCAGCTGATGTTCCGGTCCCCCCCCTCTAGTGCATGTGAAACCTTTGTCTAATGTTACATTTCTAAGGTTACAGGTATGAATGACGTTGTATACGTAAATTGTTTCATTTTTCTTTCAAGTATTTCATACACTGTTGTTTTTTTGGCTATATGCTGGTCTTTCCTCATGCAGGATATATGGTAATCCGGTGGCAAGCATACTACTTGGTCGCCTAATGCTGCTAATATTCCAAAATTTGACAATTTGACACACCTGGAATGTGTTGGTGATAGGTGGGCTGCGATAGTGAACTGCTTCCGAAATTTCCCGAAGCTTCAAAATCTTGTAATTTTTCAGGTTTGAAGATATTTTCTTGACTTGTGTGTGAAATAATTGTTCCACTTATTTATTCTCTAACTATATTTGTGCGGTCACTGGTCAGCTTTTTTCTAGGGCCCCTCCTGAGCCAATTCTTAACGTTCCTCCGTGTCTTTCATCACACCTGAAGGAGTTCACTTTTGTTGCCCTTCGATTAGACGAAGATGCTGTTGCATTTATGAAATTCATATTGAATAATGCACGAGTTCTGAGCACTTTCATGATTACCAGGGGATTTCCTCATCCAAGTGAAGAAGAGATTCTTGAAATGATAAAAGTGATATCCTTATACCCAGGGCCTCTGAGAATTGCAAGTTCTTATATGTGAAAGATCCGTGGTCAAGTTTAAATGATTGGATTGCTGGCAGGTTTTGATGTACGTTGGTCTGTTAGATTGCTGAAAAATGTCATGTAGCAGATTGTCATAGGGACACTTTAGATTGTTATGAACTTTTGTAGCTTTTAGGTTTCTCTCTCCCGATAAATCTGGTTCTCTGTTTTCTTGGATTATCAAGTGGTGGTTCCAACTTTTGTCGGGTATTTGCGTTTAACTGGTAGTTTTGTAAAAAGATCAATTATATAAAATGAAATGGGTTATGCAATCAAAGGTTGTATAACAAAGTCCAGGAAATGAGGAAGCAATGAAACATGAATTCTATAACGTGTAACTGAAAAAATTGAAGCTACGAATTAATATCATTTTCTAAGTTGCCAATGAAATTAGAATGGATAGGACACCAATGAATATAATTTTCCAAGTTGCCAGTTAAATTATAATAGATGGTCGATGGTTTCATGTGCTTGACTACGTAAGAACACAACTAACTCAAATATTTAAGTGATGTTTCCTCAAAATGTCGCCAACAGATTCAATAGAAAGGATTACTTTGCAAATAAATAGGAGTTGTTTATAAGACAATTGAATTTTCTGGATAATTTCCCAAAGTGTCAATAGAATTTCTTGCTTGGTCATAGCATTTTGAATGGACAGAGCATAGCTCCGTTCAATACTGTTTAATTGTTATTCTATTTCCCGCTTTTATGTAAGAAGTTATTTTATTCCCTTATTCTTACAGATAAGCCAAGTAGATGTCCTTTTTTATTTTGTGGCTGTTCTATTTTGATGTTTTGGCCAATGTGGATCTTGATTCTCCTTTGTGTTCAATTTGTAGCTTGCTTATCTTTTGTGCATAAAGTCGTCCAGGATCATAATATCCTCCATTGCGCTACTTAGTTATTTCCCATTTCTTTAATGTATTGAACATTGAAACTTAAATCGTCCAAATTCTTTTTTTTTTTTTTTTTTTTTAATTGAAAGCTTGAGTCAAAGCTGATAGGCATTTATATATATATATTTTTTTAGCACATTTTTTTTCTATTGAAAGAAATTGTATTCGAGACACTATCGGTACTAAATGTGGCACGTCTCTTGTAAGTCTTATTACATTTTAGTCTAGGGTCTTTTATCAGAATTGTTTAGAAATTTAAAAACCAATGACCCAATAGGTACTTTTTATTTTTGGAGAATTCTAAACTTAAATCTTTTATACAAAGATTAAATATACCTTGATAAATAATTTTCCTTAAACTTAGAAAATTCATAACTAAATTGTTTTAGCTCCAAAATTATTGGTTCGAAGCTCTAATTTTAGCTCTTGGAAAAATTTGATAGAAAAATAAGACTAGGTTCATTTATGTTCCATATTTGGTCCAGAATCACCCATTTATCAAATATGGAAGGGGATTTTCGGCAACATTTATCCGATTTCTGGGTCATCTTTGAAAAATCAAATATTTTATGTACACAAACAAAAATTATGAACTAGGATTCGTTTAAAAGATCTGAATTATATCCGTTTTATTAGGGCCGATAGGATTCCATGTCCATCAAACTGAATCTCAATCTCTTCCCCCGTAGTTCAACTTAGGGCAATCGCTTTCAATCGTGTGCCTCTTCTACCATGTCATAAAGGACGATTACAAGGCTCACTTTGAGATGTGCGAAGTTCGCTCTGATTCACACTAGTAACTGACGTGACTTGAATAGGACTAGATTCACTTTCTCCTTTCATTTTCGTGACAGGAAGAGAGGTTGAGAAAAGTGGTGTGAGAGGCAAATGCCTGAGCGAATGAGAAAGTAACAGAGGCTAGTGGTGGTGGACGAGGAAGAGAGGTAGTGTGACAGGAAGAGAGGTTCAGAGAGAGCAATTTCAGGTTTCGGTGTAAAGAAGAGAGGATATATTGAGCGAGTTTTTTTTTCTTTGCTAATCCTTTAGACCGGATATTCTTCAATGCCGGTCTTAAAAGTTAACCTTTTAGACTAGTACACATTAATATCTGGTCTTAAAAGTAATAAAAATTTTATTTAATGTTTTTCTTATCTTTTGGACCTGCTACTATTTACTTCCGATCTTAAAAGTTTACTCTAAAAGGTAATCAATATTTCAAATTTTTAAAAAACTTTTTAGACCAGTTGTTTTGGAAACAGATCTAAGTAATATATTTTAGACTTATGATTAAAGGATTTGGTCCAAAAAGTTCTTTATATTTACAAAACTGCCATCAGTCATAATTTTTAGATCAGAACCTCTATACTCTGGTTTAAATGAGGCGGTCTAAAAGCCCATTTTTTGTACTAGTGCTAGTCTAATCAATTGATCTTAATTGGGTTTCAATGCCACGTAGATTAAAAGTTTTAGTTACTTAGCATTAAATATAATGAACACGTAGATTTGCATCGTGGATAGGATATTTGTAAAATGCGTATTAAAGTATTTTCCTTATAAAAGATCAACATTACCTTGTGAATCAACAATTGGAGGATCATATAAGCGATAATTCGCATATCTAATATTGCAACTCAGTTTGACAATCCACTCGCCACTCTTGTTGTTAGAGAATGAGGGAATGCTCGATATCGACTTCACCAAGCAATCATCACAATCTTGCTCAGACAAATCAGGCATCCACTGAACAATAACATGTATAGTTTGAAACAAACTGGTCGCCGTGTTGACTACAACTTCCGACGACTATCCCCGGTTGAAGCTTTGCTTCTAAGCCTTCCCATTAGACCATCAAGCACTTCATTGTACTTATTGTCTTTTATATTATTCTTGTTACACCTGGCGAATGAAAAATTTGGCTCTTGATTTATCTCAAACATGGAGCGATTGGCGTATAAAATACATCTGTCGTTATATCCAAACGCTTCCTTCTGATTCAGACAAAGATTCCGTGTAAGGATTGAGGCATTGTTGAGGCAATTACGCAAGAATCTGGCTTAATATCTTCCCTACACAGTCCAAGAGCGTTAACTCTGTAAATGGAGCTATATACCCAAGAGGGGGGGTGAATTGGGTATTTTAAAAACTTTTAGAAATATGCTCTGTTTTGAAGAAATGAAAACAGAGATAGACAGAGGAGGAAGGGAAGGAAAGCTTGCACAATAGAAATTATCCTGGTTCGATCTTATCTTTGACCTACATCCGGTCCCCAAGCCACACTTGGGATTTTCAATCCACTATACTCACAACCGATTACACACTCGTACTCAAGAGTAGTTCTCTCTAGAACTCACTCCCCTTACAAGTTGTAATCAATACACCCAACCACTAAGTCCCCGACTTATGGTTATCTCAATCAATAAATGATTTAGATAGAACTCTCTCTCGCAGATAAAATGATCGAAGTGCAAGTATCGATTGATACAATATAGATGTAAACTGAACACAATAAATGGCAATCAATGAATTTTCGCTCTTAGTAAGTGTGTCGGCTTGAGAAGAAGTTAATGCACTCTATTTATAGGTAGAGAACATTAAATGACCGTTGAATGGTGAATCCAACCGTTGTAGGTGATTAGCATTAAGTCATCTTCTCTCTCTAACTTCCAACTAATCCAGTGCTAATATGGTCCGAGGTGGAACTCGAGGATTTGTCCGTTGGAGAAGATTTTACTTGATGAAGAAAGCATTCTTGACCGTTGAGAATGCGTGCTCAAAGGGTTAACCAAAAGAAGGTGGATTTGCGAAGTGCATTTAATGCTCGCACACTTTTTGCTTTATGGCTTTGACCTTCAATAATCTTCATCTCTGCTAACCGAAATTCACTCAATAAACTTGTTAAACATATCTCGGGAACATAAGTGAGTGATTCATGAAAGCAATTAGATCAAACAAGAGTGATATGCAAATTCGTGAAATTCAAAAATTGGTTTCAGCGTTGTTTACTCGAGTATGTTCTTGGTTACTCGAGTAAGTCATCGTGTGAAAAAGTCTTTACCGCAAGATATCAAAAGGATACTCGAGTAAGCGACTTCGAAGCAAACCATCGAGACTTGAACTTTTGAAACCAAGGTCTTTACTCGAGTAAGTTAATAGTGTACTCGAGTAAGCAACTATTTGCTTGAAATCTCTAAGTGAAAAATGCTCTTTACTCGAGTAAACAAATTCATACCGGAGTAAGCACGAGCATGAGTTAAGTTGAAAAACATTTGAAGAGTTCTTTACTCGAGTATGGAAACTCTTACTCGAGTAAGCACGAGTTTATAAAACTTTGGGAACTTTCGTAAGACCCTTTACTCGAGTAAGCCACTTATATACTCGAGTATACACTCAAGTCCAAAAGTTCATTTGCTTTCAGTAAGTCCAATACTCGAGTAAGTATTTCTATACTCCGATATTGATTTATCTTTGAAAAATTGATTGCTCTCTGGATGGCCTTTACTCGAGTAAACAAACCTTTACTCGAGTAAGCCTTAATTTGAAAAACACATTTGCTCTCGGGTTGACCGTTACTCGAGTATACAAACCTTTACTCGAGTAAGTACCTTTGAAAAACGCATTTGCCTTCTCGGATGACCTTTACTCGAGTATGTCAACTCCTTACTCGAGTAAGTGCGTGTAAAACTCAATTGGACAATCCTTTAACAGTCCTTTACTCGAGTAAGCTTTCCTTTACTCGAGTAAGCAATCGAGAAATGGTTTTTCACAGTTTTGCGTAAGCTTCAACACACGTTTACAATTGTTGTTAATCATCAAAACACATTGAGAACTAACATTCTCCCCCTTTTTGATGATGACAACACTTGTAAATGATCTTTTTAGATAATTTGAAAGATGAAGTTCCTTTGAGTTGAAGTTTTTCAAAAATTAGTGCAAAGTGTTCAAAAATCATTTGAATGTGCATGTTAAGCTGTAATACTCGAGAATGGCAGCAAATATTCAATTGAACACATAACCGATCGAGAATATAATCATTAAGCAAGCTTCATACAATATTTTACTGATATCAGAAATGACAAATACACTGATAACACTGATATCAGAGAATGAAAAAGAAGAAAAACAAATGCAGAATCAACAAGGTATCATGCATGTTAGACACTACAACCTAGACCTCTAGATCCTATACATCTTTCTCTTCTTCTCCCCTTTGTCATCATCAAGATACAGGATCAAGGACAACAATAGGAGGGGTCCAGAGGACCATGGCGGTGAATGGATCAAAGGTAGGGTCCCTGGTGAGCTGCATAAGGAGAAGGTGTGGGGAATTTCTCGATAGATGGAGTGGATGGAGATGGAAGACGGTCGTAGGATCTCCGTGGTGATCCTCTCTTCAATGGCTCGCCCCTCGAGTCTAAAATATGGTCACCTTCATGTTGAAGTAGAACATTCTCACCAACTCCGGAAAGTAGGCTGCCTCAATTGAAATGAATGAATCATAGGGTCTGAGCCACGGCGATAGATCAATGTTGCATTCTTGGTGAACTTGTTCAAGATTGACTGAGACAACAGGACAAAATCCTCGGGTTGAGTATTGCTCTTTCTCGAACATGGCATTGTGGCCAGGAGGAAGAGGAACCGAGGTGACTTTGAAACCCGGAGGTGGATCCTTGTGAAGTTTAATCTCTTCAACTGCATTTTCAATGATAGATGGAACATCCTCGTGCTCATCTTCTTCAGTCGCAGTGTCTGAGGAGGAGCCTGTAACTTCAACCGTAGAGATAGACCCAGAAGCAGGGATAGCCCTCTTGGTCCGCGTCTTCCGTGAACAACGGTTCTTGGTCTTTTGGCTTGGCTTGACTCGGCCGTACGCTTTCTCTTTGTGGTTGAAGAAGGAACCGGGTCCTTTGACGTTGAATCCCCTCTTTTAGGGTTCGAAGATGGATTATCTTCAATCACAATACCCACTCCGGGGGATCCTTGTATCAATGCCGCTCTTCAACTTCCTTGGAATCGTTTTGGTCCTTGGAGCTCGGGGAGGAATCGGTTGAGAGGATTGAGAAGTTTCTTTAGACATTTGATCGGTTAGGGTTCGAGGAAAATTAGACTAGGAAGGATTAGACGAGGTTTGGTAAAGTTTTAAGAAGATTTATGAGGGATTGTGATGGTTACAGAGGAAGAGGAAGAGAGAAAGTCGCGTTTCCTAGGACTTTACTGGAGTAAAGATGCGAGTATGTAAGAACACGTCGTTTTAAGTATATATAGACGAACGCCCATACTCGAGTAAGTTCTTGCTTACTCGAGTAAACAATACTTTCATTTACATACTCGAGTAAAGATGGAAGTAAACTGACCTGGACTTCAAAAATGTCGCGTGAATTTTTGAACCTTGCGCACATCCCAACACTGAATTGTAGCCGGCATGATCCGAATCTGAGTATGCCACCAAGTGTTCCGGTTGACCTTTGGGAAACCACAGTCCAAGAGTCTTTGTGTCCGAGAGATATCTGAATATCCTCTTTACTTGTTCAGCATGGGACTCTTTTGGAGCGGATTGGAACCTTGCGCACATCCCAACACCGAATTGGATGTCCGGCGACTCGTTTGTAAGATAGAGAAGTGATCCAATCATTCCTCTATACTTTGTGATGTTGAAATCTTTGCCCTCCTCATCAGCATCTAGTGAAGCGTTGAGCTCATAGGAGTGTCGCACCATTCAGACCGGTCCATCCCAAATTTCTTCAACAAATCATTCAGATATTTGGTTTGGGAAATGAATATCCCATCTTTTCTTTGCTTGATTTGCAGTCAAGAAAATAGTTGAGCTCTCCCATCATGGACATCTCAAATTCTCCCCCGCATAGTCTTTGAAAATTCTTCACACAAAGCATCATTAGAAGCACCAAATATAATATCATCCACATATATTTGAACCATTAAGATTTCATTTAGCTTATTACTCTTTATGAAAAGAGTTGTGTCTCGCTTTTCCTCTAACAAAGCCTTGATCTAGAAGAAATTTGCTTAATCGCTCATACCAAGCTCTAGGAGCTTGTTTGTGCCATATAGAGCCTTCTTGAGACGATACACATGATCTCGGACAATGTTCATTTTCAAAACCAGGAGGTTGTTCTACATAAACTTCCTCTTGTATAAAACCATTCGAGAAAAGCACTTTTCACATCCATTTGATATAGTTTAAAACCTTTTACACATGCAAAGGCTAGAAGTACTCTTATGGCTTCCAATCTTGCCACTTTGGAGCATAAGTTTCTTCATAATCAATTCCTTCTTCTTGATTATAGCCTTTGGCAACCAATCTTGCCTTGTTGCGGACAATGATTGCAGACTCATCACGTTTGTTCTTGAATACCCATTTGGTGCCAATGACCGGATGATCTTTGGGCCTAGGTACCAAATCCCAAACATGATTTGTCAAATTGATGTAACTCCTCTTGCATTGCTATCACCCAATCATTATCCGAGAGGGCTTCATCAATCTTAGAGGGTTCTATATGAGATATAAATGCAGAAAAAGTTACTTCATTCAAGGTACTATTTCCGGTTCTTACTCCCTGATTAATATTGCCTATAACTTGGTCTAAAGGATGATTTCTAATAAATTTCCAAGCTCTAGGTTGAGTCTGATCTGGATTTTCAATAGAGTTTTGGGGATCAGCCTCAAAAACATTTTCAGGATTTTCAATAGAAGCAGGAGTAGTTTTCGAAAAAAGAATTGATTTTTGAAAACATTTTCTTCTTCATTGTCCAAGGCTTTATCAGTTTTGGATTCACGAGAAAACAACATGTATTGATTCTTCAACAATACGAGTGCGAGTATTAAAAACTCTAAAAGCTCTACTCCTATTTGAATAACCAATGAAGATACCTATATCGGCTTTGGAATCGAATTTACCAAGATTCTCTTTACCATTGTTGTGCACATAGCACTTGCATCCAAAGACATGTAGGTGGCTGAGATTTGGCTTCCTTTCCTTGTAGAGTTCATATGGGGTCTTGTTCAGCTTCTTCCTCAAATAGGCTCGGTTGGAGATGTAGCAAGCCGTACTCATCGCATCAGCCCAAAACACTTGAGAAGTGTTGTTTTCATTTAACATTGCCCTTGCCATCTCAGTGAGGACTCTATTCTTCCTCTCAACCACACCGTTTTGTTGAGGAGTCCTTGGAGCTGAGAAGTTGTGATCAATTCCCACATTGTCACGCATTTCGAAGGCGTTGTTTTCAAATTCGCCACCATGATCGGTCCTTATACCTGAAATTGCAAAGCCTTTCTCGTTCGGACCTTTTTGGCAAAGGTAACAAACGATCAAACGTTTCATCTTTAGATGATAAAAATATTGTCCAAGCAAATCTAGAGTAATCATCAACTATGACCAAGGTGTAAAGATTTCCACCAAGACTTTTTACTCTAGTTGGTCCAACTAGATCCATATGAAGTAATTGAAGAGGTCTATTAGTTGAGATCTCATTTTTTGCTTTAAAAGAGGATTTAGTTTGTTTTCCTTTTTGACAAGCATCACAAACTATGTCATTTTTGAAATTCAATTTAGGAATACCAATGACCAAATCCTTTTTCAAAGAACTTGTCAAGTTGAGACATATTAACATGGGCTAATCGTTTATGCCACTGCCAACTCTCATTCAAGTTACTAACGAAACAGTTTTCGGAGTAACTGAAGCATTGCTAGAGAGGTTAAGAGTATAACAATTTCCATCTCTAGGTGCTCTAAATAAAGCTTTAGTTTTCAAATCGTCAATGGGGACTAAATCCTTTCTAACAATCAAACATTCATTTGAATCAAAGATAACTAAGTTACCCTTGTCGGTGCTTTGGCTCACACTTAGGAGGTTGTGACACAATCCTTCTACAAGGTAGACATCTTTGATGAGAGGACCTTCATTGTTTCCTATCTCACCAATTCCAGCAATTTTACCCGATTGGTCTTCTCCAAATGTGACTCTACCACCATCCTTTGATTTGATTGAGAGAAACTTTGATTCATCTCCGGTCATGTGTCTTGAGCACCCACTATCAATGTACCACTTGTTGGGTCTTGATGCTCTAAGACAAACCTGCAATTTTCAAGGGATCAAGCCTTAGGTACCCATCTTTTCTTGGGTCCTTTGGAGTTAGTTTTGACCTTAGGAACATAAGTTCCTTTTGGTACCCATTGATAGTTTCCCACCGGTTTAATTTTTCTTTCCTTTTTATGAAAGCAAGATGAAGTAGAATGACCCTTCTTATTACAAGTAATTGCAATGTGCAAAGGATTTGAAGAGTGAACTGATTTTGTAAAATAGTTCATGTATGTTTTCTCGACCACTCTTCTTCTTGCCTTTCTTTCTATCAAAATCGGTCTCGTAGCCAACGCTCGATCTATCATTTATAAAACGTTCTTCGTTTTAAAATGACATTGAGCATTTCACTTCCTCTAGTGAATTTCTCAAGTGCCTTTGTAAGATATGAATTCTTTTTCTTCGATCGACAATCTTTACAAATAGTATTTTCTCGAAGAAGACAATTCTTCAACTTGAGATTCAAGAGAAAGATTTTGTTTTTCAGTTTGAAATATTTTTCAGCAAGTTTTTCAAATTCAAATTGCACGATCATATATTCATCAAACAGATCATCATAAGGAGGTTTGCAATCATATACCTCTTCAAGTTTAGCACGTTGCTCTTCTTCTTCAAAGCAACTAGGCATATATTGGCTTTCTCTTCCTCATCCTCATCATCTTCATCGATGAGCTATCACCCGAGATCTTTGGAGACATAAGCTTTCTTCTTGTATTTGCTGAACTTCTTCTTTTCTTTATCTTTGTCGTTCACCGAGGACATTCAGACTTGATGTGGCCGGGCTTCCGACATTCGTAGCGAGATGATTGGCTTCTTTGCCTCATAACTCGGAGCTACCCTTGTGAAACTTCTTAAAGCCTTGGTCCTTCTTGTAGAACTTCTTGAATCTTCGGACCAAAGATGCCAATTTCTTCATCTTCGTCTTCATTCTCATTTTCCCCATCTCGAGTCTCTAACTTCTCTTGCAGCCTTGAGGGCAATTCCTCATTCTTGCCATGAGCTTCATCAAGTCCCTTCTTGAACTTGAGTTTAGCCTCATATTCGAGAGACTTCCGAATAGAGCAGCACGACGTCATTGACTCTCCTCGAGCCTCTTCAATAGCTGTGACCTTTGCTTCCCATTCCTTGTTAAGGATATTCAAGATCTTCCTTACTTGACCGGTTGGTCATATTCTTTTCCCAAGGCAGCAAGTTGATTGATGAGATGGGTGAACCTTACCGGAACTCACCAATGGATTCACCATGCTTCATTCGTAGAAGGTCATATTGATCATAAGAGTATTGACTCGTTTTGCTTTACTCCAAACTGTTCCTTCATGAGCTATCTCCGAGCATCCCACATTTGTTTTGCAGAAGATAGATTGCAAATACGAAAGTACTCTTGTTGGCTAAGAGCACTTTGAAGAAGTAGGACAGCCTTGTCATTGCTGAGTGTGACACTTCTTTCGTCATTCTCATCATATTCTTCTTCAAGCTTAGGAACTCTAACTCCATCTTCAACGGTTGATGGCTCATAATTTCCTCTTTCAAATACTCTCCACAGCCCATACTCGTAGCATTCACAAATACTTTGAATTTTGCTTTCCGAAGGAGTAATGCTCTCCATTGAAACCGGTGGCTTTGTTGATAAGCTCCATCGTGTAAGATACCTTCCATAATGATCCTTCTCGAGTTGTTAAGCTCTTAAGAGAAGACCTTGCTTTGATACCAAATGTAAATGGAGCTATATACCCAAGAGGGGGGTGAATTGGGTATTTTAAAAACTTTTAGAAATATGCTCTGTTTTGAAGAAATGAAAACAGATAGACAAGAGGAGGAAGGGAAGGAAAGCTTGCACAATAGAAATTATCCTGGTTCAGTCTTATCTTTGACCTACATCCAAATTCCCAAGCCACACTTGGGATTTTCAATCCACTATACTCACAAACCGATTACACACTCGTACTCAAGAGTAGTTCTCTCTCTAGAACTCACTCCCCTTACAAGTTGTAATCAATACACCCAACCACTAAGTCCCCTGACTTATGGTTATCTCAATCAATAAATGATTTACAGATAGAACTCTCTCTCAGAGCAGATAAAATGATCACTGAAGTGCAAGTATCAGATTGATACAATATAGATGTAAACTGAACACAATAAATGGCAATCAATGAATTTTCGCTCTTAGTAAGTGTGTCAGCTTGAGAAGAAGTTAATGCACTCTATTTATAGGTAGAGAACATTAAATGACCGTTGAATGGTGAATCCAACCGTTGTAGGTGATTAGCATTAAGTCTGGTCATCTTCTCTCTCTAACTTCCAACTAATCCAGGTGCTAATATGGTCTGAGGTGGAACTCTGAGGATTTGTCCGTTGGAGAAGATTTTACTTGATGAAGAAAGCATTCTTGACCGTTGAGAATGCGTGCTCAGGTGGGTTAACCAAAAGAAGGTGGATTTGCGAAGTGCATTTAATGCTCGCACACTTTTTGCTTTATGGCTTTGACCTTCAATAATCTTCATCTCGTGCTAACCGAAATTCACTCAATAAACTTGTTAAACATATCCGGGAACATAAGTGAGTGATTCATGAAAGCAATTAGATCAAACAAGAGTGATATGCAAATTCGTGAAATTCAAAAATTGGTTTCAGCGTTGTTTACTCGAGTATGTTCTTGGTTACTCGAGTAAGTCATCGCGTGTGAAAAAGTCTTTACTTTGCAAGTATCCAAAAGGATACTCGAGTAAGCGACTTCCAGAAGCAAACCATCGAGACTTGAACTTTTGAAACCAAGGTCTTTACTCGAGTAAGTTAATAGTGTACTCGAGTAAGCAACTATTTGCTTGAAATCTCTAAGTGAAAAATGCTCTTTACTCGAGTAAACAAATTCATACCGGAGTAAGCACGAGCATGAGTTAAGTTGAAAAACATTTGAAGAGTTCTTTACTCGAGTATGGAAACTCTTACTCGAGTAAGCACGAGTTTATAAAACTTTGGGAACTTTTTCGTAAGACCCTTTACTCGAGTAAGCCACTTATATACTCGAGTATACACTCAAGTCCAAAAGTTCATTTGCTCTCGGTAAGTCCAATACTCGAGTAAGTATTTCTATACTCCAAGTATTGATTTATCTTTGAAAAATTGATTGCTCTCGGATGGCCTTTACTCGAGTAAACAAACCTTTACTCGAGTAAGCCTTAATTTGAAAAACACATTTGCTCTCGGGTTGACCGTTACTCGAGTATACAAACCTTTACTCGAGTAAGTACCTTTTGAAAAACGCATTTGCCTTCTGGATGACCTTTACTCGAGTATGTCAACTCCTTACTCGAGTAAGTGCGTGTAAAACTCAATTGGACAATCCTTTAACAGTCCTTTACTCGAGTAAGCTTTCCTTTACTCGAGTAAGCAATCGAGAAATGGTTTTTCACAGGTTTTGCGAAGCTTCAACACACGTTTACAATTGTTGTTAATCATCAAAACACATTGAGAACTAACAAACTCTATTAGGGTTTTGGCGGTCTGAGGAACTGTAATAGCCATAGTCAATTTTTGGGTCGGAGGTGAGATTAGAAAGAAGGGTTTTAAGGTTTGTGCCATAGGCACTTGTGTTTGTGTAGTTACCAACACTATCGTAACACAAATGATTTATTAAGCTTCGCTTCGCTGTAGTGAGAATGATAAAGTGAGAGAGGAAATAAATCAGAGCAATTGAAATAATGATTGTCACAAGGAATGAGAGAAGAAGAAGAAGAAGCTTTAAGATGCGATTTTAATTTTGGCTGCTAGTTCTAGTTCTGTTTATACAAATCAAGGCATCTTCGGCTTCTTTCTTGTAACATCTCCATTTTTCATGTGCCTCAATGTGAATTCATTTACATGTATAAATTTTTATGAAGTCATGTATGATAAATATTTATTTGCATGAAATAATCAACATAGGATGAGGATGTGAAATTATTTGTTTATGTGTAATTAAATAATTATGGTTAGGGACAACCTTAAGTAAGAGATGACCATGGAAGTCAAAACATATTATATTTTTCCGTTTTACCCTTGGGCAAAATGTTAATGGAAGAAGTAGAGAAAAGAGCATAAAATTCCAAAAATGCTCAAGAAGGTGTCATGGACTTAATCAAAGATTATGGGCTATTGGGCTAAGTAGGAAAGACAATTCTTGAAGCCCAAAAAGGAGGCCCAATTTGAATAGGAGTGGATGGAGAAAAAAGATGCTCATGAAAAATGGGCAGTTTAGAAGCCCAAACATTGAAGAGTGAAAATAATTGCATCATGCTTAAGTAAGCTTGATGACATCACTTATATTACATCATCCAAAAAAGCAAGACAATAAAGAAAAAATTGTTCTCCCATTAGCTAATGAAGGGCACGGTTTTGAAGAGGAAAGAAGAGAAAAAAAATGCTACCATTACCATTACACCAACCCAAGTACAACATTAATTGAACAAGTGAGAGACATTGGGAAAAAGATATTTCTTTGCCCAAAAAAATTGGCCATATCCACGTGCTTAAAGAGAAGGAAAAGGAAATAATAAAATCTCCCTCATACCCATCAGCTGATCACGTGAAGAAGGCAGATGAAGAGAAAAAAAAAAATTGAATGAAATGATGAAGATAAGTCAACATAATAACCTAGGGGCCTAAGAGAGTTATGGAAGAAATTTGAGATCACATTAATTGTGAGAGAAAGGAGATGTGACATAGAGAAGGAGCAAAAATTGGAGAAAAACATCTCCCTCCCATCAGCTAAGCCACGTAAATGAGGGAAGGAAGAAAAGAAAATTTAGTTAATTTAAAAAGCAAGAGGAAAAAAAAAACAAGAAAGAGAAAGTAACTAGCTTGGAGGGCAAGTAGGAGTTTAACAATTTAAAAACTCATTTCCTCTTCCATTTGGGATAGCTGATACGTTGAGAGGGAGAGAGAGAGAAAGGAGTACAAGGAACTCAAGACACAAGAGAATACAAGGAGCAAGAGAAGATTGAAGTTAGGTAAGGTCTTGAACTCTCAATCTATTTCTTCTACTCTTCCTACTAAAGGTTAAGACTTAAAGAGAAACCTTTCTTGGTATTTTTTTGGGGGAAGGCTGAAAGGTGAAGAGGGAAACACAAGAATCAAGAGGTCTAAGGTTGTTGAAGAGCTCACACAAGTAAGTTACCTTGGAACTCCCTTATGATTTCTAAGTTCTTGGTGTTGACGATGGTTGTTCTCTTGAGCATATATGTACTAAATGGGTCTGTTTTGTTGAGGAAAGGAATGAATAAAGGGTTAAGCTTAAGATTTAAGTCTAGGAAGAAATATTAGTCATGATATAAGAAGATATGAAGCTAGGATAAAATTTGTTTTTTTGTTGAATTTTGTGCTAAGAACAATAAATGTTTCAAAATGGCCCTTGAAAACTGGGAATTATTTCAGACAGCAGGGGTATTTTCGGCTATGGATAAATTTTTGACTTGATCTGGCCCAAACGAGTATTTATGGTTGCAATTAGACATATTATGGGTCATTTAGGCTTTGGAAGCAACCCAAAATGATTTTTCTAGATTTAATAATGAATTTTTGAAATTAGGCATTTATTTCTGGAAATTTCAGAATAAGGACGAAAATTAAGAGAATATAGACCTATATTAAATTCCTTAATAAGAAAAGAAATTTAGTAAAAATGGACCCATTAATTGGGCTTATTTTAAATTATCAAAGAAAATATTTATTGAGGTGAAATTTAATTTAATTTATATTTAAGGTTTAAATGTAATCTTTTGCACCGGAGAAATTATTTTTAACTGTAATCAACTGCCAGGTAGTAACCTTAATCTTCATATACTATGTGTGACTTGTGTATGTATGTTTTTCCATGTATATTGCATACGTTCGGTTATCATTCATTTTCCAAGCGCTATGGAACCAGAATATGCTATGTGCATGAACAAAGCCTTGCTATGTCTTTGTGCCCCACATCCAGGCTTTGTGTGCTATCGATCGCTAGTTCCGGATTGGCTGTGTGCCTTGCTATGTGCATGATACTGAATGAGATGTGGTTTGAATTTTTTTTTTTTTTTGTGGTTTGCTTACATGCTTTGTTATACATTTCATATGAAATTAACGGTACTCTGGGATCCAATTTTGAATCCTAGCCTCTTTTAAGCCATCAGGCAGTTCATCAAGACCGGAGCAAGGAGATAGAGGTAAGGCTCCAGAGCTGGAGTAGTGTGGAGGTGGACGTTGGTGATAGTTCGTTTTGGATATTTATTTTGGTTACCGGATGACTGTATTATTTTATTTTGGCCTGTCAGGCACCATTATCCGGATGACTGTATATTTTGATCCATGCGGGGAAATATTTATGTTTCCATATTTTTATCAATATGTTATTATCCAAATCGAAGTGTGTTCTGCTGCTTATACTCTGATGTGCAACGTAAATTAACCCGGGAAAATAAGCTAAAATTAAATAAAAGTAAAGGACCACACTACCCGCCACTCGAAAGGGCGAGACCAGTAGGTGTGTAACATTTCTTATATTACTAAAGTCAACAGGTCAATCAAAAGACACAAACGCATATTGGAATAAGCGATACTATTACAATTAGTCATTTTTAATGGAGTTATTACCAATATTATAATGGTAGTTGGCGAGTGGTGGCCATTGATTTGAGAAAACAACGCATGTAGTGAAATGGGTTATGTGGCCGACAAGCCTATTGTAGGAAAGTTCAACAAAATTTCTTATATATTATGTTTAATTTTTTGAGAGTCTGTGACAGTATTAGAAAAATTTAGTTGACCAATTATTTTATAGATTAATACTAGCCAATTATAATGATAAAATTATACTCCCTCCTGTCCTATTTATAAGTGCTCAATAATTGGATTACACGGTTTAATAAAGCAATTAAAATTAGTTAAAAATAATAAGTATGGCTTAAATAAATTTTGTTTTCCAAGTATGTTATTATCCATGGGGGGTAAGTAAGAGAAAGAAATAAAATGAATATGAGTATCACTAACCTTTTAATTAATAGAAAAAACTCATTAATATTTAAACAATTCTTGTCGCTCTTATAAAAAAGATATAGACAACTTAACTTTTTGAGCTTTTATAAAAAAGAATTGAAGGCAAAGTAATTACTAATCGGCTATATAATAATTAGGGAAAATTAGAATGAAGGACTTAGAGGAAAGGATATTTATAGAGAAGGACCTTAAAAATTGTAATTGTTTAGAAGGACCAAATATAAAAATATAAAATTCAAAGTATTAAAATGCCTCTAACAAAATCTTCTGCATTATATTCCCTCACCCATTCTATTTTTAAAAATAATACAAAATTATAAGTTTCATTATATTTAAAAATAGTTTTCTAAATTTTAATTTTTCACAACTTGAATATATATCTATGAAAAAAAAAATTTATGCATTTTTCAATTGGTAAAAATTATATATATTTTTTTAAAATCAACAAAAAATTTTAAATAAAAATGGAATTATATCATTTTTATAAAAATCAAGGTCTTTTATAATTTATCATATATATGTTAAATTAAAAAAAAAAAAATTGTGAGATTTATTTTTGTTTTAGAAGCAATTTATGTAGGTTAAAAAATTCATGTAATGTTAGTGAAATTAAAAAATATAATTAACCTATTATATCGTGAAAAATATGAAATAAGTTTATTTTTTTATTTTTTATAAAAAGAACTTAAATAGAGAAACTTGTGTTGTGGGACTTGTGAATTTGAAACGAAAATGTGATGCGTTGAAATTTTACCTTTATTGTTGTTTTGCAAGAGCATGACTATAAGTAACCATGACATAATCCATAAGTTGTATTTTGATGTGGATTGAAATCTTGAATGGACGAAAGAGTACATACAGTACTATCATGTGGTGGGCAACTCATTGGTGCACATGTGGTTTACTTTTTTCTCCCTCTTAGAAGGGATAGGGACCTTGTGGATCCATTTTGTCCCTAGGGGTAAGGGGATTTCTTCATGGCTATTGAGTGTTTCCATAGAGAAGGGATTAGGCCTCCTTGACTTGTGTGTCAATTCCTTCATTAGGAGAGACTCAATTGATCAGTTTTTATGCAAGAAAGTTATTTTAAAAGATATACTCATGAATATTGGATTGTAAATATAATTTATATATGTTTCACTTAACACTTAACGAGTACATTTTAATATGTATGGCAAGTGGAAACGTTTGTCATTTAGGTTTTTATCTCACCCCATGTCTCTCAACATCTTCAAATGATAGTTTTCTATAGTGGTGCAATTGGGAAGGCTGTAGAGGCTTGATTACTATGCCAATCTTTTTAAAACCTCCATATTTTATTATATAATGAATAAATGTATATTGCCAAAGTAGAGCTCACTTTACATACTGTGATGTGATACTGTACTTTTGACTAAACTGTTACTATTAGAGTGCTAGTAGAAGCCTAGGAGCCTCTAGAATTAGGCATGTGTTTTAGTGAATCTACTATTTGACAAGTCGACTTTTGAAGTTTTATGTTGTGTTTTTTGAGAAAGAGTATTATTTAAACCTAAGTTTATTTTCGAGCTTGTGGTTGAATATTATGTTCTAAGTTTTGAGAAACATAAGGCCCAAATGATGTTTGAAATTGGCGCGATATATGTGGCGTTGTGTTGATAACCATGTTAGGTGGATTGTACCATTTTTTTCAATATGGATTAGTATGCAATCAACTTATAAAGGTTTTATTATCTATGACAGGTTTAATGTTTAATCTACTTTCACTCTCTTCTATCATGGATAAATATTTTACAGGGTTTTAATCATTTACAACCATGATAGATGTTTTCAATGTGCAAGAAGTATGAGTCTTGCGATAGTTGACTTCTATTTGGGTTACATACTCTTTATAAGAATGGTAAGATTTTCAAATGGTTAGTTGAACACTTTTTTTTACCATGGTTAGTATTTGAAAGTAGGGTTAAAATTCATCTTACTATGGTAGACATTTGTGTCACACTACCTCTATTCTAAAATAGTAGGGTGATTAATAATTGTTTTGGGTAAGTAACTGGTATTAGGAGAACCATCGTTACTATGAAGACTTCGAAAGGAAAAGAAATTCATCCATTTTCAACTCCCGCTCATTCCTTTTTGAGGCTATTTGGTATGAGGGATTTGGAGAGGAAAATGTTTTTGATGAGTTAGGATTCTGCAGCATTTCTCCTAAATTATTTTTGTATAGAATTAATAATTCACATATTAAATGGTAGCTGCAATTTGTTGAAGGACATGTGTATATCCTATGTTTAACGTGTGCAATTAATATTTAATTATGTGTAAAATAAAATATTTGTGCAAGAATTGAGATCTTTTATATCTTTGAGGAAGATATTTTAACATGGAGGATTGTTCAACCATTTTTCTAAAAAATATATAAAAATATTCGTATTTAATTTTGAAAGTAATATTTAAGAAAATATGTTAATTCCCACGGATATGAAATATTCATCGTCCTCACAAATTATATATAATTCAAATGAGAACAACAAATGCAATGAATTGCTATTTTTTAAATCTGAAAACGAAGTCCTATCAAGTCACAAGCGCACAAGATGAGGTAGAAAGTAAAATTTCAACTACCCATATATATTCACGTTTTGGGTGGGATTATTTCAAAATTCGGTTATACGGTTTTATGTCAGCGCCCGAGAGACGAAAAGAAGGGAATCAAAGAGGCAGAGAGTGAGTGATAAAGAGAGAACCAGAGGCGGAAGATTCTGGGAAGACAGAGTGATTCGGAAGAGACGAACAGGAAAGAGCGAATCAGTGCAGAAAATCAAAGCTCCTCCTCAGGTAATGCCATCTATTGCCATTCTTTTACTTCCTCGTGTGTAAAGCAACGAACTGATGCTTCTTGAATTCCTATGTTGCGTTCTTGATTGATGATGATCATTTTAGTTTCAATAGATTTATTTTGTGATCGGTTTATTTATCTTGTGCCAGCCCTTTGCTGGTACTACTATCAAATTTCTCTGAATCTCGGAAATGTTTACGATTTGCCTCAGTCTCTACGAGTAATTTCAGGTTCATGAGGCATACAACTTCTTTATTGCTTCTTTCATGTTTTCTTCAAATATGTTTAGCCGCTCTACATTACCAAATCACCAAACCAATGCTGGTCTTTGTATGGGAAATGATTATGTGTATGCACTTGAAGGTTTTTACTCCTTCTGGTGCTTAATATAAGAGATTGATAACTAATTTGTGGATTTTAAGAAGTTAGTTAAATTAGTTATTTGTAGCAAATATATGTTAGTTTGCCTAGTATACTCTACTCTTTATAATTATGTGCATTGTAACTTTTCTAAAATTATAAATTGGGAAGACAAAGTAGATTGGAGTCTTATATTTAGGATCAAAGTAAAAGCCCTTGTCTAACTCATATTTAGGATAGGAGGGAGTATTACACCGTTTGTCTGGGTTCTATAGTTTATGTTACTAAATTTATTCAAACATCAGAAAATCATTTGCCTAGGTAGTGGTAACTCTCAATTTCTCCATCCGTCCCAAATATTTATTTGTCAAGAAGGTCAGCCAAACTTTGTAAAAATGATAAGATACATATGTTAATTACATTAGTAAACAAACTTATTCGTATGTGGTACAATATAACGTAGGGAGTTAGCTGCTGAGAATGAGGAGCTTGATGTGTGCATAAGGGGCATAAAGAAGGATACAAAGCTTAGGGATACAATGATTGGGTCCAGAGTTCGTGCTTACTGTTTCATTCTAAGTCCGATAAACAAAATGCTTAAATCACTACTCTTAACTGTTTAATGAATAGTTTTCTCCAATCTCCTGGCATATCCATCATTTTCCATAGCGTGCTATGAAGAAATGTTCAGCATATTGTCTTCCAAATAGATTCAAGTGCACATTAAAATTTATTACTTGGTGTTTGATTATTTTCTCCACAGGGTCAAGTTTAACTACGCTTGTTTGATTGGCCTAACGTTGATAGCCATTGAAGTGGAAGCCAATTAATAATGTGTGACAGACTCAGTAGCTTACCAGACTCGTTGCTTCTTCATATTCTGTCTTTTCTTCCAACCAAGTCGGCAGTTGCTGCAAGCTTCTTGTCCAAGGGATGGAGGCCACTTGGGCACTCTTTTCCCACTCTTGTCATTCATGATATAGATTTTCCTGGTCAAGAAGTTTTCATCCAGTTTGTTGATTACGTCCTCATTTTAGGAGATTTGGAATTTCTCAAAAAATGTACTCTCAATTGTTGGAGGTTCATCATGCCCAATGATAAGATTAACAATTGGATTGATGCATTAATCAATAGTAAAGTTGAATATCTTGAGATATGGATTGTCCCTGAATTTAACACTAAGTTGCCCTCTAGTATTTTAAATTGGAGTACCATTAGGGTTTTAATATTCCATGGGGTAACCTTTAGTACCCTTTCTAGTTTGAATTTGCCTTCTCTTAAAGTTCTACACCTAGTCACGGTGAGACTTCCAGATATAAACTTCTTGGCAATGCTGCTTTCTGGATGTGCACTTCTTGAGATGCTAGTGCTGATTGATTTGAAGACTGACTATTATGGTCCGATGCAAGAGATAAAAAAGCTTAACCATTTGGTCGCAGCTGATGTTCCCCCCTCTCTACTGCCTGTGAAAGCTTTGTCTAATGTTACATTTCTAAGCTTACAGGTATGAATGACATTGTATACGTAAATTGTTTCATTTTTCTTTCAAATATTTCATATACTGTTGTTTTGTGGGTATATGTTGGTCTTTCCTCTTGCAGCAAATATGGTCACCTGGTGGCAAGCATGCTATGTGGTCGCCTGATGCTGATAATTTTCCAACATTTCACAATTTGACACACCTGGAATGTTCTGGTCATTGGTGGACTGCGATAGTGAACTGCCTCCGAAATTTCCCTAAGCTTCAAAATTTTGTAATTTCGCAGGTTTAAAGATATTTTCTTGACTTGTGTGTGAAATAATTGTTCCTCAATTTATTAGTTCTCTAACTATATTTGTCTGGTCACTGGTCAGCTTTTATCTAGGGCCCCTCCTGAGCCAATTCCAAATGTTCCCCTGTGTCTTTCGCTACAACTGAAGGAGTTCACTTTTGGTGTCTCTCGGTTAGACGAAGATGCTATTGCATTTATAAAATACATATTGAATAATGCACCAGTTCTGAGCACTTTCAAGATTACAAGAGGATATGTTCGTCTAAGTGAAGAGATTCTTGAAATGATAAAAGTGATATCCTTATACCCCAAGGCCTCTGAGAATTGCAAGTTTTTACATGTGAAGCATCCGTGGTCAAGTTTAAGTGATTGGATTGCCGGTTCAGGTTTTGTTGTAGATTGGTGTTTTGATGTAGATTGCTATGTTCGGTACCACTGAAAAATGTCATGTAGCAGATTGTCCTAGGGACACATTAGATTGATATGAACTTTTGCAATTTTTAGGTTTTTCTCTCTTGATAAATTTGGTTCTCTATTTTCTTGGATTATGAAGTGGTAGTTCCAACTTTTGTCGGGTAAATCTGGTTCTCTGTTTTCTTGGATTATCAAGTGGTGGTTCGAACTTTTCTCGGTTATTTGCGTTGAACTGGTAGTTTTGTAAAAAGATCAATTATATAAAATCAAATGGATTATAAAATTAACGGTTGTATAACAAAACCCAGGAAATGAGGAATCAATGAAACATGAATTTTATAAAGAGCAACTGAAAAAATTGAAGCAAAGTATTAATATCATTTTCCAAGTTGCCAGGGATATTATAATAAATGGTCAATGGTTTCATCCATGTGACTACAAAAAGCGCAGCTAACTCAAACATTTAAGTGAAGTTTCCTCAAGACTTCTCCAAAGCAGATTCAATAGAAAGGATTCGTTTGCAAATAAATTCGAGTTGTTTATAGGGCAGTTAAATTTTTTTTTTTTTTTTTTTTTTTTTGATAAATTCCTTAAGTTTCAATAGAATTGCTTGCTTGGTCATAGCATTTGGAATGGACAGAGCATAGCCATGTTCAACACCGTTTAATTGTTATTTTTTTTTTTTTTTTTTTTGGGGTAAAAATTGGGCTTAATTGCCCATTACTTCACTTTAAAAAAAAAATAACCAGGATTTAGGTGTGGGTAAACAACTCCCATAGTATCCTTGAACAGAAAATCTACCATCCCTGCTAGAGGCAAATCTAAAATAGTAAAATCCTCATTACAAATAAAGCTATGTATGGCTAACCAATTTGCCACAACGTTGCCTTCTTGCAGAGGTGAGAAAAGCAAATTTGTAGTTCATTGTTATTGTCTTAAAGCCATGCATTTAGAGTTCTGTCTCTAGCCCCTCCTTGAATCCTAGCATCCTGAATTACGAAAAGCCATTGTTGAGTGTCCTTCTGCAATGATCTTGTTAAAACCCAAACCCCGTGCCAATCTAAGCCCCGATGAACCCCCAAATCTCGCAGCCCAAAGCCTAACATCGTCCTAACTACCTACCGAACGCACAAATCCAGCTACCATCACTCCTCCTTAATACCCCTCCATAACCTGCCAAGCCTGGACATCCTCTAACAGCACCATCAAAATTTTAGTTTCACCCACCCCTTTTCTAGGAAATTCCATTTAATTTCCCTTGGTTTCTTTAACAACCCAAGGTCATCAAGCGGGATGGAACTCTCAGACACTGAATCGAGAGCAAATTTTGTTTTGGGTATCATGCCAATTGAGCATGAATTGGCACCAGACCCAGAATTGTGCTAGACTATCAAGAATACCTACGACTATGCCATGGTGGTAGCACAATACCAGCAATACTTGGGTATAGTAGAGGCTGTGTACCAATATCAATAGATACTAAGATTGAATCTTTCAGATCATTTATGGATCCATGCCACCATGAACTTCTTCCCAAACACATCCTTTTGGAATAGGAAGAAGAATCAGATAGTAGAAGATGGTCCCTATTATAAATTTCATGCTTTCATTCGACACATCAAGGATTACGTAGACCAGCACATGAGTGATGAATCTTAGTGATAGCAGATAACGGTAGCATGTATTTTGGCACCTAGGCAGTGTGGCAGAACCTTTAGGGCAAAGGACTATAGTAGATGGTATTTGGCACCCATATTTTGTTGTAGTACAGCTAGGTTAATCGTGCTCGGATCAGGTAAAAGTAGGATGGGTGGCCTCCCTGGGAAGTTCTTGTAGTATGTAACCTTTTGCATATGACATGTTGTTATATTTACAAATGAATTCAAAAATCATTAAACATTATTGTTCTAACTCTAAGACAGAATCATACAGATATTCACAAAACACTTTGCGTTTACGCTCAATTTTACCATTTGGAAAGGGGTCAACACAGTCAAATATGTGTAACATCAAAGACAGAAATATATTACTCCTTCCTTGCATTAAAGGGATCAGCGCATAGGAAAACATATGCAATATCAAATACATTTACTGTTTAAGTGATGTCAGTCATTCGTTGCATGATAATATTATATATGTGTGTCAAGATGTAATGGCCTCATAAGTTGGACGCAGGTGGTTGCCAATGGGTCTAACAATGAACAAGAAATATACAAGAGCATATATTGCTTACTAACCAAGTTCACAAGGCAGTATGCCAGTGTCCAAATATGTACTAACCTTTGGTATGATCCATTTAGGCTATCTATCCTGAAACCTAAGTTTTTTCAAGACCTTCGTTTGGAATGTCTTCATGGGCCTATTATCAAAATCACAAATTTATCAATAATGGTCATTGAAAATTCATAGCAGAGATTTCAGACAAGACAATCAAAATGACATGCTTACTTGTTCACAATCTGCTTCAATGTATGTGTTGGATCCTTGTGAATGGAACAAAAAAAAAACCACTGTATTCTACTCCGCAAAAATTAGGACCAACTGCCAATGGTGACTGAAAATTCACAATAGGCAAGTACTCAGTAATATGTAGCATAATTAAGTGGATTGCATACACGAATTATGATATGTACCTATCGTTGTTTGGTGCCAAGTATCACTTTTTCATATTATTACACAACCTCCAGGTTATGTATGCTGTCTGTCTATTAAAGGTGGTTGACTTATGTCTTGTGGGCACAAGAATCCAATATCTTGGCTTGACCTTGTTCTAGCAATTCACGATGCATGAACCTACAATAATGACATCAGGGAATTAGTATATATGTATATGTGTGTAAACAATGCATTCAAGTTATGTACTCATAGAAGAAGATACTTACTTTTTGCATCAGTAAGCTCCTGTTTATGAAAAAGCGGGGACATTAAATCATTTGGGTCAACAAAAACCGGTTGCTTACTATGGAAGCCTACTTCTATATTGACAGGACACTATTTAAATCCAAATTGTCTTTTGACTACCTTAAGGACAATTTTGTCCTTGGCATTCAACTTAGCCGTGTCAACATCTTTAGGAGGAATAGAAATTTGTACAAACTTCATTGGCCACGAGATGAAGCTGGACTTACAATCACTCACAACCTTCATGTGACCAGTTGGGAGAGGGACAGGTGCATCAATGATCACCTCTTCAACTGACACTCTGACTTCATCATTAGCCATTTGTTGGTGGTTTACAGTTGATCCCAAGTTGTAGACAGTCCCTTTTGCAATTAATCATCTATCAGGATCTGAAAAATGAGAGGAAATCACCCAGAGGGTGGGTGACTTGGGGATTTTAAAAATTCTTTTCAACCATCCAATCAACAGAGAAAGTGACAGAGGTAGAGAGAGAGAACTTAACAAAAGAAGATTTATACTGGTTCGATCTCAACTTTTGACCTACGTCCAGTCCCCAGACACTTTGGGATTTTCACTATCACTATAATTAGATACATAGTACTCGAAAGTTATACTCTTGTTGGTCGATTTGCTTGATGGCAAGTGAACCTGTCACATAATAAAGAGTAAGTAGAGTATCGTCCGACAGAGACTAAGATATCGAATAATGACGCCAAATTGCAGAATAGGTTGGTTTGGGAGTTTTTATGATTATACTAATAGAATAGGAAAGTAAAAACATGATCTTAGTCATAAGAAGATATTAGTAAAAAGATTGGCTGAGCTCAGAATCCTTCCTAAGCATATCAATCCCCCATATGCATAACCATATTGCAATAGCATTTATGCTATACAACTCTCGCAAATGTTACAGTATAAACACCCTTTACAAAGTTATTCAGTTAACCCACCACTATAATCTCCCAAATCTCTTGCATCTGATACATACAATCCTAACTTTACTTCTATAATATCTTGAATTTTAGACCCTGAGAATTGAGAATAAGCCTAAAGTAGGTGGACGACTAAGCCTGGTTCGGGAAGAATCCCAAGAATGACGAGAGATAGGAAGACTCTCAGGGACTAAGTAACTTGGCTATACGGGTCAGTGAACCTAATGTGTATAAACCATGGAATTAAAGTGCCAATGGGAAAAGGGGCACAGAAGACCCATACGACATAAATTCGGTTGGAAAAGGTGCCACCTTACTATGTCCTAAGGTATAGGACAATTAGTTGAGTGAAAGTATTCCGGTATAAGTAAGAATATGACGTTTTCAGGGCAATCGAATATGCCCTATGTTTTTGAGAAAATACAATTATATGGCATTGTTTGTCGGGTCTCAGCATTCATGTCCTAATCCCGAGTAAAACCCGAGCAGACACCAATAAAGTAATTTTAATAAAGTAATGTCATGATGACATACTATTACTTTTATGTTGGACCAGTAAAAGCATGACACATGTCCCTTCATAATTACAGGTGCAAAAGTCAAAAACCTTGTGGAGGAAGTTATGTAAAAGGAGATATTTTGAAGGCATTTTGGTCAATTGCTATAAGGGACACATGTGCATGCAATTAATATGAAATGATGACTCAAAAGCTTATTAAATAATCTTCAAATTCGTGCAAAATAAGGAGGAGAGAGAAAAGTCAACAAAATTTACAAAATAAGCCAAGTTAAGAGGATATTTTGCAAGGGTACTTTGGTCATATGATTTGGGGGATTTTTAAGTACTCTCTTGACATGTTTTAAAATGTTTTGCACTCCTTTTTGCATGAGTATTTCGACCAAGAGCTTAAGGGCCTTAGAAGTGAAAGTGACTATGCAGAAGAGCACAAAAACACTTGTACGGTGTAAATCGGTTGGTAAAAATGATATTTAGCTATGACCTAAGGTATGGGATGATTTGCTGAGCAAAAATATGAAAAAATAAGTGTGTACATGACATTTCTTGGTCAGGTAAGGATTTCTTGCCTTTTTTTGAAGAAATAAGAATGAACAGTCAGCTGTAATAATTACCTGAAGACACATGTCACTACGGGGTTAAAAAGCAAAAGGTAAGTAATGATTACAGAAGTAGAAATGTCAATTCCTTACCCACTTAAACATTGAATTTCGTCCACCCAGGAGAGAGAAGGAAAAATCAGATGATTTTATCTATACTCGGGCCCAAACACAAAATACGGGTCCCATGGGATGCTAACTGGTAGAAAGGCTACCGATAGGGACTAATTAGGGGCTTCTTTTGGATTGAATGAGACAAATGTGGGGCCATATTTGAAAGTGAAATGCCGCCACCTAGCCCTTGGAATTATCTAGAGTGCTTGGAGGGAAAGAAAGAGAAAATAAAGAAGTTTTGGGCCAAAACTGGTAATTTATGTAAATTTTGGGCCACAGTAGATACTTTTCTCCATTTGAAAAGATAAAATCTAAACAAATGAAGGGGGATGCGCCACTTGTCCACTCCCTAGAGCCCTCTGGAATTCTCTGGAATTTCTTGGGAAATAAGTCAAGAAGCCTGATCCAACTCATTATTTGCGGACGTAAATAAACGCCGAGTTATTTTGGACTACCTAGATCTTTTTGGTTATTATTAAATAGACATAAACCCTTCATTTTTCACCAAAAGTAGCATCCTCCAGCTGCAGGAAAAGAAGAGTCCAGCAAGCTTCATCCACTTGAATCAAGAGCCAAATCACTCAAACCACCAAGCCAAACCTCCAATTAAGGTAAACACCGAAAACTTAACTCTTTAAAGTTCAAAGTTGGGATTTTCGTGCATGATGTTAGGGCTTGGTGTTGTGATTTGATTTTGGTGTTTTTAAGGGTTCCACTGAGTCTAAAACGTGCTTTTGTATGGGGTTAAGTTATCGATTAAGTTTCTGAACTCGAAAACCCCGAAAATTCAAAGAAGAAGCTTGCATATAGTATTCTAGGATTCTGGGTAGCGAAGCTTCAAACATGTGTTTAAAATAGTAAACGATGTTGGTTTGAGCTGAAATTTTACAAGTGAAAAATAGTCATCTGGGGCATAATTTTGATATGTAATCGACATATTTTTGATTTACCAACTGAAAGAAAATAATTTTTGAAAACGACTCTGGAAGCACCAGGAGTTTTCTAATCAAAGGCTAAAGATTGAGTTACACGCCAAAATATATGTACTTTTGGTTCTTGAATTATTTTTTCTGCAAATCATACATCCTAATGGGTCAGATGGAGCTTGTTGCAAGTAAATATGATTTTTGAGGAATTTATTAAAAATCTTTCAATATGGGCTAGTTTCACTGGATTTTCTGGAAAATTAGTACAGGGCTCAGATTTAATTAAAAATACAAGGGTATTTTTGGAAATACTGAAAATAAGGTATTTTGGTGTTAATTAGGTCAAGGGCGTTTTTGGAAAAGTCATTAGGCACAATAAATATTAAAGACAATATATCCCCCACCAGGTAGTAACCGCTTTACGTAGATATCTTTATGTGTTTTGTTGTATGTTTGTTTTTCCATGTGTGTACGTTTTTGTACTTGTGCCAAATATGCAATCAAAGTGTGTTGGGGTTCAAGTCCCTGACTATGTGGTTCCTAGCGTTGAGGACTATTAGTCCAAGGCCGACCTTAGTTGGTGGTTGCACGGGTTGATAGGTTCGGGGTTGTCCTGGTGCAAGCTGCTTTATGGGTCGTGACTCCGGTAAGTTTGGGGCTTGCCTTAGTAAGGTAGCCTGACGGCACGTGGTAGTCGGCAATGTATATGTTTCTATTTGCATATGTGGTATGTTTGGCATGTTAATGTTGACTTTATATCTGGCATGGTTACCTGCATACACTCTTCACATTTAGTATTTGAGTATTGGTGGTTACTCTGGGGGCCACTATCGGACTCCTAATGCTTTTGTAACTGCAAGTGAGTGTGCTTGACAATGAAGAGCGCTTTTTGAAAAGGTAAGGCCCGGCGGTGCAGTGAAGAATAGGGAATGTCCTATCATTTTTTATTTTACTTTTGGATGACTGTATCTATTATTTTGGTATTTATTTTGGATAACTGTACCCTTAACCCTTCAGGGACTTATAATTTATGTTGTTTTTACTTTTACCAATACAGTAGTTAGTCCAAACTGGTCATGTGCTCTGTAAACATTAAATGGACTTATTTATAAAGGAAAGGTAACTAATTAAAGGAATCCCTCTAACCCGACACCTGAAAGGGCAAGGTTGATGGAGGTGCAACAACTTCTCTCATATACCTATGGAGATTTTCTAGTTGGATTATCATTACAAAGAAAGGTGTATGGTTATGAGCGGTAGACCCATTCCTGAAGCCTACAATAATAGGTTAAGCCTTGCACCAGCCTGCCTAGCAATCACTGTTTCTCATATGTCTAACCCCGACTCCCTCTCAATAAGCCGAGACTACTTATCTAGTCCTTAGCTCTCACTAATCGATAAGAAATTAAATCACTCATAAGAAACTGAATGTATCAAATTAAGAAATAGCAACTGGGTTCATTCCAGACTTAGGAAATCATCTTCGCTCAGCCACAAGAGACTTAGTTCATGAATGATGAGGGAATTGTTGGAAATTATGTCCTAGGGGCAAGTCATTGTACTTTAAATGTTTATGTCATTTAAAGTATTCTCCATTTCGTTATCATTTCATTTGCATGTTTATAGTGATAACTGTATCCTTGGATATATTTTATAGATTATCCTAAATGTCCCTGGTCGGTCATGTACGTGGGAGTGAAGATGAAATAAGACCAGTATGACTTTGATGAGGTATGGAGATACGAGTCAAAGTCATAGGCACTTGTAAGAGTACAATGTGCTGGACCGACCCACTATGAGAAAGCTGCATGGATTTAGTCATAGGCTTATCTCATGTATAACCGCGTCACAACGCTCTTTGACCTGAGATCATCATGGATTCCTACATGATGAGTCGCTGATCTTTGACCTAGTCAAAAGTCACCTTTGACCGGGTGATGATAAAAGCTTCAATCAGGATCAGTGGTTGTAATACAGAGGAATGTGAATGGTCAAGATGAAATTTGTCCCTCACATTTGTAGAGAGATAATACTGGGCCCCTCGATGAGTGAGTCAGAGAAATGTATGGCCACACTACGATAGAAAGGAGTTTCCATTTCTATTAGACTACTCAAGAATCGAGAAAGTAATGGTCAAGAACAGGAAGTTGACATTATCCATGCCTCATCCTTGACCAAATTATCGTGTGACAAAAGGGACGTGACAAGGTTGTACGATAGGTAGTATCGTATCATCAATCCCCAAATGAATTGGGTAGCCGCAGTGTCTTGTAGAGGCCGCTTGCTACTTGTGGCTGGTACAGTATTGGCCCCCCGCCAATCTCATGTGGGCCTGCAGGGTCGCACACAAGAATAGCCCAACGCGAGTAATAGTGCCCAGATTCATTGAGTCTTAGATATGTCTAAGATTTAATGACTACTGTAAATCTACGGTTTATATATATATATATAGATATATTATATCATATCATATTATATTATATTATAAATTCAAAATTAAATAATAACGATATTATTAATATAGATTATAATATCATTATATATTATTTGTTTTGTATTTAATTTATTTGATAAATTATATATCTAAAACAAATAGAGATATTGTATCTCGATTTAATTTTCGAATACAGATATCATATATCGATTTAATTAGAATTGAGATATAGTATCTCGATTTAATTAAATAGATAGATATCATATCTCATATTTACTTTATATGGATAAATTAAATCAAAAGGCTTTTAATTTTGATTAAATAAATAGATTAGATTAGATCTATTGGATAGATCTAATTAATCTATTATTTTAATCCAAATTCATATTTCAAGATTAATAGGGATTAATTTTAAATAAAGGTCTTAAATGCCATGGAAGTTTTCACTTAGGAGCACTAGTAAGACGGAAGTTTTTTTTGGACCAAAAATGCCATAGAAGTTTTCTATGAGGAGCAATTTTACCCCAAAAAGTTTTCGAGGAGCAATTTTGCCCGATATTTTTCACTCGGGAGCAATTTTTTCCTTTGTCCCCAAATATTAAATTTGACTATTAAATCAATTAAAGACCACACATGTTATGTCTTGAAAAGGTCAAACTTGGAACCAAAGAAGGAGATCCTTGAGATGTTGAGTGAAGGCGGCCGGAATTTGTGAAGCCGAACTGGTCAAAGGGACCGAAAGGTCGATCATCACAAAACCCAAAGGAAGCATCACTTATGATCTAAGCAAATGATCAGTCTATACAAACGTAAATATTATCACTATTGATTTGTTTTCTTGAACCAATTTTTGGAACAATTCGTTTCTTGTTTTGCGTTTTATTTGCGTTTTTTGTGAGAACTTTCGATCCCTTTGACCGGTTCGACTTCACAAATTCTGGCTGCCTTGATTTCAACATCTGAAGGATCTCCTTCTCTAACTCCAAGTTCGACCTTTTCAAGGCATGACATGTGTGGTCTTTGACTAATTTAATAGTCAAATTTAATATTTGGGGATTTAAGAAAAAATTGCTACATTTTGTAAACTTTTGAGGCAAAATTGCTCCTTAGTATAAACTTCCGGGCAAAATTGCTCCTCGGTGAAAACTTAGGGCAAAATTGCTACGTCTTGTAAACTTCCGTGGCATTTTTGGTTCAAAAAAAAATCCGTCTTACCAGTGCTCCTGAGTGAAAGATTTGGCTTCACAAGTGCCTGGGTGAACTTGTGGGTTGTAAAGGCTTCTCTTGTGCCGGATTAAACAAGAGGATGGTGGATTGAAAATCTTAAGTGGAGGTTGAGGACTGGACGTAGGCCAAGGATTGGACCGAACCAGGATAAATCTCGGTTGCATATTTTCTTCCCTTATCTCTTATATTTCAGCATATATGTTTGAATGACTATCTATTGTTTTATAACTCTTTCTTGTCATACAAATTCATGTTCCGACTTGGAAAAATTTTCAAAGTTCCTAAATTTTTATACTTCACCCAATTCACCCCCCTATTGGGTTCAGCCAGAACTTACATTTGGTATCAGAGCTAGTCTCTTGTTTAAAGGACTTAACCGTCTCAAAAGTTTCGATGGCTGATTTCGGGTGTTCTTCGTTTTCAGAAGGTTTTGATTTTACCATTCCACCGCTTTTTAAAGATATTGATTTTTGGTTTTGGAAAGCTAGAATGACTAGTTTTATCAAAGCAACTGATTTTTATATGTGGAATGTTTTTACAAATGCTTTTGATTTCAAACCAAGAAAGGATTGGACAGAAAAAGAAATGAAGATGTTTTCTTTGAACATTAGAGCAATGAAAATCCTTCACTATGCTTTAACTGAAAATGATTTTCAGAAAATCAAGTTTTGCTCTAGTGCTAAAGAAATTTGGGATACTCTTGATTCTATGTATGCTTTTAACAATTGTGTTGAAGTTGAAAGTGTTGACAATTCATCTGAAACTATAAGCTGCATATCCACAGTTGATGAACAATTGGAAGTGGAGAATGAAGAAGGAGAAATCATTGGATACTTCCATGATCCAGTCAACACAAAAGAACAAGAGGAAGAGGATTCCCAAGAAGAGCTCATGGATGATTATGATCAATCATTATCTAGAGCTCAAGATACACATGTGGTAAACAATTCCAATTCTTCTTGTGTAGTTAAGAAAAATGATTTTGAACTATTGCATAAAATTGTTTTTCAAACAATCATTGATTCTAATTTGAAAAGCAAGAATGTTTTGAAACAAAATGTTGGAAAATCTATTGGGAAGAATGAATGTTCAAATGAAGATTATTTGAAGTTTTACTCTAATGACAGCACAATACTTGCAAAAATGTTCATAGTAAGCATCACTCTATTATTTGCAATTATTGTGGAAAATCTGGGCATATTTCTCATACATGCTATATTAGGAGAAATTCTAATGTGAGAAATAATCTTGTTTGGGTTCCTAAAGGACAATCAAGGTCCAATGCTAACTTGAGTCCAGGACCCAAGTATAAGTGGGTACCAAAATGTCCATCTAGTACTCCATGTGTGCGGCATGATTTGAATATCAATGGACATCAAGGTACGAGAAAAGAGGAAGAAGAAGTCAAGAGTTTCTCATGCACCATTGAAGAAGATCATAGCATCTATATCAAGCAAGAGAACTCTCAGGGCACCCATTGCTGGAACTACATGGTTTAAACATCAAAAGAAGCAATGGATACAAGCAAGAAGAGTATCATCTACCTCAAGAATGGATTACCACAGAGTACCATTCAACTATCTTGAGGAGGACAAGAAAAGAAGGATCTCTCAAGTATCAAACAGAAGATTCTGGAAGTCTATATCCTTTAAGAGAACTTTGCCAACACCCGTAAGAAAATATATGAAGAATCAATGGGTGAACAAAGGCAATCCTCCCAGTACCTAAGGTTAAGGTATACAATGGTAAAACCTCCTATGCTATCATCTGAAATTTTCTTTGAGGTTTTATATCTTGTAGCCTTAGGAATGAGCATTGCAAACTATTTTCTTTAAAAAGCGAGTTCTCACATCCCGATCTATTTTTGAAAGAAATTGTAATGTTCAATAGTTTAATTCTTTATGCATACATGATGATTTGAAAAGAAAGTATTTCTTTTATGCATAAACTCATGATTAATTCACTTTGCTTAGTGATATGAGTTAATTATATTTATAAGAGCATGTGAATTTTGGTTCCTACAAGCTAACGATGATTGGATCCAAGGTTGGATACCAAGAAAGAAAAAGATTTATACAGTTTCGTAGGATCAAAGGAAGCTTCTCAAGAATGTAACATAGAGAAATAATCCTAGTCTTGAGAAAGCTAAACAAGCTATGCTTAATGTTGATGGTGAACAGAAAAAGGAGTTATCTACACCAATCCATCTCAACCAAGCAAGCTTCTATGAGGACAAGAGGAATTACGGTGATATCTAATCCTTACCCCGTAGTTTGATTATATGAAATTCACTTTTGGGTAATGAATATTTGTCCATCATTGCATTCCTTTAGCAATCAATCATTTATATTTTTCAAAATGCTTTCAGATTGCTAAATGGACCATAAATGAATTTGTGTATAACTTTTTGAGTTTATATTGTTTGGAATGCACAAGTCTAAAATTTGTTTGGATTCCAATTCACTCTTGTCATATGACAATGCATTCACATGTTTTGGAAAATATTCATACTTTGATTGCATTCAAATGATGTTTCAAATTGGAAGTTAATATTGTTCTTGAATGTTGAATATGCTTCAAATTTCTCTAATTGAGTTTTCCTTATCTTTCACATATTGATCTTTCGAGTTCAATGTTTTGCTTGAGCTCTTTAGTTTCATTTTCTAACTAGTTGGACCTCATGTCTAACAAGTTAATCATATATGAGCTTCAAGCTTATCTCCGAAAAGAATTCAATTTGTGAAAACTTATGTTTATTGCATAAAACCTTATTGATCAAGCTATTCCAAGTACTATGAATGTTCATTAATGCATTAAATGTTAGTGCATTAACCATTATATTGAATAACTTACTAGGATAGTATTTTGGAACTTTAGTCATTTGGACTAGAGAGTTTGTGCTTCATCATTCATGAATCCTAGTACTCCTTTTACTCAAATACATCAAATTTATCTACATCCATACTTTGAGTAACTATTTCTGTATACCCATATTCTTGCCTTAAATATTCTTATATTTCAAGATTCTATCCTAAAAAGGCAAGATTATTTCTTGGTCAATAGCAAAGTCATTAAGCTTATATATGTTGTGCTAAGCATGTCTTGATAATGCTTTACTTTCATGACTTTGGCTCTTCGAAGATTCTTTAACATGTTAACTTCAATGTTCAACATGTTCTCTTAATCTTGAAGCATTCGATTTATTCTTTAACATGTTGACTTCCACCATGTTTTAAAATGAACATTGTTTTCAAACATGTTTCCAAAATAAACCTTTCATCCATCAAAATTTTGATTTCATAATACATTATCACAGTTTGAAAGAACATTTGAAATTTGAAACATTCTACATATTTCATTCTTGGAAAATCTGAACTCATTCATAAACTATTAGTTGATAAATGCTTATCTTTATGGATAAGATTTTCTATGCTCAAACTTACATGAGTTTTATCAATGTTTTTTTTTCTGCATAAATTATAGTTCTAAATTGTCATTGAGAAATAACATTCTTGGTATCATTTAGTTGTTACCCTATTCGATTCATTGGGTTGAATTTATTTGATTGGGTAAAATTACGTTCTTAATATTTGATTATCATACTCTTTGCTCAATATCACATGATTTAATTCTACAAGGGCTTAAGAGTTGTCATGTCTAATCTTGTGTGGACTCAAGAATCATTGAGTACCAAAGAACATATAATTTTGCAGGAGTTAACCAAAATGTTCTATTATTGGATACAAAGAACATAGGCAACAGTTTCAGTGGCTATGTATGCACATTTTGCAACATCTCTTGAGTGACATCCTACCACTAGCAAGAGGATTAGATGAAGATGATAAGGAGCATACCAGCTTGATAAGAAGCTATGAGCAGGAACTATTTTGAGATCCTTTACAAAGCTCATTTGGAATTTCTGCTTCTAAGATGTATTCAGAGCAATTGGTGGTTATGAAAACTCATCCTCTTGAAGCTCATTCACAATGGGAGAGACTCAATATTGATTACATCATAAAATATTGGCTAGCAAGTGATGCATCTATGGATTACAAATGTTTATGACTCAAGTGATTACGATATTACTTGAGTGAGGTATTGTATTTTGGAATAATGTGCATATCTCATAATCATGTTAGGCTAACTTGATTTTATTCAAATTTTATGAAGTTTAGCCTGAGAACACTTAGTTTTAAAATGATCCTTATGCTTCAAACTCTTTTATCATCATAAAAAGCATAAGTGATTTCTTTATACCAATTTCAAATCCACCCAAATGAACTTGAAAGTTTTCAATTCGAGGTACTATGTTGTGAGCAAAGATATTTCCAAACCTCATAACATTTGGTGTCTCATTATTATTTAGTATCATCAAATGGAACTTCATTTTTTTAATCATACATTTATTAAGGGGGAGCTTCACATTCACATGTGTTTTGTATCTTAATAGCTCACCTCCTTTATTTGAAGAAAACCATTTTAAGCATACTCATGTGCATTTACTATGTTTTATTAGTTTTGATGATGAGTTAATATCACATTTCCCTTTCACTATCTTAATTTGAAAAGATTATATAGAAAGGAATATGTTGATTGCACTAATAATTCTCTCTTGCAAGAAAGTTTTACAATTGTGGTAGGAGAATTAAGTGCGTGCAAAAGTCTCCCTTAATGCACTACAAGGAGAAACTATTACATTGAGGAAATATGTTTTGATGTTCGATCACGATGAAGCTAAGGAAGAGGAAAATCTCTTGAATCCAGTGGAGATATGCTTTATAGAAGAGTTCAATAAATAAAAGTCAAAGGATTGAAGCTGGGTACTGTCTATATTCAGATGAGATAGCATTCAAGGAGCCAGTACTCTCGTTCTATTCACATCAGATATTCTTGATCCTTTTATTGAGCATACTTCAGAGAATCTCCTTCAACAACAAAGCTAGCAAATGGACTTCATCGATCATTCATCAATTTGCAAAACCAACATGAGCATTTCTAGTCTCTATCCTTTTATATTTAGTAGAAAGTTTGCACATGTTTGGTATCTATATGCTTTAATTTTGAAAGATGTCTTGAAAAGCTCTTCAAATTCTTACAAATTTGTTTTCATAAAACATTCCAAATTGCTTTATATTTAGAATGAAAACAATTTCAAATCGAGAAGAGAAAATCAGTTGTTTGACTCTTTCTAATCTGATTTCATACTTGTCTCTCTAAATATTTCTTCCTTACTTCAACTTTTTTGCTAATGACAAATAAGGGGAGAGAAATGGCAAGAAAAATATGTTGCACTTCTAACATATTTTCATGCTCTTACATATTTTTCTTATAGTATTTTCCATCATCAAAAAGGGGAGAATGTTAGTTATGATTAGTTTTGATGATGTCTTATATAGATGTCATTATTAAAAGCAAAAAGATTGAGTAATATAGTTATCTCCTACATTGACTAACTACTGTATTTAATGTAGATTAATCCAAGATGAATTATAGAGATTGATCAAGAAAGTAAGAAAGAAGTTCTTGCATGCAATATAATGGGAATATCAGAATGTCAAGGAAGCAAGAAGTTATCAAAGGATTTTAGGAATAGTCAAGAGGAAGAGGAAATATTGAAGAAGGTAGGACTTGCAGAGAATGATAAGTCCAAGTTGAATGATAGAGAACGATCAACAAGAAAATCAATAAAGAAGTATTGAATTAGAGAAAGAAGATGTGAAGTCAAATGATAAAGAATGATCAAGAGAAGAGAAGAAAGAAAGAGTTAGAGTTATGGAGAATGATCAAGAGAAGAAGAAAGAAAGAAGAACTTGTTGAATGAAGTGAAGATATCATTATTCAAGTTCTAAGATTGATGCTAGAAGTCTCCAAGGTCATATGGAAGTTGGAATGGGTCAATTTGAAGATAAAGTCAGCAAAAATCAACTTCGGGATGAGAAAACTCGAGTTTGGAAAACAAAACTTCGAGTTTGAGACTCAAAACTTCGAGTATACAACTCAAAACTCGAGTTTGTAGTGTCTTCAGCACTTCTGGCGTCTCTGGACAAGGAAAACTCGAGTATGCAAGTGAAAACTCGAGTATGCAAGTGAATACTCGAGTATGCAAGTGAAAACTCGAGTATGCAACTGTTATCAGCACTTCAGCTCCACACTGTCTCACGTTCAGCACGGGCGACCTCTGGTGATTCGATGATATCTCTCAAACCAGGAATCGGATTGACGTCAAACTAGTGGAATTTGAAACTAGACATCCAAAGCGTCATTTTGATATATAAATCAATTCCAAAGGTGTCAAGATCAAGGAGCTATGATTTTTTACAAGTTGCCACAAGAATCAACGTCACAGTCCAGACCTACCTTCGGTATTTTGAGTGTAACTCACAATATAAAAATTGTATTGAGCTGAAATCAGTGGAATATGAAGGTAGACTCATAGAGCTTTCCAACAAGAGTTGAATGGACCAAAATGGAGTTCAGACCAAGGAGATATGGCCCTCGAAAGTTGACTTGATAGAGAGTTGCTCAAATCCATTACACAAAGCAATACTCAAGTATTGGTCACAATACTCGAGTATTGGACTTACTGAAGAGCTTTGACATCTGCCAATGAGTTGAATACTCAAGTATTCATTCCAATACTCAAGTATTGAGGTTTCACAAAGTTTTCAAAATGAATACATACTCGAGTATTGATTTGGACACTCGAGTATTGGGCATACAGAGAGCTTTACCCTTTTTCAATGAGTTGAATACTCAAGTATTCATTCCAATACTCAAGTATTGAGGTTTTGAACTTAAACTTATTTTCATATCAAAAGTTCAAAACTCGAGTATTGATTTGGACACTCGAGTATTGACCTTACTTCAATGATAAGGTCCAAAGTCAAAACTCGATGATTCCTCTCTGGAAGAAGAATACTCAAGTATCATAATGAATACTCAAGTATTGAGTTAAGTGGTTTAAGTGACACACTCGAGTATTGATGAACACACTCAAGTATTGACTTAAGTGCACAAGTGACACACTCGAGTATTGATGAACAATACTCAAGTATTGAACGCTAAGTTTGAAATTCAAATATGACGAATTCGAAAACCTTCATGATTGATCTTAATGCTTTCCATTATCATTCTTCTATATTCCTAGAAATGTTTAATCACTTTGTTAGTGAGTTTCAGATGAATTAGAAGATGTTTAGTGAAGGCTTAAAGCAAAAGCGAAAAGTGACGTCAGCACTTTAAAGTCAGAACCCATAAAAGTTGTATACTTTTGGGTAAACCTTCGCACACGTCTACAAAGAGATTAAGGCTACTTTCCACATCCAAAGAACTGCTATACCAACGGATCAATTGGGTAGAAGTCAACTCGAACATCTTGCAATTTGGATTAAGCAAAAACTAGAGAGAGAAGAAAACCAAAGCTGAACCAAAGCCTTGTGCGGAATGGGCAACGGCTATAAACGGTCATATAGTGTTCTCTACCTATAAAAGAGGACAAATTCAAGTAGAAAAACGCGGAGACACAAGCCTACATCTTAAAAATGCTCATACTCTGATTTTCATACTACTCACACTCGTTTTCCAATGTTTACATAGTTTATCATAGAGAGTGAGATAATTTGTAATGCACTTCGGTGTTTATCTTATTCACTTCGAGAGAGAAGATTTATTACAAAAATTCCATCTATTTATCGAGAGTTACTCAAGATTGGGTGATCTTGAGAGGGAAACGGTGTAACCTTACATTGTGTAAGGGGAGTATCTCGGTGAGAGATTTGGCTTCACAAGTGCCGGGTGAACTTGTGGGTTGTAAAGGCTTCTCTTGTGCCCGGATTAAACAAAAGGATAGTGGATTGAAAATCTCAAGTGGAGCTTGAGGACTGGACGTAGGCCAAGGATTGGACCGAACCAGGATAAATCTCAGTTTGCATATTTTCTTCCCTTATCTCTTATATTTCCAGCATATATGTTTGAATGACTATCTATTTTTTTATAACTCTTTACTGTCATACAAACTCATGTTACTGACTTGGAAAAATTTTCAAAGTTCCTAAATTTTTATACTTCACCCAATTCACCCCCCTCTTGGGTTCAGCCATAACTTATACCTCTAGTTTAGACTAGAGAACGACTGTTTTACTCTAAAGTATGTTATTACGAGGGGTGTACTTGTTTAGCCCCCTCGGGAAGAACCCAGAGAAAATAGCTATACAACAAGAGACATTGTCTATACAAAGACTTGAGGTGACTAGCCTAAAGATCTAATCTGTTAGGCTATTCCCCTCTCTTGCTCGAATCGCGGCAAGGAAGTATAAAGCCAAGGCAGAAATCAATACAACAAGAAGTCAAGCAACAAACAAGTCATTTATCGTTTATTCCCAATCCCTATTGCTCACTTCACTCTGATTTCTTTCTCTTTTCAATCCCGGAAGCAAAGAAAGAAGTTCAAAAGCCACATAGGTAGTTGGTTCATTCTTCTCAATGTGCAAAACATCATGACTTCCAGTAATTAGAAATCCATATCTCTGAGGCTATTGTCGTATTCTATCGGTCCTTCGTGGGTCTCATGTTACTTGAGTATGCTCAACAACTTGTTGTGAGTCTTCTTCATTTTCCATCTGTGGTTCTATGTTGTCTTGTGGATCTCGAACTTCTTCGAGGTACACCTTACTCCCACTGGTTCTTTTAGAGATAAACTCCTTTTCCAGAAAGACACCATTCCGGATAACAAACACTTTGTGATCGATAGGATTGCAGACATAGTATCCCTCAGTTCCCTTAGGATACCCCACAAAAAGGCATTTTGAGGATCTGGATGATAATTTATCAGAGGCTTGCTATTTAACGTAAACCTCATATCACCAAATTTTGAGAAAATAAAAACTGAGTTTCTTCCCAGTCTATATCTCATATGGTGTCTTTTCAACTACCTTTGATGGAACATGATTTAGTGTGAACTCAGCTGTTTCTAGGGCATGGCCCCAAAAGGACAGTGGAAGATCTATTTGACTCATCATAGATCGAAGCGTATCTAATAGAGTTCAATTCTCCACTCAAAAACACCATTCCATTGTGGTGTTCCTGGAGAAGTTAGTTGTGAGATGATCCAACAACTCCTAAGATGGTCAATGAACTCTTGGCTCAAATATTCACCACCCTAATCAGATCGAAGTGTTTTAATTGTTTTGCCAAGTTGGTTTTGCACTTCATTTTGGAATATTTTGAACATTTCAAAAGATTTAGACTTATGTTTCATTAGATAGATATATCCATACCTACTAAAATTGTCTATAAATGTAATGAAGTACATATAACCTCCTCTGGTCGATGTGTTCATTGGTCTACGCACATCAGTATGTATGAGGCCCAATAAATCAGTGGCCATCTCACTATGTCCAGTAAAAGGTGCCTTTGTCATCTTTCCCAATAAACAAGATTCACATGTATCAAATGATTCAAAATCAAATGAGTTAAGAAATCCATCTTTATGGAGTTTTGAGATGCATCTCTCATTTATATGGCCTAGACTACAATGCCACAATAGGTCAGATTCAAATCATTTGACTTGATCCTTTTGGTAGATATGTCATAGATATGTCCATTATTAGAATGATCTAAATTAAGTAAATAATGACCGACATGCAAATCACCATCAGCATAAAAAATGTCATTATGATAAATAGAACATTTGTTAGTTCTCTATATTTTTGATGTTTTGATGATAACAAATATAATGTAAATAAGTTAATAGATTCAAGGTTAAATCATGTTTTATATAGTTAACTTGAATCTATAATGGTTTTGAAAGTTTTGCATTGGTTGCTTTCATTTAAAATGGTTTTGTCTTGGAGTTAATAAGTTGAAATTTTGCATGCCTCGAGTTAAATCTGTGTATGCCTCGAGTTAAACGATGGAAATGTTTTGAATGAAACATTGTTAACTCTGGTCAGATATTTATCTGCCTCAAGTCATTTGTTTGACCTTAAAATTTTGAACCCAACGTTTTTTACTCTTGAGTAGCAAGTTAACGCCTCAAGTCAATGACTCAAGGCAATTAACCTTTTACCTCAAGTTAAAATGTTCAAACCTGCATTTTTAAAAAGGCATCGTTTTTGAATTTTGCTTATCAAGTTAATGCCTTAAGTCATTAACTCAAGGCAATAACTTTCTAACTTCAAGTCAAGAATTAAACTTGTCTATTTTCAAAAAGAACCGCTTTTAACTTTTGCATATCAAGTAAATGCCTCAAGTCATTGACTCAAGGCAATTTTCCATTTGACTCAAGTTAAACCTTCATCTTTCCATTTGCAATGAATGAACTCTTGACTCTTGGATATCAAGTGGCTGCCTCTAGTCACTCACTCAAGTCAACTATTTTTTTAACTCAAGTCAAGTTGAAATTTCTCTCATCTTACGTTTTTAACTCTTTGAAAAATGAAATTGCCTCCAGTCATGATATCAAGTCAATTTCCTCTGGACTTTAACTCTTCTTTAAAATCAAACTTAACTCGAGTCAAATACATTCTTACCTTGAATCACTACCTCAAGGCAACATCTTTTCATTAGAAGTTAAACTTCTCTATTTTCAAAATCACCGTCTTGAAAATCTAAATCTCATGTTTGTGATTTTATCTCTGCATATATCACTTGTTACTATTCCTAATTGTTTTTAAATAGTTTGCTAATGAGTTTCAGATGATTATATCAAAGGTTAACAACAAATTGTCTTAAAGCAATTTGTGTGTCAAAAAGCATTTAATGCAGTTCCCAAATCGAGTCATATTGACAATAACCAATCCTCTGATCATTCTAAATTTTTTGCTGCTATTCCATCTGTGCAATTAATGCTATTTCACAACGGGCAAAACAAAAGGAATGAAAGAATGTTGTGATGGCACAAATCCACCTTGATTAAGCTGCGAAAGTGATTATCTAAGCTTTATGTGTCTGACTATTTTGACGAGTCACAATAGATAATCTCCAAGCTTCTCCAACGGTCATTAATGGCATCAACTATAAATACCGAAGCATTGAATTCTCTAACTACCAAACTCTGCGCATTCAATTTGTCTCAACTACTACCTACTGTTTCATTAATTTAATATCTTCGGATATTTCATGTACTTTAGTGTTCATTTATTATCTACTCGTGAGGAGTTGTTAAAGCCTTATATCATTTTCTGTTTAAATCTTAAGGTCGTGGAACCTTAAGTGTGGGTATACGATTACATCTTGTAAGGGGGTGTGTGTCCTAGTGTGAAAAGATCATCCTGAGTTACAGAGTGTGTAATTGTATTCATGTTTGAAAACTTAGTGAAAAACCAAAGGTGTGCTTGGGGACTAGACTAGGTCGAAGTGTTAGACTGAACCAGTATAAATGCTCTATGTCAATTTCCTCTATCTGTCTATGCCTTATTTGTGTTCGTGTGCAATTTGGAAATTTTTTTTATAATCACCTATTCACCCCCTCTAGGTGATATTCCACCTTCAACATTTACCATTCCTAGTAATTGAAGTGTAACCTTCCTTATCCAAATAAGAAAGTGAAACAATGTTACTACTCAAAGCAGGAACATAAAAGCAATTGTTCAAAATTAACAAAAGCCCACTGGGCAGAACTAATTCATAAGTGCCTACGGCTAATGCAAAGACTCTTGCTCTGTTTCCAACTTGTACGTCGACTTCTCCCTTCTTTCATTTTTTACTGTCCTTGAGACCCTACACATTTATGCAAATTTGACAACCACACGCAGTATCTAATACCCATGTTGAGGAAGTAGAAAAGTAAATGTCTATGACATAGATACCTAAAGCGCTAGCCCCGCTATCCTTCTTACTCTTTTTCAAATCTTCAAGGTAGAGTTTGCAATTCCTCTTTTAATGATCAGGTTCATTGCAGAAGTAGCAAACCCCATCCTTCAGAGGCTTTGCCTTCTTGGCTGCAGGCTTAGATTTGGGCTTGTTTGACTCATTGGTCTTACCAGCTGAGCCATTACCCTTTCTTTTGCCCTTGCTTTTTCTTTTCATACCCTTTCCTTTCTGAACCATCAAAATAGTGTTGGGCTTCTTCTTAATGCTCTGCTCAGCTGTCTTAAGCATCCCATGCAATTTAGAAATTGATTTCTCCATGTTGTTCATGTTATAGTTCATGACAAACGTTTGTCGATTTCCTTAATGGCAAGTGAACTAGTCGAACAAGTAATAAAGTGTAAGTGGAGTATCGTCCCATAGAGACTAAGATACCAGGAAGTGACGCTCAATTGCTATGATAGTTGTGCGAAACAGAAAGTAAATATGATTGGCTTGAGAGGTTTTTGTGATTACGCTAAATAACAAACAAAAGTAACTGAGTATCGTAGTCGTAAGAAGATATCAGTAGGAAATAAGGCTGAACTTGGAATCATCCTTAAGCATCTCAATCCCCCAGTTGCTTTACCCATTGCTATAGCATCTATACTGCATAGCTTCCGCAATGCTCCAGCATAGCTACTAACTACAACGTTATTCAGTTAACCCACCACTATAGTCTATCGAAGCTTCCGCGTCTGATACTTCTAATGCTAACTTTACTCCTTCCATATGCCTATGACAATTTTCTAGTTAGATCAACATTACAAAATAGGGTGTAGTGCTTATGAGCGTCAAGAGGCTCTCAAGTTCAGTGTTTACGCTCTCTCACCCTGGGGATTTTAGCTTTCTCTCTTGTCACGCTAACCTAGAGTTCCATAGCCTTGTCAAAGTTCTAAGATTGCTACCTAGCATCTGAGTCTCCATTCTTCCAAAGGACTTCTTGGGTTATTATGGTATGGATAGATGGGTGTTGAGTTGAGAAGTGATGGTAAGTGCTATAGCAGGGTATTTAGACAAGTCTTTTTGGCCTTATCAGAATGCCTCCCTTTGAACTTTGTATTTCTTGCTGCTCTTTATTCTTCTTCCTTCGTTCTTGTTTTCTTCTTCTTCTTCTTTGATAAGCAAAACAACACAACAGCTTTTTTGCTAGTTCTTTTTGTGGGAGCACTTTGCCTTAGCATTTCTTCATAGTTTCTTTCAAGCTTGTCTGTCTATCTAGTTCTGCTATAGCACTATCGTGTGGCTCAATGGGGTAGCAAGATGGGGATGGTGATAATTGGGTTGTGTATGGGAATGATGGCTATGATATGAATGCCTTTATCCTACGAATTTCACACTCAAATGCTAAACAATTTATCAAAGAACTAAGATAAATCAAGGATCAAACATGGGCTAGCAGAAATGCACACTAGAATAAAACAATTAGGCTCAAATAAATCCTTCCATCATGGGTTCTTCTCTCTAAACTTTCTTATTGCCACTTTACCCCGCATCAGATTAGCTGATATTGTCAATTTCCCAAGCCTAAAGGTTCAATTTCCTTAGGCAATCATGCTAAACTTCGTTATACAGACATTCATACTACTGCTTCAAAATCCTGTTCATGCTTCATCATGCAATTTGAAAAAAAAAATCAGTTTGTGCAAAAGCTAAATTCGGGGGGTAATTTAGGGGGTGACATACACACATTGAACAAGAGAGCGGATTAACATAACTAATCCCTCCCCCACACTTAAACGATGCAATGCCCTCATTGAGAGAGAGAGAGAGAGAGAGAGAGAGAGAGAGAGAGAGAGAGAGAGAGAGCCAAAGGGCATTGGAAAGTAGAGATTCATAAAGGCAGGGTCGATGTAGTGCGCAAAGCGTGATACACAGTCAACCAAAATAAACAAAGAAAAGCAGAATAAAGGGAAAGGACTCGCTAAATAGGAGGTGGCCCTGAAGGCGGTGGCGGCCATGCGGTGGTAAGCGGCATAGATAGCGCAGCTTGGGAGAGGGGCGCAGGTGGGCGGCCAAGGGTCGGTTGTGAGTCCAAGAGAAAGTGAGCCTGCCGCAGCACCTCCATGTGATCAGGCGGAACTGGCGTGGCAGGTGTGACTCGCTTGCTTGGGTGGAACGCCCATGATGGCAAGCCAAATTGTAGAGCCCATAGGGTGGTTGGTTGGAGGTGGTGGCGCCCTCAGAGGGTAAAGAGACGATGGCGATGGGGGAGCGAGAAAGTTGTTCCACGCAGGGTCAACGGGTGGGTCTTCAGGTGAGAGGGACATAGTGTCGTCCAATGAGGATGGGGAAGCAGGGGGTGGTAGACGGTTGGGCATAGGCAGTCGGTGATTATGACGGATGCGGGGAGGGCGCTGGGTATACAGAGAAAAACGCCCTCGACGTGGCTGGGTAATGGAGCGGACCATCCTTTGGGGGAAGATTGAGTGCTAGGGGTGGTTTGGCCATATAAATGGGATTTGTTGTACTCGCGGGGCAACGAAAAGGAGGGAGTTAGATCGGCATTGGGCGGTCATATCATGGGCCACGTGAGGTACTGACAATTGGACAAAACATGCTATTGCTCGCTCATGCTGCATTGCCGTGGGAGAACTCCTGCAAACATTCCTATGAAAATGCAAAAATTGGGAACAATAAAACAGAGCAAGGTATTCGGGCTGCCTTCCTATAGTGCTTGGTTTATAGTCATTAGCCAGACTTAGTACTTGTTATTTAGGGTGATCTGAGGTCAATAGGCATCTTGTCTCTCAGGACTGGATCCGACCATTAGTGTTTAATTCTCTTACTGTTGACTTTGAAGATGTTCCCGGTTGATGGATTTCTGAGCTCAACCGCACCATGCGATGTCAAGGAATTGATCACAAAAGGTCCAACCTACCTGGATTTCAGCTTTCCTGGGAACAGTTTCAGACGAGAGTTATACAACAGTATTTTTTGGCCAACTTCAAAAGTATGCGGGATCAGCTGTTTATCGTGCCATCGTTTAACCTTTTCCTTGTAAAGCTTGTCATTCTCATATACGTACAAATGGAACTCTTCCAGTTCATGCATTTGTAATAGCCGTTTGTCGCTTGCTGCGGAGGAGTCTATGTTCAGCTGTGTTATTGCCCAATAGGCCTTATGCTCCAATTCAACCAGAAGATGACAAGCTTTCCGAAACACCAGTTGGTATGGGGAGACTCCTAATGGCGTTTTATATGCGGTGCGGTATGCCCATAAGGAGTCATCGAGCTTGTCGAACCAATCCTTTCAATTGGGATGAACTACCTTTTCTAAGATACGTGGCTTATTTTCCAAGTAATTCCAGAAAATTCAAGTGGCTCCTAGGGTTCTACCATGTGGCGCAGCCCCCTTAAAATATCTAGATATTTTCCTGCTTTGGGGCAAATTACCTATTTTGGCCCGAAACTTTCAAAAATTACAATTATGGCCCAGAATTTTTTAATAATTACCAAATTTTCCCCACATGCCTTGTCTGCCCAAGCGACACATGTGGCGCCATTTTGGGCCCACAGGCCTGCCCTAATTAATTTGTGTCCATTTATTCCCATTTTGCCCTTTTTCTCTATCTTTTCAGACTTCTCCTTCCTAAATAGACACTCTCATATGACACTCTTCAAACTCCCTGGAGTGGCCCCACACTTGACCTACTCAGTCTAAAGGAACCCCTAATTGGTCTCGGTCGATCCCGTTTATCGGTTAATCGCTTTGTGGAACCCGCATTTCGAGTTTGGGCGAGTATGACTTAAATCCCTAGTTTTCTCTTATCGCTTATAGTAAACGAAATTCAAAATTTACGAAGAATTGACCATTTCGCCCTTGCTTTTACTCTTTTAGATTAATTAGTGATAATAATCGAAAATAAAGCTTCTCATTAATTCGCCTCGTTAATTCAACAATAATTACAAGTACAATAATTACAACGTAGGGGTGTTACATGTTGTCTAGCATTCTAGTCGAGATGGGTCAGAGGAACATAGAGCACACATTTGCAAATAATTTCAATTAAGATAACATTGAGTTTTGCCTCAAGTTAGCTAATTAATTCTTTCATTTCTCTTACCCAAGAATCCTTAGCCTTTCTACTAAAGCATTAAATGCAATTAAAGTCAAAGGTAAGGCGAACCAGGATAATTTCTATTGTGCAAGCTTTCCTTATGGTTTCATTACTTCAAAAGCAGAGCATATTTCTAAAAGTTTTTAAAATCGCAAAGTTAGGACATAGGCATGCATGTGACCTATCTACCCAAATTGGGATGAGTTCAATTTCATTTCTTCTACGAATCTGGTGAATCCATTGGTGAGTTCAGCTAAGGTTCACCCATCTCAATCCTTACAAGGAATGGGAAGCCTATTGAAGAGGCTCGAGGAGAAAGGTTGAAGAAGATGGGGAAAATGAGAATGGACTTGGTGAAGAATGCCCTTTTTTGTTGGATGTCTCTTCTCTTAAGATGCTTAGGAAGGATCAATATATGCCTAGTTGTCTTTAAGTTTTTTCTTGCGAAGAAGAAGAGCAACGTGCTCGCTTGAAGAGGTATATGATTCTCGAAACCTCTTATGATGATCTGTTTGATGAATACGTAGTAAATAACGATTTGAATTTGAAAAACTTCTTTGAAAAATATTTCAAAGCGAAAAACTCGAGATTTTGAGATTCATTTAAATTTTAGTTCAAAAGCTCGAGACACGAAATCAAGTTTAGTTTTTGAAACTCAGTTTAGACTTAAGTGCCTGAGTTGAAAACTCGAGTTTCTTGAACAAACTCAGGAGTTTTTCTTTGAACATTCTTTCTACTACTCTTAGCTATCTCGAGTTTGGGTGTTGATTTTAGAAGTTGGTCGAGCATTAAAACTGAAGGATTGCATTACTTTGGGTGTATTTGATCTGCACACGATTGCAAAGCATTAAAGAATGTTTACTACATCAAGCAAATGTGTTTCCAACGGGTGATCAGAATTTGGATTGCGAAGAAAAAGAATTTCTCCAGCGGATCTATTATCTAACGGTCTGAAAGCATTCCAAGCTCAATTTCTAATATTTAAGCACTTACAAGCATTCAATTTTCTCAAACCTTTCGGCTTGGGGAAGTGTTTATTATCATCTACTCTTAAGTTTCTATGCTCGATGTCATTTTGAATTGATTACAACTTGTAAGAGTGAGTTCTAGAGAGAGAACTACTCAACGATTTTGAAGTTTAGTGGATTGAAAATTTTATAAATGATAGATCGATAATTTCTATTGTGCAAGTGGTTTCATTACTTCAAAGCAGACATATTTTAAAGATTTTTTAAAATACCCAATTCACCCCCTCTTAGGTATATAGCTCTATTTACATTTGATAGAAAGGATGGAAGGCAAGAAGAGTTTTCAATGGTCAAAATTCAAAGTCTTTTGTAGATACTCTGAGTATGAGGCGTGGAAGTATTTGAAAGAGGGAGAATGTGACCATCAAGCTAGTTGAAGATGGAGTTAGAGTTCCTAAGCTTGAAGAATATGATGAAATGACAGAAGAAATTGTCACAGCAACAAACATCTCTTTACTAAAGTGCTCTTAGCCAACAAAGTACTTTCGTATTTACCAATCTATCTTAAAACAAATGTGGGATGCTACGGAGATAGCTCATGAAGAAACATTTGGAGTAAAGCAAAAAACGAGTCAATACTATGTGGCCAAATATGACCTTCGAATGAAGCATGAATCATTGGTGAGTTCCGGCTAAGTTCACCATCTCATCAATCAACTAGCATATGGGAAAAGAATATGACCAACCGGTCCAAGTAAGGAAGATCATGAATATCCTTAACAAGAGATAGGAAGCAAAGAGTCCACGGCTAGTGAAGAGACTCTGAGGAGAGTCAATGGACGTGGTGAACATTCGGAAGTCTCTCACGAAGATGAAGAAATTGGCATCTTTGGAAGTTCCGAAGATTCAAGAAGTTCTACAAGAAGGACCAAGGCTTTAAGAAGTTTCACAAGGGTAGCTCCGGTTATGAGGCAAAGAAGCCAATCATCCGCTACGAATGTCGAAGCCCGGCCACATCAAGTGCGAATGCCTTAGGCCGAACGACAAAAATAAAGAAAAGAAGAAGTTCAGCAAATACAAGAAGAAAACTTATGTTTTCGACTACGGGGTGATAGCTCATCGATGAAGATGATGAGGATGAGGAAAAGAAAGCCAATATATGCCTAGTTGCTGAAGAAGAAGAGCAACGTGCTAAACTTGAAGAAGGTATATGATTGCAAACCTCCTTATGATGATCTATTTGATGAATACATTTGTGCAATTTGAATTTGAAAAACTTCTGAAAAATATTTCAAGGCGGAGAAATCTTACTCTTGAATCTCAAGTTGAAAAGTTGTCTTCTTGAGAAAATACTATTTGTAAAGATTGTTACTGAAGAAAAAGAATTCATATCTTACAAAGGCTCTTGAGAAATTCACTAGAGGAAGTGAAATGCTCAATGTCATTTTGAAGCAGCAACGTTTTATAAATGATAGATCGGGCATTGTTACCGGATTTTGATAGAAAGAAAGGCAAGAAGAAGAGTGGTCGAGGAAAACATACATGAACTATTTTACAAAATCGGTTCACTCTTCAAATCCCTTTGCACATTGCAATTCTTGTAATAAGAAGGGTCATTCTACTTCATCTTGCTTTCATAAAAAAGGAAAGAAAGGTTAAACCGGTGGGAAATTATCAATGGGTACCAAAAGGAACTTATGTTCCTAAGGTCAAAACTAACTCCAAAGGACCCAAGAAAAGATGGGTACCTAAGGCTTGATCCCTTGAAAATTGCAGGTTTGTCTTAGAGCATCAAGACCAACAAGTGGTACATTGATAGTGGGTGCTCAAGACACATGACCGGAGATGAATCAAAATTTCTCTCAATCAAATCAAAGGATGGTGGTAGAGTCACATTTGGAGGAGACCAATCGGGTAAAATTCTTTGGAATTGGTGAGATAGAAACAATGAAGGTCCTCTCATCAAAGATGTCTACCTTGTAGAAGGATTGTGTCACAACCTCCTAAGTGTGAGCCAAAGCACTGACAAGGGTAACTTAGTTATCTTTGATTCAAATGAATGTTTGATTGTTAGAAAGGATTTAGTCCCCGTTGTGATTTGAAAACTAAAGCCTTATTTAGAGCACTAGAGATGGAAATTGTTTACTCTTAACCTCTCAGCAATGCTTCAGTTTCTGAAAATTGTTTTGTTAGTAACTTGAATGAGAGTTGGCTGTGGCATAAGCGATTAGCTCATGTTAATATGTTTCAACTTGACAAGTTCTTTGAAAAAGGATTTGGTCATTGGTATTCCTAAATTGAGTTTCAAAAATGATATGGTATGTGATGCTTGTCGAAAAAAGGAAAACAAACCAAATCTTCTTTTAAAGCAAAAAATGAGATTTCAACTAGTAGACCTCTTCAACTACTTCATATGGATCTAGTTGGACCAATTAGAGTAAAAGTCTTGGTGGAAATCTTTACACCTTGGTCATAGTTGATGACTACTCTAGATTTGCTTGGACGATATTTTTGTCATCTAAAGATGAAACATTTGATCAGTTTGTAACCTTTGCCAAAAAGGTCCCAGAACGAGAAAGGCTTTGCAATTTTAATTATAAGATTTGATCATGGTGGCGGAATTTGAAAACAACGCCTCAAGCTGAGTTACGTGACAATGTGGGGATTGATCACAACTTCTCGACTCCAAGGACTCCTCGACAAAGCGGTGTGGTTGAGAGGAAGAATAGAGTCCTCATTTTGAGATGGCAAGGGCAATGTTAAATGAAAACAACACTTCTCAAGTGTTTTGGGCTGATGCGATGAGTGCGGCTTGCTACATCTCCAACCGAGAGCCTATTTGAGGAAGAAGGCTGAACAAGACCCCATATGAACTCTACAAGGAAAGGAAGCCAAATCTCAGCCACCTACATGTCTTTGGATGCAAGTGCTATGTGCACAACAATGGTAAAGAGAATCTTGGTAAATTCGATTCCAAAGGCGATATAGGTATCTTCATTGGTTATTCAAATAGGAGTAGAGCTTATAGAGTTTTTAATACTCACACTCGTATTGTTGAAGAATCAATTCATGTTGTTTTCTGTGAATCTAAATCTGATAAAGCCTTGGACAATGAAGAAGAAAATGTTTTCAAAAATCAATTCTTTTCGAAAACTACTCCTGCTTCTATTGAAAATCCTGAAAATGTTTTTGGTGATCCCCAAAACTTCGATTGAAAATCTGATCGAGACTCAACCTAGAGCTTGGAAATTTATTAGAAATCATCCTTTAGACCAAGTTATAGGTGATATTAATCGGGAGTAAGAACCGAGAAATAGTACTTTGAATGAAGTAACTTTTACGCATTTATATCTCATATAGAACCCTCTAAGATTGATGAAGCCCTTTCGGATAATGATTGGGTGATAGCAATGCAAGAGGAGTTACATCAATTTGACAGAAATCATGTTTGGGATTTGGTACCTAGGCCCAAAGATCATCGGTCATTGGCACCAAATGGGTATTCAAGAACAAACGTGATGAGTCGCAATCATTGTCCGCAACAAGGCAAGATTGGTTGCCAAAGGCTATAATCAAGAAGAAGGAATTGATTATGAAGAAACTTATGCTCCGAGTGGCAAGATTGGAAGCCATAAGAGTACTTCTAGCCTTTGCATGTGTAAAAGGTTTTAAACTATATCAAATGGATGTGAAAAGTGCTTTTGAATGGTTTCATACAAGAGGAAGTTTATGTAGAACAACCTCCTGGTTTTGAAAATGAACATTGTCGAGATCATGTGTATCGTCTCGAAGGCTCTATATGGCCTGAAACAAGCTCCTAGAGCTTGGTATGGCGACTAAGCAAATTCCTTCTAGATCAAGGCTTTGTAAGAGGAAAAGCGGACACAACTCTTTTCATAAAGAGTAATAAGCTAAATGAAATTTTAATGGTTCAAATATATGTGGATGATATTATATTTGGTGCTTTAATGATGCTTTGTGTGAAGAGTTTTCAAAGACTATGCAGGGAGAATTTGAGATGTCCATGATGGGAGAGCTCAACTACTTTCTTGACTGCAAATCAAGCAAAGAAAAGATGGGATATTTATTTCCCAAACCAAATATCGAATGATTTCTTGAAGAAATTTGGGATGGACGGTGCAATGGTCTTGACACTCCTATGAGCTCAAGAAATTTGCTTCACTAGATGCTGATGAGGAGGGCAAAGATTTCAACATCACAAAGTATAGAGGAATGATTGGATCACTTCTCTATCTTTACGAAGTCGCCGGGACATCCAATTCGGTGTTGGGATGTGTGCAAGGTTCCAATCTGCTCCAAAAGAGTCCCATCTTGAACAAGTAAAGAGGATATTGAGATATCTCTCGGACACAAAGACTCTTGGTGGTTTCCAAAGGTCAGCCGGAACACTTGGTGGCATACTCAGATTCGGATCATGCGGCTACAAGACAGAGATAGAAAGAGCCAAGTGGCCAATGCGAATTCTTTGGCAACTCACTTGTCTCTTGGTTCAAGAAAGCAAACATACGTGGCCGTGTCCTCTACCGAAGCTGAATATGTGGTGCCTCAAGTTGTTGTGCTCAAGTGCTATGGTTGAAGCAACGGCTTAGCGACTTGGGAGTTCACTTGAAGGAAATTCCAATTTTGTGTGACAACACAAGCACAATAAGCTTGGCCAAGAATCAGTTCAACACGCTCGGACCAAGCATATTGATGTGAGGCATCATTTTATAAGGGATCACGTTCGAGAAAGAGATGTCAAAGTCATGTTCATCCCAACACATCTTCAACTTGCTGATATCTTCACAAAGCCATTAGCTAAGGAACCATTCAACTTCATAAGAAGAGAATTGGGAATGGTAAATCCCAATGAGCTGTAAGTTATCTTTCACCCAATGTTAGTTTAAGTTTTGATGATTGAATGTTGCGACTTAAGCATCGGAGTGTCTAGTAATGTCTTTTGCGGGACATTTTACAAAATCGAGTTTCGCGATAGGCGGAGAAAACTCGAGTTTTTATCCAAAACTCGAGTTTTGGTGAATATCGGGGAGAGAGAAAGAAACTTGATTTACGAAGAAGCTCAAAACTCGAGTTTTGAAATTGGAAACTCGAGTTTCCATCGTGCGAAGAGCAACTTAAAGTTTTGAGGAATGAAAACTCGAGTTTGGAAGGTAAAACTCAAGTTTTGATCGAAGAATTTCAAAAGTTCACATTACACTTTTGAAGTCCGGGTAAGCCATTCTTCAAAACTCGAGTTTTGAATGTAAAACTCGAGTTTTAGTCGGGGTACATATATACTTGATTTTCACTTATTCTTCATTACTTGCTTCAAAACTCAAGTTTCACCCTAGGTTTCACTATTCTCTCTCGACTCATCCTCTTCATCTCCCTCAATTCCTTCAATCCCTTCGACCAACTTCCATCAAAACCCTAAATGGCGTCGCCCTTCCTCCAACCCCAAAGGAGGACCTAATCCTACTTCCTCTCCTTGAACGACCGGTGAGATTGAAGACTCGGTCCTCTCGTCTTAAATTTGGAGTCGACAAGAAGATTAAAGGGATTCCAGACGACATCTCTCCGGCAAAGTCACCCACCACTAAGGGTGTTTCTATTGACGATAGGCCGAGCTTCGAACCAAGAGGAGACATGACTCGAATCCTCCCCAAAAGAAAAAGGGAAATCAACGAGAGACCCTCGAATTTCCCAAACCTCCTAAGGCTAAACGATCCAAGACGTTTTTGTTCCGAGAAAAAGGACAAGGGTCCTCGGTGCACGACTCACTTTCTCGGTGCTCCTGAACTCCCCGAGGTTATGGAAGACGCCATATCGTAAATTTACAATCATGATTACGCTCCCGAGGGCTTTTCAACCGCTCCTACCCGAGATGAATCAAGAGGGTCTTTGCACAGTTTAAGGAATTCTTTCTTAACAAATCATTTTGTCCCTTTGTCTTTGTGGATTTAACCAAAATGAAGGAAGACCACAATTTAGACCTCTCACCCCGGCTCAAAGATTATGAATCCTTTATTTACGTGTCCGCTCCCTACTCCACAAATTTAGTTAAAATCTTTTACTTCAATATGGTATGGGATAACATTGAGGATTCTATGGGCAACCTGGTAGAGCAGAGTAACAACATCGTTAAAGGTGTTCAGTTCACCTTATCGCAAACATCATCAACACAATCCGAAAATCGCTCATCCACCCAATGTCCCCGAGATAAGATTGAGCAATCGTGACATCTTCACCACTCTTTGTCCCCACAAACCTCTTCACGACAATCTGCTCATACTTGTCCTTCAAACCATCTCGATATGCCCACCACCAACAGTGTGTGGTATATTTACTCCGAAATTTCATTCGAGAAAGGTGGGAATTACACCCATTTTACTCAAAAGGACTTCCTGTGTTTTTTTGCCTTTGTGAGGCAAACTTCATTCAATATTGGGCACTTTGGATTTTTCAAGAAATGGTTAAGTTCAGATTTTCCTCTCGTCGACCTTCTCATATTCCCTATCCATCCCGATCTCTGTCATCTCGTTTCTACCACAAGGTCTGGCATGTGGGTCCTCCAGATACCATGAGAAAACCACCAATTTTTGGAAAAAATCAGCTTAACTACATGAAAATATCTATTGAGGGTGAAGGGTCTGGTCAATCACATGTTCCCACTGGATCCCACACACAAGGAACCTACCCCCAAACTCAAGAGGCTCAATCTGATCATGTTCAACCTTCTGTTCCCTCAGATTTCGAATCCCGGATCAAAGGAATTGTGGATAGAAGCGTTGGCCGCTATGCAAATTCGAATGGAGTTTGAAATGGGTAGAATTTTGAATGAGATCACCGGAGGAAATGATGAGATCATTGCCTTTCAAGATCAAGCGAAATCTCAAATCACAAGCTTTGTCCGGCAAGATATCGAGTTAACTCAGCAACTCAAGGGTGTGCACTCTGAGCTCTCTGATCAGTCACATGACTTGGATGCCAAAGTCTCCTCTCAATGGGTCTCGATCTGCAGTTCAAATGACAAGCTTGACAGGATCATGACTCACTTAGGGATTGGACTCTCCACGGTGGCACCTCACATCCTCGGCTGAACCCGAGACTCCATCTTCCCCTCCTTCACTTTTCCTACAACCCGGCCTAACCCATCTACCCTCCGCTACTATTGTTTTACCTTCCCCCTCCACTCCCACTACTGAGCTCTTACCTGATTCCTCTCCCTCTCCTACTACCCCAACCACTGTTGTTTTGCCTTCCCCTTCTTCTCCCACCACTGAACCTGTTCTTCTCCATTCCTCTTTTCCCCAATTTGAAGATGACAAAGGGGGAGAGAAAGTGGATTAATAGTTGTTTGGGAGTTTGGGTCTTTTGAACTGAATTAGCTTTAGTTTACAGTATTTAGTCTTTGCATGATGTTTTATTTTACTTAATTTGGTACTTTTGTCATTCGCTAGCTATTGCTCTTTGGTTCTTAATGAATTGTACAACTCTAGCTTTATGAATGAAACTATCAACCCTATCATAGCTTTTTTGTCTATCTCGATCTGCACAAGTTTTAAATATTATCCTCTTCAAATTTTCAAAAGCCAATGATTCTTTTTAAATTCTTGGAATTCAGTTTACAAGTGTTGTCATCATCAAAAAGGGGGAGAATGTTAGTTCTCTATGTGTTTTGATGATGAGTGACAATTGTAAACCAGCTAAGAGTTTTGTCTTAGAAAATTGAAAAATTTACTAACATGACAAAACTCGAGTTTTGTTTTCAAAACTCGAGTTTTGGTCTTGTGAAAATGGCCAATTTCGGTGATCGAGCAAAACTTGAGTTTAGCATGGCAAACTCGAGTTTTGACGAACAAAGTCTTTAAGTTTTTCAAACTCGGTCTCGCGCCTTGTCACCAAGTTTTCAAAGTTTTCATGATAAAATGAAAACTCGAGTTTTGATTTTAAAACTCGAGTTTTGGCCAACCCAAGAGCACTACAAGTTTTCAAAGTTTTCATGATAAAATGAAAACTCGAGTTTTGATTTTAAAACTCGAGTTTTGGCCAACCCAAGAGCACTACAAGTTTTCAAAGTTTTCATGATAAAATGAAAACTCGAGTTTTGATTTTAACACTCGAGTTTTGGCCAACCCAAGAGCACTACAAGTTTTCAAAGTTTTCATGATAAAATGAAAACTCGAGTTTTGATTTTAAAACTCGAGTTTTGGCCAACCCGAGAGCATTACAAGTTTTCATAGTTTCTCATGATAATATGAAAACTCGAGTTTTGATTCCAAAACTCGAGTTTTGGTCAAACAGAACAACTCACTTTTTCGAGTCTATGAAAACTCAAGTTTTATTTTGAAAACTCAAGTCTTGGAGTTTTGGACTACAACATACCATTTTCACTAACACTCCAAAACTCGAGTTTGGTTTTGGAAACTCGAGTTTTGAGATTCATTTAAATTTTAGTTCAAAAGCTCGAGACACGACTTTACTCTGGAAGTTGAAAACTCGAGTTTAGTTTTTGAAACTCGAGTTTAGACTTAAGTGCACAGTTGAAAACTCGAGTTTTCTTGAACAAACTCGAGTTTCCAATTTGTTTTTGAAATCCAGTTTCTACGTTTTTGCAAAGTGATCTTGCTTGAACAAAATACTTTCCGGGAACATTCTCTACTACTCTTAGCTATGCTTAATGACTTTATTAGTGAGTTTCAGGTGATTTAGAGAATGATTTTAGAGATAAAGCAAAAAGCGAGAAAATGGTCGAGCATTAAATGCACCTTTGAGAGAGTTGCATTACTTTGGGTATTTGATCTGCACACGATTGCAAAGCATTAAAGAATGTTTACTACATCAAGCAAATGTGTTTCCAACGGATATATTTGCAGAAGATCAACACAGTCTTCTTGCCCAGCTGGATTAAGCTGAGATTAGAGAGAGAAGATGCCTAAACTCACTTCCTAACCTTGGCGAGAATTTCTCCAACAGATCTATTGAAGTTGCAACGGTCATCTGATCTCTCGAGTATAAATAGGACTGCATTCAAGTCCTCCCAACGAACACAACAACTGAAAACGCACAAGCATTCAATTTTCTCAACTACCTTTCAGTTTTCACTTGTATTCGTCTTTTGACATTATAAGCTTCGGTGTTTATTATCATCTACTCTTAGAGAGAGTTTCTATCGTAAATCATTTATTGATTGAGATAACCACAAGTCGGGACTTGGTGGTTGGGTGTATTGATTACAACTTGTAAGGGGGAGTGAGTTCTAGAGAGAGAACTACTCTTGAGTACGAGTGTGTAATCGGTTTTTGAGTTTAGTGGATTGAAAATCCCAAGTGTGGCTTGGGGATTTGGATGTAGGTCAAAGATAAGGCGAACCAGGATAATTTCTATTGTGCAAGCTTTCCTTACCTTCCTCCTCTGTCTGTCTCTGGTTTCATTACTTCAAAAAACAGCATATTTCTAAAAGTTTTTAAAATACCCAATTCACCCCCTCTTGGGTATATAGCTCTATTTACAGAAGAACCTTGGTCTTTTTTGTTGGATGTCCTGTTGCAGCATGTAATATCCTAAATTTTGGACCCTGAGAGTTGAGAATAAGCCTAAAGTAGGCAGACGACTAAGCCCAATTTGGGAAGAGTCACAAGAATGATGAGAGATAGGAAGTCTCTTAGGAACTAAGTAACTTGGTCATGCAGGCCAGTGGACCTAATGTGTATAAGCTGTGAAATTGAAAGTGCCAATGGAAAAGGGGCACAGAGGACCTATACAGTGTTAACCAATTGGTAAAAATGTCATTTAGCTATGTCCTTAGATATGAGACAATTAGTTAAGTAAAAATGTGCTAAAATAAATATGTACATGACATTTCCTAAACCAGTAAGGGATTCCTATGTTTTTTTTTGGAAATGGAAGAAGAAGAGACACTGCAAAATACCCTTGATAGGAAAGAAAAGTCAAATGTAATAATAACCAGAGGACATATGTCACCACGGGGTTAAAGCGACTTTTGAAAAAGTAAGTAATGATTACGGGGTAGAAAAGTCAATTCCTTACCCCATAAGGATCCATTTTTCGTCCACATGGAAAGAGAGAGGGAAAATCATATGATTTTATCCATAGTCAAGCCCAAAACTTGAAATGCGGGTTCCACAGGGGATTGGCCGATAGAAATGGGACTGATAAGGACCAATTAGGGGTTCCTTTGGACTGAGTGGGACAAGTGTGGGGCCACTCTGGGAATTTTGGTGGATGTCACTTGTGAGTATCTATTCAAGGGAAGAATATTTGAAAAAGATGAAGAAAAGTGCAAAAGGAAACACCCGGGTGACCAGCGGGACCCACCTGGACCGATTAACCGGGAACTGGACTGATAAAGTGGGAAAAAGGAAATTAAATACAATGGATCAGATGTGTGGGGCCCCTTAGGCGCCACATACCCCCTCTAGTTATTATAAATTTTTTATGGAGAAAAAGGAAGAAAAATCAATGTAAAAGTCAAACCGTGGGTCCCACATTCGGAGAAAAGGGCAAAATGGAAATAAATGGGTAAAACATTAATTTGGGCAGACATGTGGACCCAAAATGGTGCCACTGGGCAGACAAAACATGTAGGGAAATTTTGGTAATTATTAAAGGTTCCGGGCCACAATTGTAATTTTCAAAAGTTTCGGGCCAAAACAGGTAATTTGCCCCAAAAGTAGAAAATATCCAGATATTTTTGGTGAGGGATGCACCACTTGGAAGCACCCTAGGAGGCCCTAGAAAATTCTAGAAAGACTTGGGGATTAAGTCAAAAGCAGATCCTATTTATTACACAGTGGCCAAAAATTTACACCTGTTAATTCCAATTTCTAGTGGATCAATTTCACCTTTATTAAAAGGTGATTTAGCCTTTCTTTTTCACCCTTAGGATGAAAGTTTCCAGAAGCAAAGAGGGAGATCAGTCAGCCACCATAGCTAAGCTTCAAGGCCAAGATCCCAAGCTCATCTATCGAATCTCTGATTTTAGGCAACACCGAAAACCTTATCTTCATGTGTTTGTGATTAAGTATTTCGTGCATAAGGTTGGAGCTTGGTGTTAGGATTGGATTTTTACATTTTTAAGGTCACCAATGGCTCTGGAACATGATTTTTTGTAAGGTATGGTTATGGTTTGAGTTCCCGAAGTCGAAAACACCAAAAACACTAAGCTAGGGCTTGCTGCCAGTTTTAGGGAATCTAGGCAACGAAGCTTCTAATGCATTTTGTAAGGGGTAAACAAACTTGTTTTAAGCTGAAATTTTACATGCAAAAACCAGACATCCAGGGCATGAATTTAGACATATAATAAAATAAATTTTGAATAAAAATACTGGGTGAAATAAATTGTTGATAAAGGGTCTGGAACCAAGGGAGCGAATTTGGATCAGAGAGTGAAAGTTGAGCTCCACGCAAAAATATGTGTACTTTCAGGGTCTGAGTATATTTTTCCTGAAAACTAGACATCGGAATGGTTCAGATGGAGTTGGTTTCATGTTAAAATTATTTTTGTGGAATATATTAAAAATGGTACAAGTGGGCCCTGAAACACTGAATTTTTTTGGAAATTTATAAGGAGCTCAGATTTTCACAAACTTGCAAGGGTATTCTTGTAAATATTTAAAATAAAGTGTTTTGGTGTTATCTAGGGTAAAATTGTACTAGAAGGATCTGCTAGACCTAGTAAAATTTGATAGGACGGTAAAAATTCATCAGGTAGTAACCACTTTACTCCGGCACTTTTATGTGTTTGTTGTATGTGTTGCTTGCCACATGTATTGTTTTTGTACTGTTTTGCCAAATATGCATACAGATCATGTTTGTGATTGTGTCCCTAGCGCTGAGGGTGCCTGCCGGGGTCTACCTATGTGGGGAACCAATGGAACTGGGTTGTGATTCCGGTAATTTCAAGAACTGCCTTGGTAAGGCGGCTCGACGGTGCGAAGACATGTATTTGTGTATTTTCTGTTTGCATATTGTGGTTATTTGGCATATTTATCTGTGTTTACATACTTACATGGTTGCATGCATACACATCACACATTTAGTGCATGAGTACTGATGGTTACTCTGGAGGCCATTGTCGGACTCCAGAAGCTTTTGGTAACATAGAGGTCGTGCCGGAAGTTTGAAGTACCTTTTTGGAGAGGTAGGGTATGTCAATGCTGATTGAAGAATAGGGAATGTCCTATTATATTTTGTATTTATTTTGGGATGATTGTACATATATATTTGGTATTTTATTTTGGATAACTATACCCTTAACCCTTCAGGGACTTTTTTTCTGTTTATTTTACTTTTACCAGTACAGTAGATTGTCCAAACCGGTTAAATGCTCTGTTGCGCTTACCCTGATAAACGTTAAGTGGACCTAATTATGAAGGAAAGGTAACTAAGTAAAGGGATCTCTCTAACCCTCTACCCAAAAGGGCGAAGTCGGTGGGGGTGTAACACAACATGTTGTTGCCGATGTTGTTGTATACATGCATGCTACCACCCACTATTATAAGAAAATTCGGAACGATCAATGTAAGGTCAATGTTACAAGTGTTTGAGAGGGGGGAAAGGTGTAGACGCCCCATTCCCCAATGACAATGTTGCCAAACTAGGTCAAGCAATATGATCTTTCATCCTTTGGCCTCAACATCTTGTTCACTTGGCAACAACACCTCCAATGGTAGGAAACACCTTACTATTACTTGAATTTTCTTTGGCATCCCACTTATAATCTTTATTTTATCTGTTACTAGGATCAAGAAGAAGCAACAAAGTTTCCTTTATTGGCACAACTGCAAAATATCCATACAAAAATTAATAAGGTCAACTTGTAGATGCCTTGTGGGATTGTGGGTAATAGAATGTCGTATCCCTTTGCAGAGATATGAGAGAGTTTTTATCTTTGGAGGAGATAGACAGGGGATAGGTTACATTTGCAATCATGTGAGTTTTTTTTTAACTTTAATTAATGCATTGATTTTTTTGATTCTATATTGACTAAGTTATTTCTAAATTTAATTCTATGGTAGCTACTTCCACAAAATATGTGTCAAAATGGAGAGAAATACTTCTTATGGATTCTTATGTCTTGCACATCTGACAAGGAGTGATAATAAGTTGGAAGAGTGGATGAACTATGTGGGCTATACAATCGAAGAGACTCAGTTGTTGTGTTATCTAGGACCAATTGTCATGTTATCGGAGAGACATCTAGGACATCTTCTACAACAGATATATGATTTGTAGAGATAAAAAGGTTTCTTTTACATAGTGTAGTGGTTTAGAGAACTTGTGGACATTAATTTGATTTATATTAACCATGTTTAGTTTTGGAGCATATACTTGTTTATAAAAATGAACTGCTAGAAGTATATATACAAGGCGTAATAATTATCTCATTGAGATTTCTTTATTCTTTGCTCTAGGAATTGTTTGTTTTTTACTCAATTTTCTTTATTCTCTGTTCTTGGTTATTTTTTAAAGTCTATCGGTAGAAAATACGAATTACATTTTTTAAAACAACTGTCAACGTTTGTTTTCTATAAAATAGACGTTGTAAAAGGCTTATAATGACTATTTTGAAAACAATTCACTGTAAGTGACTTACAATGACCATTTCAAACAATAGTCATTGTAAGTCTGCTGCTTACAATGATGGTTTTACTGAAAATCGAAGTTGTATGTAGCAAACTTACAATGACTATTAGTTTCAAAAAAAATCGTTCTAAATCACTTACAATTACTTACAATGATGGTTTTATCAAAAACCGACGTTGTATGTAGCATGAACTTACAACAATTGCTTTTAAAAAATAGTTGTCGTTGGTTGCTTACATTGACGGTTTTGAAACAAATGTCTATTTTAAAATTTTCAACGACACTCACATACATATTCCCCTCGAAAAACGGTGCGTCTAAAGGTCCTAAAAACGAGACGTTAAAAGTGCCTTCTATAGTAGTGCATCCAAAGCAACACAAACTAATATTAATGAATTAAAAAAATGGTCCCTGTAGAATAAAATCTAGAGGATGTAAATTGAAACCAAGCATTAACAAAAAAATTTCACAACATCAAACTATGCCATTTTCCATGTTATGTCATGTGTTAAGCCAAAAAACTGGTTGCTTTTTCTTCTCCCAGGATTTCGGTTAAGGTAAAATGCACTGGTAGCGCATAAACTAATTTGAATTGGTTGTATTGTATATTAATGCAATGATTTCTTCTGTTTGAATTAGATTCTAATAGTTCAACCTCTTATGGCGGAATCATGCTCTTTAACTTGAAATTTTATGATATATATATATATATATATATTTCTTTTTCTTTTTCTTTTTCTTTTTCTTTTTCTTTTTCTTTTTCTTTTTTTTGGAATGTATGAGAAGCACTTCGATAAAAATCATATGTTGAGTATTGATATATGAATTTTCGTCTGCATCTTTAAATCACTATAATTAACTCAAATCTTCTGGTATATCCATCACTTTCCATAGCTTGCAAGTAGAATTGTTCTGCATATTGTTTTCCAAATAGCTTCAAGTAGATAGTAAAACTTATTTCTTGGTGTTTGTTTATTTTTTCCACAGGTTCTAGTTAAACTACACTTGATTTCATTGTCACTCTGTTGAAGATTGGCCTAACGTTGTTAAAAAATCAATGTATGAAGTGGAAGCCAATTAATGATGTGTGACAGGCTCAGCAGCTTACTGCCTCGTTGCTTCTCCATATTCTGTCATTTCTTCCAATCAAGCAGGCTGTTGCCACGAGCTTCTTGTCCAAGAGATGGAGGCCACTTTGGCACTCTCCTCCTAATCTTATCATTCATTATGAAAAGTTTCATGGTCGTGAAGTCTTCGTCCAGTTTGTTGATTATGTCCTCGTTTTAAGAGATTTGGAATTTCTCAAAAACTTTGGTACCAATTGTCAGACTTTTAATGTGCCAAATGATCAGATTAACATTTGAATTGATGCATTAATCAATAGTAAAGTTTAGCATCTTGAGATATGGTTTCCAAGTAGATTTAACAATAAGTTTCCCTCTAGTGTTTTCAATTGGAGTACAATTGGGGTTTTAAAATTCAAGTTCATAACCTTTAGTACCCTTTCTACTGTGAATTTGCCTTCCCTTAAAGCTCTACATATTAGCATGGTTAGACTTTGACAACTAAACTGCTTGGCAATGCTGCTTTCTGGATTTGCGCTTATTGAACGGTTAGTGCTGACTAATTTGGCGATGAACAATGATGGTCCCATGCTTGAGATTGTAAAGCTTAACCGTTTGGTCACAGCTGTTGTTCCCCCATATCTAGTGCCTTTGAAAGCATTGTCTAATGTCACATTTCTAAACTTAGGGGTATGAATGACATTGTATGCACACATTGTTTCATTTTCTTTCAGAGACTTCATTCACAATCTTTTTTTGGTCTATGCTGGTCCTTCCTCATGCAGACATTGTGGCGGTCACTGTTGGGTTAATGTGCTCTTTAGTCACTTAAGCCCAATAAGGCTTAATTGAGACTACAGCTCAAGAACTCTATGGCCCATGTGGTTTAGGGTTAAGTCTTGGGTGTAGTAGCATATAAACCTACTTTCACCTGCTTTGAAAAAAGACGCACGCATAAGGAGGCTCTCATCAAAAACAAACTTAGAGGCAGACGTTCATCATCTGAACGGTTGCCCACACAACCATCTCATTCCCCTCGAGAGATAGTCTGGAAGATCGATCATAGAGCGGACGACGACTGTTCGTGGAGAGGCTTTCAGATCGCTGCATCTTTCCAGGTAATCAAAATGATGAAGGTTTTAACTTTTCCTGTATCGTGTGGTTCGATACGCTTCCGCGTTTCTGATTAGAATGCTACAGTCATCGGTGCCAGTGACTCTCCTTTATGGTGGCCTGATGCTGATAATATGCCAACATTTGACAATTTGACATGCCTGGAATGTTATATTGCAGAGTGGACCAAGCTAGTGAACTGTCTCCACAATTTCCCTAAGCTTCAAAATCGTGTAGTTTATCAGGTTTGAAGATTTTATCTTGATTTGTGTGCGAAATAGTTGTTCTTCATCAATTGTTAGTTCTCTAACCATATTTGTGTCTCGTCAGCTTTTTTCTACGTCTTCTCCTCAACCTATACTTCATGTTCCTCCGTGTCTTTCATCACACCTCATGGAGTTCACTTTTGGTGGTTTCAGCTGGATCTCCGAAGCAAATGAAGAATTTATGAAATTTCTGTTGTATAATACACGAATTCTGAGGAGTGAGGACTATCAATATTTCAATTGGATTGACGACTCATTTATCTAAAACGGAGATCCTTGAAATGATATAAGTATTATCATTATACCCCTCAGCCTCTGAGAATTGCATGTTTTTATGTGATGTAGATGCGTGTTTAAGTACAGGGGATTGGGATCGCTGGTTCGAGTTTTGATGTAGATTTGTTGTTGGACTACTAAAAAGTGTCATGCAGCAGCTTTTGTTTTTGCTACACACTAGATTGTTATGAACTTATTCAGCCCTTAGGTTGCTGTCTTTGATTTGGTTCAGTGTTTTCTTGGATTACTAAACGGAGGTTTCAACTTTTTTCACATATATTTGCGTTGAACTTGTATTTTAATTTGTAAAAAGTCAATCATATAAAATGAAAAAAAAAAAAAGTTATAAAACTTAAAGTTGTATAACAAAGTCGAAGGAACTGAGAATTAATGAAACATGAATTTTATAAGGTAATTGGGAAAAAAATCAAAGCAATGAATTAACATCATTATCAAAGTTGCCATTAAAATTAGAATGGACAAGAGACATGTGTGCTTTGAATATGTTATATGTTTACCGACATATGATTAATTTTTCTTTTTTCATGATTCATCCAAAGAGTTCATTAAATCATATATGAAATCTTTATAAAGGCCATTTAACCAAGCTCTTGTAAAATGATTGATAGTGTTGTTTTTAATAGGTTTGAAAGAATCGCCCCCCCCCCCCCCCCAAAAAAAAAAAAAAACAAAAAAATTTCCCCCAATCCCTTGGACTTAATGTAACTTTATATAATTTTAAATTTATCATCCCCCCCCCCCCTTTTTTTTTTTAAAAAAAAAAAAGAAAAGAATAGACAGGACATCCTTTGAATAAATTCTTATTGAATTGAATGTGATGTTTGATGGGGGTTCAAAGATGTTAAAAATGTCGAGGTAAAGAAAGAGATGCAATAAAGAAAAAAGATCAAAATATAGTCGTTTCACCCATCTACATGATGTTTGGTGAGATAATAACTTCCTTTGACATTGTTAATTGTGGGGGGGGGGAAAAATGATTCAACGTTTTAACAAGCCACGCATGAATGCCTTCTGAAAAAATATCAGCAAAATGGAGAGATATCGCACCAAATCAAATAGCATGCGGCAAGTGCAGAAGAGATGGTCCATAATTTTATAATTAGTTTGCAAATAAATAGGAGTTGTTTATAGGCAACTATGGTCTGTTTGGTTCAACTGAGGGGAGGGGAGGGGAGCGATTTTTAATATTACCTTATTTGATTGATAAGGTGAGGGGAGGTAAAATATTTTCATATAGACAACTTTGTCCTTATTTTATTTAAGTCATTTTATTAATTTTATAGAATGTTTTATATAAATTCTCAAAGTTTCAATGGACTTGATTGGATGATCATAGTATTTTAAATAAGCAAAGAGCATAGCCTTGTTTCATGCTATATTGATCAGTGAACTAGTTATTCTATTTCTTGCTTTTATGTACTAAGTAATATTATTCCTTCCTTTTTAAAAAAAAAAAAAAAAAACAGAGAAGCCAGGCATATGTGTGTCAGTCCTATTTTTGATGTTCGGGGCAAGGTCAATCCTGGGTACTTCTTTTTTATCAATCTCTTTTTGCGCATAAGGTCCTCTTAGATCATATAATATCCTTCAGTGAGCTACTTAGTTATTTCTCATCACTTTTCTTATTCAACATGGAAAACTAAATTGTTTAAAGGGAAAATATAGAAAAATACCATCAACATTTGTAAAAGACAAATAAATATGTTGAATTTGAATAATTTCCAAGGGACTTGTTTGAAATTCTTAAATGTTGTGAAGTTTGAGAAATTACCTAAGTATCCTTAGTTTTTTTTTAAAAAAAAAAAACTTAAAGCCCCCTACCTTTTGCTAGCCACTAGAGTTTTTGGTGCCGGTGATCGGCGGCGGCATCATTGAAGCTCTAATAACCCTGCCAGTGACTAGAGCTCCGGTGACCTAATATTTTTGTAAAAAATTTCTCAAGTAAAAGTTGCCAGTATAGATACTTGAATTGTTAATAGCGATACTAACTTATAAAAGGCAGCCTAATATATATATATATATATATATAAAATATTTATCAAGTAAAAGTTGTCAATATTGATACCTGAGTTGTTAATAGTGATACTAAAGTTGTAGACAGGGTATTTTTTGAATATTTAACAAATACTTTGCTTACAACTTTTACATCACTATTAACAAACTTAAGTATCTATATTCACAACTTTTTCCAAAAAAATATTAGCCGCCAGAGCTCCCATGAAAGTTATTAGGAAATATTCAACAAATATAACTCTAATGTCGCTATTAATAACACAAATATCTATATTAACAACTTTAGATAGAGAAATCCAAAAAAAAAAAAAAAACCGCCTGAGCTTTGGTGAAAGTTATTAGGAAATATTCAACAAATATCTCATTTATAGCTTTAGTATCATTATTAATAACTCAAGTATTAATATTCACGACTTTTGCTTGAGAAATTAATAACATATATATTAGGCCGTTGTTTTCAACTTTAATATCGTTATTAACAACTCAAATATCAGTATTCACAACTTTGGCGAGGTCACCGAAGCTTTGATGACGGTCACCCTCGTCGGTCACTAGCACTGGATCTTCGGTGGCCGATGATGGCAAGGGGTCTAGGATTTTGTTATTAAAATAACTAGGAGTCGTTAGGTAATTTCTTAAATTTTGCAACATTTTAAATGTTCAAATTAGTCCCTTTGGATTTATTGAAATTCAACATATACTTATTTGTCTTTTACCAATTTTAATGATCTTTTTATATTTTCCCCCCTGTTTAAATGAGTTTTTCTTTTAGGGGGCAGAGTTGAAAAATTGAGTCATAATTCTTTTTTTATAATCACATATCCCATTCTAATAGAGGTAATAATGTATGAGATTTCATCAAGTACTAAATGTGGGTACTAATTGGTCTATATCCTTAGCTAGTGAGAAGCAACCACTTTTCATTTGTTATATAAGCTAATATGTTGTTTGTGACAGATTACGTAACATGAGTTAATGAGATGTGATAAAACATTTACTATGAGTATGATGTATATTGTAACGCCCCTAATTCCTACGTTCATTATGATGTCCATTTATGTCCTTAATCTCTTATTAAACTAATTTGTATGTATTTATCATAGTGAAGGCGTTCACAGATCAGAGTGAGCCACAACAGAGAGCATGCCTAACGTTTAGACGAATGAGTGACTAATAACATATATCTAGACATATGCTTGTTAACTTAAATTCCCAGAGGAATATAAACGTGATACAACTTAAAATTCGATAATAGTCAGGGTTAATCACGTTGGAGGATTTTAGTTATACAATGATCCAAATTGTCAATCAAATAGTTAGCAAATATGAACCAGAATATTAAAGTATGAAATTCAAACTTAATTAGATCCCCTCTTTCAGAGTCTTCCTCAGCTACTCCAGCTGCACAGCCTTGCTTCCTGATCCAGAGCATTTTCCTAGATCTTTAGGTGTGACTGAGATTCATTGATCGGATGAATCCCAGGGTAACGGTTAATCCCACATTCAAAGTGTAAATCATACATGACATATATTTCACATAGTGCAGATTAAAAGAAAGCATTCACCAAACACACTGCTACCCGACTACATAGTACCCAGTACACGAATCATTAGTGGAGAAAGCACTCGCAAGTGCTACGTGTCCCAGACACGAATCCTCAACGCTAGGAAAAAATAGGCGTGCGGCATTATCATATAAAACAATAATCGACATCCAGCTAAATAAAACGCATAGACTCGGGCATACAAACCCGGCCAAGAATCCACAATACATGAACAAATAAGGCATATATAAAAACACAAGGAATTAGAGATTAAGTTACCAACCTCAACTTCGTGAATAAATAAAATCCTCGAATGTTAGAAACTCGAACTTCTTCAATGTCTTAAAGTAAGATCATTGTAACTATTAATTCTCCCTTCTATTTATCATTTATTAATAATACCCCATTCTATTAGTTAATAATTCCCTTTTTTTTATTAATTTACTATTTATTTCTCATTTAATAATAATATTATTATTTATTACTATTTGTTTATTTTATTATCATCATCATCATCATTATTGTTGTTGTTGTTGTTATTTTGTTATTTATTATTATTTTTCTACAAATTTATAAAAAAATATCATTTTAAAATATTACTAAAACATAAATTATGTTGTAAACTTTTCTATGCCAAAAATTAAGCAAATCTTCAATTTCCCATCAACACATCACCATTGTAAAACTTGCATGTTTGCTAGAAATATGGCAATAAGACATAAAAAAATATCATCATCATAAAAAAAATATCATTTTAAAATATTACTAAAACATAAATTATGTTGTAAACTTTTCTATGCGAAAAATTAAGCAAATCTTCAATTTCCCATCAACACATCACCATTGTAAAACTTGCATGTTTGCTAGAAATATGGCAATAAAAAAAATTATATGTATTACTCATATACACACACACAGCACACTGACTCTTAGAAAGCGGTCACCAAGCATAAGTAGCAGGATCAGTGAACATGTCACATATGTGAATTAGTCAAAAATTATATTAGTATGTTAGACATCTTTTGAGGCATCACTAATATATCAAAGCTGATGCTTATACAATTGATATTTAAACATTATTGTATATGCAACCATCTTGATATAACTTGAAGCAATAATGTTGGAGCAGGACAAAACTTGCATGACTTCTACTCTAGTATAACTAGATGAGGTAGCGTGATCATCATACACTAGTGCAAAAAAAGGCTTTAAGACCGCCTCATTTAGAGCGGACAATGGACACCCGGTCTTAAAGGAATGACCGGTGGCGATTCGGTAAATATAAAGAACTTCTTGCACTTAGGACCAATTTTTCACCGCTCTTAAAAACATTATTGAGACCGACTAAAATACAACCGGTCTTAAAAATTGAACTGAAATTTCAATTACTTTCTAAATATATCTCATATAGCTGTACTTATATTTTCTGCGGTAAAACATAATAAGGGAAAATTTAAATATAAAAATTCTAAAGTTTTAAGACCGAACTTATCAAAAAGACGGTCTTAAAAGTTTTCTTTCAAGACCGGACATATGATACTTCCGGTACGAAAAAGTTCATTAATATTAAGACCGGCGTTTTACAAGGAACGGTCTTAAAGGTTAAACTTTTAAGATCGAACGTTTAATATGACCGAGATTAATGTAAATATTAAGACCGTCTCTTTTTCATCCGGTCTTAAAAATCCACGCAAGTTATACATTTCTTCGCGCGAAAGCTTTTGTTACTCTGTGGAGAACCTCTATTCACGTTCTGAAACCCTTCCTGTTGCATTACCTCTCTTCCTCGCCCACGTACCATCAGCCCCTGTTACTCTCTCATTTGCTCAGGCATTCCTCTCTTCCTGTCTCGAAAATGGACGGTGAAAACGAATCTATTCGTGTTTCGGCAACGCCAGTTCCTGGTGTGACTGGTGTGAGTGAGAAAGAACCCTCTTCATCTCACAATGAGGCTCGTAATCGCCCCCGCACGCCGTGGTAGAAGAGGCACACGAATGATGGATGTGACCCTAAGTCGGACTTCGGGTCAAAGCTCGAGATTCGGTTTGATGCAAGGTTGGAACCGTCGGTCCTAATAAAAGCAAATATAATAGTTTTGTCGGTGTCTAGCACGAAAGAAGGTTAGCATCTTGACGGATGAGTGGAAAAGTGTGGACTCTAAGAATGTAAAGGATCCTATTTGGGAGACTATCCGGGTTACATACACTGTCCTCGATCGAGAAGTTGAAAGACAAGACATTGTCTTATTGTGCTGATCGGTGGAGGAAGTTTAAGACCTTTCTCGCTAACACGTATATTTTCTCGATGTTCCGCCCCGCCAAACATCCTTGGGAAGTTTACACATTTATTGATGAACGAATTTGGCGACAATTTGTTCTTTGCGGACCACTCACGAAGCTCGGTGAGTTTATATTTAGTTTTGTTTTCCCTTTTGTTTGCTTATTAACTTTGTGCGGATATGTGAATGTTATTGTGTTCATCTAATCCTGTTAGTTATATAATGGTTCGGTGTGTGAATAGAAGTATACATTTCCTACCTTTGTCTATGCAAGTCGATATGTCAACCACGAAAAGGTAAATTGCGATGAGAAGGTATTGATTGTGTAATGGTTTGTCTTGCAAAGGAGGAAATGAATAGTCTTAAAAGGGGGAAACTTTATATACCCAATTGTTACTATCTAATGGGACTGCTGATCCCACTGGATGCCTTAAAAAGGATCAAGTTTGTATTATTCGTAAGCATAATTCTCTTTTGTTTCTTAACCTATCTATCTAGCTAGCACTACAAAACATAGCTCCAATTTCTTCTACAATTCTACATCTTCCTTAAATAAAATGTTGAAACTTTATGAAGTGAAGAATTTGACTACTTTGTTTGATTGACGTTCATATGAAGAAGAAGTTCTCTAATTTCGTTAGTGACATGCATGGCTGGAATTCATAATTAATAGATGTTTTCAATCGATTCACGTAAAAGAAGGGAACAAGCACAAGAGATAGGTAGAAAGAATGATTGCCCTCATAGGGCTTTCGCGGATATCAAAAGGCCGAAAAAGATTTGATGGCGCAAGCGGAAGAGATTGGATGATGAAGCGAGAATCCAATCCTTCTATGATACATGCTCCTCCATCTCCAATACGTCGCGAGGATTTGTGGTTGCATATTCGGCAAAAGCCAAGCGGCGCCTACACGAGTGAACAAACTCGTCTAGTTCTTTGCCGAATGAATTGTAAGTATCGTTATTGTTATTTTTTAGTTACTAAACATGTTTCATTACTAAGCTTCTCGTTATCCGTATCTTACGAAAGATCTTAAAAAGAAAGAAGAGAGGGATCTTTTGTGTCGGACGGGAGGAATGATGTTCGGCCGTTGCGACCAAAAAACCGGATCACCGGGGCGTGTAAGGGGGATTGGAGGACGGGTAGGCATAAAGCAAGTCTTTGGTACATCCAAACGCCATAGACAAAGTATGGTTACCCGGGAGGAGATGGACCAGGACGTGGCTGCTAATAAAGCTTCAATGACTGCAATGTTTCAATCCGAGATGAGCCAGATGAAGGAGGAACGAGTCACCGAGGCTGCTTTTGAGCAATCATCCGGAGACCGGTGTTCCTTCACACACTCACCTACAACCGTGCGCAGAGCACTAGAGGGAGCCGCATTGTTGGATGATCGAGCAACCTTGTGACCTTTATGTGGAGGATCCCGATCATCATGATGGACAATTATTGGTTGCAAAAGGGACTATTCACAACTTGGGATCAACTGTACACCACCAACAAATGCGATGATGAAGTCGAGTGTCGGTTGAAAAGGTGATCATTGATGCACAGCTCCTCTCCAAACCGATGAGTGAAGCTTGTGAGTGATGTCAAGGAACCTTCATCCCTTGGCCAGTGAAGCTTGTACATGTCTCTACTGCTCCTGAAGCTTCAACCCCTCCTCCTCAAGTTCCATCCCCTCGTCAAGCTCCATCCCCTCCTCAAGCTCTATCCCCATCGCTAAGTTGGCTGCCGGGGAAAAAATATCGATCGATGAAGAGTGGATATTTTAAGGATAAATCGTGGCTTTGCCAATGAAGTAGTAGGCGTCCCTCATCCTATGCCCATTCAAGTTGACATCGTTGATGTTGAGTCCCCGTTGCTTCCTCGACGGAGCTTTCGATGCGTTGTTAGAATTTTTATGAAGTAAGTATCTTCGTCTATGAGTACATAATTTAAATGCATCGTTTAGACATACATACATATATACTAATTCCTACGATCGATGTCATTATTGTAGGTTCTTGCATCATGAATTGGTTCAAAATGGCGGGATCAACAATTTTGGATTCTTGTGCCCCGTCTATTCAAGTCAAACATCCATGCGGGAGAGACAGACGTACATATCAAAGAGGGTGTGTGAAGTGAAAAGAAAGTTGTACTTTTATCCATTCTTCCATAGGTACATATCAAAAATCTTGTCTCGCAATTCACTTAATTCTGCTACATATATCACTTTTGAATATAGTTTACTTTGTGAATTTTTAGCCGCCACCGGCAGTTGGTCCTCATGTGCATGGAGGAGCATAAAGTTATCTTCTTATGCTCCACTCATGGTGAGCCATTGCCTACGTTGGTGCAGACCATCAACGAGTAAGCATGTCATTTTGATTCTCTTGTCGAAATCTCTGCTTTGTGAATTTTCGGTGAATCATTGATAAATTTGTGATTTTGATGATAATGCCATGAGGATCTTCCAAAGAGTAGAAAAGAAAAGGCGTGGTACTCAAGACAACCCCATATGGTACAGACCAGTGGTTGGTACAATATTTGTAGCACACTACCTGTGAACTTGGTCATTAAGCTATATATATATATGCTCTTATATATATTTCTTGTTCTTTTTAGACCCGTCGGTAACCACCGGCGTCCAACTTATGCGGCCAGTACATCATGAAACACATGTATGATATTACCACGCGAGGGGATGCTAAATTAACTGCAAAGGTAAATGTATTTGATGTTACATATTATGCAAGTTTATTCAGTTTAAAGCTTCTTGTTACAAATGAAATATGCACGCAAGTTAATTCAGTTGCTGTCTTTGATGTTACAGATGTTTCAATGCAAAACTCCCTTTTCTCATGATGAACTGGAGCACATACGCAATGTGTTTTGTGAATATCTGTATGGTCTGATCTTAGAGTCACAAAAAGGACAATAATTAATGTCCTAAATTCATTTGTAAGTATATTTGAACAATTCATTTGTAAATATACATAAGCAATGTAAAATTCAATAAATAAATTTAGTTAATTTTTCGAACAATTTTCTTGTGTCCATTTTGGGTTTTGAATGTATTATTGGATGGTGGATATAGCTATTTAATTTAGTGTTGAAAATTTGAGACTTTTAGGACCGTTCATTAATAGCATGTTCGGTCTTAAAGGTCCGCAAAAGTCTTCGGTGTAATAAGTATGAGGCTTTTAGGACCGTATATTGCTTTAGTGTCCGCTCCTAAAAGCTTAAAAGTCTGCATGAACTTTTAGGTCCTGACTATTATAAAAGGTCGGTCTTAAAAGTCACAGGAACTTTTAGGACCGTGTTATTATAAATAATCGGTCTTAAAAGTCCTTTACTTACAAGTCTGCTTAACTTTTAGGACCGTATGTTTTTATTTGTGCGATCTTAAAAGTCAATCACCTTTAAGTACATCTTTTCACACAAATTAAATGGATAGGGTTGAAGACAACCGAGGTTCTGGCGCTCTGCTCAAGCTAGGTCCTTCATTATCTTCGTTTTACCTCTCCATGTGTAGAGCAGCATTATCGGTGTCCCTTTTATTTTGTCTTTTGTCTTTTTGTCAGAAAAAGAAGGAAGATAATGAAAAGAACACTTTGTTTCTAACATAGGGAGGTAAAATCGACGATAACGAAGGTCCAACCTTGAGAAGAATAGTCACTTTGTTTGTTCTTATCCGAATAAGGTAAAAGATCCTTTTTTTATGTTCTTAACCGTATCGTGAATTTGTTGTTGGATTTACACGAGGACAATGTTTTGTTTGTTTCCTTTTTGTCGGAAAAGAAAGACGATAATGAAAAGGACAAGAGGCAATCGATATGGAAACCAAAGCCGACAAAAATGGCATTGTTTTTAGGACCGTCGATTTACTAACTAAAGTCTTCGTTCTTTTATTTTAGGTTTTTTAGTCTGCCATTATCCATCCTTCATAGTTGCCTTGTTTATTGCTTTCCAGGTTCAGATAATGGATAAAGTACTAAACTCACACGAGAACAAAATTTAAAAATATTTTATTTACTAATTTTTTTACGCTGCCCTATAGGGGCAGCGATCACAAAAAAAACAAAATAAAAATGCAACAACAAAAAAACTAGTCCCTCTCGTAGTCGGAGAGGGAGCGGGCGTCAGAGTCGTCAGAGTTGTCGGAGTCATCGGATTCGTCTTCAGCGGGATCGTAGTTCATGTCATTGGCGTGGAGTACCATGTTCAGCTTGTTGTTCATGGTATGAGCAAGCTGAACCAATTGGCCCAAATGTCGATCGATTTGATCGACGCGAGCCACCAGTGACTGCACCAACTGCTTCACAGTCGGATTTGGAGGAGGCGGTGGCGGAGGGGGCTGAGGTTGAAGAGGAGGAGGAACAAACGGAGGACCTGGGGGAGCATCCATTACAGTGGGGGCTGAGGTTGAAGAGGAGGAGGAGGAAACGGAGGACCGGGGGAGAAGAATGTGAAGAAAGTACAAGTAACAACGGGTTTAAATAGAGAACCCATCCGAACAATGTGAAATGCCGGAAACTTTAATGAGGAGATGCATTGTTCATCAGAATATGAGGAGACGCCTAGTTGGGAAGTTTATCTCGGAAGCCGAAGAGACTCGCATCATTCATTTGAGCAGTGTGTAAGTACCGGGTAAATGATAAAAGGTCGGTCTTAAAAGTAAGACTTTTAGGACCGGACTTATTATAAAAGATCAGTCTAAACAAAAAAAAATAGAATTTTATACCACATACCTATAAGTACCGGGTTAATGATAAAAGGTCGGTCTTAAAAGTAATTTAGACTTTTAGGACCGGATATTTTAAAAAATGTCGGTCTAAAAATAAAATGAATTGCAAAAATATTAAATAATGGAATTTTATACCGCGTACCTATAACTCCTTATTAATTCCTCACTACCTCGTAACTCCAAACTACGTACGTGGCTATCTGAGAACAGCTCTCCGCCTTTATTAATTAACTCCTCATACCTCTCTACCCTAACCGCTTGCTCAAACCATGGTTAGATTCAAGAGAATCGCTCGTAGGGTGCTCTTAGTCGTGATGCTCGTGCCTTCCGTCGATCGTTATACGGTGCGCCTCCTCCATCGAGAGTCCGTCCTATTGTGAGAAGAGTCTCGGGTCGTTGGACCCATTGTTATTTCTTCGGATGATGAAGAGGTTCCCGCTCCCCCTCTCCAACCTCTTGGCCCCACCGCGACTACTACGACCCCCTCTCCTCTTTCCTCTAATGAAGCATTGTGGCTGAATCGAGTAAATTTAAACTTGCTGATCTCCGGTGGGAAATTAATTGTTCACTCCGAAATCGCCAAGGCTTTGGAGGATAATAAGCTTTAGGAGATGTTTAGTCGATTCTTGTTTTTGATAATTTTCTCGCTTGTTTTTCTTTTGTATTTTTTCTTGTGTACGTGCATATGCAAGTAATATATGTAATTAAAGAAACTCCTGTTTTCCTTTAATTTTTATTCATTCGATTCTTTGCGCTCGCCAAATCCTTTTTTAGAAATCACAAAAACGAGGAATTTTAGGACCGGAGTATTATAAAACGACGGTCTTAAAAAATTGTATATATAGAACCGTATCTACTTTTTAATGAACCGGTTTAATTGTCTCAATTTAGGTCCGGAGTATTATAAAACTCCGGTCTTAATAAAATCCCAAATATAAAACATGTCTCGCTCTGTCGCGCGGAATATTAAATTTCCCTCTCTGAACTTCTCTTGTCGCGCCTAAAGTGTTACTCAGGTTCTGTCGCCACTTCGTCGCTAGTTCGCGTTGCTCTCTCGACAATCACTTTCTGGTTCATTAGCTAAACGTCTATAGACCAAGCCGTAAGAGGTGTTTCGGTTATATAACTTTATGATTTTCCCGCTCATCGTTCGGGTTTTCCTGGGTTGAGCGAAATCGATCAAATGTTCTTGTGGGTTTCTATGTTGTTAATGGATATTGTATTTTAAAGATTATAATTGCACTTTAGACCTACCCAATGACCAATAAATGTTTTTAGGTTACTCTTTTCATCCGCAACATCAACGTTCGTGGCGGGAGAAGAAAGACTAAGCAAACACATTTGAATTTATATGATACAAGGTGAGTCCACAAGACCTTAACGGGATGCATTTAATTTCCTCGTCATGCATTTATTTTGGTTCTTGGATTCACTGCGATACATTTATGACCAAAAGTGATTCTTCGTTCTCGCATTTAATGAGCAAGTTTATCAAAAAAAAAAGGAAAAAAAAAGGACATAACCGACATTTGAGCATATATATGTATGTTAAATCTTTCCGTCTATATATATAGGAATTCTACTATGGATCATAGTTGGATAAATGCTAAACGGACGAGTGTTGAATATCGAATGGGCGTGAGGGACTTTATAAAATTTGCAAAACAAAATGCCCATGCTTTGAGGGTGGGAAGTTTTATTGCCCTTGTGTAAAATGTTTGAATGAGAGGCGACTAAGTCCGAAGTTATACACACACATTTAATTTGTGAAGGAATTTGTAAGACTTATACAGTATGGGTATGGCATGGTGAAAAAATACCAAGTGGGTCTCAACATAAGGAAGTGGCCTTTGATGATAATGACACGGATATGGATGATCACATAGAGGACATTATCCGTGATGTAGGAGAAGAGGTTTTTCATCAATCACATGCATATGGTAATATGTGCAGTGATGCAAAGACCCCTCTATACCGTGGGTGTAAAAAATACCAATTGTTGAATCTTTGCATTGAAATTGGTAAGCTTGAAGGCACGTCATGGATGGAGCGACAAGAGTTTTTCGAAATGTTTGAGGCTTTTAAGGACATGCTTCCGGATGATAATGTGTTGCCCCATCGATACTATGATGCTAAGAAAATACTTTGTCCACCGGGGATGGAGTACAAAAAGATCCATGCATGCCCGAATGATTGCGTGTTGTATAGAAAAGAGTTTGAAGAGGAGCGAATTGTCCGAAATGTGAAACCCCAAGGTACAAGTCAAATAAGAGGCCTGCAAAAGTGTTGTGGTATCTTCCAATCATACCAAGGTTCAAGCGGTTGTTTGCGAATGAAAATGATGCAAAAAATTTGAGGTGGCATGCGAGATGAGAGGATTTCGATGGAAAGCTTCGACATCCGGCCAATTCTTCTCAATGGAAGAAAATCGATCAATTATTTCCGAACTTCGGCGAAGAAACTAGGAACCTTAGGCTTGCCCTTAGCACGGATGGCATGAATCCACATGGAAGCCTTAGCAGCATACATAGTTCATGGCCCGTACTACCGATTATTTACAACTTATCTCCAATGTTATGCATGAAACGAAAGTACATCATCTTGTCTATGTTGATTTCGGGACCGAAACAACCGAAAATGACATTGATGTTTACTTTCAGCCCTTGATCGAAGACTTGAAGGAGTTGTGGGCGAGAAGGTGTTGATGTTTTTGACTCTTTCAAGAAGGAGGTGTTTAAAATGCGAGCCATGATATTTTGTACTATAAACGACTTCCCAGCAAAGATATGGGAATTTGTCGGGGTATAGTGTAAAAGGCCATAAAGCATGTCCGGTTTGTGAAGAAGGCACACGCTACCATTAACTTCAACATGGAAGAAAGACGGTTTATCTTGGACATAGGAGATTTCTTAGACGGGGCCACCCATATCGTCGATTGAAGAAAGCCTTTTTTGGTGGCCAAGAGTATGAAGATGCTCCGGTGGCATTGACTGGGGAGCAAGTTTATGAAAAGGTGAAAAATATCAATGTCGTATTCGGTAAGACTGCAAAGAGTAGAAAAGAAACAAATATATGGAAAAAGAGATATGTATTCTTCGATCTTCCATATTGGCGCAATCTTGATGTGAGACATAGTATTGATGTCATGCATGTGGAGAAAAACGTATGTGATAGTATTGTCGGCACGCTTCTCAACATACAAGGTAGTTCCAAGGATGGTGTGAAGGCAAGATTGGATCTGATAGCAATAGGAATATGCGAAGAGTTACATCCAAGGCCAGATGGGAAGAGAACTTATTATCCCCTGGCTTCTCATCCTTTGTCTAAGGATGAGAAACGAAGTTTTTGTGAGTGTTTACATGGCACAAAAGTTCCCACGGGGTATTCTTCAAATTTGAAGAGGCTTGTATCGATGAAGGACTTGAAATTAGTAGGCCAAAAGTCTCATGATTGTCATGTCTTGATGCAACAATGACTACTCCCAATAGCTATTCGAGGCATCGCCGAATATGATCTTCGGGTCGTTTTGACTAGACTTTGTGTCTTCTTCAATGCGCTTTGTGGTAAAGTTTTCGAGATTGAAAAGTTGGATGAATTAGAGAATGAAGGATATCTTATCTTGTGCCACCTTGAGAAGCTTTTTGTTCCTACATTTTTTGACATCATGGTTCATCTAATTGTTCATCTAGTGAGGGAGATAAAGATGTGTGGCCCTATCCATTTACGGTGGATGTACCCAATTGAAAGATCTATGAAATTCCTAAAAGGGTACGTGAAGAATCCATACCGGCCGAAGCATCGATTGTTGAAATATGTTTCGAAGAAGCCATGGAATTTTGTCAAGATTATTTGGCCAAAGTAAGACATATTGGGCTTCCAAAACGTCGCATCCGATGGGGGTAGACGAGGGGCTTCCGTAAAGAGTGTGGATCCGATGAATTGTCACAAGTCCACTTATACATCTTGAATAACGTCGATGAAGTTCAAGCAAGCATAGCTGCACATAAAGTATTTGTAAGGAAAGAAAATCATCGAATGATCGAACAAAGGTTGATTAGGGAGCATAACAGAACTTTTGCAAACCGGTTCAAACAAAAGGTCGAGGGAGAGGGATGTGTTTCTAATACAATCAAATGGTTAGCAGGTGGTCCTAAGGTTGATGTCATAAGTTGGAATTCGTATGTGATCAATGGTTATACATTTTACACGAAGTCCCTAGATGATACGAGCACATGACCCGGTAAACGGTGGTGTTATGTTAGAGGCTGAATCTATGCACTTCTCCAGTTCGAAAGACAAGAGCCCTTTATTGGCGGTCATGCCATATTATGGGGTTATTGAAGAGATTTGGGAGGTGGACTATGTGAAAATTAGATTTCCCATTTTCAAATGCAAGTGGGTTAATGTCAATAATGGTGTTCGGATCGATCGGCTAGGATTTACATTTGTCGATGTCAATGGTAGAAGTTTTGGAGATGAACCTTTTATTATGGCGAGACTGTGCAAAACAAGTGTTCTATATCACCGATCAAGAAAATAAAATGTGGTCTATAGCTCTCCAAGGAAAGAGGGTCATTGATATTGATGAGGAAATGAATTTAAATTATGGTCTTCCGAGAGTACTCCTTTTTCAAGGGGTCTGGGACATGAACGAAGAAGATGAAGCGGATAATGAACCCGGCATAAGAAGTGATCATCAAGAAGGGATATGAGAAGATATCACTTTATAAAAGAGTCAATTCATAAGGTAATATTCATATGTAGATTTCTTTGAAGACTTTAAGGCTTTAACTATATATATTATATTCCTTCTATCTATGTTCATAGTTAATGTCACTGACTATGAATTTTGTTCTTGTTTTTTTTTGTGGTGGGGATCCGATCCAAAGGGGCATGTTATATAAGAGGATGTTACGTTGTTGGGTGGGGGAATCGGATGAAGGCATGGTGAATATTATTTTGGGCGCATGTATGTTGTACTTATAACTTATTGTATTTGTAAGTAAGTTATCTTATTGTATGAATTAATTTAGGTGTTGTAGTCATAGTAATCATTAATTAAGAGGCCAAATAGCTCATGGTGAATAATATTTGTATTCTTTTTCCAATTCAATTTATTCAAATAATTGTTCATAGCTTGTAGCTTAAAGTATCGACTTTTATGTGCTGGATTGGGTGGTAGATTTGTGTATATATATAATCAGGAAGAACAGTAGGGAAAAATTTGGGAAAATTTAGGCCGGAAATAATAAGCCGGTCTTAAATGTTCAATTGTTAAGACCGGATGTAATTATATGACCGGTCTTAAAGGTCAGGACGACTTTTGAGTTTTGATATTAAACCTGGTCTTAAAAGCTGGTCTTTTAAGACCGGTATATTTAACGTCCGGTCTTAAATCAAAATCTTTAAGACCGGATGTATTTATCATCCACTCTTGAAAGTCAGTCTTTTAAGACCATGTATAATTGTCGTCTAGTCTTAGAAGCCGCTATTTTTCAGACCGTATGTGTCCTGTCCGGTCTTATAATTACGATCTTTTAAGAGCGGCCTATTTTTTGGCCGGTCTTAAAAGTTGAGCTTTAGAACCGAACAAAAAATATTTCGGCTTTATTTAGTGCAACTTTTTAAGACCGACGTTTTTAAATGTCCGGTCTTAAAATAGTTTCTTTAAGACCGGTTCGAGTTCGGTCTTAAATGGTAGACTTTTAATACCATTTGGAACAAGACCGGCCGCATGTCCGGTCTTACGACCCCTCTTTTGTCCGGTCTTAAAAGCCTTTTTTGCACTAGTGATAAAAGCCAAAGAAAAGACTATATATTCATTTAACACACCTTTTGATTTATTAACTGTGTTAGTGACTTCAATATAATTTAGCCTTTCCTTTCCTTTGTATGTATCAGCAACTTTTCCTATAATTCCTATGTGTGCAATGATATAATATATACAGTTATATACTCTCTTTTCTTTTCTTTTATTTATTTATTTTTTGTTTAAGGGTTGTACAACTACACTTGTAGTACTAAGTAAATAAGAAAAGCCTCAACAAAACAATTATACTCTTTGTACTTACCGGTAAGAAAACCTCCGTAAAAAAAAAAAAAAAAAAAAAAAAAAAAAACCAAAAACCAAAAACCAAAAAAAAAAATCAAAAAATCTACAGCCTTTTGAACCTAAAACTGACTTTAGGATTGGTTTGGCAAAACTTTAAAAACTTTAAAAAAAAAAAAAAAAAAAAAAAAAAAAACACGTGATTATGGTTATTGGTTGAGCCACTACATTTTATTGTACAGTGATGCATTTAGGCTTGGTGTTTTTTTTTTTTTTTTTTTTTTTTTTTTTTGGGTATTTGTCTTTTATGTAACAGTTACAGAAACGCATCATTTGTACACAAAGTATTATGAATAAACTAGCAAAAGAAGCTGTTTTATGACAGGTAGATAACAAAAGAAGGGGGACCTTAATTATATACCTTATATATAGCTTTAATATTTCCTCCCCAGTAGCAGCGATATACACATATATACCTAGAACCATATATTCAGACTTTTCCCCAAGGCAGCAACGTATTATGGAAACAAGAAGAAAGAGAAAGCTTATACCTCTATTTTTCAGGGTCCAAAACAAAGCGAGCTAGATGGCCGGTTCCTCCCTCACGTTCTCTCTTCTTTTTTGTCCCCTCCTTCTCAATCTCTTGTTCTCTCCCTCGCTATTGTTGTCCGTTCTCCTTCTCGGCTTGAAGTAAAATGAGTAATGAAGGTATGAAGCTATGGTTACATATATTTATATGAGGACCCTCGGACCAGTCTGAGAAAAGAATGACGGACCGGAGGAGTATTACACAGCGCTAGGCTCGAAGGGGTATGGGTCTAGATCTTCTCATTATCACTTTTCTGCCTATTTCTCATCATCAGCTCATCCTAGCCATTGAAATCTTGATCCAAGGGTCCAGAGAAAATTTAAAAAAAAACCGCATGCGATTTTTTTCAAATTTTCTCTGGACACTTGGATCAAGATTTCAACGGCCAGGATGAGACTGTGAGAGATAAGAAGAAAACTAATGATGAGGGAATCCTCTTCCAAAGGTATGGTCGTCTGACTCTATTGCGCCGCTTAAGCCGCTGGCGTAAATCTTTTACTGTGATTCCTTTTCTCCTCCTTTTTTTTAGCAGTTACGTGTGTGTGTTCACTGCTTCTCTTTTCTTTTTCTTTTTTTCTTTTTTCTTTTTATGCTTGTTGGGGTGGTCTTTTAAATGGATTGGGATGGGTTTTGTTATGCCGATGAAAATAATGACTAAGGGTATATGGACGTTGGTCATGTTAAGTGAATGGATGAATAATGGGCTTTACAACATATAATTGATTACATAATGTCCATGGGTTGGGAAAAAATATAAGGAACTGAAGGAGTAGGGATACGTGAGATACCAATTGTTAAGGTACTAGATAGGTTCTTATGTCATTGTGCCATTGATTCCTCAAATTGGGCTTGTATGAGGATGTGAAAAAATATTTCTCCCACTTTGATCCTAAAAACTCTTATTTGCAATTAGGCCTATTACTTATATAATTGGAATTCTTGGAAAATTAATCCTTAATTCCATATAAGGATTTTCTTTTTCCCAATTAATTCCTCTAGGCCACAAAATATAACTTCTATAATTTTTAGGTCAATATTATTCCTTATTTGAATTTATTCTTTTACCAAAACAAATTAAGGGAAAAATATCTAAATTTCCAATAATTATTCTCATAATTATTTTAAGCCAAAATTTCATAATTAATTTTCATATAATATTTAAAATTCCAAATCCCAAAGTTTGGAATGTTACATATATCCACTTGAATTGAGAAATTTGTGTTGTGGGACTTACGATTTTGAAAAGAAAATGTGATGTGTTGAAAAAGAGATTTTACCTTGGTTGTTGTTTTGTAAGAGCTTGACTATAAGAAACCATGAGAAAATGATTATGCATAAGTTGTATTTTGATGTGGATTGAAATCTTGAATGGATGGGAGATTGGTGCACATGTGGTTTACTCTTTTGTCCCTCTTAAAAGGGATAGGGACCTTGTGGATCCATTTTGTCCCTAGGATTGGGATACCTCTTCATGACTTTTGAGTGTTTCCATAAAGAAGGGATTAGGCCTTCATGGATTGTGTGTCAATTCCTTCATTAGGAGAGACTCCATTGATCAGTTTTTGTGTAAGAAAGTTATTTTTAAAAGATAAACTCATGAATATTGGATTGTAAATATAATTTATAAATGTTTAGTTAACAACTAATGATTACTTTTTAATATGTATGACAAGTTGAAACTTTAGTTATTGAGGTTTTTGTCTCACCTTGTGGCTTTTAACATCTTCAGATGTTAGTTTTTTGCAGTAGTGCAATTGGGAAGGTTTTAGAGACTTGATTAATATGTCAATCTTTTTAAAGCCTTCATCTTTTATTATCTAATGAATAGATGTATATTGTCAAAGTAGAGCTCACTTTACATCGTAATGTGATCTTGTACTTTTGATTAAATTGTCACTATTTAGAGTCTTGGTAGAAGCTTGGAAGCCTCTAGAATTAGGCATGTGTTTTTGTGGATTGACTAGTCAACTTTTGAAGTTTTATGAAGTGTTTTTAAGAAAGAGTATTATTTACATGTGAGTTTATTTTTAAGCTTGTGGTTGAATATTATATTCTAAGTTTTGATAAAGTCTAAGGCTCAAATGATGTTTGAAATTGGTGCGATATATGTGATGTTGTACCATTTTTTCAATATGCATTATTATGCGATCAACTTATAAAGGTTTTATTATCTATAATAGATTTAAGGTTTACTTTCACTCTTTTCTATCATGGATAAATATTTTAAGTAGTTTTAATCATTTATAACTATGATAGATGTTTTCAATGTGCAAGCACAAGTCTTTCCTGCGATAGTTGACTTCTATTTCGGTTACAAACTCCTTATAAAAATGGTGACTTTTTCAGATGGTTAGTTAAACAATTTTTCTACTATGGTTAGTATTTGAAAGTTGGGTTAAAATTCTTTTTGTTATGGCAGACATTTGTGTCACACTACCTCTATTCTACAATATAGTAGGGTGATTAATAACTGTTTTGGGTAAGTAACTGGTATTAGGAAAACCATTGTAACAATATTGACTTCCAAAGACATAAAAATTCATCCATTTTCATCTCCATCTCATTCTTTTTAGAGGCTATTTGGTATAAGGGATTTGGAGAAGAAATTTTTCTCTCTCTCTCTTTGTTTTGTTATTTTTTTTATGAGATAGGATTCTACAGCATTTCTCCTAAAATTATTTGTTTTATAGAATTAACAATTCACATATTAAAAGGTAGCTGCAATTTGCTTAAGGACCTGTGTATATTCTATGTTTAATCGTGTGCAATTCTTCTTGAATTGTGTACAATGAATATTTAATTATGTGTAAAATAAAAAATATTTGTTCACCGTTCAACCATTTTTCTAAAAATATATATAAATATTCGTATCTAATTTTGAAATTAGTATTTAAGAAAATATTAATTCCCACGGATATGAAATATTCATCCTTCTCACAAATTATATATAATTCAAATAAAATAAAATAAAATAAAAAAGAAATGCAATGAATTGCTATTTTTTTAATCTCAAAACAAATTCCTCTGAAGTCTCAAGCTCACAAGATGAGGTAGAAAGTAAAATTTCAACTGCTTATTCGTTTTGGGGGGATTATTTCAAAATTCGGTTATACGGTTTTATGTCAGCGCCCGAGAGACGAAAAGAAGGGAATCAAAGAAGCAGAGAGTGATGAAGAGAGAACCAGAGACCCAAGATTCTGTGGAGACAGAGTGATTCGGAAGAGCTGAACAGGAAATAGCGAATCAGTGAAGAAAATCGAAGCTCCTCCTCAGGTAATTCTAGTGAGGTTAGTCCTCTGTTTTGACCTGATTGGAGGCTGGGGAAAGGGCACTCTTTCAAGAAACGCACCTAAAACATATGGCGACCCTGGGATTCAGCCTCCGGGAAGTGATTATCGCCAAAACAAAAAAAGACAACAGAGGCTGCTGTCTTTAGTCCTTTAATTCAGTGATAGCTTAGAGTCCTTTGTGAAAGGTAGCAATCAAAGATGCCGCTTCTTTCTTTACCCGTAGCTGTTGAAAAAGACCAGTACGGGGGCTATTGATTGCATCGATTGCCATTCTTTTACTTCCTCGTGTGTAAAGCAACGAACTGATGCTTCTTGAATTCCTATTTTGCGTTCTTGATTGATGATAATCATTTTTAGTTTCAATAGATTTATTTTGTGATCGGTTTATCTATCTTGTGCCGGCCCTTTGCTGGTACTACTATCAAATTTATCTGAATCCGGGAAATGTTTACGATTTGCCTGACTCTCTACGAGTAATTTCAGGTTCATGAGGCATACAACTTCTTTATTGCTTCTTTCATGTTTTCTTCAAATATGTTTAGCCGCTCTACATTACCAAATTACCGAACCAACGCTGGTCTCTGTATGGGAAATGATTATGTGTATGCACTTGAAATGTTTTACTCCTTCTGGCGTTTAACATACAAACATCAGAAAATCATTTGCCCAAGTAGTGGTAACTCTCAATTTTTCCATCCGTTCCAACTATTTATTTGTCAAGAAAGTCAGCCAAACTTTTTAAAAATGATAAGATACATATGTTAATATAAAGTAGGGAGTTAGCTGCTGAGAATGAGGAGCTTGATGTGTGCATAAAGGGCATAAAGAAGGGTACAACGCTTAGAGATGCAATAATTGGGGCCAGAGTGTGATTACTGTTTCATTCTAAGTCAGTTAAACAAAATGCCTAAATCACTACTCTTAACTGTTTAATGAATAGTTTTCTCCAATCTTCAGGCATATCCATCATTTTCCATAGCGTGCTATGAAGAACTGTTCTGCATATTGTTTTCCAAATAGCTTCAAGTGCACAGTAAAATTTATTACTCCTCTCCGGTCCTAATTATAACATCTAGTTGACTTTTTTAGAGAGATTAAGGAAGCTAATTAAATTACTTTAAAGTATTTTTTATTTTTATTTTTTATAATTAGGACCGGAGGTAGTACTTGGTGTTTGATTATTTTCTCCACAGGATCAAGTTTAACTAGGCTTGTTTCCATCATTACTCCCTTGGAGATTGGCTTAACAATGTTAAATAACCAATGTAGGAGAGCCATTGAAGTGGAAGCCAATTAATAATGTGTGATAGGCTCAGCAGCTTACCAGACTCGGTTCTTCTTCATATTCTGTCTTTTCTTCCAACCAAGGAGGCTGTTGCTGCAAGCTTCTTGTCCAAGAGATGGAGGCCACTTGGGCACTGTTTTTCCACTCTTGACATTCATGATAGAGATTTTCCTGGTCGTGAAGTTTTCATCCAGTTTGTTGATTATGTCCTCATTTCAGGAGGTTTGAAATTTCTCAAAAACTTTGGTCTCAATCGTTGGTGTTGGAACGTGCCAAATGATAAGATTAACAATTGGATTGATGCATTAATCAATAGTAAAGTTGAGCATCTTGAGATAAGCATTGCACGTACATTTGAAACTGAGTTACCCTCTAGTATTTTAAATTGGAGTACCATTAGGGTTTTAAAATTCAAAGGGGTAACCTTTAGTACCCTTTCTAGTGTGAATTTGCCTTCTCTTAAAGTTCTAGATCTAGACATGGTTAGACTTCAAGATATAAACTTCTTGGCAATGCTGCTTTCTGGATGTGCACTTCTTGAGATGCTAGTGCTGACTGAATTGGACAATAACCATTATGGTCCGATGCAAGAGATTACAAAGCTTAACCGTTTGGTCGCAGCTGATGTTCCCCCCTCACTAGTGCCAGTGAAAGCTTTGTCTAATGTTACATTTCTAAGGTTACAGGTATGAATGACATTGTATACGTAAATTGTTTCTTTCTTTTTTTTCTTCCTTTTTTCAAATATTTCATACACTGTTGTTTTTTTGGCTATATGTTGGTCTTTCCTCATGCAGGAAACATGGTCACCCGGTGGCAAGCATGCTATGTGGTCGCCTGATGCTGAGAATTTTCCAACATTTGACAATTTGACCCACCTGGAATGTGTTGGTGATGGATGGACTGCGATAGTGAACTGCCTCCGAAATTTCCCTAAGCTTCAAAATCTTGTACTTTTGCAGGTTTGAGGATATTTTCTTGACTTGTGTGTGAAATAATTGTTCTTGAATTTATTAGTTCTCTAACTATATTTGTGTGGTCACTCGTCAGCTTTTTTCTAGGACCCCTCCTCAGCCAATTCTAAATGTTCCTCTGTGTCTTTCATCAAACCTGAAGGAGTTCACTTTTGGTGCCTATCGGTTAGAAGAAGATCATGCTGTTGCATTTATGAAATACATATTGGATAAGGCACGAGTTCTGAGCACCATCAAGATTACAAGGGGATTTGGTCGTTCAATACGTGATGAAGAGATTCTTGAAATGATAAAAGTGATATCCTTATACCCCAAGCCTCTGATAATTGCAAGTTTTTACATGTGAAGCATCCATGGTCAAGTTTAAATGATTGGATTACTGGTTCAGGTTTTGATGTAGGTCACTCTGTTGGACTACTGAAAACTCTCATGTAGCAGATTGTCTTAGGGACACATTAGATTGTTATGAACTTTTGCAGCTTTTAGGTTTCTCTATCTCGATAGATCTGGTTCTCTGTTTTCTTGGATTATCAAGTGGTGGTTCTATCTTTTGTCGGGTATTTGCATTGAACTGGTAGTTTTGTAAAAAGATCAATTATATAAAATGAAATGGGTTATAAAATTAAAGGTTGTATAACAAAGTCCAGGAAATGAGGAATCAATGGATCATGAATTTTATAATGAGTAAAGGAAAAAATTGAACCAAATAATTAATATCATTTTCCAAGTTGTCAATGAAATTAGAATGGACAGGACACCATTGAATATCATTTTCACATGCGTTACTACAAAAACTCAACCGACTCAAACATTTAATGATGTTTCCTCAAGACTTCTCCAATAGATCGAATAGAAAGGATTAGTTTGCAAGTAAATAGGAGTTGTTTATAAGGCAATAGAACTTTTTGGATAAATTCCTGAAGTTTCAATAGAATTGCTTGCTTGGTCATAGCATTTTAAATGGACAAAGCATAGCCCTGTTCAACAATGTTTATTGTTATTCTATTTCATACTTTTATGAATTAAGGAAGTTATTTTATTCCTTATTCTTATAGAGAAGCCAAGTAATGTCTTTTTTATTTTGTGGCAGCCCTATTTTGATGTTTAGGCCAATGTTGGTCCTAATTCTCCTTATTGTTCAATTTTTTGGCTTACCTGTCTTTTCTACATGAAATTGTCCAGAATCATAATAACCTCCACTGACCTACTTAGTTATTTTTCAATTCTTTAATATATTCAACATTGAAATTTAAATTGTTCGAATGAATTTTTCTTTTAGAGTTAAGAATTGAAAACTTGAGTCTAAGCTGATAGGAATTTATGATACTTTTTTACAAGAACATGTATTTTTCTACTAAAAGAAATTATATTCAAGATATTATCGGGTACTAAATGTGACATGTCTCTTGTAAGTCCTATTACATTTTAATACAGGGTATTTTATCAGAATTGTTTAACCATTTAAGAATCACATGTGACCCACTAGGTACTTTTATTTTTGGAGAATGCAAAACTTAAATCTTTTGTGAAAAGATTAGGTATACCTGGATAAAAAATTTTGGGAAAATATCGGTGAGGTTCCAATGAAGAGAAAAAATATCAAAAAAATCTCAATCCTAAATACCCTATCATATTAATTATGGAATTCCAATATCAAAAAAGCCCCATTGTCAAAATGGTTTTTTATGTTGTTAAAATGGTTTTTCCTGTTGTTAAAATTTCCTTATGAAAATATTGTTGTCAAAATGACTTTTCCTTTTTTCAAAAAAATTTACAAGTTTTTTCTACAGCGTGTAGAATTTTATAAACTTGCATGAAAAGCCATTTTGACAACATGAAAAGCCATTTTAACAATGAGACTTTTTTAATATTTGATTCCATATTAATATCTTTGATATTTTTTCTCTTTCTTGGGACCTCACTGATATTTTCCCAAGAATTTTCCTTGAACTTAGAAAATTCATAAATAAATTGTTTTAGCTCCAAAATTAGTGGTTCGAAGCTCTAATTTTTGTTCTTGGAAAACCTTGATAGAAAAATAAGACCTGGGTTCATTTATGTTCCCTTTGGTCCAAAAACACCAATTTATCAAATAAGAACAGAGGATATTTTTATAACACTTATCAGATTTCTGGGTCATCTTTAAAAATAAAATCTTTTTATCTACACATCCAAAAATGATGAACTATAACTCGTTTAAGAGATCTGAATGTGTAATGTATATTGAAAAATTTCATAACCCAACTAGATCAATTACCCTGATTTTAGGCAGTCACAGAACCATAACTCAACCTATTCATATTACAAATCCATAATACATAATTTCCTCTATAAACTAAAGGATAATCTTCACTCATACAATTATAAAATTATCTCTACTTAACTAAATATTTGACCTTTTAAATATTATTGTTTTGGCATGAAAATTCTCAAGGTATGATCCATACCTTAATTTCAAAGAAGGTTAAAATTTCTAGTAAACATACATTAATAACTACTAAAAAATATTTAGTTTACTGCCATCCCCCCATATGTCACTTACCTTTAAACTACCATATATAGGATTCCTCCGTATGGAGGGTATTTACATGGAAAAAAATATATAATTACATACACGTAAATCTCAAAATATATAACCCAAGCATATAACAGAGCTTATATATATATATTATATATATATATATATAAAAGAAAATAGCATGTTTTTCTAACTCCTTTCACCTTAGCAATATTTGCCTTTACTGTGTATCATTAAAGAAAGAGGTGAGATTTGGGGGAATCTCAGTAAATTTGAGCCTTACCATGATAGATGTTTTTAATGTATAACCTCAATTCTTTTCTATCATAGTTGATTTCTAATTGGAATATGAACTCTATATGAAAAATGTGCCATTTTCAAATGGTTAATTATGCTCTTTTTTTTAAAAAATAAAAAAAAAAAAAAAAAAAAAAAAAAAAAAAAAAAAAAACTGTTGGTTAGCATTTAAAAGTTGGGTTGAAATTTTTTCTACAAAGGATAGACCTTTGTGTTACATTTTCCCTTCTTCTACCTTAGTAGGGTGATTAATAATTGTTTTCGGTAAGTAACTGATACTAGGAGAACCATTGGGAGACTTTGAAAGGAAAAAAAAAAAAATTCACCCAGTTACATCTCTAACTCATTCTTTTTAAGGGCTGTTTGATATGTGCACCCAATCTTCAGTTATGCGAAAAACCGAAAACATTCATACACAGGTGAAGAAAAGTTGTACTCGCTCAAGAATATGTGTTCTTGTAAGTACCTTTGAACAATAAATTTTAGAATGGAGAAATTTTCAACAATTTTTCTTAAAAATTATTAATTTAATTCATTAATATATTAATGTTGATGCTAATATGTGTTCTTGTAAGTACCTTTGAACAATAAATTTTAGAATGGAGAAATTTTCAACAATTTTTCTTAAAAATTATTAATTTAATTCATTAATATATTAATGTTGATGCTACTCCTTTATTTCATATATTTGTCTTTAAATATTATTGTTAATGATAGAAATATGTTAAATTTAGTTTTGACTGAATAGGCGTGATATATACATTAGTGGCAAGATGTCTAAACTGTAAACACCATATGCCTTGAGGATATACATCATTGGCATATTTTAATATGTTAAAATATGTCAAGTGGCCGTATTTCTTTCCTTAATTGTTATGCACAAATTATTTGAAAATGTAAAAAAATTTAATTTTTTAATCAAAATTATCCATTATTTAACATTATGAGAAGAGATATATATTGCTTTTTGATTAGATAAAATCACTCCAAAAATAAAATAAGAAAATTTTGATTAACTATTGCTTTTTAATTATGAGAAGAGATATGTATAATATGAAACATAATGACAAACAAGAGGAGTATGTCTGGAAATAAACTGGTAACGAAAAAGGGATCATTTGTTCCTTGAACAGTTCTTTCAAAAAATGAATCCACCTTGAAGGGAATATTACCAAATACCAAGGTACTTCAAATCTCACCAATTTTAAGCTTAAGGTAATGGTTAAGGTTTAATAATCCAACTATAATTGAATCAGAGTTAACCCAATGGTGATTCAAATAATATAATTTAATTAAAAATATTTGATTCACATATGATCTTTAAAGTAATATTTAAAAAACTATTAATTCACGTTGGCAAAAAAATATTAATTCACAACTGCACAGAGTATTCAATTTTCTAAAAAATTATATATAATTAAAAAATGCAATGAATTGCGAGTTTTTTTTAAAAAAATAAAAAAAAAAAAAAGAATAAATCTGAACACGATGTCCTTTTAAGTTCACAAAAAAGGTCCTTTCCTCTGGCTTATTTTAAAATCAGGTTTTACGTTTTTTACTACAGCGCCCGAGAGATGAAGAGAGTCGGAAAGGCAGGGAATGATAAAGAGATCACCGGAGAAGAAAATCAAAACTCTTCCTTAACTAGTTTCGTCGATTTCCATTCTTGTAGTTCCTCATGTTTATAGCAACGACTGATGCCTCATAGTAGTACATGGAATTCCAATGTTGTGTTCTTGATTTATGGTAATTGTTTCAGTTTCAATAGATTTATTCTGTGCTCAGTTTATTTATCTTGTGCCAGCCCTATGCTTGTACTAGTATCAAATTTGTCTAAATTTTGGAGTTGTTTACAATTTGCCTGAGTCTCTGGGAGCCATTTCAGGTTCATGAGGCACAAAACTTCTTTTTATTGCTTCTATTATGTTTTCTTCAAATATGTTATGTGTCCACTCAATCCTTCAAATCTTATTCATTTAATTTAATCATCCTTATACTTTTAGTCGCTCTACATTACAAAATCACTGAACGAATGCAGGTCTCGATCTGTATGGGAAATGAGTATGTGTATACACTTGTCACTCAATTGTTTCATTTGCTCATGCACTCAATATGGTCACCCCGGTGCCAGGCATACTATGTGGATGCCTGATGCTGATAATATTAACATTTGATAATTTGACACACCTGGAATGTTTTTCTAGTCCACTGAATTTTCTCCATAATTTCCCTAAACTTCAGAATCTTCTAATTTTTAAGGTTTGAAGATTTTATCTTGATTTGTGTGTTAAATAGTTTTTCTTCAATTATTAGTTCTCTACTAACTATATTTTTGTGTGGTCGGCTTTATTCTAGGTCCCCTCCTGAACCAATACTTAATATTCGTTCGTGCCTTTTATCACACCTGAAGGAGTTCACTTTTGGTGGCTTCAGGTTATACGAAGTTCATGTTGATAATGCACGAGTTCAAGGTCAAGAACAAGCATTGGTGGTAAGAATCTCTCTTAAGATTTTGAAACTTAACGTTTGAAATCCAGATCTAGAAATCTGTGGTACACTCAAAGAAAACTTTGGAATCTGGAAAATATGATACCACCATCGTGTTCCTTAAGAATATTTGTGTGGGCATAAGATTTTTAATGAATTTTTAAAGGTGTTTTTACATATAAAATAACGAGCTCAAAAAAGAGGCAAATCTGCTAGTTTTGAGGCATTGAAACCAAGTAAGTTTGTGAGTATGGTTTCATTGGGTAAATGTTCTTCCAAAATTATGAAAATATTCCAAAGATAGAGGACATGTATATCTTTAAAATGGTGAGTATTTTGTATTTTCCTAAGCTTTAGTTAGAGAGCAATAAATTATACAAAATTGGAAATTGGGATCATTATGGCGTGCTCTGACCTTTGAGACTATTTTTCCATGAAAGGGTATTGAGAGAGCATGTTTGAGGTTGGAAGCACATTAAAATGATTTTTTTGAAATTAAATAAAAATAATTGAAATTGTTGGACTTTTAAGGACAAATCAAAGATAAAAGTTGAAAGTAACAAGTTTAAGTTACGTAATTAAAGCCTAATGAACTAAGGGTTAAAAAGGAAAATTAAACATTCATTTTTCTTGATTCTAAAGTTATGGATATGCTCTATAGACTCCACAAATATATAGACCGTATTAAGTAATAAATAAAAGAAAAACAAATTGAATTTCCCACGAGGATTTAGTATCACAAACTTCAGTTAAGCACTAATTTTACACTTTCATTTAAGTTGAGAAAAAAAATTGAATTTAATTAAAAGAAAAGAAATTAAAAACTAAAATTGAAATAAACAAACTACCACACTAATCGAATGAGCAACCTAGAGTCATTAATCCCTTCTTTGTTTCTTAGATTTTATCTCCACTAAATTAATTTTAACTTAACATAGTCGGCTAATCTAGAGTATTAATGTCTATAAATGTCTTATGGTCCATTTATATACCTACCTTAATTACTTACGTAATGTCTCACACAACTAAATAAGATGCGTTTTAGATCAGACTTATTCTAATTTGATTATGTTTAGCTTCTAGGTATATGTCTATCTTAGACGCAAATTAGATTAAAACCTAATTCCACATTATTTAATCCTAAAGTCAATTTAAGATTTCCTCTTCCAAGTTCAACTCTAAGTCCCTAAAACATGTCCAATGATGACCAATCAATAAGCAATAACAACAAAGACAAGATTAAATAAACTGAAATAAAATTAAACAAAACTAATTCATGGGAATAATATCTAGAACCCCAACAAGTTCATAGGTTTTCTAGGTTGAAAAAAAAATTAACCACAGATGGTTAAAACCAAATCCATAACAGAAAGATAAGACTTCAAGTTTAAAGAATAAAGAGAGAGAAGAAAGAAAGCTTCTTCGTCACCTCTACAGTCCTCTCGTCCTTCCATGGAGATGATGAAGATAATTGAAACGCCACTGCTCCTCTCGCTACAATATGTTTCTTGGCTGCGTCCTGTATGCATCTATGCTACCCTCCGATTCTGCCTTCCAGGTCTCTCTTTATAGATATATATGTCAACTGCTTGGGCTATGTGTGTTGGGCCGTGATCCGTCATCCTTCTTCTTTTACAAAAGATATATAATAGGGAAAATTACACACAGGTCCCAAGCAAGACAGATATTTACATTTAGGTCCCATGAAATGACAAAATTACACAGAAGTCCCTAGGGACTTCTGTGTAATTATTTCAGAGTAGTAAATGACCCTTCTGGACAATCAGCATAAAAATTAAAAAACGCATGAAACAAAGAAAGCAATGAATGAAAACGCGCGGAAGTAGCTGTGGAAAAAGGGGAAAACGCTGAAATCAATAAGCATTAAAGGTGGATCGAATCTCCAACGTAGAAGCAAGTAAGTGACATTTTCATGTCCTAGGCAAAGCTTAGGCGTGAAGTTGTCATATTTTCGTTGAATAATCCTTCCCCTTCGTTGTATGTTCTTTGCATTCACTTGTTCCCTGTACATTTCCTTCAAGTCCACAATATCCGCATGAAGTTCCTCCAGCTAGGCACATACATACATTCAACTACTTTTAGATATACAAGACCCATTTGATGTGATGATGGAACATTGAATAAAAAGTTCTAGGGTTTCATGTTTTGGGTAGGGTTAATTACATTTTTGCTCTGTTTTTGGGAAGGAAACAGAGGGACTATTCGTTTTCACTGGTTTGTGGTTGATTTGATGATGGAACATTCAATAAAAAGTTCTGATAGGATTCAATAAAGTTGTTGTTAATACATGAATTTATTGTTGTAAATGGTGGCTTTTTCAGTTGTTAATACAATCTTGTTGTTGCGTATTGTCGAAATATGGCAGGTTGTTGGAAAAAATCTATTCCTGTTTCTTTCATTTGGGGAGAAGTTTTAAAATGGTGGGGGAGATGAAAGTCAATATGTTGGAGGTTTGGTAAGAACAAAATTTATAAAGGAAGGCACAACCTATGATGAATTGCGAAGAATCATATCATCTCGCTTGGAGAAGAAAGCAATGACATTTGTGTGAAATTCAAAGTTAGCTTTGATCCATCAACATATGTAGATGCCATGAGATTGGACACGGTGAAGACATGCAAAAATCCAAATCCACGCCGAGAACACCATGTACATGCTTTTGATTGTTAATTGATTAGTCATTTTGTCTATACACACCTTGTATTAGTGACTTCTTGTAACACCTTTTTGTATTTTTGTGGGTGGACAAGAACTTGTAATTACAACTTACACATGGATGTGAAACTATATGTGATATTAAGTTCAATGAGTAGGTGTAAATACCCACTTACTCATACAACTTAATATTTTGAAATGATATTTACTTCTTCAACTAGCCTTAGTAAGCTGTCAAAATTCTCAGAAGTTGTTGTTAAAACAGCAATTGTGTGTTGTAAATATAGAATTTGTTGTTGTAAACCGCCTCGGAACTCGAGTTGGAAAAAATACAAGTTTTAAAAAGTTGTTGTCAAAAAAAGTAATTGTGTGTTGTAAATATAGAATTTGTTGTTGTTGATCGCCTCACGGAACTCAAGATTTGAAAAAAATACAAGTTTTAAAAAGTTGTTGTTAAAAAGCAATGCACGTGTTGTAAACATAGAATTTGTTGTTGTTAATCGCCTCGGAACTCAAGATTTGAAAAAAAAATAAAAGATTTAAAAAGTTGTTGTTAAAACAGAATTGTGTGTTGTAAATATAGAATTTGTTGTTGTAAACCGCCTCACCGGAACTTCGAGTTGGAAAAAATACAAGTTTTAAAAAGTTGTTGTCAAAACGATAATTGTGTGTTGTAAATATAGAATTTGTTGTTGTTGATCGCCTCTGGAACTCAAGATTTGAAAAAATCCAAGTTTTAAAAAGTTGTTATTAAAACAAACAATTGTGTGTTGTAAATATAGAATTTGTTGTTATTAATCGCCTCTCTGGAACTCAAGATTTGAAAAAATCCAAGTTTTAAAAAGTTGTTGTCAAAACAGTAATTGTGTGTTGTAAATATAGAATTTGTTGTTGTTGATCGCCTCTGGAACTCAAGATTTGAAAAAATCCAAGTTTAAAAAAGTTGTTATTAAAACAACAATTGTGTGTTGTAAATATAGAATTTGTTGTTGTTAATCGCCTTTGGAACTCAAGATTTGAAAAAATCCAAGTTTTAAAAATTTGTTGTTAAAACAGCAATTGTGTGTTGTAAATATAGAATTTGTTGTTGTTAATCGCCTCTGGAACTCAAGATTTGAAAAAAATACAAGTTTTAAAAAGTTCGTTAAAACAAAGCGACAATTGTGTGTTGTAAATATAGAATTTGTTGTTGTAAACCGCCTTTGGAACTCGAGTTGGAAAAAATACAAGTTTTAAAAAGTTGTTAAAATAGCAATTGTGTGTTCTAAATATAGAATTTGTTGTTGTAAACCGCCTCGGAACTTCGAGTTAAAAAAATCCAAGTTTTAAAAAGTTGTTGTCAAAAACAATAATTGTGTGTTGTAAATATAGAATTTGTTGTTGTTGATCGCCTCACGGAACTCAAGATTTGAAAAAATCCAAGTTTAAAAAAAGTTGTTATTAAAACAGCAATTGTGTGTTGTAAATATATAATTTGTTGTTCTTAATCGCCTCTGAAACTCAAGATTTGAAAAAATCCAAGTTTTAAAAAGTTGTTGTTAAAACAGCAATTGTGTGTTGTAAATATAGAATTTATTGTTGTTAATCGCCTCTGGAACTCAAGATTTGAAAAAATCCAAGTTTTAAAAAGTTGTTGTTAAAACAACAATTGTGTGTTGTAAATATAGAATTTGTTGTTGTTAATCGCCTTTGGAACTCAAGATTTGAAAAAATACGTGTTTTAAAAAGTTGTTGTTAAAACAAGCAATTGTGTGTTGTAAATATAGAATTTGTTGTTGTTAATCGCCTCGGAACTCAAGATTTGAAAAAATCCAAGTTTTAAAAAGTTGTTGTTAAAACAAGCAATTGTGTGTTGTAAATATAGAATTTGTTGTTGTTAACGCCTCTCGGAACTCAAGATTTGAAAAAATATAAGTTTTAAAAAGTTGTTGTTAAAACAGCAATTGTGTGTTGTAAATAGAGAATTTGTTGTTGTTAATCGCCTCTGGAACTCAAGATTTGAAAAAATCCAAGTTTTAAAAAGTTGTTGTTAAAACATCAATTGTGTGTTGTAAATATAGAATTTGTTGTTGTTAATCACCTTTGGAACTCAAGATTTGAAAAATACGTGTTTTAAAAAGTTGTTGTTAAAACAAAGCAATTGTGTGTTATAAATATAGAATTTGTTGTTGTTAATCGCCTCCGGAACTCAAGATTTGAAAAAATCCAAGTGTTAAAAACTTGTTGTTAAAACAGCAATTGCGTGTTGTAAATATAGAATTTATTGTTGTTAATCGCCTCACGGAACTCAAGATTTGAAAAAAATACAACTTTTAAAAACTTTTTGTTAAAACAACAATTGTGTGTTGTAAATATAGAATTTGTTGTTGTAAACCCTCTGGAACTCGAGTTGAAAAAATACAAGTTTTGAAAAGTTGTTGTTAAAACAAAGCAATTGTGTGTTGTAAATCACCTCTAGAACTCAGAATTGAATTTCAATGAGTTACCAATGATTTAGCATATATGGGGACAAGTGAGAAGCAAACTTTAGGTGCTAATACATGCTAAACTTGATGAATTCACCAAGGTCCAAATAATGAACAACCACCAACAAGACACTCAAATTTAGTAAGTCAAACAAATGTAACACCATTCCCGCATATACCATTTCTTGTTGCTATATTCAACATTTGGCTCTAAGGCTAGTCAAAAAATAATTAGTATTTGCTTTAAGGTGAGCAAAGTTTGTACATTCACTTCCAATTATATACATTGCCAAAATAAGGTCATATGTTAGCCAATTCATTCAACTAATTTACTATAAAACTACATCTATTTCTTCTTCTTTGGCTCTTGGTTGTCTGACAGTTGGGACAGCACCTTCTGCTTATGTATGTTTTTGTCATGCGTTACAAGCCACCATAAGCATTCAAGCTTTATCTGCCGTAGTTGGTCAAGAGACAAATTAGTCATAGTATAGCCTTCTTTGTCTTGGGGAGATCCATCCCATCCCTGTAACCATGATAAAACATGGACACCACAAGAATTCTGCGAGAGATGAGTTTAAGGCACCTTGTTTAAGGCACCTTGTTTCACAATCCTCTAGAGATGAGTATTTTCAGACATAGATACTCTTGCTATTTGGCTTTTTGTTGTTGACTTATGAATCTCCCAGGCTTTATTTAGCACTTTAATTTGTTCTGCATAAATTTATCAAACATTTATATATTGAATAAATGGACAACACACAATTAACTCTCAACTTCTGGCAAAAAGAAAATTACTCTCAACTATGTCTTCTGCTCTTCTTTCGATCTTATCTCATAGAATGCAAGGTTTGTATTTGCTTATATATCCACCACTTCATATAATTTTACCAAGTAACCTCAAAACAATGTAAAAATTGTGGAACATACAAGCAAAACAAGAAAATTATTAACATGGGTAATTTTTGTTGCACAATCTTGATGAGGGTAATTCTACTACAAGGTTCAAATATCCTCTCTTCCACCTAAACAACCTCTTCTTAGTTTGCTCACTAAGTAGTGCAAATGTCAAATAAGAATTTCTTTTATAGATGATTGGAAAATCCAAATGTTTCTCCAAATCTCTTGTTAATCCAACCCGATTGTCCTACTTAAGTCTATGATCCTTGACGAATGAACATTTCAGAAGAGACATATCTTAGTTTTTTCTCTATTCATTTTTTGTCCTGATACACTGCAAAAGAGATCCAAACACTCAAGCATAGTCTCCACTTGAAAGTTGGATGCTTATCCAAAGAGGATCAAGTTATCAACAAAGAATAAATGAAACAATGTTGACCCCCTTGTATTAAGCCTAATAGGAGTTTATAACCCATCATCAACTACATTTTGTATTATATGATGAAGTCGAGGATCACATCGTGTATTAAGCCTAATTGAAAAGTGAAACTTGAGTTGAGGAAACAAATAAATGAGTGATGAGCCGTAAAAGGCATCACATCTTAATTTAAGATCTTAGACTCAAGTGTATGGGTTATTCCACTCTATTTCCCGTATCAGCTTAAATCTACTCACACTTGTATAACCTAATAACATTTTAATATATTACTTCTCATACATAAAATCTGAAGATTTAAGTTTATGAGCGAATTTTTTACTATATATTACTCATTAAGCTCCACTTTTTGTGATGTTCCACTTTTCACATTAATTCAAGTCCACCTATAGGTTAAGAATGTATTAATCTGAGAAAAAATAAAACAGAACATAAGATAAAACAACTCCTTCAGCATTTTTCAAAAACAAGAGACAAATGATTATCGGCCAAAATCGGAAAGTGTACTCACAATCGAAAACGTTTAACGGCTATTAGATTACCCAGAACATAAATTCACCACCACATATAGTAATTTTACAGTAACACAACAGATGATACAAAGAAATATGGGAAGAAATGGAGAAGTAAATGAACGTAAGGATAATCGAACAAAATAAGTTCCGGAAGAAACTAGAAACCTGGAAATTTTAGTGAAGCAGAGCAAAGGAAAAAATCAGCTTCGTTTTACATAAGAATCAATGAATTTCGTGAGCCTTTCTCCAAAAAGCATTCGCCATTGCTAGGAAAAACAGGAGATAAAGCTGCAAAGGCCAGAGGAGAAGTAAATAGAAACAGACAGTCCAATACTCCAATCGTGGCGAGACGAATGCTCCACATAAACGAAAATAAAGAAATGAAGAAGAGCGCACGGGACGGGGAAAATGAAGGTGAATGAAGAAGAGTACAGACGGGATGGGCGACGACATTGAAAAGAAAAAAAAAAAAAACCCTAAAATTTAACACGCACTTGCGGTCATTGGACCCATTTGAGGCTCGCCATTGACAGCAATGAGAGATGCAGGGAGTCTCGCACAATCCCGCCGGCGACGAACAAGGAATGACAGATGCAGGTCTCTCGGTGGAACGCCGGTGAAGAGCTCGCTCGAAGGTTGAAGGGCTCGGTCGAATGGGAGATAGAGTCGAATGGGAGATGACCGATTCAGTGGTTTAAGCGTTTTTTATGCTAAATGGGCAAAAAAGTAATTTGATGTTTACAAATAATTACACGAAGTCCCTCCCAAGGAAGACATATATTTACATTTAGGTCCCATGAAATGACAAAATTACGAAGTTCCGACGTGTAATTTTGTCATTTCATGGGACCTAAATGTAAATATATGTCTTCCTTGGGATTTGTGTGTAATTTTCCCTATATAATATCCTTTTTAGTGTTTTTGCGCCACGTGCGTATTTGTAACAACATTGAACTTTATCTTTTCCCTTGCGTGGACCCCATGAATTGGCTGATGCATGTCTGTGCATAATATACATAATTGCTTGCACGTCTCCTGTGTGTGTAATCTTCATCCATTTGATTATATTATATCAATTTAATATATTATATCTTTTTTCAATTTAATTTGTTGTGATGTTTACTGTCTTTCCTATATTTTCTCCTCTTAGATCACATAAAATAGGATATCAATAGATTTTCATCGTTATAATATTCTTTTATTATATATTTAATTAAATAATAGAAAAGTATATAAAAGATAATTAAATAAGTATATAATATTAATAAATTCAATCCATTATATCTCATAATCGATACTTATTTAATTATAAAATATGTACTTATCACATATGAATGACTTGCCTCTGTTAATGCAAAGACCCGAGAGAGCACCACCTTCAGCAAAATGAAGACTGTAAATCACCCCAACTCAAAAACAGAGGAAGCTAAATGTTTGTACTCTGTTTCAATGAGTAAACCATCCAAGCATAGTAGACTATAGAGAGCGATAAATAATCTTAAAAAAGTGGCTCATTTCAAGAGAGTCGCCCACTTTCTTTTTGTTCTTCATTTATAGTTGTTACCATTACTTTTTGAGATAAAAGACTGAGTTTATATATGAAGCCCCCAGCCCTTTTGCGAAAATTTTTAGAGGCACAAATATTGAAAAATTAAAATCTCCACGTGAATACCGCTAATTCAATCTGCGGCTCTCGGACTAGCCTTATTTTCATAGTTTGTTCCGTTGGAAGCTAGAGGTGTAGTGAGGCATTTTACACAGCCCAACACTCAAGATCAGAAAGAAATACGAAGAGATGTTGTTGTTGTTGTTTTGACACAGCTCAGCCGTGAAGACGGGCTAAACTGATGTTGAGGTCTAGTGAGTGTTTGGAATAGTTTCATAGGCCCTTTACGGCACAAAACTCTTCTCAAAAATAAAAAAACTAGTTTAGTGATTGAGTGAGGGAAGAGAGAGCGAGTGGATGAAAGCTTTTTTAAAAAAATAAAATAAAATAAAATAAAACGAAGATAACGTACGCCTGTATTAGTTGGGAAGGATGAAATTAATCTATTTTAAATATGTCAGGGATAAAATTTAAAATATTTTAGGATATTGGATACAACTCCAAAAATAATTCTGGATACTCAATGCACCTTAACTCAATAAAACATACCAACTTCTTTTATCTCTGAAATTATTATTTTTCTTGCACTGTTCTTATTATTGATTGTACTTATTAGGATTATTTTCAAAGTAAATGATAGAAAAAACAGCCGTATTTTAGAGAATCAACACACAAATGTTTCAAAAATCTAACTAAACTAAAAATTTTTTAAATTTTTATAAACTTTTTTTTTTTTTCCCTTCTGTACCTTCATTTAGATAGGAAGAAGTATTAGTTTTTAATTCCCCATGCTACCGCATCTGCAGGTATAGACGCACTCTCTGTGTAAAAACTAATTAATTATTAATATTATTTTGTCCTTATATGAAGAAAGGTATATAAGCAGTCATGGAAAAATGATCAAATTAACAATTTAATTGGGGAAAAAAGACCTAATTGAAAATATCCAATGGAAAAAAAATACAATTTATCTTCCATAGCTTGTAATCTAAGTTACTATTATAAGTCTCACATTGGGAAGCCTCATAAATGTAGTGTAGTTTATAAGTCAAGGGGCTCTCCCTCCTAATAGGTTAGTCTTTTAGGATGAGCTTTCCCTTTGGACTTATGATAATTACATTGGTGCTTTTATTGAGAGCCTGATGTTTAAGAAAAGGGCTACGCACAAAGGATTCTAACTGGCAAGAGGCCGAGTGAAGTGTCGTAGTGTAAAGCAGACGGGGATGCAGCTCTTAGAAGTGGTGACTAGGGACTCTCACATTTGGTCTATTAGGATGCATGGTCTCTCCCTATGATCATCACTAGAGCGGCAATCGGGGTGGCCCGTGAAGGGCCAGGGCCCTGGCCGGCCCTCTAGGGCCCAAGGTAAGAAAAACATCATGTTTTTCAAAGCCCACGAGAGCAAACAGAGGGCCGGCTCGATGGGCCCGAAAAGTTACTATTTCAAATTTTAATTATTTTTTTCTCTCGCTTTTTTCAAAGGAATATAATTAGTAAATTACAACACGAATCATCCAACAAATAAGCACAATCATTAATTCATAATTAAAAGCAAACTATATTCACAAATAACTCACATATCCTAAATATAAGAAGCATATCACTAAGCGACATTAGTGCGATGACTATTATTGTCATCATCTTTTCCAGTACCATCAATTTCAATTCAAACACATTTTATTCTTCATCATTTTGAATAGTAGTCTTTGGTTCAAGAGTAAAAATATCATGAATTTCTTCTCCGCATCATGAACACATCGATAATTTTTATCGTAACAAATAATAATAAACCAAATTATAAAATTAGATATAGTTATTATGTATGTGTATTTAAATGGATAAATAACTCTATAACAAATACAAAATACATATAAATTAATAAATTATCATCATATGTGAATCTATACATCTAATTATGAGTACAAATAAGAGCTTGAACAGTAAATAAAAGACTAGAACTTCTATATTTTTTTAGAACATGTGGGAAAAAAAACTTTACTTGATCCCAACTTCAACTTCAATCTTCAACTTTTTTAAGAAAAAACAAATTTTGAAGGGCCTAAACGGCTAGCCCATAGCCCACAGGGCCGGCCCGTGTAAGCCGTGGCCCTCCAAGACCTAACTTCACTTCTCACCTTCAATTTTCAAATCCGACCCTTAAAGGACCAGGGCTTAAACGGGCGGCCCAATGGACCCGACCCGTTTTGCAGGCTTCATCACATTGGTCACCTCCCCAAATAATTTGCTTACTCTGTCCTCCTTTCCAAATTTTCCTAAAATCTAATTGACTGGACAAGTTGACCGTAGAATATCCAAAGTTGTTCAACATTGTCGTTTGTCTTCCACGACTTCAGTTTCATTGCACCTTCGTTAATCCTCACAATTTGTCTCCCCAGGACGCAAGTAGCTAGCACGACGCAAGTCGTACATACTGTATTGACTTGGACAAATCTTTAACACTTCTGTCTTCTGTAAGATTAAATCAAATCTTAAATATAAGATTACATTTATTTTATTTTTTATATTTATCATTTTTTCTCCAAATTAATTTACTTAACTTATTATAAATTGATATATAATCTATTATTAGATAGAGTTATTTTAAGGAATTATGTCATATTGGTTATAAATAAATAATTTATCTCATTTCATTAGTTTGCCTAAATTGTTAGTTAAGTAAATTTGAGGACGGAGGTTGTTTTTATAAAAGTTTGGACATGTGAAAATATTAGAACAAAGAGACATATTCAGAAGAAGAGAAGCGAGAAAACGAAAACATTGGACAAGGGCCTCTAATGATCCGGTCAAATTAGGATTACAGCGTAAATTTATATCCTTTGTGTAATAAATGGGATATGATATGATTTCTTGACTTTTTCGCCAAGTTTTTCTAGAAAATTCCAGACCTCTAGGGTGCTACCAAGTGGCAAATTCCCCTCCAAAATATCTAGATATTTTTCTTCACTTGGAGCAAATTACCTGCTTTGGCCCAAAACTTTTATAAATTACCAATTTTGGCCTAGAACTCATTAATTATTTTTGTCTTTTCCCACGCACTTTGCTCAGCCCAAAAGTAAATATGTGGCGCCATTTAGGCCCACAAATATGATCCACCATATTTAATTCCTTTTCCCCCACTTTATCAGTCCAGTTCTTGTTCTACTGGCCTATGTGGGTCCCACTGGTCAATAGGGTGTTTCCCTTTGCACTTTTCTTTATCTTTTTTAGATTTTCCCCTTGAGCAAACACCTATATATGGAACTTTCCAAACTTCCCATAGTGGCTCCACACTTGTCCCGTTCAGTCTAAAGGAACCCCTAACTGGTCCCTATAGCATCCTTTAGGACCCGTATTTTGTGTTTGGGCCTGAGTATGAATAAAATCATCTGATTTTCCTTCTTACTCTCCTAGGTGGATGAAATTGATGACTTAAGGGGCAAGGATTTGACTATTTTGCCCCTATAATCATTACTTACTTTTTACTTTTTAATCCCGTAGTGACGCGTGTCCTCAAGTAATTATTACAGCTGACTTTTCTTCCCTATCTCTTCAAAAACACAGGAAATCCTTACCTTACTAGGAAATGTCATGTGTACACTTATTTTAGCACATTTTTTCTTAGTTAATCATTACATACCTTAGGGCATATCTAAATATCATTTTTACTGACTGATTAACACCGTATAAGTCTTTGTTCCCCTTTTTTCCATTGGCCCTTTAATTCCACGACTTATACTTTTTTTTTTTTTTTTTTTGGTAATAAACGGGCACATCAGCCCTTCTCATTCATGATTCAAAATATATCTTGGGTATGAGAGACCTATGGTATCCCCGTACAAATATTTCGAACTAAACTAGGAGGATTATCATATACAACATAAACATCCCCGTAAAAAACTACTATCGGCAAGTATATCGGCAAGACAAGTTTCCTTCCCTATGCACATGAGAAATTATCATCTTGGATATTTTCCTCATAGCATCTCGATTTCAAAGCAACAAATCGTGACTCGGCTTCCTCCTCCACCTGCAATTTCCGTAAAACCTGAACCACAAAGTATAGGAATCACTTTCAAGCACAATTCCATTTTGATTTTTACACAAAGCGAGCTCCAACCCAGATAATGCGCCCAAAGCTCGCATTGTAGGGTGAACATGCACCTAGCTTCCTTGAGAAGCCCCCAAGCCATCTACCATCACATCCTCTCATTAAACCCCCACAACCAGCCTATTTTCCTTCCCCCAGAAGCTCCATCCACATTTATTTTAACCCATCCCTCCAAAGGAACCTCCCATCGACATTCACCTCCACCCTTCCTACACATGTTTTACCAAACTCTTCTCTTGCTCTTTTAATCTCCCTAACATACCATGCCACTATCAACCCATTTTCTGATGGTATTTCAAAACCATCCTCAAAACAGACCTTATTTCTCAAAGTCCACAACAGCCAGCAAGTGACTCCAAAAATTAAGCTCCAATCTTTTCGTGAATGGCCTAGGTTCCAGCCAAACCAGTCCAACCCCTGTTTATTTGCAAACTCAGTCTCTACTCTACCATCCCATAATTACATCCATAGCCCTCTCGCCACCACACAATCCCTCATTACATGCATTAGGCTCTCACATTGTTCCAGATATTTATAACAGTCTGATGTACCCCCATAAATTTACTCCTCCTTTCGCTGGTTAGGAGTCTTCCATGCATTGCTAACCAAAGAAATATTTGTACACATTTTGGCCCTTTCCACTTCCTGACCTCCTCCACTCACACTCTCCCTTATCCGGTTCCTCCCTCATACTATGGTACATCTCATAAACAACATAAGAGCTCTTCAAGCCTTTTCCCATCGCACACAATCAGCCCCCCTTCCATCGAGAAGGAGGTAAGACAACCAGTAGATCTTTGCCTACCCTCCCCATTTAATTTTCCCTCAATTTTTTCCACACACCAGCCACCATCTTCCCCAACCATTTCCTTCACCTTAGCCACTTCCTCCTCTGCTGTTAGCTCCTCGATAACCATGTCTTTCAACCTTCTTCCACCCTCAATCCACACATCCTTCCAGAAATGAACACTCTCCCCATTTCCAACTTCCCACCCTATATTGCTTTTCAACTTTGGCCATATCCGACACACACTTTTCCATATTTCAGAATCATTATTTAGAGCTTTACACTCCTTAATAAAATCACACTGTCTCCCATATTTCCCAACCAATACACTAGAGCATAAACTTTGAGGTTTTCCTAGGATATTCCAAGCTACTCTCCCAAGCAAAGCCTCATTCATTGTCTCCAAATTTCTCAAGCCCAAACCACCATTTCTTTTTTCCATGCATATTTTATCCCAGCTAACCGCATGTACTTTCCTTTTTCCTTCATCACTTTGCCATATAAAGTTTCGTTGTATTTTTTCCATCGATTGCTAACCCAACGGGAATCCGTGAGTGTTGCATAGAGAAAACCGCTAGTTGATTGGTCACGGCTGAACTAACGTTAATCTTCTGCTAAGGACAAGGTCTTACTTTTCCGGCTACTCAACTTACTTTGCATCTTGTCAAGTAGGAATTGAAAATGGCTCTTACTACTTCTTCCATCAAACATATACGCCCCCAAATACCTTCCCAAGTCCTCCAATTTTTTAAACCCTGAATAAGTGCATATTTCATTCTGCAGCTGCCTTTCAACATTTGATGAGAAGAAAATACTAGTTTTTTCCACAACATCAAACTATGCCATTTTCATATAGATAACTTTGTCCTTATAGGGGAGAGATTTTAATATTATCTTGTTTGATTGATGAGGGGAGGGGAGGTAAAATATTTGCATATAGACAACTTTGTCCTTATTTTATTTTTAAGTCATTTTATTAATTTTATAGAATGTTTTATATAAATTCTCAAAATTTCAATGGACTTGCTTGCATGATCATAGCACTTTAAATAAGCAAAGAGTAGCCTTGTTTCATGCTATATTGATTAGTGAACTAGTTATTCTATTTCTTGCTTTCATGTACTAAGTTATATTATTCCTTTAAAAAAAGTAGAGAAGCCCGACATATGGGTGTCAGTCCTATTTTTAATGTTCGGGGCAAGGTCAATCTTGGGTACTTCTTTTTGTTCGATTTGTGGCTTACTTCTCTTTTTGTGCATAAAGTTGTCTTAGATCATATAATATCCTTCAGTGAGCTACTTAGTTATTTCTCATCACTTTTCTTATTCAACATGGAAAATAAAATTGTTTAAAAGGAAAAATATAGAAAAATACCATCAATATTGGTAAAAGACAAATAAATATGTATAATTTCAATAATTTCCAAGGGACTTATTTGAAATTCTTAAATGTTGTGAAATTTGAGAAATTACCTAAGTATTCTTATTTTTTTTTTTTAAAAAAAGGAAAAAATCTTAAATGGTAGTAGTGATGGCCACTATAGTTTTGGCACCGGTGATCGTACGTGGCATTTTGTGATCGAAGCTCGATGACCTTACGTGACGACCGAGCTCTCGCGGCCTAATATATATTTTTTTAATTTCTCAAGTAAAAGTTTGTCAAGTATAGTTATTTGAGTTGTTAACAGCGATACTAACTTTGTAGAAGACGGCCTAATATATATATATATATATATATATATATAATTCTCAAGTAAAAGTTGTCAATATATGGATACCTGAGTTGTTAATAGCGATATTAAAGTTGTAGACGGCGTATTTTTTTAATATTCAATAAATACCTCGTTTACAACTTTTATATCGCTATTAATAACTCAAGTATCGATATTCATAACTTTGGCCAAAAACTTTTAGCCGCTAGTGCTCCCATGAAATTTATTTGGAATATTCAACAATTTCCTATTTTTAACTCTAATATCGCTCTTAAAAACACAAATATCTATATTAACAACTTTAGACGAGATATTCCAAAAAAATAATAATAATAATAATAACCGCCGAGCTTTGGTGAAAGTTGTTTGAAAATATTCAACAAATACCCCATTTATAGCTTTAGTATCATTATTAACAACTCAAGTATCAATATTCATGACTTTTGCTTGAGAAATTAACAACATATATATTAGGCCATCATTTACAACTTTAATATCACTATTAACAACTCAAGTATCTATATTGATAATTTTTGCTTGAGAAATTTAACTTATTATATATATATATATATATATATATATATATGAGGCATGAGCTTTGATCGTTGTCAAGGTCATCGAAGCTTCGGTGCTTAGGTTGCTCTCATCGGTCAACGGCACTAAATCTTCGATGGCTAGTGATGGCAAGGGGTTTAGGATATTTTTTATTAAAAAAAAACTAGGAGTCATTAGGTAATTTCTTAAATTTTGCAACATTTTAAATGTTCAAATTAGTCCCTTTGGATTTATTGAATTCAACATATACTTATTTGTCTTTTACCAATTTTATTGATATTTTTATATTTTTCCCCTTGTTTAAATGAGTTTTTCTTTTAGGGGGCAGAGTTGAAAAATTGAGTCATAATTCTTTTTTTATCAAGTATGAGATTTTATCAAGTACTAAATGTGGGTACTAATTTGTACGTATCCTTAGTTGGTGAGATGCAACCACTTTTCATTTGTTATATGTGCTAATATATTGTTTGTGAGAGATTTTGTAACATGAGTTAATGAGATGTGATAAAACATTTACTATGAATATGATGTACATCCACTTAAATTGGGAAATTTGTGTTGTGGGACTTTATGATTTTAAAAAGAAAATGTGATGTGTTGAAAAAGAGGTTTTACCTTGGTTGTTGTTTTGTAAGAGTATGACTATAAGAAACCATGAGAAAATGATTATGCATAAGTTGTATTTTGATGTGGATTGAAATCTTGAATGGATGAGAGAGTACACACAATCTTATTATGTGGTAAGGCTACTCATTGGTGCACATGTGGTTTACTCTTTTGTCCCTCTTAAAAGGGATAGGGACCTTGTGGATCCATTTTGTCCCTAGGGTAGGGATAGCCATGACTTTGAGTGTTTCCATAAAGAAGAGGGATTAGGCCTCATTGGCTTGTGTGTCAAATTCCTTCATTAGGAGAGACTCTGTTGATAAGTTTTTGTGTAAGAAAGTTATTTTTAAAATATAAACTCATGAATATTGGATTGTAACTATAAGTTATATATGTTTTAGTTAACAACTCACGATTACTTTTTAATATGTATGACAAGTTGAAACTTTAGTTATTGAGGTTTTTGTCTCATCTTGTGGCTCTTAACATCTTCAGATGTTAGTTTTTTTGCAGTGGTGCAATTGGGAAGACTCTAGAAGGCTTGCTTACTATGTCAATCTTTTTAAAGCCTTCATCTTTTATTATCTAATGAATAGATGTATATTGCCAAAGTACAGCTCACTTTACATACTGTGATGTGATACTTTACTTTTGATTAAACTGTCACTGTTTAGAGTGCTAGTAGAAGCCCGGAAGCCTCTAGAATTTGGCTTGTGTTTTAGTGGATCGACTAGTTGACTAGTCGACTTTTGAAGTTTTATGAAGTGTTTTGAAGAACGAGTATTATTTACACGTGGGTTTGTTTTCAAGCTTGTGGTTAAATATTATATTCTAGGTTTTGATAAACTCTAAGGCCCAAATGATGTTTGAAATTGGTGCGATATATGTGATGTTGTGTTGACAACCATGTTAGGTGGATTGTACCAATTTTTCATTATGGATTAGTATGCGATTAACTTATAAAGGTTTTATTATCTATAATAGATTACTTTCACTCTTTTCTATCATAGATAAATATTTTACGTAGTTTTAATCATTTATAACTATGATAGATGTTTTCGATGTGCAAGCACAAGTCTTTCCTGCGATAGTTGACTTCTATTTCGGTTACAAACTCTTTATAACAATGGTGACATTTTCAAATGGTTACTTGAACAATTTTTCTACTATGGTTAGTATTCGAAAGTTGGGTTAAAATTATTTTTGCTATGGTAGACATTTGTGTCACACTACCTCTATTCTACTAGGGTGATTAATAACTATTTTGGGTAAGTAACTGGTATTAGGGAAACCATTGTAACAATATTGACTTCCAAAGACAGAGAAATTCATCTATTTTCATCTCCACCTCATTCTCTGTAGAGGCTATTTGGTATGAGGGATTTGGAGAAGAAATCTCTCTCTCTCTCTCGATAGGATTCTACAGCATTTCTCCTAAAATAATTTGTTTTATAGGATTAACAATTCACATATTAAAAGGTAGCTGCAATTTGTTTAAGGACCTGTGTATATTCTATGTTTAATCGTGTGCAATTCTTCTTGAATTGTGTACAATGAATATTTAATTATGTGTAAAATAAAAAATATTTGTTCATCGTTCAAAAATTGAGATCTTTTATATCTTTGAGGAAGACATTTTAAAATGGAGGATTTTTCAACCATTTTTCTAAATTTTTTGTTGCACCGTTTGTTTTGTCTGTGCATTAAAGCTTATGTTAATAAATTTTTTTCATAAGCAGGGGTAACTCAATTGTTTCATTTGCTCATGCAGTCAATATGGTCACCCGGGTGCCAGGCATACTATGTGGATGCCTAATGCTAATAATATTCCAACATTTGATAATTTGACACACCTGGAATGTTTTTCTAGTCCACTGAATTTTCTCCATAATTTCCCTAAACTTCAGAATCTTCTAATTTTTAAGGTTTGAAGATTTTATCTTGATTTTTGTGTGAAATAGTTTTTCTACAATTATTAGTTCTCTACTAACTATATTTTTGTGTGGTCGGCTTTATTCTAGGTCCCCTCCTGAACCAATACTTAATATTCCTTCGTGCCTTTTATCACACCTGAAGGAGTTCACTTTTGGTGGCTTCAGGTTATACGAAGTTCATGTTGATAATGCACGAGTTCTGAGCACTGTCAAAATTACAAGTGAACATATCAGGTGACGAGAGTCTTGAAATGATAAAAGTGATGTCTTTTAGATATTATTAGTTTTGATGATGTAAAATATAGATGTCAAATATTAAGAGCAAAACATTTGCTTAATATATTTATCCCTAGATTAACTAACTGCTATGTTTAATGTAGTTTAGTCCATTTTAAATTTTAAAGAATGATCAAGAGAAATGGCACATCCCAAATTTTAGGCCCTGAGAATTGAAAATAAGCCTAAAATAGGTAAATGGCTAAGCCCAATTCGGGAAGAATCCCAAGAATGTCAACTGAGGTATGGGATAATCAATTGAGCGAAAATAGGCCGGTATAAGTAAGTATATGACGTTTCCATGTTAGTCGGGTGTGCCCTGCGTTTTTGAGAAAATATTGCATGTGGCATACGATAGTTTCCCGAAAACTGTGCGACAAGACAACACATACACACATACAAGGACAAATGGCACCATATACATAAGCCAACACACACACATGCACAAAGACACATGTCATGCACTCACACAATGACACCTCACATACTTTAACACTAAAAATCTATCCTATACTCTCTTTCCTCTCATTTTTTTTACTTCAGCCCCCCCCCCACCCCAACTTCAAACATTTCCTCTCTTCCTCTTTTCTTCAAATACCCAACCATCCCCCTCCTTCCAACTTCAACTGGACCTCCTCCCTCTCAACTCCACCGTGAACCCCTCTCCTTCAAATCCTCAATAGTCCTCCTCTTCCATGGTTATCATCATTATCTCACTCAAAGAAGAAGAGCCACATCAAGAAGGATCACTACAAAAAAATATTCACGACTTTTGCTTGAGAAATTAACAACATATGTATTAGGCCGTTGTTTTCAACTTTAATATCATTATTAACAACTTTAATAGCAGTATTCACAACTTTGGCGAGGTCACCGAAGCTTCGGTGACGGTCACCATCTTCGGTCACTAGTAATGGATCTTCGGTGATGACCGGTGATGGCAAGGGGTCTAGGATATTTTTTATTAAAATAACTAGGAGTCATTAGGTAATTTCTTAAATTTTGCAACATTTTAAATGTTCAAATTAGTCCCTTTGGATTTATTGAAATTCAACATATACTTATTTGTCTTTTACCAATTTTAATGATCTTTTTATATTTTCCCCCTGTTTAAATGAGTTTTTCTTTTAGGGGCGAGTTGAAAAATTGAGTCATAATTCTTTTTTGATAATCACATATCCCATTCTAATAGAGGTAATAATGTATGAGATTTCATCAAGTACTAAATGTGGGTACTAATTGGTCTGTATCCTTAGCTAGTGAGAAGCAACCACTTTTCATTTGTTATATAAGCTAATATGTTGTTTGTTTAACATGAGTTAATGAGATGTGATAAAACATTTACTATGAGTATGATGTATATTGTAACGCCCCTAATTCCTACGTTCATTATGATGTCCATTTATGTCCTTAATCTCTTATTAAACTAATTGTATGTATTTATCATAGTGAAGGCGTTCACGGATCGAGTGAGCCATACCGAGAGAGCATGCCTAACGTTTGGGCGAATGAGTGACTGATAACATATGCCCAGACATATGCTGGTTAACTTAAATTCCCGGAGGAATATAAACGTGATACAACTTAAAATTCGATAATAGTCAGGATTAATCCCGTTGGAGGATTTTAGTTATACAATGATCCAAATTGTCAGTCAAATAGTTAGCAAATATGAACCAAACTATTAAAGTATGAAATTCAAACTTAATTAGATCCCCTCCTTCAGAGTCTTCCTCAGCTACTCCAGCTACACAGCCTTGCTTCTTGATCCAGAGCATCTTCCTAGATCTTTAGGTGTGACTGGGATTCATTGATCGGATGAATCTCAGGGTAATGGTTAATCTCACATTCAAAGTGTAAAGAATACATGATAGATATTTCACATAGTGCAGATTAAAAGAAAACATTCACCAAACACACCGCTACTCGACTACATAGTACCCAGTACATGAATCGTTAGTGGAGAAAGCGCTCGCAAGTGTTACATGTCCTAGACATGAATCCTCAGCGCTAGGAAAAAATAGACGTGTGGCATTATCATATAAAACAATAATCCACATCCAGCTAAATAAAACGCATAGACTCAAGCATACAAACCCGACCAAGAATCCACAATACATGAACAAATAAGGCATAAATAAAAACACAAGGAATTGGAGATTAAGTTACCAACCTCAACTTCACAAATAAATAAAATCTCCGGATGTTAGAAACTCGAACTTCTTCAATGTCCTAAAGTAAGATTATTGTAACTATTAATTCTCCCTTCTATTTATCATTTATTAATAATACCTCATTCTATTAGTTAATAATTCCCTTTATTATTTAATAATAATTCCCTTTTTTATTAATTTACTATTTATTTCTCATTTAATAATGATATTATTATTTATTACTATTTGTTTATTTTATTATCATCATCATCATTATTGTTGTTGTTGTTTTGTTATTTATTATTACTTTTCTACAGATTTATAAAAAATATCATTTTAAAATATTACTAAAACATAAATTATGTTGTAAACTTTTCTACGCCAAAAATTAAGCAAATCTTCAATTTCCTATCAACACATCACCAATGTAAAACTTGCATGTTTGCTAGAAATATGGCAATAAGAAAAATTATATGTATTACTCATATACACACACAGCACACAGCTCTTAGAAAGCATGTCACCAAGCATAAGTAGCAGGATAAGTGAACATGTCATATATGTGAATTAGTCAAAAATTATATTAGTATGTTAGACATCTTTTGAGGCATCACTAATATATCAAAGCTGATGCCTATACAATTGATATTTAAACATTGTTGTATATGCAACCATCTTGATATAACCTAAAGCAATAATGTAGGAGCAGGACAAAACTTGCATGACTTCTACTCTAGTATAACCAGATGAGGTAGCGTGATCATCATAAAAGCCAAAGAAAAGACTATTCATTTAACACACCTTTTGATTTATTAACTGTGTTAGTGACTTCAATATAATTTAGCCTTTCCTTTATATGTATCAGCAACTTTTCCTATAATTCCTATGTGTGCAATGATATAATATATACAGTTATATACTCTCTCTTTTCTTTTCTTTTATTTATTTATTTATTTTATGTTTAAGGGTTGTACAACTACACTTGTAGTACTAAGTAAATAAGAAAAGCCTCAACAAAACAATTATACTCTTTGTACTTACCAGTAAGAAAACCTCCGTAAAAAAAAAAAAAAAAACGCGATGATGGTTATTGGTTGAGCCACTACATTTTATTGTACAGTGATGCATTTAGGCTTGGCGTTTTTTTGTGTTTTTTCTAAGAGATCTATTTGTCTTTTATGTAACAGTTACAGAAACGCATCATTTGAACACAAAGTATCATGAGTAAACTAGCAAAAGCAGCTGTTTTATGACAGGGAGATAACAAAAGAAGGGGGACCTTAATTATATACCTTATATATAGCTTTAATATTTCCTCCCCAGTAGCAGCGACATACATATATATACCTAGAACCATATATTCAGACTTTTCCCCAAGGCAGCAACGTATTATGGAAACAAGAAGAAAGAGAAAGCTTATACCTCTGTTTTTCAGGGTCCAAAACAGAGCGAGTTAGATGGCCGTTCCTCCCTCACGTCCTCTCCTTTTTTTTTTTTTTTTTTTTTTTTCCCCCTCCTTCTCAATCTCTTGTTCTCTCCCTCGCTATTGCTGTCCGTTCTCCTTCTCGGCTTGAAGTAAAATGAGTAATGAAGGTATGAAGCTATGGTTACATATATTTATATGAGGACCCTCGGACCAGTCTGAGAAAAGAATGACGGACCGGAGGAGTATTAAACAGCGCTAGGCTCGAGGGGTATGGTCGTCTGACACTGTTGCGCCGCTTAAGCCGCTGGCGTAAATCTTGGAAAATCCTTCTAAGGGATCTTTTTGGTAAAAAAAAAACCTAAAAAGGACTCACCAAAATTTTGACAAACCCAAAAAAAGGACCAAGGACTTTTACGGGATGGTGAATTCTTTGGTCCTTTTTTGGGTTTTTTTTTTTTTTGCCAAAAAGATCTCTTAGAAGGATTTTCCGTAAATCTTTTCGGTTACGTGTGTGTGTGTTCACTCTTCTCTTTTCTTTTCTTTTTTTCTTTTTTTTTTTTTTTTTTTTTATGCTTGTTGGTTTAAATGGATTGGGATGGGTTTTGTTATGCCGATGAAAATAATGACCAAGGGTATATGGACGCTGGTCATGTTAAGTGAATGGATGAATAATGGGCTTTACAACATATAATTGAAATCTTGAATGGATGGGAAACTACACACAGTACTATTATGTGGTAGGCGACTCATTGGTGCACATGTGGTTTACTCTTTTGTCCCTCTTAAAAGGGATAGGGACCCTGTGGATCCATTTTGTCCCTAGGATTGGGATAGCTCTTCATGACTTTTGAGTGTTTCCATAAAGAAGGGATTAGGCCTCCTTGGATTGTGTGCCAATTCCTTGATTAGGAGAGACTCCATTGATCAGTTTTTGTGTAAGAAAGTTATTTTTAAAAGATAAACTCATGAATATTGGATTGTAAATATAATTTATAAATGTTTAGTTAACAACTAGTGATTACTTTTTAATATGTATGACAAGTTGAAACTTTAGTTATTGAGGTTTTTGTCTCGCCTTGTGGCTCTTAACACCTTCAGATGTTAGTTTTTTGTAGTAGTGCAATTGGGAAGGCTCTAGAGACTTGATTAATATGTCAATCTTTTTAAAGCCTTCATCTTTTATTATCTAATGAATAGATGTATATTGTCAAAGTAGAGCTCACTTTACATACTGTAATGTGATATTGTACTTTTGATTAAATTGTCACTGTTTAAAGTGCTGGTAGAAGCTTGGGAGCCTCTAGAATTAGGCATGTGTTTTAGTGGATTGACTATTTGACTAGTCAACTTTTGAAGTTTTATGAAGTGTTTTTAAGAAAGGGTATTTTTTACATGTGAGTTTATTTTTAAGCTTGTGGTTGAATATTATATTCTAAGTTTTGATAAAGTCTAAGGCTCAAATGATGTTTGAAATTGGTGCGATATATGTGATGTTGTACCATTTTTTCAATATGGATTATTATGCGATCAACTTATAAAGGTTTTATTAGCTATGATAGATGTTTTCAATGTGCAAGCACAAGTCTTTCCTGCGATAGTTGACTTCTATTTCGGTTACAAACTCTTTATAAAAATGGTGACATTTTTAAATGGTTAGTTAAGCAATTTTTCTACTATGGTTAGTATTTGAAAGTTTGGTTAAAATTCTTTTTGCTATGGCAGACATTTGTGTCACACTACCTCTATTCTACAATAGTAGGGTGATTAATAAGTGTTTTGGGTAAGTAACTGGTATTAGGAAAACCATTGTAACAATATTGACTTCCAAAGACATAAAAATTCATCCATTTTCATCTCCATCTCATTCTTTTTAGAGGCTATTTGGTATAAGGGATTTGGAGAAGAAATTTTTTCTCTCTCTCTTTTTTTTTTTTTTTTTTTTTTTTTTTTATGAGATAGGATTCTACAGCATTTCTCCTAAAATTATTTGTTTTATAGAATTAACAATTCACATATTAAAAGGTAGCTGCAATTTGCTTAAGGACCTGTGCATATTCTATGTTTAATCGTGTGCAATTCTTCTTGAATTGTGTACAATGAATATTTAATTATGTGTAAAATAAAAAATATTTGTTCACCGTTCAACCATTTTTCTAAAAAATATATATAAATATTCGTATCTAATTTTGAAAGTAGTATTTAAGAAAATATTAATTCCCACGGATATGAAATATTCATCCTCCTCACAAATTATATATAATTCAAATAAAATAAAAAAAGAAATGCAATGAATTGCTATTTTTTTAATCTCAAAACAAATTCCTCTGAAGTCTCAAGCTCACAAGATGAGGTAGAAAGTAAAATTTCAACTGCCTATTCGTTTTGGGTGGGATTATTTCAAAATTCGGTTATACGGTTTTATGTCAGCGCCCGAGAGACGAAAAGAAGGGAATCAAAGAAGCAGAGAGTGATGAAGAGAGAACCAGAGACGCAAGATTCCGTGGAGACAGAGTGATTCGGAAGAGCTGAACAGGAAATAGCGAATCAGTGAAGAAAATCGAAGATCCTCCTCAGGTAATTCTAGTGAGGTTAGTCCTCTGTTTTGAACTGATTGGAGGCTGGGGAAAGGGCACTCTTTCAAGAAACGCACCTAAAACATATGGCGACCCTGGGATTCAGCCTCCGGGAAGTGATTATCGCCAAAACAAATAAAGACAACAGAGGCTGCTGTCTTTAGTCCTTTAATTCAGTGATAGCTTAGAGTCCTTTGTGAAAAAGACCAGTACGGGGGCTATTGATTGCATCGATTGCCATTCTTTTACTTCCTCGTGTGTAAAGCAACGAACTGATGCTTCTTGAATTCCTATTTTGCGTTCTTTGATTGATGATAATCATTTTTAGTTTCAATAGATTTATTTTGTGATCGGTTTATCTATCTTGTGCCGGCCCTTTGCTGGTACTACTATCAAATTTATCTGAATCCGGGAAATGTTTACGATTTGCCTGAGTCTCTACGAGTAATTTCAGGTTCATGAGGCATACAACTTCTTTATTGCTTCTTTCATGTTTTCTTCAAATATGTTTAGCCGCTCTACATTACCAAATTACCGAACCAACGCTGGTCTCTGTATGGGAAATGATTATGTGTATGCACTTGAAATGTTTTACTCCTTCTGGCGCTTAAGATACAAACATCAGAAAATCATTTGCCCACGTAGTGGTAACCCTCAATTTTTCCATCCGTTCCAACTATTTATTTGTCAAGAAAGTCAGCCAAACTTTTTAAAAATGATAAGATACATATGTTAATATCATTAGCAAATTAACAAACTTATTTGTATGTGGTACAATATAAAGTAGGGAGTTAGCTGCTGAGAATGAGGAGCTTGATGTGTGCATAAAGGGCATAAAGAAGGGTACAACGCTTAGAGATGCAATGATTAGGTCCAGAGTGTGCTTACTGTTTCATTCTAAGTCAGTTAAACAAAATGCTTAAATCACTACTCTTAACTGTTTAATGAATAGTTTTCTCCAATCTTCAGGCATATCCATCATTTTCCATAGCGTGCTATGAAGAACTGTTCTGCATATTGTTTTCCAAATAGCTTCAAGTGCGAAGTAAAATTTATTACTCCTTCCGGTCCTAATTATAATACCTAGTTGACTTTTTTGAAAAGATTAAGTAAGTTAATTAAATTACTTTAGAGTATTTTTATTTTTTATAATCAGGACCGGAGGTAGTACTTAGTGTTTGATTATTTTCTCCACAGGATCAAGTTTAACTAGGCTTGTTTCCATCATTCTTCCAACCAAGGAGGCTGTTGCTGCAAGCTTCTTGTCCAAGAGATGGAGGCCACTTGGGCACTGTTTTTCCACTCTTGACATTCATGATAGAGATTTTCCTGGTCGTGAAGTTTTCATCCAGTTTGTTGATTATGTCCTCATTTCAGGAGGTTTGAAATTTCTCAAAAACTTTGGTCTGAATCGTTGGTGTTGGAACGTGCCAAATGATAAGATTAACAATTGGATTGATGCATTAATCAATAGTAAAGTTGAGCATCTTGAGATAAGCATTGCACGTACATTTGAAACTGAGTTACCCTCTAGTATTTTAAATTGGAGTACCACTAGGGTTTTAAAATTCAAAGGGGTAACCTTTATAGTACCCTTTCTAGTGTGGATTTGCCTTCTCTTAAAGTTCTAGATCTAGACATGGTTAGACTTCAAGATATAAACTTCTTGGCAATGCTGCTTTCTGGATATGCACTTCTTGAGATGCTAGTGCTGACTGAATTGGACAATAACCATTATGGTCCGATGCAAGAGATTACAAAGCTTAACCGTTTGGTCGCAGCTGATGTTCCCCCCTCACTAGTGCCAGTGAAAGCTTTGTCTAATGTTACATTTCTAAGGTTACAGGTATGAATGACATTGTATACGTAAATTGTTTTTTTTTTTTTTCCCCCCTTCCTTTTTTCAAATATTTCATACACTGTTGTTTTTTTGGCTATATGTTGGTCTTTCCTCATGCAGGAAACATGGTCACCCGGTGGCAAGCATGCTATGTGGTCGCCTGATGCTGATAATTTTCCAACATTTGACAATTTGACCCACCTGGAATGTGTTGGTGATGGATGGACTGCGATAGTGAACTGCCTCCGAAATTTCCCTAAGCTTCAAAATCTTGTAATTTTGCAGGTTTGAAGATATTTTCTTGACTTGTGTGTGAAATAGTTGTTCTTCAATTTATTAGTTCTCTAACTATATTTGTGTGGTCACTGGTCAGCTTTTTTCTAGGGCCCCTCCTCAGCCAATTCTAAATGTTCCTCTGTGTCTTTCATCAAACCTGAAGGAGTTCACTTTTGGTGCCTATCGGTTAGAAGAAGATCATGCTGTTGCATTTATGAAATACATATTGGATAAGGCACGAGTTCTGAGCACCATCAAGATTACAAGGGGATTTGGTCGTTCAATAAGTGAAGAAGAGATTCTTGAAATGATAAAAGTGATATCCTTATACCCCAAGGCCTCTGAGAATTGCAAGTTTTTACATGTGAAGCATCCATGGTCAAGTTTAAATAATTGGATTGCTGGTTCAGGTTTTGATGTAGGTCAGTCTGTTGGACTACTGAAAACTCTCATGTAGCAGATTGTCTTAGGGACACATTAGATTGTTATGAACTATTGCAGCTTTTAGGTTTCTCTCTCTCGATAGATCTGGTTCTCTGTTTTCTTGGATTATCAAGTGGTGGTTCTATCTTTTGTCGGGTATTTGCATTGAACTGGTAGTTTTGTAAAAAGATCAATTATATAAAATGAAATGGGTTATAAAATTAAAGGTTGTATAACAAAGTTCAGGAAAAGAGGAATCAATGGATCATGAATTTTATAACGAGTAAAGGAAAAAATTGAAGCAAAGAATTAATATCATTTTCCACGATGTCAACGAAATTATAATGGATATAGGACACCATTGAATATCATTTTCACCTGCGTTACTACAAAAACTCAACTACCTCAAACATTTAATGATGTTTCCTCAAGACTTCTCCAATAGATCGAATAGAAAGGATTAGTTTGCAAGTAAATAGGAGTTGTTTATAAGGCAATAGAATTTTTTGGATAAAATCCTGAAGTTTCAATAGAATTGCTTGCTTGGTCATAGCATTTTAAATGGACAAAGCATAGCCCTGTTCAACACTGTTTAATTGTTATTTATTTCATACTTTTATGAATTAAGGAAGTTATTTTATTCCCTTATTCTTATAGAGAAGCCAAGTAATGTCTTTTTTATTTTGTGGCAGCCCTATTTTGATGTTAAGGCCAATGTTGGTCCTAATTCTCCTTATTGTTCAATTTTTGGCTTACATGTCTTTTCTACATGAAATCGTCCAGCATCATAATAACCTCCACTGACCTACTTAGTTATTTTTCAATTCTTTAATATATTCAACATTGAAATTTAAATTGTCCGAATGAATTTTTCTTTTAGAGTTAAGAATTGAAAACTTGAGTCTAAGCTGATAGGAATTTATGATATTTTTTTACAAGAACATATATTTTTCTACTAAAAGAAATTATATTCGAGATATTATCGGGTACTAAATGTGACATGTCTCTTGTAAGTCCTATTACATTTTAATACATGGTATTTTATCAGAATTGTTTAACCATTTAAGAATCACATGTGACCCACTAGGTACTTTTATTTTTGGAGAATGCAAAACTTAAATCTTTTGTAAAAAGATTAGGTATACCTGGATAAAGAATTTTGGGAAAATATCAGTGAGCTTCCAATGAAGAGAAAAAAATATTAAAAAAATCCCAACCCTAAATACCCTATCATATTAATTATGGAATTCCAATATCAAAAAAGCCCCATTGTCAAAATGGTTTTTTATGTTGTTAAAATGGTTGTTCTTGTTGTTAAAATTTCCTTATGAAAATATTGTTGTCAAAATGACTTTTCCTTTTTTCAAAAAATTTACAAGTTTTTTCTACAACGTGTAGAATTTTATAAACTTGGAAAATTTGTTGAAAATGGAAAAGTCATTTTGACAACATGAAAAGTCATTTTAACAACGGGACTTTTTTAATATTTGATTCCGTAATTAATATCTTTGATATTTTTTCTCTTTCTTGGAACCTCAATGATATTTTCCCAAGAATTTTCCTTGAACTTAGAAAATTCATAAATAAATTGTTTTAGCTCCAAAATTAGTGGTTCGAAGCTCTAATTTTCGTTCTTGGAAAACCTTGATAGAAAAATAAGACCTGGGTTCATTTATGTTCCCTTTGGCCCAAAAACACCAATTTATCAAATAAGAACAGAGGATATTTATTTTTATAACACTTATCAGATTTCAGGGTCATCTTTAAAAAATAAAATCTTTTTATCTACACATCCAAAAATGATGAACTATAACTCGTTTTCTAACTCCTTTGACCTTAGCAATATCTGCCTTTACTGTGTATCATTAAAGAAAGAGGTGAGATTTGGGGGAATCTCAGTAAATTTGAGCCTTACCATGATAGATGTTTTTAATGTATAACCTCAATTCTTTTCTATCATAGTTGATTTCTAATTGGATTATGAACTGTATATGAAAAATGTGCCATTTTCAAATAGTTACTTGCCTTTAATGTGCCATTTTTTAACTGTTGGTTAGCATTTAAAAGTTGGATTGAAATTTTTTCTACAAGGATAGACCTTTGTGTTACATTTTCCCTTCTTCTACCTTAGTAGGGTGATTAACAATTGTCTTCGGTAAGTAACTGATACTAGGAGAACCATTGGGAGACTTTGAAAGGAAAAGGGGCAAAAAAAAAAAAAAAAAAAAAAAAAAAAAAAAAAAAAAAAAATCACCCAGTTACATCTCTAACTCATTCTTTTTAAGGGCTACTTGATATGTGCAACGAATCTTCAGTTATGCGAAAAACCGAAAACATTCGTACACAGGTGAAGAAAAGTTGTACTCCCTCAAGAATATGTGTTCTTGTAAGTACCTTTGAGCAATAAATTTTAGAATGGAGAAATTTTCAACAATTTTTCTTAAAAATTATTAATTTAATTGATTATTATATTAATGTTGATGCTACTCCTTTATTTCATATATTTGTCTTTAAATATTATTGTTAATGATAGAAATATGTTAAATTCATTTTTCACTGAATAGGCGTGATATATACATTAGTGGCAAGATGTCTAAACAGTAAACACCATATGCCTTGAGGATACCCAAAGCATCATTGGCATATTTTAATATGTTAAAATATGTCAAGTGGCCGTATTTCTTTCCTTAATTGTTATGCACAAATTATTTGAAAATGTAAAGAATTTGAATTTTTTTAATTAAAATTATCCATTATTTAACATTATGAGAAGATATATATATTGCTTTTTGATTAAATAAAATCACTCCAAAAATAAAATAAGAAAATTTTGATTAAATATTGCTTTTTAATTATGAGAAGAATCTTTTTAGAATATTCTTCATAAAATTAATTTTTTTATTAAGATTTTATATTGGAGATTTTTCTGTTAGGATTCTTAGTCATGTCCTCGATCATCACGATCTTGGGTGAACTTTGATTTTAAAAATAAAACTCATTTTTACTTTTAATTAATTTGTCTACCTTCTAGGGAAATGAGGGTTCGCATAAACGAAAGAACAATGGCGGAAATTCGAAATGGAGATGAGAACATATCGAAATCGACGCAAATGATGCTAGAATGAAGTTTCCTTTGCTACCCACGAACGGATTTAGTAAGGATTTGGTGAAAAAAACAGAGGGGGAGAGGTTTGGGGAGGTTTTGTGGTGGATTAGGGTTCCAAATGCCGCGATTGGGGTTTTAAAAAAACTCCCCTGTTGCTATTTAGTCGACTAAGCCACTTGGTTTAGTCGACTAAATCGCGAGGGCAGTCAAAAAAATTAGCGCCCCGCGTTTTAGTCGACTAAATTTTGGTTTAGTCGACTAAATAGTGGCACATTGGGAAATATTTTGAAAATAGTGGCAAAATGGTCAATAATTATTTAAAAAGTGGCAAATAGGGAAAAAACCCAATAAACATGTGTCACTGGACTTGGAAAAAAAAATAAAAATACTTCACTAGTTTAGTTTGGTGTCATACTTTTCCTTATATATGTGCTGCGTCGAGGTGCTTATGTATATACTAAGGGTCCTTTTCTTTAGCTGTCATAAATGAGTCACTTTATAAGAAAAAAAAAAAAAAAACTAAAACTAAAACCAAGCTGTCCGATTATACATGTGTGTTAGTGCACATTGACTTTGAGGAGAAGGAAGATAAATTTCAAACTAGATGCTCCCTGCTCTTTAGCGCTGAGACAGAAGAAGTTTTCTTTAGCGTAGATGTATTTAAAAAAAAAAAAAAAAAGTCGAAGTTTTGGTTACTGTGATTTATTTAATGTCATAAGCTTATATATATATATATGTTGCTGTGACCATAGTAGGAGAAAGGAATGAAAAAAAAAAAAAAAAAAAAAAAAAAAAAAAAAAACTCACTATGATGTACATATATAATGTTGCAGTTGGGGAATCTAAGAAACTTAGCTGATAAAGTGTATAAATATGAACTTGCAGTTACATACATTGATTTGTTAATCCATAAATATATGTACACATGAATACATTGCTGCAATGGGAAAGAAAATGGAAAATCTGGGAATTTTGGTATTTGAAGTTAAAAACTCTTTTTGTTTATTGCAGCACATGAATGAATATATATATATATAGATATATATATTATGCGTGCTGTGTGCATGATAGAAAGAGCCCATTGTACATAAAATAATGGAAGAGTGATATTATATACACATACGTGGATTATAAAACTTGTTGATAATAATGCATGGTTCATGGGTGTTGGTCAAATTGCTGCCATCACTAAGTTGAAGAATAATTTAAATGACATTTGCTAGTTTATATAAGTCATATTTTTTTTAATTAGTGATAATACTTAAAATTATATGAAGCATAGTGGTATTAATTAACTCCTAATTAAAGTGTTAGAATAGCCCTTAAAGTTTAAATTAATTATGGAGAAATAATAATAAATTGTAAAATAATGATAATGATAATGATAATAATAATAATAATAATAATAATAATAATAATAATAATTATTATAATAGTAAATTATCAAAAATTGGGCCTAAGAGTAAAAATGAAAATAAGGTCCAAAATATTTATTTTGGCCTTCAAAAAAATTAAAATAGACCTTGGAGAGTTAGTATAGGTCCAATAGCCTTACATTAAGCCTAGTTCCTTGACATTGGAGATTATGAAGAGCTTGAACAAATAATAACCCGCCGTCTGTAAATGTAAATTTATAGGACGCGATAGTTGCCAAGACAATTAAACGGACGTGAAACCAGTGGAAGATTTTGAAGCAGTCAGGTAGTAACTTAATCCTCACACACTCTGTATGGCAGTGTATGTCTGTTTTAAATTGTACACATGATTGTCCCGTCCCGTGTGGGCCAGCACCACTCGCGGCTCGATTGAGCGGAAGGACTAACCATGGAGTACCTTCTTGGTGGATAGAATTAGCGTAGGGCCTATTGGACGGAAGTCCTTAGGTGGCTAACCTAGCCACATTCAGATGACTCGGATGCTTCTAATTGAGAACTCTGGCGGTTCCAGGGGACTCTCGGTAGGTCCTAGTCTACTAATCCTAGTTGGCTGTTCCGATTGAGAACTCCGGTGTACAGGGGGACTCTCGGTACAAGCCACAGGGCATACGTAACACTATGGTTTTGTGATCTGTGTTTAATTGCATGAGATCTACACTATGTTTCCAGAATGCTATGCTGTTGTAGACTACTTGTTATGATTGACTGTCATATACCGTTTATACTTTGTTTGTGAGATTAACTATTACTCTGGGATTCAAATTGAATCCCAGATGTCCCTAAGAGCTCATGATCCAGGTACGGTCATTGTGGCAGATGAAGTTTCAAAGGAAAGGCAGCAAGTGCAACTACTGATGGCTCCCAGTTAGATTTTAATAGGCTTGGGAATCTACAGACATGTTTTAGTTAATTCCCTTTTTGAAATTTTAATATTTTGGTACCGATACATTCTCGGATTACTGTATTAAGAACTCAGTAGGTTATTCCTGCACACAACCAAGTATGTTTTATTTATCAGTTTACTATTCTATCCCTGTGTTGCTCACTATCATTCGCTGCAATACTCTTTAAAGTATCGTACTTACAAGGGGTATTACCAACGGGGGTTGGCACAAGTGGTAAGCGGCTTGTGTCGCTTAAGCAAGGTCTCGAGTTTGAGCCTTGTGAATGCAGAAAAGCCCCGCTGAGAGACTCACCTACCATAGCTAGGTGCGCGACCCGGGTTGGATTCGGATTAGTCAGAGCGAAGCTCTCGATACCGGATGGGCAACCAAAAAAAAAAAAAAAAAGAAAGAGATGCAATTAAAAAAAAAAGATCACAATATTGTCGTTTCACCCATGTAGTGTAACATCTCATTTTCAAAAGCAGTATATATATTTTTATTTTCATCAGAGTAGAGCCTCGGAGCGATTGAGCAACTGATATTTATATTCAAAATGTCGTAAGTCTGGCTGATTACAGTAGCGGTACGTTATACCGAGTGTTTTCAAAAGTAAATAACAAAAGAAGAAAGTCTTCGGTGAGTCCCTATGCGTGCCGCTTGCCTTTCTCCTCGATCCTCGGACCTCCTGACCCTGACGCTAAGTTAAGAGCTGAGGTTCAATGCCCATTGAACCTCAGGTAACGGTTAACCTCATGCTTATGTAACAGTTATGTATGACATATATTCATGACATTACAACAATAATCAATACAAAAGCCCATAACAGATGTATGATTAGAAATACATAACCACGTATGTAAGATAATAACAGCGTATGTAACATAACCACGTATGCTACAGCAATAGTTAGAACATAACCTCGTATGTGACATAACCACGTATGTAAGTCTTAGTCGATGAACACAACAATCTATAATCATATAATAAGCATCAGAGCTAGTGTTACAGTACGCGAACGTACCTTCGTTGATGAATACGGTACGTTTGTCGGTCGAAAATGCGTTCACAGATATCCTATGAGGGTAATATCGCATTTATTAATTCCCAAAAATATCCTAATAGATATCTTAGTCAAAAATGACTATTTTGCCCTTGCAACATTTATTTTTTCACTTTATTCCTTCAAAATTCGTAGAACAACGCTGGTACAAATCTGGGCAGCATTTCGTCTAACTTTGAAAAATCATAATTAATTCTAGAAAAATCGAAACGAGGATCCGTAAAATTCCTTGGAATCCTTAGGATGTCTATTTTCAAGTAAAAATAATCACCTTTGCCCAGATTACACGATTAATTCCCAGGTTTTAAGTTTTGGACCTCTGCCCAGAATTTTTCCAGAAATTCATAGCTAAATTTTGAGAATTTCTATCTCACTGTACAAAACTCATTTCAACATGTTCTTGGCATATTTGAAAATCCCTATATGTCTAATTTCACCATGAGTTTTTCCAGAATTTTTCAACATCATTTTGAACAAGAAATATTGGCATTTCTATCGCTGATTTCAGAAATCGCCTATCGACAAAATTTCGCCAAAACTTCGTTACTTCGGTGTTTTTCTTGCAGAAATTTTTCCCTAACCCTTCCTTCATAAATTTTTCAAAATAAAGCTATTTTTAACTATAAAAACATGAAAATAAAACTGCTCTAGAATTTTTAAGATTAAAACACAACTATCTATGAATTTAAAACTCAAAACTCAAGAACTTGCTTACCTATGCTTGAACTCCTTCAAGCTACTTCCCACTCAACCTCACTTCTCTCTAATTTCAGATTGCTCTTGCTTGTTTGGTGTGAAGAATGAAGAGAGGTTTGCTCTCTATTTATAGGCTCCAAGCAACCCCTTAACAAGCTATCTCTCTTCCCTCTCGGCTTTGGACTTGTGTTTTCTATTATGCCACATAAACAATAATTCTATGGCTAGAAGGGAGGATGAATCATCACCTTTTACTCCCTTTGACCTTGCATTGTTGGTTCTTCCATGTTCCACCACCTCTTGTCCTTGTCTCTTAACTTGCCTTGTTGGCCCTTTCTACTTCTCATATTTATCTATGGAACACACATTGAGCCAACAAGGCTCTTCTCCTTTAATCACTACACACACACATACACACACACACAAAATTGCCACATCTCCCCCTTTACTCCATGCATTCTTGCTTGTTGTTTCCATGGTTCCACATCTTTAGCTCTTATTGGTTCATAGATTATCACTTGGATTTAGGCTTTAACTTAAATAATTAATTTAAACCTTTGGCTAATTATTTCCAACAAGGTGTTCTTAAATATTATTAGGCTTATTTGATTGGTTACAATATTAATCATAATCACATGTTATCAAATTAATTATTAAAGTTTATGAATTTAATTCAATTAATGTAGATTTAATTATCTCCTAATTGTTGGCAATTTTCTTTAATTTGCTTAATTATTTCCTTACAACTTTTGGGTTTACCTTGGTCATTTATGCACCATGCATTAATTTAATAATCATAGGGCAACTTATGGTCCCTAATATAATATTGGATTTTTGCCTCTTTAATTTTCAAGGAAACTAATCAAATAAATTACTAAAATTAGAGACAACATACTTTCCTATTTTAAATAGGTATTATTTTTTCCAAACAATAATATTCAAGAGAAATATGAATTTTGTGGTATTTTATTATCCCAAAATAAAATTAGAGAATTTGGTTTTTGATTACCTTAATTCTTAGAGAAAATTCCCTAAATTAACATAAATATGTTGCTCAATTTTGAGAGCACATATTCACCTATTTTTAATAGGCACTATTTATCAAAATATAATATTTATGATAAAATATGAATTTTAGGGTATTACACTACAAAAAAAAAAAACAGTTTTTTGCGGCGGAAAAATTCCTCGCAAAAAAGCCATTTTCCGTCGCAAAACCGATTTGCGGCGGAATTTGCGACGGAAAAATTTCCATCTCAAAAAAAAAGCCCTCGCTAACCAATTTTTTCGTCGCAAAAATGCTTTTTTCCCTCGCAAATTCAGAATTTTGTGAGGGAACATTTTTCCCTCGCAAAATCCATGATTTTGCGAGGGAAAATCCCGTCCCTCGCAAAATTTTCGAATTTTGCAAGGGAAACCTCTTCCTCACCTCTTCCCTCGCAAAATCCCAGATTTTGCGAGGGAAAACTTTTCCTCGCAAAATTTAAATTTATTTTAAAAAAAATAAAAATCAGAAAAAATAAAATAATTACATAAAAAAATATTAAAAATTAGAAAATAAAAAGACTTGGATAGAGTGATTACACGTTGCCACTGGATGAGCTTTGGCACTTGTAAAAAACTGAGCCTAAACTTTGGAAATGCCTAATCTGTAACAGATACGCTCGGACAGATTCTTCAGTAAAAGGAATGAAAATGAAATATTAGAATTCTCGCATTTGACAACATAAAATGCTTCGCTAATTACATTATCTTTTCACATGCAGGAGAAAAACACGGACTTGGGGCTTAGAGGTTGTTTCTCTTCAAAAGGCTGCAGATTAAACACGTAACATTTCATCATATTTCGCAGTTAACAAATGTGCGGTATAAATTCATAATCCCTGTAGGATAAAACAATAACCAAATTGGGTCCTTTGAAAATTACCATGGGGATTTAACAAGTTGAACAAAGCTTGAGCCATAAACAGAAATACATGAGCAAATATTTGGCCTCAGACATCCAAGGAAGGATTGAGGCAGCATAGGCTCTCAAGCCCGGCGAAGGCGAAGGCCACCGCGAATGTTTTGAGAAACAAGCCTTTGGATTTCTCATCATTGGCCATGTTTTCCACTCGCATGAAAATATAAATATATACACACATAAATATAATATTCTGTATCACTAATAATGTAACCACAATCACATTCACACAATACCCTTACATCACAATTGTTTAAAAACCATATTCACACATTAATCACATGAATTCACATTAGTTCAGTGAAAAATGAAACATAAATAACTAATATCGGACAGTCGGAAATAGCCCAACAAGGTTCCATTCAGGAGGATAGTTTAGTGACATATCTAAAGCATCAATAATAGCCAAAAGGCATATATCATTCACAAGAATAATAGTAACTATGATGGAGTGTCTAGTCCAAAATCATACAACCTTAGAGAGATTCCTAGTGAACATGATTACATACAGATATCATACACACATTCTCCATCAAACTATGCCAACAACAACATTTGCATAACTATACTCTTACCTCAGAGGACTGCTGGCTGGGCCTCGTTAGATTTGTGGTAAATACCTCATCAATTTGAAAATTCTCTCCATCACTATCACTTTCTTCAGATTCAGAGTCTGATGAGATCACTTTTGCTAACATTAGAGCCGTCAAAACGGGTCACCCCGGTCCGTTAGGCCCTAGCCTGCGAGGGCTAGGGCCAAAAAGCCCACAGGGCCAACAAGCCCGCATATTAGACAGCCCGCACGGGCCAAAAAATAATATAACCCCAAGGGTTATGGCCAGCCCACGGGCCAAAAATTATTTTAGACCAACTAAAACTTCAACAAATTCTGATCAATCTATTTGGTAAAATGGAACTCCAGCTTCGCCAGCTATAGCCTTAGCAACCAAAGTGGTATTACTATTTAGAGAATAAAATGAGACAATACCCAATTTACTGGCCTTATTTTAATACTTATTATACTACATGCATCTTAAATGTTACTGGATCCATCTTAAATGTTCAACTTCTTTTTTTTTTTTTTTTGGCTTTTGAATACACCATAAACAATTATGGAAGCATGTCCAGGCAAGTTGTTTTTTTTTTTTTTTAAAAAACATGCATTTAATAAAGACATAGAATGGATAAGATTAAAGTGAGTTTAATGTGTAGGCAAAATATTTTTTGATTACATAAAAACAAAAGAACTAGATAATTTATTATTAAATTAGATAATAATATAATATTTATAGAATGTTTCAATTTTCTTTTTATTGCTCGCCGGTATCTCAATCCGTTCGAGATACCCCTGTAGCATGCTTCAATTTTCATAACCTTTGACCAAAAAAAAAAAAAACAAAGAAAAAAATTATATATAAGTCCGAAATAAGAAACTTATTTACAAATTACAATTAAATCATGCAAATTTACAAAAATATTCTCAAGTTTCTTCAGGGCTTGTTTGCTATATCCAGTAATTTTAATGACGGACAAAAAAAAATATATATTATAATTAAAAATACTTAAATTACAATATAGACTTAATATATAAAAAATTAAAAAAAAATATATTATAGAAATTAACATCACATCACTTAACTTTTATATTTTCATATTATTATCAATGGTAACGCTCTTCCTATAATAATCACTTTAAAGGCATGAATTATTTCAAATATTATTAATATCAAAGCTGGTGAATGAATCCCAACCGTCCTGCTGTAATTCCGTTTGAGCGACACTACAAAAAAACCGGTCATTTGTAGCGGTTAAAAATACACATTAGTAGCGGTTTTAAACGTGACAAATGAAATTTGTCGCGGTTACAAAAACGACCGAAACAAGAACATTTGTAGCGGTTAAAAAAAACCGCTACTCAACGCACATAAACCGCCACTATATAAGGCTAAGCCGACAACTAATGAACACATTAGTCGCGGTCAAAAAACCGCTACAAATTTTTCCCGCCATTAAATTTGTCGCTATTAAGGTCGCGGTCAAAAACCGCTACAAAACATTCGCCATCACATTTGTCGCGGTCATTAAACCGTGACAAATTTGTTTAAATAATTTTTTGTCGCGGTTATATACAACCGTGACCATTTTCAAGCCATTATTCTTTAAAAAAATTTTGCCGCTTTTTTTATTTGTAGCGGTTTTTAAAACCGTGACAAAGGTGTCAAAACAATTTTTTGTCGCGGTGATATCACCGTGACCAAATTCCAAGCCCTAATTTTTAAATTTCAGATGTCCCTCGTTATTTTCGTTTTTGTAGCGGTGTCATAACCGCGACAAAAAGATGAAATTTAAAAAAAAAAATTTACAAAATTTTTTTTGTGATTATAAAATGTTGAATTAATAAACATTTATATTTTTACTAATTATAAATGGATATTAACATTTGATAGAAAACTGTATAAGATGTCTTTAAATGTGTAAAAAGAATGAGAATCAACAATTTATGAGTTAGTTAAATAAAATGAATTTTAAAAAACAAAAATGTGGGAAAGTTGATCAAAGAATAAGTAGGTGAAAGTAGAAAGAAAGTTGAGAATTGACAAAATATACCCGTAAAATAAGATAAAATAATATCATCGGTAGAAGAAAAAACAAATATTTCGAGAATGGCTAGATTTGATGAAGTTTAGAGACACTTACCCCATCCAAACACTTTGCCTCGTTCGAAAACGTGAAAATATAAGAGAGAAAACGTGAAAATATAAGAGAAGACAGATTTAAAACATATAATTATAGCGGTTGGTGGCGAGGTATTTATTTTGATCTCGGCGCAACATTTTGTAGCGGTTGTTGTGTCGGTTTTTGTAGCGGTTAGCTTAGTAGCGGTTTTATCTAACTAGTAGCGGTTATTAACCGCTACAAATCAAATTTTGGTAGCGGTTATTTTTATTCTTGTAGCGGTCATGAACCGCTACAAAATAATTTTTTTACATTTTTTTTAAAAATAAAATAAAAGGAAGAGAAGGGATAATTTTTCGTCTCAATCACGTCAAGATCCCTACAAAAAAAGTTTGTATAAAAAGTTATGTTTGAGTTGAATTTAGAATAAGACATATATAAAACTTTTGTGAAATCAAAATTTTTATATTTCATATTGCGTCTATTTAAAAACGTACCGAACTATAGGTAAAGTGTCATCGCCGTCTGGGAAGAAGTTTTCAAAACGGGCGGGCCGGGAGCGGCTCACAATCGTAGGCGACGTTCTCACCATCGCCCATGTCATAAAGGTCCCGAGGCTTTAGGTGAACCACCATATTCCAATCCCCGTGCCTCTCATCGGCGACATAATAAACCCGATGGGCCTCTCGAGGCGAGAATATACGGCTCGTCATCTTTCGACCGACCGGTGTGAATAGGGCGAGAGAAATTCACCGATGTGATGCCTAAGTCATCGGATCCGTGAGTCCCCGGGACGTTGTCGTATTCGCCCACAAACACTTGAACAGCGTCACAGAAAATGCCTTGGTAAGTTATCCGACCACATCAAGCGGCTTTCCATAATACGGACGTCACCGAACCGCATGTTCCACACGCCGCTCGCATAACTCCTCGTCCCAAACGTGCCATATACACCTGAGTTTTGGGTGAGCAATCCCTCGATCTCGTGAAACCGTGCAAAACTTGAAGCCATTCACATTGTATGCCGTAAATCTTTGGGCGTGGTCAAGCGGGCCGAGTGCGAGAGCTCAATTCCCGCGAGTGGGGGTTGTGGTCATTCATTATTCTCCTCCTAAACCAACCCCGGGAATTCTCGTGGACCTTTCTATCAATTTCGGAGGATGTCCGTGAACGGATCCTCAACCGACGCTTCACATGACTCCCGAATTCCCTACAATTTAAACATGCGATGACGAGCAATAAATGTGCCTATAAAATGTCGGGAAACATATAGGATAACAAATATATCTCGTGTGCAATCCTTATCGAAGGTACGGTTCAACTTGAGTGCAATTGATCAAGACATGTCTATGTGCTTGAAACTTCTCAAGTGCCGTGAGTTTGAAGTTCTCACATCCGCCAACCGGTTTACCAACACGAGGGAATAACAACTCGAAGCCGCTGCCGGGTCCGGCTCGGGACAATCGTCCACACGAGGCGGCCGGTTGAATGACGTCTCAATGTCATCAAGGTACCGGAACAAAAATATAAGACCTCATCCCCAATATAACCTTCTCGCTATTGAACCTTCAAAGCCACGCCTTATTCCTCACGTAAGATTTCAGTTTCCCAAGGAACCTATAAAGTAATGAGGAAAAATGTCGATGCATCAATGGTTAAACATGCGACTAGGAAGTAATATAATGCTGAAGTAATTAATTTTAAAAGAGTACCTCTCAATAGGATACATCCATCGGTAGTGAACCGGCCACAAAGCTTTGTTTCATGAACAAGGTGTACCATCAAGTGAACCATGACCGTGAAAATGAAGGAGGAAAGATCATCTCCAAATGGCACACGTAAGAATGATTTTGTTGCAACTGGTCGAGCTCCTCCACGATCAACACCTTGGAACACAACTTCCGAAAGAAAGTACAAAGCTCGACCAAAACGATCGACACATCGAGAGGCAAGTGTATTTTTTATGGGCGGAAGTAATCGCTGCATAAGCACATGTGAGTCATGACTCTTCAGCCCAAGAACCTTCCGAGCTCGCACGTCCACACATCGTGAAATGTTGCTTGAATACCCGTCGGGAACTTTTATTTTCTTCAAAGTGGCGAGGAAGATTTCCTTATTCGGTTTTGTCGGGGTGAATTTTGCCGTTGAAATCTGTCATGCTCATCCGCCACGCGTCCGCACGAACCCCCATCTCCCATAAATCTTTCCTCGCTTGAAGATGATCTTTTGACTTGCCCGGTTCATTCATAATCGTGTACAACACATTGTCGCACACATTCTTTTCAATGTGCATGACATCCGGACTATGTCGGAGCAAATTATCTTTCCAATACGGAAGAGTGAAGAAGACGCTTATCTTCCGCCATTGCTTCGGGTCCGGAACCGAAGCCCGACCGTCTTTGTCCCGGCCTCGCTGGATCGTCTTTCTTCCCATACTCAAAATCAACATCCACAATCTGCTCTATGATCTCGCACCGGATAATATGCGAGGAGGTCCTCTTTTTCCGTTGCCCATTGAAACGGTTGCGTTGCAACCTAAACCGTGCGTACCATCGAGAAACCTCCGGTGACCCATGAAGCACCACTTACGATCGTGGGGAAGGCGCACCGAGTCGAGTCAAATTGCAAGCCGGACACGCAAGGCCGGTATGCACATTCCACCCGGATAATGTTCCCGGTCCGGGGAAGTCACCGATAGTCCACATCAACGCCGCACGCAAGTTGAAGAGTGTCTTCTCGTGCGCGTCATACGTCTCGACGCCTACGTTCCACAACTCCACCAACTCCTTGATAAGCGGTTGTAGATACACATCGATGTCATTTCCGGTGCCTTTTTGCTTGGAATGATCATGGACATAATGAAGGAGCTCGTTTCATACACATCCAAGGGGGCAAGTTGTAAGGTATCAAAACAACGGCCATATACTATAACTTGTGCTAAGATTACCAAACGGATTAAAACCATCGGTGGCCAAAGCAAGACGAACATTTCTAGAGTCCGCTGCGAAATCGGAAAGTCCGAGTCGAACGCTTTCCACGCTTCACCATCACGTGGATGTCCGAGTTTACCATCTTCGTTCTTGTCGGCTTCATGCCACCTCATATGCTCACTGTCTTGGACGACATAAATAATCTTTGTAATCGAGGTTTTAAAGGAAAGTACCCGAGAATCTTTGCGGGTTTCTTCTTCTCGCTTTTTTCCCTTTCGAATCGTCCGAACCTCGAAGTGTGACACTTCTTACAAGTCTCCCTCCGAGCGTCCTCCCCCCAATAAAGCATGCGTTGGGCGGTGCATCAATTTTTTCGTAGTTCAATCCCAATTTGTTGATTATCTTCTTGGCCTCGTAGAAGGTTGTGGGAATGTCCACGTCGGGAAAGCATCTCGTAGTAATTCCAACAACATCGACATCGCCTTATCAGTGATGCCACACATGCACTTGATATGGTACAATTTGATCAGAAAGGATAATTTTGAATATTTCTGACAACCTTGATACAGAGGACGATCGCTCTCATCCATGAGGCTGAAAAATTCCCGAGCTGCTTCATTCGTGAAGAAAACTGGTTCAGGACCCTTCACTTCTGTCGTGAAGTTGTCGTCTTGAACACCAAAAGCGTCGCAATGCCTTCATTAACGGATCATCTTGATTTATTTGATTTCCTACTTGTGAGGTTTGAGGAAGATGATCCCCATATCCCATACCACGTTTCTCACCATGAACATCCCGGAATGTATATGCTTCGGAAAAGGCTTCATAAGCAGATGTTCCATAGCACCTTCTCGTGTTTGCCACTTCTTAAACTTGCATCTACAACAAGGACACACGATCTTGCCATTAATGCTAGCGTGAGAGAAGGCGAAATCTATGAAATTTTTCAATCCCGCTAAATATACAGGAGAACCAAGCGCGGCATCTTGATCCATGACTTATCCATCCGTAGTAAACAAAGCTAGGAAAGCATACAAATGTGGAGACAATGTTTAATTACTATCATCTCGTAACCGGAGATGTTTAAATGCAACAGGGGACAATTTGTAGCGGTTACAAAACCGCGACATCCACCGCAACGAAATTTACATTTGTCGCGGTTCCTTAACCGCGACAAATTGAATAAAAAATCCGCCTTTACCTAGTAGCGGTTTAATAACCAAATACGAATTCGATACCAAATGATGACCGTTATTACATTTTGGCGGTTTTTTTCTTTGAAATTCAAAATTTGTCGCGGTTATGAAACCGCTACAAATGTGAATCAAATTTGTGGCGGTTCTTCATTGAAACCGCGACTAATATATTTTGTGGCGGTGAAACTCTAAAACCGCTACTAATGTATTAAAATTTAAAAATTTTTAAAATGTAAATTTTTAATAAAAATCATATTTTTATAAAATTTAAATTTTAATAACATTCCGAAAAAAAAGATAACAAATGTTTAAATTGTAAAAATCTACGAAAAAAAGAAAACAAGTAATTACATTTAATAAAATTGTCATCAAACATCCGGGGCATACAAAAGAAGAACTAACTATCGAGTCCGATGATCGATCCCGTCTCGTGGGGTCTCTCTCAGGGGCGGCGCGAGCTCGACCAGAGGTAACATCGTCCTCCTCCTCACCAGCAGCATGTTCGGAGGGGGCGGGGGAGGCGGGGGAGCCGAAGGGGAATCCTCGAAGATGAACGGAGGGGGAGGCTCGGGAGACGGAAACCGTCTATCGCAAAGAATCTGTCAAGGCCCCGGCAATTGACGCCCCTTTGCTTCGAGTAGCGAACCAACCGGTTGAGGCTCTCCCGCATGCGCCTAGTCTTGGCCTCATTCCTCGCGACCGCGGCAACCTCGCTCGGCAACTCCGCGGCAACTTTCTCGGCAATCATCGCATCAACCGCCTCGGGTTGTTGCACTCTTTCGAGCCGGAGGTCCCGGCACCGGAGGAGGAGGCCTTGCCGTACACCATGCTAGGCCCGGCGCCTAGCCCAAAGCCCCTAACACGGCCGGGATGCTCGACGGGGCCCACACCGGCTTTCAAAGTGGCCGTAGGATCAATAGAACCCCGTGACTCGGGGCCGCGACGCTCGTATCTCTTGGCGGGCTCGCTCAATCCGGCCCACGCACATATTTCATAAAACATTAATCAAACAATTAAATTAAATTAAGTTAAATTAATATTTTTTTTTTAACTTACTATTATCTCCTCTCGCTTCGCAGATCGGCGTCCCATCACGGTGTCTACATGTATGCGTGTCCACAACTCCCCATAGTCCGTCGACGGTTCTCCTCCCGAGCCTCCTCTTGCTAAAAGAATATAAACTTTGTTATTTCTAAAACGAAACAATAATCATTTAACATACGATGAATTTAGCTTTTAATATACCATCTCACCGTAGGTCACAAACGTCTTGGATCCCGACGTGTGATTGACCCTTTGAGCTGCCCGGATCTGGTGTTCCTCTCGCGATAGAGCCCGCAAAATAAATGAGTTGTTTGTGCAATTTAGGTACAATAGAAGTGTAGTCAATGTATTTTACTCTAATTAAACCAAATCTATATTTTACTCTATATTTAAATTTTTAAACTACATTCAAACAAAATTAATTAGAACAAATTTTCAACTACATTCAAAACTAAACTATATTAATTAAAAAACGTACTGTCCCCTGGACTCCTCCTATATTGGACAAAAGCTGCCCATTCATTTGGCTCCACGCCGCCCGGGACGTTTGCCATCGGTTGTTGCACGGTGCATAGTCCCATCTCCATTCTCATTCGGTCGTATGACGACCCTCCTAGCTTTTCCACGCTTCTCCCATCTTCATCTTGACATACCTCTTCGCGTTGGCTCGCAGTTTAAACTTTTTCTACATTATAAAATAATTAGTAATTAGTAATTAATTAATAATTATTTAAGAAATATATAACGAAATGAGCCACAATTTATACACCTTAAAACTATTAACATGTAAAATTTAATTACACAACATAACTTACCCGCACAATGTCCTCGAACGCCCTATCCTTGTTTTCCTTCGGGACCTTTTTCCATCGTGGAAATAGATTGGGAACCATGCCCAATTCCCACCTAACCGTGATGTATCGGTTTAACAGTGGCCACCGGTCCCGATCGGCTGGTCCGTGTCCGTGTTCGAGGGGACTATCACGCGATAGTTGTCCCCCTCCTGACTCTGACTCAACGTATGAAGATCCAGCGCCCTCCGGCTGACGTTCCCATGTGGATCTGCATAATTATAACAAAATTGTTATATTGTATTTAAATTTAAATTTTATTTGTTTCCAATAAATTACTTATACTTACCTTCGACATCCACCGCAAACCGTGGAACGAGAAGACGACGGTCGGGGTTCCCTTGCTCCCGCTCGTTCTCCTCATCGAGAAACCGCTCGCTTCATTTAAGGGAAACTCAATGTCGATGTCCGGATTTTCCTCATTGAGGATGTCCTCAATCGATAGAGTTACGCCTCGACCTCCACCTACGGTCTCATGTAGGGTCATTTGGGCTTGGGATTGGCTGATTTACAAAGAGCTCATCAAACTCATTCCCAACCCGAGGGGGTCAAGAGGGTTATCCGGGCCGAGGGGGCGGGATATTTACTCTAGGAGGCTGAATGGTGATATTTAGAATCCCACGACCTCTCCTACGGCCCCCGCACTACTACTACCACCCCTGATAAACTTTTTCGGTGGTTCAACTGCCTTTCCTTTTCCTTTATTGGGAGAAACCATGATGTTGAAAGGTAAAAGCGAAAAGAGAGAAGTGAAAAAAGAGAGGGAACAGTACGCGCGTGAATTTCAAAGGTGAGAAGGTATAATAACCGCTACAATTAGTCGCGGTTATAGCCAAATAACCGTTACAAAATTAATAACCGCGTGATTTGTGTAGCGGTTTTATCTAAGACCGCCACTAAAGCCGCGACAAATGTGCCTCGTTCGGGGTGACAATTTGTAGCTAACATTCTAAACCGTTACCAAATTAATAACCGCGTCATATTTGTAGCGGTTATGCAAAGACCGCTACGTCCCCGCGACAAATGTTCCTCGTTCTATGTGAATATTTGTAGCGGTTACACAAACCGCTACAAAAGTTAACTTCGCAACGGTTATTACCAAAACCGCTACAGATCTTAATATATTTTTTTTAAAAAATTTCCAAACTAATTAGTTTGATTTATCAAAAATCAAACTAATTAGTTTGGATTTTTTCTTTATTATAATCAAAGCATTCTCAATTATTTTCTTTAATTTCGTTATAAAATTAGAAATGACAAGTCTATTGAAAATTGTCCAACATGCTCGTGAATATTCGGATTCAAAGATAGCCACCGATCTCCCGGGAAAAACTCATCGACTCATTTTGATCGAGATATTTGCCGAGAGACAAAGGTGGCTAGTATTGAACCCAATATTCGATGGCGTGTTAGACATATTTAGAGGAGTAGAAGTCTTCAGGTCAATGAATATCTGAATCTGGATTGTCACTGAAGGAACCTTCTCGGCTTGAACGATGAGAAGATGAGACAAATATCTCCCAAAGACTCATCTCCCGAGATCGGCTTGTCGCAGATATATGCCCGTCTTATGTTTCGAGAACAAAGCCAAGAATGCTCTTTCAGCGACAAAGCTAGATTTAGAATATTTTTAAACATTATAATTGTTGTAAGGATGGAATTGGCTATTTATAGAATAAATTTTGTAGCGGTTATTGTGAGAACCGCTACCAAATTTGAATTTTTGACGCGGTCAACGTGTCGCTTTCTTCTAACCCGACAAAGGTGTGTCGTTTCGTGATTTGGTAGCGGTTATTTTGACATAACCGCTTACGAAACAACCAATGACGGACTTCGCGCCATAACGCGCCAAGGCCGGCGCCATATTTGTAGCAAGCTTGGGTTTTGTGAACCGTGACAAAAAGCGAAGCAAAATGGTCAAGCATTTTGGCGGCAATGCTTCCGTTACTAATTTGTGGCGGTTGGGGTTTAAACCGCTACTAATTTGTTCATTTGTAGCGGTTTCTCTTGACCGCTACAAGATCACCGCGACAAACGTTACGTTTTTTTGTAGTGCGAACACCACACAATCACGCCACTTTCAATATCCCGACAAAAAGAAAATCTTGGGCTAGGGGATGTGCTAAGTTTTTTTGGGCCCGCGGGTGGCCCTATGATAACCCCAAAAGAGTGGGGGTTATCTTGGGCTGGGCCAAAAATAACCCCATAATATGGGGGGCTAAAATTAAGGGGCTGAAAATGGGGTTTAATGGGCTGGCCCGCAGGGTTCAGCCCATTTTGACACCTCTAGCTGACATGCCACACTTTGATGATGACTATCGATGAAGAAAATATTCCCTATACCTGGACCGTGCTGTATAGTTATGAAAAGGATGTTCTCCCTACAAAAATATATATTTTAATCAAAGAATGCTAATAATTTCAAAGTAACAAAATCCATTCATAAGACAAACATCACACAAAATATTACAAAAAGACCTAAGCCAAATTTCAGTCACAAATATAAAAGATCAAGTATGCTTCTAGGGACAGGTCCAATAAAGTAAAAAAAACATGACTGAAGGTTAATAAGTGCAGGAGGAAGATTTGCTCAACATCTATCTCCTTGTCAACTTTTAGGACAATGAATAATCTAGGATGTGAGCACATTAGTGTGTGATCAATCATTAAATCCATGCACTAAGTGTCATAAATTAACTAATATGAGGATTGAGGAAAAACCTGTTCTAACACGTGTTAAAAACTCATCAAGAAGACTTCAGTAACTAGAGACAAGATAAAAGAAAAGCTCACAAGATTAAAAAATGACTAATCTCACACACCTCAAAAGCATTTAGAATATCGTTAAATTCGATATGTGATAATCAATCTCATCACTGCTAGAGTGGCTTCGGATGCCAATAGTTTCGGAAGGAAGGAGGTAGGAATAACTCCTCAAATTACACTCCCTCCTCGGATCAATGCTCCTGAGCTCAAGAGACAAATTAAATTAGTAAGGGTGAAAACATTAGAGAAGAAACCTATAAGTGTCGCTTTGCATAATAATAGAATTTCATCATAATAATCTCTCGCTTTTATTAGCTTTCTTTAGGAAGAGCAAAAGAACAAATTTCAACCATGCATATTTTGGTAGTTGATAAAACACCAATCTCACCATCAATAAGAATACTACGAGAGATAAGTAAAGAAAAAAATAAACAAATAAGGGGGAAAAATACACTATGTTGTTATTGTAATTAAAAATTTTCATGATGATCACGATACTTCATAGATTCTTCCATGTTATGAATATAGAGCAGTGAACTTATGTTAAACCTTACCTTTGTGAAGGCATAACGCTAAAGACTTTGATGTCGATGGAAGATGAGAGTTGATATGATTCGCAAGGACAAAGCCATAAGGGTCTCCGCACCATGCATTGCCCGGAATTTCCATTTTAAAGGATATCACGGTTGCCGAGAGTGAACCTAGAGCATATGACATAAGAAATCTTAACCTCCACATAAACCGAAAACCAAATCGAGAGCAAATTAATCAATCGACGGGATAATAGATTACTCCTTTGTCGGGTTTTCGGCCCAAGCAATTTTCTGCAGATCCCCAAAATTACTGTCTCGGATGCCACCAGCTTTGAATTGAAAGTGAAGGAAATCACCAAGAGGGGGTGAATTGGGGATTTCAAAATTCTTTTCGGATCACCCACACAAGATAATATCAAGGCAAAGTGGAGATAGAGAAGAAGAGCTTGACACGTAAGATTTATACCGGTTCGGTCTAACTCCTTGACCTACATCCAAGTCCCCGGTCACTCGGGATTTTTCACTATCACTCAATCACAATTACACACTCGTACTCGGGATGATCCTCTCCCTAGGACTCACTCCCCCTTACAAGCCGTAATTGTATACAATCGAGATACACACTCGTAAACGAAAGATGTTCCTCAACCTAGGACACACTCCCCCTTACAAGTTTTACTCGATTTTCCCAATCTCCAAGTCACACGACTTGAGATTATTACAATGAATGATATACAAGGAAATAAACTCTCTAAGAGTAGATATGATAAGCATCGAAGCTCAATGTATCAAAGATACAATCAAATGAATAAACAGAGAAAAACCGATGTAATTCGTGTAAGTTTTCTTGTGTGTCTTCTTCGCTGTCCAACTTCAAATCTTCATGTATTTATAGTGATTTGAAGCTTGTGAACGTTATAGATCCGTTGAGGCTTCAACCCATTCAAAATATAGTCTGTTATGGGTGTTTCTTCATGGATCTATTTGTTGTGACCACTTGTGTTCGAATATAGTCTGTTGGGAACTTTGTAGATTTGAATATTTGAATTTTGGCTCTTCAAGAAGTGTCCCATGTGGTCTTGTTTGAAGAATGATGATGTTCAGCTTTAGTTGGTAGTGGCCATGTTGTCTGCATTGAGAAATGGTTGTCCATCTTGCCAGGCTGTCTCCCATTTGCTTTGTTTAAGAAGATATAATATAATAAGACAAGTTGCACATGAGTTGCTTTATTTGACTTTAAAGCAAATCCAAATCTTCTCGAAATCTCACAAGCAAACCGGTTAAGATTGGTTAGAAATATTTATAAGAATCATTTAAAACATATACAACCAATTCGCAGATTAAATCCTAAGTGAAAATCAAAATCGAACATTTTCAAAACAAACGCGTTTCGTCGTTTCGAAGGTCCAAACTCGAGTTCGCATAGCTAGGCTCGAGTTTGCTCTTCATTTGCTTATAAGGTTTTGCCTTCGTATGGACCAAACCCGAGGTTTGTATATTTAGGCTCGAGTTTGCTTGAACATTAAAAATGAAGTTTCGCTTCTCGAACCAAACCCGAGGTTTGCGTAGAGAACCCGAGGTTTATAAAATTTGTTCGTGGCCAAACCCGAGGTTTGCATTTTAGGCTCGAGTTTAGACTTCTATCGAACAAACCATCGGGAAATCGGTTTAAAACATGAACTCGAGAATAAAAGTGATGAACTCGAGTTTGACACTATTCATGTCAAAATAAGTTATAGCTTTTAAAACACGAACCGGAGGTTCCCCGGGCAAACTCTAGAGTTCACTTGTGTTAAAAATCATTTTGTTCTAAGACATGAACTCGAGTTCATAAATGTAAACTCGAGTCACTCACTTAAGTGAACTTTAGGAAACCTTTCGCTCCGAAGCAAACCGGAGGTTTATAAAATGTGTCTCAAGTTTGTTCATTTGAAAAATGATGAAGGCTCTCTCGTAAGGCACGAACTCGAGTTCATAAACTTAAACTCGATTTTGCTCAACTTAGAAAACTTCTGGAAAACTTTTGGCTTGACGCAAACCTGAGGTTCATGGAAGCAAACTGGAGGTTCATGAAAATCTCATTTGAAAAAAAATTCATCCCGCTAGAGGCAAACTCGCAAGTTCAAACTTATGAACTCGAGTTCACATGTTTGTAAACTCATTGAAGATTTAAACTGGGTACGAACTCGAGGTTTGAAAAATTGAGTCTCAATTTTAAAATTGTTTTCAAGTGAACATGCTCTTTGTCTCTCACGAACTCGAGTTCATAAGTGTACGCTCGAGTTCATTCAAAAATTTCAAGTTTAAACTTTTGGTCATGTCTCGGGTTCAAAGATCAAATTGGCAAGTTTGGCTTCTCTTGTGAGCAACGAACTCGAGTTCGCCTTTCTAGGCTCGAGTTCGACACTAACGGGATGTTTTTGGTTGAAATCAACAAGGTTCAAAACTTTGTTTAACTTATTAAAAACATTCTAGACTTGTTTGCAATTGTCAGTTATCATCAAAACACATATAGAACTAACATTCTCCCCCTTTTTGATGATGACAACACTTGCAAAGAATCCATTGCTTTCAAAAATAAAATTTAATCATTTGAGCAATGAGAAAGCAAGTTTGATCAAAAACATTTGCAAACTTTGAGATTATAGTAAAACATAATTCATTTCATCAAAGTTAAAGCAAATAAAAAATCTCATGACTAGTTAAATCATTTTATCAATTAAGAACAGTCATGATAGCCAGATACCAAAATAACAAAATAACTCATTGATATACTCATAAACATTAAACATTAATCCATAGAGTTCAGATGAGCATATATCAGAGTTTAGTTTAGCAGCAGTAGAAATTATATAACATTAAAGCATGTATACTACATAACTTAACAGTAGAAATTATATAGCATTAAAGCATGTATACTACATAACTTAACATTCAATAGAGATTAATCAAGATATAGACCAGAATGTTAAGTAGAGTTTCGAAAGAAAATATGCAATATAATTTTGAAAGCATTGATTGATCTTTCTCACTCTTCTCCCCCTTTGTCATCAGCAAACAAGGGTGGATCAATTGGGATATTTGAAGGTGTAGGAATAGGATAAAATCCTTTTCACTCTTCTCCCTTAAATGAAAGTGTAGGAATAAAATCATGTTGCTGAAATGGAGGGTTAATCTGAGTGATATGAATGGATGGCTCAGGTTTAATGGTAATGGCTTGTTCAGAAAAGATGTTAGGCTTTATCAGAGCTTGGTCCAGCTGAAGTAGAAGTCATCCAAACTAGAAGCAGAAGCAATCATGGACTGATTTTGCAGTAGTTTGTCCAATTTATCACTCAGGCTCATCAAGGTGACCATAAGAGTTGAAGTGCTAATTGTGTGATCTTCAATCTGATTTTTGAGTACTTCTGGCTCAACTCTGAATCCTTCCTGAATGTTCACCACATTGCCATGTCCTTTAGTAACCTTAGTCACTAATCTCACAACTTCTTCTTCTACCTTATCAATTAACTCAGAAATTGCTTTGTCAACAATTTCCTTGATCCTTGCATCAAAATCAGAAGGTATAGAAACATGAAGGAGGAGGACCATTTTGAGCTTCCTGGACTTGAGAATAGTTGGTTATTGATCTTGCTGGCCTTGAAGGATGAGGAGCTCTTGACTGATCTGACCCGTCTTCCAGATTAATTCCCATAAGATTTAGGATATGTTTGCCAAATTCTTGTGGTTTTACTGGTAGTTTATTGGCAGGCAAGTACCAAATCTTTTCATGGAATGGAATGACAGAAATGAGGCTTGAAAAAGGAATATGTGATGTCTTTCTGGAAGAGAAGAGAAATTTGGCCATTTCTAGAAAAATCCAGTCACCAATGTTGTGTGGTTTCTGGTCAATGATAGAAGCAAAGATAGGGAAATCCTTCTTTGCGAAATGGGTGAAGTTTCTTCCTTTTTGCAAGAGATCCCTAGTGTATGTATATACCAAATTGGTTCATTGGGTCTCAAAGAAGGTATATATCTCATGTTTAGTATAATTGAGGTACAAAGTAGAAGATTAGGAGATTTGCGAGAAGAAAGTTTAAATCAGATATGGTCTGTCTCCTAAGATTTGTGGTTGTCCTTTCTTCAACAAGATTGCCATTTCTATAGGTTATCCACATTGTTGTTGAGATGCGAAGGAACAAGTGGACTAGCTTATCAAATAGAACAATAATGGAGATGATTTCTTCGATTTTGTCTCGTTTCTCCCCGGGAGTCTTTGTAGGAACCTTTCTTTTCCTTTAAGCTTGTTCTTGCTTGACTATCTCCTTGGAAACCTCGGGTTGCTTCTTAAGCACAATTTTTGGATTGAATGGAGTAGAAGCTTCTTTCTCAGTTTGCTTCTCAAACTCCATTTTCTTCCTCTTGAGTGTTGGAGGTTTCAGAGCCATTATCCTCAGAGTTTTGTTGGAGAGGATGAAAGAACTTGAGAGGATTAAGGTTTAGACTCGAGGGTAGAGTGAAGTGAAGAGAATCAATTAGGTTTTCAAAAATATTTTAATTGCAACAAGCTTGTACTAACCTGGACTTCAAGAGTGTAAGGTGAACTCTTGAATTTCACTCGTGAACTCGAGTTTAATACTTATAGGCTCGAGTTCGTGAAGTCCTCTGAACTTGGTTGTTCTCTGTATCCCGTGAACTCGAGGGTATAAGTTTTAGGCTCAAGTTTGCACCTTCATCAACTTTCGAAGGCCATATCTCCCTGGTATGAACTCTGTTTTGGTCCGTTCAAAGCTTGATGAAAAGCCCTTTGAGTCTAATTTTATATGCCACTGATTTTAACTCAATTGGATTTGTATATTGTGAGTTATACCCAAACCATTGAAGCTTGGTTTTCTGTGTGGCGTGGATTTCTCTGTCATCTTCAAAAATTCATAGCTCCTTCATCTGACCTCTTTTGGACATAAATTTTATGTCAAAATGACGTGTTGGATGTGTAGTTTCATATGCCACTAGTTTCACATCAATCCGATTCCTGGTTTGTGAGATATCATCGAAATACCAGACCTCGCCCGTGCTGAACGTGAAACAGTGGAGCTGAAATGCTGATGACTGCTTGTGAACTCGAGTTTGTTCACTTATAGGCTCGAGTTCTGCTTTCTTCATACTTTCATCTCCTCTCTGGTTGTCTCGAGCTCGAGTTTGACTTGGGTAGGCTCGAGTTTGGTCCTCTTGACAGCAAACTTTACCAGAATATCAGAGATTTTAATGATAAACATCCTGCATAAGATACATCTAGATTCTCCAATACTTAAGTTAGTAATCAGTTAATCATCAAACACATAACTAACATTAAGTGGAGGCAATTTACAATGTATTGGGATTTATCATTCCCAATTTTCTTCTCATAAAACTGAATTGCTTCTAGATGAGTATGTAATCTTCAAACAAGGAATGTATCACAAATAATCTTATCCAATTGATTCATACAGATAAGCGAATAAGTGATACCAAGAAAATCATTTTTCAATGACAATTTGTAAATACATCATGTAGGAAAGTATGTCATTGATATGAGTTTTTCATAAACTATGCAAATAGTTTTCAATATCTCAAATATTCTTTTAAATCATGATAATGCCTTATGAAATTGAGATGTTGATGACATGAAAACTCATCTTTGAGAATATGTTCAGAAAATCAATGCATCCACTAAATATGATGGAAAATTAAATTTCAATTTGAAATATCATTTGAATGCAATCAAAACATGCATACTTTCAAAACATTGGAATGCATTTTCCAAACATAGAATGAATTGTGATTCAAAAACAAGTTTTTGAATTGTGCATTTCAGAAACTTTAAAATCAGAAAATTATGCACAAAATCACTTGTGATCCATTAGCAATCTAAAAAACATTTTGAAAGACATAAATGATTGATTGCTTAATGGAATGCATCATTTGGACAAGTATTCAATACCCAAATATGTATTTCACATAAGCACAGTATAGGGTAAGATTAAATATCACCGTAATCTTCCCTTGTCCTTGTTGAAACTTGCAGGATGAATTGATGTAGATAACTTCTTCGCTTTGCATTCATCATCAAGCATTGCTTCTTGACTTCCTCAAGATTGAAATATTTTGCTATATAGTTGTCCTCTTGATAAGCTGTTCTTGATCCTACAATGCTGTATATAAACTTTTTCTCTCTTGGTGTCCAATCTCGTTTGGATCCAATTGTTGTTAGCTTGTAGGAACAATATTCACATGCTCCAAGAATACATTCAGATTATGATAATTGAGCATAATAAACATAGCTTTATGCATGAAAGATATATTTTTCTTTTGAAAATGTCATGTATGCATAAGCAATTTAACTATTGAACAATGCAAAAACTTATGAATGAGTTTTAAAAATAATTTTAAAATGATTTGCAGTGTTCATTCCTAAAATCCAATGTATAAAACCTCAATAAATATTCTAGATAATAGTGTAGGAGGTTTTACCATTGTATACCTTTTACCTTAGGTACTTGGAGGATTGGCTTTGCATACCCATTGTCTCTTAGGTGTCTGCAAAGTTTTCACAAAGGATACAGGCTTCAAGTATTTCCCATTTGATACTTGAGAGACTCTCCTCTTCTTGTTTTCCTCAAGATAATTGAATGATATTCGGTGGTAGTTTGTTCTTGAGGTGGAACATACTCCTCTAGCTTGTGTAGTTTCTGCAACGTGCGCTCTGGAGGTTCTCTTGTTTGATGTAAGTCTCCTTTTGGGCTCAAGAGAAACTCTTGGATTCTTCTTCATTTGATCAGTACCCTTATGTCCATTATTTTTCAGATTCATCTGCACATACAAATCACTAGATGGACATTTTGGTACCCATTTATACTTGGGTCCTTCTGGGTTAGTTTGAGCCTTAGGGAAAACATAAGTTCTCTTTGGTACCCATTGGTAATTACCTACAGGCATGCTCTTTCTTTCCTTTTTATGAAAACATGAAGAAGTAGCATGGCCTTTACGGTTACAATAGTTACAATGTGCAAAGGGATTTGAAGTATGAACAGATTTCTGAAAATAATTCAAATAAGATTTTTGTCCATGTTTCTTCTTCCCTTTCTTCTTATCAAAATCAGGTTTATAACCAATCCCGATTTGTCATTTGTAAACCTTTGTTTGTTTTAAAATTACTTTGAGCATTTCACTACCTCTAGTGAATTTCTCAAGAGTTTTTGTAAGATATAAATTTCTTTTCTCTAAAACACAAAGCAATTGTCACAAATCTTTTTGAAATCTTTTCGCAATCATTTTCGGAATGTTTTCAGAAATATTTTCGAAATGTTTTCGAAAGAAACAGAAGAAGAAACATTCTGAACTTGTTTTTCCAACAATTTAATTTTCCTCTTGGATGCAATGAACTCTTTTGCAAGTTTTTCATATTCAGAATATAGTTCATTGTATTCAGAAAATAATTCATCATAGGAAGGTTCAGAATCATTTACCTCATTGTTATTTTCAGATTGTTCTTCAAAGAACTAGGCAAAGATTTGCTACACCTTCCTCATCACTTTCTTCATCGAAGAATCATCTCCCCATAAGGCAGATATATAAGCTTTCTTTTTGAGGTGGTTGAATCTTGCCTTTCTCTCCTTATCTTGCTTTCACTGTGGACATTCGAGTTTGATATGACCCGGCTTTCCACACTCGTAGCAAAAGATTTGATCTTGTTCGTTGCTTGAAGTTCTTCTCGAAATTGTCTCTAAAGCCTTGATCTTTCTTATAGAGTTTCTTGAATTTTCGCACAAACATGGCCATCTCTTCATCATCTTCATCTTCCTCATTGGGTTTCTCTTTCACAGCATTCAAAAGAATACCTTTGTTTCTATTGTCATGAATTTCATTCCAAGCCCTTCTTGAATTTGAGCTTGCATTCATATTCGGATAAGCTTCCGAATAGAGCAGCTACGATTGCATTGATTCTCCACGGGCTTCTTCAATTCTTTGTGACTTTGGCTTCCCAATCTTTAGTGAGGATATTCAGAATTTTCCTCACTTGGACAGATTGATCATAGACTTTGCCCAAGGCTGCAAGTTGGTTGACCAAATGAGTGAATCTGAGCTGGAATTCGCCAATGGATTCTCCAGACTTCATACAAAATAAATCATATTCAGTCATGAGAGTGTTTATTCGATTTTCCTTGATTGCGGCTGTTCCTTCATGAGCTATTTCAAGAGCATCCCACATAGCTTTAGCAGATGGCAAAGTGCAAATTCGAAAATACTCTTGTTGGCTTAGAGCACTTTGCAGCATGTGGATGGCTTTCATGTTGAGAGTGACTTGCCATCTGTCATTCTCATTAAACTCTTCTTCTAGCTTAGGAGTTCTAACACCATCTTCAACTGAGGATGGAACATAATTTCCTCTTTCGAATACTCTCCATAAGCCATATTCAGAAGCCATTATATAGACTTTGAACTTAGCCTTCCAGTAGGAGTAATGTTCTCCATTGAAACCTGGTGGTCTGTTGATTGAAGCTCCGTTGGGTAGAATTCCTTCCATTGGATCTTTGATCTAGGATGTTAATCCTTATAACAGATAACCAATGCTCTGATACCAAATGAAAGTGAAGGAAATCACCAAGAGGGGGGTGAATTGGGGATTTCAAAATTCTTTTCGGATCACCCACACAACAGATAATATCAAGGCAAAGTGGAGATAGAGAAGAAGAGCTTGACACGAGAAGATTTATCTTGGTTCGGTCTAACTCCTTGACCTACATCCGGTCCCGGTCACTCGGGATTTTTCACTATCACTCAATCACAATTACACACTCGTACTCGGGATGATCCTCTCCCTAGGACTCGCTCCCCCTTACAAGTCTGTAATTGCTTACAATCGATACACACTCGTAAACGAAGGATGTTCCTCAACCTAGGACACACTCCCCCTTACAAGTTGTACTCGATTTTCCCAATCTCCAAGTCACCCGACTTGAGATTATTACAATGAATGATATACAAGGAAATAAACTCTCTCTAAGAGTAGATATGATAAACACTTGAAGCTCAATGTATCAAAGATACAATCAAATGAATAAACAGAGAAAAACCGATGTAATTCGTGTAAGTTTTTCTCGTGTCTTCTCTGCTGTCCAACTTCAAATCTTCATGTATTTATAGTGATTTGAAGCTTGTGAACGTTATAGATCCGTTGAGGCTTCAACCCATTCAAAAATATAGCTGTTATGGGTGTTTCTTCATGGATCTATTTGCTGTGACCACTTGTCATTTCGAATATAGCTGTTGGGAACTTTGTAGATTTGAATATTTGAATTTTGGCTCTTCAAGAAGTGTCCCATGTGGTCTTGTTTGAAGAATGATGATGTTCAGCTTTAGTTGGTAGTGGCCATGTTGTCTGCATTGAGAAATGGCTGTCCATCTTGCCAGGCTGTCTCCCATTTGCTTTGTTTAAGAAGATATAATATAATAAGACAAGTTGCACATGAGTTGCTTTATTTGACTTTAAAGCAAATCCAAATCTTCTGAAATCTCACAAGCAAACTGGTTAAGACTGGTTAGAAATATTTATAAGAATCATTTAAAACATATACAACCAATTCGCAGATTAAATCCTAAGTGAAAATCAAAACTGAACATTTTCAGCAAAACTGCGTTCTGCTGTTCTGAAGCTGTGAACTCGAGTTCGCATAGCTAGGCTCGAGTTTGCTCTTCATTCAGTTATAAGGTTTTGCCTCTGTCTGGACCAAACCTGAGGTTTGTATATTTAGGCTCGAGTTTGCTGAACATTAAAAATGAAGTTTCGCTTCTGTCTCGAACCAAACCCGAGGTTTGCGTAGAGAACCTGAGGTTTATAAAATTTGTTCAGGGCCAAACCTGAGGTTTGCATTTTAGGCTCGAGTTTAGACTTCTATCGAACAAACCATCGGGAAATCGGTTTAAAACATGAACTCGAATCTATAAGTGATGAACTCGAGTTTGACACTATTCATGTCAAAATAAGTTATAGCTTTTAAAACACGAACCGGAGGTTCCCTGGGCAAACTCTAGAGTTCACTTGTGTTAAAAATCATTTTGCTTCGTAAGACATGAACTCGAGTTCATAAATGTAAACTCGAGTTCACTCACTTAAGTGAACTTTAGGAAACCTTCTGGCCTAAAGCAAACTGGAGGTTTATAAAATGTGTCTCAGGTTTGTTCATTTGAAAAATGATGAAGGCTCTATGTAAGGCACGAACTCGAGTTCATAAACTTAAACTCGAGTTTGCTCAACTTAGAAAACTTCTGGAAAACTTTTGGCTTGACGCAAACCTGAGGTTCATGGAAGCAAACCGGAGGTTCATGAAAATCTCATTTGAAAAAAAATTCATCCCGCCAGAGGCAAACTCGAGTTCATCACTATGAACTCGAGTTCACATGTTTGTAAACTCATTGAAGATTTAAACTGGAGGTACGAACCTGAGGTTTGAAAAATTGAGTCTCAATTTTAAAATTGTTTTCAAGTGAACATGCTCTCTGTCTCTCACGAACTCGAGTTCATAAGTGTACGCTCGAGTTCATTCAAAAATTTCAAGTTTAAACTTTTGGTCATGTCTCGGGTTCAAAGATCAAACTAGCAAGTTTGGCTTCTCGTGAGCAACGAACTCGAGTTCGCCTTTCTAGGCTCGAGTTCGACACTAACAGGATGTTTTTGAACTGAAATCAGCAAGGTTCAAAACTTTGTTTAACTTATTAAAAACATTCCAGACTTGTTTGCAATTGTCAGTTATCATCAAAACACATATAGAACTAACATGAATATGGCAGTTTCTAGTTCTTTCTCAACAGCTACAGTCCCACGTCCTACCCATCTCCCAGTTCCATGTGTTCTTACAGATTAATCTCACACACACACAACCATCACTTGCTGAACCAAACTATCTAATTAATCAACAAAAATTAATTCCAACTCCTTTAGAAATCAGAAATCAAAATCAATGGATGGGTTTTCCAAAACAGAGGAATTTGATCGATATTGGTGTTGCTCAACTGGGATTGCATTTGAATGACAAAAATCATACGAAAATGAGATTCTAGGACTCATGGGATCTCCACAATTTCCAGAGAAAAACTCAAGAGCCATTGGAGGAAAACAATCGCTAAAACTTCCAAACTAAAGATTAAAGAAGAAGAATGTAATAGCGGTGAGGGTAAAGTGACCTAGAAAGTATTTAATAGTGACAAGACTATATCGCACCAGTTCAAATCTTGAACGGCAACGAAGACTTGGCGAGGACGAGCATCAACGGAGCCCTAGTGAGGACAAGCAGCGACGGAGACACGGCGAGCCGAAGAGGGACAGAGAAAGAAGAGGGAGTAGGCAAAGACTGAAAGGGGCAGCGGCGGAGACCGGCTCGGCGCCGGCAGTGGGGAACGGACGGAGCGACCACGGCGACGGCGAGCGCAGAGGGAGGAGAGGAAGAGACCGTGCGGGTAAAATGAAAGAGGAAGGAAGGTAGGGGGATTATAAATCATTTTGCGAGGGAACATGACTTCCCTCGCAAAATTACTCGTCTGGACACTATTACAGAAATATTTTGCGAGGGAAACCTAGTTCCCTCGCAAAATGGGGGAAAAATTCCCCTGAAAAAAGGTCAAATTTGCTAGGGAAAAAAGTTTCCTCGCAAAAATGACCCTTTTGCGAGGGAAACTTTTTTCCCTTGCAAATTAGCTGGACAAAATGATCAATTTTGCGAGGGAAAAAATTTTCCCTCGCAAAATGGTCATATTTTGCGACGGAAAATATTTTCCCTCGCAAAATATGACCATTTTGCGAGGGAAAATGTTTTCCCTCGCAAAATTGATCATTTTGCGAGGGAAACTTATTTCCCTCGCAAATTTAGTCCAATTTGTGACGGAAGTGTTTTTTTCCTACGATAAATTCCGTCATAAAATTGGGTATTTTTTCTTGTAGTGTTACATCTAGACTTCTCCTTACTTGATAAGATGTAATCCCTAAATGCAATTAATACCGAAAATATTATGGCAATAAAATAATTATCTATCTAATTTTAGGAATTTTTGGGATTATTTCCCTTGAAAAATAATGAGGCAAAATTAAATATAACTTTGGGGAGCGGAATACTATATTTTAGGAAATAATACCTATTTGGAAATAGGTGAATATGTGGTTTTAAAACCTTGTAGGATACTTATCCTATTGTCTAGGGAAATTTCTAATGAAATTAGAGGGATTAAAGTGTCAAAATCCCTAAATGCAATTATGGGCCATGAAATGATGAAAATATTATGATAAATCCCGCTACGTCCGCCGCGACAAATGTTCCTCGTTCTATGTGAATATTTGTAGCGGTTATACAAACCGCTACAAAAGTTAAAACGGTTATTACCAAAACGCTACAGATCTTAATATATTTTTTTTTAAAAAATTTCCAAACTAATTAGTTTGATTTATCAAAAATCAAACTAATTAGTTTGGATTTTTTCTTTATTATAATCAAAGCAATAAAATATTTATTGAAAATTAGAAAGTATGTTGTCTCTAATTTTAGGAATTTTTGGGATTATTTCCCTTGAAAAATAATGAGGCAAAATTAAATATAACTTTGGGGAGCATAAGTTGCCCCATTATTTTTAATATGATATGTGGGACATAAAATACCAATGTCAATGAAATAGTTGTGAGAAAATAATTAATCCAATTAAAGAAAATTTCCAACAATTAGTAGATAATTAAATCTACATTAATTGAATTAGATTCATAAACTTTCATAATTAAATTGATAACATGTGATTATGATTAATATTGTAACCAATCAAATAAGCCTAATAATATTTAAGAACACCTTGTTGGAAATAATTAGCTAAAGGTTTAAATTAATTACTTAAGTTAAAGCCTAAATCCAAGTGGTAATTCATGAACCAATAAGAGCTAAAGTTGTGGATGGTGTGAGGCCATGAAGACAACATCAAGAGTGCATGGAGAGTGGAGGGCCACGTTTTTGGTGTCTTGAGCAAGAGAGGAATTCTGAAAAATATTTGCCTAGTTAAGCACATTTGAAGTCAAATAGCCTTGTTGGCACAATGAGAGTCAAGTGTTCCATAGGTAATATCTCAAGCTAATTAGGATAAAGTAATATTTGCCTAAGTAAACACTAATTCTCATCATAAATTCATAAATCAATTATTTAATCAATTATTTACTATCAAAGACAATTGAGGAATTTTAATCTCAGGTTGAAAATAAACATTAATCCAAGACAAAGAATACATAAATTAGTAATTAATTTATAACCAAAGGTTATAAAACTACTTAATTATATTAAAGCAAATAGCAAATGATAAATGACAAATGGGCTTGCATATGATTAAGATAGGAAGTCACGCATGGGAAAATTCCACCAAAATTAGAATCTTGTCTCATATAATAGGATTAAAGACAATCCATGAACCATAGGGTGCCACATCATGTGGTAGGAAAAATATGAGAAGTTAAAAAGAGCCAACAATGCAAGGTCAAAGGGAGTAAAATGTGATGATTCATCCTCCCTTCTAGCCATAAATTTCAGCTCACACATAAGGAGGAGGAGAGGCCACATGTTTGTCTTTGTGTGTGTGTGTGTGTGTGTACAAGAGGGAAGAGTGGGCTTGGTGAAGAGGTAGGAATTTTCCTATAAATAGAGAGCAAACCTCTCTTCATTCTTCACACCAAACAAGCAAGAGAAATCTGAAATTAGAGAGAAGTGAGGTTGAGTGGGAAGTAGCTTGAAGGAGTTCAAGCATAGGTAAGCAAGTTCTTGAGTTTTGAGTTTTAAATTCATAGATAGTTGTATTTTAATCTTAAAATTCTAGAGTAGTTTTATTTTCATGTTTTTATGGTTAAAAATAGCTTTATTTCGAAAAATTGATGAAGGAAGGGCTAGGGAAAAATTTCTGGAAGAAAAACACCGAAGTAACGAAGTTCTGGTGAAATTTTGTCGGTAAGCGATTTCTGAAATCAGCGATAGAAATGCCAATATTTCTTGTTCAAAATGATGTTGAAAAATTCTGGGAAAATTCATGGTGAAATTAGACATATAGGGCTTTTCAAATATGCCAAGAACATGTTGAAATGAGTTTTTTACAGTGAGATAGAAATTCTCAAAATTTAGCTACGAATTTCTGGGAAAAGTCTGGGCAGAGTTTCAAAACTTAAAACCTGGGAGTGATTCGCGTAATCTGGGCAAAGGTGATTATTTTTAATTGAAAATAGACATACTAAGGATTCCAAGGAATTTTACGGATCCTCGTTTCGATTTTGCTAGAATTAATTATGATTTTTCAAAGTTAGACGAAATGCTGCCCAAATTTGTACCAGCGTTGTTCTACGAATTTTGAAGGAATAAAGTGAAAAATAAATGTTGCAAGGGCAAAATAGTCATGTGTGACTAAGATATCTATTAGGATATTGTTTGGGAATTAATAAATGTGATATTACCCTCATAGGATATCAGTGAACGCATTTTCGACCGACAAACGTACCGTATTCATCAACGAAGGTACATTCGCGTACTGTAACACTAACTCTGATGCTTATTGTATGCTTATATGTGATAGACTATTTCATAGAGTCATGGACAGGACTTTGTCTTGGGTCATGCACCGTGTCTAAGACTCTGTCTTAGTTCACTGTTTATACAGCTTTGTTTATACGGGTTACAGTCTTGGTAATGCCGTTGAGTTTTCCTAGCGTTGAGGACACGATGGGCCGTCGTGGCACTGGTTAGTGCAAACGTGGGTAACTTTACATGTGCAGTGTGCTATGTACTGTTGATATGTTAATCTTGCATCTGCTGTGTGCTTATGTATTGATTACTGCTGTAATGTCATGAATATCTGTCATCCATATACTGTATTACTTGAGCATGAGGTTAACCGTTACCTGAGGTTCATTGGGCATTGAACCTCAGCTCTTAACATAGCGTCAGGGTTAGGAGGACCGAGGATCGAGGAGAAAGGCAAGCGACACGCATAGGGACTCAGCTGAAGATTTTCTTCTTTTGTTATTTACTTTTGAAAACACTCGGTATAACGTACCACTCATGTAAGTCGGACTTACTTACGGCATTTTGAATATAAATATCAGTTACTCAATCGCTCCGATGCTCTACTCTAATGAAAAAAATATATACTGCTTTTGAAAATGGGATGTTACATAACCAATTTTCACTTGTTATATGTGCTAATATGTTGTTTGTGAGAAATTCTGTAACATGAGTTAATGAGATGCGATAAAACATTTACTATGAGTTTGATATATATACACTTAAATAGAGAAATTTGAGTTGTGTGATTTGTGAATTTGAAAAGAAAATGTGATGTGTTGAAAAAAACGGTTTTACCTTGATTGTTGTTTTGCAAGAGCATGACTATAAGTAACCATGAAATAATCCATGAGTTGTATATTGATGTGGATTAAAATCCTGAGGGATGAGAGAGTACACACAATACTATTATGTGGTAAGACGACCCATTGGTGCACATGTGGTTTACTCTTTTGTCCCTCTTAGAAGGGATAGAGACCTTGTGGATCCATTTTGTCCCTAGGGTAAGGGATAGTTCTTCATGACTCTTGTGTGTCTCCATAGAGAAGGGATTAGGCCTCCTTGGCTTGTGTGTCAATTCCTTTATTAGGATAGACTCAAAAGATCAGTTTTTGTGCAAGAAAGTTATTTTTAAAAGATAAAATCATGAATATTGGATTGTAAATATAATTTATATATGTTTCACTTAACACTTCACGAGTATATTTTAATATGTATGCAAGTTGAAACTTTTGCCATTGAGGTTTTTATCTCACCCCATGGCTCTTAACATCTTCCGATGATAGTTTTCTGTAGTGGTGCAATTGGGAAGGCTAAAGGCTTGATTACTATGCCAATCTTTTCAAAACCTCTATCTTTTATTATATAATGAATAGATGTATATTGCCAAAGTAGAGCTCACTTTACATACTGTGATGTGATACTGTACTTTTGATTAAGTTGTTACTGTTTAGAGTGCTGGTAGAAGCCCAGGAGCTTCTAGAATTAGGCATGTGTTTTAGTGGATCTACTATTTGACTAGTCGACTTTTGAAGTTTTATGAAGTGTTTTTGAGAAAGAGTATTATTTAAATGTGAGTTTATTTTTAAGCTTGTGGTTGAATATTATATTCTGAGTTTTGAGAAACTCTAAGACCCAAATGATGTTTGAAATTGGTGCGATATATGTGGTGTTGTGTTGATAACCATGTTAGGTGGATTGTACCATTTTTTCAATATGGATTAGTATGCGATCAACTTAAAAAGATTTTATTATCTATGATAGGTTTAAGGTTTACTTTCACTCTTTTCTATCATAGATAAATATTTTACATAGTTTTAATCATTCATAACCATGATAGATGTTTTCGATGTGCAAGCACGAGATAGTTGACTTCTATTTGGGTTACAAAGTCCTTATAACAATGGTGATATTTTCAAATAGTTAGTTGAACAATTTTTTTTACCATGGTTAGTAATTATTATTTTTTTTTTAATAATGCCATGGTTAGCATTTGAAAGTTGGATTAAAATAGTGGGGTGATTAATAATTGTTTTGGGTAAGTAACTGGTATTAGGAGAACCATTGTTACGATAAAGACTTCAAAAGGAAAAGAAATTCATCCATTTTCATCTCCTGCTCATTCTTTTTCGAGGCTATTTGATATGAGGGATTTGGAGAGGAAAATGTTTTTGATGACTTCAAATTCTACAGCATTTCTTCTAAATTAATTTTTTTTATAGAATTAATAATTCATATATTAAAAGGTAATTGCAATTTTTTAAGGACCTGTGTGTATTATATACTTTTTTGATACAGTGTGTATTATATACTTTTGTATATTCCATGATTAACGTTTGCAATTAATATTTAATTATGTGTAAACTAAAATATTTGTGCAAGAATTGAGATCTTTTATATCTTTGAGGAAGATATTTTAAAATGGAGGATTTTTTAATCATTTTTCTTAAAAATGTATAAAAATATTCGTATTTAATTTTGAAAATAATATTTAAGAAAATATTAATTTCCACGGATATTAAATATCCATCCTTCTAACAAATTATACATAATTAAAAAAGAAAAAAAAAATGCAATGAATTGCTATATTTTTAATCTCAAAACAAATTCCTCTCAAGTCTCAAGCTCACAAGAAGAGGTAGAAAGTAATTCATTACTTTCAACTACCTATTCACGTTTTGTGTGGGGTTGTTTCAAAATTCGGTTATACAATTTTATGTCAGCGCCCGAGAGACGAAAAGAAGGGAATCAAAGAGGCAGAGAGTGTTGAAGAGAGAACCAGAGACGGAAGATTCTTGGGAGACAGAGTGATTCGGAATAGACGAACTGGAAAGAGCGAATAAGTGACGAAAATCAAAGCTCCTCCTCAGGTAATGCCTTCGATTGCCATTCTTTTACTTCCTCCTAGATTCAACACTAAGTTGCCCTCTAGTATTTTAAATTGGAGTACCATTAGGGTCTTAAAATTCAATGGGGTAACCTTTAGTACCCTTTCTAGTGTGAATTTGCCTTCTCTTAAACTTCTACAACTAGACATGGTTAGACTTCTAGATATAGACTTCTTGGCAATGCTGCTTTCTGGATGTGCACTTCTTGAAATGCTAGTGCTGACTGCTTTGGACACAAACAATTATGGTCCGATGCAAGAGATTACAAAGCTTAACCGTTTGGTCGCAGCTGATGTTACATTTCTAAGCTTTGTCTAATGTTACATTTCTAAGCTTACAGGTATGAATAACATTGTATACGTAAATTGTTTCATTTTTCTTTCGGATATTTCATATACTGTTGTTTTTTGGGTATTTCATATACTGTTGTTTTTTGGGTATATGTTGATCTTTCCTCATGCAGCAAATATGGTCACCTGGTGGCGGGCATGCTATGTGGTCGCCTGATGCTGATAATTTTCCAACATTTGACAATTTTACACCCCTGGAATGTTGTGGTGATGGGTGGACTGCGATAATGAACTGCCTCCGTAATTTCCCTAAGCTTCAAAATCTTGTAATTTTGTAGGGTTGAAGATATTTTCTTGACTTGTGTGTGAAATAATTGTTCTTCGATTTATTAGTTCTCAAACTATATTTGTGTGGTCACTGGTTAGCTTTTTTTTAGGGCCCCTCCTGAGCCAATTCCAAATGTTCCCCTGTGTCTTTCATCAAACCTGAAGGAGTTCACTTTTGGTTGCTTTCGGTTAGACGAAGATGGTGTTGCATTTATGAAATTCATATTGGATAATGCACGAGTTCTGAGCACTGTCAAAATTACATGGGGATTTGCTTTTTCAAGTGAAGAAGAGATTCTTGAAACGATAAAAGAGATATCCTTATACCCCAGGGCCTCTGAGAATTGCAAGTTTTTACATGTGAAGCATCCATGGTCAAGTTTAAATGATTGGATTGCTGGTTCAGGTTTTGATGTAGCTTGTTCTGTTGAACCACTGAAATATGTCACGTAGCAGATTGTCTAAGGGATATATTAGATTGGTATGAACTTTAGAAGCTTTTATGTTTCTCTCTCTCGATAAATCTGGTTCTCTGTTTCTTGGATTATCAAGTGGCGATTCCAACTTTTGTCGGGTAAATCTGGTCCTCTGTTTTATTTGATTACCAGGTGGTGGTCGGGTATTTGCGTTGAACTGGCAGTTTTGTAAAAGGTCAATTATATAAAATGAAATGGGTTATAAAATTAAAGGTTGTATAGCAAAGTCCAAGAAATGAGGAATCAATGAAACATGAATTTTATAATGAGTAACTGAAAAAATTGAATCAAATAATTAATATCATTTTCCAAGTTGCCAATGAAATTAAAATGGACAGGACACCATTGAATATCATTTTCCAAGTTGCCAGTGAAATTATAATAGATAGTCAATGGTTTCATCTTCGTGACTATAAAAAACACAGCTAACTCAAACCTCAAGACTTCTCTAACAGATTCAATAGGAAGGATTAATTTGCAAATAAATAGGAGTTGTTTATAAGGCAATTGAATTTTTTTGGATAAATTCCTGAAGTTTCAATAGAATTGCTTGCTTGGTCATAGCATTTTTAATGGACAGAGCATGAGCCCTGTTCAACACTGTTTAATTGTTATTCTATTTCATTCTTCTATGTAGGAAGTTATTTTATTCCATTATTCTTGTAGAGAAGCCAAGTAGATGTCCTATTTATTTTGTGGCAGCCCTATTTTGATGTTTAGGCCGGTGTGCCTGATTCTCCTTCGTGTTCAATTTGTGGCTTGCTTAATTTTTGTGAATAAAGTCATCCAGGATCATAATATCCTCCATTGAGCTACTTAGTTATTTCCCAATTCTTTAATGTATTTAACATTGAAACTTAAATCTTCCAAATGAATCTTTCTTTTAGAGTTAAGAATTGAAAACTTCAGTCATAGCTGATAGGCATTTAAAAGATTTTTTATAAGCACATCTTTTTTCTACTGAAGGAAATCCTTTTTCAGACACTATTGGTATTAAATGTGTCACGTCTCTTGTAAGTCCTATTACGTTTTAGGCTAGGGTCTTTTGCCATAATTGTTTAGTCATTTAAAAACCACATGTGATTAACATATTAATGTTGCAGTTACTCCTTTATTTCATATATTTGTCCTTAAATATTATTGCTCATGATAGAACTATGTTACATCTATTTTTGACTGGAAAGCCTTGCGCAGCATGATACGTTAGTGGCTAGATGTCTAAACACTACGGACGCGGCTTCTCTCCTTTGCTGATTAGTATCTACTGCCCTCCTTTGCTTAAAACAACATCATGTTGCTGTAAAACACTGAGCTAGTGCCTTTTGGGAAAAAAAAAAAATTAGGGTACTGAATAATATTAAAAAGATATACAAAAATACTAACTAATACTAAAAAAATACTTTATGATATTGAAAAATTACATTAGGATCTCGGAAAAACATTTTTACTGATTGGTATTAAAAGGATACTTTAGAATACTGATGTAATACCCGAAATTCATATGTCTCTTAAATATTATAGTTTGGCCAAATAATACCTATTTAAAATAGGAAAGTATGTTGTCTCTAATTTTAGTAATTTATTTGTTTATTTTCCTTGGAGTTTAAAGAGGCAAAAATCCAATTTTATTTTAGGGGTCATAAATTGCCCTATAATTATTAAATTAATACATGGTGCATAAATGGCCATGAAAAGCTAAAAAGTTGTGAGGAAATAATTAAACCAATTAGAGAAAATTGCCAACAATTAGTGGATAATTCAATATATGTTAATTGAATTATTCTCATAAACATTCACAATTAATTTAGTGGCATATGTTAAAGGCATAATTAAGGATGTATTACCTTAATTAAGAAACAAGGGCTAGTGAAGGGCTAGGATTAGCATAGAAGTGGTTTCTAATTAATCTTAGAACCAAACATATTTTGACAATTACACTTAACTACTTTATTAGGGATGCTAATTAAGATTAGATATGGAGGGCTAAGATTAAATTTAATAAAGCCAAATCCAAAGGCCTTAATTAAGCCTAATAAAGCCAAATCCTTGTGAAATTGAATTGGCCAATGATAAATCAAGAAAATATTCTTAATCCTCATGAAATTAATTGGGCCAATGAGAGATTGGAAAATAAAAGGCCAAGATTTGATTTAATAAAGTGTAATCTAATGGCCTTAATTAATAAATAAGCTTAATCCATGTGATAATTAAAGAACCAATAGGAGGAGTTTGAGCTCATAATATCTAGATATTATTTGAATCAAACACATGGGTTCACATGGGTTCATTAATTGCAAAATTGATGAAGGAGAGAGAGAGAGTTGTGTGTGTATGTGTGTGTAAGAAAGAGAGAGAGTGTTGTGAGTCTAGTGAGTGAGAGAGAAAAATAAACTTAATTCAATATTAATTTGAAATCCAGTAAATATCTGATGTACACAGTAAAAACTCAAAACAACAAATAAAGTGAGAATTTATACAAATCTAAATAGTTGTGAAGAAGTAGGAACCCCGGAGAAAATATAAGGACTTATCTTGAACCCACATAATTTAACATCGAAAGTAAGCCTAGTAAAGGTTATTTTTGCAAACGTTGAAGAATAAGCTTAGTACAACCAGGGGAATCTCATTAGACCATAAATATGGATATCCAACTACTAATCGAAATCATACTCGAATTTAAAAGTATTGGTAATTGATCAAGCAACCAAAAATAGATTTCATTAAAGTAAATTAATTCTCAAAAAGCAAAACTTAGAGATTAAGTTAGGGTCTTCTAATCACATGGATGGATGAGATTAAAACTTCTTTACTAAGTTTAAATCCAAGGGTTAAGGTGAGTGTTGGTCAAATTTAATTGTCACTTGTGTCCTTAGAATTCTCCTATAAATAGGAGGCTCCTCTCTTCATAATCTTCACACCAAAACTCAACCAAAGTGATGAGTATAGAGAATCCATAGTAGAAAGGAAGTCATAGCAAGAAGAAGTAGCAAGGTTCTTCAAGAGGTAAGCAAGTTTTTAGTTTCTAGTCTTTAGTTTTGTAGTTCTTAGTAGTTTTTAGTATAAAGGTTTGTTTGATCTTTAAATCTTCCAAGAAGTTTTGATTTCATGTTTTTATGATTAAAAATGTCTTTATTTCGAAAATATGGTGGAGAATATTGTGGAGCAAAATTCTTGGAAATTGAAGATCAAAGTAGCAAAGTTCTGGCGAAATTTTCGGTAAAATTTCTGGGCAAACAGCAACAGAAATGATAATATTTTATGTTGAAAATGAAGCCCATAAATCACAAAACTTTACAGAAATAAATTAGACATGTAGGGCTTTCCGAATATATATAATATGTAGTGTTTTGATTCCTATACAAAGAAATACAATCAGTTGAAGTTAGGCTACGTTTCTGGATGAAATTCTGGGCAACGTTGTGAAAGATGAAAACTGGGAATTTTTCATAAATTATGGGTGTATAAAAGTATTTTTTATTGAAAATATACATCTTAAGGATTCTGGGGAATTTTACGGATCCTCGTTTCGAGTTTTCTAGAATTAATTATGATTTTCCAAAGTTGCTGCAAAATCTGCCCAGAAAATTCAGTATTGCGTTTTTAAATGAATGTAAGGGCAAAATTGTAAATAACAAATCCACCAAGGGTAGAGAGGTAAATAGAGGTGAAAATATCTCTTAGGATATGATTCTAAGTATTATGGTGATATGTTAGGATATCCGGGAAGTCCGAATTTGTGTTCAAAGGTCGTGCATGTTGGCCATTACACGGTGAAAGGTACGTTCGCGTCCGTAACACTAACTCGATGCTTATTGTATGCTTATATGTGATAGACTATTTCATAGAGTCATGGATAGGACTTTGTCTTGGGTCATGCACCGTGTCTAAGACTCTGCCTTAGTTCACTGTTTATACATTCAGCTTTATTTATACGGGTTACAGTCTTGGTAATGCCGTTGAGTTTTCCTAGCGCTGAGGACACGATGTAACATCCCATTTTCAAAAGCAGTATATTTTTTTTCATCAGAGTAGAGCATCGGAGCGATTGAGTAACTGATATTTATATTCAAAATGCCGTAAGTCCGGCGATTACGTAGCGGTACGTTATACCGAGTGTTTTCAAAGTAAATAACAAAAGAAGAAGGTCTTGGTGAGTCCCTATGCGTGCCCCTTGCCTTTCTCCTCGATCCTCGGTCCTCTTGACCCGATGCTATGTTAAGAGCGAGGTTCAATGCCCATTGAACCTCGTGTAACGGATTAACCTCATGCTTATGTAATAGTTATGTATGACAGATATTCATGACATCACAGCAATATTCACATATGAAAGATAATAACAAAACACAGCCACTGCATATGAATGTTATTACGGTCTGCACTATTCACCAGTGCCACGGTGTACATCCGTGTCCTCAGCGGTAGGAAAACTCAATGGCATTATCAAAACCATAACCCGTGTATAGCTGAATGTATAAACATGTGAACTAAGTCCCATAACTTAGCCACGGTGCATGACCCGAGACAGAGTCTCGTCCATGTCTTTATGAATTAGTCTATCATATATAAGCATACAATAAGCATCAGAGTTAATGTTACAGTACGCGAACGTACCTTTCACCGTGTAACGGCTATCTAGCCCGACTTTTGAACCGACTCCGGACTTCCCGGATATCCTATACATTATCGTCGGATTATTATATGATATTTGATAAATATCATATTTCTTAGAATAATATCCTAAGAGTTTAATTTACCTTTCTACCCTTGGTGGATTTATCATTACCATTTTGCCCTTACATTTTATTAAAAACGCTATGCTGAGTTTCTGGGCAGAATTTTCGGTTAACTTCGCAAAATCATAATTAAATCTACAAAAATAGAAACGAGGATCCGTAAAATTCTCCGGAACCCTTAAGATGTCTATTTTCAAGTAAAAATACTTCTATATACCCAGAATTTATGAAACATTCCCAGTTTTCATCTTTCACAACGTTGCCCAGAATTTCGTCCAGAAAAATAGCCTAACTTCAACTGATTGTATTTCTTTGTACAGGAATCAAAACGGTACATATTATATATATTTGGAAAGCCCTACATATCTACTTTATTTCTGGAAATTTTCGTGATTTATGGGCTTCATCTTCAACATAAAATATTATCATTTCTTTTGCTGTTTGCCCAGAAATGTCTACCGAAAATTTTGCCAGAACTTCGCTACTTTGATCTTTAACTTCCAAGAATTTTGCTCCACAATATTTTCCACCATATTTTTGAAATAAAGACATTTTAAATCATAAAAACATAAAATCAAAACTACCTTTGAAGATTAAAGATCAAAGCATAATCTAACTATGAATTTTAAAGACTAAAACTCAAGAACTAAAGAACTTACCATAAGCTCAACTCCTTCTTCCTTCTTGCTCCAAGAACTTCACTCTACTCACTCTCTAATCTTAAAATCAGATGTTTTAAACTGATTTTGTTGTGAAGAATTTGAAGAGAAGAGCCCTCTATTTATAGGGAAATTTTAAGGACACAAGTGACAATTAAATTTGACAAAAACTCACCTTAACCCTTGGATTAAAATAGCTTTATGAAACAAAATCTCCACCTTCAAATGAGTGCCGACATGCTTCTTCATTAATTAGCATTCAATGTTCTCTAGTATTGGTTAAATATGCCATTGATTATTTATATAATAAATTTTATCCAACCTCACATGCAAGACGTGGTCAACAATGGCAACTCCAACGATTCTATTTCATCATCTTTGATTCTTATTATTCCCATCTGAACAAAATGCTAGGATTCTTCATGAAGCTATTTAATGTATGTTTTTATTTATTTATTAACAAAGTATCCCATGGTTCAAGCTTCCTTATTGGCTAGTTGATTACTTTGACTTTTCAAAGCTAATTCACAAATTCATTATCTCTTCCTCTCCTACTCACAACCGTGCCTTCCCTCTCTCCCCCTTATCTTCCAAAATCCTATCCTCTTCCATCTCCATGTGCTCTCATTAATGACAATTTATTATCTTATCCTATCCTCTTCCAAATGGTCCCCCCAAATTATCCCATATGCTTCTTTTTTTTTTTTAAATTGGATTTAAATAAAATGAAACTCCTTCCTCCTTTCTCAAGCTAACCATCCGTGCCCCCCCTTCTTCCTTTTTGATTCAATGTGTGTTTTATTTATGTCTTAGAATCCACCACCATTGCCTCTTATTGGTCCATTAATTATCACTAGGACTTAGCTTTTTCATGTAATTAATCTAGAACCTTTAGATTTACTTTATGAGACTTAATCTTGACCTTCAAGTTATGTTAATCTCCCATTGGACCAATTATTTTCATGAGGATTAAGACCATTTTCTTGATTTATCATTGGCCAATTCAATCTTACAAGGATTAAAATCAATTAAGTAATTATTTAGAACCTTTGGATTCCATTGTGTTTATTTAGATTCAATCTCTTCTAATTGATTAGCAAGCACATTTTATGCTAATATTAGCCATAAATACTTAATTAAAGGATTTTCCATAATCTACCTTAAGTATTCTCTTGTTCAGGCTTAAACAATTAGCCATTAATTACTTAACTAATCACTTTCTAATTGTTGATAATTTTCTTAATTAGGATTAATCATTTTCTCACAACTATTTCATTGACATTGGTATTTTATGTCCCACATATCATATTAAAAATCATGGGGCAACTTATGCTCCCCAAAATTATATTTAATTTTGCCTCATTATTTTTCAGGGGAAATAATCCCAAAAATTCCTAAAATTAGAGACAACATACTTTCTAATTTCCAATAAACATTTTATTGCCTCTTGGGATTTACCATAATATTTTCAGGGCATTTCATGGTCCATAATTGCATTTAGGGATTTTGACACTTTAATCCCTCTAATTTCATTAGAAATTTCCTAGACAATAGAATAAGTATCCTACAAGGTTTTAAAACCACATATTCACCTATTTCCAAATAGGTATTATTTGCTAAAATATAGTATTCCAGATAGATAATTATCCGGGTATTACACACGAGGAGCTGTCATGGCACTGGTTGGTGCAAACATGGTTGACTGTGCATGTGCTGTGTGCTATGTACTATTGTTGTGATTGACATTACATCTGCTGTGTGCTTATGTATTGTTATAACCTTACATCTGCTGTGTGCTATGTATTGGTTAATGTTGTAATGTTATGAATATCTGTCATACATATTTTATCATACATAAGCATGAGGTTAACCGTTACCTGAGGTTCAATGGGTATTGAACCTCAGCTCTTACTTTAGCTTCAGGATCCGGTGTGAACAGGATCGAAGACAAGGCAAGCAAGTAGGCATAAGGACCTGTTTGGAGAAAGTTCTTTTGATATGTACTTAACATTGTAGTCATTCGAAATTTTTGTATCACTATGGAAGCAAACATATACAATACAGTGGATGTTTATCAGTTACTCTTCAATTTAAATACTTCCGATGCTCTACTCTGATCAAACAATTTTGAAAACGCTTAGAAAATTGGGATGTTACAACGACTTCTACTGAAAAATACTTTATGATTTGGAAAAAAATATTTCAGGTACTAACTTATACTAAAAAATATACTTCATGATATTTTTTCAAGGTCCTAAAATAACTTTTCAAGATAACGAGGTATTTTTTTAGTACCGTTCCTGAAGTATCTTTTAGTGTTAGTACCCTAATTTTGTTTTAAATATCTCAATAATTTTTCAGTATCCTAAATATCTTTTTAGTATCAATCAGTACCCTAAAATATTTTTTCAAAAAAATAGCACACCAGCTCACTGTTTTGCGCCAAAACGACGCCATTTTAAACAAAGGAGGGTAGCAGATGCTAATCAGCAAACGAGAGAAGCTATGTCCAAACACTACATGAAATTTTGTTTCTCCGCTTAGGCTTGAGGATACCAAAACCATGATTGGAATATTTTAAGGGTTAAGGAGCAATTTGGCCAATAAACTATTACCTTAAGAGCGTCCAACACAAATAACTTTTAAGTGAATCAAAAATACAAAAAAACTTTTAAAAATGTGTAGTCAACATAAAAAATGAGTAAAACTTTTTTATGTTGGCTGCTTCTGGAGTAAAAGTTTTTTGTGCTAACTGCACATTTTTTATTTTTTTTTGGTATTTTTGGTCTATTTAAAAGTTATTTGTGTTAGGCGCTTATGAGATAAAAGTTTGTTAACCAAATTGCTCCTTAACCCATATTTTTAATAATATGTTACAATTTGTTAAGTGGTCGTATTTCTTTCCTTCATTGTTATGCAAAATTAATTGAAAATGTAATAAATTTGTTAAAGTATGAAATTTTTAAAAATTAAAATTACCCATCTTTTAACATTATAATAATAACTACTAAATCACTCCAAAAATAAAATAAGAAAGTTTTGATTAAATATTTTTTTAACAATGAGAATGCATATATATAATATGAAACATAATGATAAGAATGAGGGAATATTACCAATATAGTTAAAATATCACCAATTTTAAACTTATTAAGGTAATTATTAAGGTTTAATATAATCCAACTACAATTGAATCATAGTTAACCCAATCATCATTCAAATAATATAATATAATTAAAAATATATGATTCACATATAATATTTAAAGTAGTGTTTAAAAAAAATATTAATTCACGTTGGCAAAAAAGTTAATTCTCAATTGTACGGAGTATTCATTTTCCTCATAAATTATATATAATTTAAAAATGCAACGAATTGCGAGGGTTTTTTTGTTTTTTTGTAATTTGAACAGCTTTTCCTCGGGCTTATTTTTAAAATCGGGTTTTATTTATTTTGCCACAGCGCCCGAGAGAAGAAGAGAGCCGGAGACGCAGGGAGCGATAAAGAGACCACCGGAGAAGAAAATCGAAGCTCTTCCTCAAGTAATGTCGTCGATTTCCATTCTTTTACTCCCTCATGTGTATAGCAACGAACTGATGCCTCAGTGGTACATGGAATCCCAATGTTGTGTTCTTGATTGATGGTAATTGTTTTAGTTTCAATAGATTTATTTCTGTGCTCAGTTTATTTATCCTGTGCCAGCTCTATGCTTGTACTAGTATCAATTTTTTCTAAATTTTGGAGTTGTTTACGATTTTCCTCAGTCTCTGCGAGCCAGTTCAAGTTCATGAGGCATACAACTTCTTTATTGCTTCTATCATGTTTTCTTCAAATATGTTATGTGACTTTAGTCGCTCTACATTGCAAAATCACTCACGAATGCCGGTCTCTGTATGGGAAATAATTATGTTTATACACTTCAAAATTTTGATATTGCACCGTTTGTTTTGTCTGAGTACTAAAGCTTATGTTACTAAATTTACACAAACATCAGAAAATCATTTGCATAAGTTGGGGGAACTCAATTGTTTCATTTGCTCATGCAGTCAATATGATCACCCCGGTGCCAGGCATACTATGTGGTTGCCTGAAGCTGATAATATTCCAACATTTGACACGTACACCTGGAATATTTTCCTAGTCCACTGAATTTTCTCCATAATTTCCCTAAACTTCAGAATCTTCTAATTTTTAAGGTTTGAAGATTTTATCTTGATTTGTGTGTGAAATAGTTTTTCTTCAATTATTAGTTCTCAAACTATATTTTTGTGTGGTCAGTTTTATTCTAGGTCCCCTCCTGAACCCAATACTTAATCTTCCTTCGTGCCTTTTATCACAACTGAAGGAGTTCACTTTTTGTGGCGTCAGGTTATACGAAGCTCATGTTGCATTTATGAAATTTATATTGAATAATGCAAGAGTTCTGAGCACTGTCAAGATTACAGGTGAACATACTCTTTCAAGTGACGAGAGACTTGAAATGATAAAAGTGATATCCTTGTACTTCAGGGCCTCTGGGAATTGCAGGTTTTTACATGATATATCTCCGTATTCAAGTAGAAAGGATTGGGATAGCTGGTTCGAGTTTTGATGAATAGTTGTTGTTGGACTACTAAAAATAGACTTGGCTTATGTTCCGCTGTCATCCTATACTCAAAACTACATCATTTTGACGTATTTTTGAGTCAACCTTTGCTTTTAAAAAAAATAAATAGAAAATTTAGGGTATTGACGAGTACTAAAAAGATACTTTAAACTACTGATCGATACTGAAAAAATATATCATGATCTTAAAAAATTATTTTAGGATCTTAAAAAATTCAAAGAATTTACTTTAGTAATAAAAAGGGGTTAGCTCTAAAACTTCTGAAACTTTTTCCGGAGGTGCATCCAGCACCGACAAATATTTTATAGTACAATTTTTCCCTTTATATATTTAAAACGGATCAATTTCACCCTTCCTATATAAAAGCCCAAAACGTCCGTTATCTCTATCTGTTTTTCTTTTTCTTTTAAGGCTTCCATCGTCTCCTCCCCCTCCTACTTGCTCCCATTGCCACCATAAATTGTTCTTCAAACTTCATGCTTGAAACTACAAACACATCGTCCTAGGCATCAAAACCATCTCCATGGCTTGCCTCTGTTAATGGAAAGACCCGAGAGAGCACCACCTTCCTCAAAATGAAGACTGTAAATCACCCCAACTCAAAAACAGAGGAAGCTAAATGCATATACTCTGTTTCAATGAGTAAACCATCCCTATAGCGAGAGAATAATCTTAAAAAAAATGGCTCATATCAAGAAACTCGGCCACTTTCTTTTTATGCTTCATTGATGGCTCTTTGAAGCGCGGACAATATGTAGTCATTACCAGTTCTTTTTGAAATAGAAGACTGAGTTTATGAAGCCACCAGACCTATAGCGAAAACTTTTAGAGGCACAAATATTGAAAAATTAAAATTTCCACGTGAATACCGTTAATTCAATCTGCGCCTCTCGGACTAGCCTTATTTTCATAGTTTAATCGGTTGGAAGTTAAAGGTGTAGTGAGGCATTTTACTCAGGCCAACACTCAAGATCAGAAAGAAATAGGAAGAGATGTTGTTGTTTTGACACAGCTCAGCCGTGAAGGCGGGGCTAAACTGATGTTGAAACCTCGCCATAGACGACAACGTTGCGGCCTAGTGAGTGTTTGGTATAATTGAGACAAAAACTCCTCTCACTATATCATAAAAGATATCCCTAAAAGCTAATTTTAAACCTTTGAGCGAGGGAAGAAAAAGGGAGAGTATGCAAGTGCTTTTTTTTATTTTTTAAAAAATGGAATATAACAAAGATAACATACGTCTGTACGGTTAGTTGGGAAGGGTGAAATTAATCCATTTTAAATATAGTAGAGATAAAATTGCGTCCTAAAATATTTTAGAATATTAAATACACCTCTAAAAATATTTTTGGGTACTCAATGCACCTTAACTCAATAAAATATATCAATTTCTTTTATCTCTAAATTTTATTATTTTTCTTACACCGTTCGTATTATTGGTTGCACTTATTCAGAATTATTTTCAAAGTAAATGATCAAAAAGAGCCGAAACAAATGTTTTCAAAAACTAACTAAACTATTTTTAAAATTTTTGTAAACTAATTTCTTGTATATACATTTAGATAGGAAGAAGTATTAATTTTTAGTTCCCCATGCTGCCGCACCTGCAGGTATATATGCACTCTCTGTAGAAACTAAATAATTATTAATATTATTTTGGCCTTTTATAAAAAAAAAGGTATATATATATATATATATATATATAAGCACTCTTGGAAAAATGGGGAAAATGATCAAATTAACAATGTAATTGGGAAAAAAAGACGTAATTCAAAATATCCAATGGAAAAAAATATACAATTTATCTTTCATAGTCTATCATCCATGATCATGCACTTCTTCCAAAGCCTGAAATCTAAGTCACTATTATAAGCCCCACATCTAGAAACCTCACAACTATAGTTTAGTTTATAAGTCAGTGGGTTCTCTCTCCTAATAAGCTAGTTTTTTAGGATGATGTCTCCCTTTGGGTTTATGATAATCACATTGGTGTTTTGATTGAGAGCCTAATATTCATAGAAAGAACTAGCTATAGATGGCAAGAGGCCGAGTGAAGTGTCGTGGTGTGGCGCTACCGGATGCGACTCTTAAAAGGGTTAAATAAAGGCTCTCCCTCCTAATAAATTAGTCTTTTGATATAGTCTCTCCTTTGGGTTTATGATCACAGCTCCCCAATTAATATTCTTACTGTACTTCCCAAGTTTTCCTGATATCTAATTTACTGGACAAGTGGACCGTAGAATATCAAAAGTTGTTCAACATTGTCGTTTGTCTTCCACGACTTCAGTTTCATTGCACCTTCATTAATCCTCACAATTTGTCTCCCCAAGGACGTAAGCAGCCCGACGCAAGTCGTACATATTGTACTGACTTGGACAAATCTTTAACACTTCTGTCTTCTGTGAGATTAAATCAAATCTTAAATATAATATCAAATTCATTTTATCTCTTATATTTATCATTTTTCTCTAAATTAATTTAGATAACTTATTACAAATTGATATATAATCTATTGTTATATAGAGTTATTTTACGGAAATTGGGTTATATTTGTTATAAATAAATAATTTTTCTCATTTCATTAATTTGCCTAAATTGTTGGGTGGGGGCCCTTTTTGGAGAAAAAAAATCCCAAAAAGGGCCGCAAGATTCTGACAATCCCAAAAAGAGCCCTTGGGCCCTTTCTAAGATAAATTCATTAAAATTTAACAACTAAATCAGCTAAATTTACAACAAAATCAATACCCGTTTACAACTAAATCAGTCACATTTACAACAATTTTTTTTACAACTAAATCAGTCTCCTTTACAACAATATCAGCCCCGGTTAACAATTATATCAGCCCCATTTACAACTCACCAAGATTCTAAAAATCCCAAAAAGGACCCTTGGGCCCTTTTTGGGATTTTCAGAATCTTGGGACCCTTTTTAGGATTTTTTCTCCAAAAAGGGCCCTTAAATGGATTTTCCCTAAATTGTTAGTTAAGTAAATTTAAGGACGCAGGTTGTTTTTATAAAAGTTTGGACATGTGAAAATATTGGAACAGAGAGACATTCAAAAGAAGAGAAGTGAGAAAACCAAAACATTGGGCAGGGCCTCTAATGCCCCACTCTCCAATGTTCTTTTTAATGCCTCAACATCCCAAATATATTTTTCTTTTTCTCTTAATCATTAGAGTCTACCAAAAAAAAAAAAAAAAAAGTGGCATTTTGATATCGTTGGTAAAAAAATGGCAGAGTTTTATATTTTTTATGGTTTTAAAAAGTCAAAACTACCCAATTAAAGGCCTCTAGTTTGGAATTAGTAAGAACCATGAAAAATGCACAGAAGAGAAGGAGGTTGTATAATAGGACAGAACGTTATGACATAGTTAGCTAGGACCTCCAGCACAAGTGAAGGCTAAGCCACTATTAATTATCATAAGCGTACCTGTAAGCATGAGGATATTGCCGCTTGAAAAACTTTGAGTAAACAGTGGAATGGTAAGTTTCGGGCGAGTAAAAGCTCCCACTACAACAATATTAATAATCATACTGGTTAAAAGCCACGCAAGCACTCTTGAGAATGAATATAATAGAAATGAGGAGAAAAGTAAGAATACGAGAGAAATTAGTGGAAGGTAAAAGAGGTATATAAATGTGAACATATCATATTAAATTTAAATTTAATATGTCAAGGTTTGAAATTGTTTTATCAACACTTAAATTTTTAATGTTTACAATTTTTTGGTTAATTATTTGAAGTTAAATGACTAAAAAGACATGATATAAAATTAAGGGATAAAAATAAAAAATTTAAATAAGAATCTCATTACAATTAAAAGCCCTTCCTACAGGAGTAAAAATATAAAGCAAGAGTTATGGGCAAGTGAGAAGAGATAATTAAAATTTCATGACAATGTTGTGCCATAAATAGTAAAATGTACAACAAATCTGATGAGGCGTGTAAATTCATTATGAGGCCTTGCTATGTAATGATGAATGATAAATTACTATATATGCTGCAGGATGGCCTTCAAGTCATGGTCATAGGAGGTTTGATCATGATTAGCTAGATTTTGCTACTAGCATTGTTAAATTATTTTTCTATAATATATAGTAAACAAAGTGCACTTAAAAAAAAACATATGGAGCTTTCCAACAAGTCCTAAATCTAGTCAATTAGATGCACGTCACTAGAGTTTGAATTTTTAAAGTTCTAAGGCACAATTTCTATCTGAAAAACAGAGCAAGTTTAGAAAATCATGTAAAGCACCTCAAGATCTTTCAATATAATTGTGGAGCACCCTCGTACAATTTTTCTAGAATTAGTTATTTACACTCTATTACATGATAAATCACGCATATTCCACTATATATATATATATATATAAACCTAAGAATTAGTAGGTCTAGTTGGATAAAACAATTTAAATGTGTGAAGCCTTATTTATATAATACCTTCCATAGAATCTTCCCTTCACATGTGATATTGCCACATGTCAAGCTCAGGTGAAGCCATTTTGTCTTCAAAGCAACGAAGACATAAATTCGATCATACATATATTACGAGTAACGGAAAATAAGCATTTCTCCAAGTCTTGTTGAAGAAAAGGGTCAAACATTCTGCCATCATTTTCTTAAAAATATGCCGTTTTAGTGTAGTTTTAAAAAAGAACTTTTGCTTTTTCTTTTTAATTTTGCAGGATACTAACAGTACTGAAAAAATACTTCAAGATATTGACTGTGCTGAAAAAATATTTCAATATCTTGAAAAATTATTTTATGATCTTAAAAAAATATCATGAAGTATATTTTTAGTTCTAATTAGTACCTTAAAATATTTTTTCATGATCCTAAAATAATACTTCATTATCTTAAAAAATTATTTGAAGATCTTGAAAAAATGGCACTGATCGATAGTAAAAATATACTTCAAGATATTGACTGGTACAGAAAAAATACTTTATGATTTTGAAAATTATTTTATAATCTTAAAAAAATATTATAGGGTACTGATTAGTACTAAAAATATACTTCAGTATATTTTTTTAAGATCCTAAAATAATTTTTCAAGATCATGAAGTATTTTTTCAACACCAATCGTCGATTAAATCAATACCCTAAATTTTTTTTTTTTTTTTTTAAACTAAGCAAAAGGTTTTCTTAAAACTGCTCCAAAACAGCGCAGTTTTAAGAAAATGATGGAAGTAGACGCTCGAAAGCAAGCCAAATTCGAAACACGTACCCCCAAAAGCCATAAGCAAAACCAATTGCCAAGCCCATCTTGAAACACGTCGTGATATCGTCATCACTGCTATGTTTCTTCTCGTTGAGAATTCCATCTTCAGAATTGGGTGTTTCAGCTTGTGAATTGTCCTCTGTAAGAGGAACTCCATAAATTCCAAGATTGCCCATGTAACTAGATGCATCGAAAGACTGAAGTTGGATGTCCAAGGGTATTTTTCCACTCAAATTATTCAAGATACTTGGGAAATTTACTTTGCTCAGGCTTTCAAGAATTTCACCATCAAGTTGGTTCCATGAGAGGTCAAGACACTCCAATCTTTCTATATGCCCAATTTCATCAGATGGGATGCTTTTCACTAAATAATTATGGGATAAATTTAAGGATCTCAAACCAACCAAGCCAAACAAGTCTCTAGGAATCGAATCCTGAAAGATCATTCTTTGAGAGGTAAATAAGGAAGATATATTTAAGAACACTGGGGCTAATAAATTCGATTTCACGACCTTTGTAATATAAATGTATATATCCCATTGAAGTTCTAAGAGAATTTAAATTTACAACATAATCACATAAATTTTTCTATAAATATCCTCGAAATAGTCTTGAGCCAGTCTGGCACCGCCATTTGCTAACATCTGCCGCTTTGTCCTAGGAGCTACATCCAATATGCTATATAATTCATAGGTAGCAACAGGGTTTATTGGAATCTCTAAGGTGCCAAGGTAACATATTAATCTCAAGTACAAAGTATAAACAGTGTATGATAGTTAACCACAATGATGAAAATAACAAACCGGCATTCAGTATATGTTACGCGCAGTCACATAATCCAACACAACGTCGTAAATCATGTAGATTGCGAAACATAGGACCCTACAAGTCCAAGATCCACAGCGCTGGAAAACAACAACAACAGGACTTCAAACCTAGAACACAACTGAATGCAATAAAATGCATGTCACAAACACGTATCCACAATCATCGTGCAAACATGCATACACAGTTATACAGAGTACGTGTGATTAGAGTTATTACCTGTTTGATTATTAATTTGATAATTTACTCCCATGTCCTTAAATCCTTCAGCAGTGTCACTTCCTAAAATATTACATAATATTTATCACTTATGCAGACTCCTCAAAATTCAAATGATGCTTAAGTTAATTACAATTTAACCCTTCTTTGGCTAAAAATCCTTTATTGATGTCCAAAACCGCCAAAATTTCATAATTAATTATCACTAATCTGGAACAATTCATAATTAATTATCCACATATCTAAATCAAGTGCTTCTAAAGTCTAAAATGACCTTTGATATGTCTCTTTTCAAATAAAAATATCAAAATTAGCTATAAAAATACGTGCCTTTCCAGTTTTACAAAAATACTCTTTTTCGTCAGATTCATGTAACTTCAAAAATTCATATCTCTTTGTAGAAACTTATAAAAATTACAAATTACCTATCAAATTAAAGCTTATAATGTCCTCTTCAATTCTAGAAAGTTTCATAATTATTTGACCACATTTTCTCAGTCAAAAACTCGACATAAGTTTATTGGTCCTGACAGATTTTCCACTGGACAGTTTTATATCTTTCTTAATTAAATCATATTAAGCTTCCATAAATTATTAATTAACCTTAATCCCACACCATTTTGCATTCCAAACACTTTGGGATGGTCAAAATAACCAATATCCTATTATTCCTTTGTGCATTGGGTTCAGTCAAAATCACCATTACATTGAGAACTTATTTTATCTTTTTAATCCTTATGATTTTATGTGAGATTTGGCCTTTTTACTCTATGTTGAGGCCTAATTAGTTCTGAAATATTCATACTAAGTCTTTGTATGGAATCTTCTTCTTCAATTCATAATCTTCAAATCTACAAAATAAGAGAGAATTAATTCCAAAATAACAACATATAGAAGTGCACAAAATTATCTATGATACTTACTTGCACCTGAAGTCCTTTGCTCTCTATACCTTTCTTTCCAACACCAATCAGCCTCTTGCCAGTGGCAGCCATTGCGATAATATTACCGAAGCATTTTGGAATCAACCCGTAAGCTTATTATCAGCAACGTACTACAAAAAACCTAAAAAAATGACCTAAATAAGACCCAATTAACGTCCCTTTTCAGAGGGACGTCTCGAAAGGGGTAGTAATTTTTTGTGATTTTTGGCGTTCTGAACTAAATTCAGGACGCCTTATGTAAGGCATCTTGAAATGTATTCAGGACGCCACATTGCATTTTTTTTATTAAAAAAAACCCAGTTCGGGGTGGCCGTGGAAGAAGAGCAGATCAACAAATCAACATTCAAATTCCAGAAATACTTCCAAAAGAACCAGCAAGGACAAGAAAAAACACAAAAGATGCAAGTACAGTATATGCACTCTTGAAGCACGACAGATCAAAAAATAAGTAGATGAAAACAAATAGAAGAAAAAACATATCCAAAATAGGATTAACATAAATTAAGAATAGGACTAACATCTAAAATTTTAGATCTAACAATCACAATCAGAAGAACATGAAAAACAAATCACGGTAAAATTGAAGAAAAAAAAAAAAGAAACGATTTCGCCACCTTCGTGATCCAACTAGTCCTCGTCGCCGGATCGAAGAAGGGGATTTGGTGATGAAGAAGATATGATTTGAAGGGGATCCGGCGAGACAGTCTTCAAACGCTAGGGTTTGGTTTGGTGGAGCATAGCAAAACGACGAGTGGCGGCAAGCTACGACGTGAGAATCGAGGTAAGCAGGGGAGGTGATGGAGTCGACGAGCTACGGTAGTGAAAACAAAAATGATGAGAGGAGGCGATGAAGTTGAGGGAGAAGAGATGAAAGAGTTGTGAAGGTTGAGCGATGAGAATGACGATGAGTGAAGGGATAATATATTAATAGTTCAAACAAAAAAGAGAGATAAAGTCACGGGTTAGAATTTTGACGACCTAAATTAATATTTAGGGTGCCAAAATTTCAAAATTGACGACCTGAATTTAATTCAGTCTCCCAAATTCTTTAATTAGTGACTGAATTAATTCGGTCGCCACATTCAATTGTGGCGCGCCACAATTATTCACAATTGAATAATTGTGGCGCTGAATTAATTCAGGTTGCCACAATTAATTCAATTGTGGCGACTGAATAAAATTCAAGTCGCCACAATTCACAACCCATTATAAAAAAAAAAAAAATTTAAATTCTCATATCCCATGGCGCTAAAAAAATTCTAATATTTCCTATGGCGGGAAGATGTTAGTCATCCTAAAAAATTGTTAGGATGACAAAAAGAAATTTTATGAGTCTTAAACTAGATTTTAGGACGCTCAAGGCTCAACTTCCTTGCAAATAATTTCAAGAATGCCACTGCCTTTATTTTTTACTTCCTAATTTTTAATAAGGACGTCTTTTAATGTAGTAATATCCAATTTTTGTAGTAGTGCGTCTAACACTTTAAAATTAGAAAGTTGGCAAATTTATTGTGGAATAGGGCCAAATAAATTGTTTGAGCTCAGAAGAATCACCTTCAAGTGCTCTCTGAGATGTATCCAACACAGTGGAGAAAGAATCCCAGAGAAATGATTGTGTGTAATTTCTAAAACTTTGTTTTATTCCAACTCTCTGTTTGGCATAAGAAAAGTGAAATAGGCCCTGATAATTTTTTATACCCCGCGAAAAATCTCTGCAATTTTGAGAGTTGCCTAGGAGATTTTCGGAGACTACCATTTAGCTGATTGTGTCGAACATTCAAATAACCAAAGATGATATTTTTCTTAAGGAATCAGGAATGGGACCATAAAAGAAATTGGAGAAAATATCAAGTTTGCTCTAATTATTTGTATTGTCCCACCCACTCTGAAATTAACCCAGAAAAATTATTGGACTCTTAAAAACAGAAGTTTCAAATGCCAAAAATTTGACATTGCTTTGGGTATTTGACCACTAAGCAAGCCTCTTGATTTCTATAGAATTTCTATATCATTGTGATCCATATAAATATTTTCCCAATTTTAAACATTCATATTAAGTGGTTTCTACATTATATAATTATGTCAATGCCACTGTAACATATTAATGACTTTGATTTCATTAAGTTCTTTAATCCAACATTTCACACTTTCTATACCACCCAAATGCGAAAAAAAGAATAAACAACTTAATCTTTGGGCTTTTTCAATAGACCTCTTACCAACATCACCATGAAGATATAAAGTTTTCAAATTTCACATTTGAGCGAGACTTAAAACATTGATGTGTGTGTGTGAATAAGTTCATCACCACTATATAAATACTATAGCGACATATCAAATTAAGTCTCCTTCCTTTCAAACATTTCAACAAACACCTAGTAGCCACTCAAGATTAACTCATAAAACAAACATTTATGTCACACTAATTTGCCACAACTCAAGTTTCACAACCAAACAAATTGATCAAGCACCTCACAATAATCAAAGTTCAAGTCATAAAAACAAACCATCCAGCCATGCCAATCCCAACATCAAAATCAGTTGCAAAGTTTCTTTAATTTCATGATTTAGTCTATGATATCTTTAACCATTATAGCCTTAAATTCTCCTCTCAAGCATTTTATCAAACACCCTAGGGGCACTCTATATCACAAGCTTCTAGAATAATCTTTTTCTTTTTAAATCACAATCCAAATTTCATATATTAAAACTAAAAATATAATCTTAACTAATTAATATCACTCAACCTAATTACTAATTACAGATTAATGAATCAGCCACCAACCTCTTCCAATCCACGCACAACACAACAAAAAGAAAAGGCAGCAATCTATACAAACCTCAGACATGAAAGCATTCCGGAAATTAGAGAAATAGGAAGAAGATAATATACATACCCACACAACTGAAGCAAGAGACAAAGAAAAGGCAGTGCTTTGTTTGTACCCACACAACAACACCATGATACAGAGAGAGATGGAGAAAAGAATTAGAGCTTCAAATCACACACACGGCAAATATCGAAAAAAAGCAGCAACGCCGACCGAAGATGAACAGATAAGATGAGATGCTCTCCCATACCCACTAACGGCGTCGACTAAGGTGGAACAGAGGGAGGAGATACAGAAATACCGGATAGAGGAGAAGAATGACGGAGACTCATCCCCCACCCGTGCACACCAACCTCCGAAAAAGGAAGAACGACGACACTAAATATAGAAGGATTGAGCACAATGGTGAAGCTTCCAGAGATTTAGTTCTCCTCTTCTGTTACACCCCTACCGGCCTCGCCCTCTCGGGTGGCGGGTTAGAGGGATCTCTTTTATTGATTACCTTTCCTTAGTCAATTTACTCATATTATCATACATCAGAGTGTTACACAGCAGAGCATTTGATCGGTTTGGACAAAGTACGTAATACTGGTAAAAGTGTGGGAAGTAAACAATAGATATTCCCCGTAGGGTTAGGGTACAATAATCCAAGTAAATACCGGGCAAAAATGTAAGATATACAGTCATCCCAAAATGCAAACTACACAAGGCAATAGGGCATTCCCTATTTCTTCAACCCTCATCTCAGCTCATGCCCTTACTTCAAATCTCCAGTCAACTTAGCCAGAAACACCTGTATCTTTAGCACAGTCTGGAGTTCAAAATTGAACCCCAGAGTAACTGTTAAACTCATATACAATATGTATGCAGTGCATGTATGCAATCCACAATCAGGAAAAATCACAACATCAATCATGGTAAACATACCACATGCATTCAGGATCACAATCAACACAATCTTGGGCTGCCTTACCAAGGCAAGCCCCTTGAAAATTCTCAGCACTAGGAAAACAATTGTAGCCAGGGACTCAAACCCTAACTACACTGAATGCACCAACGGCTCGGTAGCGACCCAAGGACACATAGTCCACTAGGCCCTACAGCCCAAATCCTCAATCATGGCATCACAAACATACAAAGTAACATAGAGTATTTGAATAAACAGTTACTACCTGGCAATTTATCGGTAGTTAATAAATTTTCCTCGGCGTCCGAAAATAACTCCGGGTATGTATTTTCCCTATACAAAGCAAATACACTCCTTTTTATTTACTAATACAAACTCTCCTTTTATTTTCATAAAATTCGCCCATTTTCCAAAAATTCCAGAAAGTATGCCTTAACTTCAAAAATCCACCATTAATTCTAGAAAAATCATTTTTGTATGATTCCAGTGGCCATTGAACCGTTGACATGTCTAGTTTTTAGTAAAAATACTCCCAAAGGCCACAAACACACGCTTCATGTTTCTGTGTAAAAACATCACTCGCTGGTCAGAGGCCACGTTCCAGACTCTGGGCTGTTTTGCAAAATTTATTTCTCCTAGTAGACATCTTGAAACGTTACAAAATGATATACCAAAGTGAACACTAGGATGTCTAATTTAACCCTGTAAAATTTCATGGCCATTGGACTTCATTTACTATTTTAAAACCATTTTTCAAGCCCTGCTGCCCAGGGTTTTCAAAACTGGCGATTTTCACTTCTTTAAAGAGCTTGTTATTTTATATTTGAAAATCCTTTTAGAAATTCATTCACCAACATATTCCCACTCCATTTTCTATGAGGAACACGTTGGTAAGCTCAGATTTACCAAAATCCATTCATTTATTTCAGTTTACCACAGATTATGAAATCTGGGTTTCAAACTTGAGTTTCAAAAACTTAGAGAAGAAATGGATGTTCTTACCACTAGGCTTGATCTTGGACTTTGGCAACTTGTATCTCCTTCTTGAACCTCCTAAACCTTTGGCCTCCCTTTAAAATACCACATACAATTGCCTTTTTAATCCTTAAATCTTTCATAAATAATAGAGAAGAGAAGTTGATACCTAAACCATGACTACTTACCTTGAGCTTCAATTGTGTGCCTTCTTCCTCATCTTTGTGTATGAATTTCTATCTTCACTCTCTTCTCTCTCTCTTGGAAGAAATGGGCAGCCAAAATAAGGGCAAAGAAGTCCTTAAATAATGACTTATTACCATGCAAAATATTCCCCAAGTTAAATCCTATTGGTTCATTGTTTGACTTGGGGTTTTGGCTTGTTTTTCTTCCTTTTTCTCCAAGTTTTCCTTGATTTCCCTTGGCTTTTATGGGCTGCACGAAATTTGTAGCTTTTGGATCAGATTATTGATTGAAGTCAAGTGCCCTTTTAGCTTAGGTTTAAGTCTTTTCTCATTGGTCAAGAAGTTTCAACTTTTAAGTTGTCTTTTGTTGCAAGTTACATTTTCCCCTTGGATTCATATCTTAACCGAGGTGTGCAGCTTTAAGAGGGGAGCATCCTTGACTTTCTTTGTCCATTAATTCAGCTTGTCCATGTGTCCTATTCAAGATCAACCTTAGTACACTTTGATTGGCTTAAAACTCAAGTTTTTGACTTTGGCTTCCTATCATTTATGGCTTGACTTTGCCTTGGCTTATTTTCCAAGTCATCTTAACTCCTCTTTGTCCTTGGCTGAATCGAACTTAATGGCTGAAAATAGGATCAGATTTTGTCTCTAATAGCTTCAAAAATAAGCCTCTACTTGATCCCATTTGGTCCTCTTTCATTGGCTAATTTTTCCTAAGGCTTTGACTCTTGCTTTGGCTTATCTTGCAAGTAATTTTATCTCCCCCTTGTACTTAAAATCTGACGCATTTAATGGCTAATGGAGAGTCACATGTTTTTATTTAATTTGCTTCAAAAAAGAAGCCTCTTCTTGATACTTGTCTGATTCCTCTCATTGGCTATTTTTTTTTTTTCCAAGTCTTTGACTTTATTCATTTGGCTTTTCCATTGATTTAAATCAGCTTTTTTTTTTCCTTCCCTTTTTCCTTATGGCTGATCGAAATTCTAAGGCTTGGAGAAGAAGAAATTTTGTCTTCCATTTGCCTTAAATTGCTCTTGTACTATTGCCTATTAAAAGTCCAATTTAATTCACTAAGTTGCCACTTGTCCTCTTAGGTTTAATGGCCTTGACTTTGTATATTCACATGTGACTTTGCACTTGGTTTCCCCTCTTTCCCTCTTGTCTCTATTTCACCTTGCTTGTCCGAAATTAATGCTTACTCAAGAAGCATATTATGGCTTTTTTAAATAATACTCTTGGACTTGTATACATTAGGCCAACTTAATGTCATCCTATAATGTAGGCATTTCACCTCTTGGTTACCTAAAGTCAAAGATCTTTACCTCATGAATATATTAACTTACCATGTGTCTTCCATCACAAACATTCTTCTTGTCCTCTACTTAACTAGTTTTGGCCGAAAATCTTAGGCCTCTTTTGCCCTCAAAATTTGTCTTCAAATATGACCATTCATCTTGCATCACTATTTTGACATTTAGCACCAACAAATGTCTATTTTACATATTTGAGAACATTCCTTCTTCCTTTTAATTTCCCTTGGCCAAAATACTTATAAATGAAAGGGAAAGAGTATATTTATTTATTTATTACTTCCATTGTCATCCACCCTCTTGAATTGTCTATGACCAAATTTATTTAATCAAACTTTTATGAACAATTCCTCATCCTTCTCTTACATTAATTATTGATGTTAGAGAATAAATATCATCTACTAATGACTTAATGAAAATTCCATATAATATTTCATAAATTTAATATCATATTTCCTGAACTGGGTCTAGTCGTCCACCGGATACAGGCGTATTCTCAAGTCTCTAGGCCCAAAATTCGGGATATTACATCTTCCACTTGTACTCATCGGTAAAGAAAAGGGACTAATAGGTTTGGAAAGATAAAAACAATCTGATAGTTTTTTTTTTTAAAAAAATATCATGGTAATTTCATAAAAGAGAAACCAAATAAAGTATCTTTTTTTTAACAATAAAAAATAAAGTAGGGAAAAAGACGAATAAATACCATCTGAATTTGTAAAACCCCCATAAGCCCACAAAATTTATAAAAAGACGAGAGGTGACAAAGACTTTTGAGGGATATACAAATTCAGGGAAAATGATCATAATGCCCTTCAGTCGTCGCCCTTCAGAGAGAGGTGAACATGCTCCATTTGCCGTGATCGTTGAAGCGCACGTTTGCTGTCTTGACCTCCACCATCGACGCCGCATCGCCGCCTTGGACGCCGCACCGGCGGATGACAGGGTGAAAAAGGAAAAAAATCTGGGTAAATTTTTCGATCCTGTGTTGAGAGATTTTGGAGGTTAAGAGATTGGAGATTGGAAGAAGAAGACGATTTACGGTGACGGAGGAAGAAGAAGGAAGGAAAAAAAACGAGTGCACTTTTAGTGCACACTCGAGTGCCCCGAAAGTTCACTCCAATGCACACGAGTTCACTCGAGTGCACCGAAAGTGAAAAACTAGAGTGCACTCCAATGCAACAATTTTGTTTTGTTGTGTTTTTTTTTTTTTTTTTTTTTACAAAACTTCCATCCATTATTACAAAACTTTCATCGCTATTTACAAATATACCATCGCCATTTACAAATATACCATCGTCATTTACATATTGTTTTGGTGTGCTTCATTCATTCTTGGCTCTGAAATGAAAACATAAATTTAATGCATTATTACAAAACTTCCATCGCTATTTACAAATCTACCATCGTCATTTACAAATATACCATTGTCATTTACAAATTGTTTTGGTGTCCTTCATTCTTGCATTATTACAAAACTTCTATCGTTATTTACAAATCTACTATCACCATTTACAAATATACAATCGCCATTTACAAATTGTTTTGGGAAAATTCCATTAAAACAATTTGTAAATGAAGCACAACAAAACAATTAACAATTTGTAAATGGCAATGATATATTTGTAAATGGCGATGGTAGATTTGTAGATAGCGATGAAAGTTTTGTAATAATGTATTTAAAAAAACGATTTGAATTTTTCTTTTTAAAGCACACTCAAAGTGTGCACTTTGAATGTGCACACTCGAGTGCATTTGTGTGCACTCGAGTGTGCACATTTGTGCACACACACACTCTCTCTACTCTCTTTCTCGTGCGCAAGGGAAAAAAAATCTGTAATGAAGGTGCATAAGCAAGCACTGGGAGTGTTTTTTTCCCCACCTCCTTCTCTTCTTCCTTCACCTCCGCGCCATCACCGTCGTCTTCTTCGGTAAAAAAATTTACTGGTCAGTTTTTTTCCTTTTTCACCGTCATCGGTGCGGCGTCCAAGGCGGCAAGTGTGGCGTCGGCGTCTACGGCGGAGGGTCAAGACGAGTGAACGTGCGCCGGCAAATGGAGCCTGAGAATGAAAGAATGAATCCCCTCTCTCTCTCTGCTTTGAAGGATGAAGGAAGTTATTTTTCAGCTCGCAATGAGATGTGGATATCAACAACACTTAGATAGTATCATATCTGACACTTCATCAAGCCTCTCTGCCTCTATATATATACCATCCTCATTCCCAACATCTCATATCATTACTATGAATTCGAATACCCAACAAGTTTCTCTCCCTTGCTTTGGCCTTCTTCTTCCTTTCTGGTATGTGCACATTTATATACCTCTTTTGTTTTACTTTAATTTCTCTCACATCCTTACTTTTCTTCTCATCTCTTCTTATGTGTATATACTACCTGACCTATCTTAATATGAATTCTCGAATACTAATTAAATGCATATACACGCATCTTAAATACATGAAGGAGCTCAAGCAGCTACGATCACTTTTAGAAACAACTGCTCATACACAGTATGGCCGGGAATTCTAGCCACTGACAGAAAACCTCAGCAATCCAAAACCGGGTTCGAGTTGGCAAGCGGAGCGTCCAACACTGGGGACGTTCAATCTCCATGGAGCGGCCGCTTCTGGGCTCGAACTGGATGCCCTATTACTGACTCTGGAAAGTTCACTTGCGCCACCGCGGACTGTGGCTCCAGCCAAGTAGAATGTAATGGCGCTGCTGCGGCTCTACCCGCAACCCTTATCGAACTCACTGCGGCGGCAAACGACGAATTTAATTTCTACGATGTGAGCGTCGTGGACGGGTTCAACGTTCCCATGTCCATAGCTCCCCAAGGCGGTGGAAATGATGCGTCGACATGCAAGCCTTCTAGCTGTCTGGCGAACATCAATGCGATGTGCCTGGTGGATCTGCAAGTAAGGGACTCCAGTGGGAAAGTGATTGCGTGCAAGAGCGCTTGATCGGCTTTCAATCAGTCTCAGTATTGTTGTCCGGGCAGCTTTAACTCGCCGGATATTAAAAATGTTTGAGAGGTTAGGATAATAAAAATTGTGAGTGTTCTAATATTTTCATATGTCCAAAATTTTATGAATATTACCGTCTTTAAATTTACTCAACTAATAATTTAGAAAGGGAAGCTTGTAGATATCCTAGGAAAAAAATATTGAAATTTTATATTTTGAATGAAATCCAACCTTACAGAAGATATAATTAAGTGTTGAAAATTTGTCCAAGCTAGTCAATACAACATGGACAACTAGCGTCGGGCTGCTTACGTTATGGGAGACTACCCGTGAGGGCTAAGGAAGGTGCAATGAAACTGAAGTTTTGGAAAACAAATGACAATGTTGAACAACTTTTGATATTCTACGGTCAAATTCAATATAGTTGGTAGCTGTCTTCATAGTTCATACGAACCACATGGAACTTTTTGCTTCCTGTTCAGTAAATTAGATTTTAGCAACAATTGGGGGAAAGAAAGATCCAGTAAGAAAATTAATGGGAAGATAAACTGCATACTATGAAAGATTAATTGTAGATTTTGAATTTAGTCTATTTTCCTAATTAATTTGTTGATTTGATCATTTCTGATGCCCCGATTTTTCCAAGATTTTATACCCTCAGGTTCAGTAGCATGGGGAGACTATAAATTAGTAATTCTTCCTTTAATTTATAAATATAAAGAAAATTAGTTAAGTTAATTTTTGGAAAAAAAAAGTGATGGTTTCTAATGTGTTGCTTTTGTCGTAAAGTAATCAGTTAAACTAGGTCCTAACTTATTATGTAGTTTAGGGTCAACCTAGGTCATTCTCCTAAGAAGTAATCTGTAGGTTATCTTTAGGTTGAATTTAGGTCATGAAAAATGCAATGGAATGGAATTGGACCTAAACTAGGATGCAAGACACTACTACATATATGCAATTAACTAACTAATTGCAAATGAAAATTGACTCTAAAGCCTAAAAGAAAATGAAACTAATATATATGAATTTTGTTACGGTGTAGAACACGAGATGTCCGGCCGGGTGGAAGATTGATCTTGGATGTATCGGCGGACTGGGTATCTATGAAGGAGATAACCAGGAGAGCGTGGGATCACCGTACACGACAAAGGGTGCTGTGTGTGCACAGTGAGACTGTATGTAAATAGTCTAGGTTTAGAGTGTGTGCACCTTGTTACCTGCCCTCTGTATTTATAGGGGCGTCTGGTGCGATATCCGGGGCACGTCATTAATGGTGAGCCATTAATGGGGCGGATATTGGATGATACCCCATTAATGGGACGTGCCATTAATGGGGCGGATACCCGAGATATGTCATTAATGGGACATGCCATCAATGGGGCGGGTATCTCGGGGAGCCGATATGATAGAGGCGGATCCTCCCCGGCCGAGATTTCCGGATCTCCTGCCATGATTGGAAGATCATGCCTTCTGGCTCTGCTTGGGCCTCGCCCTGGGCTTGGAGGCTTTTGGGCCGGTCCGTAACAGTTGCCCCCAGCTCGGGCCTACATTCATCTTGTTGGACGGCCGAGGTGTAAGATTCTCTGGTCCGGTGTGTGACCGGGCACGTGCTTGATCGGCCCCCGGCTTCTTATGCCGCGGCTTACCTCTATAATGTCATTCTGGATGGTGCCCTGGGTCATGCCTGACCGGGGCTTATTGGGTGGCCTCGGATTTATGTGGTGAGTCCCCTGTTCGCGGGTAAACCGTTTGGTCTTCTTTCCGTAGGCGCCATCATTGCGTCTTTACACCTGGCGTGCCTTGATTGGAAAGGGTCTACAGCCGTCGCGCCGTTCGGAGTGCCGATTCGTGTGCACATTTAATGCGCCTACGTCATTCCGTGCAGTTCCTATCGTGTCAACGTTCAAAGACCGAACTGCCCCCGGCGTTCCCTCTTCTTCCTTTTATATGAAGTGTTCACTTTGCGTTTGTCATTATTTCCCTTTTGCAATTTGGTAGTGAACTTGCTCGAGTCTTTTCCGCGAGAACTTCATCGTCCCCATTTCGCTTGTTCAAGTTATCCTCTTCACATTTACACAGGTATTTCTCGTCCTTGTCTTTGCTCATTTAGGCATATTTCATACCGTTTGGATATCCTCGGTTCCTCATTTGCTTTTCCCATTCTTCGGGTCTTCGAGTTTTTCCTGTAAGATCAGTTTCGGGTTTGCCTTGTACGCTCTTCCCTTTTGACGTAAGACTGTAGCTCTTAGGTTCTAGTTCCTCTTCTGATGGATAGACGTAGGCCTTTCCTTAGAACCAGACCGGTGTTTAACCCTGAGGAAGAGGAGTTTCTCCGCCGTCGTTACCCGAGAGCCTCTTACTGGGTTCTTGGAACTGAGCTCCCGGAAACTGAAAGGTTAGCGCCCCTACTTCGAGGTGGGAATGGTTCTTCTCGGCGGATTGGACCTCAGCCCATACCAGCTAGAGCTCTGTCACCTTCCTTGATTCGAACTTCTTTCCAATCACCTTTTCGGGCCGGAGTTGGTTCTTTGCTGATTCCGGGCTTTTGCCTCGATGGCCCAACCGCCTCATTTTTCGTGAGGGTCCATCCACAGGAGGTTGGACCCTTATCGATGATTATCTCGGTCCCCTTTGGGACCGCTTGGGCGAGAGCTCATTCCACATTGCGCGTGGTGAGGACTCTAGAGCTACCTCGGTCCTTGGATCTTCCGGCACCGGCGCCCTTCGGAGCCCCACCTCGGCGAGCCGTTTCGTCCCCGTCGCCATCTGTTTTGCCTTCTAACCTTGTTTTACCGGGTATTTCCAACTCTGCTAATTTCCTTTTATGTTGCATATAGGTTAATGGCTCCGAAATCTTTGCCTTCAAAGAAAAAGGCCGAGGCCGAGACATCGGATTCTTCTAGTCCACCCGAGGCCCTGTGTCGTAGGTATCCCTGGGTGTCCCACGAGGTCTTGAAGACCCGGTCCATTATGTCGGACGAGGATATTGCCCGAATGGACCTACCCGTCATGGAGGGGTGCGTTCTACGCTGTCCGGAGGCCGATGAGCCTGTTTGTGCTGAGCGGGAAGTAGGCAGTCCAAATTTCTTTTATTTTTACCGGGATTATCTTACGCGGGTTGGCCCGCTTTCCTTTTACCCATTTTCAAATGCTTGCCCCGATGCACCTGAGACTGGCCCCGTCTCAACTTCATCCGAACGGGTGGGCTTATCTTGTAGCGTTCAAGCAATTGTGTCACTCCTACCCGGTTCCAATCCCCTGCTCGACCAACCTTTTCTTTTATTATTTTGGCCCCTTTACCCCCGGCTCTCCGAAGGAAGGTGACAAGCGAAGGGGCTGGTGTCTCTCCGCGTTAATCCCGACCAGGAAGCTTATGAAGCCCTTCTCCGAGTCTTTTAAGCGGTTTAAGAATGCGTTTTTCAAGGTTGTCGCCGTGCACGGTAAGCCGGCTTGGTTTTTAAAGGGGGTCGAGGCCGCCGACATAGTATGGCGGTTCCCTTTATATTGGGTGGAGAATCATCATAAGGCCAGCCCCTCGTCCTTCCAGATCTCGCAAGATGACCTCCTACCCAAGATGGCCCCTCACGTCCCCAGGTTGGATGCCTTCGTGGAGCGGTATGGCATCCTGAGCGCGGCCTTTTTCATATCCGGGGAGGGATCTAGGCCAATTCCCTCGACTTGTAGGAGTCCTTTTTTTGCCATGTTTCTTTATGTTCTGTATATTGCAGTCGTACTTTTGTGCTCATTGCTGATTTCCCGTTACCTGTTCTTTTCAGCTCAAGACATGAAGGCCCTTCCGGTTATTTGAAAAAAGTAAATCCGCCGCCGCATCTTCGAGTAGTCGGTCTCAGAAACGGGCCGCTGCTGTCAAGACTTCCGCGCCCGAGGCCGATGCCCCTATTGTGGCTAAGAAGGCCAGGGTCTCCGGGGCCGAGGAATCGACTCCATCTGCGCCCTCCGCATCCCCTCAGGCAGGGGTTCCAGAAATTTCCAAAGGGAAGCAGGTTGTTGTCTCGGAGGGTGAAGCTGCAGCTACTGGGGCCGCGACCGTTCCTTCTGCCTCGGTTCTTCCAGCGTCTTCGACCGCTCCGCCTCCTCCTCCTCCTTCAACTGGGCCCTTACGTCCTTCTTCCGTGCTTCCTCGGAGTTTCGTTTTTGAAAAGGGGGTGACCAAGGAGCTGGATGTAGCGTTCCTCCCCCCCGGGAATTCATGGATAACCGAGCCTTGTCCCCTCCTAGTGCTGAGGAAGTACAAGCCGCAGAACGGTACTTGTGTAAATCCATAGGTTTCTGCAGGCCTATATGATTGTGAGGGAAAAGTACATTACGGGCGATACGAGAACAGACGACGACTGAAGGCGGCTAGGGCCGAGGTTGAGGCCAACCAAAAGGCACTGGCTGAGGCTGCATCCGTAAAAAAGGCTTTAACCGATGCTGAGGCCAAGCTGCGCCTTTTGGAGGAGGAGCGGGATGCTGCCCGGCTTGAACGGGATGCTGCCAAGGAGGCGTTCGTTAAGGTGGAATCAGATTTGCAGCAGGCGCGAGAAGGGGCGGAGAAGTCAGCCTCTGAGTGTGTCCGGGCCCAGAAAGCGCTGAGCGAAAGTATGGATGTGGTGAAAACCCTGCAGAAACAGCGTGATTCGTTGTTTGATAAGGTTAAAGCTGTCGAGGAGGCTCTGGCCGTATCGCAGCGGGAGCGCTTAGAGTCTGACGAACTTCTAAAGCAGACTGCCGCTGATTGCTTCGAGAATGCACTGGAGCAGATCCGACTTTTGAATCCGAAGACGGAGCTTTACTTGGACGGCTACGACTTCCGTGCCTTTGTGGAAGACGGAACGTTAGTTTCGTATCAACCTCCTTCCGCCACCGCGTCGGGTCGAGGGGGAGAGTCGGATGCGGAGAGTGAGGCGACCAAGAGTGCTCCCGAGGCCGGTCCTTCTAGTTAAGCTTTAATCTTTAGTGTTAGTGGGCGTACGTGCCTTTGTACTTTATTGATTCCGGCTTTTGTGCCGTAACTTTGTATGACTTATGGGGGAATTTATTTATCCGCCCTTCTGCCAGTTTCTTCAATTCCATTGTTTAAAATTTATTGACTGCATTATATACAAGTCGTGTACTCGACCAACACTGCGGTGTGGGAGAGTGAGACAGGGTTGTATGTCGTACCCTCCGGGGGTGTTAACTTAACCTTTGCCTCATCCGGGCTTAAATAGCCGGAAAAGATGGTAGGAACCGTTTTAAGGGCGAGGCTGTCACATGTCGACCGAGGTGTCTAGTACCTCAGATCGGACATTTTGACTTGATCAGGGTCGGGATGGCAGCCTGCCTTCTTAAATCGGGCGCGTTGACGCGTCAATTTCGCGAAGGCCACGTATGGCGTTTTTCGCCGAGCTCTTACCTATGCGCGTCGGAGTACAACGGCCGGTGTCATACATCTAGATGTTTTTTCGTTTCTGACCGGGTATAGGTACCTCAGAGTTAGGTTTTTGCCGGGCTTGGTGGCCTCGGCTTCAAGCTTAAGCGAATAATCGTGCACGTTGGCGCCTTCTCTTTGAGGTATTCCTTCATTAAATAAAGCAGCTCTAAAGAGCGTACAAATGGTCATAAATTATTCAAATGCAAAGCAAGGGAAAGTTGGAAAGCAATTGCAAAAAACATGAAAGAAAGTAAGAAATGACCGAGCCGTTGTCTTGGGCTAGCTGTAGTAGATTTTCAACTTATCGGCGTTCCATGTCCTTTTAACCGCTTTCTTGCCAAAGTTTCGAGAACATATGCCCCAGCGTCAAGCTTTTCTTTAACACGATACGGTCCCTCCCAGTTTGCTGCCAATTTTCCGTCTCGGGAGTTCTTATTACCTATATCGGCCCTCCGAAGTACCAAGTTACCCCGGTTAAAGGATCGTGGCCGAACCTTGCGATTATATTTGGCCGCGAGTAACTGCTTGGCGGCAAGTTCCCGGCAATGAGCTGTGACTCGGATCTCATCTATCAGGTCCAGATCTGTCTTTAAGGCGTCGTCATTTGATGCCGGTCCTTGCTGTCCGGCTCTGATCTTCCTCCACGATGGCTGCCCGATTTCCACTGGAATCATTGCTTCGCATCCATATGTCAGCCGGAAGGGAGTTTCCTGGGTAGAGGTCTGCACACTCGTCCTGAATCCCCATAGAACACGTGGAGTTGTTCGGTCCAACTAGAGTCGGCCTTTAACATGCGTTTCTTCAATCCGTCGAGAATGATCTTATTGGCGGACTCGGCACAAGCCATTAGGCGCGGATGTTCGACGGAGGAGAAGTGTTGTTTGATGTTGAGGTTGGACATTAAGGCCTGGAATCTTTGGTCCGTGAAGCTGGGTTCCATTGTCGTGACGACTTCGGCGAGTATCCCGAACCGAGCGAAGATATTGTGACGACCGAATTTCATAATCCTGGACGACGTGATTGTAGTTAATGCTTCCGCTTCAATCCATTTGGTGAAGTAGTCAACAGCGACAATGAGCCATTTGAGCTGTCCGGGTGCCGGTTTAAATGGTCCAAGAATATCCATTCCCCACTTATAGAAGGGCTAGGGAGCCGGCATCCCTTTTAACTACGTAGGCGGCGGCCATATGATCCGCCGTGTTTCGTAACCGTCACACCGCTTGGCGGCCTCCATGGTGTCATGCATCATGGTGGGCCAATAATAGCCGGCGCGCAATGCCTTCCTAGCCAAAGCCTTGCCGCCCATGTGTTGGCCGTTGCATCCCTCATGTATTTCGGTCAGTACATACCTGGATTCGGACTCGCCGAGGCATCGCATCATTGGGCAGTGTACTCCTTTCCGGTATAGCTGGTCATCGACCATAGTGTAGATGGCGGCTTCTCTGATCAGCTTTTTTGCTTCGGTAGAGTCTGTGGGAATGATCCCTCTTTCCAGGTAATCTTCAATTGGTTTTCTCCAGTCCGATCCGGACGAGATAGTCATAATGCACGTGGGCTCGGCCAAATTCTCGTTGGATGATTGTTCTTTGACTCCCGGACCTTTGGTGCTTGCGAGTTTGGAGAGGATGTCGGCCGGGCATTCTCTTCTCTCGGGATGTGAGAGACAACGACTTCTTCGAATTCCGTCATTACCTCTTTTGCTTTATTCAAGTACTTGGCCAACAAGGGGCCTTTCGCTTGATAGCTGCCATCAATTTGTGCGGCGACGAGTTGTGAGTCGGTGAACACCTTAATCCGCCTGGCTCCGCTTTCTTTTGCTTGAGCCAATCCGGCTAAGAGGGCCTCGTATTCGACTTGATTGTTAGAGGTCGGGAATTCCGGTTGGAGGGAATGTTCAGTAGCGATTCCCTCGGGGCTTTCGACAATGACTCTGCTCCATTTGCCTTTTGGGTTGGAAGACCCGTCAACAAATACCCTCCGAGTCGTTGTCGGTCATAACCGGAGTCAATTCCACGATGAAGTCCGCCAATGCCTGTGATTTGATTGCTTTGTGCCTCAAAGGTGATGTCGAATTCAGATAATTCAATCGCCCGGCTCGTCATCCGCTTGACCAAATCCGGTTTGTGCAAAATCTGCCGGATCGGCCGATTGGTCCGGACCACAATCCGATGTCCCCGAAAGTATGGGTGAAGTCGCCTTGCCGTTGTCGTAATGCGAATGCCATTTTCTCCGGCTTTTGATATCGAGCTCGGCGTTTTGTAACGCTTTGCTCACAAAGTAGATGGGTGTACGTCCGGCCTCGGTTTCTCTTACCAAGGCGGCGCTTACCGCTTCATCCCCTACTGAGAGGTATAGGAACAAGGTCTCCCCCTGCTCCGGCTTTGTCAATACCGGCGGGGTTGCCAAGCATTTCTTGATTTCTTCAAAGGCCGTCTCGCAGTCCGTATTCCATCCTCCCTGGGTTTCTTTCTTCAATAATTTAAAGAAAGGTAGAGCTTTCTCGGCTGACCTCGGTAGGAATCTTGTCGGGGCCGCCAAGCGACTGTCGATTCTTGCACTTCCTTCTTGGAGTTGGGGGCCTACATATCTAGCACGGCCTTGCATTTGTCCCGGATTGGCCTCAATCCCTCGGTTGGTCAACATAAAACCCAAAAATTTGCCCGGCGGGCACCCCGAACGCACATTTAGCCGGGTTCAACCTGATGCGGTATTGTCTTAATTTGTCAAACGTCGCTCTAGATCCCGGATATGGTGCTCGGATGTTTTGACTTTACTATCATGTCGTCTATATATACCTCCACATTACGACCGATTTGATCGTCAAAGACTCGATTCATCATGCGTTGGTATGTAGCTCCGGCATTCTTCAATCCAAATGGCATGACGTTGTAGCAATAGTTCACCTTATCCGTCATGAAGGCGGTTCTCTCTTGATCGTCGGGGTGCATAGCGATCGATTGTATCCGGAGTAGGCATCCATAAAAGAAAGCAGTTGGTACCCGGCCGAGTTATCCACTAGCTGGTCAATGCTGGGCATGGGAAAGGAGTCTTTCGGGCATGCTTTATTCAGATTGGTGTAGTCGGTGCACACCCTCCATTTGCCTGTTGGTTTTAACACCATGACCACGTTAGAAAGCCAGGTCGTGTATTGTATTTCTCTTATGAATCCGGCAGCAAGGAGCTCTTCAATGTGACTCTCAAGGGCTTTCGCACTGTCGTCGAGATATTCCTCCTCTTCGGGCCCCTTTGGTTTCGACCCCGGCCATATGGCTAACTTGTGACGGCGAAGTGTGGGTCGATCCGGGTATTTCGGCGACGTCCGGGCGAAGACGTCCTGGTTTTGCCTTAAAAATTTGATCAGCCTTGCTTTGATCTGCGTCCATGTCCCGCCGATTTTAGTTGTCTTGGAGGGATCCGTCCGAGGATTAATTCCTCCAACTCTCCTTCCGGCTCGGGGCGTGGGTTTTCTGGTTCACGGAGGTCCAGTTCTACCATGTTGACCGATTGCCGGGGTCGCCCCTCTTTTCTGTCATTAGTCATTACCTCGTTGGTTTGGAGCCGTGGCGGGGATGACGTCTTTTCCTCCTCTACACGGAGGGCTTCGAAGTAACATTGCCGCGACGCTTTCTGGTCCCCGGACACTTCAACCACCTGATTCTGATCATTGATCATTTTCAATTTCTGGTGCTTGGTGGATGCCAGCATATCCCAACTGTGTATAGTGGGTCGGCCCAGTATAATGTTATAAGGGGAGCGGAAATCTGCCACTACGAACCTTACCCGTCCGATTTGAAGGCTTCCTTAGTTCCCAAGGTCAGTCTGAGGTCAACATATCCTTTTGGGAAGGAACGCTCTCCATTGAACCCGATGAGGGTAGATTTGCATGGCTTTAAGTCTTCGACATCGAGGTGCATTCTTTGGTATGCATCCCAGCTTATTATGTCGGCCGAACTACCTGCGTCGACAAATATCCGTTTGACCCGGCAGTTTACGAGGATCCCGGTGATGACCAATCCGTCTTGGTGGCCGGAATAACCTCCTTGAGCTCCTCGTCACGGGTGGTTTCGGTTTTGACGACGTGCCCTTGAACCTCGGCACCTCTTTTACCGTTAACACCTCTCGCGGGTATTTCTTGCGTTGACTTATTGTATCTCCACCTCCTCCGAAGCCGCCCCGATCCCGGTGCATTGGAGATCGGCGTCCGGGTAGCCCTCGGAGGGCCGGTTCTCCGCTTCTTCTCGAATCCGAAGCGTTCGTGGCTGGACTTCGCCGGCGGCTACCATTCCGCTTGCCGTGATTTCCCTTGAGTTTTGATGACGTATTGGCGTAGTTTCCCTTCTCTTACAAATTTTTCAATAGCATCCCTGAGTTCGTAGCATTCGTTAGTGGTGTGACCGGAACAGTCGTGGAAGCTGCAAAACTTCCCCCGGTCTGTATTGGACCGGTTTCTGAGAGGCTTTGGCTTGGTCACCTTCCTCATCTCGGTCTGCGTGACCTCCTTCCACAGCTGGGATCGCGGGACATTCAAGGGGGTATAGTTTCCGTACTTCCCCTTATTGTCCGTTCGCTCTGGTCTGGGCCGGCTCTCTCTGCCACGTCTGCGAGGTTCCGCCTTGTGTTTGTCGGTCAGATCCCTCCTTTCAGGTGATGAATTCCTTGCCTTCTCAGGCTCATCTGCATTGGCGATTTCCATTTGCTCGACGTCTAGATATTTCTTTGCTTCAGTATAGAATTCCGTCAAGGAATATACTCGATTCTTACATAGATGTCGGGCCAGACGTGTCATCGGGTCCAGTCCGTTGACGAGGCAGTGTACATGGACCTCTTCGGATAAGGATCGTACCTGTATTGCCGTGTCTCTGAACCGATCCAGATATTTCTGCAATGTTTCGCCCTTCTTTTGCTTCACTTTACTCAGCGTGAATTGAGATTTCGGTTGTTTCTTGCTGGTGGCAAAGTGTAATTCAAACTTACGACCAAGGTCTTCAAAATTCCGAATGGAATTATTGGGTAGCGAACTCAACCATTTGTGGGCGAGAAGAGTCTTTGTATCACCAGACCTTCTATTGATCTTACCCACATTAACTTTTCAAATAACTCGAGGTGATGACGTGGATCCTGGGTCCCATCATATTTGGGGAGATCGGCTAGGTCAAAATTCTTCGGGTAAGGAGCCGTGGCCGTAGCTCGTGAGAATGGAGTCCCACCCGCGCCGGCCAAGTATTTCATCTTATACTGCCGCGGCGATCCTCGTGTCCGAGGCGTAGTGATAGCCTCGTGTAGTTCGTCCGAGTCCTGATCACGATCTCGGTTCTCCGGTTCCCTATCGTCATCATGGCGGTCTGCTCGCCTCCGGCCTTCCCTATCCCGGATCCGCAAAGGTGCCTCTTTGTGCCTTTTGGGGGTTGGTTGGCGATCTCGCTCCCTTCTGCCGTGCCCCTCTTTCCTGCCACGGGGATGTTGATTCGTTTCGGGGCTGGTACATGGACTATTGCTATCCAGGCGTACAACCTCCTTCCTCTTACGTGGGCTTCTCGGGGTTCCGCGTTGAAAAAGATTTTCAAGCTTTTCCTCTATCATTAGTTCCAGAGCATGAAAATCCTCCTGCCTTTGGAGGTGATCGAACTTTTCCTTGTTTTCGAATCTACGAATCATCGCCTCTTGGGTTCTCCTCAGTATGCGGACGTCGGTGTCTAGTACCTGAGCGTCCGGAATCGGGTCTGTCTGGGGCTGATCTTTTGGGGATTCTTCATGCAGAGATTTGTCGAGGGAAGGCGAGGTGGTTTCTGAATCGGTAACGTATCCTTCCGGAGTTTTTCCTCGGGATGGTCGATCATGAGTCTGTGGCCGACTTGGCCTGGTCTGAGGTTGATTTGGAGGGACTATACTTTGCGGTCGACTCGGGCCGGCCTGAGGTTGATTTGGGGGTACCATGCTTTCCTCGTTTGGCCGGTCCAATTGCTGGTTTTGCGTGTGGCTTCTGGTGTGAGCCATTGATGGTCACGGGGATAGAAATTTATGGTCCCCATGGTCGGCGCCAATGTTCTGATGCAGAACACAGATGTCCAGCCAAGGGCTGGAAGATTGATCTTGGATGTATCAGCAGACCTGGGTATCTATGAAGGAGATAGCCAGGAGAGCGTGGGATCACCGTACACGACAAAGGGGTGCTGTGTGTGCACAGTGAGACTGTATGTAAATAGTCTAGGTTTAGAGTGTGTGCACTTTGTTACCCGCCCTCTGTATTTATAGGGGCGTACGGTGCGATATCCGGGGCACGTCATTAATGGTGAGCCATTAATGGGGCGGATATTGGATGATACCCCATTAATGGGACGTGCCATTAATGGGGCGGATACCCGAGATATGTCATTAATGGGACATGCCATCAATGGGGCGGGTATCTCGGGGAGCCGATATGATAGAGGCGGATCCTCCCGCCGAGATTTCCGGATCTCCCGCCATGATTGGAAGATCATGCCTTCGGCTCTCGCTTGGGCCTCGCCCTGGGCTTGGAGGCTTTTGGGCCGGTCCGTAACAAATTTGAATGCAATTTTTAGGGGTTTTAATTATGGGAGAATAATTAAAATCCTAAGCAAAGAAATTTACTAAAAACTAAGAAAATCAAATAAATAGGAGTTGTTCATCGGCAACTAAGGGTCTATTTGGTTCAACCGACGGGAGGGGAGGAAAGAGGAGTGATTTTAATATTACCTTGTTTGGTTGATGAGGGGAGGGAAGGTAAAAAAATTTCATATAGACGATTTTATCCTTATTTTATTTAATTCATTTTATTAATTTTATAGGATATTTTATATAAATTCTCAAAGTTTCAATGGACTTGCATGATCATAGCATTTTAAATAAGCAAAAAGCATAGCCTTGTTTAATGCTATATTGATTAGTGAACTAGTTATTCTATTTCTTGCTTTTGTGTATATGTTATTCGATTTGTATTTACAAAGAAGCCAAGTATATGTGTGTCAGTCCTATTTTTGATGTTTGGGGCAAGGTCAATCATGGGTACTTCTTTTTGTTCAATTTGTGGCTTACTTCTCTTTTGTGCATAAAGTCGTCTTAGATCATATAATATCCTTTAGTGAGCTACTTAGTTATTTCTCAACACTTTTCTTATTCAACTTGGAAAATTAATTTGTTTAAAGGGAAAAATACCATCAAAATTGGCAAAAGACAAATAAATATGTTGAATTTCAATAACTTAAAAGGGACTTATTTGAAATTTTAAAATGTTACAAAATTTGAGAAATTACCTAAGTATCTTTAGTTTTTTTTTTTAAAAAAAAACAATAAATAAAAAATCCTAAACCCCTTGGTTGGCTACTGGCCTCTAGAGCTTTGGCACCAGTGACCGCTAGCGGCCGACGGCCATCATCGAAGCTCTGATGACCTTTTCAGCAACCAGAGCTCTAGCAGCCTAATATATATATATATTTAATTTCTCAAGTAAAAGTTATCAAGCATAGATACTTGAGTTGTTAATAGCGATACTAACTTTATAAAGATGGCCTAATTTTTTTCCCCTTAAATTTCTTAACCAAAAGTTGCCAATCTGGATACCTGAGCTGTTAATTGAGATATTAAAGTTGTAGATAGGGTATTTTTTGAATATTCAATAAATACCTCATTTACAACTTTTATATCGCTATTAACAAGTCAAGTATCTATATTCACAACTTTGGCCAAAAAAAATTAGCCGCTAGAGCTCCTATGAAAGTTATTAGGAAACATTCAACAACTGTCTATCTACAACTTTAATATCGCTATTAACAACTCAAATTCTATATTAATAACTTTAGATTGAGTAATTTAAGAAAAAAATACTAACCTCCTAAGCTTTGGTAAAAGTTATTAGGAAATATTCAACAAATACTCCATTTACAACTTTAGTATAGATATTAAAAATTGAAGTATCAATATTTACAACTTTTGCCTAAGAGATTTAAAAATATATATTAGGCCATTGTTTACAACTTTAATATTACTATTAACAAATTTTTTTCCAACTATATCGCTATTAACAACTCAAATATCTATATTGACAAATTTTGCTTGAGAAATTCAATATATATATATATATATATATATATATTAGGCATCGAGAGCTTTGATCATTTACAAGGTCACTAGAGCTTCAGCGACGGTCGCCGATGCCGGATCTTTGGCTACCGGCGGTGGCAAGGGGGTTTAGGATTTTCTTATTAAAAAAAACTAGGGGTAGTTAGGTATTTTCTCAAATTTGCAGCATTTTAAGTTAGGTATTTTTTAATTTCTCAAGCAAAAGTTGTCAATATGGATACCGAGTTGTTAATAGAGATAAGTTGTAGAAGGGGTATTTTTTGAATATTCAATAAATACCTCATTCACAACTTTTTTATCGCTATTAACTACTCAAGTATATATTCACAACTTTGACCAAAAAAAATATTAGCAGCTGGAGCTCTAGTGAAAGTTATTACGAAATATTCAATAAATGTCTTATTTACAACTTTAATATCACTATTAACAACTCAAGTAGCTATATTAATAACTTTAGACTGAGAAATTTTTTTTAAAAAAACTAGGGGTAGTCAGGTAATTTCTCAAACTAAGCGGCCGATGATTGCAAAGGGGTTTAGGATTTTTTTTTTTTTTTAAATAACTGGGGTTAGTTAGGTAGTTTCTCAAATTTTGCAACATTTCAAAATGGTCCCTTTGGATTTATTGAAATTCAACATACTTATTTGTCTTTTACTGATTTTAATGGTAATTTTCTATATGTTTCCCCTTGTTTCATTAAGTTTTTCTTTTAGGGGTCGGAGTTGAAAAATTGAGTCATAATTCTTTTTTGATAATCACATGTGCCATTCTACTAGAGGTAATAATGTTTGAGACTTTATCAAGTACTAAATGTGCTTATTTGATGAGATGTAACCACTTTTCACTTGTTATATATGTTAATATGTTGTTTGTGAGAGATTTTGTAACATGAGTTAATGAGATGCAATAAAACATTTATCATGAATATGATGAATATACACTTAAATAGAGAAATTTGTGTTGTGGGACTTGTGAATTTGAAAAGAAAATGTGATGTGTTGAAAAAAAGGTTTTACCTTGATTGTTGTTTTGCTAGAGCATGACTATAAGTAATCATGAGATAATCCATAAGTTGTATTTTGATGTGGATTGTAGTCTCAAATGGATGAGAGAGTGCACACAGTACTATCATGTGGTAAGGCGTTTACTCTTTTGTCCCTCTTGGAAGGGATAGGGACCTTGTGGATCCATTTTGTCCCTAGGGTATGGGATAGTTCTTCATGACTATTGAGCGTTTCCATAGAGAAGGGATTAGGCCTCCTTGGCTTGTGTGTCAATTCCTTCATTAGGAGAGACTCAACTGATCAGTTTTTGTGCAAGAAAGTTATTTTAAAAGATATATTCATGAATATTGGATTGTATATATATATATATATATATATATTTCACTTAACACCTCACGAGTACATTTTAATATGTATGGCAAGTTGAAACCTTTTTCATTGAGGTCTTTATCTCACCCAGTGTCTCTTAACATCTACAGATGATAATTTTCTGTAGTGGTGCAATTAGGAAGGCTCTAGAGGCTTGATTACTATGCCAATCTTTTCAAAACCTCCATCTTTTATTATATAATGAATACATGTATATTGCCAAAAGTAGAGCTCACTTTACATATTGTGATGTGATATTGTACTTTTGATTAAACTATTATTGTTTAGAGTGCTGGTAGAAGCCCGGGAGCCTCTAGAATTAGGCATGTGTTTTAGTGGATCTACTATTTGACTAGTCGACTTTTGAAGTTTTATGAAGTGTTTTTGACAAAGAGTATTATTTAAACGTGAGTTTATTTTCAAGCTTGTGGTTGAATATTCATAGGATTAGAGAGCATTTTGGCTAACGAACTATTACCTCAGGAGTGTTCAGCACAAATAACTTTTAAGTGGACCAAAAATACTAAAAAACTTTTGAAAATGTGCAGTCAGCATAAAAAAATTTTACTCCAGGAACGCCCTACACAAAAAAGTTTTACTCTAAGAATGCCTAGCATAAAAAACTTTTACTCCATTTTTTATGGTGACTACACATTTTAAAATTTTATTTTTTGGTATTTTTGGTCCATTTAAAATTTATTTGTGCTGGGCGTTCCTGAGGTAAAAATTTATTAGCCAAATTGCTCCTTAACCCATATTTATATTCTAAGTTTTGACAAGTCTTAAGGCCCAAATGATGTTTGAAATTGGTCCGGTATATGCGGTGTTGTGTCGATAACCATGTTAGATGGATTGTACCATTTTTTTTCAATATGAATTAGTATGCAATCAACTTATAAAGGTTTTATTATCTACGATAGGTTTAAGGTTTACTTTCACTCTTTTCTATCATGGATAAATATTTTACTTAATTAGTTTTAATCATTTATAACCATGATAGATGTTTTTGTTGTGCAAGCACGAGTCTTCCGATAGTTGACTTCTATTTGGGTTACAAACTCTTTATAACAATTTAGTTGAACAATTTTTTTTACCATGGTTAGTATTTTAAAGTTGGGTTAAAATTCATTTTACTTTGGTAGACGTTTGTGTCACACAACCTCTATTCTACAATATTAGGGTGATTAATAACTGTTTTGGGTAAGTAACTGGTATTAGGAGAACCATTGTTACGATGAACACTTCACAAGGAAAAGATTCATTCATTTTCATCTCCCGCTCATTCTTTTTTGAGGCTATTTGGTATGAGGAATTTGGAGAGGAAAATGTTTTTGATGAGTTAGGATTCTAAAGCATTTCTCCTACATTATTTTTTTAATGGAATTAATAATTCACATATTAAAAGTTAGCTACAATTTGTTTAAGGGCCTGTGTATATTCTATGTTTAACGTGTGCAAGTAATATTTAATTATGTGTAAAATAAAATATTTGTGCAAGAATTGAGATCTTTTATATCTTTGAGGAAGATATTTTAAAATGGAGGATTCTTCGCCATTTTTCTTAAAAATATATAAAAATATTCGTATTTAATTTTGAAAGTAATATTTAAGAAAATATTAATTCCCACGGATATGAAATGTTCATCCTCCTCACAAATTATATATAATTCAAATAAAACAAACAAATGCAATGAATTTCTTTTTTTTTTTTTTTTTTTTTTTTTAATCTCAAAACAAATTCCTCTCTAGTCTCAAGCTCACAAGATGAGGTAGAAAGTAAAATTTCAGCTATCTATTCACGTTTTGGGTGGGATTATTTCAAAATTCGGTTATACTTTTATGTCAGCGCTCAGAGAGACGAAAAGAGGGGAATCAAAGAGGCAGAGAGCGATGAAGAGAGAACCAGATAGGTAAGATTCTGGGGTTAGGTTTCTCTCATTATCTGTTTCTCATCATCCTTTATAATTTCTAAATCATGTCTATCCAATCAATATAATACTACTTTAATTTACCTCTCCTCTTTCCAATCAATGAGCCAAATGAGGGAAGAAGAGAAAAAAAGGCTAAGGAGAGAATCTCCTTCCAAGATTCCGGCGAGTCAGAGTGATGCGGAAGAGACGAACAGGAAAGAGCGAACTAGTGAAGAAAATCGAAGCTCCTCCTCAGGTAATGCCGTCGATTGACATTCTTTTACTTCCTCGTGTGTAAAGCAACGTACTGATGCTTCTTTAATTCCTATGTCGCGTTCTTGATTGATGATAATCATTTTAGTTTCAATAGATTTATTTTGTGATCGGTTTATTTATCTTGTGCCAGCCCTTTGCTGGTACTCCTATCAAATTTCTCTCAATCTCGGAAATGTTTACGATTTGCCGAGTCTCTACGAGTAATTTCAGGTTCATGAGGCATACAACTTCTCTGTTCCTTCTTTCATGTTTTCTTCAAATATCGCTTAACATTGTTCAATAATCAATGTAGGGCATCCATTGAAGTGGAAGCCAATTAATAATGTGTGACAGGCTTAGTAGCTTACCAGACTCGTTGCTTCCTCATATTCTGTCTTTTCTTCCAACCAAGACGGCTGTTGCTGTAAGCTTCTTGTCTAAGAGATGGAGGCCACTTGGGCACTCTTTCTCCACTCTTGTCATTCATGATACAAATTCAATGGGGTAACCTTTAATACCCTTTCTAGCGTGAATTTGCCTTCTCTTAAAGTTCTACATCTAGACATGGTTAGACTTCCAGATATAGACTTCTTGGCAATGCTGCTTTCTGGATGTGCACTTCTTGAAATGCTAGTGCTGACTAATTTGGGCATGAACAATTATGGTCCGATGCAAGAGATTAAAAGGCTTAAACGTTTGGTCGCAGCTGATGTTCCGGTCCCCCCCTCTAGTGCATGTGAAACCTTTGTCTAGTGTTACATTTCTAAGGTTACAGGTATGAATGACGTTGTATACGTAAATTGTTTCATTTTTCTTTCAAGTATTTCATACACTATTGTTTTTTTGGCTATATGCTGGTCTTTCCTCATGCAGGATATATGGTAATCCGGTGGCAAGCATACTACTTGGTCGCCTGATGCTGCTAATATTCCAAAATTTGACAATTTGACACACCTGGAATGTGTTTGTGATGGGTGGGCTGCAATAGTGAACTGCTTCCGAAATTTCCCGAAGCTTCAAAATCTTGTAATTTTTCAGGTTTGAAGATATTTTCTTGACTTGTGTGTGAAATAATTGTTCCACTTATTTATTCTCTAACTATATTTGTGTGGTCACTGGTCAGCCTTTTTCTAGGGCCCCTCCTGAGCCAATTCTTAACGTTCCTTCGTGTCTTTCATCACACCTGAAGGAGTTCACTTTTGTTGCCCTTCGATTAGACGAAGATGCTGTTGCATTTATGAAATTCATATTGAATAATGCACGAGTTCTGAGCACTTTCATGATTACCAGGGGATTTCCTCATCCAAGTGAAGAAGAGATTCTTGAAATGATAAAAGTGATATCCTTATACCCAGGGCCTCTGAGAATTGCAAGTTCTTATATGTGAAAGATCCGTGGTCAAGTTTAAATGATTGGATTGCTGGCAGGTTTTGATGTACGTTGGTCTGTTAGATTGCTGAAAAATGTCATGTAGCAGATTGTCATAGGGACACTTTAGATTGTTATGAACTTTTGTAGCTTTTAGGTTTCTCTCTCTCGATAAATCTGGTTCTCTGTTTTCTTGGATTATCAAGTGGTGGTTCCAACTTTTGTCGGGTATTTGTATTTAACTGGTAGTTTTGTAAAAAGATCAATTATATAAAATGAAATGGGTTATGCAATCAAAGGTTGTATAACAAAGTCCAGGAAATGAGGAAGCAATGAAACATGAATTCTATAACGTGTAACTGAAAAAATTGAAGCAACGAATTAATATCATTTTCTAAGTTGCCAATGAAATTAGAATGGACAGAACACCAATGAATATAATTTTCCAAGTTGCCAGTTAAATTATAATAGATGGTCGATGGTTTCATGTGCTTGACTACAAAAGAACACAACTAACTCAAATATTTAAGTGATGTTTCCTCAAAATGTCGCCAACAGATTCAATAGAAAGGATTACTTTGCAAATAAATAAGAGTTGTTTATAAGACAATTGAATTTTCTGGATAATTTCCCAAAGTGTCAATAGAATTTCTTGCTTGGTCATAGCATTTTGAATGGACAGAGCATAGCCCGTTCAACACTGTTTAATTGTTATTCTATTTCCCGCTTTTATGTAAGAAGTTATTTTATTCCCTTATTCTTACAGATAAGCCAAGTAGATGTCCTTTTTGATTTTGTGGCTGTTCTATTTTGATGTTTTGGCCAATGTGGATCTTGATTCTCCTTTGTGTTCAATTTGTAGCTTGCTTATCTTTTGTGCATAAAGTCGTCCAGGATCATAATATCCTCCATTGCGCTACTTAGTTATTTCCCATTTCTTTAATGTATTGAACATTGAAACTTAAATCGTCAAAATTCTTTTTTTTTTTTTTTTTTTTTTTTTTTTTTTTTTTTAATTGAAAGCTTGAGTCAAAGCTGATAGGCATTTATAATTTTTTTTTTTTTTTTTGAGCACGTTTTTTTCTATTGAAAGAAATTGTATTCGAGACACTATCGGTACTAAATGTGGCACGTCTCTTGTAAGTCTTATTACATTTTAGTATAGGGTCTTTTATCAGAATTGTTTAGAAATTTAAAAACCAATGACCCAATAGGTACTTTTTATTTTTGGAGAATTATAAACTTAAATCTTTTATACAAAGATTAAGTATACCTTGATAAATAATTTTCCTTAAACTTAGAAAATTCATAACTAAATTGTTTTAGCTCCAAAATTAGTGGTTCGAAGCTCTAATTTTAGTTCTTGGAAAAATTTGATAGAAAAATAAGACTGGGTTCATTTATGTTCCATATTTGGTCCAGGATCACCCATTTATCAAATATGGAAGGGGATTTTTGGCAACATTTATCCGATTTCTGGGTCATCTTTGAAAAATCAAATATTTTTATGTACACAAAAAAAATTATGAACTAGAATTCATTTAAAAGATCTGAATTATATCCCCTTTTATTAGGGCCGATAGGATTCCATGTCCATCAAACTGAATCTCAATCTCTTCCCCCGCAGTTCAACTTAGGGCAATCGCTTTCAATCGTGTGCCTCTTCTACCATGCCATAAAGGACGATTACAAGGCTCACTTTGAGATGTGTGAAGTTCGCTCTGATTGACACTAGTAACTGACGTGACTTGAATAGGACTAGATTCGCTTTCTCCTTTCATATTCGTGACAGGAAGAGAGGTTGAGATAAGGGGTGTGAGAGGCGAATGCCTGAGCGAATGAGAAAGTAACAGAGGCTAGTGGTGGTGGACGAGGAAGAGAGGTAGCGTGACAGGAAGAGAGGTTCAGAGAGAGCAATTTTAGGTTTCGGTGTGAAGAATAGAGGATATATTGAGCGAGTTTTTTTTTTCTTTGCTAATCCTTTAGATCGGATATTCTTGAATGCCGATCTTAAAAGTTAACCTTTTAGACCAGTACACATTAATATCTGGTCTTAAAAGTAATAAAATTTTTATTTAATGTTTTTCTTATCTTTTGGACCTGCTACTATTTACTTCCGATCTTAAAAGTTTACTCTAAAAAGTAATCAAGATTTCAAATTTTTTTAAAAAAATTTAGACCAGTTGTTTTGGAAACAGATCTAAGTAATATATTTTAGACTTATGATTAAAGGATTTGGTCCAAAAAGTTCTTTATATTTACAAAACTACCACCGGTCATACTTTTTAGATCAGAGCCTCTATATTCTGGTTTAAATGAGGCGGTCTAAAAGCCCATTTTTTGTACTAGTGCTAGTCTAATCAATTGATCTTAATTGGGTTTCAATGCCACATAGATTAAAAGTTTTAGTTACTTAGCATTAAATATAATGAACACGTAGATTTGCATCGTGCATAAGATATTTGTAAAATGCGTATTAAAGTATTTTCCTTATAAAAGATCAACATTACCTTGTGAATCAACAATTGGAGGATCATATAAGCGATAATTCGCATATCTAATATTGCAACTCAGTTTGACAATCCACCCGCCACTCTTGTTGTTAGAGAATGAGGGAATGCTCGATATCGACTTCACCAAGCAATCATCATAATCTTGCTCAGACAAATCACGCATCCACTGAACAATAACATGTATAGTTTGAAACAAACTGGTCGCCGTGTTGACTACAACTTCCGACGACTATCCCCGGTTGAAGCTTTGCTTCTAAGCCTTCCCATTAGACCATCAAGCACTTCATTGTACTTATTGTCTTTTATATTATTCTTGTTACACCTGGCGAATGAAAAATTTGGCTCTTGATTTATCCCAAACATGGAGCGATTGGTGTATAAAATACATCTGTCGTTATATCCAAACGCTTCCTTCTGATTCAGACAAAGATTCCGTGTAAGGATTCAGGCATTGTTGATGCAATTACGACAAGAATCTGGCTTAATATCTTCCCTACACAGTCCAAGAGCGTTAACTCTATTAGGGTTTTGGCGGTCTGAGGAACTGTAATAGCCATAGTCAATTTTTGGGTCGGAGGTGAGATTAGAAAGAAGGGTTTTAAGGTTTGTGCCGTAGGCACTTGTGTTTGTGTAGTTAACAACACTATCGTAACACAAATGATTTATTAACCTTCGCTTTGCTGTAGTGAGAATGATAAAGTGAGAGAGGAAATAAATCAGAGCAATCGAAATAATGATTGTCACAAGGAATGAGAGAAGAAGAAGAAGAAGCTTTAAGATGCGATTTTAATTTTGGCTGCTAGTTCTAGTTCTGTTTATACAAATCAAGGCATCTTCGGCTTCTTTCTTGTAACATCCCCATTTTTCATGTGCCTCAATGTGAATTCATTTGCATGTATAAATTTTTATGAAGTCATGTATGATAAATATTTATTTGCATGAAATAATCAACATAGGATGAGGATGTGAAATTATTTATCTATGTGTAATTAAATAATTATGGTTAGGGACAACCTTAAGTAAGAGATGACCATGGAAGTCAAACCATATTATATTTTCCCGTTTTACCCTTGGGCAAAATGTTAATGGAAGAAGTAGAGAAAAGAGCATAAAATTCCAAAAATGCCCAAGAAGGTGTCATGGACTTAATCAAAGATTATGGGCTATTGGGCTAAGTAGGAAAGACAATTCTAGAAGCCCAAAAAGGAGGCCCAATTTGAATAGGAGTGGATTGAGAAAAAAACAATGCTCATGAAAAATGGGCAGTTTAGAAGCCCAAACATTAAAGAGTGAAAATAATTGCATCATGCTTAAGTAAGCTTGATGACATCACTTATATTACATCATCCAAAAAAGCTAGACAATAAAGAAAAATTTGTTCTCCCATTAGCTAATGAAGGGCACGGTTTTGAAGAGGAAAGAAGAGGGGAAAAAAGAATGCTACCATTACCATTACACCAACCCAAGTACAACATTAATTGAACAAGTGAGAGGCATTGGGAAAAAGATATTCCCCCCCCCCCCCAAAAAAAAAAATTTGCCCATATCCACGTGCTTAAAGAGAAGGAAAAGGAAATAATAAAATCTCCCTCATACCCATCAGCTGATCACGTGAAGAAGGCAGATGAAGAGAAAAAAAAAATGAATGAAATGATGAAGATAAGTCAACATAATAACCTAGGGGCCTAAGAGAGTTATGGAAGAAATTTGAGATCACATTAATTGTGAGAGAAAGGAGATGTGACATAGAGAAGGAGCAAAAATTGGAGAAAAACATCTCCCTCCCATCAGCTAAGCCACGTATACATGAGGGAAGGAAGAAAAGAAAATTTAGTTTATTTAAAAAGCAAAGAGGAAAAAAACAAGAAAGAGAAAGTAGCTAGCTTGGAGGGCAAGTAGGAGTTTAACACTTTAAAAACTCATTTCCTCTTCCATTTGGGATAGCTGATACGTTGAGAGGGAGAGAGAGAGAAAGGAGTACAAGGAACTCAAGACACGAGAATACAAGGAGCAAGAGAAGATTGAAGTTAGGTAAGGTCTTGAACTCTCAATCTATTTCTTCTACTCTTCCTACTAAAGGTTAAGACTTAAAGAGAAACCTTTCTTGGTATTTTTTTGGGAGGAAGGCTGAAAGGTGAAGAGGGAAACACAAGAATCAAGAGGTCTAAGGTTGTTGAAGAGCTCACACAAGTAAGTTACCTTGGAACTCCCTTATGATTTCTAAGTTCATGGTGTTGACGATGGTTGTTCTCTTGAGCATATATGTACTAAATGGGTCTGTTTTGTTGAGCAAAGGAATTAATAAAGGGTTAAGCTTAAGATTTAAGTCTAGGAAGAAAGATTAGTCATGATATAAGAAGATATGAAGCTAGGATAAAATTTGGTATTTCGTTGATTAAAAAATAAATTTCGTGCAGTTGAGTTTTCTTGATTATATGAGTTGATTTTGGTATTTTTCAGGATTCTTAAGTGTTTAAAATTGTAAATGGAGCTTTATACCCAAGAGGGGGGGTGAATTGGGTATTTTAAAAACTTTTAGAAATACACCCTGTTTTTAAGTAATGAAACCGAGAGATAGACAGAGGAGGAAGGAAGGAAAGCTTGCACAATAGAAATTATCCTGGTTCGGTCTTATCTTTGACCTACATCCAGTCCCAAGCCACACTTGGGATTTTCAATCCACTATACTCACAAACGATTACACACTCGTACTCAAGAGTAGTTCTCTCTCTAGAACTCACTCCCCCTTACAAGTTGTAATCAATACACCCAACCACCAAGTCCCCCGACTTGTGGTTATCTCAATCAATAAATGATTTACAGATATAACTCTCTTACGGAGCAGATAAAATGAACAACTGAAGTGCAAGTATCAGATTGATACAATACAAGTGAAAATTTGAACACAATAAATGACACTTAGTAAATTTTCGCTCTTAGTAGGTGTATCGGCTTGAGAAGAAGTTAATGCACTCTATTTATAGGTAGAGAACATTAAATGACCGTTGAATGGTGAATCCAACCGTTGTAGGTGATTAGCATTAAGTGCGGTCATCTTTCTCTCTAACCTCCAACTAATCCAGTGCTAATATGGTCGAGGTGGAACTCGAGGATTTGTCCGTTGGAGAAGAGTTTACTTGATGAAGAAAGCATTCTTGACCGTTGAGAATGCGTGCTCGGGTGGGTTAGCCAAAAGAAGGTTGATTTGCGAGAAGTGCATTTAATGCTCGCACACTTTTTGCTTTATGGCTTTGACCTTCAATAATCTTCATCTGTGCTAACTGAAATTCACTCAATAAACTTGTTAAACATATGCGGGAACATAAGTGAGTGATTCATGAAAGCAATTAGATCAAACAAGAGTGATATGCAAATTCGTGAAATTCAAAAATTGGTTTCAGCGTTGTTTACTCGAGTATGTTCTTGGTTACTCGAGTAAGTCACTGTGTGAAAAAGTCTTTCTTGCGGTATCCAAAAGGATACTCGAGTAAGCGACTTCCGAAGCAAACCATCGAGACTTGAACTTTTGAAACCAAGGTCTTTACTCGAGTAAGTTAATAGTGTACTCGAGTAAGCAACTATTTGCTTGAAATCTCTAAGTGAAAAATGCTCTTTACTCGAGTAAGCAAATTCATCTTTGGAGTAAGCACGAGCATGAGTTAAGTTGAAAATCATTTTAAAAGTTCTTTACTCGAGTATGGAAACTCTTACTCGAGTAGGCACGAGTTTATAAAACTTTGGGAACTTTACGTAAGACCCTTTACTCGAGTAAGCAAATTCTTTACTCGAGTATATACTCAAGTTCAAAAGTTCATTTGCTCTCGGTAAGTCCAATACTCGAGTATATATTTCTATACTCCAGTATTGATTTATCTTGTAAAGATTGATTGCTCTCTGGATGGCCTTTACTCGAGTAAGCAAACCTTTACTCGAGTAAGTCTTAATTTGAAAAACACATTTGCTCTCGGGTTGACCTTTACTCGAGTATGTGAACCTTTACTCGAGTAAGTACCTTTTGAAAAACACATTTGCTTTCTGGATGACCTTTACTCGAGTATATTTTCTCCTTACTCGAGTAAGTGCGTGTAAAACTCAATTGGGCAATCCTTTAACAGTCCTTTACTCGAGTAAGCTTTCCTTTACTCGAGTAAGTCAACGATAAATGGTTTTTCACGAGATTTTGCGAAGCTTCAACATATGTTTACAATTGTTGTTAATCATCAAAACACATTGAGAACTAACATTCTCCCCTTTTTGATGATGACAACACTTGTAAATGATCTTTTTAGATAATTTGAAAGATGAAGTTCCTTTGAGTTGAAGTTTTCAAATATTAGTGCAAAGTGTTCAAAAACCATTTGAATGTGCATGTTAATCGGTAATACTCGAGAGAATGGCAGCAAATATGTAATTGAACACATAATCAAGCGAGAATATAATCATTAAGCAAGCTTCATACAATATTTTACCGATATCGAAATGACAAATACACGATAACACGATATCAGAGAATGAAACAAAAAAAATGCAGAAACAACAAGATATAATGCATATTAGACACTACAAGATATAATGCATATTAGATATAATGCATATTAGACACTACAACCTAGACCTCTAGATCCTATACATCTTTCTCTTCTTCTCCCCCTTTGTCATCATCAGCATACTCGGGATCAAGGATAACAATAGGAGGGGTCCAGGAGGACCATGGCGGTGAATGGATCAAAGGTAGGGTCTGGTGAGCTGCATAAGGAGAAGGTGTGGGGAATTTCTCGTAGATGGAGTAGATGGAGATGGAAATCGGTCGGGTAGGATCTCGTGGTGGGAGTGATAGGAGAAGAGGGAATTACGGGGTAGGAGTGGAAGTGGTGGGGAAGTGGTGTGAGGTGGACTGGGAAATGAGAAGGGAGGTGATGAAGGTGGGGACATGTGAATCTCTGGTGGCTGGGTCTCAGGTACAGGAGAGGATGAGGATGGACCAGTTGTGAACCCAAATGTGGCTGAGGATGAAGAACCAAGATCAAAGTGCTGGATCAATTTGGTGACCTTGTCCCGGGCTTCTGAAGCAATATCCATGATAGAACCAATCCGAGAGTCCAAGTCGATGCACTGATCAAAAATCTCATCCTGCCTCTTTTCAGTGTCATTCTTGAGTTTGTCCAACTTGGTAATAACCTCATTCTGACCAGCAATCACCTCATTTAGACCAAGCTTGAGATCAGCTCCTAGCTTGCCAAATTCAAATTGCATTCTGACAAAGTGAGAAGCAATGGAGGAGTCCACGATGGCTTTAACTCTAGCCTCAAAATCCGGTGGAGGAGGAGGAGCGGGCGAGCCTCGTGCGCAAGCGATTGAGATGCACGGGTGCGAGATCTCGAGGAGCCCTTGACGGACCGGATCCTTACGGTTCAAGGTTTATCTGCATAAACTTGAGTTGTGTACGGCCAAAGGAGGGGATAAACTTCATTGACGCGGGGAGGGCCCACATACCATATCTTATGGTAAAATAAGATCAGAGATACCAAAGAGGCGAAGGGCATATACGATCCTTTTCGGGAGGTGAACTTAAAATTGCTTATTTCCTTGAAGACCCACTGCCCAATATTGAAGGGATGTTGCTTGACAAAGGCAGTGAAAAAGCGGTAATCCTTCTTCGTGAAGTGAGTGTAACTACCTCCCCTTCGGACAAAATTCCTTGTATACACAAACCAAAGTACCGGTGCAAGTTAGGCATGTCAGACGGTTTGAAGGATAGATGAGCTTTCTGATCATCAGGTACGTCTTGAGTGAGCAAAAGTGTCCTATACACTTCTTCATTGCCATATCGGGGTGTAGAAGCCTCTGGGGGATCAACAACCTTCAGTATCCGGTTGAGGATTGCAGCAGAGATGGTGAAAGTGACTCCCCGCACAGATGTGGTGAGCCTTTCTTCAATGGCTCGGTCCTCTGAGTCTAAAATATGATCAGCCTTCATGTTGAAATAGAACATTTTCACCAACTCCGGAAAGTAGGCTGCCTCGATCGAAATGAAGGAATCATAGGGTCGAGCCACGGCGATAGATCAATGTTGCATTCTTGGTGAACTTGTTCAAGATTGGCGAGACAACGGGACAAAATCCTCGGGTTGAGTATTGCTCTCACGAACATGGCATTGTGGCCGGGAGGAAGAGGAACCGAGGTGACTTTGAAACCCGGAGGCGGATCCTTGTGAAGTTTAATCTCTTCAACTGCATTTTCAATGATAGATGGAACACCCTCGTGCTCATCTTCTTCAGTCGCAGTGTCTGAGGAGGAGCCTGTAACTTCAACCGTAGAGATAGACCCAGAAGCAGGGATGGCCCTCTTGGTCCGCGCCTTTCGGTGAACAACGGTTCTTGGTCTTTTGGCTTGGCTTGACTCGGCCGTCTGCTTTCTCTTTGTGGTTGAAGAAGGAACCGGGTCCTTTGACGTCGAATCCCTCTTTTGGGGTTCGAAGATGGATTATCTTCAATCACAATACCCACTCCGGGGATCCTTGTATCAATGCCGCTCTGTAACTTCCTTGGAATCGTTTTGGTCCTTGGAGCTCGTGGAGGCATCGGTTGAGAGGATTGAGAAGCTTCCTTAGACATTTTGATCGGTTAGGGTTCGACGAAAATGAGACTTGGAAGGATTAGACGAGGTTTGGTGAAGATTTAAGGGGATTTATGAGGGTTTGTGATGGTTACGAGAGGAAGAGGAAGAGAGAAAGTCGCGTTTCCTAGGGCTTTTTGGAGTAAAGATGCGAGTATGTAAGAACACGTCGTTTCGGTATATATATAGATGGACGCCCATACTCGAGTAAGTTCTTGCTTACTCGAGTAAACAATACTTTCATTTACATACTCGAGTAAAGATGGAAGTAAAGCGACTGGACTTCAAAAATGTCGCGTGAATTTTTGAAGAGCTCGATGGCCATACTCGAGTAAGCCACTAACATACTCGAGTAGGTTTACGCCATGTCTTCGGGTTTGGCTTACATGCTGGTCTATACTCGAGTAAGTTTCAACATACTCGAGTAAACCTTTCGTTGTTCTCGGCAATGCGCTCTCGCCTCTTGTATACTCGAGTAACCTCTCGCCATACTCGAGTAAAGCATTTACGAACCTCGAATTTGCTTTACGCATCGTGTTTACTCGAGTACAATATATTTTACTCGAGTAAGAAACCTCGAAACATCGAGAAAACCCTGCAAAAACAATTTCTATGCACTCCGATGCTTAAGTTAGTAAGGATTAATCATCAAACACACAACTAACATTAAATTGGATGAGAAATGCTTACAATTCATTGGGATTTACCATTCCCAATTCTCTTCTTATGAAATTAAAAGGTTCTTTGGCTAGAGGCTTTGTGAAGATGTCGGCAAGTTGAAGATGAGTTGGGATGAACATCACTTTGACATCTCTTTTACGGACATGATCCCGAATGAAGTGATGCCTCACATCAATATGCTTGGTCCTTGTATGTTGCACCGGATTCTTGGCCAAGCTTATTGTGCTTGTGTTGTCACACAAAATTGGGATTTCCTTCAAGTGAACTCCCAAGTCGGCAAGTTGTTGCTTCAACCATAGCACTTGAGCACAACAACTTGAAGCGCCACATATTCAGCTTCGGTAGAGGACACGGCCACGAGATGTTTGCTTCTTGCTGAACCAAGAGACAAGTGAGTTGCCAAAGAATTCGCATTGGCCACTTGTGCTCTTTCTATCTGTCTTGTAGCCGGCATGATCCGAATCGAGTATGCCACCAAGTGTTCCGGTTGACCTTTGGGAAACCAAAGTCCAAGAGTCTTTGTGTCGAGAGATATCCCGAATATCCTCTTTACTTGTTCAGCATGAGACTCTTTTGGAGCGGATTGGAACCTTGCACACATCCCAACACTGAATTGGATGTCGGGCGACTCATTTGTAAGATAGAGAAGTGATCCAATCATTCCTCTATACTTTGTGATGTTGAAATCTTTGCCCTCTCATCAGCATCTAGTGAAGCAGTTGAGCTCATAGGAGTGTCGGCACCATTGCTTTGGTCCATCCCAAATTTCTTGACAAATCATTCGAGATATTTGGTTTGGGAAATAAATATCCCATCTTTTCTTTGCTTGATTTGCAGTCCAAGAAAGTAGTTGAGCTCTCCCATCATGGACATCTCAAACTCTCCTGCATAGTCTTTGAAAACTCTTCACACAAAGCATCATTAGAAGCACCAAATATAATATCATCCACATATATTTGAACCATTAAAATTTCATTTAGCTTATTACTCTTTATGAAGAGAGTTGTATGCCTTTTCCTCTAACAAAGCCTTGATCTAGAAGGAATTTGCTTAATCGCTCATACCAAGCTCTAGGAGCTTGTTTCGGCCATATAGAGCCTTCTTGAGACGATACACATGATCTGGACAATGTTCATTTTCAAAACCAGGAGGTTGTTCTACATAAACTTCCTCTTGTATAAAACCATTCGGAAAAGCACTTTTCACATCCATTTGATATAGTTTAAAACCTTTTACACATGCAAAGGCTAGAAGTACTCTTATGGCTTCCAATCTTGCCCTTTGGAGCATAAGTTTCTTCATAATCAATTCCTTCTTCTTGATTATAGCCTTTGGCAACCAATCTTGCCTTGTTGCGGACAATGATTGCAGACTCATCACGTTTGTTCTTGAATACCCATTTGGTGCCAATGACCGGATGATCTTTGGGCCTAGGTACCAAATCCCAAACATGATTTTGTCAAATTGATGTAACTCCTCTTGCATTGCTATCACCCAATCATTATCCGAAAGGGCTTCATCAATCTTAGAGGGTTCTATATGAGATATAAATGTAGAAAAAGTTACTTCATTCAAAGTACTATTTCGGTTCTTACTCCCCGATTAATATCACCTATAACTTGGTCTAAAGGATGATTTCTAATAAATTTCCAAGCTCTAGGTTGAGTCGATCTGGATTTTCAATAGAGTTTTGGGGATCGGCCTCAAAAACATTTTCGGGATTTTCAATAGAAGCGGGAGTAGTTTTCGAAAAGAATTGATTTTTGAAAACATTTTCTTCTTCATTGTCCAAGGCTTTATCGATTTGGATTCACGAGAAAACAACATGTATTGATTCTTCAACAATACGAGTGCGAGTATTAAAAACTCTATAAGCTCTACTCCTATTTGAATAACCAATGAAGATACCTATATCGGCTTTGGAATCGAATTTACCAAGATTCTCTTTACCATTGTTGTGCACATAGCACTTGCATCCAAAGACATGTAGGTGGCTGAGATTTGGCTTCCTTTCCTTGTAGAGTTCATATGGGGTCTTGTTCAGCTTCTTCCTCAAATAGGCTCGGTTGGAGATGTAGCAAGCCGTACTCATCGCATCAGCCCAAAACACTTGAGAAGTGTTGTTTTCATTTAACATTGCCCTTGCCATCTCAGTGAGGACTCTATTCTTCCTCTCAACCACACCGTTTTGTTGAGGAGTCCTTGGAGCTGAGAAGTTGTGATCAATCCCCACATTGTCACGAGAACTCGCGAAGGCGTTGTTTTCAAATTCGCCACCATGATCAGTCCTTATACCTGAAATTGCAAAGCCTTTCTCGTTCTGGACCTTTTTGGCAAAGGTAACAAACTGATCAAATGTTTCATCTTTAGATGACAAAAATATTGTCCAAGCAAATCTAGAGTAATCATCAACTATGACCAAGTGTAAAGATTTCCACCAAGACTTTTTACTCTATTTGGTCCAACTAGATCCATATGAAGTAATTGAAGAGGTCTACTAGTTGAAATCTCATTTTTGCTTTAAAAGAAGATTTGGTTTGTTTTCCTTTTTGACAAGCATCACAAAAACTATGTCATTTTTGAAATTCAATTTAGGAATACCAATGACCAAATCCTTTTTCAAAGCAACTTGTCAAGTTGAAACATATTAACATGAGCTAATCGTTTATGCCATAGCCAACTCTCATTCAAGTTACTAACAAAACAATTTTCAGAAAGCTGAAGCATTGCTAGAGAGGTTAAGAGTATAACAATTTCCATCTCTAGGTGCTCTAAATAAGGCTTTAGTTTTCAAATCATCAATGGGGACTAAATCTTTTCTAACAATCAAGCATTCATTTGAATCAAAGATAACTAGGTTACCCTTGTCGGTGCTTTGGCTCACACTTAGGAGGTTGTGACACAATCCTTCTACTAGGTAGACATCTTTGATGAGAGGACCTTCATTGTTTCCTATCTCACCAATTCCAGCAATTTTTCCCGATTGGTCTCCTCCAAATGTGACTCTACCACCATCCTTTGGTTTGATTGAAAGAAATTTGGATTCATCTCCGAGTCATGTGTCTTGAGCACCCACTATCAATGTACCACTTGTTGGGTCTTGATGCTCTAAGACAAACCTGCAATTTTCAAGGGATCAAGCCTTAGGTACCCATCTTTTCTTGGGTCCTTTGGAGTTAGTTTTGACCTTAGGAACATAAGTTCCTTTCGGTACCCATTGATAATTTTCCACTTTGGTTTAATTTTTCTTTCCTTTTTATGAAAGCAAGATGAAGTAGAATGACCCTTCTTATTACGGTAATTGCAATGTGCAAAGGGATTTGAAGAGTGAACTGATTTTGTAAAATAGTTCATGTATGTTTTTGACCACTCTTCTTCTTGCCTTTCTTCTTATCAAAATCTGGTACGTAACCAATGCCGATCTATCATTTATAAAATGTTGTTGTTTCAAAATGACATTGAGCATTTCACTTCCTCTAGTGAATTTCTCAAGTGCCTTTGTAAGATATGAATTCTTTTTCTTGAGATCGGGACAATCTTTACAAATAGTATTTTCGAAGAAGACAACATTTCAACTTGAGATTCAAGAGTAAGATTTCGGTTTTTCGGTTTGAAATATTTTTCAGCAAGTTTTTCAAATTCAAATTGCACAGTCATATATTCATCAAATAGATCATCATAAGGAGGTTTGCAATCATATACCTCTTCAAGTTTAGCACGTTGCTCTTCTTCTTCAGCAACTAGGCATATATTTGCTTTTTCTTCCTCATCCTCATCATCTTCATCAGATGAGCTATCACCCCAAATCCGGAGACATAAGCTTTCTTCTTGTATTTCTTTGAACTTCTTCTTTTCTTTGTCTTTGTTGTTCGGTTGTGGGCATTCGGACTTGATATGACCAGGCTTTTGACATTCGTAGCAGATGATTGGCTTCTTTGCCTCATAGCTTTGGAGCTACCCTTGTGAAATTTCTTGAAGCCTTGGTCCTTCTTGTAGAATTTCTTGAATCTACGAACCATCATGCCTATTTCCTCATCTTCGTCTACATTTTCATTTTCTTCATCTGAATCTTTAACTTCTCTTGTAGACTTGAGGGCAATTCCCTTGTTTTTCCATGAGCTTCATCAAGTCCCTTCTTGAATTTGAGTTTAGCCTCATACTCGGACAAGCTTCCGAATAGAGCGACCACGCGTCATTGATTCTCCTCGAGCCTCTTCAATATTTGTGACCTTTGCTTCCCATTCCTTGTTAAGGATATTCAAGATCTTCCTTACTTGGATTGGTTGGTCATATTCTTTTCCCAAGGCAGCAAGTTGATTGATGAGATGAGTGAACCTCAGCTGGAACTCACCAATGGATTCGCCATGCTTCATTCACAGAAGATCATACTCGGTCATAAGAGTATTGACTCTGTTTTGCTTTACTCCAGCTGTTCCTTCATGAGCTATCTCCAGAGCATCCCACATGGCCTTAGCAGATGATAAGGTGCAAATACGAAAGTATTCTTGTTGACTCAGTGCACTTTGGAGAAGTAGAACCGCCTTGCTGTTGAGGGTGACGTTTCTTCTGTCGTTCTCATCATATTCCTCTTCTAGCTTGGGAACTCTGACTCCATCTTCCACGGTTGATGGCTCATAATCTCCTCTTTCAAATACTCTCCAAAGACCATACTCGGTTGCCATAACAAACACTTTGAATTTAGCTTTCCAGAATGAGTAGTGTTCACCATTGAAACCGGGTGGTCTGTTGATAGATGCTCCATCAGGTAAGATACCTTCCATAATGATCCTTCTCGAGTTGTTAAGCTCTTAAGAGAAGACCTTGCTCTGATACCAAATGTAAATGGAGCTTTATACCCAAGAGGGGGGGTGAATTGGGTATTTTAAAAACTTTTAGAAATATGCCTGTTTTGAAGTAATGAAACCGAGAGATAGACAAGAGGAGGAAGGGAAGGAAAGCTTGCACAATAGAAATTATCCTGGTTCGGTCTTATCTTTGACCTACATCCAGTCCCCCCAAGCCACACTTGGGATTTTCAATCCACTATACTCACAAACCGATTACACACTCGTACTCAAGAGTAGTTCTCTCTCTAGAACTCACTCCCCCTTACAAGTTGTAATCAATACACCCAACCACCAAGTCCCCGACTTGTGGTTATCTCAATCAATAAATGATTTACGAGATATAACTCTCTTACGAAGCGAGATAAAATGAACACTGAAGTGCAAGTATCGATTGATACAATACAAGTGAAAGCTGAACACAATAAATGACACTTAGTAAATTTTCGCTCTTAGTAGTGTGTCGGCTTGAGAAGAAGTTAATGCACTCTATTTATAGGTAGAGAACATTAAATGACCGTTGAATGGTGAATCCAACCGTTGTAGGTGATTAGCATTAAGTCGGTCATCTTCTCTCTCTAACCTCCAACTAATCCAGTGCTAATATGATCGAGGTGGAACTCGAGGATTTGTCCGTTGGAGAAGAGTTTACTTGATGAAGAAAGCATTCTTGACCGTTGAGAATGCGTGCTCGGTGGGTTAACCAAAAGAAGGTTGATTTGCGAAGTGCATTTAATGTTCTCGCACACTTTTTGCTTTATGGCTTTGACCTTCAATAATCTTCATCGTGCTAACTGAAATTCACTCAATAAACTTGTTAAACATATCGGGAACATAAGTGAATGATTCATGAAAGCAATTAGATCAAACAAGAGTGATATGCAAATTCGTGAAATTCAAAAATTGGTTTCAGCGTTGTTTACTCGAGTATGTTCTTGGTTACTCGAGTAAGTCTTTGTGTGAAAAAGTCTTTCTTGCGGTATCAAAAGGATACTCGAGTAAGCGACTTCCGAAGCAAACCATCGAGACTTGAACTTTTGAAACCAAGGTCTTTACTCGAGTAAGTTAATAGTGTACTCGAGTAAGCAACTATTTGCTTGAAACTCTAAGTGAAAAATGCTCTTTACTCGAGTAAGCAAATTCATACGGAGTAAGCACGAGCATGAGTTAAGTTGAAAATCATTTTAAAGTTCTTTACTCGAGTATGGAAACTCTTACTCGAGTATGCACGAGTTTATAAAACTTTGGGAACTTTACGTAAGACCCTTTACTCGAGTAAGCAAATTCTTTACTCGAGTATACACTCAAGTTCAAAAGTTCATTTGCTCTCGGTAAGTCCAATACTCGAGTATATATTTCTATACTCCAGTATTGATTTATCTTGTAAAGATTGATTGCTCTGGATGGCCTTTACTCGAGTAAGCAAACCTTTACTCGAGTAAGTCTTAATTTGAAAAACACATTTGCTCTCGGGTTGACCTTTACTCGAGTATGTGAACCTTTACTCGAGTAAGTACCTTTTGAAAAACACATTTGCTTTCGGATGACCTTTACTCGAGTATATTTTCTCCTTACTCGAGTAAGTGCGTGTAAAACTCAATTGGGCAATCCTTTAACAGTCCTTTACTCGAGTAAGCTTTCCTTTACTCGAGTAAGTCAACTGATAAATGGTTTTTCACAGATTTTGCGAAGCTTCAACACATGTTTACAATTGTTGTTAATCATCAAAACACATTGAGAACTAACATTCTCCCCTTTTTGATGATGACAACACTTGTAAATGATCTTTTTAGATAATTTGAAAGATGAAGTTCCTTTGAGTTGAAGTTTCTCAAATATTAGTGCAAAGTGTTCAAAAACCATTTGAATGTGCATGTTAATCAGTAATACTCAGAGAATGGCAGCAAATATGTAATTGAACACATAATCAACTGAGAATATAAACATTAAGCAAGCTTCATACAATATGTTACTGATATCAGAAATGACAAATACACTGATAACACTGATATCAGAGAATGAAAAAAAAAATGCAGAAACAACAAGATATAATGCATATTAGACACTACAAGATATAATGCATACAAGATATAATGCATATTAGACACTACAACCTAGACCTCTAGATCCTATACATCTTTCTCTTCTTCTCCCCCTTTGTCATCATCAAGCATACTCGGGATCAAGGATAACAATAGGAGGGGTCCAGAGGACCATGGCAGTGAATGGATCAAAGGTAGGGTCCTGGTGAGCTGCATAAGGAGAAGGTGTGGGGAATTTCTCAGTAGATGGAGTAGATGGAGATGGAAGTCGGTCGGGTAGGATCTCCGTGGTGGGAGTGATAGGAGAAAGATGGAATGACGGGGGTAGGAGTGGAAGCGGAGGTGGGGAAGTGGTGTGAGGTGGACTGGGAAATGAGAAGGGAGGTGATGAAGGTGGGGACATGTGAATCTCTCGGGTGGCCGGGTCTCGGGTGAATAGGAGAGGATGAGGATGGACCGGTTGTGAACCCAAATGTGGCGAGGATGAAGAACCAAGATCAAAGTCTTTGGATCAATTTGGTGACCTTGTCCGGGCTTCGAAGCAATATCCATGATAGAACCAATCCGAGAGTCCAAGTCGATGCACTGATCAAAAATCTCATCCTGCCTCTTTTCAGTGTCATTCTTGAGTTTGTCCAACTTGGTGATAACCTCATTTTGACCAGCAATCACCTCATTTAGACCAAGCTTGAGATCAGCTCCTAGCTTGCCAAATTCAAATTGCATTCTGACAAAGTGAGAAGCAATGGAGGAGTCCACGATGGCTTTAACTCTAGCCTCAAAATCCGGTGGAGGAGGAGGAGCGGACCGAGCCTCGTGCGCAAGCGATTGAGATGCACGGTCCGAGATCTCGAGGAGCCCTTGATCGACCGGATCCTTTCGGTTCAAGGTTTATCGCATAAACTTGAGTTGTGTCCGGCCAAAGGAGGGGATAAACTTCATTGACGCGGGAGGGCCCACATACCATATCTTATGGTAAAATAAGATCGAGATACCAAAGAGGCGAAGGGCATATACGATCCTTTTCGGGAGGTGAACTTAAAATTGCTTATTTCCTTGAAGACCCACTTGCCCAATATTGAAGGGATGTTGCTTGACAAAGGCGTGAAAAAGCGGTAATCCTTCTTCGTGAAGTGAGTGTAACTACCTCCCTTCGGACAAAATTCCTTGTATACACAAACCAGAGTACCGGTGCAAGTTAGGCATGTCGACGGTTTGAAGGATAGATGAGCTCTCGATCATCGTACGTCTTCGGTGCGCAAAAGTGTCCTATACACTTCTTCATTGCCATATCGGGGTGTAGAAGCCTCGGCGGATCAACAACCTTCGTATCCGGTTGAGGATTGCAGCGAGAGATGGTGAAAGTGACTCCCCGCAGATGTGGTGATCCTCTCTTCAATGGCTCGGTCCTCTCCGAGTCTAAAATATGGTCGGCCTTCATGTTGAAGTAGAACATTCTCACCAACTCCGGAAAGTAGGCTGCCTCGATCGAAATGAAGGAATCATAGGGTCCGAGCCACGGCGATAGATCAATGTTGCATTCTTGGTGAACTTGTTCAAGATTGATCGAGACAACGGGACAAAATCCTCGGGTTGAGTATTGCTCTCTACGAACATGGCATTGTGGCCGGGAGGAAGAGGAACCGAGGTGACTTTGAAACCCGGAGGCGGATCCTTGTGAAGTTTAATCTCTTCAACTGCATTTTCGATGATAGATGGAACACCCTTCGTGCTCATCTTCTTGATCGCGGTGTCGAGGAGGAGCCTGTAACTTCAACCGTAGAGATAGACCCGAAGCGGGGATGGCCCTCTTGGTCGCGCCTTTCGGTGAACAACGGTTCTTGGTCTTTTGGCTTGGCTTGACTCGGCCGTCTGCTTTCTCTTTGTGGTTGAAGAAGGAACCGGGTCCTTTGACGTCGAATCCCCTCTTTTGGGGTTCGAAGATGGATTATCTTCAATCACAATACCCACTCAGGGATCCTTGTATCAATGCCGCTCGTAACTTCCTTGGAATCGTTTTGGTCCTTGGAGCTCGTGGAGGCATCGGTTGAGAGGATTGAGAAGCTTCCTTAGACATTTTGATCGGTTAGGGTTCGACGAAAATGAGACTTGGAAGGATTAGACGAGGTTTGGTGAAGATTTAAGGGGATTTATGAGGGTTTGTGATGGTTACTGAGAGGAAGAGGAAGAGAGAAAGTCGCGTTTCCTAGGGCTTTACTTGGAGTAAAGATGCGAGTATGTAAGAACACGTCGTTTCAAGTATATATATAGATGGACGCCCATACTCGAGTAAGTTCTTGCTTACTCGAGTAAACAATACTTTCATTTACATACTCGAGTAAAGATGGAAGTAAACGACTGGACTTCAAAAATGTCGCGTGAATTTTTGAAGAGCTCGATGGCCATACTCGAGTAAGCCACTAACATACTCGAGTAGGTTTTTCGCCATGTCTTCGGGTTTGGCTTCGTCGGTCTATACTCGAGTAAGTTTCAACATACTCGAGTAAACCTTTCGTTGTTCTCAGCAATGCGCTCTCTGCCTCTTGTATACTCGAGTAACCTCTGCCATACTCGAGTAAAGCATTTCTGAACCTCTGAATTTGCTTTCTGCATCGTGTTTACTCGAGTACAATATATTTTACTCGAGTAAGAAACCTACGAAACATCGAAAACCCTGCAAAAACAATTTCTATGCACTCCGATGCTTAAGTTAGTAAGGATTAATCATCAAACACACAACTAACATTAAATTGGATGAGAAATGCTTACAATTCATTGGGATTTACCATTCCCAATTCTCTTCTTATGAAATTAAAAGGTTCTTTGGCTAGAGGCTTTGTGAAGATGTCAGCAAGTTGAAGATGAGTTGGGATGAACATCACTTTGACATCTCTTTTCTGGACATGATCCCGAATGAAGTGATGCCTCACATCAATATGCTTGGTCCTTGTATGTTGCACCGGATTCTTGGCCAAGCTTATTGTGCTTGTGTTGTCACACAAAATTGGGATTTCCTTCAAGTGAACTCCCAAGTCGGCAAGTTGTTGCTTCAACCATAGCACTTGAGCACAACAACTTGAAGCAGCCACATATTCGGCTTCGGTAGAGGACACGGCCACGATGATGTTTGCTTCTTGCTGAACCAAGAGACAAGTGAGTTGCCAAAGAATTCGCATTGGCCACTTGTGCTCTTTCTATCTGTCTTGTAGCCGGCATGATCCGAATCGAGTATGCCACCAAGTGTTCCGGTTGACCTTTGGGAAACCATAGTCCAAGAGTCTTTGTGTCCGAGAGATATCGAATATCCTCTTTACTTGTTCAAGCATGGACTCTTTTGGAGCGGATTGGAACCTTGCACACATCCCAACACCGAATTGGATGTCGGGCGACTCATTTGTAAGATAGAGAAGTGATCCAATCATTCCTCTATACTTTGTGATGTTGAAATCTTTGCCCTCCTCATCAGCATCTAGTGAAGCGGTTGAGCTCATAGGAGTGTCGGCACCATTGCTTTGGTCCATCCCAAATTTCTTCAACAAATCATTCGAGATATTTGGTTTGGGAAATAAATATCCCATCTTTTCTTTGCTTGATTTGCAGTCCAAGAAAGTAGTTGAGCTCTCCCATCATGGACATCTCAAACTCTCCCGCATAGTCTTTGAAAACTCTTCACACAAAGCATCATTAGAAGCACCAAATATAATATCATCCACATATATTTGAACCATTAAAATTTCATTTAGCTTATTACTCTTTATGAAGAGAGTTGTGTCCGCTTTTCCTCTAACAAAGCCTTGATCTAGAAGGAATTTGCTTAATCGCTCATACCAAGCTCTAGGAGCTTGTTTCGAGGCCATATAGAGCCTTCTTGAGACGATACACATGATCTGGACAATGTTCATTTTCAAAACCGGGAGGTTGTTCTACATAAACTTCCTCTTGTATAAAACCATTCGAAAAGCACTTTTCACATCCATTTGATATAGTTTAAAACCTTTTACACATGCAAAGGCTAGAAGTACTCTTATGGCTTCCAATCTTGCCCTTTGGAGCATAAGTTTCTTCATAATCAATTCCTTCTTCTTGATTATAGCCTTTGGCAACCAATCTTGCCTTGTTGCGGACAATGATTGCAGACTCATCACGTTTGTTCTTGAATACCCATTTGGTGCCAATGATTAGGATGATCTTTGGGCCTAGGTACCAAATCCCAAACATGATTTCTATCAAATTGATGTAACTCCTCTTGCATTGCTATCACCCAATCATTATCCGAAAGGGCTTCATCAATCTTAGAGGGTTCTATATGAGATATAAATGTAGAAAAAGTTACTTCATTCAAAGTACTATTTCTGGTTCTTACTCCCTGATTAATATCACCTATAACTTGGTCTAAAGGATGATTTCTAATAAATTTCCAAGCTCTAGGTTGAGTCGATCTGGATTTTCAATAGAGTTTTGGGGATCAGCCTCAAAAGCATTTTCGGGATTTTCAATAGAAGTAGGAGTAGTTTTCGAAAAGAATTGATTTTTGAAAACATTTTCTTCTTCATTGTCCAAGGCTTTATCGATTTGGATTCACGAGAAAACAACATGTATTGATTCTTCAACAATACGAGTGCGAGTATTAAAAACTCTATAAGCTCTACTCCTATTTGAATAACCAATGAAGATACCTATATCGGCTTTGGAATCGAATTTACCAAGATTCTCTTTACCATTGTTGTGCACATAGCACTTGCATCCAAAGACATGTAGGTGGCTGAGATTTGGCTTCCTTTCCTTGTAGAGTTCATATGGGGTCTTGTTCAGCTTCTTCCTCAAATAGGCTCGGTTGGAGATGTAGCAAGCCGTACTCATTGCATCAGCCCAAAACACTTGAGAAGTGTTGTTTTCATTTAACATTGCCCTTGCCATCTCAGTGAGGACTCTATTCTTCCTCTCAACCACACCGTTTTGTTGAGGAGTCCTTGGAGCGAGAAGTTGTGATCAATCCCACATTGTCACAGAACTCGCCGAAGGCGTTGTTTTCAAATTCGCCACCATGATCGGTCCTTATACGAAATTGCAAAGCCTTTCTCGTTCGGACCTTTTGGCAAAGGTAACAAAGCGATCAAATGTTTCATCTTTAGATGACAAAAATATCGTCCAAGCAAATCTAGAGTAATCATCAACTATGACCAAGGTGTAAAGATTTCCACCAAGACTTTTTACTCTATTTGGTCCAACTAGATCCATATGAAGTAATTGAAGAGGTCTACTAGTTGAAATCTCATTTTTTGCTTTAAAAGAAGATTTGGTTTGTTTTCCTTTTTGACAAGCATCGACTATGTCATTTTTGAAATTCAATTTAGGAATACCAATGACCAAATCCTTTTTCAGCAACTTGTCAAGTTGAAACATATTAACATGAGCTAATCGCTTATGCCATAGCCAACTCTCATTCAAGTTACTAACAAAACAATTTTCAGAAAGCTGAAGCATTGCTAGAGAGGTTAAGAGTATAACAATTTCCATCTCTAGGTGCTCTAAATAAGGCTTTAGTTTTCAAATCATCAATGGGGACTAAATCTTTTCTAACAATCAAGCATTCATTTGAATCAAAGATAACTAGGTTACCCTTGTCGGTGCTTTGGCTCACACTTAGGAGGTTGTGACACAATCCTTCTACTAGGTAGACATCTTTGATGAGAGGACCTTCATTGTTTCCTATCTCACCAATTCCCAGCAATTTTTCCCGATTGGTCTCCTCCAAATGTGACTCTACCACCATCCTTTGGTTTGATTGAAAGAAATTTGGATTCATCTCCAGTCATGTGTCTTGAGCACCCACTATCAATGTACCACTTGTTGGGTCTTGATGCTCTAAGACAAACTGCAATTTTCAAGGGATCAAGCCTTAGGTACCCATCTTTTCTTGGGTCCTTTGGAGTTAGTTTTGACCTTAGGAACATAAGTTCCTTTCGGTACCCATTGATAATTTTCTCTTGGTTTAATTTTTCTTTCTTTTTATGAAAGCAAGATGAAGTAGAATGACCCTTCTTATTACAAGTAATTGCAATGTGCAAAGGGATTTGAAGAGTGAAGCTGATTTTGTAAAATAGTTCATGTATGTTTTCTCCGACCACCCTTCTTCTTGCCTTTCTTCTTATCAAAATACAGTACGTAACCAATGCACGATCTATCATTTATAAAATGTTGTTGTTTCAAAATGACATTGAGCATTTCACTTCCTCTAGTGAATTTCTCAAGTGCCTTTGTAAGATATGAATTCTTTTTCTTCAGATCGGGACAATCTTTACAAATAGTATTTTCGAAGAAGACAACATTTCAACTTGAGATTCAAGAGTAAGATTTCGGTTTTTCAGTTTGAAATATTTTTCAGCAAGTTTTTCAAATTCAAATTGCACGAGTCATATATTCATCAAACAGATCATCATAAGGAGGTTTGCAATCATATACCTCTTCAAGTTTAGCACGTTGCTCTTCTTCTTCAGCAACTAGGCATATATTTGCTTTTTCTTCCTCATCCTCATCATCTTCATCGGATGAGTTTGTCACCCCAAATGCCGGAGACATAAGCTTTCTTCTTGTATTTGCTTTGAACTTCTTCTTTTCTTTGTCTTTGTTGTTGTTTGTGGGCATTCGGACTTGATATGACCAGGCTTTTGACATTCGTAGCGAGATGATTGGCTTCTTTGCCTCATCCATTTGGAGCTACCCTTGTGAAATTTCTTGAAGCCTTGGTCCTTCTTGTAGAATTTCTTGAATCTACGAACCATCATGCCTATTTCCTCATCTTCGTCTACATTTTCATTTTCTTCATCTGAATCTTTAACTTCTCTTGTAGACTTGAGGGCAATTCCCTTGTTTTTGCCATGAGCTTCATCAAGTCCCTTCTTGAATTTGAGTTTAGCCTCATACTCGGAGAGCGCCGAATAGAGCAGCCTACGACGTCATTGATTCTCCTCGAGCCTCTTCAATAGTTTGTGACCTTTGCTTCCCATTCCTTGTTAAGGATATTCAAGATCTTCCTTACTTGGACTGGTTGGTCATATTCTTTTCCCAAGGCAGCAAGTTGATTGATGAGATGAGTGAACCTCAGCTGGAACTCACCAATGGATTCGCCATGCTTCATTCGCAGAAGATCATACTCGGTCATAAGAGTATTGACTCTGTTTTTGCTTAACTCCATTTGTTCCTTCATGAGCTATCTCAGAGCATCCCACATGGCCTTAGCAGATGATAAGGTGCAAATACGAAAGTATTCTTGTTGACTCAGTGCACTTTGGAGAAGCAGAACCGCCTTGCTGTTGAGGGTGACGTTTCTTCTGTCGTTCTCATCATATTCCTCTTCTAGCTTGGGAACTCTGACTCCATCTTCCACGGTTGATGGCTCATAATCTCCTCTTTCAAATACTCTCCAAAGACCATACTCAGTTGCCATAACAAACACTTTGAATTTGGCCTTCCAGAAGGAGTAGTGCTCTCCATTGAAACCAGGTGGTCTGTTGATAAATGCTCCATCAGGTAAGATACCTTCCATAACGATCCTTCTCGAGTTGTTAAGCTCTTAAGAGAAGACCTTGCTCTGATACCAAATGTAAATGGAGCTTTATACCCAAGAGGGGGGGTGAATTGGGTATTTTAAAAACTTTTAGAAATACACCCTGTTTTTAAGTAATGAAACCAGAGATAGACAGAGGAGGAAGGGAAGGAAAGCTTGTACAATAGAAATTATCCTGGTTCGGTCTTATCTTTGACCTACATCCAGTCCCAAGCCACACTTGGGATTTTCAATCCACTATACTCACAAACCGATTACACACTCGTACTCAAGAGTAGTTCTCTCTCTAGAACTCACTCCCCCTTACAAGTTGTAATCAATAGACCCAACCACCAAGTCCCCCGACTTGTGGTTATCTCAATCAATAAATGATTTACAGATATAACTCTCTTACAGAAGCGAGATAAAATGAACACTGAAGTGCAAGTATCGATTGATACAATACAAGTGAAAGCTGAACACAATAAATGACACTTAGTAAATTTTCGCTCTAGTAGGTGTATCGGCTTGAGAAGAAGTTAATGCACTCTATTTATAGGTAGAGAACATTAAATGACCGTTGAATGGTGAATCCAACCGTTGTAGGTGATTAGCATTAAGTCTACGGTCATCTTCTCTCTCTAACCTCCAACTAATCCGTGCTAATATCCGAGGTGGAACTCGAGGATTTGTCCGTTGGAGAAGAGTTTACTTGATGAAGAAAGCATTCTTGACCGTTGAGAATGCGTGCTCGGGTGGGTTAGCCAAAAGAAGGTTGATTTGCGAAGTGCATTTAATGCTCGCACACTTTTTGCTTTATGGCTTTGACCTTCAATAATCTTCATCGTGCTAACTGAAATTCACTCAATAAACTTGTTAAACATATGCGGGAACATAAGTGAGTGATTCATGAAAGCAATTAGATCAAACAAGAGTGATATGCAAATTCGTGAAATTCAAAAATTGGTTTCAGCGTTGTTTACTCGAGTATGTTCTTGGTTACTCGAGTAAGTCATCGTGTGAAAAAGTCTTTACTTGCGGTATCCAAAAGGATACTCGAGTAAGCGACTTCGAAGCAAACCATCGAGACTTGAACTTTTGAAACCAAGGTCTTTACTCGAGTAAGTTAATAGTGTACTCGAGTAAGCAACTATTTGCTTGAAATCTCTAAGTGAAAAATGCTCTTTACTCGAGTAAGCAAATTCATCGGAGTAAGCACGAGCATGAGTTAAGTTGAAAATCATTTTAAAAGTTCTTTACTCGAGTATGGAAACTCTTACTCGAGTAGGCACGAGTTTATAAAACTTTGGGAACTTTCTGTAAGACCCTTTACTCGAGTAAGCAAATTCTTTACTCGAGTATATACTCAAGCTCAAAAGTTCATTTGCTCTCGGTAAGTCCAATACTCGAGTATATATTTCTATACTCCAGTATTGATTTATCTTGTAAAGATTGATTGCTCTCTGGATGGCCTTTACTCGAGTAAGCAAACCTTTACTCGAGTAAGTCTTAATTTGAAAAACACATTTGCTCTCGGGTTGACCTTTACTCGAGTATGTGAACCTTTACTCGAGTAAGTACCTTTTGAAAAACACATTTGCTTTTCGGATGACCTTTACTCGAGTATATTTTCTCCTTACTCGAGTAAGTGCGTGTAAAACTCAATTGGGCAATCCTTTAACAGTCCTTTACTCGAGTAAGCTTTCCTTTACTCGAGTAAGTCACTGAGAAATGGTTTTTCACAGATGTTGCAGAAGCTTCAACATATGTTTACAATTGTTGTTAATCATCAAAACACATTGAGAACTAACAAAAATGAGATTTTGTATAAGGATGAACTTGAATCAAAATTTTGGAACCCTAAATGGAAGTGTGAAAAACGTTGGAGTGCTGTTTCTGGAAATTTCTGTGGAGTCAGTCACCTTCTTTATGATGTTTGATCTAGTAAATGGATTGTAAAAATTATGAAATTTTATAGGAATAACTTAGACATCTCAAGGATTAATTTGGTATATAATTCGTATTTTTTTGAATTTTTTCTAAAAGAAATAAATGTTTCAAAATGGCCCCTGAAAACTGGGAATTATTTCAGACAGCAGGGGTATTTTCGGCTATGGATAAATTTTCGACTTGGTATGGCCCAAATGAGTATTTATGGTTGTAATTATACATATTATGGGTCATTTAGGCTTTGGAAGCAACCCAAAATGATTTTTCTAGATTTAATTATGAATTTTTGAAATTAGACCTTTATTTCTGGAAATTTCAGAATAAGGATGAAAATTAAGAGAATATAGACCTATATTAAATTCCTTAATAAGAAAAGAAATTTAGTAAAAATGGACCCATTAATTGGGCTTATTTTAAATTATCAAAGAAAATATTTATTGAGGTGAAATTTAATTTAATTTATATTTTAGGTTTAATTGTAATATTTTTAGGAGAAATTATTTTTAACTGTAGTCAACTGCCAGGTAGTAACCTTAATCTTCATATACTATGTGTGACTTGTGTATGTATGTTTTTCATGTATATTGCATACGTTCGGTTATCATTCATTTTCCAAGCGCTATGGAACCGGAATATGCTATGTGCATGAACAGGCCTTGCTATGTGTTGTGCCCCACAGTCTGTGCTGTGTGCTATCAGGACTGCTAGTTTCGGATTGGTTGTGTGCCTTGCTATGTGCATGATACTGAATGAGATGTGGTTTGAATTTTTTTATTCGTGGTTTGCTTACATGCTTTGTTATACATTTCATATGAAATTAACGGTACTCTGGGATTCAATTTTGAATTCTAGCCCCTTTTAAGCCATTAGGCAGTTCATCGAGATCGGAGCAAGGAGATAGAGGTAAGGCTCCGGAGTTGGAGTAGTGTGGAGGTGGACGTTGGTGATAGTTCTTTTTGGATATTTATTTTGGTTACCGGATGACTGTTTTATTTTATTTTGGCCTGTCAGGCACCATTATCCGGATGACTGTATATTTTGATCCCTGCGAGGAAATATTTATGTTTCCATATTTTTATCAATATGTTATTGTCCAAATTGAAGTGTGTTCTTTTGCTTATACTCTGATGTGCAACGTAAATTAACCCGGGAAAATAAGCTAAAATTAAATAAAAGTAAAGGACCACACTACCCGCCACTCGAAAGGGCGAGGCCGGTAGGTGTGTAACATTTCTTATATTAATGAAGTCAACAGGTCAATCAAAAGACACAAACGCGTATTGGAATAAGCGATACTATTACAATTAGTCATTTTTAATGGAGTTATTACCAATATTATAATGGTAGTTGGCAAGTGGTGGCCATTGATTTGAGAAAACAACGCAAGTAGTGAAATGGGTTATGTGGCCGACAAGCCTATTGTAGGAAAGTTCAACAAAATTTCTTATATATTATGTTTAATTTTTGAGAGTCTGTGACAGTATTAGAAAAATTTAGTTGACCAATTATTTTATAGATTAATACTAGCCAATTATAATGATAAAATTATACTCCCTCCTGTCCTATTTATAAGTGCTCAATAATTGGATTACACGGTTTAAAAAAGCAATTAAAATTAGTTAAAAATAATAAGTATGGCTTAAATAAATTTTGTTTTCCAAGTATGTTATTATCCATGGGGGTAAGTAAGAGAAAGAAATAAAATGAATATGAGTATCACTAACCTTTTAATTAATAGAAAAAACTCATTAATATTTAAACAATTCTTGTCAGGCTCTTATAAAAAAGATATAGACAACTTAACTTTTTGAGCTTTTATAAAAAGAATTGAAGGCATTAATTACTAACCGGCTATATGATAATTAGGGAAAATTAGAATGAAGGACCTAGAGGAAATGATATTTATAGAGAAGGACCTTAAAAATTGTAATTGTTTTAGAAGGACCAAATATAAAAATATAAAATTCAAAGTATTAAAATGCCTCTAACAAAATCTTCTGCATTATATTCCCTCACCCATTCTATTTTTAAAAATAATACAAAATTATAAGTTTCATTATATTTAAAAATGGTTTTCTAAATTTTAATTTTTCACAACTTGAATATATATCTATGAAAAAAAAAAATTATGCCTTTTTCAATTGGTAAAAATTATATATATATTTTTTAAAATCAACAAAAAATTTTAATTAAAAATGGAATTATATCATTTTTATAAAAATCAAGGTCTTTTATAATTTATCATATATATGTTAAATTAAAAAAATTTGTGAGATTTATTTTTGTTTTAGAAGCAATTTATGTAGGTTAAAAGATTCATGTAATGTTAGTGAAATTAAAAAATATAATTAACCTATTATATCGTGAAAAATATGAAATAAATTTAGTTTTTATTTTTTATAAAAAGAACTTAAATAGAGAAATTTGTGTTGTGGGACTACTTGTGAATTTGAAACGAAAATGTGATGCGTTGAAATTTTACCTTTATTGTTGTTTTGCAAGAGCATGACTATAAGTAACCATGACATAATCCATAAGTTGTATTTTGATGTGGATTGAAATCTTGAATGGACGAAAGAGTACACACAGTACTATCATGTGGTAAGGCAACTCATTGGTGCACATGTGATTTACTTTTTTCTCCCTCTTAGAAGGGATAGGGACCTTGTGGATCCATTTTGTCCCTAGGGGTAAGGGGATTTCTTCATGACTATTGAGTGTTTCCATAGAGAAGGGATTAGGCCTCCTTGAGTTGTGTGTCAATTCCTTCATTAGGAGAGACTCAATTGATCGATTTTTATGCAAGAAAGTTATTTTAAAAGATATACTCATGAATATTGGATTGTAAATATAATTTATATATGTTTCACTTAACACTTCACGAGTACATTTTAATATGTTTGGCAAGTGGAAACGTTTGTCATTTAGGTTTTTATCTCACCCCATGTCTCTCAACATCTTTAGATGATAGTTTTCTATAGTGGTGCAATTGGGAAGGCTGTAGAGGCTTGATTACTATGCCAACTTTTCAAAACCTCCATATTTTATTATATAATGAATAAATGTATATTGCCAAAGTAGAGCTCACTTTACATACTGTGATGTGATACTGTACTTTTGACTAAACTGTTACTATTAGAGTGCTAGTAGAAGCCCAGGAGCCTCTAGAATTAGGCATGTGTTTTATGTAAGTACCGGCTGAACCCAAGAGGGGGGGTGAATTGGGTGAAGTATAAAAATTTAGATTCTATGAAAATCTTTTCTCAATTGAGTAAATTCAACTTGTATAAAAGAAGTGAGTTATAAACCAATTGACAAACATTCAAATGTAAATGCTTTGGAAATGTAAGAGATAAGGGAGAAGAGCTTGCAAACAGATTTATACTGGTTCGGCCTTATCCTTGACCTACGTCCAGTCCCAAGCCTCACTTGGGATTTTCAATCCACTATCTTTAATCTTCTTGATTACACGATCGTAATCTGAAGCAATCCTCTCTCTAGGATTCACTCCCCCTTACAATACGTAATCAACACACCGCTTGATTACACACTCGTACTCAAGTAATCCTCTCACTAGGATTCACTCCCCCTTACAAGTTGTAATCAACACAATGTATATCCCACTCAAGATTCCCCAATCTTGAGTAACTCTCACAAAGATAATGTGTTTACAATAATTTTCCTCTCAAAGGAATGGATAAATAATCACTGAAGTACAAACACAATTCATTTCACTCTCTAAGCTATCTAGACAAGTAAAACAGTGAAAAGGATGTAGAAGCGAGTATCAGCATTTTTGCATTGTAATCTTGTATCTCCACGTTTTTTCGCTTGTGTCCATGACTTTTATAGATAGAGAAAGGTGCGTGACCGTTTATGACCGTTGTAGGATGAATCAGACCGTTGTAGTTGATTATCATTAAGTACGGTCATCTTCTCTCTCTAAACTCCAACTAATCCAAGTGCTAATATGATCGAGGTGGAACTCGAGGATTTGCCGTTGGAGAAGAGTTTACTTGATGAAGAAAGCATTCTTGACCGTTGAGAATGCGTGCTCGATGGATTATCCAAAAGAAGGTTGATTTGCAGAAGTGCATTAAATGCACGTACACTTTTGCTTTATGGCTTTGACCTTCAATAATCTTCATCTGTGCTAACTGAAATTCACTCAACAAACTTGTTAAACATAGTTGGGTTCATAGGTGAATGATTCATGAAAGCAATTAGAACAAACAAGAGTGATATGCAAATTCGTATAATTCAAAAATTGGTTTCAGCGTTGGTTACTCGAGTAAGTTCTTCGTTACTCGAGTAAGTCACTGTGTGAGAGAGTCTTTACTGCAGTATCCAAAAGGATACTCGAGTAAGCAATAGTTATAAGGTCTTTGGAGCTCTCTGTAAGTCCTTTACTCGAGTAAGGATTCATCTACTCGAGTAAGCAACTTAGTTTAAAGATATTTTTGCTCTGCGGAAGTCCTTTACTCGAGTAAGGATACCTTTACTCGAGTAAGCACGAACATGAGTTAAGTTGAAAATCATTTTAAGAGTTCTTTACTCGAGTATGAAAACTTTTACTCGAGTATGCATGAGTTTAGAAAAACTTGGGATTATCTGTCAACTTTCGAGGGCCATATCTCCCTGGTCTGAACTCCGTTTTGGTCCGTTCAACTCTTGATGGAAAGCTCTTTGAGTCTACTGTCATATGCCACTAATTTTAGCTCAATCGGATTTCTATTTTGTGAGTTACACTCAAAATACCGAAGGTGGGTCTGGACTGTGACGTTGATTCTTGTGGCAACTTGTAAAAATCATAGCTCCTTGATCTTGACACCTTTGGACTTGATTTTTATACCAAAATGACGCATTGGATGTCTAGTTTCATAAGCCACTGGTTTCGTGTCAATCCGATTCCTGGTTTGAGAGATATCATCGAATTACCAAAGGTCGCCCGTGCTGAACGTGAGACAGTGGAGCTGAAGTGCTGATAACACTTCCATACTCGAGTAAACACTTTCTTACTCGAGTAAACACTTGCTTACTCGAGTAAGCACTTCCATACTCGAGTAAACCTTGTCCAGAGACGCCAGAGGTGCTGAAGACACTTCCTTACTCGTGTTTACACTTCCATACTCGAGTAAACACTTGCATACTCGAGTATTGAGTCCCAAACTCGAGATTTCTCATCCTGAAGCTAATTTTGCTGATTTTAACTTCAAATTGAGCCATTTCAACTTCCATATGACCTTGAAGACTTCTAGCATCAATCTTAGAGCTTGAATAATGATATCTTCATTCCATTTACAAAGATCTTCCTTTCTTTCTTCTTCTCTTGATCATCCTTCATAAATCAACTCTTTCTTTCTTCCATCTCCCAACTTGATCATTCTTCATCATTTAACTTGTGCTCATCAATTCTTTGCAGCTCCTACCTTCTTCAATATTTCTTGATCTTCTTGATTAACCTCTATGATTCAACTTGAACTAATCTTCTTCAATATCTCCTCTTCTTCTTGATTAACCTCTATGATTCAACTTGAGCTAATCTACATTAAACATAGTAGTTAGTCAATGTAGGAGATAACTATATTACTCAATCTTTTTGCTTATAAGAATGGCATCTGTTTAAGACATCATCAAAACTAAGTATAACCAACATTCTCCCCCTTTTTGATGATGGCAAATACCTTAAGAAAAATATGTATGAGTATGAGAATACATTAGATGCAACATATTTTTCTTGCCATTCTCTCCCCCTTATTTGTCATTAGCAAAAAGTTGAAAGTTAAGATATCAGAAAACGACCAATTTTGCATTTCAAGACAAGTTAATCAGAGGATGGCAGCAACAAAACATATCAGTATCATACACAACTAGAAATATATTCATTGAGTAAACTTCATACAAGCAGAACTGATACCAGAAAGGATAAACACTCTGAAAATCACTGATATCAGAACCAATTACTACAAAATCAGCAAAATACAATGAAATGCAATGAGACACAACACCTAGAACCTATGCACCATATGCATGTTTAAAAACACATATGAAACCAGATTAAAAGAGTCAAAGAAACTGATTTTCTCTCCCGATTGAAAGTGCTTTCATTTTAAATATGATGCAATTTAGAATGTTTTTATGAAAGCGATTTGAGAGAATTTGGAGAGGTTTTCAAGACAACTTTCACAAATAAAGCATAAAGATACCAAACATGTGCAAACTTTCTACTGAATATAAAAAGATAGGGATTAGAAATGCTCATGTTGGTTTTGCAAATTGATGAACGATTTGGCCTAAAATGAAGCGTCGTATGAGATTCTTTGATAAGGCTCAATAGCAAGATCATGAATATCTTCCATCCTTTGATCTTCCTTTATAGATCATCCATGCGAGCATATCTCGGCTTCAAAGATTGATCACCAAAGTTGTAACACATAACCAAATCTCCCGCTATAAATTAAAAAACATCCTTTCTAGAAGAGATTTATTAGTGCAACCGGATATCAAGGTATTCCTTTCGAAAAGATATTTTCAAGAGTGAAATTAACTCATCATCAAAACTAATAAAAGATAGTGATCACCGAGACTTAATGCTAAGTGAGTGTGGATGAGTATATTTAAAAGAATTTTCCTCAAATAAAAGAGAAGAGCTTATAGAGTATAAAACACATATGAATGTGAAGCTCTCCCTTAATGAATGCATGACTAAAATATGAAGTTTCCTTTAATGATACCAAATAATAGTATGACACCAAATGTTATAAGGTTTGGAAAAGTCTTTGCCCACATCATGATATTTCAGAATTGAAAAACTTTCAAGTTCACTTGGGTGGACTTGAGATTGTTATAAACAAATCACTTATGCTTTTTATGATGATAAAAGAGTTTTAAAGCATAAGGATCATTTTAAAAACGGGTTTGTTTAGGCTAATCTTCATGAAATAAAATGGAATGAAATCAAGTTATTGACATGATTATGTTTTATACGTAAGACAATACCTCACTTGAATAATATCGTAATTACTCAAGTTAATCCTCGTAGTCCATAGATGCATTACTAGATAGCTATTATCCATTGTTTTGAATGCATCTTAGAAGCTGAAATCTGAATAAGCTTTGTATAGGATCAGTTTGCTCATAGCTTCTCATCAAGCTAGGATGCTCTTTATCATCTTGGTTTAAGTCTCTTGCATATCGTGAGCCTTGGCCTCTGTCGATCCATACTCGAGTAAAGCACCCTATACTCGAGTAAGCAGCCCCTTTTCACGAGATGTGTGCTCTACGCCTCTTGGATACTCGAGTATCCACTTCCATTCGAGTAAGGCTCTTCGAATATCAGATTTAGCTTTCTATAATTCCTATACTCCGGTACCATTGCCTTTCTTGGAGTATGCAACTCTCGAAACATCAAAATATCCTGCAAAAACACTTGCTACACACTCCAATGTTTGAGTTAATAATGATTAATCATCAAACACATAACTAACATTGAGTGGAGGTTATTCTCAATCTATTTAGATTAATCATTCTCGAATTTTCTCATAGAATGAATTGCTCTTAGATGAATATGTTCTTTCCACATATGTGTATTACTGATCATCTTATCAAACTAATTCATAATTTTGAACATACTCATATGCAACCATATGATTTCAAGAGATTTATTCTTTCATGCCAACTCAATCTTGAAGAAATGCTCGAGAAAATCAATCTATCCATTAAGTACGGTGGTAGTTAATTTGAAATACCATGTGAGTGCAATCAAATCATACATATTTTCAAAACATTGAGATGTATTTTCCAAATACAAAATGAATTGTGAGTTAAAATATTTTGAATTGTGCATTTCAGAAAACTTAAACTTGGAGAATTATGCATAAAATCACTTGTGATTCGTTACCAATCTTGACTTCAAAAGTATATGAAGAACTTTTGAAAAACCACAACCAATACTTGATTTTTCAACTTCTCCAACACTCAATATTGCTATCGACTTTGTCATACTCGAGTATTCTCTTTTCGTTAGCAACTACTTTTGAATTTTTCTGAAAACAGAGATGTATGTTCTTTGGTACTCAATGATCCTTGAGTCCACAATTGATTAGGCATGAAAACTCTTATGCTCTTATATAATTTAAATCACATGATCAAAGAGAATAACAATCAAAGATCTAAACATAGTTTTACCCAAACAAATAAGTTCAAGTCATTGAATCGAATAGGGTAACAACTAAAAGATACCAAAAATGTTGTTTCTTAATGACAATTTGTAAACATACTTTATGTAGAAGAGATGTCATTGACAAAAAATGAATATAGAAAACCTTATCTATAATGATAAGCATTTATCAATTTGAAGTTCAGATTATTCAAGAAGGATAATGAAATATGCAAAGTGTTTCAAATCTTGAATGTTCTTTCAAAATGTGATAATGCATTATGAAATCACAATTTTGATGAATGAAAGATTCATTTTTGAAACATGTTTGAAAACGATGCTCATTATAAACATATTGGAAGTCAATAGGTTTAATGCATATATCAGTATGCTTTGATTTGGAGAACATGTTGAACATTGAAGTTAACATGTTGAAGAATTTTCTGAAAAGCCCAAAGTCGTGAAAGTAAAGCATTATCAAGACATGCTTAGCACAATATATATTAGCTTAATGACTTTGCTATTGACCAAGAGATAATCTTACCTTAGAGAGTAGAGTCTTGAAAATATAAGAACATTCAAGGCAAGAGTATGAATATGCGAGAGATAGTTACTCGAATATAGATGAACACAAATCTTGATGTATTTGAGTAACACAAGGAATACTAGGATTCATGGACGATGAAGTACAAACTCTTTAATCCAAATGATTAGAGTTCCATAATATTATCCTAGTAAGTTATTCCATATAATGGTTAATGCACTAAAATTTAATGCATTAATGAACATTCATAATTCTTGGAGTAACTTGACCAATAAGAATTTATCAATAAGCATGAGATTTTCACAAATTGAATTCTCTTATTGAGATAAACTTGAAACTCATATGTGATTAACTTGTTAGACATAAGGTCCAACTAGTTAGATAATGAAACTAAAGAGTTCAAGCAAAAGCATTTAATTTCAAAATCAATGTGTGAATGATAGGGAAAACTCAATTGGACAAATTTGAAGCATATCCAACATTCAATATACAATGTTAACTTCCAATTTGAAACATTATTTGAATGCAATCAAAGTATGGATATGTTTTCAAAGCATTTGTATGCATTTTCTCAAAAACAATGTGAGTTGAAATCCAAACAAATTTTACACTTGTGCATTTCAAAAACATGAACTTAGAAAGTTATGCACAAATTCATTTATGGTCCATTTAGCAATCTGAAAACATTTTGAAAAATATAAATGATTGATTGCTAAAGGAATGCAATGATGGACAAGTATTCATTACCCAAAAGTGAATTTCATATAATCAAAATATGGGGTAAGGATTAGATATCACCGTAATTCCTCTTGTCTTCATAGAAGCTTGCTTGGTTGAGATGGATTGGTGTAGATAACTCCTTTTTCGGTGTTCACCATCAACATTAAGCATAGCTTGTTTAGCTTTCTCAAGACTTGGATCATTTCTCTGTGTTACATTCTTGAGAAATTTTCTTTGATCCTACAAAAACCATATAAATCTTTTTCTTTCTTGGTATCCAAATTAACTTGGATCCATTCGTCTTTAGCTTGTAGGAACCAAAATTCACATGCTCTTATGAATATAATCAGAGTATAATAATTAGGCATGATGAATTAGGCATAGCTTTATGTGTGAAGGGTATATTTTCTCAACTCATAACGTGTGCATAAAGAATTAAGCTCTTGAACATTGCAAAATATATGAATAAATCTATCAAGTAGATTTTCAGTTTCAAAGATGATTTTCAATGTCCATTCCTACTATCCAATGTGTAAAACCTCAATAAATATTCTAAATAATAGAGTAGGAGGTTTTACCAACATGTGCCCTTTCCTTAGGTACTTGGAGGATTGGCTTTGCATGCCCATTGTCTCTTTGGTGTGCAAAGTCTTCACAAATGGTATAGACTTCAAGTATTTTTCCTTTGATGCTTGAGGGACTCTCTTTTTCTTGTCCTTCTCATGATAGTTGTATGGTATTCTCTGATGGTTTGTTCTTGAGGGAAGATATACTTCTCTTGCTTGTACCCCTTGCTTCTTTTGATTCAGCTTTGTAGTTTCAGCAATGGGTGCCATGGGAGTACTCTTGCTTGATATAGATCCTATGATCTTCTTCTTTGGTGCATGAGGAACTCTTGTCTTCCTCTTCCTCTTCTTTGTACCTTGATGTTCATTGATATTCAAATTATCCTGCACACATAGAGTACTAGATGGACATTTCGGTACCCACTTATACTTGGGTCCTTGGTCGTTAGTATTGGACCTTGATTGTCCTTTAGGAACCCAAACCAACTTATTTCTTACATTGAAATTTCTTCTAATATAACATGTGTAAGAAATATGTCCAGATTTTCCACAATAATTGCAAGTAATATAATCATGCTTGTTATGAACAACTTTGCAATAATTATGTGGTTCTAGTGGATGCAATTTCAAGTGAATCATATTTGTGTATTCTTTCTTCCCATATGATTTTCCAGCATCATTTTCGAAAATATGTTTGTTTTTCAAAATAGAATCGGTAAATGATTGAAAAACACTTCCATGCAATTGTTCGAAAACATTTTTTCTTTCCTACACAAGAAGAATTGGAACTGTTTACCTCATGTGTATCTTGAGCTCTAGCTAATGATTGATCACAATCTTTCATGAGCTCTTCTTGGGAATCATCTTCCTCTTGTTCTTTTGTGTTAGTGGATCATGGAAGAATTCAATGATTTCTCCTTCTTCATTCTCCACTTCCAATTGTTCATCAATTGTGGATACACAACTTATGGTTTGGATGGCTGTCAACACTTTCAACTTCAACACAATTGTTAGTAGCATATATAGAATCAAGAGTATCCCAAATTTCTTTAGCACTAAAGCAAAACTTGATTTTACGAAAATCATTTTCAGTTAAAGCATCATGAAGATTTTTCATTGCTCTAATGTTTAAAGAGAACATTTTCTTTTCTTTTTCTGTCCAATCCTTTCTTGGTTTGAAATCAAAAACATTTATAAAAACATTCCACATATCAAAATCAGTTGCTTTGATAAAACTAGTCATTCTAGCTTTCCAAAACCAAAAATCAATATCTTTGAAAAGTGGTGGAATGGTAAAATCAAAACCTTCTGACAATGAGGAACACCCAAAATCAGCCATTGAAACTCTTGAGACGGTTAAGTCCTTAAAACAAGAGCCTAGCTCTGATACCAAATGTAAGTACCGGCTGAACCCAAGAGGGGGGGTGAATTGGGTGAAGTATAAAAATTTAGATTCTATGAAAATCTTTTCTCAATTCAGTAAATTCAACTTGTATAAAAGAAGTGAGTTATAAACCAATTGACAAACATTCAAATGTAAATCTTTGGAAATGTAAGAGATAAGGGAGAAGAGCTTGCAAACAGATTTATCTTGGTTCGGCCTTATCCTTGACCTACGTCCGGTCCCCAAGCCTCACTTGGGATTTTCAATCCACTATCTTTAATCTTCTTGATTACACAATACATGTGAAGCAATCCTCTCTCTAGGATTCACTCCCCTTACAATCTGTAATCAACACCTTTGCTTGATTACACACTCGTACTCGAAGTAATCCTCTCACTAGGATTCACTCCCCCTTACAAGTTGTAATCAACACAATGTATATCCCACTCAAGATTCCCCAATCTTGAGTAACTCTCACAAAGATAATGTGTTTACAATAATTTTCCTCTCAAAGGAATGGATAAATAATCACTGAAGTACAAACACAATTCATTTCACTCTCTAAGCTATCTAGACAAGTAAAGCAGTGAAAAGGATGTAGAAAGCGAGTATCAGCATTTTTGCATTGTAATCTTGTATCTCCACGTTTTTTCGCTTGTGTCCATGACTTTTATAGATAGAGAAAGGTCTGTGACCGTTTATGACCGTTGTAGGATGAATCAGACCGTTGTAGTTGATTATCATTAAGTCTGGTCATCTTCTCTCTCTAAACTCCAACTAATCCAAGTGCTAATATGATCTGAGGTGGAACTCTGAGGATTTGCCCGTTGGAGAAGAGTTTACTTGATGAAGAAAGCATTCTTGACCGTTGAGAATGCGTGCTCGGATGGATTATCCAAAAGAAGGTTGATTTGCGAGAAGTGCATTAAATGCCTTTGTACACTTTTGCTTTATGGCTTTGACCTTCAATAATCTTCATCTGTGCTAACTGAAATTCACTCAACAAACTTGTTAAACATAGTTGGGTTCATAGGTGAATGATTCATGAAAGCAATTAGAACAAACAAGAGTGATATGCAAATTCGTATAATTCAAAAATTGGTTTCAGCGTTGGTTACTCGAGTAAGTTCTTCGTTACTCGAGTAAGTCCTTGTGTGAGAGAGTCTTTACTGCGGTATCCAAAAGGATACTCGAGTAAGCAATAGTTATAAGGTCTTTGGAGCTCTCGTAAGTCCTTTACTCGAGTAAGGATTCATCTACTCGAGTAAGCAACTTAGTTTAAAGATATTTTTGCTCTCTGGAAGTCCTTTACTCGAGTAAGGATACCTTTACTCGAGTAAGCACGAACATGAGTTAAGTTGAAAATCATTTTAAGAGTTCTTTACTCGAGTATGAAAACTTTTACTCGAGTATGCATGAGTTTAGAAAAACTTGGGATTATCTGTCAACTTTCGAGGGCCATATCTCCCTGGTCTGAACTCCGTTTTGGTCTGTTCAACTCTTGATGGAAAGCTCTTTGAGTCTACTGTCATATGCCACTGATTTTAGCTCAATCGGATTTCTATTTTGTGAGTTACACTCAAAATACCGAAGGTGGGTCTGGACTGTGACGTTGATTCTTGTGGCAACTTGTAAAAATCATAGCTCCTTGATCTTGACACCTTTGGACTTGATTTTTATACCAAAATGACGCATTGGATGTCTAGTTTCATAAGCCACTGGTTTCGTGTCAATCCGATTCCTGGTTTGAGAGATATCATCGAATTACCAAAGGTCGCCCGTGCTGAACGTGAGACAGTGGAGCTGAAGTGCTGATAACACTTCCATACTCGAGTAAACACTTTCTTACTCGAGTAAACACTTGCTTACTCGAGTAAGCACTTCCATACTCGAGTAAACCTTGTCCAGAGACGCCGGAGGTGCTGAAGACACTTCCTTACTCGTGTTTACACTTCCATACTCGAGTAAACACTTGCATACTCGAGTATTGAGTCCCAAACTCGAGATTTCTCATCCGAAGCTAATTTTTGCTGATTTTAACTTCAAATTGAGCCATTTCAACTTCCATATGACCTTGAAGACTTCTAGCATCAATCTTAGAGCTTGAATAATGATATCTTCATTCCATTTACAAAGATCTTCCTTTCTTTCTTCTTCTCTTGATCATCCTTCATAAATCAACTCTTTCTTTCTTCCATCTCCCAACTTGATCATTCTTCATCATTTAACTTGTGCTCATCAATTCTTTGCAGCTCCTACCTTCTTCAATATTTCTTGATCTTCTTGATTAACCTCTATGATTCAACTTGAACTAATCTTCTTCAATATCTCCTCTTCTTCTTGATTAACCTCTATGATTCAACTTGAGCTAATCTACATTAAACATAGTAGTTAGTCAATGTAGGAGATAACTATATTACTCAATCTTTTTGCTTATAAGAATGGCATCTGTTTAAGACATCATCAAAACTAAGTATAACCAACATTTTAGTGAATCTACTATTTGACAAGTCGACTTTTGAAGTTTTATGTAGTGTTTTTTGAGAAAGAGTATTATTTAAACCTAAGTTTATTTTCGAGCTTGTGGTTGAATATTATGTTCTAAGTTTTGAGAAACATAAGGCCCAAATGATGTTTGAAATTGGTGCGATATATGTGGCGTTGTGTTGATAACCATGTTAGGTGGATTGTACCATTTTTTTCAATATGGATTAGTATACAATCAACTTATAAAGGTTTTATTATCTATGACAGGTTTAATGTTTAATTTACTTTCACTCTCTTCTATCATGGATAAATATTTTACATGGTCTTAATCATTTACAACCATGATAGATGTTCTCAATGTGCAAGAAGTATGAGTCTTGCGATAGCTGACTTCTATTTGGGTTACATACTCTTTATAAGAATGGTAAGATTTTCAAATGGTTAGTTGAACACTTTTTTTTTACCATGGTTAGTATTTGAAAGTAGGGTTAAAATTCATTTTACTGTGGTAGACATTTGTGTCACACTACCTGTAATACCCGGATAATTATCTATCTGGAATATTATATTTTAACAAATAATACCTATTTGGAAATTGGTGAATATGTGGTTTTAAAACCTTGTAGGATACTTATTCTATTGTCTAGGGAAACTTCTAATGAAATTAAAGAGATTAAAGTGTCAAAATCCCTAAATGCAATTATGGGCCATGAAATGCCCTGAAAATATTATGATAAATCCCAAGAGGCAATAAAATATTTATTGAAAATTAGAAAGTATGTTGTCTCTAATTTTAGGAATTTTTGGGATTATTTCCCTTGAAAAATAATGAGGCAAAATTAAATATAACTTTGGGGAGCATAAGTTGCCCCATGATTTTTAATATGATATGTGGGACATAAAATACCAATATCAATGAAATAGTTGTGAGAAAATGATTAATCCTAATTAAGAAAATTATCAACAATTAGAAAGTGATTAGTTAAGCAATTAATGGCTAATTGTTTAAGCTGAACAAGAGAATATTTAAGGTAGATTATGGAAAATCCTTTAATTAAGTGTTTATGGCTAATATTAGCATAAAGTATGCTTGCAAATCAATTAGAAAAGATTAAGAAAAAATTGGTGAGATTAAGAACATGAAAACCCTAAATCCTAAAAGATTGCTAATCATGGGATTAAGGCTCTAATTAAGCTTCTAGCTAATTTAGATAAATTAAAAAAATAATAATAATAAAGGGAAGAGAAAACCGAAATTTGAGTGTGAAAAGGGTTGTGGGTTTTTCAAAAATAATATCATGATATTTTGTTAATTAAATAATAATATAATTAAGATATTTGTAGAAGAACCAGGTTGGATAAAGTGGAACCGATAGAAATTAAATTCTACCTAGAAAACCGTGAACTAAGTTTCTTAGGTCGGGACATATTACAAACAAGTGAATTTTTGTCAGAAGTTGTTGTTAGCGGAAGTCATTTACATGCAGAAGCCGGGCGAATAAGGGATCAGATGAAAAGATCTTTTGTAAACAAAGGGCGAGATAAGAAAAGTGAGAACCAATGGAAAATAAATCATAACTTGAAATCCTTGAACTAAGTAGAAAACAACTGGACATATTATGAATCATTGAATTTTTGTCCCAAAGTTGATGTTACCAAGTAATTTCCGTGGCAGAATCGGCGAGTTATCCGAAAATGTTCAACAAGTTACGAAATACCCTGAATGGGATCAAAAATTTAGTTAATCCAAATATTCTTAAAGAGGAAGATTAGATCTTGGTGAGTTGCTAAGGACTTTTTGAGATTTTTAAGATTACGCGATTAGAACACCGAACGGGAAGACTTATGAGAAGAAACTCATAAAGTGAATAGATGACATCATGTTGATGACATAAGGGGACATTTTGTGGTGGAGAGAAGAGGAAAATGAGTGATGTTCATAAGGCCACATCTTCATCATCCTAGCCCTTGATGCAAAGGTTGATCCAAGGGATGAGATCCTTTGGCTTTTGCTATAAATAGCCTTTCACATTTCTCTTCAAACTCACCAATTCACAAAGGAATCCTAGAGAGAGGTTAGAGAGAAGTGAGAGCAAGGAGGAGCTCTGGAAAAGGAGTAGCAAAGTGCTGGGTAAGTTCTTCGGTCCCTAGTCTTAAGCTTTGGTAGTTCCTTCGGTAGTTATAGTAGAAATGCTAGATTAATCTTTAATCTTCCAAGTTAGTTTAGATATCATGTTTTAGGGATACATATGATATTTATTTCAAAAATATATTGGAGATGGAGATATGTCAAAATTTTGGAAGATTAGAGTTAAAGTAACGAAGTTCTGGTGAAATTCCGCCAATTAGGAGAGTTAGGGGCAAAATGGTAATTTGTACCTAAAATGCCTATTATGATGTTGGGCCTTGATAATATGATATTATCCTTATAGGATATCTGTAATCACGTACCGCTGTTGCACCGCTATCGTACCGCTGTCAAAAAGTATCGTTTTCCGTCAACGAAGGTACGTTCGCGTAGTGTAACACTAACTCTGATGCTTATTGTATGCTTATATGTGATAGACTATTTCATAGAGTCATGGACAGGACTTTGTCTTGGGTCATGCACCGTGTCTAAGACTCTGTCTTAGTTCACTATTTATACATGCAGCTTTGTTTATACGGGTTACGGTCTTGGTAATGCCGTTGAGTTTTCCTAGCGAGCGAGGACACGAGGAGGCATGCGTGGCACTTGGTTAGTGCAAACATGTTGTGCATGTGTTGTGTGCTATGTCTTGTTGTTGTGATTGACATTACATCTCTTTGTGTGCTTATGTATTGTTGTAACCTTACATTTCTTTGTGTGCTATGTATTGGTTAACATTTGTAATGTCATGAATATCATCATCCATATCTTTGTATTACCCGAGCATGAGGTTAATCGTTACACGAGGTTCAATGGGCATTGAACCTCAGCTTTTAACATAGCGTCAGAGTCAGGAGGACCGAGGATCGAGGAGAAAGGCAATCATAGGGACTCAGCTGAAGACTTTCTTCTTTTGTTATTTACTTTGAAAACACTCGGTATAACGTCCGCTACTATAATCGAGCCGGACTTACGGCATTTTGAATATAAATATCAGTTACTCAATCGCTTTGATGCTCTACTCTAATGAAAAAAAAAAATATATATACTGCTTTTGAAAATGGGATGTTACACTACCTCTATTCTAAAATAGTAGGGTGATTAATAATTGTTTTGGGTAAGTAACTAGTATTAGGAGAACCATCGTTACTATGAAGACTTTGAAAGGAAAAGAAATTCATCCATTTTCAACTCCCGCTCATTCTTTTTTGAGGCTATTTGGTATGAGGGATTTGGAGAGGAAAATGTTTTTGATGAGTTAGGATTCTGCAGCATTTCTCCTAAATTATTTTTGTATAGAATTAATAATTCACATATTAAAAGGTAGCTGCAATTTGTTGAAGGACATGTGTATATTCTATGTTTAACGTGTGCAATTAATATTTAATTATGTGTAAAATAAAATATTTGTGCAAGAATTGAGATCTTTTATATCTTTGAGGAAGATATTTTAACATGGAGGATTTTCAACCATTTTTCTTAAAAATATATAAAAATATTCGTATTTAATTTTGAAAGTAATATTTAAGAAAATATGTTAATTCCCCCGGATATGAAATATTCATCGTCCTCACAAATTATATATAATTCAAATGAGAAAAACAAATGCAATGAATTGCTATTTTTTAAATCTGAAAGCGAAGTCCTATCAAGTCACAAGCGCACAAGATGAGGTAGAAAGTAAAATTTCAACTACCAATATATATTCACGTTTTGGGTGGGATTATTTCAAAATTCGGTTATACGGTTTTATGTCAGCGCCCGAGAGACGAAAAGAAGGGAATCAAAGAGGCAGAGAGTGAGTGATAAAGAGAGAACCAGAGGCGGAAGATTCTGTGAAGACACAGTGATTCGGAAGAGACGAACAGGAAAGAGCGAATAAGTGCAGAAAATCAAAGCTCCTCCTCAGGTAATGCCATCTATTGCCATTCTTTTACTTCCTCGTGTGTAAAGCAACGAACTGATGCTTCTTGAATTCCTATATTGCGTTCTTGATTGATGATAATCATTTTAGTTTCAATAGATTTATTTTGTGATCGGTTTATTTATCTTGTGCCTGCCCTTTGCTGGTACTACTATCAAATTTCTCTGAATCTCGGAAATGTTTACGATTTGCCTCAGTCTCTACGAGTAATTTCAGGTTCATGAGGCATACAACTTCTTTATTGCTTCTTTCATGTTTTCTTCAAATATGTTTAGCCGCTCTACATTACCAAATCATCAAACCAATGCTGGTCTCTGTATGGGAAATGATTATGTGTATGCACTTGAAGGGTTTTACTCCTTCTGGTGCTTAATATAAGAGATTGATAACTTATTTGTGGATTTTAAGAAGTTAGTTAAAGTAGTTATTTGTAGCAAATATATGTTAGTTTGCCTAGTATACTCTTTCTAATTATGTGCATTGTAACAACTCTAAAATTATAAATTTGGGAGACAAAGTAGATTGGAGTCTTATATTTAGGATCAAAGTAAAAGCCCTTGTCTAACTCATATTTAGGATAGGAGGGAGTATTACACCGTTTGTCTGGGTTCTAAAGCTTATGTTACTTAATTTATACAAACATCAGAAAATCATTTGCCTAGGTAGTGGTAACTCTCAATTTCTCCATCCGTTCCAACTATTTATTTGTCAAGAAGGTCATCCAAACTTTTTAAAAATGATAAGATACATATGTTAATTACATTAGTAAACAAACTTATTCGTATGTGGTACAATATAACGTAGGGAGTTAGCAGCTGAGAATGAGGAGCTTGATGTGTGCATAAGGGGCATAAAGAAGGATACAAAGCTTAGAGATACAATGATTGTCTTCCAAATAGATTCAAGTGCACATTAAAAATCACTACTCTTAACTGTTTAATGAATAGTTTTCTCCAATCTCCTGGCATATCCATCATTTTCCATAGCGTGCTATGAAGAAATATTCAGCATATTGTCTTCCAAATAGATTCAAGTGCACATTAAAATTTATTACTTGGTGTTTGATTATTTTCTCCACAGGATCAAGTTTAACTACGCCTGTTTGATTGGCCTAACGTTGATAGCCATTGAAGTGGAAGCCAATTAATAATGTGTGACAGACTCAGTAGCTTACCAGACTCGTTGCTTCTTCATATTCTGTCTTTTCTTCCAACCAAGTCGGCAGTTGCTGCAAGCTTCTTGTCCAAGGGATGGAGGCCACTTGGGCACTCTTTTCCCACTCTTGTCATTCATGATATAGATTTTCCTGGTCAAGAAGTTTTCTTCCAGTTTGTTGATTACGTCCTCATTTTAGGAGATTTGGAATTTCTCAAAAAATTTACTCTCAATTGTTGGAGGTTCATCATGCCCAATGATAAGATTAACAATTGGATTGATGCATTAATCAATAGTAAAGTTGAATATCTTGAGATATGGATTGTCCCTGAATTTAACACTAAGTTGCCCGCTAGTATTTTAAATTGGAGTACCATTAGGGTTTTAATATTCCATGGGGTAACCTTTAGTACCCTTTCTAGGGTGAATTTACCTTCTCTTAAAGTTCTACACCTAGTCACGGTTAGACTTCCAGATATAGACTTCTTGGCAATGCTGCTTTCTGGATGTGCACTTCTTGAGATGCTAGTGCTGATTGATTTGAAGACTAACAATTATGGTCCGATGCAAGAGATAAAAAAGCTTAACCATTTGGTCGCAGCTGATGTTCCCCCCTCTCTACTGCCTGTGAAAGCTTTGTCTAATGTTACATTTCTAAGCTTACAGGTATGAATGACATTGTATACGTAAATTGTTTCATTTTTCTTTCAAATATTTCATATACTGTTGTTTTGTGGGTATATGTTGGTCTTTCCTCTTGCAGCAAATATGGTCACCTGGTGGCAAGCATGCTATGTGGTCGCCTGATGCTGATAATTTTCCAACATTTCACAATTTGACACACCTGGAATGTTCTGGTCATTGGTGGACTGCGATAGTGAACTGCCTCCGAAATTTCCCTAAGCTTCAAAATCTTGTAATTTCGCAGGTTTAAAGATATTTTCTTGCCTTGTGTGTGAAATAATTGTTCTTCAATTTATTAGTTCTCTAACTATATTTGTCTGGTCACTGGTCAGCTTTTATCTAGGGCCCCTCCTGAGCCAATTCCAAATGTTCCCCTGTGTCTTTCGCTACAACTGAAGGAGTTCACTTTTGGTGTCTCTCGGTTAGACGAAGATGCTATTGCATTTATAAAATACATATTGAATAATGCACCAGTTCTGAGCACTTTCAAGATTACAAGAGGATATGTTCGTCTAAGTGAAGAGATTCTTGAAATGATAAAAGTGATATCCTTATACCCCAAGGCCTCTGAGAATTGCAAGTTTTTACATGTGAAGCATCCGTGGTCAGGTTTAAGTGATTGGATTGCCGGTTCAGGTTTTGTTGTAGATTGGTGTTTTGATGTAGATTGCTATGTTCGGTACCACTGAAAAATGTCATGTAGCAGATTGTCCTAGGGACACATTAGATTGATATGAACTTTTGCAAATTTTAGGTTTTTCTCTCTTGATAAATTTGGTTCTCTGTTTTCTTGGATTATGAAGTGGTAGTTCCAACTTTTGTCGGGTAAATCTGGTTCTCTGTTTTCTTGGATTATCAAGTGGTGGTTCAAACTTTTCTCAGGTATTTGCGTTGAACTGGTAGTTTTGTAAAAAGATCAATTATATAAAATCAAATGGATTATAAAATTAACGGTTGTATAACAAAACCCGGAAATGAGGAATCAATGAAACATGAATTTTATAAAGAGCAACTGAAAAAATTGAAGCAAAGTATTAATATCATTTTCCAAGTTGCCGGGGATATTATAATAAATGGTCAATGGTTTCATCCGTGTGACTACAAAAAGCGCAGCTAACTCAAACATTTAAGTGAAGTTTCCTCAAGACTTCTCCAACAGATTCAATAGAAAGGATTCGTTTGCAAATAAATTCCATTTGTTTATAGGGCAGTTAAATTTTTTTTTTTTTTTTTTTTGATAAATTCCTTAAGTTTCAATAGAATTGCTTGTTTGGTCATAGCATTTGGAATGGATAGAGCATAGCCATGTTCAACACCGTTTAATTGTTATTCTTTTTTTTTTTGGTAAAAATTGGGCTTAATTGCCCATTACTTCACTTAAAAAAAAATTAACCAGGATTTAGGTGTGGGTAAACAACTCTTATAGTATCCCTGAACAGAAAATCTACCACCCCTGCTAGAGGCAAATCTAAAATAGTAAAATCCTCATTACAAATAAAGCTATGTATGACTAACCAATCTGCCACAGCGTTGCCTTCTTGCAGAGGTGAGAAAAGCAAATTTGTAGTTCATTGTTATTGTCTTGTAGCCATGCATTTAGAGTTCTGTCTCTAGCCCCTCCTTGAATCCTAGCATCTTGAATTACGAAAAGCCATTGTTGAGTGTCCTTCTGCAATGATCTTGTTGAAACCCAAACCCTGTGCCAATCTAAGCCCCTGATGAACCCCCAAATCTCAGCAGCCAAAGCCTAACATCGTCCTAACTACCTACCGAACCCACAAATCCAGCTACCATCACTCCTCCTTAATACCCCTCCATAATCTGCCAAGCCTGGACATCCTCTAACAGCACCATCAAAATTTTAGTTTCACCCACCCCTTTTCTAGGAAATTCCATTTAATTTCCCTTGTTTCTTTAACAACCCAAGGTCATCAAACGGGATGGAACTCTCAGACACTGAATCGAGAGCAAATTTTGTTTTGGGTATCATGCCAATTGAGCATGAATTGGCACCAGACCCAGAATTGTGCTAGACTATCAAGAATACCTATGACTATGCCATGGTGGTAGCACAATACCCAGCGGTGCACAGGTACGGTAGAAGGTTTGTGTACCAATATCAATAGATACTAAGACTGAATCTTTCAGATCATTTATGGATCCATGCCACCATGAACTTCTTCCCAAACACATCCTTTTGGAATAGGAAGAAGAATCAGATAGTAGAAGATGGTCCCAATTATAAATTTCATGCTTTCATTCGACACATCAAGGATTACGTAGACCAGCACATGAGTGATGAATCTTAGTGATAGCGAGATAATGGTAGCATGTAGTTTGGCACCTAGGCGGTGTGGCGAGAACCTTTAGGGCAAAGGACTATAGTAGATGGTATTTGGCACCCATATTTTGTTGTAGTACGGCTAGGTTAATCGTGCTCGGATCAGGTAAAAGTAGGATGGGTGGCCTCCCTGGGAAGTTCTTGTAGTATGTAACCTTTTGCATATGACATGTTGTTATATAGTTGTACAAGGGATGATGAATTCATGTAAACTGTCGTATTAATGAATATATGGTATTTTAATGTATCTTTGCATTTGAGCAATTGTAAAATGACAAAAATACCCTTGTATTAATATCTGCTTCTTCTTTTCAATATTATTGTGAAATTTAATGATCGTTGGCACCAGAGGAGGATTTGGCAGAGGTAGGGTTAGACCCAGAGGTGGATATGTTAGACTAGAACAAGTGTATGAACAAAACCCACCTGAGCAGAATCCGTCGGATCAGAACACTATGCATCAAATACCGGGGTTAATAAATGAACTCCGAGCAGAAGTACATGAGATAAGAGGTAAACAAAATGAAGATAGGGAACAAACAATAAATGATGAGGTGGAAAATGGTGAGGGTCAACACCATGAAAGTCAGAATAACCAGGCTAATCAGACAGCACAGTACTGGGTGGCTAAATTCTACAAACTTTAGCCGCTGTTTTTGTGGGGAGTTTGACCCACAAGCTGCAAAGGACTGGATGATGAGGATGGAAAAGATATTCCAGGTGCTTGAGTGCCTAGCTGGTAAAAAGGCACAACTGGCTATTTATAAGCTAGAAGGTGATGCTAACAGATGGTGGAAGAATATCGAAATGACTTTGTAGGCTAAAAATACTCCGCTAACTTGGGAAGTATTCCAAGAAAAGTTCAATGAGACATACTTTCCTCGCTCGGTTCACACCGCAAAAGAGTCAAAATTTCTGGAAATTCAACAAGGCAGTGGTGAATGTTTTGACAAGTATCTCGACCGTTTTAACCAGTTGTCTTGTTATTTCAGACACTAGGATGATGAAAGTTGGAATGCTGATATGTTAATTTGGGGATTAAGACTTGAGATCAAAGAGAGGCTAATCTCCCGACAATTTCAAGAGTTTCACCTAGTAGTCGAAGAATGCAAAATCAGTGAAAGTAATCTTAAGGAGAGGTATATGCCTAGGGGAAACATGATCCATGGTGAGCCTAGCCAGGGAAACTCTTCACGTAAGCATAAAGACCAAGGCGCCAAGCATCTAGGTTCAAGGGGAATAACAAATTACCCTTCCAGTCTAGACAACTTACCTTCCAAAAAGCTCCAGAATCTCCGTTATGCCCTTATTGTGGCAAGGTACACTCAGGCAGGAATTGTGTTGGATAGGCTATTTGTTTTAATTGCCAAAAACCTGGTCATTGTGGTAGAGATTGTCCACAACGTACTACAGAGAAGAGGCCTCAGAATCAAGGGAGAGTGTTCACAATGACCCACGAGGAGGCCCAAAAGTCTCTGGAAATGATACAAGGTACTATCTGTCCTAATGGTGACATATTTCAGGCATTATTTGATTCGGGTTCTAGTCATTTGTTCATTGCTTATGATTGCGCTACATAGTTGAAACTGAATGCCCATAAATTGCCTTATGACCTGGTCATGTCAGCATCGCTTGGTGAGAAATCTATGACAACTGACGTCTGCTTGAATTGTGTTCTGAGTGTTAACGGCTATGAATCTATGGTATATTTAATTTGTTTACCTTTGCATGGTATTGATGTAATATTGAGTTTGAATTGGCTGATGGCAAATAATGTACTGTTAGACTATGGGAGCAAGAGATTATTATTCCTAAATCCATAGAAAAATGTTAGTGCGGATGTACACTTAAATCTTATTTCAGCAACTAAGCTGAGAAATGTTTAGAAAAGGTTGCCAAGGGTGTATGGTATTCTTCTCGGTTCAGGCATAAATTGAAATCTCATTGAAAGATATACCGGTAGTAAGTGAATTCCCTGAGGTATTTCCAAAAGATATTAATGGGCTACCTCCATAAAGGGAAGTTGAATTCACTATTGAAACTCTGCCTGGAGCTGGACCAATAGCCAAAGCACCATATCGAATGACACCTACCAAGATGGACCGATAGTCATCTTCTTCATGAAAATTGTTTTTAATGTTTAAATTTCCTCTCCAATCTTCTTCTATTTTAGACCATGAATCAAAACAAATGATGTTGCAAAATTATTCATGTTAAGAATTTGGCCTTTTTAGATATTATGGGTCTTGTTTAAAACTTTAAAATGTTTATGATATAGTACTTGCATTTCTTTTAATTTTGAATGAAAATGATCATCTATTATCTGAAAACTAATATAATTTTTACATCAAAGTCCTAAAGAAATGTTTTACTAAAAAAAGTCATGAAGAAACGAGAACTCCTTACATCATCCACCTCGCCCCATTGCAAGGTGGTGGATGATTGAAGGTACAAAAATTAACAGAGAGTAGATGAGGCTGTTTATCAAGCCTATGAGCACAATTAACAAAGTTCCTGGATAAGAAATAAAAGTACACACAGCCCAATCAAAAACATATATTCAAGTATTCAAAATTCCAAGTATTATATCTTCATTTAACAAAGCATATCTTCAAGCATTATAAATTTCCATTTGTTCAAGGGATTGGGGCCACTAATTAAATTTTGCATAAGCAATAGTACTCATTCACAATTTGATATCAGAGTAAGGTAAGCACACAAGAATGTTGTGGAACACCCATAGTGAAAACTAGCCCTGCACTCGGATGCACTCAGAAATTCTCATGCCCTGTTTACTTTGTGAAAGTGTTTATAAAGGAACCATGCCATGGCCAATTTAATAGAATTAGGACTAGAAATTTATAAAACATTTTGGCCTAAAAGTCTCCTATATTTTTACAAATTTATATATAGCTCATTTACAACATCATGTCCTAAAGGTATAAGCAACCAAAAATGGAAAGCATCAATTTGTTGGAAAGGGGTCAAACATATTTATTATTTATCATTAAACAAATTGTACAATTGTTCATTTACAGAAGATGATTGTTGCTACAACATATATTTACAAATGAATTCAAAAATCATTAAACATTATTGTTCTAACTCTAAGACAGAATCATACAGATATTCATAAAACACTTTGCGTTTACGCTCAATTTCACCATCTGGAAAGGGGTCAACACAGTCAAACATGTGTAACATCAAAGACAGAAATATATTACTCCTTCCTTGCATTAAAGGGATCAGTGCACAGGAAAACATATGCAATATCAAATACATTTACTGTTTAAGTGATGTCAGTCATTCGTTGCATGATAATATTATATATGTGTGTCAAGATGTAATGGCCTCATAAGTTGGACGCAGGTGGTTGCCAATGGGTCTAACAACGAACAAGAAATATATAAGAGCATATATTGCTTACTAACCAAGTTCACAAGGCAGTATGCCAGTGTCCAAATATGTACTAACCTTTGGTATGCTCCATTTAGGCTGATCGAAACCCAAGTTTTTTCAAGACCTTCGTTTGGAATGTCTTCATGGGCCTATTATCAAAATCACAAATTTATCAATAATGGTCATTGAAAATTCATAGAGATTTCAGACAAGACGATCAAAATGACATGCTTACTTGTTCACAATATGCTTCAATGTATGTGTTGGATCCTTGTGAATGGAACATAAAAAGACCACTGTATTCTACTCCGCAAAAATTACGACCAACTGCCAATGGTGACTGAAAATTCACAATAGGCAAGTACTCAGTAATATGTAGCATAATTAAGTGGATTGCATACACGAATTATGATATGTACCTATCATTGTTTGGTGCCAAGTATCACTTTTTCATATTGTTACACAACCTCCAGGTTATGTATGCCTATCTGTCTGTTAAAGGTGGTTGACTTATGTATTGTGGGCACAAGAATCCAATATCTTGGCTTCAGCCTTGTTCTAGCAATTCACGATGCATGAACCTACAATAATGACATCAGGGAATTAGTATATATGTATATGTGTGTAAACAATGCATTCAAGTTATGTACTCATAGAAGAAGATACTTACTTTTTGCATCAGTAAGCTCTTGTTTATGAAACAGCAGGGACATTAAATCATTTGGGTCAACAAAAACCGGTTGCTTACTATGGAAGCCTACTTCTATATTGACAGGCCACTATTTAACTCCAAATTGTCTATTGACTACCTTAAGGATAATTTTGTCCTTGGCATTCAACTTAACCGTGTCAACATCTTCAGGAGGGGCTAGAGCTTCAGGAGGAATATAAATTTGTACAAACTTCATTGGCCACAGTAACCTTCATGTGACCAGTTGGGAGAGGGACAGGTGCATCAATGATCACCTCTTCAACTGACACTCTGACTTCATCATTAGCCATTTATTGATGGTTTACAGTTGATCCCAAGTTGTAGACAGTCCCTTTTGCAATTAATCATCTATCAGGATCTGAAAATGAGAGGAAATCACCCAGAGGGTGGGTGACTTGGGGATTTTAAAAATTCTTTTCAACCATCCAATCAACAGAGAAAGTGACAGAGGTAGAGAGAGAGAACTTAACAAAAGAAGATTTATACTGGTTCGATCTCAACTTTTGACCTACGTCCAGTCCCCAGACACTTTGGAATTTTCACTATCACTATAATTAGATACACAGTACTCGAAAGTTATACTCTTGTTGGTCGATTTGCTTGATGGCAAGTGAACCTGTCGAACACGTAATAAAGAGTAAGTAGAGTATCGTCCCACAGAGACTAAGATACCCAATAATGACGCCAAATTGCAGAATAGGTTGCGTTAAAAAGAAAAATAAAGTCTGGTTGGTTTGAGAGTTTTTATGATTATACTAATAGAATAGGAAAGTAAAAAAATGATCGTAGTCATAAGAAGATATTAGTAAAAAGATTGGCTGAGCTCAAAATCCTTCCTAAGCATATCAATCCCCCATATGCATAACCACATTGCTATAGCATTTATGCTATACAGCTCTCGCAAATGCTACAGCATAAACACCCTTTACAAAGTCATTCAGTTAACCCACCACTATAATCTCCCAAATCTCTCGCATCTGATACATACAATCCTAACTTTACTTCTATAATATCTTGAATTTTGGACCCTGAGAATTGAGAATAAGCCTAAAGTAGGCGGACGACTAAGCCTGGTTCGGGAAGAATCCCAAGAATGATGAGAGATAGGAAGACTCTCAGGGACTAAGTAACTTAGCTATACGGGTCAGTGAACCTAATGTGTATAAACCATGGAATTAAAGTGCCAATGGAAAAAGGGGCACAGAAGACCCATACGACAAAATTCGGTTGGAAAAGGTGCCACCTTACTATGTCCTAAGGTATAGGACAATTAGTTGAGTGAAAGTATTCCGGTATAAGTAAGTATATGGCGTTTTTAGGGCAGTCGAATATGCCCTAAGTTTTTGAGAAAATACAAGTATATGGCATCGTTTGTTGGGTCTCAAAATTCATGTCCTAATCCCAAGTAAAACTTGAGCAGACACCAATAAAGTAATTTTAATAAAGTAATGTCATGATGACATACTATTACTTTTGTGTTGGACCAGTAAAAGCATGACACATGTCCCTTCATAATTACAGGAGCAAAAGTCAAAAACCTTGTGGAGGAAGTTATGTAAAAGGAGATATTTTGAAGGCATTTTGGTCAATTGCTATAAGGGACACATGTGCATGCAATTAATATGAAATGATGACTCAAAAGCTTATTAAATAATCTTCAAATTCGTACAAAATAAGGAGGAGAGAGAGAAGTTAACAAAATTTACAAAATAAGCCAAGTTAAGAGGATATTTTGCAAGGGTACTTCGGTCATTTGATTTGGGGGATTTTTAAGTACTCTCTTGACATGTTTTAAAATGTTTTGCACTCCTTTTTGCATGAGTATTTCGACCAAGAGCTCAAGGGCCGTAGAAGTGAAAGTCACTATGCAAAAGAGCACAAAAACACTTGTACGGTGTAAATCGTTGTTAAAAATGATATTTAGCTATGACCTAAGGTATGGGATGATTTGCTGAGCAAAAATATGAAAAATTAAGTGTGTACATGACATTTCTTGGTCAGGTAAGGATTTCCTACCTTTTTTTTGAAGAAATAAGAATGAACAGTCAGCTGTAATAATTACCTGAAGACATGTGTCACTACGGGGTTAAAAAGCAAAAGGTAAGTAATGATTACAGAAGTAGAAATGTCAATTCCTTACCCCCTTAAACATTGAATTTCGTCCACCCAGGAGAAAGAAGGAAAAATCAGATGATTTTATCTGAACTCGGGCCCAAACACAAAATACGGGTCCCATGGGATGCTAACCGGTAGAAAGGCGACCGATAGGGACTAGTTAGGGGCTTCTTTTGGACTGAATGAGACAAATGTGGGGCCATATTGGAAAGTGAAATGGCGCCACCTAGCCCTTGGAATTATCTAGAGTGCTTGGGGAAAAAGAAAAAGAAAATAAAGAAGTTTCGGTCCAAAACTGGTAATTTATGTAAATTCCGGGCCAAAGTAGATACTTTTCTCCATTTGAAAAGATAAAATCTAAACAAGTGAAGGGGGATGCGCCACTTGTCCACTCCCTAGAGCCCTCGGAGTTTCTCTGGAATTTCTTGGGAAATAAGTCAAGAAGCCCGATCCAACTCATTATTTGCGGATGAGAAATAAACGCATAGTTATTTTGGACTACCTAGATCTTTTTGTTTGTTATTAAATAGACATAAACCCTTCATTTTTCACCAAAATTGGCGTGCTCCAGCTGAAGGGAAAGAAGAGTCCAGCAAGCTTCATCCACTTGAATCAAGAGTCAGATCACTCAAACCACCAAGCCAAACCTCCAATTCAGGTAAACATAGAAAACTCAACTCTTTGAAGTTCAAAGTTGGGATTTCCATGCATGATGTTAGGGCTTGGTGTTGTGGTTTGATTTTGGTGTTTTTAAGGGTTCCACTGAGTCTAAAACGTGCTTTTGTATGGGATTATGTTATCGTTTAAGTTTCTAAACTCAAAAACCCCGAAAATTCAAAGAAGAAGCTTGCTGCTATTATTCTGGGATTCTGGGCAGCGAAGCTTCAAACATGTGTTTAAAATAGTAAATGATGTTGGTTTGAGCTGAAGTTTTACAAGTGAAAAATAGCCATTGGGGCATCATTTTGATATGTAATCGACATATTTTTGATTTACCAACTAAGAGAAAATAATTTTTGAAAACGACTCTGGAAGCACCAGGAGTTTTCTGATCAAAGGCTAAAGATTGAGTTACATGCCAAAATATATGTACTTTTGGTTCTTGAATTATTTTTTCTACAAATTATACATCCTAATGGGTCAGATGGAGCTTGTTGCAAGTAAATATGCTTTTTGTGGAATTTATTAAAAATCTTTCCAGTTTCACTGGATTTTCTAGAAAATTAGTACAGGGCTCAGATTTAATTAAAAATACAAGGGTATTTTTGGAAATAATGAAAATAAGGTATTTTGGTGTTAATTAGGTCAAGGGGCGTTTTTGGAAAAGTCATTAGGCACAATAAATATTAAAGACAATATATGCCCCACCAGGTAGTAACCGCTTTACTTAGATATCTTTATGTGTTTTGTTGTATGTTTGTTTTTCCAAGTGTGTACGTTTTTGTACTTGTGCCAAATATGCAATCAGAGTGTGTTAGGGTTCAAGTCCCTGACTATGTGGTTCCTAGCGTTGAGGACTATTAGTCCGAGGCCGACCTTAGTTGGTGGCTGCACGGGTTGATAGGTTCGGGGCTGTCCTGGTGCAAGCAGATTTACGGGTCGTGACTCCGGTAAGTCCGGGGCTTGCCTTAGTAAGGTAGCCTGACGGCACGTGGTAGTCGGCAATGTATATGTTTCTGTTTGCATATGTAGTATGTTTGGCATGTTAATGTTGACTTTATATCTGGCATGGTTACCTGCATACACTCTTCACATTTAGTATTTGAGTATTGGTGGTTACTGCGGGGGCCACTATCGGACTCGATGCTTTTGTAAGCGCAAGTGAGTGTGCTTGACGGTGAAGACCGCTTTTGGAAAGGTAAGGCCGGCGGTGCGGTGAAGAATAGGGAATGCCCTATCATTTTGTATTTTACTTTTGGATGACTGTATCTATTATTTTGGTATTTATTTTGGATAACTGTACCCTTAACCCTTCAGGGACTTATAATTTCTGTTGTTTTTACTTTTACCAATACAGTAGTTAGTCCAAACTGGTCATGTGCTCTGTAAACATTAAGTGGACTTATTTATAAATGAAAGGTAACTAATTAAAGGAATCCCTCTAACCCGACACCTGAAAGGGCAAGGTTGATGGAGGTGCAACAACTTCTCCCATATACCTATAGAGATTTTCTAGTTGGATTATCATTACAAAGAAAGGTGTATGGTTATGAGCGGTAGACCCATTCCTGAAGCCTACAATAATATGTCAAGCCTTGCACCAGCCTACCTAGCAATCACTGTTTCTCATATGTCTAACCCCGACTCCCTCTCAATAAGGTGAGACTACTGATCTAGTCCTTAGCTCTCACTAAACGATAAGAAATTAAATCATTGATAAGAAACTGAATGTATTAAATTAAGAAATAGCAACTGGGTTCATTCCAGACTTAGGAAATCATCTTCGCTCAGCCACAAGAGACTTAGTTCATGAATGATGAGGGAATTGTTGGAAATTATGTCCTAGGGGAAAGTCATTGTACTTTAAATGTTTATGTCATTTAAAGTATTCTCCATTTCGTTATCATTTCATTTGCATGTTTATAGTGATAACTGTATCCTTGGATATATTTTATAGATTATCCTAAATGTCCCTGGTCGGTCATCTACGTGGGAGTGAAGATGAAATAAGACCAGTATGACTTTGATGAGGTATGGAGATACGAGTTAAAGTCATAGGCACTTGTAAGAGTACAATGTGCTAGACCGACCCACTATGAGAAAGCTGCATGGATTTAGTCATAAGCTTATCTCATGTATAACCGTGTCACAACGCTCTTTGACCTGAGATCATCATGGATTCCTACATGCACTACTACAAAAATGTGATATTACTTCCCCCGAGACGTCCTAAATAAGAAATAGGTAGTAACAAATGAGGCCAATGGCAATCTTGTAATTATATACAAGGAAAATGAGCCTTCAACATCACGAATAATTGGTCGGGACTTCTAAAATTAATTTTTGACATCCTAAATTTTTTTAAGGACGCTTTAATTGCCTTTGGAGCCATGGTATGTACTTTTTTTTTTGAAAAAAAATCAATTTTGGCGACGATAATTTTTCAAGGCGCTGAAATCTGCTAAAAAATTTGGCGCCGGAGGAAATATGGAAGAATATTTTGTTTGCGCGCCATATGTGTAAAAAAGTACGATAATAGGCGACTGAAACATGTTTGGTCGCCTATAAATCTATTACAAAGAAGAAAATTGCCTTAAACCGGAGACGGAGCATTGAAGGGACATAGGGTTTTTTTTTAAAAAAAATTGTTAAAAAATTTCTAAAATAGGCGACGATAATGTTTCAAAGACGACGAAATATGCCAAAAAATTTGGCGCCGGAGGGATATTTTGTTTACGCGGAAAATTACCAAGCATTGAAAAAAATAGGCAACGAACAATAATCATTTCGCCATTGTCCAAAAACAAACGACGATACATTTTGGTCGCCTATCTATTTGCCAATTAAAAAAAAAAATTTTTGCCATAAACCAAAACCGAGCATTGAAGGGACATGTTTTTTAAAAAAAAAATTGTAAAAATTGTCAAAATAGGCGCCGGAATGCATTTCCGGTTGCCTATATTAGAAAATAGGCGACTTGATCCAATTTTAGGTCGCCTATTAGGGAAAAATAGGCGACCTGAAATTGGATCAAGTCGCCTATTTTCTAATATAGGCGACCGGAAACGCATTCAGGTCGCCTATTTTGCACAACTAAAACCAAGAATTAAAGGGCCAAGTTGTTTTTAAAAAAAAAATTTATTAAATTGTCAAATATAGGCGACTTGAATGGGTTTGGTCGCCTATATTTGAAAAAAAGCGACGATCCATTTTTCGAAGTCGCCTATTATTCAAAAGAGCGACGACTGAAATTGGATCAAGTCGCCTATTTTCTAATATAGGCGACTTGAAGCCTAATCGGGTCGCCTAAAATCTCTCATAACCCTATTTTTCCAACCCGCGAATGTATTCTCTTTTATTTTTCGAAGTTGCGACTCCTCTGGTTCCCTCGTCGCCGTCAAAAACCCGATTGATATCTAATTACATTTCCGTCATCTTCCCTCATTGCCGGTGAACCCTATCGACTCGATCGTGGTGTCCGTCGTTTCCTCCGTCTTCTCTCTTCTCGGCGTCCGTCGGTTTGTCGACCTCTGTCTCGCCGCGTCCAGCCCACCTTCTCACGACTATCTCTATGGTACGCTCGTAATGCTTTTCTTTTCTTTTTTTTTTTTTTTTGTTGAACATCTAAAACATGGGATAAGGATGATCACTATGACTATAGCTCTTGGTAATAATGTAGATGGACAAACAAAATCGTATTCCTCACTATTTGATATGCTTAGTTAAGTGTTTTGTCGACTTTCGAACTCGGACCTTGCTTAACTGAAACTAAAATCTAGATGCGGTTGTAGATAGGGAATGCGTGTTTGCGAGACTTCCCATGTTTTCGTCTTTCAAGTTTGTGCTTATTTGGAATTAAGTTAAGATCCCCAAAAGTACTTATTCAAGTAAATTGACACTAAACTTATTTCATTTATTCACTTTCTATATGTGGTGTGTATGATTAATGCATGATAGTCAAACCAATCTTTGTTCTTTGGAAGATTTGAATTGTGGCTCTTATGTCGTGGATTTCCCTGGACCAAGAGGATTATGTTTTTTGACATGTGTCAAGTGTGTCATTCTCCACAAATTCTTAGAATAAAAATCTCACATTGTGATAGTCGAAGAGGAAAAAGGACTGAATTCATTCACGAAAAACATGCAATGGTCACATTACACTATGTATAATTCCTGCCTATGCCACGTCACTACTAATTTCTCTTTCTTCTAACTAACTCGAGCAATTCCCTACTATTATTTACTAGAAAGCCCCCTCGGTAGAGATTACGTATATCACATGGCGGAGAAGCTATAGCGCTGACAAAAGAGGATTTTGATGGTGCATTCTTGTATTGTTGCAATTACATTAAATCTTCCCTCTTTTTCAAAACACACCAATTTTTCTTAAAAATAAAAAGGGTCTATGAGTCTTGCAAAATTAGGGTAAGTCTACATAGTATTTAGTTTTATTTGTGTTCATGTTGCTTTTAGTTTCAAAACACACCACTTTAATTTGGTAGACTTGTTACTTCAATAATAGACTTGTTACTTCCTCACCATGCCATATCCATGCTTTCTTCTCATGCTTTTGTAATGGTTGTTTTATTGCAAGGAAATGGAACAAATCGGTGTTGGGGGATTTAGTTGATAAATATTGATCTTATACCGACTACTTGTTTGTGACTTGGCCACGACAACAATCCACAAGAGCTTGAGGGGTCTAGGGTAGGTATTTTTAATCATGTTGCTTTTGTCATACAATTATTCCCTCTCATATGTTATATCCTAAGTTCAATGTTAGTTTGAATAATTCTAATGTTGTCTTTATTGTTGTTGTCTTTAGGTTGACTAGAGCAAATAAATTTCAAGGAGAGGAATTTAAAGTTGAGGTAATTATAGTTAAATATTGTTTTGTTGTTGATGTGCATTGAACTAGGTAATCTTTGTAGTATGGATAATGATGCTTAGATGTCCATAATTTATAGTTTATGACTTAGACAACTTAGATATATTTTAGTTTTTTGTATTGATGAAATTATTGGATTTAATAGCTGATATTTTCTAAATTGCCTTAGTTAGTAAGTTTTGTTGAATTAAGTTGAAATGGTTTGTTGTTGAAATTTTGGGATGTCTGTTTGTTTAGGGAAATCTTTGCCAAATTTTATTTTACAAGATTGAGAAAAAACCATGTCGTTATTGAAATTGTTATGAACTTGTTGTTGGAAATGTCTTAGGTGATAAGAAAATGGTTCATAGTTGGATGAATGCTTTGAGAACTAGTGAAGAATATGAGAATGGGGTGGAAGAGTTTATTGAAATTGCTAGAAGGAATGTGGCTACAAAAAATGGGATGTACTATTGTCCATGTGTTAATTGTTTAAATGGGGTTCGAAGGGATATTGCTGATATAAGGGACCACCTAATTTGTGATGGAATAAACCTTCGATACACAACGTGGATATGGCATGGTGAGGAGGTAACTCCCGGTGCATCCTACGAAAATGAAGTTGAGGTAGATGATGATTGAATGGAGAGAATGATTCATGATGTTGAGGTCGAATCCTTTGCACAACCGCATGAATATGATAGCGTGCGGAGTGATGCGAGAGACACCTTTGTTCCCTGGGTGTACTAAGTATACACGGTTGGATCGGGACCTTACATTTGGTCAACTTAAAGGCAACATGTGGGTGGACCGATAGCGGTTTCACGTCGTTGCTTGAATTGTTGTGTGATATGTTGCCGGATAATAATGTACTTCCAAATCGTATGTATGAGGCCAAGAAAATCTTATCTACGATGGGTATGGAGTATAAAAAGATACACGGTTGCCCTAATGTTGCATATTGTACGAGAAATGAGTATGAAGGCCTTAGTAATTGTCGAAGTGTAAAACTTCACGATACAAAGTGAAGAAAGGTGGTGGTTCGGAGATCACACAAAAAAAGGCAACCTTTGAAGGCCTTGTGGTATCTTCCCATAATTCCTCGGTTTAAGCGTCTGTTTACTAGTGAAGCAACAAAGCAAAGAAGTTGAGATGGCATTCGATGAGAGAATATCCGATGGAAAATATCTACGGCACCGGTGACTCTACGCAATGGAAGAAAATAGACGAAATGTTCCCTCAATTTGGCGGTGAGCCAAGAAACCTTCGTGCGGGGCTTTGTACGAGATGGCTTCAATCCGTATCGGACTCTTAGCAGTACCCATAGTGCATGGCCGGTTCTCCTTGTAATATACAACTTACCTCCCTGGCTATGTATGAAACGCAAGTATGTGATGCTCTCTATGATGATTTCGGACCAAAACAGCCGGGAACAATATCGATGTGAAATTGTGGGAGGAAGGCGTAGATGTGTTTGATGCATATAAGAAGGAGTCCTTCAAGTTGCGTGCAATGATTTTTACCACGATCAACGACTTTCCTGCATACGGAAATTTGTGCAGGTACAGTGTGAAGGGGCATAAAGCATGTCCAATATGTGAAGGCGACACAAACTTCCAGCAATTAAAGCATGGAAAAAACGGTCTACCTCGGTCACGGGAGGTTTCTTGATCGGTTCCACCCATATCGTAAGTTAAGAAAGCGTTTTAACGGCTTACCGGAGCATAGAACGGCTCCAAAGGCATTAAGGAGAGGAAGTCTATAGTCGGGTGATGCATATCAATGTCACATTGGGTAAACGAGAAAAGGATTGCGGGTGAGAAGAATATATGGAAGAAGAGATCAATTTTCTTTGATCTTCCATATTGGCGTAGTCTTGATGTGAGACACAGTCTTGATGTGATGCATGTGGAAAAAAATGTTTGCGATAGCCTTGTCGATACTCTTTTGCACATACCAGGGAAGACTAAGGATGGAATTAGTGCGAGACTAGACCTGGTTGATATGGGAATAAGAGAACGGTTACATCCACGAGTAACGAAAGATGGTAAGAGGGCATACATGGAGCCAACAGCTCATACACTATCAAAAGCGGAGAAAAAAAGTTTGTGTGGGTGTCTATATGACATTAAGGTTCCACAAGGATATTCTTCAAATTTGAGAAGGTGTGTTTCAATGGACGATTTGAAGTTAGTGGGAATGAAGTCTCATGATTATCATGTGTTGATGCAACAACTATTACCGGTAGCTATTAGGGGCATTATGAAAGATGAAGTGCGGACCACTATAACAAAATTGTGTATTTTCTTTAATGCTATATGTAACAAAGTCATTGACATTGAAAAGTTGGATGAATTGGAAAACGAGGGTTATATTATTTTGTCCCAACTAGAGATGCATTTTCCTCCTACATTTTTTGATGTAATGGTGCACCTGATAGCGCACTTGGTAAGGGAGGTAAGGCTCTGCGGTCCAGTTTACCTAAGGTGGATGTACCCTTTCGAGCGATACATGAAGATCTTAAAAGGGTATTCTAAAAATCCTTATCGGTAGGAAGCCTCAATCGTTGAGAGATATGTAGTGGAAGAGGCTATGGAGTTACGTAAAGATTATCTATCGGGGGCGACGTTACAATCTCGGCATGATAAGGGGATAAGTGAGGGAACTCGAGGAATCAAAGCTGAAGAATATGCTTCGTGCGAGAGGTGTTGCAAGCACACTGTACATCTTGAATAATACGGAAGAAGTTCAACCATACATTGATGAACACGAAAGAGTTTGAAGAATATGAATCCAAGGAAGAATGACATGCGAGATAGCTAATGAGCAAAAGAAGACATTTATAAAGTGGTTCGAGGAGAAGGTATTGCACGAGACCGGTGTGTCGGCTACAATCGAGTGGTTAGCACGGGGGCCTTCTTATCGAGGTCATCACTTGGACGGGTTATGATATCAACGGATATTCTTTCTACACAAAAGACCAAGATGACGGGAGTTCGTGCAAAACGGTGGGGTGATGGTTGAAGCTGAATCCATGCACTTTTCGAGTTCGAAAGACAAAAACCCGGTGTTAGCATCTATGACCTATTATGGAGTTATTGAAGAAATATGGGAGATGAGCTACACCAAGTTCAAAGTTGCTTTATTTAAATGCAAGTGGGTTAACAATAATCTTTGTTGTAATAGATCCTAAATTTGGATTTGTCTCGAGTTGATCTTCAAAGACTTGGTCATAGAGGCGAGCCATTCATTCTAGCAAGCCGGGCGAAACAAGTGTTTTATGTTACGAGACCACGCAAATAACAAAATGTCCATTGTACTTCAAAGTAAAAAACAGGACGTATGGTGAAGAATCCTTGAACTGGACGATACACTCCCTTTCACAACAAATCCACATACAACACGTGAAGTAGAATTGGTAGATGATGAAGAATATGCTCCAAGGAAGGATCATTCGAAGGAATATGGGAAACCATATAAAGTAAGGTCTTAAGTTATGAAAAAGTCCTATGTTATTTTTGTACGGGTTTAACATGTTAGTTCATTTTATTCATTTGTTTATTATTTAATAATAACCCTATCTAACATTATTGATTTGTCTTTGATGAACGGGAATATGTCTAGATCGACGAGTCATCGAGTGATGGTGGGAATGATGTACCGATGGGGAGAAAGGGTAGAGGTAGCACACATATGGGTGCGTTAATTGCACGTCGTGACGATCGAGAAAAAGAGGCTGCATGTGGAGTTCGATGCCAATATGAATCCAATTGGTCGAGAGGAAGACAACTTCATTAGCTACGTAGGCTATCGGCTCGAAGCAAAGTTCGCATTGTATTCTCTCATTGGAAGTTGGTTCCTACTAAAACGAAGGAGTTGATCTGGGCACAACTTTTGGTATCTCACTTTCGATATCTTATGCATTTGTATCTTTAGTTTTATCACTTGATTTCTTTCATATCTTCTCTTTTACCTTAGCAAACGTATGATGTGCCTAACAATAAGGCCATGTACAAGCATTGGATGGGCGAGGTTCGTATACGTTGGAAAGACTTTAAGAACAAGCTCACTAGAAAGTATATTCGAGGGGCAAAGAGGGACAAGGACCCATGTCGGGACTATGATTACATTAGTCCGGAGGAATTTGGAGGGAGTTTGTGGCGTCACGCCGAGAATCACGAATTTCTTGTAAAATTTCTTTCATATCTTATCTTTTATTTGAATCTATTTGACATTGAAGGCTCGGTTTTATTTGTTTTCGTGTCACGGGAAAAAGTCAGGCCAATAGGGAGAGGCAAGCGAGAAATAAGTATCCGCATTGCATGTCAGGGGTGGCTATAAGAAGCTTGAACGGAGGGCTGATGGAAGAAGAGTTGCGAGAGAATGAAGAAGCTGCGCAATCCGATCCTTCCTTTGTTATCCAGGCCCCCTGAGCGTCCTCCTCGCCACAAAAAATGGATAGCTGCGAGGAAGAAGGGCGAGAAATACATAAATGAAGATGTGGTGAGGTTGCTTCAAAGATTGTAAGTAGTTAAATTAGAAGTATTAAATAGCTTCGGTTGTTTCATATTTTTAGAGTTTAATTAGTTAATATTTATGAAAAATCCTATGATACGGGATGTGCTTGAGCGGCAAAGCGCCAAGGTTCATTCACGCCGGGTACACGGATGGACATTTTGTCCACGGCGATTGGGAAGCACGATTACCTTGATCTTTGTTCGTGGGAGCCGAGGGGAGTTAGTGTCGCGAAATACTTTGGACGGCGTTCGAGTTGTTCGCATGACGATGACAACCCTAGTCCTCAGCTTGTAGCCAAAATTCGAGCGTCCCTCGTAGATGAGGTTATGGCACAACTACGGGGTGAAATGAGGGAGATGATACAATGGAAGGTAACGCAACCTTCAAACGAGGAATCCCGGCCTTCCCAAGCAAGCAAGGAAAGTTTTCACGCTCCGGATGTACCTATTGGCGAACCTTCTCATCACTCTCCCGGATGTACTTATTGACGAGCTGGCGAGCCTTCTCACACTCCACGGGGGGACAACCCGCCGCCTATATTTGGATGACCCACACCGGCGGATTGTTGCGAGATGGTCTTGTTTACCCGGAACAAACCACACACCACCATATGCAAATTCCACAAGACCAACGTAGGGTGACTCGACAAGTGTGCGAGAGGGGGAAGAAAAGACCGCCATCCCTATTGTTGATGAGGAGGTTCGCACGCTAGGAGCTATTTGCCACCACATCGTTCATCCTTTGGCCGCATCATCTTATTGAGGTGGGGACGACACCTCCAATGGTAAGAAATACATTCTTGATTGACGATGAGTAGGGTTTAAGATTGATTTTCATTGCTAACCCACTCATAATTTGTTTATTATGTTTTCATAGCATGAACAAAGCTGCGGGCAGATTTCCATACTTATCAACGGCTGCGAGAGCTCTACCAGGACATCGTCTCTATCGGCTTGCGAGATGCCTCGGGCATTGTCGGTGCGGAGACAAGACATATCCGATATCAATTGAGAGGAAAGATTTGACGAGTTTATGCATATGGACTGTTTAGATATACGGTGGCTTCAACTTGCAATCTTGTAAGTTTTTTACCCTTTAATTATGTCAATACTCTTTTTTTGTTTAATATATTCAACAACACTTATCATTTTATTTCGATCGTAGTGTACGCCACGACATCGCAAAAAGGGAGACCTATTGGATTCGTATGGATTCTTATGTCCTGGATCCACGGCTTCGGCTCGCAATATCTTAGCCGGGAGGGCCATTTATGTTGGTTTAACAATGGGCGACATAAAATCGTCTTGTTATCTAGCGCCGATACATGAAGGGTGCGTATTTTTTTTTTTTTGTCTATATAAGATTTTTAAGGAAAAAATGCTTTTTTATCTTAGTTTAATATTAATATGTATATGTTGTAGTGCTCATTGGACCTGTGCGTTGTTTGTCCCGCCAAGAACGCATGTTATTGGTTCGATTCCATAGGTGGCAGGCCAAGCGAGGATATCAAAACCATGTTTGCCGAGTAAGTAAATTTTTGTCTAAATCATCGATTCTTTTTTTAAATGAATTGTTTTCATGTTTGTTAATTTCCATTTTAATGATAGTGGTCTTAGGACATATAGGCAATTCTTTGGAGCACGGGAGCGGGGTGGACCGAAGTGGTTTTATCCTAAGGTAAGTAGTTTCAATTCAAGTTTTTTACGAGACACGGTAGCTTTTGTTTTAACAATTTGTTTTTTATTTATAGTGCCATCACCAACCAGGCCACACCGAGTGCGGATACTACGTTATCAATTGGATGCAATCTATCGTTTCCGCCGGACGTACTACCGGCTTGCAAAATGTACGTAATGCTCCGTGATCCTCAAATGATGATATTTTTTGTTGTGGTACTTGGTTGTTAATTATACCTTGTTTTCCAATTCACAGTTTTTAAATGCGAGGATCCGTACTCACGGGATGACATCGATTCGATTCGAGACATGATGGCTAGATATCTTCTTGAACATGGCTCAATGTGAATATATAGGCAAGTCATTACTTGTTAGGGTGATTGTCATTGTCAAACTTATTAAGTTTGTGATGACATCGGTTTACGTAAATTATTGGTGTTGCTCTTGAATTTGCCACTATAATTCTTTGTGAATATAAGGTTAGATCACTTGTTTAATTCGGGAAATAGATCCTTTGTCATATGAGGTTTGATTTTGCCATTACACCTTACTTTGCATTTGATTTTCCAATAACCAAGACTTGAGAATTTTGTTGAATCATACCATCATAAGCTGATTTCTTTGCAAGTTTTATGTGGGGTTTTTGCTTGGGAGGGGTTTGATTCGCTTGTGTGGTCTTGTGATTTAAAGGTGGCTCTCATTCACTTTATTTGAAACCTTGAAATTCTGTTAAGCTTCGTGTTCAAAAGTCATTTCGCTATATATATTTGCCTCTTGTCGCATATCGGTGTTATTTGCCAATTGAAGGGAATGTTGATGCTATCTAATTGCTTTGCATTAAATTGTGAAAATTTGTTGTGAAATTTTGGAGATTAATTGCCTCCAAATGTGAGAAAAATTTGTTGTCATGGTGGTGCTTTGTTTGTTGTTTTTGGTCTAGTTTTAGTAACCAAAATCTAGGTCATACATTCTTTCTTTTTGTTGTTGAAGTTCTTGAAAGTTTATTTGCCTTCTTAAGTGACTTTCTGAACTTGCCTTCTTACATTCTTGCATCCTCATGGTTATGTTGGAAGCTAAGTTGTGAATTTGATTGATTTTGTTGACATGATTAGAACATATATATTGTCCTTCTCTTGTATGTGGAGCCAATTCTTTTGTTGAAGTCACTTTTACAATTTTCTTATTGAACCACGGTATTCTTGATGGAATGCACATACATTTAATATAAAGCGCATTTTTGGCCAAACAAAAAAAAAAAAATACATTAAGGCGACTGAAAAAGATTTCGGGCGTCTTTGGGTGATAATAGGCGACTGAAATGGTTTGGTCGCCTCATATGGGCAATGAGGTGACTGAAAGAGTTTCGGGTCGCCTCATATGGAAAATAAGGCGACACGAAAAGGTTTCAGTCGCCTCATATGAGCAATGAGGCGACTGAAACCATTTCGGGTCGCCTCATATGAGGCCACATGAAATCAGGTCGGGAAATAAGGCGACTGAAAAGGTTCAGTCGCCTCATATGAGCAATGAGGCGACTGAAACCATTTGGTCGCCTCATATGAGGCCACATGAAATCAGGTCGGGAAATAAAGGCGACTGAAAAAGGTTTCAGTCGCCTCATATGAGAAATGAGGCGACTGAAAATGTTTCGGTCGCCTCATATGAGACGACTGAAACCATTTCGGGTCGCCTCATACTCATATGAGGCGACTGAACCCATTTCAGGTCTCCTCATATGGAAATATACTACTACGCTCTCCCAACGTCCCTAAGAATAAGGACGTTAATTGGGTCTTTTTTAGGTCGTCTTTTAAGTATTTTGTAGTAGTGATGATGAGTCACTGATCTTTGACCTAGTCAAAAGTCACCTTTGACCGGGTGATGATAAAAGTTTCAATCAAGATCAGTGGTTGTAATACAGAGGAATGTGAATGGTCAAGATGAAATTTGTCCCTCACATTTGTAGAGAGATAATACTGGGCCCCTCGATGAGTGAGTCTGAGAAACTTATGGCCATACTATGATAGAAAGGAGTTTCCATTTCTATTAGACTACTCAAGAATCGAGAAAGTAATGGTCAAGAACAGGAAGTTGACATTATCCATGCCTCATCCTTGACCAAATTATCGTGTGACAAAAGGGACGTGACAAGGTTGTACGATAGGTAGTATCGTATCATCAATCCCCAAATGAATTGGGTAGCCGCGGTGTCTTGTAGAGGCCGCTTGCTACTTGTGGGCTGGTACGAGTATTGGCCCCCGCCAATCTCATGTGGGCTCAACGCAGGTCACACACAAGAATAGCCCAACGCGAGTAATAGTGCCCAGATTCATTGAGTCTTAGATATGTCTAAGATTTAATGACTACTTTGTAAATCTACGGTTTTATATATATATATAGATATATTATATCATATCATATTATATTATATTATAAATTCAAAATTAAATAATAACGATATTATTAATATAGGTTATAATATCATTATATATTATTTGTTTTGTATTTAATTTATTTGATAAATTAAATATCTAAAACAAATAGAGATATTGTATCTCGATTTAATTTTCGAATACAGATATCATATATCGATTTAATTAGAATTGAGATATAGTATCTCAGATTTAATTAAATAGATAGATATCATATCTTAGATTTACTTTATATGGATAAATTAAATCAAAAGGCTTTTAATTTTGATTAAATAAATAGATTAGATTAGATCTATTGGATAGATCTAATTAATCTATTATTTTAATCCAAATTCATATTTCAAGATTAATAGGGATTAATTTTGAATAAAGGTCTTAAATGCCATGGAAGTTTTCACTCAGGAGCACTGGTAAGACGGAAGTTTTTTTTGTACCAAAAATGCCACAGAAGTTTTCTATGAGGAGCAATTTTGCCCAGAAATTTTTCACTCAGGAGCAATTTTTCCCTTCTGTCCCCAAATATTAAATTTGACTATTAAATCAGTCAAAGACCACACATGTTATGTCTTGAAAAGGTCAAACTTGGAGCCGAGAGAAGGAGATCCTTGAGATGTTGAGTGAAGGCGCGAGAATTTGTGAAGTCGAATTGGTCAAAGGGGTGAAAAGGTCGATGTCACACAACCCAAAGGAAGCATCACTTATGATCTAAGCAAATGATCAGTCTATACAAATGTAAATATTATCACTATTGATTTGTTTTACTGAACCAATTTTTGGAACAATTCGTGTCTTGTTTTGCGTTTTATTTGCGTTTTGTGACAGCACTTTCAGTCCCTTTGACCAGTTCGACTTCACAAATTCTGGCCGTCTTGATTTCAACATCTGAGGATCTCCTTCTCTGACTCCAAGTTCGACCTTTTCAAGGCATGACATGTGTGGTCTTTGACTAATTTAATAGTCAAATTTAATATTTGGGGACAAAAGGCAAAGATTGCTACGTTTTGTAAACTTCGGAGGCAAAATTGCTCCTTAGTGTAAACTTCTAGGGCAAAATTGCTCCTCAGTGAAAACTTCCGGGGCAAAATTGCTACGTCTTGTAAACTTCCGTGGCATTTTTGGTCCAAAAAAAAAACTTCTGTCTTACCAGTGCTCCTGAGTGAAAACTTCCATGGCATTTAAGACCCTTATCTTTATATAATACGCCTATGGGGTTTTGAAAAACCTACGGGACATTTTGTGAAATGTATTAGAAAAAGCCGTGAGAAACCCTAGAGAGAAAAAGAGAGACGCAAGGTTTGAAGGCGCTAGCACGCTGTTGTCCGTGTTCGAGTGCTATTTGTGTGGATATTGATAGAGGGAGAAGATTTGTAGAGTCTGCTCCTAGTTGACCGATTAGGTAGCCCACGTGTTCAAATTGAACGAGACGCACACTAGTTCGTATAGATACGATTGGTTCTTTTAATCTTGATTTGAACACGTTGATAGATCTTCCGAAGGGATTCGTAAGTTTTTTTAATTCCACTGCGTGTACGGATCCCAACAGTGGTATCAAAGCCAGATCAACTGTGCGTTTAAATTAGGTTTTATGTGTGTTTATATATGTGATATATATGATGAAACCAAATCTTGTTATGTGTTTAAATCGAAAACTCGCGTTAGAGTTTCTACGGATAGCTAGTTGGATCTCGCGGCTGTTTCATGAAGTTCTGAAGAGTTCAGATCAGACATTTTGAAAATGGCAGAAAGGTCACGTTTTTTATCTGTGACGTTCACACGTTTAAATTCGTGAAGACCTGAATAGTTCAGATTGCATGAAGTTCGGAAGCGATGGTTACGTTCGCGCATAAGTCACGTTCTGAAAAGTTCGAAGATGCTGATCATGTTGGGACGTTAACGCTGGGGTCGAACACGTTCGGACTCACAAGGGACGTTAGGGTTCGTCCTTCAACTATGTTTTTCTAAGCTATCCAGATTCAACGACGGTCACGTTCGACTTGACCACGTTCGGACGTTCAGATCGACAAGTTAAGGAAGACTTTTTCATCCACGCGCAAACCATGCTCAAACAATGCCTCTTGGGGCTTGAAATTATTTTTCATGAAACAATCTTTCTAAAACAACATGATGTTTTCTAGCGGGACAACCGTAGGGACCGACTGATTCTTCATAGCGCGAGAATTCAAATCATGATATTATATTATATTATATATATTATACAATATAATATAAACTCGATAATTAATCATAATATTTTATTTCATAAGTGTATGAATTAATATATGTTGTGATTTACCTTTCAAATGTTGTTTGGGTATGGTGAACAACATTGCTCTAGAGTTTTACAAGTGTTGTTTGGGTATGGTGAACAACATTGCTCTATAGTTTTGCAAGTGTTGTAAATTTTAAATATGGCCTGCAAGCGATGCCTCACTCTAAATACTCTTGATGTACATTCTCTTCTCATCCCACTGCCCTCGTATGTTGAAATGAGGTTTCTCCTAATGTATTTATTTACTTATTTAAAGAAGTCCTCCTATTGGCTTGAGATGATTTTAACTTAGGTGAGCCATGTTGAGTCACGAGTTTTAATTATGTTTTGATTTGATCACGGCATGATTAATTTAGAGTTTTATGAGATACAATAGTGACTGCATTCATATAAGTAGGATTAATAGGATTAATTAGATAATACCCCCTAAATAAAATCTTAAGTCATAATGCCATCAACATAGGAATACTTGTCAAAACCTAGATCACCCATTTGTATGTTCCACCAAAGTGGATGCACTTGAGTTATCTTGTTGAGACAAGAGTGAGTAATGGTGATACTCAGCATTCATTATTGTCTTGACTTAATTGAGATTATTAAAATGGTTTTGGATCTCAAGGCATTAGATGAAATTAAACATGCCAGGTCATATGATGATCGCATCCCATAAAGATCTAAGAGTTACATGTGATGTAATTGGCAAAGAGGTTGCCTACCTAAATAACTTGATTTTAAGCGTCCTGCCAAAGCGGACTTAAATTTTAGCCAAATATGGATCTTAGCTCACTAATTATAATGAGGGTTGTTAATTCAGTGAGAGATTACTAATTAAACTTTGCATATATTTTAATTGTAGAATCATGTTGAATAGTAACATCGCAACACCATCAATGCGATCAGTCCTTGGGAAGGACGAACTCGATGAGACAAACTTTCTTGACATGCTTGGGAACTTAAGCATTGATCCTAAACACAAAAGAAAGGAGTATCTCATCGATCAATCCATTCCTGACGAGCCTACAACTACTAATCCAAGAGCTCAGATTGATGCTTATATAAAGCATCAGGATGACTCTATGGATGCATGATGCCTGATTCCTGCCACTATTATTCCAGACCTCGACGGAGATATGGAACATATGGAGGTCTCTGAGATGATTGATCATTATATGGAAATGTTCCAGCAACAGGCAAGGCAATAGAGTTATGAGACCACAAAGGCCTTATTTTCTTGCAAGATAATTGAAGGTGAATTAGTTAGTCCTCATTTGTTGAAAATGAAAGGCTACATTGATCACCTTGAGAGGCTTGGATTTCCCATATCCCAGGAGTTAGCGACACATGTGATCTTGAACTCACTCCCAGGAAGTTATGAATACTTTGTCATGGATTACAACATAAACAACATGGAGGAATCAATTTCTGAACTGCATGGGATGCTCAAAACTGCTGAGCAGAGCCTTGAGAAGAGGCCCAGTACTGTTTTGTCCGTTCATAAAGGAAAGGGTATGAAACGAAAAGCCAAGAAGGCAAAACCTCCAAAGGATGGGGTCTACTTCTTCTGTAATGAAATTAGTCATTGAAAGAGGAACTGCAAACTCTATCAAGAAGATCTGGAAAGGAACAAGAAGGATAGCGGGGCTATTGCTTCAGGTATCTATGTCATAGATATTCACTTTTCTACTTCCTTAACATGGGTATTAGATACTGCATGTGGATCTCACTTTTGTATAAATGTGCAGGGTCTCAAAGACAGTAGAAGATTGAAGATGGGCGAAGTTGACCTACGAGTTGGAAACTGAGCAAGAGTTGTTGCTTTAGCCGTAGGCACTTATGAATTAGTTCTGCCCAGTGGGCTTTTGTTTATTTTAAAACAATTGCTTTTATGCTCCTACTTTGAGTAGCAACATTATTTCACTTTCTTATTTGGATAAGGAAGGTTATATTTCAATTACTAGGAATCGTAAATGTTCAATTTATCATAATGACAATTTTATGCTCATGGTGATTTGCATGCTGGTCATTATGTACTTAATTTAGAACATCCTAATAATGGATGAATCTATGACATAACTTCTAAGAGGTTCAAGTCAAATTATTTGAATCCGACATACCTATGACATTATCCAGATGGATTTCTTAACTCTTTTGATTTTGAATCATTTGATACATGTGAGTCTTGTTTATTGAAAAAGATGATAAATGCACCTTTTACTGGGAATAGTGAAAGGGCCACCAATTTATTGGGCCTCATACATATTGATGTGTGTGGACCAATGAATACATCTGCTAGAGGAGGTCATTTGTACTTCATTACGTTTGCAGACGATTTTAGTAGATATGGGTATATCTACCTAATGAAATATAAATCTGAATCTTTTGAAATGTTCAAAATATTCCAAAATGAAGTGCAAAACCAGCTTGGCAAAACAATTAAATCGTGGTGGTGAATATTTGAGCCAAGAGTTGCTTGACCATCTTAGAAGTTGTGGGATCATCTATCAACTTACTCCTCCAGGAACACGTCAATGGAATGGTGTTTCTGAAGGAATCGAACTCTATTAGATATGGTTCAATCTATGATGAGTCAAACATATCTTCCACCTTCTTTTGGGGCCATGCCCTAAAAACCACTGCATTCACGCTAAATTGTGTTCCATCAAAGGCAGTTGAAAAGACACCATATGAGATATGGACTAGGAAGAAACATAGTTTGTCATTTCTTAAAATTTGTGGATGTGAGGTTTACGTTAAACAGCAAGCCTCCGATAGATTATCATCCAGATCCTAAAAATGCCTTTTTGTGGGGTATCCTAAGGAAACTAAGGGATACTATGTCTACAATCTCACAAATCACAAAGTGTTTGTTATCCGCAACGGTATCCTTTTGAGAAAGAGTTTATCTCTAAAAGAACCAGTGGGAGTTAGGTGAACCTCGAAGAAGTTCAAGGGTCACAAGACAACGTGGAACCACATATGGAAAATGGAGAAGACTCACAATAAGTTGTTGAGCCTACTCAAGTAACACAAGGCCCACGAAGGTCCGATAGATCACGGCTACAGCCTCAGAGATATGGATTTCTGATTACTGGAAGTCGTGATGTTTTGCTCATTGAGCAGAATGAGCCAACTACCTATCGGGTGGCCGTGGTGGGTCCAAACTCCGAAAGATGGCTTAATGCCTTGAAGTCTTAAATGCAATCCATATACGACAATAAGGTATGGACCTTAGTCGATCCACTTGAAGATGTAAAAACCATTGGGTACAAGTGGGTTTTCAAGGAGAAAACTGACATGAATGGCAAAGTAAATGTCTTCAAGGAATGATTGGTTGCAAAAGGATTCACTCAAACTCATGGTGTGGACTATGATGAAACCTTTTCCCCAATTGCAATGGCCGAATCAATCAGAATCCTTCTTGTCATTGCATCATATTATGACTATGATATATGGTAGATGGACGTCAAAACAGCCTTCCTTAACGGAAAGCTCCTTGAGGATGTGTAACTAACACAACTTGAAGGCTTTGTGCGTCCAGAGGACTCTGGTAAAGTTTGTAAGTTGACATTATCCATGCCTCATCCTAGACCAAATTATAGTGTGACAAAAGGGACGTGACATGGTTGTACAATAGGTAGTATCGTATCATCGATCCCCATATGAATTAGGTAGCCGCAATGTCTTACTAGAGGCCTCTTGCGCCTTGTGGGCTAGTACAGTATTGGCCCCCTGCCAATCTCGTGTGGGCCTATAGGGTCGCACACAAGAATAGCCCAACACGAGCAATAGTGTCCAGATTCATTGAATCTTAGATATGTCTAAGATTTAATGACTACTGTAAATCTAGGATTGATATATATATATATTATATCATATTATATTATATTATATTATATTATAATATAAATTTGAAATTAAATAATAATGATATTATTAATATAGATTATAATATCATTATATATTATTTGTTTTGTATTTAATTTATTTGATAAATTAAATATCTAAAACAAATAGAGATATTGTATCTCATATTTTCAAATACAGATATCATATATCTGATTTAATTAGAATTGAGATATAGTATCTCGATTTAATAAAATAGATAGATATCATATCTCGATTTAATTTATAGACATAAATTAAATCGAAGCCATTTTAATTTGGATTAAATAAATAGATTAGATTAGATCTATTGGATAGATTTAATTAATATATTATTTTAATCCAAATTCATATTTCAAGATTAATAGGGATTAATTTTGAATATATAATACATCTATGGGGTTTTGAAAAACCTACTAGACATTTTGTCGACGTATTAGAAAAAGCCGCGAGAAACCCTAGAGAGAAAAAGAGAGACGCAAGGTTTGAAGGCACTAGCACGTATCGTCCGTGTTCAAGTGATATTCATGTGGATGAAAGTGGAACTTAATCACCAAGTGGGGGTGAATTGGGGATTTTTAAATTCTTTTCTTAAACTCTGTTTTAGTATATAGAAAATAGGGTATAACAGAGAAGGGAAGAAGAGCAGGACTCAAAGGAATTTATACTGGTTCGATCCAACCACTTCACCTACGTTCAGTCCCCAGACACTCTGGGATTTCACTATATCAGTTGATTACACACTCTGTAACTCAAGAGTAATTCTCTCACTAGAACTTACTCCCCCTTACAAGTTCCAATCAATAACCCAATCTCCAAGTCCCCTGACTTGAGATTCTCACAATAAATGATTTACAATAAAGAAACTCTCTCTAAGAGTAGTAATGATGAACACTGAAGATCAATATATCAAAAGATACTTTACAAGTGAAAACTGAAAGAGTAGTTGGAAAACTTGAATGCAATTCGTTTTCAACAGATTGGTTGTTGAGAAGAATTGAATGCAGCTCTATTTATACAAAGAGAGCATTAAATGACCATTGAAATCCCTAATGTAACCGTTCGAGACATTCAGCAAGGATTAGGGTGAGTTTAGGTCTTCTTCTCTCACTACACTTTGCTTAATCTAGTTGCACAGATGTTTATGCTTCACTTCTTAACTTTTAATCCGTTGGAAGAGCAACTACTGGATGTGGAAAGGAAACATTAATCCCTTTACAGCGTGTGCAGAATGATTGTCCAAAAGGATGTAAGTTTTCTAAACTTTGCATTTAATGTGCTGACATCGCTTTTTGCTTTTGCTCAAAGCTTCATTTAATATCCTTTAAATCATCTGAAACTCACTAACAAAGTGGTTAAACATGGCTAGGAATATTAATGAATGATGATAGGAAGTATTAAGATCAAACAAGAAGGTTTCACAAATTCGTCAGATTTGAATTTCAAATATTGCGATGTAAACTCGAGTTTGTTCTTTTAAACTCGAGTTTTCAACTGTGCACTTAAGCAAAACTCGAGTTTTCATAACCAAACTCGAGTTTCCTCCATCCAGAGAGGAAAGTCGTGATTTGAGCTTTTGAACACATTTTTGAATCAAACTCAAAACTCGAGTTTCCAAAACTAAACTCGAAGTTTTGGACTTTTAACATGAAACATGAATTTTAGTCCAAAACATCAAAAAACTGGAGTTTTCATCCAAAACTGGAGTTTTCAAAACATTGAAAAAGTGCAATGCTCTTGGCTTGGCCAAAACTCAAGTTTCCAAAACAAAACTCGAGCTTTCATTTAAGTATGAAAACTTTGAGAAATCTGTGCCAAGTCAAAACTTGAGTTTTACGTGAAAATTGGATTTTTTAAAAACGGGTAAAACTTGAAAAACTCTCTCGCAAGTGAAAACTCGAGTTTTCTCACAACTTTGAGAAAACTTAGAAAACTCATGGCAAAGTGTAACTGGAGTTTTGAATCAAAAACCGAGTTTGCATATGTTCAAAATATTGGAGATTCTTTGTATTTCCAAAACATGAGTTTCCAAGTCAATATTCGAGTTTTGTCTTCATCAGAAAATATTGAGAAGTCTCTGTATATTGAAAAAACTCAAGTTTACCAGTCAAAACTCGAGTTTGTCTCAAGGTGAAAAACTGAGTGCTCTCTGTAAGTCCAAAACTCGAGTTTTCCTATGAAAACTTGAGTTTTGCTTTGTTCATTGAAATTGAGCAACTTTCTGTCAAAGTTGAAACTAGAGTTTGCCTTTGACAGTAAGTTTTTCAACTTACCAAAGACAAACTACAACTTGTGTTTACAATTGTCAGTTATCATCAAAACACATAGAGAACTAACAGTGGATACCAATAGAAGGAGAAGATTCGTAGAGTCTACTGGTTGATCGAGTAGGTAGCCCACGTGTTTAAATTGAATGAGACACACACCAGTTCATATAGGTATGATTTTGTTCTTTTAATCTTGATTTAAATGTTGTTGACAGATCATCTGAAGGGATTTGTAAGTTTTTTTTTAAATCCCGCTGCGTGTACGGATCCCAATAGGAATCACTAAACAGATCACTACAGAATAGCCCATGACAGAAAGATCAACTAAAATTAAACAAAGAAGAAAAGCATAAACTTTGATGGAGGTTCCGATGGCGTGGAAGAAGCCTTGTCACGTCACCACTCTATGTCTTCTTCTCTATGTCTTATTGTAAGGAAGGATGTTGGGTTCTCTTGGAGTTCTTGTGCCTTGTAACTTCTCTCACTCTTCTTTCAAGTCTGGCCATATAGGATTGGTCTTTGACTCTCGACAACTTCGACCCCTTTTAGGGTTGGCTGCTGTTTCCTTTTATAACGCGGTCTACTTGCAACGTACGTCCAGCGAACTGGGCCTTTCCAAATCTGTCGAGATCTAATCGTAATCTCTCGTTCAAATCTCGATAGATTGATTTTGCTGATCTTGCGGGATTCTTCAAATCTTAGTTTCAATCCTCCACATCTTCTATTCCAATACGTCAGCAATCTAACCGCTGTTCTCTTCTACTTAACTACCTGCACTATATTTCCTAAAACAACCTTGACAAAAGATCAAAACATATGCCACATAGCATTACATCATTTACTCTGCTATAGCTTCAGGGATCCATTGTATTTCACTTCGATAAAGCTATCCTGATGCTATAGCATAGTATCGACTATGGTATGCGTCTTTCTCATAAAAACTCAAAATTTGTTCTTTCCCTAGCACATGTTTAGGATGTATGTGAAATTTTATTCTTAAGTTCCTTGTACAATGAATTAATGCCTTTTTGCTTAGATTAAATGTGGTTAAGCTCATATTCACCATACAATTCAGTCATATAATACAGGGAAAACATGGCATAAATAGTGCTTATCAAATGCCCCCACACTTAGTTTTTTACACTCCTGGGCAAAATAAAGACAGAAATAATAAAGTCGAGCATTGACTAGCAACATCACGCTTGTCCATGTAACTATGCCTTCACTATTGCTCTTAGGTCACGTCCCCGAGTAGGCAATCCCACTACCCAGTACTAACGGCTCATGATGTAAGATATTGCTTAGATAAGGAAGTGTCAAGAGACTCTCAGATTCAATGCTTCCTTTTATAAACAGTCTTTTTCTTACGGTGTAAGTTACAGCGAGCTGGGCCTTTCCTAATCCATCAGGATCTATCATATCTTTTAGTCCGAGTAGATTGCTTCAGTTGATTCTGTGGGATTCTTCAAATCTTTCGGTTGCGATCCTCCACATCTTCTATTCTGTTACGTCAGCAACCTATCTGTCAATATCGCCCTTTATTTTATTTCCTGAAATCATCTGGGTAAAAAGGTCAGAAAACATGTCATATAGCATTGCGTCCGCTACTTTGATATAGCATTCAGGATGCCTTGTATTGCACTTCGAATCGCTGTCATGATGCTATAGTATCGTATCTGCTATGCTACATGATTTTCCTTAAAAACAAAGTAAATTGTTCCATTCTCAGCACATGCAAATGATTTCTACTCTTTAGTCCCTATGTCATGAATGTATGCCTTTTTGCTTAGATTATCTGCAGTTAAGCTTTGATTTATCATTCAATTCAGCCAATAAGTATAGGGAAAACATGGTGTGATTTGTGCTCATCAGTAGTGAGGTGCCCAATACGAATGACTTAACTACAGCTTCTGCTTTCTCTCCGACTGAAGACATTAAATTATGTATTCTGACAGATCAATCCGATAGTCGCTACTCAATACGAAGGAATTTATCGATTGAGATTGTGTCTCTTCACAGAAGGAAATTCTTGATCAATTGGATATCGACAGATCCCGTAAGTCTTCCATATACCTTTAGTCTTTATTTACTTCGTCTTGTCGCAGTTCTACCTTACTATTGCTATTTTTGATTTACCGACTTCTACAACTATCGAACTAAACACTGCCAACTAAGACACTTCTATTGATTGAATTAGGTATTTCTATTATTCTTTACTTATACTTTAATCTGGTTCAATAGCACGGAATTCTCTCTACTCTGTTTCAGTTATTGTTTCCCGTTCAAGACCTCAGAATCCTCTAGCCTCAGTGAATTTAGTCCGTTTCGTAATAACAAATTCATAATAGAACTTTACCACATCTGCTGAAAAAGTGCGGAGTCTCTGAACTCAAATCTTTCCGAAGATTATTAGTTAGATAAGTGGCAAGTTTCTATTTCCTTTTTAATCTTGGTGCATCTAATTTTGTTAATAAAGTCTTTGATTTCTTTCTCTTCTTTCTAACTTCCAGGCCTAGCTGCCAATGCTTTGAACTTCATGTTAGGTGGAAGAGTCCTTGATTTCATACTTGCTTTATTCGAACTTACAACCTGTCCTACCGGATTAAGGGCTTTTAAAGAGCAATAAAGACTGAAACGAATTAGCTCTGGGAACGAGTTCAGTCCCCGGTCACGAAGGAAAAATGATAGGCTGCTTTGCCTTATCAGGATCATAATCTCTTCTATGGCATTTCCTATAGCTTCTTTAGTATCTCCGGAAGAGGGACTAATAGCTTTAAGGGATTAGGTAGTCAATCTTAGGGTTTTTGGAATGGATTATTCGTTACAGTCTTCCCAAGCTCTAAGTCTTATCTGTCCTCCCTAACTTTCCGGTGGAAGAGAATGGATGAGAATCCCGGTTAAGATAGGAGATGAGCCGGGAGGGAATCAATGGGCGTTGAAATAGAATCTGTTGGAGAAGTACCTCTGTGCCCCCAAGTCTTTTGAGTTACGGTAGCTTTCCTTGTAGTTGCATTGAATCCAATGCTAGCTTATTCCTCTTAGGCGGACGGGCTTGTATCAATCAATAAGGTAGTTGCTTTCTACTTGCTTGCTGCCTTCTTTCCAACAACTTACTTGCCTAGCTTTTCAGTCTTCGGACTGCCTTTGCGTAAGCCTTTCTTTAGAGTGATTCGCTAGTAACTTACCACGGAGCGGAGACGAGAGGTGAATTACCTGGTTTCGGAATAGAATAGGCTGTCCGAGCCTACTGCATTTCCGAATCTTCAATTCTAAGGCCTTTTTACGCCTGATCAATCTTAGTATGCTTGCAGGAGAAATCCGTTATTCATCGGGGAGTAAAGACTGAAACGAGGGGGAAGTCTGGGAACACATTCTAGATCTCTCTTTTCAGTCTCACTCAAATCAATGAATCAGATGAAATCAACCATTCTTATCTTATGAGATTTCCGGCTTAGGATTCCTATCCTTGATTCATGCGAAATAGAATCCGATTGATCTGTTAGCAAAGGATCTTCTGCCTACTGCCTTTACTCTGGGATTGAAAAGAGTTAGCAAGTATAATCCTTCGCGGCGTGTAACTAAACTAGTAACTGTCACCTCTTGCTGTCAGTCCTAACTCTCCAGTTCTAGGAGTGAAGTTCTTTCCTGGCCTAGCAGATCTGAGGAAACAGGGGACATAGGCTTCAAGGAAGTCAATCAAGGACTTCTAATATGGCTTACGTACGGGCTCTAGTCAATGTTAATAAAGACATGAATCAGCTCCGGGAACAGAAAAGAAAGTCAAAGTATAAGTTGCATTTCCTCCCGGGCTTGAAACTAAAGATAATGACTTAGATTCAGCCTTGATTGCTTCGGGCAACTAAATAGAAAGAGTTAACTCCGGCCGGCTCTATTCTATGTAATTTCCCCCGTCGGGTGAAGATCCGGTATTCGGAAGATCAGAGAGGAGAAGATTCGATGCTAGTCCTTTTCCTCTAGCAGCTAAGGGATCATCTTCATTTAGAGTCCCCGGATCTGGGACTTTTTTTATAAGGGATTTGGGCATTGGAATAGAATCCCCCGGCCGGGAAAGATCAAACAAGATGAAGAAGGTCGGTATTGTCTCAACGTAACTCAATAGATCGATTAATCTCCGATCTGTCTTTTCACCTCAAGCTCTTTCTCTGCTTTTGCTGCTTTCCGATAGAGTAGTTCAGTGACCGAGGGAAGGCTAGGAAGAGTTGATGCTATCCTAGTGGCATTGAATCCTAGGTCTTGTAATGGAGTACAAGGGACTAGTAACTGCTTAAAGGGCTTTTGGCAGAGCGGACCTCAGGCAGGGTTTCGGAATTGAGGAGCTTTCTGAGCCTACGGATCCTTTATCAGTTAAGGGATCTTCTTACCTTTTATGGCTTTTCTTTACTCCCTAACTTCCGGGAGAAGAGGAGCGGGAATTTCCTTTTCTTCACTGTTCCAGGTGCCAATCTTGAATAGCCGGAACATCTATTTCGAAAGGCTGAAATCAGTTAGTGTTCCACGAGCCTTGTAAGTTCTCTTTGCCCTTCGCCATGCTTATACACCTGTTCTGGGCTGGGGCCCACCTTCTTTCTCATTCGTCAGTGGGCTTGCCTACATAATCTTTTTCAGCTTAACTGAGCCAGAATCAAGTCCAATGTAGTTCTTCCTTTGAGGCCAGAATCAAGTCCAATGTAGTTCTTCCTTTGAGGCCAACTTCTTTTTCTGGAGACTATGCTGCTACTAATAATACTCACTAGGATCGCACACGTGTACCTCTTCCTAATATCAATCTTTTAAGCTGGTCTAAGCCATCTGCGCTTTCCACTCCGTAAGCATTTCTTAAGGACGGTATATCTCATTCGACTCGGTAAGAAGATTCTCTCTTTACCTATAAGTAATTATTGACTGCATTATCCCTTCTCTTTCCCATTGCTCTCACTCATTTATAGCATACCAGCCATTGATCCTCTTCACTTCGCTCGAGTGACTACGCACCTCATGGCACATATATGACTTCGTACTCCCTAACTTTTTTAGGGGGATCGACTTCTTTTCCATTTTCTGTCTGGTTTTGGTCCTCCTCCTACCTCCGTTTTCAACGGCTACAGACGCATGTTAACTTGAATTGCGTGCGTATAGAAACAAAACGAGCCACTGACTTTTTTTATATTCTCGGAGCTGGCCCATTCATTCCCTGCGGTTAAAACAATCGACCATCCACTCGGTCTAACAGAATATGCGAATGATGGATGGCTCGGATGACCCGCTGATAGGGAAGGCTTTGCCGGGTGCCATGTTCCATGATTTGATTGACATAGGACTGATAGGTCCGTGGCGTCATCAGCTCCCCCTGCGGGGAATGGAGATAGTGACGAATGTCCCGGTACCTATCAAGAATCGAAAGGGGGTGAAAGCCGTCCGCTACCAACGCAGCTTCCACACGTCTTTCCACTATGACTTGATTAGAGATGATCGAGCCCAGACGGCTTAACCCATCATCCCCCCGAAATTGAGGATTCCATACCTGGAATACAGCACGTCGCTTCGTACTTCATCCGAGAGAGAGGGTGTTCCAATTCAGGGATAATAATGGGATGAGGTAGAGCCGGCGCTGGGGCGGGTTCCGCCTCCTAAGATGGTCAATGAACTCTTGGCTCAAATATTCACCACCCTAATCAGATCGAAGTGTTTTAATTGTTTTGCCAAGTTGGTTTTGCACTTCATTTTGGAATATTTTGAACATTTCAAAAGATTTAGACTTATGTTTCATTAGATAGATATATCCATACCTACTAAAATTGTCTATAAATGTAATGAAGTACATATAACCTCCTCTGGCAGATGTGTTCATTAGTCTACGCACATCAGTATGTATGAGGCCCAATAAATCAGTGGCCATCTCACTATGTCCAGTAAAAGGTGCCTTTGTCATCTTTCCCAATAAACAAGATTCACATTTATCAAATGATTCAAAATCAAATGAGTTAAGAAATCCATCTTTATGGAGTTTTGAGATGCATCTCTCATTTATATGGCCTAGACTACAATACCACAATAGGTCAGATTCAAATCATTTGACTTGATCCTTTTGGTAGATATGTCATAGATATGTCCATTATTAGGATGATCTAATTTAAGTAAATAATGACCGACATGCAAATCACCATCAGCATAAAAAATGTCATTATGATAAATAGAACATTTGTTAGTTCTCTATGTTTTTGATGTTTTGATGATAACAAATATAATGTAAATAAGTTAATAGATTCAAGGTTAAATCATGTTTTATATAGTTAACTTGAATCTATAATGGTTTTGAAAGTTTTGCATTAGTTGCTTTCATTTAAAATGGTTTTGTCTTGGAGTTAATAAGTTGAAATTTTGCATGCCTCGAAAGTTAAACTGTATGCCTCGAGTTAAACGATGGAAATGTTTTTAATGAAACATTGTTAACTTCGGTCGATATTTATCGCCTCAAGTCATTTGTTTGACCTTAAAATTCTGAACCCAACGTTTTTTACTCTTGAGTAGCAAGTTAACGCCTCAAGTCAATGACTCAAGGCAATTAACCTTTTACCTCAAGTTAAAATGTTCAAACCTCGCATTTTTTTAAAAGGCATCGTTTTTGAATTTTGCTTATCAAGTTAATGCCTTAAGTCATTAAATCAATGCAATAACTTTCTAACTTCAAGTCAAGAATTAAACTTGTCTATTTTCAAAAAGAACCGCTTTTAACTTTTGCATATCAAGTAAATGCCTCAAGTCATTGACTCAAGGCAATTTTCCATTTGACTCAAGTTAAACCTTCATCTTTCCATTTGCAATGAATGAACTCTTGACTCTTGGATATCAAGTGACTGCCTCTAGTCACTCACTCAAGTCAACTATTTTTTAACTCAAGTCAAGTTGAAATTTCTCTCATCTTACGTTTTTAACTCTTTGAAAAATGAAATTGCCTTCGTCATGATATCAAGTCAATTTCCTCCGGACTTTAACTCTTCTTTAAAATCAAACTTAACTTGAGTCAAATACATTCTTACCTTGAATCACTACCTCAAGGCAACATCTTTTCATTAGAAGTTAAACTTCTCTGTTTTCAAAATCACCGTCTTCGAAAATCTAAATCTCATGTTTGTGATTTTATCTCTGCATATATCACTTGTTACTATTCCTAATTGTTTTTAAATAGTTTGCTAATGAGTTTCAGATGATTATATCAAAGGTTAACAACAAATGTCTTAAAGCAATTTGTGTGTCAAAAAGCATTTAATGCAGTTCCCAAATCGAGTCATATTGACAATAACCAATCCTCTGGTCATTCTAAATTTTTTGCTGCTATTCCATCTGTGCAATTAATGTTATTTCACAACGGGCAAAACAAAAGGAATGAAAGAATGTTGTGATGGCACAAATCCACCTTGATTAACGGCGAAAGTGATTATCTAAGCTTTATCTGTCTAACAGCTATTTTGACGAGTCACAATAGATAATCTCCAAGCTTCTCCAACGGTCATTAATGGCATCAACTATAAATACCAGAAGCATTGAATTCTCTAACTACCAAAACTCTGCGCATTCAATTTGTCTCAACTACTACCTACTGTTTCATTAATTTAATATCTTCGGATATTTCGTGTACTTCAGTGTTCATTTATTATCTACTCGTGATGAGTTATTAAACCCTTATATCATTTTCTATTTAAATCTTAAGGTCGTGGAACCTTAAGTGTGGGTATACGATTACATCGTGTAAGGGGGTGTGTGTCCTAGTGCGAAAAGATCATCCTGAGTTACAGAGTGTGTAATTGTATTCATGTTTGAAAACTTAGTGAAAAACCAAAGGTGTGCTTGGGGGACTGGATTAGGTCGAAGTGTTAGACTGAACCAGTATAAATTGCTCTGTGTCAATTTCCTTTATCTGTCTATGCCTTATTTGTGTTCGTGTGCAATTTGGAAAAAGTTTTTATAATCACCTATTCACCCCCTCTAGGTGATATTCCACCTTCAACATTTACCATTCCTAGTAATTGAAGTGTAACCTTCCTTATCCAAATAAGAAAGTGAAACAATGTTACTACTCAAAGTGAACATAAAAGCAATTGTTCAAAATTAACAAAGCCCACTGGGCAAAACTAATTCATAAGTGCCTACGGCTAATGCAAAGACTCTTGCTCTGTTTCCAACTCGTACGTCAACTTCTCCCTTCTTTCATTTTTTACTGTCCTTGAGACCCTACACATTTATGCAAATTTGACAACCACACGCAGTATCTAATACCCATGTTGAGGAAGTAGAAAAGTAAATGTCTATGACATAGATACCTGAAGCGCTAGCCCCGCTATCCTTCTTACTCTTTTTCAGATCTTCAAGGTAGAGTTTGCAATTCCTCTTTTAATGATCAGGTTCATTGCAGAAGTAGCAGACCCCATCCTTCAGAGGCTTTGCCTTCTTGGCTGCAAGCTTAGATTCGGGCTTGTTTGACTCATTGGTCTTACCAGCTGAGCCATTACCCTTTCTTTTGCCCTTGCTTTTTCTTTTCATACCCTTTCCTTTCTGAACCATCAAAACAGTGTTGGGCTTCTTCTTAATGCTCTGCTCAGCTGTCTTAAGCATCCCATGCAATTTAGAAATTGATTTCTCCATGTTGTTCATGTTATAGTTCATGACAAACGTTGGTCGATTTCCTTAATGGCAAGTGAACTAGTCGAACAAGTAATAAAGTGTAAGTGGAGTATCGTCCCATAGAGACTAAGATACCAGGAAGTGACGCTTAATTGCTATGATAGTTGTGCGAAAATGTAAAAGTAAATATGATTGGTTTGAGAGGTTTTTGTGATTACGATAAATAACAAACAAAAGTAACTGAGTATCGTAGTCGTAAGAAGATATCAGTAGGAAATAAGGCTGAACTTGGAATCATCCTTAAGCATCTCAATCCCCCAGTTGCTTTACCTATTGCTATAGCATCTATACTGCACAGCTTCCGCAATGCTCCAAGATAGCTACTAACTACAACGTTATTGCTTAACCCACCACTATAGTCTATCGAAGCTTCCGCGTCCGATACTTCTAATGCTAACTTTACTCCTTCCATATGCCTATGACAATTTTCTAGTTAGATCAACATTACAAAACAGGTGTAGTGTTTATGAGCGTCAAGAGGCTCTCAAGTTCGGCAGATACGCTCTCTCACCCTCGGGGATTTTAGCTTTTCTCTTGTCACGCTAACCTAGAGTTCCATAGTCTTGTCAAAGTTCTAAGATTGCTACCTAGCATCTGAGTCTCCATTCTTCCAAAGGACTTCTTGGGTTATTATGGTATGGATAGATGGGTGTTGAGTTGAGAAGTGATGGTAAGTGCTATAGCAGGGTATTTAGACAAGTCTTTTTGGCCTTATCAGAATGCCTCCCTTTGAACTTTGTATTTCTTGCTGCTCTTTATTCTTCTTCCTTCTTTCTTGTTTTCTTCTTCTTCTTCTTCTTTGATAAGCAAAAAAACACAACAGCTTTTTTTGCCAGTTCTTTTTGTGGGAGCACTTTGCCTTAGCATTTCTTCATAGTTTCTTTCAAGCTTGTCTGTCTATCTAGTTCTGCCATAGCACTATCGTGTGGCTCAATGGGGTAGCAAGATGGGGATGGTGATAATTGGGTTGTGTATGGGAATGATGGCTATGATATGAATGCCTTTATCCTACGAATTTCACACTCAGATGCTAAACAGTTTATCAAAGAACTAAGACAAATCAAGGATCAAACATGGGCTAGCAGACATGCACACTAGAATAAAACAATTAGGCTCAAATAAATCCTTCCATCGTGGGTTCTTCTCTCTAAACTTTCTCATTGCCACTTTACCCCGCATCAGATTAGCTGGTACTGTCAATTTCCCAAGCCTAAAGGTTCAATTTCCTCAGGCAATCATGCTAAACTTCATTATACAGACATTCATACTACTGCTTCAAAATCCTGTTCATGCTTCATCATGCAAGTTGAAAAAAAAATCAGTTTGTGCAAAAGCTAAATTCAAGGTAATTTAGGGGGTAACATACACACATTGGAACAGCAGCAGATTAACATAACTAATCCCTCCCCCACACTTAAACAATGCAATGCCCTCATTGCAGCAGCAGAACACGAAAGAGAGAGTGAGAGAGAGAGAGCCAAAGGGCATTGGAAAGTAGAGATTCATAAAGGCAGGGTCGATGTAGTGCGCAAAGCGTGATACACAGTCAGCCAAAATAAACAAAGAAAAGCATAATAAAGGGAAAGGAATCGCTAAATAGGAGGTGGCCCTGAAGGCGGTGGCGGCCGTGCGGTGGTAAGTGGCATAGATAGCGCAGCTTGGGAGAGGGGCGCAGGTGGGCGGCCAAGGGTCGGTTGTGAGTCCAAGAGAAAGTGAGCCTGTCGCAGCACCTCCATGTGATCAGGCGGAACTGGCGTGGCAGGTATGACTTGCTTGCTTGGGTGGAACGCCCATGATGGCAGGCCAAATTGCAGAGCCCATAATGGTGGTTGGGTGTAGGTGGTGGTGCCCTCAGAGGGTAGAGAGATGATGGCGATGGGGGAGCGAGAAAGTTGTTCCACGCAGGGTCAACGGGTGGGTCTTCAGGTGAGAGGGACATAGTGTCGTCCAATGAGGATAGGGAAACAGGGGGTGGTAGACGGTTGGGCATAGGCAGTCGGTGATTATGACGGATGCAGGGAGGGCGCCGGGTATGCAGAGAAAAATGCCCTCGACGTGGGTGGGTAATGGAGCGGACCATCCTTTGGGGGAAGATTGAGTGCTAGGGGTGGTTTGGCCATATAAATGGGATTTGTTGTACTCGCGGGGCAACAAAAAGGAGGGAATTAGATCGGCATTGGGCGGTCATATCATGGGCCACGTGAGGTACTGACAATTGGATAAAACATGCTATTGCTCGCTCATGCTGCATTGCCGTGGGAGAACTCCTGCAGACATTCCTATGAAAATGCAAAAATTGGGAACAATAAAACAGAGCAAGGTATTCGGGCTGCCTTCCTGTAGTGCTTGGTTTATAGTCATTAGCCAGACTTAGTACTTGTTATTTAGGGTGATCTGAGGTCAATAGCCGTCTTGTCTCTCAGAACTGGATCGACCAATAGTGTTTAATTCTCTGACCGTTAACTCTGAAGATGTTCCCGGTTGATGGATTTCTAAGCTCAACCGCACCATGCGATGTCAAGGCATTGATCACAAAGGGTCCAGCCTACCTGGATTTCAGCTTTCCTGGGAACAATTTCAGACAAGAGTTATACAACAGTACTTTTTGGCCAACTTCAAAAGTACGCGGGATCAGCCATTTATCGTGCTATCGTTTAACCTTTTCCTTGTAAAGCTTGTCATTCTCATATGCGTACAAACGGAACTCTTCCAGTTCATGCATTTGTAATAGCCGTTTGTCGCTTGCTGCGGAGGAGTCTATGTTCAGCTGTGCTATTGCCCAAAAGGCCTTATGCTCCAATTCAACCAGAAGATGACAAGCTTTCCCAAACACCAGTTGGTATGGCACTAGTGGAAAAAAGGCTTTTAAGACCGGACAAAAGGGGGGTCGTAAGACCGGATATGCGACCGGTCTTGTTCCAGCCCGGTATTAAAAGTCTACCATTTAAGACCGGACTCGAACCGGTCTTAAAGAAACTCTTTTAAGACCGGACATTTAAAAACTTAGGTCTTAAAAAGTTGTACTAAATGAAGCCGAAATATTTTTTGTTCGGTCCTAAAGCTCGACTTTTAAGACCGGTCAAACAATAGGCCGCTCTTAAAAGATCGTAATTATAAGACCGGACAAGACACATACGGTCTTAAAAGACTCGACTTTCAAGAGTGGATGATAAATACATCCGGTCTTAAAGATTTTTATTTAAGACCAGGACTTCTAAATATACCGGTCTTAAAAGACCAACTTTTAAGACCGGGTTTAATATCAAAACTCAAAAGTGTCTCGACCTTTAAGACCGGTCATATAATTACATCCGGTCTTAACAAGTGAACATTTAAAACCGGCTTATTATTTCCCGGTCTAAATTTTCCCGAATTTTTTCCTTGTTCTTCCCGATTATATATATATATACACATAAATCCACCGCCTAATCCAAGACATAAAAGTCGATATTTTAAGCTACAAACTATGAACAATTATTTGAATAAATTGAATTGGAAAAAGAATACAAATATTATTCACCATGAGCTATTTGGCCTCTTAATTAATGATTACTATGACTACAACACCTAAATTAATTCATACAACAAGATAACTTACTTACAAATACAATAAGTTACAAGTACAACATACATGCGCCCAAAATAATATTCACCATGCCTTCATCCGATTCCCCCACCCAACAACGTAACATCCTCTTATATAACATGCCCCTTTGGATCGGATCCCGCCACAAAATAAAACAAGAACAAAATTCATAGTCGGTGACATTAACTATGAACATAGATAGAAGGAATATAATATATATAGTTAAAGCCTTAATTAAAGTCTTCAAAGAAATCTGCATATGAATATTACCTTATGAATTGACTCTTTTATAAAGTGATATCTTCCCATATCCCTTCTTGATGATCACTTCTTATGCCGGGTTCATTATCCGCTTCATCTTCTTCGTTCATGTCCGGTAGACCCCTTGAAAAAGGAGTACTCTCAGGAATACCATAATTTGAATTCATTTCCTCATCAATATCAATGACCCTCTTTCCTTAGAGAGCTACAGACCACATTTTATTTTCTTGATCGGTGATATAGAACACTTGTTTTGCCTGGTTTGCCATAATAAAAGGTTCATCTCCAAAACTTCTACCATTGACATCGACTAATGTAAATCCTAGCGGATCGATCGAACACCATTATTGACATTAACCCACTTGCATTTGAAAATGGGAAATCTAATTTTCACATAGTCCACCTCCCAAATCTCTTCAATAACCCTATAATATGGCATGACTGCCAATAAAGGGCTCTTGTCTTTTGAACAAGAGAAGTGCATAGATTCAGCCTCTAACATAACACCACTGTTCTGGACTGTGCTCGTATCATCTAAGGACTTCGTGTAAAATGTATAACCATTGATCACATACGAATTCCAACTTATGACATCAACCTCAGGACCACCTGCTAACCATTTGATTGTATCAGAAACACATTCCTCTCCCTCGACCTTTTGTTTGAACCGGTTGCAAAAGTCTCGTTATGCTCCCTAATCAACCTTTGTTCATCATTCGATGATTTTCTTTCCTTACAAATGCTTTATGTGCAGCTATCGGCTTGAACTTCATCGACGTTATTCAAGATGTACAAGTGGACTAGTGACAATTCATCGGGATCCATACTCTTTACGGAAGCCCTCGTCTACCCCCATCAAAGCCGACGTTTTGGAAGCCCAATATGTCTTACTTTGGCCAAATAATCTTGACAAAATTCCATGGCTTCTTCGAAACATATTTTGAACAATCGATGCTTCCGCCGGTATGCGTTCTTCACGTACCCTTTTAGGAATTTCATAGATCTTTCAATTGGGTACATCCACCGTAAATGGATAGGGCCGCACATCTTTATCTCCCTTACTAGATGAACAATTAGATGAACCATGATGTCAAAAAATGTAGGAACAAAAAGCTTCTCAAGGTGGCACAAGATAAGATATCCTTCATTCTCCAATTCATCCAACTTTTCAATCTCAAAAACTTTACGACAAAGCGCATTGAAGAAGACACAAAGTCTAGTCAAAACGACCCGAAGATCATATTCGGCGATGCCTCGAATAGCTATGGGAGTAGTCGTTGCATCAAGACATGACAATCATGAGACTTTTGGCCTACTAATTTCAAGTCCTTCATCGATACAAGCCTCTTAAAATTTGAAGAATACCCCGTGGGAACTTTTGTGCCATGTAAATACTCACAAAACTTCGTTTCTCATCCTTAGACAAAGTATGAGAAGCCTAGGGGGGACAATAAGTTCTCTTCCCATCTCGGCCTTGGATGTAACTCTTCGCGTATTCCCATTGCTATCGATCCAATCTTGCCTTCACACCATCCTTGGAACTACCTTGTATGTTGAGAAGCGTGCCGACAATACTATCACATACGTTTTTCTCCACATGCATGACATCAATACTGTGTCTCACATCAAGATTGCGCCAATATGGAAGATCGAAGAATACAGATCTCTTTTTCCATATATTTGTTTCTTTTCTACACTTTGCAATCTTACCGAATACGACATTGATATTTTTCACCTTTTCATAAACTTGCTTCCCAGTCAATGCCACCGAGCATCTTCATACTCTTGGCCACCAAAAAGGCTTTCTTCAATCGACGATATGGGTGGCCCCATCTAAGAAATCTCCTATGTCCAAGATAAACCGTCTTTCTTCCATGTTGAAGTTGATGGTAGCGTGTGCCGTCTTCACAAACCGGACATGTTTTATGGCCTTTACACTATACCACGACAAGTTCCCATATCGTCGGGAAGTCGTTTATAGTACAAAATATCATGGCTCGCATTTTAAACACCTCCTTCTTGAAAGAGTCAAAAACATCAACACCTTCCGCCCACAACTCCTTCAAGTCTTCGATCAAGGGTGAAGGTAAACATCAATGTCATTTCCTGGTTGTTTCGGTCCCGAAATCAACATAGACAAGCATGATGTACTTTCGTTTCATGCATAACATTGGAGATAAGTTGTAAATAATCGTAGTACAGGCCATGAACTATGTATCCGCTAAGGCTTCCATATGGATTCATGCCATCCGTGCTAAGGGCAAGCCTAAGGTTCCTAGGTTCTTCGCCGAAGTTCGGAAATAATTGATCGATTTTCTTCCATTGAGAAGAATCGGCCGGATGTCGAAGCTTTCCATCGAAATCCTCTCATCTCGCATGCCACCTCAAATTTTTTGCATCATTTTCATTCGCAAACAACCGCTTGAACCTTGGTATGATTGGAAGATACCACAACACTTTTGCCGGCCCCTTATTTGACTTGTACCTTGGGGTTTCACATTTCGGACAACTCTGCTCCTCTTCAAACTCTTTTCTATACAACACGCAATCATTCGGGCATGCATGGAGCTTTTTGTACTCCATCCCCAGTGGACAAAGTATTTTCTTAGCATCATAGTATCGATGCGGCAACACATTATCATCCGGAAGCATGTCCTTAAAAGCCTCAAGCATTTCGAAAGACTCTTGTCGCTCCATCCATGACGTGCCTTCAAGCTTACCAATTTCAATACAAAGATTCAACAATTGGTATTTTTTACACCCACGGTATAGAGGGTCTCGCATCACCGCACATATTACCATATGCATGTGATTGATGAAAAGCCTCTTCTCCTACATCACGGATAATGTCCTCTATGTGATCATCCATATCTCGTGTCATTATCATCAAAGGCCACTTCCTATGTTGAGACCCACTTGGTATTTTTTCACCATGCCATACCCATACCGTATAAGTCTTACAAATTCCTTCACAAATTAAATGTGTGTGTATAACTTCGGGACTTAGTCGCCTCTCATTCAAACATTTTACACAAGGGCAATAAAACTTCCCACCCTCGGCATGGGCATTTTGTTTAGCAAATTTTATAAAGTCCCTCACCCCATTCTCGATATTCAACACTCATCCGTTTAGCATTTATCCAACCGTGATCCATAGTAGAATTCCTATATATATAGACGAAAGATTTAACATACATATATATGCTCAAATGTCGGTTATGTCTTTTTTTTCCTTTTTTCGGATAAACTTGCTCATTAAATGCAGAACGAAGAATAACTTTTGGTCATAAATGTATCGAGAGAATCCAAGAACCAAAATAAATGCATGACGAGGAAATTAAATGCATCGCGTTAAGGTCTTGTGGACTCACCTGTATCATATAAATTCAAATGCGTTTGCTTAGTCTTTCTTCTCCCGCCACGAACGTTGATGTTGCGCGATGAAAGAGTACCCTAAAAACATTTATTGGTCGGTTGGGTAGGTCTAAAATGAAATTATAATCTTCAAAATACAATATCCATTAACAACACGTAAAAACCCACAAGAACATTTGATCGATTTCGCTCAACCCAGGAAAAACCCGAACGATGAGCGGGAAAATCATAAAGTTATATAACCGAAACACCTCTTACAGCTTGGTCTATAGACGTTTAGCTAAGGAACCAGAAAGTGATTGTCGAGAGGTACAACGCGAACCGATTTAAGTGGCGACAGAACCTAAGTAACACTTTAGGCGCGACAAGAGAAGTTCGAGAGAGGGAAATTTAATATTCCGCGCGACGTAGCGAGACATGTTTTATATTTGGGATTTTATTAAGACCAGGACTTTTATAATCCTCCGGACCTAAATTGAGACAATTAAACCGGTTCATTAAAAGAACACGGTTCTATATATACAACTTTTTAAGACCGTCGTTTTATAATACTCCGGTCCTAAAATTCTTTTTTGATTTCGAAAAAGGATTTGGCGAGAAGACACAAGAATCGAATGAATAAAAATTAAAGGAAAACTCGGAGTTTCTTTAATTACATATATTACTTGCATATGCACGTACACAAGAAAAAATACAAAACAAAAACAAGCAGAAAATTATCAAAAACAAGAATCGACTAAACATCTCCTAAAGCTTATTATCCTCCAAAGCCTTGGCGATTTCGGCGTGAACAAGACATTAATTTCCCACGGAGATCAGCAAGTTTTGTCTTACTCGAATCAGCCACAATGCTTCATTAGAGGAAAGAGGAGAGGGTCGGTAGTAGTCGCGGTGGGGCCAAGAGGTTGGAGAGGGGGAGCGGGAACCTCTTCATCATCCGAAGAAATAACAATGGGTCCAACGACCTGAGACTCTTCTGTCACAATAGGACGGACTCTCGATGGAGGAGGCGCACCATATAACGATCGATGGAAGGCACGAGCATCACGACTAAGAGCACCCCTACGAGCGGTTCTCTTGAATCTAACCATGGTTTGAGCAGTTGAGGCAGAGAGGTATGAGGAGTTAATTAATAAAGGCAGAGAGAGCTGTTCTCGAGATAGCCACGTACGTAGTTTGGAGTTACGAGGTAGTGAGGAATTAATAAGGAGTTATAGGTACGCGGTATAAAATTCCATTATTTAATATTTTTCCAATTCATTTTATTTTAAGACCGACCTTTTATCATTAACCCGGTACTTAGAGGTATGCGGGTATAAAATTCTATTATTTAATTTTTAAGACCGATCTTTTATAACAAGTCCGGTCCTAAAAGTCTTACCTTTAAGACCGACCTTTTATCATTTACCCGCACTTACACACCTGTTCAAATGAATGATGCAGAGTCTCTTCGGCTTCCAGATAAACTTCCCAACTAGGCGTCTCCTCGTATTCTGATGAACAATGCGTCTCCTCGTTAAAGCTTTCGGCGTTTCACATTGTTCAGGATGGGTTCTCTATTTAAACCCGTTGTTACTGTACTTTCTTCACATTCTTCTCCCCCAGGTCCTCCGTTTCATCCTCCTCCTCTTCAACCTCGCCCCCACCGTAATGGCTGCTCCCCCAGTCCTCCGTTTCCTCCTCCTCCTCTTCAACCTCGCCCACTCCGCCACCGCCTCCTCCAAATCCGACCGTGAAACGGTTGGTGCGATCCTGTGGCCCGCGTCAATCAAATCGATCGACGTTTGGGCCAATTGGTTCAGCTTGCTCATACCATGAACAACAAGCCGAACATGGTACTCCACGCCAATGACGTGAACTACGATCCCGTCAAGACGACTCCGACAACTCCGACAACTCCGACGACTCCGACGCCCCTCCCTTTCCGACTACGAGAGGGATTAGTTTTTTTTGTTGCTTTTTTTTTTGCTTTTTTTTTTTTTGTGATCGCGCCCCTATAGGGCGGCGTAAAAAAATTAGTAAATAAAATATTTTTAATTTTTGTTCTCGTGCGAGTTTAGTACTTTATCTGAACCCGGAAAGCAATAAACAAGGCAACTATGAAGGACGGATAATGGCGAGACTAAAAAACCTAAAATAAAAGAACGAAGACTTTAGTTAGTAAATCGACGGTCCTAAAAACACCGCCATTTTTGTCGCCTTTGGTTTCCATATCCGATTGCCTCTTGTCCTTTTCATTATCGTCTTTCTTTTTCCGACAAAAAGGAAACAAACAAAACAATGTCCTCGTGTAAATCCAACAATGTAAATTCGCAGAATACGTTAAGAACATACAAAAAAAAAAAAGGAGCTTTTACCTTATTCGGACAAGAACAAACAAAGTGACTATTCTTCTCAAGGTTGGACCTTCGTTGACGTCGGTTTTACCTCCCCATGTGAGAAACAAAGTGTCCTTTTCATTATCTTCCTTCTTTTTCCGACAAAAAGACAAAAGACAAAATAAAAGGGACAACGATAATGCTGCCTCTACACATGGAAAGGTAAAAACGATGATAAAGAAGGACCTAGCTTGAGCAGTAACGCCGTAACCTCGGTTGTCTTCAACCCTAACCATTTAATTTGTCTCGAAAAGGAGTATTTAAAGGGGAATTACTTTTAAGATCGCACAAATAACAACATACGGTCCTAAAAGTTAAGTGGGGGACTTTTAAGACCGACCTTTTATAATACGTCCGGACCTAAAAGTTCATGTATCTTTTAAGCTTTTAGGAGCGGACACTAAATAAATATACGGTCCTAAAAGTCGGGATACTTAGAAAATAAAATATTTTTAAATTTTGTTCTCGTGCGAGTTTAGTACTTTATCCCATTATCTGAACTGGAAAGCAATAAACAAGGCAACTATGAAGGACGGATAATGGCGGACTAAAAAACCTAAAATAAAAGAACGAAGACTTTAGTTAGTAAATCGACGGTCCTAAAAACAACGCCATTTTTGTCGGCTTTGGTTTCCATATCCGATTGCCTCTTGTCCTTTTCATTATCGTCTTTCTTTTTCCGACAAAAGGAAACAAACAAAACATTGTCCTCGTGTAAATCCAACAACAGAAATTCGCAAAATACGAGTTAAGAACATACGTAAAAAAGGAGCTTTTACCTTATTCGGATAAGAACAAAAAAAGTGACTATTCGTCTCAAGGTTGGACCTTCGTTGTCGTCGGTTTTACCTCCCCATGTTAGAAACAAAGTGTCCTTTTCATTATCTTCCTTCTTTTTCCGACAAAAAGACAAAAGACAAAATAAAAGGGACACCGATAATGCCGCTCTACACATGGAGAGGTAACAACGATGATAATGAAGGACCTAGCTTGAGTAACGCCGTAACCTCGGTTGTCTTCAAATTTATCCATTTAATTTGTCTGAAAAGATGTATTTAAAATTGACTTTTAAGATCGCACAAATAAAAACATACGGTCCTAAAAGTTAGGCGGGCGACTTTTAAGACCGACCTTCTATAATAAGTCCGGACCTAAAAGTTCATGAATTTTTTTAAGTTTTTTAGGAGCGGACACTAGAGAAATATACGGTCCTAAAAGTCTCATACTTTAAGACCGAAGATTTTTGCGGACCTTTAAGACCGGACATGCTGTTAATGAACGGTCCTAAAAGTCTCAAATTTCAAACACTAAATTAAATAGCTATATCCACCATCCAATAATACATTAAGAAACCCAAAATGGACACAAGAAAATTGTTCGAAAAATTAACTACATTTATGTATTGAATTTTACATTGCCTATGAATATTTACAAATGAATTGTTCAAAAAAATAAACAAATTTACAAAAGATCGATTATTGTTGCTACAGATTATACTTACAAATGAATTTAGGACATTAATTATTGTCCTTTTTGTGACTCTAAGATCAGACCATACGAGATATTCACAAAACACATTGCGTATGTGCTCAGTTCATCATCGAAAGGGAGTTTTGCATTGAAACATCCGTAACATCAAAGGCAAGAATCGAATTAACTTGCGTGCATATTTCATTTGTAACAAGATTTTAAACTGAATTAACTTGCATAATATGTAACATCAAATACATTTACCTTTGCAGTTAATTTAGTATCCCCTCGCCTTGTAATATCATACATGTGTTTCATGACGACGCGGCCACATAAGTTGGACTCTCGTGGTTGCCGACGGGTCTAAAATGAACAAGAAATATATATCGAGCATATATATAGCTCAATGACCAAGTTCACAAGGCAAAGTGTGCTACAAATTAAATATTGTACCAACCTCGGTGCACCATATGGGGTCTTTGTCCCGAGTAGCACGCCTTTTCTTTTCTACTATTTGGAAGGTCCTCATGGCACTATCATCAAAATCACAAATTTATCAATGATTCACTTAAAATTCACAGCGAGAGATGTCGACAAGAGAATCAAAATGACATGCTTACTCGTTGATGGTGCACCGACGTAGGCAATGGGCTGAGTGTGAGTGGAGCATAAGAAGATAACTTTATGCTCGTCCATGCACATGACGACCAATCACCGATGGCGGCTGAAAATTCACATCAATAAACTATACTCGGTGATATATATATGTAGCAGAATTAAGTGAATTGCGGACAAGATTTTTGATATGTACTGTGGAAGAATGGCAAAAAGTACAACTTTCGATCACTTGACACAACCTCTTTGATATGTACTCCTGTCTCTCCTCCATGGATGTTTAACTTGAATAGACGGGGCACAAGAATCCAAAATCGTTGATCCGCACCTTTGAACCAATTCATGATGCAAGAACCTACCATAATGACATCGATCGGGGAATTAGTATATATGTATGTATGTCTAAACAATGCATTTAAATGATGTACTCATAGATTTAAGATACTTACTTCATAAAAATTCTAACAACCGCATCGTAAGCTCTGTCGAGGAAGCGGGGACTCAACATCAAGGTGTCAACTAGAACGGGCATAGGATGAGGGACACCTACTACTTCATCGACAGGCCATGATTTATCCTTAAAATATATCCACTTTTCATAAGATCGGATATTTTTTCCCTGGCAGCAGCCAACTTAGCAGTAGGGGATAGAGCTTGAGGAGGGGATGGAGCCTGACGAGGGGATGGAACTGGAGGAGGAGGGGTTGAAGCTTCAGGAGCAGTAGAGACATGTACAAGCTTCACTAGCCAAGGGATGAAGGTTCCCTTGACATCACTCACAAGATTCAGCTCATCAGTTTGGAGAGGGAGCTGTGCATCAATGATCACATTTACAACTGACACTCTGACTTCATCATCAGGCATTTGTTGGTGGTGTACAGTTGATCCCAAGTTGTGAACAGTCCCTTTTGCAACCAATAATCGTCCATCATGATGATCGGGATCGTCCACATAAAGGTCACAAGGTTGCTCGACTCGTCCATCAATGCAGCTCCCTCTAGTGCTCTCACGCACGGTTGCGGAGTGAGTGTGTGAAGGGAACACGGTCTACGGACGATTGCTCAAAAGCAGCCTCACCGACTCGGTTCCTCCTTCATCTGGCTCATCTCGGATTGAAACATTGCGGTCATTGAAGCTTTATTAGCGGCCAGCGTCTCGGTCCATCTCCTCCCGGGTAACCATACTTTGTCTATGGCGTTTGGATGTACCAAAGACTTGCTTTATGCCTACCCGTCCTCCAATCCCCCTTACACGCCCCGGGTGATCCGGTTTTCCAGTCGCAACGGTCAGAACATCATTCCTCCCGTCCGACACAAAAGATCCCTCTGCTTCTTTGTTTTAAGATCTTCCTGTAAGATACAGATAACGAGAAGCTTAGTAATGAAACATGTTTAGTAACTAAAAAATAACAATAACGATACTTACAATTCTTTCAGCAACTAGACGAGTTTGTTCACTCGTGTAGGCGCCGCTTGGCTTTTGCCGAATATGCAACCACAACTCCTCGCGACGTATTGGAGATGGAGGAGCATGTATCACGAAGGATTGGATTCTCGCTTCATCATCCAATCTCTTCCGCTTGGCAGCCATCAAATCTTTTTCGGCCTTTTGATATCCGCGCGAGAAGCCCTATGAGGGCAATCATTCTTTCTACCTATCTCCGTGCTTGTTCCCTTCTTTTCGTGAATCGGGATAGAAAACATCTATTAATTATGAATTCCAGCCATGCATGTCACTAACGAAATTAGAGAACTTCGCTTCATATGAACGTCAATCAAACAAGAGTCAAATTCTTCACTTCATCAAGTTTCAACATTTTATTTAAGGAAGATGTAGAATTGTAGAAGAAATGGAGCTATGTTTTGTAGTGCTAGCTAGATAGATAGGTTAAGAAACAAAAGAGAATTATGCTTACGAATAATACAAACTTGATCCTTTTTAAGGCATCCAGTGGGATCAGCATCCCCATTAGATAGTAACAATTGGGTATATAAAGTTTCCCCCTTTTAAGACTATTCGATCATTTCCTCCTTTGCATAAGACAAACCATTACACAATTAATACCTTCTCATCGTAATTTACCTTTTCGGGGTTGACATATCGACTTGCATAGACAAAGGCTTACAGAATAATACAAACTTGATCCTTTTTAAGGCATCCGGTGGGATCAGCAGTCCCATTAGATAGTAACAATTGGGTATATAAAGTTTCCCCCTTTTAAGACTATTCATTTCCTCCTTTGCAAGACAAACCATTACACAATTAATACCTTCTCATCGTAATTTACCTTTTCGGGGTTGACATATCGACTTGCATCGACAAAGGCAGGAAATGTATACTTCTATTCACACACCGAACTATTATATAACTAACAGGATTAGATGAACACAATAACATTCACATATCCGCACAAAGTTAATAAGCAAACAAAAGGGAAAACAAAACTAAATATATACTCTTTGAGCTTCAGAGTGGTCCGAGAAGAACAAATTGTCGCCAAATTCGTTCATCAATAAATGTGTAAACTTCCCAAGGATGTTTGGCGGGCGGAACATCGGAGAAAATATACGTGTTAGCGAAAGGTCTTAAACTTCCTCCACCGATCAAAGACAATAAGACAATGTCTTGTCTTTCAACTTCGGCGATCGGGGACGGTGTATGTAACCCGGATAGTCTCCCAAATAGGATCCTTTACATTCTTATAGTCCACACTTTTCCACTCATCTGTCAAGATGCTAACCTTCTTTGCGTGCTAGAGGATGTACGACAAAACTATTATATTTGCTTTTATTAGGACCGACGGGTTCCAACCTTGCATCAAACCGAATCTCGAGCTTTGACCCGAAGTCCGACTTAGGGTCACATCCATCATTCGTGTGCCTTTTCTACCACGGCGTGCGGGCGATTACGAGCCTCATTGTGAGATGAAGAGGGTTCGTTTTCACTCACTTGATCCACACCAGGAACTGGCGTTTTGGAACACGAATAGATTCGTTTTTCACCGTCCATTTTCGAGACGGGGAAGAGAGGAATGCCCGAGCAAATGAGAGAGTAACAGGGCTGATGGTACGTGGGCGAGGAAGAGAGGTAATGCAACAGGAAGGGTTTCGGAACGCGAACAGAGGTTCTCCACAGAGTAGCAAAAGCTTTCGCGCGAAGAAATGTATAACTTGCTTGGATTTTTAAGACCGGATGAAAAAGAGACGGTCTTAATATTTACATTAATCTCGGTCATATTAAACGTCCGATCTTAAAAGTTTAACCTTTAAGACCGTTCCTTTTAAAACGCCGGTCTTAATATTAATGAACTTTTTCGTACCGCAAGTATCATATGTCCGGTCTTGAAAGAAAACTTTTAAGACCGTCTTGTTGGTAAGTTCGGTCTTAAAACTTTAGACTTTTTATATTTAAATTTTTCCTTATTATGTTTTACCGCAGAAAATATAAGTACGGCTATATGAGATATATTTAGAAAGTAATTGAAATTTCAGTTCAATTTTTAAGACCGGTGGTATTTTAGTCGGTCTCAATAATGATTTTAAGAGCGATGAAAAATTGGTCCGGTAAGAAGTTCTTTATATTTATGGAACTCGCCACTAGGTCATTCCTTTAAGACCGGAGTTTCCATTCTCCGCTCTAAATGAGGCGGTCTTAAAGCCTTTTTTTGCACTAGTGTGGGGAGACTCTTAATGGCGTTTTATATGTGGTGCGGTATGCCCATAAGGAGTCATTGAGCTTGTCGGACCAATCCTTTCAATTGGGATGAACTACCTTTTCTAAGATACATGGCTTATTTTCCAAGTAATTCTAGAAAATTCAAGTGGCTCCTAGGGTTCTACCATGTGGCGCAGCCCCCTTAAAATACCTAGATATTTTCCTGCTTTGGGGCAAATTACCTATTTTGGCCCGAAACTTTCAAAAATTACAATTATGGCCCAGAATTTTTTAATAATTACCAAATTTTCCCCACATGCCTTATTTGCCCAAGGGACACATGTGGCGCCATTTTGGGCCCACAGGCCTGCCCTAATTAATTTGTGTCCATTTATTCCCATTTTGCCCTTTTTCTCTATCTTTTCAGACTTTTCCTTCCTGAATAGACACTCTCATATGACACTCTTCAAACTCCCTGGAGTGGCCCCACACTTGACCTACTCAGTCTAAAGGAACCCCTAATTGGTCTCGTTCGATCCAGTTTCTGTCAGTTAATCGCCTGTGGAACCCGCATTTCGAGTTTAGGCCTGAGTATGACTTAAATCCCTAGTTTTCTCTTATCGCTTATAGTAAACGAAATTCAAAATTAGAAGTACGAAGAATTGACCATTTCGCCCTTGCTTTTACTCTTTTAGATTATTTCTCCAGTAATAGTGATAATAATCGAAAATAAAGCTTCTCATTAATTCAACAATAATTACAAGTACAATAATTACAACAGTAGGGGTGTTACATGTTGTCTAGCATTCTAGTCGAGATGGGTCAAGAGGAACATAGAGCACACGTTTGCAAATAATTTCAATTAAGATAACATTGAGTTTTGCCTCAAGTTAGCCTAATTAATTCTTTCATTTCTCTTACCCAAGAATCCTTAGCCTTTCCTAGCACTAAAGGCAATTACAATCTGCCAAAGTTAGGACATGCATGGTGACCCTACTCCTACACCAAAGGTTGAAGAACCTTGGTCTTTTTTGTTGGATGTCCTGTTGCAGCATGTAATATCCTAAATTTTGGACTCTGAGAATTGAGAATAAGCCTAAACTAAGCCCAATTTGGGAAGAGTCGCAAGTATTACGAGAGTTAGGAAGCCTCTCAAGGACTAAGTAAATTGGCCATGCAGCCGGTGGACCTAATGTGTATAAGTTGTGAAATTGAAAGTGCCAATGGAAAAGGGGCACGTAGGACCTATATAGTGTTAACCAATTGGTAAAAATGTCATTTAGCTATGCCCTTAGATATGAGACAATTAGTTAAGTAAAAATGTGCTAAAATAAATATGTACATGACATTTCCTGAACCAGTAAGGGATTCCTACGTTTTTTTTGGAAATGGAAGAAGAAGAGACACTGAAAAATCCCCCTGATAGGAAAGAAAAGTCAAATGTAATAATAACCAGAGGACATATGTCACCACGGGGTTAAAACTGACTTTTTGAAAAAGTAAGTAATGATTACAGGGGTAGAAAAGTCAATTCCTTACCCCATAAGGATCCATTTTTCATCCACATGGAAAGAGAGAGAGAAAATCATATGATTTTATCCATAGTCAAGCCCAAAACTTGAAACGCGGGTTCCACAGGCGATTGGCCGATGGAAATGGGACTGATAAGGACCAATTAGGGGTTCCTTTGGGTGAGTGGGACAAGTGTGGGGCCACTGGGAATTTTGGTGGATGTCACTTGTGAGTATCTATTCAAGGGAAGAATATTTGAAAAAGATGAAGAAAAGTGCAAAAGGAAACACCGGGTGACCGGCGGGACCCACTGGACCGATTAACCGGAACGGGTCGATAAAGTGGGAAAAAGGAAATTAAATACAATGGATCATATGTGTGGGGCCCCTTAGGCGCCACATACCCCCTCTAGTTATTATAAATTTTTTTGGAGAAAAAGGAAGAAAAATCGGTGTAAAAGTCAAATGTGGGTCCCACATTCGGAGAAAAGGGCAAAATGGGAATAAATGGGTAAAACATTAATTTGGGCAGACATGTGGGCCCAAAATGGCGCCACTGGGCAGACAAAACATGTATGGAAATTTTGGTAATTATTAAAGGTTCCGGCCACAATTGTAATTTTCAAAAGTTTCGGGCCAAAACAGGTAATTTGCCCCAAAGTAGAAAATATCCAGATATTTTTGGTGAGGGATGCGCCACTTGGAAGCACCCTAGGAGGCCCTGGAAAAATCTAGAAAGACTTGGGGATTAAGTCAAAAGCAGATCCTATTTATTACACGGTGGCGAAATTTACACTTGTTAATTCCAATTTCTCTTTGGATCAATTTCACCTTTATTAAAAGGTGATTTAGCCTTTCTTTTTCACCCTTAGGACGAAAATTTCCAGAAGCAAAGAGGGAGATCAGTCAGCCACCATAGCTAAGCTTCAAGGCCAAGATCCCAAGCTCATCTATCGAATCTCTGATTTTAGGCAACACCGAAAACCTTATCTTCATGTGTTTGTGATTAAGTATTTTCGTGCATAAGGTTGGAGCTTGGTGTTAGGATTGGATTTTTACATTTTTAAGGTCACCAATGGCTCTGGAACGTGATTTTTTGTAAGGTATGGTTATGGTTTGAGTTCCCGAAGTCGAAAACACCAAAAACACTAAGCTAGGGCTTGCTGCCAGTTTCAGGGAATCTAGGCAACGAAGCTTCTAATTCATTTTGTAAGGGCTAAACAAACTTTTTTTAAGACTTTTACATGCAAACACCAGACATCCAGGGCATGAATTTAGACATATAATAAAATAAATTTTGAATAAAAATACTGAGTGAAATAAATTGTTGATAAAGGGTCTGGAACCAAGGGAGCGAATTTGGATCAGAGAGTGAAAGTTGAGCTCCACGCAAAAATATGTGTACTTTCAGGGTCTGGGTATATTTTTCCTGAAAACTAGACATCGGAATGGTTCAGATGGAGTTGGTTTCATGTTAAAATTATTTTTGTGGAATATATTAAAAATGGTACAAGTGGGCCCTGAAACACTGAATTTTTTTGGAAATTTATAAGGAGCTCGGATTTTCACAAACTTGCAAGGGTATTCTTGTAAATATTTAAAATAAAGTGTTTTGGTGTTATCTAGGGTAAAATTGTACTAGAAGGATCTGCCAGACCTAGTAAAATTTGATAGGACGGTAAAAACTCATCAGGTAGTAACCACTTTACTCTAGCACTTTTATGTGTTTGTTGTATGTGTTGCTTGCCACATGTATTCTTTTTGTACTGTTTTGCCAAATATGCATACGAGATCATGTTTGTGATTGTGTCCCTAGCGCGAGGGTGCTAGGGGTCTACCTATGTGGGGAACCAACGGAACTGGGTTGTGATTTCGGTAATTTCAAGACCTGCCTTGGTAAGGCGGCTCGACGGTGCGAAGACATGTATTTGTGTATGTTTCTGTTTGCATATTGTGGTTATTTGGGATATTTATCTGTGTTTACATACTTACATGGTTGCATGCATACACATCACACATTTAGTGCATGAGCATGCGATGGTTACTCTGGAGGCCATTATCGGACTCCAGAAGCTTTTGGTAACATAGAGGTCGTGCCGGAAGTTTGAAGTACCTTTTTGGAGAGGTAGGGTATGTCAGTGCTGATTGAAGAATAGGGAATGTCCTATTATATTTTGTATTTATTTTGGGATGATTGTACATATATATTTGGTATTCTATTTTGGATAAATGTACCCTTAACCCTTCAGGGACTTTTTTTCTGTTTATTTTACTTTTACCAGTACAGTAGATTGTCCAAACCGGTTAAATGCTGTGTTGCGTTTACCCTGATAAACGTTAAGTGGACCTAATTATGAAGGAAAGGTAACTAAGTAAAGGGATCTCTCTAACCCTCCACCCAAAAGGGCGAAGCCGGTGGGGGTGTAACACAACATGTTGTTGCCAATGTTGTTGTATGCATGCATGCTACCACCCACTATTATAAGAAAATTCGGACCGATCAACGTAAGGTCAATGTTACAAGTGTTTGAGAGGGGGGAAAAGGTGTAGACGCCCCATTCCCCAATGACAATGTTGCCAAACTAGGTCAAGCAATATGATCTTTCATCCTTTGGCCTCAACATCTTGTTCACTTGGCAACAACACCTCCAATGGTAGGAAACACCTTACTATTACTTGAATTTTCTTTGACATCCCACTTATAATCTTTATTTTATATGTTGCTAGGATCAAGAAGAAGCAACAAAGTTTCCTTTATTGGCACAACTGCAAAATATCCATACAAAAATTAATAAGGTCAACTTGCAGATGCCTTGTGGGATTGTGGGTAATAGAATGTCGTATCCCTTTGCAGAGATATTAGAGAGTTTTTATCTTTGGAGGAGATAGACAGGGGATAGGTTACATTTGCAATCATGTGAGTTTTTTTTTAACTTTAATTAATGCATCGATTTTTTTTTATTCTATATTGACTAAGTTATTTCTAAATTTAATTCTATGGTAGCTACTTCCACAAAATATGTGTCAAAATGGAGAGAAATACTTTTTATGGATTCTTATGTCTTGCACATCTGACAAGGAGTGATAATAAGTTGGAAGATTGGATGAACTATGTGGGCTATACAATCGAAGAGACTCGGTTGTTGTGTTATCTAGGACCAATTGTCATGTTATCGGAGAGACATCTAGGACATCTTCTACAACAGATATATGATTTGTAGAGATAAAAAGGTTTCTTTTACATAGTGTAGTGGTTTAGAGAACTTGTGGACATTAATTTGATTTATATAAACCATGTTTAGTTTTGGAGCATGTACTTGTTTATAAAAATGAACTCGCTAGAAGTATATATACAAGGCGTAATAATTATCTCATTGAGATTTCTTTATTCTTTGCTCTAGGAATTGTTTGTTTTTTACTCAATTTTCTTTATTCTCTGTTCTTGGTTATTTTTTAAAGTCTATCGGTAGAAAATACAAATTACATTTTTTAAAACGACTGTCAACGTTTGTTTTCTATAAAATAGCCGTTGTAAAAGGCTTATAATGACTATTTTGAAAACAATTCACTGTAAGTGACTTACAATGACCATTTCAAACAATAGTCATTGTAAGTCTGCTGCTTACAATGATGGTTTTACTGAAAATCGAAGTTGTATGTAGCAAACTTACAATGACTATTAGTTTCAAAAAAAAATCGTTCTAAATCACTTACAATTACTTACAATGATGGTTTTATCAAAAACCGACGTTGTATGTAGCAGACTTACAACAATTGCTTTTAAAAAATAGTTGTCGTTGGTTGCTTACATTGACGGTTTTGAAACAAATGTCTATTTTAAAATTTTCAACGACACTCACATACATATTCCCCTGAAAACGGTCGTCTAAAGGTCCTAAAAACAGACGTTAAAAGTGCCTTCTATAGTAGTGCATCCAAAGCAACACAAACTAATATTAATGAATTAAAAAAATGGTCCCTGTAGAATAAAATCTAGAGGATGTAAATTGAAACCAAGCATTAACAAAATTGTTTCACAACATCAAACTATGTCATTTTCCATGTTATGTCATGTGTTAAGCCAAAAAACTGGTTGCTTTTTCTTCTCCCAGGATTTCGGTTAAGGTAAAATGCACTGGCAGCGCATAAACTAATTTGAATTGGTTGTATTGTATATTAATGCAATGATTTCTTCTGTTTGAATTAGATTCTAATAGTTCAACCTCTTATGGCGGAATCATGCTCTTTAACTTGAAATTTTATGATATATATATATATATATTTTTTTTTTTTTTTTCTTTTTTTTGGAATGTATGAGAAGCACTTCGATAAAAATCATATGTTGAGTATTGATATATGAATTTTCGTCTGCATCTTTAAATCACTATAATTAACTCAAATCTTCTGGTATATCCATCACTTTCCATAGCTTGCAAGTAGAATTGTTCTGCATATTGTTTTCCAAATAGCTTCAAGTAGATAGTAAAACTTATTTCTTGGTGTTTGTTTATTTTTTCCACAGGTTCTAGTTAAACTACACTTGATTTCATTGTCACTCTGTTGAAGATTGGCCTAACGTTGTTAAAAAATCAATGTATGAAGTGGAAGCCAATTAATGATGTGTGACAGGCTCAGCAGCTTACTGCCTCGTTGCTTCTCCATATTCTGTCATTTCTTCCAATCAAGCAGGCTGTTGCCACGAGCTTCTTGTCCAAGAGATGGAGGCCACTTTGGCACTCTCCTCCTAATCTTATCATTCATTATGAAAAGTTTTATGGTCGTGAAGTCTTCGTCCAGTTTGTTGATTATGTCCTCGTTTTAAGAGATTTGGAATTTGTCAAAAACTTTGGTACCAATTGTCAGACTTTTAATGGGCCAAATGATCAGATTAACATTTGAATTGATGCATTAATCAATAGTAAAGTTGAGCATCTTGAGATATGGTTTCCAAGTAGATTTAACAATAAGTTTCCCTCTAGTGTTTTCAATTGGAGTACAATTGGCGTTTTAAAATTCAAGTTCGTGACCTTTAGTACCCTTTCTACTGTGAATTTGCCTTCCCTTAAAGCTCTACATATTAGCATGGTTAGACTTTGACACCTAAACTGCTTGTCAATGCTACTTTCTGGATTTGCACTTATTGAACGGTTAGTGCTGACTAATTTGGCGATGAACAATGATGGTCCCATGCATGAGATTGTAAAGCTTAACCGTTTGGTCACAGCTGTTGTTCACCCAAATCTAGTGCCTTTGAAAGCTTTGTCTAATGTCACATTTCTAAACTTAGGGGTATGAATGACATTGTATGCACACATTGTTTCATTTTCTTTCAAAGACTTCATTCACAATATTTTTTTGGTCTATGCTGGTCCTTCCTCATGCAGACATTGTGGTGGTCACCGGTCTCCTTTATGGTCGCCTGATGCTGATAATATGCCAACATTTGACAATTTGACACGCCTGGAATGTTATGTTGCAGAGTGGACCAAGCTAGTGAACTGTCTCCACAATTTCCCTAAGCTTCAAAATCTTGTAGTTTATCAGATTTGAAGATTTTATCTTGATTTGTGTGCGAAATAGTTGTTCTTCATCAATTGTTAGTTCTCTAACCATATTTGTGTCTCGTCAGCTTTTTTCTACGTCTTCTCCTCAACCTATACTTCATGTTCCTCCGTGTCTTTCATCACACCTCATAGAGTTCACTTTTGGTGGTTTCAACTGGATCTCCGAAGCAAATGAAGAATTTATGAAATTTCTGTTGTATAATACACGAATTCTGAGGAGTGAGGACTATCAATATTTCAATTGGATTGACGACTCATTTATCTAAAACGGAGATCCTTGAAATGATATAAGTATTATCATTATACCCCTCAGCCTCTGAGAATTGCATGTTTTAATGTGATGTAGATGCGTGTTTAAGTACAGGGGATTGGGATCGCTGGTTCGAGTTTCGATGTAGATTTCTTGTTGGACTACTAAAAGTTGTCATGCAGCAGCTTTTGTTTTTGCTACACACTAGATTGTTATGAACTTATTCAGCCCTTAGGTTGCTGTCTTTGTTCAGTGTTTTCTTGGATTACTAAACGGAGGTTTCAACTTTTTTCACATGTATTTGCGTTGAACTTGTATTTTAATTTGTAAAAAGTCAATCATATAAAATGAAAAAAAAAGTTATAAAACTTAAAGTTGTATAACAAAGTCGAAGGAACTGAGAATTAATGAAACATGAATGTTATAAGGTAATTGGGAAAAAATCAAAGCAATGAATTAACATCATTATCAATGTTGCCATTAAAATTAGAATGGAGAAGAGACATGTGTGCTTCGAATATGTTATATGTTTACCGACATATGATTAATTTTTCTTTTTTCATGATTCATCCAAAGAGTTCATTAAATCATATATCAAATCTTTATACAGGCCATTTAACCATAGCTCTTGTAAAATGATTGACAGTGTGTTTTTAATAGGTTTGAAAGAATCGCCCCCCCCCCCCCCCCCCCCAAAAAAAAAAAAAACAAAAAAATTTCCCCCAATCCCTTGGACTTAATGTAACTTTATATAATTTTAAATTTATCATCCCCCCCCCCCCCCTTCTTTTTTTTTTTTTTTTAAAAAAAAGAATAGACAGGACATCCTTGAATAAATTCTTATTGAATTGAATGTGATGTTTGATGGGGGTTCAAAGATGTTAAAAATGTCGAGGTAAAGAAAGAGATGCAATAAAGAAAAAAGATCAAAATATAGTCGTTTCACCCATCTACATGATGTTTGGTGAGATAATAATTTCCTTTGACATTGTTAATTGTAGGGGGGGAAAATGATTCAACGTTTTAACAAGCTACGCATGAATGCCTTCTAAAAAAATATCAGCAGAATGGAGAGATATCGCACCAAATCAAATAGCATGCGGCAAGTGCAGAAGAGATAGTCCATAATTTTATAATTTGTTTGCAAATAAATAGGAGTTGTTTATAGGCAACTAAGGGTCTGTTTGGTTCAATTGAGGGGAGGGGAGGGGAGCGATTTTTAATATTACCTTATTTAATTGATGAGGTGAGGGGAGGTAAAATATTTTCATATAGACAACTTTGTCCTTACTTTATTTAAGTCATTTTATTAATTTTATAGAATGTTTTATATAAATTCTCAAAGTTTCAATGGACTTGCATGCATGATCATAGCATTTTAAATAAGCAAAGAGCATAGCCTTGTTTCATGCTATATTGATCAGTGAACTAGTTATTCTATTTTTGCTTTTATGTACTAAGTAATATTATTCCTTCCTTTTAATTATTAATTAAAACTATTTTTTTTTTTTTTTTTTTTTAAATAGAGAAGCCAGGCATATGTGTGTCAGTCCTATTTTTGATGTTCGGGGCAAGGTCAATCCTGGGTACTTCTTTTTTATCAATCTCTTTTTTTGCATAAGGTCCTCTTAGATCATATAATATCCTTCAGTGAGCTACTTAGTTATTTCTCATCACTTTTCTTATTCAACATGGAAAACTAAATTGTTTAAAGGGAAAATATAGAAAAATACCATCAACATTTGTAAAAGACAAATAAATATGTTGAATTTGAATAATTTCCAAGGGACTTGTTTGAAATTCTTAAATGTTGTGAAGTTTGAGAAATTACCTAAGTATCCTTAGTTTTTTTTTTTTTTTTTTTAAAAAAAAAAAACCCCTACCAGCTGCTAGCCACTAGAGTTTTGGTGCCAGTGATCGCCGGCGGCGGCATCATTGAAGCTCTAATAACCCTGCCAGTGACTAGAGCTCCGGTGACCTAATATTTTTTTTTTAATTTCTCAAGTAAAAGTTGTCAGTATAGATACTTGAATTGTTAATAGCGATACTAACTTGTAAAAGGCAGCCTCTTATATATATATATATATATATATATAATATTTATCAAGTAAAAGTTGTCAATATTGATACCTGAGTTGTTAATAGTGATACTAAAGTTGTAGACAGGGTATTTTTTGAATATTTAACAAATACCTTGTTTACAACTTTTACATCGCTATTAACAAACTTAAGTATCTATATTCACAACTTTTTCCAAAAAAATATTAGCCGCCAGAGCTCCCATGAAAGTTATTAGGAAATATTCAACAAATGTAACTCTAATATTGCTATTAATAACACAAATATCTATATTAACAACTTTAGATAGAGAAATCCCCCAAAAAAAAAAAAAAATTAACCGCCTGAGCTTTGGTGACAGTTATTAGGAAATATTCAACAAATATCTCATTTATAGCTTTAGTATTATTATTAATAACTCAAGTATCAATATTCACGACTTTTGCTTGAGAAATTAATAACATATATATTAGGCCGTTGTTTTCAACTTTAATATCGTTATTAACAACTCAAATATCAGTATTCACAACTTTGGCGAGGTCACCGACGCTTCGATGACGGTCACCCCTGGCCAATAGCACTGGATCTTGGTGGCCGGTGATGGCAAGGGGTCTAGGATTTTGTTATTAAAATAACTAGGAGTCGTTAGGTAATTTCTTAAATTTTGCAACATTTTAAATGTTCAAATTAGTCCCTTTGGATTTATTGAAATTCAACATATACTTATTTGTCTTTTACCAATTTTAATGATCTTTTTATATTTTCCCCCCTGTTTAAATGAGTTTTTCTTTTAGGGGGCAGAGTTGAAAAATTGAGTCATAATTCTTTTTTGATAATCACATATCCCATTCTAATAGAGGTAATAATGTATGAGATTTCATCAAGTACTAAATGTGGGTACTAATTGGTCTATATCCTTAGCTAGTGAGAAGCAACCACTTTTCATTTGTTATATAAGCTAATATGTTGTTTGTGACAGATTCTGTAACATGAGTTAATGAGATGTGATAAAACATTTAATATGAGTATGATGTATATTGTAACGCCCCTAATTCCTACGTTCATTATGATGTCCATTTATGTCGTTAATCTCTTATTAAACTAATTTGTATGTATTTATCATAGTGAAGGCGTTCACAGATCAGAGTGAGCCACAACAAAGAGCATGCCTAACGTTTAGACGAATGAGTGACTAATAATATATATCCAGACTTATGCTGGTTAACTTAAATTCCCAGAGGAATATAAAGGTGATACAACTTAAAATTCGATAATAGTCAGGGTTAATCACGTTGGAGGATTTTAGTTATACAATGATCCAAATTGTCAATCAAATAGTTAGCAAATATGAACCAGAATATTAAAGTATGAAATTCAAACTTAATTAGAACCCCTCCTTCAGAGTCTTCCTCAGCTACTCCAGCTGCACAGCCTTGCTTCTTGATCTAGAGCATCTTCCTAGATCTTTAGGTGTGACTGAGATTCATTGATCGGATGAATCCCAGGGTAACGGTTAATCTCACATTCAAAGTGTAAATCATACATGACATATATTTCACATAGTGTAGATTAAAAGAAAGCATTCACCAAACACACTGCTACCCGACTACATAGTACCCAGTACATGAATCATTAGTGGAGAAAGCACTCGCAAGTGCTACGTGTCCCAGACACGAATCCTCAACGCTAGGGAAAAATAGGCGTGCGGCATTATCATATAAAACAATAATCGACATCCAGCTAAATAAAATGCATAGACTCGAGCATACAAACCCGGCCAAGAATCCACAATACATGAACAAATAAGGTATATACAAAAACACAAGGAATTAGAGATTAAGTTACCAACATCAACTTCGTGAATAAATAAAATCCTCGGATGTTAGAAACTCGAACTTCTTCAATGTCCTAAAGTAAGATCATTGTAACTATTAATTCTCCCTTCTATTTATCATTTATTAATAATACCCCATTCTATTAGTTAATAATTCCCTTTATTATTTTTATTAATTTACTATTTATTTCTCATTTAATAATATTATTATTATTTATTACTATTTGTTTATTTTATTATCATCATCATCATCATTATTGTTGTTGTTGTTATTTTGTTATTTATTATTATTTTTCTACAAATTTATAAAAAAAATATCATTTTAAAATATTACTAAAACATAAATTATGTTGTAAACTTTTCTATGCCAAAAATTAAGCAAATCTTCAATTTCCCATCAACACATCACCATTGTAAAACTTGCATGTTTGCTATAAATATGGCAATAAGACATAAAAAAAATATCATCATCATAAAAAATATCATTTTAAAATATTACTAAAACATAAATTATGTTGTAAACTTTTCTATGCCAAAAAATTAAGCAAATCTTCAATTTCCCATCAACACATCACCATTGTAAAACTTGCATGTTTGCTAGAAATATGGCAATAAGAAAAATTATATGTATTACTCATATACACACACACAGCACACAGCTCTTAGAAAGCAGGTCACCAAGCATAAGTAGCAGGATCAGTGAACATGTCACATATGTGAATTAGTCAAAAATTATATTAGTATGTTAGACATCTTTTGAGGCATCACTAATATATCAAAGCTGATGCTTATACAATTGATATTTAAACATTATTGTATATGCAACCATCTTGATATAACTTGAAGCAATAATGTTGGAGCAGGACAAAACTTGCATGACTTCTACTCTAGTACAACCAGATGAGGTAGCGTGATCATCATAAAAGCCAAAGAAAAGACTATATATTCATTTAACACACCTTTTGATTTATTAACTGTGTTAGTAACTTCAATATAATTTAGCCTTTCCTTTCCTTTATATGTATCAGCAACTTTTCCTATAATTCCTATGTGTGCAATGATATAATATATACAGTTATATACTCTCTCTTTTCTTTTCTTTTATTTATTTATTTTTTGTTTAAGGGTTGTACAACTACACTTGTAGTACTAAGTAAATAAGAAAAGCCTCAACAAAACAATTATACTCTTTGTACTTACCGGTAAGGAAACCTCCGTTAAAAATAAAAATTAAAAAAAAAAAAAAAAAAAAAAAACCAAAAACCAAAAAATCAAAAAATCTACAGCCTTTTGAACCTAAAACTGACTTTAGGATTGGTTTGGCAAAACTAAAAAAAAAAAAAACACGTGATTATGGTTATTGGTTGAGCCACTACATTTTATTGTACAGTGATGCATTTAGGCTTGGTGTTTTTTTTTTTTTTTTTTTTTTTTTGGTATTTGTCTTTTATGTAACAGTTACAGAAACGCATCATTTGTACATAAAGTATTATGAATAAACTAGCAAAAGCAGCTGTTTTATGACAGGTAGATAACAAAAGAAGGGGGACCTTAATTATATACCTTATATATAGCTTTAATATTTCCTCCCCAGTAGCAGCGATATACATATATATACCGAGAACCATATATTCAGACTTTTCCCCAAGGCAGCAACGTATTATGGAAACAAGAAGAAAGAGAAAGCTTATACCTCTGTTTTTCAGAGTCCAAAACAAAGCGAGCTAGATGGCCGGTTCCTCCCTCACGTTCTCTCTTTTTTTCCCCCTCCTTCTCAATCTCTTGTTCTCTCCCTCGCTATTGCTGTCCGTTCTCCTTCTCGGCTTGAAGTAAAATGAGTAATGAAGGTATGAAGCTATGGTTACATATATTTATATGAGGACCCTCGGACCAGTCTGAGAAAAAATGACGGACTGGAGGAGTATTACACAGCGCTAGGCTCGAAGGGGTATGGGTCCAGATCTTCTCATTATCACTTTTCTGCCTATTTTCAAAACTCAAAAGGGACCGTTGAAATCTTGATCCAAGGGTTCGGATAAATTCATTAAAAAAAAAAACCGCATGCGCATTTACAACAATTTTTTTCAAATTTTCAACAATATCGGACCCTTGATCAAGATTTCAACTCATTTACAATGAGATTTTGAGAGATAAGAAAAAAAATGATGATGAGGGAATCCTTTTCCAAAGCTATGGTCGATTCTTAGGTCCTTTTTTTAGGTTTTTTTTTTGCAAAAGGTCCATTAGAGCCGATTATCGTAAATCTTTTTGTGATTCCTTTTCTCCTCCTTTTTTTTTTTTAGCAGTTACGTGTGTGTTCACTGCTTTTCTCTTTTCTTTTTTTTTTTTTTTTTTTTTTTTTTTTGCTTGTTGGGGTGGTCTTTTAAATGGATTGGGATGGGTTTTGTTATGGTTGGGCCAATGGAAATAATGACTAAGGGTATATGGACGCTAGTCATGTTAAGTGAATGGATGAATGATGGGCTTTCCAACATATAAGTGATTACATAATGTCCATGGGTTGGGAAAACTATAAGGAACTGAAGGAGTAGGGATACGTGAGATACCAATTGTTAAGGTACTAGATAGGTTCTTATGTCATTGTGCCATTGATTCCTCAAATTGGGCTTGCATGAGGATGTGAAAAAATATTTCTCCCACTTTGATCCTAAAAACTCTTATTTGCAATTAGGCCTATTACTTATATAATTGGAATTATTGGAAAATTAATCCTTAATTCCATATAAGGATTTTCTTTTTCCCAATTAATTCCTCTAGGCCACAAAATATAACTTCTATAATTTTTAGGTCTATATTATTCCTTATTTGAATTTATTCTTTTACCAAAACAAATTAAGGGAAAAATATCTAAATTTCCAATAATTATTCTCATAATTATTTTAAGCCAAAATTTGATAATTAATTTTCATATAATATTTAAAATTCCAAATCCCAAAGTTTGGAATGTTACATATATCCACTTGAATTGAGAAATTTGTGTTGTGGGACTTAAGATTTTGAAAAGAAAATGTGATGTGTTGAAAAAGAGGTTTTTACCTTGGTTGTTGTTTTGTAAGAGCTTGACTATAAGAAACCATGAGAAAATGATTATGCATAAGTTGTATTTTGATGTGGATTGAAATCTTGAATGGGTGGGAGGTACACACAGTACTATTATGTGGTAGGCGACTCATTGGTGCACATGTGGTTTACTCTTTTGTCCCTCTTAAAAGGGATAGGGACCTTGTGGATCCATTTTGTCCATAGGATTGGGATAGCTCTTCATGACTTTTGAGTGTTTCCATAAAGAAGGGATTAGGCCTCCATGGATTGTGTGTCAATTCCTTCATTAGGAGAGACTCCATTGATAAGTTTTTGTGTAAGAAAGTTATTTTTAAAAGATAAACTCATGAATATTGGATTGTAAATATAATTTATAAATGTTTAGTTAACAACTAATGATTACTTTTTAATATGTATGACAAGTTGAAACTTTAGTTATTGAGGTTTTTGTCTCACCTTGTGGCTCTTAACATCTTCGATGTTAGTTTTTTGCGGTAGTGCAATTGGGAAGGTTCTAGAGACTTGATTAATATGTCAATCTTTTTAAAGCCTTCATCTTTTATTATCTAATGAATAGATGTATATTGTCAAAGTAGAGCTCACTTTACATACTGTAATGTGATACTGTACTTTTGATTAAATTGTCACTGTTTAGAGTGCTGGTAGAAGCTTGGAAGCCTCTAGAATTAGGCATGTGTTTTTGTGGATTGACTAGTCAACTTTTGAAGTTTTATGAAGTGTTTTTAAGAAAGAGTATTATTTACATGTGAGTTTATTTTTAAGCTTGTGGTTGAATATTATATTCTAAGTTTTGATAAAGTCTAAGGCTCAAATGATGTTTGAAATTGGTGCGATATATGTGATGTTGTACCATTTTTTCAATATGCATTATTATGCGATCAACTTATAAAGGTTTTATTATCTATAATAGATTTAAGGTTTACTTTCACTCTTTTCTATCATGGATAAATATTTTAAGTAGTTTTAATCATTTATAACTATGATAGATGTTTTCAATGTGCAAGCACAAGTCTTTCCTGCGATAGTTGACTTCTATTTCGGTTACAAACTCCTTATAAAAATGGTGACTTTTTCAGATGGTTAGTTAAACAATTTTTCTACTATGGTTAGTATTTGAAAGTTGGGTTAAAATTCTTTTTGTTATGGCAGACATTTGTGTCACACTACCTCTATTCTACAATAGTAGGGTGATTAATAACTGTTTTGGGTAAGTAACTGGTATTAGGAAAACCATTGTAACAATATTGACTTCCAAAGACATAAAAATTCATCCATTTTCATCTCCATCTCATTCTTTTTAGAGGCTATTTGGTATAAGGGATTTGGAGAAGAAATTTTTCTCTCTCTCTTTGTTTTGTTTTGTTTTTTTGTTTTTTTTTTTTTTTTTTATGAGATAGGATTCTACAGCATTTCTCCTAAAATTATTTGTTTTATAGAATTAACAATTCACATATTAAAAGGTAGCTGCAATTTGCTTAAGGACCTGTGTATATTCTATGTTTAATCGTGTGCAATTCTTCTTGAATTGTGTACAATGAATATTTAATTATGTGTAAAATAAAAAATATTTGTTCACCGTTCAACCATTTTTCTAAAAATATATATAAATATTCGTATCTAATTTTGAAATTAGTATTTAAGAAAATATTAATTCCCACGGATATGAAATATTCATCCTTCTCACAAATTATATATAATTCAAATAAAATAAAATAAAAAAAAAAAGAAATGCAATGAATTGCTATTTTTTTAATCTCAAAACAAATTCCTCTGAAGTCTCAAGCTCACAAGATGAGGTAGAAAGTAAAATTTCAACTGCTTATTCGTTTTGGGGGGATTATTTCAAAATTCGGTTATACGGTTTTATGTCAGCGCCCGAGAGACGAAAAGAAGGGAATCAACGAAGCAGAGAGTGATGAAGAGAGAACCAGAGACGCAAGATTCTGTGGAGACAGAGTGATTCGGAAGAGCTGAACAGGAAATAGCGAATCAGTGAAGAAAATCGAAGCTCCTCCTCAGGTAATTCTAGTGAGGTTAGTCCTCTGTTTTGACCTGATTGGAGGCTGGGGAAAGGGCACTCTTTCAAGAAACGCACCTAAAACATATGGCGACCCTGGGATTCAGCCTCCGGGAAGTGATTATCGCCAAAACAAAAAAAGACAACAGAGGCTGCTGTCTTTAGTCCTTTAATTCAGTGATAGCTTAGAGTCCTTTGTGCAATCAAAAGACCAGTACGGGGGCTATTGATTGCATCGATTGCCATTCTTTTACTTCCTCGTGTGTAAAGCAACGAACTGATGCTTCTTGAATTCCTATTTTGCGTTCTTTGATTGATGATAATCATTTTTAGTTTCAATAGATTTATTTTGTGATCGGTTTATCTATCTTGTGCCGGCCCTTTGCTGGTACTACTATCAAATTTATCTGAATCCGGGAAATGTTTACGATTTGCCTGACTCTCTACGAGTAATTTCAGGTTCATGAGGCATACAACTTCTTTATTGCTTCTTTCATGTTTTCTTCAAATATGTTTAGCCGCTCTACATTACCAAATTACCGAACCAACGCTGGTCTCTGTATGGGAAATGATTATGTGTATGCACTTGAAATGTTTTACTCCTTCTGGCGTTTAACATACAAACATCAGAAAATCATTTGCCCAAGTAGTGGTAACTCTCAATTTGTCAAGAAAGTCAGCCAAACTTTTTAAAAATGATAAGATACATATGTTAATATAAAGTAGGGAGTTAGCTGCTGAGAATGAGGAGCTTGATGTGTGCATAAAGGGCATAAAGAAGGGTACAACGCTTAGAGATGCAATAATTGGGGCCAGAGTGTGATTACTGTTTCATTCTAAGTCAGTTAAACAAAATGCCTAAATCACTACTCTTAACTGTTTAATGAATAGTTTTCTCCAATCTTCAGGCATATCCATCATTTTCCATAGCGTGCTATGAAGAACTGTTCTGCATATTGTTTTCCAAATAGCTTCAAGTGCACAGTAAAATTTATTACTCCCTCCGGTCCTAATTATAACATCTAGTTGACTTTTTTAGAGAGATTAAGGATGCTAATTAAATTACTTTAGAGTATTTTTTATTTTTATTTTTTATAATTAGGACCGGAGGTAGTACTTGGTGTTTGATTATTTTCTCCATAGGATCAAGTTTAACTAGGCTTGTTTCCATCATTACTCCCTTGGAGATTGGCTTAACAATGTTAAATAACCAATGTAGGAGAGCCATTGAAGTGGAAGCCAATTAATAATGTGTGATAGGCTCAGCAGCTTACCAGACTCGGTTCTTCTTCATATTCTGTCTTTTCTTCCAACCAAGGAGGCTGTTGCTGCAAGTTTCTTGTCCAAGAGATGGAGGCCACTTGGGCACTGTTTTTCCACTCTTGACATTCATGATAGAGATTTTCCTGGTCGTGAAGTTTTCATCCAGTTTGTTGATTATGTCCTCATTTCAGGAGGTTTGAAATTTCTCAAAAACTTTGGTCTCAATCGTTGGTGTTGGAACGTGCCAAATGATAAGATTAACAATTGGATTGATGCATTAATCAATAGTAAAGTTGAGCATCTTGAGATAAGCATTGCACGTACATTTGAAACTGAGTTACCCTCTAGTATTTTAAATTGGAGTACCATTAGGGTTTTAAAATTCAAAGGGGTAACCTTTAGTACCCTTTCTAGTGTGAATTTGCCTTCTCTTAAAGTTCTAGATCTAGACATGGTTAGACTTCAAGATATAAACTTCTTGGCAATGCTGCTTTCTGGATGTGCACTTCTTGAGATGCTAGTGCTGACTGAATTGGACAATAACCATTATGGTCCGATGCAAGAGATTACAAAGCTTAACCGTTTGGTCGCAGCTGATGTTCCCCCCTCACTAGTGCCAGTGAAAGCTTTGTCTAATGTTACATTTCTAAGGTTACAGGTATGAATGACATTGTATACGTAAATTGTTTCTTTCTTTTTTTTTTCTTCCTTTTTTCAAATATTTCATACACTGTTGTTTTTTTGGCTATATGTTGGTCTCTCCTCATGCAGGAAACATGGTCACCCGGTGGCAAGCATGCTATGTGGTCGCCTGATGCTGAGAATTTTCCAACATTTGACAATTTGACCCACCTGGAATGTGTTGGTGATGGATGGACTGCGATAGTGAACTGCCTCCGAAATTTCCCTAAGCTTCAAAATCTTATACTTTTGCAGGTTTGAGGATATTTTCTTGACTTGTGTGTGAAATAATTGTTCTTGAATTTATTAGTTCTCTAACTATATTTGTGTGGTCACTCGTCAGCTTTTTTCTAGGACCCCTCCTCAGCCAATTCTAAATGTTCCTCTGTGTCTTTCATCAAACCTGAAGGAGTTCACTTTTGGTGCCTATCGGTTAGAAGAAGATCATGCTGTTGCATTTATGAAATACATATTGGATAAGGCACGAGTTCTGAGCACCATCAAGATTACAAGGGGATTTGGTCGTTCAATACGTGATGAAGAGATTCTTGAAATGATAAAAGTGATATCCTTATACCCCAAGGCCTCTGATAATTGCAAGTTTTTACATGTGAAGCATCCATGGTCAAGTTTAAATGATTGGATTACTGGTTCAGGTTTTGATGTAGGTCACTCTGTTGGACTACTGAAAACTCTCATGTAGCAGATTGTCTTAGGGACACATTAGATTGTTATGAACTTTTGCAGTTTTAGGTTTCTCTATCTCGATAGATCTGGTTCTCTGTTTTCTTGGATTATCAAGTGGTGGTTCTATCTTTTGTCGGGTATTTGCATTGAACTGGTAGTTTTGTAAAAAGATCAATTATATAAAATGAAATGGGTTATAAAATTAAAGGTTGTATAACAAAGTCCAGGAAATGAGGAATCAATGGATCATGAATTTTATAATGAGTAAAGGAAAAAATTGAACCAAATAATTAATATCATTTTCCAAGTTGTCAATGAAATTAGAATGGACAGGACACCATTGAATATCATTTTCACATGCGTTACTACAAAAACTCAACTGACTCAAACATTTAATGATGTTTCCTCAAGACTTCTCCAATAGATCGAATAGAAAGGATTAGTTTGCAAGTAAATAGGAGTTGTTTATAAGGCAATAGAACTTTTTGGATAAATTCCTGAAGTTTCAATAGAATTGCTTGCTTGATCATAGCATTTTAAATGGACAAAGCATAGCCCTGTTCAACAATGTTTATTGTTATTCTATTTCATACTTTTATGAATTAAGGAAGTTATTTTATTCCTTATTCTTATAGAGAAGCCAAGTAATGTCTTTTTTATTTTGTGGCAGCCCTATTTTGATGTTTAGGCCAATGTTGGTCCTAATTCTCCTTATTGTTCAATTTTTGGCTTACCATTGTCTTTTCTACATGAAATCGTCCGAGAATCATAATAACCTCCACCGACCTACTTAGTTATTTTTCAATTCTTTAATATATTCAACATTGAAATTTAAATTGTCCGAATGAATTTTTCTTTTAGAGTTAAGAATTGAAAACTTGAGTCTAAGCTGATAGGAATTTATGATACTTTTTTACAAGAACATGTATTTTTCTACTAAAAGAAATTATATTAAAGATATTATCGGGTACTAAATGTGACATGTCTCTTGTAAGTCCTATTACATTTTAATACAGGGTATTTTATCAGAATTGTTTAACCATTTAAGAATCACATGTGACCCACTAGGTACTTTTATTTTTGGAGAATGCAAAACTTAAATCTTTTGTGAAAAGATTAGGTATACCTGGATAAAAAATTTTGAGAAAATATCAGCGAGGTTCCAATGAAGAGAAAAAATATCAAAAAAATCCCAATCCTAAATACCCTATCATATTAATTATGGAATTCCAATATCAAAAAAGCCACATTGTCAAAATGGTTTTTTATGTTGTTAAAATGGTTTTTCCTGTTATTAAAATTTCCTTATGAAAATATTGTTGTCAAAATGACTTTTCCTTTTTTCAAAAAATTTACAAGTTTTTTCTACAGCGTGTAGAATTTTATAAACTTGCATGAAAAGCCATTTTGACAACATGAAAAGCCATTTTAACAATGAGACTTTTTTAATATTTGATTCCGTAATAATATCTTTGATATTTTTTCTCTTTCTTGGGACCTCAGCGATATTTTCCCAAGAATTTTCCTTGAACTTAGAAAATTCATAAATAAATTGTTTTAGCTCCAAAATTAGTGGTTCGAAGCTCTAATTTTTGTTCTTGGAAAACCTTGATAGAAAAATAAGACCTGGGTTCATTTATGTTCCCATTGGTCCAAAAACACCAATTTATCAAATAAGAACAGAGGATATTTTTATAACACTTATCAGATTTCTGGGTCATCTTTAAAAAATAAAATCTTTTTATCTACACATCCAAAAATGATGAACTATAACTCGTTTAAGAGATCTGAATGTGTAATGTATATTGAAAAATTTCATAACCCAACTAGATCAATTACCCTGATTTTAGGCAGTCACAGAACCATAACTCAACCTATTCATATTACAAATCCATAATACATAATTTCCTCTATAAACTAAAGGATAATCTTCACTCATACAATTATAAAATTATCTCTACTTAACTAAATATTTGACCTTTTAAATATTATTGTTTTGGCATGAAAATTCTCAAGGTATGATCCATACCTTAATTTCAAAGAAGGTTAAAATTTCTAGTAAACATACATTAATAACTACTAAAAAATATTTAGTTTACTGCCATCCCCCCATATGTCACTTACCTTTAAACTACCATAGCCATAGGATTCCTCCGTATGGAGGGTATTTACATGGAAAAAAATATATAATTACATACACGTAAATCTCAAAATATATAACCCAAGCATATAACAGAGCTTATATATATATATATATATATATAAAAGAAAATAGCATGTTTTTCTAACTCCTTTCACCTTAGCAATATTTGCCTTTACTGTGTATCATTAAAGAAAGAGGTGAGATTTGGGGGAATCTCAGTAAATTTGAGCCTTACCATGATAGATGTTTTTAATGTATAACCTCAATTCTTTTCTATCATAGTTGATTTCTAATTGGAATATGAACTCTATATGAAAAATGTGCCATTTTCAAATGGTTAATTATGCTCCTTTTTAAAAAAAAAAAAAAAAAAAAAAAAAAAAAAAAAAAAAAAAACTGTTGGTTAGCATTTAAAAGTTGGGTTGAAATTTTTTCTACAAAGGATAGACCTTTGTGTTACATTTTCCCTTCTTCTACCTTAGTAGGGTGATTAATAATTGTTTTCGGTAAGTAACTGATACTAGGAGAACCATTGGGAGACTTTGAAAGGAAAAAAAAAAAAAAAAAAAAAAAATCACCCAGTTACATCTCTAACTCATTCTTTTTAAGGGCTGTTTGATATGTGCACCCAATCTTCAGTTATGCGAAAAACCGAAAACATTCATACACAGGTGAAGAAAAGTTGTACTCGCTCAAGAATATGTGTTCTTGTAAGTACCTTTGAACAATAAATTTTAGAATGGAGAAATTTTCAACAATTTTTCTTAAAAATTATTAATTTAATTCATTAATATATTAATGTTGATGCTACTCCTTTATTTCATATATTTGTCTTTAAATATTATTGTTAATGATAGAAATATGTTAAATTTAGTTTTGACTGAATAGGCGTGATATATACATTAGTGGCAAGATGTCTAAACTGTAAACACCATATGCCTTGAGGATACCCAAAGCATCATTGGCATATTTTAATATGTTAAAATATGTCAAGTGGCCGTATTTCTTTCCTTAATTGTTATGCACAAATTATTTGAAAATGTAAAAAAATTTAATTTTTTTAATCAAAATTATCCATTATTTAACATTATGAGAAGAGATATATATTGCTTTTTGATTAGATAAAATCACTCCAAAAATAAAATAAGAAAATTTTGATTAACTATTGCTTTTTAATTATGAGAAGAGATATGTATAATATGAAACATAATGACAAACAAGAGGAGTATGTCTGGAAATAAACTGGTAACGAAAAAGGGATCATTTGTTCCTTGAACAGTTCTTTCAAAAAATGAATCCACCTTGGAGGGAATATTACCAAATACCAAGGTACTTCAAATCTCACCAATTTTAAGCTTAAGGTAATGGTTAAGGTTTAATAATCCAACTATAATTGAATCAGAGTTAACCCAATGGTGATTCAAATAATATAATTTAATTAAAAATATTTGATTCACATATGATCTTTAAAGTAATATTTAAAAAACTATTAATTCACGTTGGCTAAAAAATATTAATTCACAACTGCACAGAGTATTCAATTTTCTAAAAAATTATATATAATTAAAAAATGCAATGAATTGCGAGTTTTTTTAAAAAAAAAATAAAAAATAAAAAAAGAATAAATCTGAACACAATGTCCTTTTAAGTTCACAAAAAAGTCCTTTCCTCTGGCTTATTTTAAAATCAGGTTTTACGTTTTTTACTACAGCGCCCGAGAGATGAAGAGAGTCGGAAAGGCAGGGAATGATAAAGAGAGCACCGGAGAAGAAAATCAAAACTCTTCCTTAACTAGTTTCGTCGATTTCCATTCTTGTAGTTCCTCATGTTTATAGCAACGACTGATGCCTCATAGTAGTACATGGAATTCCAATGTTGTGTTCTTGCTTTATGGAAATTGTTTCAGTTTCAATAGATTTATTCTGTGCTCAGTTTATTTATCTTGTGCCAGCCCTATGCTTGTACTAGTATCAAATTTGTCTAAATTTTGGAGTTGTTTACAATTTGCCTGAGTCTCTGGGAGCCATTTCAGGTTCATGAGGCACAAAACTTATTTATTGCTTCTATTATGTTTTCTTCAAATATGTTATGTGACTTTAGTCGCTCTACATTACAAAATCACTGAACGAATGCAGGTCTCGATCTGTATGGGAAATGAGTATGTCTATACACTTGTCACTCAATTGTTTCATTTGCTCATGCACTCAATATGGTCACCCCGGTGCCAGGCATACTATGTGGATGCCTGATGCTGATAATATTAACATTTGATAATTTGACACACCTGGAATGTTTTTCTAGTCCACTGAATTTTCTCCATAATTTCCCTAAACTTCAGAATCTTCTAATTTTTAAGGTTTGAAGATTTTATCTTGATTTGTGTGTTAAATAGTTTTTCTTCAATTATTAGTTCTCTACTAACTATATTTTTGTGTGGTCGCCTTTATTCTAGGTCCCCTCCTGAACCAATACTTAATATTCGTTCGTGCCTTTTATCACACCTGAAGGAGTTCACTTTTGGTGGCTTCAGGTTATACGAAGTTCATGTTGATAATGCACGAGTTCAAGGTCAAGAACAAGCATTGGTGGTAAGAATCTCTCTTAAGATTTTGAAACTTAACGTTTGAAATCCAGATCTAGAAATCTGTGGTACACTCAAAGAAAACTTTGGAATCTGGAAAATATGATACCACCATCGTGTTCCTTAAGAATATTTGTGTGGGCATAAGATTTTTAATGAATTTTTAAAGGTGTTTTTACATATAAAATAACGAGCTCAAAAAAGAGGCAAATCTGCTAGTTTTGAGGCATTGAAACTAGTAAGTTTGTGAGTATGGTTTCATTGGGTAAATGTTCTTCCAAAATTATGAAAATATTCCAAAGATAGAGGACATGTATATCTTTAAAATGGTGAGTATTTTGTATTTCCCTAAGCTTTAGTTAGAGAGCAATAAATTATACAAAATTGGAAATTGGGATCATTATGGCGTGCTCTGACCTTTGAGACTATTTCTCCATGAAAGGGTATTGAGAGAGCATGTTTGAGTTGGAAGCACATTAAAATGATTTTTTTGAAATTAAATAAAAATAATTGAAATTGTTGGACTTTTAAGGACAGTCAAAGATAAAAGTTGAAAGTAACAAGTTTAAGTTACGTAATTAAAGCCTAATGAACTAAGTTTGAAAAAATCCAAGTTTTAAAAAGTTGTTGTTAAAACAGCAATTGTGTGTTGTAAATATAGAATTTGTTGTTGTTAATCGCCTCTGGAACTCAAGATTTGAAAAAATATAAGTTTTAAAAAGTTGTTGTTAAAACAGCAATTGTGTGTTGTAAATAGAGAATTTGTTGTTGTTAATCGCCGGAACTCAAGATTTGAAAAAATCCAAGTTTTAAAAAGTTGTTGTTAAAACATCAATTGTGTGTTGTAAATATAGAATTTGTTGTTGTTAATCGCCTTTGGAACTCAAGATTTGAAAAAATATGTGTTTTAAAAAGTTGTTGTTAAAACAAAGAATTGTGCGTTGTAAATATAGAATTTGTTGTTGTTAATTGCCTCCGGAACTCAAGATTTGAAAAAATCCAAGTGTTAAAAACTTGTTGTTAAAACAGCAATTGTGTGTTGTAAATACAGAATTTGTTGTTGTTAATCGCCTCTGGAACTCAAGATTTGAAAAAAATACAATTTTTAAAAACTTGTTGTTAAAACAGCAATTGTGTGTTGTAAATATAGAATTTGTTGTTGTAAACCGCCTCTGGAACTCAAAGTTGAAAAAATACAAGTTTTGAAAAGTTGTTGTTAAAACAAAGAATTGTGTGTTGTAAATCACCTCTGAAACTCAAAATTGAATTTCCAATGAGTTACCAATGATTTAGCATATATGGGGACAAGTGAGAAGCAAACTTTAGGTGCTAATACATGCTAAACTTGATGAATTCACCAAGGTCCAAATAATGAACAACCACCAACAGGACTCAAATTTAGTAAGTCAAACAAATGTAACACCATTCCTGCATATACCATTTCTTGTTGCTATATTCAACATTTGGCTCTAAGGCTAGTCAAAAAATAATTAGTATTTGCTTTAAGGCTGAGCAAAGTTTGTACATTCACTTCCAATTATATACATTGCCAAAATAAGGTCATATGTTAGCCAATTCATTCAACTAATTTACTATAAAACTACATCTATTTCTTCTTCTTCGGCTCTTTGGTTGTCTCGACGGTTGGGACAAAGACCTTTCGCTTATGTATGTTTTTGTCATGCGTTACAAGCCACCATAAGCATTCAAGCTTTATCGCCGTAGTTGGTCAAGAGACAAATTAGTCATAGTATAGCCTTCTTTGTCTTGGGGAGATCCATCCCATCCCTGTAACCATGATAAAACATGGACACCACAAGAATTCCTGCAGAGATGAGTTTAAGGCACCTTGTTTAAGGCACCTTGTTTCACAATCCTCTAGAGATGAGTATTTTCAGACATAGATACTCTTGCTATTTGGCTTTTTGTTGTTGACTTATGAATCTCCCAGGCTTTATTTAGCACTTTAATTTGTTCTGAATAAATTGATCAAACATTTATATACTGAATAAATGGACAACACACAATTAACTCTCAACTTCTCGGCAAAAAGAAAATTACTCTCAACTATGTCTTCTCGCTTCTTCTTTTTCGATCTTATCTCATAGAATGCAAGGTTTGTATTTGCTTATATATCCACCACTTCATATAATTTTACCAGTAACCTCAAAACAATGTAAAAATTGTGGAAGATACAAGCAAAACCAGAAAATTATTAACATGGGTAACGCTGTTAGCACAATCTTGATGAGGGTAATTCTACTACAACGTTCAAATATCCTCTCTTCCACCTAAACAACCTCTTCTTAGTTTGCTCACTAAGTAGTATAAATGTCAAATAAGAATTTCTTTTATAGATGATTGGAAAATCCAAATGTTTCTCCAAATCTCTTGTTAATCCAACCCTGATTGTCCTACTTAAGTCTATGATCCTTGACGAATGAACATTTCAGAAGAGACATATCTTAGTTTTTTCTCTATTCATTTTATGTCCTGATACACTGCAAAAGAGATCCAAACACTCAAGCATAGTCTCCACTTGAAAGTTGGATGCTTATCCAAAGAGGATCAAGTTATCAACAAAGAATAAATGAAACAATGTTGACCCCCTTGTATTAAGCCTAATAGGAGTTTATAACCCATCATCAACTACATTTTGTATTATATGATGAAGTCGAGGATCACATCGTGTATTAAGCCTAATTGAAAAGTGAAACTTGAGTTGAGGAAACAAATAAATGAGTGATGAGCCGTAAAAGGCATCACATCTTAATTTAAGATCTTAGACTCAAGTGTATGGGTTATTCCACTCTATTTCCGTATCGCCTTAAATCTACTCATACTTGTATAACCTAATAACATTTTAATATATTACTTCTCATACATAAAATCTGAAGATTTAAGTTTATGAGCGAATTTTTTACTATATATTACTCATTAAGCTCCACTTTTTGTGATGTTCCACTTTTCACATTAATTCAAGTCCACCTATAGGTTAAGAATGTATTAATCTGAGAAAAAATAAAATAGAACATAAGATAAAACAACTCCTTAAGCATTTTTCAAAAACAATAGACAAATGATTATCGGCCAAAATCAGAAAGTGCACTCACAATCAGAAAACGTTTCAAAACGGCTATTACAAGATACCTTAACATAAATTCACCACCACAGATAGTAATTTTACAAAGAATACAACAATGAGATGATACAAAGAAATATGGGAAGAAACAGAGAAGTAAATGAATGTAAGGATAATCAGAACAAAATAAGTTCCAGAGAAACTAGAAACCTGGAAATTTTAGTGAAGCAGAGCAAAGGAAAAAATCAGCTTCGTTTTACATAAGAATCGTGAATTTCGTGAGCCTTTCTCCGAAAACCGTCCTCCGTTGCTAGGAAAACGGGAGGAGATAAAGCTGCAAAGGCTAGAGGAGAAGTAAATAGAAACGGACAGTCCAATACTCCAATCGTGGCGGAGACGAATGCTCCACATAAACTGAAAATAAAGAAATGAAGAAGAGCGCACACGGGACGGGGGAAAATGAAGGTGAATGAAGAAGAGTACAGACGGGATGGGCGACGACATTTGAAAAAAAAAACCCTAAAATTTAACACCTGCACTTGCGGTCATTGGACCCACTGAGGCTCCGCCATTGACAGCAATGAGAGATGCAGGGAGTCTCGCACAATCCCACCGGCGACGAACAAGGAATGACGGTCTCTCGGTGGAACGCCGGTGAAGAGCTCGCTTGAAGGTTGAAGGGCTCGGTCGAATGGGAGATAGAGTCGAATGGGAGATGACTGATTCAGTGGTTTAGGCGTTTTTATGCTAAATTGGCAAAAAACACTACTACAAAATACCTAAAAGACGACCTAAAAAAGATCCAATTAACGTCCTATTCTACGGGACGTCGGGGAGAGCGAAGTCGTTTGGTGTATATGAGGCGACCTGAAAAGGGTTCGAGTGTTGCCCCATACGAGGCGACTGAAGAGGGTTCAGTCGCCCCATATTAGGCGACCAGAGCTATTTTCAGGTCGCCTCATATGCCATTTTAGGCGACCTGATTATCTATTCCGGTCGTCTCTGATGATCCAAAGACGCCCTGAATTGATTTTCAGGTCGCCTTAAAGTATTTTTTAAAAAAAAAAAAATTGCTTGCTGTTTTGTTTGGCCAATTTGCTGCAAATACTTCACAAAATAATTAAGCGCATATAATAGATAATATTTGATGTATGAATTTGTATGTGCATTCCATCAAAAGAAGGTGAAATAACAATGTTCAATAAGTAAATTGTAAAAAGTGACTTCAACAAAACTTTTGGCTACACATACAAGATCATACAAGAGAATGACAATATAGATGTTCTGATCAGTTCAACAAAATCAATCAAATTCACAACTTAGCTTCCAACATAAGCAAGAATATCAACAACTCCAAAGAGAAAACTTCAACTGCAGAGCCTAAGAAGACAAGTTCAGGAAAGTCACCTGATAATGAATTAAAGTGTAGCGATCGAAACTTTCAAAGCAAATTCAACAACGAGAAAAGAAAAAGATATGACCTAGATTTAGGTTACTAAAACTAGACCAAAACAACAAACAAAGCACCACTATGACAACAAATTTTTCTCACATTTGGAGGCAATTAATCTCCAAAATTTCACAACAGCTTTCACAATTTAATGCAGCAATTAGATAGCATCAACATTCCCTTCAATTGGCAATAACACTGATATGTGACAAGAGGCAAATATATATAGCAAAGCAATGACTTTTGAACACAAAGCTTAACAGAATTTCAAGGTTTCAAAGATACAGAATTTAGCTCAACTCTAATGCTAAAGTGAATGAGAGCCACCTAGTAATAATCACAGTACCACACAAGCAAATCTAACACCTCCCAAGCAAGAAGCCACACATAAAACTTTCAGCAAATCAGTTATAATGGTATGATTCAACAAAATTCTCAAGTCTTGGTTATTGGAAAATCAAATGCGAAGAAGGTATAATGGCAAAATCAAACCTCATATGAAAGTGATCTATTTTAATTAAACAAGTGATCTAACCTCATATTCACAAGCAATTAAAGTAGCAAATTCAAGAGCAAAGCACCAATAATTTTACGTAAACCGATGTCAACACAGCCTTAATAAGTTTCACAATGACAATCACCCTAACAAGTAATGACTTGCCTATATATTCACATTGAGCCATGTTCAAGAAGATATCTAGCCATCATGTCTCGAATCGAATCGATGTCATCCCGTGAGTACGGATCCTCGCACGAAAAAATCGTAAATTGGAAAACAAGGTATAATTAACAACTGAAGTACCACAACAAAAAATATCATCATTTGAGGATCACGGAGCATTACGTACGTTTTGCAAGCCGGTAGTACGTCCGGCGGAAACGATAGATTGCATCCAATTGATAACGTAGTATCCGCACTCGGTGTTCCCTGGTTGGTGATGGCACTATAAATCAAAAACAAATTGTTAAACAGAAAGCTACTGTGTCTCAGAAAAAACTTGAATTGAAACTACTTACCTTCGGATAAAACCACTTCGGTCCACCCTGCACTCGTGCTCCAGCAATCTGTCTATATGTCCTAAGACCACTATCATTAAAATGGAAATTAACAGACATGAAAACAATTCATTTAAAAAAAGAATGGATGATTTAGACAAAAATTTACTTACTCGGCAAATATGTTTTTGATATCCTCGGTTGGCCTCGCCACCTATGGAATCGAACCAATAACATGCGTTCTTGGCGGGACAAACAACGCACGTGGTCCAATGACCACTACAACATATACATATTAATATTAAACTAAGATAAAAAAGCATTTTTTTCCTTAAAAATCTTATATAGGCAAAAAAAATACGCACCTTTCATGTATTGGCACTAGATAACAAGACGATTTTATGTCGCCCATTGTTAAACCAACATAAATGGCCCTCCTGGCTAAGATATTGTGAGCCGAAGCTGTGGATCCAGGACATGAGAATCCATACGAATCCAATAGGTCTCCCTTTTTGCAGATGTCGTGGCAGACACTACGATCGAAATAAAATGATAAGTGTTGTTGAATATATTAAACAAAAAAAGAGTATTGACATAATTAAAGGGTAAAAAAAAATTTACAAGATTGCAAGTTGAAGCCATTGTATATCTAAACAAGTCCATATGCATAAACTCGTCAAATCTTTCCGTCAATTGATATCGATATGTCTTGTCTCGCACCGACAATGCCCGGAGGCATCTCGCAAGCCTATAGAGACGATGTCCTGGTAGAGCTCTCGCACTGTGATAAGTATGGAAATCTGCCGCAGCCTTGTTCATGCTATGAAAACATACTAAAAAGATTATGAGTGGGTTAGCAATGAAAATCAATCCTAAACCCTACTCATCGTCAATCAGTAATGTATTTCCTACCATTGGAGGTGTCGTCCCCACCTCAATAAGATGATGCGGCCAAAGGATGAACGATGTGGTGGCGGCGTCTAGCGTGGGAACCTCCTCATCAACAATCGGGATGGCTGTCTTTTCTTCCCCTCTCGCACACTTGTCGAGTCACCCTACGTTGGTCTTGTGGAATTTACATATTGTGGTGTGTGGTTTGTTCTCGGGTAAACAAGACCATCTCGCAACAATACGTCGGTGTGGGTCATCCAAATATAGAGTGGGGTTGTCCCCCCGTGGAGTGTGAGAAGGCTCGCCAGGCTCGTCAATAAGTACATCTGGAGAGTGATGAGAAGGTTCGCCAATAGGTACATCTGGAGCGTGAAAACTTTCCTTGCTGCTTGGGAAGGCCGGGGATTCCTAGTTTGAAGGTTGCGTATTTACCTTCCCTTGTATCATCTCCCTCATTTCACCCCGTAGTTGTGCCATAACCTCATCTACGAGGGACGCTCGAATTTTGGCTACAAGCTGAGGACTAGGGTTGTCATCGTCATGCGAACAACTCGAACGCCGTCCAAAGTATTTCGCGACACTAACTCCCCTCGGCTCCCCACGAACAAAGCATCAAGGTAATCGGGCTTCCCAATCGCCGTGGACAAAATGTCCATCCGTGTACCCGGCGTGAATGAACCTTGGCCGCTTGGCCGCTCAAGCACATCCCGTATCATAGGATTTTTCATAAATAGTAACTAATTAAACTCTAAAAATATGAAACAACTGAGGCTATTTAATACTTCTAATTTAATTACTTACAATCTTTGAAGCAACCTTAGCCACATCTTCATTTATGTATTTCTCGCCCTTCATCCTCGCAGCTATCCATTTTTTGTGGCGAGGAGGACGCTCAGGGGCCTGGATAACAGTGGAAGGATCGGATTGAGCAGCTTCCTTCATTTTCTGCAACTCTTCTTACATCAGCCTCCGTTCAAGCTTCTTATAGCCACCCCTAGACATGCAATGTGGATACTTATTTCTCGCTTGCCTCTCTCTATTAGCCTGACTTGTTTTCTGTGACACAAAAACAAATAAAAATGAGCCTTCGATGTCAAAAAGATTCAACTAAAAGATAAGATATGAAAGAAATTTTACAAGAAATTCAGGATTCTGGCGTGACGCCACAAACTCCCTCCAGTCCTCTAGAGAAATGTAATCATAGTCCTGACATGGGTCCTTGTCCCTCTTTGCCCCTCGAATATACTTTCTAGTGAGCTTGTTCTTAAAGTCTTTCCAACGTATATGAACCTCGCCCATCCAATGCTTGTTCATGGCCTTATTGTTAGGCACATTATACGTTTTTGCAAGGTAAAAGAGAAGATATGAAAGAAATCAAGTGATAAAACTAAAGATACAAATGCATAAGATATCGAAAGTGAGATACCAAAAGTTGTGCCCAGATCAACTCCTTCGTTTTAGGAGGAACCAACTTCCAATGAGAGAATACAATGCGAACTTTGCTTCGAGCGATAGCCTACGTAGCTAATGAAATTGTCTTCCTCTGGACCAATTGGATTCATATTGGCATCGAACTCCACATGCAGCCTCTTTTCTCGACCGCCACGACGTGCAATTAACGCACCCATATGTGTGCTACCTCTACCCCTTCTCACCACCGGTACATCATTCCCACCATCACCCGATGACTCGTCAGAGCTAGACATATTCCTGTTCATCAAAGACAAATGAATAATGTTAGATAGGGTTATTATTAAATAATAAACAAATGAATAAAATGAACTAACATGTTAAACTTGTACAAAAATAACATAGGACTTTTTCATAACTTAAGATCTTACTTTATATGGTTTCCCATATTCCTTCGAATGATCCTTCCTTGGAGCATATTCTTCATCATCTACCAATTTTACTTCACGTGTTGTAGGTGGATTTGTTGTGAAAGGGAGTGTATCGTCCAAGTTCAAGGATTCTTCACCATACGTCTGTTTTTTACTTTGAAGTACAATGGACATTTTGTTATTTGCGGTGGTCCGTAACATAAAACACTTGTTTTCGCCCTGGCTTGCTAGAATGAATGGCTCGTCTCTATGACCAAGTCTTTGAAGATCAACCGAGACAAATCCAAATTTAGGATCTATTACAACAAAGCATTATTGTTAACCCACTTACATTTAAATAAAGCAACTTTGAACTTGGTGTAGCTCATCTCCCATATTTCTTCAATAACTCCATAATAGGCCATAGATGCTAACACCGGGTTTTTGTCTTTCGAACTCGAAAAGTACATGGATTCAGCTTCAACCATCACCCCACTGTTTTGCACAGAACTTCTGTCATCTTGATCTTTTGTGTAGAAAGAATATCCGTTGATATCATAACTTTGTCCAAGTGATGACGATAAGAAGGCCCCAGGCTAACCACTCGATTGTAGCCGACACACCGGTCTCGTGCAATACCTTCTCCGGAACCACTTTATAAATGTCTTCTTTTGCTCATTAGCTATCTGCATGTCATTCTTCCTTGGATTCATATTCTTCAAACTCTTTCGTGTTCATCAATGTATGGTTGAACTTCTTCCGTATTATTCAAGATGTACGGGTGTGCTTGCAACACCTCGGCACGAAGCATATTCTTCGGTTTGATTCCTCGAGTTCCCTCACTTATCCCCTTATCATGCTGAGATTGTAACGTCGACCCTGATAGATAATCTTTACAGAACTCCATACCTCTTCCACTACATATCTCTCAACGATTGAGGCTTCCGGTCGATAAGGATTTTTAGAATACCCTTTTAAGATCTTCATGTATCGCTCGAAAGGGTACATCCACCTTAGGTAAACTGGACCGCAGAGCCTTACCTCCCTTACCAAGTGCACTATCAGGTGCACCATTATATCAAAAAATGCGGGAGGAAAATGCATCTCTAGTTGGGACAAAATAATATAACCCTCATTTTCCAATTCATCCAACTTTTCAATGTCAATGACTTTGTTACATATAGCATTAAAGAAAATACACAATTTTGTTATAGTGGTCCGCACTTCATCTTTCATAATGCCCCTAATAGCTACCGGTAATAGTTGTTGCATCAACACATGATAATCATGAGACTTCATTCCCACTAACTTCAAATCGTCCATTGAAACACACCTTCTCAAATTTGAAGAATATCCTTGTGGAACCTTAATGTCATATAGACACCCACACAAACTTTTTTCTCCGCTTTTGATAGTGTATGAGCTGCCGGCTCCATGTATGCCCTCTTACCATCTTCCGTTACTCGTGGATGTAACCGTTCTCTTATTCCCATATCAACCAGGTCTAGTCTCGCACTAATTCCATCCTTAGTCTTCCCCGGTATGTGCAAAAGAGTATCGACAAGGCTATCGCAAACATTTTTTTCCACATGCATCACATCAAGACTCGTGTCTCACATCAAGACTACGCCAATATGGAAGATCAAAGAAAATTGATCTCTTCTTCCATATATTCTTCTCACCCGCAATCCTTTCTCGCTTACCCAATGTGACATTGATATGCATCACCCGACTATAGACTTCCTCTCCGGTTAATGCCTTTGGAGCCGTTCTATGCTCCGGTAAGCCGTTAAAACGCTTTCTTAACTTACGATATGGGTGGAACCGATCAAGAAACCTCCCGTGACCGAGGTAGACCATTTTTTTCCATGCTTTAATTGTTGGAAGTTTGTGTCGCTTCACATATTGGACATGCTTTATGCCCCTTCACACTTGTACCTAGACAAATTTTCGTATGCAGGAAAGTCGTTGATCGTAGTAAAAATCATTGCACGCAACTTGAAGGACTCCTTCTTATATGCATCAAACACATATATGCCTTCCTCCCACAACTTCTTCAAATCCTCAACCAAAGGCGCCAAGTACACATCGATATTGTTACCAGTTTGTTTTGGTCCGAAATCATCATAGAAAGCATCACATACTTGCGTTTCATACATAGCTAGGGAGGTAAGTTGTATATTACAAGGAGAACCGGCCATGCACTATGGGTACTGCTAAGAGTTCGATACGGATTGAAGCCATCTGTACAAAGCCCCGGTAGAAGGTTTCTTGGCTCAATGCCAAATTGCGGGAACATTTCGTCTATTTTCTTCCATTGGAGAAAGTCGTAGGGTGCCGTAGATATTTTCCATCGGATATTCTCTCATCGAATGTCATCTCAACTTCTTTTTGTTGCTTCACTAGTAAACAGACGCTTAAACCGAGGAATTATGGGAAGATACCACAAGGCCTTCAAAGGTTGCCTTTTTTTGTGTGATCTCCGAACCACCACCTTTCTTCACTTTGTATCGTGAAGTTTTACACTTCGGACAATTACTAAGGCCTTCATACTCATTTCTCGTACAATATGCGGTCATTAGGGCAACTGTGTATCTTTTTATACTCCATACCCATCGTAGCTAAGATTTTCTTGGCCTCATACATACGATTTGGAAGTACATTATTATCTGGCAACATATCACACAACAATTCAAGCAACGACGTGAAACTACTATCAGTCCACCCACATGTTGCCTTTAAGTTGACCAAATGTAAGGTCCCAGTCAACCGTGTATACTTAGTACACCCAGGGAACAAAGGTGTCTCTGCATCACTCCGCACGCTATCATATTCATGCGGTTGTGCAAAGGATTCGACCTCAACATCATGAATCATTCTCTCCATTCCATCATCATCTACCTCAACTTCATTTTCGTAGGATGCACCGGGAGTTACCTCCTCACCATGCCATATCCACGTTGTGTATCGAAGGTTTATTCCATCACAAATTAGGTGATCCCTTATATCAAGCAATATCCCTTCGAACCCCATTTAAACAATTAACACATGGACAATAGTACATCCCATTTTTTGTAGCCACATTCCTTCTAGCAAATTCAATAAACTCTTCCACCCCATTCTCATATTCTTCACTAGTTCTCAAATCATTCATCCAACTATGACCCATTTTCTTATCACCTAAGACATTTCCAACAACAGTCAAGTTCATAACAATTTCAATAACGACATGCTTTCTTTTAAGAAAATTTCGTGCAAAGCATTTCCCCTTAAAAGTAAGACATCCCAAAATTTCAATAACAACCAATTTCAGCTTAATTCAACAAAACTTACTACCTAAAACAATTCAGAACAATATCAACTATTAAATCCAACAATTTCATCAACTAACGAGAACATTGGAATTATTCCTACCGACATATACTTCAATGGTAATGGAAATGGTAAACCATGAAGTCATCACTTTTTTAATCAAATTCACGTAGTTCATATGGCTAATAATAAAGGAAAGACAAACAAAAAAATCACTGAATTTGGATTAAATACACTTAAACCAATAATGGTAATCCATGAAGCCATAACACAAAAGTGTTGTTCTCTCTCAAGAAGAATGCATCATATAAGGACAATATGTGTGTGTGTGCATAAAATGAAAGCAACTGACCTAATTTGGGGGCGCAACCGTTTGCTTCAAACCTTTGACCAAGATTTCTCAGCAGGTAGTCAAAAAAGACGAAGATGACTATCCTTTAATCTCTTCTCATCTATATCTGCATTATAATGGATTCAATCCTTTAATTTTCAAAGCATGTAATTGATGATGCCGGTCATTATCAATTAATGAATTTAATTTCGTTTACTTTTAAACTCACCTAATAATATCAAATGAACCACACTCCAAAAACATGTGAACATGTGATTCAATCACCACGACACAATATCTCATGATATTTAAGGTTATATACTCGCAGGAAAATAATAGTTCAGTGGCTCAAACTAAATCAAAGCAAAGTTGAATGAATTGCATATAGTTCCACTTCCTAATTCATCTCAAATCTTTCTTTGCATAATAAGACAGATATAGAGAACGTCCAACCAAATATTGTATGCGTAAAGCCCAATTGAGTGTAACATCCAATAATTCCAATTCCTATGCACTCACTAAAGTTTAAGCACAAAGATAAACAACTTGCTCAAGTTATGATGGACACATTAGATCAAAGCATTCTCAATCAACTTGGGGTAACTAAAGATTAGTCCATACAACAAACACCCCCCATTCATGACTACCAATCAATAATGTATACTCAAACATAAATATAGTTTCTTAAGGTTTCCAACAACAACAAAATCAATTTTTTAGCACTGTTAATATTAATCATCCTTTGCCAATAAGTTTTTTGAATCTAAAAATTTCAATCTTCAATAAACAAACATTCTAAACCAACACACTGAAGTAAGAAGGGGATCGAGCCTACCACTTGCAGCAAGAAGAGGATGGAGAATCAAGAAAAAGGGTGGCTGAATCCCTAACTTCAATCTCAGCAACAAAGCATGGACAGAGACAAATCTGAAAGACAACAACAAGAAGAACAAAGCTCACCCAACAATAAAAGCAACAAAAAACAGAGAAGAAGAAGCGCCGACCTTCAAGACGACTAACTGCGAACCAAAGCCGACGAGAGACAACGACGAAGGAGACGACAGACTGACGCCTGAGTCGATAGGGTTCGCCGGCGATGAGGGAAGATGAGGGAAATAGGGTAGAAAGGAAAAGGGTTTTTGATGGCAACGACGGAAGAAGAGAGGGCACTTCGAAAATAAAAGGGATATAGACGATCGCGAGGGTTTGTAAAATAAGAGGATTTTAAGCGACTCGAATCAAATTCGGTGTCGCTACTTTTTTACAATTGAGGCGACCGAAATCGATTCAAGTCGCTCAAATTCAAATATAGGTGACTTGAATGAAATTCAGGTCGCCTATATTTAATTTGGGCGACTGAATCGATTTCAGTCGCCTCAATTCTAAAAGTGGCGACTCGAATTGAATTCAGTCGCCAAAAAAAAAAAAAAAAAAAAAAAGCCAAAAAAAAAACCCACAAATGGTGTCAAACAATTACATTTTATTCAAAAAAATGCAATTTGGGCGACCGAGAATAAATTTCGGTCGCCTAAATTCCCCAATATTAAATAAATTAAAAAAAAAAAACCACACACGGTGCCAAATAAATATATTTTATTCCAAAAAATGCAATTTGGGCGACCTGAATTTAATTCAGGTCGCCTAAATTCTACAAGTGGCGACCTTATTTTCTTTCAGGTCGCCACTGTTAAAAAAATTATAAAAAAAATCCACCCAAGGTGCCAAACAAGTAAATTTTATTCCAAAAAAATCCAATGGCGCGCCAAATTGAGTCCAATTTGGGCGACCTGAATTCAATTCAGGTCGCCAATGAAATTTGGAGCCAAACAAAAAAATCCCTGGGCACCAAACATAAAAATTTCATATGGCTATAAGGCGTCTTGAAACGTATTTCGGGACGATAAAAATGATTTTCACTCCAAAACACATTAAATATCATGCCGCTAAACCAAAAATTCTCGCGAAACTACTTAAAGCGTCCCGAAAATATATTAGAACGCCAAAAATCAATTTTACAAGTCCTCAACTTTAATTCGGGATGCTTTGAATGATCATTTTCCTTCCATTTATGTACAAAAATGTCACGCCTTCATTTTTTACTTCCTTTTTTTAAATAAGGACGTTTTTTGGGGTAGTGATATCCAATTTTTATAGTAGTGAAAGTAATTTGATGTTTACAAATAATTACACAGAAGTCCCTCCCAAGGAAGACATATATTTACATTTAGGTCCCATGAAATGATAAAATTACACAGAAGTGGGACCTAAATGTAATTATATGTATTCCTTGGACCTGTGTGTAATTTTCCCTATATAGTATCCTTTTTAGTGTTTTTGCGCCACGTGCGTATTTGTAACAACATTGAACTTTATCTTTTTCCCTTGCGTGGACCCCATGAATTGGCTGATGCATGTCTGTGCATAATATACATAATTGCTTGCACGTCTCCTGTGTGTGTAATCTTCATCCATTTGATTATATTATATCAATTTAATATATTATATCTTTTTTTCAATTTAATTTGTTGTGATGTTTATTGTCTTTCCTATATTTTCTCCTCTCTTAGATCACATAAAATAGGATATCAATAGATTTTCTGTTATAATATTCTTTTATCATATATTTAATTAAATAATAGAAAAGTATATAAAAGATAATTAAATAAGTATATAATATTAATAAATTCAATCCATTATATCTCATAATCGATATTTATTTAATTATAAAATATATACTTATCACATATCAATGACTTGCCTCTGTTAATGCAAAGACCCGAGAGAGCACCACCTTCAGCAAAATGAAGACTGTAAATCACCCCAACTCAAAAACAGAGGAAGCGAAATGTTTGTACTCTGTTTCAATGAGTAAACCATCCAAGCATAGTAGACTATGGAGAGCGATAAATAATCTTAAAAAAGTGGCTCATTTCAAGAGAGTCGGCCACTTTCTTTTTATTCTTCATTTATAGTTGTTACCACTACTTTTTGAGATAAAAGACTGAGTTTATATATGAAGCCCCCAGCCCTTTAGCGAAATTTTTTAGAGGCACAAATATTGATAAATTAAAATCTCCATGTGAATACCGCTAATTCAATCTGCGGTCTCGGACTAGCCTTATTTTCATAGTTTGTTCCGTTGGAAGCTAGAGGTGTAGTGAGGCATTTTACACAGCCCAACACTCAAGATCAGAAAGAAATACGAAGAGATGTTGTTGTTGTTGTTTTGACACAGCTCAGCCGTGAAGACGGGCTAAACTGATGTTGAGGTCTAGTGAGTGTTTGGAATAGTTTCATAGGCCCTTTACGGCACAAAACTCTTCTCAAAAATAAAAAAACTAGTTTAGTGATTGAGTGAGGGAAGAGTGAGCGAGTGGATGAAAGCTTTTTTTAAAAAATAAAAAATAAAAAAAAAAATAAAACGAAGATAACGTACGCCTGTATTAGTTGGGAAGGATGAAATTAATCTATTTTAAATATGTCAGGGATAAAATTTAAAATATTTTAGGATATTAGATACAACTCCAAAAATAATTCTGGATACTCAATGCACCATAACTCAATAAAACATACCAACTTCTTTTATCTCTGAAATTATTATTTTTCTTGCACTGTTCTTATTATTGGTTGTACTTATTAGGATTATTTTCAAAGTAAATGATAAAAAAAAGAGCCGTAATTTAGAGAATCAACACACAAATGTTTCAAAAATCTAACTAAACTAAATTTTTTAAAAAATTTTATAAACTTGTTTTTGTTTTTTCTTCTGTACCTTCATTTAGATAGGAAGAAGTATTAATTTTTAATTCCCCATGCTACCGCATCTGCAGGTATAGACGCACTCTCTGTGTAAAAACTAATTAATTATTAATATTATTTTGTCCTTATATGAAGAAAGGTATATAAGCACTCATGGAAAAATGATCAAATTAACAATTTAATTGGGAAAAAAAGACCTAATTGAAAATATCCAATGGAAAAAAAAAATACAATTTATCTTCCATAGCTTGTAATCTAAGTTACCATTATAAGTCTCACATTGGGAAGCCTCATAAATGTAGTGTGGTTTATAAGTCAAACGGCTCTCCCTCCTAATAGGTTAGTCTTTTAGGATGAGCTTTCCCTTTGGACTTATGATAATTACATTGGTGCTTTTATTGAGAGCCTAATGTTTACGAAAAGGGCTACGCACAAAGGATTCTAACCGGCAAGAGGCTGAGTGAAGTGTCGTAGTGTAAAGCAGACGGGGATGCGGCTCTTAGAAGTGGTGACTAGGGACTCTCCAGGCTGGTCTATTAGGATGCATGGTCTCTCCCTATGATCATCACTAGAGCTGGCAATCAGGGCCGGCCCTCCAGGGCCTAAGGTAAGAAAAACATCTGTTTTTCAAAGCCCGGCCCGAGAGCACCAAGGCCAGGGCCGGCTCGATGGGCCCGAAAGTTACTATTCCAAATTTTAATTATTTTTTCTCTGCTTTTTTCAAAGGAATATAATTAGTAAATTACAACACGAATCATCTAACAAATAAGGACAATCATTAATTCATAATTAAAAGCAAACTATATTCACAAATAACTCACATATCCTAAATATAAGAAGCATATCACTAAGCGACATTAGTACGATGACTATTATTGTCATCATCTTTTCCAGTACCATCAATTTCAATTCAAACACATTTTATTCTTCATCATTTTGAATAGTAGTCTTTGGTTCAAGAGTAAAAATATCATGAATTTCTTCTCCTGCATCATGAACACATCGATAATTTTTATCTGTAACAAATAATAATAAACCAAATTATAAAATTAGATATAGTTATTATGTATGTGTATTTAAATGGATAAATAACTCTATAACAAATACAAAATACATATAAATTAATAAATTATCATCATATGTGAATCTATACATCCAATTGTGAGTACAAATAAGAACTTGAACAGTAAATAAAAGACTAGAACTTCTATATTTTTTTAGAACATGTGGGAAAAAAAACTTTACTTGATCCCAACTTCAACTTCAATCTTCAACTTTTTTAAGAAAAAAAAAAAATTGAAGGGCCTAAAGGGCTAGCCCATAGCCCACCAGGGCCGGCCCGTGTAAGCCCGTGGCCCTCCAAGACCTAACTTCACTTCTCACCTTCAATTTTTAAATCCGACCCTTAAAGGATCAGGGCTTAAACGGGCTGGCCCGATGGACCCGACCTGTTTTGCCGGCTTCATCACATTGGTCACCTCCCCAATTAATTTGCTTACTCTGTCCTCCTTTCCAATTTTTCCTGAAATCTAATTGGCTGGACAAGTTGTCCGTAGAATATCCAAAGTTGTTCAACATTGTCGTTTGTCTTCCACGACTTCAGTTTCATTGCACCTTCGTTAATCCTCACAATTTGTCTCCCCCAGGACGCAAGTAGCTAGCACGACGCAAGTCGTACATACTGTATTGACTTGGACAAATCTTTAACACTTCTGTCTTCTGTAAGATTAAATCAAATCTTAAATATAAGATTACATTTATTTTATTTTTTATATTTATCATTTTTCTCCAAATTAATTTATTTTAAGGAATTATGTCATATTGGTTATAAATAAATAATTTATCTCATTTCATTAGTTTGCCTAAATTGTTAGTTAAGTAAATTTGAGGACGGAGGTTGTTTTTATAAAAGTTTGGACATGTGAAAATATTAGAACAAAGAGACATATTCAGAAGAAGAGAAGCGAGAAAACGAAAACATTGGGCAAGGGCCTCTAATGATCCGGTCAAATTAGGATTAACAGGCGTAAATTTATATCCTTTGTGTAATAAATGGGATATGATATGATTTCTTGACTTTTTCGCCAAGTTTTTCTAGAAAATTCCAGACCTCTAGGGTGCTACCAAGTGGCAAATTCCCCTCCAAAATATCTAGATATTTTTCTTCCCTTGGAGCAAATTACCTGCTTTGGCCCAAAACTTTTATAAATTACCAATTTTGGCCTAGAACTCATTAATTATTTTTGTCTTTTCCCACGCACTTTGCTCAGCCCAAAAGTACATATGTGGCACCATTTAGGCCCACAAATATGATCCACCATATTTAATTCCTTTTCCCCCACTTTATCAGTCCAGTTCTTGTTCTCGCTGTGTGGGTCCCACTGGTCAATAGGGTGTTTCCCTTTGCACTTTTCTTTATCTTTTTTAGATTTTCCCCTTGAGCAAACACCTATATGTGGAACTTTCCAAACTTCCCATAGTGGCTCCACACTTGTCCCGTTCAGTCCAAAGGAACCCCTAACTGGTCCCTATAGCATCCTTTAGGACCCGTATTTTGTGTTTGGGCCTGAGTATGAATAAAATCATCTGATTTTCCTTCTCACTCTCCTAGGTGGATGAAATTGATGACTTAAGGGGCAAGGATTTGACTATTTTGCCCCTGTAATCATTACTTACTTTTTACTTTTTAATCCCGTAGTGACGCGTGTCCTTAAGTAATTATTACAGCTGACTTTTCTTCCCTATCTCTTCAAAAACACAGGAAATCCTTACCTTACCAGGAAATGTCATGTGTACACTTATTTTAGCACATTTTTTCTTAGCTAATCATTACATACCTTAGGGCATATCTAAGTATCATTTTTATTGACTGATTAACACCGTATAGGTCTTCTGTTCCCATTTTTTCCATTGGCCCTTTAATTCCACGACTTATACTTTTTTTTTTGGTAATAAACGGGGCACATCAGCCCTTCTCATTCATGATTCAAAATATATCTTGGGTATGAGAGACCTATGGTATCCCTGTACAAATATTTCTGAACTAAACTAGGAGGATTATCATATACAACATAAACATCCCCCTGTAAAAAACTATTATCAGCAAGTATATCAGCACAACAGTTTCCTTCCCTATGCACATGAGAAATTATCATCTTGGATATTTTCCTCATAGCATCTCTGATTTCCAGCAACAACCGTGACTAAGCTTCCTCCTCCACCTGCAATTTCCGTAAAACGTGAACCACCGTATAGGAATCACTTTCAAGCACAATTCCATTTTGATTTTTACACAAAGTGAGCTCCAACCCGGATAATACGCCCAAAGCTCGCATTGTAGGTTGAACATGCACCTAGCTTCCTTGAGAAGCCCCCAAGCCATCTACCATCACATCCTCTCATTAAACCCCCACAACCAGCCTATTTTCCTTCCCCTAGAAGCTCCATCCACATTTATTTTAACCCATCCCTCCAAAGGAACCTCCCATCTGACATTCACCTCCACCCTTCCTACACATGTTTTACCAAACTCTTCTCTTGCTCTTTTAATCTCCCTAACATACCATGCCACTATCAGCCCATTTTCTGATGGTATTTCAAAACCATCCTCAAAACAGACCTTATTTCTCCAAGTCCACAACAGCCAGCAAGTGACTCCAAAAATTAAGCTCCAATCTTTTCATGAATGGCCTAGGTTCCGGCCAAACCAAAGTCCGCCCCCCCGTTTATTTGCAAACTCGGTCCCTACTCTACCATCCCATAATTCCATCCATAGCCCTCTCGCCACCACACAATCCCTCATTACATGCATTAGGCTCTCACATTGTTCTGGACATTTATAACAGTCTGATGTACCCCCATAAATTTACTCCTCCTTTCGCTGGTTAGGAGTCTTCCATGCATTGCTAACCAAAGAAATATTTGTACACGTTTTGGCCCTTTCCACTTCCATAGCCTCCTCCACTCACACTCTCCCTTATCCGGTTCCTCCCTCATACTATGGTACATCTCATAAACAACATAAGAGCTCTTCAAGCCTTTTCCCCATCGCACACAATCAGCCCCCTTCCATCGAAGGAGGTAAGACAACCGAGATCGCCTACCCTCCCCATTTAATTTTCCCTCAATTTTTTCCACACACCACCACCATCTTCCCCAACCATTTCCTTCACCTTAGCCACTTCCTCCTCTCGCTGTTAGCTCCTCGGTAACCATGTCTTTCAACCTTCTTCCACCCTCAATCCACACATCCTTCCAGAAATGAACACTCTCCCCATTTCCAACTTCCCACCCTATATTGCTTTTCAACTTTGGCCATATCCGACACACACTTTTCCATATTTCAAAATCATTATTCAGAGCTTTACACTCCTTAATAAAATCACACTGTCTCCCATATTTCCCAACCAATACGCTAGAGCATAAACTTTGAGGTTTTGCTAGGATATTCCAAGCTACTCTCCCAAGCAAAGCCTTATTCATTGTCTCCAAATTTCTCAAGCCCAAACCACCATTTCTTTTTTCCATGCATATTTTATCCCAGCTAACGGCATGTACTTTCCTTTTTCCTTCATCACTTTGCCATATAAAGTTTCGTTGTATTTTTTCCATCTGATTGCTAACCCGAACAGGAATCCGTGAGTGTTGCATAGAGAAAACCGCTAGTTGATTGGTCACAGCCTGAACTAACGTTAATCTTCCTGTTAAGGACAAGGTCTGACTTTTCCAGCTACTCAACTTACTTTGCATCTTGTCAAGTAGGAATTGAAAATGGCTCTTACTACTTCTTCCACCAAACATATACGCCCCCAAATACCTTCCCAAGTCCTCCAATTTTTTAAACCCCGAATAAGTGCATATTTCATTCTGCAGCTGCCTTTCAACATTTAATGAGAAGAAAATGCTAGTTTTTTCCACAACATCAAACTATGCCATTTTCATATAGACAACTTTGTCCTTATAGGGGAGAGATTTTAATATTATCTTGTTGGATTGATGAGGGGAGGGGAGGTAAAATATTTGCATATAGACAACTTTGTCCTTATTTTATTTTTAAGTCATTTTATTAATTTTATAGAATGTTTTATATAAATTCTCAAAATTTCAATGGACTTGCTTGCATGATCATAGCACTTTAAATAAGCAAAGAGTAGCCTTGTTTCATGCTATATTGATTAGTGAACTAGTTATTCTATTTCTCGCTTTCATGTACTAAGTTATATTATTCCTTTAAAAAAAGTAGAGAAGCCCGACATATGGGTGTCAGTCCTATTTTTAATGTTCGGGGCAAGGTCAATCTTGGGTACTTCTTTTTGTTCAATTTGTGGCTTACTTCTCTTTTTGTGCATAAAGTCGTCTTAGATCATATAATATCCTTCAGTGAGCTACTTAGTTATTTCGCATCACTTTTCTTATTCAACATGGAAAATTAAATTGTTTGAAAGGAAAAATATAGAAAAATACCATCAACATAGGTAAAAGACAAATAAATATGTATAATTTCAATAATTTCCAAGGGACTTATTTGAAATTCTTAAATGTTGTGAAATTTGAGAAATTACCTAAGTATCCTTATTTTTTTTTTTTTTAAAAAGGACAAAAATCTTAAACGGTATTAGCTGTTGGCCACTATAGTTTTGGCACCAGTGATCGTACGTGGCGGCTGTGATTGAAGCTCTGATGACCTTGCCAGCGACCAGAGCTCTGGCGGCCTAATATATATTTTTTAATTTCTCAAGTAAAAGCTGTCAGTATAGTTATTTGAGTTGTTAATAGCGATACTAACTTTGTAGAAGGCGGCCTAATATATATATATATATATATATTAAAAAATTCTCAAGTAAAAGTTGTCAATATATGGATACTTGAGTTGTTAATAGCGATATTAAAGTTGTAGACGGCATATTTTTTTAATATTCAATAAATACCTCGTTTACAACTTTTATATCGCTATTAATAACTCAAGTATCGATATTCACAACTTTGGCCAAAAATCTTTTAGCCGCTAGAGCTCCCATGAAATTTATTAGGAAATATTCAACAATTTCCTATTTTTAACTCTAATATCGCTATTAAAAACACAAATATCTATATTAACAACTTTAGACTGAGATATTCCAAAAATAATAATAATAATAATAATAACCGCCTGAGCTTTGGTGAAAGTTGTTTGAAAATATTCAACAAATACCCCATTTATAGCTTTAGTATCATTATTAACAACTCAAGTATCAATATTCATGACTTTTGCTTGAGAAATTAACAACATATATATTAGGCCGTCGTTTACAACTTTAATATCACTATTAACAACTCAAGTATCTATATTGATAATTTTTGCTTGAGAAATTTAACTTATTATATATATATATATATATATATATATGAGGCAGACAGAGCTTTGATCGTTGTCAAGGTCATCGAAGCTTCGGTGCCGGTTGCTCTCATCGGTCACTGGCACTAAATCTTCGATGGCTAGTGATGGCAAGGGGTTTAGGATATTTTTTTATTAAAAAAAACTAGGAGTCATTAGGTAATTTCTTAAATTTTGCAACATTTTAAATGTTCAAATTAGTCCCTTTGGATTTATTGAATTCAACATATACTTATTTGTCTTTTACCAATTTTATTGATATTTTTATATTTTTCCCTTGTTTAAATGAGTTTTTCTTTTAGGGGGCAGAGTTGAAAAATTGAGTCATAATTCTTTTTTTATCAAGTATGAGATTTTATCAAGTACTAAATGTGGGTACTAATTTGTCTGTATCCTTAGTTGGTGAGATGCAACCACTTTTCATTTGTTATATGTGCTAATATATTGTTTGTGAGAGATTTTGTAACATGAGTTAATGAGATGTGATAAAACATTTACTATGAATATGATGTACATCCACTTAAATTGGGAAATTTGTGTTGTGGGACTTTATGATTTTAAAAAGAAAATGTGATGTGTTGAAAAAGAGGTTTTACCTTGGTTGTTGTTTTGTAAGAGTATGACTATAAGAAACCATGAGAAAATGATTATGCATAAGTTGTATTTTGATGTGGATTGAAATCTTGAATGGATGAGAGAGTACACACAATCTTTTTATGTGGTAAGGCGACTCATTGGTGCACATGTGGTTTACTCTTTTGTCCCTCTTAAAAGGGATAGGGACCTTGTGGATCCATTTTGTCCCTAGGGTGGGGATAGCCATGACTTTGAGTGTTTCCATATAGAAGAGGGATTAGGCCTCATTGGCTTGTGTGTCAATTCCTTCATTAGGAGCAGGGACGGACAGAGAGGGGGCTAGGGGTGGCCCCGCCCCCTAATTTTTTTTTTTAAATAAAAAAAATTGCTGGACCAAAGTTCGTGAAATTAAAGCGCAGGTTTGTAACTGATATTTTTATCTCAGTTACAAAAATCGGGCTTGCACTAAAATGGAGCCCACATGTTTGATTTCACAGACCGTGGCATTCATATATATTCACGGAAAAACAGGTTTGCTTTCATATATACCAGAGTTACTTGTTTCTGCTTCCTTTAATATATAAAAGGTACACAGGTTGGCTTTCACAGACTGTGGCTTTCATATATATTGTCTCTCGGCTCGTTAAGCATTTTTTCAATAGCATACAAACAAAGTTTTGAGAATTAATAAGGTACTTAAAATTACTTTTTTTTTTAATTAAATTTTGAAATTTATTATACATGATTTTATGTTTCTAGTGATACTACTTTTATACTGATTAGAGAATATTTTAGGGTTAATATTTTGAACAAGTTTTGAGTTTTGTTAACAGATAGCTATTAGAATATTGAAGATGACTAATATTTAATTTTAATCGGTTTACTTTTGTTATTAATAATATTTTTAAAATCATATTGGTCATGAAAGATCTTTTGTTGCTATGAATATAATCAAGAACAGACTTTGAAATAGAATGGAAGACTAATTTCTTGATAATTCTTTGATTACATACATTGAAAAAGAAATTGTTTTGAGTTTTAGCACGGATTCAATTATAGATGAGTTTAACAATGTGAAAACACGTAAAATAAGAGTCAAGTGAAATAAATTTAATTTATGTAATATATTTCTTTCAATTTCTTGTATATTAGGTTTTTATCGTATTTTAAATACTTATATTTATGATTTAACATTTGTTATTTTCGCCCCCCATAAGTAAAATTTCGGGTCCGTCCCGATTAGGAGAGACTCGTCGTTGATCAGTTTTTGTGTAAGAAAGTTATTTTTAAAATATAAACTCATGAATATTGGATTGTAAATATAAGTTATATATGTTTTAGTTAACAACTCACGATTACCTTTTAATATGTATGACAAGTTGAAACTTTAGTTATTGAGGTTTTTGTCTCATCTTGTGGCTCTTAACATCTTCAGATGTTAGTTTTTTGCAGTGGTGCAATTGGGAAGACTCTAGAAGGCTTGATTACTATGTCAATCTTTTGAAAGCCTTCATCTTTTATTATCTAATGAATAGATGTATATTGTCAAAGTAGAGCTCACTTTACATACCGTAATGTGATCTTGTACTTTTGATTAAATTGTCACTTCAGCATGATCTTGGTAGAAGCTTGGAAGCCTCTAGAATTTGGCATGTGTTTTAGTGGATCGACTAGTTGACTAGTCGACTTTTGAAGTTTTATGAAGTGTTTTGAAGAAAGAGTATTATTTACACGTGGGTTTGTTTTCAAGCTTGTGGTTAAATATTATATTCTAGGTTTTGATAAACTCTAAGGCCCAAATGATGTTTGAAATTGGTGCGATATATGTGATGTTGTGTTGACAACCATGTTAGGTGGATTGTACCAATTTTTCATTATGGATTAGTATGCGATTAACTTATAAAGGTTTTATTATCTATAATAGATTACTTTCACTCTTTTCTATCATGGATAAATATTTTACGTAGTTTTAATCATTTATAACTATGATAGATGTTTTCGATGTGCAAGCACAAGTCTTTCCTGCGATAGTTGACTTCAATTTCGGTTACAAACTCTTTATAACAATGGTGACATTTTCAAATGGTTACTTGAACAATTTTTCTACTATGGTTAGTATTCGAAAGTTGGGTTAAAATTATTTTTGCTATGGTAGACATTTGTGTCACACTACCTCTATTCTACAATAGTAGTAGGGTGATTAATAACTATTTTGGGTAAGCAACTGGTATTAGGGAAACCATTGTAACAATATTGACTTCCAAAGACAGAGAAATTCATCTATTTTCATCTCCACCTCATTCTCTTTAGAGGCTATTTGGTATGAGGGATTTGGAGAAGAAATCTCTCTCTCTCTGTCGATAGGATTCTACAGCATTTCTCCTAAAATAATTTGTTTTATAGGATTAACAATTCACATATTAAAAGGTAGCTGCAATTTGTTTAAGGACCTGTGTATATTCTATGTTTAATCGTGTGCAATTCTTCTTGAATTGTGTACAATGAATATTTAATTATGTGTAAAATAAAAAATATTTGTTCATCGTTCAAAAATTGAGATCTTTTATATCTTTGAGGAAGACATTTTAAAATGGAGGATTTTTCAACCATTTTTCTAAATTTTTTGTTGCACCGTTTGTTTTGTCTGAGCATTAAAGCTTATGTTAATAAATTTTTTTCATAAGTAGGGGTAACTCAATTGTTTCATTTGCTCATGCAGTCAATATGGTCACCCCGGTGCCAGGCATACTATGTGGATGTCTGATGCTGATAATATTCCAACATTTGATAATTTGACACACCTGGAATGTTTTTCTAGTCCACTGAATTTTCTCCATAATTTCCCTAAACTTCAGAATCTTCTAATTTTTAAGGTTTGAAGATTTTATCTTGATTTGTGTGTGAAATAGTTTTTCTTCAATTATTAGTTCTCTACTAACTATATTTTTGTGTGGTCGGCTTTATTCTAGGTCCCCTCCTGAACCAATACTTAATATTCCTTCGTGCCTTTTATCACACGTGAAGGAGTTCACTTTTGGTGGCTTCAGGTTATACGAAGTTCATGTTGATAACTATATTTTTGTGTGGTCGGCTTTATTCTAGGTCCCCTCCTGAACCAATACTTAATATTCCTTCGTGCCTTTTATCACACGTGAAGGAGTTCACTTTTGGTGGCTTCAGGTTATACGAAGTTCATGTTGATAATGCACGAGTTCTGAGCACTGTCAAAATTACAAGTGAACATATCAGGTGACGTGACGAGAGTCTTGAAATGATAAAAGTGATGTCTTTTAGATATTATTAGTTTTGATGATGTAAAATATAGATCTCAAATATTAAGAGCAAAACATTTGCTTAATATATTTATCCCTAGATCAACTAACTGCTATGTTTAATGTAGTTTAGTCCATTTTAAATTTTAAAGAATGATCAAGAGAAGTGGCACATCCCAAATTTTAGGCCCTGAGAATTGAAAATAAGCCTAAAATAGGTAAATGGCTAAGCCCAATTCAGGAAGAATCCTAAGAATGTCAACTGAGGTATGGGATAATCAATTGAGCGAAAATAGGCCGGTATAAGTAAGTATATGACGTTTCCATGTTAGTCGGGTATGCCCTGCGTTTTTGAGAAAATATCGCATGTGGCATACGATAGTTTCCCGAAAACTATGCGACAGGACAACACATACACACATACAAGGACACATGGCACCATATACATAAGCCAACACACACACATGCACAAAGACACATGTCATGCACTCACACAATGACACCTCACATACTTTAACACTAAAAATCTATTCTATACTCTCTTTCCTCTCATTTTTTTTTACGTCATCAGCCCCCGCCCCAACTTCAAACATTTCCTCTCTTCCTCTTTTCTTCAAACACCCAACCATCCCCCTCCTTCCAACTTCAACCGGACCTCCTCCCTCTCAACTCCACCGTGAACCCCTCTCCTTCAAATCCTCAATAATCCTCCTCTTCCATGCTTATCATCATCATCTCACTCAAAGAAGAAGAGCCACAGCAAGAAGGATCACTACAAAAAAATATTCACGACTTTTGCTTGAGAAATTAACAACATATGTATTAGGCCGTTGTTTTCAACTTTAATATCGTTATTAACAACTTAAATATCAGTATTCACAACTTTGGTGAGGTCACCGAAGCTTCGGTGACGGTCACCATCTTCGGTCACTAGCACTGGATCTTCGGTGGCCGGTGATGGCAAGGGGTCTAGGATATTTTTTATTAAAATAACTAGGAGTCATTAGGCAATTTCTTAAATTTTGCAACATTTTAAATGTTCAAATTAGTCCCTTTGGATTTATTGAAATTCAACATATACTTATTTGTCTTTTACCAATTTTAATGATCTTTTTATATTTTCCCCTTTGTTTAAATGAGTTTTTCTTTTAGGGGCGAGTTGAAAAATTGAGTCATAATTCTTTTTTGATAATCACATATCCCATTCTAATAGAGGTAATAATGTATGAGATTTCATCAAGTACTAAATGTGGGTACTAATTGGTCTGTATCCTTAGCTAGTGAGAAGCAACCACTTTTCATTTGTTATATAAGCTAATATGTTGTTTGTGACAGAAACATTTACTATGAGTATGATGTATATTGTAACGCCCCTAATTCCTACGTTCATTATGATGTCCATTTATGTCCTTAATCTCTTATTAAACTAATTGTATGTATTTATCATAGTGAAGGCGTTCACAGATCAAAGTGAGCCATAACAGAGAGCATGCCTAACGTTTGGACGAATGAGTGACTGATAACATATGCCCAGACATATGCTGGTTAACTTAAATTCCGGAGGAATATAAACGTGATACAACTTAAAATTCGATAATAGTCAGGATTAATCCCGTTGGAGGATTTTAGTTATACAATGATCCAAATTGTCAGTCAAATAGTTAGCAAATATGAACCAAAATATTAAAGTATGAAATTCAAACTTAATTAGATCCCTCCTTCGAGTCTTCCTCAGCTACTCCAGCTACACAGCCTTGCTTCCTGATCCAGAGCATCTTCCTAGATCTTTAGGTGTGACTGGGATTCATTGATCGGATGAATCTCAGGGTAACGGTTAATCTCACATTCAAAGTGTAAATCATACATGATAGATATTTCACATAGTGCAGATTAAAAGAAAGCATTCACCAAACACACCGCTACCCGACTACATAGTACCCAGTACATGAATCGTTAGTGGAGAAAGCGCTCGCAAGTGTTACATGTCCTAGACATGAATCCTCAGCGCTTGGAAAAAATGGGCGTGTGGCATTATCATATAAAACAATAATCCACATCCAGCTAAATAAAACGCATAGACTCGGGCATACAAACCCGACCAAGAATCCACAATACATGAACAAATAAGGCATAAATAAAAACACAAGGAATTGGAGATTAAGTTATCAACCTCAACTTCACAAATAAATAAAATCTCCAGATGTTAGAAACTCGAACTTCTTCAATGTCCTAAAGTAAGATCATTGTAACTATTAATTCTCCCCTTTTTTATTAATTTACTATTTATTTCTCATTTAATAATAATATTATTATTTATTACTATTTGTTTATTTTATTATCATCATCATCATTATTGTTGTTGTTGTTGTTGTTTTGTTATTTATTATTACTTTTCTACAGATTTATAAAAAATATCATTTTAAAATATTACTAAAACATAAATTATGTTGTAAACTTTTCTACGCCAAAAATTAAGCAAATCTTCAATTTCCTATCAACACATCACCAATGTAAAACTTGCATGTTTGCTAGAAATATGGCAATAAGAAAAATTATATGTATTACTCATATACACACACAGCACACAGCTCTTAGAAAGCATGTCACCAAGCATAAGTAGCAGGATCAGTGAACATGTCACATATGTGAATTAGTCAAAAATTATATTAGTATGTTAGACATCTTTTGAGGCATCACTAATATATCAAAGCTGATGCCTATACAATTGATATTTAAACATTGTTGTATATGCAACCATCTTGATATAACCTAAAGCAATAATGTAGGAGCAGCACAAAACTTGCATGACTTCTACTCTAGTATAACCAGATGAGGTAGCGTGATCATCATAAAAGCCAAAGAAAAGACTATTCATTTAACACACCTTTTGATTTATTAACTGTGTTAGTGACTTCAATATAGTTTAGTCTTTCCTTTATATGTATCAGCAACTTTTCCTATAATTCCTATGTGTGCAATGATATAATATATACAGTTATATACTCTCTCTTTTCTTTTCTTTTCTTTATTTATTTATTTTTTGTTTATGGGTTGTACAACTACACTTGTAGTACTAAGTAAATAAGAAAAGCCTCAACAAAACAATTATACTCTTTGTACTTACCAGTAAGAAAACCTCCGTAAAAATTTTTTGAAGGAAAAAAAAAAAAAAAAAAACACGCGATGATGGTTATTGGTTGAGCCACTACATTTTATTGTACAGTGATGCATTTAGGCTTGGCGTTTTTTTTTTTTTTTTTTTTTTTTTTTTTTTTTTCTAAGAGATCTATTTGTCTTTTATGTAACAGTTACAGAAACGCATCATTTGTACACAAAGTATCATGAGTAAACTAGCAAAAGCAGCTGTTTTATGATAGGGAGATAACAAAAGAAGGGGGACCTTAATTATATACCTTATATATAACTTTAATATTTCCTCCCCAGTAGCAGCGACATACATATATATACCTAGAACCATATATTCAAACTTTCGCCAAGGCAGCAACGTATTATGGAAACAAGAAGAAAGAGAAAGCTTATACCTCTGTTTTTCAGGGTCCAAAACAGAGCGAGCTAGATGGCCGTTCCTACGTCACGTCCTCTTTTTTCCAAAAATGCTCCACGTACTCCCTCTCTCTATTTCACACTTTATACACACACACATACTCCTTTCTTTCCTATTAAACTCATCCGGCCAAACACACATATACACACTCTCCAATTGTATGACAGCCACGTACCCTCACCTATTTGCCTCTCCCATATTCAGCCACGTAAACCACTCTCATTCCCTCTCAAGTAAAACTCACGCCCTACACACCACTATATACTTTCTCCTCCAAAACAGCCAGAAAACTCACATGCAAACCATTTATGGGGTTTAGGTGAGTTCCAAAGACAATTCTCATCTGATTTTTGAAATCACAGAAAGATTTTTGAGTTGGTGGTGGATTAAAATCATGGTTTTCCATGGTAGTAAATGTAGTTGCATGCAGCTGATCTCCTCTGACTCTTTAATCAAGCTTTAAGATCATGCATTGAGACTGATTTCCTGAAGTTTAGAGTCAAGATTAGTGATTGCATGTGTTGTTCTACAACTCTGCTCAGTGATTGGTTTTCTCATCTACATGAGAAAGTAAACTTCTTAAAGTTTAAAATAAGCTTTGGTTCATTTAAAACAGAGGTCTACAACTCCGGTTATGATTTTTCGAAGTTCGTCCTCAGAAAATCTGAAGAATTTCTGGACATTGTTTATTTTTGGAATTTTTTTTTTTTAGCCATAAATCAACTTGGTGACTTTAATTTATGAAAATCCTTCTCAATCTCTTGTTCTCTCCCTCGCTATTGCTGTCCGTTCTCCTTCTCGGCTTGAAGTAAAATGAGTAATGAAGGTATGAAGCTATGGTTACATATATTTATATGAGGACCCTCGGACCAGTCTGAGAAAAGAATGACGGACCGGAGGAGTATTAAACAGCGCTAGGCTCGAGGGGGTATGGTCGTCTGACTCTGTTGCGCCGCTTAAGTAAACGATTTAGTAGAGCACGCGATGAATTTGGCGTAAATCTTGGGAAAATCCTTCTTTTATTTTAAGGGACCTTTTTGGCAAAAAAAACCCAAAAAGGGACCTAAGAATCGGGCGACAATCAAAAAGGGACCCGACAATCCCCTAAAAAAGACCCTTTGGTCCTTTTTTGGGATAAATTCATTAAAAATTTACAACTAAATCAGTCTCATTTACAACAATTTTTTTACTCGTTTACAACTAAATCAGTCTCATTTACAACAATTTTTTTACAACTAAATCAGTCTCATTTACAACAATATCAGTCCTGGTTAACAACTATATCAGTCTCATTTACAACTCACCAAAATTTTGACAAACCCAAAAAAGGACCAAGGGACTTTTCTGTGATGGTTAGATTCTTAGGTCCTTTTTTGGGTTTTTTTTGCCAAAAAGGTCCATTAGAAGGATTTTCCCGTAAATCTTTTACTGTGATTCCTTTTCTCCTCCTTTTTTTTTTCCTTTTAGCGGTTACGTGTGTGTGTGTTCACTGCTTCTCTTTTCTTTTTTTTTTTTTTTTTTTTTTTTTTATTTTTTTTATTTTTATGCTTGTTGGTTTAAATGGATTGGGATGGGTTTTGTTATGCCGATGAAAATAATGACTAAGGGTATATGGACGCTGGTCATGTTAAGTGAATGGATGAATAATGGGCTTTACAACATATAATTGAAATCTTGAATGGATGGGAAAGTACACACAGTACTATTATGTGGTAGGCGACTCATTGGTGCACATGTGGTTTACTCTTTTGTCCCTCTTAAAAGGGATAGGGACCCTGTGGATCCATTTTGTCCCTAGGATTGGGATAGCTCTTCATGACTTTTGAGTGTTTTCATAAAGAAGGGATTAGGCCTCCTTGGATTGTGTGCCAATTCCTTCATTAGGAGAGACTCCATTGATAAGTTTTTGTGTAAGAAAGTTATTTTTAAAAGATAAAATCATGAATATTGGATTGTAAATATAATTTATAATTGTTTAGTTAACAACTAATGATTACTTTCTAATATGTATGACAAGTTGAAACTTTAGTTATTGAGGTTTTTGTCTCACCTTGTGGCTCTTAACATCTTTAGATGTTAGTTTTTTTGCAGTAGTGCAATTGGGAAGGCTCTAGAGGCTTGATTAATATGTCAATCTTTTTAAAGCCTTCATCTTTTATTATCTAATGAATAGATGTATATTGTCAAAGTAGAGCTCACTTTACATACTGTAATGTGATACTGTACTTTTGATTAAATTGTCACTGTTTACAGTGCTGGTAGAAGCTTGGAAGCCTCTAGAATTAGGCATGTGTTTTAGTGGATTGACTAGTTGACTAGTCAACTTTTGAAGTTTTATGAAGTGTTTTTAAGAAAGAGTATTATTTACATGTGAGTTTATTTTTAAGCTTGTGGTTGAATATTATATTCTAAGTTTTGATAAAGTCTAAGGCTCAAATGATGTTTGAAATTGGTGCGATATATGTGATGTTGTACCATTTTTTCAATATGGATTATTATGCGATCAACTTATAAAGGTTTTATTAACTATGATAGATGTTTTCAATGTGCAAGCACAAGTCTTTCCTGCGATAGTTGACTTCTATTTCGGTTACAAACTCTTTATAAAAATGGTGACATTTTTAAATGGTTAGTTAAGCAATTTTTCTACTATGGTAAGTATTTGAAAGTTTGGTTAAAATTCTTTTTGCTATGGCAGACATTTGTGTCACACTACCTCTATTCTACAATAGTAGGAAAACCATTGTAACAATATTGACTTCCAAAGACATAGAAATTCATCCATTTTCATCTCCATCTCATTCTTTTTAGAGGCTAGAAAGAATGAATATTGTGTCCTATATTTCATATACAAACATTACATATATATAGAAGATAAGAGAGCCTCAATAGTAATGGCTCATAATGACTAATAATGACTAATAATGACTATTAATGAAGACTATTCCTAATCCCTACAAATCGGGATTCCTATAAATCGAATACAATAAATCGAATACAATTGATTATAATGACTAATAATGACTATTAATGAAGATTATTCCTAATACCTACAAATCGGGGATTCCTATAAATCAGAATACAATAAATCAGAATACAATTGATTATGTAATCCCTGTCATAAGGGATTTGGAGAAGAAATTTTTCTCTCTCTCTTTTTTTTTTTTTGTTTTTTTATGAGATAGGATTCTACAGCATTTCTCCTAAAATTATTTGTTTTATAGAATTAACAATTCACATATTAAAAAGTAGCTGCAATTTGTTTAAGGACCTGTGTATATTCTATGTTTAATCGTGTGCAATTCTTCTTGAATTGTGTACAATGAATATTTAATTATGTGTAAAATAAAAAATATTTGTTCACCGTTCAAAAATTGAGATCTTTTATATCTTTGAGGAAGACATTTTAAAATGGAGGATTTTTCAACCATTTTTCTAATATATATATGTATATATATATTCGTATCTAATTTTGAAAGTAGTATTTAAGAAAATATTAATTCCCACGGATATGAAATATTCATCCTCCTCACAAATTATATATAATTCAAAAAAAAAAAAAAAAAAAAAAGAAATGCAATGCAATGAATTGCTATTTTTTTAATCTCAAAACAAATTCCTCCGAAGTCTCAAGCTCACAAGCTGAGGTAGAAAGTAAAATTTCAACTGCCTATTCGTTTTGGGTGGGATTATTTCAAAATTCGGTTATACGGTTTTATGTCAGCGCCCGAGAGACGAAAAGAAGGGAATCAAAGAAGCAGAGAGTGATGAAGAGAGAACCAGAGACGCAAGATTCTGTGGAGACGGAGTGATTCGGAAGAGCTGAACAGGAAATAGCGAATCAGTGAAGAAAACCGAAGCTCCTTCTCAGGTAATGACTCACCCGGGGGGGGGGGGGGGGGGGGTCCTGCAATTCTAGTGAGGTTAGTCCTCTGTTTTGACCCGATTGGAGGCTGGGGAAAGGGCACTCTTTCAAAAAACCCACCTAAAACATATGGCGACCCTGGGATTCAGCCTCCGGGAAGTGATTATCGCCAAAACAAAAAAAGACAACAGAGGCTGCTGTCTTTAGTCCTTTAATTCAGTGATAGCTTAGAGTCCTTTGTGAAAGGTAGCAATCAAAGATGCCGCTTCTTTCTTTACCCGTAGCTGTTGAAAAAGACCAGTACGGGGGCTATTGATTGCATCGATTGCCATTCTTTTACTTCCTCGTGTGTAAAGCAACGAACTGATGCTTCTTGAATTCCTATGTTGCGTTCTTGATTGATGATAATCATTTTAGTTTCAATAGATTTATTTTGTGATCGGTTTATCTATCTTGTGCCGGCCCTTTGCTGGTACTACTATCAAATTTATCTGAATCCCGGAAATATTTACGATTTGCCTGAGTCTTACGAGTAATTTCAGGTTCATGAGGCATACAACTTCTATATTGCTTCTTTCATGTTTTCTTCAAATATGTTTAGCCGCTCTACATTACCATATGACCGAACCAACTCTGGTCTCTCTGTATGGGAAATGATTATGTGTATGCACTTGAAACGTTTTACTCCTTCTGACGCTTAATATACAAACATCAGAAAATCATTTGCCCAAGTAGTGGTAACTCTCAATTTTTCCATCCGTTCCAACTATTTATTTGTCAAGAAAGTCAGCCAAACTTTTTAAAAATGATAAGATACATATGTTAATATCATTAGCAAACAAACTTATTTGTATGTGGTACAATATAAAGTAGGGAGTTAGCTGCTGAGAATGAGGAGCTTGATGTGTGCATAAAGGGCATAAAGAAGGATACAAAGCTTAGGGATGCAATGATTGGGGCCAGAGTGTGATTTTTCATTCTAAGTCAGTTAAACAAAATGCTTAAATCACTACTCTTAACTGTTTAATGAATAGTTTTCTCCAATCTTCAGGCATATCCATCATTTTCCATAGCGTGCTATGAAGAACTGTTCTGCATATTGTTTTCCAAATAGCTTCAAGTGCACAGTAAAATTTATTACTTGGTGTTTCATTATTTTCTCCACAGGATCAAGTTTAACTAGGTTTGTTTTCATCATTACTCCCTTGGAGATTGGCTTAACAATGTTAAATAACCAATGTAGGAGAGCCATTGAAGTGGAAGCCAATTAATAATGTGTGACAGGCTCAGCAACTTACCAGACTCGTTGCTTCTTCATATTCTGTCTTTTCTTCCAACCAAGGAGGCTGTTGCTGCAAGCTTCTTGTCCAAGCAATGGAGGCCACTTGTGCACTATTTTTCGACTCTTGACATTCATGATAGACATTTTACTGACATTCATGATAGACATATTCCTGGTGGTGAAGTTTTCATCCAGTTTGTTGATTTTGTCCTCATTTCAGTAGATTGGGAATTTCTTAAAAACTTTGGTCTCAATTGTTGGCATTTGGAATTTCTCAAACACTTTGGTCTCAATTGTTGGCGTTGGAACGTGTCAAATGATAAGATTAACAATTGGATTGATGTATTAATCAATAGTAAAGTTGAGCATCTTGAGATAAGCATTTCACGTGCATTTCAAATTGAGTTACCCTCTAGTATTTTAAATTGGAGTACCATTAGGGTTTTAAAATTCAAAGGGGTAACCTTTAGTACCCTTTCTAGTGTGAATTTGCCTTCTGTTAAAGTTCTAGATCTAGACATGGTTAGACTTCCAGATATAAACTTCTTGCCAATGCTCCTTTCTGGATGTGCACTTCTTGAGATGCTAGTGCTGACTGAATTGGACGATAACCATTATGGTCCGATGCTAGAGATTAAAAGGCTTAACCGTTTGGTCGCAACTGATGTTCCCCCCTCTCTAGTGCCTGTGAAAGCTTTGTCTAATGTTACATTTCTAAGGTTACAGGTATGAATGACATTGTATAGATAAATTGTTTCTTTCTTTTTTTTTTTGTTTTTTTTTTTTTTCCAAATATTTCATACACTGTTGTTTTTTTGGCTATATGTTGGTCTTTCCTCATGCATAGGAAATATGGTTACCCGGTGGCAAGCATGCTATGTGGTCGCCTGATGCTGATAATTTTCCAACATTTGACAATTTGACCCACCTGGAATGTGTTGGTGGTTCGTGGACTGCGATAGTGAACTGCCTCCGAAATTTCCCTAAGCTTCAAAATCTTGTAATTTTGCAGGTTTGAAGATATTTTCTTGACTTGTGTGTGAAATAATTGTTCTTCAATTTATTAGTTCTCTAACTATATTTGTGTGGTCACTTGTCAGCTTTTTTCTAGGGCCCCTCCCCAGCCCATTCTTAATGTTCCTCTGTGTCTTGAATCAAACCTGAAGGAGTTCACTTTTGGTGCTTATTGGTTAAAAGAAGCTCATGCTGTTGCATTAATGAAATACATATTGGCTAAGGCAGAAGTTCTGAGCACCGTCAAGATTACAATGGGAATTGGTCGTTCAAGTGAAGAACAGATTCTTGAAATGATAAAAGTGATATCCTTATACCCCAAGGCCTCTGAGAATTGCAAGTTTTTACATGTGAAGCATCCATGGTCAAGTTTAAATGATTGGATTGCTGGTTCAGGTTTTGATGTAGGTAAGTCTGTTGGACTACTGAAAACTGTCATGTAGCAGATTGTCTTAGGACACATTAGATTGTTATGAACTTTTGCAGCTTTTAGGTTTCTCCTCTCGATAGATCTGCTTCTCTGTTTTCTTGGATTATCAAGTGGTGGTTCTATCTTTTATCGGGTATTTGCGTTGAACTGGTAGTTTTGTAAAAAGATCAATTATATAAAATTAAAGGTTGTATAACAAAGTCCAGGAAATGAGGAATCAATGGATCATGAATTTTATAATGAGTAAAGGAAAAAATTGAAACAAAGAATTAATATCATTTTCCAAGTTGTCAATGAAATTAGAATGGACAGGACACCATTGAATATCATTTTCACATGCGTTACTACAAAAACTCAACAGAGACTCAAACATTTAATGATGTTTCCTCAAGACTTCTCCAATAGATCGAATAGAAAGGATTAGTTTGCAAGTAAATAGGAGTTGTTTATAAGGCAATAGAATCTTTTGGATAAATTCCTGAAGTTTCAATAGAATTGCTTGCTTGGTCATAGCATTTTAAATGGACAAAGCATAACCCTGTTCAACACTGTTTAATTATTATTCTATTTCATACTTTTATGAATTAAGGAAGTTATTTTATTCCGTTATTCTTACAGAGAAGCCAAGTAATGTCCTTTTTATTTTGTGGCAGCCCTATTTTGATGTTTAGGCCAATGTCGGTCCTAATTCTCCTTATTGTTCAATTTGTGGCTTACATATCTTTTCTGCATGAAATCGTCCGGGATCATAATAACTTCCACTGATCAAACCTACTTAGTTATTTCCCAATTCTTTAATGTATTTAACATTGAAATTTAAATCGTCTGAATGAATTTTTCTTTTAGAGTTAAGAATTGAAAACTCGAGTCGAAGCTGATAGGAATTTATGATATTTTTTTACAAGCACATGTATTTTTATATTAAAGGAAATCATATTCAAGATATTATCGGGTACTAAATGTGACATGCATGTCTCTTGTAAGACTTATTACATTTTAATATAGGGTATTTTATCAGAATTGTTTAACCATTTAAGAATCACATGTGACCCACTAGCGGTACTTTTATTGTTGGAGAATTCAAAACTTAAATCTTTTGCAAAAAGATTAGGTATACCTTGATAAAGAATTTTGGGAAAATATTAGTGACGTTCCAAAGAAGAGAAAAAATATCAAAAAAGCCCCATTATCAAAATGGCTTTTTATGTTGTTAAAATGGTTTTTTCTGTTGTTAAAATTTCCTTATGAAAATATTGTTGTCAAAATGGCTTTTCATTTTATCAAAATGACTTTTCCTTTTTTCAAAAAATTTATGATTTTTTTGTCCAGCATGTAGAATTTTATAAACTTGGAAAATTTATTGCAACTGGAAAAGCCATTTTGACAACATGAAAAGTCATTTTGGCAACAATATTTTTATAGGGAAATTTTAACAACAGGAAAAGCCATTTTAACAACATGAAAAGCTATTTTGACAATGAGACTTTTTTAATATTTGATTCCGTAATTAATATCTTTGATATTTTTTCTCTTCCTTGGGACCTCACATATATTTTCCCAAGAATTTTCCTTGAACTTAGAAAATTCATAGGTAAAGGTGCAAAAATGCACATGTGCTTTGCCTTCAAGAGTGCCCAACACCATATGCTTTTTTTAGATATAAAAATATACATGTGATTATAAAATAGGTGCAAAAGTCACAGTGAGTGTTAAATGCAAAATGTTGACCGTTAGTTTGACCGGAAATTGCTGACATAGAAGCTGACTGGGACTCACAAACACACAAACAGTGAACCTACGTTAGTCCAAACCCGGCTGGAAATCTGAGGCAAACATTTTCAGAGCTAATCAAATAGAGAAAGAAAAGATGACAAATTTCATAGCAGTTGCGTTTCCCCTACAATCTAAGAGACAGATGCCAATGTATCTTCCCTTTTCCACCTCCCTGCGCCTTCACTTCACTCCACATGCCGACCACTAAACCATACTATGTTTTTTGAAAAATGTGCCATTTTCAAATGGTTAATTATTTTCCTTTTTTTTTTTTTTTTTTTTTTTTAACTGTGGTTAGCATTTAAAAGTTGGGTTGAAATTTTTTCTAAAGTATAGATCTTTGTGTTACATTTTCCCTTCTTCTACCTTAGTAGGGTGATTAATAATTGTTTTCGGTAAGTAACTAATACTAGGAGAACCATTGGGAGACTTTGAAAGGGAAAAAAAAAAAAAAAAAAAAAATATATCACCCAGTTACATCTCTAACTCATTCTTTTTAAGGGGTTTGATATGTGCAACGAATCTTCAGTTATGCGAAAAACCGAAAACATTCATATACAGGTGAGGAAAAGTTGTACTCGCTCGCTCAAGAATATGTGTTCTTATAAGTACCTTTGAGCAATAAATTTTAGAATGGAGAAATGTTCAACAATTTTTCTTAAAAATTGTTAATTTAATTGATTAATATATTAATGTTGATGCTACTCCTCTATTTCTTATATTTGTCTTTAAATATTATTGTTAATGATAGAAATATGTTAAATTTAGTTTTGACTGAATAGGCGTGATATATACATTAGTGGCAAGATGTCTAAACAGTAAACACTATATGCCTTGAGTATACCCAAAGCATCATTGGCATATTTTAATATGTTAAAACATGTCAAGTGGCCGTATTTCTTTCCTTAATTGTTATGCTCAAATTATTTGAAAATGTAAAAAAATTGAATTTTTTTAATCAAAATTATCCATTATTTAACATTATAATAATAACTACTAAATCACTCCAAAAATAAAATAAGAAAATTTTGATTAAATATTGTTTTTTAATTATGAGAAGAGATATATATAATATGAAACATGACAAACGAGAGGAGTATGTCTGGAAATCAACTGGGAACAAAAAAAGGGATCGTTTGTTCCTTGAACAGTTCTTTCAAAAAGTGAATCCACCTTGGAGGGAATATTACCAAGGTACTTCAAATCTCACCAATTTTAAGCTTAAGGTAATGGTTAAGGTTTAGTAATGCAACTATAATTGAACCGGAGTTAACCCAATCGTGATTCAAATAATATAATTTAATTATGAATATTTGACTCACATATAATCTTTAAAGTAATACTTAAAACACTATTAATTCACGCTGGCAAAAAAATATTAATTCACAATTGTACGGAGTATTCATTTTTCTCAAAAATTATATATAACTAAAAAATGCAATGAATTGCGAGTTTTTTTTTTCAAAAAATAAAAATAGAACAAATCTGAACCCGATGTCCTTTTAAGCTCACAAAAAAGTCCTTTCCCTGGCTTATTTTAAAATCAGGTTTTACGTTTTTTGCCACAGCGCCCGAGAGATGAAGAGAGTCGGAAAGGCAGGGAATGATAAAGAGAGCACCAGAGAAGAAAATCGAAACTCTTCCTTAGCTAGTGTCGTCGATTTCGATTCTTGTAGTTCCTCATGTTTATAGCAACGACTGATGCCTCATAGTAGTACATGGAATTCCAAGGCTGTGTTCTTGATTTATGGTAATTGTTTCAGTTTCAATAGATTTATTCTGTGCTCAGTTTATTTATCTTGTGCCAGCCCTATGCTTGTACTAGTATCAAATTTGTCTAAATTTTGGAGTTGTTTACGATTTGCCTGAGTCTCTGGGAGCCATTTCAGGTTCATGAGCCACAAAACTTCTTTATTGCTTCTATCATGTTTTCTTCAAATATGTTATGTGGCTTTAGTCGCTCTACATTGCAAAATCACTGAACGAATGCTGGTCTTTGTATGGGAAATGAGTATGTGTATACACTTGAAATTTTTTTGTTGCACCGTTTGTTTTGTCTGAGCACTAAAGCTTATGTTACGAAATTGTTTTCATAAGTAGGGGGAACTAAATTGTTTCATTTGCTCATGCAGTCAATATGGTCACCACGGTTCCAGGCATACTATGTGGTTGCCTGATGCTGATAATATTCCAACATTTGATAATTTGACACAACTGGAATGTTTTCCTAGTCCACTGAATTTTCTCCATAATTTCCCTAAACTTCAGGATCTTCTACTTTTTAAGGTTTGAAGATTTTATCTTGATTTGTGGGTGAAATAGTTTTTCTTCAATTATTAGTTCTCTACTAACTACATTTTTGTGTGGTCAGCTTTATTCTAGGTCCCCTCTTGAACCAATACTTAATATTCCTTCGTGCCTTTTATCACAACTGAAGGAGTTCACTTTTAGTGGCTTCAGGTTATATGAAGATCATGTTGCATTTATGAAATTTGTATTGAATAATGCAAGAGTTCTGAGCACTGTCAAGATTACAAGTGAACATACTATTTCAAGTGACGAGAGTCTTGAAATGATAAAAGTGATATTTGTTAGATATAATTAGTTTTGATGATGTCAAATATTAAAAGCAAAACATTTGCTTAATATATTTATCTCTAGATTGACTAACTGCTGTGTTTAATGTAGTTTAGTCCATTTTAAATTGTAGAGTGATCAAAAGAAGTGCAACATCCTGAATTTTAGGCCCTCAGAATTGAAAATAAGCCTAAGATAGGTAAACGGCTAAGCCTAATTCGGAAAGAATCCCAAGAATATCGAGAGATATGAAGGCTCTCAAGGACTAAATAACTCGGCTATATGGGTCAGTGGACATAGTATGTATAAGCCGTGGAATTAAAGTGTCAGTAAAAAAGGGGCACTGAGCACTTGTACGATGTTAATCCGATTCGAAAAGGAGCCACCCAACTATGTCCTGAGGTATAGGACAATCAGTTTAGCGAAAAATAGGCCGGTATAAGTAAGTATTTGGCGTTTCCAAGTTAGTCGGGTATGCCCTACGTTTTTGAGAAAACACCAACATGTGGCATCATTTGTTAGGTCTCGATATTCGTGTCGCAATCTCGAGTAAAACCTGAGTAAGAATTCCCAGTACGCCGTGTAAATTGAGGCAAACACGCAAATTCGGACAACAACAAAACCCGAACACACAATATGCAAATTGAGAAAACGAACACCGAAAATTTACACATACAATAGTTTCTCGAAAACTGTGCGACAAGACAACACATACACACATACCAAGGACACATGGTGCCATATACACAAGCCAACACTCACACACATGCACAAAGACACATGTCATGCATACCCAATAACACCTTACATACTTTAACACTAAAAATCTATTCTATATATACTCTCTTCCCTCTCTCTCTCTCTCTCTCTCTCTCTCTGTTTTTTTTTTTTTACGTCAGCTCCCCTCCCGCAACTTCAAACATTTCCTCTCTTCCTCTTCTCTTCAAACACCCAACCATCCCCCTCCTTCCAACTTCAACCGGGCCTCCTCCCTCTCAACTTCACCATGAACCCCTCTCCTTCAATTTGTCAATAATCCTCCTCTTCCATGGTTATCATCATCATCTCACTCAAAGAAGAAGAGCCACAGCAAGAAGGACGACCACTTGACTGGAACTGTTCCTGCTTGCCGAACGAAAAGAAAGAATGTTTCACTTTCTATACCGCCTTCCCTTCGCCCTATACGGAAAAGAAGGAAAGATTCTTTGATCCGCTAGACTGGAACTAGAAGCTGGCACTGGCACACTACAAAAAACCTCGGATTACCCACGGAATGACCGACAAAAAAACTCAGAAAAATTCTGTCGGAAATTACCCATAGAATTCCGTGGGTAATTTCCGTTGGTAATTAAAATTACCCACAAAAAATTTCCCTCGCAAAAATAGCCATAGGTAATTACCAAAATTTTACCCATGGCTTTTTTAGCGACGGAAATTTTCCATCCGTAATTATTACCCATGGAATTTCCGTGGGTAATTTCCAACGGAATTTTTTGCGTCGATAATTCCATGGGTAATCCGAGGTTTTTTTTTGTAGTGGAAGGAAGAAGAAGAACCACAAGAAGTTCAAGGTAAGGAACTTGAACTCTAGCTTGGTATCTTAGATGTTCTTGCCATGCATGTCACTTTGAATGATTGTAAACTCACATGCATGTGGATTTAAAGTCAGATTAAAGGGTTTGAAGAAGTGAAGGTGCTCACAAGGTCAAGAACAAGCATTGGAGGTAAGAATCTCTCTTAAGATTTTGAAACTTAAAGTTTGAAATCTAGATCTAGAAATCTGTGATACACTCAAAGGAAACGTTGGAATCTGGAAAATACGATACCACCATCATGCTCCTTAAGAATATTTGTGTGGGCATAAGATTTTGAATGAATTTTTAAAGGTATTTTTACACATAAAATAACGAGCTGAAAGAAGAGTCAAATTTACCAATTTTGAGGCATTGAAACTAGTAAGCTTGTAGTATGGTTTCATTACGTAAATGTTATTACAAAATTATGAAAATATTCCAAAAGATAGAGGACATATATATCTTTAAAATGGTGGGTATTTTGTATTTTTCTAAGCTCTGGTCAGAGAGCAATAAATTATACAAAATGACCCTAAGTTCTAGAAACCAATTTGGACACGGTCTGGACGTTTTTGGAAATTGAGGACAATGGATTAAATTCTAGAACCAATTTTCCCAACAGCTAGACTTAATAAGGAGTTTATATAATTTTGAACTACCTAAATTGGACACCTAGAACTCTAGATATGAATTTTTAAAAATAAGTCATTTGTTTTTGGAAGCTTAACTGGATAGTAAGGGCAAAATTGTAAATTGGGATCATTATGGTGTGCTATGACCTTTGAGACTATTTTTCCATGAATGGGTACTGACTAGAGAGCACGTTTGAGTTGGAAGCACATTAAAATGATTTTATTGAAATTAATTAAAAATAATTGAAATTGCTGGACTTTTAAGGATAGTCAAAGATAAAGGCTAAAAGTAACAAGTTTAAGTTACTTAATTAAACCCTAATAAAATAAGGGTTTAAAAGGAAAAATAAACATTCATTTTTCTTGGTTCTAAAGTTATGGATATATCATTAGGGACATAAGGAGAATGAAGGATATTCAAGCAACTCCAAAGGTTGTGTAAAGAGGAACTCGAGTAAAGACAGTAATCTTTAATGGTAGTAGGCTTATTATACTTGCATGTATTTGATATTATTGCTTGTATGTATATATGTTTGATTGCTATACTTTCTTGTTATGTTTAGGATACTTGAATGATTGAAACTCTGTTTATGATTATGTTATGGTCATGAGTATAATGCATGACGTATTGAGCATGCAGAAATGTCATTATGTTAACATAAGCTTGTGCAAGACAATTATATCATACACTAACATTTATCTTGCATGCATTGTTTGATATTGTCTGCTGCTGGGATTCCTCAGAATCTCACCTTCCACTACCAACCAATAGACAAGTGACCATAGGAGAGAAGTGCTGCACAAGGTTTAAGAAGGGAGCGTTACTTGAAGATGGCCCAGTGAAGTGACAGCTTGAAGAACCGAGGGTCGACAATGATTAATGTTATTTCTAATTTTCACTATCTGTAAATGAATGTAAAAGGGTATGAACCCTTGGAATACTGATATTATGTAATCAAAATTTAATTTCCATTATATCAGTATAACAAACTATTTCTGATTTTGCCACACTACTGCGTAAGATTTTGATCGAGAAAGCCGACACCCGGCGGGTGTGAACAGAAGAGATTAAAGAAAGAAGAACTTGCAAAATATAACGGGAATATCAATATTCAAGTTCATAGACTTGATATTGGAAGTTTCTATGACCAAATAGAAGTTGGAATGACTTAATCCAGAGTTAAACTGAGTCATTTCAAGCTTCACCATGAATAGTGATTTTTCAGCTACAGTACATCACTCTTAGGCATCACTCGAGTGATTTCAACCATGTTCTACAAGTGATGCACTATAAACTCAAGTGGAACATGAAGTAACTCAAGTTATGAATGTGATCGAAACTTTCAGAATATAATGAATTTGGAGCTGATTCTTATTGCATTGGAAAGAAGACTTATAAAGTTTTACGGGCATAGTCATTTGTCAAATTTGAAGTTATATTCCAAAATTTATGCTCACAGGAAGTTGACCTTTGTGTGGCAAACTACCTGTGTTCTGAAAGGCAGTCGTTAATATTATGAGAGTTGAAGTTGATCACTTGAATGATGATTTACATCATTTGAGTGAATAAGCGATCACTTGAGTGATAGTGATCACTCACAGGAGTTTTGCAAGTCACTCACAATTTTTTTCGAAAGTTATAACTTCCCACTTGAGTGAGTAAGTTATCATTCGAGTGATGGTTTTAACTCACAGGAAACTTGCAAGTGACTTGCACCATTTTTTAGATTTGGAAGTTGATTTCTCAAGTGATAGCTTTTGCCACTCAAGTGAATCAGCGTTACTCACAGGAATTTTACGAGTAACTCGCAAGGGTACTGAAAGTTGAAGCTGATCATTCGAGTGATGGTTTTGAGCACTCGAGTGATATGCTTAAGATCACTCGAATGAACTGGTGATCACCTGAGTGATGGTGTGAAATTTTCAACAACACCCAGCACAAAAAAGTTTTGCTCCAGGAGCGTCTAGCACAAATAAGTTTTACTCCATTTTTGTGTTGACTGCACATTTTTAAAAGTTTTTTGGTATTTTTGGTCCACTAAAAAGTTATTTGTGCTGGGCATTCTTGAGGTAATAGTTTGTTGGCCAAATTACCCCTTAACTTATATTAAAAAAAAAGGATCAAAATATTGTCGTTTTACCCATCTAGATGATGTTTGGTGAGAAGATATCCTTTAACATTGTTAACTGTAGAAAAATAGATGATGCAACGTTTTAAGAAGCTATGGATGAATGCCTTCTAAACAAATATCAGTAGAATGGAGAGATATCGCACCAAATCAAATAGCATGTATATAGCAGCAAGTGCAAAATAGCAGAAGAGATGGTCCATAATTTTATAATTAGTTTGCAAATAAGATTAAAATTTGTATTGATGCATTAATCCATAGTAAAGTTGAGCATCTTGAGATATGATTTCCAGGTTGCTTTAACAATAAGTTTGCCTCTAGTGTTCAACTCTAGCTAGTACCATTAGGGTTTTAAAATTCAAGTTCGTAACCTTTAGTAACCTTTCTAGTGTGAATTTTCCTTCCCTTAAAGTTCTACATATTAGCATGGTTAGACTTGGAGACCTAAACTACCGGCAATCTTTGCTTTCTAGATGTCCACTTATTGAACAGTTAGTGTTGACTAATTTGGCGATGAACAATGATGGTCCGATGCATGAGATTGGAAATTAAAGCTTAACCATTTTGTCACAGTCGTTGTTCTGCCCAATCTAGTGCCTGTGAAAGCTGTCTAATGTCACATTTCTAAGCTTAAGGGTATGAATGACATTGTATGCATACACTGTTTCATTTTCTTTCAAAGACTTCATTCATAATCTTTTTTGGGTCTATGCCGGTCCTTCCTCACGCAGGCAATGTGGTGGTCACCCGGTGCCAGTGACTCTCCTTTATGGTGGCCTGATGCTGATAATGTGCCAACATTTGACAATTTGACATGCTTGGAATGTTATGCTGCTGAGTGGACCAAGCTAGTGAACTGTCTCCATAATTTCCCTAAGCTTCAAAATCTTGTTGTTTATCAGGTTTGAAGATTTTATCTTGATTTCACTACTACAAAAATTGGATATTACTACCCTAAAAAAATCCTAATTAAGAAACGGGTAGTAAAAAATGAAGGCAGTGGCATTATTGTAATTATATATAAGGAAAATGAGCCTTCAACTTCCTGAATAGAAGTTTAAGACTTCTAAAATTGATTTTTTTTGCGTTTTAACATTGTTTGAGGACGCTTTAATTGCTTCCTGCCATAGGAAATATGAGAATTTTTTGTTTGGCGCCATGGTATTTAATTTTTTTTTTGGAATAAAATTCATTTTTGGCGTCCTAATATTGTTTCAAGACGCCTAAAATCTGTCAAATAATTTGGCTCCAGGGTAATATGGGAGAATTTTTTGTTTGCGCCATGATATTTAATTTTTTTTGAAATAAAATTCATTTTTGGCGTCCTAAATATATTTCAAGACGCCTAAAATCTGACAAATAATTACTTGCCAATTATTTTCAGGTAATATTGCTTTATTTTCAGGTCGCCAATTTTCGACAAGTGGGGTCCTGAATGTAATTTCAGGTCGCCAATATTCATATTTTAACCCAAATGACCACTCGGATCCACCACACTCCTCACCCGTGCGATAGAAACCCTTTGTCATTTCCCTCTCGCGACACACTTCACATCTCCGCCTCCTTCCCCAAATCGGGCTTTGCCATTTCCCTTTTTGCAGGCGTCTCCTGCGTCTCCACCTCCATCGCGCCGTGCAAATCGACTGTGTGCTTCCAACTCCATGTACTCCACCTCATATTCTTTCTTCAAGTCGACCTTCACTCCATCTTTAGGACGCCAAAAGTCTAAAAATCAACAACCCCCTCCAAGATGTCCCTCAGAAAAGAGACGTTAATTGGGTCTTATTTAGGTCATTTTTTTAGCTTTTTTGTAGTAGTGTTTGTGTGTGAAATAGTTGTTCTCTAACCATATTTGTGTGTGGTCAGCTTTTTTCTTCCTCTCCTCCTCAACCTATACTTGATGTTCCTTCGTTTCCTTCACTTTTGGTGGTTTCAGCTGGATCTCCGATCTTGACCAAAAAAAAAAAAAAGATGGATCTCTGCAGCAAATGAAGAATTTATGAACTTTGTATTGAATAATGCATGAGTTTTGAGGACTATCAAGATTTCAAGTGGATTGACGAATCGTTTATCTAAAAAGGAGAATTGCTGGTTTTTATGTGATGTTGTTGGACTATCGAAAAATGTCATCGCAGCTTTTGTTTTCGCTACACATTAGATTGTTATGAACTTATGCACTCTTAGGTTGCTGTTCAGTGTTTTCTTGGATTATTAAATGGTGGTTTCAACTTTTGTCATATATATTTGCGTTGAACTTGTATTTTTGTAAAAAGTCAATCATATAAAATGAAAAAAGTTATACAACTTTTAGTTGTATAACATTGTCCAAGGAACTGGAATTAATGAAACATGAATTTTATAAGGTAATTGGGGAAAAAGTCAAGGCAATGAATTAACATCATTATCAAAGTTGCCATTGAAATTAGAATCGATAAGAGACGTGTGCTTTTTTTTTATAGCAATATGAATCCTTGCATAAAACTAACGCTTATCCTTCCCAAGAACTCCCTCAAGCTCCCCATCTGCACTCAGAATCGAGTGATAGCCTGGGAGAGTAGAGAGGCTCGCTTTAGCCAGGTGGTCTGCAACTCCGTTTGCCCAACGTCGAACGTGCTGCACTTCGATAGTCCAGTCCTTGTCCACCACACCTTTAATGATTTCAATGAGTAAGTGATCCGCATGAGTCTCGCTGGCCTCATTTCTTATCAGCTCCACAGCTTCAGCCGAATTAGTTTCGAGAATGACTTTCCGACATCCCATGTCCCAAGCCATCCTGAGCCCATGGAGACATCCCCACAGCTCTGCAGATAAACGGTCACCTTCTTCCCCTTTGAACATAAAGCCCCGTAGAAAATTACTTTGCTTGTCTCTAAGCACACCACCACTTGCAACTCCAGCCGTGAACCGCGAGAACGCCCCATCGGTGTTAACCTTAACCCACCCTGCTGGTGGGGACTGCCACTTCTCCCCATGCGCCACTCTGTCGGCCCCCACAGCAGGACCTGTACGAACCCTACATTGAGTGCCATGCAGACTGTTCATGAGAGCAGTAATACGAGTATGCACAGTATGGTTTGAGACCTTCGATCCCTCAAACACTTGTGAGTTGCACCTACGCCATAACCACCAACAGGTGATTACAAAAGTCTATTTCCATTCCTTTGCACTCTTCTGCTTTCCATTGAAACAGAGGTTCCAGCGGATCCAAGGATCAAACTCCATATTGCAGAATTTGTGCCATAGCCTCGAAGGAACAAGTTGATGCCAAAGGTCCCGAGTGCCAGGGCAATCTCTTAGTAGATGTATCAACGTTTCTCGCTCCGCGTCACACACAGGGCAGCGTGCATCATTGCTCAAACCTCGCTTGTGACGTGAGGCATTGGTTAACAAGCGTTTATGCACTACAAGCAAAACAAACATCTTACATCTCTCTGGCACCTTAATCTTCCACACTTTAGCCCATAACGGATCAACTGGCTCCTCATCAATACAAAGAGACTCATAAGCTGATTTAACAGACAATTGCCCATCTTTGGTCCACTTCCACCGTGCCCTTCCATTTGTCATAATCTCCATCCCTTCCTTCACCTGATTCCACGTGCTTTTTATTCCCCTCTAGAGGTTGGATCCTTGCTTTCCCATAGCAATCTTAGGGATTAGATCATCCCCACAATTATACTTATTCCGGATGACTCTGGCCCATAACTCATCCTTTTTTACTAATAAGTTCCACCCAACTTTCATAAGAAATGCTTGGTTTTGTTGCTTAGCATGACGAAGTCCCAAGCCACCTCGTGCCTTGGATTTACAAACAACATTCCACACAACTAATGGCACTTTCTTCTGTTCCTCTGAGCTCTCCCAAAGGAATTTTCGGTTACAACTATCCAAAGTCTCACATGTGCTAATTGGGAGCAAGGAAGTCGCATGACGTATCGGGGATGGCCGAAGTGACTGAAGAGATAAGAGTGGACCTACCTGCTGAGGACAGGGAAGTAATTTTCCACTTCGATAATCTTGTCTTCACCTTATCTACCACAAACTTCAAAGACTCTATGGTCACCCCGATAAGAGACGTGTGCTTTGATTATATTATATGTTCACCGATATATTATTAATTTTCCTTTTTGATGATTCAACCAAAGAGGTCACTAAATCATATATCAAATCTTTATTAAGGCCATTTAACCACATATCTTGTAAAATGATTGATAATGTTGTTTTTAATAGGTTTGAAGGTATCCCCCCCAAAAAAAAAAAAAAAAAAAAAATCCCCCAATCCCTTGGATAATAATGTAACTTGATATAAATATACCATTTTTTTTTTTTTTTTTTAAAAAAAAAGGATAGACAGGACATCCTTGAATAAATTCTTATTGTATGTGATGGGGGTTCAAAGATGTAAAATATGTTGACGTAAAGAAAGAGATGCAATAAAAAAAACAAAGATCAAAATATTGTCGTTTCACCCATCTAGACTTTTCCTTACTTAATGAGATGTAACCGCTTTTCATTTGTTATATGTGCTAATATGTTGTTTGTGAGAGATTTTGTAACATGAGTTAATGAGATGCGATAAAACATTTACTATGAGTTTCATGTATACACACTTAAATAGAGAAATTTGTGTTGTGGGATTTGTGAATTTGAAAAGAAAATGTGATGTGTTGAAAAAAAAAAAAAGCTTTTACCTTGATTGTTGTTTTGCAAGAGCTTGACTATAAGTAACCATGAAATAATCCATAAATTGTATTTTGATGTGGCCGGATTGAAATCTTGAATGGATGAGAGAGTACACACTGTACTATTATGTGGTAAGGCAACCCTTTGGTGCACTACATGTGGTTTACTCTTTTGTCCCTCTTAGAAGGAACAGAGACCCTGTGGATCCATTTTGTCCCTAGGGTAAGGGATAGTTCTTCATGACTCGTGCGTTCCCATAGAGAAGGGATTAGGCCACCTTGGCTTGTGTGTCAATTCCTTTATTAGGATAGATTCAAATGATCAGTTTTTGTGCAAGAAAGTTATTTTTAAAAGATAAACTCATGTATATTGGATTGTAAATATAATTTATATATGTTTCACCTAACACTTCATGAGTATATTTTAATATGTATGGCAAGTTGAAACTTTTGTCATTGAGGTTTTTATCACCCCATCGCTCTTAACATCTTTAGATGATAGTTTTCAGTAATGGTGCAATTGGGAAGGCTGAAGGCTTGATTACTATGCCAATCCTTTCAAAACCTCTATCTTTTATTATATAATGAATAGATGTCTATTGCCAAAGTAGAGCTTACTTTTCATACTGTGATTTGATACTGTACTTTTGATTAAACTATTACTCTTTAGAGTGCTGGTAGAAGCCCGGGAGCTTCTAGAATTAGGTATGTGTTTTAGTGGATCTACTATTTGACTAGTAAAAGCCCTTGTCTTACAGTTTGTCTGGGTTCTAAAGCTTATGTTACTCAAAACTCAGAATATAATATTCAACCACAAGCTTAAAAATAAACTCACATTTAATATAATACTCTTTCTCAAAAACACTTCATAAAACTTCAAAAGTCGACTACTCAAATAGTATATCAACTTAAAAAGGTTTTATTATCTATGATAGGTTTAAGGCTTACTTTCACTTTTTTCTATCATAGATAAATATTTTACATAGTTTTAATCATTTATAACCATGATAGATGTTTTCGATGTGCAAGCACAAGTCTTGCGATAGTTGACTTCTATTTGGGTTACAAACTCCTTATAACAATGGTGTTATTTTCAAATAGTTAGTTGAACAATTTTTTTTTTACCATGGTTAGTATTTTTTTATATATATATAATACCATGGTTATTATTTGAAAGTTGGGTTAAAATTCATTTTACTATGGTAGACATTTGTGTCACACTACCTCTATTCTACAATAGTGGGGTGATTAATAACTGTTTTGGGTAAGTAACTGGTGTTAGGAGAACCATTGTTACGATGAAGACTTCGAAAGGAAAAGAAATTCATCCATTTCCATCTCCTGCTCATTCTTTTTTGAGGCTATCTGGTATGAGGGATTTGGAGAGGAAAATGTTTTTGATGAGTTAAGATTCTACAGCATTTCTCCTAAATTAAGTTATTTATTTATTTATAGAATCAATAATTCATATATTAAAAGGTAGCTGCAATTTGTTTAAGGACCTGTGTGTATTCTATACCTTTGTATATTCTATGATTAACGTGTGCAATTAATACTTAACTATGTGTAAAATAAAAGATTTCTGCAAGAATTGAGATCTTTTATATCTTTGAGGAAGATATTTTAAAATGGAGGATTTTTCAATCCCTTTTCTTTAAGGGGTTTAATTTTCTCATGTTGCATGAGAAAAAGAAAATTCCTACACACACATGAAATAGTAGGACCCACATATACATATAATGCTAATTATATATATGTGTGGGTCCCACTATTTTATGTGTGTATAACATGAGATAACATTTCTCCTACAACATGAGAAATATTTTTCCCTTTCTTTAAAGGGAAAAACACTTCTCATGTTGTAGGAGAAGTGTATTCTCATGTAACACATACATGAAATGGTGGGACCCACATATATATACAATTAGCATTATATATATATGGGGTCCCACCATTTCATGTGTGTAGGAAACTTCTTCTTCTCATGCAACATGAGAAGTGTAAACCCCTTCTTTAAAATATATAAAAATATTCGTATTTAATTTTGAAAGTAATATTTAAGAAAATATTAATTCCCACGGATATGAAATATTCATCCTCCTCACAAATTATACATAATTCAAATTAAAAAACAAAAAACAAATGCAATGAATTGCTATATTTTTAATCTCAAAAAAAATTCCTCTCAAGTCTTGAGCTCACAAGAAGAGGTAGAAAGTAAAATTTCAACTACCTATTCACGTTTTCGGTGGGATTATTTCAAAAATCAGTTATACCGTTTTATGTCAGCGCCCCAGAGACGAAAAGAAGGGAATCAAAGAGGCAGAGAGTGTTGAAGAGAGAACCAGAGACAGGAGATTCTTGGGAGACAGAGTGATTCGGAAGAGACGAACAGGAAAGAGCGAATAAGTGAAGAAAATCGAAGCTCCTTCTCAGGTAATGCCGTCGACTGCCATTCTTTTACTTCCTCGTGTGTAAAGCAACGAACTGATGCTTCTTGAATTCCTACGTTGCGTTCTTGATAGATGATAATCATTTTAGTTTCGGTAGATTTATTTTGTGATCGGTTTATTTATCTTGTGCCAGCCCTTTGTTGGTACTACTATCACATTTATCCGACTTTCGGAAATGTTCACCATTTGCCAGAGTCTCTACGAGTAATTTCAGGTTCATGAGGCATACAACTTCTTTATTGCTTCTTTCATGTGTTCTTGAAATATGTTTAGCCGCTCTACATTGCCAAATCACCGAACCAATGCTGGTCTCTGTATGGGAAGTGATTATGTGTATGCACTTGAAGTTTTTTACTCCTCCTAGTGCTTAATATAAGAGATTGATAACTAATTTGTGGATTTTAAGAAGTTAGTTAAATTAGTTATTTTTATGTTAGTTTGCCTAGTATACTCTTTCTAATTATGTGCATTGTAACTACTCTAAAATTATAAATTTGGGAGACAAAGTAGATTGCGGTCTTATATTTATGATTAAAGTAAAAGCCCTTGTCTTACACCGTTTGTCTGGGTTCTAAAGCTTATGTTACTTTATTTATACAAACATCAGAAAATCTTTTGCCTGGGTAGTGGTAACTCTCAATTTCTCCATCCGTTCCAACTATTTATTTGTCAAGAAGGTCAGCGAAACTTTTTAAAAATGATAAGATACATATGTTAATAACATTAGTAAACAAACTTTTTCGTATGTGGTACAATATAAAGTAGGGGGTTAGCTGTTGAGAATGAGGAGCTTGATGTGTGCATAAAGGGCACAAAGAAGGATACAAAGCTTAGAGATGCAATGATTGGGTCCAGAGTGTGCTTACTGTTTCATTCTAAGTCAGTTAAACAAGATGCTTAAATCACTACTCTTAACTGTTTAATGAATAATTTTCTCCAATCTTCAGGCATATCCATCATTTTCCATAGCGTGCTATGAAGAACTGTTCTGCATATTGTTTTCCAAATAGCTTCAAGTGCACAGTAAAATTTATTACTTGGTGTTTGATTATTTTCTCCACAGGATCAAGTTTAACTATGCTTGTTTTCATCGTTACTCCCTTGGAGATTAGCTTAACATTGTTCAATAATCAATGTAGGATAGCCATTGAAGTGGAAGCCAATTAATAATGTGTGACAGGCTCAGTAGCTTACCAGACTCGTTGCTTCTTCATATTCTGTCTTTTCTGCCAACCAAGCAGGCTGTTGCTGCAAGCTTCTTGTCCAAGAGATGGAGGCCACTTGGGCACTCTTTTTCTACACTTGTCATTCATGATAAATATTTTTCTGGTCGTTCCGGTCGTGAAGCTTTCATCCAGTTTGTTGATTATGTCCTCATTTCAGGAGATTTGAAATTTCTCAAAACCTTTGGTCTCAATTGTTGGACTTTCGACATGCCAAATGATAAGATTAACAATTGGATTGATGCATTAATCAATAGTAAAGTTGAACATCTTGAGATATGGATTCCACCTAGCTTCAACAATAAGTTGCCCTCTAGTATTTTAAATTGGAGTACCATTAGGGTTTTAAAATTCTATGGGGTAACCTTCGGTACCCTTTCTAGTGTGAATTTGCCTTCTCTTAAAGCTCTACACCTAGACATGGTTACACTTCCAGATATAAACTTCTTGGCAATGCTGCTTTCTGGATGTGCACTTCTTGAAATGTTAGTGCTGAGTTATGTGGACGACACAAACAATTATGGTCCGATGCAAGAGATTAAAAAGCTTAACCGTTTGGTCGCAGCTGTTGTTCCCCCCTCACTAGTGCCTGTGAAAGCTTTGTCTAATGTTACATTTCTAAGGTTACAGGTATGAATGACTTTGTATACGTAATATTGTTTCATTTTTCTTTCAAATATTTCATATACTGTTGTTTTTTGGGTATATGTTGGTCTTTCCTCATGCAGGAAATATGGTCACCTGGTGGCAAGCATGCTATGTGGTCGCCTGATGCTGATAATTTTCCAACATTTGACAATTTGACACACCTGGAATGTTCTGGTGATTGGTGGACAGCGATAGTGAACTGCCTCCGAAATTTCCCTAAGCTTCAAAATCTTGTAATTAATCAGGTTTGAAGATATTTTCTTGACTTGTGTGTGAAATAATTGTTCTTCAATTTATTAGTTCTCTAACAATATTTGTGTGGTAACTGGTCAGCTTACTTCTAGGGCCCCTCCTGAGCCAAGTCTTAGTGTTCCTCTGTGTCTTTCATCACACCTGAAGGAGTTCACTTTTGGTTGCTTTCGGTTCGACGAAGATTGTGTTGCATTTATGAATTTCATATTGAATAATGCACCAGTTCTAAGCACTGTGAGGATTACAAGGGGATTTGCTCTTTCAAGTGAAGAAGAGATTCTTGAAATGATAATAATGATATCCTTATACCCCATGGCCTCTGAGAATTGCAAGTTTTTACATGTGAAGCATCCGTGGTCAAGTTTAAATGATTGGATTGCTGGTTCAGGTTTTGATGTAAATTGGTCTGTTGGACTACTGAAATATGTCATGTAGCAGATTGTCTTAGGGATACATAGGTTGTTATGAACTTTTGCAGCTTTTATGTTTCTCTCTCCCGATAAATCTAGTTCTCTGTTTTCTTGGATTATCAAGTGGTGGTTCCAACTTTTGTCGGGTATTTGCGTTGAACTGGTAGTTTTGTAAAAAGATCAATCATATAAAATGAAATGGGTTATAAAATTAAAGGTTGTATAACAAAGTCCAGAAAATGAGGAATCAATGAAACATGAATTTTAGAACGAGTAACTAAAAAAATTGAAGCAAAGAATTAATATTATTTTCCAAGTTGCCAATGAAATTAGAATGGACAGGGCACCATTGAATATGATTTTCCAAGTTGCCAGTGAAATTATAATAGATGGTCGATGGTTTCATCTTCGTGACTACAAAATACACAGCTAACTCGAACAGTTAAGTGATGTTTCCTCAAGGCTTCTCCAACAGATTCAATAGAAAGGATTAGTTTGCAAATAAATAGAAGTTGTTTATGAGGCAATTGAATTTTTTGGATAAATTCCTTAAGTTTCAATAGAATTGCTTGCTTAGCTTGGTCATAGCATTTTGAATGGACAGAGCATAGCCTTGTTCAACACTGTTTAATTGTTATTCTATTTCATACTTTTATGTAGAAAGTTATTTGATTCCCTTATTCTTACAGAGAAGCCAAGTAATGTCCTTTTTATTTTTTGGCAACCCTATTTTGATGATTAGGCCAATGTCGGTCCTAACTGTCTTTTGTGTTCAATTTGTGGCTTACGTATCTTTTTTGCATAAAGTCCTCCAAGATCATAATAACCTCCACCGACTCGCTTAGTTATTTCCCTATTCTTTAATGTATTAAACATTGAAACTTAAAACGTCCGAATGAATTTTTCTTTTAGAGCTAAGAATTGAAAACTTGAGTCGAAGCTTATAGGAATTTATGATATATTTTTATAAGCACATGTATTCGTCTACTAAAGGAAATCATATTCAAGATGTTATCGGATACTAAATGTGATATGTCTCTTGTAAGTCCTATTACATTTTAATACAAGGTATTTTATCAAAATTGTTTAACCACTTAAGAATCACATGTGACCCACTAGGTACTTTTATTTTTGAAGAATTCAAAACATAAATCTTTTGAACAAAGATTAGGTATACCTTCATAAAGAATTTTGGGAAAATATTAGTAAGGTTCCAAGAAAGAGAAAATAATATCAAAAAAGTCACAACCCTAAATACCCTATCGGGGACTTTTTTGATATTAATTATGGAATTCCAATATCAAAAAAGCCCCATTATCAAAATGGCTTTTCATGTTATTAAAATGAGTTTTTCTGTTGTTAAAATTTCCTTATGAAAATATTGTTGTCAAAATGATTTTTCATATTGTTAAAATGAATTTTCCTATTCAAAACTTTTCCGAGTTTTTCCTCCAACATGTAAAATTTGAGAAACTTGGAAAATTTTTTGCAACAGAAAAACCATTTTGACAACAATATTTTTATAGGGAAATTGTAACAAGAAAAACCTTTTTTTTTTTTTTTTTTTGATACAAGAAGAAAACCATTTTAACAACGGGAAAAACCATTTTGACAACAGGACTTTTTTAATATTTGAATTCCATAATTAATATTTAAAAAAAAAAAAACGTTGAGTGACTTTTTTTTATAGTTTGCGGTTGAGATTTTTTTATTTATATTTTTCCTCTTCTTTGGGACCTCACTGATATTTTCCCAAGAATTTTCCTTAAACTTAGAAAATTCATAAATAAATTGTTTTAGCTCCAAAATTAGTGGTTCAAAGCTCTAATGTTTGTTCTTGGAAAACCTTGATAGAAAAATAAGACTCGGGTTCATTTATGTTCCCTTTAGTCCAAAAACACCAATTTATCAAAGAAAAAAGCATATTTTTACAACATTTATCATATTTCTGGGTCATCTTTAAAAAATAAAATCTTTTTACCTACGCATCCAAAAATGATGAACTATAACTCGTTTAAGAGATCTGAATGTGTAATGTAATATTGCAAAATTTCATAACCCAGCTAGATCAATTACATTGATTTTAGGCAGTCACAGAACCATAACTCAACCTATTCATATTACAAATCCATAATACATAACTTCCTCTATAAACTAGAGGATAATCTTCACTCATACAATATTTAGTTTACTGCCATCACCACATATGTCACTTACCTTTAAACCACCATAGCCATAGGATTCCTCCGTATGGAGGGTATTTACATGAAAAAAATATATAAGTACATACATATTTAACTTTAATATCAAAATATATAACCCAAGCATACAACAGAGCTTATATATATATATATATATATATATATATACAGTGGCGGACCCAGGATTTTAAGTTTGTGGGTGCATAATCAGTGGTGGGATTTGGGGGTTTGGGGGCAGCGCCCCCGGAAATTTTTTTTTTTTTCGGAAAGTTTTAAACACATTTAAAAACAAAAGAATATAAACAATAAAAGAAAAGAAAACTTGAATTTAACATAGAAAAGTAATAATCAAGAGTCAACTAACCTTTACATCAGAACGATTACAAAAGCATTCTTCGATTCTTTATTCCTTGAAAATATTGCATTATGTCTTCATCATCAATCGTATCAAATATATCACGTTCAACATAAGTTAACATGCATGGGTTAAACCAATCATGAAGTATATTTTTAGTACTAGTTAGTACCTTAAAATATTTTTTCATGATCCTAAAATAATACTTCATTATCTCAAAAAATTATTTGAAGATCTTGAAAAAATGGTAGTAACTAATAGTAAAAATATACTTCAAGATACTGACTGGTACAGAAAAAATACTTCATGATCTTGAAAAATTACTTTCGAATATTAAAAAAATATTATAGGGTACTAACTGGTACTAAAAATATGCTTCAGTATATTTTTTAAGATCTTAAAATAATTTTTCAAGATGATGAAGTATTTTTTCAGAACCGGTCAGTATCCTAAAGTATCTTTTCAGGATCCACCAATACTCTAATATTTTTTTTTTTTTTTTTTTTTTTTTTAAAACAAAGCAAAAGGTTTTCTTAAAACTGCTCCAAAACAGCGCAGTTTTAAGAAAATGATGGAAGTAGACGCTCGAAAGCAAGCCAAACTCCAAACATGTACCCCCAAAAGCCATAAGCAAAACCAATTGCCAAGCCCATCTTGAAACACGTCGTGATATCGTCATCACTGCTATGTTTCTTCTCGTTGGGAATTCCATCTTCAGAATTGGGTGTTTCAGCTTGTGAATTGTCCCCTGTAAGAGGAACTCCACAAATTCCAAGATTGCCCATGTAACTAGATGCATCGAAAGACTGAAGTTGGATGTCTAAGGGTATTTTTCCACTCAAATTATTCAAGAAACTTGGGAAATTTAGTTTGCTCAGGCTTTCAGGAATTTCACCATCAAGTTGGTTCCATGAGAGGTCAAGACACTCCAATCTTTCTATATGCCCAATTTCATCAGATGGGATGCTTTTCACTAAATAATTATGGGATAAATTTAAGGATCTAAAACCAACCAAGCCAAACAATTCTCTAGGAATCGAATCCTGAAAGATGATTCTTTGAGAGGTAAATAAGGAAGATATATTTAAGAACACTGGGGCTAATAAATTCGATTTCACGACCTTTGTAATATAAAGGTATATATTCCATTGAAGTTCTAAGAGAATTTAAATTTACAACATAATCACATAAATTTTTCTACAAGTATCGTCAACAGTCTTGAGCCAGTTCGGCACCGCCATTTGCTAACATCTGCCGCTTTGTCCTGGGAGCTACGTCCAATATGTTGTATAATTCATATGTAGCAATAGGGGTTGGAATCTCTAAGGTGTCAGGGTAACATATTAATCTCAAGTACAAAGCATAAACAGTGTATGATAGTCAACCACAATCATGAAAATAACAAATTAGCATTCAGTATATGTTACGTAAAATCTAAAATTTTCAAAAAACATAATCCAACATGCTCTGAAAAATTCAAGCATCATAAATCATGTAGATCTAGGTCGCCAAAAATTTCCTAGCGCCAAAAAATTCCTCAAAATGCGCCGGAAAAATTCCAAGCACCAAAAAATTATCAAGATGCGCCAAAAAATTCATTTGAGGCGAAAGGTAGGACCCTAAAAGTTCGGGATCCACAGCGCTGGAAAACAACAACAACTGGACTTCAAACCTAGAACACAACTGAATGCAATAAAATACATGTCACAGATATGGATCCACAATCATGGTGCAAACATGCATACACAGTTATACAGAGTACGTGAGATTAGAGTTACTACCTAGTTGATTATTAATTTGACAATTTACTCTCGTGTCCTTAAATCCTTCAGCGGTGTCACTTCCTAAAATATTACATAATATCTATCACTTATGCAGACTCTCCAAAATTCAAATGATACTTAAATTAATTACCATTTAACCCTCCTTTGGCTAAAAGTCCTTTATTGATGTCCAAAAACGCCAAAATTTCCTTTTTGGCCCTTGTCACATTCATTTTCAGATTTTCCAAAATTTATCACTAATCTTGAACAATTCATAATTAATTATCCATATATCTAAATCAAGTGCTTCTAAAGCCTAAATGACCTTTGATATGTCTATTTTCAAATAAAAATATCAAAATTAGCCTTAAAATATGTGCCTTTACAGTTTTACAAAAATACCCTTTCTATCCAGATTCATGTAACTTCAAAAATTCATATCTCTTTGTAGAAACCTCTAAAAATTACAAATTACCTATCAAATTAAAGTTTATGATGTCCTCTTCAATTCTAGAAAGTTTATAATTATTTGACCTCATTTTCTCAGTCAAAAACTCGACATAAGCTTATGGGTCCTAACAGATTTTACACTGGATAGTTTTATATCTTTCTTAATTAAATCATTAAGCTTCCATAAATTATTAATTAACCTTAATCCCACACCATTTTGCATTCTAAACACTTTGGGATGGTCAAAATAACCAATATCCTATTATTCCTTTGTGCTTTGGGTTCAGCCAAAATCACCATTACATTGAGAACTTATTTTATCTTTTTAATCCTTATGATTTTATGTGAGATTTGACCTTTTTACTCTATGTTGAGGCCTAATTAGTCCTTAAATATTCATACTAAGTCTTTGTATGGAATCTTCTTCATCAATTCATAATCTTCAAATCTACAAAATATGAGAGAATTAATTCCAAAATAACATATAGAAGTGCACAGAATTATCTATGATACTTCCTTGCACCTGAAGTCCTTTGCTCTCTATACCTTTCTTTCCAACACCAATCAGCCTCTTGCCAGTGGCAGCCATTGCAGTAATATTACCCAAGCATTTTGGAATAAACCCATAAGCTTATTATCAGCAACGTCTAACACTTTAAAATTAGAAAGTTGGCAAATTTGTTTTGGAATAGGGCCAAATAAATTGTTTGACCTCAGAAGAATCACCTTCAAGTGCTCTCTGAGATGTATCCAACACAGTGGAGAAAGAATCCCAGAGAAATGATTGTAATTTCTAAAATTTCCAATAAATGTTTTATTCCAACTCTCTGTTTGGCATAAGAAAAGTGAAATAGGCCCTGATAATTTTTATTGTAACATCCCAATTTTCGAAAGCGTTTTCAAATTAGTTTGATCAGAGTAGAGCATCGGAAGTATTTAAATTGAAGAGTAACTGATAAACATCCACTATAATGTATATGTTTGCTTCCTCAGCGGTACAAAAATTTCGAATGACTACAACGTTAAGTACATATCAAAAGAACTTTCTCCGGCCAATCCTCATGCCAGCTGGTTACCCTTGTCTCCTGAAGCTATAGTAAGAGCTGAGGTTCAATACCCATTGAACCTCAGGTAACGGTTAACCTCATGCTTATGTAACAATTATGTATGACAGATATTCATAACATTACAGTAATAATCAATAAAAAAGTCCATAACAGATGTACGATTAGAAATATATAACCACGTATGTAAGATAATAACAGCGTATGTAACATAACCACGTATGCTACAGCAATAGTTAGAACATAACCTCGTATGTGACATAACCATGTATGTACGTCTTAGTCGATGAACACGACAATCATATATTATCATACAATAAGCATAAGAGCTAATGTTACAGTATGCGAACGTACCTTCGTTGATGAATATGGTATTTTGTTGGTCGAAAATGTGCTCACAGATATCCTATGAGGGTAATATCGCATTTATTAATTCCCAAACAATATCCTAATCAATATCTTAGTCACAAATGACTATTTTACCCCTAGTGTACTTATTTTTCAATTATTTTCCCTTAAATTTCGGAAAAAACGTTGTTGACAGCATTTGGACTGATTTTTCGCCTAACTTTGAAAAATCATAATTAATTCTACAAACATCGAAATGAGGATCCGTAAAATTCCTTGGAATCCTTAGGATGTCTATTTTCAATGAGAAATACTATTTTTTTCCCAGAATCCCTGAGTCATTCCCAGGTTTAAGGTTTTCAACCTCTGCCCAGAATTTCCCAGAATTTCGTAACCCATTTTGAAGAATTTGTATCTCACTCTACAGAGTTCAAAATAATACATTCTAGGAATTTTTGAAAAGCCCTATATGTCTACTTTAACCATGAATTTTCTCAGAATTTTCGAACAGCACCTCATTCATAAATTATTGGGGTTTTTAGCACTGATTTTAGAAAGTTTTACCCGTTCAAAATCGCCGAGCTTCGTTATTTTGCTCCTCACTTCCCAAAAATCATTCCCTACTATGTTTTTACCTCTTCAAGCATTTTTTTAATGCAATGAGGCCTAAACACAAGTATAGGAATTTATTTGCTAATTTCCTAGATTAAAACACATTTCTACCAAGAACTACCAAAGCTTAAGACTAAAAGCTATAAACTTGCTTATCTCTTGAAGATCTTGCCTTCACTTCCTCATGTCTCTCACTAGCTCCCTCTCTTCTCTCTATTTCGGTTATGCTTGTGAATTGGTGAAGAAATATGAAGCTAAGTGCTTGCTATTTATAGGGAAATGTTTGGGCATTGGTGTAATTATCTTGCAAGTTCTCTTCTTCAATTCTAGCCTTTAGATCTAACTCTTCCATCAATGGCTCATGTCTCTTGTGTTTCTTTAAGACACAAACTATGAAGGCAATGGTTCCCATTGGTCCATCCTATTTACATAGGATTAAGGTATTTTTTTATTAAATTCTCTCATTGGTGGATTTAAAATGAAATTGAATTAAACACAATTCCACTACACACAAAACTCTTGTATACACACACTCTCTCTAGTTTCATTAACTAAATGATCCAAGTTCTAGTTACCTTAGATGTTTAAGTTTACTTTAATGAAATCTATTTTTAATTGCTTGATCAATCACCAATACTTTTAAATTCTAAGTATGTATCTTGATTAGTAGTTGGATATCAAGATTTATGGTCTATTTAGATTTCTCTATTTGTCCTTAATCATCTCTAATCTTCTTCATCAAAGTTTGCCAAAATAACTTTAATTAGACTTAATCTTGAGATTAAATCATGCGGGTTCAAGATAAGTCCTTATATTTGATTTATGATTAATTTTCTTCAGGATACAATTTATTTTCTATAGATTCTCATAAGTAATTAAGGATTTAGATTTACTTGATTCTTGATTTATCTCTTTGGTGGATTTCAAATAACATTGAATTAAATTTATAATCTCATCTCTCCTCTCTCTCCAATCTTATCCTCTTCCACCATAAGTGCTTTGCACATGCTATTATCTTATGTAATTATAATTAAAACAATTCCAACTTACCATACAAGCCAAGTATTTTGCATAGGCTCTATCATATCTCCATCAGATTTGTGTTTTCATATGTCTCATAATATCAATGAGGAAAGTCTCTTATTGGTTGGTTTTTAATTCCCATGGATTATGCTTTGTGGAATTTAATTACAGCCTTAGGATTTAGCTTTATTAGATTTAATCCAAGCCTTTAATTTGTGTTGGAAATATCCTACTATTAATTTCGAAAATTAATGTTAATATTTTAATTATTGCAAATTTAATTGTCAAATAATTGTTGATAATGTTCTATAATTGATTTGGGTGTTTTTATAGCACTTACTCACCTTTTTATAACATAATTAAGATTAAACTTAATTATGATAATTTTAAGGTAATATAATCCCTAATAAGACTTAGTAAAATTCTCTTATTGGTTATTTTAAATCTAAGGGAAAATTGCATAGAAAACAAAACAACACAACACATAAGTTGAGACCATATATTCACTTATTTTAAATAGGTATTATTCACCAAAATTTTGTATTAATGTTAATTATAAATTTTCGGGTATTACATTTATACCCAGCGAAAAATCTCTGCAATTTTGAGAGTTGCCTAGGAGATTTTCGGAGACTACCATTTAGCTGATTGTGTCGAACATTCAAATAAACCAAAGATGATATTGTTCTTAAGGAATCAGGAATGGGACCAGAAAAGAAATCGGAGAAAATATCAAGTTGCTCTAATTATTTGTATTGTCCCACCCACTCTAGAATTAACCCAGAAAAATTAATGGACTTTTAAAAACAGAAATTTCAAATGCCAAAAATTTGTCATTGCTTAGGGTAGTTGACCACTAAGATTATTGAAGCTAAGGTCCAAATAAACCAAAGATGATATATGTCCCAAGGAATATCAGGAATGGGACCAGGAAAAAAAAATAGAGGAAATATCAAGTTTATCTAATTGTTTGTATTGTCCCACCCATTCTGAAATTGACCCAGAAAAATGATTGGGCTTGAAGAACAAAACTTTCAAATGCCAAAAATTTAACATTGCTTTGGGTATTTGACCACTAAGATTATTGAAGCTGAGGTCCAAGTAAGAATGCAACTGCCACCGATAGCCGTTGAGGTGGTAAAAGTTTTCAGAAATATCAGTTACCTCAAGGAAAGAAGAAAAATTAACAGAACCGAGATATGGGTCAATGGTATTATTCAAGAAACAATGACTGAGTCGTAACTCCAAAAGTGAAGGGAGCAAAGCTACCCATTTAACCAGAAGTGAATGAACAGATGGAATATGGAAGCTTCGAAGTCATTATTACCATGCTAATCCAAATAGCTTAGGGATTCTAGCTTCATCAGCAACACAGACAAGTTTATTTTACCTCCTATGCATTTAAAATTACCATCGGCATGGGTAGAATTATTACGTGGGCAGTGAAGATCAAGCTTTGTGACTCTTCCAGTGAGGTTATCACATTGAACCCCAAACCAGTGACAACAACCTACTTCGCTAGACCAAGAGAGTAGCTTCCAAGGACATTTAATGCTTCCCTTGAAGATTTAAAGATTTTTTCCATCTCCTACATGACAACCAGCATTCGGATTCCCTTGGGACGTGCTTGGATGAAGTAGGAAGATGGCACATAGATTCCAAAGCAAAGTGATCATCGTTTTTGAAGTGGAGGAACACACGATTGACAACACTAGAAGAAAGAAAGCAGATAGCTAGTTTACTTGATACAACTTAATGTTATAATGGAATTATATAGGAAACACTAATTATTTGGTAATAAAAAGAAGGAAGAAAGAAGGAAAAGAAAGAATGCTTGCGTAGAATCCAAATAATCAAAGTCTATTGTTGGCAATTCAAAGGGAAGCCAGCTGATCTAACACGAAGTTGCATTGAACATACACCACAAGTGTCCCTGTAAGTAGGTGCAGAATTAGTCAACATGTCGTGTTTTGCGGGATTGTTCTATAATTTTCTACGCAATGACTTGGTAAGATGCTTTAGTAGTTGTTTCAATTTTCCTGATTCTACAGACATTTGTTTGTGATCCAAACCCATGTCACGCCTTGAAAATTAAGGGGTGACCGGCTTGGAATATGAGAAAATTTCACATTCCTTTAACCTATAAAATATAAAATATCTTGCACTTGCCAACAGACTCACATACCCTATGGAATATAGATTCCTTGGACATATATTTTTTATATGATTGTTCTAACAATACTTACAAGTTTCTAATTTAATTGGAGCTCCACTCCATATCAACATATATACAAAACAAGAGTAGGGTGAGGATCCTCCATATAGCTTACGTGGAGCATCTAAGTTGTAAAAGCAAAGGTTTACAGGGACATCAACTAGAATTTTGTTCACCATTGAATTTGCAAACTTTAACTCAGTAGTGATGCCCTCACCGATCACGAGATGCATAGGGTCAGCCATGTTATCTAAAGCCAAAAATAAATTTTCCAATGAATAACATCCCATTAACAAAAGGTAATGCAAATAACTGAAATACATAAAGAAATGACTTGATATGGTGAAAATACATAATAAACAGATAACTTGTTAAGTTCAATTTCCAAGTAAGAAATCATAACCATAAACGAATTTATATAAAAGACTATTACTAAACATAACTAAAGCGGTATAGAAGATCATTGAACGAACAAATACTAACTAGGAAATAAAACAATTTGTTCTCAAAACCAATTTAAAAACAATAAGTCTCAAATTTCATTCTTCTGTAGGACTTCAACAGAACGGATAACAAAGTGGACACAAAGTCCACGAGGGAAAATAACCAAGCACGGCTTGAGGCGAGGAAAAACAAGCGTGGACATACAGTCCAAGAGGGTAAGTAACCAATCAAGCGCAGCACGAAGCCATGAAACGAGCACAAGTACAAGACCCACAAATAACAAGCGTGGGAACAAATCCCACGAATATCAAGCGAGCTCGAGTTTGACCATGGTGCACCAAGGACTAATAGTACTGCTACTAGTAACCAACGTTTTGTATTTAGTCCTCTAACAGAAACGTTTACAACCATGCTTGGGGCCATCTATCAAAGCAATGAGAAGTTATTCTTTCAATACCATAATAGCTCGTATCAGATATGATATAAGAGAATACCCCAACATGAAAGTTCACAAACATTTTGAAACTTTCCTTCAAATTCAACCTGCCAACAAAATCCTTTTCAAAGATTAAGAACTCATGTCAAAACATTTCAATATCGACAAAAAAAAAAAACTGAGATAATTTTAATAAACTTTCATTGATAAAATTGTAAGCAGAGAATGTGGTAATTAAATTAAATTAAATGTTAACAAAATAAAAATATCATTTATAAAATTATAATGGGACGCTATTATTCACTTACCTGCTAAGTTCCCGAAATATAATTTACTCTTTCCAAAATTCCCAAGATAGTCAGTCACCCTTGTGGCCACCTAAATGCCTAACCAATAGAATAATATCAACACCTCAATATAATTCTTTTATTTCATGTATTCTCAAGATTAAACATCCATCCCAAACTCAAGGTTATTTTCTTTATTAAAATGCCTAGCCACACATTCACACTTGCAAGAAAGAAGACAAATCCATTCCAACAAATTTAATTTTTCACCTAATAACTCAACAGTCTTAAAAAAAAATCTTTCATTTTCCTTGTTTAAGAACACCATAAAGACTTATTTCACCAAGCAAGCCTCTTGATTTCTATAGAATTTCTATATCATTGTGATGCATATAAATCTTTTCTCAAGTTTAAACATTCATATTAAGTGGTTTCTACATTATATAATTATGTCAATGGCACTATAACATATTAATAAAATTTTTTTCATTAAGTTCTTTAATCCAACATTCCACACTCTCTATCGAACCCAAATGGGAACAAAAGAATAAACAACTTAATCTTTGGGATTTTTCAATAGACCTCTTCCCAACATCACCATGAAGATATAAAGTTTTCAAATTCCACATTTGAGTGAGACTTAAAACGTTGATGTGTGTGTGTGAATAAGTTCATCACAACTATATAAATACTATAGCAACATATCAAATTAAGTCTCCTTCCTTTCAAAGATTTCAACAGACACCTAGTAGCCACTCAAGATTAACTCATAAAACAAACATTTTTGCCACACTAATTTGCCACAACTCAAGTTTCACAACCAAACAAATTGATCAAGCACCTCACAATAATCAAAGTTCAAGTCATGAAAACAAACCATCCAGCCATGCCTATCCCAACATCAAAATCGGTTGCAAAGTTTCTTTAATTTCATGATTTAGTCTGTGATATCTTTAACCATTATAGCCTTAAATTCTCCTCTCAAGCATTTTATCAAATACTCTTGGGCACTCTATATTACAAGCTTCCAGAATATTTTTTTATTTTTTTAAAAATCACAATCCAAATTTCATATATTAAAACTACAAATATAATCTTAACTAATTAATATCACTCAACCTAATTACTAATTATAGATTAATGAATCAGCCACCAACCTCTTCCAATCCACACACAACACAACAAAAAGAACAGGCAGCAATTTATACAAAAATCAGACATGAAAGCATTCAGGAAATTAGAGAAATAGGAAGAAGATAATATACATACCCAACTGAAGCAAGACACAAAGAGAAGGCAGTGCTCTGTTTGTACCCACACAACAACACCATGATACAGAGAGAGATGGAGAAAAGAATTAGAGCTTCAAATCACTCATAGGGCAAAGACCGAAAAAAGCAGCAACACCGACCGAAGATGAAGAGATAAGATGAGATGCTCGCCCACACCCACTAACGGCATCAACTAGGGTGGAACAGAGGGAGGAGCGACAGAAATACCGGATACAGGAGAAGAATGACAGAGACTCATCCCCCACCCGTGCACACCAACCTCCGAAAAAGGAAGAACGACGACTATATAGAGAAGGATTGAGCACAATGGTGAAGCTTCCAGAGATTCAGTTCTCCTCTTCTGCCCGTACTCATGGATAAAGAAAAGGGATTAATAGGTTTGGAAAGATAAAAACAATATGACAATTATTATTATTATTTTTAAATATCATGGTAATTTCATAAAAGAGAAACAAAATAAAGTATCATTTTTCTTAACAATAGAAAATAAAGTATCTCATTGGTAATATTTAAGCCCAATACTGCATATTTAATCACTCATATGCTTTTGTTTTCTTGCATTAACAAGAAGAATTTTTTTTTTTTTGATATTAAACATAATAAGATAAGAAAAATATTTACCCCCTTAACTCATATTTTTATATTAATAATATAGTTATCATAATTATTATTATTTCTAAATATTTGGGCTATGGTACCTGACTTCTCCTTTACAGTCAAATTATAACTTTGATTATAAGTATGAAATATATGGAATATATAATTAGAATTAGATTTGAAATTTAAATACATTCTATTCACATTTATTTCCTATCTTTTTGTATCTCTATCTCCTACAATTTAGGGATTCTTACAATTTTGACAATGCATTTGTTTATTAACTCGATAAATCAATTAATTAATCAGTTTATTATTATTGCTAACAAAATTTCTAGAATATTACAACCCATGAAACGTGTCTTGATTATTAGATGACGCGTAGCAAAAGTGAGTGGAGGGAAAAAGAAGTTTTTTTTTTTTTTTTTCACAGAAATAATTGTGAATGAGATGTGGATATCCAGAAGTTTTTTTTCTTCCAGCAACAACTCAGGAACAATATTCCACTATTGAGATCTCTCCTGATCTCATTGATAAATGGAAATCTGAAGGATACACCCATCTTCATTTTGGTGCTATTCGTCTAGTTCTCACTCTCCATGGCCGGAAAGGACTTCCTGTTACTGCTAAAGTGGCCCTTTTAGACTCCACCTATAAGAAATATTCTCATGCCCTTATTGGTGCACTTCTTACCACTCTTAGCAACGGCAGTGTTGTTTTGACTATCCAGCCAGATTACAATGTTAGTATTTTTGACAAGACTCTCCCCAGAAGATTGATAGTTCCTGGAGAGTAATCTTCTTCTGATTCATCTTCTGGTTCAGAAAAGGATGAGTTTGTTGATCCCTCATAAGAAGGAATAACATATTGTGTTTCATCATTTTGTTCATCTTGTTCTTCAATATAATCTTTAATATTTGCTGCATTATTTGAAATCATCAGAATCTTTTGAAGCCTCTGCATCAGCTTGACATCACCTTTTGTTTTCCTAGGACAATTTTTTGCAAAATGTCCTAGTTTTCTGCAAATGAAGAACTTGGAGCCTTTGGAGGAAGGTCTTATAGATCTAAAAAATCTAGGTTTCTTTCTGAACCTTGATTGCCTTGACTTCTTGTAAGTTTTCTGGAAAGGTTGGGGATAGGAGCGATAATGGGACTTTTTCTTTGAAGGACAATAACAATCCTTCTGATCTTTGCATTTAATCTTCAAATAAGGCTTTTTACATGCAGGCTTGAATTTATGGGCTTTCTTCTGCATGTCTCTGAAAAATTGATGTTGTTCACAGAGTTTGTCAAGAGCATTGAGAGCAAGTTGGTACAGTTCTCCTATAGAGATATCAGTCATATCCCGCTGAAGAGCATTAATACTCCGATTGAGCTCTGCTTGAAGCTCATCAGGAAGGGAGGCAACAAAAGTATGGCGTAGATTCACATCATTACCACCATTTAACATGTGGTACTTCTATATCATTCTATGATAATGAGTTTGAAGATCTTTTCTTTTTAAGGAGAAACACTTCATTTCAAAGAATTCTTGCTTTTCCCTCTTCCGGATAATATTGTGGTCGCCAATAAACTCCTTATGAATGACAGCTAGGAGGATAGCAGGATCTTCAACCTGAACTGCTTGAAGTTTCTAGTATGGAGAAAGATTTTGGAACCATTCTCTAAGAGTACCAGTGAATCTGGAGACAAACTCCTGCAAGGCTTGTCTAAGAGGAATTTGGTTTGCAGTGATCTGTAAATCTATCCAGCGCTGAACTCTTGAAGGCGGAATCTCCAGTTTTTCATAAGGAATGTTATCAAAAGTAAACCATGGACCATTGGTAGGCTTATAATCATGGTCTTGTCTGCGGGGCTGGTCTTCTGGGTGTTCAACAAATGATTCATCGACTTCTTCTTCTTCACTTGGTCGGACCATAGCAATTCTTGAGATATCAGCCACTTCAGCTTTAGAGCTAGCATCAGAATAGGTCTGTGAAAAAATTTCTGACTCTGATTCTTCCGAGCTAGATGAGTCCTGTAAAGGTGTAAATGGATTTGGACTTTGGAGAATTCCTATGGAAGAAGTATGGGATGGATTAATGGCTGGGGAAGTACTAGTGGAGGTTTGTGAGGAGAATGTGGTCGTGGTAATGGATGAATATGTAGGTGGTTGGATAGATCGAGAAGGATTTGCTGTTTGTTTATTTTTCTCTTGAGGGGAAGGCACACTGGAACATGGTTCATTAATTCGAATACCGAATAAGATCCGGGTCATGGGTTTGAAAGGGCGTAAAGTGAGGTGGCCTTGCCCGGGGTAGATAAATTGGGGCTTGGGCTGAGGTCTAGTTTGTGAAGGTAATTTTGGAGGTGTCAGTTGAGCAAACAATGGATAATTGAATTTGAACTGCTTGCTGTAATCTGCCTCTTCTATAGGTGATGATGGAAGCAAAGGTGCCGGAATGGTTGAAAATGAAGGATAGGGCTCATATATAACCTGAGACTATTTTTTGGCTATATCTAGTTCAATCCTTTTTAAATCTTGCTGAATGGCTTGAAGCTCGATTTCCTTCTGCTTGAACTGGGAACCCATGTACCCTCTTTCGATAAATGCTTTGAGTTCTGCATCCAGCTTGATGCCTGTTGCTTCTGGTGAAGATACAGATTCTTAACCTCTTCGATATTTGATCGATCGATAGGCAAATCCTCTGTTTTAGTTGTCAGAGATTCAAGCTTGGAATCAATCCTTTTCAAGGTATTATTTTGGCAAACAGCATTCTGAGTCTGCCAATTCAAAACCTATTCAGCTTGTGTGGATTGAAAATTTCCCTGAGCATCAACCGTATTAGGAATAACATAAGGCTTGGATGGAATCCTATTAGCCTGGTCAACTCTTCTTTCAAGAGGAGGAAATTCTTGTTCATAAGGGTTAAGCATGGCAATACAGGGAATAGGTTGAGGAGTAGCTGGAGTAGCAACAAAGGATTCTGGTGGACTGCTGGTAACAGCATTAGGAAAATATTTCTTAGCAAGGTCATGATGACCTGTTTCTAGCATCAATTCAATAAGAGACATGTCTTTTGAGGATTTTGCTGGAGGAGGAGGAGGCTGCCAACGACGCGTAGAGCGCCTTGAAGTAACTAGCTGTGCAGAGCCATAATCATCATTGTCATCAAATCTCTTAGGTCTGTGAGATCTACAAGGAGATTTAGGAGTTGACTCATTCTTTAGTGTTTGCTTGTAAGCATACTTACAAGGATATAATCCTTGTTCATCATCTGAGTCTTCCCACCATTCAGGAGTGTCACATTCATAGTTTGGATCACACATGCCTGATCCTGGAGCATCCCATAGGAAGTGACCGTTAATATGAGAAACATAGCAAGGCTTGGCGTCTTGATTAACCCAAGCTATTGGAAGGTCTTTCCGGAAGGCGTATAGGCGGGTGTGAGAGTCAAAATTCTGCCACGAGGATGTGGATTTGACGAGCCGAATACCGGGTCTGGAGAAAATTATCTTTGAAACACCATCTCCAAGGTCTTCAATAGCTGGTGGAGTAGTGGTATGGACATCTGGCTGCGTTTCATGGAAAAGCTTTTCATAGTTGCTAATCCATTGCATTGGCATTATCTTGGCAAGTTCATCCTTTGGAATCTGTCGGGGAATTTGGATAATAGAAGTATCATCGGCTCTGTTAGAAATCGCAACAAGAGCATCAGTGGTGGAGTTAGGAAGCTGAAGATCATAAGCATGATTCTTAAGACGATAGACGATTTGGTGGTGAAGGGTAGCCATGATGGCTTGGGAGTCTTGATCAGCCTCTGTAATCTGGACCTGAACTCTCAACCTCCTGGGGAGAGTCCTGTCAAAATACTAACATTGTAATCTGACTGGATAGTCAAAACAACACTGCCATTGCTAAGAGTGGTAAGAAGTGCACCAATAAGGGCATGAGAATATTTCTTATAGGTGGAGTCTAAATGGGCCACTTTAGCAGTAACAGGAAGTCCTTTCCGGCCATGGAGAGTGAGAACTAGACGAATAGCACCAAAATGAAGATGGGTGTATCCTTCAGATTTCCATTTATCAATGAGATCAGGAGAGATCTTAATAGTGGAATATTGTTCCTGAGTTGTTGCTGGAAGAGTACACTGTTCAAGTTTGGTAGACTGAACAACTTCTTTAACCTCTGTTCTTCTGGTTCTAATCAGAGATCTGATTGAACTGGTGAAAGAGTTATTCCTATGGTAAAAACTGTACGGGCTGAGAAGGGGTAGATCAGTATTTCTGATGGGTTCATCAAGATGATGAGTAACCTCAATGAGGTTTTCTATTTTACTGGCAAGAGTTCTTTTCATAGAAGGGGACAAGGATCTGGGAATAAAGGGGGAAATTAAGGAGGTAGAAGGATCAGAAGTGGACGATCTGGCTGTTTCACTCATATTTGAGAGTTGTTTCTTACTCACCTTTATTCTAAATATTTCAGCATTATCCGCAAAATGCGCGCTGGCTCTGATACCACACTAGTGAGGGTGGATGTATCAGGATCCAAATGACACTGGGGCTAGAAGATCTCAGACACAGCCACCAACAACGTCATTGGGACCTTGATCTATCATATCTAACTGTTTGGATGACCGAGAAAGTTTGATAAACTAAAAATTATTATACTGGACAGTTACCAGGAAATGCACGTATTGATGGGGAGATGCTTAATCCAGTGGACAGTCCGAGCTTTTCCGGGACTTATTTCTTGCCCATGCTCAAGGACACTTTAGGATTCAAGCATCTTCCCAATCAAGGCATACAATACTGGCATATTCAGTATCCTAATTTTCAGTACTCTCACATACTGGATCGTGATCCTAATTCTGTTCTGATGCACAGGTTCCTCATGAAGAAGCATGTTCAGCTCCATCTTCTTCACAGGCGGCCTCCTTTTCCTTTTCCTTTTGTAACTATTACTTTAATTAAGTAATGATTTGCGTGAAAATTGAGTAATTATGTGATTAATTATTAATTAACTATTGTGAAGTAGTTTAATTATTGTAATTAAGGTTATAGATATTTGGAAGTGACAATTATTAGAATAAGATATGAAAAAGGTAAAAAAATATAAAGAGAATTCCCGCACCCACGCATTTGGACAAGGGCCTAGAACCTCACATCTAATATTTTTTGTTGTTGTTGATGTAAGACAATAATCTGTGTTTTCTAAATCATAGATTCTCATATAAGAACACAACTCTAAAGGATTTTAAGAATAACATGTTTTCACATAATTAATAGAATCAAACATACTAACCTTTATCCATAATTGCGGAAGATCTTTACCGATTGAAAACCTTCTCGAGTCTTGACCTTCTCTCTCGCTTGTATCTTCTTATGATAGGGATGGGATAAAACTTTCCCAATAAATTCTGAAAGCCTCTTACGCTCCTTTTATTTCTCCTTTCTGAACGTACGTGCCTAAAGGTTTGTGCTAGATGCACTTGTGTTTGTGTAGTTACCAACACTATCGTAACACAAATGATTTATTAAGCTTCGCTGTGCTGTAGTGAGAATGATAAAGTGAGAGAGGAAATAAATTAGAGCAATTGAAATAATGATTGTCATCAAGGAATGAGAGAAGAAGAAGAAGAAGCTTTAAGATGCGATTTTAATTTTGGCTGCTAGTTCTACTTCTGTTTATACAAATCAAGGCATCTTCGGCTTCTTTCTTATATTATTGAAGTCAACGGGTCAATTAAAAGACACAAACGCGTATTGGAATAAGCGATACTATTTTTTTTATCAAAGGATATATATATTAATACTGCAAACCGATACAATACATGAAAATAAACACAAACAAAGCTAAAAAAAATACGACAAAATAAACCAGATACAATACTAGTCAAGCACCGTACATTAAAGATATAAGAGTGGAAATAGAATCATGGACAAATTCGGCCTCTTCGATACCCAAGGTTAGAAGTGACGACCAAGAAAGTGTTGGTTGGAAAACCCACCCCAAAGGGCGCATAATCTTATAAGCAATAGCTGCAATTAGATAACTAAATAGGTACTCCATCTTGGGGTAAAGGACACAGAAAACCGAACCTCGGAAGACAGAAGACCCTTGATGTCTTGAAGAACACTTCTGCTCCTCTGATCAAGCAGATCCGGTGACCTCGACCACACACCAAATAAAACCTCTTGAAATCTTCCCCTAAGAACGTAGATCCGAGCTACCAAGTGATAATCAGATCTCATAACGTTCAAACAGCCATCCAACCAAGAGGATTTGAGCGCAGATCTTATAGATCTATTTATTTCCTGAGACAAGAACACCACCACAAAACCCAGTACTAGAAAAAAAGAAACAAAACGCAGATAACTCCCACTACCATAAATTAGATTTGGAGAAGGAGAGGACAGGACTCGCCACAAGGACGAGAGAAGGTCACTACTGACAGAACTCAGGGTGAGAGGACAGCAGATCCAAGATCTGGACTCCAAACTACAAGACTGACACGTCTGTGGCACGAAAATGGGACTCGCCAGTGGCATGTGATGGAAACACAAGCCGCCGGCGAGATGTGTAGAAGATGAGAGCGCGAGATGCAGAGAGAAGAGGGAGAAGGTTCATGCTCACATTTCAACACTAATAAGCGATACTATTATAATTAGTCAATTTTAATGGACTTATTACCAATATTATAATGGTAGTTGGCGAGTGGTGGCCATTGATTTGAGAAAACAACACATGTAGTGAAATGAGTTATGTGGCCAACAAGCCCATTGTAGGAAAGTTCAACAAAATTTCTTATATATTGTATTTAATTTTTTGAGAGTATGTGACAGTATTAGAAAAATTTAATTAACCAGTTATTTTATAGATTAATACTAGCCAATTATAATGATAAAATTATACTCCCTCATTAATAAGTGCTCAATAATTGGATTACACGGTTTAATAAAGCAATTAAAATTAGTTAAAAAAATAAGTATGCCTTAAATAAATTTTGTTTTCCAAGTATGTTATTATCTGGGGGGTAAGTAAGAGAAAGAAATAAAATGAATATGAGTATCACTAACCTTTTAATTAATAGAAAAAATTCATTAATATTCAAACAATTTTTGTTAGGCTCTTATAAAAAAGATATAGACAACTTAACTTTTTGAGCTTTTATAAAAATAATTGAAGGCAGTCATTACTAACCGGCTATATAATAATTAGGGAAAATTAGAATGAAGGACCTAGAGGAAAGGATATTTATAGAGAAGGACCTTAAAAATTGTAATTGTTTAGAAGGACCAAATACAAGAATATAAAATTCAAAGTATTAAAATGCCTCTAACAAAATCTTCTCCATTTCCTCACCCATTCTATTTTTAAAAATAATACAAATTATAAGTTTCATTATATTTAAAAATATTTTTCTAAATTTTAATTTTTCACAAATTGAATATATATCTATGAAAAAAAATTATGCATTTTTCAATTGGTAAAAATTATAATTTTTTTAAAATCAACAAAAAATTTTAATTAAAAATGGAATTATATAATTTTATAAAATCAAGGTCTTTTATAATTTATCATATATGTTAAATTAAAAAAGTTTGCATGATTTATTTTTGTTTTAAAAGCAATTTATGTGGGTTAAAAAATTCAACAAAAGACGCGGGACGATAGGATGGAGTGGGTGATGGAAGGTGCTTGCGCGAGTGATGGATTGAGTTAACGGCGGGCATAGGCCGGTGGGGGCGCCTGGTGAAGCCACATTGTCTTCTTGACTTTAGGCATGGTGGGTCTGTTAGTGAGGGATGGAGAAAGAGAATCGCAGGAAGGTGAAAAGACGCGTGACGAGAGGATGGAGAGAGTAGGCAGGATAAAGGCAAAAATTGAATGTGAAGCATTACGAATCTTTAAAATGATGAGGTAAAGTGATTTGGCGCGTAGTGGGCCCAGCGGAGATGGCCCGCTATTAAAAAAAACTCATGCATATATTATTTATTCGAGAGATGGGTGAGTACCTGACTAGCTTTTAGTGGGCCATGCTGGACTTGTCCCCTTTTGCTGCTATGCCAATAAAAAGAAAAACAAGAAGTTGGGTTGCCTCCCAATAGCGCGTGCTTTAAAGTCTTCAGCCAGACTTTGCCATAGCAGTTTAATGCTTGAAAGTGGAGCTAAATCACCAAGAGGGGGGTGAATTGGGGATTTTAAAAACTTTAAAACCTTGCTCTGTTTAGGGCAGCGAAAATAGAGGTAAACAGAGTAGAAAGGAGAAGAGCAAGACACACGAATTTATACTGGTTCGGTCTAACCTCTTGTCCTACGTCCAGTCCCCAGACTCTCTGGGATTTCCACTATCTCAAATGATTACACACTCTATACTCAAGAGTAATTCTCTTTCTAGAACTTACTCCCCCTTACAAGTTATAATCAATGAACCCAATTACCAAGTCCCCAGACTTGTGATTCTTTACAATAAATGATTTACAGATAAAAACTCTCTCTAAGAGTGGATAATGATAAACACTGAAGCTTTGAGTAATAAAAGACACAATACAAGTGAAAACAGAAAGGTAATTGAAGAACTTGAGTAATAAAAGACACAATACAAGTGAAAACAGAAAGGTAATTGAAGAACTTTGAATGTTATGCGTTTTCAGCAGGTGTGTTAGTTGAGAAGACTTGAATGCAACTCTATTTATACTAAGAGAGCATTAAATGACCATTGTAATCTTCAATATAGCCATTGCCTTCATTAGACAAGGTTTAGGTTAAGCTTTGGTCTTCTTCTCTCTCTAATCTTCTCTTAATCCAGCTGTGCACAAGTTTAGAGTTGACTCTCTGTAAAATAATCCGTTGGAGTAGCAGCTGTTGGATGTGGAAAACATTCTTTAATGCTTTGCAAACGTGTGCAGATGGATTACCCAAAAGTATGCAACTTTCTGGGTTTTGCATTTAATGTGCTGACATCACTTTTTGATTTTCATTTAAACCTTCAATAAACATTCTCTAATTTGTCTGAAACTCACTAACAAAGTGGTTAAACATACCTAGGAACATTAGAGAATAATCATAGGAAGTATTAAGATCAAACAGGAAGGTATTGCAAATTCGTCAGATTTGAATTTCTAACTTCGCGATGGAAACTTGAGTTTGTTCTTCTAAACTCGAGTTTTCAACTGTGCACTTAAGGCAAAACTTGAGTTTCAATATCAAAACTCGAGTTTCCTTCATCCAGAGAGGAAAGTCACGATTTGAGTTTTGGAGCATATTTTGTGAGAAACTCAAAACTCGAGTTTCCAAAACAAAACTCGAGTTTTGGACTTTTAATGAACACAGTGTGTTTAAGTCCAAAACATCAAAACTGGAGTTTTCAAAACTTTGAAAATGTTCTAAGCTCTCGGGTTGCCCAAAACTCGAGTTTCCAAAACAAAACTCGAGTGTTCATTTAAGTATGAAAACATTGAGAGATCTGAGTTAAATCAAAACTCGGATTTCCAAAGGGAAACTTGAGTTTTCAAAAACCTTGTAAAGTTGCATTGCTCTCGGCTTGGCCAAAACTCGAGTTTTGAAATCAAAACTCGAGTTTTCATATAATTATGAAAACCTTGAAGAAATCGTGCCAAGTCAAAACTTGAGTTTTCTCTGAAGACTCGAGTTTTCAAAGACTGAGTAAAAACTTGAAAACTCTCTGTCAAGTCAAAACTCGAGTTTTGAAATCAAAACTCGAGTTTTCTCTTAACTTAGATAAAACTTATAAAACTCGGAGCAAAGCAAAATCTTGGAGTTTTAGCGCGAAACTGAGTTTGCATATGTTCAAAAGTTCAAGACTCGCATTGTCCGGCCAAAACTCGAGTTTTCAAACCAAGACTCGAGTTTTGTCCTCATTTGAAAATAATGTGAAATCTACGTATAAGGCAAAACTTGAGTTTTTTGGTCAAAACTCGAGTTTGTCTTTAAGTGAAAAATTGAGTGCTCTCTGTAAGTCACAAAACTCGAGTTTTCATTTGAAAACTCAAGTTTTTTGTGATCACTGAAAATGAGCAACTCTCTGCCAAGACCAAAACTCGAGTTTTGTCTTGACAGTAAGTTTTTCAACTTACCAAAGACAAAACTATAACTTGTGTTTACAATTGTCAGTTATCATCAAAACACATAGAGAACTAACATTCTCCCCCTTTTTGATGATGACAACACTTGTAAAACACACTTCCAAGAATTTGAGAGATTGTGCACCTTGAAATGAAATTGTTCAAAAACTCAGTGACAGAATTTCAAGATTTTGACAGAGGTACCATTTTGAAATTTTCTGTGTGTTTGAAATTGCCTTCGTGCTTTTTGTTAAAACATGATATATGGACAATCAGAGATAAACAACAGTAGCAATGAACAGATGGGCAGAGAACAGTAAACAAACAGGGCAATTTCATTCATAGAGTGCAGAATACAAAATGAAACAAAGTGACTATCAAGAACAAATACCCTCTTCCAAGAATTGATGATCTACTTGATCAATTATCTAGTTCTCAGGTATTCTTGAAGATTGATCTACGATCTGGGTACTACCAATTGAGGGTAAGGGCTGAAGATATTCCGAAGACAGCCTTCAGAACCAGATACGGGCATTACGAGCTTATGGTGATGCCATTTGGTTTGACGAATGCGCCTGCAGTCTTCATGGACTACATGAACAGGATCTTTCGCCAGTATCTAGATCAGTTCGTTGTAGGTTTTATCGATGATATCTTAATCTACTCAAGGAGTAGAGAAGAACATGAAGACCATCTGCGACTAGTGTTGAATGTGCTGAAAGAGAAGCAGCTCTATGCCACATTGAGCAAGTGTGAGTTCTGGCTTTCAGAAGTCAAATTTCTGGGTCATGTAATTTCAAGTGATGGGGTTTCTGTGGATCCAAGTAAAGTGGAAGTGGTACTGGATTGGAAAAGACCAGAAACAGTGACTGAGATACGAAGTTTTCTGGGTCTTGCGGGGTATTACCACAGATTCATACAGAACTTTTCATGAATTGCCTTGCCATTAACGAAACTGACTAGAAAGAACCAATCATTTGTGTGGGATGAGCGTTGTGAAAGGAGCTTCCAGGAGCTGAAGAGGAGGTTGACAACAGCACCAGTGTTGATAATCCCAGACCCGAGTGAGACATATGTTATCTATAGTGATGCGAGTAAGCATGGGTTGGGATGTGTCCTGATGCAGCAGGGTAGAGTGGTGGCTTATGCCTCACGACAGCTGAAGCCTCATGAGATGAATCACCCCACACATGATTTAGAATTGATAGCAATTGTATTCGCTCTAAAAATATGGTGGCATTATCTGTATGGAGTCACTGTAGAATTGTACTGCGACCACAAGAGCCTCAAGTATTTGTATGACCAGAAGGAGTTCAATATGCGGCAAAGGCGATGGATGAAGTTGCTAAAGGATTATAACCTGGAAATCAAGTATCATCCGGGTAAAGCAAACGTGGTCGCAGATGCTTTAAGTAGAAAAGTGGTGCAGGTGGCATTCATGATGATCCAAGAGCAGAGGTTGCTGGAGGATTTCAGGGATTTAAATCCATCAAACCAAATCTATACAAGACTTAATGCGCCCAACAAAGCTTATCTTGCAAGTCTCCAGGTCAGCGGAATAGAGAGTGACCTTCGAGATGAGATTGAAGAAGCTCAGATGCAAGATGATCAGGCTAAAGTTTTACGCAAGAAGATATCTCAAGGCAAGACTTAGGAATACGACCTCTCACCTAGTGGGCTAGTAAGGTATAAGAGGCGTATTTATGTACCGCCAAGATATGAGTTAAGGCGAAAAATCCTGGATGAGGCCCCCAAAAGCAGATACACTTTGCATCCAGGAGGTAATAAAGATGTATCAGAATCTGAGACCCAGTTTCTAGTGGCCAGGGTTAAAGAAAGATGTTGTCCAGTATGTGGCCAAATGTCTGACATGCCAGAAGGTGAAAATTGAGCATAAAAATCCAGGTGGATTGTTGCAGGGACTGGAAATTCGAGAATGGAAATGGGAAAGTGTAAGCATGGATCTAGTGGTGGGATTACCCAAGATCAGGAACCTTGATGCGATCTGGGTAATTGTTGATCGTCTCACCAAGACAGCGCACTTCATTCCTATCAGTGCTAGATATTCTCCTAAGCGATTAGCTGACGTATACATAAGGGAGATAGTGAGGCTCCATGGTGTACCACAGAATATCGTGTTTGACAGGGATCCCAGGTTTACATCTCGATTCTGGCAAGCCTTGCATGCAGCTCTGGGGTCGAAATTACGATTTAGCATAGCTTATCATCCCCAAACTTATGGTCAGACAGAAAGAACGATACAGACGCTGGAAGACATGTTACGGGCGTGTGTATTGGATTTCAAGGGGAATTGGGATAAGTATCTCCCACTGGCAGAATTTGTGTATAATAATAGCTATCATTCGAGCATTCAGATGGCTCCGTTTGAAGCGCTGTATGGAAGAAAATGCCAGTCTTATGCTGGACCGAGTTGTCCGAAAGGAGGTTATTTGGGCCTGATATTGTAGATCAAACCTCCGAGAAAATAAAATTGATTAAGAAGAGGCTCCTTGCAGCTCAAAGCAGACAGAAGAGTTATGCTGACAAGAGAAGGAGGCCTCTAGAATTTGAAGTTGGAGATCACATATTTTTGAAAGTTTCTCCAGTAACGGGTATTGGTAGAGCATTAAAGAGAAGAAAGTTAAACCCACGATACATTGGTCCATTTGAGATCTTGGCTAAACGGGGACCAGTGGCATATCAGATAGCTTTACCCCCAAATCTGACCAGGCTCCATAATGTGTTTCATGTCTCTCAGTTGAAGAAGTACCAACCGGACCCAGAACACATTATTGAATCTGACGATGTGGATATACGTGATGATCATACGTATGTGGTCGAGCCAGAGCGAATTATTGATCATGATTTGAAGCGGCTTAGACGCAAAAGCATCTCGTTCGTTAAAGTGGTCTGGAAGGGAATGTCTCCTAGGGAAGCAACCTGGGAAGCAGAAGAGGACATGAAGAAGTGATACCCGGAGTTTATGGCTCAGAGTCTCCAGTCAATGTAATAAATTTCGGGGACGAAATTTTGTTAAGGGGGGGAGAAATGTAATGTACAGGTTTTTGCTTTACCAGAGACCCTGTAAGATTGAGAATATTCAATAATATATGCCAAGGTTGAATATCCAGTGTGAAATGAATTATTATTGAATATTGATTACTTGGGAGGAATGGATAGCAAAGAAGGAAAAACAACCTAAACAATACCTCCTCGAAAAACGTGCAACAAAATCGACAATGAAAACCCACAACAAAACCCAAACACACAAACCGGTACAACACTAGAAACCAATCATGCAACAGAACCGAGACAACAACACTGGAACTCAAACACACAAATCAAGTAAACCTGCAATAAAACCGAACACGCAAATTGAGAAAAACCCTGCAACAGAACCCAAGCACGCAAATCGAGAAAACTTACAACAGAACTCATACACGCAAACCAAGACAACAACACCGGAAACCAAAACACGCAAACCGAGACAACGACACAGGAAACCCGACACGCAAATCGAGACATTACACTAGAACCCAAACACGTAAACCAAGACAACACACACACATGTCACCTTGCATGTGTGACACTTGCCACACACATGCAAAGACCATGACACTTGTTTCCTTGCATGAAAAGACACTTGCCAACACAATATTAATTCTGATTTTTATTAGTCTTAACCCTCCTTATCCGTAGCTTTACTTCACACGCACACTTTGAATAATAAACATTCATTCCTCCCATGCATTTTAGTGGCACGGCAACATCTGCTCACGCACACATCCATTCAAATCTTTTGTTTCAGCCTTCACATTCATTTTTGACAACACACCATTGCATGCAAGCATTTGACACTTATCCCTTATGCATGTAATGACACTTGGCAACTTAAATTAAATCAGATTTTTGCACCAATTAATCTTCCTTCCCGTAGATACAATGCACCCACACACATTCATTTATCTCAATCTCATTCTCATCCTCTCCAAACACTCACGGCTTCACTCATTCACACACACAATCACATTCACACACAATGTACACCAACGTCCCTCCTCCCTCTCGGCTTCACTACTTTATCTAATACCTAATCACTTTCTCCACCTTCTCCACATCTCCCGGATACCTCTCTAACACATAGCAACATCCAAACAATCCATTCCATCTCCATTGGTTAGGAAAAAGAAGAAGAGATACAAGAAGTTCAAGGTAAGAAAACTTGAACTTTATCATGGTATCTTGGATTTTTCTACATGCATGTTAAAATGTATGGTTAAAAACTCACATGCATGTGATTACCTTAAGTATAGGCTGAAGTTTGAGCAAGGATTAGTGTGGTAAAAGAGACCACAAGATCAGGAACAAGCCTATTAGTAAGAACACTCACATTCTCTTCAAGTTTCTCAAATTTTCTTTAAAGCCCAGATTTGGAAAATCGTGGTAAGCACCAAGAAATAGTTGTATTTTTGGAAATCTGAGGCTACCATCGTTTTCCTTATGAAAAATTGTGTGGAAAAAATATTTTTGGTGAATTCTAAAGGTATTTGTACACATAAAATAAAAAGCTTGAAGGAAAAGGCAAATCTGCCAGTCTTGAACAACTGAACCCAGCTAGCTTTTGGGCGTGTTTTGACTGGATTAATGTATTTAAAAAAAAATATTCCAGGATATAGAAGACACCCATATCTTTAAACAGAGGGGTCGTTTGCATTATTGTGATATCTGGGCAGTGAGTAATAATTTCTAAAAAATGACCCTACGTCATGCACACCAAAACTGGACAGAAGAACTAAACATGTGTTTTGAATGGGTTAAAGTAGTTAGAATGGGGTAAAATTTTACATGCATTCAAAGGACTCATTAAGAGTGTGGCAAATTTAAATTTGGTAATTTATCAAGCTCTGGTTAGTGATCTTCTAATTTTCAAAGTCAACGGATATGTTTGGAGAACTCACTGGACAGTCTACATTGTTTTCAAAACTGGGAATGATTGGTATTTTTATAAATCCTGAAATTTTCCAGATTGGTAGAGGATTTTTCAATCTTTAATTTGATATACAATTTGGAAATTTTAGAGCTATGTACGATTTTTCATGGATTTTCAAAGATTAGTCAAACTTCTGGACACCAATCTGGACAACAGGAGAAAAATTGGAACCTGAGATTTTTATAGTATATTTGGACCTCTGAACATATTTTTCCTTGAAATCAGAGAGGTCAAGAGCACGTGAGAGTTGGAATCACTCAAAATTTATTTTTCTTCAATTAATTAAAAATGATCAAAGTGGCTGTATTTTTAAGAAGCATTAAGGTTAAGAGCTAGAATTTGACAAGTTTGGGTTATTAGGTTAAACCCCAATGAGATAAGGTTAAAAAGAGACTAAACATGATAATAAGGACATATTTATCATGTTTAATATTTATGGTTTGATTAATAACCGGCTATCCCAAATTATAGGTAATTTCTCAAGCGCATGCACCCTGAAAAATTACTTGGACAAAATTAAGGTTACTACACACCAGGTAGTAACTCTAACCTTCTATGTTTGTGAGTATACATGTGTATGTTTTAAATGCCATGATTTGTGGAATGTGTTTTATAAACATTTTTGATTGCATACAAAGTTGTGTTGGCCATACACGTTTGTGCTAAGGAATTCGGATCCGGGTAGGTTCCGTGTTGTGGTTTCCTTGTGCTGAGGGACTCGGGACTGGGTAGGTTCTGGGTTGGGCCTCAGAGAGATAGGCATAGGATCGGGTAGGTCCTGCTTGTCTTTCTAAGCACTATCGAATATTGAACCGGGTAGGTTCTGCACATTCTTTCCTAGCATTGGGATTTCGAACTGTGTTTTATTCTGTCTGTATGCTTTATGGTATTCTTGATTATGGTAGTTTATTTATTACATATACTTATACTCCATGCATAGAGGTTAACATGTTACTCTGAGATTCATTCGTGAATCTCATATTTGAACAAAGCTGCAGGTAGTGGTAGTGTGAAGAAGGGGAAGGCGGTGCTGTGAGCAGGACAGAAGAAGGTTGAACTTGGGAGAAGTTCCTTTTTGTTTTGTATATATTTACTCATTTTGGAGTTTAATTTTAAAGTTTTAAACTTGGGATGACTGTATTCAATTAAATATCCTGGAGGGATTATGTTTATTTTGGCAAAACCAAGTTAAGTTTAAAAATTTCCGCATTTTTATCAGTTACTCATTCGTCCAAACCAGATCCATACGCTCCACTGTGTATGATCTCTGATTATGATCGGGAGCTATAAGGGAGCGTTACAAGGACCATTTTAAATAACTCAACAAAAACATTCACTAACTCAATTTTATGCTAATATAATAAAATATTTAAGGAAGTCTTGGCATCCATTTTCCTCACATGTAAAATGCCACTCTGGCTCCAACCAAGAAATCACCAAAAATTTCCACTCTATGATTCCATAAAATTATTTCCTTGGTCATTTCATCAAACACTTAATAGACATCCCCAATGTTAACACAAAGTATATGTAAACTTAATCCTCCACAATTTCAAATCGACATCCTTCCGTCAACAGTTTGAAGTTACAGGACCTCCAAATTCAATCTAGTCACAAGATTAGTTAAAGGATCATGAAATCCTCCAAACGTACAAGCAACTTCTTAGTTGACAATTGAAATGGTTCCATATTTTGGGCTATTACACAGCCAATTTTTCAACAAAAGTGCATATCCGAGTAAACTTGCTTTCAATATTCTAGCTAAATAAAACCCCACCACTACAAACCCCCTATTTTTAATCACATACGAGAGCATAAAAGAATCTCAATCCCTCATACTCCACGACAACCCAACCAAAAATTAGGGAATCATATTTGCTACACAACCTCACACAAACACAGCAACGAATCACAAAACAGAAAAAGAAGAGAAGGTCGAAGCTTAGTTGAACACGCGAACCAGTGACAAACAAGAAAAAGAAGAAGATGACGACGCTAACCTGGGGAGAAGAATCGAACGATGACAAAGGAGTCTCAAATTTTCTCTGCCTTCGCCGTTGTGATCGTGACGGAAAAGAGAAAATAAGGGAGAATAGTTTTGGGTTCTTCTAAAGTCTTCTTTTCTCTCGCCTAAGGGCTTCCAGAAATTTCCTCTCACTTTCCTCAATCCTCATGGACAAAGGAATGATGTAAACCCCTTGGGTGTTTTGGTTTTTCCTTCACTTTGAAAAAAAGTATACCGAAAACCCACATGAAGCAATTGGAACTATATAAATGGGCTGTTTGATACTTTTCATGGACTAAAATAAAATCTCCTCTTCCACTTTGTTGCATTTGCTAATTAAATTTTTTTTTTTTGAAGTAAAATTGGAAATGACTTTTTTTTTGGGTCTTAATAAAAATTACCTTAATCTTCAACTTGATTTAAATCCAAATATTTTTTTCCCTTAATTTTAATTTGTCAATTATCATTTTTGCCAGCATGTCTAAATTCCTGGGTTATTACACCCTTCTCCCTCAACAGTGATCTTCATGTAATTAAGCTGGTTCTTCCCAAAAGTAGCTGGCTTCTTGATGGAATCTGGAGAACCCAGATACCAAATCTTGTAGTAAAATAAGATCACAGAAACCAGAGATGGGTAAGGAATGTGAGAGGGTCGCCTGGATGAAAACTCAAACTTGATCATCTCTTTGAAAATCCAATGACCAAGATCAAAAGGGGTTTGCCTCACAAAAGCCGCAAACACAAGATAGTCCTTCTGAGTGAAGTGGGTAAAGTTCCCACCCTTCTGGATAAAATTCCTGGAGTAAATGTACCAGAGAATTCTGTTGATGTTGGACATATCAACTGGTTTGAAAGAGAGGGTGTGAGACTGATTTGCAGGAAAGGGCTTGTTGGGACAAAGAGTATTGAAGATCTCATGGTTGCTCAAGCTAATGTCAGGAACAGGAGGTGGATTGGCAATCTTCAAAATTGTGTTAATGATAGAAGCAGACAGGGTGAATTTAACACCTTTAACACAAGTGGTCACTCTCTCCTCAATCAGATTTCCCTCAGAATCCAAAATGTTTTCAGAAACCATGTTAAAATAGAAAATTTTAACAATATTTGGGGTGTAGGAGGCTGAAATCGAAATGAAGGATTCATAGTCTTTTAACCAAGGTGTCAAATCTAGATTATGCTCATCTTTGAGCTTGGCTAAATCTACTGAAACAGAGGGACAGAAAGCTTTATTCACGAAGAATTCCTTAAACCTGTCTGCTTCTTCTTTTGACATTTGAGTGGCAGCAGATGAAAAATCTTCTGGAGCAGAGGCATGGTTCTAAATTTCTGTAATTGCATCTTCCTCAAACTCAGTGACTTCAGGGACAGGTGCTTCAAGAGCAGGGTCAGGCACTGAAAAAGCTTGCCCCTTTTCAGGAGTAGAAGCAGTCCTCGATCTCTTAGCTTTAGGAGGCTTAGGGATGTCTGGAACCTTCAATTTCCCTCTGTCTTTAGATGATGGAACACGCTCATGGCGCTTCTTTGAGCGGATTTCTAGAGATTCTGTGGAAGAGTCCTCTTTTTCCTTGGACGAAGACTCTGCAGCTCTCTTCTTGCTCATAGATCGCGGTGAATTCTTGCTAACGCCATGGCCAAATCGATTAGGGTGAGTTTTTACCCTCACAGGACGTTCAGAGGGAGTAACTGACGGAATGGATTCCCTTTTAGGGTTAACAGCATCGAGGGTAGGCGATGGAGAGGTAGTCGAAGACATCTCTAGGGTTTGAGAGGAGGATTTGGTCGAGAAGGGGAGGAATAAGAGATTTGGAGAAGATGAGGGCGAAAGAGATAGAGGAGCGCTAGGGCAAAACTTGAGTTTTGAAGAACTTAAATAGTAACTCATTTAATTAGACACGACTAAAACTCGAGTTTTGACTAACAAACTCGAGTTTTGATGAATGGTTACTAACCTAGACTTCAAAGGTGTAAGGTAAACCTTTGAACTTTTGCGACCAAAACTCGAGTTTTAGTATGAAAACTCGAGTTTTCACCATTCTTCAAAACTTGGTCGCTCTTTGTCTGAAGTTTTCAACTTACAAACTCGAGTTTTCAACTTACAAACTCGAGTTTTCAACTTCTTCAAAAATCTGAAGTTTTTATCTCTCCCCGATAGTCATTTCCAAAACTCGAGTTTTGCTCCCAAAACTCGAGTTTTCACTCCTCGACAGCAAACATCACAATTTCAAGCATCTTACATAAAATACAACTAAATACTCTGATGCTTAAGTTAGTAACATTCAATCATCAAAACCATAACTAAAATTGAGTGAGAAATACTTACAACTCATTGGGATTTACCATTCACAATTCTCTTATGAAATTGAATTGTTCCTTAGCCAATGGTTTGGTGAAGATGTCAGCAAGTTGAAGATGAGTTGGGATGAACATGACTTTGACATCCTTCTTCTGAACATGATCCCTTATGAAGTGATGCCTCACATCAATATGCTTGGTCCGAGTATGTTGGATTGGATTCTTTGCCAAGCTTATTGTGCTAGTGTTGTCACACAATATTGGGATCTCCTTCAAATTGATTCCCAAGGCTGATAGTTGCTGCTTGAGCCATAAAACTTGAGCACAGCAACTTGAGGTAGCTACATATTCAGCTTCTGTAGAAGACACAACCACACTTGTTTGTTTCTTGCTAAACCATGACACAAGTGAGCCACCAAGAAATTCACATTGGCTACTTGTGCTCTTCCTATCAATCTTGTACCCAGCATGATCTGAATCTGAATATGCCACCAAATGTTCAGGTTGACTTTTGGGAAACCACAATCCTAGTGTCTTTGTGTCAGCAAGGTATGTGAATATTCTCTTCACATGTTCAACATGAGACTCCTTGGGAGCTGACTGGAACCTTGCACACATTCCTACACTGAATTGGATATCTAGACGACTTGCAGTCAAATAGAGCAATGATCCAATCATTCCTCTATATCTTGTGATGTTGAAGTCCTTGCCTTCTTCATCAGCATCCAACGAAGCAGTTGAACTCATTGGAGTGTCAGCACCATTGCATTGGCTCATCCCAAACTTCTTCAGCAGATCATTGAGATACTTGGTCTGAGATATGAAGATTCCATTCTTCTTTTGCTTGATTTGCAGACCAAGGAAATAGTTGAGTTCTCCCATCATGGACATCTCAAACTCTCCCTGCATATTCTTAGCAAACTGTTCACACAGAGCATCATTAAAAGCACAAAATATAATATCATCAACATATATTTGGACAATTAAAATTTCATTAAGCTTATTACTCTTTATGAAGAGAGTTGTATCTGCTTTTCCTCTAATAAAACCTTGATCAATAAGGAATTTGCTTAATCGCTCATACCAAGCTCTAGGAGCTTGCTTAAGGCCATAAAGAGCTTTCTTGAGACGATAAACATGATCTGGATGATGTTCATTTTGAAAACCAGGAGGTTGTTCTACATAAACTTCCTCTTGAATAAAACCATTTAGAAAAGCACTTTTCACATCCATTTGATAAAGCTTGAACCCTTTGACACAAGCAAAGGCTAGAAGAACTCTTATGGTTTCCAATCTTACCACTGGAGCATAAGTTTCTTCATAATCAATTCCTTATTCTTGATTATAGCCTTTAGCAACCAATCTTGCCTTGTTCCGAACAATGATTGCTGATTCATCACGTTTGTTCTTGAATACCCATTTAGTGCCAATGACCGGATGATCCTTAGGCCTAGGTATCAAATCCCAAACTTGATTTCTATCAAATTGATGTAACACCTCTTGCATTGCTATCACCCAATCATTGTCTGAAAGGGCTTCATCAATCTTAGAGGATTCAATATGAGAGATGAAAGCATAAAAGGTTACTTCATTTAAAGTGCTATTTCAGGTCCTTACTCCTTGATTAATATCACCTATAACTTGGTCCAAAGGATGATTCCTAATGAACTTCCAAGCTCTAGGCTGAGATTGATCAGAGTTTTCTAAATTATTTTGAGGATCGGCTTCAAAAACATCTTCAAGATTTTCAATAGAGGCAGGAGTGGTTTTCGAAAAGAATTGATTTTTGAGAACATTTTCCTCATCATCATCCATAGGTCTATCGATTTGGATTCACGTAAAAACAACATGCATATACTCTTCAACAATATGAGTACGAGTATTAAAGACTCTATAAGCTTTACTCCAATTAGAATAACCCAAAAATATACCTTCATCTGCCTTGGGATCAAACTTTCCCAAGTTATCCTCAGTTTCTTTCGGAGATATGCCCGATTTGAGATGTAGCAAGCGGTGCTCATTGCATCAGCCCAAAACACTTGTGAGGTGTTGCTCTCATTAAGCATTGCTCTTGCCATCTCGGTGAGGACTCAATTCTTCCTCTCCACAACACCATTTTGTTGAGGAGTCCTTGGGGCTGAGAAGTTGTGGTCTATCCCCATGCTGTCACAAAACTCAGCAAATGCATTGTTTTCGAATTCTCCTCGATGATCAGTTCTGATTCCTGAAATAGAGAAACCTTTCTCGTTCTGGACCTTCTTGGCAAACACAACAAAACGATGATAAAAATATTGTACATGCAAATCTAGAAAAATCATCAACTATGAGCAAAATATAAAGATTGCCACCAAGGCTTTTTACTCTAGCTGGTCCAACTAGATCCATGTGAAGTAGTTGGAGAGGTCTATTAGTTGAAATCTCATTTTTAGTTTTGAAAGATGATTTGGTTTGTTTCCCTTTTTGACAAGCATCACAAATCATATCATTTTTAAAACGAAGTTTAGGAACACCAATCACCAAATCCTTTTTCAGTAATCTGTCAAGTTGAATCATATTGACATGAGCTAATTGCTTGTGCCATGAGCTAATTGATTTTATGTTTTCTAAAGGGAGAATGTCTACTCATAATCAAGCACTCCTCAGAATCAAAGATAACTAAGTTACCTTTAGCAGTGCTTTGACTCACACTAAGGAGATTGTGGCAAAGTTCTTCCACAAGGTAGATATCTTTGATTAGTGGACCTTCATTGTTGCCAATTTCACCAATTCCAGCAATCTTTCCAGATTGATCTCCACCAAAGATCACCTTGCCACCATCCTTGGGCTTGATTGAGGCAAATTTGGATTGGTCTCCCGTCATGTGCCTAGAGCATCCACTGTCAATGTACCATTTGTTGGATCTTGATGCTCTTAGACATACCTGCAAGACACAGCAAATCAGGTCTTAGGTACCCATCTTTTCTTGGGTCCTTTGGGGTTAGTTTGTGTCTTAAGAACCTTGTAAGATCCCTTTGGCACCCATTGATAATTCCCTGAAGGTTTATTCTTTTTTCCTTCTTATGAAAACAAGAAGAAGTATTATGACCCTTTCTATTGCAGTAATTACAGTGTGCAAACGGATTTGAAGAATGAATCGATTTTGTAAAATAGTTCATATAGGATTTTTCACCAGACTTCTTTCTTCCTTTCTTTTTATCAAAATCAGGTTTGTAACACATTCCTGATCTGTCATTAATAAATCTTTGCTGTTTCAAAATGACATTGAGCATTTCACTTCCTCTAGTTAATTTCTCAAGTGCCTTTGTAAGATGTAAATTCTTTTTCTTCAAATCAGGACAATCTTCACAAGCAAGGTATTCAGAGGAAGAAAGTTTTTCCACTTGGAATTCAAGAGTTGTATTCTTCTTTTTCAAATTGAAATACTTTTCAGCAAGCTTTTCAAACTCAGATTGCACAACAATACATTCAGCAAATAACTCATCACAAGATGGTTTGGAGTCATATACCTCATCATTATTAGCATGTTGCTCTTCTTCTTCAGCAACCAAGCAAATATTTGCTTTCTCTTCCTCATCCTCATTATCTTCATTAGATGAGCTATCACCCCAGATACCAGAGACATATGCCTTCTTTTTGAATCTATTGAACCTCTTCTTTTCTTTGTCTTTGTTCTTCAGATTGGGGCATTCTGATTTGATGTAGCCAGGCTTCTCAAACTCGTAGCAAATGATTGGCTTCTTGGCCTCATAGCTGGAGCTACCCTTGTGAAACTTCTTGAAACCTTAGTCCTTCTTGTAGAATTTCTTGAATCTCTGGACCATCATGCCTATCTCTTCATCATCGTCTTCATCTGCATCATCATCTGATTCCTTAGCTTCTTTGATAGCTATGAGAGCAATTCCCTTGTTCTTGCCATTGACTTCTTCAAGTGCCTTCTTGAACTTGAGCTTTGCCTCATATTCAAAGAGACTCCCAAAGAGGGCTGCTATAGATGCCATAGAATCTCCACGAGCTTCTTCAATGGCAGTGACTTTGGCTTCCCATTCCTTGTTGAGGATATTGAGAATTTTCCTCACTTGGACAGGTTGCTCATATTCTTTGCCCAATGCAAAGCAAGCCGATTGATGAGATGAGTGAATCTCACTGAAATCGCCAATAGATTCTCCAGGCTTCATTCAAAGAAGATCATACTCGTCATGAGAGTATTGACTCTATTTTGCTTCACTCCGTGGAGTTCGTTCATGAGCAATTTCAAGTGCATCCCACATGGCTTTAGCGAAGTTAAGTTGCATACACTAAAAATACTCTTGTTGACTAAGAGCACTTTGAAGTAAGAGGACAGCCTTTGTCTGTTGAGTGTGACATTTCTTCTGTCATTCTCATCAAATTCATCTTCTAGCTTAAGAGTTCTTACACCATCTTCAACAGTTGATGACTCATAATCTCCTCTTTCGAATACTCTCCAGAGTCCATACTCTGTAGCCATTACAAAGACCTTGAACTTGGCTTTCCATAAAGAGTAATGCTCTCCACTGAATCCTGGTGGTCTGTTGATCGAAGCTCCATCAGGTAGAATACTTTCCATAGTGATCCTTCTCGAGATGCTAGGCTCTTAAGAGAATACCTTGCTCTGATACCAAATGAAAGTGGAGCTAAATCACCAAGAGGGGGGTGAATTGGGGATTTTAAAAACTTTAAACTTTGCTCTATTTAGGGCAAGCGAAAATAAAGGTAAACGAGTAGAAAGGAGAAGTGCAAGACACACGAATTTATCGGTGGTTCGGTCTAACCTCTTGACCTATCCAGTCCCCAGACTCTCTGGGATTTCCACTATCTCTAATGATTACATACTCTGTACTCAAGAGTAATTCTCTCTCTAGAACTTACTCCCCCTTACAAGTTGTAATCGATGAACCCAATCACCAAGTCCCTGACTTGTGATTCTTTACAATAAATGATTTACGATAAAAACTCTCTCTAAGAGTGGATAATGATAAACACCGAAGCTTTGAGTAATAAAAGACACAATACAAGTGAAAACAGAAAGGTAATTGAAGAACTTTGAATGTTATGCGTTTTCAGCAGGTGTGTTAGTTGAGAAGACTTGAATGCAACTCTATTTATACTAAGAGAGCATTAAATGACTGTTGTAATCTTCAATATAACCGTTGCCTTCATTAGACAAGGTTTAGGTTAAGCTTTGGTCTTCTTCTCTCTCTAATCTTCTCTTAATCCAGCTATGCACAAGTTGAGGGTTGACTCTCTGCAAATTAATCCGTTGGAGTAGCAGCTGCTGGATGTGGAAAACATTCTTTAATGTTTTGGAAACGTGTGCAGATGGATTACCCAAAAGTATGCAACTTTCTGGGTTTAGCATTTAATGTGCTGACATCACTTTTTGCTTTTCCTTTAAACCTTCAATAAACATTCTCTAATTTGTTTGAAACTTACTAACAAAGTGTTTAAACATACCTAGGAACGTTAGAGAATAATCATAGGAAGTATTAAGATCAAACAGAAAGGTATTGCAAATTCGTCAGATTTGAATTTCTGACTTCGCGATGGAAACTCGAGTTTGTTCTTCTATACTCGAGTTTTCAACTGTGCACTTAAGGCAAAAGTCGAGTTTCAATATCAAAACTTGAGTTTCCTTCATCCAGAGAGGAAAGTCGCGATTTGAGCTTTGGAGCATATTTTGTGAGAAACTTAAAACTCGAGTTTCCAAAACAAAACTCGAGTTTTGGACTTTTAATGAAAACAAGTGCGTTTAAATCCAAAACATCAAAACCGGAGTTTTCATTCAAAACCGAAGTTTTCAAAACTTTGAAAATGCTCTAAGCTCTCGGGTTTCCCAAAACTCGAGTTTCCAAAACAAAACTCGAGTGTTCATTCAAGTATGAAAACATTGAGAGATCTAAGTTAAATCAAAACTCGAGTTTCCAAAGGGAAACTCGAGTTTTCAAAAACCTTGAAAAGTTGCATTGCTCTCGGCTTGGTCAAAACTCGAGTTTTGAAATCAAAACTCGAGTTTTCATATAATTATGAAAACCTTGAAGAAATTGTGCCAAGTCAAAACTTGAGTTTTCTCGAAGACTCGAGTTTTCAAAGACCGAGTAAATACTCGAAAACTCTCTGTCAAGTCAAAACTCGAGTTTTGAAATCAAAACTCGAGTTTTCTCTTAACTTAGAGAAAACTTATAAAACTAAAAGCAAAGCAAAATCCTGGAGTTTTAGCGCAAACCGAGTTTACATATGTTCAAAAGTTCAAAAATCGTTGTCTACGGCCAAAATTCGAGTTTTCAAACCAAGACTCGAGTTTTGTCCTCATTTGAAAATAATGTGAAATCTCTGTATAAGGCAAAACTCGAGTTTTTCGGTCAAAACTCGAGTTTGTCTTTAAGTGAAAAAATGAGTGCTCTCTCGTAAGTCCCAAAACTCGAGTTTTCATTTGAAAACTCAAGTTTTGCTTTGATCACGAAAATGAGCAACTCTCGCAAGGCCAAAACTCGAGTTTTGAAACCAAAACTCGAGTTTTGTCTTAACAAGATAAGTTTTTCAACTTACCAAAGACAAAACTATAAATTGTGTTTACAATTGTCGGTTATCATCAAAACACATAGAGAACTAACAATCTTTGAGGTAGTGCAGGAAGGTTTCCTGCTTCTTTACTGCCTTTGCTGTCATCTTCAGAGGTTAAGTATTTCTCAGCTGGGTCTTCGAATCTCACTGTCTTGAGGATTGAGAAGGTGACCTGGTCATCATTAACCCTTATAGTAAGTTCTCCTTTTTCCACATCAATCAGCGTCCGTCCAGTTCCCATGAAAGGTCTTCCCACGAGGATTGGAACTTTGCGATTCGCTTCAAAGTCAAGAATAATGAAATCCACTGGAAAGATGAATTTATCCACTTTTGCCAAGACGTCTTCGATTTTTCCTTAAGGTAAGATGATGGAGCGATCACCTAGTTGCAACGTAACTGTTGTGGGTCTGGCTTCCCCAACTACCAACTTCTTGAAAATAGACATAGGCATGAGTTTAATTTGGCACTGAGGTCACACAGAGCTTTCCCTGAATATTGAGGTCCGATTGCACAGGGGATTGTGAAGCTGCCAGGGTCTTTTAATTTCGGTGGAGCCATTTGTTAGCATGGCACTGCAGTTTTAGGTCAATGCTACCATCTCAAATTCTTCTAGCCATCTCTTTTTGGACAAAATTTCCTTAATAAATTTCACATAGCTAAGCATCTATTCTAATGCTTCCACTAGAGGGATATTAATCTTCAACTGTCGTAGCATGTCTATGAATTTCTGAAATTGTTTCTCTTGACCTTGCTTCTATAGTCTTTGTGGGAAAGGCGGGGGTTGCTTTAGCTTCTTTGAAGACCCGAGATCATGATTACGTTGTGATGATGATGCGCTAGCATTCCTTGTTGGGTGTTGCACGTGATCATCCAGTGCAGCAAGTAGAGGCAATGTCGCAGTGTTGATAGCCTGTTCAGGTTGTGAAAGTCTTGGGTGCCTCTGCTCGTCTTCAAGGAGTTGTTCAGTATTTTCTTGTCCTTCCTTTGATTTCCCAAATTTTGGATCAGCAACAATCATAGGTTGCTTGGTTACTCTCATGGGTTCCAAACTCTTGCCGCTTCGGAGCTCTATTAACTTGACTTCCTCTTGTCCTTGGATTCTAGGGACTTCATTGTCACTCGGCAGAGATCTTGAGGGTCTATTGTTGAGGGCAGTAGCTAGTTGTCCTACTTGGTTTTCAAGGTTTCTCAGGGTTACTTGCTGATTTTGAATGATCACATCATTCTTTGCCATATATTCCTTCATAATGGCCAACATGGAGTGTTGTGATTCTGAATCACCGCCCTGCTGCCGCGCTTGCTGGGTAAACCCTGGTGGGTTTAATGTTCTGTTTGGGTATTGTGGGCCTGATGATTGTCCCGCTGCTTGTTAACCTTGAGAATTCCATGAAAAATTGGGATGCTGCCTCCATCTAGGATTGTACGTATTAGAGTATGGATTGTTACTGTTACTGCCCCTGTTAAAGTTGTTGACAAAGTTAATCGATTCAGGTTTGGCAGAGCACTAAGAGTAGGGGTGTTCACCGCCACAGTACACACAAGTTACCTGAGATGGTTGCAGTGATGTGTTGCTTGATGGAAGGGTTAGTACTTTCACCATAATGGTTAGAGATGATACTTGAGCTGTGGGATCAGTCATAGCATCCAATTCATGTATTCCAGCAATAATTCAGGAGGATGTAGCTCTATCTGCTTGCCACTGATGGCTGTTCATAGCCATGCGCTCCAATAAATTGAGGGCCTCTTCATAAGACTTCATTAGGATGGATCCTCCAGATGAGGCGTCTACAATTGATCGTGATTATTCATCGAGACCTCTGTAAAATGTTTCTAACTGAACCCATTCGCGCAGTCTGTGCTGTGGGCACCTTCTGAGGAGGTCCTTGAATCTGTCCCAGGCTTCATAGGTAGATTCACCAAACTTTTGTTGGAAGTTGGTGATGTCCCCTCTGAGTTGAGCGTTCTTAGTAGGTGGGAAAAATTTGAGCAAGAAATTACTCCCCAGATCATTCTAGGAGGTGATTGAATTGGCTGGTAAGTTGTTGAGCCACGTTCGAGCCTTGTCTCTAAGCGACAATGGGAATATTTAATCTGGATGGCGTCGGGCATGACTCCTGGAATGATGAATGAATCACACACCTCCATGAAGGCCTTAAGATGTAAGTGAGGATCTTCAGATGGGAGTCCTCCAAATTGTCCGGCTGCATTTAGCATTTGAATCATGACACCCTTGATTTCAAAGTGTCCTACATTAAAGGTTGGTGGTGTGATGGCCGAATTCAATTTGTTTAGATCTGAAATCTCGAATTCCATGATGGCCTTGTTAACATCTGGATTTGAAGGTGGAGGGATCTGATTATCCCTATTTATTACTATCGGCTCTCGTCAATCCTGTTCATGATTGACAAGCATATCCGCCATGCTTGTCGAGTCAAAAGGTTGACTTCTTCACTTTTGCTTCCTGCGCCTTTGCTTGTAAGTGCGTTCGATTTCTGGATCGTCAGGCTCTAGGTTGGCTGAAGGCGAGTTGCGTCTGCACTACAGAATGTACCTGAAAATCAAGAACAGGGAAAGAGTGAGCTTTATTAGATAAATCACAACTATTAAGCAAAAAGGGCGTCATCACTAAAGGTATCTACAGTCCCCGGCAATGGAGCCAAAAACTTGTTGGTCGATTTCCTTGATGGCAAGTGAACCAGTCGAAGAAGTAATAAAGAGTAAGTAGAGTATCGTCCCATAGAGAATGGATACCAAATGAGGACACTGATTTGTAGGATAGTTGTGTTTGGAAAGAGAACAAACTTGATTTGGTTGAGTTTTTTTTCTTCTTTTTTTTATGACTATACTAATAAACAAGAAAAGTAAACAGAGCGTCGTAGTCGTAAGAAGATATCAGTAGGAAAATAGGTTGAGCTCAGAATCATTCTTAGGCATATCAATCCCCTAGTTGCTTCGCACATTGCTATAGCATTTATACTGCACAGCTTCCGCAATGCTACAACATAGCTACTATTTACAATGCTATTTAGTTAACCCACCACTATAGTCTATCGAAGCTTCCGCGTCCGATACATGTAATACTAACTTTACTCCTTCCATATGCCTATGACAATTTTCTAGTTAGATCAACATTACAAAGCAAGGTGTTATGGTTATGAGCGGTAGACCCATTCCTTAAGCCTACAATAATAGGTCAAGCCTTGCACCAGCTTGCCTAGCAATTACTGTTTCTCAGAGGTCTAACCCCGACTCCTTTCCAGTAAGCCGGGGCTTTATTACTATACCAATCTTTTCAAAACCTCCATATTTTATTATATAATGAATACATGTACATTGGCAAAGTAGAACTCACTTTACATATTGTGATGTGATACTGTACTTTTGATTAAACTGTTACTATTAGAGTGCCAGTAGAAGCCCAGGAGCCTCTAGAATTAGGCATGTGTTTTAGTGAATCTACTATTTGACAAGTCGACTTTTAATTTGAAGTTTTATGTAGTGTTTTTTGAGAAGAGTATTACTTAAACCTAAGTTTATTTTCGAGCTTGTGGTTGAATATTATGTTCTAAGTTTTGAGAAACTCTTAAGGTCCAAATGATGTTTGAAATTGGTGCGGTATATGTGGTGTTGTGTTGATAACCATGTTAGGTGGATTGTACCATTGTTTTCAATATGGATTAGTATGCGATCATCTTATAAAGGTTTTATTATCTATGACAGGTTTAATGTTTAATTTACTGTCACTCTCTTCTACCATGGATAAATATTTTACATAGTTTTAATCATTTACAACCATGATAGATGTTTTCAATGTGCAAGTATGAGTCTTGCGATAGTTGGCTTCTATTTGGGTTACATACTCTTTATAAGAATGGTAACATTTTCAAATGGTTAGTTGAACACTTTTTTTTACCATGGTTAGTATTTGAAAGTAGGGTTAAAATTCATTTTACTATGGTAGACATTTGTGTCACACTACCTCTATTCTAAAATAGTAGGGTGATTAATAACTGTTTTGGGTAAGTAACTGGTATTAGGAGAACCATCGCTACAATGAAGACTTCGAAAGGAAAAGAAAGTCATCCATTTTCATCTCCGCTCATTCTTTTTTTAGGCTAATTGGTATGAGGGATTTGGAGAGGAAAATGTTTTTGATGAGTTAGGATTCTACAGCATTTCTCCTAAATTATTTTTTTATAGAATTAATAATTCACATATTAAAAGGTAGCTGCAATTTGTTGAAGGACATGTGTGTATTCTATGTTTAACGAGTGCAATTAATTTTTAATTATGTGTAAAATAAAATATTTCGGCAAGATTTGAGATCTTTTATATCTTTGAGGAAGATATTTTAACATGGAGGATTTTCAACCATTTTTCATAAAAATATATAAAAATATTCTCGTATTTAAATTTGAAAGTAATATTTAAGAAAATATATTAATTCCCACGGATGTGAAATATTCATCCTCCCACAAATTATATATAATTCAAATGAGAAAAACAACTGCAATGAATTGCTATTTTTTAAATCTCAAAACAAATTCCTATCAAGTCTCAAGCACACAAGATGAGGTAGAAAGTAAAATTTCAACTACCTATATATTCACGTTTTGGGTGGGATTATTTCAAAATTCGGTTATACGGTTTATGTCAGCGCCCGAGAGACGAAACGAAGGGAATCAAAGAGGCAGAGAGTGAGTGACAAAGAGAGAACCAGAGACAGAAGATTCTGGGAAGACAGAGTGATTCGGAAGAGACGAACAGGGAAAGAGCGAATCAGTGCAGAAAATCAAAGCTCCTCCTCAGGTAATGCCATCTATTGCCATTCTTTAACTTCCTCGTGTGTAAAGCAACGAACTGATGCTTCTTGAATTCCTATGTTGCGTTCTTGACTGATGATCATCATTTTAGTTTCAATAGATTTATTTTGTGATCGGTTTATTTATCTTGTGCCAGCCCTTTGCTGGTACTACTATCAAATTTCTCTGAATCTCGGAAATGTTTACGATTTGCCTCAGTCTCTACGAGTAATTTCAGGTTCATGAGGCATACAACTTCTTTATTGCTTCTTTTATGTTTTCTTCAAATATGTTTAGCCGCTCTACATTACCAAATCACCAAACCAATTCTGGTCTTTGTATGGGAAATGATTATGTGTATGCACTTGAAGGTTTTTACTCCTTCTGGTGCTTAATATAAGAGATTGATAACTAATTTGTGGATTTTAAGAAGTTAGTTAAATTAGTTATTTGTAGCAAATATATGTTAGTTTGCCTAGTATACTCTTTCTAATTATGTGCATTGTAAGTACTCTAAAATTATAAATTTGGAAGACAAAGTAGATTGGAGTCTTATATTTAGGATCAAAGTAAAAGCCCTTGTCTAACTCATATTTAGGATAGGAGGGAGTATTACACCGTTTGTCTGGGTTCTATAGTTTATGTTACTAAATTTATACAAACATCAGAAAATCATTTGCCTAGGTAGTGGTAACTCTCAATTTCTCCATCTGTCCCAACTATTTATTTGTCAAGAAGGTCAGCCAAACTTTGTAAAAATGATAAGATACATATGTTAATTACATTAGTAAACAAACTTATTCGTATGTGGTACAGTATAACGTAGGGAGTTAGCTGCTGAGAATGAGGAGCTTGATGTGTGCATAAGGGGCATAAAGAAGGATACAAAGCTTAGGGATACAATGATTGGGTCCAGAGTTCGTGCTTACTGTTTCATTCTAAGTCCGATAAACAAAATGCTTAAATCACTACTCTTAACTGTTTAATGAATAGTTTTCTCCAATCTCCTGGCATATCCATCATTTTCCATAGCGTGCTATGAAGAAATGTTCAGCATATTGTCTTCCAAATAGATTCAAGTGCACATTAAAATTTATTACTTGGTGTTTGATTATTTTCTCCACAGGATCAAGTTTAACAACGCTTGTTTGATTGGCCTAACGTTGATAGCCATTGAAGTGGAAACCAATTAATAATGTGTGACAGACTCAGTAGCTTACCAGACTCGTTGTTTCTTCATATTCTGTCTTTTCTTCCAACCAAGTCGGCAGTTGCCTCAAGCTTCTTGTCCAAGGGATGGAGGCCACTTGGGCACTCTTTTCCCACTCTTGTCATTCATGATATAGATTTTCCTGGTCAAGAAGTTTTCATCCAGTTTGTTGATTACGTCCTCATTTTAGGAGATTTGGAATTTCTCAAAAAATTTACTCTCAATTGTTGGAGGTTCATCATGCCCAATGATAAGATTAACAATTGGATTGATGCATTAATCAATAGTAAAGTTGAATATCTTGAGATATGGATTGTCCCTGAATTTAACACTAAGTTGCCCTCTAGTATTTTAAATTGGAGTACCATTAGGGTTTTAATATTCCATGGGGTAACCTTTAATACCCTTTCTAGTTTGAATTTGCCTTCTCTTAAAGTTCTACACCTAGTCACGGTTAGACTTCCAGATATAAACTTCTTGGCAATGCTGCTTTCTGGATGTGCACTTCTTGAGATGCTAGTGCTGATTGATTTGAAGACCGACTATTATGGTCCGATGCAAGAGATAAAAAAGCTTAACCATTTGGTCGCAGCTGATGTTCCCCCCCTCTCTACTGCCTGTGAAAGCTTTGTCTAATGTTACATTTCTAAGCTTACAGGTATGAATGACATTGTATACGTAAATTGTTTCATTTTTCTTTCAAATATTTCATATACTGTTGTTTTGTGGGTATATGTTGGTCTTTCCTCTTGCAGCAAATATGGTCACCTGGTGGCAAGCATGCTATGTGGTCGCCTGATGCTGATAATTTTCCAACATTTCACAATTTGACACACCTGGAATGTTCTGGTCATTGGTGGACTGCGATAGTGAACTGCCTCCGAAATTTCCCTAAGCTTCAAAATCTTGTAATTTCGCAGGTTTAAAGATATTTTCTTGACTTGTGTGTGAAATAATTGTTCTTCAATTTATTAGTTCTCTAACTATATTTGTCTGGTCACTGGTCAGCTTTTATCTAGGGCCCCTCCTGAGCCAATTCCAAATGTTCCCGTGTCTTTCGCTACAACTGAAGGAGTTCACTTTTGGTGTCTCTCGGTTAGACGAAGATGCTTTTGCATTTATAAAATACATATTGAATAATGCACCAGTTCTGAGCACTTTCAAGATTACAAGAGGATATGTTCGTCTAAGTGAAGAGATTCTTGAAATGATAAAAGTGATATCCTTATACCCCAAGGCCTCTGAGAATTGCAAGTTTTTACATGTGAAGCATCCGTGGTCAAGTTTAAGTGATTGGATTGCCGGTTCAGGTTTTGTTGTAGATTGGTGTTTTGATGTAGATTGCTATGTTCGGTACCACTGAAAAATGTCATGTAGCAGATTGTCCTAGGGACACATTAGATTGATATGAACTTTTGCAATTTTTAGGTTTTTCTCTCTTGATAAATTTGGTTCTCTGTTTTCTTGGATTATCAAGTGGTAGTTCCAACTTTTGTCGGGTAAATCTGGTTCTTTGTTTTCTTGGATTATCAAGTGGTGGTTCGAACTTTTCTCGGGTATTTGCATTGAACTGGTAGTTTTGTAAACAGATCAATTATATAAAATCAAATGGATTATAAAATTAAAGGTTGTATAACAAAATCCAGGAAATGAGGAATCAATGAAACATGAATTTTATAAAGAGCAACTGAAAAAATTGAAGCAAAGTATTAATATCATTTTCCAAGTTGCCAGGGATATTATAATAAATGGTCAATGGTTTCATCCGTGTGACTACAAAAAGCGCAACTAACTCAAACATTTAAGTGAAGTTTCCTCAAGACTTCTCCAACAGATTCAATAGAAAGGATTAGTTTGCAAATAAATTCGAGTTGTTTATAGGGCAATTAATTTTTTTTTTAAAAATAAATTCCTTAAGTTTCAATAGAATTGCTTGCTTGGTCATAGCATTTGGAATGGACAGAGCATAGCCATGTTCAACACCGCTTAATTTTTATTATTTTTTTTGGGGGGTTAAAATTGGGCTTAATTGCCCATTACTTCACTTAAAAAAAAAAAAAAAAATTAACCAGGATTTAGGTGTGGATAAACAACTCCCATAGTATCCTTGAACAGAAAATCTACCACCCCTGCTGGAGGCGAATCTAAAATAGTAAAATCATCATTACAAATAAAGCTATGTATGGCTAACCAATCTGCCACAGCGTTGCCTTCTCGCAGAAGGTGAGAAAAGCAAATTTGTAGTTCATTGTTATTGTCTTGTAGCCATGCATTTAGAGTTCTGTCTCTAGCCCCTCCTTGAATCCTAGCATCCTGAATTACGAAAAGCCATTGTTGAGTGTCCTTCTACAATGATCTTGTTGAAACCCAAAACCTGTGCCAATCTAAGCCCCTGATGAACCCCCAAATCTCAGTAGCCAAAGCCTAACATCGTCCTAACTACCTACCGAACGCACAAATCCAACTACCATCACTCCTCCTTAATACCCCTCCATAACTTGCCAAGCCTGGACATCCTCTAACAGCGCCATCAAAATTTTAGTTTCACCCACCCCTTTTCTAGGAAATTCCATTTAATTTCCCTTGGTTTCTTTAACAACACAAGGTCATCAAACGAGATGGAACTCTCAGACACTGAATCGAGAGAAAATTTTGTTTTGGGTATCATGCCAATTGAGCATGAATTGGCCCCAGACCCAGAATTGTGCCAGACTATCAAGAATACCTACGACTATGCCATGGTGGTAGCACAATACCAGCAATACCTGGGTATAGTAGAGGTTGTGTACCAATATCAACAGATACTAAGACTGAATCTTTCAGATCATTTATGGATCCATGCCACCATGAACTTATTCCCAAACACATCCTTTTGGAATAGGAAGAAGAATCAGACAGTAGAAGATGGTCCCAATTATAAATTTCATGCTTTCATTCGACACATCAAGGATTACATGGACCAGCACATGAGTGATGAATCTTAGTGATAGCAGATAATGGTAGCATGTATTTTGGCACCTAGGCAATGTGGCAGAACCTTTAGGGCAAAGGACTATAGTAGATGGTATTTGGCACCCATATTTTGTTGTAGTACAGCTAGGTTAATCGTGCTCGGATCAGGTAAAAGTAGGATGGGTGACCTCCCTGGGAAGTTCTTGTAGTATGTAACCTTTTGCATATGACATGTTGTTATATAGTTGTATAAGGGATGATGAATTCATGTAAACTGTCGTATTAATGAATATATGGTATTTTAATGTATCTTTACATTTGAGCAATTGTAAAATGACAAAAATACCCTTGTATTAATATTTGCTTCTTCTTTTCAATATTATAGTGAAATTTAATGATCGTTGGTACCAGAGGAGGATTTGGCAGAGGTAGCGGTAGACCCAGAGATGGATATGTTAGACTCGAACAAGTGTATGAACAAAACCCACCTGAGCAGAATCCGTCGGATCAGAACACTATGCAGCAAATACCGGGGTTAATAAATGAACTCGAGCAGAAGTACATGAGATAAGAGGTAAACAAAATGAAGATAGGGAACAAACAAAAAATGATGAGGAGGAAAATGGTGAGGGTCAACATCATGAAAGTCAGATTAACCAGGCTAATCAGACAACACAGTACTGGGTGGCTAAATTCTGCAAACATTAGCCGCCTGTTTTTCGTGGGGAGTTTAACCCACAAGCTACAAAGGACTGGATGATGAGGATGGAAAAGATATTCCGGGTGTTTGAGTGCCTGGCTGATAAAAAGGTACAACTGGCTATTTATAAGCTAGAAGGTGATGCTAACAGATGGTGGAAGAATATCGAAATGACTTTGTAGGCTAAAAATACTCCGGTAACTTGGGAAGTATTCCAAGAAAAGTTCAATGAGACATACTTTCCTCGCTCGGTTCACATCGCAAAAGAGTCAAAATTTCTGGAAATTCAACAAGGCAGTGGTGAATGTTTTGACAAGTATCTCGACCGTTTTAACCGGTTGTCTCGTTATTTCAGACACTAGGATGATGAAAGCCGGAATGCTGATATGTTAATTTGGGGATTAAGACTTGAGATCAAAGAGAGGCTAATCTCCCAACAATTTCAAGAGTTTCATCTAGTAGTCGAAGAATGCAAAATCAGTGAAAGTAATCTTAAGGAGAGGTATATGCCTAGGGAAACATGATCCATGGTGAACCTGGCCGGGGAAACTCTTCACATAAGCATAAAGGCCAAGGCGCCAAGCATCTAGGTTCAAGGGGAATAACAAATTACCCTTCCAGTCTAGACAACTTACCTTCCAAAAAGCTCCAAAATCTCTGTTATGCCCTCATTGTGGCAAGGTACACCCAGGCAGGAATTGTGTTGGATAGGCTATTCGTTTTAATTGCCAAAAACCTAGTCATTGTCGTAGAGATTGTCCACAACGTACTACAGAGAAGAGGCCTCAGAATCAAGGGAGAGTGTTCACAATGACCCACAAGAGGCCCAAAAGTCTCCGGAAATGATACAAGGTACTATTTGTCTTAATGGTGACATATTTCAGGCATTATTTGATTCGGGATCTAGTCATTTGTTCATTGCTTATGATTGCGCTACATAGTTGAAACTGAATGCCCATAAATTGCCTTATCACCTGGTCGTGTCAGCATCGCTTGGTGAGAAATCTATGACAACTGACATGTGCTTGAATTGTGTTCTGAGTGTTAACAGCTATGAATCTGTGGTATATTTAATTTGTTTACCTTTGCATGGTATTGATGTAATATTGGGTTTGAATTGGCTGACGGCAAATAATGTACTGTTAGACTATGGGAGCAAGAGATTATTATTCCCAAATCCATAGAAAATCGTTAGTGCGGATGTACACTTAAATCTTATTTCAGCAACTGAAGCTGAGAAATGTTTACAAAAAGGTTGCCAAGGGTGGAAGGTATTCTTCTCGGTTCAGGTAGAAATTGAAATCTCACTGAAAGATATATCGGTAGTAAGTGAATTCCCTGAGGTATTTCCAAAAGATATTAATGGGCTACCTCCGGAAAGGGAAGTTGAATTCACTATTGAAACTTTGCCTGAAGCTGGACCAATAGCCAAAGCACCATATCGAATGACACCTACCAAGATGGACCGATAGTCATCTTCTTCATGAAAATTGTTTTTGATGTTTAAATTTCCTCTCCAATCTTCTTCTATTTTATACCATGAATCAAAACAAATGATGTTGCAAAATTAATCATGTTAAGCATTTGGCCTTTTTAGATATTATGGGTCTTGTTTAAAATTTTAAAATGTTTATGATATAGTACTTGCATTTCTTTTAATTATGAATGAAAATGATCATCTATTATCTGAAAACTAATATAATGTTTACATCAAAGTCCTAAAGAAATGTTTTACTAAAAAAAGTCCTGAAGAAACGAGATCTCCTTACATCATCCACCTCGCCCCATTGCAAGGTGGTGGATGATTGAAGGTACAAAACTTAACAGAGGGTAGATGAGGCTGTTTATCAAGCCTATGAGCACAATTAACAAAGTTCCTGGATAAGAAATTAAAGTACACACAACCTAATTAAAAACATATATTCAAGTATTCGAAATTCCAAGTATTATATCTTCATTTAACAAAACATATCTTCAAGCATTATAAATTTCCATTTGTTCAAGGGATTGGGGCCACTAATTAAATTTTGCATAAGCAATAGTACTCATTTGCAATTTGACATCAGAGTAAGGTAAGCACACAAGAATGTTGTGGAACATCCATAGTGAAAACTAGCCCTGCACTCGGATGCACTCAGAAATACTTATGCCTTGTTTACTTTGTGAAAGTGTTTATAAAGGAACCATGTCATGGCCAATTTAATAGAATTAGGACTAGACATTTATAAAACATTTTGGCCTAAAAGTCTCCTATATTTTTACAAATTTATATATAGATCATTTACAACATCATGTCCTAAAGGAATAAGCAACCAAAAATGGAAAGCATCAATTTGTTGGAAAGGGGTCAAACATATTTATTATGTATCATTAAACAAATTGTACAATTGTTCATTTACAGAAGATGATTGTTGCTACAACATATATTTACAAATGAATTCAAAAATCATTAAACATTATTGTTCTACCTCTAAGACAGAATCATACAGATATTCACAAAACACTTTGCGTTTATGCTCAATTTCACCATCTGGAAAGGGGTCAGCATAGTCAAATATGTGTAACATCAAAGACAGAAATATATTACTCCTTCCTTGCATTAAAGGGATCAGTGCACAGGAAAACATATGCAATATCAAATACATTTACTGTTTAAGTGATGTCAGTCATTCGTTGCATGATAATATTATATATGTGTGTCAAGATATAATGGCCTCATAAGTTGGATGCAGGTGGTTGCCAATGGGTCTAACAATGAACAAGAAATATATAAGAGCATATATTGCTTACTAACCAAATTCACAAGGCAGTGTGCCAGTGTCCAAATATGTACTAACCTTTGGTATGATCCATTTAGGCTCTCTGTCCTGAAACCCGAGTTTTTTCAAGACCTTCATTTGGAATGTCTTCATGGGCCTATTATCAAAATCACAAATTTATCAATAATGGTCATTGAAAATTCATAGCAGATATTTCAGACAAGACAATCAAAATGACATGCTTACTTGTTCACAATCTGCTTCAATGTATGTGTTGGATCCTTGTGAATGGAACATAAAAAGACCACTGTATTCAACTCCGCAAAAATTAGGACCAACTGCCAATGGTGACTGAAAATTCACAATAGGCAAGTACTCAGTAATATGCAGCATAATTAAGTGGATTTCATACACGAATTATGATATGTACCTATCGTTGTTTGGTGCCAAGTATCACTTTTTCATATTGTTACACAACCTCCAGGTTATGTATGCCTGTCTGTCTGTTAAAGGTGGTTTGCTTATGTATTGTGGGCACAAGAATCCAAGCCTTGTTCTAGCAATTCACGATGCATGAACCTACAATAATGACATCAGGGAATTAGTATATATGAATATGTGTGTAAACAATGCATTCAAGTTATGTACTCATAGAAGAAGATACTTACTTTTTGCATCAGTAAGCTCCTGTTTATGAAACAGTAGGGACATTAAATCATTTGGGTCAACAAAAACCGGTTGCTTACTATGGAAGCCTACTTCTATATTGACAGGCCACTATTTAACTCCAAATTGTCTATTGACTACCTTAAGGATAATTTTGTCCTTGGCATTCAACTTAGCCGTGTCAACATCTTCAGGAGGGGCTAGAGCTTCAGGAGGAATAGAAATTTGTACAAACTTCATTGGCCACGAGATGAAGCTGGACTTACAATCACTCACAACCTTCATGTGACCAGTTGGGAGAGGGACAGGTGCATCAATGATCACCTCTTCAAATGACACTCTGACTTCATCATTAGCCATTTGATGGTGGTGTACAGTTGATCCCAAGTTGTAGACAGTCCCTTTTACAATTAATCGTCTATCAGGATCTGAAAATGAAAGGAAATCACCCAGAGGGTGGGTAACTTGGGGATTTTAAAAATTCTTTTCAACCATCCAATCAACAGACAAAGTGACAGAGGTAGAGAGAGAGAACTTAACAAAAGAAGATTTATACTGGTTCGATCTCAACTTTTGACCTACGTCCAGTCCCCAGACACTTTGGGATTTTCACTATCACTATAATTAGATACACAGTACTCAAAAGTTATACTCTCGTTGGTCGATTTCCTTGATGGCAAGTGAACCTGTCGAACACGTAATAAAGAGTAAGTAGAGTATCATCCCACAGAGACTAAGATACCGAATAATGACGCCAAATTGTAGAATAGGTTGCGTGAAAAAGAAAAATAAAGTCTGGTTGGTTTGGGAGTTTTTATGATTATACTAATAGAATAGGAAAGTAAAAAAATGATCATAGTCATAAGAAGATATTAGTAAAAAGATAGGCTGAGCTCAGAATCCTTCCTAAGCATATCAATCCCCCAAATGCATAAACACATTGCTATAGCATTTATGCTATACAGCTCTCGCAAATGCTACAGCATAAACACCCTTTACAAAGTTATTCAGTTAACCCACCACTATAATCTCCCGAATCTCTCGCATCTGATACATACAATCCTAACTTTACTTCTGTAATATGTTGAATTTCGGACCCTGAGAATTGAGAATAAGCCTAAAGTAGGTGGACGACTAAGCCTGGTTCGGGAAGAATCCTAAGAATGACGAGAGATAGGAAGACTCTCAGGGACTAAGTAACTTGGCTATACGAGTCAGTGAACCTAATGTGTATAAACCATGGAATTAAAGTGCCAATGGGAAAAGGGGCACAGAAGACCCATACGACATAAATTTGGTTGGAAAAGGTGTCACCTTACTATGTCCTAAGGTATAGGACAATTAGTTGAGTGAAAGTATTCCGGTATAAGTAAGAATATGACGTTTTCAGGGCAGTCGAATATGCCCTACGTTTTTTAGAAAATACAATTATATGGCATTGTTTGTTGGGTCTCAGCATTCGTGTCCTAATCCCGAGTAAAACCCGAGCAGACACCAATAAAGTAATTTTGATAAAGTAATTTCATGATGACATACTATTACTTTTGTGTTGGACCAGTAAAAGCATGACACATGTCCCTTCATAATTACAGGTGCAAAAGTCAAAAACCTTGTGGAGGAAGTTATGTGAAAGGAGATATTTTGAAGGCATTTTGGTTAGTTGCTATAAGGGACACATGTGCATGCAATTAATATGAAATGATGACTCAAAAGCTTATTAAATAATCTTCAAATTCGTGCAAAATAAGGAGGAGAGAGAAAAGTCAACAAAATTTACAAAATAAGCCAAGTTAAGAGGATATTTTGCAAGGGTACTTTGGTCATTTGATTTTGGGGATTTTTAAGTACTCTCTTGACATGTTTTAAAATGTTTTGCACTCCTTTTTGCATGAGTATTTTGACCAAGAGCTCAAGGGCCGCAGAAGTGAAAGTGACTATGCAGAAGAGCACAAAAACACTTGTACGGTGTAAATCGGTTGGTAAAAATGATATTTAGCTATGACCTAAGGTATGGGATGATTTGTTGAGCAAAAATATGAAAAAATAAGTGTGTACATGACATTTCTTGGTCATGTAAGGATTTCCTGCCTTTTTTTTTGAAGAAATAAGAATGAACAGTCAGCTGTAATAAGTAATGATTACAGGGGTAGAAATGTCAATTCCTTACCCCCTTAAGCATTGAATTTCGTCCACCTAGGAGAGAGAAGGAAAAATCAGATAATTGTATCTCTACTCGGGCCCAAACACAAAATACGGGTCCCATGGGATGCTAACTGGTAGAAAGGCGACCGATAGGGACTAATTAGGGGTTTCTTTTGGACTGAATGAGACAAATGTGGGGTCATATTCGAAAGTGAATTGGCGCCACCTAGACCTTGGAATTATCTAGAGTGCTTGACAGAGATTTTTCGTAATCTCCCAAAATAACCAGATTAAAAAAGGATTTGCAGTATAATGTAACCTGGGTCGTTTCCCAACGAATTCGTAGTCGGTTCAATTCGCACAGCAATAAAACAGTGACAGTAAATGGGGGTTTTTTTTATTCAGAATAATATTAAAGACAAAGTAACAGAGACAAAACGAAATAACACAAATTGAAAAGAAAACAGAGGATTAAAGGATCAACCCATGATTTCGGATTCACCCACTACCCTTCCTCGAACGAAACAGATTTATAACCGAACTCGTAATCGACTCTAGACAAACCGAAATCTCTGCATTTGTCTAGAAATTCCCTCAACTGAACAATCGTTCAGAATTTGTTCGAATTAGTGGCGCAACTCGTACGATCGCACGAAATACTTTAACCCAGTCCGAACTTCGTCCTTGGCAAATATCGATTTGGGTTTTTATCAAAAACCCAATCCGAACCAAAAATCAAATTTGATTAAGGGATACAGAAACGAGTTAGACGGTTACCGATTAGGCGTGAATCCTCTGGATAGTGGGTGGAACTCTCATCGTGGATCAATCTTAGAAATTTAGCCGAACATAATTAAGAAAGACGAAAAACAGATGAAGAACACGAAGAACACGAAGAACATTGCAGAGAATTTGAAAACTACTATTTTGATCCTCTGAATTCTAAAAACGTGAATGAGAATGTGTTTGTGGCTGCTGCCTTACTTAACCTAAAATGGCAAAACGAAATGGGGCTCCAATCCACAATTCAGGTCCAGAACGAAAATAAAATAAAATGGGCTTTAATTACAAAATTCGAGCCCAAAAATACATATGACTTCGGCTCCAAAATCGACCGCCCTCTTGTCCGAATTTGCTCTTCATGTCTTCATAACAATTGTAGCTCTCTGAATCATCTAAAATATGAGACAAAAATGAGGCAAATCCGTTGTCTGGTTCAAGAGTTATGGTAACAATGGTGAAACAATGTAAAACTGGAATTTATTATTAAATAATGGCTAAAATATAATAAAAGGCCCAAGGCCCAAATAAGTATAAAAACCATTATTTATTAGCTAAAGAGTCCTAAATTATAAATCAAGAGACAAAAAGTAGTGTATAAAATATTCAATTATCAAATTCCCCCACACTTATCTTTTTGCACTCCTGAGCAAAATTCAAAGAAAAAGACCTAAAGGAGAAACTCTTCTTTTCTAACAATTGCTAACAATGCAAAAATTGAACAAAGGACACAAAGCTCCAAAAGATCAATCAATCAAGACCACAATCCCTTCATCTCAAATTACAATTCATGGTAATCTCAATCAATGATGCTAATCACAAAAGATGGTCTCTCAAATGATGCGCTCAATCAATCAATCTCTCAAGTGTTTAAGGTAAATAAATGTATCGCTCAAATTCTACTCAAGAAATTTGCTCTACCATAAGCTTGCTCAATTTCTACGTCTCCACTACTCATAACACATGCATGCACAAATCAAGAGAGCTTGTTATGAGAGGTTGTAATGGGGTTAGGGTGAAGGTAGGTAATAGTTTGGAATAAGAGGCTAAGCACCAAAGAAATTTGAAAGAGCACTAATTAACACAATCATTCTCTATGTAAGAATTTTTTTTTTTTTTTTTTTTTGCTTATATATCTCCTTTCTTTCCTATGTATTTTCTTTTTCTATTTCTTCTTCTTCTTCTTTTTTTTTCTGCTTTTCTTTTTTTTTCTTTTTTTTTCTTTTTTTTTTTTGAGAAAAATGAAACTATACTATATACATAATCACAATGGCACAAAAGCAAACACCCCCCACACTTAAAATGTTGCACTCCTGAGCAACCCCCACACTTAAACACAAAACCAAGGTAAAACCAATGCTCAATAAATTTTCAAGGTGCGGAATAAAATGGTTTTTCGCTTAGGCTTGTAATGTGGCTTAGAAAAGAATGAGGCAAAAAGGCACAAAGGGCTAGCAAAGGAGTCATAATGCAAGGGAAAGGCTATTTGGCCAAAGTGAGGAAAATAAAAGAAAGAAAACAAGCTTCCATCATACTTATGCACGTAAATGAAAAATGTAGTTTCAAAAAGAAAAGGAGCAAGTTCTAGAGAACACAAATCATGAGCAGATGCACACATGAAAGAAAGAATGGAAAAAGATGAATTCCATTCATGGCCCAAAACCTCACAAGGTCAATACCAACTTAGGCAATCAACGACATCAAATCAACTACCAAGACATGTAATCGAAGAGTCAAGAATGGCGAGACCAAATAGAATGATCCATTAAAACCAAAATGTCCAAGTTCATAATATGTAGCAATCATAGAAAGAGTGATTTGTATTTATTTCAAAAAGCAAAGTAGAAAAAGGAAAACAAATAGAAGAAATAGGGAGAAAGAAAGAAGAATACTCCCCAAGGGGTTTATGGAGGATAAGTTGCATCAATGAGGAGAATCTCGCTTCCTCGCAGCTTTGGGATCCCTCATGAAATGGCTTGAGGCGATGCCCATTGACCTTAAAGGTTCGTCCTGTGGGTGGATCACATAGCTCAACAAAGCACCAAATGGAAAAATGTTAGTGATCTCAAAAGGGCCATCCCATTTAGATCGAAGCTTACCAGGCATAAACTTCAAACGGGAGTTAAACGGAAGAACTTTTCGGCCCACGTAGAAAATTCTTTCCTTAGAATATGCTTATCATGAAATGCCTTAGTCTTTTCCTTGTACAACCGCGAACTCTCATAGGCATCCAATCTAAGCTCATCCAACTCTTGGAATTGTAGCTTCCGCTCCATCCCAGACTTGGCCAAATCCATGTTACACTGTTTAATGGCCCAATAGGCTTGATGCTCCAACTCAACCGGAAGATGACATGCCTTACCAAAGACAAGCTGATAAGGAGACATCCCAATCAGAGTCTTGTAGGCGGTGCGATATGCCCACAAAGCATCCTCTAATCGCTTACTCCAATCTTTTCGGGTAGAGCTAACAGTCTCCTGAAGGATTTGCTTAATCTCTCTATTTGAGACTTCAGCTTGACCGTTGGTTTGAGGATGGTATGCTGTGGGGACCTTGTGAAGCACTCCATACTTGAGTAAAAAGGCACCCATGCTTTGGTTGCAAAAATGGGAGCCTTGGTCACTGATAATAGCTCTAGGAATGCCAAACCTGCAGAAAATGTTAGACCTAACAAATTCCACCACCACAGAAGAATCATTAGTCCGGGTGGCTTTCGCCTCAACCCATTTCGAGACATAATCAACAGCCCAGCAGTATGTAAGTATAACCATATGAAGCGGGAAATGGACCCATAAAATCAATACCCCAAACATCAAAGATCTCACAAAACAATATAGGGTTCTGGGGCATCTCATGCCTACGGGAAATACTCCCTGCTCTCTGACAGTTATCACATGACTTACAAAACAGATGGGAATCATGAAACAAGGAAGGCCAGAATAATCGATTGTCTAAGACTTTCCTAGCAGTTCTTTGGGGTCCAAAGTGACCACCACAGGCAAAAGCATGAGCAAAATGCAATATAGAGTGAGACTCATGATCAGGCACACATCTCCTAACTACTTAGTCACTACAAAATTTCCACAGATAAGGGTCATCCCAAACATAATATTTAGACTCACTCTTTAATTTAAGGGTTTGGGCCCTAATGGATGTATAGGCAAAACCCCAGCTACCAAGTAGTTAACTAGATCAGCATACCATGGAAGCTTACCTTGCGGTGTAGAAGCGCTCATCGTGGAAATCATCCCGAATAGAAGAGGGTGAGAGGGAGAATGAGTGATGCGACTCAAGTGGTCGGCTACCCGGTTTTGTGCTCCACTTACTGTCTCGAATCTCAACATCGAACTCTTGGAGCAATAACATCCACCGGATGAGTCATGGCTTAGCATCTGTCTTTTTCAAAAGAAACTTCAAAGTAGCATGGTCAGAGAAAACAAGTACTCTACTTGCTAGTAGATATGACCTAAACTTATCAAAAGCAAATACAATAGTCAACAACTCTTTCTCAGTAGTGGTGTAATTAGACTGGGCAGGATCCAAAGTCTTGGAGGCGTATGCAATCACATGAGATGCTCTATCAACTCATTTGTGCCAAGATAGCACCAACCGCATAGTTGGAAGCATCACACATCAACTCTAAGGGGAGCCACCAATCAGGGGCTTGGATCACTGGGGCTGTAGTTAGGCAACGCTTCAAATGATCGAAGGCCTCCTTGCAAGCATCATCAAATACAAAGTCAGTGTCCTTATGCAGAAGGTTGGACAAGGGTTGGGCGATCTTGCTTTGAAATCCGAATGAAACGCCGATAGAAACCTGCATGACCAAGAAAAGAGCGAACTTCCCATACAGATGGGGGGTAAGGCAAAGCAGTAATTACATCTATCTTAGCAGGGTCTACCTCAATCCCTTTCCTAGACACTATGTGTCCCAAGACTATACCCGACTCAACCATAAAGTGACACTTCTCATAATTCAAGACAAGATTAGACTCAATGCACCTATGCAAAACTCTAGACAAATTAGCTAAGCATGCATCAAAATGAGACCCATATACAATGAAATCATCCATAAAAACCTCCATACAGTCCTCTAGAAATTCAGAGAAAATGCTTACCATACAACGCTGAAAGGTGCCAGGTGCGTTGCAAAGGCCAAAAAGCATCCTTCGGTAGGCATATGTTCCAAAGGGGCATGTGAAGGTCGTCTTCTCCTGATCCTCATGAGCAATATGGATCTAGAAGTATCGAGTAGCCATCCAAGAAGCGGTAATGGGACTTGCCCGGCCAATCGCTCTAACATATGATCAATGAAAGGTAGAGGGTAATGATCCTTACGAGTGGCTTGGTTGAGTCTCCTATAGTCGATGCAAACTCTCCAACTATTCGAACTCGAGTAGGAATGAGCTCGTTCTTCGATTGGCTACCACGGTGACTCCAGCATTTCTTGGGAACCACCTGGACCGAGCTAACCCACGGCTATCGAAATGGGATAGATGATACCGACTTACGAAGCTTAGTGACCTCCTTCTTCACCACATCAAGGATAAGAGGATTAAGGCGTCTCTGGGGTTGCCTCACCGGCTTAGAGTCCTCTTCCAATAGAATTTGATGCATACACATGGAAGGGCTAATGCCAACGATGTCAGCTAATGTCCATCCAATGGCTTTCTTGTTCGCCCTCAATAAGCTTAGTAGCTTCTCTTCTTAGTCAGGAAGAAGATTATTTGCCACAATGACTGGCAATTGTTCATCCACCTCCAAAAATGCATACTTCAGGTGATCTGGAAGGGATTTCAACTCAAGCTTGGGTGGTTGTTGCAACAACTCTGATGTCATCACACTGGAAATGCCTGAAACCATATTCAAAGAAATAGAAGGACTGTGTCTATACAGCTCAATGTTAACATCGAATCAAGCTCATCAAAATCGAGTTAAGCTCATTAAAATCGGAATCGGGATGCACATTAGGATCGGTGAAGCTCAAACTCGGAATCACTATCGGAATCCACATGTAATGTAGAATCACCAAGCAAGTCGGAATCACCAAATAATGCGGCATTAAGCAAATCAATGCAAAAGAGCACCATTCATTATCAAGCACATGCACAAATGGGAGAATCACTCTCGGATGCAAAATCGGGATAATCGGTGCACCAATCGGCAATAACATCATCCACAACATCATCAATCACATCAATGCGAAAAGCAGTGTTCTTCCCTAGGATGTTTCATGGCATCAAAAATATTGAAATTCACAGATATATCACCAAACTCCATGGAAAAAGTACCAGAATGCACATCTATCTTAGTCCTAGCTATTTTCATGAAAGGCCTCCCTAGAGGAATGTTGATCTAAGAGAGGAATGTTGATCTTTACTCTTCTGAATGTCTCAAGTATATCCTTCTCTTGTGCTTTTCTGCCAACTTATTGGATTGAACTGCTCTCTGAGGGAAAGGAATAGGAATGAGGATGTCTTCCTCTTCACCTTGCTTTGCCTTTTTATTTTTAGAGTCAATCTTCACATTTTTCGACTCTCTTTCGATGTGGAAGTCACATCTGCGGTTGGTTTAGGTTCCTCAATTGCTTGTCGAACGAAGGGAGATAGCACTCACATTCCCCTTAGGATTAGGAATTGTTTGTGAAGGAAGAGTGTTGGATCCTTGAGGTTGAAGTTTGGTTCAATGAGGTTGCCAACCGCCCAATACGTGTTTGCAAACTCGAATGGAAGTGTCGGTTCTTTGTCGGAACTCCATGTTGGTGTGACAAATTGCTTCATCATATCCTCAAGGGAGGAACCACCACTACCACTACTACTAGCTGTTGTTGTCTTTTGTGGAGGTGCACATTTGGCGGTCGAGGAGGTGGTGCTGGCAAAGGCAAAGGAGGTGCATATTGTTGTTGGAAATTATGTGGTCTGTACTGTCTCTGTTGGTAATTCCCAGAATTTTGCTGATATTGGTTACTCTGGTTCTGATTCTGGTTCCAACGGAAATTGGGGTGATTTCTCCAACCAGGATTGTAGGTGTTGGAGAAGGCATTATTCTGCTGGTATTGTGGCTTTCTTGGAAAAACACCCACTTTGAAGCTCGACGGGTCTTGATAAAGCGAGGATCATGCAAGGTAGGGCAAGAGTCGATAGAATGGTAAGGGTCAGCCTGAGAACCCACATGAGTACCCAATCGAGGAGGAGAAGATTGTGCATGCGTACGTGTCCTTGCCATTTGCCTCACCGAGAGGTTAGATCATCAAGTCTATTCTCTAATCTCGAGAATCGTCTTGGATTTGGAGGTGTTTGTACATGGTAAACAGGAGTACTATTGGCCCTGGTGCCAAATTGCTAAGAGTTGGCTGCCATCTCGGATATCAATTCTCGAGCATCCTCAGGTGTCTTGTTACGTAGAGCCTCACCGCTAGAAGCATCCACCAAACCTTTGTCTACTAGTAGCAGACCATCATAGAAATGGGTAATCAAGAGTTGCTCAGTGATCTGGTGGTGTGGACAGCTTGCACATAACCTTTTGAACCTCTCCCAATACTCATACAAAGTCTCCCCATTGGCTGTTGAATGTTGGCAATTTCCTTTTTGATCGCGGTTGCTCTTGAGGCGGGGTAATATTTCTCCATAAATAACCTACGAACATCGGTCCAGCTCCCAATAGATGAAGGTGAAGGTACAATAACCGTCTTTGGCTCCACCTTCCAATGAGAAAGGAAAAGCTCTCGGCTTGATTTGATCTTCATCAATGGCATGTGGTTTCATTGTCTTGTACACTAGATGGAATTCCTTCAAATGCTTAATGACACACTCACTGAAAGACCATGAAACTTAGGCGGCAAGTGTATTAGACCAGATTTAAGCTCAAAGTTAGCGGCAAGGGCGGGATATTGGATGCCAAAGGTTGATAATTAACATCAAGTTCATTTAATTCCTTTAAAGTAGGACGATTTTCTTGTTCTTACGCCATAATTTCTGAGTTAGGAAAATTGCTACTAGAATCGTGAAAACAACAAGACTATCGAAACACAATCGAAAGATCAACGAGAATGGACACAATCGAATGGTTACAATCGGTCTCAAGTTCAATGTCAATTCGGTGTTAATCCCAGCGACTTAGCCTAACAACTCTTCTAGCGGTAAGAATTGTTCTTTCCATTTCGAGGATCAAATGGCAACAAGTCTTCCGGATTGATAGTGCTCCTAGTACTCATGCGGCAAAATCACAAGGCGAATTTGCAGAAAATCAGAATTACGAAAATGCCACCAGCCAATCAGAATTACTAAAATGCCACTAAAAGTGGTAAAAAGAAGAAAAACACTAAGACAAACAAAAGCAAACACAAAAACAAAAACCTATGGTATAAATTGACCTAAACAAGTCCAGAAACACTATCAAATGATTTTTAAAATTTTTGGGACTTGGACAAGGCAACTCCTAGACCATTGGGGAACCCAAAAATGGAATAAAAAACTTCAAAAATTGAAAAAGTGGTCTAAACGATGGAATTTGGCCAAACGGAGCTTAGCACATGAAAAATCAAAGATTTTCGATGTGCGTTGTGAGATAGGCCATTTTCTATCACTTGTACCAAAATTCAGCCCATTCGGAGATACTCCGAAAAAAATTGACTAGTAGAAATCATGAAATCGAAAATTAAAACAGCGAAAAAGTGGTCTAAACGTTAGAATTTGGGGAAAATAGGGTATACCTCACTCTCAAAGAGAGTGATTCTTTCTTAGAATGCCCAATTCCTTGTGAATAAGACCTGGTTTGAGTGATCTGGGTCAGAAAAATTTCTGTCCAGTCACCCGAACCACCTAAACTACCGAAAAATGAAGCTATTTACACTACTGTTACTAATCAAACTGATGCAAACTCCCCGACGGTGGCGCCATATTTTGACAGAGATTTGCCGTAATCTCCCAAAATAACCAGTTAGAAAAGGATTTGCAATATAATGTAACCTGGGTCGTTTCCCAACGAATTTGCGATCGGTTCAATTCGCACTGACAATAAAACAAAGTGATGATAAATGGGGGTTTTTTGATTCAGAATAATATTAAAGATGAAGTAACGAGAGACAAAACGAAATAACACAAATTGAACAGAAAACGAGGATTAAAGGATCAACCCATGATTTCGGATTCACCCACTACCCTTCCTCGAACGAAGCAGATTTATAACCGAACTCGTAATCGACTCTAGACAAACCGAAATCTCGGCATTTGTCTAGAAATTTCCTCAACTGAACAATCGTTCAGAATTTGTTCGAATCGTGGCGCACCTCTCGTACGATCGCACGAAATACTTTAACCTAGTCGAACTTCGTCCTTGGGAAATATCGATTTGGGTTTTTAATCAAAAACCCAATCCGAACCAAAAATCAAATCTGATTAAGGGATACAAAAACAAGTTAGACGGTTACCGATTAGGCGTGGATCAATCTTAGAAATTTAGCCGAACATAATTAAGAAAGACGAAAAACAGATGAAGAACGCGAAGAACATGAAGAACATTGCGAGAGAATTTGAAAACTACTATTTTGATCCTCGAATTCTAAAAACGTGAATGAGAATGTGTTTGTGGCTGCTGCCTCACTTAACCTAAAATGGCAAAACGAAATGGGGCTCCAATCCACAATTCGGGCCCAGAACGAAAATAAAATAAAATGGGCTTTAATTACAAAATTTGAGCCCAAAATGACATATGACTTCGGCTCCAAAATTGACTGCCCTCTTGTCCGAATTTGCTCTTCATGTCTTCATAACAATTGTAGCTCTCTGAATCATCTGAAATATGAGACAAAAATGAGGCAAATCTGATGTCTGGTTCAAGAGTTATGGTAAAAATGGTGAAGCAATGTAAAACTGGAATTTATTATTAAATAATGGCTAAAATATAATAAAAGGCCCAAGGCCCAAATAAGTATAAAAGCCATTATTTATTAGCTAAAGGGTCCTAAATTATAAATCAAGAGATAAAAAGTATTGTATGAAATATTCAATTGTCAGTGCTTGGGGAAAAAGAAAGATAAAATAAAGAAGTTTTGGGCCAAAGCGGTAATTTATGTAAATTACAGGCCCACAAGTAGATACTTTTCTCCATTTGAAAAGATAAAATCTAAATAAATGAAGGGGGATGCGCCACTTGTCCACTCCCTAGAGCCCTCTGGAATTCTTGGAATTTCTTGGGAAATAAGTCAAGAAGCCTGATCCAACTCATTATTTACTGGACAGAAATAAACGCCAGTTATTTTGGACTACCTAGATCTTTTTGGTTATTATTAAATAGACATAAACCCTTCATTTTTCACCAAAAGTAGCATGCTCTAGCTGAAGGGAAAGAAGAGTCCAACAAGCTTCATCCACTTGAATCAAGAGCCAAATCACTCAAACCACCAAGCCAAACCTCTGATTCAGGTAAACAACGAAAACTCAACTCTTTAAAGTTCAAAGTTGGGATTTTCGTGCATGATGTTAGGGCTTGGTGTTGTGGTTTGATTTTGGTGTTTTTAAGGGTTCCACTGAGTCTAAAATGTGCTTTTGTATGGGGTTAAGTTATCGATTAAGTTTCTAAACTCGAAAACCCCGAAAATTCAAAGAAGAAGCTTGCTGCTAGTATTCTGGGCAGCGAAGCTTCAAACATGTGTTTAAAATAGTAAACGATGTTCTTTTGAGCTGAAATTTTACAAGTGAAAAATAGTCATCTGGGGCATCAGTTTGATATATAACTGACATATTTTTGATTTACCAACTAAGAGAAAATAATTTTTGAAAACGACTGGAAGCACCAGGAGTTTTTTCTAATTAAAGGCTAAAGATTGAGTTACACGCCAAAATATATGTACTTTTGGTTCTTGAATTATTTTTTTTGCAAATCATACATCCTAATGGGTTAGATGGAGCTTGTTGTAAGTAAATATGCTTTTTGTGGAATTTATTAAAAATCTTTCAATATGGGCCAATTTCACTTGGATTTTCGGAAAATTAGTACGGGGCTCATATTTAATTAAAAATACAAGGGTATTTTTGGAAATACTAAAAATAAGGTATTTTTGTGTTAATTAGGTCAAGGGGCGTTTTTGGAAAAGTCATTAGGCACAATAAATATTAAAGACAATATATCCCCCACCAGGTAGTAACCGCTTTACTTAGATATCTTTATGTGTTTTGTTGTATGTTTGTTTTTCCATGTGTGTACGTTTTTGTACTTTTGCCAAATATGCAATCAGAGTGTGTTGGGGTTCAAGTCCCTGACTATGTGGTTCCTAGCGTTGAGGACTATCATTCCAAGGCTGACCTTAGTTGGTGGCTGCACGGGTTGATAGGTCCGGGTCGTCCGGTGCAATGCTTTACGGGTCGTGACTCTGTAAGTCCGAGGCTTGCCTTAGTAAGGTAGCCTGACGGCACGTGGTAGTCGGCAATGTATATGTTTCTGTTTGCATATGTGGTATGTTTGGCATGTTAATGTTGACTTTATATCTGGCATGGTTACCTGCATACACTCTTCACATTTAGTATTTGAGTATTGATGGTTACTCTGGGGGCCACTATCGGACTCCTGACGCTTTTGTAACTGCAAGTGAGTGTGCTTGACAGTGAAGACTGCTTTTTGGAAAGGTAAGGCCCGACGGTGCAGTGAAGAATAGGGAATGCCCTATCATTTTGTATTTTACTTTTGGATGACTGTATCTATTATTTTGGTATTTATTTTGGATAATTGTACCCTTAACCCTTCAGGGACTTATAATTTCTGTTGTTTTTACTTTTACCAGTACAGTAGTTAGTCCAAACTGGTCCTGTGCTCTGTAAACATTAAATGGACTTATTTATAAAGGAAAGGTAACTAATTAAAGGAATCCCTCTAACCCGACACCTGAAAGGGCAAGGTTGATGAAGGTGCAACAACTTCTCCCATATACCTATGGAGATTTTCTAGTTGGATTATCATTACAAAGAAAGGTGTATGGTTATGAGCGGTAGCCCCATTCCTGAAGCCTACAATAATAGGTCAAGCCTTGCACCAGCCTGCCTAGCAATCACTGTTTCTCATATGTCTAACCCCGACTCCCTCTCAGTGACCGAGACTACTGATCTAGTCCTTAGCTCTCGCTAATCGATAAGAAATTAAATCACTGATAAGAAACTGAATGTATTAAATTAAGAAATAGCAACTGGGTTCATTCCAGACTTAGGAAATCATCTTCGCTCGGCCACAAGAGATTTAGTTCATAAATGACGAGGGAATGGTTGGAAATTATGTCCTAGGGGAAAGTCATTGTACTTTAAATGTTTATGTCATTTAAAGTATTCTCCATTTCATTATCATTTCATTTGCATGTTTATAGTGATAACTGTATCCTTGGATATATTTTATAGATTATCCTAAATGTCCCTGGTCGGTCATCTACGTGGGAGTGAAGATGAAATAAGACCAGTATGACTTTGATGAGGTATGGAGATACGAGTCAAAGTCATAGGCACTTGTAAGAGTACAATGTGCTGGACCAACCCACTATGAGAAAGCTGCATGGATTTAGTCATAAGCTTATCTCATGTATAACCGCGTCACAACGCTCTTTGACCTGAGATCATCATGGATTTCTACATGATGAGTCGCTGATCTTTGACCTAGTCAAAAGTCACCTTTGACCGGGTGATGATAAAAGCTTCAATCAGGATCAGTGGTTGTAATACAGAGGAATATGAATGGTCAAGATGAAATTTGTCCCTCACATTTCTAGAGAGATAATACTGGGTCCCTCGATGAGTGAGTCTGAGAAACGTATGGTCATACTACGATAGAAAGGAGTTTCCATTTCTGTTAGACTACTCAAGAATCGAGAAAGTAATGGTCAAGAACAGGAAGTTGACATTATCCATGCCTCATCCTTGACCAAATTATCGTGTGACAAAAGGGACGTGACAAGGTTGTACGATAGGTAGTATCGTATCATCAATCCCCAAATGAATTGGGTAGCCGCAGTGTCTTGTAGAGGCCGCTTGCTACTTGTGGGCTGGTACAATATTGGCCCCCCGCCAATCTCATGTGGACCGCAAGGTCGCACACAAGAATAGCCCAACGTGAGTAATAGTGCCCAGATTCATTGAGTCTTAGATATATATAAGATTTAATGAAACTGTAAATCTACGGTTGTTATATATATATATATATATATTATATCATATCATATTATATTATATTATAAATTCAAAATTAAATAATAACGATATTATTAATATAGATTATAATATCATTATATATTATTTGTTTTGTATTTAATTTATTTGATAAATTAAATATCTAAAACAAATAGAGATATTGTATCTCAGATTTAATTTTCGAATACGAGATATCATATATCGATTTAATTAGAATTGAGATATAGTATCTGATTTATTTTATATGGATAAATTAAATCGAAGGCTTTTAATTTTGATTAAATAAATAGATTAGATTAGATCTATTGGATGGATCTAATTAATCTATTATTTTAATCCAAATTCATATTTCAAGATTAATAGGGATTAATTTTGAATAAAGGTCTTAAATGCCATGGAAGTTTTCACTCGAGCACCGGCAAGACGGAAGTTTTTTTGGACCAAAAATGCCACGGAAGTTTTTCTCGAGGAGCAATTTTGCCCCGAAGTTTTCAGCGAGGAGCAATTTTGCCCGAAATTTTTCACTCAGGAGCAATTTTTCCCTTCTATCCCCAAATATTAAATTTGACTATTAAATCAGTCAAAGACCACACATGTTATGCCTTGAAAAGGTCAAACTTGGAGCCAGAGAAGGAGATCCTTGAGATGTTGAGCTCAAGGCGGCCAGAATTTGTGAAGCCGAACTGGTCAAAGGGACTGAAAGGTTGACTGTCACAAATGTTGGGATCCGTACAACGCAGCGGATTAAAATTTCTACGGATCCCGTCCTGAGGATCACTCAGGTGCGTTTAAACCAAGGCTAAGGAATCCGGATATTACCTTTTAAGAACTCGTTCGCAGTTTCTACTTCGTTGAACAATTGGGCTACCTCCTCGATCGCGAAGACGACTCGTAGAATCGGCTTCCTCCACCTGCAGTATCCACACGAACAATTCCCGAACACGGCTACGGCGGCGTGCTAGCGCCTCTTTTGTGTCTCTCTCTATTTTTTACTCTAGGGTTTCTCGCGGCTTTTTTTAGAATACGCTCGAAAGTCCGTAGGTTTTCTAAAAACATTCGCGTATTTAATGCAAAATTAATCGTATTAATTTTTTGAATTCAAACTTTAGATCTGGATTAAATATATATTAATTAAATCTATCCGATAGATCTAATATAATAATATTTATTTAATCGAATTAAAAGCCAGATCTGAAATTTCGAATTCGAATCTAGATTAAAAAAATAATTAATTAAATCTATCTGATAGATTTAATCCAACCTATTTATTTAATCCAAATTTAAAAGCCTTGATTTAATTTATCTCAATAAATTAAATCGGAGAAATGATATCTATCTATTTATTTAAATCGAGATACCAATATCTCAATTTAAATTAAATAGAAAATAATATCTTTATTCGAAAATTAAATGAGATACAATATCTCTCTTTGTTTTAGATATTTAATTTATCAAATAAATTTAACATAAAACAAATAATATAATAATAATATTTTAATCTCAATTAAATAATATCATTATATTATTTTCGAATTTAAATATATATATATATATATATATTTACCCTGATTAAATTAAGTATTCATTAATCTCAGATTAATATGAGATTCAATGAACCTGGACACTTTTACCGATGTTGGATTATTCTTGTGTGCGACCCTGCAGGCCCATGTGAGATTGGCAGTGGGCCAACACTGTGTCAGCCCACAAATCGCAAGCGGCCTCTAGCAAGACATTGCGACTACCCAATTCACATGGGGATCGATGACACGATACACCTATCATACAACCATGTCACGTCCCTTTTGTCATGCGATAATTTGGTCAAGGATGAGGCATGGATAATGTCAACTTCCTTTTCTTGACCATTACTTTCTCGATTCTCGAATAGTCTAATAAGTGAAATGGAAACTCCTTTCCATCACAAGTATGGCCATACATTTCTTAGACTCACTCATCGAGGGGCCCAATATTATCTCTCTACAAATTGAGGGACAAATTCCATCTTGACCATTCACATTCCTCCGCATGAAAACCACCGATCCCGATCCTAGCCTTTATCATCACCCGATCAAAGGTGACTTTTGACTAGGTCAAAGATCGTGACTCATCATGTAGGAATCCATGATGATCTCGAGGTCATAGGGCGTCGTGACGCGGTTATACATGAGATAAGCTTATGACTTAATCCATGCGCTTTCTCATAGTGGGTCGGTCCAAGCACCTTGTACTCTTACAAGTGCCCATGACTTTGATTGTATCTCTATACCTCATCAAAGTCATACTGGTCTCAATTCATCTTCGCTCCCACGTAGATGACCGACCAGGGACTTTTAGGATAATCTATAAGATGTATCCAAGGATGCAGTTATCAATACGAACATGCAAACGAAAATGATAACTAAAGAAAATACTTTAAATAACTTAAATATCCAAAGTACAATGAATTGCCCCTATGGCATAATTTCCAACAACAAAACCCAAAGGAAGCATCACTTATGATCTAAGCAAATGATCAGTCTATACAAACGTAAATATTATCACTATTGATTTGTTTTACTGAACCAATTTTTGGAACAATTCGTTTCTTGTTTTGCGTTTTATTTGCGTTTTGTGACACACCTTTCAGTCCCTTTGACCAGTTCGGCTTCACAAATTCTGGCCGCCTTGATTTCAACATCTGAAGGATCTCCTTCTCTGACTCCAAGTTCGACCTTTTCAAGGCATGACATGTGTGGTCTTTGACTGATTTAATAGTCAAATTTAATATTTGGGGACAGAAGGGAAAATTTGCTACGTTTTGTAAACTTCCGAGGCAAAATTGCTCCATAGTGTAAACTTCCGGGGCAAAATTGCTCCTCAGTGAAAACTTTCGGGGCAAAATTGCTACGTCTTGTAAACTTTCGTGGCATTTTTGGTCCAAAAAAAAAAAACTTGTCTTACCGGTCTCTGCGAGTGGAAACTTCCATGGCATTTAAGACCCTTATCCTTATATAATATGCTTATGGGGTTTTGAAAAACCTACGGGACATTTTGTCAAACATATTAGAAAAAACCCATGAGAAACCCTAGAGAGAAAAAGAGAGACGCAAGGTTTGAAGGCGCTAGCACGCTGCCGTCCATGTTCGAGTGCTATTTGTGTCGATACCGATAGAGGGAGAATATTCATAGAGTCTGCTCCTAGTTGATCGATTAGGTAGCCCACGTGTTCAAATTAAACGAGACGCACACTAGTTCGTATAGATACGATTGGTTCTTTTAATCTTGATTTAAACACATTGATAGATCTTCCGAAGGGATTCGTAAGTTTTTTTATTCCACTGCGTGTACGGATCCCAACAGTGGTATCAAACCCAGATCAACCGTGCGTTTAAATTAGGTTTTACGTGTGTTTATATATGTGATATATATGATGAAACCAAATCTTGTTATGTGTTTAAATCGAAAACTCGCGTTAGAGTTTCTATGGATAGCTAGTTGGATCTCGCGGCCGTTTCATGAAGTTCTGAAGAGTTCAGATCAGACATTCTGAAAATGGCAGAAAGGTCACGTTTTTGATCTGTGACGTTCACACGTTCAGATCCATGAAGACCTGAATAGTTCAGATTTCATGAAGTTCTGAAGCGATGGTTACGTTCGCCCATAAGTAACATTTTGAAAAAGTTCGGAGATGCTGATCATGTTGGGATGTTAACGCTGGGGTTGAACACATTTGGACTCGGAAGGGACGTTAGGGTTTGTCCTTCAACTATGTTTTTCTGAGCTATCCAGATTCAATGACGGTCACGTTCGACTTGACCACGTTCGGACGTTCAGATCGACACGTTAAGGATGACTTTTTCGTCCACGCGCAAACCATGCTTAGACAATGCCTCTTGGGGCTTGAAATTATTTTTCATGAAACAATCTTTCTAAAACAACATGATGTTTTCTAGCGGGACAACCGTAGGGACCGACTAATATTTCATAGCGCGAGAATTCAAATCATGATATTATATTATATTATATATATTATACAATTAATATAAACTCGATAATTAATCATAATATTTTATTTCATAAGTGTATGAATTAAAATATGTTGTGATTTACCTTTCAAATGTTGTTTGGGTATGGTGAACAACATTGCTCTATAGTTTTGCAAGTGTTGTAAATTTTAAATATGGCCTGCGAGCCATGCCTCACTCTAAATACTCTTGATGTACATTCTCTTCCCATCCCACTCCCCTCGTATGTTGAAATGAGGTTTCTCCTAATGTATTTATTTAATTATTTAAAGAAGTCCTCCCATTGGCTTGAGATGATTTTAACTTAGGTGAGCCATGTTGAGTCACGAGTTTTAATTATGTTTTGATTTGATCACGGCATGATTAATTTAGAGTTTTATGAGATACAATAGTGACTGCATTCATATAAGTAGGATTAATAGGATTAATTAGATAATACCCTCTAAATAAAATCTTAAGTCATAATGCCATCAACATAGGAATACTTGTCAAAACCTAGATCACCCATTTGTATGTTCCACCAAAGTGGATGCACTTGAGTTATCTTGTTGAGACAAGAGTGAGTAATGGTGATACTCAGCATTCATTATTGTCTTGACTTAATTGAGATTATCAAAATGGTTTTGGATCTCAAGGCATTAGATGGAATTAAACATGCCAGGTAATATGATGATCGCATCCCATAAAGATCTAAGAGTTACATGTGATGTAATTGGCAAAGAGGTTGCCTACCTAAATAACTTGATTTTAAGCGTCCTGCCGAAGCATACTTAAATTTAAGCCAAATATGGATCTTAGCCCACTAATTATAATGAGGGTTGTTAATTCAGTGGGAGATTACTAATTAAACTTTTCATATATTTTAATTGTAGAATCATGTTGAATAGTAACACCGCAACACCATCAATGCGAACAGTCCTTGGGAAGGACGAACTCGATGAGACAAACTTTCTTGACATGCTTGGGAACTTAAGCGTTGATCCTAAACACAAAAGAAAGGAGTATCTCATCGATCAATCCATTCCTGACGAGCCTACAACTACTAATCCAAGAGCTTAGATTGATGCTTATATGAAGCATCAGGATGACTCTATGGATGTAGGATGTCTGATGCCTACCACTATTATTCCAGACCTTGACGGAGATATGGAACATATGGAGGTCTCTGAGATGATTGATCATCCTATGGAAATGTTCCAGCAACAGGCAAGGCAATAGAGTTATGAGACCACAAAGGCCTTATTTTCTTGCAAGATAATTGAAGGTGAATCAGTTAGTCCTCATTTGTTGAAAATGAAAGGCTACATTGATCAACTTGAGAGGCTTGGATTTCCCATATCCCAGGAGTTAGCGACACATGTGATCTTGAATTAACTCCCAGGAAGTTATGAACACTTTGTCATGGATTACAACATAAACAACATGGAGGAATCAATTTCGGAACTGCATGGGATGCCCAGTACTGTTTTGTCCGTTCAGAAAGGAAAGGGTATGAAACGGAAAGCCAAGAAGGCAAAACCTCCAAAGGATGGGTCTACTTCTTCTGCAATGAAATTAGTCATTGAAAGAGGAACTGCAAACTCTATCAAGAAGATCTGAAAAGGAACAAGAAGGATAGCGGGGCTATCGCTTCAGGTATCTATGTCATAGATATTCACTTTTCTACTTCCTTAACATGGGTATTAGATCTGCATGTGGATCTCACTTTTGTATAAATGTGCGGGGTCTCAAAGACAAAGTAGAAGATTGAAGATGGGCGAAGTTGACCTACAAGTTGGAAACTGAGCAAGAGTTGTTGCTTTAGCCATAGGCACTTATGAATTAGTTCTTCCCAGTGGGCTTTTTTTATTTTAAAACAATTGCTTTTATGCTCCTACTTTGAGTAGCAACATTATTTCACTTTCTTATTTGGATAAGGAAGGTTATACTTCAATTACTAGGAATCGTAAATGTTCAATTTATCATAATGACAATTTTATGCTCATGGTGATTTGCATGCTGGTCATTATGTACTTAATTTAGAACATCCTAATAATGAATGAATCTATGACATAACTACTAAGAGGTTCAAGTCAAATGATTTGAATCCGACATACCTATGACATTGTTCTCTAGGCCACATAAATGAGAAACGCATTTCGAAACTCCATCCAGATGGATTTCTTAACTCTTTTGATTTTGAATCATTTGATACATGTGAGACTTGTTTATTGAGAAAGATGATAAATGCACCTTTTACTGGGAATATTGAAAGGGCCACCGATTTATTGGGCCTCATACATATTGATGTGTGTGGACCAATGAATACATTTGCCAGAGGAGGTCATTTGTACTTCATTACGTTTGCAGACGATTTTAGTAGATATGGGTATATCTACCTAATGAAATATAAATATGAATCTTTTGAAATGTTCAAAATATTCCAAAATGAAGTGCAAAACTAGCTTGGCAAAACAATTAAATCGTGGTGGTGAATATTTGAGCCAAGAGTTGCTTGACCATCTTAGAAGTTGTGGGATCATCTATCAACCTACTCCTCCAGGAACACGTCAATGGAATGGTGTTTCTGAATGGAGGAATCGAACTCTATTAGATATGGTTCAATCTATGATGAGTCAAACATATCTTCCACCTTCTTTTGGGGTCGTGCCCTAAAAACAGTTGCATTCACGCTAAATCATGTTCCATCAAAGGCAGTTGAAAAGACACCATATGAGATATGGACTGGGAAGAAACACAATTTGTCATTTCTTAAAATTTGTGGATGTGAGGTTTACGTTAAACAGCAAGCCTCCGATAGATTATCATCCAGATCCTAAAAATGCCTTTTTGTGGGGTATCCTAAGGAAACTAAGGGATACTATGTCTACAATCCCACAGACCACAAAGTGTTTGTTATCCGCAATGGTATCCTTTTGAGAAAGAGTTTATCTCTAAAAGAACCAGTGGGAGTTAGGTGAACCTCGAAGAAGTTTGAGGATCACAAGACAACGTGGAACCACATATGGAAAATGGAGAAGACTCACAACAAGTTGTTGAGCCTACTCAAGTAATACAAGGCCCACGAAGGTCCAGATAGATCACGGCTCTGACCTCGAGAGATATGGATTTTGATTCTTGGAAGTCGTGATGTTTTGCTCATTGAGCAGAATGAGCCAACTACCTATCGGGAGGCCGTGGTGGGTCCAAACTCCGAAAGATGGCTTAATGCCATGAAGTCTTAAATGCAATCCATATACAACAATAAGGTATGGACCTTAGTCGATCCACTTGAAGGTGTAAAAATCATTGGGTACAAGTGGGTTTTCAAGGAGAAAACTGACATGGATGGCAAAGTAAATATCCTTAAGGAACGATTGGTTGCAAAAGGATTCACTCAAACTCATGGTGTGGACTATGATGAAACCTTTTCCCCAATTGCAATGGCCGAATCAATCAGAATCCTTCTTGCCATTGCATCATATTATGACTATGATATATGGTAGATGGACGTCAAAACAGCCTTCCTTAATGGAAAGCTCCTTGAGGATGTGTAAATCACACAACCTGAAGGCTTTGTGCATCCAGAGGACTCTGGTAAAGTTTGTAAGTTGACATTATCCATGCCTCATCCTATACCAAATTATAGTGTGACAAAAGGGACGTGACATGGTTGTACAATAGGTAGTATCGTATCATCGATCCCCATATGAATTAGGTAGCCGCAATGTCTTACTAGAGCCGCTTGCGCCTTGTGGGTTAGTAAGTATTGGCCCCTGCCAATCTCGTGTGGGCCTATAGGGTCGCACACAAGAATAGCCCAACACGAGTAATAGTGTCCAGATTCATTGAATCTTAGATATGTCTAAGATTTAATGATCATCGTAAATCTAGGATTGATATATATATATATATATATATATTATATCATATTATATTATATTATAATATAAATTCGAAATTAAATAATAATGATATTATTAATATAGATTATAATATCATTATATATTATTTGTTTTGTATTTAATTTATTTGATAAATTAAATATCTAAAACAAATAGAGATATTGTATCTCAGATTTTCGAATACGAGATATCATATATTTGATTTAATTAGAATTGAGAAATAGTATCTCGATTTAATTAAATAGATAGATATCATATCTCGATTTAATTTATAGACATAAATTAAATCGAAGCCTTTTAATTTGGATTAAATAAATAGATTAGTTAGATCTATTGGATAGATTTAATTAATATATTATTTTAATCCAAATTCATATTTCAAGATTAATAGGGATTAATTTTGAATATATAATACGTCTATGGGGTTTTGGAAAACCTACTAGACATTTTGTCTGACGTATTAGAAAAAGCCGCGAGAAACCCTAGAGAGAAAAAGAGAGACGCAAGGTTTGAAGGCACTAGCACGCTGCCGTCCGTGTTCAAGTGATATTCATGTGGATGAAAGTGGAACTTAATCACCAAGAGGGGGTGAATTGGGGATTTTTAAATTCTTTTCTTAAACTCTATTTTAGTATATAGAAAATAGGGTATAACAGAGAAGGGAAGAAGAGCAGGACTCAAAGGAATTTATATTGGTTCGATCCAACCACTTGACCTACGTCCAGTCCCAGACACTCTGGGATTTCATTATATCAATTGATTACACACTCTGTAACTCAAGAGTAATTCTCTCACTAGAACTTACTCCCCCTTACAAGTTGCAATCAATAACCCAATCTCCAAGTCCCCTGACTTGAGATTCTCACAATAAATGATTTACAATAAAGAAACTCTCTCTAAGAGTAGATAATGATGAACACTGAAGGTCAATGTATCAAAAGATACTTTACAAGTGAAAACTGAAAGAGTAGTTGGAAAACTTGAGTGCAATTCGTTTTCAACAGATTGTTGAGAAGAATTGAATGCAGCTCTATTTATACAAAGAGAGCATTAAATGACCGTTAAAATCCCTAATGTAACCGTTGGAGACATACAGCAAGGATTAGGGTGAGTTTAGGTCTTCTTCTCTCACTACACTTTGCTTAATCTAGTTGCACAGATGTTTATGCTTCACTTCTTGACTTTTAATCCATTGGAAGAGCAGTTACTGCATGTGGAAAGGAAACATTAATCCCTTTACAACGTGTGTAGAATGATTGTCCAAAGGATGCAAGTTTTCTAAACTTTGCATTTAATGTGCTGACATCACTTTTTGCTTTTGCTCAAACCTTCATTTAATATCCTTTAAATCATCTGAAACTCACTAACAAAGTGGTTAAACATGGCTAGGAATATTAATGAATGATGATAGGAAGTATTAAGATCAAACAAGAAGGTTTCACAAATTCGTCAGATTTGAATTTCAAATATTGCGATGTAAACTCGAGTTTGTTCTTCTGAACTCGAGTTTTCAATTGTGCACTTAAGTAAAACTCGAGTTTTCATAACCAAACTCGAGTTTCCTCCATCCAGAGAGGAGAGTCGCGATTTGAGCTTTTGAACACATTTTTGAATCAAACTCAAAACTCGAGTTTCCAAAACTAAACTCGAGTTTTGGACTTTTAACATGAAACATGAATTCTAGTCCAAAACATCAAAACTGGAGTTTTCATCCAAAACTGGAGTTTTCAAAACATTGAAAAAGTGCAATGCTCTCGGCTTGGCCAAAACTCGAGTTTCCAAAACAAAACTCGAGCTTTCATTTAAGTATGAAAACTTTGATAAATCTGTGCCAAGTCAAAACTTGAGTTTTCTGTGAAAATTGGAGTTTTTAAAAACTGGGTAAAACTTGAAAAACTCTCTGCCAAGTGAAAACTTGAGTTTTCTCACAACTTTGAGAAAACTTAGAAAACTCATGGCAAAGTGTAATATGGAGTTTTGAATCAAAAATTGAGTTTGCATATGTTCAAAATATTGGAGATTCTCTGTATTTCCAAAACTTGAGTTTCCAAGTCAAGACTCGAGTTTTGTCTTCATCAGAAAACAATGAGAAGTCTCTGCATATTGCAAAAACTCAAGTTTACCAGTCAAAACTCGAGTTTGTCTCAAGGTGAAAAACTGAGTGCTCTCTGTAAGTCCAAAACTCGAGTTTTCCTATGAAAACTTGATTTTTCCTTTGTTCATTGAAATTGAGCAACTTTCTGTCAAAGTCAAAACTCGAGTTTGCCTTTGACAGTAAGTTTTTCAACTTACCAAAGACAAACTACAACTTGTGTTTATAATTGTCAGTTATCATCAAAACACATAGAGAACTAACAGTGGATACCAATAGAAGGAGAAGATTCGTAGAGTCTACTAGTTGATCAAGTAGGTAGCACACGTGTTCAAATTGAATGAGACGCACCCCAGTTCATATAGGTATGATTCAGTTCTTTTAATCTTGATTTAAATGCTGTTTATAGATCCTCTGAAGGGATTCGTAATTTTTTTTAAAAATCCCGCTGCGTGTATGGATCCCAATAGGAATCACTAAATAGATCACTACAGAATAGCCCATGACAGAAAGATCAACTAAAATTAAACAAAGAAGAAAAGCATAAAGTTTGATGGAGGTTCCAACGTCGTGGAAGAAGCCTTGTCACGTCACCACTCTATGTCTTCTTCTCTATGTCTTATTGTAAGGAAGGATGTTGGGTTCTCTTGGAGTTCTTGTGCCTCGTAACTTCTCTCACTCTTCTTTCAAGTCTGGCCATATAGGATTGGTCTTTGACTCTCTACAACTTTGACCCCTTTTAGGGTTGGCTGCTGTTTCCTTTTATAACCCGGTCTACTTGCAGCGTACGTCCAGCGAACTAGGCCTTTCAAATCTGTCGAGATCCAATCGTAATCTCTCTTTCAAATCTCGGTAGATTGATTCTGCTGATCCTGTGGGATTCTTCAAATCTTAGTTTCGATCCTCCACATCTTCTATTCCAATACGTCAGCAATCTAACCGCTGTTCTCTTCTACTTAACTACCTGCACTATATTTCCTAAAAACGTAGTGAGGTGCCCAATGCGAATGACTTAACTACAGCTTCTGCCTTCTCTCCGACTGAAGACATTAAATTACGTATTCTGAGAGATGAATCCGATAGTCGCTACTCAATACGAAGGAATTTCTCGATTGAGACTGCGTCTCTTCACAGAAGGAAATTCTTGATCAATTGGATATCGACAGATTCCGTAAGTCTTCCATATACCTTTAGTCTTTATTTACTTCGTCATGTCGCAGTTCTACCTTACTATTGCTATTTATGATTTACCGACTTCTACAACTATCGAACTAAACACTGCCGACTAAGACACTTCTATTGATTGAATTAGGTATTTCTATTATTCTTTACTTACACTTCAGTCCGGTTCAATAGCACGGAATTCTCTCTGCTCTGTTTCAGTTACTGTTTCCGGTTCAAGACCTCAGAATCCTCTAGCCTCAGTGAATTTAGTCCGTTTCGTAATAACGAATTCATAATAGAACTTTACCACATCCGGTGAAAAAGCGCGGAGTCTCTGAACTCAAATCTTTCCGAAGATTATTAGTTAGATAAGTGGCAAGTTTCTATTTCCTTTTTAATCTTGGTGCATCTAATTTTGAGGTAGAAATGGCAGTTAGGAATTGATCATTCAAATATAGGGCCTTCAAAGGCCGCTTCTCGTTCATAAATATCTTCCTAGATGGTACGCTCTTTCCATATGAAAAGATGCTAAAGGACTTTTAGATGCTGACAACATCCTCCATGCGTGTAACCATTCCTTGTCAAAAATAGACGGGTTTTAGCATCAGGGATTTGGAATTGAAGCAGGCGCTCTGTCTGCGCTTACCGATTCACTTCGGTTGCCATCAAGTCCTTAGTTTGAAGTGAACAGTAAGCTCATCATAGCGGGGGGCTTACTGCACGACACTCTATCAGACAAAGTGCTAAGGATATGAAAGAATTAGTGACAACAGAGGCTGCTGTCTTTAGTCCTTTAATTCAGTGATAGCTTAGAGTCCTTTGTGAAAGGTAGCAATCAAAGATGCCGCTTCTTTCTTTACCCGTAGCTGCTGAAGAAGACCAGTACGGGGGCTATTGATTGCAAATAGGGCGCTTTACTATACCCGTAGTAACTGCTGAGACCTGTGCGGGGCCCCCACAAGGTGCTCTTTGTTTTCCGTAGCTAAGCGGCAATCCCGCTAGTGCGGCCGATATTCGTGTAACCGGTGAGACCTAATCCTTTCCTAATTCTTTCATTTTAAACGCCCGCCGCCATATAGTCTGGTACGCAAATGAGTGGCGGGACGAGGGTAAGCCAGTGTCCCCGGAGGGCAAGAGTGAGAGAGAGAGACCGGAGGGCGAGGGGGCGGAGAGCGGGGGTTAGGATTACAAAGTCAGAAGCCGGAAAGGCTGAGCTAGTCGTCTAGGGTGCAGCGGAAAGCTAGATCTCTTCTTTCCTTCGCATTGGGGACTGAACTCGTCCCAGAGGGAAGTCTAGTGTGTTCTCTCTTTATGGACTTCTTAAATGTCCCAGTCCCATTTCATCTCTTTAATCCCTTCTTAGTCCCAGGGCGGGAACTGAAGGACTAAGTCCGCAGTCTAATTAGAAGTTAGATGCTTTCGACTCTGCTGTCCCGCTCTATGAACAGTAACTCCAAACTAAAAAGAGTTGGGTGCAGTCTATCAGGGGTGAATAAGAAGAGCCCGAGGATCCTATTGATATTCCAATCTCTCCATAGTGGAGAGTGCAGGCTTCTCCGCATCCCGACTCCTTTAGTTATGAAATTACGTAGATAGAGCAGTAGGCTCTTTCTTCCCGCCCATGATATTCTAATTCCTGGTGAAGAACGTCCAATTCCAGCCTCAGGAGCTCTAGTGGATTGAAATCTTTCTATTCCGTACTGAAGGCTTTAGGGAGGCAGAAGCAGGAGGGGAAAACAGAGACTTTATTCTTTCTTACTTGCTTGCCTAGTTGCTTGCATTTCATCCGGGGGACTAGTAACTGCTTTAAGGTCATTGGGAATTTCATCCCGGAAGAGAATCTGTTGGTGTTGGATCTGATTCGATTCAACGGCTGTGCCGCTCTCTTTGTAACTTTGTAAGAAGGCAGGGCGGGCCTAGTATGAAAAGAAAGACTTAAGTCCGCCTTACGTTCTTCTACTTCTACGGACGGGATCTTTACTAGAAATAGAAAACGGCTGCTCTGTCTTTCCTCAAGGAGTGAAACAGAACGGGGACCTAGCGGCCAAAGTCTTTGATTTCTTTCTCTTCTTTCTAACTTCCAGGCCTAGCTGCCAATGCTTTGAACTTCATGTTAGGTGGAAGAGTCCTTGATTTCATACTTGCTTTATTCGAACTTACAACCTGTCCTACCGGATTAAGGGCTTTTAAAGAGCAATAAAGACTGAAACGAATTAGCTCTGGGAACGAGTTCAGTCCCCGGTCACGAAGGAAAAATGATAGGCTGCTTTGCCTTATCAGGATCATAATCTCTTCTATGGCATTTCCTATAGCTTCTTTAGTATCTCCGGAAGAGGGACTAATAGCTTTAAGGGATTAGGTAGTCAATCTTAGGGTTTTTGGAATGGATTATTCGTTACAGTCTTCCCAAGCTCTAAGTCTTATCTGTCCTCCCTAACTTTCCGGTGGAAGAGAATGGATGAGAATCCCGGTTAAGATAGGAGATGAGCCGGGAGGAATCAATGGGCGTTGAAATAGAATCTGTTGGAGAAGTACCTCTGTGCCCCCAAGTCTTTTGAGTTACGGTAGCTTTCCTTGTAGTTGCATTGAATCCAATGCTAGCTTATTCCTCTTAGGCGGACGGGCTTGTATCAATCAATAAGGTAGTTGCTTTCTACTTGCTTGCTGCCTTCTTTCCAACAACTTACTTGCCTAGCTTTTCAGTCTTCGGACTGCCTTTGCGTAAGCCTTTCTTTAGAGTGATTCGCTAGTAACTTACCACGGAGCGGAGACGAGAGGTGAATTACCTGGTTTCGGAATAGAATAGGCTGTCCGAGCCTACTGCATTTCCGAATCTTCAATTCTAAGGCCTTTTTACGCCTGATCAATCTTAGTATGCTTGCAGGAGAAATCCGTTATTCATCGGGGAGTAAAGACTGAAACGAGGGGGAAGTCTGGGAACACATTCTAGATCTCTCTTTTCAGTCTCACTCAAATCAATGAATCAGATGAAATCAACCATTCTTATCTTATGAGATTTCCGGCTTAGGATTCCTATCCTTGATTCATGCGAAATAGAATCCGATTGATCTGTTAGCAAAGGATCTTCTGCCTACTGCCTTTACTCTGGGATTGAAAAGAGTTAGCAAGTATAATCCTTCGCGGCGTGTAACTAAACTAGTAACTGTCACCTCTTGCTGTCAGTCCTAACTCTCCAGTTCTAGGAGTGAAGTTCTTTCCTGGCCTAGCAGATCTGAGGAAACAGGGGACATAGGCTTCAAGGAAGTCAATCAAGGACTTCTAATATGGCTTACGTACGGGCTCTAGTCAATGTTAATAAAGACATGAATCAGCTCCGGGAACAGAAAAGAAAGTCAAAGTATAAGTTGCATTTCCTCCCGGGCTTGAAACTAAAGATAATGACTTAGATTCAGCCTTGATTGCTTCGGGCAACTAAATAGAAAGAGTTAACTCCGGCCGGCTCTATTCTATGTAATTTCCCCCGTCGGGTGAAGATCCGGTATTCGGAAGATCAGAGAGGAGAAGATTCGATGCTAGTCCTTTTCCTCTAGCAGCTAAGGGATCATCTTCATTTAGAGTCCCCGGATCTGGGACTTTTTTTATAAGGGATTTGGGCATTGGAATAGAATCCCCCGGCCGGGAAAGATCAAACAAGATGAAGAAGGTCGGTATTGTCTCAACGTAACTCAATAGATCGATTAATCTCCGATCTGTCTTTTCACCTCAAGCTCTTTCTCTGCTTTTGCTGCTTTCCGATAGAGTAGTTCAGTGACCGAGGGAAGGCTAGGAAGAGTTGATGCTATCCTAGTGGCATTGAATCCTAGGTCTTGTAATGGAGTACAAGGGACTAGTAACTGCTTAAAGGGCTTTTGGCAGAGCGGACCTCAGGCAGGGTTTCGGAATTGAGGAGCTTTCTGAGCCTACGGATCCTTTATCAGTTAAGGGATCTTCTTACCTTTTATGGCTTTTCTTTACTCCCTAACTTCCGGGAGAAGAGGAGCGGGAATTTCCTTTTCTTCACTGTTCCAGGTGCCAATCTTGAATAGCCGGAACATCTATTTCGAAAGGCTGAAATCAGTTAGTGTTCCACGAGCCTTGTAAGTTCTCTTTGCCCTTCGCCATGCTTATACACCTGTTCTGGGCTGGGGCCCACCTTCTTTCTCATTCGTCAGTGGGCTTGCCTACATAATCTTTTTCAGCTTAACTGAGCCAGAATCAAGTCCAATGTAGTTCTTCCTTTGAGGCCAGAATCAAGTCCAATGTAGTTCTTCCTTTGAGGCCAACTTCTTTTTCTGGAGACTATGCTGCTACTAATAATACTCACTAGGATCGCACACGTGTACCTCTTCCTAATATCAATCTTTTAAGCTGGTCTAAGCCATCTGCGCTTTCCACTCCGTAAGCATTTCTTAAGGACGGTATATCTCATTCGACTCGGTAAGAAGATTCTCTCTTTACCTATAAGTAATTATTGACTGCATTATCCCTTCTCTTTCCCATTGCTCTCACTCATTTATAGCATACCAGCCATTGATCCTCTTCACTTCGCTCGAGTGACTACGCACCTCATGGCACATATATGACTTCGTACTCCCTAACTTTTTTAGGGGGATCGACTTCTTTTCCATTTTCTGTCTGGTTTTGGTCCTCCTCCTACCTCCGTTTTCAACGGCTACAGACGCATGTTAACTTGAATTGCGTGCGTATAGAAACAAAACGAGCCACTGACTTTTTTTATATTCTCGGAGCTGGCCCATTCATTCCCTGCGGTTAAAACAATCGACCATCCACTCGGTCTAACAGAATATGCGAATGATGGATGGCTCGGATGACCCGCTGATAGGGAAGGCTTTGCCGGGTGCCATGTTCCATGATTTGATTGACATAGGACTGATAGGTCCGTGGCGTCATCAGCTCCCCCTGCGGGGAATGGAGATAGTGACGAATGTCCCGGTACCTATCAAGAATCGAAAGGGGGTGAAAGCCGTCCGCTACCAACGCAGCTTCCACACGTCTTTCCACTATGACTTGATTAGAGATGATCGAGCCCAGACGGCTTAACCCATCATCCCCCCGAAATTGAGGATTCCATACCTGGAATACAGCACGTCGCTTCGTACTTCATCCGAGAGCAGAGGGTGTTCCAATTCAGGGATAATAATGGGATGAGGTAGAGCCGGCGCTGGGGCACATAGGTAGTTGGTTCATTCTTCTCAATGAGCAAAACATCATGACTTCCAGTAATTAGAAATCCATATCTCTGAGGCTATTGTCGTATTCTATCGGTCCTTCGTGGGTCTCGTGTTACTTGAGTACGCTCAACAACTTGTTGTGAGTCTTCTTCATTTTTCATCTGTGGTTCTATGTTGTCTTGTGGATCTCGAACTTCTTCAAGGTGCACCTTACTCCCGCTGGTTCTTTTAGAGATAAACTCATTTTCCAGAAAGACACCATTTCGGATAACAAACACTTTGTGATCGGTAGGATTGCAGACATAGTATCCCTCAGTTCCCTTAGGATACCCCACAAAAAGGCATTTTGAGAATCTGGATGATAATTTATCAGAGGCTTGCTATTTAACGTAAACCTCATATCACCAAATTTTGAGAAAAGACAAACTGAGTTTCTTCTCTCAGTCTATATCTCATATGGTGTCTTTTCAACTACCTTTGATGGAACATGATTTAGTGTGAACTCAGCTGTTTCTAGGGCATGGCCCCAAAAGGATAGCGGAAGATCTATTTGACTCATCATAGATCGAAGCATATCTAATAGAGTTTGATTCTCCACTCAAAAACATCATTCCATTGTGGTGTTCCTGGAGGAGTTAGTTGTGAGATGATCCAACAACTCCTAAGATGGTCAATGAACTCTTGGCTCAAATATTCACCACCTTAATCAGATCGAAGTGTTTTAATTGTTTTGCCAAGTTGGTTTTGCACTTCATTTTGGAATATTTTGAACATTTCAAAAGATTTAGACTTATGTGTCATTAGATAGATATATCCATACCTACTAAAATTGTCTATAAATGTAATGAAGTACATATAACCTCCTCTGGCAGATGTATTCATTGGTCTACACACATTAGTATGTATGAGGCCCAATAAATCAGTGGCCATCTCACTATGTCCAGTAAAAGGTGCATTTGTCATCTTTCCCAATAAACAAGATTCACATGTATCAAATGATTCAAAATCAAATGACTTAAGAAATCCATCTTTATGGAGTTTTGAGATGCATCTCTCATTTATATGGCCTAGACTACAATGCCACAATAGGTCAGATTCAAATCATTTGACTTGATCCTTTTGGTAGATATGTCATAGATATGTTCATTATTAGGATGTTCTAAATTAAGTAAATAATGACCGACATGCAAATCACCATCAGCATAAAAAATGTCATTATGATAAATAGAACATTTGTTAGTTCTCTATGTTTTTGATGTTTTGATGATAACAAATATAATGTAAGTAAGTTAATAGATTCAAGGTAAAATCATGTTTTATATAGTTAACTTGAATCTATAATGGTTTTGAAAGTTTTGCATTGGTTGCTTTCATTTAAAATGGTTTTGCCTTGGAGTTAATAAGTTGAATTTTTGTATGCCTCGAGTTAAATCTGTGTATGCCTCGAGTTAAACGATGGAAATGTTTTTACTGAAACATTGTTAACTCCGGTCAGATATTTATCTGCCTCAAGTCATTTGTTTGACCTTAAAATTTTGAACCCAACGTTTTTTACTCTTGAGTAGCAAGTTAACACCTTAAGTCAATGACTCAAGGCAATTAACCTTTTACCTCAAGTTAAAATGTTCAAACCTGCATTTTTAAAAAAGGCATCGTTTTTGAATTTTGCTTATCAAGTTAATGCCTTAAGTCATTAACTCAAGGCAATAACTTTCTAACTTCAAGTCAAGAATTAAACTTGTCTATTTTCAAAAAGAACCGCTTTTAACTTCTGCATATCAAGTAAATGCCTCAAGTCATTGACTCAAGGCAATTTTCCATTTGACTCAAGTTAAACCTTCATCTTTCCATTTGTAATGAATGAACTCTTGACTCTTGGATATCAAGTGACCTGCCTCTAGTCACTCACTCAAGTCAACTATTTTTTTAACTCAAGTCAAGTTGAAATTTCTCTCATCTTACGTTTTTAACTCTTTGAAAAATGAAATTGCCTCCGGTCATAATATCAAGTCAATTTCCTCGGAATTTAACTCTTCTTTAAAATCAAACTTAACTCGAGTCAAATACATTCTTATCTTGAATCACTACCTCAAGGCAACATCTTTTCATTAGAAGTTAAACTTCTCTATTTTCAAAATCACCGTCTTGAAAATCTAAATCTCATGTTTGTGATTTTATCTTTGCATATATCACTTGTTACTATTCCTAATTGTTTTTAAATAGTTTGCTAATGAGTTTCAGATGATTATATCAAAGGTTAACAACAAATTGTCTTAAAGCAATTTGTGTGTCAAAAAGCATTTAATGCAGTTCCCAAATCGAGTCATATTGATGATAACCAATCCTCTGATCATTCTAAATTTTTTGTTGCTATTCCATCTGTGCAATTAATGCTATTTCACAACGGGCAAAACAAAAGGAATGAAAGAATGTTGTGATGGCACAAATCCACCTTGATTAACGGTGAAAGTGATTATCTAAGCTTTATCTGTCTAATGACTATTTTGACGAGTCACAATAGATAATCTCCAAGCTTCTCCAACGGTCATTAATGGCATCAACTATAAATACTAGAAGCATTGAATTCTCTAACTACCAAAACTCTGCGCATTCAATTGGTCTCAACTACTACCTACTGTTTCATTAATTTAATATCTTCGGATATTTCTTGTACTTTAGTGTTCATTTATTATCTACTCTTGAGGAGTTGTTAAACCCTTATATCATTTAAATCTTAAGGTCGTTTAATGTGGGTATACGATTACATCTTGTAAGGGGGTGTGTGTCCTAGTGTGAAAAGATCATCCTGAGTTACAGAGTGTGTAATTGTATTCATGTTTGAAAACTTAGTGAAAAACCAAAGGTGTGCTTGGGGACTGGACTAGTCGAAGTGTTAGACTGAACCAGTATAAATTCCTCTGTGTCAATTTCCATTATCTGTCTATCCCTTATTTGTGTTCGTGTGCAATTTGGAAAAAGTTTTTATAATCACCTATTCACCCCCTCTAGGTGATATTCCACCTTCAACATTTACCATTCCTAGTAATTGAAGTGTAACCTTCCTTATCCAAATAAGAAAGTGAAACAATGTTACTACTCAAAGCAGGAACATAAAAGCAATTGTTCAAAATTAACAAAAGCCCACTAGGAAGAACTAATTCATAAGTGCCTAGGGCTAATGCAAAGACTCTTGCTCTATTTCCAACTTGTACGTCAACTTCTCCCTTCTTTCATTTTTTTCTTGTCCTTGAGAACCTACACATTTATGCAAATTTGACAACCACACGCAAGATTATCTAATACCCATGTTGAGGAAGTAGAAAAGTAAATTTCTATGACATAGATACCTGAAGTGCTAGCCCCACTATCCTTCTTACTCTTTTTCAGATCTTCAAGGTAGAGTTTGCAATTCCTCTTTCAATGACCAGGTTCATTGCAGAAGTAGTAGACCCCATCCTTCGAAGGCTTTTCCTTCTTGGCTGTAGGCTTATATTCGGGCTTGTTTGACTCATTGGTCTTACCAGCTGAACCATTACCCTTTCTTTTGCCCTTGCTTTTTCTTTTCATACCCTTTCCTCTCTGAACCATCAAAACAGTGTTGGGCTTCTTCTTAATGCTCTACTCAGCTGTCTTGAGCATCCCATGCAATTTAGAAATTGATTTCTCCATGTTGTTCATGTTATAGTTCATGACAAACATTGGTCGATTTCCTTAATGGCAAGTGAACTAGTCGAACAAGTAATAAAGTGTAAGTAGAGTATCGTCCCACAGAGACTAAGATACTAGGAAGTGATGCTCAATTGCTATGATAGTTGTGCGAAACAGAAAGTAAATATGATTGGTTTGAGAGGTTTTTGTGATTACGCTAAATAACAAACAAAAGTAACTGAGTATCGTAGTCATAAAAAGATATCAGTAGGAAATAAGGCTGAAATTGGAATCATCCTTAAGCATCTCAATCCCCCAATTGTTTTACCCATTGCTATAGCATCTATACTACACAGCTTCCGCAATGCTCCAGCATAGCTACTAACTACAACGTTATTCAGTTAACCCACCACTATAGTTTATCAAAGCTTCCGCGTCCGATACTTCTAATGCTAACTTTACTCCTTCCATATGCCTATGACAATTTTCTAGTTAGATCAACATTACAAAACATGGTGTAGTGCTTATGAGCGTCAAGAGGCTCTCAAGTTCAGTGTTTACGCTCTCTCACCCCGGGGATTTTAGCTTTCTCTCTTGTCATGCTAACCTAGAGTTCCATAGCCTTGTCAAAGTTCTAAGATTGCTACCTAGCATCTGAGTCTCCATTCTTCCAAAGGACTTCTTGGGTTATTATGGTATGGATAGATGGGTGTTGAGTTGAGAAGTGATGGTAAGTGCTATAGCAGGGTATTTAGACAAGTCTTTTTGGCCTTATCAGAATGCCTCCCTTTGAACTTTGTATTTCTTGCTGCTCTTTATTCTTCTTCCTTATTTCTTATTTTCTTCTTCTTCTTCTTCTTTGATAAGCAAAACAACACAACAGCTTTTTTTGCCAGTTCTTTTTGTGGGAGCACTTTGCCTTAGCATTTCTTCATAGTTTCTTTCAAGCTTGTCTGTCTATCTAGTTCTGCTATAGCACTATCGTGTGGCTCAATGGGGTAGCAAGATGGGGATGGTGATAATTGGGTTGTGTATGGGAATGATGGCTATTATATGAATGCCTTTATCCTACGAATTTCACACTCAGATGCTAAACAGTTTATCAAAGAACTAAGACAAATCAAGGATCAAACATGGGCTAGCAGACATGCACACTAGAATAAAACAATTAGGCTCAAATAAATCCTTCTATCGTGGGTTCTTCTCTCTAAACTTTCTGACTGCCACTTTACCCCGCATCAGATTAGCTGGTACTGTCAATTTCCCAAGCCTAAAGGTCCAATTTCCTTAGGCAATCATGCTAAACTTCGTTATACAGACATTCATACTACTGCTTCAAAATCCTGTTCATGCTTCATCATGCAATTTGAAAAAAAAAAATCAGTTTGTGCAAAAGCTAAATTCAGGGTAATTTAGGGGGTGACATACACACATTGGAACAGCAGTAGATTAACATAACTAATCCCTCCCCCACACTTAAACGATGCAATGCCCTCATTGCAGCAGCAGAACACAAAAGAGAGAGAGAGAGAGAGCCAAAGGGCATTGGAAAGTAGAGATTCATAAAGGCAGGGTCGACGTAGTGCGCAGAGCGTGATACACAGTAAGCCAAAATAAACAAAGAAAAGCAGAATAAAGGGAAAGGACTGGCTAAATAGGAGGTGGCCCTAAAGGCGGTGGCGGTCGTGCAGTGGTAAGCGGGATAGATAGCGCAGCTTGGGAGAGGGGCGCAGGTGGGCGACTAAGGGTTAGTTGTGAGTCCAAGAGAAAATGAGCCTGCCGCAGCACCTCCATGTGATCAGGCGGAACTGGCGTGGCAGGTGTGACTCGCTTGCTTGGGTGGAACGCCCATGATGGCAATTGCAGAGCCATAAGGGTGGTTGGGTGTAGGTGGTGGTGGTGGTGCCCTCAGAGGGTAGAGAGACGATGGCGATGGGGGAGCGAGGAAGTTGTTCCACGCAGGGTCAATGGGCGGGTCTTCAGGTGAGAGGGACATAGTGTCGTGCAAATGAGGATGGGGAAGTAGAGGGTAGTGGACGGTTGGACATAGGTAGTCGGTGATTATGACGGATGCGGGGAGGGCGCCGGGTATGCAGAGAAAAATGCCCTCGACGTGGCCGGGTAATGGAGCGGACCATCCTTTGGGGGAAGATTGAGTGCTAGGGGTGGTTTGGCCATATAAATGGGATTTGTTGTACTCGCGGGGCAATGAAAATGAGGGAGTTAGATCGGCAATGAGTGGTCATATCATGGGCCACGTGAGGTACTAACAATTGGACAAAACATGCTATTGCTCGCTCATGCTGCATTGCCGTGGGAGAACTCCTGCAGACATTCCTATGAACATGCAAAAATTGGGAACAATAAAACAGAGCAAGGTATTCGGGCTTCCTTCCTGTAGCGCTTGGTTTATAGTCATTAGCCAGACTTAGTACTTGTTATTTAGGGTGATCTGAGGTCAATAGGCGTCTTGTCTCTCAGGACTGGATCTGACCATTAGTGTTTAATTCTCTGACTATTTACTTTGAAGATGTTCCCGGTTGATGGATTTCTGAGCTCAACCGCACCGTGCGATGTCAAGGAATTGATCACAAAGGGTCCAACCTACCTGGATTTCAGCTTTCCTGGGAACAATTTCAGACGAGAGTTATACAACAGTACTTTTTGGCCAACTTCAAAAGTGCACAGGATCAGACGTTTATCGTGCCATTGTTTAACCTTCTCCTTGTAAAGCTTGTCATTCTCATATGCGTACAAACGGAACTCTTCCAGTTCATGCATTTGTAATAGCCGTTTGTCGCTTGCTGCGGAGGAGTGTATGTTCAGCTGTGCTATTGCCCAATAGGCCTTATGCTCCAATTCAATTGGAAGATGACAAGCTTTCCCAAACACCAATTGGTATGGGGAGACTCTAATGGCGTTTTATATGCGGTGCGGTATGCCCATAAGGAGTCATCGAGCTTGTCGGACCAATCCTTTCAATTGGGATGAACTACCTTTTCTAAGATACATGGCTTATTTTCCAAGTAATTCCAGAAAATTCAAGTGGCTCCTAGGGTTCTACCATGTGGCGCAACCCCCTTAAAATATCTAGATATTTTCCTGCTTTTGGGCAAATTACCTATTTTGGCCCGAAACTTTCAAAAATTACAATTATTGCCCAGAATTTTTTAATAATTACCAAATTTTCCCCACATGCCTTGTCTGCCCAAGGGACACATGTGGCGCCATTTTGGGCCCACAGGCCTGCCCTAATTAATTTGTGTCCATTTATTCCCATTTTGCCCTTTTTCTCTATCTTTTCAGACTTTTCCTTCCTGAATAGACACTCTCATATGACACTCTTCAAACTCTTTGGAGTGGCCCCACACTTGACCTACTCAGTCCAAAGGAACCCCTAATTGGTCTCGGTCGGTCCCGTTTCTGTCAGTTAATCGCCTGTGGAACCCGCATTTCGAGTTTGGACCTGAGTATGACTTAAATCCCTAGTTTTCTCTTATCGCTTATAGTAAACGAAATTCAAAATTAGAAGTACGAAGAATTGACCATTTCGCCCTTGCTTTTACTCTTTAAGATTATTCCTCCAGTAATAGTGATAATAATCGAAAATAAAGCTTCCCATTAATTCAACATTAATTACAAGTACAATAATTACAACGGTAGGGGTGTTACATGTTGTTGTCTAGCATTCTAGTCGAGATGGGTCAAGAGGAACATAGAGCACACGTTTGCAAATAATTTCAATTAAGATAACATTGAGTTTTGCCTCAAGTTAGCCTAATTAATTCATTCATTTCTCTTACACAAGAATCCTTAGCCTTTCCTAGCTCTAAAGGCAATTACAATCTGCCAAAGTTAGGACATGCATGGTGACCCTACTCCTACACCAAAGGTTGAAGAACCTTGGTCTTTTTTGTTGGATGTCCTGTTGCAGCATGTAATATCCTAAATTTTGGACCCTGAGAGTTGAGAATAAGCCTAAAGTAGGCAGACGACCAAGCCCAATTTGGGAAGAGTCGCAAGAATGATGAGAGATAGGAAGTCTCTTAGGGACTAAGTAACTTGGCCATGCAGGCCAGTGGACCTAATGTGTATAAGCTGTGAAATTGAAAGTGCCAATGGAAAAGGGGCACAGAGGACCTATACAGTGTTAACCAATTGGTAAAAATGCCATTTAGCTATGTCCTTAGATATGGGACAATTAGTTAATTAAAAATGTGCTAAAATAAATGTGTACATGACATTTCCTGAACCAGTAAGGGATTCCTACGTTTTTTTTGGAAATGGAAGAAGAAGAGACACTGCAAAATCCCCCTGATAGGAAAGAAAAGTCAAATGTAATAATAACCAGAGGACATATGTCACCACGGGGTTAAAACTGACTTTTTGAAAAAGTAAGTAATGATTACAGGGGTAGAAAAGTCAATTCCTTACCCCATAAGGATCCATTTTTCATCCACATGGAAAGAGAGAGGGAAAATCAGATGATTTTATCCATAGTCAAGCCCAAAACCTAAAATGCGGGTTCCACAGGCGATTGGCCGATAGAAACAGGACTGATAAGGACCAATTAGGGGTTCCTTTGGACTGAGTGGGACAAGTGTGGGGCCACTCTGAGAAGTTTGGTGGACGTCACTTGTGAGTATCTATTCAAGGGAAGAATATTTGAGAAATATGAAGAAAAGTGCAAAAGGAAACACCCGAGTGACCAGCAGGACCCACCCGGACCGATTAACCGGGAACTGGACTGATAAAGTGGGAAAAAGGAAATTAAATACAAAGGATCAGATGTGTGGGGCCCCTTAGGGGCCACATACCCCCTCTAGTTATTATAAATATTTGTTTGGAGAAAATGGAAGAAAAAACAGTGTAAAAGTCAAATCGTTGGTCCCACATTCGGAGAAAAGGGCAAAATGAGAATAAATGGGTAAAAAATTAATTTGGGCAGACATGTGGGCCCAAAATGGCGCCACTGGGCAGACAAAACATGTAGGGAAAATTTGGTAATTATTAAAGGTTCCGGCCACAATTGTAATTTTCAAAAGTTTCGGGCCAAAACAGGTAATTTGCCCCAAAAGTATAAAATATCCAGATATTTTTTGTGAGGGATGCGCCACTTGGAAGCACCCTAGGAGGCCCTGGAAAAATCTAGAAAGACTTGGGGATTAAGTCAAAAGCAGATCCTATTTATTACACAATGGCCAGAAATTTACACCTGTTAATTCCAATTTCTATTGGATCAATTTCACCTTTATTAAAAGGTGATTTAGCCTTTCTTTTTCAGCCTTAGGATGAAAATTTCCAGAAGCAAAGAGGGAGATCAGTCAGCCACCATAGCTAAGCTTCAAGGCCAAGATCCCAAGCTCATCTATCGAATCTCTGATTTTAGGTAACACCGAAAACCTTATCTTCTTGTGTTCGTGATTAAGTATTTTCGTGCATAAGGTTGGAGCTTAGTGTTAGGATTGGATTTTTACATTTTTAAGGTCACAAAATGGCTCTGGAACGTGATTTTTTGTAAGGTATGGTTATGGTTTGAGTTCCCGAAGTCGAAAACACCAAAAACACTAAGCTAGGGCTTGCTGCCAGTTTCAGGGAATCGAGGCAACGAAGCTTCTAATGCATTTTTAAGGGTAAACAAACTTGTTTTAAGCTGAAATTTTACATGAAAACACCACACATCCAGGGCATGAATTTAGACATATAATAAAATAAATTTTGAATAAAAATACTGGGTGAAATAAATTGTTGATAAAGGGTCTGGAACCAAGGGAGCGAATTTGGATCAGAGAGTGAAAGTTGAGCTCCACGCAAACATATGTGTACTTTCAGGGTCTAGGTATATTTGTCCTGAAAACTAGACATTAGAATGGTTTAGATGGAGTTGGTTTCATGTTAAAATTATTTTTGTGGAATATATTAAAAATGGTACAAGTGGGCCCTGAAACACTGAATTTTTTTGGAAATTTATAAGGAGCTCGGATTTTCACAAACTTGCAAGGGTATTCTTGTAAATATTTAAAATAAAGTGTTTTGGTGTTATCTAGGGTAAAAGTGTACTAGAAGGATCTTCCAGACCTAGTAAAATTTGATAGGACGGTAAAAACTCATCAGGTAGTAACCACTTTACTCCGGCACTTTTATGTGTTTGTTGTATGTGTTGCTTGCCATATGTATTGTTTTTGTATTGTTTTGCCAAATATACATACAGATCATGTTTGTGATTGTGTCCCTAGCGCTGAGGGTGCCTGCCGGGGTCAGCACCTGCCGGGGTCTGCCTATGTGGGGGACCAACGGAACTGGGTTGTGATTCCGGTAATTCCAAGACCTGCCTTGGTAAGGCGGCTCGACGGTGCAAAGACATGTATTTGTGTATGTTTCTGTTTGCATATTGTGGTATATTTGGCATATTTATCTGTGTTTACATACTTACATGGTTGCATGCATACACATCACACATTTAGTGCATGCGTACTGATGGTTACTCGGAGGCCATTGTCGGACTCGAAGCTTTTGGTAACATAGAGGTCGTCTTGGGAAGTTTGAAGTACCTTTTTGGAGAGGTAGGGTATGTCGGTGCTGATTGAAGAATAGGGAATGTCCTATTATATTTTGTATTTATTTTGGGATGACTGTACATATATATTTGGTATTTTATTTTGGATGACTGTACCCTTAACCCTTCAGGGATTTTTTTCTGTTTATTTTACTTTTACCAGTACAGTAGATTGTCCAAACCGGTTAAATGCTCTGTTCCGCTTACCCTAATAAATGTTAAGTGGACCTAATTATGAAGGAAAGGTAACTAAGTAAAGGGATCTCTCTAACCCGCCACCCAAAAGGGCGAGGCCGGTGGGGGTGTAACACAACATGTTGTTGCCGATGTTGTTGTATACATGCATGCTACCACCCACTATTATAAGAAAATTCGGAACGATCAACATAAGGTCAATGTCACAAGCGTTTGAGAGGTGGGAAAAGGTGTAGACACCCCATTCCCCAATGACAAGGTTGCCAAACTAGGTCAAGCAATATGATCTTTCATCCTTTGGCCTCAACATCTTGTTCACTTGGCAACAACACCTCCAATGGTAGGAAACACCTTACTATTACTTAAATTTTCTTTGACATCCCACTTATAATCTTTATTTTATCTGTTGCTAGGATCAAGAAAAAGCAACAAAGTTTCCTTTATTGGCACAACTGCAAAATATCCATACAAAAATTAATAAGGTCAACTTGCAAATGCCTTGTGGGATTGTGGGTAATAGAATGTCGTATCCCTTTGCAGAGATATTAGAGAGTTTTTATCTTTGGAGGAGATAGACAGGGGATAGGTTACATTTGCAATCATGTGAGTTTTTTTTTTTTTTTACTTTAATTAATGCATTGATTTTTTTGATTATATATTGACTAAGTTATTTCTAAATTTACTTCTATGGTAGCTGCTTCCACAAAATATGTGTCAAAATGGAGAGAAATACTTTTTATGGATTCTTATGTCTTGCACATCTGACAATGAGTGATAATAAGTTGGAAGAGTGGATGAACTATGTGGGCTATACAATCGAAGAGACTCAGTTGTTGTGTTATCTAGGACCAATTGTCATGTTATCGGAGAGACATCTAGGACATCTTCTACAACAGATATATGATTTGTAGAGACAAAAAGGTTTCTTTTACATAGTGTAGTGGTTTAGAGAACTTGTGGACATTAATTTGATTTATATTAACCATGTTTAGTTTTGGAGCATGTACTTGTTTATAAAAATGAAATGCTACAAGTATATATACAAGGCGTAATAATTATCTCATTGAGATTTCTTTATTCTTTTCTCTAGGAATTGTTTGTTTTTTACTCAATTTTCTTTATTCTCTGTTCTTGGTTATTTTTTAAAGTCTATCGGTAGAAAATACGAATTACATTTTTAAAAACGACTGTCAACATTTGTTTTCTATAAAATAGCCGTTGTAAAAGGCTTATAATGACTATTTTGAAAACAATTCACTGTAAGTGACTTACAATGACCATTTCAAACAATAGTCATTGTAAGTCTGCTGCTTACAATGATGGTTTTACTAAAAATCGAAGTTGTATGTAGCAAACTTACAATGACTATTAGTTTCAAAAAAATCATTCTAAATCACTTACAATTACTTACAATGATGGTTTTATCAAAAACCGACGTTGTATGCAGACTTACAACAATTGCTTTTAAAAAATAGTTGTCGTTGGTTGCTTACATTGACGGTTTTGAAAAAAATGTCTATTTTAAAATTTTCAACGACACTCACATACATATTCCCCTGAAAACGGTCGTCTAAAGGTCCTAAAAACAGACGTTAAAAGTGCCTTCTATAGTAGTGCATCCAAAGCAACACAAACTAATATTAATGAATTAAAAAAATGGTCCCTGTAGAATAAAATCTAGAGGATGTAAATTGAAACCAAGCATTAACAAAATTGTTTCACAACATCAAACTATGTCATTTTCCATGTTATGTCATGTGTTAAGCCAAAAAACTGGTTGCTTTTTCTTCTCCCAGGATTTCGGTTAAGGTAAAATGCACTGGTAGCGCATAAACTAATTTGAATTGGTTGTATTGTATATTAATGCAATGATTTCTTCTGTTTGAATTAGATTCTAATAGTTCAACCTCTTATGGCGGAATCATGCTCTTTAACTTGAAATTTTATATTCTTTTTCTTTTTCTTTTTTTTGGAATGTATGAGAAGCACTTCGATAAAAATCATATGTTGAGTATTGATATATGAATTTTCGTCTGCATCTTTAAATCACTATAATTAACTCAAATCTTCTGGTATATCCATCACTTTCCATAGCTTGCAAGTAGAATTGTTCTGCATATTGTTTTCAAAATAGCTTCAAGTAGATAGTAAAACTTATTTCTTGGTGTTTGTTTATTTTTTCCACAGGTTCTAGTTAAACTACACTTGATTTCATTGTCACTCTGTTGAAGATTGGCCTAACGTTGTTAAAAAATCAATGTATGAAGTGGAAGCCAATTAATGATGTGTGACAGGCTCAGCAGCTTACTGCCTCGTTGCTTCTCCATATTCTGTCATTTCTTCCAATCAAGCAGGCTGTTGCCACGAGCTTCTTGTCCAAGAGATGGAGGCCACTTTGGCACTCTCCTCCTAATCTTATCATTAATTATGAAAAGTTTCATGGTCGTGAAGTCTTCGTCCAGTTTGTTGATTATGTCCTCGTTTTAAGAGATTTGGAATTTCTCAAAAACTTTGGTACCAATTGTCAGACTTTTAATGTGCCAAATGATCAGATTAACATTTGAATTGATCCATTAATCAATAGTAAAGTTGAGCATCTTGAGATATGGTTTCCAATAGATTTAACAATAAGTTTCCCTCTAGTGTTTTCAATTGAAGTACAATTGGCGTTTTAAAATTCAAGTTCGTAACCTTTAGTACCCTTTCTACTGTGAATTTGCCTTCCCTTAAAGCTCTACATATTAGCATGGTTAGACTTTGACACCTAAACTGCTTGGCAATGCTGCTTTCTGGATTTGCACTTATTGAACGGTTAGTGCTGACTAATTTGGCGATGAACAATGATGGTCCCATGCATGAGATTGTAAAGCTTAACCGTTTGGTCACAGCTGTTGTTCCCCCAAATCTAGTGTCTTTGAAAGCTTTGTCTAATGTCACATTTCTAAACTTAGGGGTATGAATGACATTGTATGCACACATTGTTTCATTTTCTTTCAAAGACTTCATTCACAATCTTTTTTTGGTCTATGCTGGTCCTTCCTCATGCAGACATTGTGGTGGTCACCGGTGCCAGTGACTCTCCTTTATGGTCGCCTGATGCTGATAATATGCCAACATTTGACAATTTGACACGCCTGGAATGTTATGTTGCAGAGTGGACCAAGCTAGTGAACTGTCTCCACAATTTCCCTAAGCTTCAAAATCTAGTAGTTTATCAGGTTTGAAGATTTTATCTTGATTTGTGTGCGAAATAGTTGTTCTTCATCAATTGTTAGTTCTCTAACCATATTTGTGTCTCGTCAGCTTTTTTCTACGTCTTCTCCTCAACCTATACTTCATGTTCCTCCGTGTCTTTCATCACACCTCATGGAGTTCACTTTTGGTGGTTTCAGCTGGATCTCCGAAGCAAATGAAGAATTTATGAAATTTCTGTTGAATAATACACGAATTCTGAGGAGTGAGGACTATCAATATTTCAATTGGATTGACGACTCATTTATCTAAAACGGAGATCCTTGAAATGATATAAGTATTATCATTATACCCCTCAGCCTCTGAGAATTGCATGTTTTTATGTGATGTAGATGCGTGTTTAAGAACAGGGGATTGGGATCGCTGGTTCGAGTTTTGATGTAGATTTGTTGTTGGACTACTAAAAAGTGTCATGCAGCAGCTTTTGTTTTTGCGACACACTAGATTGTTATGAACTTATTCAGCCCTTAGGTTGCTGTTGTAAAACACCCCTACCGGCCTCGCCCTTTACGGGTGGCGGATAGTGTGATTCTAACAACCCATCTGGATCTTTTCAATTTGGCATATGCGGAAGCGTTCCCAAACACATACTTAAAAATTGGACACCCGGCCCTATATTATTAAATGCGAAAGCGTCAACATACTTCAAGGCCATCGTCATAGATCTATCGGGGTGTCTTTGCTCTCGATCTGCTCATTCTTAAATACGGCAACTTCAAGCACTCCCTTCGATGTGCCGTCTTCAAGTGACACTCCATTCGCGATGCTGGTGCAACACTTCTCTATCGTGCTCACCGCCTAATGGTTGGTTGTAGGGGTGAGATTAGGGAATCTCGAGTAGCAAACATTACCGAACAATGCATGTAAGATAAATGCTAGTGTATGATATGCTTGCCTTACATAGGCTCATATTAACATAATGACATTTCGCATGCTACAATGCTTCATAAAATATGCTCATGGCCATAGCATACACGAAAACGAGCTTCAACCATTCAAATCTGTTAAACAAGCAAGTAAAGCAATCATGCATATTATCACACAAGCAGATAAATCAATACACGCAAGTAGGGTAAGTCCACTACCTTAGCCTATGTCCTCATTTGTACCTTCTCTTTCAACTACGGAGTTGCTTGAAGTATCTTTCATTCGTTTTCATTCTTTTTCTTCTTGACTTCTCATGGCCCTAATCATATGGTCATATTATTAGAGCCATATAAAAAGAATACCTAATGGGTTTTCTTAGCCTCATAGTCTTTCTTACACCCTTGGAGTTTATTCTCATTACTTAGGCCATTTCTTTTTAATTTCGCATGGTAGCTAAAAGCTATCAGCATTTTGGCCTAACTTCGAAAAAATCATCAATAATTCTACAGAACTCCGATTGGGGTGGTTCAAGATTCTATGTGTCACTAATTAAGTATATTTTCATGTAAAAATAGTCACTAGACTTATTTCTTGCGGTATCATTCCCAGTTTTTCATTCTTTCTTCGCTGTCCAGAAAAGCGTTTCAGGTTAATAGGTCAACTTCAAAAATTCGTATCTCTCTGGATACAACTCTAATTAAGGTGTATGACCTATCAAATTAAACCTTGTTATGTCTAGTTTATTTCTGGAAAATTTCACAGATAAAATAGCTCATTTACTATTTCAAAATGCAGCCTGAAAATGACTGTTCATTTCTGGAAAGTGACATTTTCCAGTTTTCATCTTCTAACTTTGGAAATTCATAACGTTCATTGTACACGTCGGATTTGGGTGTTCTTTGGCTCATATAAAAGATTATGATGTGTACTAAATATTCACAAAGTTTCAGGGTCAAAGGAGTTCGTTTACCATGGTTTTACCTTGGTCAAAGTTCACTGCATCAGCACCAAGTTCAGTTTCCAGCAAATGGTGATGTTGCTACAGTAACACATGCACTGTTCAACTACGATTTCACTGTAGCTAACGTCATTTGACTCTGTTTCTGCACTCCAAAAACAGAACAATCAATGTGCATGCAACTCCAAATGGTATTTATGGTCCTCACCAAAAATAGAACCATAAGCCACATGCACACAACTCTCTTAATCTTTTTCTTTAGCACCTTCACTAATCGAAACAGAGAAGGTAAATTAACAGCACTTATGTTTTGTTGATCAGCATCCATCATTATTGCCAATTAAAACTCAAGACATGGGTGATGAAAGCAAAACACTCTAACCAACCGGTTCATTTGACTTCACAGCATCCATAATAACGTGCATAAACTTATAAGCGAGGAAGCTCAAAGACTCACCTAGTTACAGTCAAGCTTCCATGCATGTTCTTACTCCTTCTCTTCCAACTATCGTGCTTCTCGGTCTCATTCCTATGTGCTGCCTCCATTTTACTCTGTGTTCCGTGCATGTCTGCCCGAGAGCAATAATAAAGGAGTATGTGTGTGTGCACTCCTCTTCTTCCACCTCTTCTACTTCTCCACCTCACCTCTCGGTCTCACACTCTTTCTCGGCTCTCTCTCCCACGCTCTCGCCCTCAGCTTTTTCTAAAGGGCCGAAATGAATTAAGTGATTGTGGGAGTAATGGGTTCTGGCCGATTAGGAATAATGAAATGGGAGTGTTGCATGTATGGGTGTATGTGTCGCCAGTTAAGAGAGGGAAGGGGCTGATATTGATGGAGGGTGGGTGAGGTGTCGGTTTAATGAGAAAACGCGTGTGGCTTTGCTGTCCATTTACACGAGAAACAGGTGGCTCTGTTCTCTTCCTCTCTGGCCCACACGGATTTAACTATGGTTAGGAAGTTTGTCTTGTGATTTCTTGTCCTCTGTTAATTCTTTGCTTGTTTTACTTTTTTTCTGCTTTCGGTATTGGGACAGAATGAGTAATGATGGGTTGAGTATTTGGACTGAATATTAGCTCATATATACGGGCCCAGTGAGATAAATAAAACAAGGAATGGAAATTGCATATAAAGTTCTGTGATACATGTGTGTTTGCTGTCTCACTATTTCTCGGTTCCTTTCTTTTATTTCCCTTGGCCGACAAAATGGGAAGTGAAAATGAACATATCAGTGGGAGCACGTGAAGTATGTTCTCTATTCTTTGGTGTTGGTCCGAGGAGAACAACGGAATGAGTCAATGAGAAGTATGGGCTGCAAGTGTTTAACCCAATGAGTTAATGATTAATAAATTGGATGGTTGGGCATGAAGGGCCCATCACTTCTTTGACCATAAAAATGAAGTGTGTTGCACGTGGTGGTTTTGCATGGAATTGTAGGTTGAGGGACCAACTTCAAAATCATTCTATAATACCACTAATTATTTATTCTTCTTTTCCTTTTAACATTGGCCATCAACTTCAACAATTCTTTTCTCAAAATTCTAATTAGGCATATCCTTATCTCTTTCAAATTTCTCAAATTCTTTTCCAAAAATTCAAGGAAAATAAGCCTTAACATTCAATAATTATTTTTGGCCAAATCCTCACATTGAATTCCCGTTCAATCTTTCAAATTTCCCAATTCCAAAATTTGGGATGTTACATTACTCCCCCCGTTCAATAAAATTTCATCCTCGAAATTTGACTGTTTATACTTCGGGGAATAATTCTTAGACATTTAGGAACAGCAAAATGGCGTTGGATTTCGGGATGACTAAATGAAATGATTAAAATGTGAAATTTTCCAGTTAAATAATAGACTCATAGAGGTTTAATTTGATAGGTAATTCGTTGAAATCCGATAAGTATTGAAGGAGTTATGGTTTCTCAAAGATTGGTCAGAAAATCTGAGAATTTCTGGACATTGTTTATGTTTTTGGAATTTTGGAAATTTTTATTAGCCATAAATCAACTTGGTGACTTTAATTTATGAAAATAGACTTATCAAGGTTTAAATAGAAATTGGAATCACTCCATTTGGAGTTATATCGGTCGAGTTATGAATTTTCCAAATTCTTAAAAGAAGCCTGAATTTTTGATAAGTCTTTAAAAAGTCACATAAGTTGTTAATTGTGTTAAACCTTTAAAGTAAAGGTTCCTTTGGATAAAATGCAAGATGAAATGGCTGAGATGATAATTATTCATAATGTATAGTGTCTAATTAAATAAGACTCGGTGAGTATACATCCCTAGTCTTAAGGATATAAAGAGACAAGTATTTTTGGGGTGGGTCTAGAGAAGTGGAATTTATAGTTATTTTTAGATTGGTTAATGACCCATCTTTGTATAAATGTTAATTATAGGACCGAGAATCGCAGGTGCTGAAGGACAAGTGTAGTATTAAGAATCGGTGGAAGGGGTTTTGTCGGTAAGACCAACGAGGTAGTAACTATAATCTCACATTCTTTGCATAGTTATATATGTTTTTGTAAACCATATTGTATGTCCTTTGTATGGGGCCAGCACCACTCGTGGCTCGATTGAGCGGAAGGGCCGACCATGGGGCTAACTTCCGGTGGCTAGGCGGGGCCTAGTGCATTCATTGAATTGGTATTGAATTGCCAAATGAATTTCCTAGCGCTAAGGTATTTGAAATCATTTTATGATTTACTTGTATTACAAGTTGCATTTGGTATGTAATACTTGTCGTTGAATTTGAACTTGAACTTGAATGCTTTATATCTTGTGTGGACTACTCGCTTGGTTGATTTACATATATTGCATATGCTAGAATTTAAGATTAACTTTGTTACTGGGATTCATTCACTTGAATCCCGAGCCTTCCTTAAATACGGGACGTGTGCAAGCTAGTAAACGGGGAGGAAGAGGCAAGGGCATTATAATTGCTTGATTTTGAAAAGAAGGTGGTGAAGAGGAAGCGAGATGAAACATTTAGTTTCACTTTTGTCTTTGGAATTTACTGTTTCCTCATGACTTCAATGTTATTTTGTGATAGCCATATGTGGCTACTGGGGATGTATATATTAAATAGATACATACTATCGTAGAAGTAGTTAAGACTTATATATATATATATATACGTTGCTAACAATTCTTTGCGAGGTTCGGGCACGTATGTAACAAGCCCAAATTTTGGTAAACGATTTAGTAGAGTACTAGATTAATTGGAGAAATAAGGAGAAACTCGATGAATTTTGACAAGGCTTTAAGTATGATGCAATTTTTAATGACAAGTTTGAACCACTGATAAAATGTTTTCAAAAAATCTTAAATGTATTAGAAAAGCCCATTTGAACTTTAATATTATTTTGAACTCTCTTTATGAAAAGGGCTTTTATTTTCAAGAACAAACGACTCGATGGTTTAAATTTTTTATTAAATATTACATCTTTACATAATAGGTGAAGATGCCACTCGTCAGGCTCGAGCGGTGGGGTGTTATAGCTGTCTTTGATTTGGTTCAGTGTTTTCTTGGATTACTAAACGGAGGTTTCAACTTTTTTCACATGTATTTGCGTTGAACTTGTATTTTTAATTTGTAAAAAGTCAATCATATAAAATGAAAAAAAAAAAGTTATAAAACTTAAAGTTGTATAACAAAGTCGAAGGAACTGAGAATTAATGAAACATGAATGTTATAAGGTAAATGGGAAAAAAAATCAAAGCAATGAATTAACATCATTATCAAAGTTGCCATTAAAATTACAATGGACAAGAGACATGTGTGCTTTGAATATGTTATATGTTTACCGACATATGATTAATTTTTCTTTTTTCATGATTCATCCAAAGAGTTCATTAAATCATATATCAAATCTTTATAAAGGCCATTTAACCATATCTCTTGTAAAATGATTGATAGTGTTGTTTTTAATAGGTTTGAAAGAATCGCCCCCCCCCCCCCCCGCGGGGCCCCAAGAAAAACAAAAAACAAAAAAAAATTCCCCCAATCCCTTGGACTTAATGTAACTTTATATAATTTTAAATTTATCATCATCCCCCCCCCTTTTCTTTAAAAAAAAAAAAAAAAGAATAGACAGGACATCCTTGAATAAATTCTTATTGAATTGAATGTGATGTTTGATGGGGGTTCAAAGATGTTAAAAATGTCGAGGTAAAGAAAGAGATGCAATAAAGAAAAAAAGATCAAAATATAGTCGTTTCACCCATCTACATGATGTTTGGTGAGATAATAATTTCCTTTGACATTGTTAATTGTAGGGGGAAAAAATGATTCAACGTTTTAACAAGCTACGCATGAATGCCTTCTAAAAAAAATATCAGCAGAATGGAGAGATATCGCACCAAATCAAATAGCATGCGGCAAGTGCAGAAGAGATGGTCCATAATTTTATAATTAGTTTACAAATAAATAGGAGTTGTTTATAGGCAACTAAGGTCTTTTGGTTTAATTGAGGGGAGGGGAGGGGAGCGATTTTTAATATTACCGTATTTGATTGATAAGGTGAGGGGAGGAAGAATATTTTCATATAGACAACTTTGTCCTTATTTTATTTAAGTCATTTTATTAATTTTATAGAATGTTTTATATAAATTCTCAAAGTTTCAATGGACTTGCTTGGATGATCATAGCATTTTAAATAAGCAAAGAGCATAGCCTAGTTTCATGCTATATTGATCAGTGAACTAGTTATTCTATTTCTTGCTTTTATGTACTAAGTAATATTATTCCTTCCTTTTTTTTTTTTTAAATAGAGAAGCCAGGCATATGTGTGTCAGTCCTATTTTTGATGTTCGGGGCAAGGTCAATCCTGGGTACTTCTTTTTTATCAATCTCTTTTTTTGCATAAGGTCCTCTTAGATCATATAATATCCTTCAGTGAGCTACTTAGTTATTTCTCATCACTTTTCTTATTCAACATGGAAAACTAAATTGTTTAAAGGGAAAATATAGAAAAATACCATCAACATTTGTAAAAGACAAATAAATATGTTGAATTTGAATAATTTCCAAGGGACTTGTTTGAAATTCTTAAATGTTGTGAAGTTTGAGAAATTACCTAAGTATCCTTAGTTTTTTTTTTTTTTAAAAAAAAAAAAAAACTTAAAGCCCCCTACCGGCTGCTAGCCACTAGAGTTTTGGTGCCAGTGATCGCCGGCGGCGGCATCATTGAAGCTCTAATAACCCTGCCAGTGACTAGAGCTCCGGTGACCTAATATATATATATATTTTAAATTTCTCAAGTAAAAGTTGTCAGTATAGATACTTGAATTGTTAATAGTGATACTAACTTGTAAAAGGCAGCCTAATATATATATATAGATAGATAATATTTATTAAGTAAAAGTTGTCAATATTGATACCTGAGTTGTTAATAGTGACACTAAAGTTGTAGACAGGGTATTTTTTGAATATTTAAAAAACACCTTGTTTACAACTTTTATATCGCTATTAACAAACTTAAGTATCTATATTCACAACTTTGGCCAAAAAAATATTAGCCGCCAGAGCTCCCATGAAAGTTATTAGAGAATATTCAACAAATGTCCTATTTATAACTCTAATATCGCTATTAAAAACACAAATATCTATATTAACAACTTTAGATAGAGAAATCCAAAAAAAAAAAAAAAAAATAACTGCCTGAGCTTTGGTGAAAGTTATTAGGAAATATTCAACAAATATCCCATTTATAGCTTTAGTATCATTATTAATAACTCAAGTATCAATATTCACGACTTTTGCTTGAGAAATTAACAACATATATATTAGGCCGTTGTTTTCAACTTTAATATCATTATTAACAACTCAAATATCAGTATTCACAACTTTGGCGAGGTCACTGAAACTTCGGTGACGGTCACCCTCGTCGGTTACTAGCACTGGATCATTGGTGGCCGGTGATGGAAAGGGGTCTAGGATTTTGTTCTTAAAATAACTAGGAGTCGTTAGGTAAATTCTTAAATTTTGCAACATTTTAAATGTTCAAATTAGTCCCTTTGGATTTATTGAAATTCAACATATACTTATTTGTCTTTTACCAATTTTAATGATCTTTTTATATTTTCCCCCTGTTTAAATGAGTTTTTCTTTTAGGGGCGAGTTGAAAAATTGAGTCATAATTCTTTTTTGATAATCACATATCCCATTCTAATAGAGGTAATAATGTATGAGATTTCATCAAGTACTAAATGTGGGTACTAATTGGTCTATATCCTTAGCTAGTGAGAAGCAACCACTTTTCATTTGTTATATAAGCTAGTATGTTGTTTGTGACAGATTACGTAACATGAGTTAATGAGATGTGATAAAACATTTACTATGAGTATGATGTATATTGTAACGCCCCTAATTCCTACGTTCATTATGATGTCCATTTGTCCTTAATCTCTTATTAAACTAATTTGTATGTATTTATCATAGTACTGAAGGCGTTCACATATCAGAGTGAGCCACAACAGAGAGCATGCCTAACATTTAGACGAATGAATGACTAATAACATATGCCCAGACATATGCTGGTTAACTTAAATTCCCATAGGAATATAAACGTGATACAACTTAAAATTTGATAATAGTTAGGGTTAATCCCGTAAGAGGATTTTAGTTATACAATGATCCAAATTGTCAATCAAATAGTTAGCAAATATGAACCAGAATATTAAAGTATGAAATTCAAACTTAATTAGATTCCCTCCTTCAGAGTCTTCCTCAGCTACTCCAGTTGCACAGCCTTGCTTCTTGATCCAGAGCATCTTCCTAGATCTTTAGGTGTGACTGAGATTCATTGATCGGATGAATCCCAGGGTAACGGTTAATCTCACATTCAAAGTGTAAATCATACATGACATATATTTCACATAGTGCAGATTAAAAGAAAGCATTCACAAAACACATTGCTACCCGACTACATAGTACCCAGTACATGAATCATTAGTGGCGAGTGCTACGTGTCCCAGACACGAATCCTCAACGCTAGGAAAAAATAGGCGTGTGGCATTATCATATAAAACAATAATCCACATCCAGCTAAATAAAACGCATAGACTCGGGCATACAAACCCGGCCAAGAATCCACAATACATGAACAAATGAGGCATATATAAAAACACAAGGAATTAGAGATTAAGTTACCAACATCAACTTCGTGAATAAATAAAATCCTCGGATATTAGAAACTCAAACTTCTTCAATGTCCTAAAGTAAGATCATTGTAACTATTAATTCTCCCTTCTATTTATCATTTATTAATAATACCCTGTTCTATTAGTTAATAATTCCCTTTATTATTTAATAATAATTCCCTTTTTTATTAATTTACTATTTATTTTTCATTTAATAATAATATTATTATTTATTACTATTTGTTTATTTTATTATCATCATCATCATTATTGTTGTTGTTATTTTGTTATTTATTATTATTTTTCTACAAATTTATAAAAAAATATCATTTTAAAATATTACTAAAACATAAATTATGTTGTAAACTTTTCTATGCCAAAAATTAAGCAAATCTTCAATTTCCCATCAACACATCACCATTGTAAAACTTGCATGTTTGCTAGAAATATGGCAATAAGAAAAATTATATGTATTACTCATATACACACACACAGCACACAGCTCTTAGAAAGCAGGTCACCAAGCATAAGTAGCAGGATCAGTGGACATGTCACATATGTGAATTAGTCAAAAATTATATTAGTATGTTAGACATCTTTTGAGGCATCACTAATGTATCAAAGCTGATGCTTATACAATTGATATTTAAACATTATTGTATATGCAACCATCTTGATATAACTTGAAGCAATAATTAGGAGCAGGACAAAACTTGCATGACTTCTACTCTAGTATAACCAGATGAGGTAGCGTGATCATCATAAAAGCCAAAGAAAAGACTATTCATTTAACACACCTTTTGATTTATTAACTGTGTTAGTGACTTCAATATAATTTAGTCTTTCCTTTATATGTATCAGCAACTTTTCCTATAATTCCTATGTGTGCAATGATATAATATATACAGTTATATACTCTCTCTTTTCTTTTCTTTTCTTTTCTTTATTTATTTATTTTTTGTTTAAGGGTTGTACAACTACACTTGTAGTACTAAGTAAATAAGAAAAGCCTCAACAAAACAATTATACTCTTTGTACTTACCAGTAAGAAAACCTCCGTTAAAAAAAAAAAAAAACACGCGATGATGGTTATTGGTTGAGCCACTACATTTTATTGTACAGTGATGCATTTAGGCTTGGCGTTTTTTTTTTTTTTCCTAAGAGATCTATTTGTCTTTTATGTAACAGTTACAGAAACGCATCATTTGAACACAAAGTATCATGAGTAAACTAGCAAAAGCAGCTGTTTTATGACAGGGAGATAACAAAAGAAGGGGGACCTTAATTATATACCTTATATATAGCTTTAATATTTCCTCCCCAGTAGCAGCGACATACATATATTTACCTAGAACCATATATTCAGACTTTTTCCCGAAGGCAGCAACGTATTATGGAAACAAGAAGAAAGAGAAAGCTTATACCTCTGTTTTTCAGGGTCCAAAACAGAGCGAGCTAGATGGCCGTTCCTCCCTCACGTCCTCTCTTTTTTTTTTCCCCTCCTTCTCAATCTCTTGTTCTCTCCCTCGCTATTGTTGTCCGTTCTCCTTCTCGGCTTGAAGTAAAATGAGTAATGAAGGTATGAAGCTATGGTTACATATATTTATATGAGGACCCTTGGACCAGTCTGAGAAAAGAATGATGGACCGGAGGAGTATTAAACAGCGCTAGGCTCGAGGGGAATGGTCGTCTGACTCTGTTGCGCCGCTTAAGCCGCTGGCGTAAATCTTGGGAAAATCCTTCTAAGGGACCTTTTTGGCAAAAAAAACCCAAAAAGGGACCTAAGAATCTGATAATCCCAAAAAGACCCCTTGGTCCTTTTCGCAGGATAAATTCATTAAAAATTTACAACTAAATCGGCCTCATTTACAACAATTTTTTACTTGTTTACAACTAAATCGGTCTCATTTACAACAATTTTTTTTTGTTTACAACTAAATCGATCTCATTTACAACAATATCAAGATCGGTTAACAACTATATCGGTCTCATTTATAACTCACCAAAATTTTGACAAACCCAAAAAAGGATCAAGGGACTTTTCGGGATGGTCGATTCGTCCTTTTTGGGTTTTTTTTGCCAAAAAGGTCCATTAAAGGATTTTCCCGTAAATCTTTTACTTGTGATTCCTTTTCTCCTCTTTTTTTTTTTTTTTTTTTTTTAGCGGTTACGTGTGTGTGTGTTCACTGCTTTTCTTTTTTTTTTTTTTTTTTTTTTTTTTTATGCTTGTTGGTTTAAATGGATTGGGATGGGTTTTGTTATGCCGATGAAAATAATGACTAAGGGTATATGGACGCTGGTCATGTTAAGTGAATGGATGAATAATGGGCTTTACAACATATAATTGAAATCTTGAATGGATGGGAAAGTACACACAGTACTATTATGTGGTAGGCGACTCATTGGTGCACATGTGGTTTACTCTTTTGTCCCTCTTAAAAGGGATAGGGACCCTGTGGATCCATTTTGTCCCTAGGATTGGGATAGCTCTTCATGACTTTTGAGTGTTTTCATAAAGAAGGGATTAGGCCTCCTTGGATTGTGTGCCAATTCCTTCATTAGGAGAGACTCCATTGATAAGTTTTTGTGTAAGAAAGTTATTTTTAAAAGATAAAATCATGAATATTGGATTGTAAATATAATTTATAATTGTTTAGTTAACAACTAATGATTACTTTTTAATATGTATGACAAGTTGAAACTTTAGTTATTGAGGTTTTTGTCTCACCTTGTGGCTCTTAACATCTTCAGGATGTTAGTTTTTTTTGGTAGTGCAATTGGGAAGGCTCTAGAGGCTTGATTAATATATCAATCTTTTTAAAGCCTTCATCTTTTTTTATCTAATGAATAGATGTATATTGTCAAAGTAGAGCTCACTTTACATCTTTGTAATGTGATCTTGTACTTTTGGTTAAATTGTCACGTTTAGTCTTTGGTAGAAGCTTGGAAGCCTCTATAATTAGGCATGTGTTTTAGTGGATTGACTAGTTGACTAGTCAACTTTTGAAGTTTTATAAAGTGTTTTTAAGAAAGAGTATTATTTACATGTGAGTTTATTTTTAAGCTTGTGATTGAATATTATATTCTAAGTTTTGATAAAGTCTAAGGCTCAAATGATGTTTGAAATTGGTGCGATATATGTGATGTTGTACCATTTTTTCAATATGGATTATTATGCGATCAACTTATAAAGGTTTTATTAACTATGATAGATGTTTTCAATGTGCAAGCACAAGTCTTTCCTGCGATAGTTGACTTCTATTTCGGTTACAAACTCTTTATAAAAATGGTGACATTTTTAAATGGTTAGTTAAGCAATTTTTCTACTATGGTAAGTATTTGAAAGTTTGGTTAAAATTCTTTTTGCTATGGCAGACATTTGTGTCACACTACCTCTATTCTACAATAGTAGGGTGATTAATAACTGTTTTGGGTAAGTAACTGGTATTAGGAAAACCATTGTAATAATATTGACTTCCAAAGACATAGAAATTCATCCATTTTCATCTCCATCTCATTCTTTTTAGAGGCTAGAAAGAATGAATATTGTGTCCTATATTTCATATACAAACATTACATATATATAGAAGATAAGAGAGCCTCAATAGTAATGGCTCATAATGACTAATAATGACTATTAATGAAGACTATTCCTAATCACTACAAATCAGGGATTCCTATAAATCAGAATACAATAAATCAGAATACAATTGATTATAATGACTAATAATGACTATTAATGAAGATTATTCCTAATACCCACAAATCAGGGATTCCTATAAATCAGAATACAATAAATCAGAATGCAATTGATTATGTAATCACTGTCATAAGGGAATTGGAGAAGAAATTTTTCTCTCTCTCTTTTTTTTTTTGTTTTTTTATGAGATAGGATTCTACAGCATTTCTCCTAAAATTATTTGTTTTATAGAATTAACAATTCACATATTAAAAAGTAGCTGCAATTTGTTTAAGGACCTGTGTATATTCTATGTTTAATCGTGTGCAATTCTTCTTGAATTGTGTACAATGAATATTTAATTATGTGTAGAATAAAAAATATTTGTTCACCGTTCAAAAATTGAGATCTTTTATATCTTTGAGGAAGACATTTTAAAATGGAGGATTTTTCAACAATTTTTCTAATATATATATATATATATATATATATATATATTCGTATCTAATTTTGAAAGTAGTATTTAAGAAAATATTAATTCCCACGGATATGAATATTCATCCTCCTCACAAATTATATAAAATTCTAAAAAAAAAAAAAAAAAAAAAAAAAAAAAAAAAAAAAAAAAAAAAAAAAAGAAATGCAATGCAATGAATTGCTATTTTTTTAATCTCAAAACAAATTCCTCCGAAGTCTCAAGCTCACAAGCTGAGGTAGAAAGTAAAATTTCAACTGCCTATTCGTTTTGGGTGGGATTATTTCAAAATTCGGTTATACGGTTTTATGTCAGCGCCAGAGAGACGAAAAGAAGGGAATCAAAGAAGCAGAGAGTGATGAAGAGAGAACCAGAGACGCAAGATTCTGTGGAGACGGAGTGATTCGGAAGAGCTGAACAGGAAATAGCGAATCAGTGAAGAAAACCGAAAGGGTAATGACTCACCCGGGGGGGGGGGGGGGGCTTTGAATTCTAGTGAGGTTAGTCCTCTGTTTTGACCCGATTGGAGGCTGGGGAAAGGGCACTCTTTCAAAAAACCCACCTAAAACATATGGCTACCCTGGGATTCACCCTCCGCGAAGTGATTATCGCCAAAACAAAAAAAGACAACAGAGGCTGCTGTCTTTAGTCCTTTAATTCAGTGATAGCTTAGAGTCCTTTGTGAAAGGTAGCAATCAAAGATGCCGCTTCTTTCTTTACCCGTAGCTGCTGAAGAAGACCAGTACGGGGGCTATTGATTGCATCGATTGCCATTCTTTTACTTCCTCGTGTGTAAAGCAACGAACTGATGCTTCTTGAATTCCTATGTTGCGTTCTTGATTGATGATAACCATTTTAGTTTCAATAGATTTATTTTGTGATCGGTTTATCTATCTTGTGCCGGCCCTTTGCTGGTACTACTATCAAATTTATCTGAATCCCGGAAATATTTACGATTTGCCTGAGTCTTACGAGTAATTTCAGGTTCATGAGGCATACAACTTCTATATTGCTTCTTTCATTTTTCTTCAAATATGTTTAGCCGCTCTACATTACCATATGACCGAACCAACTCTGGTCTCTCTGTATGGGAAATGATTATGTGTATGCACTTGAAACGTTTTACTCCTTCTGACGCTTAATATACAAACATCAGAAAATCATTTGCCCAAGTAGTGGTAACTCTCAATTTTTCCATCCGTTCCAACTATTTATTTGTCAAGAAAGTCAGCCAAACTTTTTAAAAATGATAAGATACATATGTTAATATCATTAGCAAACAAACTTATTTGTATTTGGTACAATATAAAGTAGGGAGTTAGCTGCTGAGAATGAGGAGCTTGATGTGTGCATAAAGGGCATAAAGAAGGATACAAAGCTTAGGGATGCAATGATTGGGGCCAGAGTGTGATTTTTCATTCTAAGTCAGTTAAACAAAATGCTTAAATCACAACTCTTAACTGTTTAATGAATAGTTTTCTCCAATCTTCAGGCATATCCATCATTTTCCATAGCGTGCTATGAAGAACTGTTCTGCATATTGTTTTCCAAATAGCTTCAAGTGCACAGTAAAATTTATTACTTGGTGTTTCATTATTTTCTCCACAGGATCAAGTTTAACTAGGTTTGTTTTCATCATTACTCCCTTGGAGATTGGCTTAACAATGTTAAATAACCAATGTAGGAGAGCCATTGAAGTGGAAGCCAATTAATAATGTGTGACAGGCTCAGCAGCTTACCAGACTCGTTGCTTCTTCATATTCTGTCTTTTCTTCCAACCAAGGAGGCTGTTGCTGCAAGCTTCTTGTCCAAGCAATGGAGGCCACTTGTGCACTATTTTTCGACTCTTGACATTCATGATAGACATTTTCCTGACATTCATGATAGACATATTCCTGGTGGTGAAGTTTTCATCCAGTTTGTTGATTTTGTCCTCATTTCAGTAGATTGGGAATTTCTCAAAAACTTTGGTCTCAATTGTTGGCATTTGGAATTTCTCAAACACTTTGGTCTCAATTGTTGGCGTTGGAACGTGTCAAATGATAAGATTAACAATTGGATTGATGTATTAATCAATAGTAAAGTTGAGCATCTTGAGATAAGCATTGCACGTGCATTTCAAATTGAGTTACCCTCTAGTATTTTAAATTGGAGTACCATTAGGGTTTTAAAATTCAAAGGGGTAACCTTTAGTACCCTTTCTAGTGTGAATTTGCCTTCTGTTAAAGTTCTAGATCTAGACATGGTTAGACTTCCAGATATAAACTTCTTGCCAATGCTCCTTTCTGGATGTGCACTTCTTGAGATGCTAGTGCTGACTGAATTGGACGATAACCATTATGGTCCGATGCTAGAGATTAAAAGGCTTAACCGTTTGGTCGCAACTGATGTTCCCCCCTCTCTAGTGCCTGTGAAAGCTTTGTCTAATGTTACATTTCTAAGGTTACAGGTATGAATGACATTGTATAGATAAATTGTTTCTTTCTTTTTTCTTGTTTTTTTTTTTTTTTCCAAATATTTCATACACTGTTGTTTTTTTTGGCTATATGTTGGTCTTTCCTCATGCATAGGAAATATGGTTACCCGGTGGCAAGCATGCTATGTGGTCGCCTGATGCTGATAATTTTCCAACATTTGACAATTTGACCCACCTGGAATGTGTTGGTGGTTCGTGGACTGCGATAGTGAACTGCCTCCGAAATTTCCCCTAAGCTTCAAAATCTTGTAATTTTGCAGGTTTGAAGATATTTTCTTGACTTGTGTGTGAAATAATTGTTCTTCAATTTATTAGTTCTCTAACTATATTTGTGTGGTCACTTGTCAGCTTTTTTCTAGGGCCCCTCCCCAGCCCATTCTTAATGTTCCTCTGTGTCTTGAATCAAACCAGAAGGAGTTCACTTTTGGTGCCTATTGGTTAAAAGAAGCTCATGCTGTTGCATTAATGAAATACATATTGGCTAAGGCAGAAGTTCTGAGCACCGTCAAGATTACAATGGGAATTGGTCGTTCAAGTGAAGAACAGATTCTTGAAATGATAAAAGTGATATCCTTATACCCCAAGGCCTCTGAGAATTGCAAGTTTTTACATGTGAAGCATCCATGGTCAAGTTTAAATGATTGGATTGCTGGTTCAGGTTTTGATGTAGGTAAGTCTGTTGGACTACTGAAAACTGTCATGTAGCAGATTGTCTTAGGACACATTAGATTGTTATGAACTTTTGCAGCTTTTAGGTTTCTCTCTCTCGATAGATCTGCTTCTCTGTTTTCTTGGATTATCAAGTGGTGGTTCTATCTTTTATCGGGTATTTGCGTTGAACTGGTAGTTTTGTAAAAAGATCAATTATATAAAATTAAAGGTTGTATAACAAAGTCCGGAAATGAGGAATCAATGGATCATGAATTTTATAATGAGTAAAGGAAAAAATTGAAACAAAGAATTAATATCATTTTCCAAGTTATCAATGAAATTAGAATAGACGGGACACCATTGAATATCATTTTCACATGCGTTACTACAAAAACTCAACGAGACTCAAACATTTAATGACGTTTCCTCAAGACTTCTCCAATAGATCGAATAGAAAGGATTAGTTTGCAAGTAAATAGGAGTTGTTTATAAGGCAATAGAATCTTTTGGATAAATTCCTGAAGTTTCAATAGAATTGCTTGCTTGGTCATAGCATTTTAAATGGACAAAGCATAACCTGTTCAATTTGTTTAATTATTATTCTATTTCATACTTTTATGAATTAAGGAAGTTATTTTATTCCGTTATTCTTACAGAGAAGCCAAGTAATGTCCTTTTTATTTTGTGGCAGCCCTATTTTGATGTTTAGGCCAATGTCGGTCCTAATTCTCCTTATTGTTCAATTTGTGGCTTAAATATCTTTTCTGCATGAAATCCTCCGGGATCATAATAACTTCCACTGATCAAACCTACTTAGTTATTTCCCAATTCTTTAATGTATTTAACATTGAAATTTAAATCGTCCGAATGAATTTTTCTTTTAGAGTTAAGAATTGAAAACTCGAGTCGAAGCTGGTAGGAATTTATGATATTTTTTTACAAGCACATGTATTTTTATATTAAAGGAAATCCTATTCAAGATATTATCGGGTACTAAATGTGACATGCATGTCTCTTGTAAGTCCTATTACATTTTAATATAGGGTATTTTATCAGAATTGTTTAACCATTTAAGAATCACATGTGACCCACTAGCGGTACTTTTATTTTTGGAGAATTCAAAACTTAAATCTTTTGCAAAAAGATTAGGTATACCTTGATAAAGAATTTTTGGAAAATATTAGTGACGTTCAAAGAAGAGAAAAAATATCAAAAAAATCCCAATCCCAAATACCCTTTCATATTAATTATGGAATTCCAATATCAAAAAAGCCCCATTATCAAAATGGCTTTTTATGTTGTTAAAATGGTTTTTCTGTTGTTAAAATTTCCTTATGAAAATATTGTTGTCAAAATCAAAATGCTTTTCCTTTTTTCAAAAAATTTATGAGTTTTTTGTCCAAAGCATGTAGAATTTTATAAACCTGGAAAATTTATTGCAACTGGAAAAGCCATTTTGACAACATAAAAAGTCATTTTGGCAACAATATTTTTATAGAGAAATTTTAACAACAAGAAAAGCCATTTTAACAACATGAAAAGCTATTTTGACAACGAGACTTTTTTTAAATATTTGATTCCGTAATTAATATCTTTGATATTTTTCTCTTCCTTGGGACCTCACGTATATTTTCCCAAGAATTTTCCTTGAACTTAGAAAATTCATAGGTAAAGGTGCAAATATGCACATGTGTTTTGCCTTCAAGCGCCTCAACACCATATGCTTTTTTTAGGTATAAAAATATACATGTGATTATAAAATAAGTGCAAAAGTCACAGTGAGTGTTAAATGCAAAACGTTGACCGTTAGTTTGACCGGAAATTGCTGACATGGAAGCTGACTGGGACTCACAAACACACAAACAGTGAACCTACGTTAGTCCAAACCCGGCTGGAAATCTGAGGCAAACATTTTCAGAGCTAATCAAATAGAGAAAGAAAAGATGACAAATTTCATAACAGTTGCGTTTCCCCTACAATCTAAGAGACAGATGCCAATGTATCTTCCCTTTTCCACCTCCCTGCGCCTTCACTTCACTCCACATGCCGACCACTAAACCATACTATGTTTTTTGAAAAATGTGCCATTTTCAAATGGTTAATTATTTTCCTTTTTTTTTTTTCTTAACTGTGGTTAGCATTTAAAAGTTGGGTTGAAATTTTTTCTAAAGTATAGATCTTTGTGTTACATTTTCCCTTCTTCTACCTTAGTAGGGTGATTAATAATTGTTTTCGGTAAGTAACTAATACTAGGAGAACCATTGGGAGACTTTGAAAGGGGGGGAAAAAAAAAATCACCCAGTTACATCTCTAACTCATTCTTTTTAAGGGGTTTGATATGTGCAACGAATCTTCAGTTATGCGAAAAACCGAAAACATTCATACACAGGTGAGGAAAAGTTGTACTCGCTCAAGAATATGTGTTCTTATAAGTACCTTTGAGCAATAAATTTTAGAATGGAGAAATGTTCAACAATTTTTCTTAAAAATTGTTAATTTAATTGATTAATATATTAATGTTGATGCTACTCCTCTATTTCTTATATTTGTCTTTAAATATTATTGTTAATGATAGAAATATGTTAAATTTAGTTTTGACTGAATAGGCGTGATATATACATTAGTGGCAAGATGTCTAAACAGTAAACACTATATGCCTTGAGGATACCCAAAGCATCATTGGCATATTTTAATATGTTAAAACATGTCAAGTGGCCGTATTTCTTTCCTTAATTGTTATGCTCAAATTATTTGAAAATGTAAAAAAATTGAATTTTTTAATCAAAATTATCCATTATTTAACATTATAATAATAACTACTAAATCACTCCAAAAATAAAATAAGAAAATTTTGATTAAATATTGCTTTTTAATTATGAGAAGAGATATATATAATATGAAACATGACAAACGAGAGGAGTATGTCTGGAAATCAACTGGGAACAAAAAAAGGGATCGTTTGTTCCTTGAACAGTTCTTTCAAAAAGTGAATCCACCTTGGAGGGAATATTACCAAGGTACTTCAAATCTCACCAATTTTAAGCTTAAGGTAATGGTTAAGGTTTAGTAATGCAACTATAATTGAACCGGAGTTAACCCAATCGTGATTCAAATAATATAATTTAATTATGAATATTTGACTCACATATAATCTTTAAAGTAATACTTAAAAAACTATTAATTCACGCTGGCAAAAAAATATTAATTCACAATTGTACGGAGTATTCATTTTTCTCAAAAATTATATATAACTAAAAAATGCAATGAATTGCGAGTTTTTTTTTTTTCAAAAAATAAAAATAGAACAAATCTGAACCCGATGTCCTTTTAAGCTCACAAAAAAGTCCTTTCCCCTGGCTTATTTTAAAATCAGGTTTTACGTTTTTTGCCACAGCGCCCGAGAGATGAAGAGAGTCGGAAAGGCAGGGAATGATAAAGAGAGCACCAGAGAAGAAAATCGAAACTCTTCCTTAGCTAGTGTCGTCGATTTCGATTCTTGTAGTTCCTCATGTTTATAGCAACGACTGATGCCTCATAGTAGTACATGGAATTCCAAGGCTGTGTTCTTGATTTATGGTAATTGTTTCAGTTTCAATAGATTTATTCTGTGCTCAGTTTATTTATCTTGTGCCAGCCCTATGCTTGTACTAGTATCAAATTTGTCTAAATTTTGGAGTTGTTTACGATTTGCCTGAGTCTCTGGGAGCCATTTCAGGTTCATGAGCCACAAAACTTCTTTATTGCTTCTATCATGTTTTCTTCAAATATGTTATGTGGCTTTAGTCGCTCTATATTGCAAAATCACTGAACGAATGCTGGTCTTTGTATGGGAAATGAGTATGTGTATACACTTGAAATTTTTTTGTTGCACCGTTTGTTTTGTCTGAGCACTAAAGCTTATGTTACGAAATTTGTTTTCATAAGTAGGGGGAACTAAATTGTTTCATTTGCTCATGCAGTCAATATGGTCACCACGGTTCCAGGCATACTATGTGGTTGCCTGATGCTGATAATATTCCAACATTTGATAATTTGACACACCTGGAATGTTTTCCTAGTCCACTGAATTTTCTCCATAATTTCCCTAAACTTCAGGATCTTCTAATTTTTAAGGTTTGAAGATTTTATCTTGATTTGTGTGTGAAATAGTTTTTCTTCAATTACTAGTTCTCTACTAACTACATTTTTGTGTGGTCAGCTTTATTCTAGGTCCCCTCTTGAACCAATACTTAATATTCCTTCGTGCCTTTTATCACAACTGAAGGAGTTCACTTTTAGTGGCTTCAGGTTAACTCTTTTAAGACCGGACATTTAAAACCTGGGTCTTAAAAAGTTGTACTAAATGAAGCTGAAATATTTTTTGTTCGGTCCTAAAGCTCAACTTTTAAGACTGGCCAAAAAATAGTCCGCTCTTAAAAGATCGTAATTATAAGACCGGACAAGACACATACGGTCTGAAAAATAGCGGCTCCTAAGACCAGACGACTAATTATACACGGTCTTAAAAGACCGACTTTCAAGAGTGGATGATAAATACATCCGGCCTTAAAGATTTTGATTTAAGACCGGACTTCTAAATATACCGGTCTTAAAAGACCAACTTTTAAGACGGGTTTAATATCAAAACTCAAAAGTCGTCCCGACCTTTAAGACCGGGTCATATAATTACATCCGGTCTTAACAAGTGAACATTTAAGACCGCTTATTATTTTCGGTCTAAATTTTCCTGAATTTTTCCCCTGCTGTTCTTCCCCGATATATATATATATATATACACAAATCCACCACCCAATCCAAGACATAAAAGTCGATACTTTAAGCTACAAGCTATGAACAATTATTTGAATAAATTGAATTGGAAAAAGAATACAAATATTATTCACCATGAGCTATTTGGCCTCTTAATTAATGATTACTATGACTACAACACCTAAATTAATTTATACAATAAGATAACTTACTTACAAATACAATAAGTTACAAGTACAACATACATGCACCCAAAATAATATTCACCATGCCTTCATCTCGATTCCCCCACCCAACAACGTAACATCCTCTTATATAACATGCCCCTTTGGATCGGATCCCGCCACAAAAATAAAACAAGAACAAAATTCATAGTCGGTGACATTAACTATGAACATAGATAGAAGGAATATAATATATATAGTTAAAGCCTTAAAGTCTTCAAAGAAATCTGCATATGAATATTACCTTATGAATTGACTCTTTTATAAAGTGATATCTTCCCATATCCCTTCTTGATGATCACTTCTTATGCCGGGTTCATTATCCGCTTCATCTTCTTCGTTCATGTCTGGTAGACCCTTTGAAAAAGGAGTACTCAGTGAATACCATAATTTGAATTCATTTCCTCATCAATATCAATGACCCTCTTTCCTTGGAGAGCTACAGACCACATTTTATTTTCTTGATCGATGATATAGAACACTTGTTTTGCCTGGTCTACCATAATAAAAGGTTCATCTCCAAAACTTCTACCATTGACATCGACTAATGTAAATCCTAGCCGATCGATCCGAACACCATTATTGACATTAACCCACTTGCATTTGAAAATGGAAAATCTAATTTTCACATAGTCCACCTCCCAAATCTCTTCAATAACCCCATAATATGGCATGACTCGCCAATAAAGGGCTCTTGTCTTTCGAATGGAGAAGTGCATAGATTCAGCCTCTAACATAACATTTGTTCCGGGATCGTGCTCGTATCCTCTAGGGACTTCGTGTAAAATGTATAACCATTGATCACATACGAATTCCAACTTATGACATCAACCTCAGGACCACCTCGCTAACCATTTGATTGTATCAAAAACACATTCCTCTCCCTCGACCTTTTGTTTGAACCACTTTGCAAAAGTTCGTTATGCTCCCTAATCAACCTTTGTTGACCATTCGATGATTTTCTTTCCTTCGCTTTATGTGCTTTATGCCGGCTTGAAATTTATCGACGTTATTCAAGATGTATAAGTGGACTTGTGACAATTCATCGATCCACACTCTTTACGGAAGCCCCTCGTCTACCCCCATCAAAGATGCCGACGTTTTGGAAGCCCAATATGTCTTACTTTGGCCAAATAATTTTGACAAAATTCCATGGCTTCTTCAGAAACATATTTCTGAACAATCGATGCTTCTCAAGGTACCCTTTTAGGAATTTCATAGATCTTTCAATTGGGTACATCCACCGTAAATGGATAGGGCCACACATCTTTATCTCCCTCACTAGATGAACAATTAGATGAACCATGATGTCAAAAAATGTAGGAACAAAAAGCTTCTCAAGGTGGCAAAGGATAAGATATCCTTCATTCTCCAATTCATCCAACTTTTCAATCTCGAAAACTTTACCACAAAGCGCATTGAAGAAGACACAAAGTCTAGTCAAAACGACCCGAAGATCATATTCGGCGATGCCTCGAATAGCTATTGGGAGTAGCTGTTGCATCAAGACATGACAATCATGAGACTTTTGGCCTACTAATTTCAAGTCCTTCATCGATACAAGCCACTTCAAATTTGAAGAATACCCTGTGGGAACTTTTGTGCCATGTAAACACTCACAAAACTTCGTTTCTCATCCTTAGACAAAGTATGAGAAGCCGGGGACAATAAGTTCTCTTCCCATCGGCCTGGATGTAACTCTTCGCGTATTCCCATTGCTATCAGATCCAATCTTGCCTTCACACCATCCTTGGAACTACCTTATAGGTTGAGAAGCGTGCCGACAATACTATCACATACGTTTTTCTCCACATGCATGACATCAATACTGTATCTCACATCAAGATTGCGCCAATATGGAAGATCGAAGAATACAGATCTCTTTTTCCATATATTTGTTTCTTTTCTACTCTTTGCAGTCTTACCAAGACGACATTGATATTTTTCACCTTTTCATAAACTTGCTCCCAGTCAATGCCACCGGAGCATCTTCATACTCTTGGCCACCAAAAAGGCTTTCTTTAATCGACGATATGGGTGGCCCCGTCTAAGAAATCTCCTATGTCCAAGATAAACCGTCTTTCTTCCATGTTGAAGTTGATGGTAGCGTGTGCCTTCTTCACAAACCGGACATGCTTTATGGCCTTTTACACTATACCCTGACAAGTTCCCATATGCTGGGAAGTCGTTTATAGTACAAAATATCATGGCTCGCATTTTAAACACCTCCTTCTTGAAAGAGTCAAAAACATCAACACCTTTTGCCCACAACTCCTTCAAGTCTTCAATCAAGGGCTGAAGGTAAACATCAATGTCATTTCCGGGTTGTTTCGGTCCCGAAATCAACATAGACAGCATGATGTACTTTCGTTTCATGCATAACATTGGAGATAAGTTGTAAATAATCGTTAGTACGGTGCCATGAACTATGTATGCCGCTAAGGCTTCCATATGGATTCATGCCATCCGTGCTAAGGGCAAGCCTAAGGTTCCTAGGTTCTTCACCGAAGTTCGGAAATAATTGATCGATTTTCTTCCATTGAGAAGAATCGGCCGGATGTCGAAGCTTTCCATTAGAAATCCTCTCATCCGCATGCCACCTCAAATTTTTTGCATCATTTTCATTCGCAAACAACCGCTTGAACCTTGGTATGATTGGAAGATACCGCAACACTTTTGCAGGCCCCTAATTTGACTTGTACCTTGGGGTTTCACATTTCGGACAATTCTGCTCCTCTTCAAACTCTTTTCTATACAAACGCAATCATTCGGGCATGCATGGATCTTTTTGTACTCCATTCCCAGTGGACAAAGTATTTTCTTAGCATCATAGTATCGATGCGGCAACACATTATCATCCGGAAGCATGTCCTTAAAAGCCTCAAGCATTTCTGAAAAACTCTTGTCGCTTCATCCATGACGTGCCTTCAAGCTTACCAATTTCAATACAAAGCATTCAACAATTGGTATTTTTTACACCCACGGTATAGAGGGTGTCGCATCACTCGCACATATTACCATATGCATGTGATTGATGAAAAAGCCTCTTCTCCTACATCACAGATAATGTCCTCTATGTGATCATCCATATCCGTGTCATTATCATCAAAGGCCACTTCCCTATGTTGAGACCCACTTGGTATTTTTTCACCATGCCATACCCATACTGTATAAGTCTTACAAATTCCTTCACAAATTAAATGTGTGTGTATAACTTCGGACTTAGTCGCCTCTCATTCAAACATTTTACACAGAGGCAATAAAACTTCCCACCCTCAAAGCATGGGCATTTTGTTTAGCAAATTTTATAAAGTCCCTCACCCCATTCTCGATATTCAACACTCGTCCGTTTAGCATTTATCCAACGTGATCCATAGTAGAATTCCTATATATATAGACGGAAAGATTTAACATACATATATATGCTCAAATGTCGCTTATGTCATTTTTTTCCTTTTTTTTCCGGATAAACTTGCTCATTAAATGCAGAACGAAGAATCACTTTTGGTCATAAATGTATCGCGGTGAATCCAAGAACCAGAATAAATGCATGACGAGGAAATTAAATGCATCGCGTGAAGGTCTTGTGGACTCACCAGAAGATATAAATTCAAATGCGTTTGCTTAGTCTTTCTTCTCCCGCCACGAACGTTGATGTTGCAGCAAGAGTAACCTAAAAACATTTATTGGTCAGTTGGGTAGGTCTAAAGTACAATTATAATCTTCAAAATACAATATCCATTAACAACACGTAAACCCACAAGAACATTTGATCGATTTCGCTCAACCCAGGAAAACCCGAACGATGAGCGGGAAAATCATAAAGTTATATAACCGAAACACCTCTTACAGCTTGGTCTATAGACGTTTAGCTAAGGAACCAGAAAGTGATTGTCGAGAGAGCAACGCAAACCACGAAGTGGCGAGTAACCGAGTAACACTTTAGGCGCGACAAGAGAAGTTCGAGAGGGAAATTTAATATTCCGCGACAGAGCGAGACATGTTTTATATTTTGGATTTTATTAAGACCGAGTTTTATAATACTCCGGACCTAAATTGAGACAATTAAACCGGTTCATTAAAAGTAGACGGTTCTATATATAAAATTTTTAAGACCGCCGTTTTATAATACTCCGGTCCCTAAAATTCCTCGTTTTTGTGATTTCTAAAAAAGGATTTGGCGAGCGGCAAAGAACTAAATGAATAAAAATTAAAGGAAAACGGAGTTTCTTTAATTACATATATTACTTGCATATGCACGTACAAAAAGAAAAAATACAAAATAAAAATAAGCAGAAAATTATCAAAAACTAGAATCCGACTAAACATCTCCTAAAGCTTATTATCCTCCAAAGCCTTGGCGATTTCGGCGTGAACAAAGCATTAATTTCCGCCGGAGATCGCAAGTTTCTGTCTTACTCGAATCAGCCACAATGCTTCATTAGAAGAAAGAGGAGAAGGGTCAGTAGTAGTCGCGGTAGGGCCAAGAGGTTGGAGAGGGGGAGCGGGAACCTCTTCATCATCCGAAGAAATAACAATGGGTCGACGACCCGAGACTCTTTGTCACAATAGGACGGACTCTCGATGGAGGAGGCGCACCGTATAACGATCGACGGAAGGCACGAGCATCACGACTAAGAGCACCCCTACGAGTGGTTCTCTTGTATCTAACCATGGTTTGAGCACGGTTGGGGCGAGAGGTATGAGGAGTTAATTAATAAAGGCAGAGTTGTTCTCGATAGCCACGTACGTAGTTTGGAGTTACGAGGTAGTGAGGAATTAATAAGGAGTTATAGGTACGCGGTATAAAATTCCATTATTTAATATTTTTGCAATTCATTTTATTTTAAGACCGACCTTTTATCATTAACCCGGTACTTATAGGTATGCGGTATAAAATTCTATTATTTATTTTTTTTAAGACCGATCTTTTATAATAAGTCCGGTCCTAAAAGTCTTACTTTTAAGACCGACCTTTTATCATTTACCCGTGACTTACACACCGTTCAAATGAATGATGCGAGTCTCTTCGGCTTCCAGATAAACTTCCCAACTAGGCGTCTCCTCGTATTCTGATGAACAATGCGTCTCCTCATTAAAGTTTCCGGCGTTTCACATTGTTCAGGATGGGTTCTCTATTTAAACCCGTTGTTACTGTACTTTCTTCACATTCTTCTCCCTGTGTCCTCCATTTCCTCCTCCTCCTCTTCAACCTCAGCCCCTTCCGCCACCGCCTCCTCCAAATCCGACTGTGAAGCAGTTGGTGCAGTCACTGGTGGCCCGCGTCGATCAAATCGATCGACATTTGGGCCAATTGGTTCAGCTTTCTCATACCATGAACAACAAGCTGAACATGGTACTCCACGCCAATGACGTGAAGTACGATCCCGCTGAAGACGACTCCGACGCCCCCTCCCTCTCCGACTACGAGAGGGATTAGTTTTTTTTTTGTTTTTTTTTGTGATCGCTGCCCCTATAGGGCAGCGTAAAAAAATTAGTAAATAAAATATTTTTAAATTTTGTTCTCGTGCGAGTTTAGTACTTTATCCATTATCTGAACCTGGAAAGCAATAAACAAGGCAACTATGAAGGATGGATAATGGCGAGACTAAAAAGCCTAAAATAAAAAGAACGAAGACTTTAATTAGTAAATCGACGGTCCTAAAAACACTGCCATTTTTGTTAGCTTTGGTTTCCATATCCGATTGCCTCTTGTCCTTTTCATTATCGTCTTTCTTTTTCCGACAAAAAGGAAACAAACAAAACATTGTCCTCTTGTAAATCAACAAATGAAATTCACGAGAATACGTTAAGAACATACAAAAAAAGGATCTTTTACCTTATTCGGATAAGAACAAACAAAGTGACTATTCTTCTCAAGGTTGGACCTTCGTTATCGTCGGTTTTTACCTCCCCATGTTAGAAACAAAGTGTCCTTTTCATTATCTTCCTTCTTTTTCCGACAAAAAGACAAAAGAAAAAATAAAAGGGACACCGATAATGCCGCTCTACACATGGAAAGGAAAAAACGACGATAATGAAGGACCTAGCTTGAGCAGAACGCCAGAACCTCGGTTGTTTTCAACCCTATCCATTTAATTTGTCTGAAAGGAAGTATTTAAAGGTGATTGACTTTTAAGATCGCACAAATAAAAACATACGGTCCTAAAAGTTAAGCAGACTTGTAAGCAAAGGACTTTTAAGACCGATTATTTATAATAATACGATCCTAAAAGTTAAGTGACTTTTAAGACCGACCTTTTATAATACGTCCGGACCTAAAAGTTCATGCGGACTTTTAAGCTTTTAGGAGCGGACACTAAAGCAATATACGGTCCTAAAAGTCTCATACTTTTTACACCGAAGACTTTTGCGGACCTTTAAGACCGGACATGCTGTTAATGAACGGTCCTAAAAGTCTCAAATTTCAAACACTAAATTAAATAGTTATATCCACCATCCAATAATACATTCAGAAACCCAAAATGGACACAAGAAAATTGTTCGAAAAATTAACTAAATTTATTTATTGAATTTTACATTGCCTATGTATATTTACAAATGAATTGTTCAAAAAAATAAACAAATTTACAGAAGATCGATTATTGTTGCTACGGGAATATACTTACAAATGAATTTAGGACATTAATTATTGTCCTTTTTGTGACTCTAAGATCAGGCCATACAGATATTCACAAAACACATTGCGTATGTGCTCCAGTTCATCATGAGAAAAGGGAGTTTTGCATTGAAACATCTGTAACATCAAAGACAAGAATCGAATTAACTTGCGTGCATATTTCATTTGTAACAAGCAGTTTCTAAACTGAATTAACTTGTATAATATGTAACATCAAATACATTTACCTTTGCAGTTAATTTAGTATCCCCTCACGTGGTAATATCATACATGTGTTTCATGATGTACTGGCCACATAAGTTGGACGCCGGTGGTTGCCGACGGGTCTAAAAAGAACAAGAAATATATATAAGAGCATATATATAGCTTAATGACCAAGTTCACAAGGCGATTGTGCTACAAATATTGTACCAACCCTCGGTCCGTACCATATGGGGTCTTTGTCCCGAGTACCACGCCTTTTCTTTTCTACTATTTGGAAGGTCCTCATGGCACTATCATCAAAATCACAAATTTATCAATGATTCATTTGAAAATTCACAGAGATTTCAGACAAGAGAATCAAAATGACATGCTTACTCGTTGATGGTCGCACCAACGTAGGCAATGGCTCACCGTGAGTGGAGCATAAGAAGATAACTTTATGCTCCTCCATGCACATGAGGACCAACGCCGTGGCGGCTGAAAATTCACAAGTAAACTATACTCAAGTGATATATGTAGCAGAATTAAGTTAATTGCGGACAAGATTTTTGATATGTACCTGTGGAAGAATGGATAAAAGTACAAATTTCTTCTCACTTCACACAACCTCTTTGATATGTACTCCTGTCTCTCCTCCATGGATGTTTGACTTGAATAGACGGGCACAAGAATCCAAAATCTTTGATCCCGCCATTTTGAACCAATTCATGATGCAAGAACCTACAATAATGACATCGATCGAGGGAATTAGTATATATGTATGTATGTCTAAACGATGCATTTAAATTATGTACTCATAGACAGAAGATACTTACTTCATAAAAATTTGAACAACTGCATCAGTAAGCTCCTGTCGAGGAAGCAGCAGGGACTCAACATCAACGGTGTCAACTTGAACGGGCTGAGGATGAGGGACGCCTACAACTTCATTAAAATATCCTTAAAATATCCACTCTTCATCAGATCGGATATTTTTTCCCTGGCAGCAGCCAACTTAGCAGGAGGGGATAGAGCTTGAGGAGGGGATGGAGCTTGACGAGGGGATGGAACTTGAGGAGGAGGGGTTGAAGCTTCAGGAGCAGTAGAGACATGTACAAGCTTCACTGGCCAAGGGATGAAGGTTCCTTGACATCACTCACAAGCTTCAGCTCATCAGTTTGGAGAGGGAGCGGTGCATCAATGATCACCTTTTCAACTGACACTCTGACTTCATCATCAGGCATTTGTTGGTGGTGTACAGTTGATCCCAAGTTGTGGGGTCCCTTTTGCAACCAATAATCGTCCATCATGATGATCGGGATCCTCCACATAAAGGTCACAAGGTTGTTTCGTCACCCAACAATGCAGCTCCTCTAGTGCTCGCTGCGGTTGTAGGTGAGTGTGTGAAGGGAACACTGGTCTCTGGACGATTGCTCAAAAGCAGCCTCATCTGACTCAGTTCCTCCCTCATCTGGCTCATCTGGGATTGAAACATTGCAGTCATTGAAGCTTCTTTAGCAGCCCTGCCGGTCCATCTCCTCCCGGTAACCATACTTTGTCTATGGCGTTTGGATGTACCAAAGACTTGCTTTATGCCTACCCGTCCTCCAATCCCCCTTACACGCCCCCGGTGATCCGGTTTTACGGTCGCAACGGTCGAACATCATTCCTCCCGTCCGACACAAAAGATCCCTCCCGCTTCTTTCTTTTAAGATCTTCCGTAAGATACAGATAACGAGAAGCTTAGTAATGAAACATTTTTAGTAACTAAAACATAACAATAACGATACTTACAATTCTTTCAAGAACTAGACGAGTTTGTTCACTCGTGTAGGCGCCGCTTGGCTTTTGCCGAATATGCAACCACAACTCCTCGCGACGTATTGGAGATGGAGGAGCATGTATCACGAAGGATTGGATTCCCGCTTCATCATCCAATCTCTTCCGCTTAGCCGCCATCAAATCTTTTTCGACCTTTTGATATCCGCGAGAAGCCCCATGAGGGCAATCATTCTTTCTACCTATCTCCCGTGCTTGTTCCCTTCTTTTCTCGTGAATCGGGATTGAAAACATCTATTAATTATGAATTCCAGCCATGCATGTCACTAATGTAAATTAGAGAACTTCGCTTCATATGAACGTCAATCAAACAAGTAGTCAAATTCTTCACTTCATCAAGTTTCAACATTTTATTTAAGGAAGATGTAGAATTGTAGAAGAAATTGGAGCTATGTTTTGTAGTGCTAGCTAGATAGATAGGTTAAGAAACAAAAGAGAATTATGCTTACGAATAATACAAACTTGATCCTTTTTAAGGCATCCGGTGGGATCAGCAGTCCCATTAGATAGTAACAATTGGGTATATAAAGTTTCCCCTTTTAAGACTATTTATTTCCTCCTTTGCAAGACAAACCATTACACAATTAATACCTTCTCATCAAGTAATTTACCTTTTCAGGTTTGACATATCAGACTTGCATAGACAAAGGCAGGAAATGTATACTTCTATTCACACACCGAACCATTCTATAACTAACAGGATTACATGAACACAATAACATTCACATATCCGCACAGGTTAATAAGCAAACAAAAGAGAAAACAAAACTAAATATAAACTCACCAGAGCTTCAGGAGTGGTCCGCATAAGAACAAATTGTCGCCAAATTTGTTCATCAATAAATGTGTAAACTTCCCAAGGATGTTTGGCAGGCGGAACCTCGGAGAAAATATACGTGTTAGCGAGAAAGGTCTTAAACTTCCTCCACCGATCAGCACAATAAGACAATGTCTTGTCTTTCAACTTCGATTGCCGTGTGGGGACGGTGTATGTAACCCGGATAGTCTCCCAAATAGGATCCTTTACATTCTTAGAGTCCACACTTTTCCACTCATCCGTCAAGATGCTAACCTTGTGCGTGCTAGACAAATGACCGACAAAACTATTATATTTGCTTTTATTAGGACCGACAGTTCCAACCTTGCATCAATCGAATCTCGAACTTTGACCCTTAAGTCCGACTTTGGTCACATCCATCATTCGTGTGCCTCTTCTACCACGGCGTGCGGGCGATTACGAGCCTCATTGTGAGATGAAGAGGGTTCGTTCTCACTCACACCAATCACACCAGGAATCGGCGTTGCCGGAACACGAATAGATTCGTTTTCACCGTCCATTTTCGAGACGGGGAAGAGAGAAATGCCTGAGCAAATGAGAGAGTAAATGGGGGCTGATGGTACGTGGGCGAGGAAGAGAGGTAATGCAACGGGGAAGGGTTTCGGAATGTGAACAGAGGTTCTCCACGAGTAACAAAAGCTTTCTCGCGAAGAAATGTATATCTTGCGTTTATTTTTAAGACCGGATGCAAAAGAGACGGTCTTAATATTTACATTAATCCCGGTCATATTAAAAGTCCGATCTTAAAAGTTTAACTTTTAAGACCGTTCCTTATAAAACGTCGGTCTTAATATTAATGAACTTTTTTCGTACCGGAAGTATCATATGTCCGGTCTTAAAAGAAAACTTTTAAGACCGTCTTTTTGATAAGTTCGGTCTTAAAAATTTAGACTTTTTATATTTAAATTTTTCCTTATTATGTTTTACCGAGAAAATATAAGTACGGCTATATGAGATATATTTAGTAAGTAATTGAAATTTCAATTCAATTTTTAAGACCGGTTGTTTTTTAGTCGGCCTCAATAATGTTTTTAAGAACGGTGAGAAATTGGTCCGGTGCAAGAAGTTCTTTATATTTACGGAACTCGCCACTGGTCATTCCTTTAAGACTGGGGTGTCGATTCTCCGCTCTAAATGAGGCAAGTCTTAAAGCCCTTTTTTGCACCAGTGCCGCCACCTGTTCTGAACCCTTTGATGCCCCATCTGAATTAAGTTTGACGAATGGATCTTCGTGGGAAAGCCGGCCCGAACACTAGAATAGTTCTCGTGCACCATGCTTTGGAATCCCCTTCTAAGCAATGCTAGTTTTTAGCTCTCCCAATATCTCAAGTATGGGCCTCAAGCAATATTTAAAATTTACATCTCGCGTGACATGAATAAATTCATTTCGCCATTTCCAGATAAACCAGCAAGAGACAATAAATAACTCATGCCAAGAAAACCCACTCAGGGTAGATTCATTACTCTTCCAATTCTCTGTTACCCATTCAGTCCAATCAGAGCTAAAAAAATAGTGCGAATGATTAGCAGGTACCACCTCAACCCAAAAAGCACGAACCACATGGCAATCTCTAAACGCATGCAGACTGGTCTCTGCTTCCTGCTGACAAATTGGACAAAAAACCATCGTTTTCAGACCAAGCACTGATCCATGATCTCAAAGGAGCCTTTGGTGAAATAATTTCCACCCAAATATCTGTATTCTATGTGGTCCCACCCACTTCCATAACTTATTCCAAATGTCACAATTAATAACATATTGTTGAAATTTAGATTCAGCTAAATACATATAGCAACTTTTAACACTAAGACCATTTAATTCTCCAGCCAACCAAAAGGAACGATCTGGCCCATCATTAGCAGAAGGAGGGAGCATACCTCTAATTAAGCCCACCACATTTGGGGGAAGCAGGCTGTTTAGTAAAGGCAGATCCCACCGGCCATGTATATCAACAAACCTATTAATGACGCCATCTCGCATATCAGGAGAAAGGGGACTCACTACGTAATCTTGCAGACAGATGGATGAGGACACCCATTTATCTTTCCAAAAAGAAATAGAAGCTCCATCTCCAATTTCCCATACCACCTCATCCTTCAAATTAATAAGAATATTACATAAAGAGCTCCAAAACGTAGAGCACCCAGATTTAAGGATTGGTAAGCTACTAGTTTGTACCTTGTACTTGCCCCGTAGAAGACGAACCCATAGGGCATCTTGCTCATTTTGGAACCTCCACGCACACTTCATAAGGAGAGCATCATTCATAATATCAGTCATTTTTAAACCAAGACCTCCCATGGTCTTCGGACTAGTCAACACATTCCAACTTAAAGCATGATGAGTTCTACGGAGATGGGAATCACCCCAAATGAAATTCCTTTGAATTCTATCAATCTCATTGCATATATTTAAGGGCAGCCTAGTATATTGCATATGAAATAAAGGAATAGTAGATAATACTGACTTGACAAGGGTTATTCTACCAGCTTGAGACAAACACTGTTGCTGCCAACCTCCTAACTTCCTCCGTAGCTTATCCACAATATGTTGATAACACTGTCTAGTTGCACGCCCATGTATCATCCAAGCCCCCAAATATCTTCCGACATTTTTAACTCGCTTGAAGCCACTTTTAGCCGCCAAGGTACCAACCAAATCTTCAGATATATGTTTGGAGAAATAAATCACAGTTTTCTCAATGCTTACCTTTAGACCTGAAATCTGTTCAAACAAAGAAAGACACTTCATAACAATCTCCAACTGATCCGACTTTACCTCTGCAAATAGCATAAGATCATCAGCAAACATCAAATGGAAAACAGGGGGGCCTCCCTGGCCCACCTTAATAGGGGTCCACAGCCCTCCATTAACAGCAGTGGAGATAATATGGGACAGTTTTTCCATCGCTAATGTAAATAAGTATGGGGATATGGGATCGCTCTGACGGATGCCCCTAGACGGCTGAAACGATGAGGTTTTACCCCCATTCCATAATATATTGAAGGACGACGTGGAAACAGCCTGCATAATCAAGTCAACTATAATACATGGAAAACCAACTTCCTTAAGAATATTCTGTAAAAACTTCCAGTTCAACGATCATACGCCTTTTTTAAATCCACCTTAATTGCCATAAATTGTCTCCCCGCATTTTGTTCATGAAATGAATCAATTACTGAGCATTTGATTAAATTGGAGTAAAATAAGAATAGTAAATTAACACTTGATAATTAGTGACAGGGATATCACTAATAATATAATTAAGCTTAATTAGAAGTCAATTCTTTTACGTTATGTGCGGAACAAAGCAAGTAATGATTGTTTTATTTCAATATATATAATTAATAGTATTTTAATTAATAAGACAGTTACATAACGGCCGGCCATCAGGATAAGGGCAATATTAATATATTAATTAATAATTTTTTAAAAGGAAACCCTATTTTTCCCTAAAAAATGTTTGAATTACGCAATCATTCTTAGAGAAAATATCAGTGAGGTCCCAAGGTAGATAAAAAATATCAAAAAAATCTTAACATCAAATCCCCTCACAAAAAAAGTCCCTAAAGACTTTTTTTTTATATTAATCATGGAATTCCTCTCGTAAAAAAGTTTCGATTTGTGAAAATGACTTTTCATATTGTCAAAATGACTTTATTAATTATTAAAATGTATCTGTGAAAATCTCATTGTCAAAATGGCTTTTCATGTTGTCAAAACGGTTTTTCTTGTTGTCAAAAATCCTCTAAGTTTTTTCCTAGTTTTAGAAACCTGGCAAATTTTTAGCAACAGGAAAAGCTATTTTGACAACGAGATTTTTATAAGCACATTTTAACAACTAATGAAGTCATTTTAACAATAGGACTTTTTTGCGAGAGAAATTTGTAATTAAAATCAAAAGAGACTTTTTTTATTTTTTATTTTTATCTACCTTTGGACCTCACGATATTTTCCCTTCGACAAAGTATAAGCGATATTTTCCTTCGACCAAAGTATACGTTTGATCCTTCATATTTGTTTATAGTATCATTTTAGTCTCTTAAGTTTCTGAAGTACACGTTTGGTCCCTTAATGTTAACACCGTTAGTCTGAATTAACGAAAAATCTTGACTCAACAATTTTAAGTGATGATTTGTATAATTAAATGCTTGATCAAACATGCTTATATGTTAGTATTTTAATAAATTAATATTTTAAATCCTAGTAATTGAAAAATATTTAATCTTCTTTGACAAAAAAAATATATATTTAATCTTCACAAACTATGAACAACTTTCAAACAAATTCTGTGAAGATTAAATATTTTTCAATTAATAGGATTTAAAATATTAATTTATTAAAATACTAACATATAAACATGTTTGGTTAGATTTAATTGCATAGTCGCCGCTTAAAATTGTGGAGTTAGTATTTTCCGTTAAATCAAATTAATGGAATTAACATTAAAGAACCAAACATGTATTTTACAAATTTAAGAACTAAAATGATACCAGATAAATATAAAGGATCAAAGGTATACTTTAACCTTTCCCTTCTCTTTATTCCCTTCTTCTAAATGTAGAGTGCGAACCATGTACGAGTGTGTGTTATTTTTGTATAAAATAAATATTTTCATTCTTTAAATTTGAAGTAAATTATTTTTTTTTTCATGTAAAATAAATAAAATTGAAATAAAATATATGTATTTTAATGAAATAAACCAATATATATGAAATCATCGATCAATGACAAACATATATTACTTAAATGTTAGTCGTGATTAAGAAAATTCCTGTTTATTGGTGTGACAGGACAGAAGACGAATTGATGACTCAATGTGTAATTCAAACATCTGTGTGGAAAATAAAAGGCAGTTTTAATCTAATTTTGATATATATAATTTTTAGGGAAGTAATTAATTTTGAATGTGTCATTAGGGAAAGTCAATGATACTAGGAGACAAAAGCCATTGAATTAGGAAGCAAATGAAGCTAAATAGAAAAAAAAATGAGGGGAGAAGAAAATGGGACTAAAATTCAATGTAGTAGGGCTCATAAAATTTTTCTCTCCATCACCTTTTTTCTCTCCCCTCCCCTTCCATCAATCCAAACTAACCCTAAGGGTATGTTTGGTATGAGGGAACGGGAGGAAAAAATTTTGGGAGGACATTTACCATTTTACCGTTAATGAAGGGAATATTCTTTTTTATTATAAGTATATTTTAGGAATATTAAAAATTATCTATGAGTAATTTTGTAAAGATGAGAGAAAAGTTTTCTCTCCCCACTTTCCATCTCTCCCCTCACCTCTCATTCCCTCAATCCAAACATACCCTAAATCAAGACACTAAACTGATGGATCAACAATATTCGAGGAATGACGATGTCGTACGCTTCCAACCAAATATATTTATTTTTGGCACGTTACCCAATAAATGCTTCCATATGTCCTTAATTATTAATTACTTATTAATTCTCTCAACTAGCTAGTGACGGTTTATCCCCGATACTTTCACTTTTAATTTATTAATTAATCTGGTAAACTGTAGCTTTCAAGATTTGTTTTTCCTCGATTAATAATGTTCGTGATTTTTTTTTCAAAAAAAAAAAACAAACAAAATAGTTTGTTTCCTTGATAGAATTCTTACTAACTTTACATAAAACTATCGAATTTGAGTTTGATTAGTGCGAGCGTTGATCAGGTAATAAAATTAAGGAATGAAAAAAGCTGGATCGGTCATTAAACCGATCAAAGTAGTGGGTTAAAAATCAATGGGTCAAATCGAGGTTAACCCGAGGTCAAACTAGAATGATTTAAAAATATATAATATATTCATATTTGACTACAAAAAATAATTAAAATTAAATTCATTAATTAATAATAAGCGAAGTTATAAAAAAATTATTAGATATATTGATAAATCTCACACACACACATTAATATAATCATTTTAGTGATGAATTGTGCTTACTAGTTAAACTTAATTAAATTAAACTATATTTTATTTTATTAACTATTTTATATTTAATATTAGTTAATAGGAATAGGATATTGTTACTACCATTTTTTGTTACTACCAATGTTACTACCACTTTTCCGTTAGATCAGAATCTCATATACCTTTATAATTTCTCTCTCCTATTAAGAGTCGATCTAACAGGTGGAAAAGTGGTAGTAAATTGGTAGTAAAAAAATGGTAAGTAACAATATCCTATCCCTAGTTAATAATAGTTAAACTTAATTGTCATACAATGCCCATACTTTCCCTCTTCTTTTCTTATACGCCATCACCATCCCAAAACTGCAGAACTCTACAATAGAAAAGCACAACCCGAGTAAACCGGGGTGAGTGAGTCACATCGGTTTGAACTGAGTCACACCAGTTCACTTTTTCCCCGGATTAAGAAGCAAATTAAACCAGACCGGACATGCAGTTGATTTACTGATTTCCGGTCTAAACCGACGGGTTCAGTCTGATCTTTCGTTGATTGAATAAAATTTGTGACCCTCACTAATCTTTTTCTTCCTCTTTTTTAAGAACCAACATTAATTATACTACGACGCAACTTTGTACCTAAGCATATTTTTGTTTTTTCCTTTGTGCGTTTACAAAGTCACAATTTAAATAGTGTTTCAAAGTAATAAACAATGGTTAGTTAATTAATTTCTTCGTATGAAATAAATACTCGTAGACACATGAGAGTATAACTCACACATATATAATATATATATATATATATATATATATATATAGGGGTATATCTTTCTCTTTCAGAAAGGGAATCCAAATTTTCTTTATAATAACCGTTGACCCTCATTATATTTCACCACTCAATTAATCCTCTATTTCCACAAACACTCTTACTTTTGATTACACACACACAATTATTAAAATAAATATATTTCATTAACAACTATTTAATTGTTTAATCAATATCAGATTTTTTAAAAAAATTATAAAAAATTCATTTTATAATTTTCAATTCAAAATAAGAATGCTAAACAGTGAAGTAATAAATATTTGTAATGATTTATATTTTATAAAAGAAGTCAGTATTATTTTTTAAATATATATAAAGTGTAATTTTCTCTATTAGTAAAAATTTATGTACATTACTAATTGAAAATAAAAAAATTTAAAGGCCATTTAGAAAATTAGAAGGCAACAATTTACCCAAATTGCCGTTCTTTTGTATCCACTCATGCGAGCTTAATTGGATGTAGGTACTTGAAATATAAATATTCATAGAAGATCTCGACCTTATATAATATTATACACACACACATGTATATGTATATACCTATATATATATACACGTGTGTGTGTGTATCTATAGATAGAGAGAGAGAGAGGTGTTAAGGTATCAATATACCAATTCTTCTATTTGCGTTAGATAGAAAAGAAATATGCATATGTCCTTGTTCACATGACTGATCTTTGCCTTCATTATTTTCCCTTTTTAACCATTATATATATTTATAATCACTCAAACAAAATCTCTTCTTTCCCTCTAACATTATTGCCTATTTAGACTATTCTTATATATTTCAATCACCTCCTAATTACTATAACATATTTCACCAAACATTGAATGATGAAATATAACCGGACATTATATATAAATATAACGATTGCCAGAAAAAATCATTCATCTACATTCTCTCATTATATATGTATACTTGAACTATGTATTTATAGCACAAGTAAAATATACACTACTTCTAATTATTAATACAAGATCTCATTTATAATGTAATTTATATTACAAATGAGATTTGATATTAAGGACATGAAGTAATACTACTAAGGTTGTCAAACTCATGATAATAATGTAAATTCATATCGTAAACTCATAAAAATTTACTTTTATTACTAAGTAAGTATTACTAGTATATAATTAAACAATTAAAATATAAAAATGACTATAATTTGATTTAAATATATTTTAAATCCAAATAATTGAAATTAAATCCATCAACATTCATTATTTATTATATTTAACAACGAAATTTCTATAAAATTTAAATATAAAGCCATTAAGCATATCAAATCAAAAAAGTTAACATAAGTTTAAAAATAAGTTAACACGGTTTTATAAGTTAGAAACATAAAATCAGTAAACTCGATGTATACATTCGTGAGTTTATAACTAGCACGAACTTACTATTGACTTAACTCATTTTTATAAGCTAGAAACCAAAAAAGGTAAATTTACGAGTTTGACAACAATAAATACTACTAACATGTTTTAGAAGCAAAGAAGAAGTAGACGCGATCAGAGTGTAGGATCAATTAAGCACCGTAAAAAAACTAACTAACAAAGACGAGTATGGGATTCAAAAGGGAAGGTTAAAAAGACGAGGAAAGTTTACTTGAAGGCGTGGAATGGGAATAAAAAAACGATGGGAATAAAAAAAAAAAAAAAAGAATAAAGTAAAGTGAGAAAGCGATAGCTTAATTTTTTTTTGCTCGAAGTAAAAAAAAAAAAAAAAAAAAAAAAAAAAAAAAAAAAAGGTGAAAGGAACAGGAAATCATAATATCACTTCACCCAATGGCAAATACATACGTACTCTCTCAATAGCTTTACCGAAGCATATAATGGATAATAATGACAAGTGGCTAGCTAGCTCTAAAAGAGAAAGGGCCTTATTATTCGGTGACTACAACAGTTACCGGATGTAGTGTTATAGCATTTTGGTCTTATTTATAAGTTTATTTTGATTAAATCTCACATATCAAAGAGATGTAGTTATTTTAATGATTATAGGGTAAATTTTCAACGTTGCCCTTATTTATGATTGAGTATTTTTTAACTGTTTATTCTCTTTCTATTTTCATGGATACAATTAATATTGGTAAAATTATCACAATCTTATTTATTACATGAACTGGACTTAAAAATAGGACCAATTTTTTTGGTCAAAATAAACTTATAAATAAGATCAAAGTGGTATATCATTCCAACATCATTACCATCGAAAGTAATCTCGTCCTTTTTATTTATCTCCTCCACACCAAAACACACCGACCTGGCTTTGGTTTGATACATTCTTACAATCCACTGCATCCTTTACAGGGAGAAGATACTCTCCTCATCATTTGTTTGCCCATCCCTCATCATCAACAAATCATAATCTTCGAAATTTTGATCAAAGAGTCCATAATAAATTTTAGCAAAACCGCGCACAGCTTTTTCTAAAAATCATCCAAGCCCTTTGATCAAGATTTCGACTGGCCAAGATCCACTTGCGAGAGATAATGAGAAAGTTGATGAGGAGAGGATCCGGACGCATCCTTTACACCAAAACAAAGTGTCGGAGGGCAGTTGTCTTCTATCGGGCCTTTTTTTACTGAAAAAAATATTTTATATCTTAAAAAAAAAAATCCTGAAAAAATGTCCGAAGTATATTTTTAGTACCGGTCAAGACTTGAAATATTTTTTCATAATCCTAAAATAATTTTTCAAGATCATGAAGTATTTTTAGTACCATTTAGTATCTTGAGATATCCATTCAATACTCTGAAATATGTTTTCAAGATCCTAAAATAATTTTTAAAATCATAAGGTATTTTTTTAGTGCCAGGTAGTATCCTCAAATATTTTTTAATACTAGTTAGTATCTTACAATATTTTTTTAGGGTCCTAAAATAATTTTTCAAGATCGTAAAGTGTTTTTTTAAGTGCCGTTCAATATTCTGAAGTATTTTTTTAGTATCAGTCACTACCCTAAAATATTTTTTGGTGATGAATGGTACTAAAAATATATTTCATGATACTGAACTGTACTAAAAAAATTACCTCATGATCTTGGTCTATAGTCCGATGGGAACAAAAGCTCCCCAAAGTAACTTTTCAAATAAGTTACTTTTGGTCTATAAGTCCGATTGAAACAATTTCTCAACCAAACATACATATTCCTCCGATTCAAACAATGTATAAGTTCGATTGAGCTCTGCAAAAGTCATACCAAACATACAAGTTATCAGATTCATTAAAAGTGATGGACGCAGAAAGAGCAAAGAGATAACAGGGGTAATTACTACATTAACAATATGTTTGGTACAACGGTTTTGAAGGAAAAGAGTCCATGGAGGGGATAAATTGTTATAAGTTCGATTTGAAAAACAATGGAAAAGTAGGGTTATAAATTTTAATAAAGATAAGACGTAAGATACTAAAAAAATTAATTAAAAAAAAAAATAATAACCCAATTTCTCTAATTTTTTAAAACCTAGCAAAAAGACAGTTTGTCTCTCATCGCTTTCCCTCCACATCATTAATCACGCTCCATAAAACTCACCTACCCTTAAAAGTTGACTTGTTAAAGGTAAACCCAAAGTTACGCCAAACTCTCACAAACTGCCTTTTCTAATTCTTCGTTGATTTGCAATTAATCACTAGAGAAGATGAAGATGATGATCATGATAACGATGATGATGATAATAATAATAATAATATTTCACATCTTTAATATATTTTATATTAGAGTTAGTTGATTGGTAGATTTAGTCATAAATATAACAATAATAATCAATGACATGTATATATAATCACTGGTCCAACACCCCACCAGGCCACCATCACTTGTTTTTTCTACCGACAGATAAAATAGTTAATGGTCCAAGTGAAGATTGAGAAAATTGAGAGTTGGCGAAATAATTGAGAAAATTTGTTTAACTTTATTTCATAGTTTTCATAATATATAGCATTCTATTTCCCTTCCTTAAATTGTCTTTTATATCAAACATGAATAGCTCAGTTTCCAAGCCCCTCGTTTATGATAAAACAAGAATCCTCGAACAAAGGATTGCGTAAAATAATCCAAAAAGCCGTCAGAATCGTTGGAAGCTTCACTATATAAGCCCCTCAATGCAGAGAACTAATCAACCACACACAAGAAAAAAAACAGAGCAAGCATGAAGATGAGAAACGAAACAGTAAAACACTGTTACCTTCTTCTTCATCCTCCTCCTCCTATCAACATTCCACTCTGCTTCTTGTTACAGAAAACCATACACACCCAACAAACCATGCAAGCGATTCGTCTTCTTTTACCACGACAAACTCTACATGGGGAAAAACTCAAACCTATCCAATGCAACATCTGTGGCTGCCGCTAATCAAACGCTCCTCGGAAATTCCCATATGGGAATGTTGGTGATATTCAATGACCCCCTATCACTCGTGACAGAAGCTTCAATTCTCCTCATGTGGGTAAAGCCACAGGTTTCTATTTCTATGACACTAAGGATGCTTATAATGCTTGGTTTTCCTATACAATTATCTTTAATTCCAGTGACTACAAAGGGACGATTAACATAATGGGAGCTGATTTAATGGGAGTTAAGACTAGAGATCTTTCTGTGGTTGGTGGTACCGGTGATTTCTTCATGACCAGAGGAATTGCGACGTTTGAGACTGATGCTGTAGAGGGCTTTGATTACTTTCGCCTCAAGATGGATATTAAGTTGTATGAATGTTACTAGAATTTGTGTAACATTATATATATATATATACAGTGGCTGAGCCAGGATTTTTTATTTGTGTCTGCACAATTAGTACGGGGATTTGGGGGTTCATGGACAGCACCCCCGAAATTTTTTTTTTTTAAGGAAAGTTTAAAATGCATCAAAAAAACAAAAATATATAAACACGAAAAGAAAAGAAAACTTCAACTTAACATGCACAAATAATAATCAAGAGTCAACTAAACTATTACAAGAACGATTACAAAAACATTATTCGATTCTTCATTTCTTGAAAATATTGCATTTTATCTTTATCATCAATCTTATCAAACATATCACATTCAACATAAGTTAGTATGCATGAGTTAAATCAATCATCATTTATCTGATTGCGTAGCTTATCATTAACAAAAGTCATTGCAGAAAAAACTTGCTCAACACTAACAGTTGCTACCACTAGAATGAATCCCAACTTTATCAACAAATAGACCAATGGATAAACAATATCCTTTATCTTCTCAACCATCTTCAAAGCAAGGTAAGAAATTGTTTTCAAATTGACAAAATCAGAATTAGCTCTTTCATCAACAATAAAATTACTGAGACTTGAAGAAAGAAAAGGAATATATGCAAGCTCAACAAACTCCAAAGGATAGGATATAGCAAGCTTAATTTTTTTTTTTTATAAGAGAAATTTTAGGAAAGGGGTTGGGCTCACCCACAGTCTAAGGGGCAGGGCGTTTGAAACTCAGTTCACAAGGCATCTTGTGCCAGAAAGCACATAAGCCTCCACCTCTAGCGTTTTGATCGCTTAACCTAGACCTCTACAGGACGTCATTCCCCGGGGCTGATTAACGCAGGATCGAACCCCCTCCCCCCTTAAGGTGAGAAAATCCGACCCCACACTAGTTGAATCAAAGGACGAGAGGTTAGCAAACTCAACTGATTTTTCTTTAAATGCCCCCATAAAAGAAAACCCACATCATATGGAGTTACATTGCACTATGTATGATCAATAAATGCCTCGTAAAAGAAAACCCACAAAATCCAAGAAACATAGAAACTTCGGACTTGGGTTCAGCCATTATTATAAGAATAATAACATCAGACAAATAAGGTGAGGAAGACGGAGAAGAAACGAATGGTCGAAGAAATTGCCACGGTCTATCTCATCCATGAAGATAAAAAAGCAAGAGAAATTTCTTTTCAATCCTTTTGTCACAAAAGCACAAAATCAAAACCGTAAACCTTAGCCTCCGCCACAAAAGTCATTGTCAAAAAATTCAATTCAATTCACTTATTTTCCAATAAAAAACAAGACAAATCCGGAGCCATAAATTTTGAAATTATTCACTGAAAACTCCAAAATTGAAACCGAAATGTTGCTGAAGAACACAAAACCGACTGGTATTGGATGAATGAATGAATTGATGAAGCGCAAATTAATGTGGGCGCAAATTGTGTAAACCGAATTCAATTTTTTGGGCCATTCCATACCAACAATCAGAGGCATGCAATTCCAACTAGAACTAACTAATGATTTCAGAAGAAAGAAATTCTCTATTAAAGCAAGAATTGGGGATAATAGATTTTACCACAGCCTCAAAATCATTAGTTAGTTCAGCCGTCCGATTCCTAGTCTTCTCTTGGTGAGACGTCGACGCGGCGGTGAAGGTCTCCGTTGTGGGTTTGGGGTTCAAATGAACAAAGTGTATGTTTTGCCAGAGGAGTGGGGAGGAGGTGTGCTAAAAAAAAAAAAAAAAAAAAAAAAAACAAGACACAAGTTTTTGTCTGCACTTGCGGGCCTTTGCGTCAACGTGGCTCCGCCACTCTCTCTCTCTCTATATATATATATATATATATAAGAGATAAAATGAAAAAATGTCTTATATCTAGAAGTAAAATTTAACTTCAAACTAGGTCCTATGTTTAATTTAGGAGGAGTATAATTTAGACGAAAAAAACAGAAATGGAATCAAAGAAAGTTGATACCATCAACTCCAAAGTTTAAGCAAGGTCCAAATGCTCCAAAGCTAGTTTAAATTGAAACTCAAATGCCAACAAGGTACTATAATAAACATACTGTCATTTTTGAAGTTGACTAAAGTACATTTTTAGTTCTTTAAATTTTACATGAGGTATATTTTTTATCTTTTAACTTTATAAAGTATATTTTTAGTCATGTATTTCTAACATTGTTAATGTTACTAAATAGAAAATGGTAACACAACAAATTCAAGTGATGATTGTGTAGCTGACAAAACATATTAAAGTTTAAATTTTTAATATAATATATTTATACTATTAAACTAAAATAAATCAAGAAATCACTATAAATGAAATTGAGAATTTGCTATTTAGATTATAAAATTAATTTTTTTAAATAAAATCAAGGTTTTGATATAGACTACTTCATTAAGTTTTTAGATATTTTTCAATTTATACATTTTAAATTTAAAATTAATAAGATTTAATTACTTAGATCATCACTTAAGTTTTTATTACGCCGTTTTTCGTTAACAACTATGAAGGTGTTAGAATTATAGGACTAAAAGTATATTTTATAAAATTAATGAAGCAAAAATATAACTCATATAAACTTAAATGATTAAATTTTAGCCTTCAAAGTTTAATTAAGCTTATATTAGATGGTCGCTAATATGCTCTTACATGTGTACAATTCACATCCATTAATTGATAGCGGGTAGATGCTTAATTAATTAAAAAGGAGGGTGGGTCATAATTTGGTGAGGATACACCTAACTCCAAAACGTGGTCATGGAGGCATCGTTTTCAGTAATGCCGCCTTACATTCCACGAACCTCGTCGTCTTATGTAAAATTTGCGGTTGGTGGAATATTTTGAAGAATCACATTGAGATATCAAGTAAGGAATGTTGTTATCAAAAAAATCTTATGATTAGTGAATAACAAGTAATAATGATAAGTTTCGATGTAAGAAATGGTTGCATGTGTTCATGTTGCTTGTTTCGTTTAGAAGTTTTTTTTTTTTTTTTTTTTTTTTTGATCGCATTCCTTTAATTTGGATCCAGTTTGACTTGAGATAACTCGGCAGGCCATGGAAGGTTTTTATGACATTGGGTGCAGGGGCGGAGGCAAGGGGGTGCTAGGGGTGGCCCCTACCCCCTAAATTGTAGGTAACAACCCAAAATTTTATAAAATTATATTTTAGCCTTATATAAATTTTAATGTTTTCATTATAGTCCCTATTATTTCTATAGTGAAGGGACTAAAATAGAAAGATTGAAATGTTTGTGAAGCTGAAATATGATTTCATAAACACTTGAGTTCTATTATATAAAATTCCCCCCTCCCCCCAACTGTAATTTCTGGCTCCGCCTCTGATTGGGTGGGACTAAGTTTCAATCCACATCATGCAGAAATAATTAATCCAGAGATATTTCTGTAAAACTGACGGTTATGGATATTTCAATTCTTCTCCGCCACTAATATAATTTAATGCTTTTGAAGGCCAAGTTTATTTGGTATTGACATTAAATTCTATGAGTGTTAACATGTGCAAAAGTTTCTAATTAGACACATGCGTGCATTGAAGTCAAGTGTTGTGTCAATAACTACAGCAGTTTATACCACCAATATTAATGAATTGAGTTATTAATTACAACTTGTCATAAATATTGCATTAGTTAATTGAACCACCAATCAAATACACACAATTTTTTTTTTAAAAAATAGTAATGTTATTTCACATACTACTTCATCTTTTTAATATAAGATCTCTTTTGTAGAGTAATTTAAAATACAAATGAATATTATGTTTAATTATTAATGGAAGTCGTATTATATATAATGATGAAGAGTGTGCTTCAGTGTCTATTTTGGACGCCCCAACACAATGGTGCTCATATAGTCTTACGTGTGTATAAAGTACGAACATTATTGCCAACGGGGGTTGGTATAAGTGGTAAGTGGCTTGCCTTAAGCAATGCCTAAAGCCCGAGCTTGTGAATGCAAAAAAATCCCCGATGGGAGACTCACCCACCACAATTAGGTGCACGACCCGGTCGGATCCGGATTAGTCGGCGAAGCCCCAGTGAACCGGGTGGGCAACCAAAAAAAAAAGTGCGAACATCATTAGTCTATCGTTCATTAATGATTGATCTCATTTGTGCATGTCCATGTCCATTTTCAAGAACTACCCAAATTTGATTTGTGATATATATGCCTGGATTTAATTAAGTTTAATTATATCTAAAAATTCAAAAAGACAATTATATATAATAAAGGAAATTGTCCCCATGCAAGTTGATTAAATCCAATATTATGTAAGAAAAATTAAACTAGAACCCGTGCATCCACTCAGGAGCCCAAGTTAATGATTACTCCCATGGTTATTTGGTCAAAAATGGCTTCCTAAGCTGACGCAAAAGCGTATGATTCTGACGTAATCATAAAACCCCCACCCTTTGTAACACTCCAATTTCGAAAGCGTTTTCCAAATATTTTAATTAGAGTAGAGCATCAGAACAATTTAAAAGAGCGAGTATCTGATAGACATTCACTGTTGGTGTATCTTGTTGCTTATACAGCGGTACATTTATCCGAATATTTAAAAATACGATAATACATTTCCAAAAAGAAATTCTCCGGCCGGGTCCTCACTGGTGCTGCTTACCCTTGTCCTCGGTCCTAATTCCTCCGGATCCTGAGGCTATAGTAGGAGCTGAGGTCCAATGTCCATCGGACCTCAAGTAACGGTTAACCTCACGCTTAAATATGACAAGATATATGTATGACGATATTCAAGGCGTTTTCAAAGAACAATCAATACATAAGCACACAAAGCAAATGTATCTCAACAAGACATAAGCATATTGCAGATGTATCCCAACAAGTACATAAGCACACAGTAGATTTAAAGTTATCTATCACATATAAGCATATAATAAGCATCAGAGTTAGTATTACAATACGCGAACGTACCTGAGTCGGGGATAGCGGTACGTACGTCAGTCGGTATGCGTTCACGGATTGCCTATAATAGTAATATCGCATTACTAATCCATAAATAATATCCTAAGATATATTTTACCCACTAATGATCTTTTTACCCCTGGTGGATTTATTTCTCCTTTTATTTCTTAATTTTCGTAGAAAAACACTGATTTCAGCAGTTCGGGTAGATTTTCCGCTTAACTTTGAAAAATCATAATTAATTCTACAAAAATCAAAATGGGGATCCGTAAAATTCCTCGGAATCCTTAGGATGTCTATTTTTAACTAAAAATACTTTTTTTTCCCAGATTCATTGAGTTATTCCCAGTTTTAAACTTTTGAGCCTCTGCCCAGAATTTTCCAGAAATTCATAGCCTAACTTTGAGAATTTTTATCTGACTGTACAGAGCTCAAATTAATACATTCTAGGAATTTTTGAAAAACCCTATATGTCTACTTTAACCATGAATTTTCCCAAAATTCTGTAACCTCATCTTCTTCATAAAATACTGACATTTTTAACACTGACTCTAGAAATTGCTAACCGACAAATTTCTGCCAAAGTTTCGCTACTTTGATCTTCAACTTCCAAAAATTTTGCTCCAACACTTGTTTCATCATTTTTTTCGAAATAAAGTCAATTTTAACCATAAAAACATGAAAACAAAATAATATTGGAAGATTAAAGATCAAAACAACAATTTAACTATGAACATAAAGATTAGAACTCAAGAACTTACCTAGAACTTTCTCCTTCTTCTTCTAGCTTCTCACTCTCACTCTCTTCACTCTATAATCAGATGCTATGCTTGTTTTTGGTGTGAAGAATAATGAAAACCAAGCCCTCTATTTATAGTAAATTGTCATGGCAATTGTGGTAATTTCTTTGAACTTCCTCTTCTTAATTTCACACCATTGGATCTAGGTTAAAATGAGAGGTTGCCTCTCAACCCTTGCTTCAACTTTTTCTCTCTTGCTCTCTCATTCACCTCCCAAGCGTGACTTCCCTCTCTCATATCCTCATCTATTTTGCATTAAAGACCCCATGTGCATTTATACCAAAGGTTTATCCTCTTCCATTTTCCTTAAATGCCTTATCCCATGTGTTTGTTATTAAATTATTAAACAATTCATTTGTCCCCTTGAACAAGCTTCTTGACCGTGCCCCTCCCCCTTGCTCTTTTAGTTGGTTTGTTTCAATTTCTAGTTACACCTAGTGTTTATGTAACTAGATGAAAAATGATAGTTTGGTTAACACCCAAACAAAAATACACTTAGGGGTTAATTTGTAGTTTATTTAAGTATTCTTCATTAATCCCTTAATCTTAAAAATCATGGCTTCATTAGAAGTCTCTAATAGCTCTTTAATCATTTCAAGATTAATTGAAAAAGTTTGGGAAAAGACTATGAAGACACCCTATCTCAAGCTTAAAATATGTTTGTTCAAAATAAATCCTTATATTTGATTAATAATTAAAATTTCTCAAGATACAATTTATTATCTATAGATTCTCATTTACTTGTGTCTTGAATTTATCCTAATGTTTTTAACTCACAACTCAATGAATTACACACACTCTCTCTCTTGTATTAGGCTCACAACACACAAAACTCTTACACTGTTTTACACACACACACACACTTCATTGTTTCTCTCTCATTCATGAATTTTGCATTTAATACCCCATGTGAGCCCTTTAATTGCTTCACTCACTCACTCAAACCGTCCCCCCCCCCCCCCTTCATTGTTTCTCTCTCATTCATGAATTTTTCATTTAATACCCCATGTGATCCCTTTAATTGCTTCTTCCAATTTGTCCCTTCAATTAATGCTTCCATGTGCTATTTTTACCATGTGATTATATGATTAATATTAACAATTGCATTTTTATTCAATAGCCAAGAGTGAACCATGGCTTGCTCTTGATTTTTGACTATTCATATTGTGTTTTAATTGTCCCACGATATCACAACTTAAGCCTTTCATTGGTTGTTAAATTTTCACAAGGATTCACTTTTATGGTATAATTAATTAAGGCCCTTGGATATAGCTTTATTAAGTGAAATCTTGGCCCTTAATTTGTGTTAAAAAAAGTCCTACCTCTATTTATGGTATTTGTTCATATTTTATGTGCTCTTAGGATTAAATTAGGATTTTACTTAATTATGATGTCTTTAGGGTATTTTATGATCCATAAAAGTATTTAGGCATTTTGGGTCTGTGTTCATTTTAATTCTAGGAGAAATTTCTCTAGAAAGTAAATTAAATACACTACAAAGTTTTGAGACCTCATATTCACCTATTTAAATAGATATTATTTACCAAATATTGTATTTAAAACAATTAGGGATTTTTTTTTTTTTTTTTTTTTTTTTCAGGTATTACACCCTTTCAATTTGCAGCGTAACATTCTTTGGTAAATATAAATGAGCGATGAAGAATTTTGTACTTCTCTTGTTGATTCAAAATCTTAAGGTTTCAGATATATAGGGAGTTTTTCCACATTTATATATCTTATTCCTCCCATCTATAATATAAGTCTGATTTAATTGTCATGCATGCATAGACCAAAAAATGATAGCAGTAAAGTTAAATTAAAATATCATGAAAATTTAAAGGGGTATTCTCGATATGGGATTCTTGGCAATAGTGAGCTTTACGAATTAAATTTAAGTCATCGGGGACGTTATTGAGATTATATACAACTCAAATTTTTATTATCATTGAGATTAGGGACATTATATTGAGATTGATTATATATATATATATATATATATAAAACTCAAATGTTTATAATCAACGAGATTATTTTAATTAATGATTATGGCTTGAAATCTATCACGCACCATATATTAATATCAATTAATTATTCATTAATGATATATATGTATATTAATATCAATGATGGAGAAGTAAGATGTTATTAGATTCATTAAAGGTGATGGACGCAGAAGGAGCGAAGAGATGACAGGGGCAATTACTATTTTAACCGTATGTTTGGTACGAGGGTTTTTGAGGAGAGGAGGGGAGCAGATAAGTTGTTATAAGTTAGGATTTTAAAAAAATGGAAAAGTTGGGTTACAAATTTTAATAAAGATAAGATGTAAGATAAAAGACTTAAAAATTAATTAAAAAATTTAACCCTAATTCTCTAATTTTTTAAAACCTAACTAAAAAAACTTCTCTGTCATTGCTTTCCTCCCCATTATCAATCACATGTAAGTGTGAAAATAGGTCAAGCTTCTTCACTTATGCAGGCGGCTTGTAGCCTGTTACAGGTTTTTTTTTCGGCCTAAGCCTGGCCTGGCATGGCCGTAACCTATTAAGGAAGCCTGTATTTTTAAAAATTTTGTAATTAGGCTAACAGGCCACAGGCCTCACTGCAAAACAGACCTACTTCAAACATGCTAAAAAATACCTACTTTAAACAGGCCAAATTACATAAAATTAATCATAATGATCTAAAATACATCTTAATTTTACAACTTTACCCTCTTAACAGGCCGGCCTGATAGGTCTAAAAGGCTCATTGAGAGGCCTAGGCCTGGCCTGTTAAGACAAACAGACCTTAAAATACGTTTTGGCCTAGTCTTTTAGCTTGACAGGCTAGGCCTGATTAGGCCTCAAACTGGCTAGGCCATAGACCCCTGACAGGCCGCTTGGCCTATTTCCACCACTAATCACACGTCGTAAACCTCACCTACCCTTAAAAGTTGACTTGTCAAGGCTAAACCCAAGTTACGCTGAACTCTCACCAGTTTGCCTTTTCTAATTCTACCTCCAGAGAAGATGAAGATGATAATATCTTATATCCTTAATATTAGAGCTAGTTGATTGTTAGATTTGGTTATAAATATCATATCTTAATCCACTCACTGCCACAAATTTATAATTCACCCGTCCAAAGTTGTATCTTATTGATTACACACATTAAAATATTTTTATCTAAGGATAATCATGATGAAAGATACTACTTCTCCAATCCTAAATATATAACATAGTTTGTAGTGTAAATTGTACTACAAACTATATCCTATATTTAGGACCAGAGATAGTAGTATTTTAGAAACCAACATATATTTATTATAAATAAATAATATAACTAATTTTTTAATCTATTAAAATATTCAACAACTTTTATGACGCAATAATGATTGAATCAATGACGTATATATCTAAATTGTTGGAACTGGGAAAATGATACTCTATCTGGTCCTAATTATATGAACACATTTTGGAATTGGTTTTGGTCCTAATTATAAGAGTAAGTTTTAACTTTTGTCAATTTTTTCCTATAATATCCCTATTTATAATTGCAAAAATTTGACTTGTAATTGAATGTTATTCTCACCAAACTCTTTTAAATTATACTCCATCAGCTACACAGTGTAATAAGACAGCTACAATGAGTTAACAGTAATAAATATTTAAGGAATAAACTATTTTAAGTATGCCTTTCTTATAAGGATGCAAATAAGAGAAACAAATATAATAATAACGAGAGAAAGTATAAAAGACTTTAGCAGGAAAAAAATTATTAAAGAGCATGTAGTATGAGAAAAAGATTATAAGAATTAATTAGCGGTAAAAATTTTAAAAACACATGAAATGCTTATATAACCCAAATAGGATCAAGGAAATTCAAATTGCAAACTCTTATAAAAAGGAGGGGGAGTATTTTTTTAATACTATAAATTACTTTTTAAACATTAGTTTTATTGAGGGAAAATTATTTTGCAGGAATATATGCTTTTACTCAAATTTTAAAATTTGAAATCCATACTTTTTCTCTTTTTATTAAATCCTTTAATTTTATTCTATTAGTGTCCTTGGCCTTTATACTTTAGCCAAAAAAAATTATATTAAAATCGTATAGAATTTTTTTAATTTAATGGAAAACCTCTTTTATAGGTTTTAGTTTTTTGTCACGGGGGATAGTTCGATTCACAATACACTAATGTTGGCAGTATCCTATAAAAAGGAATTTTTTTCCCAGTTCTCTATTTTATCCTATAAAAAGCAATAACATTATGAAGTTTATAGAAGAAATAGCGAGAGTACTGACTGCGCGGGATTGTGCGTTTTATGAAAATTCTATGAAAAATACCATACAGAGCACAAATCCAATCATTAGAGCAACTACTAATAAGAGCTCCGTCGACGGAAAATAACTTCTAACTATCTTTTTTCTGGCGCTATGTGATCTCAAAGGGAGTTGGCGAAATAATTGAGAAAATTTGTTTAACTTTATTTCATAATATATACTCCTTTTGGTCCTTAATATAAAACACCAGGTAACAATTCCAGCAAACCAATAAAAACAATTAAACTTAATAAAGTTATCCTATAATTTAAGTAACGCTCAATATTATCCCTACTAATTATACTAAATTCTAATATTATATTAATTATTACTCTCACTCATCGCCCTTATTAATTATGGGCATGCATACTGAAACAAATAATTAATATGCTTTGAAAACAAGTAATTGCATTATAAAAAAGGACTAAATACAATCTTTAGTTGGCGCTTTATAATAAAAACTAGAGGGAGTAGCATTCTATTTCCCTTCCTGGTATCAACTTAATACTAAATTAACTGTTAATTATATTTAATTTAACTATAAATCAAAATTAAACATAATTTGAAAATAAAAATAATCAAATGAGATGGCTACTTATAAATTACAAGTACCAATATATTACTTACTACGTCTTAAAAAAGTGCTTCGAATAAAGGAGATTTTGATCAAATCGGTGTATTATTAGCATTGAATTTACAAGCTAGTGGTTGAGGACTTTTCTCGGTTGATTCTGGCTTTCTTTTTCCCTTCAAACATCGATTTCAAGGCAAGTACGAACAAATAAAACAACAAAAAGTCTAAATTAAAAGGCTTGTTTAATTTGATTTTCAATTTTAAAAATTGTTTTTCGATTTCAAAAAATAAAAAACCATCTACGTAAATGTTTGGACAAATCTCAAAAAAATACCATTTAAATTTAAAAATTACAAATAGGCAATTTCCCAATAAAATGAGTTGTCAATTGATTTATTGTTCTTATTAATCTCATTAATATTATTATCAACAGGATTTTAAAGTTCAGATGATATTTTCTGTGATTTTTCCTAAATGTTTTGTATTTAAGTGGTTTTCAAAATTATAGTTATTTATTTTTGAAATTAATAAAAATAAAATATTTTAAATTTAATTATTTTTGTTTTTTTAAACATATGTCTTTTTTTTTTTTTTATCATCTTGTACGGCATTACATGATTTAGGATCGTAGCTGTTACTTTTAGTCATCGTAAACAACTGATCCCACTGTGACCACCTTTAGGCATGGAAATAGGTCAGATCAAAGCGAGCGCCAGGACTTTAGCTAAATAAGTCCGAGCCTGTAATGGAAATCAGCTCGAGCCTACATGCGGGCTTTTTTTTTTTTTTTTTTTTAAGTTTAGTAGGAGCCTACATGAGGCCTACGTAAGCCTAAAGCCTTTTTATAGGCCTATTTATACTGTAGACCTCTCAAAAGGCCTCATATTATATGCCTTGAAAATCATAACTAGGCTTTGAACCTACTAAAACCTAAAAAATTGTAGGCTTTTTCTAGGTTTCAAAGCCAACATATTTATAAATTGTAGGCTTTAACATAAAATTAAAATAATCATAATTACTAATAATAGAAAAATATATCCACCTGTAGTCTAGCACTGAATATACTCATACATATCAATATAGTGATAAACCAAAAAACTCAACATCCACGATGCAATATATAAAAAGCGTTGCCACATGCCTACTAGGATCTTCTTCAAAATCTTTTCATACCTTTGAAGTTTTTCGTTGCTTTTTCGTGATAATACAATCTTCTTCACCACCAGTTACTATTGGTTGAGAGGCATCATTGTTAATGTTCATTGCATCATTTGAAGGAGTTGCCACACGCCTACTAATTTGTTGTTCAGTTTGAGGTCCTTGAGGTTGAGGAGGAGCAGATTCACTTGTGTTGTTGAGGCTATCCATTACAAGGACTTATTCTACATAAAAAAAATAACAAACCAAATTAATTATGGACTATATAAAATTTAGGCCACAAAACTTGCACAGTGGATACTGTCAACTCATTCAATTAATACATGTGATTTAAATATAAAACATGACCATATAGAACAAACATAGCAAGCTGAGAAATACTACATGAAGACTAGTGCTTTAAAATAGAGTACATGAAGACTAACAAAATATGTAGATTGGTTCTACTATATATAGCAGTAGGTTCAATGATTTAACTACCTTTTAAAACAAATGAAAAATTAGCTTCAATTATTCATACACTACCACATGAATCAAATTCTACTATAACTGTAGATTCACTGGCTCAAACATCTAAGGATCCAAACTATCAAACCAGATGAACCATTTATGTTAAAGAACCATTTATGAGCAGGGCTGTTCGAAATGATGGCAACATCTGATATGCGTTGCCATGGAAACCATTTATGTTAAAGAAGTGTTGTAGTGTTCTTTTTTTTACTTCTAAATTCTGATGTGGCCTAATGCAATTTTCTCCATCTGATATGCGTTGCCATGAAAACCATATGATACTTCTATTTCGTGTGGCCTAAAGGGATTGTTGCTTTCTCCATGATCAACTGATTCTTCCCTATATAATCTCTGAGGAAATATGCTTTCAACAATACATCAAATGCATCTATACAGAGATGACTTGCAAAATTGACCACACTGACAATACAATTTAGAAAAAGCCTGATCCAGTCATTCCCGAGGTGACAATGCATTAAAAATGCTGCCATTCTATTCTTTCCTAAGAAAAGGTAAAATAAAAATAATATTGCAGAACACAATTTATCCAGTAAATTATTGAATATTCTTCATGAGCACCAATTACTACCAAACTTATGTTTACACACATATATATTGAAGGGAAGTGGGGAATCTGACAACATTTAAAACTAACAGTTATCCCCAAAATACATATATGATCGTACACCATCAAAACTCATGACTCTTCAAATGATCCCAGCCATAGTTGTGAAAACGTAGATTTTACTTGAAAACGGAAGGGGAATGAAAAATCGTAAAACGTAAAATTGTAACGTAGTAAAATCGTAAAAAAATCATAAAAACTTAAAAGCGTTTGAAAAATTAGTAAAATCGTTTTAATGAAAAAAAAAATCTTAAAAATGTAAAATCGCAGTGATAAATCGAGTTTTTACGAACCATGATCCCACCCATACCCAAAATTAATGAGTAAAACAAAAAGGATAAAAATTATACGTGCATTGTAAAACAATATAGCAGTAAGGATGAATCAAGATAAACCGAAACCAAATTCATCGGTTTGAGAGTTTAGGACAAGTCCTTATACCACTGTGCAATAACAAACCGGATTAATATCACAGTACTTTGATGACAGCGCAATAACGAAATCGATCAGAGAAAAAAAAAAATAGGTCAGCGGAAAACCTAAGAAGATGGTCAAAGAAGATATTTTAAAGGAAAAATACAAGTGATTATAGAGTCAACAAAATATTCAAGGAAAAAGAGATTACAGCGGCAACAAAGGAATAGCAAGCGATTTGTGTTTTTCGTTGTAATCGAGCGAGCCCCGAAGGAGAGCGAGAGGATTTGGGTTGCGAGTTGTGAGAGACTGAGCTAGAGTCGAGAGGAATACCGAGCGACAAAATGACGGAATGAGGGAGAGGAACTCGGAGCGACAGAGCAGGAATATGGAAAAGAAGATGATACAATATAACATGGAAAATAAAATTAAAATATAAGAATAAAAAAATATAAATTAAATATAAATTAAATATTGTGTATATTAATATATTATTAAAATAAAATTATATATTTTGTGTAAACAAAGCCAGGCCTTAACAAAATAGGCCTGACCTATTTGCACATTTAGACCTCTAAATAAGCCTTGGTTTGACTTTTTTAATAAATAGGCCAGACCTTAAACAGACTAGGGTAGGCCACCTGATAGGGGGCTGGCCCATAGTAGTGAAAACGTAGATTTTACCCGCATATATTTGAAAAACTCTAATTTAATTAATTAGAATGAAAGGGGAATTTATCAATGGAGATACTAATTTATTTGATAATTTATAATCTCCTATAATCTCTCTTATAATATTGTTAATATTTTAATTAATATGGCTGAATAAAAGTGGAAATCTGTTGTGTTTAACATGATAAGAGTTTAAAAAAAATCCCTCTGTCACGATTTAATTGACTAAGCCACATTATCTTCTCGCTTCCGCATTTAGTACATTTTGATTGTTTAATTTGAATTTTCCTTTGATTTGCTCCGATCAAGGCCGCATAGTCTTTCCCCGATCGGAGATTTGTTACCTGCCAAAATTTCAGCCGTTAATCACGTAAATATTCATAAGAAAAAGAAACAAATCATGGAGCAGTTTTTAATTCAATTCTTTATTGTCCTTTATGGTGTCCAGTGTGGCTGATTTCATATAATAAATCCGTTGCATACCTTTTTTTTAACCTACAGTCCTATTACAAACTCAAATCCCTTTGTTATTAATTCAAATCATGTTTGTTATTAGATTCAGCTTATCCAAACGCTCCTCTATTCCTTGCATCAAGTTCTCTCTCTCTCTCAAAACACTTCTCTGAAAATATGCCTCAAGGGAGTTGTGGAATAGTGAGGATAGAAAAGGAAAATGGAAATATATAACAGCACTGCAATCTTGATCTTGCTCAAGGAAAATGAAATTTTCATTTGCAGACCCTTGATAATAGATGAATGGATAAATTTAACTTAGTCAAAACATGTGGGAACTTCTTGCACTTCATGTATACATATGCGCGCGTGTGTACATATCATATAACTAGCATAAACAAAGTTTCAAAGAGCTGTAATGGGAGTTCTGTTAAGTATGTCTTTGAATTCGTTTGACATGCAGTACAAGGAGTGTGCTGGAACCAGGAACTATTAGACTAGTATACAGGACCAGACCTTTTCAGCTTAATATTTTGATGATGCTTCAGTGCATAATTGGTATGTGTCTTAGTTCAATTGAACAAATGTTGTATTATGAGAGCCGTGACAATTAATGGCACCACTGATTCTTTTTGTAGGTTAGTAAAAAATTCTGCAGAGTCTTTGGTCCTAAAAATATATATGGTGTCCCAAATTTGCTATTTCTAATAATACTTAGTTTTATTTTTCCCTTTATATTCTTTTATTTTTTAATGTATTTAAAGCTTTGCTTCAAAAAATTTTTTAGGGGCAGCGAACCCCGCATCCCCGCCAACGGCGCCCCCTTCCATAAATTTATAGATCCACCGGCCGCCGCCACCACCACCGCCGCCACCACCGTCGCCGCCACCACCACCGCTGCCGCCACATAAATAATTTTTTGAATATAAAAATTACATAAATAATTTTTTAGGAAATTTAAATTTAAATTTATTTGTAAAGTATAATAATTATATTAATTATTAAAGAAAAGGACAAAATGGTAAAAATAACTCATTAATCCTTCATCTTCTTCCCTTACTATTTTTTTAACTCCCAAACAAGTAAGGAAATATCTTCCATTTCCCTTCCATCCCCTCCCCTCCATTCTCCTTGCATCCCTTTCCTTTCCCTTCCTTCCAAACTCCCAAACAAAGCCTACGGCTTGTCTTGAGTCAGAAATTCTTGTTTACACCAGGATATGAATTTGGATATGCCATTTTAGGTTAAATGAAAAGAATGAAAGAATTTTTTTTTTAAATCTCAAGAAAGTACATCAAAATTATAATCTCAAGAAATAGATTATTTTATTTAGTTGAGCCAAGTGACTATATTTTAGTATTTGTTGTAAAAAAAATTATACAATAAAATATTATATTTTTTAGATATATTTTTTTTAAAATATGAAATGTTAGCATTTTGGTTAAAATTTATTTATTTTTACCCTTGATGAAATTTGTAAACAAAAAAATAAAAATAAAAAGATTTGTATTGTATTAGGTAATTCTAATTCTCCGAATAAAAATAAAATGTGTTAAACATAATTCTCGATTCTCGGAATGAAAAAAAAAAAAATGTGTTACCAAACGTAATTCTGATTCTCGGAGTAAAAATAAAATTGGTTAACAAACGAAATTCTGATTCTCAGAACTCTTTCAAAGCACGGAATCAGAAAAAACTTTTTCATCTCAGAAACAATGCTGGGCAACAGAATGGTTGCCATGCACACCCTAAATCTTCCAAAGCCAAAATTGCCTAATGGGGACTGCCCTCCGGGGTTTATTGATTATGCAGTGAGCATGATACATTTGGATCTTGAGAATCTATCATATCAGAAACAGTGCTAACAAACTTCGGAATGAACGTAATTCTGATTCTCAGAACTCTTCTAAGACAGAGAATCAGAAAAAATTGTTTCATCTCAGAAACAGTATTGGGGAACAGAATGGTTGCCATGTACACCCTATATGAGTCCATAACAATATTAATATCAATTAATTATTCATTAATGATATATATGTATATTAATATCAATGATTGAGAAGTGGGATGCTATTAGATTCATTAAAAGTGATGTACGCAGAGAGAGCGAAGAGATGACTGGCAATTACTACATTAACCGTATGTTTGGAACGAGGGATTTTGAAGAAAGGAGAGGAGGGGATAAATTGTCATTAGTTGGATTTAAAAAACAATGGAAAACTAGGGTTATAAATTTTAATAGAAATTAGATGTAAATAAAAGTTAAAAAAAAAATTAACCCCAATTCTCTAATTTTTTAAAATCTAACTAAAAAAAGTTTTTCTCTCATCACTTTCCGCCCCATCATCAATCACAAGCCATACTTGTCAAAGCTCAATCCAAGTTACGTCAAACTCGCACCAACTGCCTTTTCTAATTCTTCGTTTACCTGTAATTAATCACTAGAGAAGATGAAGATGATGATAATATCTCACATCCGTTGATTGTTAGATTTAGTCATAAATATAATATCTTAATCTACTCTGTTACAAATTTATAATTCACCCAACTCCAAAGTTGTATCTTATGGATTGAACACATTAAAATGTTTTTATGATAATCATGATAAAAAATACTATTCCTTCGATCCTAAATATATAATATAGTTTGTAGTGGAAATTTTATTGCAAATCATATCCTAATTTAGGACCGGAGGCAGTAGTATTTTTAAAAACCAACATATATTCATTATAAATAAATAATATAACTAATTTTTTTTAATCTATCAAAATTAGACAATTAACTTTTATGACGTAATAATGATGGAATCAATGACGTATATATATCTAAATTGATGGAACTGGGAAAATGATATAATCACTGGTCCAACGCGCCACCAGGCCACCATCACTTGTTTTTTCTGCCGAGTGCCGACAAATAAAATAGTCAGTCCAAGTCGTCCCCCCACTAGGCACTGGTAACGATAAGTGCGCAAGTCCTTTTCGTCCTTTTTTTCCAACATATTTATCACGTGGTGGAAATTAAGTTTTATGAAAATTCCATGAGAAAAATACCATACAGAAAATAACTTCTAATTAAGCCATCGATGAGTGAGAAAAAAGCCTGTTTGGATTGTCAGAGTGTTGGTTTAACTTTAAGTCAAAAAAGCTCAAAAAGTCAGTTAAGGAAAAAGCTCCAGAATCCAGCTTTTTCTATAATGCTCTTAACTTTTTGACGTGGGCCCCACCATTTCTACCACTATCAATCCAAACATAAATCATTATCTATAACCCGACTTTTTCGCATCGACTTTTTTTATGAGATTTTTTGCCTACCGATTCTTTACCGCAACCCAAACAGGCCCAAAATAAGAGCTCTGTTGACGGAAAATAACATCTAATTAACATTTTTCTGGCGCTATGTAATCACAATGGGAGTTGACGAAATAATTGAGAAAATTTGTTTAAATTTATTTCATAGTTTTAATAATATATAGCATTATATTTCCCTTACTTGTATCAAGTTACTACTAAATTAACTGTTAATTATATTTAATTCAACTATAAATCAAAATTAAACATAATTTGAAAATAAAAATAATCAGATGAGATGGCTACATATAAATTACAAGTACCTATGTATTATTTACTACGTGATAACAAAAAGTGCTTCGAATAAAGGAGATTTTTTATCAAATTGGTGCATTATTAGCATTGAATTTAGAAGCTAGTGGTTGAGGACTTTTCTCGGTTGATTCTGGCATTCTTTTTCCCTTCAAACATCGATTTCAAGGCAAGAATGAACAAATAAAACAACAAAAAAGTCTAAATTAAAAGGCTTGTTTAATTTGATTTTCATTTTTAATTTTTTTTTTCGGTTTCAAAAAATAAAAAATCATCTGAGTAAATGTTTGGGAAAATCCCAAGAAAATACCTTTGAATTTTAAAATCATAAATAGGTGATTTCCCAACAAAATGAATTGTCAATTGCTTTATTGTTATTGTTAATCTCATTAATGTTGTTGTTAACATGATTTTAAAGTTCAGGTGGTATTTTTCACTGTGATTTCTCCTAAATGTTTTGTATTTAAGTAGTTTTCAAAATCATAGTCATTTATTTTCAAAATTAATAAAAATAAAATATTTTAGAGTTAATTATTATTATTTTAAAATATTTTCAAAATTAAGTGGTACAAATGAACTGAGCAAATATATAGGTAGGAAAACGCGTTAGAGAGGGATTCGATTTTGGTACCTATCCTTTGGATAGATACTATTTACCCATCTCATCTGGACTATCCAAATTGATTTTTTTACTTTCTTTTTTTTAAAAAAAATATTTAAATAGGTAGAGAATCTAAAATAAAAATAATCTTTTAACTAATATTTTTTAAAAAAATGATTTTTTAATGTGAAAATCACCAATTTTAAAAATCAAATATGGACCACACAGATCCCATTTAGACGATCCAGATGAGATAGGTAAATGGTGCCTATCCAAAAGATAGACACCAAATTGAAGAGACCTTTCTAATTAGGTCCTTATAAAAAGGACACATACTGAAGTAAGCCAAGTCACATCGGCCAACTATAGCTAGCCACTCCTTGTCCAAGAAACTCAAAGTCCCCCAATAATGGTCGCCAAAACTTCCACTATCATCATCTTCCTCATGTTGCTTTCTCTATCGTCCGGTTTCCCTACAAACATGAATCGACACAAGCCATGCAAAAACCTCATACTATACTTCCATGACATTATCTACAACGGAGAGAATGCCAGTAACACGACGTCCGCCATTGTTGCAGCTCCCCAAGGTTCTAACTTAACCAAATTAGCACCTCAATTCCACTTCGAGAACATCGCAATTTTTGACGACCCCATCACACTGGATAATAACCTTCACTCTAAACCAGTTGGGAGGGCTCATGGCTTTTATATTTATGATTCCAAGAATACTTTCACTGCTTGGCTCGGATTCTCATTTGTGCTCAACAGTAAGGATCACCAGGGCACGATCAACTTCTCGTCGGAGCCGACCCCGTTTTGGTGAAAGCCAGAGATATCTCTGTAATTGGTGGCACTGGCGATTTCTTCATGCATCGTGGCGTTGCTACCCTCATGACCGACGCTTTTGAAGGTGACGTCTATTTCAGGCTTCGTGTTGACATTAAGTTCTATGAGTGTTGGTGATGTACAAATTGCACCCAGTAATTAACACACACGTACACACATTATATATATACTACCTCTCATACTAAATTTAGAACCTAGTTTTTAGTACAAACTTCACTACAAACTTGGTTATAAATTTAGAACGGGAAGAGTGTATATATAGGCGAGCGTTGTGTGAAATCATTGAGTATGGTCCATATTATATTTACATGGCAGTGCGGCAGAGGTTAATTCAATAGTCTTAACCTCAAGCATGTCTCACGTATCAAAAGTAAGTTTCTTGTGCGTCTACTATGTATTGTATGCTTTGAACAACTGTCTTGATCAATAAAAGTCATTTTCTACTTCAAATCAATGCTTTTTTGATTACTTACTTCTGGTACCTAACATAAAGCTTGTTGGAAATTGAGTTGAATCTTAAATATAATATCAATTCACTGTCCTGCCAAAATATAGGATGGAGAGGAGATACTGAAATGCACTTAGGCAGTCTGATAATTAAGCAAGGTGATTACAATATAAAGAGGGAGACATCAAGTCTCAGTTAGCTTAGTGAAACGTGTGTGAAGATCACGTGTATGCATACCTACCTTACAACAACTTGTGCAATTAATAGCAATTAGAGCATTTAAAACTATCTTTTCAATTCAGATTTACAATATACGAAACAAATATGTAAAAAGAATTTTGTCTCGATTTATATAAATAAGTATTTATGGGATCCCTAGAAGTGATTTCAAACAAGCAGATATGTCCCCCATACTTGTATATTTTTTTCTCCTTAACCATCCTTATTGATTATTATATATTGAACATCCCAAGGGAGCAGGGGGGGAGTCAAGAATTTTAGTGACGGGAGTGAAAATGAAAAATACTATATCATAAATAAATGTACTTGAAATATAATGTAGAGCTAATATGCAAAAAATTGAAAGAAGTCTATCACATAATAGCCCCACTTGCATTGGCTTGGGTAGCCTTAATCCACCAAGAATGGACTATATATATTCCAACAAATTACTCCCTCCGATTTATAATATAAGACATATTTAGAGAGTTGATTTTTGTTATAAATATAAGACATAGTTTTCATATTCGTTAACAATAATCAAGGAAGATAGTGAATAAAAGAATTAGGGAAGATGATGACTATGGTGTTTTAGAAAATACATGTCAAATTAGCTTACTCAACCAACTTCCTTAATCTATCAAAATTAGGTAAAAATTTCTTATATTTGAAACCGGAGGAGTATTAACTAGATTTTTAAAATACAAATGATGAAATACAATAGAATCAAACAAGCTTAGCTTATTAAGCTTGAATATACATGTAGATATCTCCTTATATTTTGTTAACATACGATAATTTCAAACTCAAAAGTTAAGAATCAAACACAAGAAGATCATGCGAAACTAATCAAAATATAAGTAAGTTATATTTAATAAGTTTCTTTTGTGTGTGGGTGTGTTTATGTATAGTCGAAATATTAAAATAAGTCTCAGACAAAGAAAGATACTTATCTCCACACACACACACACACATATATATATATATATTAAATCCACCCCTGCTTATTTGATAGAATAGAGCCTATAAGTAAACTTATATCACCAGCTCAGTTTCACGCGGCAACAGGCAATATAGTTTTATAGATATATACTGAAGAAAGTCTTGCGAAATGCCCAATTTGATGGTTAAAGATACTTATCTTCTTATGGGGGCGGGGACCACCCCTAGGCCCCCTAAATCCGCCCATGCAAGAGAGTTTTAGTCAAAGATACAATCCAAGCAAATATGTCCCCCATAATTTAGGAGGATATTTTAGAAAAAACAATACATATTTTTTATAAATAGCTAATTTTCTTAATTTATCTAAATTAATTATACATACATATTTTTTTCTGGTACAAACACGAATTGTCGTTAATCAAACTTTTTTTTTTTAGCTAACGTGGTTAATCAACGGGTTTAGGGTTATTCCTCTACACGTAGAGGATGTCCATTTTCAGAGATTCATCATATATTCATATAGACACCACCAAACATTTGATCTGTGACCCGGTTGGATTCCTGGTTTACTGCCAAGAAGTATGAGAAGATGATACAGCTGGTAAACCCTATGCGCGGAAAACAGCAACGATGTTATGAATTAATATCGTTCATTGAATTAAATACTGTCCAATGATGAAAAGTATTCTTAACGTGTAGGCCTGATTAATAATGGTTTTTTAATACTGGATCTTAAATATAAGACACAGATGTCCATTTTCGGAGATTCATCCTATTGACGTCACCAAACATTTGCCAAGAAGTATGAGAAGCTGATACAGCTGGTAAACCCTATGCGCGGAAAACAGCAACGATGTTATGAATTAATCTCGTTCATTAAATTAAATTCTGTCCAATAGTAAAAAGTATTCTTAATGTAGAAGGTAGGCCTGATTAATAATCGTTTTTTAATACCTTCGGTCTTAATTATAAGAAACAGTTGACTTTTTTAGAGTTATTAAGAAAGTTATTTAAGTTATTTTAAAGTATTTATATTTATATGTTTTCTCCAAACTATTTTACTTAACTTATAAACTGATATAAAATTCGATAATGCACAATATATGATATGATTAAAAAACATATTTTTTTATTTATTTTTTTTTTATAGAGAAATCGGATGCAGTAATTATTATTTTTTCCTTATATCTGATGTGAGGTGGTAATCCACACACGTCATAAATATCCTTTCCAGCTTAAACAATGTGACATAAGATAAATACAAACACTTTATCATAAAATCCTGTCCGATCTCATAAACATAACTAGGATATTTATTTTTCTTTAAAAAAAACTCGAGTTATAGAGAATGTTCTATGCAGAGTCTGAGATGTACCACAACTTTCATGACTTAAAATATAATATGATGTTATTAAAAATTAATATTATAAAAATAGGTAATCTAATTGTGTATAACATGTATGTATATTTATTTATTCAACATTATTTGGATCAAAAGTTTTTCTTCCCCCGGCATTAGGCACCAATAACCGAGAAAGCACATTTTGCTTTAAAGTTCAAATGGTTTATGGCTTGGGAAGTGGTTGAATATTCAAAAGTCATAAATGTGGGCCTAATGGCATCAGTTAAAGTATCAGCCAACAGTGTTGGTAAAAATGGAGTGAGTAGCCCCTGCGCTTCGTGCGCCCTTGGCACTTAGGACTAGTATAAAAAAAGACTTTAAGATCATTTAGAGCGGAAAGAACTTCTTAAAAGAATGACCAGGGCAGTTCCATAAATATAAAAAACTTTTGCACCGGACCAATTTTTTGCTCTTAAAAACATTATTGAGACCGACTAAAGAACAACCGGTCTTAAAAATTGAATTGAAATTTCAATTATTTTATAAATATATCTCATATAGCCGTACTTATATTTTCTCGGTAAAAACATAATAAGGAAAAATTTAAATATAAAAAGTCTAAAGTTTTAAGACCGAACTTATTAAAAAGACGGTCTTAAAAGTTTTCTTTTAAGACCGGACATATGATACTTCCGGTATGAAAAAAGTTCATTAATATTAAGACCGGCGTTTTACAAGGAACGGTCTTAAAGGTTAAACTTTTAAGATCGGACTTTTAATATGACCGGGATTAATATAAATATTAAGACTGTCTCTTTTGCATCCGGCCTTAAAAATCCACGCAAGTTATACATTTCTTCGCGCGAAAGCTTTGTTACTCCGTGGAGAACCTCTCGTTCACGTTCCGAAACCCTTCATGTTGCATTACCTCTCTTCCTCGCCCACGTACCATCGCCCCTATTACTCTCTCATTTGCTCGTGCATTCCTCTCTTCCCGTCTCGAAAATGGACGGTGAAAACGATTCTATTCGTGTTTCGGCAACGCGTTCCCGGTGTGATCGGGTGTGAGTAAGAACGAACCCTCTTCATCTCACAATGAGGCTCGTAATCGCCCGCACGCCGTGGTAGAAGAGGCACACGAATGATGGATGTGACCCTAAGTCGGACTTCGGGACAAAGCTCGAGATTCAGTTTGATGGAAGGTTGGAACCCGTCGGTCCTAATAAAAGCAAATATAATAGTTTTGTCGGCTATCTAGCACGCAAAGAAGGTTAGCATCTTGACAGATGAGTGGAAAAGTGTGGACTCTAAGAAAGTAAAGGATCTTATTTGGGAGACTATCCGGGTTACATACACTGTCCCTGACTGTCAAAAGTTGAAAGACAAGACATTGTCTTATTGTGCTGATCGGTGGAGGAAGTTTAAGACCTTTCTCGCTAACACGTATATTTTCTCCGAGGTTCCGCCTACCAAACATCCTTGGGAAGTTTACACATTTATTGATGAACGAATTTGGCGACAATTTGTTCTTCTCGGACCACTTCGAAACTCGGTGAGTTTATATTTAGTTTTGCTTTCCCTTTTGTTTGCTTATTAACCGTGCGGATATGTGAATGTTATTGTGTTCATCTAATCCCGTTAGTTATATAATGGTTCGGTGTGTGAATAGAAGTATACATTTACCGCCTTTGTCTATGCAAGTCCGATATGTAAACCCCGAAAAGGTAAAATACGATGAGAAGGTATTAATTGTGTAATGGTTTGTCTTGCAAAGGAGGAAATGAATAGTCTTAAAAGGGGGAAACTTTATATACCCAATTGTTACTATCTAATGGGGATCGCTGATCCCACTGGATGCCTTAAAAAGGATCAAGTTTGTATTATTCGTAAGCATAATTCTCTTTTGTTTCTTAACCTATCTATCTAGCTAGCACTACAAAACATAGCTCCAATTTCTTCTACAATTCTACATCTTCCTTAAATAAAATGTTGAAACTTGATGAAGTGAAGAATTTGACTACTGTTTGATTGACGTTCATATGAAGCAAAAGTTCTCTAATTTCTGTTAGTGACATTCATGGCTGGAATTCATAATTAATAGATGTTTTCAATGCTGATTCACAGAAAAGAAGGGAACAAGCACAGGAGATAGGTAGAAAGAATGATTGCCCTCATAGGGCTTCTCGCGCGGATATCAAAAGGCCGAAAAAGATTTGATGGCGGCAAGCGGAAGAGATTGGATGATGAAGCGTAATCCAATCCTTCGTGATACATGCTCCTCCATCTCCAATACGTCGCGAGGAGTTGTGGTTGCATATTCGGCAAAAGCCAAGCGGCGCCTACACGAGTGAACAAACTCGTCTAGTTGCCGAAAGAATTGTAAGTATCATTATTGTTATTTTTTAGTTACTAAACATGTTTCATTACTAAGCTTCTCGTTATCCGTATCTTACAGAAGATCTTAAAAAGAAAGAAGCAGAGGGATCTTTTGTGTCGGACGGGAGGAATGATGTTCTCGACCGTTGCGACCGGAAAACCGGATCACCCGGGCGTGTAAGGGGGATTGGAGGACGGGTAGGCATAAAGCAAGTCTTTGGTACATCCAAACGCCATAGACAAAGTATGGTTACCCGGGAGGAGATGGACCGACGCCGGGGTCGCTAAAGAAGCTTCAATGATCGCAATGTTTCAATCCCGATGAGCCGATGAGGGAGAACCGACTTAGATGAGGCTGCTTTTAAGCAATCATCCAGAGACCAGTTGTTCCCTTCACACACTCACCCGCAACCGTGCGTGCCAGAAGAGCACTAGAGGGAGCTGCATTGTTGGGACGAGCAACCTTGTGACCTTTATGTGGAGGATCCTGATCATCATGATGGACGATTATTGGTTGCAAAAGGGACTGTTCACAACTTGGGATCAACTGTACACCACCAACAAATGCCTGATGATGAAGTCAGAGTGTCAGTTGAAAAGGAAATCATTGATGCACCGCTCCCTCTCCAAACCGATGAGCCGAAGCTTGTGAGTGATGTCAAGGGAACCTTCATCCCTTGGCCGGTGAAGCTTGTACATGTCTCTACCGCTCCCGAAGCTTCAACCCTCCTCCTCAAGTTCCATCCCCGTCAAGCTCCATCCCCTCCTCAAGCTCTATCCCCATCGCTAAGTTGGTCACGCTGGGAAAAAATATCCGATATGATGAAGAGTGGATATTTTAAGGATAAATCGTGGCCTGCCAATGAAGTAGTAGGCGTCCCTCATCCTCAGCCCATTCAAGTTGACACCGTTGATGTTGAGTCCCTGCTGCTTCCTCGACAGGAGCTTACTCGATGCAGCTTGTTCAAATTTTTATGAAGTAAGTATCTTCTCGTCTATGAGTACATAATTTAAATGCATCGTTTAGACATACATACATATATACTAATTCCCTGATCGATGTCATTATTGTAGGTTCTTGCATCAAGAATTGGTTCAAAAGGGCAGGATCAACGATTTTGGATTCTTGTGCCCTGTCTATTCAAGTCAAACATCCATGAAGGAGAGACAGACGTACATATCAAAGAGGTTGTGTGAAGTGAGAAGAAAGTTGTACTTTTTTCCATTCTTCCACAGTACATATCAAAAATCTTGTCCGCAATTCACTTAATTCTCGCTACATATATCACCGAGTATAGTTTATCGTCGTGAATTTTCAGCCGCCATCGGCGTTGGTCCTCATGTGCATGGAGGAGCATAAAGTTATCTTCTTATACTCCACTCACGGTGAGCCATTGCCTACGTTGGTGAAGACCATCAACAAGTAAGCATGTCATTTTGATTCTCTTGTCCGAAATCTCTCGTGAATTTTCAAATGAATCATTGATAAATTTGTGATTTTGATGATAGTGCCATGAGGACCTTCCAAAGAGTTGAAAAGAAAAGGCGTGGTACTCGGACAAAGACCCTATATGGCATGCACTGCAGGTTGGTACAATATTTGTAGCACATCGCCTTGTGAACTTAGTCATTAAGCTATATATATGCTCTTATATATATTTCTTGTTCTTTTTAGACCCGTCAGCAACCACCGGCGTCCAACTTATGTGGCCAGTACATCATGAAACACATGTATGATATTACCACGCGAGGGGATACTAAATTAACTGCAAAGGTAAATGTATTTGATGTTACATATTATGCAAGTTAATTCAGTTTCTGGCTTACTGTTACAAATGAAATATGCACGCAAGTTAATTCAGTTGCTGTCTTTGATGTTACAGATGTTTGAATGCACTGATCCCTTTTCTCATGATGAACTGGAGCACATACGCAATGTATTTTGTGAATATCTCGTATGGTCCGATCTTAGAGTCACAAAAAGGACAATAATTAATGTCCTAAATTCATTTGTAAGTATATTCCGTAGCAACAATAATCGATCTTCTCGTAAATTTGTTTATTTTTTTGAACAATTCATTTGTAAATATACATAGGCAATGTAAAATTCAATAAATAAATTTAGTTAATTTTTTGAACAATTTTCTTGTGTCCATTTTGGGTTTCTGAATGTATTATTGGATGGTGGATATAGCTATTTAATATAGTGTTTGAAATTTGAGACTTTTAGGACCGTATATTAACTGCATGTCCGGTCTTAAAGGTCCACAAAGTCTTCGGTGTAAAAAGTATGAGAATTTTAGGACCGTATATTGCTTTAGTGTCCGCTCCTAAAAGCCCCGCATGAACTTTTAGGACCGGAAGTATTATAAAGGTCGGTCTTAAAAGTCACTCTTAAAAGTCCGCTTAACTTTTAGGACCGTATTATTATAAATAATCGGTCTTAAAAGTCCTTTGCTTACAAGTCTCGCTTAACTTTTAGGACCGTATATTTTTATTTGTGCGATCTTAAAAGTCGGTCACCTTTAAATACCTCTTTTCGACAAATTAAAATGGATAGGATTGAAGACAACCGAGGTTCGGCGTTCGCTTCAAGCTAGGTCCTTCATTATCGTCGTTTTTACCTTTCCATGTGTGGAGCAAAGATTATCGGTGTCCCTTTTATTTTGTCTTTTTTCTTTTTGTCGGAAAAAGAAGGAATATAATGAAAAGGACACTTTGTTTCAAACATGGGGAGGTAAAACCGACGATAACGAAGGTCCAACCTTGAGAAGAATAGTCACTTTGTTTGTTCTTATTTGAATAAGGTAAATGATATTTTTTTTGTATGTTCTTAATCGTATTCTCGTGAATTTCGTTGTTGATTTACACGAGGACAATGTTTTGTTTGTTTCCTTTTTGTCGGAAAAAGAAAGACGATAATGAAAAGGACAAGAGGCAATCGATATGGAAACCAAAGCTAACAAAAATGGCGGTGTTTTTAGGACCGTCGATTTACTAACTAAAAGTCTTCGTTCCTTTATTTTAGGTTTTTTAGTCTCGCCATTATCCATCCTTCATAGTTGCCTTGTTTATTGCTTTCCGTGTTCGATAATGGATAAAGTACTAAACTCGCACGAGAACAAAATTTAAAAATATTTTATTTACTAATTTTTTTTACGCCGCCTTATAGGGCAGCGATCACAAAAAAAAAAGCAACAAAATAAAAAAGAAACAAAAAAAACTAATCCCTCTCGTAGTCAGAGAGGGAGGGGGCATCGGAGTCGCGTCGAGTCGTCTGAGTCGTCTTCGGCGGGATCGTACTCACGTCATTGGCGTGGAGTACCATGTTCAGCTTGTTGTTCATGGTATGAGCAAGCCGAACCAATTGGCCCAAGTGTCGATCGATTTGATCGACGCGGGCCACTGTTGATCGATCGCACCAACCGCTTCACAATCGGATTTGGAGGAGGCGGTGGCGGAGGGGCCGAGGTTGAAGAGGAGGAGGAGGAAACGGAGGACCGGGGGAGCAGCCATTACGGTGGAGGCTAGGCGGTGGAGGAGGTCGTGTAGAAGTGATGGAGAAGAATGTGAAGAAAGTACAAGAACAACGGGTTTAAATAGAGAACCCATCCCGAACAATGTGAAACGCCGGAAACTTTAATGAGGAGACGCATTGTTCATCGAATACGAGGAGACGCCTAGTTGAGAAGTTTATCCGGAAGCCGAAGAGACTCGCATCATTCATTTGAACAATGTGTAAGTACCGGTAAATGATAAAAGGTCGGTCTTAAAAGTAAGACTTTTAGACCGGACGTATTATAAAAGGTCGGTCTTAAAACAAAAAAATTAAATAATATAATTTTATAACGAATACCTATAAAAGACGTTATAAAAGGTCGGTCTTAAAATTAATTGAATTGGGAAAAAATAAATAATAGAATTTTATACCGCATACCTATAAGTACCGGGTTAATGATAAAAGATCGGTCTTAAAAGTAATTTAGACGTTTAGGACCGGATATTTTATAAAAGGTCGGTCTTAAAATAAATTGAATTGCAAAAATATTAAATAATGGAATTTTATACCGCATACCTATAACTCCTTATTAATTCTTCACTACCTCGTAACTCCAAACTACGTACGTGGCTATCTCGAGAACATCTCTCTCGCCTTTATTAAGTAACTCCTCATACCTCTCTCGCGCCACCCAACCGCTCAAACCATGGTTAGATACAAGATCACCGCTCGTAGGGGTACTCTTACTCGTGATGCTCGTGCCTTCCGTCGATCGTTATACGGTGCGCCTCCTCCATCGAGAGTGCGTTCCATTGTGACAGAAGAGTCTCGGGTCGTTGGACCCATTGTTATTTCTTCGGATGATGAAGAGATTGCCACACCCCCCCCATCCTGCTCCCCCTCTCCAACTGGGTTGGCCCCGGCGTGCCTCCCGCCGACCCCCTCTCCTCTTTCCTCTAGTGATGCATTGTGGCCGATGCAACGAAGACAGAACTTGCCGATCTCCGGGAAATTAATGTTGTTCACGCCGAAATCGCCAAGGCTTTGGAGGATAATAAGCTTTAGGAGATGTTTAGTCAAATTCTTGTTTTTGATAATTTTCTCGCTTGTTTTTCTTTTGTATTTTTTCTTGTGTACGTGCATATGCAAGTAATATATGTAATTAAAGAAACTCAGTTTTTCCTTTAATTTTTATTCATTCATTGTCGCGCTCGCCAAATCCTTTTTTAAAAATCACAAAAACGAGGAACTTTAGGACCGGAGTATTATAAAACTTCGGTCTTAAAAATTTTTTATATATAGAACCGTCTACTTTTTAATGAACCGGTCTTAATTGTCTCAATTTAGGTCCGGAGTATTATAAAACTCCGGTCTTAATAAAATCCAAAATATAAAACATGTCTCGCCGTCGTCACGCGGAATATTAAATTTCCCTCTCTGAACTTCTCTTGTCGCGCCTAAAGTGTTACTCAGGTTCTGTCGCCACTTCATCGCTGGTTCGCGTTGCTCTTTCGACAATCACTTTCTGGTTCCTTAGCTAAACGTCTATAGACCAAGCTGTAAGAGGTGTTTTGGTTATATAACTTATGATTTTCCCGCTCATCGTTCGGGTTTTTCCCGGGTTGAGCGAAATCGATCAAATGTTCTTGTGGGTTTTTCGTGTTGTTAATGGATATTGTATTTTGAAGATTATAATTGCACTTTAGACCTACCCAACTAACCAATAAATGTTTTTAGGTTACTCTTGATGTCTGCAACATCAACGTTCGTGGCGGGAGAAGAAAGACTCAGCAAACGCATTTGAATTTATATGCTACAGGTGAGTCCACAAGACCTTCATGCGATGCATTTAATTTCCTCGTCATGCATTTATTTTGGTTCTTGGATTCACTGCGATACATTTATGACCAAAAGTGATTCTTCGTTCTCGCATTTAATGAGCAAGTTTATCCGAAAAAAAAAAAGGGGAAAAAAAAAAGACATAACCGACATTTGAGCATATATATGTATGTTAAATCTTTCCGTCTATATATATAGGAATTCTACTATGGATCACAGCTTGGATAAATGCTAAACGGACGAGTGTTGAATATCGAATGGGGTGAGGGACTTTATAAAATTTGCCAAACAAAATGCCCATGATGAGGGTGGGAAGTTTTATTGCCCTTGTGTAAAATGTTTGAATGAGAGGCGACTAAGTCCTGAAGTTATACACACACATTTAATTTGTGAAGGAATTTGTAAGAATTATATAGTATGGGTATGGCATGGTGAAAAAATACCAAGTGGGTCTCAACATAGGGAAGTGGCCTTTGATGATAATGACACGGATATGGATGATCACATAGAGGACATTATCCGTGATGTAGGAGAAGAGGCTTTTCATCAATCACATGCATATGGTAATATGTGCAAAGTGATGCGAGACCCCTCTATACCGTGGGTGTAAAAAATACCAATTGTTGAATGCCGTATTGAAATTGGTAAGCTTGAAGGCACGTCATGGATGGAGCGATAAGAGTTTTTCAGAAATGCTTGAGGCTTTTAAGGACATGCTTCTGGGATGATAATGTGTTGCCGCATCGATACTATGATGCTAAGAAAATACTTTGTCCACGGGGATGGAGTACAAAAAGATCCATGCATGCCCGAATGATTGCGTATTGTATAGAAAAGAGTTTGAAGAGGAGCAGAATTGTCCGAAATGTGAAACCCCAAGGTACAAGTCAAATAAGGGGCCTCGCAAAAGTGTTGTGGTATCTTCCAATCATACCAAGGTTCAAGCGGTTGTTTGCGAATGAAAATGATGCAAAAAATTTGAAGTGGCATGCAGATGAGAGGATTTCGATGGAAAGCTTCGACATCCCCGATTCTTCTCAATGGAAGAAAATCGATCAATTATTTTCGAACTTCGGCGAAGAATCTAGGAACCTTAGGCTTGCCCTTAGCACGGATGGCATGAATCCATATGGAAGCCTTAGCAAAGATACATGTTCATGGCCCGTACTACTCGATTATTTACAACTTATCTCCAATGTTATGCATGAAACGAAAGTACATCATGTTGTCTATGTTGATTTTGGGACCGAAACAACCCGAAAATGATATTGATGTTTACCTTCACCCTTGATCGAAGACTTGAAGGAGTTGTGGGCGTAAGGTGTTGATGTTTTTGACTCTTTCAAGAAGGAGGTGTTTAAAATGCGAGCCATGATATTTTGTACTATAAACGACTTCCCAAAGATATGGGAACTTGTCGTGGTATAGTGTAAAAGGCCATAAAGCATGTCCGGTTTGTGAAGAAGGCACACGCTACCATCAACTTCAACATGGAAGAAAGACGGTTTATCTTGGACATAGGAGATTTCTTAGACGGGGCCACCCATATCGTCGATTAAAGAAAGCCTTTTTGGTGGCCAAGAGTATGAAGATTCTCCGGTGGCATTGACCGGGGAGCAAGTTTATGAAAAGGTGAAAAATATCAATGTCGTCTTCGGTAAGACCGCAAAGAGTAGAAAAGAAACAAATATATGGAAAAAGAGATCTGTATTCTTCGATCTTCCATATTGGCGCAATCTTGATGTGAGACACAAGTATTGATGTCATGCATGTGGAGAAAAACGTATGTGATAGTATTGTCGGCACGCTTCTCAACATACAAGGTAGTTTCAAGGATGGTGTGAAGGCAAGATTGGATCTGATAGCAATGGGAATACGTGAAGAGTTACATCCAAGGCCAGATGGGAAGAGAACTTATTGTCCCCCGGCTTCTCATACTTTTTCTAAGGATGAGAAACAAAGTTTTTGTGAGTGTTTACATGGCACAAAAGTTCCCACGGGGTATTCTTCAAATTTGAAGAGGCTTGTATCGATGAAGGACTTGAAATTAGTAGGCCAAAAGTCTCATGATTGTCATGTCTTGATGCAACAACTACTCCCAATAGCTATTCGAGGCATCGCCGAATATGATCTTCGGGTCGTTTTGACTAGACTTTGTGTCTTCTTCAATGCGCTTTGTAGTAAAGTTTTCAAGATTGAAAAGTTGGATGAATTGGAGAATGAAGGATATCTTATCTTGTGCCACCTTGAGAAGCTTTTTGTTCCTACATTTTTTGACATCATGGTTCATCTAATTGTTCATCTAGTGAGGGAGATAAAGATGTGCGGCCCTATCCATTTACTGGATGTACCCAATTGAAAGATCTATGAAATTCCTAAAAGGGTACGTGAAGAACGCATACCAGCTTTAAGCATCGATTGTTCGAAATATGTTTCGAAGAAGCCATGGAATTTTGTCAAAATTATTTGGCCAAAGTAAGACATATTGGGCTTCCAAAACATCAGCATGCTGATGGGGGTAGACAAAGGGCTTCCGTAAAGAGTGTGGATCCTGATGAATTGTCACAAGTCCACTTATACATCTTGAATAATGTCGATGAAGTTCAAGCCAAAGATAGCTGCACATAAAGCAATTCAGTAAGGAAAGAAAATTATCGAATGATCGAACAAAGGTTGATTAGGGAGCATAATGTAACTTTTGCAAACCGGTTCAAACAAAAGGTCGAGGGAGAGGAATGTGTTTCGATACAATCAAATGGTTAGCAGTGGTCCCGAGGTTGATGTCATAAGTTGGAATTCGTATGTGATCAATGGTTATACATTTTACACGAAGTCCCTAGATGATACGAGCACGGTCGTAACAAAGCTGGTGTTATGTTAGAGGTGAATCTATGCACTTCTCCAGTTCGAAAGACAAGAGCCCTTTATTGGCAGTCATGCCATATTATGGGGTTATTGAAGAGATTTGGGAGGTGGACTATGTGAAAATTAGATTTCCCATTTTCAAATGCAAGTGGGTTAATGTCAATAATGGTGTTCGGATCGATCGGCTAGGATTTACATTAGTCGATGTCAATGGTAGAAGTTTTGGAGATGAACCTTTTATTATGGCGACCACTGTGCAAAACAAGTGTTCTATATCACCGATCAAGAAAATAAAATGTGGTCTCGTAACTCTCCAAGGAAAGAGGGTCATTGATATTGATGAGGAAATGAATTCAAATTATGGTATTCCCGAGAGTACTCCTTTTTCAAGGGGTCTACCGGACATGAACGAAGAAGATGAAGCGGATAATGAACCCGCATAAGAAGTGATCATCAAGAAGGGATATGGGAAGATATCACTTTATAAAAGAGTCAATTCATAAGGTAATATTCATATGCAGATTTCTTTGAAGACTTTAAGGCTTTAACTATATATATTATATTCCTTCTATCTATGTTCATAGTTAATGTCACTGACTATGAATTTTGTTCTTGTTTTATTTTTGTGGCAGGATCCGATCCAAAGGGGCATGTTATATAAGAGGATGTTACGTTGTTGGGTAGGGGAATCAGATGAAGGCATGGTGAATATTATTTTGGGCGCATGTATGTTGTACTTGTAACTTATTGTATTTGTAAGTAAGTTATCTTATTGTATGAATTAATTTAGGTGTTGTAGTCATAGTAATCATTAATTAAGAGGCCAAATAGCTCATGGTGAATAATATTTGTATTCTTTTTCCAATTCAATTTATTCAAATAATTGTTCATAGCTTGTAGCTTAAAGTATCGACTTTTATGTGCTGGATTGGGTGGTGGATTTGTGTATATATATAATCGTGAAGAACAAATAGGAGGAAAAATTTGGGAAAATTTAGACCGAAAATAATAAGCCGGTCTTAAATGTTCACTTGTTAAGACCGGATGTAATTATATGACCGGTCTTAAAGGTCATGACCACTTTTGAGTTTTGATATTAAACCCGGTCTTAAAAGTTGGTCTTTTAAGACCTAAGTATATTTAGACGTCCGGTTTTAAATCAAAATCTTTAAGACCAGATGTATTTATCATCCACTCTTGAAAGTCAGTCTTTTAAGACCGTGTATAATTAGTCGTCTGGTCTTAGAAGCCGCTATTTTTCAGACCGTATGTGTCTTGTCCGATCTTATAATTCCGATCTTTTAAGAGCGGCCTATTTTTTGGCCGGTCTTAAAAGTTGAGCTTTAGGACCGAACAAAAAATATTTCGTCTTCATTTAGTACAACTTTTAAGACCCAAGTTTTAAAATGTCCGGTCTTAAAAGAGTTTCTTTAAGACCGGTTCGAGTCCGGTCTTAAATGATAGACTTTTAATATCGCTGGAACAAGACCGGCCGCATGTCCGATCTTATGACCCCTCTTTTGTCCGGTTTTAAAATCCTTTTTTGCACTAGTGGGGCCAGCTTAGGAGCTGGCCATCCCCCCATGTCGCGGCTCGATCCCGTCCCCCCCCCTCATGTATCAAAAAAAAAAAATGGAGTGAGTAGTTAGGCCTCTTTTGTGATGAAAATTATTTTTCTAATATTAAACATCTTATAGCTAATTTATATTTAAAATTGAAAGAGTATATATATAGGAATGTTGTGTGAAGTCATTGAGTATGGTCTATATTTGCATGGAATATATTTACATGGAAGTGCGATAGAGGTGAATTCAAAATTTCCATCTCGAGCATGCCTACATGTATCAAAAGTAAGTTTTTTGTGCATCTTTTTATTATTATTATTATTATTTATTGTATGCTTTGAACCACGTCTTGATCAATAAAAGTCATTTTCTACTTCAAATCAGTGTTTTTTTAACGAACTACTTCCTTCTAGTAGTTAATATAAGAGCTACCTAGTTGGGAATTGACATTAATTTTAAATATAAGGCCTTAATTCACTTTGTTCACCATATTTATTATTTTTTTCTTAACTGTAACACCCCATTTTAAAAAAAAAAATATTTCTTTATCAGAGTAGAGCACCGGAGCAAGTAAAAGAGTGAGTAACTGATAAGTATGTGGCTACAAACTAGCTGCGGTGTATCCGGTCGGATATAATATTAGCAGTACATTTATCCCAATATTTCAAAATAATACGCAGCCCAAAAATAAAATCTCCGGCCAAGTCTTTACGCGTGCTACTTACCCTTGTCATTAGCCTTTGGTACTCCTGACCCTGAAGCTATGGTAAGTGCTGAGGTCCAATACCCATTAGACCTCAGGTAACAGTTAACCTCATGCTTAAGTATAACAATATATATATGACAGATATTCATTACATTACAGCAATAACTAATACATAGCACACAACAAATGTAAGGTTACAACAATACATAAATTGATAAGCACACAGCATATGTAATGTCAACACAACAACAGTACATAGCACACAGCACATGTAAAGTCATTCACATTTGTACTAGCCAGTGCCACGACGGTCCCTCGTGTCCTCAACGCTAGGAAAACTCAACGGCATTATCAAGACTATAACCCGTATAAAGCTGAATGTATAAATAGTGACCTAAGATAAAGTCTTAGCCATGATACATGATCCAAGACAAAGTCTTGTCCATGACCCTATGAAAACGTCTATTACATATAAGCATACAGATACATCAGAGTTAAAGTTACTAGTACGCGAACGTACCTTAGTCCATAGAGTTTAGCGGTACATTCGTCTGTCGGTATGTTTCCTCGGATAGCCTATAATAGTATCACCGCATTATTCCTTTATAAATAATATTCTAAGAGGTATTTTACCCACTATTGACCTTTTTACCCCTGGTGGATTTGTTATCCCAACTATATCCCTTTATTTTTAAAAAAAAAAACGCTGATTCAGCATTTCTGGGTAGGTTTTTCGATAACTTTGAAAAATCTTAATTAATTCCACAAAACTCGAAATGAGGTTCTGTAAAATTTCCCAGAATCCTTAGGATATCTATTTTCGAGGAAAAATACTGGTTTTCATCCAGAATTAGTGAATCATTTCCAGTTTAGCGTTTTCAAAGCTCTGTCCAGAATTTCTCCAGAAAACGTAGCCCAACTTTGGGAATTTTTATCTCCTTGTACAAAACTCAAAATGATACAATCTAGATATTTTTGAAAATACCTAGATGTCTACTTTAACCATGAAAATTTTCAGAATTTTATAACTTCATATTCTACATAAAATCATAGCCTCTTTATGACTGACTCTAGAAAACTTCTAACCGTAAATTTCGCCAGAATTTTGCTACTTTGATCTTCAATTTCCAGGAATTTTTCTCCACCATATTTTCCATCAAATTTTGAAATAAAGACATTTTTAACCATAAAAATATGAAAAACAAACTATTTTGGAAGATTCAAGATCAAAGCATATTCTAACTATGAATTTAAAAGCTAGAACTTCAAGAACTCACATTGCTCTTGCTTCTACTCCTCCAAGCTTTCCTCACTCACTCTATACTTTATATATTCATATGCTATTGTTTGTGTTGGTGTGAAGAATGAAGTGAACCAAGGTCCCTATTTATAGGAAAATTCCAAGGCCTACTCCATTACCAAACACTCCTCTTCCATTTACCAAACACCCTCTTCTTCTATTCAATTACCAAACACCTTTTTCCCCTTCAACAAGATTTCCTCTTCTTCACTCTTTCACTCTCACATCCGTCGCCCCCCCCCCCCCCCCACTCTCTCTCTCCCCTTTATCCTCTTCCAACTTCATAAATGCCTTATCTTATCTCTTCCAATTTGTCCCCCCCCATTAATTCTCCCATGTGCTTTTAATTAATAGCATAATTATAATACATTAAATCAAAAATAACCCCCCTTCTTCTTACTCAAGCAACCATCCCCTCCCCCTCTTCCTTGGCTAAAGATTTGTGTTTTCATTGAGTCTCATAAATGAAACCCAAGCTTCCTATTGGTTCTCCTAAATTCACATGGATTTAGTTTAGTTATGTGATTGATTAGAACCATTAGATTTAGCTTTATTAGATTTAATCTTGGCCTTCCATTTTTAATCCTAATTAGCATTCCTAATGTGGTGGTTTATATGTTGTTAGGTGTAATTGTCAAAGTGTGGTTGGTTCTTAGATTAATTATGATCATTAGTAATTCATTTTATGCTAATCTTGAATTCTCATTGGTCCTTGATTTTTAATTAATTTAATACCTCCCTAATTGATGCCTTTTAATTTTCCATTTGATTAATTATAAAAATTTACACAATCATTTTAATTAGTGGTGAATTTAATTACCCATTAATTGTTGTTAATTTCCTTTAATTTGTTTAAATATTTTCATAACATTATCTTGCTCTTTTTGATTATTTAAGAACCATAGTTTAATATGATAATTATTTTGTATTTTATGATCCTTAAATGTGGTCTTAAATTTACTCTTTGGTTTATTTAATTTCAAGGAAAAATTGCCTAAAATTTAATTAATAATTCACAAAATTTTGAGATAACATATTCTCCTTTGTTTTTAATGTATTATTTATCAAAATTAGTATTTATGCTAAATAGAAATTTTAGGGTATTACATTAACCGTCCCTATTGATTATTGCACATCTTAAGAAAATTTGCATAAGGGGTGTAGTTTCAATGCAAATAATTTAAGAGGATATTTTATGAAAAACTGCACATTTTTTACAACTAACAAATTTATTCAATTTAGCCAAATTAGTTAAGTAGATATAATATTGAAGACTGAGAGTAGTACTTTAGTTAGGACATCCAAACATTATTATGTTAAGTAAGTATGTCATATTAAAGACCGAAGGAAGTACTCCTCTTGTTCTAAATATAAAACAGAGTTGATTTTTTTTTTTTGTGTGTGGAGATATTAAGAAAGTTAATTAAATTGCTTTAAAATATTTATGTTTTTCATTTTTTTCTCTAAACTATTTTGTTTAACTTATAAGTTGATATATAATCTAAGAATACACAAAATATTATATGATTAAATAATTAACATATTTAACTTCCTTAATCTTTTCTAAAAAAGTTAATTTTATCTTATATTTAAAATGAGATCAGTGAGCAGTATAAGGTTATACACGCGTATGTTTATTGTGTAGAGTACTAGCTAGGGTCATCTATACGTACGGATAGAATGTCTTGTTTTTAACCATACTTACTAGCTAGGTAAATAAATGTCATGTTCTTCAAAATTCTCTTCGCTTTTGGTAGTAACAACCTACACATAAATTGACCATCAAGGAGTGCCTTGATTTGACTACACTTACTGCCGATAGATGCTTCAGTACAAATGTATAATGCGTTTCCAGCAGAAAAAAGAAGAAGCAAAAGTATAATGCGTTGGGCGGCCATGGAATCCTTGTATCATGCATGCATGTTCATATATCTATGACTGGAAGATCCCCTGTTCAAATAATTAAATGGCATACATTGTACAAAAGTCAAGGGAAAAGAATGTGCTGAACTGAATAGCTCAGGTTTCAAGCCCGTCGTTTATGATAAAAGAAGAATCCTCGAACAAATGATTCCGTCAAATAATACAAAAAGCCGTCAGAATCGTCAGGCGCCGATCAACAGAATATAAACCCCTCAATGCAGAGAACTAATCAACCACCCAAAAAAAAAAAAAAAAAAAAAGCCAGGGCAAGCATCTAGATGAGAAACGAAACAGTAAAACACTGTTACCTTCTCTTCTTCTTCCTCCTCCTCCTATCAACATTCCACTCTGCTTCTTGTTACAGAAAACCATACACACCCCACAAACCATGCAAGCGATTCGTCTTCTTTTACCACGACAAACTCTACATGGGAAAAAAAAAACTCAAACTTATCCAATGCAACATTTGTTGCTGCTGCTAATCAAACACCTCGGAAATTCCCATATGGGAATGTTGGTGATATTCAATGACCCCCTATTCTCCTCATGTGGGTAAAGCCACAGGTTTCTATTTCTATGACACTAAGGATACTTATAATGCTTGGTTTGCCTATACAATTATCTTTAATTCCAGTGACTACAAAGGGACGATTACATTAATGGGAGCTGATTTAATGGGAGTTAAGACCAGAGATCTTTCTGTGGTTGGTGGTAATGGTGATTTCTTCATGACCAGTTTGCGACTTTTGAGACTGATGCTACAGAGGGCTTTGATTTTCGCCTCCAGATGGATATTAAGTTGTATGAATGTTAAAAGAATTTCTTGAATTACTTTGTTCTTTGCATTCTTGTTCCTTATACCTTCCATTTTAGGGGATTAGAATGCAAATTGTTGGTTACTTGTTAGGCTTTTCCTTGTTTAATTGCATCTCCCTTTTGTCTCTATTTCGATGACTTTGTAATTTTTTTTGCTAAAAGAAAGATGTCAAAAAGCCTACATTACAAAGGAAAAATTACATAGAAGGGGAAATTAATCCCAAACACTTTTAGTCTACCCAGCTCCTTAAATAACTAGGGCACTCATCAAAGATTGAAGAATTGGAAATACCTAATTCAACCAAAGCATCAGCTATATTGGAATCTCTAGAGAAAACTCTAACATCCACTTGCCAAATGAAATTAAGCAATTCCCTAGCCTTCAAAACAAGGTTGCTGCAAGTGGATTAGGTGCTACCTAAAATCAAATTAATAACATCATTAACATCGAATTCCAAGATGATCTTTTTGAAACCCAAACCCCAAGCCAATTGGAGCCCTTCTATAACGGCCCATTCCTCAGCAAAGTTAGAATGACAAACTCCGATCAACTTGTTGAAACCCACAATCCAATTATCATGACAGTCCTGGGCCACACCACCGCATTTGGCTGAAGAAGATTGTAAGGCCATAGCGCCATCAACATTAAACTTTAACCAACTGAAAGGAGGTTCCTCCCAGCTAAGATTTAGATCACTTCCCGACATATCAGAATGCCCCTCATCATCGAGATTAACAACAAATCTAGGCCAAATTAGCAAAATGACCACAGCTGAATTATGAGGTTTACTAAAAGTACCATAAAAAATACAATGATTTCTCTATTCCCAAAGTTTCCAAATAGCAACCCCAAAGAACAAACTCCAACATGCTTCCCATTTACAAATGACTTGATTATTCAAGTTAAAACCTAGCCAATTCTGAAGGTTTAAGGAGAAGAAGGAATATACATACATTTGCTTAATGAGACCAGTCCACACACTTCTGGCATACACACAGTCATGTAAAATGTGTAGGATATCCTCCAACCAAGCATTACAAAATCCAAACAAAGTAGAGGAGTGCGGCCATGAACTTTTCCAAACATTAGTTGGTAGCTTATTTAAAGAAACTTTCCACATTAAAAACCTAACTCTCTCAGCTCCTTTCCATCTCCAAATATCGTTATACAACTTATCCCGTAATGGAATGGGGTTAGGCTCAATGAGGAAATAAGAACTCTTAAGAGAAAATCTACCATCTCTGGATGCACCCCAAACGAAACAGTCATGATTAGCGTCAGCCCTAGGAGGAAGAACAACGCTGATTCTGTTCAATCCTGCTGTACTAATAATAAAAGAAAGCTTATTAATATTCCAAAGCCCTCCCACAACCCAGTCAACCACTACAAAGGCCTCCTCATCCTCGGACAAATCCCTTAGGCAAAAATCTTTAACATTTAAGCCATTACCAAGCCAACAATCATGAAAAAAGTTCACATCAAGCCCATTCCTAATTTGCTACTTAGAGCCTTTGGAAATCAGCTCCCTCTACTCGCAGATGAATTTCCATGAACTCGAGTCTCCAGTCCTATAAGATAGGAGTGAGTCCTCATCTCTCACCATATATCTATGGAAGAGAATGTAGCCCAAAGTCCTTTAGCATCGAAAATTAAGTTCCAAGCCAATTTCGCTCCACAAGCCTGATTAACCGAAACTAGTCTTCTAAAGCCCAATCCTCCAAACTCCTTAGACCTTGTAATATGATCCCATCTAATGGAATGAAAACGTCTACTAACCTCATCACGACTCCAAATAAATTCCTTTGCAGTCTTTCAATTTCCTAACATACACCTACTGGCAACTTTGCCACAGGCATGGGATAAAGAGGGATAATGCTAATCACAGATTTAGCAAGAGTAATTCTCCCTTCCATAGATAGACTATTCACCTTCCATACACTCAACTTAGCCTTTACTCGATCTATGGATAATATATTGGAATTTAATCTTAGAATACCTATTATGAGATAAAGGAAAGCCCAAGTACATGCCAATCTCATTGGAAATGTGCATCTGAGTAATCTCCTTAATACGAAGCTTAGTATGCAAAGGTAATTTAGGAGAGAGAAAAAAGGATGGTTTTGCAATATTAACTTTCCCACCTGACGCTCTCATAAACTTCTGAACACATCTCATCATACTTAAAGCTTGGGCTTCCAATGCAACCCCAAAAAGGAGGAGTTCATCAGTGATTATAAGATGTGAGACACCCGGACCCCCTCTGGAAACATAAATAGATTTCCATTTTCCACATTATCACAAACCAAATGGGAAAGCTTGTCCATAAATAGCATAAATAAAAGAGGAGACCGAGGATCACCCTGTCTATTCCCCCTTAGAGGTTTAAAGAATTCAATCTGAGAGTCATTCCACAGTACATTATAGAACACGGATGACACACAATTGATAATAAGATCAACAAAGCTACAACCAAAACCCACCTCCAATAAAACTTGCTTCAAGAAAACTCAGCTGATTCTATCATATGCCTTTTGCATATCAATCTTAATTGCCATGAGTCCTTTCCTACTTCTATTCTTCCCCATAATATGAAGAATTTCTTTACCTAACAATGATATTATCCTGAATACACCTTCCTTTGATGAAACTAGATTGGAAGGGAGATATAATCTTGTCCATCACCTATAGCAATCTTGTAGCTATCAGCTTAGTAATACACTTGTAATGCACGGTACATAAGGATATGGGTCTAAAATGAGACACCAACTCAATATTGTCTTTCTTCGGGATAAAGCATATGAGAGTCTGATTTGCCTCATCTAGAGACACCTCTCCTCTAAAAGCCTTCTTCACAAAATTATAGAGGACCGGTCCCACCAAACTCTAATTAGATTTATAAAAAATAGGAGGAAAACCCTCAATCCCTAAAGCCTTATAGCTTCACATAGAAAACAAGGCAGATCTTATTTCCTCATCAGAAGGAACCAAGGAAAGGTTAGCTAAGGTCAAAGCCTCAATGATAAGGAACCATGATTTAGTGACTCGCTCCACATCTTCCTGGGGGACTGAACAGTAAAGATTTTTGAAATGCTTTGTAACTAATAGCTTCAATTCTTCTTTACTATCCATCCAAACCCCTAGCTCATCCTTCAACGATTCAATCATGTTCCTCTTACTGCGCATTTTGGATTTCAAATGGTAAAATTTATTGTTTCTGTCACCCTTTGTAATCCACTCACTTCTAAACTTTTGAAACCACTTAATTTCATTAAGTTTCAAAAGTCTCTCAAGCTCATCTTGGAGTTCCACTTCTAAGTTAAATAAAAAAATGGGGATACCCACTAGCTTTTTGGATACTAGCCAATCTACTCATAATAATCTGCTTTTTTTGCTCCACCAGACCAAAAACCTCTTTATTCCATGGACCAAGTAAATGGTGAAGACTACTCAGGGAAAGGTTAATATCGCCTTGTTAGACCAAGCTTTATTTAGAAAAGCATTATAGTTATCATGGGAAATCCACATAGCTTCGAATCTAAAGGATAATTCCTAATATGGCCTAAAGCATTATTCATACATTTCAGACAGATAGGATTATGATCAGAGAACCGGGTTCGAGAAAGTACCTGAACTAAGCAATTTGAGAATTTTGAAAGAAATGCTGGTTCACAATCGCATGATCCAACCTCTCGTAAAGCCTTTGCCTATCCTTTAGCCAAGGGCTTTTCCATGAAAATTTAGGACCAACTAAACCTAAATCCGAGAGGTTACACTGATGAAAGCGATCGGTAAATGTACTATATCTCGCCTCATTAATTTCGCTTCCTCCCGTCCTCTCAGATGTGGAAGCTATATCATTAAAATCTCCAAGGATGACCCCAAGGGTCACAAAGCGAGGAGCAAAACCCCTTAATTCATCCCATAGCAATTGTTTTTGCTTGCTTTCTGGCAATGCGTACACCATCATGAGATAGAAAGGTTGGAGATCACCACCACTACATTCGAGATGCAAGAACTGCCTATGCTTCTGAAGAATCACAAGATCAATTAAATCCTTTTTCCAAGCTGCAGCAATACCTCCAGATCTTCCCAAACTCGAAACACACCCAAGACCGTCAAAACCCAATCGACTTAAACACTGAAATCGATCATCAGTCTCGTACTTAGTTTCTGAAAGTAAAGTCAACGCAAGACAATTCTTAGAACACATTAATTGAATATTCCAAAGCATATTCTGTTCACATGCCCCCTAACATTCCTGTCAACAATATTATACATTATACCGTTAACCTTTAGATTAGATCACAGACTTAGCAAAGATATCGAGCTGTCGGCCCACCACACTCCCTCATTAACTCTAACCCAGTCTCTAGTTCTATTTTTTAGTCCAAGCCCAAAATGTTGGGTCAGCCCAAAATTTACCTGGAAGCCTACTAAGTGCCATATCGTCCCCCCCAAGTCCATATGAGAATTTGAAAGGGCAAGATCTTCTACACTGTCCCCCATGATCGAATCAGCGATCGCTGAGTCCAATTGACCCTTGTTCCCCATGTTCTGATCCGTTGCCGCCGTCAGACTGCCCCCTTCAATGTCTAGTTTATCGTACATTATACACAGTAGGTCTTTTCTATCCACTTATCTATGCATTTTGTCTCTCGCCCTCTATTCACAATGTTGCACCTGTCGGCTTCCAACCTCGCTATTGCATGTTTCTTATGCACCCCACTTTTTTTATCCATATTAACTCATACAAGTGTATCACAAATTGAATCTTTCACTACTCCCTAAACCTCCAACAGCCTTATTGATCGCTATAAGCTTAGGTTTTTTCCCTGCACAACTATTCTCTCCCTCATCATCCTTAGTAAGCACCTCTAAACGCGAGCACATAGTCTATGGTCGAACTGTTCCAGACGCAAATCCTTCCCCCCTTTCCCTTTCCGATTGCATTTATGCACGACTCTCCATGTATCTTGATCATCTCTCCTTACCTCAACCATCGCTGACCCCTCCGTAAACTCTTTTTCGGTTGCCTCATTCACACTATCAGCACCAGGAATAACCTCTGTTTTCTCAACGGCAACCCTTGTTTTACAACTCTCAGCGTGATGCCCATAAACACAAGTAGTACAAAGCCAATGGAGGCCTTCATACTCAACAAAATATTCCTCACCATCTAACGTAAAACCAGCCATCGGTTGTTTACTTAAATCAACCAGGACACAAATCCAAGCATAATGACCTCTAAGTTGGTCGGAGGTCTTATGTCTATCTTAATGGTTTCCCCTATTTTGTTCCCAATCCAAGTTAGGGCCTCTCTATCATAATATTCCAATGACATATTAGGCAATCTAATCCATACAACCACTTTATCAATGTTGGCCCTTTTTGGTTGAAACAAAGGGTCCCACGATCTCTCAGTCAAGTAATGATCAAACAACATCCAAGGCCCTCCAATCAAAGCATTAAAATAATCCTCTCTATTAGAAAGTTTTACCATAAAGTATCCATTTCTGATGTTAATCAGCCTGACTACACCACGCTTAGCCCACAACAGTTGCAAGATTGACAACAGGAGCTTATAGCCAATATTCCTCCCCCACAACTTAACAATCATGGCACTATTCCATACTTTGTATAGATGCTTCCTCATTTTCTCTGAGATGGAAAGCATCGGAAAGTTCCTATTCATTTCCTCCATAATCAAGCATAATGGCTTCAAGTCCTCCTTATCAAAATCATGTTGGTCTTTGTTGGCATCCATCAATGTCTCTTCATTAACCTCCTTTCCATTCTCTACCTTATTGATGCCCTGGAGCTTCTTTGAAAATGATTAACCAACAATCCATGACAGCAGCTCAGCATCCCATAACTTCTTTCCACCTTATCCAAAGTAGGCCATTCGTCGTCAATATACTGAAGATCTCCATTTTTAATTTTCTTCGAACTCTTGAAAAGGAGATCATCTTCCTTCTCCGACTGCAGAACCAGAGCAGAGCTTTTCTTGCCAAGAACAGTTGCTATTTAGAGTAGGGTCAATGACTCTGTAATTTGTTCATAGAAGTAAAAAAGAAAGGATCTCCTTTGCATTCTTCCACTTTTTTTTTACCAAAAGTTGGGCTTCAAAAAAATAAAACAGGCCACTTCACGGGGACCTTTTACATTGTTGTGACCATTTACCGCATGTGGCCCCTTATTGTCAACCCTCAAGCAAAACTGCTCAAGTCCATGCCTCATAACATTTACTTTATTAATTCTTCGGCTCTTATTTACTTGTTTTCACCTTTCTATATGAAATGAAATTTAAGTGAATTGGATTCTAAAAACTCACTTATACATGTTTGATCAAGTGTGTTTGAATTAATTAGCTTTTGGAGAATAGATTATATAAAAAAAAATGTTTTGGGGAATATTTTACTCATCCCCTTCATGCAAAGATAGTACCAATCAAACCCATATTCTTGGTCCATAACAGTTTAATTTTTGCCGACCTTAGAACTTGTTGTTCGGTCAAACATTTTATTTTGGTAAAACAAATAGAAAATCAAACATTTTCTTCAAAGTTTTAAGAATTAACTTGAAAAAAGTAATATTTAATGAAAATAATTTCAAGTAAGATATCAATACATATCACACAAAAAATAATAATGCTCATGCATAATCCCGGAGTTGTTGATCCTGACCCCCTTGTACAGACGGAATATTGGTTAACAATGGCTGCCTTTGTTTCTGTAGCTCAAAACTCCATGGGATTTTTTTTTTTTTTTTGGGTAAATAGGAGACCCCACTACCCGATATCTAGTGCATTTTCTAAACCTTGGCCTTTTCAACGGGTCGCATTTGAGCACAAGCAAAGAGGGTATTTAACGTCTTTTCTAAATCTTAGCCTTTCAACTAGGCGGGTATCCAAGCAACCGACTAGGTCAAGCTCAACGAGTAAGAGTGCATTATTTAATGGGTTATCTTCTCTTATGACAAGTGTTCCTTTTGGGATTCAACTCATGTTCTCATTCTTATAGAGACAAGACCACTTACCATCTTGACGAGTCACTTGTTGGTAAAACTCTATGGTAATTATTTAATAGTTATTATCATCAATTTTTTAACAAATATATAATAAGTAAAAGTTGATTATATGATGCTTAATTTTAGAACTCTTTGAGAGTTGCAATACAAAGGGCCAATGAGGATCTATCATTGTGGAATTATGGCTCCTTTGTGTACATCATGGATGGGGAAAAAACCTAAGGAGAAGATTATTTGGTTGTCGAGACTATCAACAACTATGTTAGTGTTTATTTTATTGTTGGAAGTTAGTTAATTGTATATTATTAATGGTGATGGTTGATGTAGAGTAATGTGTAGAGCAATCGTTATAGGTTCTTCCAATGGCATGATGGTCAAATAGGTGAGAGGACAACTAAGGTGATAAATGAGCTGCTTGGCCATGTTGATAGATTGTACGATCATGGTAGTTAAAAACTCGTTTTATCACTGCGATTTTACGTTTTTTACGATTTTTTTCATTAAAACGATTTTACTAATTTTTCAAACGCTTTTAAGCTTTTACAATTTTTTTTTTACGATTTTACTACGTTACGATTTTACGTTTTACGATTTTTCATTGTCCTTCCCTTTTAAGGCAAAATCTATGTTTTCACTACCATGTGTACGATGACAATGTGATACATGGGAGAGGAGTTGATATCCAAGTAAATAGAAATGTTGAAGCAAAACTTTCAGACATGTATTTGGTTATGGACAAGCTTGATGGCAGATTAAGGAAGGTTGATAGTAGATTGAACTTACAATTTATGGATTGGTTTTGACTTGGGTGTAGATTGTTGTTTACATTTTGTCTTAAATGGTTTTGAAGGTCTGTTGAAGGTCATTTGTAATGTGGAATGTAAGTAAATTAGTTGTATCCGTATGTGAAATGTAAGTGGCTTCTTTAGTTTGCGTAGGTCCAATTTATATGTCAACTAAATTACTTTATGCAAGCCAATTTTGTATGTTGTAAAGTAAGGGAAATTTTGCACTTTGAATGGTCATTATGTCTGATGTAATGGCCAAAAAAGTAAGGAAGGTGTATCTGAATGAAGTATCGTGTTTAGCTATTTTACACTTTGATTAATTTCTGGCTATTTTGTATGCTGTCAAGTGTAGGAAAGTAGGAACTATGATGCTGTTAATAAGCTACAACTTTGTAACAAAAAAAGAGCTATGAATTGGGTATATAAAGTGTCCAATACAACCAAAATAAATAAAGTGGGAAAAGCAAAAAAATGAAGCTGATTGCAAGAAAAACTTGGATGACCATTAACTATACTTGATAGCATGCCAACAATTGCCAGACAACAAAAAATAAATTAATTGCAGATATAAGGAAGCTGATTGCAAGATAAATATTCATTGCCATTAACTAAATATTCATGGAACCTAATGTGGCCAACACAACATGGCACATAATGTGGTCAATATAACAACCAAAGTAAAGTCATGGTAGCCCTTTACAACCAAAATAAATTCATGGGAGCCCTTTACAACTAACAGAAATGACAGCCAAAAACAGAACACAACACATGGCAACAAAAAACACACAAATAAAACACATGGACCCATGTTGGCAACTATTTCAGACCCCTTCCCCTTCCTCTCGTTGATGCAAATTTGTTCCTGTTGGTGGAAGCAATCAATGTTTGGTCCCTATGTGCTAGAAGGCGAGATGTTGGCATCGTTAGTGCTCCTTCGCCACATGAGTCCTAAAGGTGTGGTAGGGAGATTAGATGGGGTAAGTGGTGTTGAATCATCTCCATGAATTTTCACAATCCAATAACCTTGGTCAATGCATGACTTATACATGCTCCGTGTCATAATTTTCCTATTGTTTGGGGTGGGGAATCTAGTCTCCAAGTCTTCGGGTTGTTGCATGGACTCAATTGGTGTACCCTCATCAATGACATTGTAGGAATTCCTTCCGAACTACAAAACAGAAAAAACAAAAATTTAGTAGTTATATATAACAAAATAGAAAAATGAAATAACTTACATTATATATAGTCCTTCCAGTATCCTCATCAATTCGAACTCCCATGTCAGTCTTAATTCTACTCTTGTAGAAAGCTCGTCCACCACGAGGTGTCACCCGAGACCGAGAACTGACTTGTGACAACTGTGTGTCTCTAGTGCCTTGAGAGTCACCACTAGTATACCTCTTTTGTGTTAAGCTTGTGGTTGGTCGCTACAACAAGGAAAATAACAAGTACCAAGTGCTTATGTCATATATGAAAATAAATAGCCCAAGAAACAAGTGCTTAAGTCATACTCACATATTTATATGTGGCTCTATTATGATCCTAATTACATATATTGCATTTTGAACTACTCCCTTTCTTAGTAGCCTTTTCAGTACTTGGAACAGGCAAATCAGGAGTTGTTTGTGGCCCTTAAGGTGCCTGTTGGTTTCCATTTACAAATTTCCTTCTCCTTTCACCTTCTTCTGTTATAATTCTCCTTTTGGTAAGGCGGTCGGCATTGTTGTCACTAGTGGTGGTTCCAATGGTTCAAACCGATGATTTCCCCAAAATGACTTCCCTCTCACAGGTTGGAACTTATTTCTATAACTTGCAATATATGCATCCCTATGGTGGAACCTAGATATTTGAGTAAATGGATCTATGTTGGCATGATAAAGAGCACAAATTGCATTTTGACAAGGGACACCAATCAAGTCCCAAGCCCTACATGAGCATCTCTTCACAGCTATAAACACATTATGCTTATCATCCCCTTCAGTTACTTCAGACCTATCATCACCATTGTAGTAGACTCTACATCTCATTAACAACTTCTTATTCTCCTCAAACAAAGATGCACACTTAGGACTAAAATTCCCTTCCACCTAGACACATTTTTTTAGATTCAACCCACTTAGTCATAAGCTTAACTCTAATCCCATCAATCATCCTAATTATGGGTAAATACCTAAAGTCATTTATCCAAGCATTAAAGCTTTCACTTAGATTGTTATCAACAATCCATGATAGAAGTGTATATCTAAAATAAGCCCTTACCCACGCTATTACTGGATATGATACAGCTGCCTTTTCCACTTCATTACTTAGTGAAGAAAGCTATATGAGATTATCTACAAATTGTTCTTCAAATGTGCTCCAAGCACAAGAGAAGAACTTTTTCGTCAACTCACCACCTCCCTAGTTCTTGCTCCAATTAGCAAATATCTATGCCTAGCACACAATATATGCTCTGTTATCAGCAACACCTCAGATACAGCAACAAGTAAACCCTGCAAATGGATAGTAATCATCAGCAAATTTGTTTCAGTACATAGCAATCATTGTAGCTAATCCATACGAATTAAACCATCCCCTACCTTTTTCATATATGACATAATAGTGATGTTATCTCCTTTTCTATCTCCAAAGACCTCTTTAACCATTGAAAAAACCATTTCCAATTTACAGTGTTCTCTTTTTGTGTTATCCCAACAACAATGGGATATAGACTATCATTTGCTTCAAGCCCAGTGGTCGTTAGCATGATGCCTTGAGCATTGCCTTTGAGGAATGTACCATCAATACTAATGATTGGCCTACATCCGACCTTCTAGCCCATCTACAACAGCAAAATGAACATACATCAATTAATCATGCTAGATCCGTAAACCATGCCAATACTAAAAATAAATCACAAAATCAGGCCATCAATTACCTTTGCAGCATGGAAACACACATACAACCGATTGAACATCTTATTGCCATTTTTAAGAGCTTCTATGTTTAGTTCAAGTGACACATCTGAACCCGGATTGGATTTTTTAACCTAATTTCAGTAACCTTCCAAGTGATTGAACTCATCAACGTGACTTCCTTCCATTCCCTTCACAAATTAACCTCCCGCTCTTTTACACTTGTATATACTAACACTAACCATCAACTCCTCTTCTGCATCATTCTTCATGTCTTTCACTTTGTAATTCAACCTGTCTTGCACCTTTTTCTTGAAATAATCTGCCAATCACTTCACAGACGCCCTAGGATTCTTAAACACTTGGCTGCAATTATGTTCCAACAACAAGGTCTTGATTTTCAGACCTGGATGTGACCCATCTTTGGAGGCATACAACACAAATGGGAACCCTTTTTGACACCGTGCCAAAATCTTAAAGGCTCACTTTTAACAAGCTTCAACTTTACTCCAACAATGACCGCATAGTTATTTATGGCCGAAACTAGCTCCTTCTTGTTTGCAAATGTCTCTTCTAACATGAAAATGGGCAAACCTTCATCCAGATCTGGATCCTCTTCATCATCACTATCATTGTCACCCTCAGAATCCTCTTCATCTTTTCCCTCACCTTCGCTTGGAATCATAGTGTTATCTCCATTATCGTGTCCTATTTCATCCAACGGTTCATCACCTCTCTTTATATCTCCACCGTCGAAATCTCAGAGCTCATCGATCCCACCCTCTGGAACACCCTTTGGACCACTAACGAGACCATTATACCCCTCTAATGCCATTTAACCTTTACTTTACATTTATTTTTCCCAACAAACATTACACAATAGACCAACAACAAAGCGACAAAGGCAAACAGACAACGGGCTAGTTCAGGATTCCATATGAAAATGCATAAAGCAACCAAAAGCTACTCGATCACTAGTGCAAAAAAGAGCTTTAAGACTGCCTCATTTAGGACTATAGAGAATCAGGTCTTAAAAGTATGATCGGTAGTAGTTTCGTAAATATAAAGAACTTTTGGGACCGGATTATAAAGGATCCGGTCTTAAAAATATGACCGGTGGCACTTTCGTAAATATATAGAACACTTTTAAGACCGGACTATAAAATATCCGGTCTTAAAAGTATGACCGGTGGCAATTTCATAAATATTGTGAGAAGACGCCGATCAGAGATGAGTCCGAGAATGCTATGATTTATTCCTTTGTTTAATTGGAATTATATACAGATGCTAATAAGTAAATAATCTTCTGACCTAGGCAGTTCCTATAATCTATGGATTACAATCAAGAATATAATTACGAAATTCAAAAAATCATGATCTGCTAACTTAATTCCTAAAATCTCTCTAACAACTTAATTAAGATGATTACAAGAATATAGTTACGAAATTCAAAATACCATGATCTGTTAACTTAATTCCTAAAATCTCTAACAACTTAATTAAGATGATTACAATCAAGAATATAATTACGAAATTCAAAAAACCATGATCTACTAACTTAATTCCTAAAATCTCTCTAACAACTTAATTAAGATGTTACAATTAGGAATATAATTACGAAATTCAAAATACAATGATCTGCTAACTTAATTCCTAAAATCTCTCTAACAACTTAATTAAGATTATTACAATCAGGAATATAATTACGAAATTCAAAAAACCATGATCGGCTAACTTAATTCCTAAAATCTTTCTAACAACTTAATTAAGATAATTGCACAATATAATCGTATATGCTAACTAATTAAATCTAAACTTCCAACAAATATATAGAACACTTTTAAGACCAGATTATAAAAGATCCAGTCTTAAAAATATGACCGGTGGCAATTTCGTAAATATATAGAAGACTTTTAAAACCGGATTATAAAAGATCCGGTCTTAAAAATATGATTGGTGGCAATTTCGTAAATATATAGAACATTTTTCAAGACCGTATTATAAAGGATCTGGTCTTAAAAATATACTTTTAAGACCGGTTTTTACAAACAACCGGTCTTAAAAGTGTTAAAGAAAAAAGCTAAATTCGCTAAACTCGTTAAGTCCGTGAGCGTGCTTGTCTTCTTAGTGATATAATATTTGCTTAGTTATAAATTCAACGAGTGTCCCAAGAGCCTCACGGGTCAAATCCTTAGCAAGAATGACATCCTCTTCCTCTAACCTACTCGCAATCTTCGTAAGTCATCCTAAGAGCCACACAATCAAATCCTTGGCAACGTTGGCAGTGAGATGCTTCGAGGGTTTTGCGATGACATCAACTCCAATCCTCAGCAACGGAGCAAGCATACTGCTTCGAGGATTCTGGATGACGGCGGCTCCTTCCTCTTCGATCTATGGCTCCTCCCACGCCTCCTTCGTACAGATCCGGCTTAAAATCAAACCCATATCTCTTCTTGCTTAAGTCCGTTTGCTCCTACTTTGACGCTCCCGCTCGATATGAACTTTGATTTTGGTTGCTTGAAGCTTTGCCAACATCGACAAGAGGATCCCGCTCGATTTGGTTATGTTTTCTATTTCTTGTTATGTTTTCTTATTTCTGGACTTTGTATTCATCTTTTTTTGTTTTTCTTGTTGGTGTTGCTTCCAATTTCTCTTCTTTTTTGTTTTTCTTGTTGGTGTTGCTTCCAATCTTCTCTTGGTTCTCGTCGCCGATGACGGAGAGAGACATTCAAAATGTTGTCAGATCTGGTGATTTGGGACCGGTTGTTTCATTTGGGTTTTTTCTTCTTTTTATTATTTTGAAACATTTTTAAGACAAGATATTTCAAAAGTTCGGTCTAAATTTTTAAGACCAGTCGTTTATCCGGTCTTAAAAGTTACGTACTTTTAAGATCGCCTAGAACAAGATCAATCGCAATCCGGTTTTACGATACCTTTTTTTCGGTCTTAAAAGCCTTTTTTGAACTTGCTCACACAAAGTTTGAAAGATTCCATACCAGAAAATCGAGGACGAATCTCTGCTACCCACTCAAAATGGCACTGTTTTCTTGCTCATAATCGCTCTGCTCTAACTTTTTGTGTTCGCGATTTCACTCTCTTGCATGAATTCCTACTTGTCGTTAACTGAAACAACACATTCTCCTAACCAACTCGCAATTTCACCGCTCTCTTTCACAATCGCTCTACCCAATTTCTGGTTGTCGCGATTTCCTCTCTTGCCCTAATTCTCGTTGTCCCAAGTTCCTCTTTGTCTCTCTCCCCAAATGTTGTCTACAAATTTAACTTCCCTGACTCTGAGCATATGTGGATGCATGATCTGGCATGTGGCTCGCCCTCCACCATGTTTCTTTCCCAGCCATGTGGCATTTTAACGATCTACGTGGAGCTTCCATGAGTTTTTGGCAAAATTGTCACATTTTTCATACTTCAAGACAAATTTGATATCAAAAACACTTTTGGATGATCAGTACTCCCTAGTCAGTATTTCTGTGGCAAAAACAATATTTTTTCCCTTTAAGATTTTTAAAAAAAGAACTGAGAGAGCTGACAATTAATTCGACAACGGTAATGTAAAGCTTTTGAGGAAGAAGTCTCAATAGTATAATCCAACACAGCGACAAATAAGGAATTCCCCATTACGATGAGGATGATTCAAATATGGTGGGCCCGGCGGCTCCAAGTTACCGACACTACGTGCTGCAAACGACACTCACATTATTTTATTATTCAGGCTCGTTTGTCGCACTCTCTTTTTTTTTTAGTGCCGTCATTTTTGTCTCTTCATATTTCTAGCATTCACTGTCATCTCGCTAATTTCATTGGTCACCTTTTTTTATGGCGTCAAACCATGTGATTTTGCCGCTGTCGTTTCTTCAAAACTCCTCCAGCTCATCCAATTTATTTAGTAGAATATAATCACCCCCAAATCACTACTAATATTGATTAGTATTTAAATGAGCATCTTGTGGCGGCCGGTTTTTTTTTTTTTTTAGGTAAATTAAAGGAGTGGAAGAGTGAGATTGACTTTTTTTTTAGCTCATGTTTGGGAGATACACATAATGGTTGTGGTGGGGTCATGAATTTTCTGTTAGGGTTGAATTAGAGAGAGAGTAAAGATTTGAGTCCAGATTGGTGGATGTAGAAATAGGGTTGGTTTCTTTCTCAGAGCTCTCGTTTGGTAAATCACAACTGTGTTGAGTAAAGTGTTTTTTTTTTATACACATAGTAGGGAAGGGGCCAAAAAATCCCATGTCACGGCTTACGGGGTTGAACCCTGGACATGGGGGAGGAGCCGCTTGGCTTAAGGTACTAAGGTGAAGAGCGAGTTTTTAGTATCAATTTAAATCCATTAAAATTCAAAAAGCTCAATAAAATTCCACCATTAGATCTTTTTTTAGCTTCTAAGGTCAATTCTGCATCGTAAGATCTTATAATATGTTTTTGCTTGTCCGGTAAGAATCAAATAAAATGGTGTTCTATCATATATTTAAAAATATTATTCAATCACAAGATATCAATCAGAATATTAATAATTTGAGCTCAATAATCTCATAATAAATTCTAATTTATATTATTTCCTAAAATTGGCTAACAATCCAAATATTATATAATAATTCCAAATTAGCCTAAAATAGTCTCCAAGATAAATAAATAAATAAGGTGAGATAAAATATATAAACAATGAAATCTATCAATCAGATATTAATCAAGAAGACCAACCAAAAGGAATTAAACATATATATTCACCTCTATTCTGAACAAAGATCACATAATTCACCTTAGGAGGAAGGCATCCCGAAGTATATAGCAAGACAAGTGGTTGTGTTATAAGAATATTATTTATTTAATTAGTTGCAGGACTTTAATTTGGGATCCAACTGGTCAATAAACTAATTAATGAAGTGAATATAAGTATAGTTAGAATTATAATTGGCTTATAGCTAGCCTACTTAATATATAAATACCTATTAAAATATGAGGTCACTATGAGTAGTATATATAGAGTCGTTACACCATGTCTATCTGTTTTTTTCTATCTAGTGTAGTGAGTATTCATGTTCATGTCGGTGATCGCTATATTATTTAAAACAATTCTAACTATCACATTATAAAATACCGTTATGACCAAGGCCAGTTCGCAGCTTGGTTGGAAATCATCACATTTAGTGTCGATAGATATTATTTTAATCCAAAAATTTTAAATAGATCGATGAGACAATATTCTATGTAGAAGTTTCTGATCACGAGATAGCAGGTAATTAATTAATTATTTTGTGCCTTAATTGACCACATATGTTTTGAGTCTGTGTTTAGGAAGGTTACTTTGTCAAACACAGATCGAAAGCAACGTACATATATAATTCACCAATTTGTAATTATTCTAGGCTTAAAATATTGAGCCTCTATTTATTGATTGGGAGAGAATCAGATCGATCAGCTGTACCTAGCTTGTTTTTATTTAGTACTTCAACATTAATTAGTCCGTCTTAAACTAATTTTTAAACATAGTTTTCTGTGAAAACTGAAAAAGGTGTTTCAGTGTGTGTGTGTGTAATACACATAATTTAAAAGCTTATGGGACCATATGAATTAATCATTAAGTTGAACCAAACCAGAATTAATCTTTAATTTAGAACAAGTATAAAAGTAATTAATTAAGAGAAATCTTGAAGCTTATTGTTTCCAAATAAGGCACATAGGTATCTAGGTAGCCAGCTAGCTAGGCATGTAGATAGATACATTGAAGGAGTACAATTAATACAAGCATTTGATTAAATTGGAGTAAAATAAGTATAGTAAATTAAAACTTGATTATTAGTGCCAGGGTTATCACTAATAATATAATTAAGCTTAATTAGAAGGCAATTCTTATACGTTATGTGCTGAACAAAGCAAGTAATGATTGTTGTATTTCAATATATATATAATTAATAGTATTTGAATAAGACAGTTGCATAACGGCCATCAGGATAAGGCAATATTATTATATTAATTAATAATTTTTTTTAAATGAAACACTATATTTTTGCTGTTTGAATTACGCAATCATTCTTTTTAGGGAAAATATCAGCGAGGTCTCAAGGTAGATAAAAAAATATCAAAAAAGTTTCAACCCCAAATCCTCTCACAAAATAGTCCATAGAGATTTTTTTTATATTAATCATGGAATTCCTCTCACAAAAAAAATCTTGTTGTGAAAATGATTTTTTATGTTGTCAAAATAAGCTTTATTATTGTTAAAATGTCCCTATAAAAATCTCGTTGTCAAAATAGTTTTTCATGTTGTCAAAATGATTTTTCTTGTTGTCAAAAGTTCTTTGAGTTTTTCCTCCGTGTAAGATTTTAGAAACCTGAAAAAATTTTGACAACATGAAAAACTATTTTAACAATGATATTTTCATAGGGACATTTTAAAAACTAATAAAGTCATTTTGACAAAAAGAAAATGATTTTGACAACGGGATTTTTTGTAAGAAGAATTCTTTAAATAATATTTGGGGACTCTTTTGATATTTTTTATCTACCATGAGACCTCACTAAGATTTTCCCTCTCTTTATTCCCTTCTTCTTAATGTAGAGTGCGAACCATGTCCGAGTGTGTTATTTTTCTATAAAATAAATATTTTCATTCTTTAAATTTGAAGTAAATTAGATTTTTTTCATGCAAAAAAAATAATATCGAAATAAAATATATGTATTTTAATGAAATAAACCAATATATATGAAATCATCGATCAATGACAAACATATATTACTTAAATGTTAGTCGTGATTAAGAAAATTTATGTTTATTGGTGTGACAGGACAGAAATGAATTGATGATTTTTCAATGTGTAATTCAAACATCTGTGTGGAAAATAAAAGGCAGTTTTAATCTAATTTTGATATCTATATTTATTTTTTGGGAAGTAATTAATTTTGAATGTGTCATTAGGGAAAGTCAATGATACTAGTAGACAAAAGCCATTGAATTAGGAAGCAAACGAAGCTAAATAGAAAAACACTAAAGCAAGTATTCGAGGAATGACGATGCTGTACGCTTCCAACCAAATATATCTATTTTTGGCACGTGACACAATTAATGCTTCCATATGTCCTTAATTATTAATTAATCCTTAATTCTCGACTAGTGACGGTTTCTCCCCGATACTTTCACTTTTAATTTATTAATTAATCTGGTAAACTGTATAGCTTTCAAGATTTGCTTTTCCTCAATTAATAATGTTAGTGATTTTTTTTTTTGAAAAAAAAAAAAAAAAAAGAATAGTTCGTATTCTGGATAGACTTCTAACTAAGTTTACATAAAACTATCGAATTTTAGTTTGAGTTTGATTAGTGTGAGCGTTGATCATGTAATAAAATTAAGGAATGAAAAACTAGATCGGTCATTAAATCGATCAAATAGTGGGTTGTGGGTTAATGGGTCAGATCGGGATCAACTCGAGGTTAGACCAGAATGACTTAAAAACATATAATTTATTCATATTTGACCACAAAAAAAAAAAAATTAAATTATATTTATTAATTAATAATAAGCGAAGTTACGAAAATTTATTAGATATACCAATTCTTCTATTTGTGTTGGATAAAAAAGAAATCTGCATATATCACATGACGAAGGCAAACACACATCAATAATTCTAAATGAGAATTAATTGAAATATTCGATAATTAATCAAAGAGCCTTCATTATATATAATGACGGTGGTATTTATATGCAGGGGGTATTATTTGAAAATAAAGTAAAAGCGTGGCGGTCAACATTATGAAGCGTGATTTAAGTAAATTATGACGTGTTGAATTGGTAATAACTAATGGGAAAAATTACATCGTGGCCTTTTTACAGTAAAAAAATATAAAAAGACCCCAAGATCCCGAAAATCTAGAAACGGCTCTAGAGCCGTTTTTGAGATTGTCAGAATCTACATGAGTTACGTTGTTAACGGAGCTGATATAGTTGTTAATAAGGTACTGATATAGTTGTTAATGGGACTGATTTAGTTGGTAGCAAATTGTTGTTAATGGTACTGATTTAGTTGTTAATGACCTATCCATTAACAACTCACGTAGATTCTGAAAATCTTAAAAAAGACCCTAGGACCTTTTCTGAGATTTTCAGAATCTTGGGGCTTTTTTTTAAATTTTTTTTCTTTTTTTTATAAAAAGACCTGATATGAATTTTCCCAATAAGTCTTGAATATAATTAATGTGATACTACATCCTAGTACGTACATTGCCTTGTCGTGTAGCTCTCCGATTTTTTAGCCTCAAAGGGAAAGAAGTTTGACTGAATATGAAGCAACTGGGATTGGGCACATAACTGCCCGCTTAATTAATTTATTTGAAGGCAATTATTTTGTTCCGCGGAAGCAGCAGGTCATCTCACAAACGTGTCCTTCGATATTAGCCAATTTTATTTTTCAACTTTCAAGTTGTTTACAGATTAACATAATTAAACAGATTTTTTTTAATTTTATTGCTAAAAAACATATTTAAAAAGGTAGCTTCCAACAAAATAAAATGGAGGGAAAAAAGTCAAACAACCCTGCAAGTGTTTTCCTACACCTTGCGGTGCTTAATATACTCCATTCGAAAACGCGTGTTAGAGAGACCTTTCTTCGGTCTTTATAAAAAGGACACATACTGAAGTAAGTCAAGTCACATCGGCCTACTATCGCTAGTCACTCCTCCTTCTCTAAGAAACTCAAAGTCCCCCAATAATGGCCGCCAAAACTTCCTCTATCATCAGAGACGAACTTTTTATGGGACTAGGGAAGCCATGCCCCCAAAAAGAAAAATATTGTTTAGAATTTTTTTTAGAAAAAATTAATATAATGTAAAATTTAATTTTGGCCTCCCAACCTTTTTTTGTTGTTGACATTTTTCTCTCTTTTTATATCTTTAGGGCTTATAATTTAATCTTTGTTTCATATGGGGTCTTGTATGATTTATGTTAATCTTGTCATTTTTTATATATATTTTATTCTAATTACCTGAAATTTTTAACTTATCAATGAAATTTACTTTTGTGGGGTATCCTTTATTATGCTTTTACCCATTCTACATTACACTTATGGATGCAATTAATTGATTTTTCATTCTAAACCTCAACCTCTTGCCTTTCAATGTTGTGGTGTTCAATTACATGAAGTTTATGGTTGAACCAAAGATTCACAATCATATAAATTAACAGATTAAAACTCCTGCTTTATGCTAGAACCAAAAGCATACTTTTGTATGGTTGAATGATTGCTTAGTGTCTTATATTGAAAAAGATGTATTTGATAGCATTGATAATAAGGCAATTATGATGGAATTCTAAAAATAAGGCTTAGAAGGATGACATTGTAATTATTTTTATTGTAATGTACTTTTGTTATTAAAATATATGTACTCGAACTTATTGAGTGCCCACCTTTCATTGTAATTTATGTATGCATTTCTAACAAAGATTTAGCCTTGCTTTTCTAAATGACAGGTTTGTAAAATAATTGTCTCTTGTATTACATCATCAGTATTCACTTGATTTCATGAATATTTTTTTTATATTCTTTTCTTTTTTAAATGCATTTAAAACTTTCCTTAAAAAAAAAAAAATCAGGGGCAGCATGTGCCCCCAATTTTTTGCTCCAAGCTCGCCCCCGTCTATCATCAACTTTCTCATGTTGCTTTCTCTATCGTCGGCTTTCCATAAAAACATGAAGCCATGCAAAAACCTCGTACTATACTTCCACGACATTATCTACAACGGAGAGAATGCCGAACGTGACGTCCCGCCATTGTTGCGGCTCCCGTGGTTCCAACTTAACCATATTAGCACATCAATTCCACTTCGGGAACATCGCAGTTTTCGATGACCCCATCACACTGGATAATAACCTTCACTCTAAACCAGTTGGGAGGGCTCAGGGCTTTTATATTTATGATACCAAGAATACTATGACTGCTTGGCTCGGATTCTCGTTTGTGCTCAACAGTACGGATCACCATGGCACGATCAACTTCCCCACAGCTAAACCCACTTTGATGAAAACCAGAGATATCTCTATAATTGGTGGCACCGACAATTTCTTCATGCATCATGGCGTTGCCACCTTCATGACCGACTCTTTTGAAGGTAATGTCTATTTCAGGCTTCGTGTTGACATTCAGGCCCCATTTGGATCGCGGAAAATGGAGCAATGGAATAGGAAAATGGAGATTTTCCAACGACGCGGCGTTTGGATCAAAATTCCATCGGAAAACGTTTTCTGCCTTTGTCAATTTTCATCCCAATGAATGAAAATGGGGTCCCACCAAAAATGGTGGGAACCATTTTCCAACGCCTTAGGAAAACCGCCAAAAGACCCAAATGCCCCGAAGTGCTCCATTTTTGTTGTCTTGGAGGTCTGGGACTTTGACGTTTTCTTGTTGTTGGAAACGAGATCCTTGAGCAAGAACTTCATGAACCCCCTTTAAATAAATAAGCTTGACATGCGATTCTTGCCTCTTCCAAGCCTACCCTACCCCCACCCCCACGGCGACCCATTCCAATCTCCGACATGAATGGCACAACCAAAGCACCCCATCGATTCAGATTAGCCCATTATTCTTTCACAATCTCTTCACTTTCACCGAAACAAGCAAAGTATTTCGGTGAATCGATTAGCCTCTTCTTTGTTGTTCTTCTTCTTCTTTCGTGCCCAGAACTCATAGCCCTCGATTCCATGGCCTCACGTACCTTTCGATTTGTTTGGGTAATTTTCTTCCCTCAATTTCTCGCTTATGTTCGCTTAAATTTCCTCTTTTTCCCGCTTTAATAGTCGCCTCGGACGGCCATTTTTCGTGCCATATTACTCGCTTAGTTTGCATCTCCATGTTTCGCTTTCCTTTTGATGAATGCGCGAGGAAGGGCTTGCTCTTCAATTCATATGTAATAAATAGTACGAGTGTTTTCCCCCAAAAGTTTTTAACCTTTTTAACCTCGGTTAAGTTTTTGTTTTTCTGATTCATATTGGTGAAGCTTGAATTTCCTAAATGTAGAATTGGATTGTTGCAAATTCTCAAGAATCATATGGAATTCTCGAGAATTGTTGCAAATTCTAGAGAATTATTGCAAATTCTCGAGAATCATATGGAATTCTCGAGAATTGTAGCAAAATGATTCTCGAGAATGTTTCAACCCATTTTATATTCGGGGAAAATGGTATTTTGCGTTATTTTCCTACATTATTTTCTTCCAACCAAACAAAAATTTTCCTATCAACCCATTTTCTTTTCCATTGTGAAACAAACACATCGAGGGAAACTATTTTCCTTTCCATTCCATTCTTTTCATTTCTATTTATTTCCATTCCCACATTTTCTTTGATTCAAACGGGGCCTAAGTTCTATGAGTGTTGGTGATGTACGAATTGCACCCAGTAATAAATTAACAAGCGTACAACTATATATACTACCTCCTGTACTAAATTTAGAACATAGTTTTAGTATAAATTACACTACAAGCTAGCAGTGGCGGATCTTCTCAAGGACTAGGGGGCTATGGCCCCCCCCCCAAAAAAAATGTCCTAAATATTTAATGTAAAATGGATTTTTTTATACAAAATTTATACATTTGGCCTAAAAATTTATACATTTATCCCAAAAATTTATACATTTGGCCCCCTAAATTTTTTTTTCTTAATTAGTTAATGAGTATATATTTAGCCCCCCAAATATTTATCCCAAGATCCACGACTGCAAACTAGATCATAAATTTTGAACGGGATGAGTGTTATAGGAGAGCGTGTAGTCCATATTACGACTTTACATGGAAGTGTGGGAGAGGTTAACTTCAAAAGTTTTACCTCAAGCATTCCTACATGTATCAAAAGTCAGTTTGTTGTGCGTCTTTAATACTATGTATTGTATGATTTGAACCCCTGTCTTAATCAATAAAAGTTATTTTCTACTTCAAATCAATGCTTTTTTAACGTGGTACTTACTTCTTGTAATACCTAATATAAAGCTAGCTATAGATGGGAATTGAGTTTGATCTTAAACGTAAGACCCTAATGGAGAGGAGATATTGAAATGCTAAGCATAATAATTAGGGAAATTCACATCAGGACCCTCTTTACAGGAAAAAAAAAACCTAAAAAAGGCCCCAAGATTATGAAAATCTCAAAAAAGGCCCAGGGCCTTTTCTGAGATTGTCAGAATCTACGTGAGTTGTTAACGAAGCTGATATAGTTGTTAATAGGGTACTGATATAGTTGTTAACGGGGCTGATTTAGTTGTTAGCAAATTTATTAATGACCTACCCGTTAACAACTCACGTAGATTCTGAAAAATCCTAGAAAAGACCCTGGGGCATTTTCTGATATTTTTAGAATCTAGAGGCCTTTTTTAGGTTTCTTTTGTAAAAAATGCCCTGATGTAAATTTCCCTAATAATTAAGCAAGGTACGTTATTACGATATAAAGAGGGAGATATAAAGTCTCAGCTAGTGACACGTGCGAGCATAACTCGTTTACAACAGCTTGCGCAATTGATAAGTGATTTAGTCTAATATGTCCCCGATACTTGTATATTTTTTTTATCTTTAACCATCCCTATTGATTATTGCATATCCCAAGGAGTTTGCATCAAAGAGTACTATAGTTTCAATGTAAATAATGTTGGAGGATATTTTAGGAAAAATAAGACAATTTTTTTTATAAATAACTAATTTTATTAATTTACCTAAATTGATTATACACGTGCATAATATTTTCTCGTACAAACACTAATTGTCGTTAATCAACTTTTTTTTTTTTTTTTTTTTTTTTTTTTTTTTTTTTGCCAACGTGGTTAATCAACGGGTTTACGGTTATCCTCTACACGTAGATGTCCATTTTCAGAGGTTCATCGTATAGACACCACCAAACATTTGATTTGTTACATGTGTGGACTCCTAGTTTACTGCCAAGAAGTATGCGAAGATGATACAGCTGGTAAACGCTATGCGCGGAAAACAGCAACAATGTTATGAATTAATCTTGTTCATTAAATTAGATACTGTCCAATATGATGAAAAGTATTCTTAACGTAGAAGGTACGCCTGATTAATAATCGTTTTTTAATACTCGATCTTAAATATAAAACACAGTTGACTTTTTCATAGATATTAAGAAAGCTAATTATGTTATTTTAAAGTGTTATATTTATCATTTTTTCAAATTATTTTTTCTAATTTATAAAATTATATATAATTTAATAATTCACAATATATGATAGGCTAAAAAAAACATATTTTCTTTTTTTATAGAGAAATCGGAGGAAGTAATTTTTCCCCCTTATATTTGATGTGAGGTGGTAATCCACATACGTCATAAATATCCTTTCCTGCTGAACAAGGAGACCCATGGCCATGTGGCTTCTCTTTAGATTCTTTTGACTTTTGAAATCTGTCTCCTTAATAACGATAAATACAAACACTTTATCATAAAATCCTGTTCTCATAAACATAACTAGGATATTTATTTTTCTTAAAAAAAAAAAAAAAACTCTAGTTATAGAGAATGTCCTATGCAAAGTCTGAGATGTACCACAACTTTCATGACTTAAAAAATATATATTATATAAATAGGGAATCTAATTATACATAATATATATGCATGTATATTTATTTATTCAACATTATTTGGATCAAAAGTTTTTTTTTCCCGACATTAGCTAGGCACCAACCGAGAAAGCACACATTTTGCTTTAAAGTTCAAATGGTTTAAGTGGTTGAATATTCAAAAGTCATAAATGGGGGCTTAATGGCATCAGTTAAAGTATCAGCCTACAGTGTTGGTAAAAATGGAGTGGGTAGTTAGGCTTCTTTTGCTATGAAAATTATTTTTCTAATATTAAACATCTTATCACTTCACATGTGTCTATTAAATTAAGGGTATTTTTTACGTCGCAAACTCTTGAATTCAAAAGTTCTACCTCGAGCATTCAAATCAGTGTTTTTTTTAACGAACTACTTTCTTCTAGTAGTTAATTAATATAATAATTAATATAAGGGCTAGCTTTGGAAATTGAGTTTAGTTTTAAATATAAAACCTCAATTTTCACTTTATTCACTATATTTATTATATTTATCTTAACCATCCTTATTGATTATTGCATATCTTAAGAAAGTTCGCATCAAGGGTATAATTTCAGAGGATATTTTAAGAAAACTACACATTTTTTACAAATAACTAATTTAATAAATTTATTTAATTTAGCTAAATTAGTTAAATAGATATTATATTAAGGATTGAAAGAATAGCACTTCAGTATTAGGACATTCAAACATTATTATGTTAGGTAAATATGTCATAGTAAGGATAGAAGGGAGTACTTCCTCCTGGTTCTAAATATAAGATATGGTTGGCTTTTTTTTTTTAAAAAAAAAAAGATATAATAAGAAAGCTAATTAAATTGCTTTAAAACATTTATATTTGTCTTTTTTTCTAAACTATTTTGTTTAACTTATGAACTAATATATAATCTAAGGATACACAACATATGATAACTTATTTAGTTTCTTTTAATCTCTAAAAAAATCAATTTTATTTTATATTTAGGAGAAGAGTAAGTATCATTTAACACGGGAAAGTATAAGGTTATGCAAGCGGGTATGGCTATTGTGGAGAGTACAGTAGCATTTTTAACCATACGTACTAGCTAGGTCAATAAATATCACGTTCTTCAAAATTCTCTTCCTTTAGGTAGGGAACAACCTACCTATAATTGACCATCAAGGAGTTCCTTGATTTGATTACACTTTCTGCCTTTAGATGCTTCAGTAGCAAAAGTCTAATGCGTTGGGCAGCCATGGAATCCCTTGTATCATGCATGCATGTTCATATATCTATGACTGGAAGATCCCCTGTTCAAATAAATGGAATACATCGTACAAAAATCAAGGGAAAAATTTATTAAGTCATGTGTAAGAAAATCAATCTTAAAGAAGTGTTAAAAAAATTCATATTTACTTGTCAAATTTAAAAATTTATGTTCACAAATCAAAATTTTTTATTTACAAGTTAAAAAATTTATGTTCACAAATCTGGTAAAATATAGATTTATATGTTGGTGTTTTGAGTTCTAATATGGTCTAGTGTTGGGTCAAGTCATTGAGTATGTTCTAGTGACGAGAGAAAAAGATTATAATTAAACAAGAAAGCGCGTTATCTATCTAGAGGTTAAGTCAAAAAGTTTCTTCACATGCATGGCTCATCATGTATCAAGTAAGTTTCGAGTGGGTCTTTTAATTGGTAATGTTGCATGGTTTGAACTACGTCCTGATCAATAATAGTCATTTTCTATTTCAAATTTAAGCTTTGTAATCTTCTTTAGTTACGTTGGAGATACAATCATTGGAGTTAATTACTACAGTATATAACAAATATTGCACTACTCCCAGTCTCGTACAAATTAACACTAACTATCGTTAATTATATTTTTAACTGAATTTATATATATATTATTTAAAAATAAAATTACGAGGGTTATATTTCTTTAGTTGTTCGACAAAAGAGACTTTGTATTCAAGCAAATCTAGCTAATTTAATTGAATGCTATAGTCTACTTGTACTAAACCAACCTTGACATTTTGGGGGCGTGGAGATCTTGTTTCCTGTACCAAAATTGCGTGAGTATACTATATTCATTTGTTTTTACTGATGAAATGTTCATACAAATGATAATGTTGAAAAAACTTGCTACCATCAAACTAATTAAGGTCGTTTCTGTTTTGTCAATCACGTGTCATTTTGTCACACATATATAATATAACTCTTTAACCCCGAGTTCATGAATATTAATGATTAATCATGATAATGATCAACGTTTACCATAAATCCTAGGTATAATTTTTTTTTAATGTTATATTATTATATATTACTATATTTTCTTACAAAAATTGTTAGAAAAAATAAATAATTATAGCTAAATGTAATCCGATATTATATTTCATCAATTCTTCTGGTTATAGCTAGTATCTCTCATCATCATACATAGCATGCCAGCTCTAAAGTTTTACAACGAAGATTGATCATATTATTATTACTAATTATATTATATATTATGGTTTCATTTAATTAGAGTAAAATGAATTTTTTTTAATAAATGCAATAAATAATGGTTAGTTGCCTCAGACTAGTTAAAAAAATATTTCCATCGATGGTTATAGCTAGCATCTCTCATCATCATAGCATGCCAGCCCTAAAGTTAATTTGACAACGAAGATCATGATTATATATTTATATTATTATTAATAATTGGTCCTATTTATAAGTCTCATTTTGACCAAATCACACATACCAAGGAGAGGTAGGTAACCCAATGATTATATGATTGGGTACCTTCTAAATTTTTCTTCTCTCTCTATTTTTATTGGTTCAATAATATGGGTAAAATTGTCACAATCTCATTTATTTGGTCAAAAGAGACTTATAAATAGGACCAAATTTTTTTGATCAAAAGGACTTATAAATAGGACTAGAGTGGTATTATGGTTTCTTTTAATTAGAGAAAAATGATTTTTTTAATAAATGAAATAAATAATGGTTAGTTATTTCAGACTAATTAAAAAACATATTTTCATTTTTTTTTTATAGAGAAATCGGAGGAAGTAATTTTTTTCCTTACATTTTTGTTGTGAGGTGGTAAACCGCACATGTCGTATCCTTTCCTGGTTAGACAAGTAGACCCATGGCCATGTGGCTTCTCTTTAGTTTCTTTTGACTTTTGAAATTTGTCTCCTTAATAACATAAATACAAACATTTCATCATAAAATCCTGTGCTCATAAACATAACTAGGATATTTATTTTTCATTTAAAAAAAAACTCAGTTATAGAGAATGCTCTATGCAAAGTCTGAAATGTACCACAACTTTCATGACTTAAAAAATAATATGCTTTTAATATAAATAGGTAATCTAATTATGTATAATATGAATGTATCTTTATTTATTCAACATCATTCCGATAAAAAGTATTATCTACCTCCAATCTTAAATATATGATAAAGTTTATAGTATAATTTATACTTATATTACAAACTAAATTTTATATTAACGAGGAAGTTTTTTTTTTTTTTTTTTTTTGCCTCCAGCATTCGGCACCGACTGACAAAGCACATTTAGCTAAGTGGTTGAATCTTGAAAAGGCATAAATGTGGACCTAATGGCATTAGTTAAAGCATATGGGTTAGGCTTCAGCATACAGCCTTGGTAAAATGGAGTGGGTAGTTAGGTCTCGTTTGCTGTAAAAATTATTTTCTAATGTTGAACATCTTATCACGTCACGTGTCTATTAAATTAAGACCATTATTCCCCGACCAAACTCCTTTTATTTTTATTTAAAGTTGGGTAAAATAACATCTAACACCTTTTTTTTTTTTTCAATTGTATTTAATGCCCTAGCTAATTTTATTTATAGCGCATTTAGTACCATGCATAATGTTATTGTTTTGTGCTTCCAACTGTAGCATCATAATTTTATTTATTGTGCATGCAGTAGCTTAAATCATAAATAAGACTAGGATAATAAATGTAACTAAAAAATAATATTAGGGGATGGTGTATGTACTAAAAAATAATATTAGGGTACTTGATGCACTTTAAATAATATTAGTGACAGAATAACATCAAAGTGTTCGATACTACTTCATTCTAAAGGAAAAGGTAAATTTTTTCTAATTAAATTTGATCTATTCATAACGATTTAAGATTAAACCCTAACCAAATTGTTTAAAGAATGAGAGCTCTCATCACTTATGTCATTCAATATTTTGATTTACTTATATTTTTTAGAAAAAATATATATAATAATAATCATTTTAAAATTTTAATGAGTCTTATTTATTGTTTTTAATTTACAGAATCATTTTACCCTAAAAATATTATGAAATATGCTCTATCTATTATATATACTAGTAAACCGTACTCGTTTGTCCCTTCTTATTATTTACTTTTCTAACTAAGGGATACAAGTCTCATCATATATATAAATTAAACTTGCCTTTTTTAAACCAAACAAGTCCTAGTTTGGTGGTAATGATCGATGAAATTTTTTAAAATGATCATTAACATTTATACGATTGGGAAAAAAAAGATGCATATGATAATGATATTTTAACTTCAATCGCATAGGACTTTATTTTTTTTTTTTTTTTTTTTTAAAAAAAAAAAAGAATTCTACAATGACCTTTTTTCAGTACAAATCCTACAAGAACTTGATGATTAAAAGTCTTAAAGCAAATCCAAAACTGATCAATAGACAAAGATCCGACTTAAGAGACAATTACAAATAGGAAAAGGTTGCCATCATTTTTCCTTTTCTTTTAAAACGGTTGAATTTAGGGGATAATGAGTTCAATGCCAATAACAATCGATTTAGCGCATGTTGAAGAATAAGGAGTACATGACAACTGAACAATAAATCAACAAACAAATGAGCCTGTCTTACTGGTTGATTAGTTAGGTGCGCTTCATTCATTAATTTAACAATCAATTAAATATACGAAAAAATTCGTAGTATAAATTGTATAAACTTTATCTTATATTTAGAATCGGAAGGAGTAATAGTTTATCGTTAATCCATCCTTCGTGGAAGAACGACATTTCTCAACCACTCCACAAGTCGAGCGTGGATTTGACTTGTTATCAACAACTACTCTATCTGATCTCCTTTGACGACGACTCATCAAATACATATATTTAGAATTAATTAAAATTACAATTATAATCCCTTTTAAAATTGAAGAGAGTCAAAATTTTACCTAAACCTATCAAGTCATGCATTGCTGTAATTCATAGTTATGGTTGCGTATATATGCGCGGCCATAATTATATATTTAGCACCAAACGCAACTTACCATCTTTGGTTGCACCAAGAAGGGCCTTAGTTTATTATGCAGATCAGACATGGTCCCCTCATTTCCAATGTCCAATGATTCCCTTAAATCTTAAAAATAAAGCTAAACAAACGCAAAAGGTGCCTTATTATTTCTTGGCTAATTTATTCTCTTCTCCGTCAGGACCATCACATGCTCCCTTTAAAGCGAAGCTTCTCTCTATATATATTAATGGCTAGCTAGCTTCCGTTTTTGACCCATAATGAATTAATTAACCTCCAACTTGTCATATAATTATGTAAAGTTAAATCCCATACCAGAATTATTGTTGCAATAGCGAAGTGACATAGGAACACATGTTCCTGTGATCCATAAAAATGTATACATAAATGAATGCCTTCTTTCCTGTGTAAGAATTCTATATATATATATATATTCTTTATTTTTTAATGTTCTTTTCCTTAACTTGGTTGGTTGGTAGGGTCAGAGGACCTTTCCTCAAGGGTCAGCCGCCTGCTGCCTGCATATGTTGACGCTTCTGCATTTATAATTTATAGTCCTGAATATATGATATATTTAAGAACTTGATGTTAATCTTAATTAGTATTTATAAGACATAATTTTTATATTTAATTTATCGATTTTTTTTTCTAATTTACCTCTATTAATGTTCCTTCAACAATATTGAAAGAGGATAGAGAATGAAGGAATTAAGGAAGATGATTATAATGTTTTAAAAAAGACATGTCATATTAACAAACTTAACTAACTTTTTTAATCGAATTAAATTGGGTAAATATATTTTATATTAAGGATAAGAGGGATTACCATCTTTTTTTAAGAGTACATTTGAATCTAAAGTTATCACACACATTGCCACGCGCTTATACTTGCCCTAGCTAGCTTGGACAGCATGTCTATATAAATGAGAGACTCTCTCAGTTTGCCATCACACAATCCAATCTTGGACACAGACGGCAACAACAAGTTAGGAATAATGAAGCTCACAACTGTGTTGTTTCTGTTGTTGTTGGTGTCTGTCGGATCCTCTGCTGCACCCAGCAGGTGGAGAAAAAGAGTCCACGAACCATGCAAGAGACTCGTCTTCTACTTCCACGACGTCATATACAATGGCCAAAACGCTAAGAACGCTACATCCGCCATTGTTGGAGCTCCAAGCTGGGGCAACAACACCATTTTGGCCAGCCAAAACCATTTCGGTAACGTGGTGGTGTTCGACGATCCGATTACCATGGATAATAACTTTCACTCTCCTTCAGTTGGACGAGCTCAGGGATTTTACTTGTATGATAAAAAAGACGTCTATACGGCTTGGCTTGGATTCTCTTTTGTGTTCAACTCAACAGAACATAAAGGAAGTATTAACTTCGCTGGGGCTGATCCGTTGATGAACAAGACCAGAGATATTTCTGTGATTGGTGGTACTGGTGACTTCTTTATGACTAGGGGTATTGCTACTATTATGACTGATGCTTTTGAGGGTGAAGTTTATTTCAGGCTTCGTGTTGATATTAAGTTGTATGAATGTTGGTAATTAGTTAAGATGATTCTAGAGTCTGACGATCTGGGTGATTTATCTGGTCCATTTATGTTTTCTTGAATTAACTTGTTGGTTTTTGTTTCTGCTTTTGCTGCTGCTAGTTCTTTTTCTTTTTCTGTTTTGCTATACAGTTTGTATTTGGAACAAGGTGGTCGAACCAATTATTGATGCCTCAAGGCCTGGTTCATGATCACTTTCAAATTGTTTTTCTCTTGTAATTCAAAATCTGATGAGTCTGTCAGGAATAAGTTGTTTCATGAATCAACATTTGTTAGGGTCCATGTGTATTATTGTACCCTTTGATTCACTTTAATTCCCCGGGATTATATTTATGGAATCAGGATTGTGATTTTCAGTTTTCTTAAGTCTCAAACAACATATATCTCTCTCTCTCTCTCTCTCTCTCACATCGGTTGTCTAAAAATAAGTGATTGTGAGTCTAAAAGAGTAGATAGAAAATCTGTCACTGTCAGTCCCCAGAAAACCAAAAAGTGTGATTTGTTACTGTGGACGGCGGCCGGTACTTGGTCAATCGACAAGTCATCAACTAATTAACTTGGGAAGAAAACAACTCAATAATCGTTGTTTACCTTTAACGAATAAAAGGAACATGGCCCCTGACAATAAGCTGAATTATTAAAAGGAGCGACTCCAATATGCTTGTCTACTAGTGACAAATTTGGATTCCCTGAATTATTATAGGAGATAAAGTATAAAGATAAAAGGGGAAAAATTGAATTCCACTAATACTCTTTAGTCCTTATCATAAGACACCAACTAACAATTTTCACAAATCAATAAAAACAGTTAAAGTTAATAAAGTTGTTCTAAAATTTAAATAATTTCTAATATTACCCCTACTAGTTGTACTAATTCTAATATTATATTATTATTACTCTCATTACTACCTCTAAGGGTGAGCATTCGGTTTTCGGTTCGGTTTTTCGGTTAAAACCGAAAAAACCGAAAAACCGAAATACATACATCTACTCCACCGAACCGAAACCGAAGTACCGAAAAAACCGAAATATTTCGGTTAATTAACCGAATTATTTCGGTTTTTGGGCTTTACGTTGGGCCTTATGTGAGCTTTTTTATTTGGGTGAATTCTTTTTTTTTTTTTTTTTTTTCTCTGCTCGAATCAATCCTTTAATAATTCCTGCAAACAAACGGTGGATTAACAACCTACAATTTTCTTTCACAGCCCACAGTCCACAAAATTCCTACCTAACTTTGTCCCAGAAATTCAATGGCAGAACAAAGTGAACAATACTATACAATAGAGGCAAATTAACAACAAACCAAGATTATAATACATCACAAATAAGAATTCAACAAAAACAAAATGAATCATAGTATTGACACCCTAAAATACATGAATACAATCAAGGAACAACAAACGGCAAAACCATAATGAAATCTGAACACTTCTATTCTAATTCCCCTATAACAAATTAACAATACAGCCTCAGATCGAAAATTATTTGAGAAAGAAACACGGAAACACAGAATGAATCGATGAACTCGTTACCCTGCAAGAAATCACAATTCTCGGCTTCCTTTCTCACAACATCCAAAACTGAATCGATGAGTTCAGCCCCCTCGGTGTAATGACCCTTAGCCCAGTTGTTCCCTGCACCAGATTGCCCAAAGACGAAGTTATCTGAGCGGAAGATCTGGCCGAACGGACTGGATCTAAGAGAATCCATGGTACCAAGCTCCAGATCCAAGAGAACGGCGCGAGAGAGCGAACTGGACGAGTGCGAGACTTTCGGAGACGAGTGCGAAAGGGAAGTGTGTGACGTTTGAGAGACTATCGGATCTCTCCTTCTCGACGACAGGAGGCGTTCTGACGTTTGAGAGACGAGTGCGAGAGGGAAGCGTGTTGGCGACTGGCTAGAGCTAGGGTTTTGTGTGTGAAAGAGAAAGGGAAGACTGAGGAGTTCTGAACTTCTGATTCATATGCGGCCGCGGGGTTTTGAGTTCTGATTCAAGGATGGAGGAGTTACTTCCACTAGATTAGGGTTTTCAATGGATTTAGGAATTGGGTTGGGTTTGGTATTGGGCTTCAGTTGCGCTGGGCCAAGGTCATGCATAACTGGACATCTGAACTGATTAAAAATTGTAAGGTAAAAAAAATATAACTATAAAACGACGTCGTTTCATTAATATCGGTTATTCGGTTTTAACCGAAATAATTTTTGAAAGACCGAACCGAACACCGAAAACCGAATTAAGTCAATTCCATAAACCGAACCGAACCGAAAAAAAAAAACCGAATCAAAAAACCGAACAATCAATTAGTCGGCCGGTTTTCGTTTCGGTTTTGATTTGCTCACCCCTAACTACCTCTAATAGGCATACATTGAAACAAACAATTAATACTTTTTGAAAATAAATAAGTGCTTTATAAAAAAAAATATACTTATTAATTGATGTCTTATAATAAAAATTAAAAAAAATATGATTTAATTAAAAGAGGCTTATAAATAAAAATTCATCATCCCACCTAACAATTGGTTAGTCACTACTATTTTGTTTCTATCTCTTCTTCATCAAGGTGGAAGCCAAGTTGGCAATGTCAATTGGTGGCGACGATTTCATTTTTGGAAGACAAAATTATCACAGCTGGACCTTTCAATCAACGGTTGACCCTCCACCATCTTAATGATTGACATAAAGTTATTGTCCAAATGAATGCAACCAAACACACGCGCTCTAAGAAAAAATATACTCCCACCCTCCAATTTTAATTATAAGAGCTAGTTGATTTTTTTAGAGAAATTAAGGAAAGTTTTAATTAAATTACTTTAAAATATTTTTATTTTTATTTTTTTCTTCAAACTTATTAGTTTAACTAATAAATTAATATATAATTTAAGAATATTTAACATATGAAATGATTAAATAACTTATTTAGCTTCCTTAATTTCTCCAAAGAAAGTCAACTAGCTCTTATAATTAGGACCAGAGGTAGTAACAATTAAAATGCATGTTTTGATTTTGGTCAAAATTATTATATCACATATTTGACTCAAAGTTTCAAAGCTAGCTACCCTCATGTTCTGATAAGAAAATGAACACAGCAATCACATTAAGAAAAAAGATAGCAAAATTTGAAGTTCTGGCGGATGTGGACGTTTACACTCCGCTTGGATAGAGAGAAAGGTTGGGAGGAAAGAAAATGGGAGGAGAGAAAATGGCATCGTCTCTCTTGCTTGTATAGACTAGATCGAGAAAATAGGGAAGAAAGAAAATGAGCAAATATGTGAATGACTAGAGTACCTTATCCCCATGTCAATATATTGGGTTTAAAGTAAGGAAAAAAAAATCAAAATAACATAATTATATTAATATTGACATTATCAAATAATTTAAATATTTATAATATATTGAAAAATAACACTAATTAAACCATTAAATAAAACATTTATAATATATTGAAGAAATTAAAATTAATTATTTTGCTATTTTTATGAAATATGAGTTAAATTATTTTAAATATCAATCTCTTATTGTCTGTTTAGCAAGTCGCACAGCTTATTTTTTTCCCCCTCCAAAATATATGATTTTATTAATCAGAATTAACCCAGAATTTAATAGAGATTTGAGTTTTATGGACAAAAACACAACAAAGAGTAATAAAAGGGGTAGGATGTGCGGACAAGGGAAAGGAGGAAAAACAGCGTTTTCTTCTCATTTCCTCTCTATATATGGAGAGAAGGTTTGGAGAGACAATGGGGGTATGGGGCCCTCTCTCCCACTTTTTCTTCTTCTCCCATTTTCTCTCCTATTCAAGCATGAGAAAACTAATTTATCTCCCAATTTTCCTACTAGTTCTCTTTCTTCTCTCAATCCAAGCAAAACATTAATTTGCAAGCACTGAATTGTGTCCCTGCAAATCCATGTTCGAACGAAGCGGAATTGCCTTTAAAGTAATAATGATCCTTCCAAGTTATTTTGATTGAAGGCTACGAAACTACAATACATGTATAATCTAAACACAAAGTCTTATCTTTTTAAATTTATGAAGTCATGTGTTATATGGGTTGATTAGTAGTCTGATTGAACGAACGAGGACGACCTCAGTAAAAAAATACTCTGCAATTATTGCTTAACTTTCAGTGAAAGAAATTATAGGAATATGTTTAAAAGCAGTAATACAGATATAAAGGATTTATTATTATTTGCCTAATGTATCAAATCAAAGGTGACCGTTATGATGAGCTTCATCGTAAGCTTAAAGCAATCAAGAAAAACAGAACAGCAAACCAGCAGAAATAAAACTGTATGGAGCTGTGATTCACCCATTGGATTTGAAGTGAAGCTTGAGCAATCAATGTCCTACAAATTAAATCAGTAAATTTGCATGTGCACTTACACTTAAAATAAAGATCAAACTTAGAAACTCCAGCTTCATATAAAAAGGGGTTAAATGGATTTAACTAGTATCCTAAAGTTTTTTTTTTTTTTTTCATGTACCATCTATCACACTAAAGTACTTTTTTGTACAATTTTGCACTTAATAATTTAAATAATTTAGGTATTTGATCAGGTCCACATTTGATGCTCATCAAAATGAAGAACACTTAATTTCTCATCACTTGATGAAATTTCAGTTGTTTAAATTTAATTTGAAACTCTAAATTTAATATTTTTAATTTGATATTTTTAAATATGATAAAATCATTTTTTTAATATTAAATTACATTTATAAGATTATCTTTATTTTAAATTTTATATATTGGTAATTTATTTAAAATTTAAAATTTAAATCTTTATCGTTCAAAATCAATCTAATGGTGTAGATATGTGATGAGAATATTTGTGCTAATCAAAGTGATGAGCACAAAATGTGCTCCTGTATTTGATGCACCTAGAAAAAATACTTGAGGTTGTTGGATGTACTAAAAAATATTTTATAATAATGGACGCATATGAAAAAATATTTAAGGGTACTAGGTGCACCACAAAATACTTTGGAGTACTAGATGCACGTGGAAAAACACTTCAGAGTGTTGGATGCATTAAAAAATATTTTATAATACTGGACCCACAAAAAAAATACTTCAAGTGTTGTTTAGTTCACCACAAAATACTTTAGAGCATGGATGAACGGGGGAAAAAAACTTCCAAAATGCTAGATATACATTCCCCTTAAAAGAACAAGACTAGAGATATCTATGTTGTTGGTGGCACCGGCAATTTCTTCATGGCCAGAGCCAATTGCCACTTTGTTCACTGATGCTTTTGAGGGTGAAGTGTATTTCAGACCTCGCGCCCATATCCACTTGTACGGTTGTTGGATTGGAGGATAGACACCATCAACCTCTCCAATCTGTACCGTCTAAATAAGATCTGGATGGTCCAAATTTGATATTTTTTTTTTTAAAAAATCATTTTGATAGGTAGAGAATTTAAAATTAAAATAATCTCTTAACTAATATTCTTTCAAAAAATAATTTTTTTCATTTAAAAAGCATATTTTAAAAAATATCAAATCTGGATCGTCCAAATATAGATAGGTTGATATTCTTTGGATAGTCACCGTATTGGTGATTATTGTTCACACTTCGTTATTAATGGTTGATTATTGAGTGATTTTCATTGATTTCAAGATATTCTTCTATATATGACCGATTATTTATTGTATTTTCATATATATTTTTAAGTAATTTGATGTTGTTATTTATATTTCTTATTATCCAAGTAAATTTGACTCAAACATGAGAGTTGAGGATTCAATTTAAGAATTTTGTTTTGAATTTATGATTTGATTCGATTATGTTTTATTTTTTTATAATATCTTCTAATATTTCATATTATTAAATTAGATTAAGCATTGTTAGAAAAAAAAATTGAAGGATGTCGCTTTATATGAACTTTTTCCTCTTCTCTTATTCTTTTTTAATTGGAAAGGCACTCACTAATAAATAATACTCTAATACAACAAATAGAATCAAACTCACTATCTTTCACTTATAGAAAGGCTTTCAAAGTATTAGATAGAGGATTGCCTTCATTCATAAAACCCAAACATGGTTATAGTTCAAGTCAAATTGTTATTTGTTAATTATTGGGAAGATAAAAGAAAAATTAGGCCACCAACAAAGATTGGTTTAGTCGGTAAAGGAATTAACTCATAACTAAAGATTATGGATTTAAATCTCATCAATATAAAAATTTTATTGATGAACAATCTATAAGTACCGTTCTAAAGACTAGGCCATGCTCAAAGAAGATGGAAGGCCCATTCAAAAAACCATACACTAAGGAATTACTAAGCCCAAGCCCAAAATAAATCATCACGTGGTATGTTAATGGGCTACTTTTTTCCTCCATACAGCCCAATAAAGGCCCAGAATTTGCAACAAAACTACCGTTACGGTTGGCAAACGGATAACCTAACCGATTTATTCCACAAATAAACGAAAACCAGATAACCTGTGTGGGAGAAAGCTTGCTGGCGCCATTCTATAGCTTTCTGTTGAGCTTATCCCAAAACACAACCACCAAAACATTCATTTCTTGTGAAGAAGTAGCCTTCACCTGAGCACAGTGCGTTAAGAATGCGCGGCCTTACTCTCTCTGAGAGCATTTTGAGGCCACATTCACTTCCATCATTTCCCACCCTTCCCAAACCGTTCACCTCTTTTCTTCTCTCTTCCAACAACCATACTTCAAAGCTCGCTTTGGAATCCCCCAGTTCCAATTCCTCTAGGTAAGTACTGTATTTTCATTCCTGAAGATATTAACAATTGTCGCGTGAAATTCTTCGTTGCTTATTAGACATGCTCTTCCTCTCTGTTTTGTTGGATTTCCATTGGGTTTTGCCCAAATTTTGGAAGTTCAACCAAATTGCGACTATCTTCTCTTTTATATCATTCAATGTGTGTGCAAACTCACAATGTGAAAGTTGATCTCGCAGGTATTCCCAACGGTCTGCAAATACCTTCAGGCAGAGGCCTTGCTGCAATATACGACAAAATTTTCAAAACTTGAGGGACCCCGGGGTAATTCTCTGCACCAGTGCTCTTTTCAATCTCAGTTTTCTTTTTCTAGTGGGAAGTGAGATTTTAGTATGTAGGAAAGAGGAAAGAGGCATGTCTCTCTAGACTTAATCGATTCGGCCGTCTGATTAATTATCTTCGGACTTTTTGTGCTATTGATTGGAAGCATTGAATTGCTGCAACCTATATGATCCTTAGTTTCTCCAACTTTTTTTCACAACTGGCCTAAAAAATTATTTGAAACACTTCATTGTTTTTACTTTTTCTGGTCTGCATCTTGCAGTATTCTGTCAGAGACTCTTGTTGCACTGATTTACATTTTTTTTAGTGTCTATCGTCATGGTAGATGTAACGTGTTTAATTCATGTGTATCTTGACACAGAAATTGAGTCATGTTTACAAGAATGGCGAAACAACGAGCAACTCCAGTAATTCAAATAAATTGGTTGTTAAGAACTACAAGCAGGAATGTCACGTAGATACAGATGTTTTTTCTAATAATTCATCCAGTGGACTCCTGAAGTTTATGCTTTTGTTTGGGTTGCTCACATTTCAAGATACTTATCCAGCTGCTGCTTCGGATTTGGCTACTGGGTTCAATTCAGTTCCTATATTAGGAGATTTGGGTGACATAAGCACAGGTTTTGCTTCAGTTAGTAATATCTCCCTGTCACTTTTATGGTCAGACGTTTTTAGGTACTTTATGCACAGTAATATATTTAGAAGGGGTGATGGAACTTCAAGTTCCCGCTTGCCCGCATTTGAGATTGAATAATTATTCAGAACAGATTAGGATAGACCTATCAATTTTTTATTAAATTTAATTTTAGTCTCTTGGATTTTACTGACTGCATCTCAATGACTGGTTATCACTTCCTGAATTATTTTTTACAGGCTTTCCTCCTAATTTTTTTCTCAGAACTAGGAGACAAGACTTTCTTCATTGCAGTAAGTGTACAACAACCCATGGCTTGCTAATCCCCATTCAAAATTTGAATAACAGAGAAATCAAATTTTAGAATTACTAAAGCATCGTAACCTGTCTGTTAATTTTCATAATTTTATTTCAAAAGATGTTTGTTGGCATAAACAAATTCTTACTCTGAATATAGTGCACCTAAGGGCACAAAGTATCTTCACACCCTGTTATTGTTTGTGTTTCCATGCAAAATAGATTGTTTATGCTTGGGTATGACCGTATGACAATGATATCTAGTATAATTTGGATATATGGTGTCTTGTGCAGGCACTGTTAGCAGCTAGGAATTCAGCTGTGATCACTTTCGTTGGGACATTTGGTGCACTAGCGTATGCTTTTCTGTTTCACAGCGGCTTACATGTTCTTTATGGTTTATACCTTAGATGGAGTTCCTCAAAAGCACTGACACTGAGTGATAAGTTGATTAAAGTAACTAATGTGAACATGTTGACAGTGGCATAGTCAAAGTCAGAGAATAAAATCCTCCCTGGAGTCAAATTAGTGTGAAGAGTCAGTAGTAAATGGCTTTCTTGCCTTCTGGAGAGAACACACATTCCCCCTGTGCTGTTGTCCTTAAGCATGTGACGTGTCTATTAGTCAATAGTCTCGGTTACATTGGCTGCATGTTACTAGCATTTAGTTGCTAATTTTTGTAAAGAATCTGGCTGCCATTTTGTTGTTGATAATTTTTCTATATATAAAAAACTATAGGTTCTTCTATTATTCGTCATTCTTTTGATTACTAATATCTATTTGTTATTCTCAGGGCGATGACTCTTGTATCTGTTGTTCTTGGACGAACTTTTCATTATGTTGATGAAATATTGCCATTCAGGTACTTGGTTTATTTTCAAGATTATTTTGGGCTAAACTCTATAATATGGCATGTAGAGATGGAATGATGGATAGAGTATACAAATTGAAATCCTCCTGATGTAGAGATGGATAGAGTGTGCATTTGAACCTGACAAAAGACCAAGTCTGCATCATGAAAATGGGAAATTTTTATATTTTAAACTATCAATGAATGATATAATTGTAATTTTAGATGTCAGGATTTGTTTTTGAGCTTTTGCTGTCCTGCCTTTTGCTTTTTGTTTGCCGAATGTAGAACCTTATGACCTGAGAATTCAATCAGACTGATATCTTTATTAAGAACTATCTTTAGCCAGTTTTAGAGTGACTTACACTTGACTTGTTCCATCTGCCCTTTCACAGGTTTGGTGAGACTGATTTACCTGTTGATGACATTGCTGCTGTTGGCCTTTTGGTAAGTATCATCAGCTAGTATTTTCACTGCATCGATGGATATTCTGTGGCTAACAGGTTATATTTTCTGTTCTTATGCAAAGTCATCTCTCAAATTTATGCTCTATTCAATTGACCTCAGGTGTATTTTGGGGTCTCTACCTTGCTTGATGCCTCATCTAGTGATGGTCAAGCAGAAGAAGAACAGAAGGAGGTAATATTGGCATTTGATTAATCACTGGTCCCAGCACAATGTGTGTTGTGAGGATACATGAATTCTGATGGGTTGAGTTTCAAGGCTTTGAAATGGTTTTTCACTTTGCAATGTTATTCAACATCCAGTTTTGATAGAGTATTTGAACGGTATATAATTGTTCCTTTCTTATCCAGGCAGAGTTAGCAGTTTCAAAATTTTCAGGAAATGGTGCTGGCATACTAGCTGCTGCTAGTACAGTAGTCAGCACTTTCCTCTTAGTTTTTGTTGCTGAATGGGGTGACAAATCATTCTTTTCTACAATTGGTGAGTTGCAAAGCAAAATTTGCCGGCCGATAAAAGTTACTGTCATATATGAATTATGTATATAATGAGAAGTCCTTATGTTTTTCTTTTTGCTCATGTTAAATTTCGGAGGGTTCTATTACTAAAGTGAAATTGGCACACAAAAACTTCACAAGACTTGGATTACATAAGCATTGTGTTTTTTTATATCTGCTAAAATGCATTTGAAGGGGATCATTATTTTATCTTATCTACGTGGAACAGAAATATGTTTCATCTAAATAAACAAAACAGTATGTAAGTAAATATATAAAATGCATGAATATATGAAACCTAAAAGACCATAGAGCTAAGTTGTCACTCATATATATAATATATGTATGCATGGTTCAAAAAGAGATTACACATTCCCACTTTCTCTTCCTCCTATGCAGCCCTTGCAGCAGCTTCTTCACCCCTTGGAGTCATTGGGGGAGCAGTGGCTGGTCATGGCGTGGCAACCTTGGTAATTCCCTGCTTCAAACTTAACTAGGCCTTGGATAGGAGTATCTAGTGAAAGATGCATCGTCTGGATATGAACATAGTTGTTTACAAAGATCAAATAAATCAATATATTTCATGCGGAAAAGTTTCCTGATGAACAATATTAAAACACGCAGGTTCAAAAATCTTCGCCTAAAATATTGGAAATCAATCAATGAACATGTAAATATACTTTTGCTTAGGTCTGCCCTAAATGATACTACATCCAATCCTTAATTAAAAAAACTTAGTGTAATTACCAACGGGGTTGGTACAAGTGGTAAGCGGCTTGTGTCGCTTAAGCAAGGTCTCAAGTTCAAGCCTTGTGAATGCAAAATATCCCCGTTGGGAGACTCACCCACCACAGCTAGGTGCGCGACCCGGTCGGATCCGGATTAGTTGGGGCAAAGCCCCGATGAACCGGGTGAGCAACCCAAAAAAAAAAAAAAACTTAGTGTAATTACTATACTAAATATAAGACTTCAATGCATTTTGTTTCCCAACTTTATAATTTGTTTTTCAATATCTATGTTGATTACAAGAATTAGGTTTTTATCGAGGGTAGTCATGATTAAAAAAACTGTTTTAGGAAAATAAAAAATTAAATCATATTTGTTACAAATAACTAACTTAACTAATTTTTTTAAACTACCTAAATTAATTAAGTTGATTTTATATGAAGGAATCAAGGTATTATATCAAAAGCACCATGCTCTAACCCTATATTTGGATGGAAGGAACAATAGGGAGAAAAAATACTGAGAGGGAAAACTCTAAAAAATATTAAACTTTTTATTATTTTTCGAAGTCTTTCTCCCTAATATTCATTCCCCCCATTTTCTTCCATCCAACTATAGTCCAAGTGCTTTCCAAATAAACACATAAAAGTCTTTATAGCGGGTTTTGAAAAATTATTCTAAAGCATCTTAGCGCCAGGAAATCTCCAATATTTTTCCACAAGTGCGGGGAATAATAATAGGGTTTAAATATATCTGTCTAATTAAGAAGACCTTTATATGAAGAAAAGAGGCATGACTGGTCCAAGTCAAAATCGGTGGGTGGAAAATAACTATGTATTATCCATGATCTAAGTCTAGATACATTGTCAATTACCACCTTCTCACTTTCCCTCCAATTAAGCACGATTAGGTTATTTCTTTCTTTTTTTTCACAGTGATAGTAATCATGTTATTTCTATCTCTTCAACAAGTCGTTCCTCCTTTCTCGTCGTATTTCCACGATGATTATGGGCTACTTTTGACTCACAGTTTCTTTTAAATGCAGCTAGCAGTACTGGGAGGCTCATTACTTGGCACATTTCTATCAGAGAAGGTAACTTTTGACCTCTTGTGTCCTCTGTGATATTAGTTTCACACTTCAGAGTTCCCTCAATCGGACTAGTACGCCATAGTATGTAAACCCTGGAGCCTCCTAAATCAATTTGATCACGATAATTAAAATAAAAATAGCATTTTTCAGACAAAAGGACGTGCATTTACTGATTAGGATAAACAATAGATCGAGACATATGTTCTAGAATTGATTTATTGAGTTAGTGCAGCGTAGCGTAAGGAATCCAGCTTGCGAGATCTTTTGAGTGGTTAATTTAGAGCCAATAAAAAAGAGTATAAAATCTAATAAGAGCTGCTATGAACAAGAGCAACATGGTAGACGTTTATTTGGAGGCGCCATTATTGGGAAGGAACATGTTCGTTCAACCTGATAAGACATAACCAAATGGAAGCTTCCCCACAGTGGGGATGGCTCAAAGTACCTTACATAATACAAGCATAAGAATATGTGGACATCCTTTCACCCTCTGGTTTATATTCTGTTGATAGATATATAGCACTATGTGCGAAGAATGGCATTGCCTTTGTTATTATTATGGTACGATTTTGTGTGTTTGGGAATATACCTTATTATGCAGCGAAAAGCTAATTTAGAACGCTCTTTATTATTCCATTCTTTTGAAGGTCATCGCCTACATCGGAGGTGTTCTCTTTCTTGTCTTCGCTGCAGTAACCTTATTCGAAATTGTGAATTAGCGCTTAAGCTAAGCCTCACCCAGCAAAGTTGGTTCTGTGAAGGTCCCAAATTCACAACCAAGTCACACCAAGCAGGAACCCCCAGCTGAGAAGGAGATTCTCTCATCTTCCTTATTTCTTCATTTTCTTTCATCAGCCCATGTGGGCTGTTGATTGAGAAAATGAGAGAAAAGATAAATTAGTATTATATCAATTGGACGGACATTATTTAAAGATTATGAGGGATAATGGAAAAAAAGATGATAAGAGAAACTTAACCTTCAGAGTTGTATATTAGTTGTTTTTGTTTATTGGGTTACCAACAGGGCAATTCTAGTAAAAAAGATGCATGTTGTATTTCATTTATCAAATATCTATACCGTGGTTATGTGTTACGTAAATTTGGTTTCAAGAAGGCAATATTTTGGATCAATCCTGATATACTACGATTTAATAATTTATTGCATCTTATGTTGTTTATTGTAAGAGAGGTGGAAAGAAAAAACGAGTTTTTTTTTTTTTATACAAAAATTTTAGGAAAAGGGTTGGATTCACCCATGATTAAGCCAAGTAAATAAATCTTCTTCCTCCTAAGTGATATCGTTGATGTTGAAGTATAAATATGTACCAAAATAAAAAGACCCATTACTGTTTGTATGATATCCTACCTTTAGTGCTTGTTTGTTTTGCCATTTCAGAAGTGATTTTATAGTGTTCAAAATAAGTAGCTTTGCTTCGACTTAAAGAAAAATATTTACAAAATACTTTTTCATACTTCTTACTTTTTCGTAAATACGTGATAAAATTCAAGGGAATATACAAACTGGCGATGATAAATAGAAAACAAAATTTCTAAAACAGTCGATTAATCTCATTGTTAGTCAACTTAAAGGTTTGGTCATATTTTGTTTTGTTTTTTTTTTTGTTTAGTTACAAATTGTTAGTTTTAATCCTTATAGTTTTGTAAGAATTTAATTTAAGTATAAAAAATTATCTCTACACTTTTTAATAAATTTTCATTTTGATTGAAATAGTTAAACTTAGACCAAGTTAATATAAATCTATAGGAACGAAATCCAAACATTTGATACTATAAACAACAAAACCAAACTTAGATCCAACTTTGTGAATGTTTAGATATCTCTGAAACCGTGATTTCAAAAAATATAGTTTTGTAAGTTGAGACAAAAATTATCTCATATGTGAATCTTATAAATTATAAGTGTTTTTTTTTTTTTTTCAAAAACTAATTCACACTCACTTTATCTATATTAGTACTAATAAAAAAAGGTCGGAATGCATGTGGGTTAAGGGAAAAGTAAGAGACGTGGCAGAGCGTAGCCCACCGGTAAGAATAAAAAATCAAAAGGGATGAATGTGCAAGTGGACACGTTGTCACGCTTCCCTTTTTTCCTCCACTTTCTCACCGTACGCTTGTTTGTCTCTCTGTCTTATATTCCACTTCCCTTCTTTTTTTTCTTTCATACTAGGGAAAATTTCATTAAAGCCCTGGGATATGACATAATTTTAATTGACTCCTGAAACTTCATTATACTCTTATCCGTTAAAGTGAAATTAAGTGTTGTGGGTGAAAAGATAATGATGCACTTTTTTTTTATTTTTTAAAAAGAGTATATGCAAGATAAATATGATTATTTAAAAGATAAATAAAGAGATTCAAAAGAATCTAAGGAATTAAAAATATTTTGACCATTTACAGGACAAATATAGAAATTTACAAGATAAATATGGACATTTACAAAATAAATAAAAACATTTACAAAATAAATAAAGGGATTCGAAATAATCTAAAGAATTTAAAACATTTTGGCCATATGAGCCTTTACAATCTATTAATACTCTTTCCAATCCCAAATATAAAATAGGGAAAATTTTCTTAGAAATATTAAGAAAACTAATTAAATTATATTAAAAAAATTTATAGTTTTATACATTTTTTCAAACTATTTTGTTAAACTTATAAGTTAATATATAATCTGAAGATATACTTCATCCTGGTCCTTATTAGAATAACAATTCATTAACAATTCACTCAAAGTCAATAAGATTGCAAAATTAAGGTTGTCATAAAGTTAAAGTTAATAAAGTTGTCCTAAAACTTAAGTAATTTCTAATATTATTATGAGTTATATAAAATAACAATTAATACTTTTTAGAAATAACCTCTAATATTATATTATTATACTCTCACCCATTACCCCTATTAATTATGAAAAATATACATAAAAAATAATTAATATTTTTTAAAAATAAATAAGTGCCCAAGATTTTATAAAAAAGATCAAATATACTTGATAATCGATATCTTATAATAAAAATAAAAAAATATAACATAGTGAAAAATCAACTTGGTCTCGTATTAATCAGCGGAGAGTAAGAGTAGAATAATGGTGGCGGCTTGGTGCGAAGGTGACTCTGGCAACACGCCACGTGCCTCCTAAGTTACAGAATCTCTAGTCGCATATGCTCTCCTCCCATTTGACTTTTTAGTCCAAAAGAAAAATCAGGATTGCCTTTGTTGGATCACGTGGTGTCACTGTCATGGACAGGGTGGATCCCCATGGGACCATCTCACCCCTCCATACCATCCCACGGTCGCCAAACGAACACCACCTCAGCATCCAAGTTGAATCTCATCCGTTAATTTGATCCCTCCCTTTAAAGCACGGTTGGATTCACGTCAGTTGACAATAGGAGCGAAAAGGTGAGCGGGAAAGGGATGTGTATGATAATATTATTACGATGGGAATCAGCGAATGTGTTTGAGCGTTTAGCGATCTCGTTTCGCCACGCCGCCCCTTCAATTCTTCAATCCGACCGACTCCTTCAACTTCACGCCTCTGTTTTTGTTTTTTTAATATAATTTTATTTTTTTTTTTTCTTTATTTGCTTCCTCTACGGCTTCCTCTACGGCTCTACCTTTTTGCTTTGCTTTTTCCGTATACCATCATTGAACCTTAAAACCCCCCCCCCTTTTTTTATTTATCAAATTTGTGAGTTGAATTTATGAATTTACAGTTTTTTTACGTTTTTAATTTATAAAAATATATCTACTTATAAACTCACAAGTTTATATATTTATTTTACTGTTTTTACGTTTTAATCTTTTAAAATCATGTTAATTTGTTCCTAAACTTATATTAATTTTTTCGATTTGATCATGTTCAGTGATTTTATATATAAATTTTATAGAATTTTTTTGTTAAGTATAATAAATTATTAATGTTGATGGATTTAATTTCACTTATTTAGATTTAAAATAAATCAAATTATTGTCCTTTTTATATTTTAATTCTATAACATTAATACATATTTAATGATAAAAGTAAATTCTTATAAGTTTATGTTTTGATTTCATAATACAAATCTATATTACATTATTTCACGAGCCACCACCCATGGGATTTCTCTCCTTTCATGGGTAGTACTCATATTTTTAACTGATCCATACGTGTTAATAAGAAGTATTAATTCCAGCAAGAAAATAAAAACGATTAAAAATTTTAATTTAATATTATTCGGGAAAAAAATTTGAAGAAAAGCTTGAAAAATGAAAATTAAGAAATGATCTAAATTATTTATGGAAAAAGTATTTTTCCAGTCACTAGAGATAAGTTATCTCGAAAGTGACCCCAAAACTACGTCGTTTTGGATTAATGAAGGTGTGTTTGTAATTTTAGGTGAATTAATGAAATGTGTAAAAATACGAAACACCATTCATTAATCCAAAATGACGTAGTTTTTGGTCAAATGGAGATAACTTATCTTTACATTGGAAAAATTCTTTACCCATTATTTATATTTATGAACAATGGATATAAATTATAAATTATTATTTTACTTAAAATCTATATTGTGTTTTACAAATGTTTAGGTTAATAGCATTGAATATGTATACGCTGTACATAAAAAATAATAATAATAATAATTGTGAACGCTGTTTTGACAATCCACATAGGTTAAGCCACATCATTTATATGTTAGTTTAAGTCAATGAAGCCCATAGAAAATTTGCAAATCCATTTCTAAAATTGTCCTCGATAACCATTTTGACCCTTTTTAAAAATTAGCATATTAAATTCACGCTATTTTTCACTATCTATTATTAAGAGATTAAAACTATTAATTCTTAGGAAAAAAAACCCTTTAAAGTCTTAATGGATCAAACAAATGTAAAAAAAGTCTCAAAAAAATTTTATGTTAAAAAGGTCTAAAAAAGTTATTAAAACACATAAATAAAGTTGTTAATCACATATTGAAGGAGTTGTCAATGAGACTTTTGTGACATCAGAATTTTTGTGAGTTTTTTTTTTTTTTGACATTTTTTTTAATCTTTTGAGACTTTAAAAGGATTTTCCCTAATTTCTATTGGTATTCTGTCCTTGTACCCCACCAAAGCTAATCGAAAATATAAAATTTCACAATTTTTTGTGAATAATTTTATCGTTGGTTTTTTTAACAAATGTTATCATCTATTGAGTTGAGAGCCTTCATCTCACCTACCCCCTTGGCTCTTAAATATAAAATACCCCTTTTAGAAAAGGATTATCATTTACTCATTCATAATATAAGTCCTTTTAAGGATGGTTAATTAGTTTTTCCAAACGCTGGTTAAAAAAATATATTTTCTAAATGTTATCCATATTATAATTTAGAAGGAGAGAAGTTCAAGTTTGAGTACCTATTTGAATTAACGGTATAAATGTTTTTTTAACGTGATTGATGGTGTATGAGATAAATATGTGAAAGAAGTCTTGTGTTGGACTTGGATAAACATGTTTTTTTAATACTAATTCAAAAATACTCTAATTTGTGTTTGTTGCATGCTAATTCAAGTAAGCCATAATATAGTGTTTTACAAAGTTATTAGATGCCGGAAACAATGAAAAAATATTTTCCAAACAATCGAATGAATCAATAAACTTTCCATAATTTTCATAGTCAATTAGAAGTGATAGTAGGAACTACTCATTCTATCCTCAAATTAGAAGACATACCACTGTGATCTTATTTATAAGTTTTTTTAACCAAAAAAATTTGGTTCTATTTATAAGTATCATTTGACCAAATAAATGAGATTGTGACACTTTTACCCATATTAATTGTACTAATGAAAATAGAGAGAGAAGAAAAAGTTGAAGGTAACCAATCACAAATGAGGGTAAAATTGAAAATTCATCTCATAATCATTGAGCTAACTACCTCTCCTTGGTATGTGTGATTTGGCCAAAAAGGGACTTATAAATAGGACTAGAGTGGTATTTGAGTTGACATTAGTTTTAATTATAAGACTTGTTTTACATATTTATCAATTTTCTCAAATTAACCTATTAACATTATTTTAAGAATAATCATGTTGGAGGTGGGGAAGGAAAATAAGGAAAATGATTGGTGTTTTGGAAAAAGCATATTATATTAATTTACTTAACAAACTTTATTAATGTAATTAAACTAGTTAATTAGGTTTTCAATTAAAATTAAAATTATAGAAGTATATTTGGATGATAAAACGTGTGGAATGGAAAAAGGAAATTCAATGGTGACCCAAGAAGTATCACCCTTGTATGGAATAATAATAAAGTTAAAATACAATTTTGATCCCTTAAGTATCTACGAGATTTCATTTTGACCCTTAAACTTAAAATAGTGTGCTTCCAGTCCTTGTTAACTTTACTAACGAAAAATACTAAATTAACAAATTAAAAATGTTAAAATGTCCCAATTTTAATTCTTTAATATGATAAATTTAATATTCTAATTCCAAAATAACATCTGGAAAGACATTTGAGGCTTTATATTTGTTGAGTTGGCATTATAAATTTGTTAACTTGGCATTTTCTATTTGTCAAGTTAACGGTGGTAAGCCAAAATTATTAAAAAACACATTTTTAAAGTTAAAAGATAAAAATGAAACCTCGTATAAATTTAAAGAATCAAAAATATATTTTGTTTTAATAATAATAATAATAGTCTCTTTAATCATAAATATAAAATAGATCATATTATATGTTATATATCATTAAATTATATATCAATTTATATGTTAGAAAAATTAGTTTAAAAAAAATTGGTAAATATAAATGTTTTAAATATCAATTAATAGAGTGAAAGAAGGAATAGAAACGTAACCCTAGCTCCTACTTTCTCCATCTCACAAAGACAGCCACGTCTGGATCATAGCATGCGCCGTGTCTCTCAACTCGCCATTCTCATCCCTTATTATTGCCATCACTCACACCTCACCGTTGCTTGTCGGTCTCGCTTGCATTTCTCATTCTAGCACATCCTTCTCGTACTTGCCGCCTTTCAAAACCCTAAGGCCCTTCATCTACTGTACTTGTCCTGGCCGATAATTACCATTCAAATCAAATCCATGAACTAGGTAACTCTTTTGAAGATCGGAGATGTTAAATCTTAAAATCCTGCTTTTATGTTTTTTGGGTTTCAATCTGATTGCAATGAGTTACTCCCATCCTATTATGCGGAGTTCTTCTGCGTTCAACGCTATTATCAATTTCGCTATCTTTTTGGGGTCCTTTCCGTTATTTTTCTTTCCTTGGTTGCTCTCGCTGTGTGAGTTGGAAGGAGTATGAACTTTGGTTGATGGCTACAAGATTATAATCTTCTTTTCAACTCTCAGTAACGTTGCTCTTTTGGTGCTGATTGAAAAATTGAAAATTTTGATTAGTTTCGCTAACCATATTGTGAAAGAAACACTCTTTATTTGTCCGGCAACTTCTAGTGTTACAAGCCACCGTTGCATTAGCTCTGATGAATTTGATTCACTTGGGGATTCCTAGCTTCTTTTTCATTACTTACCTTTTCAATGCACAAATTTCGGTCTAAATTCCTCATTTCAGCTCATGGGACTTGCTAATTCGATTGCTTTTCATCTATATCTCTATTTTTTCTGGGTTAATGTTCTACATACTTCGAACAAATTGTTGGGACTCTCCGATTTTATTTTGTCTGGGTGGAAACACTCAGTTTTATGCATCTTTGCCTTATTTCTTTGACGATTAGATTCTGTCTCTTTTTTACCGATTAAGCTATGTTCAGTTGTGTTTACTCGTCTTATCGCTTTGGTTGGTCTTTCTCTTCAGTTGTAGCTCGTGTAATTTCTTGTGACTCGTAGTTAGAAGTCGGAAACGATTTTTCTCTTGTGCTAGTCACTTTTTCTCCATTGCCTGTAACTGTGTCACAGTGTGAAAGTGCGTTCCTTCTCTTGCATATGTTTCGAGTGTGCTGTAATATGTTTTAATCAATCCAATCAAATTAAACATGCTATTTTCACATTTCTAGTCCTGGTCATCATTTTGGTACCGAATTTGTTCATCACCATGTTCCAGCTAAGCCTTACATTTGATCAGTGGGAGAGACTATTGAAGAATGGATTATTTGGTGTTTTATTCTTCATTTTGTCTTTTAAAATGTTAAATAATTTGAAGAGTGAATGATGCAATCTTACTGTCTGTTACTCCGTTTTTTTGTCTTGATTGCCAAAACAGCTTGAATAATTATTTTATAATTTATGCTCAGAAGTCAGATCTTGAAATCAAGTTTTTGGCATGTACTAAGTTTGAATACTTGGTACATTTTCTTCTTGTATATTAATGAGTCAAAGTTTCATCTCTTGGAGTTGGTATGTGTTGTGACACTCTTGTGCACTAAAAAATTTGGGATGCTTTATAATGTCTGTGTATCCTTACGGATGTGATCTCTTTCTGACAGGATGATTGATATCCAATCCGAACTTTTGAAGGAATTAGATCTGGTGGGATTAATCTGCTCTTTCAACAACTCATAAGCCCAATCACTGCTTAAACTTCCATTAGATGGATCGACGTGATACCTCAGGATTTGTCAGTGGGGGTGCATCATACTCGTATAGATACATCTAACCCTAATTCTGTAGAGAGAAGTGTATATTTATATATTATTATTCACCCGGAAGTCAGGCGGGCTGTTCTGTTTAAATTGGTTAGAGTTAGGTATTAGTTCTGCAATTGATTTATGGACAGGAGGTTCCAGAACTTGGGTTTCACTGCTAATCATTCTGTTAATGCATTCAATATTTTGAGCAACTCCATGCAAGTTGATGGAGTCGGAGTGGATTATGGCACGGATACCATCCTACGACTTGATTCCCCTTGTTCGTCAGTTCCCTGTATGTCCTTCTCAAAGGGAACGAAAAGAAAGTGGGATTTAGTGGATAGATGCATGGGCCAGGGAATTGGCTCTTCTTTGTCTCTTGGGCTTGGGCGTTCAACAAGTTCCTCAGACAGCAAGGGAAGTTCAGCTACTGCTTGCACTGCCATGTCTTCGGCCAAAGAAGTTGACGAGGAGTCCTCTATGGATATTGAACTCGACTTTACTCTTCATCTTGGTTCTGAAAAGGTACAGAGTCTGAAAAAACCTGCTACTTCAAATTTGAAGACCTTGCAATCACAGCCTAAGGTTGATTTGGAGTTGAGCCTTTCCACTGGGCCCTCTGAGTCTGACATTACAAATGTTAATCCAAGTCCCTCACCTCTTCCACTGAGTATGGAGATGCCATTAGCATTGAGTGGGGCACAAAATGCAGATGAGGGATCAACTTCTTGCAGTTGGAAGGAAGGCATTGTTTTTCCATCATCAAAGACTTCCTTTAATACAGGCACTAGCTTCCTTTCAACCCATGCATCGAAAAAGTTCAACCATAATCCCTTAGTTTTGGACCTCCCACAGGATACACCAAAAAGTTCAGTCACCTGTACTTCCGGGGTAACACAGCAGCAACAGCCACATCATCGCAGCAGTAATTCTAAGACATGTCAAGTTGAGGGGTGTGGAAAAGGAGCCAGGGGTGCTTCTGGACGTTGTATATCCCATGGTGGGGGTAGGAGGTGTCTGAAACCTGGTTGCCACAAAGGAGCTGAGGGCCGGACTGTGTATTGCAAGGCCCATGGGGGTGGCAGGAGATGTGAATTCCTTGGCTGCACTAAGAGTGCGGAAGGGCGTACAGATTTCTGTATTGCTCATGGCGGTGGTCGGAGATGCAGTCATGAGGGTTGTACTCGAGCTGCTAGAGGAAAATCGGGACTGTGTATTCGACATGGTGGTGGCAAAAGATGTCAGAGAGAAAATTGCACCAAGAGTGCAGAAGGACTGTCAGGTCTTTGCATTTCTCATGGTGGAGGGCGCCGATGCCTAGCTCCTGGATGCACAAAGGGGGCCCAGGGGAGCACAATGTTCTGCAAAGCTCATGGTGGGGGGAAGCGGTGTACCACACCAGGTTGCACCAAGGGTGCTGAAGGGAGCACCCCCTTTTGCAAGGGCCATGGTGGAGGAAAGCGATGTGCATTCCAAGGTGGTGGAAATTGTACTAAAAGTGTGCATGGAGGCACCAACTTCTGTGTGGCACATGGGGGTGGAAAGAGATGTGCTGTGCCTGAGTGCACCAAGAGTGCTAGAGGACGGACTGATTATTGTGTAAGACATGGAGGAGGCAAGAGATGCAAATTTGAAGGGTGTGGAAAGAGTGCACAAGGAAGCACTGATTTTTGCAAGGCACATGGTGGGGGAAAGAGATGCTCTTGGGGCCATCCTGGGTCAGAATATGGCAACCAACCTGGTGTTCCTTGTAACTCATTTGCAAGGGGTAAAACAGGTCTCTGTGCGCTTCATAATGGGCTAGTGCAGGATAAGAGGGTTCATGGTGGTGTGTCCTTGGGTTCAGTTCAAGATCCTCGTGTTGGTAAACCAGATGAACTAAAGCAGGGAGTTATCGTCAAAGAAACAAATATGGATGTGAAGAAAATGGAAACTGCTGCTGCGAGTGCTTGTGTCTCAGCTGGTGAAGGTAGCCACATGCCAACGCCAGTTGCTGCTTCTGAAGGTAGGGTGCATGGTGGAAGTCTGATGGCAATGCTGGCTGGGAGTTCAGGCCCTGGTTCAGCTAGCAGGAGAGATTTGGTTAGTGATCCATCTGTGGCTAATAAACCTTACATGTTGCCGCAGAATTGGATCTAAAGGCTTGCTATTGCTGCTGTTGTGATATTAGTCTCTGGAAATGGGCAAATTTCATCGCGTGTTGTTGTGATGTTAGTCTCTGGAAATGGGCAAATTTCATCGCGTGTTGTTGTGATGTTAGTCTCTGGAAATGGGCAAATTTCATCGCGTGTTTACTCCCTGACATGTTTGATCATTGATGATTGGTAGTTATTCCGTCATCCTTGCTGGGGGAGGAGGACTCCAAAGTTGCTTGCTACTCTTACGGAGGGGACAGTGTCGAAGTAGGGTATTTGTAGTACTTTAATTTGGTATTTGGCGTCCGTTTGCTCATCCTCTGTAAATATAATATTTGATAAAACGTTCAGCAGGTTGTGAATTCTGGTCCAACCTGTATGTTCTGTCGGTGTGCTCTGTATTCTACATGCAATAAAAAGCCTTGACCATAACCCTCCTCGTTGTTACTGTTTGTTATTTTAAGTGTTAGTTCATTGTTTGCGTTAGTATCCGCTTGAGACAGGGAGCTTCGTGGAGTAGTAGATTGTGGAACTTTTGGCAACGCTTGTTATAGATTATACAAGGCTACGCTCTCTTGGAATTTCATTGCTCTGCCGCTTGCTCTGTCACCTCCTGGATTTCTGATCCCAACGTTATCCGCAGATTGTATGGCGCCTGAAACATGTTTTATTTGTGGTGGGACCCACAAAAGTTTTCTCCCCTTTTAATATTTTCCCTCCGTCAATCAAAATACCCTTAGTCATCAATCAGATTCAAGTTTGGACCAAGAACTCAAAAAGTTTATTTTTATCAGACTCGTACATACCTGAATTTGGGAGTGCAGAATGCTATGCAATGCCATTACTTCATAAGCACAATATCTTAAAGCAGCCCCCACATTCTCATATTCTGACCATGGATAGAACGAGTGTAGGAATCTTCCATGAGGTGGCTCCCATTTTGCTGAATTAGCCTTCCCAATCATATCATCAAACAAAACCATAACTATCAATCTTCATCTTAGCTCTAAAACCGAATTCCAAAACCTTCCGTACCACAAATATATATAAGACTCAGGCTAAATAAATTATTTGGAGTTGGAAGTATTAATTTTTATCGTATTTTCTTTAAAGTAATTTTTCAAACCTTATAAGTTGATATATAATCTAATTATACAGGGCTTATGATTAAATAATTTATTTAATGTTCTTAATCCCTCCAAAAAAAAGTTAACTAAGTCTTATATTATAAGATTGGAGCATATAACATGAAATAAATACCAGAGTCCCTAGGTTTGACCCTGAGTTTAAGGTGTTGCGGCATCTGGTATAAGCTGGTTCGTCTGGAAACTCATCCATCACAGCTGTACTGAATCTAGGATGCTCACACCTACCATCTTCTTGTAAATATTTCTTGACACACTCTTGAGAATTTTTATACGGAGACGAGCAATTAAAGTTGGTTTGAAAGCAAAGTGAATAATATGAGTAAATAAAACAGAGCATGGTATTGGTGGGTGAATTATAGTGATGAAGATTCCTGACCCTCAAGTGAATCTGCAACAGCGTCGAAGTTGATTACAAGCTGTTTATGAAGCAATTCTCCAGCCCATATGGGAAAAACAATGACATTGACCAACACTGATATGATTCCACCAATCACCATTGAGTACAAGCGATCCACTACTGCTTTAATGGGGTTTCCCATTCTGTAGCCAGAAGTGATAATTACACAGTAGGTTGCCAGTACCACCCTGAAGCCATACTCGTATTGCTCAAGCCGTGGCCACATTTTCATGAATGAAGTTACCGCCGCTTCACACAGTCAAAATCAATAATTCGACATGTTTAAGGTTGGCGCCAAAGAAAATTACAGAAAGAAACACTAAAGCCAATAATAATAGGTTCAGCCAGGGGTGGATCCAGAAACTGAAGGGGGGCCATTGGCGGGGGATTAAATTTTTTATTTATAGGAAAATTTTAAATGCATTAAAAAACAAAAGAATATAAATAAGAAAAAATATATAAAAAGTATATTTATGAAATCAAGTCAATACTGATCATATAATAAGAGAGGCAATTATTTTACAAACATATTATTTAGAAGAAAAAAAAAAGACTGAGCGGTTAGAATTGCGGTGCGATAAATTATAATGAAGGGTGGGCACTCAATTTTTTTTTTTTTTTGTCAAGGCACTTAATAAGTTCAAGTACATATATTTTAGTAACAAAAATATATTACAATAAAAATAATTACAATGTCATCCTTCTGGCCTTATTTTTTGGACTTCCATCATAATTGTCTTATTATCAATGCTATCAAATACATCTTTTTCAATATAAGGCACTAAACAATCATTCAACCATTCATCTCCATCCGATTATGAAGTGTAGTCTTGATGTATTAAGGGTAGACACTTAATTTAAGGATGGACAATTATTCAAACATGTATTAATTTTTTATAATTAAAAAAAAAAAAAAAAAAAAAAAAAAAAAAGCCCCCCCAATTCCTCAATTTAAGGGTGGGCACTTGCCCCCTGAATCTGAATCATACAGGTGGATCCGCCAATGGGTTCAGCGACATGACCACAAGACAGAGCTGTCCTAGCAACAGCAACGGCCAAGATTCCAGCAAGTAAACTCCCCAATGCTCAATTAAATCCTCGGTTAAACGTAGCTCCTTTGAAATCACAGTAAAAAAAACAACCACAGTCAAATAATAACATTAATTAATGATTGCTTTAACGTTTCATGCAATATGTGCTTAGCTCTCCCTTAAACCAATTCCCTGCTAAGACAATTTGCTTAGCAAGGGGAGCTAGCATAACTGTATTTTTTAAAATAAATTATTTTAATTAGTATAAAACTTAAAATGAAGATAATATCTTAACATTAAAAAAGAAATGATTTTTTATTTAAAAAATTTTCATTAAAAAAACTCAAATTTGGATGACCGAGATCTGCTTAGCTCTCACTGTTAAGCAAAGGAAACAAAATCCTTAGCAAGGAAACCAATTCTGCCATGTAACGTAGCGTACCTACAGTGTAGTCAAATACGAGAATGGAAGTGAGAATGGCCCAAGTGGTGTTGGTACCAAGAACTTGTTAAGTTGCTTGGACGAGTACCAGAGAGGAAACAAGAAGAGCAGCTACTCCAACTTTGACCCCAAATATTGCTATGCCCTTATCTTCCTTGCACATATTCCATACATTTTCTGCCCCAGCTTTACACAGCTCTCTGCTTTCACATTGCTTTGCCACTTTGTGTACTTGTAGGAATGGTTATTTCTATGCTTCCCCCTTTGGCATTCATTCTCAAAGAACTTCAAGATTCTGCAATTCTGTAACAGCCATAGAATGAAGCACTGGAAATGAGCTCAAGTTTAGTTCAATATATTTTGGAACAGAGAAAGAACTTCAAGCTTCTGCAATTCTACTTTAACGATCGATGTTAATCTTAACGATGAGTGCATGAATGGTTGTGTCACTTATATTAACCACCCATTTGAGGAATTTAAGTGCTGTCTGGAAATTCTTGAATGTACAAGAAAGCAGGTATAATATTAGTCATACCAAGTACAATTTGCCTAACTATAATTAAATGCTGTCAGGAAATTCTTGAAGGTACAAGAACGAAAGCAGGTACAATATTAGTCATTTCAAGGACAATTTGCCTGCGCCTACGTATAATTACCAAACATTTTGGTGAGCATAGTGGTCAACAGCGAAGTGTTTAGATAAAAAAAAAAAAGGTCAAAACTAGTTAAAAATAAGGGTTAAGTAGTAATTTTGCTCCAAAAGTATACCCCAGGAGCAATTTTGTTCTGGAAGTTTTTTTGATTCAATTTTGCCTTGGAAGTTTTTTTTGGAGCAATTTTGCCCCTTCGTTAACAACTCTAACGGTCAACCATTATGACTGTTAAGGTTGTTAACGAAGGGGTAAAATTGCTCCAAACAAAAACTTCTGGGGTAACATTGCTCCTAAAAAAATTTCCAAGGCAAAATTGCTCTCGGCCGTATACTTCGAGGGAAAAAATGCTACTTAACCCTTTTTTATATTTAATATTTGATTTTGCAATAATGACCCGTTAATGAAAATGTAACCCTTTTTTATCTCTGCCTTCACTGATTTATGTAATTTGGCCTGTTTAAAGTAGGCCTATTTTTGGCCTGTTTGAAGTAGACCTGTTTTTCAATGACGCCTGTGGCCTGTTAGCCTAATTATAAAATTTTAAAAAATATAGGCCTCCTTAATCGGGCATAGGCTAGGTTCAGGTTGAAAAAATGGCTTCTAATAGGCCACAGGCCAGGCTCAGGCCACTTTGTTACCGAACAGGTCTGGCCTGTTAAGGGTGAAGCCTGGGCTAGCCTGGCCCGTTTCCACCCCTAGATATTATATAAATAAGAATAAAAAATATGTGATATCATAAATAGCAGTTTTAACATTTTTTTGGGTTAAGTAGTAATTTTGCCCTGGAAGTTTTTTTTTTTTGAGTAATTACGCCTTTGGAAGTTTTTTTTGGAGCAATGTTACCCGAAAGTTTTTGTTTGGAGCAATTTTGCCCCTACGTTAACAACCCTAACGGCCAACCGTTAGTTAACCTTAAGGTTGTTAACGGAGGGACAAAATTGCTCCAAAAAAAATTTTTAGGGCAAAATTGCTCTTGGGGGTGTATTTATGGGACAAAATTGCTACTTAACCCAAAAAATAATAAATATATTAACAAACTTATTTTTCTAATATGTTATTGTTTTATAAGTATGTAGTTGAGAATGAATACTCCCCTATTTTTATTATAAAGCATTAACCACTAATTCTCATATATTAATAAAAGATAGTTAAGTTATTAAATTTGTCCTATGAATTTTACCAACTTTGTCCCTCTTTAAATTGTGTGATTTAGTCTTTCCAACTTTAAACCTCAATTAATGACAAGGGTAAAGTGGGAAAAAGATAATTGACGAGCCGGTTGGTGCCTTATATTTGGACTTGGCTTTTGGTTCTATACCCTTTACCATTCTTTTCCCTCCTTTTTCCTTTTCTTTCGTTGGATTAAGATATCAACGGTTCAGATTTACCATCACTTTTTACTATCCTTTTCCCTTATAATAATATTTTTATCATATGGTAAATTTATACCGTTGAGATCTTAATCCACTGGTAGCAATGGCAGATTTAGGGGGGCTAGGGGTGGCCCCCGCCCCCCCTAAAAAAAATAAAATAAATCAAAGAATAGGGAAGAACGTTGGCAGCCCTTTTTTTTTTTTTTACTATCATATTTCTTTGGAACATTTGGTTTGGTGCCAAGTCTATTATTTTGATTGGACCTACTCGGATGCTTAGCTCATCTCGCTATGTCATATAAAAGAATGGATCATCATTAAGTTTGTACTACGTCTCTCTTAAACTAGAGGGCTCAAATTGCTACCTGGTGTTCTTTTCTTTTTTTTTTTCCCCACGGGGTTTAGATATGGTAGTAAAGATGAAGTACTTTGGGTTCATAAAATAGTTTGCAATTAAGCACAAATCAGTTTTGTTTTGTCTTGTTATCTTGGGTTTTCTTTTAACTTTGAAAAGGGCCACCTGTAGAAGGAGTGAACATTTATGGTTTGGTTTGAGGTGAATATTTAGTCACTAACTTTTGTCTCCCTTTTACTCTTCTCCCCTCAAACCAAACATCTTTAGGGTCTAAGATTCATAAAATAGGACTATATGAGTAGTATTTTTAAAATTTTAGGACTAGTTTAAATATGAACGGATCTAATATTTTTTATTTTCGCCCCCCTCGTGAAAATTCCTGGCTCCGCCACTGACTGGTAGACAAAGGAAAAGGATGGTAAGAGGTATAGGACTAAAGTCAAATCCCTTATATTTGGGACCGAAAATTGCTTCTAGTTAATGTTTTATAATAAAGACTTAAGGGAGTATATGAGAAAGTATAGATGAGAGAAACGTTAAATAAGGGTGAAATGAGAAAAAGAAAAATACATTTAATGGTCATTAAAATCCAAAGTGGATCTTGTAAAAAGGGGTAGATTAATTCAAAAATTAGGATTTTATAGATTGAGGGAGTATTCCTCTAATTTTATTTAGAAGTCACTTTCAATATATTTCAGACATATTAAATAAGGGATATGATATTGTCACTATCATTTTTTGTCACTACTATTTTTTGTCACTACCAATGTCACTACCATTTTTTCACCGTTAGATTAGAATCTCAATAAAAGAGAGAAATGATAAAGGTATATGAGATTCTGATCTAACGTTGAAAAAGTGGTAGTGATATTGGTAATGACAAAAAATGGTAGTGACAATATCATATTCCATTAAAGAAAACCTTAAACTTCATTAACTTTATCCTAAAATTCAACAACTTTCCAACTTTATCCATTTTTAATACACATTATACCTCATGTCAATATAATAATAAATAAAGAGTAAAATTATATATTCATATGAAAAATTTCTCTCTCTGTCCTACAAATATGACTAAAAAATTTATTCTCTTTCTTCCCTGTGGGAGTACTCCTCTAGTCTTATTTATAGGCCAGAGAGAGAAGCTTTCCCCCTTCTATTCATAAGGCACCTCATTAAAGTTTTGAGTATATAATTTAACCTTTCATTTATTATTATGTTGATTTTGCTTTCATTTAGTACTGTTAAGTATATTAAATAGAGGTGTGGTTCGAAAGTTGTTGAATTTTATAACCGAGTTAACGAGGCTTAATGTTTTCCTAAATCAATGTGAAAAATATTAGAAATGACTTATAAACTAGATTAGATGTGTAATTCGAATTGATGGTGACTTCAATTCTGTTCCCTTTTTGGGGAAACTCTGATGTTAGTGTGTAGAGTTATTTTGATGGAACCACTTTCCCTACCTATCTTGGGATAGGTAGGGAGAGCTTTCTTAATACGGGACCGTCCCGGATTTAATTTTTTTAAAATTGTTAATTTTTAAATGAAAAAATCATTTTTTTTTAAATATGTTAGTTGAGAGATTATCTTTATTTTAGATTCTATACCCATTAAAATAATTTTTTTTGAAAAAAATAGAAAATAAAAAAAATAAGATACGGGCCCAGTCAGGATCAGATCGAACGGTTCGGGGGAGAAGAGCTCCCCTACCTATCTTTGGATAGGTAGGGAAAGTGGTTCCTATTTTGATTGTCTTTAGTGAAATCCTTGGAAACAAAGAGAAGAAACAATATACTCTATCCGGTCCTAATTATAAGATAATATTTATGAATTAGTTTTGGTCTTAATTATAGGACACAATTTTAGTTTTTGTCAATTTATTCCTAAAATACCCCTATTTTATTCTTTCAAGTGTGTTTGATTTTTGGTAAATATATGTATGTGAGTGCGTAGACTCTTTCAATTGGTGAAACTTTTAAATTGTTAGATTTTAATTTATTTATCAATTAGAAGATGTTAATTTACCAATATATATATATATATATACAAACACACACACACACACACAGAGATATGTGTGTGTGTGTCTACACACAAATATATATAGGCACACACACACACATATATATATGTATGTGTGTGTGTGCGTGTCTGTAAATATATATGAGTGTAGATATATATTTGTGTGTGGGTGTGTGTCTATATATATGCATATATGTGTGTGTAGATATATGTGTATACACACACATATGTATAGATATAACTATATGTATACATACACACACACACTCATATATGTATAGATATAATTATATGTAGACACACACACACACACACATATATGAATATAGTAAGACCATTATTTCAATTAGAAAGCGTGTGAAAAAGAAAATTCTAGGTAGAAGATGTATGTAGTAAGAGTTATTGATTCACTTTTACTTGTCATTTTAAATTTATATAAGGACATTTTAGGAAAATAAGTAAATTTAGTTAATTTAACTCATCTTCTTAATCTCCGTAAAATCGTTTAAATATGTCTATAATTAGGACTGAATGGAGTATTATATTCTTGATGAAAAGCAAGAGAGGAAGACGAAGAGATTCATGGAGGGACGCAAGTTAAGATTGGGGAATATGTACGCTCCAAAAAAAGATAAGGTTTTGGGTTTGATTTCCATATAAGAAACTCCGCATTTATAAGAAATAGAGAATCTCCACTTGGTGATGCTCATTTGTTGATTGGAATAGTTATGAACTTTAATGTTGTAAAGTGTGAATTGTGCTCAAAGTGATACAAAACCAAGGAAGGGAAGCAAACATCATATATTCCATTGTCTGTAGTTTAATAATATTAATGCTGGTCATCACTTTTTGAATTATAAGGCGGCAGACACTAATGGCCTGAATTACAATGAACGAGATCGAAACCGTGACCTCTCACTAGTTGGGGAGTACCCATACCAGTAGGCTATAAGGCCTTTGGTAAAGCTGGTCATCACTTTGATTTCACCTGCATGATAGTAATTTTTTTTTTTGGTTGCCCATCCGGTATCTAGAGCTTCGCCTTGACTAATTCGAATCCGACCCGGGTCGCACATCTGGCTATGGTGGGTGAGTCTCCCAGTGGGGCTTTTCTGCATTCACAAGGCTCGAACTCGAGACCTTGCTTAAGCGACACAAGCTGTGCAGGAATAAGGGCATTTTAGGAAAATAAGTAAAATTAACTAATTGAACTCCTCTCTTTAATCTCTGTAAAATCGTTTAAATATGTTATATAATTAGGACCGAAAGAAAGGAGTATTATATTGTTGATGAAAAGCAAGAGAGGAAGACGAAGAGATCCATGGAGGGACGCCAAGTTAAGATTGGGGAATATGTACGCTCTGCATTTATAAGAAATAGAGAATCTCCACTTGGTGATGCTCATTTGTTGATTGGAATAGTTATAAACTTTAATGTTGTAAAGTGTGAATTGTGCTCAAAGTGATACAAAACCAAGGAAGGGAAGCAAACATTATATATTCCATTGGCTGTAGTTTAATAATATTAATGTTGGTCATCACTTTTTGAATTATAAGATAGCAGACACTAGTGGCCTAAATTACAACGAATATGATCGAAACCGTGACCTCCCACTAGTTGGGGAGTACCCATACCACTAGGCTATAAGGCCTTTGATAATGCTAGTCATCACTTTGATTTCACCTGCATGATAGTAATTTTTATTCCCTTCCTAATTACCATTCTTTTTTCCAGGGCTAAGCATACAGAATAAACGAGTTCTTTACGTAAAAAATTGAACTCAAATGAGGAAAAAAAAATTCATATATAACAAACACAAGGCATATGTTTCTTAATAAATCATATTTCAATCTTGTTAAAAAAAACTTTTTTATTCTACCAAAAAATGGACTTTTATCGTTATAATATATTGTTTTAAATAAAATATTCAGTTTTTTTTTTTTTTTTTTTTTTTTTTTTTTTTTTTTTTTTTTGGGAGGGGGATATTGAATATCAGGGGCGTGAATATCACACTTTTTTGAAAGCTCCAGGGGCAAAAACGGTTTAAAAAAACATGAAATAAAAAGAATAAAAGACAAAGGAGGAAAGAAGGGTGGATAGTAGTAATACTACCCCTATTTTTAATGGGAAAATGAAATTAAGATCCCAACTAAAACAAATAATACGAGAAAAGTGACAAAACTTGTTAATAATAGCTTCTCCATTTGTTAATAATTGCTCTTTCACTTGTTATTAACAATCTATATAACTTTTTTGATATTATTTCTTTTAATTAAGACCTTGATGTAATTTTCTCATTTTTAATTGGGTTAAGGAGCAAAATGCTTATTAACTTTTATCAAAAGTATGTGTCTAGCACCATGTATATTTTAGAGTTGCAAAAATATCTATAAACATTATAAATGAGAGTAAATATGCCACCATCATTAAATTTGACCTATCGCCATTATAGTGTTACATATGTACTTGCAAAAAGAGCATGGGTCCCACCTCAAAAAGGTCAAATTTAACAGTGGTGTTATACTTGATTCATTTTTAATGTTTTGGGTATTTCTACACTTTCAAAATATATATAGTGCTGAATGCATTTTTGGTAAAAATCTATGAATATTTTTGCACATTTACTCTTTTTAATTTAAGACCCAATTCACTAATTTAATTTATTTTCAATTAAATTAGTCAACTGAGTTTTATATTAAGAATAATAGTAGTGTTAAGTAATGATTAATCTCTTCTTACATTTTACCCTGTATATTCAATTTCAAGAAATGCTCCCACCATTCATTTTTTATAAAATAGGATTAACTAAACTGTGTTGTTTGAAAAGATAGTCAAAATTAGTTAGGTGCAATTAATATGTATAAAATGAATTTTGTTTTCCAAAAAGTGTCCTAAAATAGTTTAAGTATTGATTATACGAAATTAACAATTCACAACTTAGTAGGAAATTATTTATTTGGGATTTTCAACTTTTGAAGTTATATTTATAGAAAGGGTGAAGGGTCAATTTTACACATGACCTTTGTCCAAAAGATCATCCAGCACCACGACCTTTGTTTTGGATCAAAAATACACACCACGTTACGTTTCTGGATCAAAAATACCACGGCCGTTAGTCAAACCGTTAGTCTACCGTTAGTTGACCGTTAACGCCGACTTGGCAGACTGACAATTGACGTGGATCTTGACTCTTAGAATTTGTTGCTTTGGTCGGGCTTGTTTGATACTTGAGATTTTTTTTTTTTTTTGGGGTGGGAAAAAACTGGAAAAACGATCGGAAAAGTGGGGTTAAATTTTTTAATTAACTTTTCATACTTTTTAATTTTACATCTTTTTTATTTAATTTTTTAACCTGCCTCTTTATTATTATTTTTAAATTCAACTCATAAAGAATTTATTTCCTCTCTTCCCCCGGTCATACCAAACAGCTTAAACAAATAATTGCCAAGGGTTATGCATATAAAGACCCATAAAAAAACAAAGCTTTCTGGGATTTAAAAGCCATTTTCAATGTTGTCTATGTAAATCATGTTCTCTGTCTCTTCCGCGGTTGGGTCATCAATTAAATTTATATTATGACTGTAATTGAGACCTTTTAACATTATAATATCTTAATTTTATTTAAAATTATAATTTTCCTGACGAAATATTGTATAAAAATAATTATTAGTGATAATACACCATTTGAAAATAACATTTTTATCGTAAAATTATTCTTAAAAAGGGTTCATACAATATTTTGTCCTCATTTTAATTTTGGTCTTTGTAAATGCAAATTGGTAATATTCTTTACTAAAATATAGGGACTAATGTTATAAAGGGAAAAAAAATGAGGGACCAAAATCAAAATGAGAGGAAATTATGAGGACCAAACATTATATTAACCCTTTTAAAAATTATATTTTAGATAATATTTCATTTATAAAAATAATTATTTTTAAATTTTATTCTTTCTATTAAAAAATTTATATGGGGCTAAAATCCACTCATTCTTAGTTTGGTTTGCAAAGTGCAAGTGTTTTTTGGGCAAGCAGAGGGGTGAGCATTCAGTTTTTTAGTTTGGTTTCGGTTAAAACCGAAAACCAAAATACATGTGTTTTTATCAATTGAACCGAAACCCAAGTAAATAAAAAACCGAACCGAAAAAACCAAAATATTTCGGTTTGGTTTTTCGGTGATTTTGGTTTTTGGAGAGTTCAAAAAAGAAAATGTTAATAGAAGCAAAATTTTGGAGAGTCCAAATTTTTTTTGCCCAGAAAATAATAGAATACTAAGTGAGTAAAGCGTGTTTGAGCATGAACATAAAAATTCACCAACGTATGTACAATATCTAAAATTGTTATCAACTAAAGCAAAGCAAATGTATCCCAATCAAGATTGTTCGGCCATACACAGTCAAAACTTCATATCAGAGTCAACATTGCTAAGAAATTCTCTACCAATGTTAGCGAAAATGAAATAAAAAAAAAATATAAAAATAGAGTTCCAGACGGTGGGAGACAGGGAGAGTGCTTATGCGACTAGAATCTTCATCAGGTATGGGGTTGGAACAAATGGCAACAACATGACAAAACATTGGTGTAGCTTCAACTCACCAAAGTGAGAGACGATGTTGAGATGTTGACATTGGAGAGCTAAAACTACAACGCTGATAGATGATGTGAGAGTGTGAGACGATTGTAGGAAGGCGTTGTGAGAGTCGACCTCTGGAGATGCTAATTCAACACCAAATCTATGAGGGCCGATCTCCAAAGACGATGTAGGGCTTTCACTGACAGGTGAAGACGAGTTGTGACGTGAGTGAGGAATGTTTTTGAAAGGGACTTGAGTGAAGGTAATTGGGTAAGGTCCGGAGGTGAGGTTGTCTAGCTGTGTTCGAGTAAAATTGAAGGAAAAAAATGCATATGTATGATACAACGCCGTTTTAGTATATCTTCGGTTTTAATCGAATTAATTTTACATAAACCGCACCGAAAAACGGAAACCAAAATAAGCCTTTTTTACAAACCAAAACAAAAAAAGAACCAAAAAAAAATGAAACCAAAAAACCGAATAGGCTTCGGTTCAATTCATTTTTTAGTTTCGGCCTTGATTTGCTCACCCCTTGCAGCTGAGTCAGAGACCAGCTACTATAAGGATCCTCATGTGATAATGAACAAGGAAATTTAATCCTGGGAAAATATATATTTCATCCAGTTTTGAATTAGGTCTTTAGGTTTTTTCTTTTCTTTTATTAGATCATTTTAATTTGTACAGTTTTTTTATATAAGAAATTTGTACAGTTATATACGTTAGTCCCTCATCTTTAAAACCGTTAACTCAAGATTAACAGTGCTACAAATTTCGTTAGAGTGTCCTAATGTGGTAAAGGGTTGGACTACTTTAACAGTTTAGACTATTACTCAGCATTTAGAAAAAACTTAGCCACGCCTGAAAAGAATTTATTTTTAACCCGAACGTTTGAAATCAAAGTATTGTACAGTATCTGAAAGTTCATTAATTTATTCACATGACGTATTGATTCAGCCCCATCAATTGATTGATTAAAAGCCAACCAAAAACATCAATAGACTAAAAGAAATAGATACATCATCAACCCCAAGAAGCATAAAATTAAAATTTAGAAATAGACGTAAAAGAATCATTCGCAGTTTTTCATCTGCGAAGCATATATACAAATCAAAAGGTTAAACAATGAACCAAAAGTTTTGTAAATCCCTTAATCATATCTTCGAACGTTGAACGATGATGATGGCTTATTGGTAGTTTCGATGACCCAACCCTTCCTTCTACAAGCTCGCTTCCTCACAAGGCCTTGAATGGCGGCTGCTAGAGAGGGAGAGCAGAATATGTTTATAGGTTTCAGGTTAAACATAAAAAATCTTTTTCAGACGGGGCTAATTTTTTTTCCTCCATAAACGCTTAGTAAGAGCCCTAGCTAATTGTTAAAGTAATTCAACTCTTTGCCAATTGGCACACATTAACAAGATTCCTAACTTTGTTGACAGTTTTAAAGGAGGAGGAGTAACAGATATAACAGTAGAAACTAAGGAGCTAATAAAAAAACAAAGTTTGGGGACTTGATTGAAAACTAGGTGAAACTATAAAGACGCCGAAATTTGTTTTCCCTTTAATCTTTTAAAGTTTAGACCCTATGGCTTTGACCATACTATAAGTTTGTAACTCAATCTTTAAATTTTGTCTCAATACAATTAATTCATTATAGTTTTGACAAAATTAAAATTTAGCCCTAAACTTTATTTTTTTTATAACTTAATGGACCATCTAATATTTGGCTCTTTTTTAAATTAGCAAGTATTCGAACGACCAATTAGTTCGATTCAGGGCTTTGTAATAAGGATATCCCTTATGAGTCTTTTTTAACAAAGTAAGGTTTAAACTTAGGGGTCTATTACATTTTAGGCCTTAAACTTGAATATTTTAGACTTTAAACTTTAGGTTTAATAAAATATATAATTTATCTTTTAAAATATAGGGAGTAATATTTTAAATGGTTAAATTTTGAGATTGAGTTGTATCAAGTTAAAATTCAGTAATTGGGTTATAACTCAGTAAAAACTCAAAGCTATAATTGACGGCAAAGAAAAAAGAGAGGGAAAATCCCATAAAAATACTATTAAAATAGGCAAAAGGCAAATATGTGTGACCAATATATGAAATCTCATGTCATATTTGATGGAGGAATGTGGGATTTCCAAATATGAATAAATTGCCTTGAGTAAAAAAATTTTAAAAAGAGAGAGAAGCCCATAGTCAACCCCAATATAGCGATCATATCCTAGCTCTTATAGAGATTAACATTATGAGAATTTAGATTAACAACTATATAATATCATGTTTCACAATTTTATATCCCAAAACCAACACTTATTCTCAAGTATAATTATCAGGGTACAAGTTTCAGGAGTTAATAACAACATATGTATATAGATTAGCAACATGAGAATTTAGATTAATGATTTCAATATAATATTTCAAAACTTTATATCCCAAAAACCAACACTTATACCCACGTATAATTTTCAAAGCACAAATTTAGAGGGTCAATAACAATATTTGTAAATAGATTAACAACGTGAGAGTTTATATTAACAACGTCACTATCATGTTTCACAACTTATAAGGCACCTCATTAAAAGTTTGAGGTGAATGTATATAATTTAACTCTTCATATATTATTATATTGATTTTGCTTTCATTTAGTACTATTATGTATATTAAATAAGGGTATAATTGGAAAGTTGTTGAATTTTATATGTAGCAAGGTTAACAAGATTTAAGATTTTCCTAGATGAATGTGAAAAATGCTACAAGTGCCTCATAGGATTAAAAGAGTAATTCTAATAGATGGTGATTTCAATTATGTTCCCTTTTTGGGGAAACTCTGATGTTACCGTAGAGAGTTGTTCTGATTGTCTTTCGCAAAATCCCTGGAAACAGAGAGAAGAAAGAATATATTATATTCTTCATGAAGAGCAAGAGAGGAAGACCAAGACATTGATGGAGGGACGTCAAGTTATTAAGATTGAGGAATATGTACGCTCCAAAAAAAGATAAGATACTGCATTATTAAAAAGCCTTTACCGTAACCCTTTTCGTTGTTAGTGTTTGTTATTTTACCTGTCAGTTCACTGTTTGCGTTAGTATCTGCTTGAGACAGGGCGCTTGGCGCTTGCGTTAGTGTTTATACAAGGCTACGCTCTCTTGGAATTTCATTGGGCAATGTTTAACAAGTTGAACAACAGGGATTGGAATTTGGAACGGTGCAAGACCATCTCATTAGGTGTAATGAAGGTGACCGTTAAATGTCAAATTTGAGATACACATTTGGTTAGAAATAAAACCTTTGAGCCTCCAAGTTCAACCAGATAATTAAGTTTCCTCATTCAAAGGTTGCGAATTGAATTTTCTATTGATTTTGTATCAAATTCTGTTGAAATTCACATTTTACGTGTCAAAACAATTAAGTTTAGTTTAATGCTACCTTAAGATACTCTCGACTTCGTAACAAATAATAATAATAGAAGGATAATTTCCAACTTAGTTTCTGAAGCTTGGACATGATTGAGGACGAAAATAACAATCTCGTTTGGTGTTCCTTTCACAAGGTCTCATGCTTGAACTTGGCCATCTTCGACAGCTTGTCCACCGCCTGAATCAAATGGTCAAGCCTGGCCACAAACTCAACCAGAGTGGAAGTGAAATTAGTGAGTGACAAAGCAGCAGTACTCTCCAAGGGTCTCATTCTGGGCAACAAGTCCGATGTTGTCCCATAATCTCCGTCGAAGGCATCCACCTCTATCGACGGCCACGAATATATTCTCCTCAGTTGCCTCCTCATCATCTCGTGGTCAGACTCTGTTTGTTGTGCCGGCGGCGAAACTCCACCACCGTTGTTCTGGGCCTGCATAATTGCGTCCTTTTGAGGGTCAAGCTCCGTCGTTTGGCCTGACAGGACGGCGCTGATATTGGTCGACGACGACGAGGACGACATTGACAGAGCATGAGGGAGTTTTGAAACCGTAGAGGGCTTAGATTCCAAAGTGGATGTGAGTATATAAGCATGGAGTTCTGTAGAACGTTGAAGTCTCTCGGTGGAGTTATGAAGCATCTTGATTAGTGAGCTTTTAACACACCACTTCATGTTGTTAATGTCTCTTCCAAGCTCCCTCACTAGCTCTGCCGCTTGCTCTGTCACCTCCTGGATTTCTGATCCCAACGTTATCCGCAGATTGTATGGCGCCTGAAACATGTTTTAGTGTTTCTTCTTTCGTCATCAATCAGATTCAAGTTTGAACGAAGAACGTTTTTATTTTTATCAGACTCGTGCATACCTGAATTTGGGAGTGCAGAATACTATGCAATGCCATTACTTCATAAGCGCAATATCTTAAAGCAGCTCCCACATTCTCATATTCTGACCATGGATAAAACAAGTGTAGGAATCTTCCATGAGGTGGCTCCCATTTTGCTGAATTAGCCTTCCAAATCGTATCATCATACAAAACCATAACTATCAATCTTCATCTTAGCTCTAAACTGAATTCCAAAACTTTCTATGTAAGGTATCCAACACTTAGTTGATTTGTTTTGAAAAAATTAAGGATGTTGAATAAATATTTTTGGAGTTGGAGGTATTTATTTTTATGTTTTTTTTTCAAAGTAATTTGTTTAACATATAAACTAATATATAATGTAATAATAAAGGTTATAATTAAATAATTTATTTATCTTCCTTAATCTCTTAAAAAATATAAAATAAATACCAGAGTCTCCAGGTTTGACCCTGAGTTTAAGGTGTTGCGGCATCTGGTATAAGCTGGTTCGTCTGGAAACTCATCCATCACAGTTGTACTGAATCTAGAATGCTCACACCTACCATCTTCTTGTAAATATTTCTTGACACACTCTGAGAATTTTTATACGGAGACGAGAAATTAAAGTTCGTTTGAAAGCAAAGTGAATAATGAGTAAATAAAACAGAGCATGGTATTGGTGGGTGAATTATAGTGATGAAGATTCCTGACCCTCAAGTGAATCTGCAACAGCGTCGAAGTTGATTACAAGCTGTTTATGAAGCAATTCTCCAGCCCATATGGGAAAAACAATGACATTGACCAACACTGATATGATTCCACCAATCACCATTGAGTACAAGCGATTCACTACTGCTTTAATGGGGTTTCCCATTCTGTAGCCAGAAGTGATAATTACACAGTAGGTTACCAGTACCACCCTGAAGCCATACTCGTATTGCTCAAGCCATGGCCACGTTTTCATGAATGAAGTTACCGCCGCTTCACACAGGCAAAATCAATAATTCGACATGTTTAAGGTTGGCGCCAAAGTAAAATACAGAAAGAAAGTTTGAAACTTTAGCGTACCGATCATGAAGATACTCAAGCCAATAATAATAGGTTCAGCGACATGACCACAAGACAGAGCTGTCCCAGCAACAGCAACGGCCAAGATTCCAGCAAGTAAACTCCCCAAAGCTCGATTAAATCCTCGGTTAAATGTTGCTCCTTTGATATCACATTAAAAAAAAAAAAACAACCAAAGGCAAATAATAACATTAATTAATGATTGCTTTAACGTTTCAAGCAAGATGTGCTTAGCTCTCCTCAAACCAATTCCCCTCCTACGATAATTTGCTTAGTAAGGAGAGCTAGGCAGATCTAAACAGTCAAGATCTGATTTTTATTTTCTTTAAAAAATTATTTTAATTAGTATAGAACTTAAAATAAACATAATCGTTAAAGGAGAAATGAGTTTTTATTTAAAAAATCATCATTTTTTAAAAAAACTCAGATTTGGACGACCGAGATAGCTCTCATGCTAAGCAAAGCAACCCAGCTAACCAATTCCGCCATGTAACGTAGCGTACCTACAGTGTACTCGAATACGAGGATGGAAGTGAGAATGGCCCAAATGGTGTTGGTACCAAGAACTTGGTAAGTTGCTTCGAAGAGTACCAGAGAGGAAACAAGAATGGCAGCTACTCCAACTTTGACCCCAAATATTGCTTTGCCCTTATCTTCCTTGCACATATTCCATACATTTTGTGCCCAAGCTTTACACAGCTCTCTCCTTTCACATTTCTTGCCACTTTTTGTACTTGTAGGAATGGTTATTTCTATCCTTCCCTCTTTGGCATTCATTCTGAAAGAATTCAAGCTTCTGCAATTCTATTACTGTCACAGAATGAGGTACTGGAAATGAGCTCGAGTTTAGTTCAATATATTTTGGAACAGAGAAAGATGGCCATTTATAGTGGAGAGTGGATTTTAAGTTGTTTGTGCAAATGGGGAAGGAAGATTGTGTAGTTAACAATACGATGTATCCAGTGAAAGAATTGATGCGACAATAATAGAAGATAAAAAAACATGGAACTAAATATTATAGAAATCTGATGATAAAAATATGCTTAGTCTCAATAATACTACATCTATTAAGAATATGAATATATAAGAAATTGCCAGAGTATTGCATTCAGAAATGTGTCTTAGTTAGTTACCGACAGCAATTTGTTCTTCTTCAAGTTGTTAACATCATCGCATTGGAATGGAAGAATCTGGGATTTCCCACAACTTGTTTGATCATTGGTTTTCTGCAGGGTGCTCTGTTTTATACTCTCTCCTCAACAGTTGAAGTTAATAGCTTTTTCTTTATGGTTAAACACGATAGATCTTAACTTTTAATTCGGCTGTTCATATATCGGACATGATGTCACTTATTCCCTACATATTCCTCCAGTTCTCTTTAACGATCGATGTTAATCCCAACAATGCGTGCAGGGATGGTTGTGTCACATATATTAACCACCCATTTGAGGAATTTAAGTGCTGTCTGGAAATTCTTGAAGGTACAAGACAGCAGGTATATATTAGTCATTTCGAGTACAATTTGCAATTACCATACATTTTGGTGAGCACAGTAATAGCGAGTTAAAAATACGGTTAAAATTAGTTAAAAATAATAAATATATTAACAAATTTATTTTTTAAATATGTCATTGTTTTATAAATAGGAGTTGAGAGTGAATACTACTCAACTTTTATTATAAAGCATTAACTACTAATTCTCATATATTAATAAAAGATAATTAAGTTATTAAATTTGTCCTATGAATTTTACCAACTTTGTCCCTCTTTAAATTATGTCATTTAGAGCCCGTTTGGATCCTCTTATTTTTAGCTTAAAAGTTACTTTTAAGTTAAAGCTAAAAAAAGAGCTTTTAAAAAAAAGTTAAAAGTTGTTTGGGATTATATAAATTTTTTAGCTTAAAAGTTACTTAAAAGCTTAAATTAAAAATAAGTTGTTTGACAAAATTTTTGTCATAAGTACTTTTTCTAATAAAAATTATCATAAAAGGTATATTATAATTGGGGCGGTGGTGGTGGTGGTGGCGGCAGCGGCAAACTGCTTGGTGGTGGCAATAGTGTTCAATCGAGAGATTACGGTTCTCTTTTCTTTTCTTTTTCTTTTCTTTTTTTTTTTTAAAAAAAAGAGCCTATAAAAAAAAAGAGCTTATTTTTAAGCTTATTTTTTTAAGCTTTTTTCTTCATTAAAAAATAAGCTCTTATAATTATAAGAGTTTTTGTAAAATCTTCTTTGGCCTAGCTTATATTTATAAGTAGCTTATAAGCTAAAACTAAGCTAAGCCAAACAGGCACTTAGTCTTTCCAACTTTAAACCTCAATTAATGACAAGGGTAAAGCGGGAAAAAGATAATTGGCGAGCCGGTTGGTGCATTATATTTGGGACCGAAAATTGCTTATAGTTGATGCTTTATAATAAGGGTTAAGTAATCAATTTGGCCTTTGAAGTACGCGCCCAAGAGCATTTTTGCTTTTGAATTTTCGGTTTAGCAATGTTACCCCTGAAGTTTAAAAATGTAGCAATGTTGCCCTTCCATTAACTCCCCTAATGGTCAACGTTTGGGTTGTTAACGGAGAAGTAACATTGCTACGCTGAAAACTTCAGGGGCAAAATTGCTCCTGGGTGTGTACTTTAGGGGCAAAATTGATACTTAACCCTTATAATAAAGACTTGAGCGAGTATATGAGAAAATGGTAATGAGAGAGTATATTAATTAAGGGTAAATTGAGAAGAAGAAAAATAATGGTTATTAAAAATCAAAGTGGATCTTGTAAAAGCGGATAGACTAATTCAAAAATTAGGATTTTATAGATTGAGGAGTATTTCTCGATTTTATTTATAACTCACTTTCAACATGTTTTAAACGTATCAAGGAAAACTTTAAACTTCATTAGTTTTGCCTTAAAATTCAATAACTTTCTAACTTTACCCGTATTTAATATATATTATATCTCATGTCAATGTAATAATAAATAAAGAATAAAATTATATATTCATATAAAAATTTCTCTCTCCATGACTAAAAAATCTCTTATCTTTCTTCCTTCAGGAGTACTCCTCTAGTCTTTTTTTTTTTTTTTTTTTTTTAGATAATAAAGGCAAGCCGAAGCTTGAAATAGGTTATGGGCTAGATTGTAAAGATCTAACCCTCAAAACAACAAATTAGAAAATAAACTAGTAGTGACAGGAGTGCAGGTCCTTCAGAGCCATGTGAAGACATCCCTAGGGAATTGTTGGAATCAAAACCACCCCATCATCAATAGTAGTACCATGGCCTTACTTGGGCCATATAATCAGCGCAAGAGATGTTGTCTCTTGGCGTATGGTGAAGCTCCATTTCCGGTCTTTGAATAGCAAGTCTCTAGTCTTATTTATTGGGCAAAGAGAGAAGCTTATTTTTTTTTTCCTTCTCTTTATAAGGCATCACATTAAAATTTTGAGTTGAATGTATATAATTTAACCTTTCATTTGTTATTATGTTGACTTTGCTAGTTTGCTTTCATTTGGTACTATTATGAATATTATATAAAGGTATGATTGGAAAGTTGTTGAATTTTATAATAGAGTTAATGAAGGTTAAGGTTTTTCTTGATCAATGTGAGAAATATTAGAAGTGTCTTATAAATAAGATAAAACACACGCGTAATTCGAATTGATGGTGACTTAAATTTTGTTCCCTTTTCGGGAAAAATTTGATGTTACAGTGGAGAGTTATTCTGATTGTCTTTCGCGAAATTCTTGGAAACAGAGAGAAGAAAGAATATATTAAATTATTGATGAAGAACAAGAGAGGAAGACGGAGACATTCATGGAGGGACGACAAGTTAAGATTGAGGAATATGTACACTCCAAAAAAAGATAACATTTTTGGGTTTGATTTCCATATAAGAAACTCTCTGCATTAATAAGAAATAGAAAATCTCCATTTGTTGATTGGAATATTTGTTATGAACTTTAATGTTGTAAAGTGTGAATTGTGCTCAAAGTGATACAGAACCAAGGAAGGAAACAAACTTTATATATTCCATTGGTTGTAGTTTAGTAAATATTAATGCTGGTCATCACTTTGATTTCACCTGCATGATAGTAATTTTTATTCCCTTCCTAATTACCATTCTTTTTTCCAGGGCTAAGCATACAGAATAAACAAGTTCTTTACGTAAAAAATTGAACTCAAATGAGGAAAAAAAAATTATTCTGAAGTTTTGTTGTCTGAAAGTGCCGAATAGCAATATTAACACTTTGGAAGAGACACTAAGCCTACTGACTCTACTAAATCAAGGAATATATATTATTGATCACAAACACGAGGAATATGTTTCTTAATAAATGAAACTACGATTTTAATTTTGTAAAAAAAGTACTTTTTTATTCTACCAAAAATGGACTTTTATCGTTACACTTTTCTGAAAGCTCCAGTGGCAAAAACTTTTTAAAAAAAAAACATGAAAGAAAAAAGAATACAAGACTAAGGAGGAAAGAAGGGAGGATAATAATAATACTACTTCCGGTCACAATTATAATTAAACACTTTTATAGTATAAATTATCTTCAAAAGTGTTTATTATGGAATTAAGCCATTTAAAATGGAGAAAATATGTCTATCCTTATTTTAATTGGGTTAAGGAGCAAAAATATGATGAACTTTTATCAAAAGTGTGTCTGGCATTATATATATTATGGAAATATAAAAAAATCCATAAGCATTTAAAATGAGAGCACATATGTCATCATCGTTAAATTTAACCTAACACTGTTACATAGATATGTGCAAAAACAAGGTGGGTTTCACTACAAAAAAATAATATTGTTAGGTCAAATTTAACGGCAATGGCATATTTGATGTCATTTTAAATGTTTATGGGTATTCTTACATCTCTAAAACATATATATTGATCGTGAATAATTAAAAAAAAAGTATTAGCCCCAATATTAATTAAATGTTTTCTAGTTGAACATTAGAATAAAAAAATTATTTTTTACTTGATTTTTTATTCATTGAGAAAAAATGTTAATATAAAAAATAACTTGTTTGATATAGCATGAATACTTTTGATAAAAATCTATGAGTATTTTGCATATTTATACTTTTTAATTAAAGAAGCAATTCACTAATTTAATTTATCTTCTATTAAATTAGTCATTAAGGTGATTTAGTCTTTTTATTTTAATATTTTAAGTTTTATATTAAGAATCGTCAATTTACCTATATTTTAAAAAATCTTAAATTAAGTATATAACTTAATTAGGGAATTGTTGGGTTTAACAAGATTTAGAATTTCTCCATTTTAATATTAAGTAATAACAAAAAATCAAGTAAAAAACAATTTTTTAATCTCTTCTTACATTATATCCTATATATTCAATTTTAAGAAATACTGCCTCCATTCATTTTTATAAAATAGGATCTTTTTTATAAAAACAAGCTGCGTTGTTTGAAGGGGTAGTCAAAACTAGTTAGGTATAATTAATATGTATAAAATGAACTTTGTTTTCCAAAAAGTGTCCTAAAATAGTTTAAGTATTAACAATACTTAATTCACAATTCATTTTAGTAGAAAATTATTGATTTGGAATTAAAAAATTTTGAAGTTATTTTTATACACTTTTTCCAAAAAATTATTTGACTCTTGGATTTTGTTGCTTTGGTCTGGCTTGTTTGATACATGAGATTTGAAGGGAAAGAACATTTTTATGAGTTGAATTTAAAATGATTGACAAAGTGGGGTTAAATTTTTTTAATTAATTTTTTATATTCTTTTATTTTACATCTTCCTTTTTATTTAAATTTTTTAACCCTGCCTCTTTATTTTTTTCAAATTAAAGTCATAAAAAAATTATTTCCTCTCTCCTCCCCTCATACCAAACAGCTAAAAGAAATAATTGCCAAGTCTAATGCATGTAAAGAACCATAAAAAAGGAAAAAAAAAAAAAAAGGTTTCTAAGAATTTAAAAAAGCATTTTCAATGCTGTCTATGTAAAGCATGTTCTCCGTCGGGTAATCAATTAAATTTATATTATGACTGTAATTGAGACTTTTTAACATTATAATATCTTAACTTTATTTAAAATTATAAATTTCCTGACAAAATATTATTTAAAAATAATTTATAATTTATTAGTGATAATACAAAATTTGAAAATAATATTTTTATCCTAAAATTATTCTTAAAATGGGTTAATACAATATTTTATCCTCATTTTAATTTTGGTCTTTCTAAACGCAAAATGGTCTAATTCTTTATTAAAATACAGTGACTCATGTTTTAAATAGAAAAAATGAAAGAGTAAAATTAAAATGAGAGAAAACTATGAGGACCAAATATTATATTAACCCTTTTAAAAATAATATTTTAGGCAATCTTTCATTTATAAAAATATTTATTTTAAAATTTTATTCTTTCTATTAAAAAATTTATATGGAGCTAAAATCCAGTCATTCTCAGTTTGGTCTGCCAAGCGCACGTGTTTTCTGGTCTAGCCGTTGGGCCAAAGAACGACCTACTATAAAGTACTATTGTGATCAACGAATAAGGAAATTTAATCTCGAGAAAATATATATGTGTTCCTTACTTCCTTATAGTTTCATCTAGTTTTGAATTGGGTCTCTGAGTTTTTTTTTCTTCCTTTTTATTGGATCTTTTTAACTTTTACAGTTATAACCGTTAAATCAAGATTGACGATGTTAAAAATTCCGTTAGAGTGGTAAAGGATTGGACTATTTTAACAGTTTGGACTACTACTTAGCATTCGTGGAGAAAAAAGTTATCCATATCTAAAAGGCAAAAAAAAAAAAAAAACTTTTTCAGACGTGGCTAATTTTTTTCCTCCATAAATGCTTAGTAAGAGCCCAAGTTGTTGAAGTAATACAACTCTTTGCCACATCAGCACACTTGAACACAATTTCTAACCTTGTTAATAGTTTCAAAGGAGAAGGAGCTACTGATATATTGCGGAATGTAGAAGAGAAGATGTAAGAGAAAACACTCTATGTTTCAAGTATATTATCAAGGTAGAAAGGTTACAATATATAGGCTCACCGTAGGGAAAGAAGCAGATTCTGATGAAATAAGGCAATACAATAAAATAGGCAATACAATAACTCATAATAAATTATCATAACTCATAATAAATTATCATAAAAGGAAAATATTTCCTAAACTAGATGCAACTAGAATCAAGGAATATGATGGAGCTAGGATCAAGGGATATGATACGCATGAAATAAATAACAATAAAGTAGACGCGTAAAGTAGACGCGTAGATCCCTATGAATCGGGTAATAATTATGGTGATTAATGAGAAGGATTCTAACACTCTTTTCACTGGAGAGATATATGTCAACCATTCCCGACTTGTCTCGAAATCCTTCAAATTTTGTTACGCGAGGGGTTTAGTCAAAATATCGCGATTTGGTCGAGATCCTATGTGAGAATTATTATCCCACTTCAATCTTTTCTTTAATGAAGTGTCGATCTATTTCACATGTTTAGTTCTATCGTGATATCGGGTTCGACCATTTCAATGCGGCCTTGTTATCACACGGATTTGCATTGGGCCCTCATGTTGAATCCCAACTCTTTTAGTAATCGATGACCCGAGTCCTTCACACACGCCTTTTTGACGACTCTAAGTTACGCCTCTGCACCGCTTGGTGACACACCTTGTTTGTTTCTTGCTTCTCCATGTAACCGATTTCCCCACACGTATGTACAAGTACGCGAGATTGACCTCCGGGTCTCTTTATCCCTTGCGTAGTGCATCGTGTAGATCTCTATGTTTCGGTGCTTCCTTTCTTAAAGAATATTCCTCTTCCGGGGTTTTGCTTCGGGTAACTCGAATTTGGTATCTTTGCCGCCATGTGTTCTTCTTGTGGGCCGATGCATAAACCGGCTCACTATGCCAACAAAGATAACTAATATCGGGACGAGTGTGAGTTAAGTATATCAACTTTCCCACCAATCTTACGTATCTTTCTCGAGTCATTTGGAACACCTTTAGGTTTGATCTCTAAGTGGCATCCCTCCTCCATTGGTGTCCCTTTGGTTGAGTTCCCAACATTCGTCTCGTGTAACGAGTCAAGTGTATACTTGCGTTGAGATACCTGGATACCCTTCTTAGTTCTTGCCACTTCCATTCCTAGGAAGTACCTCATTTGACCAAGGTCTTTTACCGGAATTCAGTTGACAAATCCCGCTTTAAATGAGAAATGGACTCTTCGTCATCTCCCGTAATAATTATGTCATCAACATACACAATTAGTATGGTGACTTTGTCATTGACACGTTTGGTGAATAATGTGTCATCTCGCTTGTCATTGTGTATATCCAAGCCCTTTTGCTTTGGCGAACCTGCTAAACCACGCTCTTGGAGATTGCTTGAGACCATACAATGACTGTTGAGTTTACACACAGAGTTTTTAGGAGCTATTACTCCATCTGGAACTTCCATGTATACCTCTTCCTCCAAGTTTCCATTGAGAAATGCATTCTTTACATCCAGTTGGTGTAGCGACCAATCCAAGTTTGCTGCAATTGACAATAGTACTTGAATGGTGTTGAACTTGACTACAGGAGCAAACGTCTCTTGATAGTCAATTCCATACGTCTCGAGTATATCCTTTTGCAACAAGTCTTGCCTTGTATTTGTTGATCGTACCATCCGGATTGAATTTCGGAACAAAGAGCCACTGCGCATCCCATTGGTTTCTTCCGTTGGGAAGAGTTGTAATCCTCACGTCTCATTTTCTTTGAGAGCATTCAGTTCTTCTTCGCGGCTTGTTTCCAATTTGGATCGCCATAGCTTGTTGGAATGTTTTTGGAATTTGTATCGTGCACTTTTTACAACAAAACTTTGCATCTTTGCGCATGCACTATCATACGAGACAAACCTTTGAATAGGATCGAGTACAAGATCTTACCCCTTTTCTTAATGCAATGGGCCATCCTTGTTCCTCGATTTAATTCGAGTTGGAGTCATGGTCGTTCCTTTGAATGGGAGAGATTGTTCTACCGGTGTCTTTGTTCGAGTTGACCTTGTGGTGGTTGCTATTTCTGTTGTGGATCGGTCATATCAGTCATCACCCTTGAATTGATTTCAACATGTGTTTCCAGTTCATTAGGGCTAGGTGAAGAATTGGTGGGTCATCATCAAGTCAAGTAAGTCGGTGACTATGAGATTTGGTGGGTCGGTACGGGTATGATCAATCTTGTTTCCCGCATTTAGCCATTCAATATCTCGAATTCTCCCCCCGAATGGGTAATTTAGGATAATAAGCCTCGGCTTCGGAGAACACAAGAGTATCTCGAGAGATAATAAGTTTCTTGGAAGTGGGGCGTAGCATTTGTACCCTTTTGGGTTGGTGAGTAGCCTAGAAAGATACATTTTTCAGCTCTCGCACCAAATTTGTTGCCATCCGTTTATGAACGTAGACAAGACACCCAAATATTTTTGGAGGTAAGGAGTTAATGAGATGGCAATTAGGAAAATGGTCAAGAAGTGTTTGAACAGGAGTGGCATATTTGAGAACTTTGGAAGGCATCCTGTTAATGAGATAAGCAATGATGTAAGGAGGGCATCTCCCCGAGAAAATGGTAGGAACATTGCGTTCCATTAGTAAGGCACAGTGACTTCCAATAGGTGTCGGTTTTTCCGCTCGGCCACTCCGTTGTTGTGGGGTGTAAGGACGGGAAGTTTGGTGATGGATTCCTTTTTGATCAAGAAAGGTTTTGAAGACAACACTCATATATTCTTTTGCATTATCACTACGGAGTACTTTAATGGATGTGTGAAATTGAGTATGCACAAAGTTATAGAAGTTTTGAAATACTTTGGCAATATCGACTTATCTTTCATCAAGTACACCCATGTGGTACGAGTATGGTCATCAATAAAAGTGACAAACCACCTGGTATGAGTGAGGTTTGTTATGCGGGCAGGACCCCAAATATCGCTGTGAATCAGCGTAAATGGAGAAGAGGAAGTATATGGTTGTTTAGGATAGTTGGTTCGTGTTTGCTTTGCAAATTGGCATGTTTCACAATGAAAAGGAACAGAATTTTTATTGAACAACCTGGGAAATACATGTTTCATATAATTAAAGCTAGGGTGACGATCGACGATTGCCACAACAACAAATCATTATTCTCGTGAATTCGAGCTAACCCGAGCTCGTCGTGCCATCCACGGTTCTTTGTTCTTTGAGGTTGTACCTTGAGAAGTAGAACAATCCATCCCATTCTCTAGAAGTCCCAATCGTCTTCCTCGTTCTTAAATCTGAAAAACACACAAATCATCATTAAATATCACTCTACATATATGTCCTTTAGTCGGTTCTCGACGAGATCATATTACAAGTGAGTTACGGTACAAACGAACATTATGCACGATCAATTGATCAGATAATGTAACGGTACCAATCCCTCAACTCTTGTGAATACACCATTAGCGACTTTAACTTTGAGGTGCTTATGACAAAATTTAAGGTTGTGAAGTAAATTTTGGTTACCGGTCATATGATCTCGGGCGCCCAGAATCAACAATCCAAGTATCACCACCGGTTGTCATAGCATTAAGGGCAACAATAGAATTACCCGACCGAACCGATTCACCAGGACGAGAAGATGACTTATTCGTTTGGCAAGGAGTATGCGAAGCATCTGTGCTTCTTCCTGGTTCGGTGGGTATCCGGTTCATCTCGGGTGCGATCGATGTTAAGTGGCTTTGAGAGCTGTTCTTCCACCGGAGGGTTTCCCATGAAGTTTCCAAAGATTCGTCTTTGTTGTGGCCCTTCTTTTTGCAATAATTGCAAAATTTGTTGTTTTTCCGTTCTCCAGGTGGTCCCTGGATGATTAGGGCGGAGCCTTCATTTGGACTTGGGCCTCTTTGATTCAACAATTTTCGGCTCTCCTCAAATTGCACAGAGTTGACTATATCAAACAGATGAGGGAGAGGTTTGAGTCCCATGATTCTGCCTCGTACCTCTTCGAATGTGTCATTGAGCCCGAGGAGAAAGTCATGTACCCTTCCATCTTCCATAATCTTTTTGTATATTTGGGAATCATCCATGCAATGCCAAGAATGAGCCTCAAACAAGTCCCGTTGTTGCCACAACCCGATCAATGCATTATAATACTTGGTCACCGACATGTTACCTTGTTTTAACTCTCGAAGTTGTCGCCTGTGTGAATCAAGGCGCCGGTATTCTCCGAGGGAGGAGTAGGTTCTCCGAGCAAGCGGCATCCCGCATCTCTTTGGCTGTGTTGGCAAGCATATAACCTTCACATGATTTCCATAGTCATTGAGCCGCATAACCAAGTCATAACTTGATTATTTTCAGCAGAAACCACGTATCAAAGTTCAATTGCACATTTGGTTGAGGTGCAAAGCACCATTGATATACTTCTCTTTCCTCTTACCACGAACATACCGTAGTACTGACTTGTGACCACTGAAGGTAGTTGTGCCCATTGAACTTATGGGTAATCACCATTGCGGATTCTTTAGCTATAGGCATTGTGGTAAAGGAGGAGTTGTGAGTTTGAGAATTGGAACCTGACATAAGAGCGGATGGAATATTTCCGATTTCGGGTATTGATCCGGCCCGAGGTGGAAGTTGAGAAGGATCCATGATTTTGGATGGAAATGGTCCGGAACGGAAAACTCCCGGAGATGTCGCCGAATCTGGAAAACTCACCTTAGGAAAAATGTGAAAATGACGGGTTTGGCCGAAATCGAGGGGAAGAGCAAAAGTAAAGTCGCCGTTCAAGAACCGTCACGCATCGAACTCGGTTTGCCTCTCCGTCCACATTTTTTTTTTTTTTTTTTTTTTATCGCTCACTTGTTTCTCTAGCTTTCTCGGGCCTCGGACGGATGTCCTTAGCTACGATACCATATTGCGGAATGTAGAAGAGAAGATGTAGAGAAAACACTCTATGTTTCAAGTATATTATTCAAGGTAGAAAGGTTACAATATATAGGCTCATAGGGAAAGAGCCGATTTACAATGAAATAGGCAATACAATAAAATAGGCAATACAATAACTCATAATAAATTATCATAACTCATAATAAATTATCATAAAAGGAAAATATTTCCTAAACTAGATGCAACTAGAATCAAGGAATATGATGGAGCTAGGATCAAGGGATATGATACGCGTGAAATAAATAAAAAAAACGCGTAAAGTAGACGCGTAGATCCCTATGAATCAGGTAATAATTATGGTGAAGTTTAGGGACTTGATTCAAAACTAGATGAAACTATAAGGACCCCAAATTTATTTTCCCTTTAATCTTTTAGAGTTTTGATCCTATAACTTTGACCGTACTATAAGTTTGTAACCCAATGTTTAATTTTTTTTTTTTTCTCCATACATCTTATTCACTATAATTTTGACAAAATTGAAATTTCGCCCTAAACTTTAATATTTGGTGCCCTTATTGATTAGCAAGTATTCAAACAACGAGGCTTTGCAACTTGAAATAAGGATATTCCCTATGAGTCTTTTTCAACAAAGTAAGATTTAAACTCAGGGGCTATAGCTTTAATCATTTTAGATTTTGAACTTTAGTTTTCATGCAATATATAATTTATTTTTAAAATATAAGGAGTAATATTTTAAATAGTTAAATTATCGAGATTGAGTTGTATCAAGTTAAAATCCTGTAATTGGATTATCACTCAGTTCAAAACTCAAAACTATAATTGATGGCAAAAAAAGAGAAAATCTCATAAAAATACTATTAAAATATGCAAAAGATAGATATGTGTAGCCAATATATAAAATCTCATGTTAGATTTGGGGTAGGAATTTGAGATTTCCAAATCTAACCAAAATAAAATATAAAATCTCATGTTAGATTTGGTGTAGGAATTTGAGATTTCCAAATCTAACCGGTTAAAAAAAGCGGTCAATGCCCTAGGTAAAATTTCAAAAAAATGAGAGAAAAGCCCACAACAAATCCCGTTAAAAATATACGGTCAACGATAGTTTCTTGACTCCGTTTTAAAACTTCGGGGCAACAAGAAGACAGAAAAATAGTTAAAATTGAAATTAACAACATATGTATGGAAATTTAAAAAATGATAATTTAGCCCACAACAAATCCCGATATAGCAATAGTTTCCTGACTCTTAGAGAAGACAAATAGTTAAGAATTGAAATTAACGACATATGTATAGAAATTAACAACATGATAATTTAGATTAAGTATAATTTTTGAGTATCATGTTTCTCAACCTCATATCCCAAAAACCAACACTTATATATAATTATATGCACAAGATGGGTCATAACAAAATGTATATGGGTGAATAAAATGATAATTTAGATTAATGACTTTAGTATCATGTTTCACAACTTCATCTCCCAAAAACCACTTATACCCAGGTATAATTTTCAAGGCACAAGTTTACAGGTAAAATTTTCAATATATTAATAACATAAATTTATATTAAAGACGTCAGTATCATAGTATCACGTTTCACAACTTCATATATTTCATATGCTGTTTCATTAATGCTGGATATCCATTGTCAGGTTCATTATTCAAACATGTTTAATTTATCATAGCAATTGTGTCACTCTTCTCTATTGGAAAAAACCAGGGGGGAAAAAAGAACTAACGGTCTAATTTTGAATGGTCAATCACTCAAAACCTATCAAAACAATTGGATCATCAAAATTTCATAATAAATGAAATAGATTTCCAAGCAATTTATAGAGGAAATAGCATGATCAACACCACCAACCAAATCAAAAGATCAAGAAAGCTATAATAGCATAGATAAGCACAGAGAGCAATAGGACTTGGAAAAGATGACAATCTTAATTTAAAAACCAAGTGCCTTATTCCAAATTAGTTGCATATTATTAAGTCTGGTTTTCGTATGTGTGAATTTCAGAACCAAGACTAGAGTGAGAAAAACATTTTCAGTACAAATCATATAGCTAGAACTTGGCACAAGAAGCCTCACAAGACTTGAAATTGTAAGCAGCTTTTGTACCCTGATGGAGTTGTCATCGAAAGTCTTGAGAACGGCCAAGGCGTTGGTGACAACGATTGATGAAGGAAGTGACTTCAACACCCGCTTGTTGAGGCAAAGATAATATACCTTCTGTGTTAGTAATCTCACTGTCTTGTAAGATTAGAACTCTGATTTTCAATTGAATACGGCTATAACGAGAGAGTGAGATAAAAAGGTAAGGATGGAGAAGTGAGGAGGGCGAAGGAGACAGTGGAAGGGTTGAAATCATTTACCAACATTTTCAAATTCTAGATTCTTCTTCCTGATATGACATGAGATTTGGGATATTGGAGCTACTAATCTGTCTTTTTTATATTTTAAAAGTATTTTTTTGAGATTTTCTAATAAAAATAACTCAAACCTATAAGAGTTGAGTTATTCTCTAATTAAAATTTATATTCTCTAATTAAAATTTAGGAGTTGAATGACAATTGATAAAAGAAACATAAGGATGAAAAAAATTAATTTCTCATAAAAAATGTCAGGGAAAATCACCCAGGAATTTATTTTTTTTTTTTTTAAGGGGAGCACAGCTCACAGAGGGACTTAAATTAAATAATTAAATTACTAAATGAAAAGCAGCAGATCTACATGATAATAGATTTGTTTGGACCAGCACGGAGTCGTCGGAGCGTGTTTTGTGGAACCTTTCCAAGGATGTCACTTGTTGGGGAAAAATATTTTAATTTAACATTTTTAAATCTTTTAAAAAATCTAAATACATGGGATATTTTTTACCCCATCCATCTCAGAATAAGTTTTACGTAGTTTGGAGTTTTGATTTTTTTTTTTTTTTTTACCAACATATCGATCAGTTAAGAATTTCAATGAAATTACGATGGAAAGCATTGTTGCGGGATACAAGTAAAAATGGATTAAGATTATAACATAATTAAATGTGATTTTAGACATATGAGTTAATCGAAAAACATATCTTCGAATTTTGACCTCGTCACCTCGCTCCCCAAATTCGTATAGACCAGGCTTGGTTTTTTATGGGAATGAATGGATGATTGTTGCTCGTAGATTGACTTCCTTATAGGACTCGGTAGCTTCCAAGTTCCAACATCTTCTAGAAGGCATAATCCTTATTTGGGATCACATTTAGAATTTTTAAAAGTGTTTAACATAAACAAAACAAAACTCATCTCATATACTTACATTAGATAAACCGTAAATCATAATTGAAAAATTATTTATAAAGGCTTTAATCACTATTTTAAACAAACAATATAAACTTTGTAAATGGAGGCTTCCAACATCTGTTTTTTATAGACTTTTAACTTCAGACTTTGTTCATAGTCAATCATTTAGAGTAAACACTTTTACTTTTTTTTTTTTTTTATTTATATAAGTTAGTTGTATCTCATTCTAGTAAAATAAGAAAAACATTAAATAAATATTTTTTTTTTTCATATTTACCTTTATTTATGAATGATGCATATATTTTCTGGCTTCCCCTATCTCTCTACATTTACACCTCTTTCTTCTATTATTTAATGAAGTGTAAAATTATTAAAAACTTATTTATTATTGTAAAAATGACTTATATTTTAAAACAATTTTTTTGATATAAATAACTTATATAAAAGAACCGAGTGGTAACCAATAATTAAGGGAGCCTTAATAATCCCACAAACTCACCTCTCCTTTTCCTTCTGCCCTTCGGTTCCCATGAACTTCAAAACCCAAGTAAAAAAAATCAAACCAAAGTCAAAGCGTTCAGTGTTTGTTTTTTGGGGAGGATTGTATTTCAAGATTATAACTTCATAAAATATGTATTAATGTAGTTTTCTAAATTATTTATTATTCTATATTATTTTTTGTAACTAAAATGGTTTATTTATTTCTTTCTATTTTAAACCAAAAAATGGTTTATTTCCACATCTTTAAAATAACTTTTTTGTGTAATAAAGTTTAGGGTTAAGTATCATTTTTTTCTTTGAAAGTTTTAGTTTGAAGAGTATTGGGTATTCGAGAGTTTTTTTTTGAGCAAAACTACCTTAAAAATTAATAAAACGTTACAATTTCGCTCCAATGTTAGAAAATGTTGAGTTTGATTGTTATTTTTAACGGAAGCTTCCAACGTGGCACTATTACGTGGCATTCAATCTCCTACACATTGCCACCTCATCGTCTTCCTCCCTTCCCCTCTCTCATCTTTTGTCATTTCCGCAGACTATCTTCTCCAGCCTCTGCATCTCCTCCAACAATCCCTCAGACCCTTTATTCTCCTTCTTTCACGGACCCTTTCTTCTCTCCTCCTCCTTTCACTCTTCTGCTATCTTCTCCTACAACCCTACCATGGGTTGAGCCCAACCCAATTCGGCTTTTCCTTGAAACACAACCTCCCTTGGTCAATTTTGAAATCGGCATTCCTGAATCCATTGACACCACCACATCCTTCTTGAAATAATTCCTTCATATTCCATGAAGGAGGATTTTTTGCAGCAGACTGACTACACGCAATGATCTATCAATCTCTCACTTTCACCATCAAGTTTAATCAAAATAATTCAGAAACAAACCTTTAAAAAAAAAAAAAAAAAACAACATTCTTGAGACATCGTTGGCGAAGACAGAGGGCAATGTGTATTCTTCCTAAGTTTTTTATCAGCATTTCTTATTTGTTAAACTCACTTGAGGGAAGCTTTGGTTTGAGTATATCATTAATGATGGGGCTTGAGTCTTTGGAATGGCGGGTTGAAGGGTACTGAGACGTTCTCGTAATTGTACTTGGACACTTCGCCGTTCATCTTCAACCTCGCAACTTGTACATAAGAAACTATACTTGAGCTTTTATTGCCGGAGACGACACTACTACCGAACCAATTTTTTTTTTTTTTTTTTTTATTTTTTTTTTTTTTTTAATACTAAAGAGATTTACATTAATAACAAGACAGTCACAAGGGGAATTTAATCCCATCAAATCATGCGCATACACATCCTGGACAAATTCAGGACACTCATTAAATACAAGAGACGAGGATATCCCTTTCTTGGCTAAGGCGTCTGCAACATGGTTCCTTTCCCTGTGTACATGAAGCAAATGAACACACCAGCTTCGTTGCATCAGTTCCCAGATTCTCCATGAAAGCAAACTACGGGCGGTCTGGAAGTTGTTTTTGGAAAATGATTTTTACCATTTATAAGGTAAAACTTAGATTTTGGAGAATGATGATAGTGTTTGGATGTTTTTATCGAGAATATTTTTGGGGGATCAAATTTACCAAAAACAACATTAGCTTTTTGTATAATTACATTTAAAAGAATAAAGTTGTATTTTAAATATTATAAACATTATCTTTCAAAAATATTATAAATATTGTATTTTAAATATTATATTTATACCATTAAGAAATTATGTAACATGATAAAAATTAGATCAAATATATATGTATAAATAAATTGTATAGACAAAAATATTGTCATATAAAAATATTTTGGTATAATTTTGAGTAATTCCACTGTGCTTTTTTTTTTTTTTTAATATATAACTTTTAACATTATGAGCAACCCCAACAAACCCAAAGACGTTGATTATTGAGTGAAGCACGTTGTTGTTTCTAAGCAAAAAAAAAGGGGGAAAAAGCACGTTGTTGTTGATGATACGTACGGATATAATGGGGGTATTTTGGGGTTTCTCTAATTATGGTGGGGCCCACAATTCTGCAAAATGAGTTTGAAAAGGTGAAAAGTGAAAAAAAGTTGGATTTGGCAAAACCTAGGTTTTGGATGGAAAATGATTTTGGAGAAAAATTGGAGTGTTTGGCAAAACTTTGATAAAACCTAGGTTTTGGGGAGTGCCAAACAGGCTCTACCTCTTGTCATGAACATCCATCAATGACTTCCTTAGCATCTGATTCAAGCACAACTTGCCTACATCCAAGGTCCTAGGCCATAGAGAGACCCTAAAAGATTGCCTATTCCTCAGATTCAAACACAAAGCATATGCATAGAGTTTGTGAAAAACCCGCTACCCATCTTCCTTCACTATTCCTAATAACACCCCCACATCCTGCATGCCTACCAGACTGAGATACCACACCGTCAACATTAACTTGAACCCATCCCGATTCAGGAGGTTCCCACAGCAAAACCTGACATCAGCGCCTCCCCCATCCCCTGGTTTTGGACAAACGACTCCCAACAGTTGAGCACACAGTCTGCCGGATTATTAGGCTTGATTTTTCCATCATTAAATACAGAATCATTTCGCCAAAGCCACAATTTCCATATGGTCACTCCCCATAGGAGCTGCCAATTACCATCTCTCAAAATACAAAGGTCTAATCTCCCCCAATCCTTCAAGTTTGGAAGAAAGAAAACAAAAGTAGCATCCGGATGAATTAACTTTCCCCATACACTCCTAGCATAATCACAATCGCGAAGTATATGTAAAATAGTCTCAATTTCTTTTCCACAGTCTAGACATAAGGGAGAAACATTAGACCAAACACTTCTCCAGCTATTTGTAGGAAGTCTATCATTAAATGTCACCCATATAAAAACTCTAATCCTCTCAGCCCCCTTCCATTGCCAAATACTTTTAAATAAGGAGTCATACGTACTATTAGATAAATTTTCTAATAGGCCATAAGCACTTCGAATAGAGACTCACCAGTATTAGTACCTTTCCATACCAGCATGTCATCACCAGCAGCAAGGAGGGGGGCATAGGGGCTATCAATCTCTGTAATAGCTTGCTAGGGAGAATCTCAGCTAGCTTAGAAAATTCCTAGCAACCCTCCACTGCCCAATCCGCCACTGTACTATTTAGTTTAGTCGGTGAGAGGGTGCGTTTGCAAAGCTCCCTAAGTAGTTTATCACCAGTGAGCCAAACATTCGAAAAGAAACTGACAAACTGCCCATTGTGAACCATCCACTTCGACCCCCGATCCACTAACTCACGTTGTTGAACAATAAATTTCCATAACGAGAATCATTCTTCTGACTCACTAGCAAGTTTGTCTCATCCTTGTACATATACTTCCTCTGAAGCACTTGTGCCCACAAACTATCAGATCCCTTAATCAATTTCCAAGTAATCTTGGCTCCACAAGCATCATTAAGTGAAAACAGCCTACGGAAACCAAGTCCTCCTTTATTTTTGGGTAGTAACATCTGGTTCCACCCAATGGGATGATGCCCTCGGTTAGAGCTCAAAGTACCCCAAATAAAATTTCTTTGAATTCTCTCTATCTCTTCGCATACGTCCTCTTTCTAGATAAAGGAAAGCCCAGCTAACGGGATCCTCCCCGCCATAGATAAACACTTCTCTTTCTAGATAAAGGAAAGCCCATTTCCTCTTTCTAGATAAAGGAAAGCCCAAATACCTCCCAATCTCTGCTAAAATCCTCATCCCTGTAGCATTGGCAATCTGATCTTTCAGAGCCCTTGACACCTTCAGCGAGAAAAATATAGAAGATTTATCTTTACTTACTTTCGCACCTGATGCATCACAAAACTAACTTAGACAGGCCATCATACACGTCGCCTGAGCTTCAGATGCTTCGCCGAAAAGCAATAAGCCATCCGCAAACATAAGATGTGAGATCGTTGGGCCCTCCTTTAAGATCATAATAGGTTTCCAATGTCTTGACCGCACTTTATCAGAAATTAAATGTGATAATTTATCCATGCATAGCACAAATAAAAGGGGAGAGATAGGGTCTCCTTTGTCGAAGGCCCCTTCTAGCTGAAAAGAAACTCGTTTTTGCTCCATTCCATAAAATATTATATGAGATCGAAGAGACGCATGACATAATCAGCTCAATAAAATTCTGATGGAAGCCAACCTCCTTAAGAACTTGCTGCAAGAAGTCCCATCCAATTCGGTCATAAGCTTTCTCAAGGTCAATTTTCAAAGCCATAAACCCTCTACGACCTCTGCATCTTCTCATGGTGTGCATGATCTCCTGGCTTATGATTATGTTGTCATGGATCTGTCTTCCCTTAATAAAACTAGATTGAAAGGGAGAGACAATGGAGTCCATCACTCCTCTTAACCTTCCAGTAATCACCTTAGTTACGCATTTGTAGTGAACTGAGCAAAGAGAGATCGGACGAAAATGGCCAACTATCTCAAGATCTCTCGCTTTGGAATTAGGGAGACTAAGGTTTTATTATACTCTGCCAGCCCCTCCTTCCCCTCAAAAACTGCCTTGACAAAGCTACACAGAGACTTACCCCACTATACTCCACTTTGATTGAAAAAAGATGGCTGGGAAGCCATCATATCCCGGAGCCTTAAACTATCCAATTTAGAAGAGAGCCTTCCTAATTTCATCATCGTCGGGAACACGACCCAACTGTGTAATTAAGCCATCATCCAATCTTGGAAAATTCATCAACGTAGAAACATAACAACCACTGCTTTCTTCCAATTGGTACAAAGTGCGAAAATGCTCAACAACCACGTCTTTTAATTCTTTTTCCTCCTCAATCCACACTCCCCTACTATTTTTCAGTCTCACAATCATATTCCTTCTCTGCCGCATGTTCGCTTTCAAATTATAATAGCGAGTGTTTCTATCCCCCTTCGTGATCCATTCAGTCCTGGCCTTCTGGAACCATTTAATTTCTTCTCTATACAACAGGCGGTTTGGTCCAGTTGTAACTCATTCTCAAGTGATTGTAGAAAAGACGAGGTCGAATAATACTGGGACTTCTGTATACCCCCCAACCTGGCCATTAGAATACATTTATCTTTCTCAATTAATCCGAATTAAGTCCTGTTCTAGTTCGTCAGTGCGTTTTGCATATTTGAGAGACCTTCCCAACTCCACATCCCTGCTCCAGTTATGCTTAAGGAACTCATCAAACTTCTCATGAGAGAGCCACATGGCTTCAAATTTAAAGGGGCGCGCACAAGGAATCCCACTAGAATCCTGAAATTTTAACAATAAAGGGTTATGATCAGAAAACATAGTACGAGGTAGTACCTGGGTTGAGAGAGATGCCAGCAGATTGAGACACAAATCGTTCCTGAATGCTCTATCTACCCTCTCGAACAGACGAGAATAGCCTGAAATTAAGGGGCCCTTCCAGGTAAAGCGCGCCCCAGAAGCTCCCAAATCCGACAATCCACATTCTCTAGTTCGATCATTGAACCAATGAATCCTATTTGGGTTACTTCGAATCCCCCCAATTTGCTCCGAGGATACAAGAATATCATTGAAGTCACCTACTACGATCCACGGTCTCTGAATCGAGGCCGCCATTAAACTTAATTGACGCCAAAGCTCCATTCGATAGTTCGAGTGAGGAATAGCATATAGGTCTACCCTTCAGCGCACACTCCGCATGAATAAACTGTCTACTCTCATCAATTACCGACACACGAACACAAGAAGATCTCCAGATCATCACCATACCTCCAGAACGTCCCTCGCTATTAACCAATTTCATCGAATCATATCCCTAGGAAAGGACAGGGTGAAAGGGTCGTTCCTTTGAGCACTTTGTTTCAGCCAACAAAATGATGTTGGGCTTAGGCCCATTACACACCACTTTCAGATTTCGAAGAAGTTTATTATTTCCTACTCCCCTTATATTCCAGAATAAGATTTTTTTTTTTTTATATGTATTCCAGAATAAGATTGAATTCCTACAAATAATACATGTAAGTATGGGCCCTCAGCAAGGCAAGCTCACTATGTCTTAGATACAATAGAGCCATTTGGATCCCCTTCCTGCATCGCCTCCTCTAGAACCGGGCTACTAAGCGAGGTATTAAGACCCAGATCCCCCGCCCCTATTTCTTCCTGTCTTGAATCACCAGGCTCACACACCACAATGTCCATTTGGGCTTCACTGGAAGTAAGCCTCATTTCCTCGGTCCAAACAGACTGCCCATTCTTAATAATCAAATCACCCGATTTTCCACACCTTGAATCCTCCAATTTCCCATTCTCAATTTTTGATTTCGCTTACTATCGACATAAGGGGAAAAATCGCAGGAAGATGTGAAGAATCGAAGGTAAGGTTTGAGGGTGTGCATGGAGGAACACAAGTTTCAGGGGTTTGTAGATCAACCCACCCTTGCATACTCCATGACCGCTCCACCAACAACAATGACAATTATTCATTTCCACCAAAATCAACGTGGTGTGATATGAATCCCCAAGGCACCTTCTTGTCTGATCTGATCTCCAGAAGCACAAAATCTAAAGATGAGAAGGGGATGAAGACAGCGAGGTGGTGATGAGTTGGAGATTGACTGCCACATAATAGCGCTATGTGGAAGCTCTAGTAAAAAATAACAGTCGAACTTAACATTTTGAAAATTCGGGGCGAAATTGCTACATTTTTTTATTTGAGCCAATTTTACCCCCAAAAAACTTCTAAAGCAAAAATGATGTTTAAGCTTAAAGTTTAAGTAAGTTAGGTCTAGGACTAATCAGAGTCATGTATACTTCTAGGCTCAAAGAACATTTAAGAAGGTATTCCCTCCGGTCTTAATTATAAAGCTAGTTGATTTTTTTGGAGAGATTAAGGAAGCTAATTAAATTACTTTAGAGTATTTTTATTTTTTTCTTCAAACTAATTAGTTTAACTAATAAACTAATATATGATTTAAGAATACACAACATATAAAATGATTAAGTAACTTATTTAGCTTCCTTAATCTCTCCAAAGAAAATCAACTAATTCTTATAATTAGGACCGGAGGTAGTATTTACATATTGTCTGCTAACAAGATTTTCCCATATGTTGTATTTGAACTCACAATTTCATGGTTGTGAGCAATATTTTTACTAGCTGGACCACCTTTGTCAGCTTAAAAATTATTGTAACTTTTTCTTAAAAAATCTACAATAAACATTCTTAATTTATCATCCTAAATTCTATTTTTCTTGATGTTGGTAGGACATGTAAGGTTTAAATACATACTACTTTGGTTTTATTTATAAGTCCATTTTAACTAAATTTCTCATACCAAGGAGATGTAGTTAACTCAATAATTATGTAATAAATTTTTAATTTATCCTAATTTATGATTGAGTATTTTTCAACTGTTTTTTCTCTTTCTATCTTCATGAGTATAATTAATATGGATAAAATTGTTAAAATCTCATTTATTAAAATTGTATTTATAAATAAAACTAAATTTTTTTGATTAAAACAGATTTATAAATAAATTCAGGGTAGTAGTGTAGTGTATGTGGCGTGTGTGTGGAAGAAATTCGGCTACCGCGTCATGACACTCCAGCACTATTGACTCCTAAAGTCTAAATTTTACCTTGTCCTTCTTATAACAGTATTCGAAATCAGTTTCACCTACATGTCTGTATGTATAGTTTGTAGTCGTCATTGAGGTTGCCGCCTAATTCTCAGGCCGCCGACCGAGACCATTCTCTCTGCAACTGCCGTTGACCCAACCCTGACCCCGTCTATGGGCAATTGCAGCGGCGTCCCTTCTGCCCAAAACCAACTCAGCTCCGACGGCCCCGGCCGTGCCCCACCTACCAATGGCCTCTCCGTCCTTCCTCCAAATTCTGAGCCCACACCACCCGAACGACCTCTCTCCTCCGCCCTCGGACGCGTACTTGGCCGTCCCTTGGAGGACGTCCGTTCCACCTACATCTTCGGCCGCGAGCTAGGTCGTGGTCAATTTGGTGTTACCTACTTAGTCACCCACAAAGTCACTAAACAACAATTCGCCTGCAAATCCATCGCCACCCGCAAACTCATCAGCCGCGACGATATCGATGACATTCGCCGCGAGGTTCAGATCATGCACCACCTCACCGGTCATCGCAACATTGTGGAGCTCAAGGGAGCTTATGAGGATCGCCACTCTGTCAATTTGATCATGGAGCTATGCGCTGGTGGGGAGCTCTTCGATAGGATCATAGCCAAAGGCCATTACTCAGAGCGTGCGGCAGCAAATTTGTGCCGTCAGATCGTGACGGTCGTGCATAGCTGTCACTCCATGGGAGTGTTTCATAGGGATTTGAAGCCTGAGAATTTCTTGTTCCTCAGTAAAGACGATAATTCGCCTCTTAAGGCCACTGATTTTGGTCTCTCCGTGTTCTTCAAGCCAGGTATACTCTCATTCTGTTTCTTTTTATGTTACTTGCATTCGATCTGGTGGTCCTATCGTACCCTTTTGGCGAACTAATCAACTAATGATGGTTCTGAACTGAATGGTTCAAATTTGTGGACAGGAGATGTATTTAACGATCTTGTTGGGAGTGCATATTATGTTGCTCCTGAGGTGCTTCGTAGAAGCTATGGACCAGAAGCTGATATCTGGAGTGCCGGGATTATATTATACATTCTGCTTAGCGGTGTCCCGCCTTTCTGGGCTGGTAAGGCTGCTGCCTATCCTTTATAAGCTTTTAGAGCTGGAAATTTATTATTTATCTATATTTGGATTGACGCATGAAAGTTCAGATGTTAATCATTTTATATCACATTATTGGTTGAGCTTTCTGCGTGACTTTAAGCTTCAAAAGTTGTTAATCACTGTTTCATCTTGGAAGCCGGCCTTTTTGTATAACATCTGACATATTAACTCGACCTTTTTTTGGCCTTTTATTTGCTTCTCATATTCTCTTCTGATCTTCTATGTGAAGAAAATGAACAGGGAATCTTTGATGCTATTCTTCGTGGACATATTGATTTTGTGTCAAAACCTTGGCCTTCTATATCAAGTAGCGCCAAAGATTTGGTTCGAAAGATGCTGCGAGCTGACCCCAGAGAACGGCTGAAAGCTGTTGATGTCCTTAGTAAGTTTGATCAGCCGCTGTCTATCTTTCGTAAATGTCTATATATACATTAAAGAAATCGTTACATGTGTGATGGATCTCAGAGATAAATATGATTTTGCATCTTCCAGTAAACTTTCACGGGCTCTTATTTGTCCACATTAATATTGTTAAAAAAATATGGGAGTACCCTCTCTTTCTATAGTATATGATTAAACATTGCGGTCATTGCCTGATGCTTGGCTTGCTCTTGTTTTGTCTCTCACCAGCTTCTACAGTAAACTTGCACTGAGAACTTCTGAATTTTATCAAAAGATTAGTTTGCATATACTTATTCAATGATTTATATCATGCTTTAGAAGTGTTTGTTACCTCCCGCCTTATATTGGTTAGCATGCTTGTTTAAGAAACATAATATATTTTACGGTTTACACGCACATCATACATTACTACATGCACGTTTTATGTTGCCCTTTTCTCTTCTCCCTTTTATCTTATATAATCTTTAAAAGAACATTGGTGCTGTATTTTTCATAGTATTTTGCTTATTCAAATCATCCAATCATAATAAGAGTTCTACAAATACTCCAGATCATCCTTGGATGAGAGAAGATGGGGATGCATCTGATAAGCCTCTTGACGTTGCTGTTTTGACCAGAATGAAACAATTCAGAGCAATGAACAAACTAAAGAAAGTAGCTCTGAAGGTAAACTATCTGTTATCATCATTGCTGTTTGCAACGGAAATGCCAAAAGATAGTAAAAACAGAATAAATAAGAAGGTAGCCATAACTGAACTACATCAAGGTTTAAATGTTGTGATGCACTTGTGCTTTAATGGCATCTGCTTTGTCTGTTAGAGTCTCTGTTTTTTCATTTGCCAAGCTAGCTATTGATGTGCTAAGGAAAAATATTATTTATTGCACAAATAAGATTTTTCTGCCATTTGTCAGAAAGAAAAAAGACTTGCTCACTGAATTTTTTTTCTTACAAAAAGTAAAAGCTCAAGATGGGTGCTTCCCAAACAGTATGCTTCCTACTTAAATACTCTCATACATTCATTTCTTTGATGTGGGACTTGAAGTCCCACCATTGGGGGGCCCAATCTTCGGATTTAGTGTAAAATGACTTATGAAAAGACCTTCTATTTATTTCAGGTAATTGCAGAAAATCTCTCTGAAGAAGAAATCATTGGCTTGAAGGAGATGTTCAAATCTATGGACACAGATAACAGTGGAACTATCACTTATGAAGAGTTGAAAGTTGGTCTCCCCAAATTGGGTAGTAAGCTTTCTGAGTCTGAAGTGAGGCAGCTGATGGAAGCGGTAACATTTGTTTTGTTTACTTGTTTGATTATACCTTAGCTTTGTCTGCTTCTAGTCCTCCCCACCCTCCCCCAACCCAACAAAAAAAAAAAAAAAAAAAAAAAAAAAAAAAAAAAAAAAAAGAACTTTCTCTGCTCCTAGGAGACTTGAGCTCCATTACTTTTAACTGGGGTGTATGCTTGGTGCTGACAAAGGTTTGCATCCAAGTTTGAAACAATGACCTGAAACACTATTTAGGATTAGAACCTCAAAGCCCAGAGTGGAGGAAATTGTTAGTTTGTATTAAAATCATGCTCTCCAAAAAACGATGTTGGTATTATCAATAGAGCTGTTTTATATCCCCAAATACCACTTGTCTTAATTTAAATGAACCTTTTCAGTTCACCGTTGTAACATTATTTTTGGGTTCTCAGGCTGATGTAGATGGAAATGGAACAATTGATTACATTGAATTTATAACAGCCACCATGCACTTGAATAGAATGGAAAGAGAGGACCACCTATACAAAGCATTTGAATATTTTGACAAGGATAGGAGCGGGTAATTACACTGAGCTTACTTCATAATTAGAGCGTTCTCTTTATTATTGAATCTTATATTTAACTTTTGCTTCTCTCTCTCTGGTTTTTTTCCCACCTCTATTTCTACAGGTATATCACGAAGGAAGAGTTGGAATATGCACTGAAGAAGTATAATATGGGTGATGAAAACACAATAAAGGAGATCATTGCTGAAGTTGATGCAGACAATGTGAGTTCGTCCTTCTGAATTTTGTGTCTACAGATTCCTCAACCATTTTACTTCTATTTACTTATAATTGCCTCTCACTCACGAAATTGGCCAAAGAGTGGCCCAGTTTCGGTGCCATCAAATAAAACCCTAAAACAATCATACTGCCAATATTTAAGACAATAAAAATGGAAAGAACATGCCTTATAGTAGTAGAGGTGAAATATGGAGAATTATGGAACCTAACGTTGTTGGTATCTGGTAACCCATCATTCCATATCCTGTGAAGCTTGAGTTGTCTGATATGCTTGTTAAGTCATCCTTCGCTGAAAATCTCATCTTTCTTGCAGGATGGAAGAATTAATTATGAAGAGTTTGTTGCCATGATGAGAAAAGGCAACCCAGAAACGGTGAACAACAGGCGTCGCAAGTAATATCTTCTTGAACTACTTGTTTTTTGGTAGGAGGCTTCACACAGTGCAAGTAATATTGACTTTCATTGTAATCATATTAATAAGAGAATCTACTTGGAGCTCTTGCTGTCAGAAAATAGAGTTTGGATGTAAAGCTTTTAAAGGACTCGTACAGTAAAAAGAAAGTGATGCCGAGATAAAAAGATGAAGAGATTTACTTCTTCTCTCCCTTTCTTGAGAGTCAGTTTACAGATTTTAAATTTTAGAGGATCCATCCTTGAAAGGACTTGTTCTGTCTTTCCGAGTTAACTTGTTGACTGAGATTGGCAATAAGGCTCTAGTTTCCGGGTCCTGTGGAACAACTTTGTTTGGTCATGGATTTTCATAGTGGTGGAAACGAAATAGTACGAACGAGTTCTTGTAACAACTGCCTCATTTCTTCAGAAAGTGAAATTTTCTTCGACTGTTGTCCTGTAGTTTGTGTAATCTGTTATCCTGTAATTGAAATCAAGACTTTGGAGCTTGAGGATTGATTCAGGAGGATCATGATAAGATCTCTGATCTCTAAATGCTAGCTACAGCAATGCAGAGGAGCAAAATTATCCCATCGTGCTTGCATAGCTGATGGCGAGCTCTCAACAAAATAGTTGTTTCTCCTTAGTTGCCTCCCTTTGAATGAGAAAATGAGAAAGAAGTTACTTACCTAACAAAATGAATACTTAAATCCAATATAATGTAATTATGGTTAAAAAAAGGAAAAAAGAAAAAGCGGCCATGTCTTTTCTTTCTTTCTTTTTTATAAGAAAATTTTAAGAAAGGGGTTGGACTTACTTACACTACACGGGTAGGGTGAAATCTCCCTTCCTCTTAGGTGATACCAATGTCGGGCGGGGCGAGCTGTTTATTACTCTCAGGCATTTACCTAGGTACCCAGGAGCTAGGATGCCTCCTCTAGTGCCTTGATCAACTTTAGGATCGAACCCCCTTCCCTAAGTAAGAGTGTCCGACCCTTTTGCTAATTGAACTCAAAAACAAGGGGTAAGTGGCCATGTCTATTAGTACATCATAGTTCGTTGATCCGGAATGTGTACAGTTTAATATCGGTTCAAACTTCAACCTCTTATGGGCACTGGTATTCCCATTGCACCCATCCCCACATGTTAGACGGTGATGCTAACATGAGGATATTGGCATGATTGAATCATGGCTCTTAATATACTCTTATCCTTTTTATAAGCTTTTTTTTTTTTTTTTTTTTTTTTTTTTAATTGTGCAAAACCAACTAACATTGAAGATTACTTAAAGACAATAAATGTGCTAAAAATGTCATATATTTTCCAAATATGCTCCTATTTATGAAAAGTGTATAAAAGAGAGAATGGATAAAAAAATATTTGAGAGAATGAATAATAAATGATTGAATGAAAGAGAATTATTAGTCAGTGGGGAATAATTAATATAAACATATGTACTTAATAGAGATAGAAAAAGAAAAAGAAGTTTAAATGATGAAAATACGAATTTTTCAAAATTGAGACAGTGAGAAACCATGTTGTGTGCTTTTGCAATGCAGTTAAAAATGACAATGCTATCATACATGGATGAAAAAAAGGAGAATGCCAATGCTATGTGAGCCGATGTGCCAATCTATGTGAATACTAGTGAATGCAGAATACGTTATTGAGAGAGCTATCTCCAATTAGGTCCATAACGAACCATTGAAATGACCATGCCATTCTTATGCTCCTTTTTTGAGATTTTATATTTTTTGTGTGACAGCCATGACCTCTAGATTTTATATTTTGAGAGTGTTTGGATTAATTTTTGGAAAATAGCTTCCAAAGAAAAAGTGATTTTAGAGAATAGATTTTGATCATAATAGAATTTCTAAACAAAATGATTTTGATAAAATGAGAATGTTTAGATAACTTTTATCATAATCATCTTTTTATGTACAAATTACCACAAAAAGGACATTAGATAATGTAATAATTGCATTTAAAGTATAAAATTCCATTTCAAATATATTTAACATCAAATTTCATAATACAATAATAAAATTTAAATAATTTGAAAAAATAAAAATTGTAACATTAGTCAATTTTAATAATGATAAAATAGTTTAAAAATTTTGGTTATTAAATTTTTGCAGTATCATGACAGATTACTACAAAAGAATCAAACAGGCTTTATGGTCACTAAATTATGTCATTAACCTCATTATTTTATGAATATAGTTTGATTTATTCAACTTTTCTTCGTCGCTATGCTGAATCTCATGGTCTATAGCTATGCTCATGGTCTTGCTAATTAAACATTTTGGGGTTACTTGTATTTATTTTACAAATATGTCATTACTTCAAACTGCTAAAAAAAGGCATGATAATATAACTCAAACAAAAAACTTCATAAGAAACAGAAAAAGGAGAAATGGGGAAAGAAAAAGGAAGGGCAAAATAGGAAAACAGAGACAAGAGGAAAGAGAAAAAGGAGAAAAATTTAAATGTTTGACAACATTTTCACCGAACTATTTTTTTTTTAAGGTTATCCAGACACATAAATATAGTATATGCAGTTGAATGTAATGAATTACTAGAGACTTTTGTTGGGGGAAAAAAACAAAAAATAATTAATAGAGATTTTATGTTTGTTTAGGATAAACGATCAGATTCTTTAAAAATAATTTTTTAATTATATTTTTTATATACAAAATAATTGTGTGAGAGGATTTTTTATTATAATTTACGTGGACGAGGAAGACGCCAAACGTGAAACACGCATTTTGACTATTCAACATGTTCCGTTCCTAAATCTTTAACACGTGTACCACCTGGCCCCACCATGCGGCGCTTATCCACTAGGCTTTGGATGTATAGTAATTAATAGGAGGCCTTCCACCTCGTTGGGCCGCCAGCTTCGAGGGATGTTGCCAAGCTGTCACTCAGTGTGACATCGATCCAGTCTTCTTTCTTCACCTTTATTTTCCATGTCAAGCTGGCAACGCAACACAACATCCGTACAAGTCATTCGGACCAATACTCTTGGTTTTGAGAAATTCCCATGAAGGTGCTTCTCTTTTCAAACTGAAGAGACGACGTGATCGCCGTCGCTCACACCCTTGTGCAGAGCATTCCGCCGTCGTCACTGCTGCCGGAGCAAATTGGGGGAAAAAGGGATCCATAATATCTAACCAGAAAAGGGAATAAAAGTGAGAAGCCATATGCCACAAGTATGAATGAATATTTGGCAAAGTGAAACAAATGAGCAGTCAAAAGACCCGCGGACTGATTCAACGCTAAACGTTCCATCGCCAAACCCAATACCCGCTCATTCCGGTATTCTTGTTTCGCTATGAGTTCTGACGATTCGGACAGAGAACGAGGTGTTGCCGCCATGGTACCTTTTCCTTCATCGAATTGGAAAGCTCTTTTTTAACATTTCAACCCTAAAAGTTTACTTTCTTTTTTCCTTTTCCGCTGAAGTTGCTGCAAATGAAAGGCATTCGTATCTAGCTCCGGCTTCCCTGCATGCTTGCTTAAAATTCTTCTACAGATTGGATTTTCTTTGCTTCGATTTAAATGACGTGTGAGAATATAGTCATGTTATCGGCATTATTTTTTCAGATTTTATCTTCAAAGCGAAAATGACATCTGTCGTTTAAAACTTGGTCAGCGACCTAAACATGGATTTCAACAGTGTTAGAGGCATTAAAAAAACTTGAGATGCGTCTGAGCCTTTACAGAAGAAGAAGATAGGTTTGCTGTGTTATTTATAGAATTCTGCAGTGTATGGGAGACGAGAGAACATGTATTTTCAACCACGCTTGTGAATGAAAATCTGAAAAAATAGTTGCTGGAATTTGATTCGGCAGACTGTGAATCTGTCTTTATAAGACTAGGACGTCTTTCAAATGATAATAAGCTTCTTAAGCATCGGATGCTCTCTCTATCATCATTTATCACTCTTACTCTTTCTTTTACATGCAAATTGTATGCCGTGCACAGTTGTGCTGGAAAAGAAACAGAGAAGAAAAGAAGCGACTGACTACCACTATCTATACTATAGTTATCAGTTTCCTAATTTTCTGTCTTTGACCATCCTTCTGGATCCCTCGTTGTTGAATCAAAAAGGAATTTGTATTTTCTACCCGAAAAATAAAAAGTAATTTTAAATACAATCTGATTCATCTGAAAACGAAAAGTATGTCCTGTGTGTTTGATGACTCTCTTTAAACAGATGGAGTGCAGATATCAACGTAAAGCAGTTTTCTTTTTGGCAATCCAGAGTTTAGGCTTTCTGGTTGGTGACCTAAGCATCTCCCCACTTTATGTATATCAAAGTATATTTTCTGGTAGACTGCATCATATTCAAGATGAGGATGCAATATTTGGTGCATTCTCCTTGATTTTTTGGACTCTCTCTCTTATGTCATTGTTCAAGTATGTCGTTATGGTTCTGAATGCTGATGATAATGGAGAAGGTAAGGGCTAACTGTCATGATAATGCTGTGGGTTTAGTTCCCTCCTTTTTTTCTCTTGTCATCTCGATTTAGCATGTTACTAATACTTTCAACTCCTATGCAGGGGGGATTATTGCTTTGTATTCAGTTCTTTGCAGAAATGCAAAATTTTGTCTGCTACCTAATCATCAAGCATCTGATGAGGAGCTGTCTACATATCATAAACCTGGTTGTACAGATAGAAATATACCATCCTCGCCTTTGAAAAGACTCATTGAGAGGCATAAGAATACAAAACCTGCTTTGCTTATTTTTGTTCTCCTGGGTTCATGTATGGTTGTTTGTATTGGTGCACTGACACCTGCTATTTCTGGTAAGGGAACATTGATTACTTCATCTGGTATAATGTTTCTGGTCGATTTTCCCCTTGGTGCATTTCTTTACCACTCATTACCTCCATAAGCATCTATGTTGATTAGAATCCAACTCTTGCAGTTCTTGCATCTATCAAAGGGCTGGAAATCCAGGCAAAGGTTATGAATAATAGTAAGTCAACTCTTGCATCTACTTAGCATTAGAAAAATCAAGGCCAAAATCATCTGAACAAAATAGATTGGCGATTTTTTTATTAATATGGATATACTTGTACTGTTTGTTTTTTTTTTTTTTTTTTTTTTTTCATGGAAGTTGCTGCCTATGACTTACAAGTTAGATTGTAAGGTAAAGTCATGAAATGGTGACAGCAACCGACTAGGGAGTGTGATTTTTACTGTCTTTAACTTGGATGACTACCCTCTCTTAACTCTTATATACCAAGCTCATTATGTTATGCTAGGGTTGCAACTGATAGCAAGAAACAATCATGATCTTTTGTTTAAGTTTCCAGTTGTGCCATATGGAGCCAATATTTTCCCTGGCAGCAACTATTAAAGACAATTGCAGTTGCAATTGCTGGGGGAGGGAGTAAGTTGAGTGAAATAGGGAAGAGTGGCAGAAGTAGAACTTACCAGGAATTTAGGTATTCTTGATCTAAATAGGGAACATTCAAGGGATTTCTGACCCTTTATTTCCAGAAAAATGGAATTCACAAACATTCAATGCTAGTTTTATTCCCACGGTTCTTAAATTTTAACACTTTTATCCCAGAGCATGTATTGGTTTAGTCCTATGTCTCTTTCCTTGAGAAATATCATGCAATATATGTAGTTTTACTATGAAAGCTTACATGTATACCGCTAAACAGGTATGTTGCTTGCAATTTCTTGTGTTCTATTGGTTGGAATCTTTGTACTGCAACACCGTGGTGCCCACAATGTGGCCTTCATGTTTCCTCCTGTTGTGATCCTGTGGTTACTGCTTAATTTCATGGTTGGCATTTACAATGTCATCAAATGGAATCCTAGAGTATATCAGGCTCTATCTCCATATTACATATATAGGTTCTTTCAGGTCACTGGAAAAGATGGTTGGGCTAATCTCGGAGGAGTATTTTTGTGTGTCACAGGTCAGTGCATCATCTGATGCTCAAAATTAACTTAACCTTTATGCTTACCAGATTCATTGTGTGGTCTCTTGGATAATCTCAGGGACTGAAGCAATGTTTGCAGACCTAGGATACTTTGGGCAAGCACCTATAAGGGTATGTATGGGCAATAATTGTTTGACTTTCAATTCTGTAGTTACCTTATCAGTGGTGTTGATCAGTCCATGAATGTCTGTTCTACATATTATAAGCCAATAAAATTCAATTTATTAGCTCCTAGGTTTCCGTCAGGGGCTGAGAGATATCCTTGTATCTCTATCCCTGTCAGTGTGGCCCTCATGGTAATATGTTTTTAACGTTTTTTATGAAACAAAATCAATTCATCTGAGGGATGAATGAATTGGTGATGCACACTAATTTATACTCCACCGAGATACAGCACTGCCAAAGTTGAACAATGCTTCTAAGAGTAGATAATGCTCAGGTATAGTCTAAGTCTGCTAAACTATAATAACAAGCAGTGGAGGGATTGAACAGTAAGATCGTGTGTAAATGATATTTGGAAAGGAATATTTTGTCTGTACTATGACAAACTGATAGACTATAGCAGAAGTAAAAGAAATCTTTCAATGAGTTTACTCAATAAGGAGTTTATGATACATAGTTTTCTTTATATATGACTATTGGCACTACAAATTCAGGCCTTAATGAGTGCTTGTTTCCTCCTTAAAAATGCTATGGAAATTATCAGATTGCTTCTTTTGAAATGAGTGTTGCTATTGTGTACTTTAAAGACTCTTTTCCATGCAGGTTGCATTTTGTTGTGTTATTTATCCATGTCTAGTCCTTCAATACATGGGGCAGGCGGCATTTCTTTCCAAGAATTTATCTTCAGTTCATATAAGCTTTTATGCTTCCATTCCAGGTCAGAGAATCAAAATACCAATATTAACTGAGATTTGATAGACCATCTTATAAAATCCTAAAGTGCATGCATAAAGTTGTTTTCATTTGAATGGACTAATGTCTGGCAAATGCTACTGTTTGAACCCTTTGGCCATAACATTGTCATGGCGTCATGTGGATTGTCAAATCTAGTTAAATGTCCAATTCAAGAATTAGTAATAGTCCTGGCTGCTTGGTATGGGGAACCTGTCTAGAGAAACACCCCCCCCCCCCCCAACAAAAAAAACAAAAAAAAAAAGGAATCGGCTGGCTAGAGTAAAAAACTTGAAAACACAGAAAATATGATAAGCTAAAACCCTAGAAGAACTTTTTTAACTTTACTAGCAAATGAGGCAAATTAGTTGGGCTAGTGACAGTATCATGCAAAACCAGATTCACTACAATTTTTGGTCTCTATATCTTCTGATAAGAATGCATTTCATGTATTAGTTATTAAGACTAATTCCTCTACAACTTTGCTAATGCATTTCAGCTTTTGTTTTGTAGACGTCCTTTTTTGGCCAGTGTTTGTGGTGGCTGTTTTGGCAGCAATAGTTGCAAGTCAGACTGTTATCTCTGCAGCATTCTCTATTGTCAAACAATGCCATGCATTTGATTGTTTCCCTCGTGTTAAGTTTGTTCATTCTAGGCGGTGGATCCAAGGGCAGACATACATACCGGAGATAAATTGGATTCTTATGATTATCAGCCTGGCAGTGACTATTGGTTTTGGAGATCCAATCCATATAGGATATGCTTATGGTACATTATGTTGAAACAACCTGCAAAATCCTGATTAGCATAATATCTCTGTGCAGATTTCATTGTACTTATTAGGCTGTCTATTTTCATATTAGTTTAGTTTTTAAGAGAAGATTTCTTTCTTATGATTTTGAAATTGGATTTTGTGCATGGAGTTTGTAGTATTGATGTGATAAACAGATAGCCATCTCTAATGTTAACATAATTTAAGGCAGTTTCTTAATGTTGCCCCTGATAAGTTTGTATATATGCATGGATATCACTTTGGATGCATCAGGAGGAATGGCAGAGTTCATTAGTATATTTTTTTATTCTCCAATTGTTTTTAAATGTAGAAATATATAAAAAACCTGCCTGTCCATCAAGCCTCTATTGATAAATCTACTTGTGGTTCTTTGGAAGTTTAGGAGCTCGCTAGTCAGGAACTGGAAGTTTGCATTGCTTATGCATTTAAATCATGAGCTATTGCAACTTCTGAATTCATATTTGTATTTACTAATTGGCTATAAAAATTGGCTTTCATGCTGGTATCTGCATTCTACCCTTTGCATTTGATCCACCAACCATTTGACTTGTCACTCCGGCTCCTCCATATATGGAGGGTATTTACAAGCAACCATGTCACTTCAATTTTCTGGCATGAATGACTAATTTTAGGGGCATTCTGGTTTCCTGTTTATTTTTATATTAGAAAATACACCAAGTCAGTGTTACTATATAATGTTAGTTTATAATTTATTACTTGTTTTCTGTTGATTGCTGATATGAACGTCTGTATTGCAGGGATTGCTTGTCTAATTGTCACATATGTGACAACATGGTTGACATCGCTAGTCATCAACCTTGTATGGCATCTAAGTATTGTAGCTGCTCTTGCTTTTCTTATATTCTTTGGTTCAATAGAGGTTCTCTTCCTTTCCTCATATTGCATGAAAATCCCAAAAGGTGGCTGGGTTCTGCTAGTGCTCTCCGCAGTTTTCTTGGTGGTTATGTTTGTGTGGCATTATGGTTCTAGGAGAAAATATTTATTTGACATGCATAACAAAGTTTCCATGAAGTGGATCCTTACACTGGGCCCTAGTCTTGGGATCGTTAGGGTCCCAGGAATGGGCCTTATCTACACTGAATTAGCTGCTGGAATACCATCAACTTTCTCCCACTTCTTGACCAATTTGCCAGCATTTTACCAAGTGGTCGTTTTTGTCTGTGTTAAGACTGTACCTGTGCCTAGCGTACCACATAAAGAACGCTACCTCATTGGCCGAATTGGTCCCAAATCTTACCGAATGTACCGGTGCATTGTTCGAAATGGTTATAACGATGTTTACAGTGATGAAGCTGATTTTGAGAATGACCTGGTGCTTAGCATAGCGGAATTCATCCAATTGGAAGCAGAAGGCGGTTCTAGAAACCTAGAGGGGTCTATAGATGGCCGCATGGCGGTAGTTAAGACATCTGGAAAGTTTGGGAAAAGGTTGTTGATGTCAGAATCTGCTATTACTGAAGAAGGCAGTAGTTTGAGTCTTTCTGAAACCTTGACAGTAAGCAGCAGCAAGTCATCCACGCTGAAGAGGTTGCAGGCCATGTATGAACTGGAATCGCCTGAACTCAACAACAGGAAACGGATCCGATTTGAGTTGCTAAATACAATATATCAAGATCCACGTGTGAAGGAGGAGCTTCTGGAGCTTGTAGAAGCCAAGCGTGCTGGCGCAGCATATATAATAAGTCATTCTCACGTTAAGGCCAAGTGGAACTCATCATTCTTAAAAAGGTTTTCCATCAACCTATACTCTTTTCTACGTAAGAATTGCCGGGGCCCTGCTGTAAGCTTGAACATTCCTCACATTTATCTGATCAAGGTAGGCATGAATTATCATGTCTAGGACTATTTTTAGGACTGTGAGTATGATATTATGTCGACTGGATGAATATGCAAGCAAGCCAGAACATCTATAGGCAAGTTTGTTTCTTATACAGAGTCAATACACACCGTATGTTACTATAGGATTTTTGCTTGGCATGTCTAGAGGAATAGTTTGATAGTCTAGACGTTTGATCTTGTGATTGAATGGTGTTGGGTGCGGGGCGATAAAGTCGCCAAATACATAGTACATACTACTCCAGTCCTAAATATAAAACATGGCTTAAAGTGCAATTTGCTTTACAAGCTTAGTTTTATATTTATGACCGGAGGTAGTACTTCCACATCCTTGTCCTAGTCTTGGTTTGTCAAGTAGCAGTCACTGTTGTTACACAGAATCACATTTGCTATACTTGATTTTCCTTTTCTCCTGGGTTTTTCAGTATACAGTCTCGCACTCTTTTTGGTGTCTGTATTTAGAATGAATTTTTCCCAAGGGAACTGTGAAGGAATTCATTTAAATTTTTCATTTTATATTTGTTCATTTGGACTGTTGTAAATTTTATTATCTAGTAAAATAATAAATGAAACTTTCCATAATCTTGAATATTGCTCTGTTCTGATCCCGTTTGTGTAATTTTTTTGGGGTCGGACTATTTGTGTGAAATATGTCATCTAATTTATGGTCGACAGTATCAAGTTTTGTAGTTATTTGGTTAGATATAAAAGGTACGGACTACGGAGCAATATAGATATACTAGTATTACAGCACCTTGCAAGGCTTTAACGAATAGTTGTGTACCTGGTCTCAATTCATAAATTTTTTCATGCCCAATTGAGTACAAGAAAGTCATGGTTTAATAAATGTATTGAGATGTACTTTTATTCTTATAAGACTTTTTTAAAAATATTAATAAAGTTAGTTAAATTATTTTAAAATATTTATATTTGTCATTTTTTTCAAACTATTTGCCTAATTTAGTATATAACTATAATCCTATTTATATATCATTTTGGCTAAAAATTTTAGTCATTATTATAAATTCAGTTTTAGGTAATAAATGTATTTGTTACATTTTTGCCCCAGTTAATTGGAATAAATAAAGAATTTATGTTAACTTTTAAAATCAATTATATATAAGGGGAAAATTAGAAATTTAGTCTTTAATTAATAAGTTAACTACCTCTCTTTAGTATTTGAGAATTAATTAATTTAGATTTATAAATAGAACCTGGAATGGTATATAATTTAAGGATATATAACATTATATGATTAAGTAACTTAGTTAACTTCTTTAATCTCTCAAAAAATATCAATTATGTCTTATATTTAGGATTGGAAGGAATAGTGAATTATGCTTGCAGGGTTCTTTGGGATGAGACAATTCCTCACTCTAATGCATAAATCTTTGAAAATAAGAATCAAAATATGAATGGTTTTGTTGTTATCCGTTGCACCACTCACCAATGACTAGGGATTGTTGGGCTAATTTCTTGCTAATGGTTATAAATATAGGACATAATCTAGAGTGCAAATTACAATATAAAATATGTCTTATATTTAGGACCGGATGTAGGATTATATATTAACCAAAGTTTATAAATAATGCAATTTGTTCAAGTGATACATGTAAAATTCTTTAAAGGGATAATTACATAACATACTTGCCTCTTTAGACCGCATCATAAGATGAATTATTAAACACTATTTAGTGAGAAAGAAACTCAAGATTTTGGGAAATATTTACATATTCTAAAAGTGTTATATTATCTAACCTCTATCCAATCAAAATATAAAAACTCAACATTTAATTCTAATTGGCCCATAACTTATCTAAAAAAAAATTTAAGAAAAATAAGCCTCTTTGGAACCAAATTAATAGGTTTATTTTTCTTGATAAAAAATAAATTTTGAATTTTTTTGAAGGAAAATGACAGAAAAATTACTTTAAAATTGTGAAATCCCAAATTAATTTTGTTACCAAGAATTAATAAAATAAACGACAAGAATTGATAAGCAATTCACAACTCATTTGAGGGAAGATAACTGATTCTCCTAATTTTTTTTTTTGAGTCATTAGTTTGCTATGATTAAAATATGATAAATTGTTGTATTTGCTCATCCTACTGCTATTAGGACCCTGATTGAATATGACTGTATTGGATTAGATTCCCCACTAGACTAATTTCTCTCTTATTTTAGGGTCCTGCCCTCACTTGCACCAAAAAAAAATTATACGATATTATTTATTCCAAAAAATATTCTTGAGAAATGAAAAGTTACCCAACTCTTATTAATTTGGTTTACTCTTATCAAGGGCGTCAATTTTATTTAATAAATAATATATTAATTTGTATGATTTAATTAAAAATTGTTAGAAAAAAAAAGGAGTTAATAAAAAATATCTTATAATTAATTAATAAAATTACTGTGATGGCAAAAAAAAAAAAAAAAAAGAATACAATAACTAGACCAAGAGTCCAAAATTTTAAAATAACTAAACCAAGGGTCCAAGATTCTCCCTAACGGTTACCCCGCCAAATTTCGTACAAAAACCCTTGAAAACTGGTTCTTCTGTAAGCAAAACCCGTCATTTGAATTCCTTCTTTTCTTTGAGCCTTCGACAACAAAACTGGTTTGACGTAAAAGGTTTGGAGATTTTTCAGCGTTCAATATATTCCAAGTTTTGTCCATGTCAACTGCCTCTGTCTTCCGTCGGCCTCTTCGGATCTTGGAATCTAAGTCGCCAAAGAACGTACGTAAGCAATATGTAGAACTAGTTGAAACATCCATCTTAGTTTCATCTTTTCTATTCCCTCGAGATTTTTCCTTTGGCTTCTGTGACATGAAATGTTATTATTGATGCTTTTTTACTATCCAGAAAAAGAGGAGGTCAAAAGAGTTCTGGTCATTATCGAATTTAGACTGTGGCTATTATAATACTGTTCCATTGAGGTTCACATTTTTTCATGCATCGAATGTAGTAAACAGGAGACTTTTAAGTTAGAAAGAAATCATTTCTTGCCCAGTTAAGCAGTGGAATGGACCTTAAAAGATTGAAATCTCTAGTGAAAATGGCCAAACTTATTTTTAATTGGTACCTGATGTAGTGTTCACGATGCTTTTTACTTGCAGAAATTCAGTATCTTATGCTTTAGGCACGAACACAATTCTTCAGAACCCCTAGATCCTGAAGGTATAAGCCATTATCTTCCCGAGAAGTTGATGAAATTTGAATTTAGTCATTCAAGAATCCCAAAAGAGACAGGGATTCGACCCCTCAGAAAGTCACTGTATTATTTGCTGTTTATATTATGCACTACTTTATTATGTGAATCGGTTCTATTGTGCTTTTAATATTGCATGGCGTTGTAAAGTGAAATTAAATTCCTCGATCTCTTCAGTTGGCCCAACTCAAATTTGTGACTTATATTACTGTATTATTAAAATGTTCAAAAAGAGCTAATGTGTAAATACCGTCTAATCTTTATGATGACTGGACGGATTGATTCTGTATCAGTCTGCTAATACAATGATGATAAAACTTGGCGAACAATGGGTTGTACCATGGGCTGCAGAGACCATATTACAAGTAAGTATTTTTCCTACTTTAAGCTAGTCTAGATGTTGATTAATAGCATTGCTAAATGTTAATTTCTCCATTTTTTTCACTCTGATGTATCAAGCAGACCTTAGCAGCAAAACATTGTAAGAATTGTTCAGTAATCATTTAAATAATGTTGAAAAATAGCTCAATGATCTCTTCTTGACCTCACTTATTAGACAAATAACAATTTGGTTCTCCGACCTTTCCTTGGATCTTCTTTTACTGAAAGTTGAGCAAATTGCAAAAAAAAAAATGTATCATGCAGGTTGTGATTTATTGGGCAACAACAATTTGGTTAATAGGATCTTTGACTGTTCGATGTGCGGCTTATAGATATGGTTGCAATGTGAAATCATTCACATATGAAGGAAAGGCACTACATCGCCTTGTTACCGAGGTAGCTCAAGCACTAGCTGGTATAACAATTTTTTAGCTCTGCCTATCTCAATATCGTCCCCTTCCACCTGGTTGGTTTAGGTTTAGTCTAAAAGGGAAATGGCCGTTGGATGTCATTCTAGGATGTCTCACATTTCCCTTGATTCCTCAGCTCGAGCAGTTCAACCAAAGTCTGATCATATCGCCACCGCCATTGCCTTGGCCTTCAAGACATGTTATATTTCCAATTGCTGAGGAATCATTAAGGGCAAAGGTGTTACAAGTGATAAAGATATCAATATGTGCCCCTTTATGGGAGATATTTTTCCGTGGTTTTCTGATGGCATCACTTACCATATTATGCCTATATTGTGTGCATTACTAATTAGTTCAATTGTCTTTGCTATGGTGCATCTCAATTCACGGATGATGCTATCACATGGATTTCTTGGGATGGTACTGGGTGCAACATTTAGCCGATCCATGAATTTATTTCCGTCCATGCTCTTGCACAGTCTTTACAATATCTTTATCTTCTTCGACCTCTTCATTAAAGACTAATACTAATTTGGCAAAAGTGATGCACATGCATGTATTTTTTTCTTCCTCGTCATCCAAAGCGCTAGTAAGGAACTTCTGAGGACGATGTCGACCATTGTATCTTGTTCATATCGTTGATATAAACCTGAAAATGTGAAACAATTCATTTTGGATAACTGAAACATTTTGACTTTGTGGGGGCTGTTCATCCCTCACTTAACCAATATAGCAAATTACAACAATATTATATTGCTTTGTGAAATTTTTTATTTTTTGTAAGTGATAGTGATAGCCTTTTCACATTGATGGTTGTTTGTCAAATTATGCTATTATTTTTATTACTAAAAAATCAGACATTTCCTATATTTTTAATAACAAAACGTCAATTAATAAGGTCGTCGAAAAAGTTTTGGCCATTATCACTGTTACTGTATAATACTTGGTTCTATTGAGGGTCACATTTTTTTACGCATCGAATGCAATAAACAGGAGCCTTTAAGTTTCGTCCCTTTTTTCCTTTGAGTAGAAATCCTTTCTTGAGCAGTTAAGCAATGGAGTGAAACTTAAAAGATTGTAATACAAATCTGAATTCCAGGTATAAGTTTTATTACTTTATGTACAATATTTCCAGTGAAAATAGTGGCAAAACTATCACCAAGGAAAAATGGTGACCAAATTTATCTTTATTTTGTGTAATTGATATAGCGCTCACGATACGTTTTACTTGTATAAACTGTGTATCTTATGCTTTAGGCATCAACACAGTTCTTCAGAAGCCCCAGAATATGAAGTTATAGGCCATTATCTTCCTGAAGAATTAGTGCAATTTGAATTTAGTCATTCAAGTGTCTCTAAAAGAGACCAGGATTCAACCCCTCAGAAGGTAAATATGTTATTTTCTTTTTATATTATGCGCTTCATTTTAGTCAATATGAAGTAGTTGGATATAGAATTCTATGTGGTAACATATAATTGTATAGATATCTTCAAATTTCATTTTTATATGACGGTGATATCTGTTTTACATGTCTCTGTCCAATTGATGGAAACGAGAATAAATGCATTTCCTATTTGGATGCTGTTGTTTTCGTGTAGAGCATATGGACAATTGGGTTTCCATTTCAGTTTCTCTAAACACAAGGGTACATGAATTTACCCGTCCATATATTACTGTAACATAAACATGTTGTTCATGAACAAGAGCTAGTGTAAATACTGTCTAATCTTTATGCTGATAGGAGGGTTTGATTTTGTTTCAGCCTGCTAATACATTATTGGCAATACTTGGCAAACAATGGGTCGTACTTTTGGCTGCAGGGCCATATTATAAGTATTTTCCCTACTCCAAGCTAGTCTAGATGTTTGGATTAATAGCATTGCTTCATGTTGAGTTGAAATTTATGGTATAAGTGGAAGTGAATGAAGTCTATAGTAAGTAAAGTGATATATGGTGCATCCTTGATCTTCACTCTATCCCTTTATTTCTCCCTTTATTTTTTCTCACTTTGATCAAGAAGACCGTATGTAGCAGCTACACATTCCAAGAATTGTTCATTAATCGTTTAAATATTGAAGAATGGCTCAATGATCTTCTCCTTGACCTCACTTGTTAGGCAGATAACAATTTAGTTCACCAACCTACCTTGAATCTTGTTTGCTCAAGTTGGTTGTGGCTGAAGCCTTGTTCACAAGACTGAAACAGAATAGATATGCAGATTTTTTTATGATTTATTTAGAGCAATATATAACATGCAAGTCCTTGGAATCAGTGAGGGCAATGGATCCCATGGCAACAGGGTCATGTGTGATAGTGTTATCAATCTGTACCCCTTTATGAAAAGAGATATTTTTTTCGTGGTTTTCTACCAGCGTTGCTTACTAGATACATGTCTATATGGTGTGGAGTACTGGCTAATTCACTTGTTTTTGCTCTTACGCATTTCAATTCAGAGATAAGCTATCATTTGTATTTCTTGGCTCGGTGTCACATTTGGCCAATCTTGGAATTTATTACCACGCACAGTCTTTGGAATCTCTTTGTCCTCAACTCCTCATGGGCATTATATATAATAATAGGCCTAGGCTTCCATCAAAGACATCGCAGTTGAGCAAGTGACGTATCATTTGTTCATTCATATTGTCGATCTAAACCTGAAAATGTGAAACAATTCATCTTGGATCACTGAAACATTTTGTGGGGGCTGTTCATATCCGACTTCATCAATATAGCAAATCTCAACCTCTCGTTCTTGGGCTCAACTAGTAAAGGGGTCGGACACTCTAACCAAAGGAAGAGGGTTCGATCCTTGAGTTGGTCAAAATCTTGGGGGGAAACATCCTAGCTCCTATGTGCCTAAATGAACGCCTAAGGGTAATAGAAGGCTCGGCCTGCCCAACATCAATATCACCTAGGAGGAATTGAGATTTCGCTCTGCCTTTGAATCGTGGGTGAATCCAACCCCTTTTCTAACATTTTTATAACAAAATAATATATATATATATATATATAGAGCAAATCTCAACAATATTGCTTTGTGGAATTCAACTCTATTTTGTAACTCTATTTTGTTAGTGATATCCTTTTTACATTACATCATCACGCACTCAAGTGAGCTGCTGTATTGTGTTACTAGTACGATTTCATGCCAGAAACCACGAAACTGTTTCCAATATAAAACCAAACATATCAGATGGATATTTAAGATCAAAATTATGCTGATATTGTTTAACTTGAAACTGAAAAAAATAAAAACTTCCTCCATTTTTAGTAAGAAAACTTGAATTAACATGGTTTATATTCCTTTCTAGCGGTATGCTTACATTCTATCACGTTTTCTGATCAAAATAAAACAATATATAATATACAATCATAAAATAAATTAATATTTGCTAATAAACCATTTCACACTCCTAACATGAGAGTTACTACTTATACCTTCATAAAAAAATTAAAATACACATATAAATCATTCAAATAAAGGCTCGATGTAGAGACATGATTAAAAAGAATGTGCAACTTTCCCCTTCAAAACATCATTATAAAAATTCAATATAAAATAAGTCAAAGGTCACTTAATAAATACTCCCTCCAGTCATAAATATATAAATATAGGACAAAATTTATAAGGCAAACTGCATTACAAATTTTGTCCTATATTTAGGATTGGAGGTAATATATAAAATATAGCATAGCCATCCCTTTAAGATGGTAAAAGGGGTTAGAATTAAAATATTATCAAAAGTTCAACCCTACGGAACAAAAAATGAAATGCTCTCACGTCCATATTATAATTTCCCGCAGAATAAAAGGCATCATTAAGCAAGGATATAGTACCTTATTAAATGAACGAATTGTCATGGTTCATCAAAGCTTTATATTAAGTGGAATGCTACGCATCGATGTACAGAAAACCCTCCCTCACCCCTTTCCCAAAGGGGCAAATCTTTAATATAACATAAGAACGAGACATCAATATAACATAGAATTCCAGTGACGTCCAAGAAAGCAGCTGAAACAAAAGTACGCTTAACCTTTTCCCTGTACCAAAGAAGTGAAGAACCCTAGAAAAATATAAATTACTAGAAAGATAAGGCTTTGACAAATAAAGGGGTCCCAAATTACTAACGGTATATTGAAGAATGCCCAATTACATAGCGCATTTGTCAGCCACTTCAGTCCTTCTTTCTATCTTTCAGAGGTCCCTTGGGAATCTTACTCAAAACCTTGGCATCAAACACTGCATACTGCTTCTTAATCTCCATAGTTGCCTTCTCAGCAAATGCATCCACCTGATCTTCATACTTCTCATAGAGCACGGGCACAGTGTGCAGCAAAACAAAGGCTGTTCCACACATTAGAATATACAAATCAAAATAATATTTCAACTTTCTAAGAGTAAGCAAAAGTCTGTAATGTCAACCTCAATGTAAATAGACAAAGATTCATTACCTATATAGAATAACGTCAAGAAGTTGCACCAACTCCCTATGATAGAGAAAACCCATAATCCGGCAATTACCTATCATATAATGCAAAACAGAGCAAAATGTCAGCCAAGAAAGTATGAAGAAATAAGCACAACCTACATTGGTATTTCAGGACACACGTTATAACCACCCATAACTCACAGTTGAACAGCTGCTAAATTATTGGTCACCTAGTCAACAAACAAGATAGACGAGAGAGAACGATGTTATGAAATGCATCCCACATCCCTTTTAACACACTCATTTTGAGTAAAACCCTACATTCCAATCATACAATCCATCATTCGATTTCTTCCCTTCAAACCCTCCCTCTCCAGAGTTAACGCTCTGACGACATTAAATTTTTTATAGGCACGCATGCACCAGCTAGCACCACATTCATGATATGACTACAAAATGTAAGTTATAAAGAATATCAACATACAGAAAGAAACTTCTTGAGATCTCTTCCTGAAGCAGTATCCCTCAAAGTAGCAAACAACCAATTGATCTCAATTCTAAGAGCAGAGGCAAACTGTAGAACAGGTTCCTCCGGGATGTGAACTTCTGGAATACGGGGTTGAGTCCTGATAAAAACAAATTATTAAACCCAGACAAGAAATGGAATTAACTTTCATAAACTGAAGTCTGAAGCATAGTCTAAACACTTTACTTGTTGATAAAAGCTGAGGCATTGGACCACAAGAACAAAATTGCCAGTGCAAGCATCAGGAAGTGACAGACAAAGGTGAGTAGATGATATTCAAGCAATTCAAACAGAACCCATATAACCGTTGCAACACCAAGAGCAGAAGCTGATATCTTCTTATTCTTCCATAGCATAACATCTGCCGCTGTTACATGAACAAGCAAATAAGTAGACAGCAGCAAACAAGGCAAAGAACAAAAGAAACCATGACGGGTGTGCAATTATTGGTCCTGAATGCCAAGGATGCCACAATAATGAAGAATTTGCACCAAACATTACGAATCGAGAAACCATAACCATGGAACAGAACCTAGCCCCAAAAACCACGAGTTGACATCACAGACGAATAACTGTCCATCCGATATAGTAACATTTTAAAGATGTTTTTTATCACCGAATCAAGACTCTAGGGCTTCGATTATGAGTTATGCACTACACATCTTGTATAATTTACAAATCCAACATATCTGATTCGGTATTTCTCATCATTATAGCACACAAATCAAAGCGAAATTACTTATAATTTAGTTCAAGGATTTATATACAAAATTCCATAAGAGAAAAATGTTTATGTCAAAATGTATATATGCACAAACCCTATCCCTATCTAAAGGAAACTGTAAGGAAGCGGGTCTGTAGTTATAATTTGACTTAAACCAAGCTTGATCAGTCAAAAGAGGGCAACAAAAATCATATTGAAAACTCGATTCGCAGAATTGAGATGAAGAAAGCTATAATCGAAGGATAAGAATAACAGTACTCTAGATCAATTGGAAACCGAAGTTCTATGACAAGCATAAATAACAGTAGAAAATGAATCTCATACGTTTTCCGCCACCGAGGACCTTATGAACGGGCTTTTCCCTCCCAAAAAGTCGGAAAATCTTGGATTTGATCGAAGGAGATGAGGTATCCTTCTTCTCGTCGTCTGAATCAGAAGAAGACGAGGAGTGGTGATCGTGAATCTTCTCAGATACCTTATCTAACAATGATTCGGACTTTGGTTCCTCGTGCTCGTGGTGCTCAGCCATGATTCAGAAGCTACAAGTTTCGGGTTTCCTCCAGCAGGTGATCCACAAAAACCCTAAGCAGGTTTCGAAACGTCTGGAAGGAGTAAGGAAGCCACTCGAATGCAAAAGTCGCCGTGCTTTGCTTTTTAGCCTTTAAAATAATAGTAAGGAGGAGGGTGATAAGTGATGACTACGGTAACGGATTGCATCTTGACCGTTCAAGCGAGCGATCCGTATCTCATGGTTTAAGAACGGGATCCGAAATATAACAGTGATTAATTATGTGTGGGACTAGATAATACAGTAATTTTATTTTTTTTAATTCCAATATGAAGGTTCAACATGATTTATCGCAATTTATTGACAAAAAAAAAAAAACATGATTTATTGCAATAATTATTAATTAATGTGCAAAACTAAAACATAATTCGTTTTTTATAGAAGAAATTTTTTTATTATAATTATGCAGTGATTATAGGCCTCCCATCCGGACAAGAGCTATATAGTAGCTAGTTATGGACCCACCCTACCTAACCAAAACCAAATGACTCCCAGACATGAGCTAAGAGACGGTGAAACCGCGAATGTCAATCATCTGGCCCAATACCAACTTTACTCAACACAGTTGTGAATTGTGATTTACCAAACGAGAGCTCTGAGAAAGAAACCAACCCCATTTCTACATCCACCAATCTGGACTCAAATCTTTACTCTCTCTAATTCAACCCTAACAGGAAAATTCACGACCCCACCACAACCAGCTTGGATCAAAGAGAAAGAAAGTCATACTAAACCGATTGTTGAAGAAGAGATTGTTTGAACATTGCTCAACTACTTTTCCCCCACACAAAACGAGTGAAGTGTCCAAAAGGTTGCGTCAAATTAGGACTATGCAATAGAATTCAGTCAATCAAAGCCAGGCTTGTGCACCATACAAAATCGATAGCAAGTTTGTGTCTCTGGTAATAATACGTGTCCCAAATCTCATCAAAAATTTGAAAATTCGATTCTGGTCTTAAGGTAAGCTAAGTGGTTCGTAAAATCTCATCGTAATCGCAGACAGTAAGAGGCCAAGTTGAAGGGGGATGAGACCAATAATAGCAGCGTCAATCAAAAGAAAACAGAACGATCAAGAGACAGAGATGGTGGGGGAAGTAATAGATTAGATTACCTCATGCGAGTGAACGGTGAGTCGAAAAGTGGAAAAATGAATGGCCATGATGAGAGGCAAGAAGATGAGTTGCAGAAACATATTTCCGATGTTGGAGAATGGATTGGGAGAAGAGTATTAGGGACATTTGGTCGTCCGCTTCAAAAGCGAACATTCAACGAATATGCCTTTTCGGCTAATAATGCTGTATTCTAATGGCAACACTTTCGCTGTCTCATTAGGAATCAAAATTCAACACTTGTCATATGCGCCCATAAGGGCCTGTTTGGACCAAAGAAGAGATAGGGATGAAAAGGATCAGAAAATATTTTGCCTTCAAAGCATTTGGTTCACACTGGAAAAATAAAATAGGAATATAGAAAAATTTTTTGTTTGGTTGGAAGAAAATAAGGCAAAAGACCATTTTCCTGTGTCATAATGATAGAGGAGCAAAATAGGTCAACTTCTTCTTCCACCTGCGTCAACGTCTTCGCATCATCATCACTGTCGACTTCTTCCTCCTACTCTGTCACTTATGGATCTGCAACAACGGCAGGAAAGAGGCCATCGTTGGCTTCTTCTTCTTCCTCTGTCACCTCTTCACATTGTTATCACCGTTGACTTTTATTAGATATGATTAGTTTTGATAATGTCAAATATAAATGCCAAAATATTAAGAGCAAAATGTTTGTATAATAGATTTATCCTCTACATTGACTAACTGTTATATTTGATGTAGATTAGTACAACAAAAATTAGAAGAGATAAAGTTGAATTATGTAGCATTATCAAGAAGACGATTAAGAAATAAATTATTTAGTTGGATTGATCAAGAGGAAAAGAAAGAATGAGAATGAAGTAATTAGTTAAGAAAGCAAAAAATTATCAAAAGATTTTGGAGAGTAATCAATAAGAAGAAGATAAAAGATTAAAGAAAGAAGAACTTACAAAATATAATAGGGATATTAATATTCAAGTTCTTAGATTTGACATAGGAAGTCTCTATGATTAAATAAAAGTTGTAATCGCTTAATTTGAAGTTAAAATACCTCACTTGGAAACTATTTCATCTTCACTCGAGTCAGTCTTTATTATCATTGGAGCCACACTTCATTATCACTCAAGTTGCACCTACAAAAGTGATTTCAACGTAGTTATAAAAGCTCCATTTAAGTGATTATCATATTTCAACATACTTTATTCAGCTCTGTTTTCGTTCAACATAATAGAAATTCGATAATTTGGTCATATATCTTTATAAATCCGATTGAGATGAAAATTGTTTCATATGAAACTAAACTCCAAATTTGACACACAGATACTAAGATCAAGCTCAAAGGAATTCATATGAAAGATTTATGAGATTTGGAAGCTGACACTAGAATTTCTCACATCATTTTATTTCAGGTTTAGTAATTTAGATATATCTCACAAAATACTTATCAATTAAAATGAAACTTGTTAGCATGAAATAGAACTCAAAATTAGTTTCATAAAATTTGAGATCAAGCTCAAAGATACTTAGAAGAAAGAGACATGGATCTCATATGTTCTCACGATGTTCCAGAACAACTTTCATTCTTCATATCATAAATTTCAAAAGACAAAGAGTTTAGGACTGATACTTTTGCATATAAAACTATACTCAAGAAGCGTTTCAATGACATCAAGATCACGCTTAACAAAGAATAGCTAGAAGAGATACGAATTTCAAAATTTCATAGTCATATAAAAATATTACTCTAGACCAACTGCTATGAATTTGATCGAAACTCTCAGAATAAAATGAATTTGGAGTTGATTTTCTTTTATACGAGCAAAGGAGCGACTGGCCTTGCAGAAACCTCCAGCTTAGTGCTAGTCCATCTCCTCGACGTGAGGCAAAAATGACAGATGAGCAAGGTAGCCTCCGGCGCAGATCTGACACGATCTTAGCATCGAAGAAGCCAAGAGCTAAGGGAAAAACAAATCAAAGCTGTGGATCTGATCCTAGGTTGGAAAATCTAAGGTGAGGATAGCCAAGAGCTACACCAGATGAAGAGTGGGAATGAAGTATGGCGAAGGATGCGGCAGAGGACAACTGCCAGAAACGAGGTCGGTGAGAAGGAGGCAAGGTTGTGGCTGTGCGAGGGAAGGGAGCTGGAGTTGAGTCGAAGGTTTTGAAATTTGTATTTCTTAAGATAATAAATTAAATTCTTAGTTATATTTATTTTTTCACAACCAACTAGGATATTATTATAGCCAAATCTGCTTTCATATCAACATTTTGGGTCAAAATAACGGTCAACGTAATTAAGATTAACAAAGATGATATTTTTGCCCTCATTTTGAAAATTCATGTATATTTTTGCACATAAAAAAAACATTAAGTGTTGAACCTACTTGCATATGTGTATTTTCACATATTTACCCTAATTAAAAAGGCGATGTGATAAAAGATGGAAGCATTGCAGCTGTAATACTGATAATATTTTACCCTTGTAATTTCACGACAAACGAGTTTCAGACCACAAAAACAAATGAGCCCACCAAACATGGATGTACAGAAACCCCCTGAACTTAAATCTTAGATATAACCCAGAATAGACAGGAAATCCATATCACTTAGAATTGGGATGACGACCACGAAACCCTAAAAAAAATAAAAATATAAGAAGATAGCGCCTTAACTAATGACGAGGTCCAAAGTTTTTAACAGGATGTTGATGTAAACCCAACTGTGCAACAATTTTTAACCACTTCAGTCCTTCTTTCTGTCTTTCAGAGGACCCTTGGGAATCTTACTCAAAACCTTGGCGTCAATCACTGCATAATGCTTCTTCATCTCCGCGGTTGCCTTCTCAGCAAAGGCTTCCACCTGATCTTCATACTTCTCGTAGAGCACGGGAACAGTGTGGAGCAAAACAAAGGCTGTTCCTCGTTCATCAGATAAAATGTATCAACATCGTATTTAAAATTTCAAGACCGTAAGTTCTAATCTGCAATATAAACCTCAATAGAAATGTGAAAACTTCGTTACCTATATAGAACAACGTCAAAAAGTTGCACCAGCTCCCCACAATAGAGAAAACCCATAATCCTGCAATTACCTAACATATAATTTCACAGAACATTAAAATGAGGGCCAAAAATGTACCAAGAAATAAGCACAACCAAGATTGTTATTCCAGGAAACATGATATTAACGACCCACAATTCACTGTTAAATGACATTCAGGTTACAATATACAGTCAAATAACAGGGCAGATCAGAACAATAAATACCAAATTCAACCACCTCTCAAGTCTCTGTTTGGCCCATTCCTCTTTAACCCACTAACTTCCTGGAAGAGCCACATTGACAACTCTCTTTCTCTAACTTCCTGGAAGAGCCACATGGACAACTCTCTTTCTCTCTAAAACTCAGCCCCAGGCTATTAGCCTTAAACGCAGGGGATTGTCATTCCATTTATTCCCTAAACCCCCACCCTCTTCTTTTTTCCTGGGGTTTCATTTGATAATGATAGATGCTTTAATGAAGACACACAAGGTAGGAACGCATAAATGAAATGACTACGTGTAAGTTATAAAAAAAATGAACTTACAAAAAGAAATTTCTTGAGATCCCTCCCTGATGCAATATCCCTCAAAGTAGCAATCAGCCAATTGATCTGAATTCTAAGGGCAGAAGCAAACTGAAGAACAGGTTCCTCCGGGATGTGAACTTCTGGGATCCGTGGCGGAATCCTGATAAAAATTAATTATTACACCAAGCAACTAACACAAGTAAAAGAATTAAATAACATAAAATTACACGTGATCGGGAGGCTTTACTTGTTGATAAAAGTTGAGGCATTGGACCACAGGAACAAAATTGCCAGTGCAAGTATTAGGAAGTGGCAGACCAAAGTGAGTAGATGGTATTCAAGCAATTCAAATAGAACCCAAACAACAGTTGCAACACCAAGAGCAGAAGCTGATATCTTCTTATTCCTCCATAGCATAACATCAGCCGCTGTGACATAAACAAGCAAATCAGAACACACCAACAAATAAAACAAAGACAAAGGAAACTGAAGAGGGGGAAAATCTAGGCCCTAAATGCCAAGTTTGTCATTTTAATGAAGCATTTTCGCCATAAATAACAAATCGATAAACCATAATCCCGGATCAGAACCTAGCCCAAAAAGCACTCAATCTGGTCTCACGTGGGGAAAAAAGTTTCATCCGATACAACATTTTAAGGATGTGATTCTCAAATTATATAGACTCCAGAATTTTGACCGTGAATTATGCGCTACATAATTATAAAATCCTGAAACACGCGACCTCAGGTTGCGTATTTCTCATAATTTCAGCACACAAAATAAAGACGAAATTACCTATAATTAATTGAAGGACGCATTCACAAAATTAAAACAGAGAAACACGCACAATAAAGTCTAGTTAAATGACTTCAGTAATGATTTTACCCAAATCAAGTTTAATCGAAAAAAAAGGGGGTAAAGGAATCATTCTCAGACCTCGATCAAAATATTGCAAATAAGGAAAGGTATAATTAAAGCATAAGAATGGCAGTGTTCTAAATGAATTGGAAACTGAATTTCAGTGAGAAAAAGAAATGGTAGTCAAAATTAAATTACGTACGTTTTCCACCGCCAAGGACATGGTGAACAGGCTTTTCCCTTCCAAAAAGTCGGAAAATCTTGGTCTGGACCGAAGGAGTTGATTTATGCTTCTCGTCGCCAGAATCAGACGAAGACGATGAGGAATGGCGGTCATGAATCTTTTCAGATATCTTCTCTGGCAATGATTCAGACTTTGGCTCCTCGTGCTCGTGATGCTCAGCCATGATTCACAGACTGAAAATTTCGCGCTTCCAATCGGCAATCACCAAAAACCCTAAAGCTAGTTTCGAAACGTACGGAAGAAATAAGACCCTCCAATTCGAAAGCAAAAAATGCCGAGACAAGCTTTTTTTCGCCTTTAAAAACAGTGTGATAACGGATAAGTGAAACCGATGGCGACGGAAATGCACCGATTGACGGAGTTACAAGTCCCCGTGAGATCTGTGGGAGATATCAATTGGAGTCCTCTATGCTTAGCATCCGTTAAACTAGACGGCATCAACTCTGATCCCTGGGACGCGTGGCGCGTATTTGATTATCGCCGTTTCAAAAAGCGGTAACGAAAATTACAGGTAACGCAGGGACGCACGTTGTCGCAAAAGGACGAGACACAGATCTAAGACACGTGGCATGAGTGGGTCCCATTCGCACGATATTCTTAGCTCGTAAGTAAATAACCAGGACCGACAATACTTAACGGTGTCCGCATACGTAGATTTTTTAAATATTTTTTATAATAATATATTTATTATTACTTTTTGGCAATTAATTTCTTACGTTTCAATCAAAAACCGATTCAAAATATATATTTTTTTAACCTTTGATTTTTTTAATAAAATGATAACTGAGGTTCTTGATGGACATTAATTTACAATAATTTTTTTAATATAATCTTAAAAGAAACTAAGAAAGTCGGGGCACGAAGTTTCATCTGCACGATCTAGAGCCTCCGGTTCACCTCCTTCCAAATTAAGAAATGTTTGTTACTTTCCCACTAAGATTAGGAAGAAGATGCATTTTCCTTCTCCGAATTTCTCTATGAGTGAAAATAAATTTGGGGGAAAATGTGGAAGATTCCACACTATACCCCCTTCTCCACGTTTGTGTCGTCACTTTCCCTCCCTCGTAAAAACAAAGGAAAAAATTATTCCCTCCTATTATTTTATCTAATTTTTTCAATCCAAACATGACATTGGAGATAATGAAGGAGAGCTAGTTAGTACTTCATGGGTTAATTATAAGAATACTTTAATAATTATAAAAGTGTTTATATAATTAGGGACAGAGGAGATAGTATTTTATTTGGAGTCATGTGAGATCATTCTCTTCCCTTCATGTTCCTTTTCATTATTCATTTCAACGTTCAGATTGAAATTTGAATGATGTTTTATCAAAATAATTTTTTAAATATTTATTAAAGTTTTAAATAATCATAACTAAAATTTAGCGGTTTTTGAATTTATTTATTAATAATTTGATATTTTATTAATATTTTTAATAAACATTAAATCGAACCTCTCAAATTTCAATCTAAAAAAACGGATGATAGAAGATCATAGCCAAACCCTATGAAAACACTACTCAAGCTTGAACCACTTTATTCGACAAACTTGACGCTCTCTCTCCCTCTCGTGACGCTCTCTTTGCACTTTCCAAATCTTAGGGTTTTTGGCTCAGGACGCCGCCGGCGAGCCTCAATCTAAGCCATAACCGCAGTATGGAAGCAGATCGGAGCTTGAAGGGCCAGGATCCGTGGGTTTTAGCTCGGAACATGGACATAGAGCGGTGACCGTGTATCTTCACCGGCGCCGGCTCTCCTCTGGTCTCGTCCTCACCGCCACTCCAGCTGTGGCTTCCCTTTGTTTTCTTTGTGCGGCTGTGTTTCTCTCCCTCTCCAGTCATGTTTTGAGGTGGTGGGGGCTACTATTACGGCTTGTCTCCAGGCGGTTTCCGGCGACCCGAAGGTTTTCGGCGGCAATGGGCAAGGTCCTTTACTAAGTTATTTGTGTTTTTGGTTTTTAGTGGTGGTGTTTTTTGGTGTGGTTCAGATTCGCGTTCTTGGGGATAGGGTTGTGTTGATGGCCTTTGTTGCTATATGTTTCACTTCTCAAAGGGTCATTGTTAGGTTTGTTCGATGGTGGCGAATCCAAATTACTAGTGTTACCTTTAGTTTGTTCGGTAGGTGTTTGTCAGATCTACTTGATTGGAGGAGAAGAAGTATTCTTAAGGACTTCATTTGTTTTCTTTCTGAGGTTGGATTTTTTTCTGATTCTTGCCCCATATCGGGGTATTTGTGTAGCTGATCTAATTGCAGCTTATCCTTATAAGAAGGTGTGCCCAGTAGGGTGGGTTTTGCAATCAATACCTTTTTTTCTTGCCACTTCTAACCTTGGATTTCCAGGAAACCGATGCAGTCTCTGAGGCTACTTTTATTCGTACCTATTCAGTGATTTTGGTTATTAGTTTATCTACCATTTAGTTTGTACTGTTTTATGTGTTTGTGTTCTTGTTGTTCTTAATTGTTCTGATTTATCTATTTCAGTTGTAATTGTTCTAGTTTATCTTATTTCGGTTGTAATTGTTATATTGTGATGTATCATTTGATTTAAGTATTAATATAAGTATGTTTCGACAAAAAAAAAAAAAACCCTATGAAAACGTTTTCAAAATATTTAGAACCAATGAATACTCAAGCTGGTAAGATTTGGAGATCTATCCCAATAATTATAATTTAAAATTAAAGCTTAAAAAAAAAAGCAGGAAATCAAGCCCGATGATCGTCAAGTGAGGTTTTAAATTTGGGAACCAAACACATCAGCTCAAATAATGCAAAAGCACAAAACATGGCGCATGTTGGAATCATGGAGTTAATTAATTAGCTCATAACCATATAGACCAAGTCGACCCAGCCAAAAATGAATGCTTTGACCTATATAGAAGAGTTTGAAAGCTAGTGGCTGTGAACACAATAAACAAAGTATCACTGGAACATTTTGTTCTCGTAATGGGTAAAGGAAGAGTTCATCCCACGCAAATGAAAGCTGGAAAAGAAACAGACTCAATTCCAATGTTCACAAATGTGGTCTGTGTCTTTCCAATGTCTAAAAGCCCAGACATAAAAGAAATTAACGACCCCACCTCCAGCTGAGAAAGGATTCATCAATTGGAAAAAGAAAGGCTTGAACGTGCACAACGAGAAATATGCGTTGGGCACAAAAAGTGGAACACCAATGAGCAACCCTCTTTTATTTAACAGCTCGATAATCAAAAACCCAAGCCTAGTCTCAGACGATGCTTCTATTTGTCCTATAGAAAGAGGGGCAAACAACAAGATCGAAGAAAACCAGACAACAATTTACGACACGAGTGGTTTCTTTTAAAGATAATAAGTAGAATTGGTCAGTTATTTCCTTGTTAGGGACACTAATCGGCTAGCAGAGTCTCAAGAAAGACAGTTATTATTAACAGAGGCGAGGCGAACCTGTAGGATTTTATATGGTTTGCTGTAAAATGCAAGAAACAGAAAACAACTAAGTCCGAACTGTGATTACCTCATTCGAGTGAAGTGTGACTGGAGAAGCGGAAAAATGCGGCGGCCTAACTTGTAGGAGCAAGAGCCGGATCGGAGTTGTTGCTGAAACATGTTTAGCAGATGAAGAAGAAGAAGAACAAACTTGAAAGTGTTTGACGCAAAAACCAGAAGGATTTGTGTTTAGTTCCGATGGCCGTCAGTCGTTGAATTTGTTAGGTGTGTTGTCGATATTCGCTTCAAAAGAGAACTTTGAACGAATATGCCTTTCTACTTCAGAGTTCAGACTGGGCATTACCATAAATTCAAATGCCCAAAGGTTTTTTGGTGAAACTGTGCCTATTGTTACTTGGGCCTTTCAAAAACAGAAAATGGGTCAGGACTTGTGGCATTGAGACTGAGGCCATTGGAAGATAAATGGCATGGGTTTTGAAGCATATAAAGTTCTCTTTTGGAGTAGGATTTGAATAATGCACATCCAAGAGAGTGATGGGAATAGGACGACGCATAATATGGTAAAGCTGATTGGCCAAAAAAAAAAAAAGATAAAGCTGAAGAGGGTAAAGTATAATAGTAGTAATGTGCGGGTTGTTGGAGAAAAAATAGTAATACTCTGCTTAAAAAAAGTATAATAGTAATGAAAAGCTGATGGTGCTGGTGCAGTTATGAGCATCCATGTCCATTGAAGGCGGATCAAAATCAGAAAGCCACCCACCTTTATTTAAATCCTTATAATTTACCTATTTTAATATTCAGTTGGCGAGCTTAAGAAAGCCATTAAAAAAATGGCAAATGGTAAAATTATTGGACCTAGTTGTATCCCTATTGAAATACGGAAATGTTTGGGTGAAATAAGTGTGTTTTGGCTTATTAAATTATTTAATGAGATTTTACTTTCCAATAAAATGCCCAATAGATGGAGAAAAAGTACTTTGATCTCTATTTATAAGAATAAAGGAGATATTTATAATTGTGCAAACTATAGAGGAATTAAACTTATGAGTTATACTATAAAATTGTGGGAAAAAGTGATCGAACACAAGTTGAGGCTGGAGATTGGTATTTCGATAACCAATTTGGATTTATGTCATCAATGTCTACAACAGAAGCGATTTATTTACTGAGGAGGCTAATGAAAAAGTATTGGAGTAAAGGAAGGGATTTGCATATGATTTTCATTTATTTGGAAAAAGAATATGACCGTATGTCAAAAGATGTATTTTGGAAAGCCTTGAAAAAGAAAGGGATGATAATTGCATATACCAAAACAATTTAGGACATGTAAGAGGGGGTGGCAACCAGTATTAGAACGCTTAGAGATGAGACATAGGACTTTCTTATAAGGATTAGCCTACATCAGGAACCATCTTTGACCTTTATTTATTTAACCTCGTGGTAGATGTTTGGACTAAGCATATCAAAGAGGAGATCCCTAACTACATGCTTTTTCCTCATGATATAGTTCTGTTGGTTGAATCTAGGGAGGAACAATTTTAAACTTGAGATATGTAGAAGCACTCTAGAGTTGAAGGGCTTTCATCTGAGTATGAGCAAAACTGAAATATGCATTACAATTTTGGTAAGAGATAAGTTAGAAGTAGGGTGGAGGTTAAATTGAAGGGGGCAAGTTATTTCGCAAGTGACAAAGTTTAGATATTTGGGATCACTAATACAATAAGATGGTGAAATTGATGGAAATGTTAATCATAGAATTCAAGCTGGATGGTATAAATGGGGAAAAAAAGCTACTGAAGTTATTTTTGACCAAAAAATATCTAATAAAGTAATAATAAGGAAGTTTTATCCTACTACTATAAAACCATCAATGCTTTGTGAAAGTGAATGTTGGGCTTTAAGAGGACAACATGAACATAAAATAATGGTAGTACGTCGAGATGAGGAATATGGCCATACAAGAAAAGAAACGATTTATAATGATTATATACACGAACAAGTTGATATGATATATATAGAAGAGAAAATGGTAAAAAATAGTTTGAGATGGTATACACATGTTCAAAAGAAGTCATTGAGTGCGTCGGTGAGGAGGGTTGATCAAGCATTATGGATTCATGTAAAAAGAGGTCGAGGAGGGTCAAAACGAATACTCAATGAGGTTATATATAAAGTAAAATTTCTTGATTAATAACCTATCCAAATATTTGATTTTCGATAAATCACAATGTCATCATGTGATTCATATAGCCGACAGCCCGACACTACCTAGTGGGATATTAGCTCTGTTTGGATTCACGTTAAATACAACGTTGAAGGCAAAAATATTCAGTGGCGGAAAAGCAAACGATCAACAGTGCAAAAACGTAGATGATAAGTGTTTGGATGATACGTTGGCTTCTTCCATCCCCCTCAATCTTTCGCCGAGCTTTTTGAATGCTTCAAAATAGAGCTTATCTTATAACGCAGGGATTGGAGGGAGAAGGAGCTACTGTTCATCGTCTTCTTCCAAGAGGCAGCAACCAGAGGGTGTGAAGACGGAGGAAGTGGCTCTCCAACTCTTAAGGAGTAAAAAGAAGGAGTAAGGAGATCGCAACTCTCAGGGGTAAGGGGATCGCTCATCTGCTACTTGCCGTCATCCCCTGCATTGCTGAACTCGTCTCTCTCTGTTTTTCTTCGATCGTGTGATGCTCTCCGCCTCTCCCTTGTTGCTGCTCCTGCTTTCAGTTTTTGTCGATCTCGTCGCATGTTGTCCGATTCTCAGGTGCTCGTAACGTGCCTTACGTGCCGATTTGCGATGCTTCTTGAATTTTTGTTCGGCCGTTCATGCTCAAAATACGTATGTGGTGCTCTTTGTTCAATATATCTCAACTGGGGCCTTGGACTTACGTCTTTGATCTCTTTTTTTCTCTTTAAATATTTCTTTAGATTCTCTTTTACTTAGATATGATATATCTTTTGGAAAAAGAGAAAAGAAAAAGAAATGATATATCCTATATATTATATTCTATATAATATATGGATATATGTAACTATCCAATGCCTGCTCATGCGTGATGCTTTATTTGAATCAGCATCTTTCCAATTGATTTTCTCCTCCACAATTTTTGATATAATATATTATTAAAAAAATATTTAGGTTGAGTAATTTAATTAGCTTCTTCAATCTCTTAAAAAAATTATTAATTCTATCTTATATTTAGGTTCAAAGTGGGAGTATTTAATAAAATTCATATCTTTTTTAGTCTTTTTTTTTTATCTCAATTGACTTTTGAAATAATAATCCAAACACTCTTCAGTTTAGAAAAAAGCCACTTCTGTAAAAGTCAAATGGATAATACAAACACAAATCATTATCTATAACCTGACTGTTTTCCTACCGAGCTTTTTTTAAGTCAGATGACTTTTAAGCCATCGTTTCCTACCGTCAACCCAAACAGGCCCATTAACTTTATTGTTGTTGTAATATTCAGGATACATGCTTGTCAGATTTCTTTTCAAGCTAGGGGTCAAATTTCTAAAATAAAACAGATGTTGATTTTTCTTTTCACTTATGTAATGCAATGACAAGCATCACTCTTTAAGCAAATGTTGCTCGAATGGTGTCAGATTCATGCCTCTTAAGGCGAGGTAATATATTACTAAAGGCGAGTAAGGAGAAATGTGCACATCTGTCTTAGCCGACCCTGTTAGAAAACACACACACACATATTAATTTGTTGTATGTTTTAAGTAGTTAAAAAAAACACACACACACACACACACTATATTATTGGATTACGGCCGGATTATTTGTTTAATTGGTCCTTTTGCAAACAAACATATGCATATAAGAATTTTGTTTGTCTTAATGTCGTCTTACAAGTTATCAGAAAGAAACAATGTCATCCTAACAATTAAAAACCAACCTTAACTATTAACATTTTTGAATAATTATAATAATGTTAATAAAATATTGAACATTCAAAAAAAACAATGTTTCAAATGCTCAAACTTTCTTTTATCTCTAAAGGCAAAAATCATTATTTTTTGTTAGATGTGCAATTTTATCAGACACTAAATATTGACATCTCTTTTAACAATAATTTATAATTTTATGATTAAAGATTAACCTCTAAAATTCACTCTTAAACCGATTGTATAAGCATTACAAAGATCATTAGCTTCACGTGCAAAAGAGACCTGGGTGAGGGTTTAAAAAGGCAAAGATCAGAATCCTGATTACATTCATCATTTTCTAATGAGTTCAACAAAGATTCATCAGCATCATTCTTCCAACCCAAATTAAAGCAGTTGTTGGCATTCAGATAGACATCCAACATAATTCATTGGATCACGTGTTGTTGGTAATAGTATTATTATAGTAATCTATATAGTCAATCAAATAAGTTAATAATATCTCATGAGCCGTAAGGTCGATCTCGGGTTACTTTTCAGTGATCTCAATCCTAAAACCCTACAAATGCATTCATAAGATAACTGGGAAGGAAAATACTTCTGACTTCTGAGACTGTGGATAATAGTGGACTTGAAAGCCATGAGACGACGAACGAGATCCAATAAAAGATGTTGTCATCATTCCTATTCTGACATTAACATAGATAGCTACGATTCCCCCTCCAACGTGAAACTAGGATGATTCTCACATAGTAACATAGTACCAAAGTTTGGTCATTTTCATGAACCTCTATTATTGGCTTTCAATTTCTTTTTAAAAGTACTGCGGCGTTCAAGTTAAACCCACAGGGAACAAACCTACTCACATTTAGGCAGTGCTAGTGGAAAATAGGCCCTTTGACTCTCTTTCACATCGTCCCAAAGCTCAAAGCATGATGTGAATATATGAATAACCATTAAGGGAATAAATTATAAATCCAATATATAAACAAGGGGACAAATAAATATATGTTAGGGGAGGCTTTAGGGAAAGTTGGGGGACATGGCATGCAAGAGATCATATACTTTTTGGATATGAATGCCCAATGAAGCCTCTCAGCTTTGAACGGAAAGCAAGTGATGTGAATTTCAATGTAAAATATGTTTGTCACTTGTGTTTTTATTCTAATGTTTTGTGCTGTTTATGAATAAAGCAAATCCCAATTTTGACAAAAAGTGTCTATGAAGGTGAGATGCGTCGGCCACTCAATCATAAAATCATTACCCTTCTTTTGACTCCAAATTATCATTACTGATGATGCTGTGACGATGAGATTGACTGAGATGCTATTTCTATTTTCTTTATTATTTTGATTTTGTCTTTTTTTATATATTTATTTTTTATTTATTTTTTTTTTTTGTAGTTTTAATCCAATGATTCTGATGTAAATCACCTGAATCTAGTTTTTTTTTTTCTGAATTATATTAATAAGTATCCAAACACCTGATTAATGATTAATTCAATTTCATCCGACAATTTTTCACTGAGAATGTTGGGTTGTCCAAGTGAAAATCTTTTTTAAACTCGATATCAACGGGTTAAAAAGTCAATGTATCTTTTATTCAGGCCAATCCTTAATAATTATTGTTATATATATTTTTTAATAAACATCTATCAAGTTAACCTGTTTACTTATGGTAAATATTGAATACACACAGGGACGGATCTTGAAAAAAAATTTGGGGGGCCAAATTTATAAATTTTTAAGCTAAATGTATAAAATTTTGGGCCAAATGTATAAAAAAAAAAACAAAACAAAAAACTTCAATTTGTATTAAAAATTTAGGACAATTTTTTTTTTTTTTTTTTGCGGGCCATTGTATACACCAAGGTCCGTCAAACACAATTCAATATTTTAGTTAGAAACATTTTTTTTTTAATTTATATTCTATCGCTGAAAAATTTAGATATTTTTATACCTTATCATGGTAGTTCATATTAGAAGTTTTTTTGTAAAAGAAAAATTCAGAGTGTAAGCACTAATAGAATTTAAATTATCTAAACATGAATATTATTAAAAGTAAACCATAATTATTACCATGGAGCCACACAAAAAAATATATTAATCATTACCTACACCACATCCTACTTTGATTGAGGCTCAAGTGTCAAGTGGCACGTATATAAATAGTGCTACAGGGTAACGAAAGCAATGTGTGGGATTCAATTTGTAGATTTTATCTGACACAGAAATATAATTAAAAAAAATTAATAAATCAATTATGTTTATGTGTGAGAGGGTGATGTCGTCATCTTTGATAGAAAATTGTAAAAAGGTGGGAACTTGAATTGGGGGTTGTAACAAAAATACAAAAAGAGAGGGCACAGGGGGTTGCTTCGGATAGGAGGTGGGATCACCTGGAGATTAACTAAAGCTAAACAAAACAAAAGAGCAAAATCAGAAGATGGATAAAGATCCAACGGTAGTTGGTGATCCATCATATTGAAATAACATGAGGAGGCCCCACTGTATCATTAGCAGAGGGCCATCAAGAGCATTAAAGGGGGCATTACTTCTTTTATCACTTCCAAACACTTCAAACCAATCCATCACTCTTGACTTCCCCTTAACTGATAAATAAATAAATAAATGTAATTAAGTCTATCTCATGTGGGTTTTTCTATGCTTGTTTTCCTCTCTTTCCTCCAATATAATTGAGCGTCAGGTTTTTTTTCTCATTTATTTTTTTATCATTTCTTATAATCTCTAAATTTTATTTATCTAATTAATTTAAAAAGTCTCATCATTAAGTTACACTCTGTAGATTTTTTTTCTCATATTCTCAATCAACAGCCTCGATCGGCCCATGAGAAAATGGATTATAGAGGATCCTCCCTTTCTTTTTCTTTTTTTTATTGGTTAGAGTTCCCTCTGAGTTTGGCCAAAGAGTTCTCAACTCTCTTAATAAATTTGTTTTTCAGTATTTAAATTTGTATTCTCATCTTTATAAAGTGAGGCCTCTTACCACGTCAACGATAACTTTTTGGTAAGATCCATGAACTATCTATAGAATTAATATTATGTATAATTCATCTAATGACCTTTTATTTAAGATATGCTCATCGATGGAAGAAATTACAATTATGGCCTAGATTATATTAGGATAGAATTAGCTTTTATGTCATGTCATATTGGTAAAGATATGATCAACCCAGTATAATAAAACGAAATCCAATGTCATTGTAAAGGTGCTGTTCAATGCCATGCGAGCCTCCCAGGTCTCTTCTATGTTTCTTCATTTTCTTGTTTCTCCCCCCTTAAATATTGTGCATCAAACAAAAGAGTAAAAGTAATGTGGATCATAATATTAACGGAGGAGGGATTTTCTCTGATAAATTATTTAAAATTTTAAATTGAAGTTTGTTTGTTTGTTAACAAAAAATATAAGTATATCTCTCCAAGTATATTTTGTCGAAAATCATATTCAGATCAAACAACAACAATAGTAGCAAAGTATTTATCTTACTACGTGGGGTTGGTTACATAAATTGCACGTTGTCATTGTGTTCTATCAAAAACCAAATCTTTGGATAGGTTACTAATTAAAAGATCCCGTTCTATAACCTCATTAAGTGTTTACTTTTATCTTCCTTAACCTTTTTGTATAAGACTTCATATTGCTTAATCAACCCTCTTCACCGACATACTTAATGACCTCCTTTGAATACGTCCATACCGCCTCTCTTATATAGATGTAACACCAACTTGTTACGTATATAATCATTATGAATCTTATCTTTTCTTGTATAACCATACATCCATCTCAACATCCTTATCTTGACTATTTATATTTTTTGTTCATGTTGTCCCTTATAGCCCAACATTAACTACCATAAAGCATTGGTGGACTTATAGTAGTGCGATAAAATTTCCATTTTACTTTATTAGGTACTTTTTGCTCATAAATAACTATAGTAGCTTTTCTCTATATACCATACAGCTTGAATTCCATGTAAACTTCTTTATCAATTTCACCATCTTGATGCATAATTAATCTCAAATATCTAAACTTAGTCACTTATGGAATAACTTACCCCCAATTTAACTTCCACATCATTTCTAACTTGTCTCTTATCAAATTGCAATGCATATATTCAATTTTTCAAATCAATGAAAACTGTATGCAGATCCCTTCTTTTGCTCCAATACTTTTTCATTAGCCGCCTTGGTAAATAATTCGCTTTTGTTGTGGACCTTCTTGGCATAAATCCAAATTGGTTTTCAAAAGTACCAGTCTTCAACCTCAACTTGTGTTCAATCATCTTTTTCCACGATTTCATTGAATGACTCATAAGTTTAATTTCTCTGTAGTTTGCACAACTCTGAATATCTCCTTTATTGCTCCCTCTAGTCCTAATTATAGGAGCACTTTTGTAGTGCAAAAGTAGTCTTATAACTAGGACCGGAGGTGATATTATAAATAGGGATTAGCGTACTGTTTTCACCCATCGAGCATCTTCTTGTATCGTAAAATCTCATTAAATAACTTAGTAAGCCACAACACACCCTCTTTGCCCAAACATTTCCACACTTCAATAAGATTAACATAAGATTTAACAGCTTTACCATTTTCCATTTTCTTAAGAGCTTTATTAATCTCACCTACTTGAATCTTGCGGTAAAATGACAAATTGAGCTTACATTCTCAAGTGGTCAAATCTTCCAAGTCATAAGTCGACCCCACCCCTCCATCATGGAACGACTTATAAAAGTAGGCTTCCAACCTATTCTTAATATCCTCATCACTAACTAAAATTTTGCCTTCTTGGTCCTTTTTATACCCCACTTCATCTAAGTTTCTTGATCTTTGCAATCTTTTAAATCTTACGCTCCGAGCCTTTGTCCCGAGCTCCTTATAAAACTCCTCACACACTTTATCAAGAGCTTCACTTGCTGCCTTCTTAGTCTCATTTTTAGCCAAACAATACATTTATCAAATTTTAGCATTATTACATAAGTGTATGGCTTTAAAACAATTTTTCTTAATCTTGATTTTCTTTTGAGCAGTCTCATCCCACCACCAAGTCTTCTTATCTTGGTGACTAGAATCTTTTTTCACAAATTTGTTTTAGCAACCTTTTTAGCCATATTCTCCCACATGATATTATATTAACATTTTCTTGTAGCTCCCACATCCCCTCTTCCAAAAGAGTTATCTTGAAAATCCCCTATTTCTCCCCTTTAATTGTCACCACTTGACCCTTGGTTTAAAACTGGTCAATGCTTATGTTTTATACACTTGATACACACACCAAGAACCAGTGTCCTATATTCAAATAAATAATAAGATTTTTAAATTATAAAATATCACACACCATTTCTACACCATATTAAGTTAGGAAATCAAGTCAAAGTTTTAAATGAAATTTAAATACTGGGTTCTCACACATTCATAAACAAATTAGTCAATTTACTATATATGAGCTATTAAGAAAAAAATATAACGAAATGAATTAATATTCATAAAAACTTAAAATCATATATATACCCAAGGTGCATGACTAAGTTTAACATTGGTTGAGTGTGTGTTTAGAATAGCGGGCATTAAAAGTGGTTCTTTTACAATATGACTTTTGCAAACTTTTAAAATTGGTAAAAGTCAGATTGTATAATGTAATTTAGGTGTGGATTGACAATTGTATATCGACTTTTCTAAAACTGAAACTTGTATGGATTGGCGGTAATATAAGTAGCTAAAGTTAGTTTATTTTTGAAAAAAAAATTTAAAAATTTGAAAATACTTAATTGAATATATTTAATTAATAAAAGTGCATATAAGTTAAATCATACTAGCGGTTAAATTATTTAATATTGAATAATTGATTATTATTTAATTTATTAATTCTAAAAAATCTCAAATTTTTTATTGCACAAGCCGTACCAGAGATCAAGATTAGTTAAATATAATATATTTGTCAAACATGTCATGTTTCTTCCAAAATGTCCCCATTTATGAAAAGAGCATAGGAGAGAGAATAATTAAAAATATGAGAGAAAATGAATACTCCCTCCGGTCCTAATTATAAAAACAGGAGTTTTTTTTGGAATTGGTTTTGGTTTTAATTATAAGAGCAAATTTTAACTTTTGTCAATTTTTCCTATAATATCCCTATTTATACTTTCTCAATAATAATTTTATAATACACCTATATATTTAATAAAGTAAATAATTTTTGCAAGTCATTACTATCATATACACCTCAATTATACTTTTTTTATTATAATAAAATAAATTTCATTGATTGGATATAATATAATCACACATTCACAACAACCTAATTTATTAGCAAATAGCAATATATGTTTCGTATCGTGTGGGCCACGATTCAACTCTCAAAGACGGAGTGCTCAGAGAAATCGCGAGAGTAGTATTGTGTGTGGCCTACCATTCAACTAATTTTGCCTTATGTAATTTTCAATTTTCAGAGGGTTATTTTTAGAAAATAATTATAATTAATTAATTTAACTTCTCTCCTTAATCTCTCCAAATTTTAGTAAATATATCCTATAATTAGGACCGGAAGGAGTATAAAATATGAGAGATAGTGGATAATAAATGATTAAATAAAAGAGAATTAGTGGTGAGTGAGGGATAATTAATATAAAGATATATATATTTAATATGGGTAGAAAAAAAAAGTAGTTTAACCTTTTAGATACAAGAAAAAAATTTGCTTATATTAAAAACCATCTAAATGAAAAAAAGAAATATACTTATAAAAAGAACCGAGCGGAGAATAGGCATGAAATAGAGCAAAAACATTTAAGCTTAAAAGGCAAAAGCAATAAAAAGTAGTTTGTCCTCAATTGTAGCTTTTGATAACTTTCAAAGCAAAAAACACTTAATTTTAAAAGCCATTTAAGTATAAGTAAATGAACCAATCTAACTTTTAAGCTTATAATCTACTTCCTCTGATCTTTATTATAAGACACCAACTAATGAATTTATTTGGTCTTTTTTATAAGGCATTTGTTTGTTCCCAATGAACATTAATTATTATTATTTTCATATATGCCTATAATTAATAAGGATAGGGGTGAAAGTAATAATTAATATGATATTAGAGTTTAGTGTAATTAATCGGGGTAATATTGAAAACTACTTAAATTCTAAGATAATTTTATTGACTTCAACTATTTTTATTGATTTATGAGAGTAATTAATTGATAGTTGATACCTACCAAACCATTGAATTAATTGATCAACGGACAAAAGGCATCTCAAGTAAAACCACGCCCTTGTATAAATTTTGAAATTTTCAGTATCGGATTTTTATTGTCTGACTTTCTAATGATAAGATTTATGCGGGACTGTAAGGTACTTTCCCCTTTTTTAAATGGGAATTTAACATGGCTTTTGGTTCAGCCATACGAAGTCAAAAGCAATCCCTAGCACACGAAAAAAGCAGGGCATGGGAGTCCTCAAATGTCAAAAACACAACAACAAGAGTTAAAATACAATCCACATGAGGTTTAGCCAAAAACAAGAGTTAATGTACAAACATCAACTAAACTGAAATCGAATGATAAGATATGTTTTTCTTTAAGTTGATCTTCAGTTCAATACTGTAAATGAAACATGTGACATTTATAGCTCTTCTCTCTCACTAAAGAGACCAACCCGAGATAAATCTAAATTAGCCTGATCCCGCTAAATCTTCCAAATTAAAAAGAGATAGGTTATGATACCAGATCTATATAAAGGGGAAAAAACAAGAGTTAATGTGCATAATTCTGCCTTATATCAGCCACTGTACTGTGTTGACTTCCCCATCAATAAGCTCTATTTACTATTCATTTATGATTAAGAATATATGAAGTGGCTATTCCCCACAAGTCTTATACAAATGTATTCCTACTTCCACCATCCCAAAGGATTACACTAATGCATAGTTTCAAAATAAAAATATATGCACGGTGTTTAAACAACTTTTTCTAACTTTAGTTTTTGTGCATATTTGAAGAATTTGAAATTGACTTTTTAATATAGTCATATGGTCTTATTAATTTATTAGTCACTTCAAACGTGTCTTAAACATATAAAACCTTAAATTTCATTAATTTTCTCTTAAAATTTAACAGTCTTCCAACTTTAACCCTATTTAATATATCAAATACCACATGAAAACAAATTTAAAATAATAATAAATGAAGAATAAAATGATTTATTTATATGAAAAAAATCAATGATACAGGTTACAAATATGATCCAAATAAAACTTTTGTCTTTACCGAAAAATTAGGATTAGACAAATTTCCCTTACACTAACCTTTTTTTTTTTTTTTTATATATATTTGGTAATGGGTTCCTCTTTTCAAGTTTAGAGCACAAAATATTTTCTACTTTCCCATCAAATTCGTTTTTTGATACTCGAAATTATGTTCTTCTCCTTTTAAATGTGAGGTTGCTTAGAGGAGCAATGTTGTCCTAAAAATTTTATTAGGTTCAATGTTTATCTAAAAGCTTCAAAACATTATAATGTTGTCCTATGCCGGTAAAAAAATCAACGTTAACTATTAAAAAATTGATGTTAACTGTTAATTTTTTAACAAAAAGGTAATATTGCTTTATTTTAACACTTGCACGTAACATTACTTTTTAGCGAAAACTTTTAATACAAATTTAACATTTAACTCATTAGAAATTACACTATACTCCTGAAGTTTTACTCCAACTTCAATATATAGCAATCATTTGGATTGGTTCTCTTATTCACATGATTTTCTGGACGCATGGGGCTGATATGAGATATATGGTGTGTTGTTTTGTGATCGTCATTATGCAGCAGTGACCGAATAAGCACAGAGGTATTTCTTAATGTTATTGAGGGGGCTCCATTCTGCCATGTTCTGCGTTTTCCTCAGAGAGCTGCTCCACAATTGAGTGGCCTCTCAGATCACGGTCCCTCTTGTGACATATTTAGAGTATTCCCCAATTTCCCCAACTTTGGTGTCAGTAGTAAAAATATCAGGTAAGTCAGGACACTGCGGGTAATTTCATATCCATCTAAATAAAAAGGCGACGCAACTCTGCATTCAGCCCTCCCTCTAAAGTCCACCCCTAACATCAAAAAGTGGCCATTCCATTTGCCTGGTTAAATAATACTCTTATATCATATATAAATCCTTGTTTTTTTACTAAAAAATTTGGTTTCATTTATAAGTCTTTTTTAATCAAATAAATGAGATTACGACAATTTTACCCATATTATTGTACCAATAAAAATAGAAGAGAAGAAAAGTTGAAAGGCGCCCATTCATGAATGAGGGTAAAGTTGAAAATTTACCTCATAATTATTAAATTACCTACCTCTCCTTGGTATGTGTGATTTGGTCAAAAGATATTTATAAATAAGACCATAGTGTTATAAGATAAAAGGGTTAAGTAATCTACCTACCCCGGAAGTATAGATTTAGAAGTAATGTTACTTTAGATGTTTTTTTTTTTTTTTTTTTTTTGGTCTTAATGTTCCCCAGAAGTTTTAAAACGTGGAGATGTTGCTCTATTTTGTAAAGAAATTAACATTGACGGTTGCCAACTTTTTAACGAAAATAGGCAACATTTCTATATTTTGAAACTCCGGTGCCAACATTGAAACAAGAAAAACTTCTAGGATAACATTGCTTTTCAGCGAAAACTTTTGGGGCAAATTTGCTACTTAGCCGAAGATAAAATTGACTTTTTCTTGAGAGATTAAAGAAGTTAAATAAGTTACTTAATCATATTATATGTTGTGTATTTTTAGTATAAATATCAATTTATAAATTAGGAAAAATAGTTTAGAGAAGAATGACAAATATGAATATTTTAAAATAATTTAATTAGTCTTTTTAATATCTAAAAAAAGTGTCAATTTTATTTTATATTTAGGAAATGAAGGAGTAATATTAATTCTTGTTGTTAATATAAGATCCACGTAACTTTTCTTAAACAAATAAAAGAAGCTAAGTAAGTAAAATTACGATATTTATGTTTATTGTTTTTTCTAAATTAATTTGCCTCCCTAATAAATTGATATTTAATCAAATAATAATTTATATATATTATGATTAAATAATTTATTTAACTTATTTAATCTAAAAAAAGGAGACAACAGGAGTAGTATAATAATCAAAGAGGATTTACATATATTTATACTCTCTCTAGTACTACATATAAGATTTAGATGACTTTTTTCAAGGGGTTAAGGAAGCTAAATATATTAGTTGATCATAGTATATGTTGTGTAGTATATTATATGTTGTGTAGTATATATTGTATATAAGTTAGACTAATTAGTTTGAAGGAAAACTTATAAATATAAATAATTTAAAATAATTTATTCAACTTCCTTAATCTTTCATAAAAAAACTTTGGTCCTTTTTATAAACAATTTTCTGTTTCTTACGGCTAGGTCTTAGTATAAGTAACTTTTTTCCTTTCGTCTTAAAATTTAAGCTACTATTTTCTTTTCTACCCTTATTAAATGGATTTGGCTTCTCTCATATGCCCCTTCCTATTCTTTTCCATTGTTTTCCCTTTCCTAATGTTGGATTAAGATCTTAACGGTTTAAATTTATATGATTATAATTTTACTTAAAAGACATAAAAATATGATTTTAATTTTACTTAAAAGATATAAAAATAATTTTAACAGTTTGAAATTATGTCGCATCTTGTATTAAAAAAAATTATAATAAATGTTAAATCTCCACTTTTGATATTTTAATCTCATAATAAAAATGGAAAAAGGAAAGAAAATGATGAGAAGGATAAAGAAGAGAAGTCAAATATCTATTAAATATATATCTTTCTATTAATAACAGTCACCAACAACTGATTCTCCCTCATTTAATTATCTATTGCCCACCATCTCTTATATTTTATACTGATTCCCTCTCATTCCACTCGTTTTACTCAGTTAGGAAAAAAGAGAATTACTTTTATAAAAAGGAGGGAGTAAATAAAAGAAAAGGTTGGAGGAGTACGTGAAGGGGAAGATGCCGTAGTTATGCAGTGTATGTACAATGCTCTCTCCACAGTGAAATAATAAAAGGCCCCCCCTTCCCTACCTCCATTAATTTTACTGACTTCTCTCACATGTCCCTCCTGCAACTCAGCTAAGCTCCCTGACAAATTAAAGCCCAACCCTAAAACCTTCTCTTTCTCTCTCTGTTTCATCTGTTTACCATCTTTACTGAGTGAGTTTTCAGTGTTGGAAACCTCAAAAATCTTCCCCTTTTCTCCTCCTTTTCCCCCCCTCCTCACCGTCCCTTTCTCTCTTCCTTCTCCTAGAAAGCTTCCCACTGAAATCTCCTTCACTGTGGCTCTCCCAACCATGGAAGCTTTTAGCTTGCTCAAATACTGGCGAGCCGCTTCTTCCCTCCCTCCTGGGGCTCCTCCTCCCCCTACTCCCGACGCAGCCACCATCGTAGCCGCCGTTGACTCCGACACTGAAGACGACGACGACGACGACGGGCCCTTCTTCGACTTGGAGTTTACGGTACCTGATGACGCTGAGGATGGCCCTGAGAATCTGAATGTGAACAGTAGTGGAAGTGACTCTCCCCTGCATAGCGAAGAGGAGCAAGCTGATGATGACGGGTCTGACAACGGAGATGGTGACGGAGAGTTCAAATTTACGCTTTCTCCGTCCACCAATGATCCCGGTGATCCTAACCTTTCGCTCTCTCCTTCCGATGATCTGTTCTTTAAAGGCAAGTTGGTGGAGGTGGAACCTTCTTCTTTTGTGCTTAACTCCTCTGAATCCGAACCTAATTCCAAGCCACAGTTCACTGCGTCATTGTTGAAATCCGCTACCAAGTTCCGTATTTTCATGTCTGCTCTCAAGAAATCCAAAGCCAATGCGTCGGATAAAGAGTCTAACGCGTCTGATGCTCCAAAACAGCCAGAAACTCAGCCGCCGGAATCACAGAAGAAGCCACCGGAGCAGCAACAACAGCAGAAGAAACTTTTCACTGTGAAGTTTAAAATCGAAGAAGTTCCCATTATGTCTCTTTTTACCAGAGATAACAGTTCTCGAGGGGCTTCGGCGAACAAGCCGCCCCAGAAGCAGAACACGGAGGAATCACAATCACTCTCTTCTTCAGCTTCCGACGAAAAGCGTTTCTCAAAGGAAGTAATGCAAAAATATCTTAAAATGGTGAAGCCTCTGTACGTTAAGGTTTCCAAAAGGTACGGTGACAAACTGAGGTTTTCCGGGCAGCTCAATGTGAGCTCCAGAACCAAGCCAGTTGGGCCAACGCCGGCGGCCACCGCGGCGCAGAAACCCGCCCCGGCAAAACCAGTACCTGAAAAGGCTCCGACCGAAGGGGACAGTTCTGAAACGAAGGGTCAGCAAAAACAGGGGAATCTTCCGGCAGGGTTGAAGGTAGTGTGTAAGCATTTGGGGAAGAGCCGTTCGGCTTCGTCGGCGGTGGCAGCGGCGCCGGCCGGCTCAGTTTCTTCAAGACGGCGAGATGATTCACTTCTGCAGCAACAGGATGGGATCCAAGGTGCCATTTTACACTGCAAAAAGTCTTTCATTGCCTCTCCAGGTAAAGAAAACCCACAAATTTTCAATTTTTCCGAAACTCTTTGTTGTTGGGTGGGAGTTGTGGGGACCATTTATGAGTAATTACTGGTTAAATGAGTATATCTTAAAACTTTAAGACAATTCAAGGAATTTGATCATTTTTAATTTTTATTCGCATTTTTAAAACAGAAGGCGAGTCTTCCCAGCTGCCACGTTCTGTGAGCGATCCCCTGCACGAGACATTGCCGGAATTATCAAGAAAATCGACAGTGAAAGGCAAAGACAAGTGCCCTTAAAACATTGTGGGGGCTATTCCTAAGTCCAAACAATTTCAGAGACGCAAGATTTGAGTTCTTTTCAAATGTCACCGCTCTGTCTGTTAAAAAAGAAGGAAAAATGTTGGGAGTTGGGATTACAGTGAGTCGTTGAGTAGTGATAAAAACTATTGCTAGTAGATTGCAGTAATGTCCCTTACTTGGGACTGTTGATATCATGGCCCTTATTGGTTGGGTCGCTCTTTTGTTTTTTTTTGTTCTGTTTTAAGGATAAACTGTAAAGCTCTTCTTTCCTAGCAAGTGAAAGAGGATTATGGCTTTTCTTTTGTAATGTTATGATCATGTATCTATGTAGCTTAGAGCAAACAGTTTCTTGACCCCTTCAGTAATGTTAGTTTGTACTACGAGATTAATTGATGGGTCCATTTGGAATGAATGATTATGAAAAATCATTAAGTAAAACTACAGACATAAATTTCTTTCTAATCAACTCCATTGAGCTCTTCAGCTAGAATGAAGGGAAAAAATATATATATATATATTTCACATCATGATCTTGAGCTGATCAATGACTCAGTTGGTGTACTTATTGACTTTCTGTGGGGTAAATGATTTAAAATAATATCTCAATCCCTAATTAGAAATCCCCAACTACTTCATTATGAATATTTATCATGTGGCTTGGCCTCTTTGGGTGATTGTCCCTACTTCATCAAAATCCTCTCACGCACATCTTAGCAATTGTACCATTAGTGTGATGAAGTTTCTTTAAGAATATAATCTCTTGATGCAGTTTCCATGTGAGTCTTGAATTAGACGACCCCATGAAACTTCTCCTTCAAAATCAATAGATTCATCAACATCTAGATGAACTCAATTGGTTTGGAGTTTGGAACCGTTTATCTTCTATGTAGACAAAATCTGCAAAATGAGAGACCCAGTTCAACGGTGGAGAAAAAGAAGAGTGAAGGGCATTGATTTTGATATAAAGTTGACAACTTTAAATAATAAGGAGCATGATGGAGTGTCAAACTCGAGAGTCGAGAGAGGAGAAAAATTGCGGTCAGAGAAGTGGGAAAGATGGGGACATGAGCCGTAAAAAAGTGGGATTTTTTCTGTTTGGGGTGGTGAAGAAGAAAAAGTAAAAGAGGATTGGATTCCAAGTGAGCTTCATATTCATATCATAGGTGTGAATTTTTTTTTTTTTTTTAGTTTCCCAAATCATCCTTTTCTCATCATCTTTAACATCATTTTGGTTATATTTATAAATCTTTTTAAATTAAATTTTATTAACTTTATTCTCGATAATTTATGTGAGAAAATTTAAAACTTTATTTTAATTTATGAATAAGTATCTTTTAACTTTTCTTCTCTTTCTACTTTATTGATACAATTAATATTGATAAAATTATCATAATCTCATTTACTATTTGAAAGAAGACTTATAAATAAGATCAAATTTTTTGGTTAAAATGAACTTAATTACTACTCTAATCCTATTTATACGTCCATTTTGACAAATGTCACATACCAAAGAGAGGTGGTTAACTCAATGATTATGGAGTAAATTTCAACTTTCTCTTCATTTATGATGAAGTATTTTTCAACTTTTTTTTCTCTCTTTATCTTCATAAGGACAATTAATATAGGTACAAGTATCACAATTTTAATTACATAAAATTAGACTTATAAATAAAATGAAAATTTTTAATGCAAATGATATAAGAATGATATATTCATCCAATCAATTAAAAAATAACAATACTATTTAAATTTTTATTTTCGTCTTTCCAATATCTATCCACATTGACTAACGAGGGATAATGAGAATCTGTTTCCCATATTTCTCGGTAAAATTCAAGAGAGTGTCCTCTTTCTCTCTGCGCTGTGGCCTGTGTGTGTGTTGTTGCAGTGTTGGGCCTCGATGCGTCTGAAGAAACCTGCCACATTTTGGAATTGATGAAACTCATTGATGTTAGTGCCACTCCCACCCCCCAGTCCCCCACTATGTTCACGTTCCTCTGCTTCGTAAAATACTAAATTATTACATGTGACACTTGCACATTTCATTTGTCTTTTCCTGCCACTTTTTTTTTTTTTGTTGCAGTGTTGGGCCTCGATGTGTCTGAAGAAACCTGCCACATTTTGGAATTGGTGAAACTCATTGATGTTAGTGCCACTCCCACCCCCCAGTCCCCCACTATGTTCACGTTCCTCTGCTTCGTAAAATACTAAATTATTACATGTTACACTTGCACATTTCATTTGTCTTTTTCTGCCACTTACCAACTCTTCAAATGTTTACCGCTTGGCCCGCCCTTTTGTTGGGTTTGTGGGGCCTATGTCTTGACCCCACATTAGAATCCGGAGCCCAATTTTCTCCGTTACACTCGCATTCTGTGTCATCCAATTCAACCATCTTCAATTTTGTTTTATATAACGCATCCCATTTGTTGCATCTGAAATATTAAATTTAATAAACTACTGTACATTACTATGGTAAAGAATAGGGTGAAAAATATTAAATTAAATAATAAATAACATATTCGATTCATTTTTGTCAAACATTGATTTGATGTCAACGTTATTGTTATTTGATTATCCACGAATGTTAATCCTCACAAAGTAGTAAAAATACTCTTAAATATAGAGAGCATCATGATATTATAAAGGAATATTACTCATACGTCCGGAGTAAGAAAAATAAGTACAGATAGCTACCTAAATTTCATTCAATATTAATAAGTTCAAAGGGATTTAATATTTACAAGTTTAACTCAACTTGTGAAAATGATAGTTTGATTTTAAAACATTAAATTGTTAAATTTAGTTTGTTAATCACTATTCGACTCATAAATATAAAAGTTTGATTTTGAAGAATATTAAATCTCGATTATGGGGTGAAAATACCTATAAACTTTTTCCAAATATGTGTTTCGTACTGTAAACTTTTCTTAAGGTAAAAATACGCATGAAAAAAAATGAGCACAAATATCATTTTCGTTAACTTATATGAACTACTGTTTCTTTTTAATTTATGAGTCTCACCAAATGCCATAATCCCATTTTCTCTTATCAACCCTCTCCCTCAGGTACATGGAACCGATTTCCTTACCTATCCTTTGGATAGGACATGGGGAGTTTGGCCCCTCTAGACAGTCCATATTTATTTATTTTTACTTTTTTTCTTAAAATTATTTTAATAAATACATAATAAAAAATAAAGATAATTTTTCAACTAATATTTTTTTCAAAAACTATTTTTTATTTAAAATCACCGGATAAAAAAATGTAAATCTAGACAGCCCAGAGGAGTCGAGCTCAACCTCCCTATTCAAAGAATAGGCAGAGGAACTGGTTCCCACATAGACTTCTTCCACTCATTAAAGCTCTTTCTCCTTCTCACTTGTCCCGTTTCTCTCTTATTGAACTCTCAAGTTATCAATTGTGACTCTTTTGGTATGTATAAATTCATTCATTCTGAACACTTTAATTTCCACTAGCTAGATTCTCCATTATATTGTTTATTCTAGATCAACTATAACATAATTTAGTTAATGCTATGGCATACAGATCTTGCATTTTAAGTACTTCATCTTTATAAAGACCTTGTGAATTGGATGAATGAGGAAGGATTGTCTCCTCTCCATTTGCTGGCATCAAAGCCTCGTGCCACTTGTGTTGTTCAATGTCCTGTTCTTTTCTGTGCTGCTTTGAGTCCTGGAATTGGTAAATTTGTTCCAGACGAGGACGATGAAGAGTAGAGGGTGAATGATCGATGTTGTGCTTGATTAATCTTTGTTCATCGTCTATAATGTATATATCATGGTGCCATAAGAACATTTGGGAAAAATTTATGAATATTTTTACCCCTTAACTTCTAAGTCTCTCGAGACTTATAATTAATATTCAATAAAATTTGAAAGATCTAGGAATCTTAGAAACGACATCATCCAGACTCCAAAAGTAGCTTCTGCTTGAAGTCCAAAGAATGGAAAGCATATATAGCATGCTGTTAGGATCCAGTGGCAAGGGAATTGAGCTTTAATTAGTACAAAACTTCTGGAATTTAATTCTAAGTTCTTATCAATTGGTATTAGTGTGTGTCTTTCACCACACTCGAAGGCCCATCAAACGGTTCGTTTTGGACTGGACTATTCGGCATTCCTGTTTAGTGAGTTCGCTTCTAATTCTATACATCCATCACTTGCAAATTCTGGTTCTCTATTCAGCAAATATTAACCCAAAGTGGAACTATCTTGTATAAATCGATGATTTGCAAAAATATTTACATTATTTCTCTTGACAATATAAATAAGCAACAAGCTTTTTTTTTTTTTTTTTTTTTTTTTTTTTGGGTTTAACCAAAATGTCTTAGCTACCCGATGAGCCCCAGACCCAAAAGAGAAAAAAGACTTGATTAACGGTTCGCAGGTTTCCGATTTGAACTGATCCGGTATGGCTATCAGAACCTAGCCAAAGACACTATTTCTCTGGTGTTATGCATCTTCTACAGTGAAAAGTCTAGAAATCAACGCCGGTGAAGCAAGCTTCACCATGGGTTGACCCACTGGTCATGTTATATATCACAGTACAGTTCATCTTCACCCCAACCTTTCTCTTAAAAAGATTCAACACTTTAACGTTCCCACCTACTTTCGTTAAGCTGCTTATATTTACCGCCTTTTCTCCGATCACATCGCTCCTCAGGCTTGGATTCTCCATAAGCTTCTCCGTATTGATCTCCACCGTGACGTTCAGCCTCGATGTCTTTCTGCCCATGGCCTTCCCTGGCGGCGTCACCCCTTCTCCGATTCCGGTGCCGTTATAGTAAAGCGTGGTGGTGCTACTCCCAAACCTGAAGGTGAAGAAGTTGGGATTCTTGACTGAGATATCAGCGATCAGTGTCAAGTTCTTCAAATCGCTACTTCGAGTTGAATTTATGAGCGTTACACCGTTAAGTATCAACTGGGGCTCTTTAACGTTGTACACAGTGAAGCCAAATATTAGGAAGGTGACCACGATGACCAATACGATGGCGGTGACGCAGCCGCAGCACTGGACGTTGTTTAGACGTCGTCCACAAGACTTGTGGTGATCGTCGATGAAAATGGCGGGTCGATGCTCGTAGCTGCTACTAGAATTAGTGAACGACGGTGGGGTTAAGGGCTTGAACTGTTCTCTGTCAGACATGCTTGAAAGTTTTGGGCTACCATTTGTAGGGCAAACTTTGAACCAGTGATTTGATTTTATAGATGAAGCTAATTAACTGGAGCGCAAGATCAGGATGGATTTTAGTGCTTAATTTCTACCTCTTGACTTGATAAATTACGGGTCAGTCCATGTTTGGTGTTAACTCATCTCACACGTTACCGTGTAAAATGGCTTGGCTTGACTTTCGTTACAATATATTCTACAATTCACATTTCTAATATAAGAGCCAATTATTTATTATTATTATTTTTTTAGAAGAAACTAAAGAATATAAATAAGTTAGATTAAAATATTTATGTTCATAATTTTTCTTTAAATTGATTTGTCTCACTTATAAAATGATGTATAACCTAATAATACACAACATATATTATAATTAAGTAGTTTATTTAGTTCTTTTATACTCTTAAAAAACAATCAACTAAGTATTATATTAAAGATGAAGAGTACTTAGTATGTTTGTAGGAATCTTCTTTGTTGTCGATTCTAGTTGAAGTATTGTGAATACAATCAAGTTGATGATCAGGTAAAGTTGCATTTTTGTGGAATGAATGATTAATTTAATTAGTTGTTGAAATTGATCAGAAGGGGAGATGGGGGATTAAACAAATTGATGTGTTAACGGCCGGCTGAGATTGGCTCTTTGCTCATTGTTCGGTCAAGGCGACCCAACAAACGAGAGGGAAGGTTATTGCGAAAGAAATTTCAATTTGCTTAGAAGAATGGTTGGAAAGAGACTTGGACTTGGACAACCAATAAAGCCGAAGCCGTCCTGCGAAGATAGTGCCCTCAATCAATGATCAAAGAAGTGACTTATGTTTTATCTGATTTTTATAAAAATCAGATAGGATAAAAGTCATATGATAAATGTATTTTGTGTGTAGATTGAAGGTGATAAAAGTGATTTTTTTTCTAATTGAAACGTGTTTGGATTATTTGAAAAGTCAGTTAAAATGGAAAATGACTGAAAAAAGGGATGAATCTTATTGAATACTACATATATTAATATTAGTTGTATATATTGTAATAATTGAAGATAAAAATTTACATTTATATTTAAAATTGGAAAAAATTTAAAAAATTACTAAAAAAAAAAATTGAAATTAAGTATATTTAATGGATAAAATTGTATGTAAATTAGAATACATGGGGCCGTTTGGTGCGGGGCAAATTTAAGGAGGAAATGAATTTAGAGGAATGAAAGGAAGGGAAGGGAATATTTTGAAAAATAAGGGAAGATGGTTTGAGGAAGATGAGTTGTTTGGTAGGAAGAAAATGAAGGGGTGGTAGTTGGTAAAGAATCAAGAAATGTCTATTTTACCCTCAAAAGTAATTAATTCAAAATAAAAAAGAAAAATAATTTTTTTTTTTGCTAAAATATATTTTTAATAAATATATATCAAAGTTTGAAATTCTATAAAAAAAAATTCCCGCCATGTTCGAACGTCCGCCATATTTGAATTTGAGGGGTAAATTTGTCAAAAGTGTGAGCAGTGATGTGGGAAAGGTGAAATCCCTCCAAATTTGGGGGGATTTGATCTTCCTACATATGAGGAAGATTGGTGGGCGGGAAGATAGGTTTAGAAAAGATTGGTCAAAATGCGTACCAAAACGAGGAACTCTCTAATTTTCCTTTCCTTTCCACGGATTGTGTACCAAACGGGCTCATAGTACATTGTTAACTGGATCACTTATCCCAAATGAGTTGGTCTTTGATTCTATTACGAACATATGGTTCATTTGTGTTGAAGATAATGTAAGCATATTTGTATTAAAACCAATTACACTGATCTCAAGAAATGCATGGAACCCAATATACTAATTAAACTCTAAACCTAGAATTTAATTAATACAAAAGATTAAATATGGAAATTAGATAGTAGAACTCTTTCCTGTGAAGCTTCAAACTGAAAGATCAACTCATTTCTATTTCTAATAGGAGAAGGCAAATTAGCCACTGTAATTCATAGAACAAGAGTCACTACAAGAAAAATCAAATTTTGCTACGGAAAAATTCCGTAGCAAAATGGACATTTTCCATAGCAAACTGGATTTGCTACGGAATTTGTCCGTAGCAAAAAATCGCATAGCAATTGCTACGGATTTTTAAAATCGTCGCAATTTGCGGAATTTGCTACGGAAAAAAATTCCGTAACAAATTTTCGAATTTGCTACGGAATTTTTTCCGTGGCAATTTGAAAATTTGCTACGGAAACAAATTCCGTAGCAAAATTAATAAATTTTTTTAAAAAAAATATTTTTTTTAAAATTTTCTTTTTAGAAAAGTGAATACAAAAAGTGGTGTACCATGGATATTTAATTTTTTTTTTGAGAAAATTGAATATATAATAATAATTATAAAGAGTTTACATAGAGAGTTTACATAGAGAAAACAAAATATAAATAATAATGTTGTGAATAATATGTAATAAAAAAGAAGTCTAAAAATGACGGTATGGTCATCCTTGTCGTCATTAGGGACTAAAGTAGAATCTTCATATGCTTCATCATCTCCTGTGTTTGATGCACCAATATGGTCATTCGGTCATTCCGTTGCAAAACTCGATTCCTAAAAAAAAAATTATATAAAAAATTATGAAATTAAAAAGAAATGTACAAAATCCTTTGAGTTTTTTATTTTTATTATTCATATGCCTTCACAATTTTAATACATGTAGATACTCTAGTTTAGGCCGATCCTAATATCTAGGAATTATAAAACGAGAAAAGCAATTACAAAATTCAAGTTCTATAATCTATTGATTGATTTAGGCCGATCCTAATATCTAGGATTATAAAAGGCATATTCTAATATCTAAAAATTATAAAAGATAGATCCTAATATCTAAGAATTATAAAAAAAAATTAATATTCATTACAAAAAAACCTTGCATCAAGCAGTTAAAAAAGGAAGAAATAAAGGAACCACAACACCACATGGATTTTTTTTTTTTTTTTTTTATTGTAGAAAGAGGAATACATGAACACCTTCAATTGTACAATGAGTGATGAATGCTTACCAATAGTCACTTCAGATTAAAAAAATAGAGAACAAGAGAGGGAGGGAGGGAAAGGGGCGTTACGAAGGAAACGGTGAGGAATCGAAGGACGGAGGACGTTGGAGGAGACGGAGGGCCAACACTCGGAGGAAGAGTAGGACGGGGAGGGGCGGAGGTGATGAGGAGGACCGACAAAATGACTAAGAGGTGGAGAGGAGATCAAAATGGCGGATGAAGTGCGAAATGGCAGATCTCTAAATGATTTCGGGGAGGTATTGAAGCCGATTTGCGACGGAACTTCAATTCCGTCGCAAAAAGCAATTTTTTTTTGCGACGGAACTAATTCCGTCGCAAAAAAATGTGCTTTTTGCGACGGAAATGAATTTCCGTCGCAAAAACGAGCAAATCGGATTTTTTTTTTTTGAGAAAATTTTGCTACGGAATTCAAAATCCGTAGCAATTTGCTACGGATTTGGATTCCGTAGCAAAATTTTGCTACGGATTTTCAATTCCGTAACAAATTTGCGGGCTTTTCCCTCAAGAAATCGAATTTTTTTTTTTTTTTTTTGAGAAAATTTTGCTACGGATTTTCAATTCCGTAGCAAATTTGCGGGCTTTTTCCCTCCAAGAAATCGAATTTTTTTTTTTGAGAAAATTTTGCTACGAATTCAAAATCCGTAGCAATTTGCTACGATTTGGATTCCGTAGCAAAATTTTTTTGCCGCGGATTTTCAATTCCGTAGCAAATTTGCGGGCTTTTTCCCTCCAAGAAATCGATTTTTTTTTTTTTGAGAAAATTTTGCTACAAGATTCAAAATCCGTAGCAATTTGCTACGGATTTGGATTCCGTAGCAAAATTTTGCTACGGATTTTCAATTCCGTAGCAAATTTGCGGCATTTTTCCCTCTAAGAAATCAATTTTTTTTTTTTTTTTTTTGAGAAAATTTAATTCCGTAGCAAAATTTTGCTATAGATTTTCAATTCCATAGCAAATTGCGACGGAATTAGGATTTCGTAGCAAAATTTTGCTACTGATTTTCAATTCCGTAGCAAATTGCGACGGATTTTTTTCCGTCACAAATTCCGTCGCTATTTTGGCTTTTTCTAGTAGTGAGTCAAGAAGCAAAGCTACAATCTGATTTGAATAACCATCCATGATAAACATTACCAGAAAATCAAATATAATATAAAAAGAAAGGAAGACGAAGGTGGATGGTGATTGGTGAATATAGGAGGAAACGATGGTCAAGCTCCCTAGATTTTGTAGCTCACGGCACTCTGTTCTAGTCTAAAACTCCAGGTTGCCGGTGATGGTGAGTGAAGATGATGGTGGTGGTGCGGCGGTGGTGAACGGTTAGCCATGGTTTACGGTAGTGGAACAACGGAGAGAGGACGACGAAGGTGAGACGGTGAAGGTTTGATTAGGTGAAGAAGCTCTCTTCTGCCGCTCTGCTTTGCAGTGAAGGTGAAGCGAAGGTCGCCATCAAAGACAGAGGTGGGCGGAGGTGGAGGGAGCGAGATGAAGTTGAAGGATGAGAGGCAAGGTCGATTCTGAGCTCTCTTCAAGAAAAAGAAGGGTCCACCGTGTAGCTTATCGTTCATGTTTTGATGGATTTTATCCCCACACGCTTGAGATCTTGAGGGCGGTAATGGACATATCATTTTGCATAATTTTGCGTTCATTGTGCTTTCTGTATAATCTGAGGCTCATCTATTTTTTTTTTTTTTTTTTTTTTTTAAGTGGACTAGTCGAAACGTGGCAAACAAGGTTCAAATCCAAAGTCACCACATTCAGTGTCTAATGTTATCACTCGTCTTTGGGTTATTTGGTAAAAGAGTTGGACACTCTCATTAAAAGGGAGGAGTTCGATTAAGAGTTGGTCAAGATGATTTGGGGGAGGTATCAGGAGTCTGCGAACAATGGTAAGTGAGGTAAGGTCAGCGTTTCCTTTAGTCCGAATTTCACCCCTTTATCAATGGTGGACTCAAGTCAAAAACAAGGGTTAAGCTTCTTGGATTATGAAACGTGGCAAACAAGGTTCTTTTTTTTTTTTTTTTTTTCTAATCAAAAAAGAAAAAGTGTCCAATATTATGAAGAGGTTACCTATACACAGTGATGGAAAAAACTTGTTTCTTTGAGTAAGCAGTGGCAACAAAGAAGATGAAAAAGAATATATAGGCAGTGGCAGTAGTAGTTGGCTTTTATGTTCACTTTTGCTACAGAAAAAGGGGCAGTTTTATTGTGTTCATAATGTCAAAGCATATTCTGTGGGGATATGTTCTGGAATATGAAGACCTGGCGATTATCATATCATATACGTTATTTTCCTAAACGTCGGATTCAGAAATTGATTACCCAACTAATAGCATTGATAGGCACTTAATATGTTCACAATAATGCATACCGCATTAGTCTGTAACGTTGAAGCTTCACGTTGATGCGACTCAACCTGACAAATTTGGCCACGTCTTGATGCAGAGCGATTGGGACTAGTGGCTTGGCAAAGATAACTAAGTAGGAATATATTGGTTCGGTTCAAATGACGATCTATATTTGATTATTTAAAATAAAAAATTATTTTTTAAACAAATAACGGTTATGAGATCATTTCTGAGAAAATTTCGTTTAAAATAAGGAAAAGGCAAATTAGGGAATCTGATATCACAAATCAAAGTCAAACCTGTAGGAGGAATATGAGATTTACAAATGTTTTCAAATGACTAATATGCCATTGGCAGCATTTGGAGAAAGTTCAAATTATCAATATGTATACTTAAGTTGTTAGTTGCGATAATTAAATTATTATTCTCTACACCTAAGTAGTTAGAAATGCTTGACATGTGGGTTTCAAAATATTACCTACACGATTGTTGGTATTGAGGGAGCTCAAATTATAAATATATGTACTAAAGTTGTTATTCTCTATACCTAACTAGTCATTGATGTTTGACAATATTTGGAGAGTTAAAATGTGATTCTTAAATTGTTATTCTCTATATTGAAGTCATCAGGGGCAGATTGGTCATTTAAAAATATTTATAAATCTCAAATTCCTCTCCTAGGACTAACTTCTTGATATTTGTGATATTGGACTCTGTTTTCCCTATTTTAAACAATTTTTTTCCTAATTTTTATTTTATATTCTACAATAGACATTTAAGAAAATAAAATCTAGACCATTCATTATATATGCTTAGCTCTCCCGATTAAGCCACCAAGCAAAGGTCTTAGCAGCAGAGAAACCAGTTCCCAAACGATTCATGACTAGGAAGCTCATCCAAGAGCCCAAATATGAATGAAACTGTGGAAATCGTCATATCTGATATATCTTATTATGAGATTTGGCTCCCATACTAATCACATTTTCTTGGGTTACTCTTTTGTTAATGCAGAAGATTTAAAGAACCAGCAACCGCATGAACTAATTAGCGAAAACGAAGACAAGCAAAAAGATATAGGATTTACATGAACGTTTGATCAAAACAGCTCAGCGAAACTTATGAGCGGAGTAAAATTGACAATCCAAAAATGATATACATACCAATAAAACATACGCAAAACTGGTTTAGAATGAAACATAATCCTGAAATGAAAGGAAAGATAAAGAACACACTCTACAGAGTATTATTATTAACACTGTAAATTCTGAACTGAATTGGAGGTGAGGTTGAGATGCATGAGGCAAGCCATTTCAGTGGACTTTTTCTTGTCGAAAAACTTGAGAAGACGGACATAGCCAGTGAGCTTTGTGTAGGCTGTTAGATTGAAAGCCCTCGAAAGGATTTCACTAGAAAGATTCCCAGAAGACAATACCTGATCCCACCTTAAATTCAACGAAACATTCATTGCTCTGTTTTCTCTACCCTTCACTCTGCCACTCTGCAACTCTCTTTCACCAACAATGCAATCCCCATTGAGCACTTTCACACTACTATTTCCATATTCAAACCTTCCCAAGTTTGGATTTTTGACACTGATTTGAGCAACCATTGTTAGATTAAAGGAAGGTGATGATGGTGAAGTTGTGTGACTCAAGTGATTCACAGAGACCGATTCGAACTGAAGCAGAGGCCTTTTGACTCGCAACACCAAGGATGCGAAAACCAGAGTGATCGCACACAGTATCACGAAAGCAGCCAGAAGAAAGACAAAACACTTGTTGCTTCGTTTCTCGTGCTTGGCTTTGTTCATGGTTGCCTCAACTCCCAAGTCGCCATCGAGTTGCTTATTATGGGTCATACTCTTTCTATAACGGAAGAAGCCGAAGGAGTTTTCTGTTACAGAAATAAGAAGCTGAAGTATACGAAAGGAGAAGACGAAGCAGAACAAGGTAGAAGGCAGTAGAAGAGGGCAATGAAATGTATTGTATATTTCAGTATATAATCTCTGTACAAGGCACTTAATATATATACCACAGAGTTCAATACATGAGGCTTTACAGTCTTTGAAATCACTAATTTCCTTTTTTCCACACTAAAAGTATATAAAGGGAAACTTAAGATATTGTTATACCAAAAGGCACCACATTTTGTTCTTGGGGCGTACGAAACATGAGTAATACTGTAGGAATAAAAGAGGAGGGGCACATGACATGATTCCCAAATCTTAATTATTTTGTTATCCCATTAGTATGATAAAGTACGATCTAAATTAATTTGCGCCAACTTGTGTCCATATTATTCCCGTATTTAAAGCCTAATGGATTAGCTGTTAAGTAATAGAGGAAAACAGAGTGAAAAAGGCACATATGGCACAGAACTCAACAGCGGCATAAATTATCCAGCTATTTAGGTCTCTTTTAGTTCCTAGGCCTTTTTATCTATTCGGAATATAGAAATATTAAAGTGTTTTTCTTTTCTATTTCTTCTCTGTGACTTTTTCCATCTAAACTAATACTCCATTTGATATTAATTATAGGACATATTTATCTAATTTTAAAAAGATTAAGGATAATGGTTAAAATAGTTAATTATATTTGTTTTTCTAAAATACCCTTATTTAAAAATTTAAAATGGCATTCAGTTACTCTGATTCTTTATTCTTTGTCGGATCTCTCCTACTTCACACACAAGGAGCTCTCATACACTTCGGCATCTTCATCTTTCTCAACAACTTCCGGTCTACGACATTGTATTATATTTCTACAATATTCCTTGATCAAAACACATTGCACACGAGCTAACCACAAGTCAGTTATAAGCAACAGTTTCACAAATTTGTTACTTTCAAGTGTCACTCGTTCTGATATCCACGAATTATTACTTTGCTTGAAGGGATAAACAGTTTGGATTATTTGGTAGCGTAATGTTAAAAACGAAAAGTTCAAAAGTTTTGGCTTTAGAAAAAGGTCTGGACCAATTATTTACTCAATATTTCATTGAGTAAAATTATCCAGCTCTTATGCAGGTACGTTACTCCTGTGAACAGAGATTTTATTTGATTTCATTTTATGTTGCGTAAAGATGCATGTGCATCTGTTTAACTAAAGAAAATAAAGGTCAGAAGAAGTTCTAGAGTCAAAATTATATGTCATGATAATTATTTGAATGAAAGAAGAAAGATAAAGAAATAAATATAAACTAGAGACCTTTATTTAATCAGCACTTAGCTTCAAACCAAGGTACAAAGAACAAAAACTAAATAAAAGAAGCATAACTAGTTAACAACAGCAGCAAGTGCATCAGCACAACAACTATAGATTCAGACAGTAGGGTAACAGGGGAAAATCATCCAGCTTTTTTCATAGTATTTTTATCATACTTGAATTTTGAAAATATTGGCAAGAAAAACTTGAGTAATCGAAAGACGCAGCCCGAAGTGACCAAAATGTTATCGTCCTAATTTGTGTTTTACTATATATCTTGGAGCCCAAGGTAAGTAGACAGAGCAGCACATAAAGCAGAGGCGTGAGCAGATCTGTACTATACTGCTATGCTTGATATTAAACCATATTGAAAACGTTGCTCCTTTAGAATAAGAATGGCCATAGGCATAGCTACCTTCTATATGTCAAATTTACCCGCCTTGACCAGATTGTACTTATCCTTACAAGTTATCATAAACCATATTGTGAAATGTGCAGTATACATATTCCTAAAATTGTGCACTGATGTGTCATTATTTTATAATGTATCAAGGTACCGTGAAGGCGTAAATTGTTTTGATTATTGTTTGTTGAACATATGTGTGGCAGATCGCTCTTTAACATAACGTAAACCTATTCAGCAATCACCCTTTAACAGTGAAAAAGAATGGACACAATGGGAAAAAAATATGAAAATATTAACATGACGTAAATCAATAAAATATCAATGCCCAAAGATTTGGGAATGACGAAAATCGATGAGGCTTAGTTCAGTTTAGCAAAATTAAAGTACAACAGATAACATATAGTAGCTGTAATTGCTGGCAGTTAAGGGAAGTTACTGAAAAGCTGTGAGTTACCAAGTTGCGTTTAGATAGCGGTATGTTGTCTCCATAGTATTCGTTTATAGTTGTGAATTGTGCTGAGGAATTGAGGATACAATTAATATTCTTCCTGTTATGTTACGGTAAATCTAGAAAAGTAGGGCCAATGGAAATTGAGATAACAGGAGATAACAAGATACCGAACAAAAAATTTAGTTGACCAAATTACATAATTATTACTATATATTTACCTAATTTGATTAAATTAAGAAAGTTATTTAGGTTAATTAATATGACATATTTTTTGAAATACTCTAGTCATATTTCTTAATTCTCTCACTCCCTTTCCTTGTTGATTATTATTGAGGGAACATCAATGAGGTAAATTAGGAAAATATTAATAAATATGGAAATTATACCTTATCTTTAGAATCAAGATCAACTCACAAAATATGTCTTATATTAAAACAAGAGGAGTATCACTAATTGTTTGTAGCTGAAGTCTGTAACTATAAAATTAAAAATCAAACATGGAATTGATGGTAGCTAAGGAAGTAATATCTGCAGTTTTATTAAATAAAAGAAGTATGAGTCTCATTTACAAATATATGATAGTATATCCTCTGACCTGGGTAAGAAAATTCAAGCAGAATCTGACTTGAATCACCGGTTCAGCCCTCAATACTTTCTAGAAGGATCCCGGAACCCACCGATTGGAAAAATGAGGAAATTAATAAAATTAATCTATGAATAATAATAATCATAATAATTGGAAAAAAAAGCATCCCTATCCCACTTTCCTTGACCCACTACCTCACTGATGACCTTATCTCTTGCAAAACTGTCCGTGTCCAATTTACTATCAGTATGTTATTCATCCCCCTTTGCAAATCTATAATATATATGTATATGTATGTTTATGTGTGGCCTTTCTCTAATATCAACCAGGTCACCGTCCCAAACGCAGCTGTACCGCACTGTTATGACGTGCTGCTTGCATCTTTTGCTGGCCACACCCACTTGTGTGATGAAAAGCCAAAGCCGGCCCTTATGTACACTGCTTCACTTATATATACAAAAAAGCTGTTTACTTTATTGGACATTGTCGTATACACTCTGGCCTCGTCAATTCGCTAAAATGACAGGTTTCATTCCCAATCGTGGTGAGGTGGTGTCACTTGCACGTTCCCTTAAAAGTGTTCCTTGTGGAACTCAAATTTTGTTGAACCTTTTTCGTTGAACTCGAAGCAGAGTTGGCCCAGTTCTTTGGCCAACACTGGTGCACCACAGTAAAATACCCCTGTTTGGAATCAAGATAGCCTCTATGTCATTACAAGATGGAAACAAATGCTACCAACGTTGTATTGTTCATGGAATTTTGACTGACCTATTCGTCCATTGCAGTGCTTCGAACATATTTTAGAGAAAACTTTCTTCCAGTTTGGCCTAGCAAAATGAGTCCTAACCTGATAGTATATATGCACCCAAAAAAAACACAATGCACGGTCATTGGAATGGGGGAAAACTATGGATGATAAGTTGTAGAAAAGTAAATGGCATCAGGACTATCATGCGGTTTGAGAACAACTAGGAAACCAACGAAGTAAGATAAAGGCTTACCCTAGTCCCAGAAACGATATCAACTCCATTTTTGGCATGGTTCAGTGCTTGAACCATGGTGATGAGAGCCGATCTTGCATCCCCTTCCTCGTATACGCTAGTCAAGTAATTGTGCATTTCAATGACACCCTGAAGTCCATAATTGGACATTGAACGTTAGCAAATGCAGATAGAGTTGAGAATTCTTTCCGAGGAAATGTCGATAGTATATGTAACATACCCTTTGATCAAGGTCAGCTACTTCATTCATAACCCCTTTGAACCAATCGAAGGAACCTTGCTCTCTCGTAACCCAGTAAAAATACGCATTTGTAGTCTTTAGTGTTTTCTTCCGCTTTGGAGAAATTTTATTTAGTGAATCTGCGCCCCCTACGCTTTGGTCTGAACCTCTACTTACATCAGAGACTGCATCCTGGACATCAGTAACCACGATTGTTATCTTCATCTTACATGAGATTTCGAAAATGAACTCTCAAATTGTAGTCAGTAAAACAGTGTTAGCGGCCAAAACTATGAGACTATGAAAAGAAGTCTGCAAATAATTTGGACTCTGCATGTTTAAAACTCTGCAGCACAAGCTACTCACCGCCATTTCCTCCATTTTGATAATGTTATTGAGAAGATCCTTCAGAATGCTGATGAAAGGTGTTGCTCCAATGCCAAGACCAACTAGTAACAGGACATCATATTTTCTATAATCTTGTGCTGGCGCCCCATAAGGTCCATCAATCTTAAGCTTCGGCAAACTGTTTTATTAGCCCCCCCAAAAAATAATGATAATAATAATAAGATGTTTGTATGTATGTGATAATCGTTTGTCAGAAGAACAAAGAATTAAAAGCCAAATGCGCACATTCACCTTTTCTTAGTGGTTTCATCAGCCCTAAGAAGCCCACTCTTGCCAGCTACGGGAGGCTCACAGGCTTCTGAGAATACCCTTTTAAGTTCCTGTGTCCAGTCACCCAGTTGCCGAATATGAACACTCAAGTAGTCATCACCAGGGGCAGAGGTAATAGAAAACGGATGCCTGTCAAATATTGTTGCATGTTATTACAAAGTAAAGGTACAAATTGGGCAACGATTTGACTTTCCCTCACTTCCCCATGCTTTCATATTCAATAGGATAGAAAGATATTTATCACTGGTTTTCTGTTCAGTGGATATAATTCAATAAACAGAGGAGAGTTAAGTCTTCGATTTAATTTTCTTCCTTGTCAATTCCCTTGTTTCTTTTTTATCACCCCATCATCCAGCCGAGAATTCAAGATCACACTATCTATGTTAAGCTTAACGTAAAATGCGACAACAAAAATAGAAAAACGAGCATCACGAAGGAATCAGCAAGATGCAAAACAACGCAATACAACTGATGTAGACTTACCACTCAAACGGAGAAACAGCAGGACATTGCACAAACATGTATTGTCCACTTTTGTAACGAAACTGTGGGGGCTTAGACATTTGCAATGTGAGAACATTTCCGGGATAAATGGCAACCTGAATGTTTCCACAATGCGCAAAGAGTAAATCTAGTTAACAAGAATGTCAAATTTATAAAAAGAAGGGATGGAGCCTTGCGAGAGGCCAGGTTGGGGGCAAATGCGCTTAGTTAAATGTCCAGTTTAAGATTTTTCTGCTCACCTTTATGAGACGGACAGTGTAAAAACCAGACCGAAAGAATCTCAGTATTCTTTCTCCTGCATAAAGTAAAACTGGAACCGCAAGATACATCCACGTCTGTCAAAAGAAATCAACATCAAGCAACTGGTAAATAAGCACTGCCTGCACTATTTTGAATTAGTACTGGTAATAAATGAAACTTGAACAAAATGTATGTATACCGTTCGCTTGTACCATAGCCGTTTGTCCACGAGGTAAAGAAATTGACCGTGGATGATGAGCAAGACATAGACAATGACAAACAGATGGTGTGAATACCAGAATGCATTAAAGCCAGTTAGCCTACTAAATGGCTTGGGCAGCTTAATGAGATTTCTCCTGAACCATTTGGTGGCAAGCGTGAATGCTATAACCATAAAAATCACCATCAATATTCCAGTCACACCCTCGACCCCTCTAACCAGTTTTCCATAACTGGGCTTATGTGATCCAAACACTCCATGCAAATACCGATCATATTTAGTGTCAGTCGTCCCTACAAGTCTTGGAAAATCACAAGCTACATGATCGCCGACATGGAGTATAACACCAATCACAATGGCCGCAGCTATCGTCTGTCACGTCCAAAAAAACCAGAAATTATCACTAAAATTAGAAGGGAAGGAGGGCGCACGCGCTCAAATTACAAAATATACAATAATAATTGAAAATTTTCATCAAATTTATTAGTGTATCCACATTGAACAATCATTTTAAGAATTAAATTGATATTTATGAATTGATTACTATGATTTATAACGATTATTAATAAAATTATATTGGTATCTCAATTAAAGAAAGGAGGAAATTAATAAATTATCGAGGAGATTGGCATCTCAACTAAAGAGATTGAGACCAGAGGATTGCTGGGGTGGGCGCATACCTTGTGAAAATTGATGTTGTCGTCAAAAGGAAGAATGCAAGCCAGCTTGGTGGATCTTAGCCAAGTTATGGTATTTCTACATACAGGCAAGAGGATAATAGCCATGTTGAGCTTCAGAGTCTCAGCTGCACCTTTGGCCGTGGTGAGACAGTAACCCATGATCTGGAAGGCATCTTTCCGCCTGTACTGAACAAATTTCCACGTAAATAGCCCAATCATTACTGAAATCCACAATGTTAAAACCCACAGTCTCTTCCAGTTCTCTTGCAAATAGTAGAGCAGCATGCGGCTCATCCTTCCTAACGGACTTTTCTTCCTTAATCCTTGTAGATTCTGGCTCAAAGCTTGGCTTGTGTAGCTGAGCGCTTGGCTGTAGTTGAGGTACGTGTCCTTTTGTAGCAGAAGCGTCTCCAATTGCCATAGCTGCAGTGACAAAATGGAATGCCTCTAAATAATTGGGGAACAAAGGTTTGAATCACACAAACAGGTACATAAAACTTTGTCAAGAGACTGGACCAAAAAATAAACTTTGTCATGAGACCGCGGCACATGGGCCTCCGTATTGCACGGTGACCAGGGCTCCTATTATGCAGGAAATATGGCTGAAAAAGAACGACCTACCAGGGAACTCAAGCATGATAAAATATTACAATCTGTCTTTAATATAAAACTTCATCTACTTTTAAAAAATAGCTATTACGAATTACAAGATAGATATTTTAAAAATATATATATATATTTCGATTTATGGAAAAAAAAAATATATAAAACTACGGTTTTATGGTTTGCACTTATACTAAAAACAGGGTAATAACTAAAAAAAAGAGAGAGAGAGAGAGAGAGAGCTGCTGGTACATAATGCATTCAGTGCTCATCTATAGAGTTGGGGGGAGGGGTGTCTTTACTAACCCTTCTCTCCATTTCCTCTCCAAATTTGATAGTACTTTCCTTTTCCTAATAAGATTACACATCAGTTTTATATTATTATTATTTTTATAAATTTCAAATTTTTGATGAAAACTTGCAAGAGTAAAAATGTTAGGTTAATAGTAAAACCATAATGTATTTTGTAATTTAAAATGCAATTTTTTTGCAATTAAATTTTTATTCTCGAGGTCAAAATTTTTAGTTTTGATTTTTAACGAATTTTGAATTTAAATTTTTTACCCAAATCATTTTCATTTGTTATCAAGAAGAATAATTCCTCCTTAATTTTGTTTCCTAGTTAAAAATGATGGCGCTGTTAAGAACAAGGATGAGCCCTTTTTTGCCACCCAAAAAAAAAAAAAAAAAAAAAATTATTTTTCTACATATTATAACAGCATCATAAAAATAAAATAATTATACTTTCACTATTCTTCTAAATGTTTGTGCAATTATTTTTAAAATTTATATTTTGGTACAATTTTACCCCGAGTTTTAACTTGGTTACAGTCAAAAGGTAAACTGCAACAACCAATGCAGTTCAGCCAGGACGAATGAAAGGGACATGCAATGCCGGTCAACATTTACTGAATACCGGAGAATAATTTTAGTGCCCACAGAGAAATAATTTTAGTGATGTAACCAATCGAACAACCGCATTAATTCAAGTGTAATGTTTATCATTGACGAAATCATGTAACATGCTAAGAAGATTGATTCATCAGAGCACCAATAAATATATACTCCTATGATGTTTATGGACACACACACACACAAATTCCAGAAAGCGTAATCTCACCTCAATGTAGCCTAGGCCTTCTGGGTCCAACTCCTCCATGATCAGAGCTGCATATTCTTCTGCTTGCTCCTTCAATCTTGATAACCTATTTGCTGAAGCGCTTAACATAATTATCTGGAAGTCAAAGTAGAATTAACAAAAAGATATATGGAACTGTTGACTCCAAAATTTCTATAATCAGATATTACGTGGTTCAGAAATAACTATATATGTGGAAAAATACGATCATGCCCCCACCAACCGCACTTAAAACGTAATTATAAGTTCCAAGAATTTGATAAAGTCATCAGCAAAAAAACAGAGGTGCCATTGGGATGAAAGAAGCTTGAAAAGTAAGACCTACTCCACTGACTCTTGAATATAAGCCAACTAATAATTGAAGGTACAGAGATGCTTCAGAACATGGGGAACGTCATGAGTGATAACACCCAGTTTCTCCATCACCTCTCATTCTTGTTGAAATATTGCTTAAACCTAAAATGCTACTTTCTCTTATCCTTATTATAAAGCACTAACTAATTATTCTCATAAATCAATAAAAACAGTTAAAATCAATAAAGTTATCCTAAAATTTAAATAATTTTCAATATTACCCCTACTAATTATACTAAACTCTAATATTATAATAATTATTACTCTCACCCACTAACCTAATTCATTATGAGAATACATGGAAAACAAATAATTAATACTCCTTAGGAACAAACAAAGTCTCTTATAAAAAGGATCAAATAAATTTGTTACTTGGTGTTGGTGTCTTATAATAAGGACGAGAGGGAGTAGTTAATAATTATAGAATTTGACATTTAATTAAGCTCATCTAAACTGGATTTGGCTCCCATCCTCTTCCCTTCCCATCACTTCCTATCTTCTTCTCAATCTCAACCGTTAGATTAGAAATCTGAACGGTTGATTTAATCTTTTATACAAAATATTACTCAAATATTAAATTATTAAAAAATATTTAAAAATAATATTTTTATAAAATATTAAATCGAACCGTTCAGATTTTAATCCAACTACTGATATTGAGAAGAGGAGAGGAAGGAAAGAAGAGGATAGGAACCAATCCACTCCAAACCTGCTTACTGTTCATTATTAAACTCCTATTTACACCCTGGATGCTACATTACTGGGAGGGACACTTTTCCGCCAACACCAAACTCTACGTTGAAATTTAAATTGAAATAAAAATGGCATTTACAAGATTTTTTTCTTTAATTTATATATGTAAAGATGTAAAGTTTGGGAAACTAAAAAAACAATATTATTCTTAAGCCTTAAATAATTTTTCTGATCTTTAGCTCAAAGCAGTGACCTGAAATTTAGTTTCCAAGAGTTATTAATTTCCAAGAAAAATGAATAGACTGATTAACAAGAAAATTTAATTAATTACAAAAAATAAAGATATGATTCCGTCTTCTGATCGAAATAAAATATTTGCTTACCTCCTTCACTTCGTGTTCGGTGATTCTACCGTCTTCGTTCTTATCTACCCTGGGAAGATGATTAAAATTAAATAAAACACGTAAGGATATTATTTGAACTACAAGCAAAGAAAGTATCAAAGTTTTGATGATTATATAATAATTATTAAAGAAAATGTACAGTGATCGTATGCCCCGTCGCGGGAATTAAGTAAAGTGTTTTGGCCGGAAGGGCAAACTTTATTCAAGAGGACAGTAGTATTTTTTAAAACTAGTTAAATAAATAAACTAATCAAAAGATGATTAATCAATGATTACATGTCGAAGAAGATCTGTAGCCGCGAATCAAAACTCTGATCGGTAATTTGCGACCAGAATTCGTAAAGATCATCTTTGCTGATTTTGTCAATCTTCATTCTTCGTCTACGACCGAGAGCGTCGAACAGTTCCAGGGCGAATTCTTTGGAATCCTTCATCCCTTCAAGAAGACAACATAAACTCATGTTGAAGAAAAACATAACAGGAAATTATGCGCCAGATCTAAACAATTTGCTTGTAATTTTGTTCACTCCAAAATTCTCAAAATCATTGCATTGGAACCCAGGGGAAACCGGAAAACTTTTTCAATTGGAACATAAATTGAACGGAACAATGCAAAAAACTTAACCGAAGATGATATGCACCTATGCATTGAGCAAAATCGGCTCGATGGAGATAACCATCCTTGGCAAGCTTGCCAAAATTTCTCTGCACCTCGTTCCACGCATCGACAACATTTGATTTACTGCTGATAAATTTCAGGCTACGGAGTGCTCTGTGAGCACCTAACCGAGTTCGATCAAGTTGGGCGCGTTGCTTCCTGAGCGCCCGAGCTGCCAAAGCCGTTTCGACACCACCCCCACCAACCCCCGCGAGTCCATTCTGAGCAGAAGAAGAGGATTGAGTGCGCGACGCATGGCTGTGGCTCCAGGAGAACCGCCGGAACTCGGCTTTCAGCTCCTGCGAGAATTGCCTGGCCTTGGCCACGGCCTCTGCTTTCAGCTCCTGCGATAACTGCCGCAACCTGCTGGACGAGGTCCTTCTGATGGTCGGAGATCTCGAGGCAGACACCGGAGTTTCATTCCCACTGGTGAGCATTCCATCTTCGATATTAATGGCGGCAGTGGCCGGCCCAACGCTACGAAGAACGATGGTATCATCATCCTGAAGATCAAGAGTAACCTCAACAAACTCCTCAGCAGCCGAATTGGAGTCAGTACCGGGCGAAGTACCGGCACTGACGGTCGCGCCGTCGGGGACAGAGTCGGACGCCCACCGGCGTTCGTGCTTAGGATTACTTTTCATTGAACAAACAGGACAAAACAAGACAGAAAATGAATGAATGTACTATTGCGTATTTCTTAATCTTGTTGTTCTCTTTCAAAAGTTAATCATGGAAAAAGAAATGTAAGGCAGAAAGCAGTGCTAATAGGATGAGAATGAAAAAGAGAGGAAGCGTAAAGAGCAGAGAAGGAGAGAGGGAAGAAGGTTATGTCGTACAGAGAGAGAGAGAGAGAGAGAGAGTGGAGGAACAGAGAGGTGAGGAATGAAGATAGAGGAAGAGAAAGAACAAACGTAGGTATGTGATTAAATTAATGGGGGGATTTTAAATATAAAGACGTGGTAGAATGCTGAATAGATGAAGGAAGAGGAACGGGTGAGGGGAGTGACCACAAAAAAAGCAGTTTTGGACTTTTGGTGCGTTGTGGATTGACGCGCTTAGCCTGGCTTTTTACACGAAGTGGCAGAGCCCAGGCTACGCATGGAGGGAGAGAGAGAGAGAGAGAGAGAGAGAGAGAGGGAGAGAGAGTCTGTGGGGCCGAGTGCGGGGTTCCAGAAGAAGGAAATGGAATGGTATCTATTTTATTCTGCTCATGGGCCCCACCTTTCCCGCCACCCCGAGTCCACGCCACGCCTCGCCCAGTCAACTCAACGTACGCCTTCTTCATTTTTTTTTTTTTTTTTTTTTAAAATACTTCTTCATAGTTGATTTTTTTAAGGTAAAAAAAAAATTAATTAAATTATTTTAAAATATTTACATTCTTTATTTTTTGTCTAAACTATTTTTTTCTAATTTATAAAATGACATATAATATATAATATGATTAAATAACTTATTTAGTTTTTTTTATTCTCTTAAAAAATCAATTTTATTTTATATTTAAAACCTGAAAACACAAAAATCTCAAAATATATACTAAATTGAAAAGAAGGATAAATAAGTGATTTGACGGGACTTTGAGATTTTGAAATTTGATGTTGATAATTTGAATATAAGAATTTGCAATATAAAAGATTAACAACTTAAGCTCCCCAAGTTGTTACTCAAGTTGTTACTTGTGTACATTTAAATTACTAATTATTATTTTTAAGTTGTTATTGTCTATATTGAAATTGTTTCAAACTTCAAAATTATTGAACCAAAAAAAAAAAAACTTCAAAATCCCAATTTCTACCAGATCATCGATTTATCTTTTTGCTAATTTAGAAAATATTTTTTGGTTTTTGTAATTTTTAAATGTAGTTTTTGTAATTCAAATTATATTTTTCTGTCATTTCTCTTATTTTCATTTTACAAGTCTGCAATTAGAACATTTTATCTTTCACAAAAATTTTTTTATCAAAAATATAAATAAGCCTGAAAATTAAAATCTAAGTAATTAAAGCACGACTGAGATTTCTTAATGATATTCAGCATTTTCTTATATTATTCTATCTATTTTTTCCCCCTTCCTCCTTCATGCACAATATAAAGATTTATATGCATGAGTGAAGGAAGGAAAAATAACAAAGGATCGATATCCAAAATTGTGGACGAAGCCACGTAACGGAATGGATGAACAAAGTTGCAAGCTAAACAGCGGCATGATCTTTCTTGACACACATGAATATATCTATATATAAATATATATACACAAATTAAATAACATCTGTTCCATGAAAAAACACGCAATATATTTCAATTTCTTCAACGAAACCACCCTTCTTATACGCAATCCTCATCTTCTCTCTGTACCCAGTAATTTTTAGCTTCATCATAATAATTTTACCCCAATTTCCTCATGTAATTAATATATCTGAATAAAAGTAAGATTAGTGGTAATTTTCCTACTCATCCTCATCCTATCGATAATCTAAATAAACAAAATAATTAATATTAAATAATAATAAAATATATATATATATATATAAAATAAAAAATAAATCTAATCAAAAATATATACACTAAAAAATGTATACAAATATATACAAAAGTATCCAATAGTATCTTTGTATTGTAAGCTCAATCTTTTTAGTAAAAGATTGGGAAGTTTAATTGCAATTCAATTAATCATGGATTACAAAGTATCCATTGCTGAGAATTCGTAAGGGAAGCTCTTTTCATTTAGATTGTCAAATCCTATTTAGATCATTTGATTTAATTTTTGTTACTATCAGTTTTTAAATGAAAAATCAATTTAAAAAAAAAAGTTAGTTAAAAGATTATCTAAATAAAAGTAAGAGTATTGGTAATAATAATGAACTAGTTTTCCTACTCATCCTCGATAGCTTTTTTTCATCATGGACCATCCAGATTTATTAGGGACGATCTAGATTTAATTTTGTTAACTGTCAATTTTTAAATGAAAAAAATTATTTTTTTAAGATATATTAGTTGAGATTATCTTTATTTTAAATTTCTTACCCATTAAAATAATTTTTTTTTTTTAAAAAAAAAAATTAAACCAGCCGAATCTCATGTTCAAATGGAAAGAGTTCCTGTACACGTCTTTGAATGGTAATAATAATAACATGGCAGCCAAATGAAGCCAAACGAATGTCAAATCGAATGAACAACGCGGTTCCAAAACAATGAGTAAACAGGGACGTGGCATAACAAAACATGGACCATTTTCATATTAAAATATGTGTGACAATGGTAGAGCAGGGTCAAATGAACCCCTTCATTACTCTAGCAAGCTACATGGCTAGAGAAGAATGATACGAAAAAACACCCTCCCCCCTAAATTGACAGACATATATATTTCTTATTGACTTTGAATTTAAAAATATGAAAAAGCCCTCCAACTAAAGCTATGTGACTTGTACCAGAAGCTATTTCTTCGAGTTAGGCAGAGAACAAATACAGGACACAAACAGATGATCCAGTTCCTTCACATTATGTGAAAATACAAAAACAAAAACAAAAAAGGAAGGTAGTGGAGGAGGAGAAAAATAAAAAAGCATGTTTGACAAATATCACTCACCAACCGCTTCATTATTATTAGAATAAATTGAATAATAATATTATTATTAAAATAAGATTTTTAATAAATGAATGAATGAATCCAACAAAAGAGGTTTTAAAAGTCTGGCTAGTTGCAGCTATTTGACGCCATAAAACAGATACTTTCTACCACAAGAACAACCAAATACACACAAAACACACACCACACACTCCACTCCCCACCTAATTGATTTAACTACTCATCGTTCTATATTTTTCCATACTATTATCATTATACGGTATTTTAATGGAAACCTCTCAAATCATAAATTAAAAAATGACTTTCTTCACTGCTTCGTTATCATATTGAATTAATGTTAAATTATACAAACACCCTTTAACCTCCATAATATTTTATTTGTGTTTTTATTTGTGTCTCGTGATGGAAGGAAATATATCCTCCCATTCTTCTCTTTTTCCTTTTGATCTTCTTAATATCTCATCTTCACGGTTAGATAAAAAAAATGGGTGGTTTAGCTTAAATATTTGATAAACCTATTATTATATTTGATAAAAACCTATTACTTATAATTAGGATCTACACTATTTTATAAATTAAATCCTTTTTTTATTTTTTATATACCACAGTCATGAATTGTGTGGAACAAACTTTTAACAATTTAAATTTATTTAGGTTGATAATAATAATAATAATTTTATAAAATATTAAATGTAAGACTGTGGACCTCTTACTGCTAATTTTTTTTACCTTTGAAGTATCATAGAGGTTATATGCAATAATTTACTGAAGTTAAATGGATTTGTATGATTTAACTTAGAATTAATATAAGGTAAAATAACATTTAACACCTTTATGTTATTTTATAGTTACAACCAGCACCCTAATTTTATTTATGGTACATCCAGGTCTAGCATTCCAATGTTTTCTTTTTTTTGGTGTGCTTTCAGCTCCATATCTTATTCATGGTGCATTAATTCAACACCTTAAATCATAAATAAGGTCAGGGTACTAGACGTAATTAAAAACATTACTAAATTATGAACTGTTGGATACATGAGGAAAATAACATTAAAATATTGGATATAATATAAATAAGATGAATGTTACTTGAAAAATAACATCACCGCCATGTTAAATACAAAGTGCGTTACCCATTGATAAGTCTATAAAGATAAAATGGTTGGTCCGGGAAGAGCCAAGGAAGGGAAGTTCACCAACCTGCTGAATTTGAATTCACATTTCCTTCTTTTTATGTTTCTCTCTGGAGACCACAGAATTGAATTCTCAATTCCAAGAAATAATCATAATGGGAGCCCCAACATTCCGGCAAATTGGAATTTGGTGCTCATCATTATGCAAGTGAATTACGGCTACGTGTCATCACTCTTTTCTGTTTTCATAAGCTTAATTAGATCGGGATTCGGATTCCCTCAGTGGCATGTTTTTCACAATCCCTCGGAATGTTTATATCCTGACCATCTAAATAAATATTGATTTGCCTAAAATATATTTTTAATCCTTTAAGTTTATATGAGATATACTTTTGGTCTTTTAACTTTATAAAGTATATTTTTAGTCCTATAATTTTAACACCGTTAGTTTTGCTAACAAAAAATGCAAACTTAAGTGATGATTGTATAATTAAATCTTTATTAAGTTTAAATTTAAAATATGGGTAAGTTGAAGAATACATAAAATTTATGTAATTAAATATTATCGATCATCACTGAGTTTGTTGTGGCGTTTTAGTTAGCAATATTAATGGTATTAAAATTTTAGAACTAAAAATATACTTTATAAATTTAAGGTCTTAAAAGTATACTTTAAGACTTAAAATATACTTTAGCTTATTAATTTAAAGAGAGAGACACATCATCTATTTCACATAACCCCATGCGGTAAAAACTACCACACATGGTTGATATGAAAATTTAAAATGTATATAACATGTCTGTCTCTGAAAGTTTAGATCAATATTGGGATAGTTAAGATAAAAAGATACTGAGAGATAAGACACTAAGATATAATCTGCTCCCAATTAGATCCTCTTCAATTAATTTCATGACTTGGTCTCCAACGTTGACCCCTTTGTTATGGGATAGGATGTCTCCCACTTTATATTTTACTTTTTAAGTTTACTAGTTCTTCCTCAACTATAATAATAATACGTGAATTCAGGGCCAAAAAATATTAATATTTTATATATTTCGACTTTTTGAACATTTATTTTCCATCATATATGGACAAGTGTATCACGATTTGCCGTTGCCTCCAAAGTATGTTTTTCTCCCCCTTTATTTTATGATTCAAGCCTACAATTTTTTTTCACATTTTCACACATTAATATTAATTAATTCATTTCAAAGTATGTTCAAACCTGACTTTCTTTCAATGAGTTAATTATTTCAGCTACCATCCAATAGTTGTTTCGTCAAGTAGAAATAACTTTAATTTATTTTAAGGTCAATAATTCTAACCTTATGAATTAATGGATAATTTACCAACTCTCTCCTTTATTTGGAAAAAAAATTTGAAATAGGCAATATAATATGACATGGTCAAATTCCATAAATACGTGTTCATGATGTGAGACATTGAAACTTAAAAGTCAATCGTTAGTGGAAGCGAAAAAACATGGTAAAAAGAGGAAATTAAAAAAAAAAAAAAAAAAAAAAAAAAAAAAAAGGGGGAGAAACCATAGCGTTGTATATCTCAAAATGATGGTACATTTCCATTTCTACCCCCACCAGCTTTCCCAGTAAATTTGAGAGGCAACTATAAAATAATAGAAGTAGGAAATAAAATAAATCTCCCAAAATTAAATAAGCACACACAAAATAAGCAAATAGCATGTGTGTGTTTTTTTTTCCTCTCCTTTAATTTGTAACAACGACGTAGGTAATTCAATTCAGATTTTAATGTACGATTACTTTGTGGATTGAACAAAAGAACAAGAGAAGGTGTCGCATTCTCTTGTTTGACAGAGAATTCTGGATTTAATAAAAGCGAAAGACATTTATATAAATTGACAAATTAAATCCTCTCACCATTAATAACTAAGAAATTTAAACATAATTCTCAATTGGCCCGAAATTAAGAATTCAAACTCAATGTTTTTTGTTTTCTGCCGACGCTATTGAACTTTATCTATTAACCAACAAAAGTTGCCTGTTCACCCAAATAACAAACAAGCTTTATCTATCATATGGGGTCAGTTACGTGAATCTCATTATATGGTGGAACTCTATCAACGGTCAGATTTTTAGATAAATTGTTAAAAAAGTGCCCTTTCAATAAATTTCATCGACTATTCTCTTTTATTTTTCTCTACACTTTTTATAAAAAAATAAATTCCATAATTTTGAAAGTTCATGACATGTTGACTCAAATAAAAATTATACATGACTCACCTACCATCAGTTATATTGATTCAATTTGATTATTTAATTATTTTTTAAGGCGTGTTTGGATACATGGAAGAGGAATAGAAAATGGAGATGGAGCTCGGGATTTATGAATAGGTGGGATTCTAGAAGGACGTTACGTATAAAGCCCAGAGATGCCTGGGGCCCACCACAAACTTCCAAGTCAAATGCTCACCAACTCCTATCCCTTAGAAGGATTTTTTATTGGCACACAAATAATGAATGATAAAAATAAAAAAAATTGTCAAATTTTTATTTGTTGTCATTACTTTTTTTCCATTAATCATATAATCAACATCAAACCGTAATAATACTGCAAGCAAAAACAAAGAAAGGAAAATAATAGAAACGAGGTTCGTGTTCTGTAAAGTTGAAGAGGTTTGTATGTATTGGCATCCACTACTATCTCCTTCCATCATTCTCATTGGCCCTCGTGTCCTTTTCTCTCTCCTTTCCATTTGTCGTTTACATTTCTCCATTCTCTTGTTAGCACGTGCCTCTAACCATTTAATGCTATGAAAATTTTCATTCCATTAATTTTTTTTTTAATATTAATCGATAAGTCCAAATGGTTTAACCAGATTTTTAATCACGTCTCTATAATTGTTTTTGTTAGATTATTTGATTTTAATCAGGTCCCAACATTTTTTCTTCTTCTTTTTATTAGGTTATTATAATTTCACATGATTTTTAATTAGGTGTCTGCAGTTGTTTTTTCCTCTTTATCAGCCAAAAGGCTGAAACTATATATAGATTTAATTAATATTAGAAAAAAAAATAATAAGGATGTAATAAAAAGGGGGGGAAACTACATGAGCCTGAAAAATCTGGTAAAATTATTAGGACTTGAAGATTAATTTTATTTTATTTTTTCATCATGTTCTTAGTGGGAAGGCAAGAAGCTTACGATTGCTTCAACTGAATCATATATTTGTTGTGAGTCGCATGTAGGGAGTTTCACATCACGACTAAAATATATTTTTTAATTTTAATATAAAACACATTTACTTAATTTAATTATATTAAAGAAAGTTATTTGAGTTTATTAATATGATGTGTAAGTTCTAAAATACCCTAGTTATATTCCTTAATCATCTAATTCCTTTTTTTCTGGATCAATTTTCTAAATATATTTTAAATTAAAGACACGATGGTTTATAAATTTAGGGGATCTCACACCTAAAAAATTAATCTTTTAATATCGTATTGGATCTTCCTTTAAACCTTGTACTACATTGTACTCCTAACATTTTAATTCAGAGGATAAGCTTCAAGGAAGGTACAACGTCAAGACGTTTACTTGAAATTTTATACAAATTAAAACATAGACCTATGTTAAATTGATTTCATAAAACCATGAAATCCGTTCGAATAACGACAGTGTAAAGCAATCAAAGTGATTGTTCTATCTCAATAACGCGGAGAATCCGAGGGAATCCGAAAAATGTCCTAATTAATTCGTACATGTTTGAAAGTGAAACCATGCATACTTAATGAGACACACAAAGACCTGGCAATATCAACGTATATATTGGGGCCAAAAGAGGGGAAAAAAGAACAAGAAAGAAAGGAACAGAGGTTGAGTGGTCTTAATTTATAGGCATAGCCAGATATTTTAGGTTTAATAAAACCATTTTTGATATAAGGTTTAATAAAACCATTGATTGTTAGGAGAGGTGGAGGTCTTGGAATTTGGGCTTCCTTCCTATATTGAAAAAAAAAAAAAAAAAAAAAAAGCCCATATTTAAATTGTTTGATTTGATGTATTTTATATTTTTCTTATTTTATGAAGAGAAAAAAGAAAGAAAAGGAAATTAAAAATAGGAAAGAAGAAAAAGAGTGAGAGAGTGAAAAAGAAGAGTTTCCTTATTGTTGTTTGTGAGAAAAATATTCTCTCAAAGTTTCCTAATTTGAGTTATTTCCTTAATTATATAGCCAGTGAGAGAAAGCAAAAATCGTATGTTCACATGGCAATTAATGTTTGTGCCCTCGTTAATGGTTGGATTGGTCTTGAATTTGGTCGGCTAGTTTAGTGCATATGTTTCTTCATTTTGAATGGTGGGATCATTGTTTGGATGCCTGATATGAGAGAAATAATGTTCATGGTTAGAGATATGGTTCTGGGTATTTTCAGCTTTTTTGTTCTTTCTTTTACACTTATAGCTTTGATTGTTTGGTTGCACATGTTTATGCATTTGGTTAAGACTCTTATACCCTGTTTTAATTATATCAAATCATATTTTCATTGGTTTAGATGACACGTGAATTTTACACTTAAATTGAGAGATTTTCCACGATAATAACTCTGTTGTGCCATTTTAATTTCTACCAATATTTTTTTATTTGTTTTCTTATAGATTCTTACAAGTGATAGAAAGACTTGTTGCGCCCTCTCTAACACAACGTGGGAAAGCAAAAGAGAGTGGCAAGTGGCAAGACAATAACATTGTGGTATGAACAGGAACATTGTATGAAGTATATTGTACGAGTTGATGACCTTGACTTCTTGCGCGGCTGTGAGAGAAATAAAGAAGATGAATGAACATCGTGGCACAGAAAAAATTGGCCCAGTTTTATTAATTTCTATGACCACACCTTAGTCCACACGTTCTGAGAGATTCTCTTTTCTCATCAATTCATGCACAGCAGCAAGAAGACGAACTAGTTTTAATTATTTTTATTCTGAGGGGAAAAAAGGTCTGTGTCAAAAGTCTCAGAGTCTCCACTTCTATTATTTTTTTTATTATTTCTTTACATGCACAAGGACTTTTGTGATCCGTGGTCGGCTCAGAAAAAGAAATATGTGTGATAAAAGAATTAATTAAATAGCAAATGAAGAGAAGGGTTTGGTGGTACATATAATGGCCTTTTGTGGATTGCAAGTAACAAATACTGATGAATAGTAAATAGTAGTAGTTAAACTGCGTGCATGATGAGTCAGAAAATAGTTATAGTTCTTGACCTTAATGAGCAACATATCTCTATCGAAACAAGACTTACGTACAGTACTGGCTGGTTTGTGATTGGAATTTCAACATTCTTGCTACACGCCTTATTACTTTGATTACATTGCATTCTTTTTAATTTAACTTCTTGGTTGGTTTGTTAATGTTTGCTGAGTTGTGCTACCTGCTAATGAGACTTTTTTCCATTTGTATATATCAGAGAATTCTCTCTACGTTCAATGCCCTTACCTTTCATGATTTTAATTTGTAAAATACTCTGAGCCAAGCATTTGATTCTCAGGCGCATAAAATCTTGAGATTAGGTGCGGACTTTGTATAGTACTCACGCAGACAAGTTTGATCAAATTAAATAACGATATTTCTTAATTTCTGTTTTTGCTGATTCAGTAATGCATGCACTCGATATTTTTCATTATTATTCAAAACCGATCCCACGCATGTGTATATATATTTCCTTTGTTAGTTCTAACTAATCATGCTTTGTGTTGAAAATATGAATCTTGCATACATATGTCTAAAAAGCTCAAATTTATTATCACTTCTGCCACCTGATAATTTGTCCTCTTTGAGATATAAGTGTATGTCTGTGTATAAAGAGAGTATAAATTAAATAATACTCCCCTCTCGGTCCTAATTATAAGGCGGGGTTTTTTTTTCTCTCGAGAGAGATTAAAAAAACTAAATAAATTAATTAATCATATCATATATTGTGTATCTTTAGATTATAAGGTTCACATTAGGTGCTTTTCTCGTAGGTGCTTCTTAGGTGCTTTTCTTTCCAATTAGAGGGATTAGACATTTTTTTTTTATTTAGATTAGATTATATGTTGGATCCGAAAATTTTTTTACACCCAATACTCAAATTAATTAATTTCAGGTTCGCATCCGTAAATACTTTTCTGTAACCCTAATATTTTGGAAATTAATTAATTTGAGATATTTGGAAAGTAAAAAAAAATTCAGGATGTAAAATATAATATAATATAAATAAATAGAATATAAAAAAATTAAAAAAAAAAGTCTAATTCCTCTAATTAGAGGGAAAATCACCTAAGAAACACCTAAGAAAAAGCACCTAATGTGAATTCTAGATTATATATTAATTTATTAGTCAAACTAATTAGTTTGGAGAAAAAATAAAAATAAAAATAATTCAAAATAATTTAATTAGTTTCCTTAATCTCTCTAAAAAAAATTAACTTAGTCTTATAATTAGAATAAAGGAGTATAAAAATTGGTCAACGTAACATATGATGAACAGGTTAATTTGGAGTGGGTTTATATTAACGAGGCAACGTTTTTGTCGTTACTCGTTAGGCAAGTTTTTCCCTTGACGTTCCAGCTGATCGATGATTAGATTTACAGCTTGTTCGTGTGTAGAACTTAAGAAAATGACCTTGGGTCTATGACGGACGTTGCTATATTATTGAACATTGTTCAACTTTTTGATTTTCTGGCTTTGTTTTTTTCTTTCTTTTTTCAACTTATGGTACAAGCACGTGTATAAGCTAAATCGAATGAGTGGTTTCTGAGTTAACGATGTGAGGTGTTTTATTATAATATGACCCTACAAAGAAACACGGGAAAATTTAAATTGTTAATAATTGAGAGTGGTTTTGATGTCATATATGTGTGTGTGTTTGTGTTTTATCTAAAAATAAAACCCTAAAGCTACTTAAAGAAATACTCAGAACAAGAATAATACGTTTCCATATTCCATATATAATGAAAATGTGGTTTGTTTTAGGAGCTGAAAATGTAGGGGAATAGTTAAGAACAACGTTATTACTGTACTTACATATTTAGACGTGATTCGACTATCTTTTTTAACCGGACTTTGTGACCGGAGAATGGCGGAGGGAGAGATATGTGGCCGAACTCCGCCACCTTATGAGATGAGTGATGAATGAATTTCTTTTTTTATATACCTCGTACTACTACATAGTGTCCATAAATCTCATGATAGGTATCCAAAGATTCGTAGTGAACTTTGATAGAAACTTCTCACAAAGAAATAACACATTGATCTAGTTGCCACCGATGCTACAAAGGACAATTGGAATTTATTCTTTTATGTCGATAAGCTCCAATTACATCATAGGAATTAGAAAAAAAAAAGGTTATCTTTCTTTCGTATACTTATAGTTATTATCGTAAATTCTTTCTATATATTTATATATGAAATGGCAGACAGGAATATAGAGGACAGGCTATTCAAATCCAGAATCATATGCCTTTATAGGTAAATAATTTATTTTTTATTGATATAAAATAAAGGGAAAATTGGGTGTCTGAAGAATGAATGTGGTGGCCTCTAGGACCTCTACTCATTAATTTTTTATACACACACGCACTAACCATGATTTGGTGGCTGAGAATGAGGCCAAAGCCGCTACTAGGGGGACTAATTTTATATATATAGGGTCAAAATGTAATTTTGTCCTAGAAATTTTTGTTCAGGAACAATATTACATTAGGAATTTTTTTTGGGTTAAATGTTGACTGAAAAGTATGAAAAATGAGCAATGTTGCCAATTATAGTTAAAAATCTAATGGTCAATATCAATATTTTAACATTCAACATTAGTATTTTTAATGACAGCAAGCATGATTATGTTTTGAAACATATGGATAACATTAAATTTTAAAAAACTTTCAAGTAATATTACTCTTCAATGAAAATTTTGGGGTAAATTTATGCCTTCATCCTCGGTGTGTGGGCGCGCTAGGCTTTGCTTTTTGTGTTATTTTGTTTCACAAACCAGAGTTTGAACAAGATTATCTCTGGTAAGAATATAGATAGGAAGTTTACTTGTGAGAGTGTCACGTTTAATACAGAACAACGCCTTGAACAAGATTATCTCTGGTAATTCCTCAAATATGAGATAGAGATAAAGGAGTTGGAAACTTTGCCAAACTATCAGCCAGACGTTCTGATCTGCACATGTGTCAGCAATTCTCGGATCTGCAGAAAAACTGAAGTATTCAGATTGTCATCCCTATCAGATTAGCTCTTCCACAATAGAGAATCAAGGAATGAGAGACCCAAAGAATTCGAGTAGATGGGCTTAGACGAGAGCGTAGGGGGCCCAGCTTGGCATGTTGGTGTTTCTTTTATTATCGCGATCGCACCAATCTTGTTTTGCCTTTATTAAATCACAACTAGGCTTCTTCTTTATGATTTTTTTCTTAAAAAAATGTATGGGTATTTAGAGATGGCAGGCCCGTTTTAATGATTGGTTCATTCTAAGTTGTTTTTATTTTGGGCCAATAGAAACTGCATTACTTCGTAACATTAAACATACAAGTAATTCCACCAAAAAAAAAATGCGGGTTCGATCCCGCCCCCCCTCCCCTTTCCCATTCCCTTTCCCCTCACATACAAGTAAGAGGTAAGAACCAATAGGTCGTAGGATACTCTCACGGAAGGAATCATGAAAGAAAGAGGGTTCGATCTTGGAGTTAATCAATGCGCTGGGGAGACATTCTAACTCCTGAGTGCCTAGGTAAATGCCTAAGGGTAATAGACGGCTCGCCCTGCCTAATATAGGTATCACTTAGGATGAAGAGAGACTTCATCCTGCCCTTAATCATGGATGAGTCCAACTCCTTTCCTAAAATTTTTATATAAAAAAAAAAAATATATAAGGGGCAAGAGGGCAACTAGGAGGGGGATAGTTGGCTAAGATGTCGCGCCTTCACTTTAAAAGGGAGGAGGTTCGATACCCATAGGTCGATGTAAGGGCCTCGTTGCTAGGAGATCTATAGGTACCTCTATAATACTTTGAACTTGGTGAGTTATCGTATGTCTACCTCCACCTAAATTTTTTTATATAAAAAACAAAAAAAGCAAGAGGTGAGAGATGGACAAGCTAAGCCTCACATCACCCCAATCTTATTAACTGGATTGCAAGTACCATAATACCTATATGAAGCAGCTTTTTTTTTTTTTTTTTTTTTTTAAAAATCTTTCTGCTCTATTTTATTTTTTATTTTTTTAATAATAATGGAATCTTTCTGACCATCCCAGTCTTTGAGTTATGATATCTTCTTTCACTCAAAAAAAAAAAAAAAAAAAAAAAAAAAAAAAAAAAAGGAATCTTAGGAAAAGATCAGGCCAAAATAAAAACCAATGGCTGAAATGTTTAATATAATTACACCTGTCCAACATGGGAAGATTGAATAGAAGTAGCAGCAACACAATGAATAAGCTTCTTGCAATGTGCCTCGTATTCAACGAAAAACAGTAGCAAAGTCCAAATTCCCGGAACCGGATTTGCTCAGTATCCAAAATTCTCAGCGTCCCTCAGTATCTCAATTTCTAGTATTGGATAAATCTAACATCCCATAATGTGCCATAAAATTATGCTTTTTTAATTTTAAAATTTTAAAAATCTGAACCACTTTTAGATAATTTTGAAATAAATATTTCTAAAATATTTTTTCAAGATTCTAAAATAATTTTTCAAGATCACGAAGTATTTTTCAGTAGCAATCAATACCTTGAAGTATCTTTTTTGTACCAGTCAGTACCCTGAAATATTTTTTAAGATCTTAAAAAAATATTTCGGGATCTTGTGTATTAAAAATATACTTCAGGTATTTTAACTGCTACTAAAAAAACATCAATACCCAAAAATATATTTTTTAGGATTTTAAAAAAATATTTTAGGATTTTTAAAAAATATTTCGGGATATTGTCTGTATTAAAAACATACTTTAGGTATTAAAAAATTCTTAAGGTGCTAGAAATGGTTCAGATTTTTAAGTTTTTAAATTAAAAAGCATGATTGTATGACACATTATAGGATGTTAGATTGATCCAATGGCTGGAAATTGAGATACTGAGGGATGCTGAGAATTTTAGATACTAAGTAAATCCAGTTCCCAAATTCCCCCTGGAGTCTGGACCACTCCAACCAAATTTATTAGCCTCCGGTCTTAAATATGAAATCCAAGTAAATGTTTCTAAAATGTTAAATAAACTAAATAAGTTATTTAATCATATCATATCATATCATTAGATTATACATTAGTTTATAAATAATGTAAATTAGTTTGAAAAAAAATAATGAGCATAAATATTTTAAAGTAACTTAATTAATTTCCTCAATTCTTTTAAAAACGTTAATTGAGTCTTATATTTAAAATATAAAGTAGTACTACTCGATCTTATTTATAGGTCCACTTTGATCAAAAAAGTTTGTTCCTATTTATAAGTCTGGTTTCATGTAATAAAGGAGATTGTGACAATTTTATCCATATTAATTATACTCATGAAAATAAAAAAAGAAGAAAAAAATTGAAAAATACCCAATCATAAATGAGGGAAAATTAAAAAATTTACCCCCATAATCATTATATCAACTATATTTTCTTAGTATGTGAGATTTGGTTAAATTAGATTTATAAATAGGATCAAAATGATATATATTATGGACACAACCGCGAGACAGCCCAACATGCTGAGACTAAATGCTCTCCCAACACTTAACCTCCTTATTAGGATCTCACGTAACATGTTGGAAATCATGCGGAAAATTATTGCCACTGAAAAGGATTTAATAATTGAAAATTGCATGCATGTTTGAACAAATGTTACCGACAAGGCTTCCATCCAAGGAAAGGGGCTATTTTCCCATCACATTGTGAATTAATATTTGAATATCATTTTAGTCTTATTTATAAATTAAAATTACTTAACTCTTATATATTAAGGAGAGTTAGGTAATTCATTGGTTATAGACTAAATTTCTAATTTTATCCTCATTTATGAATGTGGTTCAAAAAGTCAATATGAATAATTTTTTTATTATTATTATAATTAATAGGGGAAAAATTGTGATAATCTTATTTATTACTCTAAAGGTGAACTATTAATAAGAATCAATTTTTTTATTAAAATAGATTTATAAATTCTAACTTGTTTAAAATATTCTCCCGCCAAGTTTGAATCTAATCATATTTTCTTGCCTTATAGAAAATAAATATTTTATAAGAGGTAAATATGTCTGAATGCGTCATTGTTTATAAGGGAACTTGACTTCTCAGTTCCCACAAATTTTGGCAGGCTCTTATCATTCCACCTTTAAAAAAAGATTGATGGGCCCAAGTAGGCCCCGAGAACTTAAGTTTTAGGAAGATTAAATACAAAAAAGTGTATCAAATAAGGAAAGTTATTCATCTTCCCTTCCTTTCTCACATGTTCTATGTGCCAAACACACCCTAAAGGTGTAATCTCAACACAATGCCAGAAGCAAGCCGGCTTTAACAGCCATTGCATGCTTATAGGATTTGAAAGCAATCCTATTCAGCTAAATTATTACCATATAAAAAAAGTGATTTATATTTTAACGTAATTTTATAAAAGCTATAAGCTAGAAAAAATTGCTTCAGTTTTTAAATGAATTGTCGACAAAAAATTCAGTGGCTTTAAAAGCCATACCAAATATTATAATGATTTAAATTAAAACAAACATCATGTGGGATCTAAATTAACTTTTTTAAATTTTAAAAATGTAACTTGTGACACATTTGTTAGAAATATAGGTGGTTATTGATTAGTTAGTGAATTGATTAAGACCCTAGTCTATATATAGGGTTTAATCATATTAAGTTTTGTGTGTTGGGTGTGGAGCCCTCACCAAAGTGTGTAGAGTGTGGAGTTCTCACCATATTGTGTGGGATTTGGAGTCTCACAAGAGAGGGAGTTAACATCGTCTCCTTCTAGGTTTAGAGTTAACCCAAGAGGGTTACTCATTATAAGAGGATGTTCCTCTTTTGATGATAATACAAGAATCTTCATCATATTATTTCTCTAATTGCTTCTCTAATCATACTTGTTAACATGGTATCAGAGCCAGGTTGATTTTTCAAAAGGGGCCTAAGACAAGGCAGAAAGTCAAGAAACAGGGCTGAAATCCAAGATTCACCCACGGGCTTACCAGAAGGCCCAAGATTCACGCCTGTTTCAAGATCCGGACCCATCACTTTCAAAGATCCGGGAAAGGATCTAGATGTTCTTCCAAGATCACGCCGTCTATCGTTGTGCACGCCGTTTGTTCAAAGAAGGCGTGTTCTTGCGACATCCTTTCCTATGTCCTTCCCTCACTGTCACTGTGCAAGATCCGGCCGTTCCTACACCCGACGCACCATCGCGATCTCGTTCTGAGCCGCCATCCTAGAGTTGATTTCTCAATTGGTTTCACGGTGACTAGAAGGCTCAGTGGACGACAAGCGACTGGATGATCGCGTTCATCGTTTATCATGCTCAGGTTTGTCTGATAGCTTTCGGATCTGTTAGTCCGATGGCGTCCACAGTCTATGTCATGCAATTCATCCGCGCGGATCTGAGAACCAAGAACGACTGTGTATTCCGTTCGAGGAGTTCGGAAATCCTCGGCGAAGCATCTTCTTCTTCTTGATTGTATCTTCCTTCTTGGTTTGTTACTGTGTGAGGAACGGAAGCCTCAGAAATTGGTTGAGGGAGCTCCAAGAGTTTGGCAACGACGACATGGTCGCGCCCTTAAAATCCTGGAATTATCGTCGTTTCAATCGCAATTTTTGGTTCCTTTTGTTCAAATTCTAAATTGTTGAATATCTTTGGGTGGTGTTCGCTCTTATTCGATGGCGACTATAACTCTCTCCGACCCATGTCACAATTTATTCAATTGGAGTGCTCTTCGAGAAAGAATCCTTCAAGAATGACACCATGGTTGACATGCGTTTGATTTTGCTCGGTGTTGGGTGGATCCAGTTGTGCAGAGTTTGTTGCCATCTTCAATAGCCATCAATCAATTGATGCCAGGGGAGACTTCTTTTCCAGAAGAGACGAGAAAGAGATTTTGATGAATTCTGGACTATTGGATTGTTTAGTTTTTAGATTGGGTTTTTAATTCTGTGAGCATGGCGAGGACGCAAGATCAATTAGAGATCAAGTTTCAGCTGACCGATGGTTCTGATATTGGCCGTAAAAGTTTTCCTTTGTATTCGATGATTGCCACAGTAACAGCAATATGCCAAATCTTGATGAGCTGCTAAAGGATACCCCGGACCCACGTTTTTGCTTCCTTCTAGTTTGAATGGAGAAAGATAAATTTCTATCCTAATCATTATAGGGAGCTTATCCGTCTTGCAGCTCTTTACAGGAATGGAAAAGGTAATTGATGACATCATGGTCTCATTAGTTGCAAGAGATGGTATTGACTGGATGGAGTACAAGAGGCAATTGAAGAAAGCAGAGCAATGGAATGTGGTAGTCTATTAATTACTGTATTGGGCACAGGATAACATTTTGAAGATTGATGCTTTTGTTGGGCACTGATAGCCAGATTACTAGCAGCTACATGACAGTGACAATTTAGTGGGCTATGAAGCAAGTCCATACAGAGAAGAATGTTGTGAATTGAAGAAGTCATTGTATTATTTTTGTTAATTGGAAAAACTATTCAATTTAATTCATCTTACCCCTAGTTTGTGTTATTCAAGTTGAACACCTTGTGTTAAATAGTGTTCAACTTGAGGGGGCGTATTAGAAATATAGGTGGTTATTGATTAGTTAGTAAATTGGTTAGGACCCTAATCTATATAAAGGGCTTAATCATATTGAGTTTAGTGTGTTGGGTGTGGAGCCCTCACCAATGTGTGTAGAGTGTGGAGCTCTCACCATATGTGTGGGATGTGGAATCTCACAAGAGAGAGAGTTAACATGGTCTCCTTCTAAGTTTAGAGTTAACCCAAGAGGGTTATTCATTGTAAGGGGATGTTCCTCTTTTGATGATAATACAAAATATTCATCTTCTTCATATTATTTCTCTAATTACTTCTCTAATCATACTTGTTAACAATGGGATTCGTCATGCCAAACACATCCATATTCCTGGGACGGAATTGAGAAATTACAAAAGTGGATAGCATGTTCTATGAATATATGTCAAAATCACGGCTGTTCAAGTTTCAAAATAAAGCACTCGAACCCAAACCATGTGCATCAAAAAGGTATTGTTTTAGAAGACGTCTATATCCTTCTTTATATATATATATATATATATATCCAAATTAGTAATTACAATAGCTAACTAATTAAGGTATATATTGTTTAGAAGACGTCTATCGATCTATATCTATTTATGATATTCATATCATAGATGTTCACTGTTCTGGATTGAGAGAAATTAGTGGCGACTTTTGGGAAGTAATAATAATGAAAATAGTAATAAATGGTTGAATTATGGGAAACTTTTTCATGAACAATGCTTTATCTTAAAGGAAACTGTAATGGAGTTTAGATCATGCGAATATATGAGTGAGTGGGTGTATCGCGTAGAGAACGTGTGGTCGAAGGAACCTTGTCTGCCATGGAATGTTTACAATATTATTATTATTAATCGTGATATCATAGAGTTGATGTTTATGGAGATATTAAAAAAGGTTAATTAAATTATTTTAAAATATTTATATTTGTCATTTTTTCCTCAAAACTTATAAATTAATGTGTAATTTAAGGATCTATTATATATGATCGATTAAATAACTTATTTAATTTTTTAATCTTTTAAAAAGTCAATTATATCTTATATTTAGGATAGGAGAAAATATTTTTTCTGGATAAAGTTATATATTTTGAAGGAGGGACCCACTTAGCTTAAGATTCCGCCGACCACCTTTTTTGTGCGGCCAAGGATGTGTTATCGTACTCCAATGTCTCATCGGCCATATTGCGCCATGTTTGGTTTATTTTCTAGAATTGGCTTGAATTTATGAATAAATAATTTTCTTGGCTTATATTTGTAGTGGATATGCTCAACCCAACAATTTTTATATTTATATTATAATAATAAGGCCCTCAAATATTATTTATTTTGGGAGTAGCGGCCTGACTTCTTGAATGTTCAGCATAGCGGCGAATTAGATGGAAGAACAATGAGAAGAAGGGGCTAAGCTAAGTATAGGCCGCCATACTAGGTGGATGAAATGGATGGAAAATTATTAATATTCAGGTTAATTTAAGTGGGTTTTATTGGATTTTTGTTTTAATTTATTTAGTTTTAAATCATGGTTTTTTTTTCTTATAATTTAATCGGTTCAAAACATTAGTTCATGAGGACTTGATTTGTATTTAATGGTTTTAAATTTTAAATGTAGTATAAATTTTAAAAAAATTTAGCATGAAATAGTGGGACCCATATATATATATATATATAACATAGTTAAGTAGTATAAACATAAATAAAAAAAAAACTTCTTAAAAATGTATGAATTTAAATCAAAACTCATAAAAATTAAAATCAAAACTCGTTCAAAAATACATCATAATAAAAGAAATGATTAAGTAGTAAATCTGCCACAGAAGTATAATAAGCCCACGAGCAATAATATTGTCCTGCAAATTTTTATTATCTTAACGTTGCCTCGAAAGTGTTAAAATGTAGCCTTGTTGCTCTATTTTGTCAAAAAAAAAATTAACGTCTGACCCTTAATTTTTTTATAAAAATGAGCAACAATGCTATATATTAAATTTTTTGGGGTAATATTGAAACAATAATAACTTTGAGGATAATATTACTCTTCAGAGAAAACTTCTCGATCAAATTTGCTACTTAACCTAAAAGACTTTTGCTAAATGGGGATACTTTTCTCCAATTTTTCCTAAAAAATGGAATTTTTTATTTACCTATAAAGTTAAACCAAGTTTTTATGATTGCATGGTTTTCATTAATGGAACGTGTGATTTCATGATTGCATGGTCTCAAATATTGAAGGTAAGTTAATTATTATTTTTATTTGTTTATGATTTTGTTGGCTTGTAAGTCTATAATGGGGCAGTAATGCTGAAAGATGAGGAAAGCCATGAAGATAAGAGAGAATTTCAATGGGTATTATATACTACTGTTTTAAAAAATAAAATATTTAATTTTTTTAATTTCAATGGGTATTATATAGTATGTTTTAAAAAATAAAATATTTAATTTTTTTAATCGCCTACTCTTTTTATCCATAACTGCTGACTGTTGATCGCTATGAAGCAAAAACCATATCAAATTTCACTGATTTTTTCTGACACATCGAACATGCGTACGATGACTCAGCTTGTGATCTTAAATTTTGTTAGAAAATTCTGGAAAATAGATCGATGGGGATCAATCAGGGTCGGTCAGTGTGGAAGAGTAGATATTTCGGACGGTCACTGAACTGACCAATGTATTAGATTAAGAGTGAACAGGTTAGATCAAAACTAGCTTGAGAAAATTATTAATATAAATAAAAAAAAATAAAAGATCTAATTTCCTTTTTTAGGAAAAAAAGCTCAAATGTTTTGATACCCGGAGCGACTGATTTAGTTGGACGCGGCTTTGGTTTGCTGCCTCCTATACCCTCCAATACTTGAACGGCGCCGTTTTGTCATAAAATAATAAGCAATTTATATATATATATATATATATATTTTGAATACTAAAAAAATATTTTAAGATACTAACTAAGACTGAAAACATGGTTAGTTCAAAGCATGATACTGAAAAAAAAAAAAAACCTCATGATCTTAAAAAATTATTTTAGGATCTTGAAATTTTAGACAAAACGTATATTTTTAGTATCATTCAGTATCAGAAATATTTTGTCAAGATCCTAAAATAATTTTTCAATATTATTTTTTATAAGTATTTTTTTAATATCATTCAAGATATCCGAAATATCATTTTAGTCAATTCAATAACTTTAAAATATTTTTTCAAAAAGGAAGAAGAAAGAATTGTTCATTGTTTTACGTCAAAACGACACCATTTCTGATATTGGAGGGCAGCAGAGCGTAGCAGGTAGCGGACCAAAGCCCGGAGTCCGGACCAAAGCCGCGTCCGATTTACCTACCGATTCGTCAGTGTTCAAGAACACGGGATATTTCACACCATTTTTACAAAAGGCACGTGGCAATTATGTGAGAAAAATAATGAAGCGAGAAAAGCATAATGATTAATGAATGGATAGGAGTAATAAGTGTGGACCCCAGGGATAGACGTGGCACCATATTGCGGAGAGGATAGATTCTTTCAGAGGTCAATCCCCGGCAGCAATCTTCTCATTGCGTTGGGGTTAATAAAGTACGTTTATTTAAAAGGGTTTAAAATTTTAATATTATATGAGAAGAAAAAGATTCTATGATAGGATCTATATATATAGGGTTTAAAATTTTCATATTAATTATATATATCCGCACATATATATAATGTTAATTATATATATGTGGGTCCCACCATTTCATATATGTATATGACATGAGAATAGACTTCTCCTACAACACGGTGAGAAATGTTTTTTCTTATTTAAATTAAAATAAAACTCCTTTTATATATTTAACACATAAACCATAAATCATGTTTAAAAGACAGCTTTTATATTTACCTCAAATGGGCACATTAATGTAACAAGTTTCCACTTGGTTTCAGTCATTTAGTGATAAGCACGGTTTTAATTCTCCCGACTTATTAGATCTATCTAATTAGGATGATATAGATCTAAGTTTTTAAAAGTCTATATTTTTAAATAATTTTTTTTAATAGGCATGGATTTTAAACTAAAGAATTCTTTTTATAAATTATTTTTTATTTAAAAAATCATCATTTAAAAAAATTCAAATTTAGACTATCCAAATCTGATGACTTAGAAGAAGAACAAATCACAAATCTTAGTACTAAAACTAAGTCGCAATCAGTCTTGGGAACTACTCCAATAATTCAACTACTTGGAATTTGGAAACACTATTCTCTTGCCCCTCTCATGATATTTTCCCATGAGACGAAACTGCCGCTGAGATATTTTACCCCCGGGCCAAAAATGCATCACTAAGAAGCCACGATTTATGGCCACGTAAATCTAATTTCATAAACTCTAATACTCCTCTAAATTTTTAAAATAAGATATATTTAAAGAGTTAATAAAATATATTAATCAGTCCTAATTATAAAACATATTTAACTAACTTTGAAGAGATTAAAGAGAGGAGTTGAATTAGTTAATTTTACTCATTTTCCTAAAATGTCCTTATATAAATTTAAAATGACAAAAGTAAAAGTGAATTAACAACTCTTATCACATATCACTCAGACCTAGAATTTTCCTTTCTACACTTTTCTAATTAAAGTTGATCGATAAATAAATTAAAATCTAACAATTTAAAAGTTTTAATGATTGGAAGAGTCTACACACCCACATACATATAATCACCATTCACAAAAAAACAAACACACTTGAAGCGAATAAAATAGGGGTATTTTAGGAAGAAATTGACAAAAATTAGAATGTTGTCCTATAATTAAAACCAAAATCAACTCTCAAATGTTGTCTTATAATTGGGACCGGAGGAGGAGTAGTTTTTACATATTTATCAATCTTTTATTAATTTACTTTTATTGATTCTTCATCGACGATAATCAAAGGAAAAAAATGGTGAGGAAATTAAGAAGATATTTGATATGTTTTAAAAAATATATATCATATTAGGTAATTTTATCATGTTATCTTAATTAACTTAACTAATTTTTTTAATCTAATCAAATTAAATAAATATGTCTAGTATATTAAAGATTGAATGGAGTACTTCTTAATTTCATTTTTTAAAATTTGTGAAGATAGTTTGGATGAATTTCAATAATTTTTAATTTAAATTAATTTTATAATGAGGCATGATTTAAGACCTAACATAAATCATATTATAATAACTAATTTTCAGCCTAATTTGGAATTTGCCAATTGTAATATGAGGAATCTAATGGAGGACAAAACTAGAGGGACAGAGAGTAATAGACAAGGGAGGTGTAGGGTAAGGTGGACTAATTGTGGCATGGGTCGGTTTGAATATTGAAAAGCTCTAACAAACAATACTTGAGTTGATGTAATCCCAATTCGCCTCCCCTTTCCCATCTGCACCTCAAAAAGCAAGAGCCGTGTTCCATCCTCTTCTTCCTTCCTTCCTTCCTCTCTTGTCTTCTTATCTCTTCAATAATCTTTCCTACTCTCTCAACTAATAGCATGAAGACCACAGAAAAAACAAAGCAAAAAACGGCTTCTACAGATAAGAACATTCACAGCCACACAAAAATTAAAAATGCCACCAAGAATTGCCAAAAAGGCAAATGGAGTCGACAAGACATGGGTTACCTGAGTGAATTATAGCACGTCTTCCAGAGGATATGAGCTACCTGAGTGAATTAACATGGTTCAAAACTTCCCATAGGAAAAGAGAATAGACAAAGGAATATGTGTAGATGACAGAAAGTTAGAAATAGAGAGGAACGAATAAACCCGAGCTCCAGCTAAATTAAGAGGAGAAATTGATGGCAAAAGCTATAAACCTGCAATAACACACAATCAAAAACCAAACAACAACATAAAAGAAACCAATAAGCAGCCTTCTAAAAGATTATCTCCAAAGGTTTTTCCCCACAATTTACATTCTATGTTTAATGAGTAACCATGCAGGACAAAAATTACAAAGTGCAATAACCGAGTGATTTTAAAATAAGAAATTGTTACGGACCGCCACTAAGGGCCAATTCCACGAAGGCCCAATGATGGGCATATCCAATATAATCGTACGGTTATGGTACAGGAGGATTGGATGATCCGGATTTATAGCATAGTGGGCGCACTCACGCTACCGTTGCAGTACGTGCGCCCCCCACCAAGTCAGCATGGAGATCATGCCGAACCATGATCACCATCACGGTGGCCTCTATAAATACAGAGACAAGTTAACCAGGTTTATGCGTTCTAACCGAGACCTATTACTTTCAAATCACACGCTAATCGCACACACCTCACCCCCAATATTGTGTACGGTGATCCCAACCTCCTCCTGGATATCTCCCCTTAGATATGCGGAGCGAGCCCTTTGATCCAAACATCAAAATCTGGTCAAGACTGGACATTGACGCTCTATATCAAAAAAATTTTTGCTACTTTAGACTAATTTGAAGAAAAAATATAATTAGTATAACCTTTTTTATCAACTTGTTATTTTTCTTGGGCCAAATTTATTATCAACTTGTTTGAATCACACTTTACAGAGCATACTAGAGCATATATTTTTAATATATAGAATATATAGTATGTGTGACCCCTAGGCCTAGCCTATGCTCATCTGACCCCCATTGTATTTGCGAACGCGGCAGGTTATGGTTATCACTCGTTCTCAGTGATTACCAAAACCAAAACCATCTTTTTACCTGCATCTATTATTTGTTGTCGAAAATACTTTTGGAAATTTTATTAAGATAAGAATCTGTGTAATTGGTATGGCATAGCTTATATATATACAATAATTTATATAATATAGAAAGGCAAAAACAAACTCATAAGACTATCGAATAATGATAAAGAACTTTGACGAAATCCGAACCCAACATACGTTATCTCCTTCAGACAATTTGTTCCCTCTGTATGGATATCCAAGGTTTACAAACAATTGTCTCCCAGGATAAATTTTGATAATGATGGCATTATCAATCAAAAGCTCAAACGAACACAACGAGTCTGTTTTTAAAATCACACAGAATATGATTGTAAAATGTAGTGTATGAGAGAGTATTTTTTTCTCATTAGCATGTCCTATTTATAGATAATGGAAATTGGTCAGATGGACATCCGCTGGCGAGTCGACGTAGCCATAGCGAACCAATGTAAAAATCCACCATTATTCCTTTCTATTACGGTAAGAAAATAAAAATCCCTTTCAAATAATAGATTAAAATTAGTTCAGCTAGGCATACTAAAATACTCAGTAAAATGCAACTTGACATTACCACCCTTTCATTGATCTTCTTTATATGTCTGTTCCCATCATAGGTTTACCTTTACTTTTCATTATTTTAAATACATGTTGGAGATCAGTCCAACAAATCAATATGCATGTTGGATTCTCTTTGACTACCCTTGCTGGCCTCTTTTGGACCCGTAACTGCTCATTTGTGGGATTAGGATGAATTAATTATTTTCCATTCCATCTCTCTTCCCAATGGAACTTAAAATTTTTTTTTCTTATATAATTTTAAACAATTATAAATCACTCACACATATATATATATACATATAATTAATTAATTTCCAAGTTCCTATATACTTTACTTTATTCTTAATCACATTTACATAGGTTTTAAATTTTTTATTATATTTTTATAGTTTCACCTAATTTTAAATCCGTTTGATAATTTTTTTGCTTTTATCAGTTGATTGTAGTTTCATTTGAAGGTTCGGAATACTGTGAATGGAAAAAAAAAAAAAAAAAAACACACACATATGGAAGAAGCTTCCAATTAATATTATAATACTATCATATAATATAATATAATATATATATATATATATATATATTAGTACTAAAATAGAGGAGATGACTAATTTTTATAAATTTTATGAAAATAAGAAATCACATTAGTATTAATAAGGGAAAATGACAGAAAAATAGTGTTAAAATATATTTAAAAAATAAGGGTGGTGAATTTTAATAATTCCAAATAGACTTATTTGAAATTTTGAAATGTTGATAAATGTGTAAAATTTCATAAGTGCCCTTACTTTTTTTTTTTTTTTTTAAAAAAAAAATCCCTAAAACCCTTCGACGTCAATGACAGCCCGTCACCAAAGCTTTGGTATGTCCATGTCGATGAGTAGAGCTCCAAGCTGACCTAATATGTTTTTTATTTTAATTTCTCAAGTAAGAGTTGTCAATATAGACACATGAGTTGTTAATGATGTACTAAAGTTGTAAAGAAGACCTAATATATATATTTTCATTTCTCAGGTAAAAGTTGTCACTATGACTACTTGAGTTGTTAATAGTGTAATTAAAATTGTAAATGGGATACTTGTTAAATATTTCCTAATAGCTTTCACCAGAGTTCCAAAGGTATAATATTTCTCTTGTATTTCTCAAGTAAAAGTTGTCAATATTGATAGTTGAGTTGTTAATAATGATACTAAAGTTGTAAACGGGGTATTTGTTCAATATCTCCTAATAGCTTTCACTAAAGCTCTAGCGGTTTTTTTTTTTTTTTTTTTTTTGAATTTCTTAGGCAAAAGTTGTCAACATATATATCTAAGTTGTCAACAGCAATGTTAAAATTGTAAATTGGTATTTGTTGAATATTTCCTAATAACTTTCATCGGACCTCTGATCGGCTAATATTTTCTTAAAATTTCTCAGGCAAAAGTTGTCAATATGTATATTTGAGTTGTTAATACCGATGCTAAATTTGTAAATGAGGTATTTGTTAACTTTAGCATCATTATTAACAAATCATGTATGCATATTGAAAACTTTTGTCGAGAATTTTTTTTTTTTTTAAAAAATATTAGGCTGTTATTTATATCTTTAGTTTTTCTATTAATAACTCACGTATCTATATTAATAATTTTGTTTGAAAAATTTAAAAATATATATATATATATATATATTAGGATGCTGGAGCTTTGGTCAACGACATGGACACCAGAGCTCTAGTGACAGATGCAATCGCTGAAGCTCCAACAATCGGAGGCTAATATGGGGTTTTAGGAATTTTTCAAAAAAAATAATAAAAAGAACGGAAACTTATGTGATTTCACTCACTTGTTAACATTTCAAAATTCTAAACCAGTCAATTTGAAATTATTTAAAATTCACCACTCTTATTTATCTTTTACATATTTTGACAATATTTTCCTTTTTAATAATGATAATATACGAATTATACAATTTTTTCATCAAACCATATAAATGCAACATCCCACATGCAGCAAATGGTGGAAACAACACAAAACAACTGTGGAATTGGTGTCCCTCCCTAGTACATATGCTAAGCATGGAGAGTTAAGAGATTCTAGGCCGTCAAATATAATCTAGATGAACCAAGCACTTAGTAGTGCGGTGGCATATATGTCTCCAATCCCAAAAAAAATATAATCTAGATATATATGATTTATTAAAAATTTATATTTTTAATAAATTAAATCTAAACTGTCTAGATTAGATTTGATGGCCCAGAATCTCCTAACTCTCTCTACTCAACAGGTTGGAGAGCAGGGAAACTAGGTTCGACAGCAACCGGGTTAGGTCAGTCTCTTCTCTGAAACCTAGAAAGCATTCCTGCCTCCTCCAATTGGGTCACAGTTAAATTGTGGCACATTGTGAATGGAAAACAGCAAATTTATTTCTTTTATAAGAGCCAGTCCTCCCTCTTGTCTGTGTCTTTTAAATTCTGATTTGCGTCTCTTTCTTGAGGAACTTTTTCCGTATGGATATACCCGAAGACCCTAAACTCACACTCGAATCGTAGTACCAGACAAGAATTCTGGAATCTTAAGACCCCTTCACTACAACGACCTAAGGAACACACACGTGTCCTCATTCTCCAACACTTGTTAATCGCTCATAAATTTCACCAATACTTCTAATCTAATTATAACATCCTCGAGTACTTCAACCTTGCAGCAAAAAGTCCCTTTCAGACGGAAAAAAATCAAAAAGAGAGAGAAAGGAAGGAAGAAAGAACAAGGCACCAGCTGACCAGCCCCTGGTAACTGTAGGACAGTTTAGAGAGGAGCATCAGCATTGACGCCCTACACAATCTTCCAAAAGACATTGTGTGCGTTTGATCGATGTAAACCAATACAATATGTCGTTTTCATTTGCTTCCCTCATCCCCACCACCACAATTTTGAATTTTTTACCCAAAAGCCCAATATCTTTTCTACTCAAGAAAATAAATAAATAATCAATTAAACGTGTGCGCGTGGGGTCTCTATATATATGTCGAAGCTCGAGATTCAAATACCTATTTAATAGACAAGAAGCAGATATACAGATAGAGAGCATCAGAGAGAAGGAAGAAGAAGATGAGGATGTTTTCAAAGTTCAGATGGCATTCAAGAGCGGTTCATGAGGAACGAGATAGTGAGCAGGAGAAGAAGGCGTACCCGAGAACCGAAGGATCTCCGTGCGAATCGCTAACAGTTTGGAGGAAATCACTTGTAATTAGTTGCGAAGGGTTCACGGTGATCGATTCTGATGGAAACTTGGTGTATCGCGTCGATAACTACATCGAACACCCAGAAGAAGTCGTTCTCATGGATGGCGCCGGAAAATCCGTCCTCACAATGCGCCGCCGAGGGTATTTATCACCTCTTTCCGTCTCATTCTTCAGTAGTTTCGGAACAATCTGTTATAATTTGGATTCAAGTTATTCACCATATATAATTGTGATTGCAGAAACTTGGACTTGGAGATTGCTGGTTAGTATTCGACGGCGAAGTGGGTAACGGATCAGCGGAGAGTCCAATTTTGTGTGTGAGGAAGCATGTGAATTTTTTACAAGGAAATACCAACAACGTTCTGGCGTACGTATACCGTGGGACTTCAGATCAACGACATACGTTTTCAGTTGAAGGTTCTTACACTCATAGGATGTGTAAAGTGTTGGATGAGTCGAAGGAGGTGGTTGCTGAGATTAAGCGAAAGGAAGCCAATAGCAAAGGCGTGTCATTTGGAATAGATGTTTTTCAGTTGATTGTACAGCCGGGTTTTGATGCCGGGTTTGCCATGGCCCTCGTTTTACTCCTTGATCAAATGTTTTGTTGACACTTTGATTATTTTTTTCCTATTAGCCACGAATCATACTCTGTGTATGAATACTTTCAGGAGTAATACTGATACAATTCCAGTTTTGGTCTCTCATCATGACATCTTGTTCAAAAGGCAGAATGATATCTACATTTTTCTATTAAACACTCAGCCAAATGATTCTGCTATTTTATATACAACTGGGAGCTTAATATTACATCACTTGAATCACTGATAGTTGCAACAATCTCGTTGCTGCCATGATATACAATAAAGAAAAATTAGTCTTTTTCACCAACAATTTAAAAATGATCATGTCTGATCAATCTGACTTGTCCTTTCTCTTTTCCAATCCATCATATGCGCTTCACACTTCAGATCACCGGTCAGATTCAATCTCTGAAATTGTTGAGAGGCTTCATGATCTTGGGTTAAGGTCTTGCTTACTTTGCGACCTCATAATACCATCTGGGTTTTGCTTAAGCTAGTAATAAGTTGGAATGTCAATCAAGTAGAGATTATGCAGCAGCAAATAATCTTGGACGGTGCCCATCAATAAGACAAAAAAGTAAAGCAGTGACAGAGAGGGATAACAAGAAAGGTATTGCCCTGATTGCAAGTTCAGAATATTACTTGACGTTCCTTGAAAGAACAGAAACATTCATGATCCGAAGGGTATAACCATCAGGGTCAACATCTTAAAACTATTGAACATTATCACCGAATTTTAAGACCCTAGGATACGATTTAAGCCTCATATTCTACATCATGCGGGAACAATGCAAATGGAGATTTTAAGTGGTCCATTACTTTCCATATTTTTCATAAGGATTCCAGAGTGCCTAAAATTGTGGTCAAATTCTCCGTTCAGGCCTGAACGGCTACACTGGCCATTTGGGCCTATTTGAGGTAAGAAGAACACAAACTTTTCAACGTCTCGGAATTGTGTGAAAACTCACTTATCCTCCTTATTTTTCAGAGACTTTGCCCTGAACGTGTAACTTCATGAGGATTCCTCCAAACGTATTTTTCATGAGGATTCCTCCATCCCAAATCACCCACATAATTGCCATTTGCCATTTTTATATATATGCAAATGGTAAATTTTCCTTGAAAGAACAGAAACATTGATGATCCGAAGGGTATAACCATCAGGGTCAACATCTTAAAACTATTGAAGTCCATGGTCACCGAATTTTAAGACCCTAGGATACGATTTAAGCCTCATATTCTACATCATGCGGGAACAATGCAAATGGAGATTTTAAGTGGTCCATTACTTCTGGATGTTCACATTGGCCAAACAAGACAAGTACAGAGAAAAAAGAAAGCTGGTATACAGAACACAGTTCAACAAGAGTCCATGTAGACAAAACAAATAACATCCTCTCTTGTCAATTGGTCTCCACATTTCGCAATTTTAGGAAATTCACAGTCCAATACCGCGCAAAAGGAAGTTTTTTTTAAGGGTGGGGGGGGGGGGGGTTTGAAGAAAAGAAAATAGAGGCAATATTAAACATAAAAAATACTCAAAAGTTAGGTGTCCATAGAAGCGATGGCACCTACCTGGCCCATTTTAGCTGAGAATTAGTTCCATAGTGACATTCAGATGCATTGAAACTTGGAAATCCTGCAAGCTTGGTATATGAGGCAACTGCTTGTCTGATCATGGATCATAACTACTCTGTGGTAATGAGCAGCTCGGACACATCCAGGAACAAAGACTCAAAATCCTCGTATGTAGGGAGTGCAATGCCGTTTCAAGACCTGCTTCAGTTGATACAATGGAGAGTGAAGTGAACAAGAGGGAGTTTCAGTTTCAGACTTTCAGTACATGAAACCTGGATGTCAAATGAATACAATTACAAATGAAAAACCTTATTAGCACTGTATACAGTCTCAAGCCAAGAACGATGACACACTTGAATCCGTTAGAACTCACTTTTGAAGTGAATACGCTTCTGCTGCTCAATATTGCCATTTATTCCCAATCCCATGACTTTCTACAACACAGCCTACCCTTAAATGGCAAATGGACATTTTTGGTTGGAGGAGAGCTATCCATCTTGGCCATATTTGGGACTGGATGGACACACTTGGGCAACCGAAGAATAAAGCAATTCTTTCTTACTGGGTTTACAAAAATTTTACTCATGTGTAATGCTTTTCCCCCTTTAGCTTTGCACAAACTTCAACCGACCATCACACCTTCTAAAAAAGGACAATAGAAAGAAAAGGAATGCAGATGTCTAGTGTTAAACGATAAAGAAATCATTCCAATATACCTCAACAGCGAATTATTAGTTTCTTCTATGCAAAGATATTCTTACACACGCGCATGTTCAACTGGTACTTGTGGGATGGTAGATCAGAGTGGATCTTCTGAAGATCCGCAATCACAAAAGTCTGGATAGTGGATACTAATCCCACTGAAAATCACTGTGATAATAATATTTAATAGGGTGAAAATGCATTGCGAGAAATATGCAATCCTAGACCATGCTTGTGGTTCAAAAGCATCAGCTTAAACAAAAAGGCAATATCAACAAAATAAGTAAAAAATGTAACCTGAAGTCAATCATCTAGAGACAGAAAGTTTAGGTGCTTTTAGATCGGCACAAACTCCAGAACAAATTGTTGTTTACGGCCTTGCTAGCATTAAAGCTGGAGAGAAAAAAGCAAAACTTCAAATGCATTACGTATTTAATTAATCATGGCACAGAGGTACATACCGCAATTAGCCTACAAAACAATTTTACATTTCAAAAAGTAATTTTCTCACCCGCCTGCTGCCATTGCTCTTTTGATTTGGTGATAGATTTTATTCATACCAAAAGGGAAACAATAAATAGACGGTTAGGAGCAAACTATCTATGTAGATTTGCTTCTCAGAAAGAATAAGATCAAGTACAAATTACAGAGTCAAGAGCTATACCAGGAGAATTAGACTTTACATGATTTGTCTTTTAGCAAATATTCTTTGACCCCCCAATTACATTCAGGTTTGCAGAATCTTCTGCCCGACAAACCACTTTTTCTGCTTTTCGTTTTAACAGCATACCTTTAAGTGTGGATGTAATTTCGGGACCTTTTTTTTTTTTTGCTTGCTATGCACGTTGTTGGACATTTCATCACTCTCGAAAGAGGCCAGCCGACTAGAATTCTTAAATAGCCCAGTCTCTGAAAAATTAATCCAAGCAGAGAAACTAAGTGGCTCTCATCAGAATTGCAGCATCAGGTACAATAATAGTCCTGGATTGGTTTATACTACTCCCTCCGGTAATTATATCACAATACAACCCCCCCCCCCCCCCCTAAAAAAAGGGGCACCATTTAGAATCAGGCAATGGTGATTGGTGAATATAAGGAGAGAGATATGCGAAAACTTGAGTCAAATGACAGCAATAGAATTCCCTGAAGATATTTTGTTCTCGGTACCATTTATAGAACTTCTATTCTCGTTTGCAAACACACACGAAAATTAAATACTAACCACGATTTAAACAAATCATATATAATATTTACTTCACCGAGTGGACGTTGCAACGCACCGTGGACAAGTTCAGTATGTTCAAAGGAGGCCTTGCCGGCAGTCTGCCAGTGATCTGGCAGAGATAATACTGCTGGTGTGAGGTGTACATGTGTTCTCCAAGGTTGAAACTAGTAAGCTAATTAATGATAAACAAACCAAAAGATAGCCTGGAATGCCTGCTAAGTGTTCAATGGAAGTTATAAGGCCATTTAACGGCTTGAACAAGAGCAGTCTCCGATACAAGGGCCTGTACTCTTTAGCATTAAATCTGCTTAAGAAATCATGGACACCACAGAGAAAACAATCTCTCTTATGATAGTGCCAGGGATATACCAATGTTAAACCCATCATAGCCTTGTGGACGACCTGAACCTAGGTCTTAAACGAGGAGATGAGCATCCCTGCCACTAATTCATGTTGCTCGATGGTAATCCCCTAAATGCTCGATTAACGTACTGTGATTGATTCGCGGTCCGACCCGCGACCCTCTGCCTCTTTGACCGAAGCACCAGACCTAAGAAAACCCTCCGATGCATCAGTCTTGGTGCTGCTGTGACGTCTACTGGGAAGGGCAATTCCCCAGCATCCATTGCAGAAAGAGAAAGGCCTTTTATCACAACATGATTGAGCGATTAAGAAGATACAGCAAATATCTTCGCATGCTCAAAACCGAAGCGAATAATTGACGAAATGAGAAACAACGGTATCTCCATACACGCTTGTGGATTGAGGCCAAAAATAAAAACGCTCGTGGACAAATTTCGAATACAAGACTGTATTTTCGGAAGCGGTGCATCGCGCATTTTCAAAATTTGAATATGAAGTTGATGCTTGTCTGGGATAACAAAAAAGGAAAGAATATAAACTGTTTTAGTTAATTTGGATCTCCTTGATTTTGTCTCAGTCTGTCTTAATTTTAATTTTAGGTAAAATGATAGAAAAATAATTTTGAAATGGTAAAATGTCAAATTAGGTAAGATTTTTTTCTTTTTTTTTAAACAATTTTATCAGAGTTCTTTTCCCAGTTGAAGATGACGATTAAATTGCTCCTAATATGTTTATCACTTTTTTTTTCCTAAATTAACTCTATTGACATTCTCTTGAGTTTCAACAAAAATCTGTATGAGAAATAAGGGAATTAGCAATGATGATTGGAGTTTTTTTAAACAAATATATCATATTAATTAATTGAGCTAACATATTCATTCTATTTAAATTAGTTAATTAGGTTCATATTACAAACCTAAAGAATAAATAATAATATAAAACCTTAACAAAATGTATCATCAATTATGCTAAAGAACCTTAGGGCCCATTTACTTCACGGAACTTGGGAGAGGGAATGAGAATTTAACAGAGTCAAAAACATGTTTGGTGCGCCAAGTGTTCGGGAGCTTTGATTCCCACCAACCTCCAAGCTCCCACAAACATGGGAAAGTGAGCTCCCTCAAAAAGTGGCGGGATCTTAAAAACTCTCCCGGGAAGTGAATTATTTTGACTAAAAGGACCCTCTAAAATTATAAACCAGAATCGAATCAAGCTTCAAGGTGGAAGAAGGAGTAGACGAAGAAGAAGCTTGAGACGACAACGAAAAAGCTTCAATCGAAGGAGTAGGCAAGGAAGATCAATCGAGGTAAGAGTGTGAATTGCTTTTCTTTGTTCATTTTGCGATGTGCGTGGTAAAAATGGTGAAACCATGGGTGTACAGTGGCAGAAAATTCTTCTTCTTCTTCTTCTCCTCTTATGTGTGTGGGTTGTTGGGTAATAGTGACGAAGGAGAAGGGAGTGAGGTAAAGATGAGATCTGGTTTTACTGGGTAATTGTTGTTATTGTCATTGTTAAGTCATATCTGATTTTTCGAACGTCATTACTCCTGCTCACCTGTTTATTGTACTGGTTGACATTTTGTAATGCAAGTTCGAACTTGAATGTCTTCTTTTGCAACTTCAATATGTAACTGGTTTTGCAAACTTTTCTCCACTAAGATACAATTTGGTTTGGCTCCATCTTTTCTGTCCAATTCGCAACCAAAAAAAAAATGTTTTATGGCTTTTTTGTGGGACGGCATTGTGGGAATTTAACATAAGGTTTCCACTTAACCAACATCAATTCTTCTTATCAAACAATTTATCTTCTCTCAACTTACTTATATTCTCATGTCTACCAAACAACTCAAATTTTTAAAGTTTCCTCTCAATTTTCCCTTCCCTTTCTTTCCCTTCTTTAAGTTCCTCTCCTTCCTTAAATGTTCTCTGTACCAAACAAGCCCTTAGTCTTATAGGCATTAGATGTACCCTTTGTGAGACAACAGATTCGAGGTTCAATCCCACACACTCTTCAGATGATATGTCTATCATCCTTTTAAAAATAAAATAAAATAAAATAATAGTGCGTCCCTTAAGTCAACCAATGTCAACCATTTTGAAGGGGGCAAAAAACAACATTAAACATTTAACAAACAGTCCCTACATGCATTTTATAGTGTTTTCACTCCCAGTAGTCCTATCCGCTGTTAGGGGTCTTCTACAAGATGCAATGACGGCTACATTCTCCTTGGTGCCTAAGCCGCCCCTCTCCCAGCTGCCTCACCCGACCATCTTTTTCTTTAGTTTCTTCATTGCCAGTGGCATAGATATTTTTTTTTTTTTTTTGACTTTTTTTTTTTTTTTTTTTTTTTTTTGATCGAAAATTATAATGGAATTAACGAGTTGAGAATGAGGAACACATGGCACTGTTGTTATAAATTAGTCAAGTCTGGAAAGAGATGCTGAGAAGGATGACAAAAAGGAGATTGTGGATGACTTGTCCTTTGTAATGAAAATCAACATGTCTAAAAGTCATTCGATAAAATTCATTGATCACAATGAAAAAACCAAAGAAAAATGTGAGGGCTGTGCAGTATAATGTGTTTTGGAGAAGACCCTGTAGTGGTAGGCGGAGCCATTGGGAGCAAAAACGTTGTGCAAAACTTTGCGGGATGTTTATTAGACGGCCAATGTTGACTGACTTAATGGTCTTAACATTTTTGTATCATTTTAGAAACTTTATATGCATTTTTTTGGGTGTTTTCTTGACTAACAAACGATCAATGTGAGTTGACCTAATAGTGGTGATATTTTTGCACTATTTTTCCCAAGGACCAGAAATAATTATAATTAGGTCCCTTGAAATCACCAAATTACACAGAAGTCTCTAGGGACTTTTTTGATATTATTTGTATGGAAATAAAATCCAGGTTTTTAATTTTTTTGTTGCATTTCCTATTATAAATATTTTTTTTTTTTTTTGTAAATGGTTAGATTTTAAATTTTGTTGTAAATATAGCACTTTTTGTGTAAATATGGCTTTTTAACGTTATAAATAACATCTATACGTTTAGGGACTTGAGTTTGAAACAAAATATAGGTGTTTAAATGTTGTTGTAAATATGACATTTTCTGTTGTAAATGGTCAGGTGTTTAAATGTTGTTGTAAATATGGTACTTTCTGTTGTAAATATAGAATTTTCTGTTGTTAATACAAATAATATAAAAAAAGTCCGTCAGGAGTTCTGTGTAATTTGATGATTTCAAGGGACCTAATTATAATTATTTCTGGTCCTTTGGGACCTGCACATAATTTCCCTAAAAATTTTATATGTACTTTTACACATAAACATGAAATTGTTATGTACTAACGAACAAAATACTTCCTTGCTAGATTTACACTCTCACCTTTTCTTTTATGCGGTGAAGGGATGAAGATTGTGTGCACGGGCCATGGACCACTATTGCCATTTTATGTGCTGAATCTGAATCATGCCCCCTTGTATCAAAACGGAATATTTTGCCAAAGCACTCCATGCAAAAACCAATACATCGATCGGTCATTCATAATATTCATCACTATTTCATCTTCTAATTTAATTCCAATAATTTCTTTCCATTTGAAGGCAGAAAATGAACCAACGCAACGGAAGAAGAAGCATGCAGATTCCATATGATCCCGGTTCATGCATGGATCTTACTTTTCAATGGCAAAATGGAACGAGTACCATCAAGTATCTAGATCAACTAGTTGGGGTTGTTCTAACTTAACCAAAGGTATCAAGTTAGAGCTCTAGGAATGCAACAATTTTTTGATGATAGAGCTTTCCGCCTTTGTGGTTCAACCCACTCGATTTGGATTAGTTTGGACATCGATAAATCCTCCAAATTAAAAGGAAGTAGATCTAGGATATCAATGCTCATGCAAAATAATAATAATAATGGAATGAGTCAAAACAATAGATTCATCCTTATTAATACCCATAAGGTATTGTTATTTATTTTTTATTTTTTTTAAATATAAAAATTTTAAGAAAGGGGTTGGGTTTACCCATAGTCCAAGGGTAGGAGTTTGGAACCCAATCCGCAGGATATACTTAGGTTAGAAGTATATATTCGAGAGAGTATTCATGCATTCACCTCTTAGTGTTTCCATCGCTTCGTAACCCTTAGGATGCCTTCCCTAGCGCTTTGACCAACTCAGGATTGAACCCATTCCCTTTAGGTGAGAAAGTCCGACCTCTTCGTGAGTTGAACCCAAAGACGAGGGGTATAAGCTAAGGTATTGTTATTTATGACAGTATTATTTTCAACTTATTTTAATGCCTGGCCGAAAAAAAAAAAAAAATATTTACGGCTATTTTTAGAGATAATCGATGATGATGAATGAATCACGACAGGCTTATTGTTAAACAACTGAACCTGATGATTATTCACCTGGAAATCACAACAGGGCGAGAGAAAAACTACTTCTCATTTATGAAAGAAAGAAGTTTACACCACAGTTCAAATAATATGCTATGGAAACTATTTATAGGCAAATGTTCTTAATTGTCCAAGACTTGCAACTAACCAATAACAATTGACTTGCAACTAACTAATAACAATTACAATGAGAATATATACAATCAAAATATTACACAATATTTATATATTCTAACACTCCCCCTCAAGTTGGGGGGAGGGGCAAATATGTCAACAGACCCTAACTTGCTCAACAACTTGCGTTATACGTCTCCATTAATCGACTTCGTTAACAAATCGGCCTCTTGCTCATGAGAACGAACATGCAAAAGATCTATCACTTTCTCTCGCCACTTATCACGAATAAAGTGGCAATCTACTTCAATGTGCTTTGTTCGCTCATGGAAAATCGGATTTGCAGGCAATGTGAATTCCGCAATATCATCACTGATAGATCGGCACTAGTTTCGTTTGTGGAATCCACAAGTCACGAAGCAACCCACGTGCCCAAACTATTTCAGATGTGGCCATGCTGAGTGCCCTATACTCCGCTTCTGCAAATGACTTTGACACCGTGGTTTGCTTCTTTGTCTTCCACATCACAAGAGATCCTCCAAACTTCAGCAGATATCCAGTGACCAAGCGTCGTGTAATCCCACAAGAAGCCCAATCTGAATCACAAAAACATTCAAGATTAGAATTACCATTAGAACTTAATTTTATACCAAGTCCAACGGTACCCTTTAGATATCTAAGAACGTTGCGAGCCGTTGCCATGTGTGACTTAGTTGGTTTCTGCATGAATTGACTTAGTGTCTGTACACAAAAACAAATATCAGGTCTTGTCATAGGTAAATCAATTTTCCGATCAAACGACGATACCGTTCTACATTTTTACACAGATCCTGAATTTTGTCTTTATCTTCCTGGAAGGGCATTAATTTCAAGTTCTGTGCCATAGGAATGCTCAATGGTTTACATCCACTCATGCCTGTGTCAGATAACAAATCTAGTACAAACTTTCGTTGAGATAAAACTACACCTCTTTCAGATTTAGCTATCTCTATCCCAAGGAAATATTTCATATGTCTTAGATCTTTAATCCTAAAATTATCATGCAGCAAACCTTTGGCATAACTAATACCTTCTTCAGAGCTACCAGTAATCAATAAGTCGTCTACATACACTAAGACAAATACCACACAGTCATCCCAATCCATAGTAAACACAGAATAGTCACTTTTACTTTGTACAAAACCACCCTTAGTAAGGGCTTGAGATAACTTTTGATTCCATTGGCGGGAAGCCTGTTTAAGCCCATAGAGGGATTTCTTTAGTTTACAAACTACATGCTCCCCCTTACCTTCAAAACCTGGAGGTAACCTCATATATACCTCTTCTTGGAGATCACCCTGCAAAAAAGCGTTATAGACATCCATTTGATAAAGATTCCATGAATGCATCGCAGCCAATTTCAACACTAACCTAACTGTAAACATTTTTGCAACGGGTGAAAAAGTCTCATGATAGTCAATCCCTTCTCTTTGACTATATCCTTTTGCTACTAATCTAGCCTTACATTTATCTATGCTACCATCAGACTTGTATTTAACTTTATATACCCACTTACAACCAATTGGCCGCTTCCCTTTGGGTAACTATTATTGGGATCCGTACAACGCAGCGGATTAAAAACTTGCGAATCCCGTCCCGACGATCACTCAGGTGCGTTTAAACCTAGGCTAGAGAATCCAAAATTACTTTTGAAGAATTCGTCCACGTCTTGTTCTTCCTTGAACAGGTGGGCTACCTCCTCGATCGCCAGAAGACGACTCGTAGGATCGTCTTCCTCTACCGTATCCACACGAACAATCCTTGCACACGGCTACGCGTAGCGTGCTAGCGCCTCTTGTGCGTCTCTCTCAAAATCACCTCTAGGGTTTCTCTTGCGGCTTTCGAAATACGCTCGAATGAAACTCCGTAGGTTTTTCTAAAACCTCTCGGCGTATTATATTCAGAATTTCAAATATATGGATTAAATAAATGTCAATTAAATCTATCGAGATCTAATGTAATGTTTTTATTTAATCCAATTAAAACCAGATCGAAATTTGAAATTCGAATTTGAATTAAAAAACATATTAATTAAATCTATCTTATAGATTTAATCTAATGCATTTATTTAATTCAAATTAAAAGCCTTTTGATTTAATTTATCTCTATAAATTAAATCCGAGAAATAATATCCATCTATTTAAATTAAATATGAGATACTATATCTCAATTTAATATTAAATAAATATGTGTTATCTTTATTCGAAATTAAATGAGATACAATATCTCTATTTGTTTGAGATATTTAATTTATCAAATAAATTAAATACAAAACAAATATTATATATAATAATATTATAATCTCCATTAATAATATTAATATATATTAATTTCGAATTTAATACATATATATACACATATACATATATATATATATATATATATCCTAGATTAAATTTAGCATTCATTTAATCTCAGATTAATCAAAGATTCAATGAATCTGGACACTTTTACCCGTGTTGGATTATTCTTGTGTGCGACCCTGTAGGCCCATATGAGATTGGCAGTGGGCCAATACTGTGTAAGCCCACAAGTCGCAAGCGGCCTCTAGCAAGACATTGCGACTACCCAATTCACATGGGGATCGATTACACGATTCAACCTATCGTACAACCATGTCACGTCCCTTTTGTCACGCGATAATTTGGTCAAGGATGAGGCATGGATAATGTCAACTTCCTTTTCTTGACCATTACTTTTCGATTCTCGAGTAGTCTAATAAGTGAAATGGAAACCCCTTTCCATCACGGTATGGCCATGCATTTCTTAGACTCGCTCACCGAGGGGCCCTTAAAGATTATCTCTACAAATGTGAGGGACAAATTCCATCTTGACCATTCACATTCCTCCGCATGAAAACCACTGATCTCGATCCCTGCCTTTATCATCACCCGGTCAAAGGTGACTTTTGACTAGGTCAAAGACCGTGACTCATCATGTAGGAATCCATGATGATCTCAGGTCATAGGGCGTCGTGACGCGGTTATATATGAGATAAGCTTATGACTTAATCCATGCAGCTTTCTCATAGTGGGTCGGTCCAGTACCTTGTACTCTTACAAGTGCCAATGACTTTGATTCGTATCTCCATTGCTCATCAAAGTCATACTGGTCTTAACTCATCTTCACTCCTCGCGTAGATGACCGACGGGGACATTTAGGATAATCTATAAGATGTATCCGGGGATGCGATTATCAATACGAACATGCAAACGAAAATGATAACAAAAGAGAATACTTTAAATAACTTAAATATCCAAAGTACAATGAATTGCCTCTAGGGCATAATTTCCAACAACTATACCAGCTCCCATGTATGATTCTCTTCCAGAGCCTGCATTTCAGCCTTCATGGCTCTAACCCATTCAGGATTACCAATGGCATGCTTGTATGTAGAAGGCTCAGGAACTGTATCAATGCAAGACAAAAAAGCCAAATGATCAGCAGAAATACCATTATAAGAGACATATTGATTTATAGGATAAGAACATCTTGTTACATGTGTTGGATTTGTTTCAGAAATTAAAAGTGAACACACATAATCACTAGACCAAATCGGTGGTCGCTTATCCCTTATAGGATGTGGTGATCTAAATCATTTGGGCAATCAAGAACTCCGATCGGGAATTTCGAGAGGATTGTTGTGTATCCCGCACTTGTGAGAAATCATACTTATCCGTAGCAAATCGATTCTATGCATGGAGTGTCGGATTCAAACCGAACATCTCCTTTATGATTGGAGGCATTGCTTGTTGCCGTTGTGAGTGGGTATGCCTGAAAAGGAAATATTTGTTCTGCAAAACTGACATGTCGGCTTACAAATAGCATGTTAGATTTCAGATTTAACAACAAATAACCTTTCTGATTTTCCGGGTAACCTAGAAATACACAAGGGAGCGCACGAGGTTGCAATTTATCATGAATCTTAAGGTCTGTGGCATAAGCAAGAGAGCCAAACACCTTCATGTGTTTGAGGTCCGCCTTATGGCCATAAACCCTTTCAAATGGAGATTGAAAGTCTAAAACCTTAGAGGGCAATCTATTAACCAAATATCTTGACCTTTACACATTCACCCCAAGATCTTGAACGGAAGGTTTGATCGCAACATCAAACTCCGTGTAACCCGCATAATAGTCCTATGCTTACGCTCTACGACTCCATTTTGTTGAGGAGTATAAGGACATGTAGTCTCATGTACAATACCCTTTTCTTGAAGAAGCATTTTGAAAGAATGACTTAGAAACTCACTCCCATTATCACTCCTAATTTTCTTAACCTTCATATTGAATTGAGTCATGGCATAAACAATAAAATGACGAATATAACTAATGGAATCGATTTATGTCTCATCGAAAATGCCATGTAGCTCTAGAATAATCATCAACTATTGTGAGAAATTATGTAAATCCTTGATGAGTGGGTGTCCTATATGGACCCCATATGTCTATGTGTATAAGCTCAAAACAATGAGTGGTTTTAATACATGAAGAGGAAAATGGAAACTTGGTTTGCTTGGATTGAACACATATATCACATCTGTGATTTATCAACTCAGTGTCATTGATTGCAAAACTTAAACGCTTCATTACAGAAAAAGGGGCATGGCCTAATCTCCTATGCCACAAACATACATCAGCAAACTTCAGATTATTACTGTGTTTCTGTGTAGTGTGATTTTGTGCAACATTCAGTATATGAGAAACATTTGAAATTCTAATGATGTACAGTCCATCTATCATTCTACCAGTCATCTTCGTCCTTCCATGTAGAAGGTCCTGTAAAACACAATGATTAGGAAAAAAACAAGCCATGCATTCAAGTGCTTTAGTGACTTTGGAAACTGATATGAGGTTAAATTGCAATCTTGAAGAATACAGTACTCCACTTAATGTAATGTTAGGAGCTATAGTAATTGAACCCACATGTAACGGGGATTTGTCCATCCGGAAGTTTAATAGATTTAATAGGCCCATCATATACAACACACTTATCTAACAGAGAAATATCACTAACTAAATGTGTAGTTGCGCCTGAGTCTAAAATCCAATATGAATTATTAGAATGCACAGAGGGAGATATAGCCAAACTTGTACCAGTCAAAGCATGTACAGCTGACTCCTCATCTTTCTGCAACATAACAAGTAGGCGATCATACTGGTATTTAGACAGCGAAGTAGTCACGGTGCTTGTTTCGTTGAGATGCAAGTCAGAATCATCAGCAGAATCGATCCCCAACTGACCAGATTCCTTTTGCTTCGTTTTATTTCCTTTGAAGCTAGATGGATAGCCTACTAACTGGAAACATTGCTCACGCAAATGCCCTTTTTTGTGGCAATAGGTGCATTCAATGGTTAAGTCCCTTGGTCCTTTGCCTTTCCCACGACCATTGCCTTTGGTGATCATGGCAATACCATTTGTTGAGTGCCCATGGTCAGAAATAGACCTCTGTGTCTCATCTTGGATGACCATGGAGTAAGCCTCATTCACAGAAGGAAGTGGAGTCATAAGGAGAATCTGTCCCCGAGCTTGATTATAGGACTCATTAAGTCCCATAAAAAATTGCAGAAGCTTTTGTTCTTGGACCAAGTCGAGTAAGCCTTCGATGTATTACGGGTACATGACGGGAGGGTAGTCAGGGCTGATTGTTCCTCCCATAATTCCTTCAATTTAGAAAAATAAGTGGAAACAGAGGAGAACCTTGATAGTGCATTGAGATGTCACGATGCAGACCAAAAATTCGTGCGCCATTCCTCTTATCAAATCTCTCTTTAAGATCAATCCAGACGTCATGAGCATTCTAGAAGAAAATAACACCATTGGCTAATTCTTTGCTAATCGAATTCAGAAGCCAAGAAAGAACCACAGCGTTACATCGTTCCCACTGAGGATGAAGCGTCGGATCTTGATCATCTTTGGAGCAGGTGCCGTCGACGAAACCAAGCTTGTGCTTCCCAAGGAGGGCGATGCGCATCCCACGACTCCACACTGTATAATTCTCAAATCCGGTGAGCGTGTGGGGTACGATGGAGGAACCTTGAGTGTTGCTGGGGTGAAGATACAGTGGGTGTGTGAAAGGAATAGAGCCAGGAGTGACCTTCGCTGATGCGTCTTTGTCGGCCATAGGAAGCTACGGCAGAGGCTACGGCGAAGGAGGCGGAAGCGATGGGGAGGCGATGTTGGAGATCAGTCACGACTATTAGGGCACCAATAATAGGGGAAAGACGCGTCGCATATGGCTTGATTCCCAGGTGGTAGCGCGCGTGTTATGACCCAATGTCCAGATCTGTGTGCGTGGGTCGGGTGAGAGAAATGGGGCAGGAATCTTGGGTAATGGATATTAGAGAGGGGTCGGTTCTTGAGATCCAACCGTGGAAGGTCCTTGGATCTTGGTCAATGAAGATGATACGTGGGCCGGTTCTTGATAACCAACCTTGCGTGATGATGGGCTCGCATGGATAGATATCAGAATCTTGGACTATTGCTTGTCTCATAGCCTATCTAGCACAGGGACTCAGATAAATCCATGGAGCAATTGTGGCTCTGGTACCATGTTAAACAACTGAACCTGATGATTATTCACCTGGAAATCACAACAGGGGCAGAGAAAAACTACTTCTCATTTATGAAAGAAAGAAGTTTACACCACAGTTCAAATAATATGCTATGGAAACTATTTATAGGAAAATGTTCCTAATTGTCCAAGACTTGCAACTAACTAATAACAACTGACTTGCAACTAACTAATAACAATTACAATCAGAATATATACAATCAAAATATTACATAATATTTATATATTCTAACACTTATTTTCTTTCGTTCTTTTTTTTGGCCAACGAGAAACGATAACAGTTACAAAAATTGGCAAGCATCGGTGCTTGACGGCAGCAACGCGTAAATTTATTCTAAATCTTAATTTTAATTTTAATTTCAATTGCTCAAATATCATTTTTTTTTTTTTTAAAGAATAACTCAAATCGGTCTCATAATAAGTGCAATTTTGGGAGCACATAAGGTGCTTCTCACCTTATGTACTTCTTATATGATGAGACATTTTTTTAATTTTTTTATATATTATATTTATTTAAATTTAAATTATATGATTTTTTTTGGAATGTTTTTTGAACCTAAAGTATCTTAAATTAATTAATTTCGGCGATACTTGGATTACAGAAAAACATTTCTAAATGCAGGACCTAAAACTTATTAATATGAGATCGGGTGTAAAAAAATTCTAAAAAGTCGTATATAATTTAAATTCAAATAAATATATTAAAAAAAATTAAAAAAAAATGTACTCATCCATCTAATAGAAGGACAAGTACATAAGGATGTGCATCTAATATGAACCTTGCAATTTCTAGGACTCAAGTATGTGATGTTCTCTTTCTTAAAAAGTGAGACAACTTAATTATCATTTTAATAACTTAATTACCATTTTAACCAACAACTTATTAATTATTCATGCAATGTTATGATTACCAACCAATTACAAAGAATATTTACCAGCAGCTGTCAACATGTGGCCACTATTTGCGGATAAAACGCTTATTTCTTCACAACAGTTGGATAAGTTCTTCTTAACACAGAGTCACGCATCGCACGCGCCATAACGCTATCCACAAATATTTAGATTCCAACTGGGCTTCAGTTTGACGATGTTTCCTTCTTCTATATATACGTATACTGTATACATGTATATTCGCGTGCGCGTATATACGTCAGATATTAAATAATTTATTTAATTAGACGTGTCATATTTGACTAAGAATTAAAGTCTTGCTACCAATTTGACCCGCCCCAAAGATATTTTAACATTTTTTAAATAACATTAATTTATTTACATATGTATTTTCTTACATGTTAATTTTCTAAACCACCCTAATGAAAAAGCAGTGTCTCATGACTCTATGAGAAATATTCTTATATAAACCTGGTTTTGTTATATCATTTATAGTCTAATCAATTAAAATATATCAACTTATAAATTGATTTGACATCTTCTAAATATTAGTTGACATATTAATAAAATTAAAAGATTTCACAAAATTTGCTTTTTCATTATTTGTAAAATCTCAATTAAGGAATTTATGTTTTCAAGAAAAATAAAAATAAAAATGACATGAGCCATCCACTAGAAATAATATTTGAATTTTTGTATTTTAATTGATCTGACCACAGTACGTAACATTCACACAATAATTTCTTTGACTGTATCCCGAATAAGGGTTGTTCTTTTTATTTTTTTCCTTCTGTTTTCCTATCAATGCCATTTAAATTATAAAAACCCTAAAATGTTTATTAAATTAGTAAAAGAAAAAAAAAGGTAATTTGATAGGAATTTGGGTTTTAAAGTTTGAGTATTGACAACTTGAGTAAATGAATTAACAACTTATATATAGAGATTAACAACTCGAAGTTTCATCCATTGTCATCATGCATATCCAAGTCGATAATTGCTATTCTTAAATTATTATTGTCTATATTTAAATTGTTAACACTCAAACTTCAAAATCTCATTCATACCATATTACCTATTTATCATTTTACTAATTTAATAGATATTTTGAGATTTTTATAATTTAAATGTTATTTTACTGTCCTTTTTTTTTTTTTTATTTTTTCAAACTATGGTCATTCAGTAATTTTTGAAATTGATGGGATATTATGTTAATGTTATAAACATTTAAAATTGTAATTTATGTAAGCGTATAAATTCAATGAGGAAATGGGTACTGTACTCTGGCAATTTGGGGCGCGGATAACACCATTGGTCAAGTCAAGTGTCGCCAGCGAGCGGGAATCGGCGGCCACGCTCCTCTCCAGTAGTCGCTGTCTACCCCAGTTATTCTACATTTAAACATCACATATCACATATATGTGGGTGGATATATATTTATATGTATCCGTATACAGCAAGTGGTGTGATTCTCTTGGCGTTCGCTTCTTTGTCATAAAGCCGTCTCTCAGAATCCCAACTTTCTGTGCTCTAACCGCTTTTTGTTTTTTCTCCGTATAAAGAGGATTATCGTAACGTAGGGTTTCAGTTTTCTCTGACAGATTGAATCTCTGGGTTTCCTTTCCGTTTTGATGGACGAGAACTTGCTCGACGATATTATCCGGAGGCTTATCTCGGCGAAGAACGGCAGAACGACGAAGCAGGTTCAACTTACGGAGTCAGAAATCCGCCAGCTCTGTGCCTCTTCCAAGGAGGTCTTTCTCAGCCAGCCTAATCTTCTCGAACTCGAAGCACCGATTAAGATTTGTGGTAATTACGGCCATTCTAATTCATTTGGCTAGAGCCGTCCGTATTAATTTGTTGGGCCTGATTCCATTTCATGGGTCTTTGATTAGTTTGAATAAAGCATTGATAATGTTCACAAACAACTGACTTTAGGGATTGTATCTGCTTCTTATTCCCTTCAGATTGGCCTTCCTTTGACCGCCCCATGTCCAATTCATAATTGATAAATTGTTATTGAGTCTCATGCCTAGCTCTTGGCAATGATACGGGACTTTTGGATTAAATGAAAACGATTAACTTTACAGTATTGCTGCAATTTAGGTTAGATAGCTGTTAATCGTCCTATTTTACCAGAAAATTGTTTAAACCCCATGAATTTTATAAGTTATGCAGAGAGTGACTCAGTATAGGTCATGATCATGAGTTCATGACTACTGAAATGGTAGAGTCTGTATCTTCAATACATCACTGGCCTTTAAACACTGACAAAATTTTATATCTGATGTCAGGATTCAGGTTATCGCTAGGTATCTAAGTTCTATGCAAGACTGTATCACATTGGTTTTTATAATATATTTTCTGGATATAATGCAATGATCAGATGTTTTAAAGTTTATGCCTTCTCAAGGCTTTTTATGTCCTATAGAAGCGTTTTAAAGGTCTTTCTTCCTGTCTGTGAATGCTATAAAGTTTCTGCTCTCGCAATGATTGCTTATGAAAGGAACCAACCAAGTTTGCAGGAAGCACTTAGAGATATTTAACTAGTTTCTGCAAATTCTGCTCTTACAAGAAGTAGAAGGTGCAGATACTTACATTGGTTTCCATAGAATTTTTCTGTTGCTAATGATCCACACTGGATTGTGCACAATCAACGGATGGCTCCTTCATTAATCAGTCATTCCTTCCTTGTCCATGACTGCTTGGTGGTGCATAATCTATGCCTAAATGTGTTTGTATATATGCATTAAGGCATCTATTGTTGGGGATCCACATGTCCAATCCAGAAGGAAGACGTGTTTAGGAGTTAAGAAGTAGTTAATGTCAGTTTGTATTAGTTTAGAGAAGTTATTATTATATTATCTGTTTTATTATGATATGATCTTTTATTAGCAGTTAGTTATTATAGGCAGTTAGGATTACAGAACTCTATTTACTTGCTAATAGTGTATCAGCCTTTCTCATTTTCTAATTAGTATCTTTTTCTATGCAAGAGAAGTCATTTATATCTGTTGGTTCAAAAACTTTAAAACAGAATCTAGGGGGCTGAAGAAGAGAACAATGAAAAGAGATTTATGTATTGATTCTGTTGTATATGGTAAGAATAAGAACACAGGTTCTCATAATACAGGGAACTTAAATAGTGACATGTTGGTTCCTTTAACTAGACTTGGTTAGAAGACAGAGAGGATATGACAGGGAATATAGTAAATTATCTAAATCTTTGTCAAAAGGGTTCTCTTTCTTTTCTAAAAAATAATTGAATTTTTTTAATGAAAGACTATCAGTAATTAAAAAAAAAACTGTATACAAAAGAAACCAACCTCGATTAACCTATCCTCTCATCATCTACCAACTCACTAATGGTATGGTCGGATGATCAAAGGTGCTAGAAACCTCATTTCTAATATTACCTGCCCAGCTAAGAAGTCAGCTTGAATATTGTCCTCTCTATGGAGTATACACAAACATTATAGTAATTATCTTGTCCCTAGCAGGCATCTCTTTTGTTTCCTCAATTACATCTTTATATGGATGAAATTCCACGTTTTCCTTCAGAATCAGACTGTAACCATGTGTAGAATCTGTAAACACTTTCAGATTCTCCAGCCCTTTAACCCAGCACATCATGAGCCCTGTTATCATTGCTTCAAGTTCAGCAACAGTTGGTGGCACTGATATGTAAAGATAATAAAAGGTTGAAAGTTAGTTAGGGGTTGTTAGAAAATATATTTGTTAGCAAGTTAGTTAGTTTCGAATTAGTTTGGCCATTAAGTCACCCTAGTCATAAATAAGGGCCTAATCACTATTGTAAGGCAGATTATGATTGATGATGGAATAATCTCTCTCTCTGTTATGTTTCAGTTTTATCTCCGTCTTCTGCTTCTTCTACTCTCTATTTCTGGTTTCTTCTCTCTATTTCTCAATCTTATAACAATAAACATAACAGTGGTAACTGCTTCCTTGGCTGCTGCTTCACTGCGAATTCTGTTTCTTTCTGAGCCTCTCTGATTTGTTGCTGGACTCCGCTTGTTCTTGGCAGTTCTGGCATGAATTTTGCCATTTTCTGATTCTGCCGTGGTCAGTTCTGGGTCTGTTTTCTTTCTTCTGCATCGTTCGGTCATCTTGGAACAGTAGGCTTGCAGTTTTGGTTCTGCCATCTTTGCCTCTGGTTCTGTTATCTTGCTGTCAATCTAGAAAACAATGGTGAATGGTCCAAACCCGGTCAAGATTGGCAAGAACCATGGAAGATAGGATCTTAGCTATCGAAGAACGTCTCCAACAAAAAAAGAGGCGACTCTAGTTATGGCATCTTCAATAGCTGAATTTAATCATTTGTTTGATTCCCTTTCAGCCAACCTAGATGTATTAGAGGATTATCTGGTTGAGGCCTATGTTTCTGGCTTGAAAGAAGAGATTGCAGAATCTGTTAAGATGTTCAAAACCCTCACTACCCTCATTCTGCTTGAAGCTAGGCATATGGCAAGAATGCAAGAACTTTACTTGCAATGGCGAGCCAAGAAAGCGGAGTAGGAAAGAAAAGCTTTAAAAGATCAAGAAGATGATGAGGGTCTTAAATCCTCTGTTGTTAAACAGAAAGCTGCTGGAATCACGAAAGATGTAGTAGAGGAGACCAGAGATGCAAGGTTGCCGTTGAGTCATCTCTCTTTGTCGTCGGCGATCTTCTTTCCTTTTCCGCCGTCGAGTCCTCTTCCTTCTTCTTCAGAAGTGATTGTTCGTGAGACTTCATCACAGGTCGCCTCTATTCCATCGTCACTCTTCTTGCAAGTCGTGAGAGAAAGGTGTGATTATGCTATGAAGGCTAACGTAGGAGTTGAGTGGTTGGGTGATCATTGTTTGTCGCCGACTGTTTTTGCTATATCGAAGGCCATTGCTTCTATTTGCATCGTGCCGTTTGGTTCCTTTCCTTCACTACTACCGCTTTTCGAGTCGATTGGCTCAAGGAGTTTGCAAAACATTGGTTATGCACTTGCTTTAGCAAGTATACACCAGAGTATGTGGCAGGTACAGAAGGTTATGTGGCAGCAAGAGGGTGAGTTTGAAAGGTCAAATCCTCAGCTGGTTCCCACCATCTCTGATTGTCCGATATATTTGCATGACCAACTGGATTTCTAATATTGGATGAGAATATGGGCTTTAACTTTCAAGAAAATGGCCCAAGTTCATTGCAGCAGTGGATGAATTCAGCCGAGCCTGTATTTATGTATATTCATTGGTCTTTTCATGTCAAACTCTCTTGTACAAGAGCTCTTCTGCAGCTATGGTTCAAGGGAAAGTTAATTGTAATGCTCTATGTAAGGTTTTGCTCTCTAGGAGGGAAAGACAAGAAAATGTAAAGGGTGAAGTGTGCTGCAGAATTAAACACAATCTGGAGGAAAAAGCTTCTACTTTCCAGATTCCAAGTCAAAGAACTTTCACTAACTAGCAGCAGTTTTTAGAAGTTGCATGGCTCATTTTTGTAAATCTTTGAAATTGACTTTTGTTGTTCAGCATCCTTGAGGGCAAGGATGTTTTGGGGAGGGGGTATTGATATGTAAAGATAATATAAAAGGTTGAAAGTTAGCGAGGGGTTGTTAGGAAATATATTTGTTTGAAAGTTAGATAGTTAGTTAGTTTAGAATTAGTTTAGCCATTAAGTCTCTAGTCATAAATAAGGGCCTAATCACTATTGTAAGGCAGATTTATGATTGATGACGGAATAATCTCTCTCTGTTATGTTTCAGTTTGATCTCTGTCTTCTGCTTCTTTTACCCTCTATTTCTGGTTTCTTCTATCTATCTCTCTATCTTATAACGATAAACATATCAGGCTCTTTCTCCAATTTTATGCTAAAACCAATTACCCATTCTCCTCTATTGTTTCGCACAACACCTCCACACACACTACCTCTGTTATGCAGAACAGACCCATCAACTTCCAACTTGCATTTGTTTACTGTCATCTCTATCTGATGGAGCATAATTGTTTAATCTTCTTCCCTTGATATTAACATTGGTTCACCTGCTTTTGAGTCTCTGATACTGCTTTATCATTGTTCATGCTGTGTGATTTGACAAGTAGAAAGTCTAAACATCCTATCATGAATTAAACACAAATTAATCAAATTAATTTTACAGGAGAGATTCTTCACATATAATCATGTCCAGTTTCAATCGTAGTTTGTAATAATTTCTTTATCCTTGTATCTGTCAATTTTTGAACATTGGGTGACTATGGTCTGTCTTGCACATATCATTTTCAGGAGATGTTCATGGTCAGTTTTCAGATCTTTTAAGGTTGTTTGAGTATGGAGGATACCCACCAGAAGCCAATTATTTGTTTCTTGGTGATTATGTTGATCGTGGTAAGCAGAGCATAGAGACAATCTGTTTACTTCTTGCATACAAGATCAAGTACAAGGAGAACTTCTTTCTTCTTAGGGGAAACCACGAATGTGCTTCCATAAATCGTATATATGGATTTTATGATGAGTGCAAGAGGAGGTTTAATATACGCCTTTGGAAGACATTTACAGACTGCTTTAATTGTTTGCCTGTTGCGGCTCTAATAGACGAGAAGATCCTTTGCATGCATGGTGGGCTATCTCCTGATCTTAAAAATTTGGATCAGATAAGAAATATTAGTCGCCCTACTGATGTGCCTGATCAGGGTCTTCTCTGTGACCTGCTGTGGTCTGATCCTGATAAAGAGCTTGATGGCTGGGGAGAAAATGATCGGGGTGTCTCATTTACATTTGGAGCTGATAAGGTTGTTGAATTTCTTGAAAAACATGATCTTGATCTGATTTGCAGAGCTCATCAGGTAACAAAACATGAGTTTTGGACTGAATTTCTTTTGGATTGACCATCTTTTGCTATATTATGTAATTAGCTCATAAAAAAGGTGGTTGTTGATGCTAAGAAATTTTAATGTAACATATGTGCCTGTTTGGGTTAGCGATAGAAGCTACTTCTCCAACATGATTTACGATGTACAAGGTAAGTATGTGAGAGGAGTTTTAACTCGATTTGCATGAATTTGCTTCTTGAACGCTAACCCAAACAGGCAAATAGCTACTCAATGGGATTTTCAGCTTCAAAACTTCGCATTTAACATGCATTTGCTTGAACTTGGAATTTGTTTGCGTGAGATTTTACAAAAAATGAAGTGGACTGCAGAGGAGGAAATGCCCACAGCCTTGTACAAGCAAAGGTCTTTACTATTTATTTGTATTTTAATGGTGACTAATGAGCTCAACTAATAGTGTTCATGATCATTTATTTACCGTTCATGTTCAGTTGTTTGTTCCTTGGGCAACACTTCTAATGGGCTGGATTCCAGATTTGGGCTAAAGTACTTAAAGGTTGTTGTATTAAGGTACTTAAAAGTAATAAGAGTGACTGAGATGATTAGAATAGTGCTGTGCAAGGATGGCATTTCTTGCTTACGGAATAGTGTTAGGATAGTGTAGAAAGAAACAGATGATTGGAACAGTGCTGTGCAAGGATGACATTTCTTCTTGCTTACGTAATAGTGTAGAAAGAAAGAGGAAGAAGGGAAAAGATGACGAGACAATGAGAGAAGAACTGGGCTGAGAATTGCTCTAGTATATTCAGAATTGACATAGGACATTTCAAATCATACTAACCTCCTTTATGTAGGTAACTGCTAGCTTATTTGTTTATTATTTACAATTACAATCAACACATCAAATAGTCTTGAGCATGTGAACAATAGATGACCGAGGTTTCTGCGCAGTATGGGAGCACGGGACCCCTTTTGTGGCTGAAATCTCAGTTATCCGTTGCACCCACATCCTTCATATTCACCTAAGAATTTCTCCACGTGGGGGGCTATTGTGTGCCTGTGACTTTCTGGAAATTTTTCTGTGCCTGCCATCTTTTGTCTCTGTTCATTTTCTCCATATTGGTTCTGTGCCTCTAAAAATGAGAATCTGTTTATATGAATCCGTTTTATTTATGGCCACAATCTGTGCTGAATATGATCTTCTCCTAACGCATGGGCTTTTATCTTTTTCCTTTTTTATCAGCAACTTGGTGCTACATTAATATCAGGTTATTCTACTTCTTTATTAGTTAATTTATTGTACATTCTATAGTTTTCTATGTCTGCTGCTATAATTACGTTTTTGTATTTACCCATGTAAATCTTGTGCTAAAATGCTTTCCTTTTACGTGGTTTACTGTTCTTTGAATTATCCTTGATTAAGGGAGGCTAAAGATCTAAACTGATGTCTCGTGTAAAATTTTGGCCACTGGATTGCAGGTTGTTGAAGAAGGATATGAGTTTTTTGCAAAGCGCCAGCTAGTGACCATATTCTCTGCCCCAAATTACTGTGGTGAGTTTGATAATGCTGGTGCCATGATGAGTGTGGATGACTCCTTGACATGCTCTTTCCAGATCCTCAAAGCTTCTGACAAGAAAGGGAAAGGTGGATTTGGAAACAGCACGCAAAGACCTGGAACTCCACCCCATAAGGTAAAAACAAACGGAAATCATTTTATACGCATGCCCTTGTCAGTATTTACATTTGTGCTTCTTTGACTGTGTGGAGGGACACATGTACGTTTGGATGCAAATCTGAAACAAAATCATTAGGTTTGTCGAGTCTGGTCAAAGTAACTATACTTGGAAGATTGACAAATATGTAGTTAATCTGAATGCATTTTTGCACATATTAAAGAAAATGTATGGAATCTCTTAAGGAATTTTCATATACAAAAAATGGTATTGTCTGTGATGAGGCCTGTTTGTTTGGGAGCATTGCAGGCCTGAAACTTCGGATTGTATTCCTTTGATGTAGTCACAGGAAAATATTTAATTTAATAGATATAAAATAAAAGGAAAAAAGAAAAACAGGAGTGAAATTTATGGCTATCATGACCTTTAAAGTAAACCTATGCTTATTTGTTGTTGTTCGCAATCTACTGATGGTATTTTTGTTTTGTTTTTTGGGAGTATGTTTTTTCAAGGATTGTTTGTAGTTTGTGGATATTTCTGTTATATATGTCAAATTACTACGAAAATAATGAACTTCTGTTCACTTAACGAGGAGTGCTAAACCTACTTTCAAGTGTAAAAACGTTGGCACTTGGCATCCCTCTCATGTTGTTTATGGCTTTATCCATGTATGAAATCATAATTTGTGTTTTCATATATCTTGTCACTTTCTAAATTTGATTCTCTCTCTGTCTCTCTCTCTCTCTCTATATATATATATATTAAAGAACTTTTTGAAAAGCCTGGAAACTTGCCACCTCGTCATTATATATATATATATATATAACTAACCTGGTACCCTTGTTATTTCAGGGTGGGAAGGGTTGATTAACACAACATGGAAGCAGTAACAGAGGTGTGTTGAGCGGGATGGAGGCTTGTGTTGTTCTTGTAGCCTCATGATTCACAAAGTTGTATGATGGCTTCCTTCCTTAACAAACAACCTACAACTGATGACTGACAAGGGATGAGGCCCTCCCCCCTTATTATTTTGTTTCCTGGTTTCCTTTTAAATGACTTCTTTCTTTTTTCTTTATATGTAAAATCGATATTCAAACTTCATTAGTTGGCAACATGCATTGCTAATTATCCATCGAAATTTTTCATTTCAAACTGCATCAACTTTGCTCAATCAATATCAATATATTACCATAAAATATAAAATATATTTCTTCGATCCTAATTATAAGACAAAGAGAGAAGGTTTCCTTTGGTCTTATTTATAGTTACTTCACTAAATTTTTTATATCAATTATCATTTATCATTTTGTGGACTTTGTTGTCATGGGGTATTGTGTATAGTAAATAGGGGTAAAGTTAGTTATTAAATTTTAAGGTATAGTTACTTGGTTTTAGTGAAACATGTTAAATTTTAGGGTTAAATGCCTAATTTGCCCCGGAAGTTTTGCTAAGGGGGTACTTAGCCCCGGAAGTTTTTTTGGTACCAAATTTCTTAGGAAGTATGAAAAAGGTAGCAAATTTGCCCCTCAGTTAATTTTAATCGTTAAGTTTAAGCGAGTGTATACGTGGCATGACACCTCATCAACCCTAAGAGTTAAGTATCATTTTTGCCCCAGAAGTTTTCATTGAGGAGCAATTTTGCCCCGGAAGTTTTCATTGAGGAGCAATTTTGTCCTGGAAGTTTACAAAAGTAGCAATTTTGCCCTTCTTTCTCCCAATATTAAATTTGACTATTAAATCAGTCAAAAAACATACATGTCATGCCTTGAAAAGGTCGAACTTGGAGTTAGAGAAGGAGATCCTTGAGATGTTGAGCTCAGGCGCCCGGAATTTGTGAAGCGAACCGGTCGCGGGGAAGCATCACTTATGATCTAAGCAAATGATCGTCTATACAAACCGTAGGCGGCCGATTAAGCCCGAGGCCCTCCGGGGCCAATTTCAAATTTATGGCTTATTTTTCAAGCCCGAACCCCGCAAGGCCGGGGCTTAAACGAAGCGCCCGATTTTCCGACTCTAGTCCCTGTGACTAGTTCGGCTTCACAAATTCTGGCCGCCTTGAGCTCAACATGTCAAGGATCTCTTTCTCTGATTCTAAGTTCAACCTTTTCAAGGCATGACATATGTGGTCTTTAACTAATTTAATAGTCAAATTTAATATTGGGAGAAAGAAGGGCAAAATTGCTACTTTTGTAAACTTCCGGGGCAAAATTGCTCCTCAATGAAAACTTCCAAGGCAAAAAGGAAACTTTTAATTGATGAGGTGGCATGCCACGTGTGATGAGGTGGCACACTTTAACGATTTACGTGGACTTCCGTCACTTTTGGGTAAATTTGATACTTTTTTAATACTTCTGGGGCAAATTTGGTACTAAAAAAATTTCCAGGTATTGAGCGCCCTCTTAGCAAAACTTCCGGGGCAAATTAGGTATTTAACCCTAAATTTTAAGACAAGTTACTTAAATAGAATTAGAAGTAGAGATATTATTGAGTTGTATAATATATGAAAAAACATGTTATATAAATATGTAGTCTATTTAAGTGATTAATTTCATATATTCTATAATTATTTTTCCTTTAAGGTAAAAGGAACATAACCATAAATTGAGAACGATTTATATTCTTAAAAATAAGTGGATCAGATGATGCAAGTATTTTATAATGGGTGTTTAACACAGACGAAGAAAATGTTCTCAACTTCTAATTATTTCTAGCCTTTAATATAAGATCCACTTTATTAAGGACTAGAGGTGGTACTATGTATTTGTCAGAACCTCATATATTAGTCTATAATTTTAAAAATTACTCTAACAAGTGATTGGAAAATACTATTATCCCCTCTTTTTATTCAAACAATTTTTTTTTTGATATTATATTCAAACAATTATTGTCTTTGCAAACGATAAAAACTAAAAGATTCCGAGATCTTTTCAAAAAAAAAAAAAAAACAGAGAAAAAAACAAGATTCCATATGGGCTATTAAAAAATTAGCATGCACGCTCCATGGATACTTTCTTAACAGCAATGGCGTAAGACTTTTTTTCTTTTCAGGAGTCCTACCTTTTGATTGTCATTATTATGGTTAGCTCCTGCTTTATTAGCATCTGGTATTGATGGGTTCTCCCCATTTTTCTACAAAAGTAAGTGGAACAATTTAGGCCTTCACTCTGTGCATTTGTTAAAGGCGCTTTCAGAGGTTCCGTTTTTCTGGAGGTGTCAAAGAGGATTCTTATTTCTCTAATTCTTAAAAGAGAGAATCCGGAGTTAGTTGCCCACTTCAGGTCTATATCTCTATGTTCAGTGCACTATAAATGTGTAACCAAATTAATTACGCAAAGGTTAAATGGGGTGATGAACGATCTAATTTCTCCTTATAAAGCGAGCTTCATCAAAAGAAGACATTTACAAGATTATATAATTATTGGTCAGGAGCTCTTCCATATTGTGAGCAAGAATAGAAGAAAAAAGGGCTCATGGCTATGAAGATTGATCGTTAAAAGGCGTATTGTAATATCCTTAAAATTACAAAAAAAATAATTAAAAAAAAACTAAAAAAGAAAAAGAAAAAATTCCTAATATAATATAATAATATATTATTATATATATATATTGTGGATTACGTGCTGCCCACCACAATTTAAGACGGTGGGAGGGAGTAATAATACCTCCCACCACCTTATTAATATATATAGGGTAAAGGAGCAATTTTACATATGAAGTTTGCCCAGGGAGTGCCCAACACCATGAGCTTTTTTCTGAAGTAAAAGTACACACAAGTTATGTTTTGGGAGCAAAAATACCACAGGCCGTTAATTGACCGTTAACTTGGATGGCGTGAACAGTAACGCGGATGAAATTACCATTTTGCCCTTTTTTTTATAAAAAAACTAAAGTACCCCCCGCAGTGGTGGGGCCCACCGGGGGTACTTTAGTTTTTTTTTATTTACTTTCCATCAGCGTCCAAATCAGCGTCAAGTCAGTGTTCCATTCAAGTTAACGGTCAACTAACGGCCCGTGGTATTTTTGCTCCCAAAACGTAACTTCGTGTGTACTTTTGCTCCAGAAAAAAGTTCTTGGTGCTGGGCACTCCCTGGGACAAACTTCATGTGTAAAATTGCTCCTTTACCCATATATATAAGTGTGTGTGTTGTGAGGTGTGTTACGAGGAGAGGGAGAGCTGGAGAGTAAGAGAGAAAGAGAGAGGAATGATGAGGGAGGAAAGAAAGAGGAAAAGAGGAGTCTGTTTGAGTTTTTAAGGTACATAATTTATTTTATAGGGTTAAGCAGCATTTTTGCCCCGGAAATATACGGCTAGAAGCAATTTTTCCCTCGAAGTTTTTTTTTTTTTGAGTAATGTTGCCCCGAAAGTCTAAAATTGGAGCTTGTTGGCCAGTTAGGGTTGTTAACGAAAGGGCAAAATTGCTCCAAAAAAAAAAAAAAACTTCCAGGGCAAAAATGCTACTTAACCCCAAAAAAAGTTAAAAAAGGTTATTATGATATCATATATTTTTAATTCTTATTTATATAATATCTAGGGATGGAAATTTGATTTTGTACTAAATTTAAATTTAAATTTTGACCAGGCTTCACCCTTAATAGGCCAAGCCTGTTCAGCAACAAAGTGGTCTTAGCATGACCTGTGGCATGTTAGAGACCACTTTTCAGTCTGAGCCTGGCCTATGCCCGGTTAAGGAGGCCTATATTTTTAAAAATTTTATAAGTAGGCTAACAGACCTACTTCAAACAGGCCAAAAATAGGCCTACTTTAAAAGGAGCCAATTACATAAATCAGGCAAGGCAGAGATAAAAAAGGGTTGCATTTTGATGAGAGTCGCCGAGCCCTCACAAAATAACTAGGATTTAATATTTGTAGTATAGGAAACCTAGATCGCTTCTCTTAAGGAATTCGTAGTGGGTCTAAAATCAATAGTAAACAAGTAACACAGTAACCAGAATGAGGGAGTTTTTCAATACAATTTAAACGAAGCAAAGACTAAAACAGAAAGCAAGAAAACGAGATTAATCAGATTAGAAACGATCAACCCAGAATTGAGATTCTATAACCTTCACCGGACAAAAACATAATAACCAAACTCATGATTGATTCTGGACAAACCGAAATCTCTGTGTTTGTCCAGAAACTTCCTCGACTAGACGATCGCCTAGCATCTGATTGAACACATGGAGAGCTCGCTGTGCGATCGCACAACGCTCTCTGGAACCCGGCCCGACCTACATCCTTGGGATATCAATATGGGTATTAAATCTAATACCCAATCGCAATCATAATCAGATCCGATTAAAATAAGCAGAAACGAATTACGTTACCGATTGAAGCATGGGTCCTCTGGATTCACGGAACCCTCAATCCATGGGTCAACCAAAGAAGCTTGAGCCAAGCATGGCTAGGCAAAACACAAAAGAATAGATGAAGAACATGATGAACAACTCAGAGAAAATAAAAAGCTTCTAATTTAATCCGAAAATCTCATAAAGCGTAATAGAGAATTGTTTTTCAGCCATATAATTTAACCTAAAAAATATGAAACACTAGGGCTACAAGATTGGCCCAAAAATAGGAAACCTCTAAGAATAGGAAACCTCTAATAAATAGGAAACATCTAATAATAGAAAACTTCTAATAAATAAGAAACATTTAATAATAGGAAACCTCTAGTAATTGGAAACCTCTAATAAATGGTCTTTTATTACAAAATTTAGGTAAAATAAAAATCCAGAAAAATGCGTCTGCCTTTAGCTCCAATTAATCAGCCTTCTGAATCTTCATAACAATTGTAGCTCTCAATCGTCTAAAAAAATGAAAGAAGAACGAGGCTAATCCGATATCTAGATCAAAATTTATGGTGAAAATAGTGAAGCTTGTAAAACGGAATTTTATTACAAAAATGAATTAAATCTAATTAAAAGCTTAAAGCCCAATTAAGTAATAAAACCCATTATTTATCAATTAAACATTCCTAAATTATAAACCAAGAGATACAAATAAGTGAAATAATATTCAATTATCACATTTTCATTAACGAGTCATTATTGCAAAATTAAATATTACATATAAAAAAGGGTTAAGTGGCATTTTTGCCCTGGAAGTATACGGCCAAAAGCAATTTTGCCCGGAAGTTTTCTTTTGGAGCAATGTTGTCCCGGAAGTTTTTCTTTGGAGAAATGTTGCCCCAAAAGTTTTTTTTGGGAGCAATTTTGCCCCCGTTAACAACCCTAACGGTCAACGGTTAGTTGACCGTTAGGGTTGTTAACGAAGGGTTTGGCTTTCCTCCAATGCAGAGATTCATCCGCTGCGTCCGCTGCATTCACACGGCGCCGTTTTGGTGCCAATCACACATTGGTCTCCTTTTTTCTTTTAAAAAAAAAAAAATTCGGCACCGCCGGGTACTAAAAAAATAATTCAAGATACTGAATCCTACCGAAAAAATCCTTCATAATCTTGAAAAATTATTTTAGGATCTTAAAAAAATATTTTATGGTACAGACTGATACTAAAATGATGCTTCGGGATCTTATTTGGTATTTAAAAAAATTATTTTAGGATCTTAGAAAAAAATTCAGGTACTGACTACTACTAAAAATATACTTAAGGATATTTTTTATGAATACTAAAATAATTTTTTAAGATTATGAATTATTTTTTAAGTATAAGATATCACGAAGTATCATTTTAGTACCAGTCTTGTAATACCCCAGGTTTTTATTAATAGCAATAACCCATTTATTTTATTTTATATAGCCTTTGTGGGTCAAATATTCATAGTCCTTATTGCTTTAGGAATTTCAGCTTTATTCACACCATTGATTGATTGATTGAAATTAATATACCCTATTAATGACATTAAATTCACATAATGATTGATTGATTGGATTTAATCTATATATATATATATATATATCTCCTATTAATGACATTAATTGATTGATTGAATTTAATATATCCTATTAATGATATTAAATTCACATAATGATTGATTGATTGAATTTAATATACCCTATTAATGAGTTGGCAATAGTAAAGAGCCCAACCCATAGCTAACCCTAATTTTAAGTTATAAATAGAGGTTTAACATAACCCTGAACACTCCTATTCTCTTCTACTATTCTCTTCTCCTATTCTCTTCTACTATTTCCTCTATTCTTCTAAGAGGCTAGCAAATGGAGACCAGGTAATCCTAATCCCCATGATTCTTAGGTTAATGTTATATGAATCCTGATAGGTAATCCTAATCCCCAGAACAATAGGAGTTAATTGTTGCATGTCGATCTTGATCATTGTGAAAAACCCTTAAATGTGTCGCTGCATTTGTATATGTATATATATGTTTTCCTTTTCGGTTATGGTGAATTACTTTGCGAAAGCAAAACGCCTCACCTCCTTGTGCCTCCTTGTATACATATATTTCTCCTTCTTGATTTACATTTAACTTTCTTTCAAAACCCTTTATCATTGAATATACATGTACACTTTGGGTGCCTCGGTTTTCGTGATTGAAACTTATATATATCTTTCATTAATATATATAATACCTGTTCATCTTTTGCCTTGAGTGCTTCAGCTTTTGTATGTATGTATGTATGTATATATGCATGTGTGTGTATATATATATCTTTTTTAATTTGTTCAATCTGTACCTATGCTAAAATATATACATGTTCTCTTTTAAATGGTTTTGCCTAGGTTTCCATAATTAACAAATCTCCATAATTAACAAATAGCAGTGTATATATATATATATATATATTCATTTTGATTCCGTAAATTTGATAAATCCATTTTGTATGTGATTGTTATATATGAAATATATTATATGTAATCCTAATTCCCATGAGTCTTAGGCTAATTTTATATGAATTTTGATATGTAATTATGATCCTAAATATATCATATGTGATTGTTATATGTGAATTATATTATATGTAATCTTGATCTCCATGAGTCTTAGGTTAGTTTTATATAAATTTTTGATATTTGTTATATATGATAATATAATATGCTATATTATGTTAGTTGTGTCTGATGCTACATTAATTGATATTTCTTTTATTTATTCATTCTTCATATAATATCTCCTCACAATAAAATAGGATATGAATAGATTATATGTAAAATATCCTTTTATCCTATATTCGATTAAGTAATATGATTATTTATAAATTAATTAAATTATTTGGAAACTTTATTGGGTGGGTTTCAACCCTAGAAAATAATGGGATTAATTATATAATTATATATGAGTGTTATTGGAAACTTTATTGGGTTTTAATTCCTAGAAAATAATCGTATTAATTATTATTGTGATGGTGTTAGATAACATATTATAGTGTAAATTTTACTATTAGTAAAATTGTGGAGAATTGATTATGTGCGATAAGTGTACGATATGAGTCTTATTGAATAATTGAAGAATATGTGATCTTGATACAAAGTTATAACTTATAGTTGAATTTGGACTTTACTCGAGATAGATATTTGAATTATAATAATGATTATGAGTTGGATCGATATCGAATATTTGAATTATTATACTCTTGAAGAGTTTGGAAACGCCCTTGAACAATGAATATATGCAATGAAGGAATTTTTAAATCATATAATTGTGACAAGATTGATTTGTTTTCTGATTGTATGTGATTGTAATGAATTAATGGTGGGAGGATAGCTTGGGACGGTACCTCCCAAGAGATGAACACAACTTTTGGGCTTTATGCCACCGATGTGAAAAGATAGTATCCGTTCTTCTCAAAGTGGTGTTTGGCGTGGTTTCGGGACACTAGTAGCAACTTTGGGAAGAGGTGTGCACATTAGGAAGATATGTTTTATGGCCAATTTGATTGATTGTGACTGGCAGGTACTACCGGGTCACAGGGTAGATTGGCAGGGTTTCCCGGATCTACCATGGTTCTCTTCCCACTAAACTATATAGACTGGCAGGGTTTCCCGGGTCTGGATAAATTTAATTTAAAAATGATAATGAGTAATATTTGATCCGATGGGAATACATAGATATGATAAATATTGAAATTGGTATTTGATTCAATTACTATGTGATTATATATTTGATTTGATTAATATACTTGAGCTATATCATCCTTATTTTTATTAGGATTACCACTTTTGCCGATGTGTGTGTTCATGGTGTGATGATCCTTTGGGGAGAAATTTCGGTGAAACGGTGTAAAGAGTTGGGGCTAGCGGTGAGAAGTGAGGAAGCACAATCACCACTTTGTTAATTTTTATTTTATTTTATTCTAATGAAAACACATTTATTTAAGTTCGATTTAATTATTGTAATAAGTAGCCTTGCACTTGTCCCAAGACAAGTGCTGCGGTAACACTCTCCATGGTAGTTTATTTCAAATTTCAGTATTTATTTATGAAAATCATTTAAATTTTGTTATTATATCTCGTTAGAAATTGGGGGTGTTACAAGTCTGTACCCTAAAATATTTTTTTAAGATCATAAAATAATTTTTTAAGATCATGAGGGAATTTTTTAAGATCATGAAGGAATTTTTCGGTAGGATTCGGTATCTTGAATTATCTTTTTAGTACCCGGCAGTGCCATTTTTTTTTTTTTTTTTAGAAAAGAGGAGACCAATGTGTGATTGGCACCAAAACGGCACCGTGTGGATGCAGCGGATGAATCTATGCATTGGGGGAAAGCCAAATCCGTTAACGGAAGGGCAACATTGCTCCAAAAAAAAAACTCCCGGGGCAACATTATTCCAAAAAAAACTTCCAGGGCAAAATTGCTCCTGGCCGTATACTCATGCGGGATAAAATTGCTACTTAACCCTATTTTATAAGATCATTTAGGTAGTTAAAGTAATTTCTTTTTAATAAAATTTCTTCATGAAAGTTGTTCTAAGTATTTTTCTCTTTCTAATGAGGATAATATAATACTGATTAGTGAAAATATTGAGATTAGAATTTTACTAAAGTTTTGAGTTTTGATAATAGATGACTGTATATATTTAGAGCATGATTAATAAATAATTTCAATTGGTTTAGATTCTTTATTTGGTTGTTGTAGGAATTTAAATTTAATTTCCTACTTAGAAGAATTTAGGATTTATGTTCGATGGGATAATTCTACCGATTAAATGAAGTTTAAACATTTATTTGGATTACTAAAAGTTATTGTCAGTTTAAAAGGCTAGCTTTTGCTAAATCTTGAATTATACAATCATGAGTTGGGATAATTAGGTTTGATATAATTTTGATTATGTGGAGATTTGAAGATTTGTTAGTATTAGGTTAATAAATTGAGATTTGTGATAATAGTTTTTTGTATTCGAATTTATAATTCATTTATAATTTATTGAAGGTTATATTGAGGATTAGATGAATTAAATTTGAGGTTATTAAATGAATGTCAATATTTGAATTTTTAGGTGAAACTTTTATTGTAGGAAATTGGGTATTTTTGGTTAAATTGAAGGTATAGTGATATTTTGATAATCATAATTAGTGAGAAATAATTTATGAAGGAAGAAAATAGGATTATAACAATAATTTTAGAAATAGATAAATTGTCACTTCTTCTAAGAAAAATTAAAATGAGACATTATAGTTTATTTAATTATTTATTGTTAGTTGGTATTTTCGTTAATTCTATTAACGCATAATTATATATTTATTTTTATATAGTGGAATTGATATCTCTCAAGTTTATTTCTTGTGTCAAGAACTTGAGGTAACCACTTTCCACTTGTTGTACTTGCTTGTATGATGTTTGTGAATGATTTTTAACTATATAAATCTATAAAACTACGTTGGTAATGAAGTAGCCTTGTAAGATTCATTTTGGAATGATTAGTGATATTACATGTTATGGATAATGCACTTTTGTTATGACTTTTTAAATTGAGATAATATTGTCATCTTAATGATTATTGAGACAATGTATTATTTTATAAATCATGTTTGGAATCTTATATATACATGTCAAGATTATGATGATGTGGAGCGGTGATGGTTGTGGAGTGATGATGGAAGTTATTATGTATATAATACTATGTGGTATGCCACCACTCAGTGCACATTGGATGGCTTTGACATTTTCATGGACCTTGGTATCACCCTTTTCTTTTGGCTAGGTTAAGGGTCTGCCCTTAAGACAATGACACTTTTCCATATTCGGAGGAAAGGGAACCCATGGTTCGATATGAGTTCTATAGTCTTTGGCTGGACTATACCTCATTATTGGAGATCTTGGTGCAGTCTTATCATAGAGACTACACATATTACATTACAACCCATGGGTTCTGTTAGCGGAATAAGGGTGGGGGTGATAAGGATTGTCAGGGTATCGATATCTTACTTGGCATGTTATATATGTGATTCATGATATGAAATTTGATTTAGAAAATTGCGATTCAGAAATTGTGGTTTGATAAATTTGAAATTATATAAATAGTACTTTGTTATATAAAATGTTCCACGTGGCACCTTACGAGCACATATTATCATTTACAATGAGCTAAATTGATGGTTATAAATATTTTTCAGGTAATAGTTCTCGTGTGGGTCAATCAGGGAAGGCATCAAAAGCTTATGTTACTTTTACTAACGGTAGTACTTCCACCTTTTTGATACATGTTGAATTATTGTATATTACCGCATTAAGGCTCACTTGTCATACTCTAGTATATTTTTGATATTTTGACAAATTCTAAAACAATATTTAGTTTAAAAATATGGGCCTAGTAAAATCTAAAGCTTAACTGTGTGCATAAAATATTTTAATAAATGGTTTAATCAAGTTAGTAATTAATAATTGTCCTTTAAAATGGAGGATGTTACACGTATAATAGGGTGAGATGAGAGTTCTTAAATCAGGTTCTCAAGGAGGTAGGATTTGAGACCAACTTTATAAATCTTATTATGACTTGCATATCTTAAGTTTCATACAATGTGCTATGGAATGGAAAAATGTGGTATCCTCGTAGCACATGTCCTGCACCATGGGTCTTTCCCCTCATTGAACTAGCGGGGTGTCGTACGCCTCATTGAACTAGGGACGCACCAATGGAGGCCTCACCACTGGAATATATTCATTTTTTCTTCCCATGATTATCATAATAAATGTCATAATATCAAAACTCTCATTCTTATACATAAATAAATAAATAGGTATACATTCATAATTGAAAGCATAAGGTTCCGCAAGGCAATTTATATTAAAAATATTCATAATGATTTCTCAAAATACTCACAAACAACATATCAATACACATAACAAGTGGCTCTAATCCAAGAGCTCAAATACACGCCAAAATCGATCTACCACAACCAATTTACTAATTATTAGTAACTCTTTTAAAACTCTACATAGAATTATAACTTATAATTTAATAAAATATACAAATTTTTACTAATAAATTTGGAATGATTTAGGGAGGCAACTATAAATTTTTCTTTCGATTTATTATTAATAATCCTTTTTTTCTATTTTTATTTATTAGTAATTTCCTAAATTATTTATTCCAATTTTTACTTATAATAATAATTTATTTCATTTATTAATAATAATAATACTTGTCTATTTTATTTTATTATTATTATTTTACCATTTATTGGTATTTCTACTATTTATTTCATTATTATTCTACAATTAGTTTTGTTTTGTGTCATCCACATTTTAAATTTAGATTTTTTTTTTAATACTATATGTATATATTGTCACTAATATTATAAATGAAATAATATGCACTTAATATGTGATGCAATTGAATGTTAATAAAATAACTTTCAAAATATAAGGTGCTATATATATATATATATATATATATATAAATCCACAAAAAGAACATTGGAAGCGCAACTTAATATATATATATATATATATATATTATTTTATTATTCTCCTTGTTTTCCTTTTTTTTTTTTAATCTAAAAATATATATATTTATTTTTAATGAAAGCAAATTTTCCCCTCTTGATTTCCACGCATGTGACATATGCAACAAGTTCATATGGATAAATATTAACGTCTTCCTTCTCCCCTTAAATATATATAGCTTTACATATTTATAAGATAGTAAATTTTTATATTTTTACCTTAAGTGTGGTCCAAAGATTTTCACACTATTTAAGCTTTTGGTTTGCCAAAAGTCAAGAGAAAAAAGGAACACCAAAGACTCACCTCAGCTTCGGTCATGCGATGTGATCTTTGCCCAAAACCGATGTACTGTTTCTAACGCGTTTTAGTAGAGGGAAAAATATGGTTTTGATTTTGAAGCTCTCTCTTTCACCTACTCTCTCTCTTTCTTTGCCTCTCTTTTATCCGGTTTTTAAAGAGAAGCCGAGCACACACGTAGCTTTCTCTCCATCTCGCTCTCTCTCTCTCTCTCTCGCCGATCTTTATGTCTTTCGTCTACGCCGTTTCTTCTGGACCAAAGGGATTATAAGGAGAGGGAGGGGTGGTGCTTGGCTTAAGACGCATGGGAGGACGCATGCAAGGCTCGAGAGGTAAGGCGTTTCATTGGCACCGACGCGAGGAGATATGGCGTGATCTGATCTTTGCGTAAACGACGCTATGGTGTCGTGTTTTGACCATGATTTCTATTGCGTCTCGGTGAGCTGGAGGTGAGAGGAATTAATAAATATTGTTGTACTGCTACGTTTTGGTGTTTCAATTGCTATATGATATTGGATCCATTGGAGATTAGATATTTTTGGACTTCATTTTGTTGGATAATGAGAAGGGATGATTTACTATTGTTTGGTCTAAACATTGGTGCCTTTAAATAAATCCTTGATGCTTTATATGGATTTTCTCCCTTAATTGACTTCTTTAGCCCTTAAAATAATTTCTCTCAAAATCTTGGGCTATAAGACAACCTCTAACTATTTTCTTTGAATTTCTCCTAAAATAGGTCCTTAATTCCATAAAACACTTTAAAATGATCTATGAGACTATGATCCTTTCTAAGAAATAAACTCCTCCATAAACTCCATTATTTCCCACAATAAGTATTCATAGATCTTCCTTAATTATTTCAAATTCTTAGATCCCAAAATTTGGGATGTTACACTCTCCGTTAGGGGATCCTATTTCGCCTTAGTTTGTTTTGTGTATAGATAAACTCTTGCACTTAATATGTGATGCAATTGAAGAAGGAAGTTGGAAGCCTATTTTTACCTTAAGTGTGGTCCAAAGATTTCACACTTAATGTTTGCTAATGATTTACTATTGTTTGGGGTAGCAATTGAAGCTTAGACGAGGTGTATGATGGAGTGCATGGAAAAATTTACCAAGGCATCTAGGGGGAAGATTAACCATACAAAATCATCAATCTATTTTTCCCCAAAGGTATCGACGCATGTAAAGAATAAGATCAAAGAATTGTCCAAGATGTAAATATCTTGTGAGATTGGAAAGTATCTTGGATTGCCTCTTACTAAGAATAGGAAAAGTAGAGAGACTTTGTAACATCCTTCATTTTAAATGACAATTATTAATTAATAAGTTGATAAAACCATTTATTAAAATATTTTACGCAAACAGTTGAGTTGTGGATTTTACCAGGCCTAGACATCTTAATGGAATCTTAATTTCAAATTTATCAAAATAACAAAGAAAATATACTAGTATACGTCAAGTGAGCCCCCACTGTGGCAATATGTAATAATTCAACATATACCTAAAAGGTGGAAGTACTGCTGTTAGTAAAAGTAATTTAAGCTTTCGAAGCCTTTCCTAATAGACCAACACGAAAACTATTACTTGAAAAATATTTTTAACCATCAATCTAGCTCATTATAAATGCTAATATATGCTCGTGGGGTGCCAAGTGAAACATTTTATATAACAAAGTACTAGATAAATAATTTACAAATTTCCAAATCATGAATTACATATATAACATGCTAAGCAACATATCAATACTCTGACAATCCTTATCACCCCACCCTTATTCCGCTGACAAAACCTATGGGTTGTAACATAATAGGTTTAGTCTCAATGAAAGACTGCACCAAGCTCTCCAATAATGAGGTATAACCCAGGCAAAGACTATAGAACTAATATTGAACCATGGTTCCCTATCATTCGAATATAGAAAGATGTCACTATCCCAAGGACTGACCTTTAACTCGGCCAAAGGAAAAGGGTGATACCAAAGGCCCTGAAAATGTCAAAGCCATCCACTATGTACCGAGTGGTGGCATACCATGAGATATTTGTAACACCCCAAATCCAACACCCAAAGACTTGGCAAAAATATTTGAAATATCTCTAACAAGGATAATCAACATCCTTATCTTTAAATTTCATGACTAAATCAAACCAAGATCCATTTTAAAGTCAACACAAACTCCCAAAATATTTCATAATAAAATTACAAAGCGGAAGTCTCAGGGTCATGACAAATAAAATAACATAAGATAAACTATAGGAGTACAAAAGAGCTTTCAAAGCTCACTCCATAGGTGCTTTCTCTTGCTCCCTATTAGGATGTTCACTAGAAAAATGTTAATATGGGATGAAATTTCACATCTCAGTAACGTAACTACTGAATATTTCTACCGTACACAAGCGAATCACATATGACAAAAACATGAAATATATATATAGTTGCATATCCGCTTAAAATAAAGTCTTTACAAAAATAAATATCATTTGTCAATATGTGAATTGTACAATTATACATTATGCAGTATGCAACCTCCCTTATATCGCCTTCCACCCTTATACCGCTGACTGGAGCTATAGTCTAACAATAGTCCAACAGAAACAATCTATTTGACCGGATTGTTCCAAACTCACCATAACTTAAGATATACTCGGCCAAAGGTATAGGGCTTAAGTTTGGACTATGGCTCCCTTCCTTGTAGCACAACTAAGGAGGTGTCACATGTCCCACAGCTCTAATGCAATCTCGGCCAAAGAAAAACATGGAAGAAAGGGCTCTGACAATTATCATCAACTGTGCACCGAGTGGTGGCATAAAGAAATCTTATCATTCACATTCATCCTTACTCCAACCTATCACATAAACAACCACCATGATAATTATATGAAATAAAAATAAAGTATATTAAAACATGCTCCCATTTATATAAAATATCATCATAAGAAAAAATCAAACATATCATAAAACCTCATCGGACCAATGTCATTTCTGAAATTCGGGACTAAACCTGTCATTTTTGAAATTCGGGGGCAAAACCGAAATTTTTTAAGGCACAAAATTGTAATTTCCATGGGTACAAAAGCGTGATATTAAGCTTTTATTAAAATAATATTCTAATATATATACACATAATTCGGTCTATAAAAAATATTTATAATCATACACAATTCACAAGTATATGGAAAAATATTTAGAGTTACCTGTTGCTCTATAGCTCCCAAAAAGTTACCACAAGGCTCCATTACTTTCCTTGTCTCTATGTTCTCTCTCTTTCTCTACTTTTCTGTGTGTCTTGAGTGTTTGTATGTCGTGAAAGAAGAAAATGGATGAGGTATTTATAGAGTTTTGGGTCTCAACTATTTTTCAAAAAAATCACATGTCTATCTACCACCCAACTACTTTAAACATGTCAATCTACCATCTAGCTACCACTCATGTGCCCATCTACCATGTAACTACCATATACATCTCCATCTACCATCTAACTACCACATATATGTCCATCTACCATCTAACTACCGAATACTCATCTACCGATCAATTATCACATGCTTATCTACCACATAACCATCTACTATTCAAGTTAATATATGATTTTTACCATGATTACAAAGGAAAAAAAATACCGATTATCAAGAGCCTAGATTTCTTATCTTAGTCTTATTCTTAAACTCCTTGTTCCAAAATTTGGGATATTACTATATTATAAAAATTAATCTTAAATGGTAAATTTTAATTATCATAAATTAATTTATTAGAAAAAAAAATTCAGGATGTTACAATATTCATACATAATAACTCTCATCACTACTCCACATCTATCACTACTCCAAATTCAACCATATGCAACAATCATAATCTTGGCATAAATATATGATTTTTCAAACAATATTTATGACAGTAATACATCATCACAATAATCATTAAGATAACAACCTTATTTCAGCTCAAGAAATCATGAAAAGTACATTTTTCATAACATATAATATCACTAATTATTTTAAAATAAATCCCACAAGGCAACTTCATTTCCAATGTATTTTCATAGATTTATATAGTTAAAAATCACCACAAACATCATACAAGCAAGTACAACAAGTAAAAAGTGGTTACCTCAAGTTCTTGACACAAAAACTAAACTTGAGAGAAATCAATTCCACTCTAAAAATAAATATATAATTATACGTTAATAGAATTAACAAAAATATCAATTAATACAATAATAAATAATTGAACTGTCTCATTTTAGTTTTCTTACAAAAATGATAACTTATCAATTTCTCAAATAATTATTACAATGTCATTTTCTTCCTTCATAATTATTTCTCACTAATTATGATTATCAAAATATCACCATATCCTCAAATTTTAACTTAATACTACTTTTTATAAGTATAACCCAAATTATTAAACAATCTCAAAACCTCTAGATACTCAAAATCATATCAACTCTAATTTAAAATCCCGAATCCTAATTAATAATTTCATATAGTTCAAGATTTAGTAAAACTAAGTGATTAAACCTTTAATAATAACTCTAGTAATCCTACTAAATGTTTAAATCCTCATTTAATTGGTAAAAATATACTATATGACATAAATCCCAAATTCTTTTAAATAGAAAATAAATTTAAATTCCCACAAAGAACCAACTAACAAATCTGAATCGATTAAAGTTATTTATTAATCATGATTTTTATATATATAGTCATCTATTATCAAAACTCAAAACTTTACCAATATTCTAATCCTAAAATTCTCAATAAACAAAATTATATTACCCTCATTAGAAAGAGAAAAATACGTAGAATAACTTTCATGAAGAAACTTTATTGAAAAGAGATTAATTTAACTATCTAAATGATCTTATAAAATAAATAACTTACCTTAAAAACTTAAATAAACTCCCTTTTTTCTCTTTTCTCTCCTCCTGTGCTCCCTCTCGTCTCACTTTCATTTGTTGTGCACTCTACTCACCTCACCACACCCCCACACACTCACACATAAATATATATAATAAGGGAGGGAAGAGGCGGTGGGAAATATCCATTTCCCCGCCAATGCCCATTTCCCAAAGAAATAGGTGGCAGCACGTATTATGTGTGTGTGTATTATTTTTTTTATTTTTTATTTATGGGGAAAATTACCATGAAAGACCCAATATTTATTTTTATCTTTATTTTTATTTTTATCAACAACAACAACAACAACAATAATACTATTTTCACATCCATATTCCACTAATTTCTTTTACTATCATAAACGATATTTTATATAAAAACATTTATTTCGATAATTACATAATAAATTCATATATTATGATTAATTATTTTTCTTATTTGTAATTAAATCCTAATATAAAAATTAGGATGTTACAGACTTTTAACTATACTATTGAGAGAATCCATTCTAAACTATTGGCTTGGAAGGCTAAGTGCTTGTCTACCGCGGGCGCATTAATTTAGCCAAATTTGTATTGAGCTCCCTTCCTTTGTACCCAATGCTAATTACAAGACTAATGAGGGGAGTGTGTCAGGAGATAGAAATATTTGTAGAAGAGTTTTATTTGGGGGTCGTGATAGAGCCCCAAATTGTTTTCATCCGGTTGGTTGGGATCGTATAACAAGACTAAAGGAGTATGGAGGACTTGGGTTTAGGAGGTTGTCATCTTTTAACCAAGCTTGTGGTGCAAAACTGGCTTGGAATTTGATAGTAGGAACTAAGGGCCTATGGGTGAATTTTCTACATAAGAGGTATATGTTGCATGAGGAAGATACACTTTTTGACTCTCCGTTCAGGAGTTTCAAAGTTTGTGGTGGTTTATCACTTCCCAAAATAATATTGTTGATCTAGGATCTAAATGGCAAATGAGAAATTGAATGACGGTTAGTTTCTTTAATGACCGTTGGTTATTGGAAGGGAAGAAAATAAGATCTTTCTACACTACGAATGTCAAAGGAGGAAGACCAATCCATTGTGTTTGAGAGGGTAAAGGATGGTGGTTGAGATTTTAGTAGGCTCGCTAATGTGGTACAGCCCGCAATGATTCAGAGACTGGTTACATCTATTCCTCCAAGAACCGATGCTGGGCATGTCATCATGGTCTGGGGTGCGGTTAATGATGGTAAGTTCTCAATTAAGAGTGCTTATTTCCATATCGAAGAAAATCCTCACACTCTAAAATGTAAACTGTTTAAACATATTTGGAATTGGAAAGGTGTGGAACATATTAGAGTCTTCCTTTTCTACTGACTAATGAGTGAAAAAGTATTTGGTCTTCCTTTTCTATTGTGTGTTGTTTTTGTAATGCGAGGTTGAAGGATATGCGCCATATTTTGTGCGAGATTGTTCATACGCTGAGCAAATGTGAATGAAACTGGTTGCTTCACAGTATGTTTCTCAATTTTTTTAGCAGACCTTAGAGACTAGTTGGCTATGAAACTAATAGGCAAACTTGGCAAAGGTATGGAATCTTATTTTTGGTATAGCATTATGGAAATTATGGGGGGGTGAAGGAATTCATTTATCTTTGAATTGAATTTTGTAAAACCCATAAAGCCTAAGTTTATTGTTATCAAATTTGGAGGAAGTATACCATGTTCCAATATCTGCACTCGGGTCACATAGGGGCTGACTGTAACGCTCCCGTATAGCTCCCGATCATTATCAGAGTTCATACACAGAGAGCTTGTGGATCCGGTTTGGACGAATGAGTAACTGATAAAAATACGAACAATTTTAAACTTAACTTGGTTTTGCAAAATAAACTTAATCCCTGTGGGGATATTCAAAAATAGTCATCCCCGAAATTAAAGTGAACACAATATACATTATCCGAAAATAAATATGTACAAAACAAAAAGGAACTTTTCCCAAGTCAACCTTCTTCTGCCTCCGGTCACAGCACCACTTTCCCCTTCTTTACACTTCCACTACCTGTAACATTGTTCAAGTTTGAGATTCACGAATGAATCTCAGAGTAACATGTTAACCTCTATGCATGGAGTATAAGTATATGTAATAAATAAACTACCATAATCAAGAATACCACATAGCATATAGACAGTATAAAAACACAGTTCAAAATCTCAGTGCTAGGAAAACATGCATAGAACCTACCCGGTTCAAAATTCCATAGTGCTTGGAAAGACAAGCAGGACCTACCCGATCCTGTGCCTATCTCTCCGAGGCCCAATCCAGAACCTACCCGGTCCGGAGTCCCTCAACACAAGGAAACCACAACACGGAACCTACCCGAATCCGAATTCCTTAGTACAAATGTGAATGACCAATACAAACATACTGTATGCAATTTAAATATGTTTATAAAACACATTCCACAAATCATGGCATTTAAACATGGGGTCTAAAATTCTCATGCTGCATGAGAAGAAGAAGATTCCTACACACACATGAAATAGTGGGACCCACATATATATAATGCTAATTATATATATATGTGGGTCCCACCATTTTATGTGTGTATAACATGAGAAAACATTTCTCCTACAACATGAGAAGTGTTTTTCCCTTTAAACATACACAAGTACACTCACAAACATAAAAGGTTAGAGTTACTACCTGGTGTGTAGTAACATTAACTTTGTCCAAATAATTTTTCGGTGTGCGTGTGCTTGAGGAATTACCTATAATTTGGGATAACCGGTTATTAATCAATCCATATATATTAAACATGATAAAAATGTCCTTATTATCATGTTTATTCCCTTTTTAACCTTATTTTATTGAGGTTTAATCTAATAACCCAAACTTGTCAAATTCTAGCTCTTAACCTTAACTCTTCTAAAAAATACAGTTACTTTAATCATTTTTAATTAATTGTAGAAAAATAATTTTTGAGTGATTTCAACCCTCACTTTCTCTATGACCTCTCTTATTTCAAGGAAAAATATTTTCAGAGGTCCAAATACGCCATAAAAATCTCGGTTTCCAATTTTACCCCTGTTGTCCAGATTGGTGTCGAGGAACTTGACTAGTCTTTAAAAATCCATGTTAAATTGTATAGAGCTTCAAAAATTACAAAATCTACATTTCCTAAAATCTCAGTGAATCCTCTGTATGCCTGTAAAATTTCACCCCATTCTAAGCACTTTAACCCAATCAATTCACATGTTCAAATCTTCTGCCCAGTTTTGATTTGCAGGACGCAGGGTCATATTTGAGAATTGATTACTCACTGCCCAGATATCAAAATAATACAAATGACCCATCGTTTTAAAGATATAGATGTCTTCTATCTCCTGAAATATTTTCAGAATTTTTAAAGGACATTAATGCAGTAAACAACGCCCACAAACTACCTGGGTTCAATTGTTCAAAACTGGCCGATTTGCCTCTTTCTTTGAGCTCATTATCTCATGTGTAAAAAATCCTTTAAAAATTCACCAAAAATATTTTCCCCACACAATATTTCATAAGGAAAACTATGGTGATCTCAGATTTCCAAGATTCCAATTATTTCTTGGTGTTGCCATGTTCCAGATCTGGGTTTTAAGGAAAATTTTAGAAATTTGAAAAGAGTGTGAGTGTTCTTACCAATAAGCTTGTTCTCGAGCTTGTGGTATCTTTTACCACCCTAATCCTTGCTCAATCCTCAGCCTCTACTCAAGGGAATCACATGCATGTGAGTTTTGAACCATTAACATGAACATGCATGTAGGAAAATCCAAAATACCATGATAAAGTTCAAGTTTTCTTACCTTGAACTTCTTGTGTCTCTTCTTTTTCCTTCAAACCAAACCTTGGAGGTGAAATACTAATTGAAGTTGATGATGATGAGTATGAAGCCGTGGATGAGAGGTTGAAGAAAGTGGTTTAGTGTTGGTGAGGGAGGTGAAGCCGTGGGGAACAAGAGGAGACCGTGGGAGTTGAAAGATGATTTAAGAGAAATTGTAGTGCATAAAAGAGAAGGGAGTGTCACGCTGATTTAAAGGGAAGGATGAAGATTTGATGAAGTGTTGAAATGAATATTAGTGTATGTGTGTGTGTATAGGTACGCATAGGAAGGGAATAAAAGGGACAAAAATCTGATTGCATAGGTTGTTGCCAAATGTCATTGCATGCAAGAAGCAAGTGTTTCATTTGTCTGAAATCATTTTTTTTTTTGAGAGGGGAGGCCGTGCATAATGAATGAGAAAAAGATGAATGTGAAGGTTGATCAGTTGATTTAAATGGAGGTGTGTGTGTGTCACGGCATAAAGAGAAGAAGACAAATAGAAATCTCCTTGGATGCATGTGTGTGTGTCCACGGCAAAGGACAATTAAAAAGACCCAAAAAAAAAAAATCTGAATTGGTTCAAGCCTTGCCAAGTGTAATGCATGCAAAAGATCACATTTTAGTTTGTGTGAAGATAAATTGCCAAGTGTCATGGTTTTTGCATGTGTGTGATAAGTGTTACACATGCAAGGTGACATGTGTGTGTGTTGTCTTGATTTACGTGTTTGGGTTCTGATGTAATTATCTCGGTTTGTGTGTTTGGTTTTTGGTGTTGTCCTTTCGGTTTGCGTGTTTAGGTTTTGGTGTTGTCTCATTTTGCGTGTTTGGTTTTGTTGTTGTTGTCTCAGTTTGTGTGTCTCGGTTTGCGTGTTTGGGTTCCGGTGTTGTTGTCTCAGTTTGAGTGTTTGGTTTCCGGTGTTGTTATCTCGATTTGCTTGTGTGTGTATGGGGTTTGAGCCAAGTGTCACGTGATTGGGAAAAGAAGACAAGTGTCTTCTTCTATGAAATGCCACGTGTCAATTTGCTCTCCCTCTTTATGACACGTGTCTTAAAACACTTGCTTAATTACCAGTGACTCCTTATTGGGCCATAATGACTGGGCTTTCTCTAAGTATCCATATTGCTTTGCAGTCCTCTTTGATTTGGGTCTAATGCCTTAGTCCAATATAAAGCCCGATTGCCCTTTTTCTCTTTACCCTTACTTTTGGGCCGAAAACTTTGGACTTTCAACAAAGGTCCACTTGGTTGTTCTTCCCCATTTATTTTGGACTATAGTCCATATACTTAAACTAAACACTCAACTTGACATGCTTTCCCGTGTAGGTATTTTTATCGATATTCGTGTTGAGATTTTTGTTATTGGGATTTGTGTTGTAATTTTATTTTTTTGTTGGGTTTGAGGTTTATGTTGCGGTTATGTTGTTATTGTCTCGTTTTGCGTTATTTGGGTTTTATTGTGGGTTTTCGTTGTCGGTTTTGTTGCACGTTTTTTGAGGGGGTATTGTTTATGTAACACCCCAAATTTCTAACAATTATAATAACATAAAATTTGCTATAATTTTTAAGAATAATTACTGAAATTCAAAATAACTAAAATTTGGGAAGTGTTACCGCCGCACTTGTACTGGAACAAGTGCAAGGCTACCTTATTACATTAACATAAATCAAACTTAAATAAAAATATTTTATTCAAAGTATAAAATAAAAAGAAACTAGCTAGAAAGCTGAATGTTCTTCCTCACTTCTTCCCGCTAACCCCAACCTTGGAACTGTTTCAAGATCGCTCCCGAAGGATCATCACAAATTCTTTAACAACAAAAGCTGGTAATCCTAATTAAAACACAATTTATATAGCTCAAATATATTAATCAAATCAAATATATAATCCCATAGCGATTGAACCAACTATCAATTCTGATATTCATCATATATTCATATACATACATATTCTCACACCGAATCAAATATTATTCATTATCTTTATTAAATTCATATAGACCTTAAAACCGATCTATTTAGTTTAGTGGGAAGAGAACCATGGTAGACCCGGAAAAACCCGATCCACCACCTTGTGCCCGAAAACCTGCCAGTCACAAATCATCAAGTTGGCCATAAAACATTTCGTCCTAATGTGCACACCTCTTCCCAAAGTTGCTACTAGTATCCCGAGTTACCCTGCCAGATACCACTTTGAGAAGAACGGATATAATCGGTTCACATCAAATAATATATCGGAGGCATAAAGCCTAAAGGTTGTGTTCATCACTTGGGAGTACCGTCCCAAGCTATCCTCCCACCATTAATTTATTACAATCACACACAAACAGAAAATTCAATCAATCTTGTCAATTATCTTATTTAAAAATTATTGCATATATTTGTTGTTCAAGGGTATCATAACTTTCCAAACTCATAATAATTCAAATATTCGATATAAGGTCCAACTCATATTATAACTCAAATACCTATCTGAGTAAAGTCTAATTATTTTCAAAATACACCCATAATAAAATGGATTTCTCAATATATATACACACACACACACACATATTAATGAAAGGTATTTATAGATTTTAAAGAAGAAGAAGACAAGACGTTCATATATTATGTATAATAATCAAAGGACATAAATATGTGTTTCAATCACGAAAACCGAGGCACCCAAAGTGTACATGTATATTCAATGATAAATGGTTTTGCAAAATAGTTAAATGCAAAGCAAGAAGGAGAAATATATGTATACAAGGAGGTGAGGAGTTTTGCTTTCATAAAGTGATTCACGCTAACTTAGAAAAGGAAAACATATTTATACATAAACAAATGCAAAGCAACACATTTAAGGGTTTTTCACAAAGATCGAGATCGACATGCAACAACTAACTCCTATTGTTCGGGATTCGGATTACCGGTCTCCGTTTTGCTAGCCTCTTAGAAGAATAGAGAAAGAATAAAGGAAATAGTAGAAGAGAATAGTAGGAGAATATGAGAATAGAATAGTAGAAGAGAATAGGAGAATAAAATAATAGAAGAGAATAGGAGTGTTCAGGGTTAGGCTAGACCTCTATTTATAACTTAAAATTAGGGTTAGATATGGGTTGAGCTCTTTATTATTGCCAACTCATTAATAGGGTAAATTAAACAATCAAAATCATTGGGAATTTAATGTCATTAGATATGTATATTAAATTCAATCAATCAATCAACTGAATTTAAATTAATAGGGTATATTAAATTCAATCAATCAATCATTATGTGAATTTAATGTCATTAATAGGTATATTAAATTCAATTATTAAATTCAATCAATCAATCATTATGTGAATTTAATGTCATTAATAGGGTATATTAAATTCAATTATTAAATTCAATCAATCAATCATTATGTGAATTTAATGCCATTAATAGGGTATATTAAATTCAATCACTCAATTACTCATGGTGTGAATAAGTTGGAAATTCCTAAGGCAATTAGGACTAGGAATATTTGACCTACCAAGGCTATATAAAATAAAATAAATGGGTTATTACTATTAATAAAAACCTCAGGTATTACAGTTTAGGTTGTTTTTCATCGTTTGTTTTTCTTCCAAGTAATCAATATTCAATAATAAATCATATCTCATTGGATATTCAACCTTGGCATATATTATTGAATATTCTCAATCTTACAGGGTTTTTGGTAAAGCAAAACTAGTACATTACACTAGCCAAGCTCCTAGTGAGATTCGGCCTTGGAAAGCTCTTGCTGAGGGTTAGGTGAAAGTTAATGTTGATGGGGCGATGGTAATGAGTACGTCAAAAGCTAATCGTGGTGGAGTTTTGAGGAATAGTAATGGGATGCAAATAGCTAGATTCACCAAAATGATAGGTACTTGCAATGCAGAGGAGTGGGCAATTTGTGAAGGACTAAGATTAGCTTGGGATTTGGGTTTAAATAAAATTATTTTAGAATGCGATGCATATGATGTTATTAATAGATTGGTTGGTGACAATTTTACTTCTGGTAGCCCATTAGTCGGACGGATTAAAGAGTTGATGATTAGGGATTGGCTGATTACTATGTGCCATATTCCAAAAGAGCTTAGCAGGGTTGCTGATGCGCTTGCAAAGGTAGGATTAAACAGGTATGATATCTTGAGTGATTGCCTTTTGTACTTGAGGGTTTGTGTTGATTAAGAATGTTTATGATTGATTCCCTCTATTATGTAATTTCCTATTTTGCTTATATTTTCGCTTATAGCCATCTTTAATATCAAAAAGGAAAGAAAAAAATACCCCTTTATTAAGGTTTTTTAATTTAATGATATTATTTTATATTTAATTTTTCACTTCTATCATATATATAGGGCACAATATCTTGATGTGATAAAAGGAAATACATATAATCACTACCACACAAGATTGGAGGTCTTCCATTTGGTAGATAATTTCTTTAACTCTTGAGAGTTTTTTCACTCCTCCTCTGATTCATACTTTTGTTGTTATCATTATAAAGCGAGACTCCATCACATTTACATCCCATTAGCCTCTGTAATGCAGTTTACATGATTAATCATACTCTGACTGATTAAAGCTGGGAAAAAGATGATGATGGGAAGGGCATTGTTGTCTTTTACAATCACAAGCCCTGTGATTCTTCATTAAATCAAAATGAATGAATATATAAATTCTTCATTAAATATAAAACATATGTCGTATATTTATAAATTTTTCATCAAATTAACTCTTGAAATTTCCTTAATAATAATGTAATAAGAAAGGGCCACAATTGAATTAATGAATATAATTAAAGTGATTTAAAAAACATATTATATTAATTAACATTTTTGTTCCCCCAAAATTTGTTAATTAGGTTACTATATATATTTACTTTTCTCTTTTCCGCCCAGCTGTGTTTTTGACTTTTTTCCCGTCTTCCAGAAGCATTCCCGGCTAACAAACCTGCAGTTTCACCTCACTCGCTTTCCCCAGGAAGTACAGAAGGTCGATGCAGTAAGAGGACACACGAGGTCCTCAGGAATGAACAGAACAATGCTAACGAGGCCGCCGTTAGCCCTAACTGACCCCGGGGTTAGTAACAGTGTACTGCCTTCATTACTTAATTCCTTTAGAATCATTGCTATCGCTGACCGATTAGCTTTCCATGTTCAGCCTGGCCACCATCACGACCCTGTTGAATTCTCCAACCTCTGCCTTTCCCTCTCGAGGTATTTTGTTTCTTTTTTTGTTGGGACAATTAATCTCCTTCTATTTCTTTGTTTATTCGGAAAATAATTCTTTATTTTGGGTTCCAGGAGCTTTTTTGTTTCTTTGTTGATGTTTATTAGTGATGTGTTTGTGTTTAGTTGAGGAACTGCAATTTTTCGTGAAATAACATTACTGCGACGAGTTTACAGTGGTTGTGAGGGTCTGTCAGAAATTGAAATCGGACGAATATCGACAACGAAGTCAGTCGAGTGATCTTCATTCATTGTTTTCCCCATTTCTTTAGGTCATATGCCTATTGAGCGTTCTTACCGTAGTCACAGTCTTGAACGACATCCTTTTTACTAAATCAGGGTGTAGGAGGGTTGGTGAAAAAAAGAAAGAAATAAAAAGTTGGCATTGTGAGTGGCTATTGATATATACACAAATAGATACTTTGTTAGGATGTTGGCATGGTGGCCTTATTTGTCTCTTGGATGTGTAGTAACCTTTTTCACAGGTATGTAATGCCTTGATAACTTTTCAATATGTTATCATTTTTTTCTTCAAATTGGGGTTACTAAGTTTCATTGAGAAGGATAGAAAGTCTTGCAGCATCGGCATTGATTTGAAGTTTCCAGTTATATCTTTAAACCACGGTGGGAATAAATAGAAATGATGGGGAATAATGCATCAATTTTATATATTATTGGGATGCTTATCGTGGTTCCCTCACTATTTCTTTATTTGGTGTCAACGAAGATGAATTTTTCGCTTGCTGCATTTTTTCTGATTAAGTGTAAGACACTACAATTTATAACTCAAAAGGCTTGCAGCCTGTTTGAAAACAATTTTACATCTCATGCTAAATAGAGAAGGTGCTGAATTTGAATTTCTGCTGCAAAAAGTGATGTAGCAGCATGGAAGGCAAACGAAAAACAACTAATCACAAAATTTTCAACATAGTTGTCAATGATAAAAGGAACAACTATTTTATTCTATTAAATGTTTATGTTATGTTCAGGAGTTATTTTAGGGGCGAATGGAATGGAGTGGGACGGCTAATGCTCAAGCTATTGTTTGGAATATATATATGTGTGTGTGTGTGTGTGTGTGTGTGTGTGTATTTATATTAATATTATATTAAAAAAAGAGGAGGTAGAATGGTCAGGAATGGCCTCCTAAGCGATCTCCTGATACCATAAACTTACCTTTTTATTTCCTTCTGAATGGGGTGGTCAATGATTGAATGTCTATCAGTTGCTCAATTAATATCATAATTAGTCCTTTTAAACGAATTCTGCAGTAGTAGTCGCGTATATCTAGTTACCACTGTATAGCACCAAGTTCTCGTCTCTCTTTTGATACTTACGTGAACTCCTCTCCTGTAATCCCCACTGTGTAGGGTAATTCTCCCCTTCTCTCGCGCAGTAGTTAATAAGCATATTTATGTAGTGTGAAATGTTGTTGTTGGAAGATATTATTACCAAATTATTATGCAATATGAGAAAGTTAAAGTAATATATTCACGCCCTTTCTTCTAGGTTAGCTTATTAAGGGTTATATTGTAAAGAAAGATTAATAATCCGTTCCATTCCATCTATCTTATAATAATTTCCTAACAATGGGTGAATTAGATCATTCCTTCCTCTCATAAAACCAGCAAACAACAGAAAATTCAATTCTGTTAATGTTGGTCGTACATTCTATTAATGTCTGTTCCACTCCAATCCATTCTAAACTCCTAAATTCACCCTGGGCTATTGAAGGAAAAATCCTAATCCTAATCCTAATCTTACTAAGCCACTGAAATAACATCCTAATTCTTTTTTAAAAAAAACGTAGATGAGATAACGATTATCTAGGCTCAAACATCTATATTGATAAAATAAATAAAAAAGCTCTGCTTACCCTGAGTTGGAAGCCAAGCCTTCCAACCTTTTTTTTAAATATTATTTATTAGATTTATAATTTTTTTTTTATGTTGGGTTGCTGCTAGCTTTTAGTCTTGTTCTTTTTTCTCTGACATTGTATAAGTTAGATGTTTTCAAGTCTGACCTTCTAATCTTCAGCATTTTTAATTGTGTTTTGCGTTGTAGTAGTTTTTGTAATACCATGTTGTCATTTTTTAGGATGAAAAATATTTGATTAATTTTCATTTTCTAGAATTTTGTAGTGCCCCCTGACAAGTTACAATCATGATAGGGTTCAATATTGCTTTATTTTCTCATTTGCACGGCTCTTGCATAGGTTGCGCTGTTCATTCTTTTGACCTTATATTTAATTGTTGTGGATTGAGTTGAATTTATTTCAGTATTCCACAAATGTGATGGGTTTGATGAAATTTACTTCGACAGAAATATTGATTATTCACTTGCGAACAATGAAGTTCCAGCGAAAGCTCGAGATTTGCCTAAATTATTGAAACAGGTAATTTCCCTGGGGGGATGTTTCTTTGTTTCAATGAGTATAATATTAAGCATGTACACGGGGAAGCTATGAAAAATGTTTTAATTTTCCTGTTTCCTGTAGATATGTCAACAGAAAAATCAACATTTGTCGCAGGCAGCTATTATGGTTCTGATGATATCTGTAAAGGTAAAAATATGAATGATGTGCATTTCTTTGTTATAGTGCTATCAGTAATTTCTTAAATTTTCATTAGTGATATCGTCTCCATTTTTTTCTGAATCTCTTAAAGTATGCAGAGAACTAATCAGTTTTGAGGAAGAGTACTTGTTGACTATAGAAGAATTTAGTGAAGTATTCTGTGATTGTCATGTGTCGCATGAAAAGCAAGCGTGTTTTTGAGTTTTTTTTTTTTTTTTTTTTTTTTTTTTTTTTTTGGGTAGAATCAAATTGATTAAGATAATCTAGATCTCTGAATCTCAGGTTATAGCAGGAGTAATTTGAGGAGTAATATTTTGTTTACATTATCAAATTGATGATTATATAGATCCCTTAATTGGATTTCTTTAAAATTCAGGAGCGCTAATTTTTTTATGGTATCAAAATGGTGATCGTATAGATCCCTAAATCTACTTTGAAATTCTTAAACTTTGTTGTTTTCCATTATTGTTCAAGGCTTAAAGGGAGAATGACAGCTAAGGGCCTCATAAGAAGGTTAATGCCAAATCAGAATTTTTGTTAAAGATTTTCAGTGTTGGAATATATGAAAATGAGTACTAAATTTGGGAAACTTAAGTTGTGATGAGGTACTGATTTGGTATTTCACCAAATTTGAATTTTGATAATTAATCATCTTGGTCAAGTTGAGACTAATTTGGATCATGGATTCCTTTTTAGTGCATGTGATGTCATTTAGTGTACTTCTCCAGTTAGGCACCTTAACATTGATTTATTTGTGGATCTTCTGCTCACACAGCATGCTTGCAACCAAGAATGGTTCCACCCGAAAGACAGGGAAGATCTTTTGACTATTTTTGACGAGGTATACTTTTACCTATTCTTTATGTACGATGTTGCTTGTTATCATCTTATTTATGATGATCATCTTTCTTTATTCAGATGGGGAAGAGCTACCGTGGTATAGTGGATGTTGATGTTGGATCTAGTCATTACCAGTCCACGATCTCAACAATAATGGAAAGGTTGGATTCCTTATCACTTCCTCTGCATGATTTCTATTCTGTTTTTTCAAAGGATTCCGTATCACTTCCTCTGCATGATTTCTATTCTGTTTTTTCAAATAACAATTTTAATTTATATAAAAGAACAAACTATTTGCTTGGTGCTTTTATGTAACTTGCAATTGTAATTATTCTGAAGGGCAAGCACTTAATTTTACTATGAGAATTGCAAAGATCTTTATAATCAATAGATATTTTTATTACTACAATTGTTTGGTTGTAAGTGCGTAGAGTTTTTGTGGTTACTGTTATAATTTGTTTCTACCATCTTTGCATGGACTCTCATGCATGCTGTCTTGGTTGTGTATGAAGTAGATAGATTAATGAGTTATTGATTTGAATGCTGCCGTAAATGGAATGGGAAAAACTATGAAATCTAAGATTGATTTGTTTTTGTGTGTGTGTGTGTGTGTCACAACACAGAATCTAAGTTGAGTGTTTTTTTTCCCCTTTTCAAGAAAATAGACCGAAACCCTATTTTGGTCTTTCATAGGTAACTCTGCTATCAAATGACTTCGCAAATATTTTCTTCACTATGATACCCAAACAGTTGATTTTGTTTCAACCATCTAATATTTTATCCTTGGAGGATTGTGTAGTATCATTTTAGTACCTTTGGAAGGATGGAATCGGAACATATTTATGCTTGATGGGTACTGGTGGTACCTGGAATTCTTAGCTAATCAATTGATTCTAGATCATCTTTAGAGAACCAGAATGGGGTTTTAATGAAAAATTCATATAACTGTAACTGTACGCAGTTATGACTTATGAGTTCTTGCATGAGTGTTTTTATTTCCTGGGGCGTGGAGGTCATCCTCTATGATTGGTGTATGTTATTTCAAGAAGACCTAGATTTTGGATCTTGGATGAATCATGCTGTTTACATGATATAGTTCTTTCTTTATAAGTATTTCCCTGCAGGTTTTACCCAAAATTGAAAATGGGGCAGATCCTTGCATCACTCGAAATCAAGGTGGTTTCCAAGGCACTATCTAATTTAGTTTCATATTTTGTTGAGAACATGTTGTATGTTCCTTTATGTTTTACCTACAATGCAGCCTGGATATGGAGTTTTCGCAACTGATTTCTGTATTATGAAGAATACTGCGGTTTCTCCTCAAGCTAAAATTGTAAGAATCTTTAAAATTATTATTTTTTGTATGGAATCTTTGAAATTATTTTATTTGTGAACATGAAGTAATAGAGCACTTTGTACTCCTTAGCACTACAGCTAGCAGACTATGAATTGCTTGCTAATTTTGTCACGTGAAGGATTGATTCCAAAGTAATAGAATCTGAATTACAAATGTTTCCTTTCCCAGCAATAAGAGCAAGAGATCCATCTGCAATTTGAACTTGAGATTTTAGGCACATAGAACATAAGTTGAAAACAATTGATAGCATTCAGTCATATGATCTGATGCTCCATAGTTAATCGTTGTGTTTTATTTCTTGAAGATTTTTAAGGTTTGAATGAAATTACCCTTCTGGGCTAATAATGCTGAGGGAATAAAAATCTGATTCATGTAAGAAGTCATGTTGGACTCAACAAATTTGAGCTCTGACTTTTTTGTCTCACATAGACTAAACAGACATGACTCTATTGCCTCCAGAAATGCTGTGACTAACCTGCTATGAAGGTCGATTGTCTTCCTCACCAATCCCTCAAGCAACGAAATTATTTCATAGCAAAGGGAGATTCACACATTGGGGTGGTGGGAAAAAACCCGGTTTTGACCAGAAATAGCGTGTTCGACACTGTCAAAATCAATTGCTGGAGGAACTGCTGCCACATGCACCTCCATGCACTGGTGCGTGGGTAAGGTCGAAATATCTTTTGTTTACACATGAGAGTCACGCACTTCATGGATGGCTGCTGGAATTCTTGGACTGGTTGATTGGATGCTTTTGATTATCCCTAGATGGGAGGTGACCTAGGCGTACTGACTGTGCCCTAACCCCTAAGTCATAATCTTAACTCATCATTTGAGAAGAGCAAGCAGAAGTGGAAAAATAATCAGAATAGGCGCTGTAATACCATGTGAAATTAAGAACCATGTGGCTTTGAATCAATTTCATTGTTTGAAAACAAATCACGCAAAGCATGGGAATTTATACAACAATAGCAAATATTTATGACAAACGCTAAGACACACTATGCTGTCAGCACCCACTCAATTATCGTATCATAAGAGATAAATGCAACAAATCTAGGTTTCCCACAATACTTCTCTTATTTTTTATACATCTGATTTGTATCTCATATTTTCTCTTGCAGTGGTTGTTTGTAGCACAAATCGATAACATAGAGACGTCTGCATGCATCATAACTCCTCAACAAGTCAGGTTTGATCATTTCTAATCTTTTTTTCTTTAATTGTGCGGGGTGAAAGGAATCCTTTCTTGAGTCTGATCAACATTTATCTTATCTTTTGTAGTTTTCTTCTCAATGGAAAGGGAGTAGACAAAAGGACTAATGTTTCGATGGTTTGTTTTTGTGCTTTCTGATAAATTCTAAATTATTTCTTGAGCTCGTTTCATGGGCTTGGAATTACCTTTTCTTTTCTTTTTTAACTGCATTTTCTAGGACCCTGGACCACAAATGCCAACGATTGTGACTGGTATGCTTAAATATGGAACGAATCTTCTTCAGGTTATTGGCCAGTTTAATGGTGAGCCTCTAACAGAAGTCTTTCATTTTCCTATCATGTCGTGGCTTCTATATATGTGACTTTTACGTAATCATTGTGAAGGTCATTATCTTATACTTGTTGCCTTTATGAGTCACAAATCTTTGCCTGAGAATCCAGTTCTTCCAGATTATGTTCAGCCTGCTGTTACCTCATTTGATTCAGGTATACCTTGGATAATTAGCATAAGTCGTTCAATAAAATGATTGCTGCTTTATTTTTACTAGTAGACCCAGGTCACATTGTTATTTTCCCATAATTGGGTTGGATGTTGAATGCCTGACTTATTAGTTTCTCTTTCTTTTTCCTTTTATTTCTTTTTGAATAATTAGATTCGGATATAATCGAGGGTCCATCACAAATTTCACTTAATTGTCCTATAAGGTATGTTCTGATCTTCTTTATTCATAATTGTGGTAATTCTTTTCCCTTTTTTGGCTTCTGCTTGCTTTGTTTTTGAGGTTCTTTTGGTGCGTGGACTGTATCCATCAGAAAAGATTGGTGGACTTCTTAGACACCATTGAACTGTAGTGATGGTGACCAACCTTAAATCTGAAGGATCCAAACAAATTATTAGTCTAATTTTGAGTTTGAATGATAGGGGTAGTCAGCTTCAGTTGCTGCTCCATTTTTTCAGTTCTTTTATGCTACTCTTCAACATGTCTACCCTCGGTTGGATGTCAATGAATAATGACAATGTGTTGAAGAACTTATGGTTGTTGATTGGTTGGTTGGTCAGTAAGAGCCGTTGAGGGTTTAAGTGAGAGCAGATAAAAGGGGTTGTATGGACAGATTCAGAATTATGCTTAGTGAAAAATTCAGTTTCATACTTCTGCCTTGTCTCTCTGGGCTTTGGGTGACCACAGCCATTCTGGCAATTCCTTCCGTTTGCTTTCGTACACCCATAGCTCACAGATTCCTCTGTGTTCCCAGGTAAGCCTTGCAACATGGGCCGTTAACACTTGTAATTGGTCAGTAATAGCCCTTCTTTTTTACCAATACACGTAAGTGTTCTTCTGTTTGCCCTGCTGCTGCATGGTGGGCTGCTTGAGAACAAGTTTTGGGCATACAGGGCTGAGTAAGGTCAGTGTTATAGAAACTAGTATTGTAGCCCTAGGGACTCAACTGTAAAACTATCTCTAGGGACCTAAGTGAAACAAACATAGTTAGTGGGGGAGGCTATCATTTATAAATAGCCATCCCCTTCGAATGTAGAATCATGTTTTGTCATGACCTTGCAGTATACAGTTGTGTGAGAGTCAAGATAACTCTCTTCTCTTCTAATCCCTTTCTGTGTCTTCTCTATCTCTAATCTCTATTCTTGATCTAATAACCATAACAGTCAGCTTTGATAAGAGTGTTGTTGAGGGGTAGTCTGAAGAGAGAGGTAAAGAAGAAGAGAGAGGAGAGGAGAGAGACAGGAGAGAAACAGAGAGACAAGGCATAAATACAAGAATGAATTTCTTCTCATTAAGCTTAATTCTGAATCTGTCCATACAAACCCTTTTATCTGCTTTATTAGTTCTTAACCCTTAATGGCTATCACTGACCAACCAAGCAAGTAACTAACTAATTGCCATATTGATCAATTTACAATTCATACATCAAGGGCCTGTTTGATTTTTGGAAAAGATGACCACATAATGAAATAGAATAATAAGGAATGTAATGGAATGGTATGTTCAGTATCATGAATCTGTTTGCTTTGCTATTAATAACATGGAAAAGAAATTTAGTACTAATAATTGATCGAAGAAAAATGAATCAGGAGCGCTGTGGATTGGCTATATTCATTTTGGGTAGTTAGGGTTGAGTAAGGGTTTAAGGGATAATTTTGTGGGAGAGTCCTTAGCCTCTCAAATTCTAGGGGATTTTTTTTTTTTGCTTCGTTTCTTGTAGTTTCCTTATTATGCTGTCTTTATGTTTTGCTCTGGTATGGCTGTGATCAAATCCTTATTCATTCCTTTGTATGAAAAGGGATTAATTTGTTTTATTGTTTGGGTTATCTGACCAAATCATTCCTTTGAATGAAAAGGATTAATTCATATTTTATTGTTTGAGTTATATGACCAAAGGATATTTCATTGTTTTTACAGTATCTGGTTCCATCAGCTCCCGATTCATCCTTTCCCCCCTTAAAAAAAGACCTGAATCATTTCTTGGGTTTTAGCTTTGTTCAATTTGTAGCTTATTTTGTTTTCTTTGCACTAGAGTGCACTTGTATGCCAAAGTTAGACTATAAGATCGTTCGTTTTTCACAAAAGTTCATTAGTTTTTGCAGATAGCTATTTTCCTTTTCGTTTTTATTTTCTGGTTTAATATAAAAACTGATAATGTGTCTTTTACATATGCCAAACAGCTTTACACGTCTCAAGACTCCTGTAAAAGGACGCTCATGCAAACATTACCAGGTGAGTGCCTCCTGTAGTAGTAACAAGTTAGGTAGAGGCAGCTAGGGATTAGCTTACATAGGTCTATATAGGATACCCATAGCAAGCAATCGTATTCAATGAGATTTGATGTGAAAGAATAGCGTGTCTTCTGGCTTCTCTCTGCCCATCTCTAGTTCTTCTTTCTTCCCCATTGTTCCCCTCTTGCTCTCAGTTTTCCTATCTTTCTCTCTTATTCTCTCTTTCTCCCTCTTCCTCTCTCCTGCCCTAATTATGATCTCCCATAATATCGCATATGGGCCTGTCTAGCCATGCAACTAGTCTCTCTGTGCTCATCATATTTTCTTTAAGGTGGTTGTTAGAAGAATATATTATTCCATTTTGTATTGTAATTTTTTTCTAAATAAAAAAATATCGATATCAGTATAATGTTTAAAAAGTGTAGGGAGTTGCACTCTGGTCATTAAACATTACACCTCATTCTCTAAAAAGATCAAGTGGGTTTTATATTTAGGACCGGGGGTAGTACTATTATTTCGAGGGAAAAAGTGCTTCCCCCCTTAAAAATGAAGTTTTCTGGTTTTGGCTAATATAAAATCATGTTGAATGGCATCATAATCTATCTTCTGTTGCGGAAATGAATTGAACAGTCAAAGCTTTTTCTTATGAAGCAGAAAGTTATCCTTTTTAAACAAAACACATCAAGTAAGAATGTACATAATTATCAACTAGACCGATAAAAGTGCCAACAGATAGCTCAAGCCAAATGCTTTGTTGCTTAGCTGTTGTCGTGGTATCAAATGGGCTAAATATTAGCATCTGCATAGAGTTCTGTAGAATAAATACCTTGTTTTGACTCGGGTCAATTGTATATTGCTATACGTGGGCTAATGTGATTCTATTGTCTCCCTATATTCCCTTCTATTTTTCTCTTCATTGAGATTTCTATTTGTTTTTTTTTTTTTTTTTTTTTCTGCAGTGTTTTGATTTTGATAACTTCATCAAAATAAATTCTAGGAGGCCATCCTGGCGCTGCCCTCATTGCAATCAGTATGTCTGCTATGCAGATATCTGCGTTGACCGGCATATGGTTGAGGCATGTATATTCAGATCTGCGATCTTTTAATCAGCTTTTGTTTCCATTATATAATTCGACTTCAATAGAACAGAAAGGTGAAAAGGCAGGAAGAGTAAACCTTCCTTTCTCTGTTGACATAGGTCCTTAAAAGTGTGGGTGACAATGTTTCGGAGGTGGTCATAAGTGCTGATGGGTCCTGGAAAGCAGTTTACAAAGATGACAATGATGTGGATAAAATTCAGAATGATGCCCACAATTCTGGAAAGGAACCGGCTGAGCCAAAAGAATCTAGTTGCTCCCCTGGGAATCTCCGGAATGTTTTGGACCTCACCAATGATGATGACGACTTGGAGAGGTTGGATGCTGGTGAAACCAACGACAGAAAACCTCACCTGGCAGATCTTCAATGTCAATCTACCACCCCAATTTTAACTTCAATTGGCATGAACTCTGCTGGGGTGAATCGAGATGTGGCTGCTCAAGTGGAAGATGACTTTTGGTCTGGAGGTCAAGTTGCTCTTGGTGGGTTGGATACCCCTATAGTTGCTGGCAACTTTGTGCACCCTGTTCTGACTGATGCCATTTCTCAAACAACTAGTCAAGAAGCAGTGGATCATGGCATCACTCTTCCTTCTAACTCCACTGTGCAAAATCAGTTTTCTGCACCAAACAATTTCCAAATGCTGCTGTCAAACTATTTGAATTCAGCAATCAATGAGCATGGGAGGTTGCAACAAAGAGCGAGACATGTTAATAGGGATCCAGTAGCAGTTCAGGCACTCCCAGCACAATCCCAGACATTGGGACCACAGCAAAGATCAAGAACTAATTTGAGTCCCAGTAGTTCCACTGTTGCTCCTCATGTTTCTGTGTCCAGCCCAGCCAATCGTTTAGGTCCCATACTGAGTGGGACAGAAAGGCAGCAGCTCTTCTCCCGACCCACTATCAATCTTCCTCAGCTTGTGGGAGTAACTGTATCTGTATCGCAGCATCACTCTGCAACACAGGTTGAGTTTATCCAGTGTCCCTACCACTATTCCTTTTATAAGATGTTGACTATATATAGAGCATTTTCCCTCCCTCCCCACCTAGTCTCACCTGGAATAATGACTAATCCCCACCGTAAATAACATGTGGTACTCCATTATGTTGTTCTTTGCTTCTCTTTCTGGGTCGATTGATTTGTTGTGGTTTTCATTAGATAGGGGAAGAAAGAATGTTAATATTCACTCGTAACATGTAGAATAGTGCACTGAGCCAGTATCTTGTTTAGTTGCCAAGGTTCTATGAACACTAATACTAACTGGCTATGTTGGGGGGTTTTACTCAAGTTGTCAAATAGTTGGAAATGTAATTTTTTTTCTTTTGGCCTCAAGGAAATGTAGTTATTGGAAGATGTTGGTTTTGTGCATTACATGAAATTTGAGGAATGAATGAATTGTACTTATGAATTGTGTGGCTTGTTAATATATATATATATATATATATATATATGTAGTTGTCTCAAGGAATTCACAGTTTATTAGAGTAGCATCTTAGATGTCTGGTAATATTACATTAGATTGAAATCCATTTTTTCTCCTATTATTTTTTAACATTCATTAGTATGTGGTTTAAGCATTCTTTTGCTATTATGAACCTATGATTGCTATTAGTTTGGTCACAAACTCTCAATACTTCGGAAATCAGTGTGATTTATGAATGTTTAAAATCATTAGAAGACCTTTATTTTAATCTTTATTTATCTTGTGTTTGTGGCTGCTCTTTTGTCAATTTTGTGGTCTTTTTAGTGTGGCCGTTTTATGTTGTGTTTACTTGTATATGTGTTGTGCCTTATTGTTGAGTAAGATGATGAGTCAGCTAGTGAATCTGCCTAGGTCTGTTTGAACTGTTAGAGTAATTAGTGGATTTGCTCGTGTAATTTCCTTTGGTGCTGCATAGCCTATATGTGGTTCAAGGTCAATTTCAGTGAATAGGTGAATCCCATGCATCACTTTTATTAATGTCTTTTTTCCTTTTCATTGAATCTCAGGGCCGAGCCCCACAGATGCCTAATGCTTCAGCACCAAGTCAACGGCCAAATCCATACAATACATCTAGCTTTTTAAATAGATTTCAAAATGCACACCTACAGCAAGCCCTCAATCCAAGGAGTCAATCAATTGGTCAGTCATCAAGTGCGGTGCATTCTTCCCGATCTCAGATTCCTTTGGGCGGCTTAAGATCTGGCATTGGTCAGGCAGGAGGAACTCCAGCAAATGGCCAACCAGCCAGGGATCTGAATGCAGGCCGGGTGGCTAGACAGCCAGCATCATTACCAATCCAAAACCAAACTCCCAGAGAGCAGGGTGGAAATGTGAGAGGACCATCAACATCTAGGCCTGATGGTTCATTCAATTTACAGTCAGAATCGGACTGGAGACCCACTGGTCGAATGCGTGGGAGTCTTGCTAATCGGCAATATTCTGATGCTGTTAGACGGCTTATTATTGAGCCAACTCAATCAGAGGAAAGTGCTAGGCCTCTAGGCCCTCAGTCAGGCCAACCAAGTAGTGTTTCACGCCACCCCAGGTAGTGCAAAATGAGATTAACTTTCCTCTCAAAATGATTCGACTTTTTGGAGTATAGAGAGTTTTAACTATATTATTGAGAGAATCCACGGCTTGGAAGGCTAAGTGCTTGTCTACGGCGGGGCGCATTAATTTAGCCAAATCTATATTGAGTTCCATTCCTTTATACCCAAAGCTAGTTGCAGGACTGCCGAGAGGAGTGCATCCGGAGATGGATGGAAAGATTTGCAGAGGAATTTTATTTGGGGTCATGATAGAACCCCAAATTGTTTTCATCTGGTTGGTTGGGATAGTATAACAAGACCAAAGGAGTATGAGGGACTTGGGTTTAGGAGGCTGTCATCTTTTAACCAAGCTTGTGATGCAAAATTGGCTTGGAATTTGATAATAGGAACCAAGGGCCTATGTGTGGATGTTTTACAGAAGAGGTATATGTTGCGTGAGGAAGATACACTTTTGACTTTCCGTTCAGGAGTTTTGAAGTTGTAGAGGTTCATCACTTCCCAAAAGAATATTGTTGATCTGGGATCTAAATGATAAGTGAGAAATGGAATGATGGTTAGTTTCTTTAGTGACCATTGGTTATTGGAAGGGAAGAAAATTAAGGATCTTTGTACACAACAAATATCAAAGGAGGAAGATCAGTCCGTTGTGTTTGAGAGGGTAAAGGGTGGTGTTTGGGATTTTACTAGGCTCGCTGATGTGGTACAGCCAGCAGTGATTCAGAGACTAGGTGCATCTATTCCTCCAAGAACCAATGCTGGGCATGACATCATGGTCTGGGGTGCGGCTAGTGGTGGTAAGTTCTCAATTAAGAGTGCTTATTTCCTTATCGAAGAAAATCCTCACTCTCTAAAATGTAAACTGTTAAACATACCTGGAGTTGGAAAGGTGTGGAACGTATTAGAGTCTCCATGTGGATGGTTATGCTAAATAAACTACCGACTAATGAGTGGAGAAGTACTTGGTCTTCCTTTTCTGCTGTGTGTTGTTTCTGTAATGCGGGGTCGGAGGATACACTGGATATCGTGTGGGATTGTTCATACGCTGAGCAAATGTGGATGAAATTGGTTGCTCCACAGTATGTTTCTCAGTTTTTTTCAGCAGACTTTAGAGACTGGTTGGCTATAAACCTAATAGGCAAACTTGGCAAAGGTATGGGTTCCTACTGGAATCTTATATTTGGTGTAGCATTATGGAAGTTGTGGGGGTTGGAGGAATTCATTTTTTTTTTAATTGAATTTTGTGAAACCCATAAAGCCTGAGTTTATTATTATGCAAAATTGGAGGAAGTATACCATGTTGCAGGATCTGCACTCGGGTCACATAGGGGCTGGCCAAGCTCCTAGTGAGATTCGGTCTTGGAAAGCTCCTGCTGAGGGTTGGGTGAAACTTAACGTTGATGGGGTGATGGTAATGAGTACGTCAAAAGCTGCTTGTGGTGGAGTTCTAAGGAATAGTAATGGGATGTGGATAGCTGGATTCACCAAAATGATAGGTACTTGTAGTGCTAGTACAGCGGAGGAGTGGGCAGTTTATGAGGGACTGAGATTAGCCGGGGATTTGGGTTTGAAGAAAATTATTTCAGAATTTGATGCATATGATGTTATTAATAGATTGGTTGATGATAATTTTACTTTTGGTAGCCTGTTAGTCGGACGGATTAAAGAGTTGATGATGAGGGATTGGTTGGTTACTATGTGCCATATTCTGAGAGAGCTTATGAGGATTGCTGATGTGCTTGCAAAGTTGGGATTGAACAGGTCTATCTTGAGTGATTGCCTTTTGTACTTGAGGGCTTGGATTGATCAAGAGTGTTTGGAATTGATTCCCTCTATTATGTAATTTCCTGTTTTGTTTGTATTTTGGCTTATAGCCATCTTTATATATATATATATATATAACTCTCCTTTATTAAGGTTTTTCAATTTAGTGATATTATTTTATATTTAATTTTTCAATTCCATCATATAACTGTAAATCAGTAAATGACAGTAGCCGAATAATCTTCTCGAGGTTATCTTACTGTCAAGAATAGTGGTATTCATGCAAGGTTTCTTCAATTCTATTGATCCACCTAGTAGTAGATTGGAGGTCTTCCATTTGGTAGATAATTTCTGACTCTGGAGAGTTTTTTCACTCCTCCTTTGATTCATACTTTTCTTGTTATCATTAGAAAATGAGACTCCATCACATTTACATCCCATTAGCCTATGTAATGCAGTTTACAAGATCAATCATACTCTGACTGATTAAAGTTGGGAAAAAGATGATGTTGGGAAGGACATTGTTGTCTTTTACAATCACAAGCCTTGTGATTCTTAATCAAATCAAAACGATTAACTTCGTCTAATGTTCCAGTTTGATCCATCAACTAAAGTTTTTTAGTTTTGAAGCTTAATATCGTTGGTCTCATGTTAAAATTTTTTGTAACAGTTATTATTGCTTTAGAGGATTAAAAAGAATTACTATAATCTTATATAAATTCACAGGAGCAAATGTATATATTTACTTTAAATTAATTAAACATGTGTGTATATATGCACAAGTTATTGATTATTGACTTGTTTCTAAACCACATTCCGTCAGAGGAACCAAGCATATTTTAATTACTCTTCCTTTTAGAGAGTGTATGTTTTAATTGGAGAATTGATGTTAGTTCTAAATATTAAACATATGTCATATATTTATAAATTTTTTCTTAAATTAACTCTATTTCCTTAACAATAATATAATAAGAAAAGGCTGAATTGAATTAATGAATATAATTGAAGTGTTTTAGATGTGTTTGGTTTGAGGGGAGGGAATGGAAAGTAAGATATTAATTAAATTGTCATTAATAAAAAGAATATTTGAGAATATATTTTTAAAATATTAAAAAGTTTCAATGGATAATTTAGTAAAGAAGAGATAAAAAATCTCCCCTTCCTTCCCTCAAACCAAACATTCCTTTAAAAAAGACATGTATAGGTTACATATTTAAATTTCTCTTTTCCGTCCGGCTGTGTTTTTGACTTTTTTCCCGTCTTCCAGAAGCATTCCCGGCGAACAAACCTGCAGTTTCACCTCACTCGCTTTCCCCAGGAAGTACAGAAGGTCGATGCGGCAAGTGGAAACACGAGGTCCTGAGGAACGAACAGCACAATGCTGACGAGGCCACCGTTAGCCGGAACCGACCCTCGAGTTAGAGACATTGTACCGCCTTCATTAGCCAATTCCTTTAGAATCAGAGCCGTTGCAGACCGACTAGCTTTCCATGTTCAGCCTGGCCACCATGACGACCCTGTTGAATTCTTCAACCTCTGCCTTTCCCTCTCAAGGTATTTTGTTTCTTTTTTTGTTGGGACAATTAATCTCCTTCTATTTCTTTATTTATTCCGAAAATAATTCTTTATTTTGGATTCCAGGAGCTTTTTTGTTTCTTTGTTGATGTTTATTAACTGCAATTTTTCGTTAAATAACATTACTGCGAGGAGTTTACAGTGGTTTTGTGAGGGTCTGTCAGAAATTGAAATCGCACGAATATCGACAACGAAGTTTGTCGAGTGATCTTCATTCATTATTTTCCCCACTTCTTAAGGTCATATGCCTATTGAGCGTTCTTACCGTAGTCACAGTCTTGAACGACATCCTTTTTACTAAATCAGGGTGTAGGAGAATGCTAAAGAAAAAAGAAATAAAAAGTTGGCATTGTGAGTGGCTATTTATATATACACAAATAGATACTTTGTTAGGATGTTGGCATGGTGGCCTTATTTGTCTCTTGGATGTGTAGTGACCTTTTCACGGGTATGTAATGCCTTGATAACTTTTCAATATGATATCATCTTTTTTCTTAAAATTGGGGTTACTAAGTTTCATTGAGAAGGATAGAAAGTCTTGCAGCATCGGCATTGATTTGAAGTTTCCAGTTATATCTTTAACCCCACGGTGGGAATAAATAGAAATGATGGGGAATAATGCATCAAACAGCTAAAAGTATGTCGAGGATACTTTTGTCTATGGACGATGGTCTATTTTGTTGATTTTTATATATTATTGGGATGCTTATCGTGGTTCCCTCACTATTTCTTTATTTGGTGTCAACGAAGATGAATTTTTCGCTTGCATGCATTTTTTCTGATGAAGTGTAAGACACTACAATTTATAACTCAAAAGGCTTGCAGCCTTGAAAACAATTTTACATCTCATGCTAAATAGAGAAGGTGCTGAATTTGAATTTCTGCTGCAAAAAGTGATGTAGCAGCATGGAAGGCAAACGAAAAACAACTAATCACAAAATTTTCAACATAGTTGTCAATGATAAAAGGAACAACTATTTTATTCTATTAAATGTTTATGTTATGTTCAGGAGTTATTTTAGGGGCGAATGGAATGGAGTGGGACGGCTAATGGTCAAGCTATTGTTTGGAATATATATCTATGTGTGTGTGTGTGTGTTTTTATATTAATATTATATTAAAAAAAGAGGAGGTAGAATGGTCAGGAATGGCCTCCTAAGCGATCTCCTGATACCATAAACTTACCTTTTTATTTCCTTCTGAATGGGGTGGTCAGGGATTGAATGACTATCCCTTACTCAATTAATATCATAATTAGTCCTTTTAAACGAATTCTGCAGTAGTAGTGGCGTATATCTAGTTACCACTGTATAGCGCCAAGTTCTCGTCTCTCGTTTGATACTTACGTGAACTCCTCTCCTGTAATCCCCACTGTGTTGGGTAATTCTCCCCTTCTCTCACGCTATAGTTAATAAGCATATTTATGTAGTGTTAAATGTTGTTGTTGGGAGATATTATTACCAAATTATTATGCAATATGAGAAAGTTATAGTTATTTATTCACACCCTTTCTTCTAGGTTAGCTTATTAAGGGTTATATTGTAAAGAAAGATTAATAATCCGTTCCATTCCATCTATTTTATAATAATTTCCTTACAATGGGTGAATTAGATCATTCCTTCCTCTCATAAAACCAGCAAACAACAGAACTTTCAATTCTGTTAATGTCAGTCGTACTCCATTCCATTCTATTAATGTCTGTACCACTCCAATCCATTCTAAACTCCTAAATGCAACCTGGGCCATTGAAGGAAAAATCCTAATCCTAATCTTACTAAACCACTGAAATAACATCCTAATTCCTTTTTTTTTTTTTTTTTTTTTTTTTTTTTTTTTTTTTAAAAAAAAAAAAAAAAAAAAAAAAAAAACCTAGATGAGATAACGATTATCTAGGCTCAAACATCTGTATTGATAAAATAAATAAAAAAACTCTGCTTACCCTGAGTTGGAAGCCAAGCCCTCCAACTTCTGTTTTAATATTATTTATTAGATTTATAATTTTTTTCTGTTGGGTTGCTGCTAGCTTTAGTTTTTCTTTTTTCCTCAAATTGTAAAAGTTAGATGTTTTCAAGTCTGACCTTCTAATCTTCAGCATTTTTAATTGTGTTTTGCTTTGTAGTAGTTTTGTAATACTATGTTGTCATTTTTTAGGACGAAAATTATTTGATTAATTTTCATTTTCTAGAATTTTGTAGTGCCTCCTGACAAATTACAATCATGATAGGGTTCAATATTACTTTATTTTCTCATTTGCACGGCTCTTGCATAGGTTGCGCTGTTCATTCTTTTGACCTTATATTTAATTGTTGTGGATTGAGTTTAATTTATTTCAGTATTGTACAAATGTGATGGGTTTGACGAAATTTACTTCGACAGAGGTATTGATTTTTCGCTTGCGAATAATGAAGTTCCAGTGAAAGCTCAAGATTTGCCTAAATTATTGAAACAGGTAATTTCCAAACAACCAACACAACACCTCCACCACCGCGCAGGGGGGAGATTGTTTCTTTGTTTTAATGAGTAGAATATTAAGCACGTACATGGGGAAACTATGAAAAATGTTTTACTTTTCCTGCAGATATGTGAACAGAAAAATCAACATTTTTCACAAGCAGCTATTATGGTTCTGATGATATCTGTAAAGGTAAAAATATCCAATGATCTGCATTTCTTTGTTAGAGTGCTATCAGTAATTTCTTAAATTTTCATTAGTTATATCGACTCCATTTTTCTCTGAATCTTTTAAAGTATGCAGGGTACTTGTAGACTATAGAAGAATTTAGTGAAGTATTCTGTGATTATCATGTGTCACATGAAACTTACATTATAGCAAGCGTGCTTTTGATTTTTTTTTTTTTTTTTGGGTACAATGAAATTGATTAAGATAATCTAGATCCCTGAAGCTGAGCTTATAGCAGTGGTAATTTGAGGAGTAATATTTTGTTTACATCATCAAATTGATGATTATATAGATCCATTAATTGGATTTCTTTAAAATTCAGGAGCACTAATTTGTTTATGGTATCAAAATGGTGATCATATAGATCCCTAAATCTACTTTAAAATTCTTAAACTTCTGTTGTTTTTCATTATTGTTCAAGGCTTAAAGGGAGAATGACAGCTAAGGGCTTCATAAGAAGGTTAAGCCAAATCAGAATTTTTGTTAAAGATTTTCAGTGTTGGAATATATGAAAATGAGTACTAAATTTGGGAACTTCAGTTATGATGAGGCACTGGTTTGGTATTTCACCAAATTTAAATTTTGATAATTAATCATCTTGGTCAAGTTGAGACTAATTTGGATCATGGATTTCTTTTTGGTGCATTTGATGTCATTTAGTGTACTTCTCCAGTTAGGCACCTTAACATTGATTTATTTGTGGATCTTCTGTTCACACAGCATGCTTGCAACCAAGAATGGTTCCACCCAAAAGACAGGGAAGATCTTTTGACTATTTTTGACGAGGTATACTTTTACCTATTCTTTATATACTATGTTGCTTGCTATCATCTTATTTATGATGATCATCTTTCTTTATTCAGATGGGGAAGAGCTACCGTAGTATAGTGGATGTTGATGTTGGATCTAGTCATTACCAGTCCACGATCTCAACAATAATGGAAAGGTTGGATTCCTTATCACTTCCTCTGCATGATTTCTATTCTGTTTTTTCAAATAACAATTCTAATTTATATAAAAGAACAAACTATTTGCTTGGTGTTTTTATGTAACTTGGAATTGCAATTATCCTGAAGGGCAAGCACTGAATTTTACTATGAGAATTGCAAAGATCTTTATAATCAATGGATAATTTTATTACTACAATTGTTTGGTTGTAAGTGCGTCAGAGTTTTTGTGGTTACTTTTATAATTTGTATCTACCATCTTTGCATGGACTCTCATGCATGCTGTCTTGCTTGTATATGTAGTAGATAGATTTATGAGTTATGATTTAAATGTTGCCGTAAATGGGCAAAACTATGAAATCTAAGACTGATTTGTTTTCAAATTTTTTTGTCACAACACAGAATCTAGGTTGAGTTTTTTTTTTTTCCCAACAAAATAGATCAAAGCCCTATTTTGGGCTTTCAAAGGTAACTCCGCTATCAAATGACTTCGCAAATATTTTCTTCACTATGATACCCAAACAATTGATTTTGTTTCAACCATCTAATATTTTATCCTTGGAGGGTTGTGTAGTATCATTTTAGTACCTTTGGAAGGATGAAATTGGAACAAATTTATTCTTGATGGGTACTGGTGGTACCTGGAATTCTTAGCTAATCAATTGATTCTAGATCATCTTTAGAGAACCAGAATGGGGTTTTAATGAAAAATTCATATACTGTACACAGTTATGACTTATGAGTTCTTGCATGAGTGTTTTTATTTCCTGGGGCGTGGAGGTTATCCTCTATGATTGGTGTATGTTATTTCAAGAAGACTTAGATTTTAGATCTTGGATGAATCATTCCGTTTACATGATATAGTTCTTTCTTTATAAGTATTTCCCTGCAGGTTTTACCCAAAATTGAAAATGGGGCAGATCCTTGCATCACTCGAAATCAAGGTGGTTTCCAAGGCACTCTCTAATTTAGTTTCATATTTTGTTGAGAACATGTTGTATGTTCCTTTATGTTTTACCTACAATGCAGCCTGGATATGGAGTTTTCGCAACTGATTTCCATATTACAAAGAATACTACGTATTCTCCGCAAGATAAAATTGTAAGAATCTTTAAAATTATTATTTTTTGTATGGAATCTTTGAAATTATTTTATTTGTGAACATGAAGTAATAGAGCACTTTGTACTCCTTAGCACTACAGCTAACAGACTATGAATTACTTGCTAATTTTGTCACATGAAGGATTGATTCCAAAGTAATAGAATCTGAATTACAAATGTTTCCTTCCCCAGTAATAAGAGCAAGAGATCCATCTGCAATTTCAACTTAAGATTTTAGGCACATAGAACATAAGTTGAAAACAATTGATGGCATTCAGTCATATGATCTGATGCTCCATAGTCCACAATCTGTTGTGTTTTATTTCTTGAAGATTTTTAAGGTTTGAATGAAATTACCCTTCTGGGCTAATAATGCTGAGGGAATAAAAATCTGATTCATGTAAGAAGTCATGTTGGACTCAACAAATTTGAGCTCTGACTTTTTGTCTCACATAGACTAAACAGACATGACTCTATTGCCTCTAGAAATGCTGTGACTAACCTGCTATGAAGGTCGATAGTCTTCCTCAGCAATCCCTTAAGCAAAGAAATTATTTCGTAGCAAAGGGAGATTCCCATTGTTTGAAACATGTGAGTCATACGCTTTGAGCTTCTATAATACTATATTCCCACATTGGGGTGGTGGGAAACAACCCGGTTTTGACCAGAAATAGCGTGAACGACACTGTCAAAATCAATTGCTGGAGGAACTGCTGCCACATGCACTTCCATGCACTGGTGCGTGGGTAAGGTTGAAATATCTTTTGTTTACACATGAGAGTCACGCACTTCACGGATGGCTGCTGGAATTCTTGGACTGGTTGATTGGATGTTTTTGATTATCCCTAGGTGGGAGGTGACCTAGGCGTACTGACTGTGCCCTAACCCTTAAGTCATAATCATAACTCATCATTTGAGAAGAGCAAGCAGAAGTGGAAAAATGATCAGAATAGGCGCTGTAATACCATGTGAAATTAAGAACCATGTGGCTTTGAATCAATTTCATTGTTTGAAAACAAATCACGCAAAGCATGGGAATTTATACAACAATAGCAAATATTTATGACAAACGCTAAGACACACTATGCTGTCAGCACCCACTCAATTATCGTATCATAAGAGATAAATGCAACAAATCTAGGTTTCCCACAATACTTCTCTTATTTTTTATACATCTGATTTGTATCTTATATTTTCTCTTGCAGTGGTTATTTGTAGCACAAATCGATAATATAGAGACGTCTGCATGCATCATAACTCCTCAACAAGTCAGGTTTGATCATTTCTAATCTTTTTTTCTTTATTTGTGCGGAGTGAAGGGAATCCTTTCTTGAGTCTGATCAACATTTATCTTATCTTTTGTAGTTTTCTTCTCAATGGAAAGGGAGTAGACAAAAGGACTAATGTTTCGATGGTTTGTTTTTGTGCTTTCTGATAAATTCTAAATTATTTCTTGAGCTCGTTTCATGGGCTTGGAATTACCTTTTCTTTTCTTTTTTAACTGCATTTTCTAGGACCCTGGACCACAAATGCCAACGATTGTGACTGGTATGCTTAAATATGGAACGAATCTTCTTCAGGTTATTGGCCAGTTTAATGGTGAGCCTCTAACAGAAATCTCTCGTTTTCCTATCATCTCGTGGCTTCTATATATGTGACTTTTACGTAATCATTGTGAAGGTCATTATCTTATACTTGTTGCCTTTATGAGTCACAAGTCTTTGCCTGAGAATCCAGTTCTTCCAGATTATGTTCAGCCTGCTGTTACCTCATTTGATTCAGGTATACCTTGGATAATTAGCATAAGTCGTTCAATAAAATGAGTGCTGCTTTATTTTTACTAGTAGACCACAGGTCACATTGTTATTTTTTCATAATTGGGTTGGATGTTGAATGCATGACTTATTAGTTTCTCTTTCTTATTCCTTTTATTTCTTTTTTGAATAATTAGATTCTGATATAATCGAGGGTCCATCACAAATTTCACTTAATTGTCCTATAAGGTATGTTCTGATCGTCTTTATTCATAATTGTGGTCATTTTTTTCCCTTTTTTGGCTTCTGCTTGCTTTGTTTTTGAGGTTCTTTTGGTGCGTGGACTGTATCCATCAGAAAAGATTGGTGGACTTCTTAGACACCATTGAACTGTAGTGATGGTGACCAACCTTAAAGCAGAAGGATCCAAACAAATTATTAGTCTAATTTTGAGTTTGAATGATAGGGGTAGTCAGCTTCAGTTGCTGCTCCATTTTTTCAGTTCTTTTATGCTACTCTTCAACATGTCTACCCTCGGTTGTATGTCAATGAATAATGACAATGTGTTGAAGAACTTATGGTTGTTGATTGGTTGGTTGGTCAGTAAGAGCCGTTGAGGGTTTAAGTGAGAGCAGATAAAAGGGGGATTCAGAATTATGCTTAGTGAACCAAGCACTTAGTAGTGCAGTGGTATGACGCTGGTCTATTCAGTCTTTGTATCAGGGTTCGACCCTGCCCGGGACCATTAGGTCCCCAATTCCAAAAAAAAAGAATTATGCTTAGTGAAAAATTCAGTTTCATACTTCTGCCTTGTCTCTCTGGGCTTTGGTTGACCACAGCCATTCTGGCAATTCCTTCCATTGGCTCTCGTACACCCATAGCTCACAGATTCCTGTGTTCCCAGGTAAGCCTTGCAACGTGGGCCGTTAACACTTGTAATTGGTCAGTAATAGCCCTTCTTTTTCCAATGCACCTAAGTGTTCCTCTGTTTGCTCTGCTGCTGCATGGTGGGCTGGTTGAGAACAAGTTTTGGGCATACATGGCTGAGTAAGGTCAGCTCTGATAACAGTGTTGTTGAGTGGTAGTCTGAAGAGAGAGGAGAGGAGAGAGACAGGAGAGAAACAGAGAGACAAGGCATAAATACAAGAATGAATTTCTTCTCATTAAGCATAATTATGAATCTGTCCATACAACCCCTTTTATCTGCTTTATTAGTTCTTAACCCTTGATGGCTATCACTGACCAACCAAGCAACTAACTAACTAATTGCCATATGGATCAATTTACAATTCATACATCAAGGGCCTGTTTGATTTTTGGAAAAGATGGGAACAAAATGAAATAGAATAATAAGGAATGTAATGGAATGGTATGTTCACTATCATGAATGTGTTTGCTTTGATATTAAGAGCATGGAAAAGAAATTTAGTACTAATAATTCATCAAAGAAAAATGAATGGAGCAAAATATGCTCAGGAGTGCTGTGGATTGGCTATATACATATTGGGTAGTTAGGGTTGAGTAAGGGTTTAAGGGATAATTTTGTGGGAGAGTCCTTAGCCTCTCAAATTCTAAGGGTTTTTTTTTTTTTTTTTTTTTTTTGCTTTCTTTCTTTTAGTTTCTTTGTTATGCTGTCTTTATGTTTTGCTCTGGTATGGCTGTGATCAAATCCTTATTCATTCCTTTGAATGAAAAAGGATCAACTTGTTTTATTGTTTGGGTTATATGACCAAATCATTCCTTTGAATGAAAAAGGATTAATTAATGTTTTATTGTTTGATTTATATGACCAAAGGATATTTCATTGTTTTTACTGTATCTGGTTCCATCAGCTCCCGATTCATCCTTTTCCCCCTTAAAAAAAGACCTGAATCATTCCTTGGGTTTTAGCTTTGTTCAATTTGTAGCTTATTTTGTTTTCTTTGCACTAGAGTGCATTAGTATGCCAAAGTTAGACTATAAAATCGTTCATTTATCACCAAAGTTCATTAGTTTTTGCAGATAGCTATTTTCCTTTTCGTTTTTATTTTCTGGTTTATTATAAAAACTGATAATGTGTTTTTTACATATGCCAAACAGCTTTACACGTCTCAAGACTCCTGTAAAAGGACGCTCATGCAAACATTACCAGGTGAGTGCTTCCTATCAAGTTAGGTAGAAGCAGTTAGGGATTAGCTTACTTAGGCCTACAAAAAGGATACCCCTAGCAAGCAATCGTATTCAATGAGATTTAATTCGAAAGAATAGCATGTCCCCTGTTCTAGCTTCTCTCTGCCCATCTCTTGTTCTTCTCTCTTCCCCATTGTTCCCCTCTTCCTCTCAGTTTCCCTATCTTTCTCTCTTTCTCCCTCTTCTTCTCTCCTGCCCTAATTAGGATCTCCCATAATATCGCATATGGGCCTGTCTAGCCATGCAACTAGTCTCTCTGTCCTCATCATATTTTCTTTAAGGTGGCTATTAGAAAAATGTATTATTCCATTTTGCATTGTACTTTTTTTCTAAATAAAAAAATATCAATATCAATATAATGTTTAAAAAGTGTAGGGAGTTGCACTCAGGTGATTAAAAACATCTCGTTCTCCAAAAAAATCAACTAGGTTTTATATTTAGGATCGAGGTTAGTACTATTATTTCTAGGGAAAAAGTGCTTTCCCCCCTTAAAAATGAAGTTTTCTGGTTTTGGCTAATATAAAATCATGTTGAATGGCATCATAATCTATCTTGTGTTGCGGAAATGAATTGAACAGTCAAAACTTTTTCTTGTGAAGCAGACAGTTATACTTTTTAAACAAAACACATCAAGTAAGAATTTACATAATTATCAATTACACCGATGAAAGTGCCAATAGATAGCTCAAGCCAAATGCTTTATTCCTTAGCTGTTGTCGTGTTATCAAATGTGCTAAATATTAGCATCTGCATAGAGTTCTGTAGAATAAATACCTTGTTTTGACTCGGGTCAATTGTATATTGCTATACGTGGGCTAATGTGATTCTATTGTCTCCCTATATTCCCTTCTATTTTTCTCTTCATTGAGATTTCTATTTGTTTTATTTTCTGCAGTGTTTTGATTTTGATAACTTCGTCAAAATAAATTCTACGAGGCCATCCTGGCGCTGCCCTCATTGCAATCAGTATGTCTGTTATGCAGATATCTGCGTTGACCGGCATATGGTTGAGGCATGTATATTCAGATCTGCGATCTTTTAATCAGCTTTTGTTTCTATTATATAATTCGACTTCAATAGAACAGAAAGGTGAAAAGGCAGGAAGAGTAAACCTTCCTTTCTCTGTTGACATAGGTCCTTAAAAGTGTGGGTGACAATGTTTCGGAGGTGGTCATAAGTGCTGATGGGTCCTGGAAAGCAGTTTACAAAGATGACAATGATGTGGGTAAAATGCAGAATGATGTGGGTAAAATGCAGAATGATGTGGATAAAATGCAGAATGATGCCCAAAATTCTGGAAAGGAACCGGCTGAGCCAAAAGAATCTTCTTGCTCCCCTGGGAATCTTCCAAACGTTTTGGACCTCACCAATGATGATGATAACTTGGAGAGGTTGGATGCTGGTGAAACCAACGACAGAAAACCTCACCCGGCAGATCTTCAATGTCAATCTACCACCCCAATTTTAACTTCAATTGGCATGAACTCTGCTGGGGTGAATCGAGATGTGGCTGCTCAAGTGGAAGATGACTTTTGGTCTGGAGTTCAAGTTGCTTTTGGTGGGTTGGATACCCCTATAGTTGCTGGCAACTTTGTGCACCCTGTTCTGACTGATGTCATTTCTCAAACAACTAGTCAAGAAGCAGTGGATCATGGCATCACTCTTCCTTCTAACTCCACTGTGCAAAATCAGTTTTCTGCACCAAACAATTTCCAAATGCTGCAGTCAAACTATTTGAATTCAGATGTCAATGAGCATGGGAGGTTGCAACAAAGACCAAATAGGAATCCAGTAGCAGTTCAGGCACTCCCAGCACAATCCCAGGCATTGGGACCACAGCAAAGATCAAGAGCTAATTTGAGTCCCAGTAGTTCCACTGTTGCTCCTCATGTTTCTGTGTCCAGCCCAGCCAATCGTTTCAGTCCTGTACTGAGTGATACAGAAAGGCAGCAGCTCTTCTCCCGACCCACTATCAATCTTCCTCAGCTTGTGGGAGTAACTGTATCTGTATCGCAGCATCACTCTGCAACACAGGTTGAGTTTATCCAGCACCCCTGCCACTATTCCGTTTATAAGATGATGGCTATATATAGAAAATTTTCCCTCCCGCACCACCTAGCCTCACCTGGAATAATGACTAATCCCCACCTTAAATAACATGTGGTACTCCATTATGTTGTTCTTTGCTTCTCTTTCTGGGTCGATTGATTTGTTGTGGTTTTCATTAGATAGGGGAAGAAAGAATGTTAATATTCACTTGTAGAATAGTGCACTGAGCCAGTATCTTGTTTAGTTGCCAAGGTTCTATGAACACCAATACTAACTGGCTATGTTGGGGCGTTTTACTCAAGTTGTCAAATAGTTGGAAATGTATTTTTTTTTCCTTTTGGCCTCAAGGAAATGTAGTTATTGGAAGATGTTGGTTTTGTGCATTACATGAAATTTGAGGAATGAATGAATTGTACTTATGAATTGTGTGGCTTGTTAATATATATATATATATATATATATTAATTGAAAGAGTCATGGTAATTGGTTGTCTCAAAGAATTCACAGTTTTTTATTAGAGTAGCATCTTAAATGTCTGGTAATATTACATTAGATTGAAATCCATTTTTTCTCCTATTATTTTTGAACATTTATTAGTATGTGGTTTAAGCATTCGTTTGCTATTATGAACGTATGGTTGCTGTTAGTTTGGTCACAATACTTCGGAAATCAGTGTGATCTATGAATGTTTAAAATCATTAGAAGACCTTTATTTTAGTTTTATTTATCTTGTTTTTGTGGTTGCTCTCATGTCAATGTTGTGGTCTTGTATATGTGTTTTCTTATGCTTTATTGTTGAGTAAGATGATGAGTCAGCTAGTGAATCTGCCTAGGTCTGTTTGTATTAGAGTAATTAGTGGGTTTGCTCGTGTAATTTCCTTTGGTGCTGCATAGCCTATATGTAGTTCAAGGTCAATTTCAGTGAATACGCGAATCCCATGCATCACTTATTAATGTCTTTTTTCCTTTCATTGAATCTCAGAGCCGAGCCCCACATATGCCTAATGCTTCAGCACCAAGTCAACGGCCAAATCCATACAATACATCTAGCTTTTTAAATGGATTTCAAAATGCACACCTACAGCAAGCCCTCAATTCAAGGAGTCAATCAATTGGTCAGTCATTAAGTGCGGTGCATTCCTCCCGATCTCAGATTCCATTGGGCGGTTTAAGATCTGGCATTAATGGTCAGGCAGGAGGAACTCCAGCAAATGGCCAACCAGCCAGGGATATGAATGCAGGCCGGGTGGCTAGACAGCCAGCACCCTTACCAATCCAAAACCAAACTCCCAGAGAGCAGGGTGGAAATGCGAGAGGACCATCACAGTCAACATCTAGGCCTGATGGTTCATTCAATTTGCAGTCAGAGTCGGACTGGAGACCCACAGGTCGAATGCGTGGGAGTCTTGGTAATCGGCCATATTCTGATGCTATTAGACAGCTTATTATTGAGCCAACTCAATCAGTGCAAAGTGCTAGGCCTCTAGGCCCTCAGTCAGGCCAACCAAGTAGTGTTTCACGCCACCCCAGGTAGTGCGAAATAAGATTAACTTTCCTCTCAAAATGAGTTGACTTTTTGGAGTTGACGTAGAAAATTTCCCACTTGATGACTATTATCCTGGAGCAAATGGTGAAAGCTGTAAGAGGGCCAAAAAGGTACTGGAGCCAAGGATAAAGAGCCTTCACAAATATCTCAAATTGAAGAGAAGATTGAGGTTATTGCATCTTAGGATGGGTATTTCAACCAAGGATAAAGAGTCTTCACAAATATCTCAAATTGAAGAGAAGATTGAGGTTATTGCATCTTAGGGAAGAAAATCATGTACTCCCTCCACTCCTAATTATATGATATATTTAACCGATTTTAGGGAGATTGAGGAGAGGAATTAAATTAGTCAATTTTACTCATTTTTCTAAAATGCCCTTATATAAATTTAAAATGACATAAGTAAAAGTAAATCAGCAACCCTGCCTCATATCTCTCTAACCAATTTTTCTTTCCATATGCTTTCTAATTGAAATAATGGTCTTGCTTTATATACATATATGTGTGTGTATATATGTATACATATAAATCTAGTTACATACATATATATATATAGACACACGCACACACCCATATATCTACACATATTTATATATCGAGTGTATACACACATATATATTGAATACACAAACACAAATATGCATATATATCTACACACACAAACACAGATATGCATATACACACACATATACATGCATACATGATACATATATACACACACACACAGACACACCCATATGCATACATATATATGTTTATAGACACACACGTTTGCTTGCGTATGTATATTGCAACCCACATACATATACTCACTAAAAGTCAAACACACTTAAGAGAATAAAATAGGATTAGGAAGAAACTGACAAAAATTAAAAAGTTGTCATATAATAAGAACCAAAACCAACTCCTAAATATTATCTTATAGTTAGAACCGAAGGGAAGCTTATTCGAGGATTGTGGATGTGATGAAGAGAATATCCTAACATATATTGCTTTCCATGAATGACGTGACCAAATTCAGGACAGTTATTCAATGGGGTCTCTTTTGATAATGTCATTTGTTTAATGCCATGCTTGATGATATTTTGTACATGACATTCTTATTTTAGTATGATTATGATATAATCACCTGTGTTTAATGCTTGTTTGATAATTTACTTTCAATATCATCATCGTGTCTGTATCAGGTCAGTATGATTTGTATGATTTAATATAATTAGCATGATATAATCATTAATATGATTATATGTATACTATAATTATTATTGTACACGTTATAATTATAAAATTTATAATTTTTTATCACAATAACATTTACAATAATTATCTTATGTAAACTACCTTCCGTTTTGGTTAATTATAAGATGGGTTAACTTTGTTTAGAGATATTAAAGAAATTAAATAAGTTCTTAATCATATCATATGTTGTATATATTTAGAATATATATTAGTTTATCAGTCAAACTAATTAGTTTGAAGGAAAAAAAACTCTAAAGTAATTTAATTAGCTTCCTTAATTTCTCTAAAAAAGTTAACATAGTCTTTAATTAGAACCGAATGGAGTAATAATTATGAGATATATATCATTGTATATATATTTTGGTGATAATTATGTATTGTGATTATATTTCTTTAGTTTTGATAACTATAAAATTATAATTTGACATGTTAAATAGAATTTATGGTTATATTTTATTAAATATTATATAATTTTTTTAAAAAAAAAAGTTTACTAAGATAAGGGTAAAGCTATACATATAAAAATAATTTCCTTCCTACCCTTCCTCATAAAAATGTTAACATTAAAACTCTATTTCTTTTTGGCTAAGCATAGGTATATCTTCTCCTATTAGAGGAAATCCTATTCAAGACACTATCCGTCACTAAATGTAGGCACCTTCTCCTAACAAGGATTCAAATCTTAGTTCATCACATTGTAAGGATTAGCCCTTTCTACCAGATTAACCTTGTTGGTTTAAAACTCTTTTTTAATCAATCCAAGAAATCCTAAATCTACACCATAAACTTTTTCCAAAGTATGTAAAACACTACAAGTGTTTTTTGGTGCAAAAGTAGTCATGAAATTTTTAAAATTATGTAAAAATGTCACATCCATTAAATCAACTAACATTGATAGTTTGGAAAACATGTCAGTCAAGAAAATGATGTAAAAATACGCCTGAAATTTCTAAAATGGTGCAATAAAGTTAGGCCATTACCTACGTGGCAACATTAATTGTTTAACAAACCCCTCCCACACGATTTGTCCAACATTTCGGCTCCCAGTCCCAGCGTCCACCACTGTGGGGTTTTCTGCAAGGAGCAATGGCGGCACAACCATCTCATTTTTTTTTTATTTCTTCACGGTCGTTGAATATTATCAAAGGATTTCGACATGTTAAATTTTGTGATGACAACTAATCATCATCAACCGCCTCTTAATCATCCTCCTCTCATCCTTCCCGCATATGGCTAATTTATAATGAAAGTGCTCCTGAATCATAGCTTGTTTACTCCACGACAAAATTACCGACGGCAAATAAACTAAGGAGAATTACAAAGGGTGAGGCGGCTAGAGGAAGAGTAGCTCCAACAACGAGGAGGTGCAATTATTTAATGATAGAAAACCAAGGGCTATTTTAATACAAATGTGATAAAAATATTAGAATACTTTTTTTAGGCTATGTTTGATTTGAGGAACTTCCTTTCTTAGTATGAAAAAACAAATATAACTATGATTTGAAATATTTGTACAAAAAACGATGTGAATTTATAATTATATCTGACTTTGGAAGCTCCCCTCCCTTCAAACTACATACAACCTTCGATACATTTAATGTTCTCCATAACCATTTTTTCCATGTTCCTTCTTCATTACTCTTGGTTTACACATTAATGATCAGATCATCTTCATTACTGCGTAAATGTGTAGGCTATGAGCCTCGTCCACGATATCAATGTTGGTTCTCTTCTTCGCGGTTATTCAAGTGGCCATAATCATACTTACTAGGGAAAAAAAAAAAAAAGAGGGGGGGGGGGGGGGGGTTTTATTCAGTTGCGCGGGAAATGATTCCAAACATAGGATTTCATATTAATGAAAGCTCAACAAATGTTTTCAAACAAAAGGAGAGTTAATGATCTCTGAAATGGAAGGATGCAAGTTTAGAAGCCACAAAAGAAGAAGATATGATTTAACAGGAAATTTGGGACTCATCAGTATTCCCATTTCTTCAGCTCCATACCTTCTGGAGGACTGCCTTCAACCTTCTTTGATCCCACATCTTTCCAGTCTGTTGACAGAACTGTCCCATTCGACTCCACCTGCAAATTATTTCACGCACTAAACGATTACAAACAAAACTATGTATAATTATGAATCTTACTAAGAACACAGAATGAATAACTCACAAAAGACTTGGTCATGGCTCTTCTCATGTCCTCATCTGCATTTTGGAATATATCTCGGAACAGCTTGTTCAAACCAGCATCACCATCTAGCTTTTCTTCCTTCTCCTGAAAGACACAGACAATTGTGTCATGCCAATATTCTATTTGTTAAACGCATGATATGCTGCTCTCCAATAATTAGTTGGTAAGTTGATTCATGATATATCAGAAAGTCAATGGAGGAGATAGATGATTAGAAGAAAAACATGCCTCTTTCTTCACTTCAGCTTCCAGCTTATCCCAATCTTTCTTTGGCTTTGATGATGGGTACTCAGGCCTATGAGATTTAGCTGCATATAAACCCATTATGATTCAGAAATCAGAAGCAGGTTTATCAACAGGAAACAAAAACATAGTTAACCTATATCAGCAAATTATAGAGTCTGCCAAAACGGTCCAATAATCCATGGCTCATGACTATTAGAAACACACCATAGTAACACAGCTTACCTGATGGGATATTTTTTGTCTGAAGAACATCTTCCTTGCTATATTCAAGAGATGTCCAAGTAATAGCTTCAGCTTTGGCCAGACGAATTTCAATTTTGGTTGAAAGCACCACAAATCTGCACTTATCAGGTATTATCTATTTTGATCCACGCAGGAGGACAAAAGAAAAGGTTAAGTTACTAATAAATCTATGATCAATAAAAAAATAAAATTTAGAAAATTTCCACTGGCAAAACAGAACTTAGTGACAATCATATCCCACAGCCACAAGTCCAACAGGACAAGTAATGAAATTTTTACGGGGATGAGCAAATGGATGCTTCTCCATAGAGTTTCTATGTTTAAAAGGAAACAGATTCAATAGCTAGCTAAGCTGGTGCAATACCTTTCCAAACAATCGAGATTGATACTCGTAGGCTTCTTGGCCAGGAACATCAATAGCAACGCTCAGCTGTCAAAATAAAGTGCTAGAGATTTAGTGCGTTCAATATTTAAAAGATCTGGTACAAATGTATAATGAAATATGAGGAAATAGAGAAAACAAGAAATGGCCAGATTATAAACTTACAATCTGTTCTCCAAACTGAACAACCACATTTTCTGCTGGTACTCCTTTTGCAAAAATTGTCAGAACCACTTCCCCTAGATTTTGGTAGTATTCATGTCTGTTGGAGCAATAATTATTAGATAACCGTATGACTGAGGCTATTGCACATGCATTTAAAGGATTAACATAGATGCATAAATAGACAGTCAGTGACAGAGGAGAAAAGTAATTACAGCTCAGTGGAAAGTTTCACAATGTCAAGGGATACAACTCACATGGGATTTAATTAAAAAGATTATTAAAAAGGAAAAAAAAGAAAGAAAACTGTACCCCCAAGCGAATTCCAAATTCATGAACATAATCACAAAATTTTAAATAAAAATACAAACAAGTTAAAAGGTGGCAATAATGATGTAAGTTAACTTTCCTAAGAACTTTAATCAATTAAGGAAAAAAAATAAAGGCAACACGCAACCTGTATCTTGGTTTCACAGCAGTATCAGTGTTTGCTTGATGTGCACGATTAAGTCCTTCGTCTTCTTCTGTTGTACTAGACGATACATTCAATGCTGCCACATTTGATGATAAAGAGCTACTGAGACCATTGGATTCCTCTGGCAAAATTAACACAGACATGTTACCTTCTCAAAAACTATAAAAAGAACTAACAAGACATAACACGCTAGTCACATAGCACATCATAAAGCTAGGACAGGGGATTCCAAAAGGGAATAATAAATATATCAGCTAAAAGAATTTAAGCCAACAAAAAGTAACTAGACAGTAACACACTAAACAATTTAAAACAGAAATAAACGAAGAAATCATCATCACCAAAGCCCGTACAAGTCAAAGTCGAGCACATGATCATAACCAAGCGTTATAACATGTCATAGAGTATCTACTCACTTGGAACATGGCGATTGCATTCTTCGATCAACTTGGTGAATCTTGAATCGTTTTCAGATAAAGAAGCACCGGTCTCAAGCACCACCTTGGCAGCATGATAATCTTGAAGCTTTAAACATGCAGTCCTGAATTTTCAAATTCAAAAATATCGCATGAATTATTAATCTAATCACGGCCTGGTTAAAAAAGAGGTGCTAAACTAATTTGATGTTTAAAGTAAAATGTCAAGTAGCATTATTGCAACATGTAGTTACGAAAAGCAGGGGATATTACTTCCAGAGAGCAGTTCCAACGAAAAACATCGAAGAGAGGAAGAAACAAGGACACACACAAATCATAAATATCATAAATCCACTTGCCCTTTACGAAGATACGCTTTTAGCAACGATGGGTTCAATTTGATTGCTTCGCTTGCATCCGAAGCCGCTTCTGTTCAGTTCATGAAATCAAGAAATCAACCTTCACATTAAATAAAGATCTAGCGGCAAAAAGAATGTTTCCTCCGCACTACGTAGAACGAAACAAGATTGAAGGCAAGAAAACAAGATTTGGCGAAGAATATATAGCAACATGAACGACCACAACAAAAATATTAGGGGGAAAAAGATAGAGTAAGAAATAAGGACCGGTGAAGTTGTTGAGTTTAATGTGGGCCTGAGCTCTATCGGCAAGGAGATCGGCGTTGGAGGGATCCAAGTCGATTGCTTGAGAGTACAACTGAACAGCGAGAGCGAAGTCATCGTCGAAGAAGGCTTCTTTGGCTTTCTTTTCAAGTTCGCTTGCCATTGTAGCGTCGCGAGCTGACCTCTGTAGTCAAAATCAAAATCACAGGCTGTTCTGTGATGGGGAGGAACTGCACACAGCCTTGAACTTATTGAGGGAAAGACCCAGTTGAGTTGCGTTGACGACGACGACGACTTCTACCATCTAGAATCTTCGTCAAGTTAATTACCGCTTCCGGTTCGGTAATAAACTTTAGAATCCAATTTGTACTGTAAATTTTATTTTATATTTAAGGTAAGAGAGAGTATTTTTTTTTTCAACGAAAATTAAGAAAAAATAAAAATAACAGAAAAATATCAATTTTAAAATTATGTTGATAATAACAGTAATATGATTAATAAGAAGTAAGAACACTGAAACAATTGACAACTTATTTTATTTAGAAATTACCTATTTACAATTTTAAACTTCAAATAGTATTTTCTTGAGATTTTTGAGATTTTCTATAATAAAAAAAAAAGAGAGAGATGAGATAAAAATATTTTTAAAAATAAAATATTAAATTAAAATTTTTTAATTATAAAATTAACCTTGACAAAAGATTAAATTGATATTCTCCTGTGTATCTTTAAAAGCTGTCCAAATTAAAATGACTTTTAAAATCTAAAAATAATTAGAAATTTACCTTTTTTTTCTTTAGGTTTTGATTATTTTTAAAAACTTTAGATATAGTTGTATTGATATAACTATATATTAATAGTTAAATGATATATTATAATATAATTACTATGTTAATGTTAGTAGAAAGTAAATTGAAAAAAAAAAAAAAAAATCCTATTATGGACAACTAGGTTTTAATTTTGTCAGAAAATAAAATTTAAATTCATTTCAAAATAGAATGATATATTGATCATGTTATTTAGTATTCTTACATAAATATTTTGAAATCCGGTCCTTCTAAAATAATTAAATATTTCAAGAATCTTTACCATAAATATTTTTTTGGGAGAATCCCATATAAAGATGATTGAAATACGAAAATTCTGATTTAGGTTGGTAAAATTAACAAATTATTAATTAGGTTATGTGACACAATTAATGATTTAGAATTTGAGTCAATTTACCTCTATATCCCTTGGTTATTAATTTAAAAAAAATTTGAAGATAGAATAATATTGTTTACGCTATATGAACCCTAACAACAAGAAATTCATTAGAGGCTTGAATTTAATCTTCATTCCTTAATCGATTTAAGTAATCCTATCCAAAAAGATTGTTACAGCATAAATATGTGCATCTCTTTTGCTTCTGATTTCAGAATTGAAAAGAGCGAAATCAGTTTTGAAGGAACAAAGATTTGGTCTGTGCATCTCTTCTGCTTCTGATTTCAAATTTTTTTTTTTTTTTTTTTTTTTTTTTGTGCAAGTGATAAAACTGAATTAAAAGAAACTACAAAAGGGGATTAAATCCCAGGCTATCATGTGAAATCACCGTGTGTATAAATTCCGAACGCACATCGTAAAACGCAGATGTTGAAACACCCTTTATTGCCAAAGAGTCTGCTACCTCGTTCTTTTCTCTGGGGATGAAAAGAATAGACAGCTCCCAATCTCTTCTCATAAATGGGATTCAATTCTGATTTCAGAATTGAAAAGAGCAAAATCCAAAAATGGGGGCCAAGACATAGAGATGAACTACCGAGTCTGGAGTTTTTCGCATAAGAAGCCTGCTTTCTATTAGATCAAATGAGAAATCTTGGGTTTAACTAGCCCTAAGGCATGACTCTGCTCTTACGGTCCTGGACAGCCATAAACAACCCCCAAAAAATAAATAGAGAAATTACTCAAATCGATTAAGGAATGAATTTTTCGAGTTTTCAATGAATTTTCTGTCGTTAGGGTTTTTACATAGGGCGAAACAATATTATTCCATCTTCAATTTTACTTTTTTTTTTTTAATAACTAAGGGATATAGAGGTAATTTGGCCCAAATTCTAAATCCCTAATTGTGTCACATAACCTAATTAATAATTTATTAAATTACCAACCTAAATCAGAATTTTCCTATTTCAATGGTCTTTATATAGGATTTTCCCTATTTTTTTCTTGGTTCTTCTCTTCAATTTTTTCTGCGCCTTTTTTTTTCCTTCTAAAAGGTTAAATTAATATTACTTTTAGTTCTAAATATAATTATATTATAAATTATGTTCTATATTTAAAATCAAAGGAATATATTACTACAAGAATTACTTAACCAATTGGTTTCGCCCTATTCATCACAGAATCTTGGCTCGATTTTTTTTTTTTTTTTATCCTGTCCCCGTCTCATGTTTTTAATACATGAATCTTGGATGGGATTTTTTTGGGGATTAGTTGAATTAAAAAAATCAATTTTTTTTTAAGAAAAATAATAAAAAAATATCATTTGAACCTCAAAATCCTGTTGACAAAACCAATGAGATTACCAATAACAGTAAAACAATTGACAAATTTTTTTTTATTGAAAAATCACCTATTTAAGATTTTAAAATTCAAATGATATTTTTTTCTCTCTTTTTAACCAGTAAAAAATAATCAGATTTATATCAAGTTACATTGCTTATATTCAATTATTCATTCTCAAGTTACGTTACTTATATTGGTAAAAAAAAAATTACCTTACTTATATTTATTGTATCAAGTTCTCTAACTACAAGTAAATATATATCACCTATTTAAAATTTTAAAATTCAAATGATATTTTTTTAGGATTTTTATTTTTTTACTTGTAAAAAAGAATAAGATTTATATCTTAGGTTGCTTATAGATTTGTATCATTTTAGGTTGCGTATATTCATTGTATCCAGTTCTCTAACTACAAATAGTTATATATCATATTTTTCATGTTGGTTTATAATTAAATAATGATATTTAAATAATATGATATATAACCATTTTTTATTGAAAAACATGACATAGTAGATATATGGACCTGACATAAATTGTTTCATTAAAAAAAATAGGGAAGTGGGATTAAAAAAATAATTAATTTTTTTTACTCTTTTTTATCTTATATCTTCTTTCTATTAAAACTTGTGAATCCCGCCTCTCCATTTTTTTATCTTTTAAAAAATATTTAGTTGAAATTTTTAAATAAGCTGATTTGAAGTTTTTGATTTATTATAAAAAGAACATAATCAAATTAATTTTTTATTTTATAGGGTGTAGTCGATTTTCTTTTTAAGTGTAAAGAATTTTTTCTCTCTTAATAAATGTTAAAATGTTTTATTTTTCATTTTACATAAGATATGGTCCATGATCAACCATGGTAAAAACTTTTTGAGTTCAGACTTTGAAGTGTGCTTCTTAGCTGTTTTCCTCAACCCCACGTATCACACGTGTGTCACTTTGAGGCTCTGGGGTGCCCTGATTACTTTGTAATTGGGTCTTCGGAGTGTGCTTCTTCGGCCTGATTTCTTTTTAATTTTATATAGATAAATCAGGGACAAATTACAGAAAAAGAATTTCAAAATTGTAAAATATTAAATCGGGCTTTATTTAGAGCTAATAAGGGAATGGAAAAAATTGATAAATATTTATTAACTCATTTTTTTTAAGAAACACTTGATTTAGAATTTTATAATTTCAAAATTCTTTTTCAATCATTTTTCTATAAATCAACTTCTCTTGAGGAAAAAACAAAAATCAACTTCATCAGCAAAAGTTACACGGATGGCATATTGGCATCTATGATGGACACTCAAACGAAGCACACAAGCAAACGATGACGAAAAGATATTCTTTTCTTAATGTGTACTTCTACTTTTGATTCTTTGTTGAAGGCTTCGCAAAAGGCTCTTATCTACTTATTAGTATTTTATTCTGGCTTTATTATAAAATATATTTATCAAATTAAACAATTTGGAAAGAACATCATTAAGACAAAAGTATTGAATGGCATAACTATTGGTGAAGATATTCTAATACACAAAATGGATATGAACCCATCTAAAACTAAACTGCTTTTCACCATGATAAGAAGGCAGCTCCCCACAATCATTTAATTTGTTATAACGATAAAGAAAAGCCAAAGTCAATTAATGGCAAATGTTGGTCTTTACCTACCAAGCCCGGGTTTTTCCAATAGGCAACTATATGTTGCATTATTGAGGGTTAAGAGTTTCAAAAGTTTGAAAATACTTATATTGAATGAATTCAATAAATGTACTTGTATTACAATAAATGTTTGTTTATAGAGAAGTTTTCCAAAACCTTTTGTTACACTCATAGTAGTAAAGTAGGTTTTTGTATGCAAAAGTAGTGACATTTGTATCATGTATTTGGTTTAATGAAATGGTGAATTTATGACATATCATGATATGTAGTTTTTTTAAAAAATATGTTAAGTATTAACATATCCGTCAAACGCACGGGTCGAAAGTCTTATTAGTCAATATAACATTTATTTTCTAAAATGCCCTAGTCATCTTTTTCAATTTTCTCCTTAATTATTGTTGTGAAGTATCAATAGAGGTAAATTAGAAAAAAAAAATTTGATAAATATGAAAAATACGTTTTATATTTAAAACCCATATAGGTTCCATAAATATGTAAGGACTGTTGGGATTCGTACAAGCAACGGAAGAATTTTACCAAAAGAAACATCCAATCCCAATTAAGGATCTATCAATGACGTTGAATTCGAGTAGTCATAATTGTACCTTTCTTCTGTATGCGTCTTGTTCAATCACTATGAGCCAACTCAACGAACCAGCTCCCTCTCTTTGGTATCTACACGAATAGGAACCCAACACACCAACACAGGCAGCGTGCTAGCGCCTCTAACGTTTTTCTCTGTATGCTCTAGGGTTTCTCTTGTGGCCCTTTTATATTACGTCTTACTCACTGTCTTAGGGTTTTTCAAACCCAAATGGGTCATATTATATATATTCAAAATCAATCTTAATTGATTTTGAAATTTGAATTGGATTAAGATAATATTAATTAAATCATGTCCAATAAATTTAATTTAATCTATTTATTTAATCCGAATTAAAAAGCCGCCTAATTTAATTTATCTTTATAAATTAAATTTGAGATATGATATCTATCTTCAAAAATAAATTTGAGATACGATCTCTCTATTAGTTTTAATTATTTAATTTATCAAATAAATTAAATACAAAACAAATACTATATAATAATAGTATTATCCATATATATAATATTATTATTATTTTTTGAATTTTTTATATATATATATATATATATCCATCATCCCTAGATTAAACGTTGTATTCATTAGATCTTAGACATATCTTAGATTCAATGAATCTGGACATTATAGCTCGTGTTGGGCTATTCTTGTGTGTGACCCTTTAGGTCCACATGAAATTGACAGTGGGGCAACACTGTACCATCCCACAAGTCGCAAGCGGCCTCTAACAAGACATTACGATTACCCAATTCATATAAGAATCGATGATACAATGCAACCTACTATACAACCATACCATGTCCCTTTTGTCATGCGATAATTTGGTCAAAGATGAAGTATGGATAGTGTCATCCTCCTATTCTTGACTATTACTTTCTCGATTCTTGAATAGTCTAACAATTGAAATGGAAACTCCTTTCCGTTGTAGTATGATCATACTTTTCTCAGACTTACTCATCATGGGGGCCCAGTAATATCTCTCTACAAATGTAAGAGACAAATCCCATCTTGACCATTTACATTCTTCTGCATGAAAACCATTAATCCCAATCAAAGCCTTTATCATCACCCATTCAAATGTGACTTTTGACTAGGTCAACAATGAGTGACTCTCATGTAGGAATCCATGATGATCTCGGGTCAAAGGACATTGTGACGTGGTGAGATAAGCTTATGACTTAATCCATGCAGCTTTCTCATAGTGGATTAGTTTAGCACCTTGTACTCTTACAAGTGCCTAAAACTTTGATTCGTATCTCCATACCTTATTAAAGTCATACTGGTCTTATTTCATCTTCACTCCCGCATAGATGACCGAACAGGGACATTTAGGACAATCGTTATGATATATCCAAGAATACAATCATCATAATAAACATGCAAATGATATAATAACAAAATAGAAAAATACTTTAAATAACAATAATGTTTAAAGTATAATGATTGGCTCTTAAGGCATAATTCCAACATTAATTATTGTTGATGAAGTATCAATAGAGGTAAATTTAAAAAAAGAAAAATTGATAAATATAAATATATGTTTTATATTTAAAACTAATATAGGGTCCATAAATATGTAAGGACATGAGTAATAAAATAATAGAGTAATCAAAATCAATAGTATGAATTTACTTTTTTTTTTTTTTTTGGTAGAAAACGAGGCAATAGCCCTTCAAATATTATTGCACTAGAATGATACGTGGGTAACAAACACCCATAGCATCCCTGTCTAACAAGCTATTAACAGCAGCTGGAGGATTTACAAACTGAACATACAATCCTCCTGACTAAGACTATGATTAGCAAGTGCATCAGCACATGTGTTGCCCTCACGATATACATGGACAAATTCTATCCTAAGTAACTTTACCATTTCACAGAATATATCTATCAGCAATCTCAGATCCCCAGCATCAGCACCATCGGACTGCAACCTGGACAGCGTCTGGATCGCTACTTTGGAATCACTTTTTACAATTATTTGGGTAAGTTTGTGTTGATCAGCTAGCCGGAGCCTTGTCAAAACAGCCCAAAATTCAACCACAATGGCTGAGCAATTTCCTAATTTCCTTGAGTAGCCTGAGATCCATTCCCTTCTGGAACCTCTTATCAGCCCCCCACAACCCGCTACTCGTTCATTGCCTCTAGAGACACCATCTACATTCAACTTGCACCATCCCACATCAGGAGCTTTCCATCCTATGTTCACATCCATCCATATCCCACCTGTCCTACCAAACTCCTTTCTTGCCTGTGTGACTTCCTGTACATACCTCTGCACTAGTTGCCCTCTGTGTGCAGGCATCTCAAAATCCTTAACGAACATACATTTGTTTCTCCAATTCCACAACATCCAGCAAGCAATACTAAATTTCAAACACCAGTCATTGCCTGATTTGGCAAGATTCCAGCCAAACCATTCCTTACTAAGAATCCGAAACTCAGGAGCCAAATATCCATCAGCTAGAGACTCCCACAGTTCCATGGCAACTTTATAGTCTCTTAACACGTGTATGCTGTCCTCTTCCACATCAACACAGCTGTAGCAACATCTTCCACCCCCCTTGACCGCCTTTTCGTATACCCGTAAGTAATCTATCATGTCTTGCAATCATAAAAATATTTGAACCCGTCTCGATCCTTTCCACTTCCAAACATGCTTCCAAATACTCTCCCTCCTCACCTCCTCTTTCCTCAAGCCATAATACATATCAACTACAGAATAGTGGTTTTGTAGCTTCATACCCCATTTTATAACATCCTTCCCACCTCCTTCCTTTGGGGGCGGCACTGCCATAATGAGCCCAAGACCCTCCTCATTTACCCAGTTATTAATTCTTTCCATATCCCACTCCCTATTGCTATTCACCATTTCCTTTACAGTCAATTCTTTGTCAATGTACCGTTAAAACTCGTTAAATTTACTTTACATTTGGCTTTTGGAGAATATGAATGCACTCTCCCCCTTATACGTGGTGAATAAAACCTCAGCTTCTCTTATCTTTCACCGTTAACTTTTAAACTTTCAATGAGTGAGATTTATTATCTTATAAAAAGTAAAAAATATAAATATTTTAGTAAAAGTATAGAGATGTGACGGTTTAGATCAAATTTTTAATAATTTACATACACACATATTATAATAATAGTTTTATAAGATGTTAAATACCAAAGGTTTAAAATTAATTTTATGTACCATTATATATATCTTATTATAAGTCAATTGTACTATAAAAAAAATGTTCAAAATATAAGTTACTTTTTAATGCAATGAATGAGGTGTTGTTAATTTTAACTTCTATTCACTATTGGTTAGTCACATGAGAAAAAGAGAGGAGAGAGAGAGGTCCAAATGCAAATAAATAAAAGAATGTGAGAGAAAATATGTACTTTTACATAAGTAAGGGTAACTATGAAAAAGAATTTATCCATTTAATACTTTTCTTAATTTGTGAGAATGAGATTTTTAGGATTTAATTGTAATTATAAAATAATTATATATAATTATTGTAATTAAATTATAATTTTGGGAGGAAATGGACTTGGCTTTCCTCCTATATCTCTTATCATCATTTTCCCTCCTTTTCCTTTTTCTATAAACTTTGTTGGATTAAGATCTCGACGATCCAATCTCATTTATCATTTTTTTAATCATACTTTCCCTCTTTTTTTCCTTATAATAATATTTTTATAATGATGAAAAAAATTCTGGAAAAAAATTAATAAATAAAAATAAAATTGGGTCTTTTGTGAAAATTTTCCCCATCTCGATTAAACGTTGCATGAATAATTTATTTGGATTAAAAAAAAAAAAAAAAAAAGATGCAAGCGGATAATGTAGAGAAGAAGGAAGGGGGCAATTATTTATATGGGTATTTTCTAAACCTTACGACAAGACACTAAAGTGACACGTGGGAATGAGATAATAATTACCCTCAATCCCCTCTTTTTATATATTATATGATGTTTTCAAAAATTATAGTGACATATTGTTTATCTGCTATGGGATATGTTGGATTGTGTGGACGAGATTTAGGGTGAAAATGTGCCCATCGGCTCTCTGATTCTTGGCCCGAAATTTTGGTGGGTGTTTTGCGTCTACACCTCCTTATTACGGTATATCGGTGGTATCATGGGAGGGGACAATATTCTTGAAGTAACTAGCTAACTTTGGCCAAGTAAACTAGCACTCAGACGCTATACCACGTCCCCAAGATAGAAGGAAGGGCAGGATGGACTAGTGGAGATGCTTCTAATTATTGCTAATTATTATATATTATTGAGTTATTATAATTATGTTAGCAAATCTGCTTCTCTAACTTGCAATCTTTTCCTGCATATTTGATAAATTAATTTCAGTTACTGGGACCTTATGTCTCACCCCGTCATTATCAATATTTTTCAGGCGAAACCTATAATTTTACTAGAGGACAAGGGAAGCAACCAGAGGTATAGGAGTTGTGAACTTGTAAACTTTTTTTGGTATTAGTATTGTTATGACTTCTATATTACCATTCAAGAGCCCTCATGTTTTTAAAATAGTATATTAATTGTTTTGGGATGACTGTTTATCCGTTGTGAGACCACGAGTTTTATTTTATACACTATATTATTTTGGTGGATCCATGATCCAATCTTGTACCGAAAATATTTTGTGTAGACAATATGTTGTAGGATTAGTGTTTGTAAGACTAGTGGGCTATGTATTTTTTCTTTTCGATAATTGTGCCATAGTTATGGATTTTTAATAGTGAGTTTGTAGGCGGAAATTTGTGCCTTAAACTCCAGTATATGTATTTTAGAAAGAAAAAGAGATTTTCCATAATCACTTGTTAATTCGGCATATGAGTGAGAAAGGTTCTTTTTAATAAGTGACTTGTAATAAAGTATAGAGTGATATATGCGTACACACACACATATATATATATTGCCAACAAGATAACTCTCATTAATAGGCATGAAAATGAAAATTATTCAGGGCTTCCTTTTTTCGAATCTTTGAGTATGTTCATTGTCGTTATGATCTATGGTGTGCGGTCTAAGGAAAGAGGGGTTAGATCAGTGGAGGAGATCCGAACGACGAAGAAGGTGTGTGTAACATCCTCCATTTTTACATAAAACAATAATGACTAATCAAGAGTTTGATCAAACAAATCATCATTTATCAAAATAATCAAAATAAACTAGAGTATGCAAAATGAGTTATAATGTGACAATATGCAATAATCTAACATAATAAAAAGGTGGAAGCACTACAGTTAATAGGAGTGACTTACACTTCCCCTAAGTCTTCCCTGATGGACTCGTAAAAGAACTATCACCTGAAAAATAGTAACCATCAATCTATCTTATCGGGCATATGAGCAATTGCTTACGAGGTGTCATGTGGGATATTATAAAATCACAACATTATTAAAAACGTCATATAGTGACATATATGTATATATCAATTCACAATATCTCAATATCTTATTTTTTATATTGAGCACATAGGTACATAAAAATCGATACACAAGAATTTATTACCGACCCTCCCTTATTTCCTCTGATTGAACCTATATGGGCTATTACTCACCTATATGATTGGTAATTCAACTCAACAAGCTTCCAATCAAGTGATATGCACTGACCAAAATCCTTAGAGCACAAGACTAGACCATGGGCTCCCCCTCTAATATACTAGAAGGGTGTCATGGCACTATCAAATACAAATGGGCCAAAAGACTAACTAGTGTACACTTGGAAGCTGACCACTTTATTTCCTCTTTTTGTACAAGATTTCAGCCCTTCATTTCCTCGTTGAATAATCTCCGTCAAATCCTCATCCACCATCCCTTCTCATATAATTCACAAGTTATTAATAAAATATTCCCAATATCATAATTCCACACAAATTCATATAATATAATATCACTAATAATTTCTTCATGAAAATAAATCCTACAAGACAATTTCATTGTCAACATAGCTTCCTAGTGTTATATAATAAAAATCACTCACAAACATCATACAAGCATGCATAATAAGAGGAAGGTGGTTACCTCTTGTCAAAGCCAATTATTATCATACGCTTCTAATCCAAGCTCCTAATTCAAGAGCCTAAACACACGTCAAAATCAATCTAACACAACCAATTTACTACCCATTAATAAATTTTCAAAATTTCACATTAATCAAAATTATAACTTATAATTTCATATAATTCAAAATATACAAATTTTAATAATAATAATATATTATTATAATAAAAACTGAAAATGACAGTTTAGTTCTATAAATTTCAAAAATGACAAGTTTATTCATACGAATTTGAAATAACAGTTTAGTCTTATAAATTTCAGAAATAACCTAAATCCTAAATTTTTTAAATATAGAATTAATTTTAAATTCCTACACAATATCCAATTTACAAATCTAAATTGATTAATATTAACTATTACTCATTTTGTGTGCGGGCATATATGTTAATATATCATATATTATTATATTATAATATAAAATATAATATATATATTATAATATAATCATATATTATTATATTACAATATAATAATAATATTTTTTTATCTTCTCTAAACCTTAGATTATTTAATATCATATTCTAAAAACACTTAATTATTATTAAAAAAATTGGGATGTTACCGTGTGAGAAGTCAAAGGCTTAGTGGTGATTTGCATTTCTTTATGCATCTCCCTGATGAACCCAAGACTGGGAGATTAGCATCGTGAATTCTTGGCACTGAAGGGTCCTCTCTTTCTTGCTGTAGATCTGGTACAATATCTTGTATTTTCTTCTTCGATCTAGGTTGGATGGATTTGGTTTCTTGGTGGTCCCATAGATATGGTGTCTTGAGGCTAGCTGGGTGGTGGTTTTGGTCGAAATTTTTCAGGGTTGCTATGTTGATGATGTTGCTGGCTTGCTGCTGCTTCTCCTTTCTGCATGGCGGCAACTGTGTGGTGATTGAGTCTCTATTCTCTTGACAGTAGCAAATAGGATATCGATACAGGTGAGACTAAAAGAGTGGTTCTTTAAACCCACATCCTTTATTTTTGGCATTGTTGTTGGTGTCTTTTTACTTTTCAAGCGGTGGCGGTACATATGGCTCTATATCTTTGATCTAGAGTTAAGAGTTTGTGTTAGTGGCATTGTTTTGGACTTAAGGTTGTAATGTTTAGGCTGAGGCCTTTTAGATGTCTTGTTTTTATTTTTTTTTTTTTTTTTTTTTTTTGATACAAGAGAAGAAAACTGTAATTAAAACAACTAAGAAGAAAGGTGCTCAGGGGAAATTAATCCCATCATCTCCTGCTGGACCAACGGCTGCAAAAACGCAGGGCAATCAGTGGAAAATCTTGTATGTTGGATAGCTTCTTTGGCTAGAAGGTCCGCTACCTTGTTGGATTCCCTTGGCGAAAAACGAAAAATCAGGTCCCAGTTCCGCCGCTTAAGCCTGAGAATCTGCCAAATCAGCAGATCCCCCATTTCCGCCGCTGCAACCTCCTCTAGCATATGAAGCAGCTCCCTAGCATCAGAGTTCAACTCCACTTTCCTATAGCCCAGGTCCCAAGCCAGATTTAAGCCCTCCAAACAAGCCCATTTCTCAGCCTCCAGTGCGTCGCATACGCCTATCGATCGAGAAAATCCTGCCAGCCAAGCGCCCCTGCAGTCACGAATAGCACCCCCACATCCAGCTTTCCCTGTTGCCCGAGAAACAGCACCGTCAACGTTAAGCTTGACCCAGTCATCCCCTGGTGGCTGCCAAGAGCCTGAAGGAATATCAGTAGATGACAGCATAATCGGTTCTTCATGCACTAGAACAAAGTTCCTCCAGGAATTAATAATCACCGCTGCCGGATTAGCTGGTTTTTCCCATTCTTCATTAAATGCATATTCATTCCTCCATTGCCAAAGCTTCCAAATAGTCACCCCCCATATCTGGCTCCAATTAATTCCCTGTAACTTGCTCAAATCCTTCTGTAAATTCAGCTTCCCCCAATCATATAATGACAGGGCAAAAAACTCATTAGAGAATTGGGGATTCAATAAGTCCAGCCACAAATTCCTTGCATATTCACAGTCTCTGAGGATGTGAAGAACATCTTCAATGCCATTGGAGCAGTAATTGCAAAGGGGACTTATACCTGCCCATTTACTCCTCCAGGAATTCGTTGGGAGTCGATCATTGAAGACTATCCACATAAAAGTTCGTATTCTTTCCGCTCCTTTCCACTGCCACAGCTTCTTAAACAAACTTGAATCTTTATGTTTGTTGCATTTGGATTTATGTGTTTGGGTCTTGTTTTTATCTTGTAACCTTATGTGGACATGCGGGCATGGTAATATTTTAACGAAATATATATTTTCGTCCACAAAAAATAAAATAAAAAAAGACACACACACACACACCACAACCCAACCCCTTATGCAAACTTTCTTAACATATACAATTAATAACGATAATTTATGAAGAAGTGATAAATATGAGGAATAAATAGATTTTGATCTTATATTTACTATCAAATCCAACATCTCAATTAGCTATTACTCCTTCTATTCCTTAATATAAGAATAGATTGATTTTTTTAAAAGACATTAATGAAGTTAAATAAACAAGCTAATCATAGTATATGTACAACATCATTATAGCACACATCATTTTATAAGTAAAGAAAATTAATTTAAAGAAGAATGATAAATAAAAATATTTTAATGTAACTTGATTAACTTCCTAATCTCTTTTAAAAAAATCAAATGGATTTTATATTAAGGACTAGATTTAGTGATGTACTCCCTCCGGTACTTAATATAATATTTTATTGAGGAGTTGATCTTAGTTCTAAGTATAAAATATATTTCCTATATTTGTCATTTTTTTTTCAAATTTATCCCTATTAATGCTTCATTAACAATAATCAAGTAAGAGAAGGATAAAGGAAATTAAGTAAGATGAATATGATTTTAAAAAAAAAATTATATCAACTTATTTAACTGATTTCTTTAATTTAATTGAATTAGATCTATAGGTGAAAGATTGGTGGGAGTAGTATTTAACTATGTACTATTTCCTTTCTCGATCCTAATTATAGTAATACTTTTCAGAATGCAATTTGTATTATAAAAATATTCCTATAATTAGACCGGAGGTAGTATATATATATTTTTGATATATAAATTTTAGGAAATGGGTTGGGTTCACCCACAATCCAAGGCGGCAAAATCTCCTTCCTCCAGGTGATATCGATGTTAAGCAGTGGCGAAAGCCGCCTATCACCCTCGACGTTAATCTAAGTATATAGGAGTTAGGATCTCCTCCAGCCGTCTTGATCAACTTCAGGATCGAACCCCTTTTTAAGTAAGAGTGTTCGACTTCTTTACCAGTTGATTTTAAAGAAGAGGGGTTGGTATATATATTTTTGGATCATGTTATCTTTGCTATGGTTTCTGGATTTTGAATTTGTGGAAGCTGGGCTGCGAATTCGCCATTCGGCGTTTGGCTGATTTTGAAAACGCACAGTTTTAACAAGTGAAGCAATCTCAGCCGATAACTGCCAAATGATCTTGGCCGGACATTTTAACGTTTTTGCTTTGCGTTTTCCTATTTTCCGGTGCATCAAAAAAAAAAAAAAAAAAAAAAAAACATTGACATCGAGCTGGTTCCACCGCTTGGCCGCGATCTTCAACCACCTTCGACCGCTGTGCGCCGGAGCCACAGCGCAACCACTGCTTCGAGGTCCAACCTGTCGAGCTTCACGAGTGAAAACTGAACGCGAGAAGCAAAACTGCAAGTCACGTAGCCTGAAATTGAATCAACGGCCGCGATATCTTTGCCATTTACAGTTGTGATTGAGCTTATAACTTCAAAACGCCTCATTTAACCAACAGAATTTCTTCTTCGCCAAACAGGCTATCAAGATCTGACAATACATTTCATTCTGGGAAAGCCTGAAAGTAAAGATTTGGAGGAGGTTCAACACTTTGGTTTACTTCCGATAGCACGTCTCAATCCTATCAAAGCTTTCTTCGAGCTCTCGTGCTTTTGACCATTGCCACTGCCTCCTCAATCCATCTCATAGTAGTTCGCATCACTTTGAGAATACATGCTTCTCGCTGTAATTCCAAATCTTTTGCTATTGATTGTTCACAAAGGAAACCAATTTGCAGGCCGGACAGCTAATTCGAGAGCTGGAGCCTTCAGCTTGTTTAGCATCATTGAACATGCTTTCACGCTGGGATTGAAGTGAACAATGAAGTGCCGATCCGTAGCGTGCATATGGTCTGGCACTCCCCCGTCTCACAGAGTTACTGCCGTTGCCAGTTTCGGTCAACCGCCATCCTTCTATACTGGTGGATCCGATGGCTCCATCATCTGGTGGGCCCTCCCCGATAGCTATTCCAGCCCGGTATTTCCATACTTTCTCACTGCCTGGCTTTTCTTTTCTTATGCATAAACGGTGACTTCAATTATCGTGATGTACATTTTTGCCTTTCCCATGTTGATTGTTCTCAGACGCAGTTAATCGTATAATGCATGGATTCCTGCTATAATATGATGCTTTTTGATACGAACTAAAGCTTCAAAGTTTTGCCCTAAGCTAAGAGTGAACTTATCACTGCAGGAAGTTAAAGCAGTAGGTATTTTGTGTGGTCATGCTGCACCGATCACTGATCTTGGAACTTGCAGTCCTACAATAGCAGAAAAAGATACAGACAGTTCAAGTAATTTAGTGGTCGAATCTACTTCAAGTAATTCCAGTGCATTAATAAGTGCATGTACTGATGGCTTCTTGTGTGTTTGGAGTAGAAGCAGTGGTCATTGCCGGTGTAGGAGGAAATTGCCTCCTTGGGTGGGCAGTCCATGCATGATTAGAACACTGCCTTCAAGAGCAAGATATGTATGTATTGGTTGTTCTTTCATGGACACTGTCCATCCGTCAGATCACTATTCTGTGAATGCTGTGGAAGGAAATGACGGTTTGATTGATAGAGATACTCAGCCTAGGAAACCTCCAAAATGCACTATTGTTATTGTTGACACATATTCACTTACTATTACCCAAACCGTCTTTCATGGAAATCTAACTATTGGTCCTATGAATTTTATGACTGTACTTTCAGTGGATAATGATAAAGAGAGGCATTCTGTATTTGTGGCTGATTCAGTTGGTAAGCAACAAGTGGTTTCTGTTTCAAAGGATCCTCATGGTCAGGGGGAAAACTTGTATAGTTTGAACAAAGATACACCTCAGGTGGAAAGTTCTGTTTGGGCTGAGGGCTTGAGTGGTGTGCAACAAATTATTTCAATTGCAACCCACGGGAATGTTTCTGCTTTTTTGTTTAAAGACCACTGCATATTCAGGTTATTTTCTAGTAATAAAAAATTTGGGGAGATTTCCTTTTTGGACAATCTTTTATGTTCTGATGAGCATTCTACTCAAGCACATCCAATCGGGGCCATGTTCCTTGAAACTGTTGGTGAAAGGACTAAGCCAAATTTCCATGAAAAGAGTTGTTTGATTCCAGAAAATTTTGTTGTCTGGAACAATATAGGTTATGCAGTTGTGTATAAAATATCATATCAGAATGACATTTTCCGATGTGAAGCTCATTCTGAAATTCCTTCTACTTATTATAAGCCTGACATGGGAGTATCCATTTTTTTCTTACAAGTTTATCATTGGCTGGTCCGTATTGAATCTGTCTGCCTTCACTTTGAGGACCCTTCACTATGGAGACCCTATGTCACTATCTGGTCACCAAGTCATTTCAACAATAAACACGGTAAATTTTACCAGCAATGCAGAATGCTGAGGGAAGGTGTATCTTTCACTGACCTGTTTGAGAACTCTGCTCAGACGAGAGGTTTAAACAGTGTTGGGACAGAATCAACCTCTTGTACGGAATGCTTAAGTAATTACAATATTAACAAGGGACAAATTGTTACTACTTCAATGATCATATCAGAAAGCCTTGTTGCTCCTTATGCTGTTGTATATGGTTTCTTAAGTGGATTAATAGAGGTTGTAAGATTTGACCTATTTCAGAGGATGGGTTTAGATGGTGTAAGTTCCAAAAGTGAGAAAAAGTCTGTTGCATGTCAACAATACTTATCTGGGCACACAGGTGCCGTACTTTGCTTGGCAGCTCATCAAATGATGGGTAGCTCCAAAGGCCAGAGTTTTAACCAGGTTTTGGTGTCTGGAAGTGTGGATTGCACGGTTCGTATATGGGATCTTGACACTGGCTGTCTTATTATGGTTATGCATCAGCATGTGGCCCCAGTGCGCCAAATTATTCTTCCCCCGTCTTTGACTGATCGTCCTTGGAGCAATTGCTTCCTTTCAATTGGAGATGACTTGTGTGTTGCTCTTGTTTCTCTTGAAACTTTGCAGGTTGAGAGAATGTTTCCTGGTCACATGAACTATCCTTCAAAAGTTGTATGGAATGGAGCTAGAGGTTACATTGCTTGTCTCTGCCAAACGCATACTGGAACATCCGATTCTTCTGTTCTATTATACATATGGGATGTAAAGACTGGTTGCCGTGAGCGAATTCTTCGTGGTACAGCTGCACATTCTATGTTTGATCATTTTTGTGATGGCATCAGCATGAATTCCACATCAGGCACATTGTTGAATGGAAATACATCAGTTTCTTCATTACTTCTCCCAACCGTTGAAGATGGAAGGTTGTTTAAGTCCTCGTCCAGTGTTTCAGGGAGCCTGGTCACTTCATCTAGGTCATCACCAAGCATTTCAAATGTGGCTGAACTGAATGCTTCTGAAACTCATGCAGATAAAGCAAACAAAGATAAAACATATTCATCTTCTCTGTCCAGCCTCTGCAGTAAGAAGTACCCAATAAAATGCTCTAGCCCGTTCCCTGGTATTGTGGCCTTGAGTTTTGATCTTGCATCATTGATGTTCTCTTATCAGAAGCATGAGTCCATTGTCAGTGGAGGTTCTGAGCCAGTGAATCTCAATTCAAAGCGGCAGGAAATTCATATACAAAATTCCAACCATGAAAGTCAAGAAACACATGAAGTCCTCACTGATATTGTAGAGGGGCATGATAAGCAATTTGAAGAATACTTACTTCGATTTAGCTTGTCATTTTTACATTTGTGGGATGTAGACACTGAGCTTGATGATTTGCTGATGAGAGACATGAAGCTAAGGAGACCAGAAAATTTTAAAGTAGCTGCGGGTCTGCAGGGGGATAGAGGGTCTTTGACATTAACTTTTCCTGGTTTGAGTGCTGTTCTTGAGGTAATCTGGAAGAGTTTTGTTGCATGTTAGTACCTATTTTTTTTATCTCTCCTTTCAACATATCCTGAAACATTAAAACCATATTTCAGCTCTGGAAATCATCAGCTGAATTTTGTGCAATGAGGTCATTGATGATGGTATCACTTGCCCAACGTTTAATTAGCATGTCTCATTTGATTCAGCAGCTAGCAGGTATGGTAGCAATATGTGGTCAAAGCACTCAAATCATTTTACTTGTAAACTTTTACACTTGTCAATGACTTCAATTTTACTTGGGAGGAAAGCCATATTGAAAAATTACCATAGGTTTTTCTGGAAAGTCAATTTGAATTAAAGCTCAATAATCACATGAAAGGAACTATTGAAAAGCTATCTTGGCCCAAATCTATTTTAAGGTTTTTCTGAAACTGGGAATATCTATGTAGTTCTAGATATTTTAATCTACCAGCTAAGTTGTAGGTTTTGCTAGTGGGTTTTTAGTATCATTTGTAGCCTAGCTGATTCTTATAGTTTTTTCCACCGCAACCTATGTAGATTATCTTGTAAAGAAAGGGTTAAAACCCAAAAAAGAAGAAAAGGAAGATTTTCCAATGCCTAGATTAGTCTGTCACCTGAATTTTTGTTAGTTCTAGATTTAACTTTCTTTCCAGAAGTTCAATTAAATTTTCCAAATAAAAGATTTAGAATATTCAAGTACGATCAATAGATTAGGTTTTATCTGAATAGATTTTATGAAGTCTACAATGATGCTTTTCTGTTGTTCACTATTCTTGATAACCCTTTCTCTTGTGAATTGGATCTTTGCCGCTGGGCTAGTAAAGTTGCCTTGTGATCTTAAATGCACATCCCGCCTCCCAGCTTAAAGTTTTCATTTTTTCCCCTTACTTTCTCTTTATATACACTCCCATTTGGAAGAAATTGTGGTTATATTTGAAGGTATCTTGTGCAGTTCTTTAGCAGCATTCTATACTCGGAATTTCACAGAAAAAATTCCAGATGTGAAGCCTCCTTCATTGCAGGTTGTAATATGTTGAATTGCTTTTCTGCTCTTCTCTTGTTTATTTTATTATAAAATAATTTCTCTCATTCCCTATTTTATTATTTTGAGGGATACCGATGATCTTGGTGTGCATTATACTGATGCAGTCTTCAATAATGCTGAACTTTGCTTGATGATTTTTACTCACTTATACTATATATATATATATATATATATATATCCTTAACTTAATTGGTCAACGGGACGAACTTCTTATAATTTGTTTTTCTATGGAAAGTGACTGTAGAAGAGCTTTTCTAAATGAGACTCATTTTATACATGGTCAAATAAATTTCTAATCGTCATATTATATATTCTCATTAATGCACAGGCTTGTGTAATTTGTTCTAAAGACTGTTATTTGGTCTAGTTAATAAGCATTGTGCTGTTTGCATGGGTCCACACTCAGTCTGTCAGCTGATTAGAAACCTAACCATGTCAATATATTGTCCATTTGGTCGTTTCTTAATTTCATAGCTTTTCTTTCCTTCGATAATCGATCTTATTTTCTTAGTCAATGGTTATTTTTTGGGAGAAGAGTTACCTGATCTAGTTTTTCATAGCTTAGAAAGATGAAGAGTTGCTAAACCATAAATTTCGTTTTGATATTGTTGAAAAGGAAAAATACTTGCAGGTTGAGATATTAATGTAGTGATTAAGATATCAATAGCATGCCAATACGGGCTTTTGATTGCTTAGAAAGAGTAGGGAGGGGAACTATGTTTCTTTTTCTTTTGTTTTGGCTTTTTCAATGACTAGGGGAACATTGTTTTAACTAGGAGTTTTAAGAGTTATATTTCAATCCCTCTGACATGATGTTTGAAGTATGTGTGGATATGAAATAATGAACCCGTTTCTAATTAATTTTTTTCTCCTTCTGTTCTTTACATTTCTGATTCCTCATATAATCTCATCCTAATATAAAGCTGAGCAATAGAGGTAAATTGCTTATATATGATTACAAAATTAGAGGTAAATTGCTTATATATGATAACAAAATTATTTATACACATTAAGAACTATGAATTGGCGGTTCTGAAAAAGTTAGTGCCTTATATGCTTCTTGTAGCCTGGCTTTTGCCTTGAAGCATTCTAATTTTGTTTCATAATCTAATGCAACCAGAATAATCACTCTGAATGTTGGGTATAATATTTCTCATTTTGGATTGTTGGCTAGAGTTATTTGTTATTAAAAGATTTATGAGTCAGTTGACACTGCCCTACACTTTGTACCTTCTTTTTTATAGCTTCTGGTGGCTTTTTGGCAAGTTGAGAGTGAACATGTACGTATGGCAGCACGTTCTTTATTTCATTGCGCAGCCTCTCATGCCATCCCACTACCTCTTCGCAATTTAAATACTACTGAGCAAATCAATATTAGGTTTGTAGCTGGAAGCAGAGGTGAAGAGCAGAACAATACTGGATTAAAAAGTGATGAAGTAATCTCCCAAACTGAGGAATCCAATATACTTGCATGGTTAGAATCATTTGAAGTGCAAGATTGGATTTCTTGTGTTGGGGGAACAAGTCAAGATGCAATGACATCTCACATTATTGTTGCTGCTGCATTGGCAATCTGGTATCCTAGTCTTGTGAAGCCAAGCGTTGCCACGTTAGTTGTTCATCCATTGATGAAGTTGGCTATGGCCATGAATGAGAAGTATAGCTCCACTGCTGCTGAGCTTCTTGCAGAGGGCATGGAGAATACATGGAAAGATTGTATTGGGTCTGAGATACCTCGTTTGATTGGGGATATCTTTTTCCAAATAGAATTGAGTGGGTCATCCACAAATTTAGTTTCAGAAATTCCAGCTGTATCAGTTTCTATTCAACAGTCTTTGATTGAGATTCTTCTTCCAAGTTTAGCCATGGCTGATATACCTGGTTTTTTGACTTTGGTTGAAAGTCAAATTTGGTCTACTGCATCTGATTCACCCGTCCACTTAATATCCCTGATGACTCTCATCAGGGTTATGCGTGGTTCTCTAAAGAACTTGGCTCAATATCTTGACAAGGTTAGTGAAGTTATTCACTGCACCTCGTGCCATAGGTTCCCTATTTTTACTAGCATGGTGTTCATCTATTTATTTATTTTTTGTTTCATTTTCATAGCAATTACTATTAAAACGATTTTCCTGTGCTAATATCTTTTTCTTTTTAGTTCAATGAAATATTTTTGGGGAGTTATGTTGGAAGAATACTAGTATGGAAAGAGTTATATGATATTTGTTTAAAACATTCATGGTTATCCCTTAAATAAAGTTAAGGGATCAAACCTTATGGATGGAAGAAATTTACATTGGGAGAGCTACATCCTTTTGGACTTAATAATACTTGATGTTGACCTTGGTAGTGTTGAATATCAAATGATTGTACCAAAAAAAAAAAAAAAGGAAGAAGGTTGATGAATTATAATACTTTTGTTTTTTTGTGTGGAAGGTCATAACTTGCTTGTTCCTTTGACTCTGTAATTCTTATATTATAAACGCCTTCTTTGATTCTTAATGCATGATGAACTTGTTATTGTTCTTTGCATTTCTGGTGACTAGTAGTTGGGAGCAGAGTGATTCTCTAATTTGAGATGCCATATTGTTTTCATTGTAAAGCATGTTCATTCTCGGTTGTTTTTACAGCCCTTTGAGTTTTAATTTTTGGTATTAATTAGATTAGACGTCATGAAATATATAAGCATGAACTTCTATGACAGTGGGTCAGATCTGCAGGTTGTCAACTTCATTTTACACACTATAGATCCAAGCAACTCAGTCATGCGAAAAACTTGCTTCCAAAGTTCAATGACAACTTTAAAGGAGGTTATACGCTCATATCCTATGGTTGCTATGAATGATACATGGACTAGATTGGCAGTTGGAGATGTGTTTAGAGAGGTTAATAACCCAAGCATTAAGGTTTATGACATGCAAAGGTAATATGAATTTACGATTGGAATTCAAATGGTTATAGGAGTATGGAGGTGTAAATATATGGCTAGTCTTTCACAGGTGAAGCTGCTAATTGTCTGTGGTCTGTTTCACACATGAACTTGTAGAGAATTGCTCTCAACTCATAATTATATTTAGTTCTTCCCTGATACAGTGTGTACTATTTATGAACTGCTGGAATAGTAGAACTCGAGTTCATCATTTATCTGCTGTTGTGTTTGCTGTTCTGAGCCGAGTTTGAAAATTGCACTGGATCCTAACAGGTTGTAAAAAGCCATTGAATGATATAAATGGAAATTTTTGTGGAACTTAAAGGATGGAATTAAATTGATAAGGATTTACTTGTAGCTGACCTATTTGGCATTCTATATGGTCATCATGTTTTTAATTCTTGTTTCTACTCATTCTATATGGTCATCATGTTTTTAATTCTTGTTTCTACTTTTTATCTCTCTGCATACTTTTGTATTATTTTTCATTTATAAGGTTATCTCGTCTTTGTTTTTGATGCAGCGTGACAATCATAAAAGTTTTGGATGCAAGTGGGCCTCCTGGCCTGCCAAGTTTGCTTGCAACAGCATCAGAAACAATATTTACTGCTATTTCAGCACTAAGCTTTTCACCTGATGGAGAGGTACCCAGCACCTAAAAATGATTACAAGAACTTTTGAATGCACTCATTCTTCATGTGATCCAGTTAGCTGATATCTATTTAGCTCACCTAGCTATGATAATATGGAAATTTTGGAGCATCTTTGGTTTCTAACTAAGAATCTGAATGCATTAGGCTGGATAAAAAACTATAAATTTACTAGGTTGTCTGATTAAATGTGTGTAGTTATAGGCTTTTGCTGACATCTAACTGTGTTACTGTGCTGCTATTGACGATGACAATGTAAGCAATAGTCTTGGGAAATGCTTGACAAGATATAAAACCTTTACTGGAATGAATTTTGTTCCTCCCTGCTTTATGCCTCGCACCCTCTCAAGATATACTGTATGATTATCTGATTTAGAGACTTAAGCATCCCATAGTGCTTATTTCAAGCTTATTGAATTATTTGATTGGGAAGTGTCCTTGGGAGTGATACCTCTATTCTATTATCTCGTTTTTTAACCTTTATATCCATGCAATAGGAGCAAAAATGAACCATTCGCTTCCAAGATTTGAACTGCTGTATCTGCCATTTCTATTCGTCATTTAGTTGTTGATTTCTTTTGCCTTTTTGAATGCTGGTGATGGCATTGATTACAGTTCCATTAATCTTCCCACCCTTCCCCGCTTTTTTTACTTATATACCCAACGTTTTCCCTTCTATTTTATTTTAATGATTTCACGTGAGTCCATTTGCCCAAGGATTGGTGCTTTTTGCAAGAATCTCCAAATATTTTCTCTGCGGAGTGGTTAATCTAGATACTGCTGTGCAAGATTACTGCTTTTATAATTTAATATATCACTTTCACCTTGAACTTACCCATTTCCAACTGTAGGGGCTGGTTGCCTTTTCTGAACATGGGCTGATGATCAGATGGTGGTCATTGGGATCTGTCTGGTGGGAGAAACTAAGTCGGAACTTGGTTCCTGTCCAGTGCACCAAAGTAATTTTTGTTCCTCCTTGGGAGGGCTTTTCTCCTAATTCATCCAGGTCAAGTATAATGGCCAACATATTGAGAGCTGATGGACAGTCAAAATTTAAGGTAATCTGATTTCTTGTCTCCTATTGGCCTGAATTTTTCACATTTCTCTATATTTTCTAATGACGACCACACTTGGGGCCATTTCTATTTTGGATGGTATAGGAGGAGTGGTCTTAGCAAGTCTGGTATAAGAATTCCCCTGATGATGAGCTTAAATTGTTCAGAGACAATATGATAGAAGAAACAAAAGGGAAGATGAATTAATTGAGTAAAGTGGTCTCTAAAAGGAAAGTGGTTTAAAAGTAGGATCTAGCAAACTATTACCTCTGTTTCTAATTTGTATGTACTCTTTTACTAATTTACACAAATCAAGAAAGTGAATTAAAAGTAGTTGTTTGTCTTAAAATTACCCATCTTTCCGTAAACACACTTAATTAAATTCTAACCCTTGATCATTTCTCTCATGAAAAGTTCCGGCGACCAAGTCAAAGTTCTTTGAGATGAAAGCTTTACTAGTTAACGTTGTCTTGTATTAGTGACATAAATCTCTCTCTCTCTTGATCATTTACCCTTACACATAAATCTGTTCCTCTTTCTCCTGGACACCTCTGACTGTTTTTAATCTTCTTGTAGGAGCATTCTAAGGATCCAGGTCATGGAGACAGTTTAAAACAGCTGCTTCATAATCTTGACCTCTCTTATCGACTAGAATGGGTTGGTGAACGGAAAGTACGTCTTTCAAGGCATGGCCATGAATTGGGCACTTTCCAGTTGTAAAAGCATGGAGGAATACCGATGCCGAGAAATTCTAGATGAAAATTCTCAACTTATTTCACAATCTTGTATCAGTTGAGGCTGTATCAGCATTGAACGAGAATCTTCAGCATTCTTGCTCGCAAAAGAGGATGAATTAGCTGCTTGGATTTTGGGTATCAATGGCATATTGTACAGTTCAACAGTGCCTGACTACCCAAACACAAATCAGTAATTGCTTAGAAACAAATTTTTCTGGTTAAATTAGGTTCAGTCATGGTCGGTTGTTCTTTGCAAGGGACAAGGAAAAGAATAGTGGGCAAAAGGGTTCAGTTAAAGGAGTGCAGTTTTGTAAGTAAATTATTGGGTAGATTAGATTTACATTTACACACAACATTTTTTCAGGAAAAAAAAGATCAGATTTATATTTTTAGTTTCCGATGTATAGGATTTAGTTTGTTTTAATTTTTGAGAAAATTACCGTTGAGGCTATTTTTAACACCATATTTTAAATTGGTGACTGATGAAACTAACGTTGTTTTGGTGTTCTCTTAAAGTTCATCCTTTGAGAAATAAATGTGGTTACATGTAATCTTTTGGGGGAAGTGAATTTGTCACTTACAACAATGACATTGTTTTATTTGAGTTGTAAACATGTCATGGTTTTACATTAGGGATAAGTTATTCTGCCTACTTTTGCCTACCCTTCTCAATACCATTAGATTATAATCTCATCCAACGGTAGAGATTTGAGATATAAAATAAACCTTTTTACCCCTTCCTCTTTCCCACCTCCTCCCCCCTCTCTCTCTCCCCCTTCGATGGAGCATACTCGTCAGAATTCTCCCCATTTCCAAACCCATGCACATCCTTCGAATCCGACTTCTGCTTTTTTTGAATCTTTCAAAACCTTCGCAGTGCTGTCATCCTTACCTTTCCGATCCTTCAAGCAAGAATCTTTGTCAAAATTTGAGTAGTCCCTCGTATCCCTTGAACTATGTTTGATGGATTTATGCTTTGAACTCCGCGGCATCACAAAAGCAAACTCAAAACCCTATTCCGTGAATTCAAAGGGCACGAAAACTTGTAATCGTGATAGCAAACCCTAACACTAATGTTTAGCAAAACTAGAGAAACAAAGCCCAAAAATTTGAAACCCTAATTTCCTAAACACCAATGCTTGAATCCAAAAGCGGAAGCGACCCTAACATTAAGGGATGAGTTCGTTGGATTGTTAATTCATACCCCTCTAATAAATAAATAAAATTAAAATGGTGTTTTGATTAGATGCAACAACAAATTGGGGTATGAGCAATGCTGCCTGATCTTTGATTTTTTCAATTTGCTTTTCTCCAACCTTTCTATTAGGGTTTCCTAAAAGAGATAACCCGAGAAATCCGACATCCTTGTTTAATTTATCTCTTCATAATTAATTTGAATCATACTTGGATTTTACAATCAGAATCTTAGAAAGAAATTTGCACCACAATGCAACTCGAGGGAGAGAGGGAAAGGGAGGGAGGGAGGTGGTGAGGAGAGAGGAAGGGATAAATGGTTTATTTTATCCCTTAAATCTCCGCTATTGGATAAGATTATAATCTAACGACATTGAAAGGTGTAGGCAAAGGTAGGCAAAATAAGAGTAGGCAGAATAACCTATCCCTTTACATTAATATTGTTGGAATATTTTAAAATGAAGTGATTTTTTTTTTTTTTTTTTTTTTTTTTTTTTTTTTTTTTTTTTTTTTTTTTTTTTTGGTAAAGTCAAGTTTTTATAAATTAAGGGATTTATATGAAGAGTTGTATAAGGAGTTGTAAACTCAAGATACATGTGAAATGTTATAATCAGATGTGTGACAGCCACTACTTGATGAAATTTGTGTTGTGTTTATGAGAAAGTTCTACATAATATAAATGCACAACTCTTCATATGTTTGTCCATAAATCAGCATATGAGATTCATGAATCTAACAAATTGTTATGACTTTTAATTGAAGATGTATCATTTCAAAAGGCACCACTTCAAGACAATCACTTCATGGTCTATATATAAATACCATGCACCATAACTTTATTTGAGACAATACAACATCAGAAATTATACAACAATAAGAAATCAAACTTATTACCTTTGTCCTTGAGTGCATACAAAGACAAAGACAAATTATCAGTTTGTAAAAAGTTATTGTGAGAGTGCAATCCATACTCAAAAATTCTTACGTACAGAAAATTCGTTTATCAATCCTAATAGCACCCTATAAAATAGGTATAGGCGCCCCGGGGGGGATTAAGCCTAAAGAAAAGTGTTGCCCACATCTTGAAGACATTATGCCCTATTTTTTTCATCATCTTTTATTCTTATTCTTGTACTCCTTAAAGATCTAGCCCATCTACAGGTACTCAATTGTCAATCTCCTTTACTCTTTTTTACCATGGAACTGAATGTATCACATCATCATAGGATAATTACTGTAATGATATATTACACTGTAAAGACCATGATTGATTCTCTCTTGCATTAATAATTTGATTACCTATATAGTAGGTGTGGTTATTACCTTGATATTTTTGCTACCCAGCATAATGTCTCAATCTATAACAGCTATCCAGGTAAAAAAACAAAAAAATTCTATAAAAGCTATGATGAATTCTTTGTGCATCGATATCTTATTTATTGATATCTCTTTTGATTTTTGATATCCCCAAAACTAAAGAGACGGTATGAGTAGTCGAGAAATTTGCAGCGTATGCATATAGTTGAAGTTGGGATCCTTATAGCGATCACCATTAGACCCATCAAGACAGGGAAGGAGAGATCATAATAACGTTTCAGTGATCAGTAAAGCAAATTGCGTAAGCCAAGGGAAGAGGACTCTCCAAGTTGATAAAAAAGGACGAAAAAGAAGCATCCAAGCTACAGTGATGGAGTTTTATCCTAAGCTTCTAGCATGGAGCTTGAGTTTATAGGTGTGCGTATGCATTCTCAGCACTCATCAACTTTTTTTTTTTTTAGAACCCAGTATCTCCAAAGTTACTTTGGGTTTGAGCTTAATCTCTATTAAGCCGAGAGTGTTAAGGTTAAAATCCTTTCAATAAGTATGCTTTCCGTTATTTAAAATTGTGTTTTCCTCCTTACAAAGCATGTGAGACCGTTTATCATCTCAACCAACAGTTTGTTGGTCATTTATCAACTTTTTTAATACTTTATCTCAAATCCTTGATATAAAACATATTTATCGAATTTGATTAGGTTAATGAAGTTAGTTTTTTTAATACACTAATTGAATTAATCAATATGACATGTATTTTTTTTAAACATTTAAATCATCTTCTTTAATTCCTTAATTCCTTCTCTTCCTTCATCCTTGTTGAGGAGCAACAATAGTGATAAATTAATCAATGATTGAAAAATATAAAAACTATATTTTATATTTAGAACCAAAATCAACTTCTTAAATATGTCTTATATTAAAGATTAAAGGAAATATTTCCCAAATCAACCCTGTAAATATACTTGCGTTGGAAAAAAAAAGTATGAATATTTCAAATATAATTTAAAATAACACTCAAAGTTTCAGAATAGTGGCAGCCAGGCAATGTATAGAAAATCTAACCAGTCAATCATGTGTTTAGGGTTTGTGGTGATTTAAACTAGGGTTAACCTAATATCAGACGGGTGATAATTAAAATAATAATATAATAAAAAGTATTAATATACAAGTACATAGAATATCAATATGCAAACCGTACATAACCCAACAAAATAGAGTAACTTAGTCAAACTGGTTCCCCAATCTAATTGTTCAATTTGGATTGGATTTTAATAGCATTGGTATGTATGTGACTGGCAGACTTTGAAAGACGTATTTTCATAGAGAAAGAAAGAAAAATCATGAAGATTAATTGATGGCACATGAAATTAGCCAAAAGTTCAAAAGTTTGGAAGGCACGCAACTAACTATGGATAGTAATTCCACTAGTTAGGGGGGTTCTGGTATTTTGGATTGGGTTTTTCATTTTTGTACGTAAAAGATCTTCACTATGTTTGGATGTTTAATTTTAGTAACCAACTACTTCTGTGTATATGTCAAAGATTGTTATGTAAAGGGTTTGAAAATCGACCGTTTAAATTATACGTGAGCAACTTTGAACTTTGAACTATACTTCAACTTTGTATTTCTTTTTATGTTATGCATGTTTTTGCTGATCTCTACACGTATTCTTCATATAAACGTCTCTCCCCAGACACCCGCACTTTGCTGTCAAATAGTAATATATAATATATATATACATATATTCTAACAAACAAGGGTTTTTAGATCGTCTCATTTAGACCGGAGTATAGAGGCTCGGTTTAAAAAGTATAATCGGTGGCGAGTTTTGTAAATATGAAGAAACTTTTAGACCAAATACTTTAATCATAGGTCTAATATATATAATTTAGACTTATTTTCAAAACAACTGGTTTTAAAAGTTTTTTTAAAAAAAAAAAAAATTTGAAATCTTAGATTACTTCTAGACTAAACTTTTAAGACCAGACGTAAATAGTAGCCGGTTCAAAAGATAAGAAACAAATTAAATAAAATTTTTATTACTTTTAAAACCAAATGTTAATGCATGATGGTCTAAAAGGTTAGCTTTTTTAAGAATATCCGAGCTAAGAGATTAACAAAAAAAAAAAAAAAAAAAACTTCCTCAATATATTATCTCTTCTTCGCGGTGAAACTTGAAGTTGCTCTCTCTAAACTTCTCTTCCTGTTTTGAAACTTCTCTTTTTATTGCATTACTTTTCTTCCTCGCTCACCACCACCAACCTTTATCACTCTCTCATTCATTTAGTCATTCGTCTCTCCCACCACCTCTCTCAACCTTTCTTCTTGTCACAAAAATGAATGAAGAAAATGAATCTAGTCCTGTTCAAAGCACGCCAATTCTTGGTATATATCGAATGAACTTAGCATATCTCAAAGTAAGTTTCGAATATTACTCCATCTATTCCTTTAATTTTTATAAGATATATCATTCTTTATTATACCTATTCCTTTTTATAAGATACGTTTAGAGGATATTTGAAAAATTTCTTGTAAGTTTCCTATTTTACCCTTAATTAATTATAAAAATTACTTATATGGCTATTTTGTTTAATTCTCGTATTTGACTAAAGAACTAAATATCATATATTTTCTCTCTTCCATATAAATAAGGGCATTTTTGGAATATAAATCTCATTCTACACATTTATTAATATTGTATCTAACTACTTTTAACTACCTCATCGAATAACTAAATTTGGTTATTAGTACAATGGGAGGAGTATAATTGTTATCACTAAGCCTATTCAATTGTAATTTACGGTATATGAAATATATATATATGAGATGAGTTTTATCTTGATTTGTATAAATAAATACTTTTTTAGGCTCCAAAAGTGATCCAAACAAGCACATCTCCATCGATAGCAATAACCAACGGTCATCCGATCATCACTGGTCGCCGCCATTGGCTACTGCTATTAGCCACCACCACCACCGGGGATCATCGCCATTAGCTATGGCCATTGCTACCATCAATCAATGCAAGCCGCCATTATTAGGCAATTGTCGGCCACTTTGGTCGGAAACCACCGTTAGTCATGACTAGCCACCGCATTCATTAACTACTGTTGAGGTCGTTTTAATAAACTTTAAAGTAGTTTTCAAATTTAACATAATCAAATAGATTTTTCTTTTGTTTTAGTTTAAAAAATACTCCTAACTTTAAAAAATTATTTTTGTTGCGTTGATATGTTTTCGGAGATACGCACACACGTACACACGAGGAGCAATTAATATGGCAAACTTAAAACATGATGGCATGCCATTTTTCAATTTATTTGGCCGCTGCCGAACCTTTTTCTCATATTTAATGTTTCTTTAGAACTGTAACCAGACATTTGTTTAAAAAAAATAAACAATAAAACGTGGCCAAACTATAACTAACAATAACCGAATGAAGACTAAATATATTTATTATTACTACTGTTACGAAAGAAATCTATATTAAGCAGAAGGCACTCAAAACACGGAACACAATGTGACGTTACCGGAATGGGTTCCGAAGATTGTGTTTGTAAATCACATCCATTACCGCCACCTTTCCTGCATTTACTTATCCACGTGACGCTATTTCTCCACTCCTCACATGAACATGCATGCACCTTCATGTTCGTTTATTCCAACATATCTATATATATACGTAGCATTCTCTGCAAAGTTTAGCAGAATTAACCTTAAAGTTGTCGCCCATACAGATCAATCATGATGGAGTCCTATAATAGGTTGGTCTGGTGTCTTGTGTTGTGTGCCTTGTTTATTGTTCACATTAATGGAGCAGATACTTATGACTATGGAGATGCTATTGGCAAAGCCATCTTGTTTTTCGAAGGACAACGCTCTGGGAAGTTACCCTCCTCCCAGAGAATGAACTGGAGGGGAGACTCTGCTCTCTCTGATGGCAGACTGGAAAATGTAACGTAACATTCCTTTTTGTTTTGTACTGGGGAATTGTTTTAAGGTTTATGTGTATATTTGCCTTAGGAATTTTCACTCAGGTGTTTTTGTGGATCACTATTGTCTGGGAAGTGTCCAAGAGTTTTTTGTGGATCCATATTGCCTAGGAAGTGTTAAAAGTGGAGCAATGAGCTCTGTGAATTTGCTCCTCTTTTAACACTTCAGATACAAGGCGCTCTATAGCAAAAACTTGTAGGATAAATTTACACATTAACCCTTTGTTCACATTTTGATGTTATAATTTTTTGGCAGGTCAATTTGGTAGGAGGGTACTATGATGCAGGTGACAATGTGAAGTTTGTATGGCCAATGAGTTTCACAGTGAGCTTGTTGAGTTGGGCTGCTATTGAGTACGAGAGTGGTATAGCTTCAGTGAAGCAGCTCAATTATCTCCATTCTGCTATTCGCTGGGGTTCAGACTTCATTCTGCTTGCTCACTCTTCCCCAACTACTCTCTTCACTCAGGTCTCTCTTTTACTTCTCTAACACCTTGTGTAGCGCAAAATCACTTAAAATAAGCTGATCGAAATAAGCAACAGAATGTAACAAAACAAAACTATGTATAAACGCGAAAGATGAGACTGAATCACGCCTGACTGCATAAAAGAACAGAACTTGTGTACATGAAACGTTATACATGCAGCATGACTTTCTTATAGCATCATAATATGTATGTATATATATGATAGGTGGGAGATGGGAATGCGGATCATCAATGTTGGGAGCGTCCGGAGGACATGGACACACCAAGAACGCTTTACAAGATTGATGCTGATTCTCCAGGAACTGAAGTTGCTGCTGAATCTGCTGCTGCTCTTTCTGCTGCTTCTATTGTTTTCCAAAAAGTAGACAGCAATTATTCCTCAAGGCTCTTAAGCCAATCAAAATCAGTAAGAACCTATATATATTGATCAATCTCTTCGATCAAGTACGTTCATTAATCATGACCATCACCATGAATCTAACCCTTTTTACATCGTTTTTTCAGCTGTTTGATTTTGCAGACAAATACAGAGGTTCATACTCAAAGTCTTGCCCATTCTACTGTTCTTACTCAGGCTACCAGGTACGTGCATAAAAAAAGCCAAAAGAACATAAAATTCAGCTAGCTAGTGCAATCATGGTATTTTCGAGGCACAATATGATGATGCATATATAGATGAATTATATATTAGAGGGCATGTTTTATGATTAGCCTTTTGAATTATTCTTTAAAAGGATGAACTATTGTGGGCTGCCTCATGGCTATACAAGGCCAGTGGAGAAAGCAAGTACATGGACTACATATTAAGCAACCAAGATTGGAGCCAGGTGGCGTCTGAGTTCAGTTGGGATAACAAATTTGTTGGAGCTCAGGCTTTACTAGCACAAGTATATATACATACTTACTCTAACCTTTCATATATACTTTAATAACATCAAAGTCATAAAAAATCATTTTTTATATAAGCAATTCCTTCTTCCAATTTCCAGGAATCCTACAGTGCGAAGAAGGACCAGTTGGTCAAGTTTAGGAGTAACTTAGAGTCATTTATATGCTCAGTGATGCCAGGAAGTAACTCTCAGCAGATCAAGCCCACGCCTGGTAATGAATTTAATTAATTAGAATTAATTATTTATATTTTAACCGAGACAAAGTTGGTCAAACGGTGTAAGATACTGCTAGATCTTTTTGGATCTCAAATTCTAGTGTTAGAAGAGACACTTGTGCCGAATATCTGGTAATAGGATCTGGATAAAGTGCCACATACTAGTTGATAGTATCAAAAAATGAAAAGTTAATTATATTTTAGGAAGTGCTGTTGGAACTCTAAAGTGTGAGCTGTGTTATTGTTGTGTGTTCACAGGTGGGCTTCTATACATAAGAGACAGTAGTAACCTCCAATATGTTACAGGCTTTACCATGGTGCTATTTAAATTCTCCAACATCCTCGAAAGCAATCATGTTGATGGGATCCAATGTGGCTCCTCGCATTTCACAGCTGCTCAAATTACATCCTTTGCAAAGACACAGGTGTGCATGCATAACCACAATTATAACCCCATATATTGAAAACTTTCTCCACAGAGAATTATTGAAGCCCTATTTGAAGGCTAATTAAATAGTCAAAAGAAAAACGCAACATGCATTTTTCATTTAATTCGTTTGAAAATCTAACAATTAATTGTGTTAACTCGCTAGAGATAACTTATCAAGCATATCACATGAACCCTAAAGTACATAATGTACATCCATGACAATATAGATGCTCTCCCTTAGGTATAGGAGCCTTTAGCTGAGATATGCAATGAGCTCTATGTTCCTAATTAATAGATCCCTCTACTCCTAAATATAAGAGCCTGTTAGTAGATTTATTTTTATCCAAAATATAAGACTTTAGTTTATTTTGTCTCACGAATTTATAACATTTTCCCAAACTATCTCTAACATTTTTTTTCTATATACAAATGACTCACCTAACCAATTTTCTTAAACTATCAAATAAACTATCTAGTTCCTATATTAAGGACTAGATGAAATAGTTACAATGGTTTTGTTCGTTTATATACTCCTCTTTCAAAAAAAAAGTTGGACAGTTGAATTATATTGAATGATTTTTCAAAGGTAACGTGTGTATAAGTAATTCGAAACAAAGAAGAATGATATTTGTTCAGGGGATAAAAGAAATATAATGGTCTACTTTTGTTGGTCACAGTGTGGAATTAATGTCTTGTATATGAAGGTCATCATAATCTTGTATAACGCAACAAATAATGTCTGATGTAGAGACATATATATTGTTATATAATTATTAGCTGGTATATGTATGTATGTATGTATGTATTGAAAATAATGTGTGGACGAACAGGTGGACTACATATTAGGAAACAATCCAATGAACATGTCGTACATGGTGGGATTTGGGAACAAGTATCCAAAACATATACATCACAGAGGATCATCAATCCCTTCAATTAAAATTCATCCAGCGAAGGTGGGTTGTAATGATGGCCAATCCGAATATTACCCTTCCACAAATCCAAATCCCAATATTCTGGTGGGCGCCATTGTTGGAGGACCAGATTCCAGTGACCAGTTTAATGATGTTCGATCTGACTATTCTCACTCCGAACCTACCACTTACATGAATGCTGCTTTTGTTTCTTCCCTCGCTGCTTTGCTTCCTTCAAAATAATAATAGCAACTTCAGTTCTCGCACTCATTGATCTGCCACCAAGGCTGACCTAATTATATCTAACGTAACATCATTATCAGTGTCATCATTAATATAATTATTATTCCTTATAACCTACGATACATTATGCATTTAATATATGTATTCTTGTAATCATCCCTCTTCATATATATGAAATAAAGTCTCAGTCATCCGTTGTTTTATTAGTTTGTGAATCATTTCTGAGAAGAAATTATTGTGTTCGTCTGATCAAGCTAATTAATTAATTAATTTCGTGTACGTTTGGTGCTAAATTAGTGGTAGTTTTTTATCTGACTCCACACACACACAGTTTTTCAGAATGTTGAGCGCATTTTTTTTATTGTGGAGCACGGTTTCACGTGGAATGAGGTGAGCAAAAATTTAAATGACGAGGTCTATGTATATAATATGGAATATAGTTAATAGAGCTTTATCGATATACTGTTTTATCATTATAGAATATATACTTTATGCTTCTCAGTATAAGACCCATTTAACCTTTTTTTTTTGGAGAAATTAATGAAACTAAAAAATTATTTTTAAGTATTTGTATTTATTGTTGTGCTCTAAAATTATTTATCTTACATATAAATTGTTATATAATCTAATGATACACAATATATTTTATAACTAACTATATAAGAGAGAGTAATATATTAGTGATGTCATTTTCCCTTACAGTTGAAAAGGCTTGCGGTTGGGCAGTCACTTATTTATGGATAGAGGGGACGAAGGAAAGCCCCACTTGCTGACAAAATTTTGAGAACCGACGTTTCAATCTAATCCACACAAAATCATGGTTTTTTTAAAAAAAATAGACTACTTGCACCCAAAACTCTTGACAAACCATTATTTATATATACATCTTAACTAAATCTACAATGGTTAAATCTTGCTAAGTTATTGTACATGAACCGTAGGCGTTTCAAAAAAAGATATTTATAATTTTTTTATTAGATCAAGGTTTCACTACTCGAGATTTAGAGGGTATGTAAAGGGCCCTTAACTTGATTCGAATGTGTGTTCTTCTTATTATGCAGTAAGATCATTTACTATTTGAACCAACAACTTGTTGGTAAAAAAATTACTACATCCAATCCTAATTATAAAAACACTTTGTAGTATAAAATTTTGTAGTATAAAATTTGTACTACAAAAATATTTTTATAATTAGGACCAGAGGGAATATATAATATAATTAATCATATGTGACAATCATATCAATTGGGATACGATACTTTTTTATATATTACATATTTTAATGCTAATTTATCTGATGGCGTTGCCATGCGTGCTTTATAGTATAATGTTGGATCACGGAACGATAATATTAAAGTCAAAGTGATTTCTTGGTATGGCAATATTTTACGCATTTGGGAAACCCAAGCGCAACATGTGAGGGGCACATTTTATGCTCATCAATTCGATGAGAATATTAACTTAGTTTTCTTTTCATTGTACCAAGAAATAGTACTGCTCGTATTCTGATCATCCAATTATTGGATTGAAGTTAAAAAAAAGGGCTAATAATATATACATAAAGACTAACTAGACAAATGGCAAGTGAAATTCCGTACAAGAAAAATGGTAGCTTTAATCTCACAATTGGCCATGAAGGTAACCATCTAATGCAAATTCTTGGCTAAGTCCGTCAAGTTCGTCTATACTTGGAAACCAATCATCATTGGTTAAATTATCATGACCCGTAACAATCTCTCCAATTTGAGCAACTTGGGACGATAATTGGTCTTTGTTCAGGCACTGGTCTGATCCACCGGGCACAATAATTGGCTCATCTTCAATGGAATCTTCCAAAGGATTATCAGAAGAAGTCATTTGTTCATGAGTAGTTTCAGGTGGAACAATAATATTAGAATATTGCTTAGTTTTGCGAGAGGAACGAGGTGTGTGATCATGATCACTGTGTTCTGCAGTATAAGTCACTATGAAAACTTGTGGATCCAAATGGCTCCTTTCAACTTGTTTCCTCGCCAAGCATCCTTTGGAGCTGCTACATCTGTAGTAGCTTCTCGGATACGGCGATCCCTTGATCGGTTTCTGCCCGTACTTCCGCCACGCCCAGGCGTCGCCTAGTCCATCTTGTCTCACCTGCTTCACCACTCTCTTGTTCTGGTTCTTCTTGCTGAAATCAAACCAGAAAATGCACTTGTCATTTAAGTCTGTTGGGTTATAAAATGAAATACTGTCAGAGAAATTAAATAAATGAATAATATTTGTTATATATTATTAGATTATATAATTCATACAAATCAATTTGGTATAAAACTGATAAATATAAATACTTTAGAATAATTTTTCAACTCCCTTAATCTCCCTAAAAGATTAGAGGTAGTATTAATAATAATCCACCAGAATTTATGTTCTCACCTTATTCTTTTGCGTGGAGATTCATGCAAATCTCGAACTTCCTGATCTGATGCTTTGATGACTACTTCTTTTGGGATGGGTACGGAAGTGGTGGTGATGATTGTTTGTGTTGATGAGAAAGGCTTGTGAAGATCTCCCAATTCATCAAGCATCAGGGTGGTGTCTGAGAATTCTGGAAAACTAATACAGAAAGGATCATCGTCTTGAACTTGTAATTCAGAACAGAAACGAGGAAAATTAGGGTTTGTGACATCTATGATCCTGGTGGTGGTTGTTTCTGATGGGGCTTGTTCACCGGTGTAGCCTCTCACAATAGCTTGCAAATCCCAGTCCATGAAGCACGCAAGTTCATCCATGAAGGAAACAGTTGCTGACTCAGATGATGTTAAAGTCAGATCCTCATTATACACAAAAGGAGCTTAATTATGGAGTTGAAGAGAGATGCGAATCGAGGTTAGTTTATTTATATTAAAAAAAATGGGATGAGCTTTGAACTGGAAATAGTGGCTTTGAATTTCCCTTCATTGATTCAAAGTCCAAAATTTAAGCGTATAGCATTCCCATATTGGTTGACAAATGATAGAAGTCAAAGGGGGTGCAAGTGGGCACCGATATTGTCGAAATTCGGTGCTCTCTCTTGGACCCTTGCCCATCTGTATCCTTTGGGGATCAGAGTGGATAAGACAAGTGAATTGAATCTAGCCAGTAAGAAAGTTACAATTGAAATATTTTGTTTTAGGACTTGAACTTGTAAGAAAAAGTCTAACCCACACTTGGGGTTTTGGGCGTGGATGGCTTGCTAAATATCTTGTAATAAATGAATAAGAAAAGTTGGCATATTTCCATGAATTGCGTACAGTACAGTTAACGAAATCACTTTTAAAACAAGCTAGCTAGGAAGGAGAAAATTAAAAGACACTGTTGAATGATTGTGACCTACTTGGCTCTTTTGGCAGCTTCCCAGCCATTTCCTCGTTTAGGGGGTTAACTTCACAACTAGCTCGCTAGCTCTATATGGACCAAATCGTGAGTTGATTGAGACTTGTGATCCCACATTCTCCTTCACTATATATAATTACCAAAATTTGAGTTACCCTCTTATATTTCTCAAATCAATTCAAAACTCAAACGTAGTGGCAAGACGAACCGAAGTTAATCCGATCGAGTACAGCAAAATGTTAGCGCAATTCTGAGAATTTTAGCGAATACGCTACTTCTTCAGGATCACAAGGGTTACTAGTTCAAGCCAAGTAATCATTAATTTGACATGGTAAAAACCAAAAATGAAGATCTGATCCCATATACATACATAAGAACATGGGATGTGACTGTTGGAGCAGGAAAAAGAACAGAAACAAGGGGAGAAGAAGCTGGAAATGTTGTTTCGTGAAGAGCAAGGAAGCTTAAGGGCACCAAAATAGACTTTTAGGACTTTACTATTAAAACGTTAAGCGTCACAAATCCAATATGATGTGCCCCCGGTTTTTGAGATCCTGTTCCCTTTTTTTCAATTTTAGCCAACTAGCCAAGCCATCAGGGTCAAGAAAACTAGAGATGATTTCGAAGATTGGAACTTATGGCCTATCTTTGTGTGTGTGTCTGTGTGTGAAGTTTTGTCAAATCTTTGTGCTGCAAACAGCCTAGCCTATATATCTATAAAATAATAAAAAATATCAACTTCCCAGTTTCCACACGAAAAACGACTCCAGTTTAATCATTAATATATGAGTAGATGATTGTTATTGTTGATTTATTATATTCCAAGTTTAGCAAGTTGCACTTTTGTAAACGGAAAGTTGGGTTTCTCTTTATTTTTTTTTTTTTTTCCCCTTTTCTTTTGCTTATAAAACACGATTGATAGTTGATATGGGAACAAGGAGGGAAATCTTACATCAAACTCTTTATTTTAGATTTATATATCTCTTTCAAATAACTACATCCATCCTTAATATAAGATTGAACTTGAAGCGTAAATATTTGGATCATGAGTTAGATTTTATATTAAGATGGGAGGTATTATATACTTAAGATGAATTTATTATTTATTCATTTTGCCTCCTTTTTATTTTTTTACTCATCGTGAATTATTTAAGTAATTAAGTATTATATTTAGAACTAGAGAATATTTTTAGTTGGGCTGATAGCCCCATGCTTTATGAAGAGTTGCACAATTAATTGTAGTTTTTTTTAGATCAACACATAATTGGTCTAGCAGTATAACATCTTACCATATCCCTCTTGGTCTCAAGTTCGTCTCAAAAAAAAGATACATATATTGGAAAAAGCAGCCACAAATTTCGAACTGGATATTGGATAATAAATTATTTTTTTTTTTAAAAAAAAAAGCTATAGTTTTTCTGTATTCAACAACTGCCTAGAACTTTCTTCATTGTTAATACCCATAGATTTGTTTAGATATATTCTAATCTTATTATAAGATACCTCCTTCCATTATTTCAAATATAATTCAGTAATACTGTATTCACAAATCTAAAAACTACATTAGAGTGAAAAAAAACAACATTCTAGCTTCAATTTATTCCTAAAACTATTTTATTCTCTCAAGTGTGTTTGGTTTTTGGTGATTATATGTATGTAGGTGTGTAGATTCTTTTAGTCAGTAAAACTTTTAAATTGTTAGATTTTAATTTATTTATCGATCAACTATGATTAATTTACCAATATATATATAGACACACACACACATGTGTGTGTGTGTGTATTTAAGTATATATATGTGTGTCTACACACAAATATACATGCATATATATACAGACACACACATGTATAAACACACACACCCACACACACACATATTTATATATATCTCTGTGTGTGTGTGTGCGCCTATCAATATATATGTACGTATGTAGATATATATGTGTGTGTGTGTGTGTCATATATGTTAATTTGCCTATATATATATAGACACACACACACACGCGCATGTATGTGTGTGTGTGTGTGTGTGTGTGTCTATGTGTGTATGTATGTATATATGTATGTGTGTGTGTCTACACACAAATATACAAATATGTATACACACACACACACACATATACTAAGATATGCATATATACACAGATACACACACACATATCTGTGTATAGATGTGTGTATGTGTATACATATTTGTATGTACCTATCAATATATATGTGTGTAGATATATATATATGTGTGTGTGTGTGTGTACACACACACATATGTATATATATATTTATATATGTGTGTTGATATATGTGTGTGTGTGTGTGTATCTATATGTATACACACACACATATATATGTATATATAGTAAGACAATTATTTTAATTAAAAAGCGTGTAAAAAGGAAAATTCTAAATTGGAAAAGTATGTGGTAGGGGTTGATTAACTTTTACTTATGTCATTTTAAATTTATATAAGGGCATTTTAGGAAAATAAGTAAAATTAACTAATTTAACTTCTTTCCTTAATCTTTCCAAAATTGGTTAAATATGTCTTATAATTAGGACCAGAGGGAGTACATTAGAGTGAGAAAAAAAATTAGCTTAACTAATTAAATCTGTACCAGAACATAATTAGTTTTCATATTTGCATAATTGAGATGGGAGGAGTCAAATATTCCTGGTCAAAAGTATAAATATTTCTTGGATTCGGAAACGTCGTCGTTTAGATGCCTTTAACTACTGCCACGCACGCTCACTTTACATTAACGAGTTTTCGCGCCAATTATGTGGTGATCGCAAAATTAAAAATTCTGTAAAAATTGAAAGTATGGAAGATCTTCGGAACTCGTCGCTGAGGTTCTTCTCCGATCAAGAGCTCTGCTACGCCGATATCCTCTCTCCTGCTCAGGTAATCATCTTTGTCACTATTTTCTTTTTCTTTTTCTATTCAAGAGGTTCAAATGAGTGAATGACCAAGTTCCGATTGATCCAGGCTCGGGCAAGAATCGAAGTATCGGTGCTCAATTTTCTCAAAATATTGAATGCGTCTAATCCTGCTATCTCAGATTTGCCACTGGTAATATTGTCGATTTGCTTTCTTGGTAAAGTCGTTTCTATCCTTGTGGATTCTCTGATCAGTGTCTCAATTTTGAACCATATGAAACTGTTTTATTCTGTTGGTTTTTCGAATTGAAGATGGAGGGAAAAATTACAATATGGCTAAATACATACACAAGTTATCCTAGTGTCCGCTTAAGGATTTGGAAGTTTTGTTTCTTTCAATTCCGTATTTTCTTTTTCATGGTTCGGTTTCGTCCCCTTTCTCTGTAATGCCAACGCTTCCTTCCTCATTAGCCAGACAAATATATCGCTATTTTAGCAGTCTTCTGAATGGCTGAAACAAATGGACAGATTGAGAGAAAGCTGGGCAATAGCAGAGTAAACCATGACGTTTTGACGGAACTATCATCGGTATTCCTCTCCCATTCCGTTTCTACAAGGTCTTTGATGAGATCAAATGCAGCAAGGGCCTTTGTTAGGGGTACGATCGATATCTAGTTTTTTTTGGGTCTGATTTTCCTTTGGAGAACTTCTTATATCGATTAAGTGTTGATTTGTGCTATAAATTTTCTACTGATTACTGTCTTTACAGTGTGGAAGGTAATGGAAATGTGCTATCAGATATTGCTTCAGGAAAAGCGTGTAACCCAGAGGGAGCTTTACTACAAGTTGCTTTGTGATTCGCCAGATCTTTTCCCCTCTCAAACGGATGTCAACAGGTCAATCCAAGGTAATCAATGAATCATTTTAATATTTTATTCAAGTTTCAATCTCTCGATCCTTTTACGGTTGACGTGATTTTTGGAAATGCTTGCAATCTTGCATGAACTTGCCCCCAAGCAGATGTTGTAGCATTGCTTCGGTGCAGCCGATATAGTCTTGGAATCATGGCGTCGAGTCGAGGACTCATAGCAGGCCGCCTGATTTTGCAGGTATCTTATGATATGTAGCCAACTGTTCGCTCACGGATTTGTGTTTTCCACGTTAGAGTGGAATGATGCTATTATACTCAAGGGTGATGGAAGGTTTTGAGTCAATATTCGATGAAACACTCCAATAGCCAAATATTGCTTGGTCCATATTTGCGTTTAATACTTTTACCGTGTAGGAACCAGGAAAAGACGTTGTGGATTGCTCTGTATCTGGATCTTCAGGGCACGTGATTTCTGGTGACCTGAATTTGTTAGAGAACTTACTTTTAAAGACAGATGCACGGTACCTTATAATTGTAGAGAAGGTGAGTTTCTTATAGGCACTTTGATTAATTCACATTCCTCAGAAAAATCATCTATTTTAACACTTTCAGTTGATTTGTTTATATCAGCATGCGATATTTCAGCGGCTTGCAGAGGATCGTATTTTTCATCAAATTCCAAGCATTCTTATCACTGCCAAAGGTTACCCAGATATGGCTACTAGGTATCACAGATGCTCCGATCGTTGTGCACTGACACGACCACTTAAGTTAGCGCCTAAAATTCTGTGGTTCAAATGCAGATTTCTTCTTCATCGACTCAGCCTAGCTTTTCCTGATTTGCCAATTCTAGCTTTGGTCGACTGGTATGACTACTACTTTTTTATCCTTGAGGTTCGGAATTACAGATATTGTTTAGAGGTTCAAATGAACGATGACTTTCTCCCTACCCGCTCCCCTTTTCCCATGTTTCTGCTTATTGTCATCTCCATGTACCTCATAAATTGTGAAAGGAATCCGGCTGGATTAGCTATTCTATGCACCTTCAAATTTGGGAGCGTAGGAATGGGCCTAGAGGCATACAGATATGGTAACTTGCTGTTGTATGTTGTAATGAGACTCTACTTAATTATTTGTTTATTTTGTTTACGAAACTTTGTTTAATTGCATATGTAGCTTGCAACGTTAAGTGGTTGGGATTGCGAGCGGACGATCTACATCTGCTGCCTGAAGAATCTCTGGTTCCATTGAAGCCAAAGGACTTGCAAATTGCTAAAAGCTTGATGTCCTCAGAAATTTTACAGGTAAATTAGCAAATTACACAGCACTTAATGTGGCTATCAAGGGTTCGAGTATATGTTCTTACAAAGCCATGTTCGGCAGGACAAGCACAAGGAAGAGTTGGCTTTAATGGTTCAGCGCGGTAGGAGAGCAGAAATCGAGGCCCTGCACTTCAATGGATACGACTTTTTGGGCAAGTACTTAGCCAAAAAGATTGTGCAGTCTGATTATATATGATGATTTTGCTTGGATGTCAGGCTAATAACCATAGTGGATGAAAAAAAAGACATACAAAATGAGGTATAAAATTGACAACACACCACTGAATAAGCTATCCACGTCTGATTGTGACAGACTTTTCAGATGTTTAATGATTCTATCAAGACTATCATTAACTGTCAACAGCACTTTAACAAAGTATTACTGATTACTGTAATATTTTAGTTGTTAGGAAGTTAAAAAAAATCCACCAACTAATCAGACAACAATCAAATATTTGATAGGTCAGCAGCTCCCTTCACCAAATGTCTGACATTTCACATTAGGAAAGTAAAAGTCACTGCTTGAACGCAGACAAATCGATATTGGGCCTGTTTGGAGTGAACATTTTTGGAGCAGTAGGAGCATCTGCGTTAAAGTTATTTGGCTGTGGAGAAAAAGTCTAACACTCTGTGTTTGGGTTAGCTTTAGGATTAATGGACTTTTCCCAAAAACTCAGCTTTAACTGAACACTCCAATTGGGCGCTTATCTCCTGACGCAATGCTCTGCGAAAAAGTTCTCTCGCCCTCATGTCCTCGTCTCATCCACTCAGAGATTCCTCCAGAAAGCAGTCTCGTCTCCTCCTGAATGGGTTTGGGATGGTCATGATGGTTTTGGGTAGGGTGTGCATCGGTTATTGCGGTTCGGTTCTACAGTAAAACCGAAAAAACCGAAAAACCGAAATATGAATATTATAAACACCGAACCGAAAACCGAAAACCGAAAAAACCGAAACCGAACTAACCGAAATATTTCGGTTCGGTTTTCGGTTTTTTTTTCGGTTTTGGGCTTTGATTGGGCCTTCTTAATATGGGCCTTCATGTCTTCTTTTTTTTTTTTCTGGATCAATCTACAATATTAACTTGATTGTAGTACACTTTTTTTTTGTTGGGATGGGCTGGGCCTCCATTCAACACACATACATAACCTCCTTGTAAAAAAAAAAAAAATCTATATTTTAGTTTATTCGGTTAAAACCTAATTTATTTTATAAACACCGAACCGAAAACCAAAATATAAGTATTTTAGAAACCGAAAGAAAAAAAAAAAAAACCGAAAACCGAATAGACCGAAACCGAATAGCCTTCGGTTCGGTTCGGCTTTCGGTTTTCTTTTTTTTGCTCACCCCTAGTTTTGGGTGGAAGATTCAATTTTTTTGTTTCCTGAATGGGTTAAAAAACAAAATCAGAATTATATTGGGGGACAATCCCATCTAAACCCAAAGCATCAACCATCTTGTAAGGGACCAGCACTCCTTGTACTGCAATGGTATTGGGATATGTACCCCCTAGGTCCTTAGTTTGATTCCCCTCCCCTCGCCTTGTATCAAAAAAAAAAAAAAAAAAAAAAACCATCTTGTAGGGGTTCACCACCTCAGTCAATTAAAGACTTATAAATTTACGATATGAACCTACCATTACTTGTTTATTAATTTTTCAAATAATCATTTAACTTTTTTTTTCAAATTAAAATTTTTATCTTAAATTATCTTAATATATACAACTAATATGTATATGTAAAATTTAATATGATTCATGCCCTTTTTAGTCATTTTCTATCGCAACCGACTTTTAAAATTATAATCCAAACACTCATCAGTTTAAAAAAAGTCACACGCAAAAAGTCAAACGAACAATCCAAACACAAATCACATTTATAACTTGACTTTTTTTCTACCAGGCTTTTATAAAAGTCAGATAGCTTTTAAACCACCGCTCCTACCGCTAACTCAAACAGACCCATCAAACAGGCCCATTGATCACACATCAAGCTCCTGGTAATACAAGTCGATATTGATCACATACTGATATCGATATTAATCTATACTTCAGGTAATACAATTAGTTAAAATATTTTGGAGCCACGGAAGAAAATTAAGTACAAGGAAATTATTTATTGAAGTAATCAATAATCAAATACAACATCCTCTCAGCGGCTACCGTAACAAAATTTAATCTCCTGGCTGCAACCTGTAGTGGCACGATCACGTGCTTAACACAGAGAAAGAAAAAAAAAAAAAAAAAAAAAAAAAAAAAAAGACAATGAAAATGGTATCACTATTCTGCAAAATTGAATATTCAGCATTTCTTAGATGCCAATCTCACTCTTTTTCCTTCGATACAAAACTTTTTATTCCCTTCCAGCTGCAAATGGAATTAAGAACCGTAAGTCATAACTTGGCAGATAAAACACGAAACGATAATTGCAAATGTATTTGTAAGATGGGGTGCTCGGTGGATGTGAATATATTGTCCAAACACAACCCTTGAGAAGAATGCGCATTTCATAATAGAGCCAAGTATGGTCACAAATGTGCGGGCTTGATTAACAATCAGACACATCCAGGACGCATAAGTTCAATAACACATCCAGCATAAAATAATTACTCCTTCAAATCTTAAATATAAAACAGAGTTGACTTTTTTGGAAAGATTAAGGAAGTTAATTAAATTACTTTAGGGTATTTTCATTTTTATTTTTTTCTCCAAGATAATTAGTATGACTAATAAACTGATATAGAATCTAAGGATACACAATATATGATATAATTAAGTAACTTATTTAGCTTCCTTAATCTCCCCAAAAAAATCAACTATGTCCTATATTTAGGACTGGAGGGAGTGCATCTCGAAAAGATTTTGTTAAAAAATTTCATAACAGACAATCCTGAAAGCACCCTTTCACAAATTTAATTATGCAAAAGACACAAGTTTACAATAGATGCATCAATCTAAAATCATTTAAATTAAAACAGGACGGTAAGTAATCGCATTCCCTTGCTAATGGAAGGCAATAGATAGTTCAATAGTATCTGCGGTTAGACAAATATACCTTTTGCTTCATGTAAGCAACTGCTTCTCTCTTGGAAGAGAAATCAGAGAAAACAGAAGATGAATGTTCGTCAATGAGAACTTTAAGCTGTTTCAGTTTCAATGATTCTCCAGGCACCTGGAATTAAGCCCTTAATCAGATAAATTGGTTCTCGTATTAAAAGAAAAATAATAAAAAAATGAAAACCAGAAATATCTCTCACCCTCCGTAAAATTTGTCTACAGAGCTTTTTCAACTTCACTCTGGATCCATCAGTCTTCTCTTCCTTAATTACGTCACCAGATTGTTTTTCTTGAGAACCAATATCAGCAGAATCGTCTTCATCACTCTCATTAAATGTGGTCTTTTTACCCTCAAAGTAGCAACCAGCAACTTTCTTGGGCCTGTCTTTGATTCCCAATCCTTGCTTTCCAGTTGTGGATTTGTCCTGTCAATGTATAATCATTGAACATCAATTATTACAATCTTTGTTCGGCTGCATAATTTGTATTAGAACGTAACACTCAGAATTTAGAAATCAATCAGGCTTCAATAGAAACAATATACAGCAAGTAAGAAAATTTGATGACAAGATAACATCCGTACTTGGACCAGCTTGTAGAGCTTCTCTTGATCATCTTCATGAAATGCAGTTCTTCCAGTACCATTAGAGTTTTTGGATATGCAAACCCTTTTCTTCCTTGACTCTGCTCCAAGAAGACCACCAGAGACAAATCCAAACTTGTGGCCCCACCAATCTGGAGGGATATCGTAAACTATGCTTTCTGTGGAAATGCAACATCAACTGATTGAGAGAACACTAGAGAGAAATACATCTTTTCCTAAACCCCTTACATATTACATCAGAAAAAGAAGATGCACTACAAAAACATGGAAAAAGATTTCACCGTTGAGACCATTCTTGATTGAACAATAACATATAGATTTTCATAAATGCAGAGGATGGGAAAGCAATGCAAAGCGCAAGTGCATTGCCACTAAATACCTAAACAGAACATAGGTGGGAGAATGCGCGATTAGTGGTGGTTACTTGATTGGTACCTAAAATTTCAAAAATGAGAAACTTCTTTTGACTAAGTTTAAAAGTTTCACGTTTATATACAAAACCATTTGTCAACTTTACTTGGAAGAAGCTTTTTTCCCCATTTTGGGAAGGAGCTTTATTATCAGGGTAAACAGTCTTCATGAGAAGTTTTTCATCAGTTTACATGCATAGCCTAAAAGTTCATTTATTTCAAAATAGTATTAAGAAAACATAAAAATAAGAGGTTTTTCATGCCACCCAGCAAATTATACAAATGAAAGCACAAAGACATATGTGATGTAAGAATTAATAATTTCAGCAGTGAAACGATATTACAGCAACTGTTGATTATACCTTCAACTTGAAAACATTCATTGCCAGATGCCTTTGACAAGTTCAGCTCACCATCAGAATCATCATTGCATCCAGACACTTCACCCTTTTTACCCTGCCACACATAGCAGAAGTAAACACACAATGTCTAGTTTAAATCAAGCCAAAGTAACGAAAATGATCCTTGGAATGTTAAAGATGATTGCTAAAGTCACAGGGAAAGAAGATTAATTAATCCAACATTCCATGAACAACTAAGTTCAAAAACTAAAACGAAACATGTAGCTGGCACCAACTGATATGGTTTGTTTTGGTCCATAGAAGAGGGTGTTAGAAACCAATGTCATTTTCATTATTTCAGTTTAGAATCCAGCGGCTTTGGTGAAACAACCATCTGATTACAGGCGGAATATAAACATATTATATTGGTTTTCATTCTTCCCAGGAATCTGCAAAATCAAACAGAACTAGCCACTAAAAATTCGCTTGGAAAAGATATTCAACATTCAGTGCACCAAATTGTGGCTATGCAACACCTCCTCGGCCAACCCAAACAACCAAAAGCAATCTCAACAGATTCTACGACTTAAAATAAAAGAAATATTCAGAGAACGTTTCAAACTCACAAGTATTCCTTCAAGATCCTTTAAAGAATATTCAGAGACAAGCTTCCCCCTCTCCCTTCTCTTATATCTAAAAATCAGGCAGTGCAATAATAATTTAATATCAGTTGTCAGTTAATGGTTAATAAGAAGAGAACAAACTAATATAAATTTTACAAGTTTAAGGGGAAACGCACAGACCTTCCTTGAGGTCTAGTAGCTTTAGAAATTGTATCAGGATTATCACCACCGACTCCAGTCTCAGTTTCCACCTTAGTGGGTTTTTTCTCTAAGCCTGTAACATTACATAGGCTAACAAATCAAGATACAATGTGAAAAAGCAATACAACCTGCTAGTAACTATTGCAGTATAAAATTATACCTGTGTCATTGGATTGCACTCCTTGCTTCAAATTATGCACACACATTAAAAGTAGAACTTCAGTAACTCGTGGTACAATGATTGATCAAATCACTATCACTAATGAAGAAACAAATGTCAAGCGCGACATACCACTTTCAACCTCTTAAGAATATTATCAAATTGTGTAGTGTCAAATTCCCAGTTGTTTGGCTTCTCTAGACCGATACCTATTAAGAAAATAAGGAAGTTAAGCCATGCCAACGATCTATGCAATTAATTGGTTCGTTGATCCACCCATAGGTCACGTACGAAGTTGGAATAAACCAGCAGCACAAAATGTTAGCAATAATCATAGGCGAAGTTATCGAAAACAAACCAACGGTATCCTGCTTGTTTTGAACTCTAACATATCCTTTGATCCCCTGTTTTTCTTTGCCTAGACCTTCTCCTTCTTCCCAGCCCTAAAATGTAAGAAATAGCTAATCAAACCAAACGAACAAAAAGAAAAAATTCAAGATTATAGAACAAAGCAGACAAAGAGAGGCACCATTTGCTTCATGAGGCGGAAAGCAGCAGACTGCCTGGCGACACCGACATAACAAACAGGAGATTCAGGTGCCGCCATGGCTTTTGGCGCTGTTGTTGCTCTTCCTTCGTATCACGCGATTGATTACGACTGTTTTTCCTTGCAACTCCTTTTTTCCTTTTGAGATGTTCGAAGGTTGAAGAAACTAAAAACTAGAAAGTAGAAACCTGTTCTCCCCCTGCTAGGGTTTTCAGGAAGAATAATAGAATAACAACGGGTCTATCCGCGGTAGGTAGACTTTTCACAATCTACCGTTGATCTATTATCAAAGGATAGTATTGATCGCATTTATTGATTACGACTTGGGAAAATATTTTTGGTAAAAAAATGAATTAAAAACGTTTTTTTTAAGATAGAGGGTTAACCATTTTCTTTTCAAGAAGTATGCGTCAGGAGCAATTTTACCCTTAACGGCCACCGTTAGGGTTTAACGGAGGAACAACGTTCGTTTTGATCTTCAAAGGGCAACAGTCTTTACGTTTTGAGAACAATGTTGCCCCTTCGTTAGAAACCTTAACAGTCAACTTTCCGTCGAAAACTTAAGGGGCAAAATTGCTCTTGGGTGTGTACTTCAATAGCAAAATTAGTACTTAACCCTAAGATAGATATAAAAATTTATAAGATAAATATGGGTATTTGTAAAATAAATAAAGGGATTTGAAAGAACATATTACTCTGGTCCTATTTATAAATGGCTTTTGATTAAATCACACATACCAAAGAGAGGTAGTTAATTTCAATGATTATGGGCTAAATTTTCAAGGTTGCCCTCATTTATGAATGAGTATTTTTCAACTCTTTCTTCTCTCCCTATTTTTATTGGTACAATTAATATAGACAAAATTGTCAAAATCTCATTTATTACCCGAAAAAGGACCTATAAAAAGAACCAAATTTTTGTAGTGAAAGGGGATTTATTAATAAGACCAGAGTGATATGAAATTAAAAATATTTTTCCATTTACAAAATAAATATGAAAATTCATAAGGTAAATATAGGCATTTACAAGATAAATAAGACAATTTACAAAATAAATAAAATAAAGACATCATTGCCTTTTTACCTACAAACTTAATTTCATTTTGACCTCGAGGTGCAATGAAGTTTCAAAAAATTTTGGGATCGACTGAAATTATGCTACATTCTTGGAGGCCAACTGAAATGCTCCCTTTTTTCTTTCCCACAGTAGGGACCTCTTTATTATTCATGCATATTACTCCCATATTATAACATTCCTTTTAGTAATTATTCCTCCAATATTTAATATAAAATATATTTAGAGAGTTGATTTTGATTCTAAATAAAAGACAAAATTTTCATTATTGCCAATATTTTCCTAATTTAGCTAGGTTGATGTTCCATCAATAATAATTAAGAAGGAGGAATGAATAAATTAAATAATATGTCTAGTATTTTTTTAAAAATACATATCATATTAATTAATTTAACATAATTCCTTAATCTAATAAATTAGTTAAATACAGTATGTCATTGTCCATTCCTGTCTAGACTTGCAGGGACCTTCCTATATATTTTTATTTTTTATTTTTTGGTAAAAGAGAGGCATTCAGCCGCTATATGACCTTGCCACACACATATATATATAAAATTAGAAAAAGGGTTGGGTTCACCAACGATCCAAGAGCGGGACAAAATCTCCCTTCCTCTTAAGTGATATCGATGTTGGGCAGGACGAGTCATCTATTACCCTCAGATGTTTACTTAGGTATCTAAGGACCCGTTTGTTATAAAGAAAGTATGGGGAGGAAAAGGGAAGATCTCAATCTTCCCATGGATTTGGGGTGTTTGTTACAGAGAAAGTCCAGTCAGCATCTTCTGTAACATCCCAATTTTTCTAATTATAATTAAGTGCTATTAAGATATGATTTATTAAGTAATATGAGTTTTGAGAAGATCTAGAAGTATGAAATTAAGAGTTGAAAGTAATAATAGATAAATAAATATATCATCAATTTTTATTAAAGTTCATTAATAAACAATGATAAGTGATATTGATAAGAATAATAAGAAAAAGAAAATAGGTAGGAAAAATAGTTTGATGAAATAATCTAATCTATCTATAAAAAAAATAAAAAAAAAAAGATAAGAGAGAAAATAATTATATATTATTATATCTTTTAAAATAATGTTATTTTAATATGAGAGCCAAACCCTAACTCCCTCTTTTATAAATACCCTATTTCTTCACATTCTTAGCCGCCGCACAGCTTCCAATCGCTGAGGTATTCTTTTTCCTTCATTCCTGTAGCTGAGCGTTCTCTTCTGGTTGTTTATGTTCTCCTACCAACTTTTGTTTTGTTTATCATTCACCATTTGTTTAATACTATACGTTTTGTCTTATCTAATCTACTTTTCCCTTCCATCATTTTACTGTGCATACCAGTTTGTTTTCAATTTCACATCACACCCACTCCTTTTCTTCGTTACTGTGGACGGGGTACTTGGGTCCATGTATACATCTATTTTTGTTTCCACTGCTCTTCCTTCTTCACTGCTCTTCCTTCTTCACTGTAGTACTTGGGTCCTTTTTTTTTTTTTTTTTTGTTTCCAAGTAGCGCGGATGGTGCCTTCGATCCCTACCTGGACCACTAGGTCCCATTAAAAAAAAAAAAAAAAAAAAAAGATAAAGCCCCAAGTCTTTTCACTTCTTTTTTATTTATCTTTGTGGGTGAGGACATTTATCTCTTCCATCTTGTGAAAGGTATTTCATCAATATAGCCAAAACACCTTCTCCTTCCCGTTATGTGAGTGGTGCATATATATAATTATTAGCTCTTCCACACATACACAAAAACCCATTTTCACTCTTCTTCGTATACTGATATTGTTTTATATATATGTGTGTGTGTGTGTGTGAAACCCTTTTTGGTCCTTGATCTCCTTTACTTCATATTATTTTTGGGGTCTGTTGTTTAACTCATGACTTTTTGGATAAGGGTCAAAATAGTGAAAATGCTCTCAATCTCCAAACATCCCCTTGTTCCTTTTGTCCAAGAGACCATTTCCTCTTTCCCGACAACGCATGCATTTGTACAAACATACTATGCTATCATGGTTAAATCCTTTACCATATATATAATATAATTTTATTTGCAACTAATATTAGAATAATCTTAAAATAAAAATCTGACTTATGGTAGATAATAAGTGTGAGTATATATAATATAAATTTTAAGGAGATAACTTGCGGCCTTAGGGTATTGTTAGAGTAACTTAGAGAAATATATTAATAGATATCTATATTGTGACTTTTCGGACTCTCATTGAGAGCTTTGGTGTGTGACACTTGTGTGATTACTGTACACTAAGGAGTAACAGTAACTCGAATATTCTTCCATATACTTGTAAATTGTATGTGATTGTGAGTAACCATCTTTTATTTAAAAATTAAAGGACTAAATTTATGTATATGTATATGTATTGTAAATTGATATTTTATATGAATTGAAGCATGATTTAATGTACCTTGACATTTAATTATATTATTGGTGATTTAATATATGCTTGACATGGCGGATGCATATGTGATGGGTTGGAGTAAGGAGGGATTTGTATGTTGAGATCTTTTACCACGTGGTATGTCATCACTCTGTGCACAGTGGATGACACTTGTCAGGGCCCCTTCTCCCATGTTTTCCTTTGGTAGGGATAGCATTGGAGTCTGTGGGACATGTGACACCTCCTTAGTTGTGTTGTTTTAAGGAGGGGAGCCATAGTCCATACTTGAGCTCTATACCTTTGGCCGGATATATCTTAAGTTTTGGTGAGCTTGGAACCATCCAGTCAAAAGGATGAGTTGCTATTGGACTATATGTTAGCCTATGGCTCCAGTCAGCAGTTGAGGATGGATGGTGATATAAGGGAGACAGCATATTGCATATTGTATCATTGTACGGTTCACATTGACATTACGATAAGAAATGTTGTATGAAATTATGGTACACACAAATATATATATATATATATGTAATCAGTTCCTACTTTTTGTCATATGTGACTTGCTTGTGTACGGTAGAAACTTTCGAATTTTCGAGATTGTCAAATCTCACTCTATATTAACAATTTTCAGGTGATTGTTCTAGTAGGGAGCGAAAGAAGGAATCTATGGAGTGAGCCATGAAGGCTCGGTTTTGGCTCCTAGAATTTATGTTATGTCGTTTTATTTGCCATGACTCTAAGACTTCCGCTTTGTATTTTATTATGAAATATTTTGAGAGTTTATATTGACTCAAAAACATATTTTGATTTGAACCAGTTGTGTATTTTTATGATTTGGATGTTGGTAATCTATGTTGGAGATATTTCAAGTGTTTTGGATAAGATTTTAGGTGTTGGATTTTGGGTTGTTACATCTTCCAGTGAGGTCCAATCTTCCCTTATTTGAGGGAAGATGCTTTCCATCCGAAAATGGAAGGAAAGCTAGAATCTTCCCAGAAAGTTCGAACTTGATAGATTTACCCCTAAAATTCAAATTTGGCGGGAAGTTCAAACTTGATGGGAAAGTTCAAATTTTGGCGGGAAGTTTGAATTTGGCGATTTTTTTTTTTCACGAGTTCAAACTTAACAAGAATATATTTTTAAAAAATATATTTTAGCAAAAAACATAGTTTTCTTTTTAATTTTGAATTAATTTCTTTTGAGGGTAAAATAGACATTTCCTAATTCCTTACCAACTACCACCTCTTCATTTTCTTCCTACCAAACAACTCAAGCCATCTTCCCTCATCTTTCAAATCTTCATTTCCTTTCCTTTCCATTCCATTCCTTTCCTTTTCTCTTCCAAACTTTCTTTGTAACAAACGAGGCCTCAGATGTTTACTTAGGTATCTAAGAGTTATGATACCTTCCCCAACGCCTTGACCTTCCTATATTTTTTTGAGGTAAAAAAAATTTAGGAAAGGAGTTGGGCTCACCCACAGTCCAAGGACAGGGCGCTTGGAGCCCAGTCCACAAGGAATACTGGCCAAAGAGTACACATGCCTCCACCTCTACCAGCGTTACCACTGCTTCCTAGACCCCTAGGATGCCTCCCCCAGCGTCTTGACCGACGCAAGGATCAAACCTCCTCCCTTAAGGTGAGAAAGACTGACCCCCACACTAATTAAACCCAAGGATGAGGGGTAACCTTCCTATATATTTTTTTTTTGATATATAACCTTCCAATATATATATATTGATAAGTGGGAGGCATAAAGCCTATATTACATGAAATAAATTACACAGATGGGGAATTTAATCTTAAACACTCTTGGACGAGCCATACCCGTAAACCAAGTGGGCACTCATCTAAAATACCAGAATTAGCAATGCCTGATTTTGCCAATACATCCGCTAACCTGTTACAATTTCTAGAAATCACTCTAACATCCACCTGTCAATCTAAATTCAAAAGGTATCTAGCCTTTAAAATTAAATTACTACAAGTGTCACAAGAAAAATCAAGAAGAAGATTAATGACATTATCAACATCAGAATCTAGAATAATTTTCTTATAACCCAAGTCCCATGCCAATTGCAAACCTTCCACAACAGCCCATTCTTCCGCTGAAGAAGCACTACACTCGCCAATGGATCTGCAGAAACCAGCTCTCCATGTACCCATGGAGTCCCTTATCAGTCCCCCACACCCGGCACTATTAGAATGGGATGCACAAGCCCCATCTACATTCAATTTCATCCAACCAGCAGGTGGTTTTTCCCACCTATGCGGCTGGACTTCACAATTCAGATTCAAATGATTCATACTATCAGCTACCTGGACATATCTAGGCCATAAAATAGACACAACTAAACCTGGATTACAAGGCTTCACATAACTATTATCAAAGATAAAGTGATTTCGCCAATTTTGTTACCACACATTTGGCAATTTGATCCCATGAAGAAAATAAATCACACACGTATGCAATCCCTCCTGTATTTTGCATGCAGGCCCAAGACTTGAATAGGTGGGCTTGGCCCACTGGATTCTCACAAATTTCTTAACTTGTGGCTCTTGGGTAGTATCAGCTCAAAAACAAAAGCATTATCTCTGAGAAGCCCCACTGGATTCTCACAAATTTCTTAACTTGTGGCTCTTGGGTAGTATCAGCTCAAAAACAAAAGCATTATCTCTGAGACTGAGTTCGAGTCCAGCCCAATGTTAAAACTAACTGAGTTCGTTTTTAGCTTAATGCAAGCCCAACATCGGTATGACCTAGGAGGAAGGGAGATTTCGTCCTGTCCTTGGATCATGGGTGAACCCAACCCCTTTCATAAAATTTTTATATTAAAAAAAAAAAAGTACAGCTATATATGATTTTTTTTTTTTTTTTTTTAGCTTGCATTGAGGACTGGCTTTCCTCTTTTTTTTCCAATCCCTTGCTGCAAAACCCCATTGTTCACCTTTTGTTAAAAAACAAAATAGCATTCACATCTTTAAATTTTTTTTTGGTATCGTTAATACTTGAAATATTATTTTAAGATCCTAAAATAATTTTTTAAGATCATATAATATTTTTTCAAGTCCAATCAGTATTTTGAAGTATTTTTCAGTACCGATCAATAAGAGTGAGCATGGGCGGTGAGACCCCACTTTGTTCCAAATTGCCCCCAAAGAATGAACAGATCGCATTTTGCAGCCCAATGCCCGATCCTGCCCAATAAAAGCCCTAATTATTTTTGGGCTGGGCAAGTGTGGGCTGGATAGGGCGGGCTTCCCCTACCCAAGTAGTGACGCCCTGCCCTGCTCCATGAAGATTCTAGTTCACACTTTACAAAATTTTAAAGCTTTAGAGACACATGAAATATAATTAATATATTTCGACAGAATAATATAATATATTTTAAATAAAATAATATATATTATATTTAAATATATTTAATTTTTGGCAAGCAGTGCCCAATTATTGGCCTAACCCAAAATTACTTAGATTTTTTTCAGGCCACTTTTTAAAGGCGGGGCTGGGCAATTTGCTATGGGCAGGCGTACCGGGCATCTGGGCACCATGCTCACCCCTACTGGTCAATGTACATAAAATATATTGAGCGGTACTGAAAAAATATTTCACGATCTTAAAAAAATATTTTATGATCTTAAAAGTATATTTCAAGTACTGATGGGTACTAAAAAATAATTTTACACCATTTTGGTGCAAAATCACACTGTTCACCCATTTTTTTGTTTCTTTTTTTAAAAAAAGAGTATTAAGCATCATAAAGTATTTTTTTTGTACCAGTCATTATCTTGGAATATCTTTTTTTAGTACCATTCGATACCCTAAAATATTTTTTTCAAGATCCTAAAATACCTTGAAAGATTTTAGGATCTTGACAAAATATTTCAGAGTACTATAAAAAAAATACTTCAAGATGTTGAATGCTACTCTCTCCGGTCCTAATTATAAGAATACATTTTGGAGCTGGTTTTGGTCCTAATTATAAGAGCAAGTTTTAACTTTTGTCAAATTTTTCCTATAAAACCCCTATTTATTCTTTCTCAATAATAATTAAAGACAATAATAATTTAATAATACACCTATATATTTTATAAAGTAAATAATACTTGCAACTCATTAATGTCATATACATCTCAATTATACTTTTTTTATAAAATAATTTTGAGTAATTTTTGTCATATTTTTCCCATATCACCCTTACTAATACTTGCTCTACAATAATTAATTTAACAACATACTTATATTCTATCAAATGAGAGATTTTACTTTATTTTTTATTTTTAAATAAAATAATTTTAATATTCCTTTAAAAATATTTTTAAAGGAATATTAAATTTTTTAATAGAAGTTGCCCACAAGGCAAAGGTGTGTGTATAGTTATTGAGTTTTTATAATTTTAAAAAAATCGTTTGATCATGATATTTTGAAAGGATATATTTTGGATGAAATAAATTGAACCTCGGAGGAAATGTGAGGGATAGCCTAGGAAATCTTTCCCAAAATAATGAATTTATGATGGTGAAATAGCTAAAAAAAAAAAACAAATATTTGTATATTTTTAATAAATTTAAGCTTATCCGCAGAGTAATATATGAATGTGAAACGTGTCTCACTTTATGTTTCAAACAAAATAAGGGGCGTCGTATATCTAGTTTCATAATGCTGCCTTGATGCAATTTTCAATTTTATAAGTTTTAACAACACACTAATGTTGCCTTGATGTAATTTTTAATTTTAAGTAGGGGTATCTTTGGAAAATATTATAATTAACTAATTTAACTTTTCTTCTTAATTTCTCTAAATTCGGATAAATAATTCCTATAATTAGGATAGGAGAGAATATTTTTTATTCAAAAAGGTGAACCACGTGATTTTGCATTAAACCGGTGTTGTTTTTATAGAAAAGGACAACAGTAGAGTGGGATTAGCTATGGTCCTCTTTCTTTCCCGTCCTCTTCTCATCTCAACCGTTGGATCGAAATCTTAACCGTTCGATTTAATCTTTTATAAAATTATTATTTTAAATATTTTATTGATAATTTAATTTTTTATTAATATTTTTATAAAAGATTAAATTTAAACCGTTAATCTTTCAATCTAACGGTTGAGATGAAGAAGAGGATGAAGGAAGTGGATGGAGCCAACTCCGCAGTAGAGAGGGATTGAGAAAAAGAGGAAAGCCTGATTTCTGTTTGGTAGGGGACAAAATTTCTTTTAGTTGGATTTTAAAAAATTAGAAAAACATAATTAAAGTTTTTTATTTTTTAAAATTTTTTTATCATCCTACTTTTTTTAAATTTAATTAACGAAAATTTTCGCCTCCAATATCAAAAATTATAAATAATTACATTTTCCCAATCCGGTGATGACATTTTGCAGTTCGTCCTCGTCTTGGATCAGAATCTCATAGATGTATTTTAGAACTTTTCAAAAGTTTAGTCTTCAGCTGTAAAAGAACCAAAAAGCAAAAACAAAAAAGTTCTGCTAATAATGTACTAGCTTGTAACTTTATCAAATTAATTAAATAAAAAGAGCGATTTTATTTAATTAATGTTAGGAAACCGACATATCTTTTACTCTATCTGTATATAATACCCATATAGTATCTTAGTAAAATAATATTTCTGTCAACAAATCTTTATAAAATTTATAAAATCATTAGTTATAATTTCGGACTTCATATAAAATATGATTTTATGAGCTTATTAGGGTGGCATTAACCCACAACCCGGTGAGCCCGCCCATAACCCTAATGCATTGGGTCATTTTGAGCCCGCCCAAAAAAGCATAACGGGTTGGGTTAAAACCTCTTATTTAAAACTTAAATGAATGGCTATGGTACAAGCGCACCTTCGGCTATCAAACCCGCTCATTTAGTTTTATATATATATATATATATATTATATATTTATTAACTAAATGGACACTTGAACAACAATACGCCACATTGTCATGAAATACCCATCCCCCATTCCCCCATTTAACCATTCCCCCACTTGGAGTTTGAAATCAAAATTATGTTATGATAACACTTGTCTAAATTTAGATTCTTTTGTGTGAATTATGATTATTGAATTTTGAAGATTCATATTTGAGAATTTAGAATGAAAAATTTGGGTGAATACTTAATACTTATATATATTTTTCTTCAAAAAATAAACTCATGTAAATGTAAATGGGTTCCTTAGGTTAAAATTACCATTTATATGTTAACCCATTCAACATGGGTTAGAATGGGTTGAGAATGCAGTATGGGTTAGCCCATACCCATTCAAAGTTAAATGGACGGGCTATGGGTTTAGGCATGGGCTGCCCAACCCGCCCATTGCTCTGCCCTAGAGCTTACAGTCTAGCTTTTTTCCCATTTTACCATTGAATTAGATGGCTAAAAAAAAAATTACCATCAGATTAAAATGAAAATAATAATAATAATCCTTAATGAAAAATAAATGTGGAACTGGGTTCCTTCTGGGTTAGGAGTTCGGAGAGAAATCGTGCTGACCTATATGTAAACAAATGGGTACGTGATTAGTACGTGCAACAATCGCTTCCAGGCGTAGTGCTCTGCTTCTCATTCCATCTCTTCGACACTGCGAATCTCTCTGTTTCTGTGAAATTAGGAGCAAAGAGCCAACATTCAATGGGGTCTATGCTCGGTAATTGGCCGTCATACGACCCTCACAACTTCAGTCAGCTCCGAACTTCCGATCCTTCTAGTCCCTCTGTGAGTATTTCATATTCTACTAGCAACTGTTCCTTTAATTCCTTGCTTTTCTACTTCATTGCTCATTGAAAAACCTGATCTTGTATCCTTTAATATCTTTCCTCCTTAATTCCCCACTCCTGTAGCTAGATAATTTTTATTGCTTCTCAAAAGGCTTTCCAAGTTAACTCGCGTCCGTGTCCTTGCGCTTTTGTGATTGTGTTTGTGTGTGCGATCTCTGAATCCTCAAATCCGTTTCTTTTGATTTCACTGAGGAATATCTCGCGTCAGTCTGTAACTTAGTTGGATGCTTATGAAGTTGTGATAATTAGTGCTGCATATTTTGGGTGCTGGACGGAGATTGAACTCTTCACACCCAACAATTTTTTCTGTGCAGTAATGTGATTGTGGATAACTGGATATGCTCTTTCCATAACTTTTTGCTGCATAGTTTTAATCAATTTCCTCTAGCTGCTCTTCCATTTTTCTCTTATTTATTTGTTTCTCGCTTTGAAAGCAACACCAGAAGTGTTCATTGTGTTACATTTTCCCTCAATCTATTTCATTAGCTTTTTACCCAGTTCTGATTATTATTGTAATCATAAAATCGCATTCTTCCCTTACTGAATTCAGTACTTCCTCTAAAGAAGTTCCCAATATATTACAGCCATTTATTAGTTGGATTCACTCATTCTATCAATGATTTATTATTTTGACCTAAAAAGTATATGTTGTTCCACCTAAGTTTAAGATCATGTTGTTGAATAAAACATGATGAATGGATCTGTAGTTGTTAGCATTTATATTCTTTATCACATGCTATGAAGCATGGAGTTCAATGAATGAGCCATATTCATGTCCAAAATTTGTCTGAGATCAACAATCAATATGATGTCCCAACTTCTGAATGGTACTCTGGAATAGAAGTTTTTTCCACTTGGTTATGACAGCTCTTTGATGTGTTCTTTTTTAAAACTTATTTGTTTCAATTATTAGGTACTATCATTGTGGAATGACTATGATATGTTGTGCCCTTATATTTCGATGTCTTTGTTGCTATGTACTTGTCTTTTATTGTTTGCTTCACGTATAAAAAACTTTGTCTCATCAACAAATCTCCTTTGTTGTATTCCTGATATGATCTGTTTACCTCTCATCTTCCACATTCATTATGCCATCTGTCCTTTAATTCCTGATAGACATGTTGAAACAATATTTTTATCTGAAGTTAGTTCACTAGACTTATGATGAAATTTGGTTCTATATTTAGTTGAGGAACTTTAAGATCATCACAGTCTAATGCAGTAGTGTGAATTAAAAGGAAGAAGCATCGTCAAATTAGTTTATAAGCTTATACAACTACTTCATACTTTTGAGTTTCCATTATTTGGATAGGAGGACCTTTCATGCTATTCATCAATTAGGCTTCTGTATAAATAAGAAACAACTCTAAATCCATTAAAATTTTATAACATTTTAGTAGGTTTCCTTAACCTAGGAGTATTCATGGGATCTAGTAGGATTCCTGTAATAGGTTAGTTGTAACTTACTGCACTTCAGCTGCCAACCAAGGCCTTTGAAGATTTTTGGGGTTGTGTTGCATATATGAACCCAATGTATTGCCCAATATTACTGGCACTCCACTCAGGTTCGCCTCAAATTTCTAAGTATGGATTCAAAGCCAGTAATCTCTCTATCTGAATCTCAAGTTGGTGAAAAAAATATGATAAAACATATTTCTGTGAATCATAATGAAAATCGAAGATATTTCATCAAAAATTAAAAATAAAATACGTGTCATAAGTGTTTGCTGTCAACTACTCATTCTTGAGTGCATTAGAACTTGTGTGAACTTCTTTATGTGAAGCATGTTGTTCCGTCCACAAGTAAACTTGTACTGTTTACTTCCACCGGAAGGATCATTTCCACATGCCTTGGACCTTCTAAAATCTGAATGAGTTTACATTTCCATAACATTACAACAAATATCAAGGATGGTTCTCATATTATGATATGGTTGAGTTTTTTAGATTTTCAAAGAAAGCACATTGAATCTTGAACTACCAAAAAGTGTCTATTCGTAGTAGTGAGTATCAAAAGTTTACTTTGTTTGTCTTGGTGTGATGACATGTCAGCACTTAGCATTTGGAAAGTTCAAGGTTGTAAGATAAGTTAGTTCAGTACTTCGAGGTGTTGAGTGGCTTTTATATCATTTGGAAAGTGATTTCATCTTTTTTTCGGGAACACAAGAAAGAACTAGTCAGAACAAATAAACCCAAAGGTCAAGAATCTGATCTTATCATTTAAAATGAGCACTTTAAGTTTATTTTCTGATAAGGATTGCTACTTGTTACTCATAACCTGACTTTATACTCTCTCTTCCTTAATAATGTATCTTGTTTTCGTGTAGAAAATGGCACCTGCTACTTACCATCCAACTCACAGCCGGACCCTTCCACCACCTGATCAAGGTACTAAGGACTGAGGAGAACCTACTCCTACCTATGGCTTCGGTGCTGCCTTGCTGGATCTATTTGATTGTTATCTGCTTAGAATATGACCCTATGTTATAGATCATTTCTGTCACCTAGAAGGAGAATCTAAACTGAATGTACAGTGTGGACCAATTAAAAATGGAAGCTCAGCTTAAAAAGGGAAATGGGAAACATGGGTTGAGAGGATTTTCAATCTTGATCCTGGTTTGGTTCTTGGAGTAAACATGAATATTCTCACCACTGTTATTGAGTTGAGGATTTGCTAACCGTGTGAAAGTTCCTCTGGCAGTGATAACAACTGAAGCAAAAAATATCCTTCTAAGACATATTTACCAGCAAGCCGAGGAGAAGGTTCGTCTTGAATTTTAATAATTTTCCTGCTGTTAGCGGTGACTGTTTAGAGATCTTATAGTTATAGCTGCTCATGGCCATTTTCTCTGCAGTTGAAACCAAAACGAGCTGCATCAGATAATCTTTCACCAGAGCATGGATGCAAGCAGCCGAGGGTTTCTACCTGATCATTCACTTATTAAGCAACTTTTCATGCAAGCAGCTTTACATTGTTAAGTATGTATTATCAGTTGTCACTATGCACAGAACGGGTGTAAACTACCTCTCCATATGGAATATGTAATTTGAAACAAGGTCTCGTAATCTCCATGGTATATAATGTGAATAAAATGATTTGCGTATGCTTTCTGCGGAATATATTCTGCATTACTTTGCACTTGGTGGTTACCTTACCTAATCCACATAATAAGATAGGGACGGGGGACACTTTCTATTGAGGATGTACAAAATACATCCTTGATTAAGCTGATTTTTTTCCCCTTGCTAGCAGTTTAAAGTGGAGTGATTGCACCTGGTCTTGTTTAAAAAAAATGGGTCAAAGTTATCCATTGTCTTTACTCGACCTGGTTTAATGCTGAATTTAACCAGCTCCTATGCCCTTGGGGTGTAGGGATGTCCAAGGATTGGATCAGATTGGGTTGGAAGTCAATCCGAGGTTTGACTCGATAAGATCTCGGACTGAACAAGTCAACTCGAGGTCCAGTCACTGCCTGGACAAGTCTAGGCGTCCATTTTTTGTTTTTTTCCAATTATTTTTTGCTTTTTTTTCCTTCTTAAGAGGCAATATTTTAACTCTAGTTTCATCTGACTTTTGAAAATAATAAACGGTAATTGAGTGAAAAGTGATTCCTACAAGTTAAAAAGCACATTAGGATGTTTAGACTCCAGTGAGTGGCTGAGTGCAGAGTATAGTGGTGATTCACCAAAAAAAAAGGGGTTAGACGGATCCAGTCTAAGGGGTCTAAGCCCCTGGATTGAAGTCCAATCCAACCTGAGCAGTCTAGTCCGATGCGGTCAAATTGTCTTGGACAAAAAAAAAATTTATTTGGACCGAGTCGGGTCAGACTAGACCAACCAGACTGTTACATTTTTTGGACAACCCTACCTTAATATGAGGGGGATTTTGGGGCATATATAATATGTGGTGCACCTCTACTATCAGCTCGAGCTTTTGGCATGGTAGTTAGCGCCTCACAAGGTTAAATGTGCTCAGACGAGCGAAAGACCTCATAGGAAGTTCCTTATGTTGAGGCGCTTAGAGCGTGACAAGTGATATCAAAGTTAACCTTGTCTTGTCCTGCTGTGGTGGCCCCAGGGTGAGGGGATGGGGTGGATCCTCACTCGATATAGGCAGGATGATGGTTAGCGCCTCACAAAATTCAATGCAGATGAATAAAAATGGTATTTTAATGAAAACTAACATACAACTAACCAACTAAATTATTATTTTTTTAATCTAATCAAACTTGCTATGTTATGCACTTGAAGGAAGGAGTAGGCAGTGCTGAGTTGTGCTGAACAAAAGGAAAATTATGACTACATGCAACGAAAATACTTTTAAATTGAAGATGCAGAGAAAGTTATCTTTTTTAAGTACTACTCCCTCCGGTCCTAATTATAAGAGCTAGTTGACTTTTTTAGAAAGATTAAGGAAGTTAATTAAATTACTTTAGAGTATTTTTATTTGTATTTTTTTCTTCAAACTAATTAGTTTAACTAATAAACTAATATATAATCTAAAAATACATAACATATAAAATGATTAAGTAACTTATTTTACTTTCTTAATTTCTCTAAAGAAAATCAACTAACTCTTATAATTAGTACGAGAGATAGTAATAAAATGATAGGAAAGTCAACCTTATTCAGTTATTCGTCCCAAACCTAGTGAAAAATAATCCTTTCTCGCACGGCGGTCAAGAGGAAAAAAATCTTTAAAGAGGAATATGCCCCTGTGCCTATACAAGTCAGTTTTGACTTTTGACTGGGAGGGAAATTACGGGTCTAAATGAGAAAATTATAAGAAAATAAAATTAAGTGATGGGCAAGAAAAACGAGGAGCACGCCACAAAAAATTGAAAAATGGGAAAACTTTGAAAATGTTCAATGAACAGCGTCTACACAAGTAAATGCAATGAACAAGATGAATCACCGTTAGGAAAGCCATATAGCCGCCAGCCTCAGTGTATCTACCTGCCTGAATTCTGTTATACTCTCAATTGTCTGAAGGCGTTCGCTTCGTTTCGTTTCAGTCTTCGCTGAGCTTAGAGGCAACGAACATGGCAGCGTCCTCCCTAACTACATCTTCTGTCCTCTTCACGAGAAGCACAGCTGCCAGAAAATCGTTTTCCTCATATTCGTCCTCATCTTCATTTCCTCGCATCAATTCCGTTCCGAGGAAATTTAATATCAGGGCGACAACTTCGCCTGCACCTACCGTTTCGCCGACTACGACCACCTCCGTCGAGGTCGATGCTTCCCCAGCCTCAGCCACTCCTTCCAAAGCCTTACCCTTTCGGGTGGGTCATGGATTCGATCTCCATCGGCTAGAGCCTGGTTACCCATTAATTATTGGTGGAATTAATGTTCCTCACGAAAGAGGCTGCGAAGCTCATTCTGATGGTAATTAGATTCCGATTCGCTGACTTTTTATCTTTAAATCTCGTTTTTGTGGCTTTTTCCATTTGATTGCTGAGAAAGCTTTAAACAGATTCTTCAAATAAAAATTTGTTAGAAAATCTTGGTTGAATTCTCCTTATTTTGTTTTCTATAACTAAGTCAAATTAAGTCAACGAAATGTCCTGTTACGTATGATTGGCTTCGTTGCTTGTTCGCTGTAGGCGATGTGCTGCTTCACTGTGTGGTCGATGCGATCTTGGGGGCGCTAGGTCTTCCTGACATAGGGCAGATATTTCCGGACTCAGATCCGAAGTGGAAGGGTTGTGACTCCTCTGTCTTCATCAAAGAATCTGTGAGTATATGCTATTTCCATGACTATGTCTCACACTACTTATCTTCGTCCAATGATTCCCCTTCGTTTCATGCGAGTGTTTCTGGAACAAATGATTAACAACAATTATTCGCTACGCTAGTTGGAAGGGTATTTCAATGGTGACTTCAGAGACAATTACGTTGACTCTGTAAATCCCAACTAGTTGGTTGTGTAGAGTTAGAGCTTGATAGTGTCTAAAAGTGTAATTTTCTCATTTTTGCTCCCCTTTTATACCTTTAGTAATGTTCAGCTTATCTTTGAGCTCAATTTGGCTTTCCCCGCCCCTGCCTTGGCTAGTGACATACTCCTCTGTTATGAGTCCCACATCGGGGAGCCAGCCAAACTCTTAGAGTAAGATTTATAAGTCCTTTGGGTTTGTGTTCATCACATTGGTGCTTTCATTGAGAGCCAGTGTTCCGGAGCGGGCTACCCACGGAGAGGTCTGACCGGCAAGGCCCAGTGAAGTGTCATGGAGTGAAGCCGCCTGAGACGTCCCCTCTTGAGGCGTGACTATGTTATGAGTCCCCCATCGGGGAGCCAACCTCTTAGAGTAAGGTTTATAATAAGTCCATTGGGTTCTTCCTCCTCATAGGCTAGCTTTTGGGGATTGGGCTCTCCTTTTGGGCTTGTGCTCATCACATCCTCCGACCGGAGGTGGTAACATCTTTGCAGAATTTTAATAATTAATGAAAGAGCATGTGGATTATATCAAAAGTAAAAGGCAACAATCAAAAGATGGAAAGATTAAGAAATAGAAATCAGGTCATTTCAGCGTTTACCTGTAGGAAAATGAATTGAAAAAGGAGGATTTTGTTAACTTCTACTATAGGGTTTAACTTTAAGAGGTGTGTTTGTCCTTGGACAGGGCGTTTACCTGTAGGAAAATGAATTGAAAACGGAGGATTTTGTTAACTTCTGCTATAGGGTTTAACTTTAAGAGGTGTGTTTGTGCTTGGACGGGATACTGATCAGAATCATGTATTTTTCGATACATGGCTTCTTGGTTAAATACATATGGGATCGGTTGGCAATTTATTAAATGCCACTCCATTAGTGGTGCTGTCCTGTTTAAAACTGAGACTAGTGGAACTGGTGATTTCTCGTTTACCGTTTGCTCTTTTTCTTGGGTGAAAAAAACGCAGTTTCATTAATATGCTGAAGTTGCGTTTGTATTTGTTGTATGATATGCTGTAGAAGAAAGTCTGCGTTTTTGTTGTATGCTTTACCTTTAACGAAATTTGGTGACAGAGAAAGCGTTTTACTGTGGATATTTGTTTAGCCTTGTCTGATCTCGGTGCCCTTTGTTCCTCTACAGGTGAGGCTTATGCATGAAGCAGGTTACGATATTGGAAATTTGGACGCTACATTGATACTTCAAAGACCAAAGCTAAGCCCACACAAAGAGGCCATCAGGGCCAACTTATCTGCGCTGCTTGGAGTAGATCCTTCTGTGGTAAATATCAAAGCAAAGACTCATGAAAAAGTTGACAGCCTTGGTGAGAATAGAAGTATAGCAGCTCACACAGTGGTCCTTCTGATGAAGAAGTAAAAAGAAACTGGAAATTGTGTTGGAGGTGGAATAAGAGTTGTACTTAATAAACATTGTTGTGATGAATCATGCTTGATCAGCATTTTTGGTTTTAGTGCTCATGCATATCAACTTGCCAGTGAGTTATAATTTTTAAAAACTTGCTAAGAAATGGTGGCTTTGTAAGTTTGTATCATTTTTCTTGTGAAATGATCACGCACTTCCAATAATCTGACCTGGAGCAGCTGGAATGATATAATGTATATACAGAAAAAGTATAGACGATCAAAAGAATGAAATCAACCAAAAAAAGACAGGGAAATAAGCAAAGGAATAATGGATATCAGTAACGAGCATTATTGGTGCAAAAAAAAAGTAACGAGCATTATTTCTCAGCACTGTGTTGATGGAATACAGAAACAGCATCGATAAATACACATCACACTTGTTCCCGGAGTGGTGCTGGTGCTAACATGACATCTAGCAACATCCATTACCATCTATTAGTTATCTCTTGGTTAAAACTCCAATATTGATCACAAACCCAAAGCGTGTTTTGGGATGATAATTGATAATTGATCGGATATTACAAGTGTCACCCAAGAAGTCTCACCAGTGTAATATGATTTATAAGTTTAAGAGGTTTTCCCTCCCTTAGTGTGTGGTTTCACTTTTGAAACAATGGTTTTGGCCCAAACCATGCTTTTTAGGTGAAGTTGCCAAACACTCTTAGAAAATCCAAAATAGCTTTTAACCGTTGAAATCATGGTTTGAGATAAGCTACCTAAACACTCTCAAATTCTGTAGAACCATGATTTTGACTGAAAACTATAGTTTAAGGTTCAAAAGCAAGGTTTTTCAAAAAGTTTTTTTTTGCCCCTTTTCAAAATGTATTCTGTAAAATTACTTTTTTCACTTTTTCTATAAAAATTATTTTTCAAAACCTAATCCAAAAACACCTATAATAGGCGGCCCATTGGGATTTTAGCGTTCTTGTATTATCTGATGATCTGCATTTAACTTGAACTAGGCTCACATCCATGCTGACTACTACTTCCGTGGCTGCAGGATTATGTCTGAGTTCTGACCTTTGCCACATGACATAGCCATATTCAGAATCAACAACATGTGAATATGAGATGGTCAAGGAAGAGGCGCGTTTTTCTGAAGTCCGTGTTCAGGTTTCGCCATTTTATCTTGGAAGTCAAACTTGTACTCAGAGGCTAATCAAAGATGAACCTAACAAGTGTTGGGTTAAGACCCAACACTGTGTACAGAGGCTGCTGGGAGTGCCTGGGACCATATATTCTGCACATATTACATGTGTTATAAATTATGGACCCGTCTCATGATCTTGTTTTAATCCGTAAAAACTAGATCACTAATTTATAAATATTAAAAAAATTAATGAAGTTAACTATTTGTAAAAAAAAATTGTTTTGATTTTTCTAAAATACTTTATTTAATTTCCTTTTAAGACAAACCCTCTATATATGCAATCAATAAGGATATGGTAACCATTTTTTTAGTGAAATGAAAGGGATATTTTGGGAAGACAAAATATCCATAGTCTACATCTACATCAGTTGAGATTTTTCCTCTACCTCTCAGTTCTAATCACTAAGCTGGTATATGATTTGAATGTAAATCTTTAGTTAATTCTTTTCTCATATATCCATTATCTGAGATTATTCATGTAATATAAATTAAATCGCCTATATAATTCATGTTATATATAAGTACAATACTTATCTCAAGTTCCTTACGTCTATTATGTCAAGTTCTCTAGTCTCATGTGATTATATGGATCAGAAAGCATGGTTTACTCACTCTACTCGGATGGGCAGAATAATTTGCAAATATGGTGCATCGAGAAGCCCTTCATTAAGCAGCAAACAACTGATTCAGAAGTCATCGATGTAGTGATCCAAGATATACAAAGACTGACAAGAAGATTTACCAAGCTCAATTTTTACTGCATTTCTTCCAATTGCTTGCATAGTTTTCATAATTTTAATTTTAGTTCAATTTCCTATAAATCTTTGTAAGACTTAATTGTCTTAAATATATCGTTTTGTGCTTCTTTCACCCAAAAGAAAAAGAAAAAGAAAGAAAGACCATATGACATATCTTTTAAAAAATATTGCTGTTTGACTATAAGTTCATACAAAATCGGTAGGTGATTGAAGAACTTGACAATTGTAATATAAACTATGTCCTATATTTAGGACCAAAAGTAGTAGCATTTTTGGAAAACAACTTATATTTTCTAAATATTTATTACTTTTAACTAATTTTAAATATTTATTATAATTTCGTGATTCAGTTGAAATGACCTTATATATAAAAAGGGAGGGAGCATAAGGAAATTGATTTGAGTTTTTTCCTATATTATTTAGCCAACTAATGGATAACTCAGCAATCCCATATTATCTCTTTTGATTATCGTGATTATTAATTAATTGGGAAATATTCTTAAATATGTGTTTGAATTAGCTTTTGGCGAATAACTTTTACGATTTACGAGGTAAATATGTTAGAGGAGTTTTGTCTTAACTTATGGAAAAGAGTTTCTGAAACTGCGATTTGGGTGTTACCCAAACACTCACTTATTTCCAATCAAATGGTTATCCCATCATTCTAGACCTGAACCCTAAGTTCAACAAAGTTTCTAAGAGAAAAATTATAAATTCAAGAGAAAAAGTTAATTGAGATCTCATAATTAATATTCCCCCCAATTCTAAATATAAAACATAATTGACTTTCTTAAAGAGATTAAGGAAGCTAATTAAATTACTTTAGAGTATTTGTTTTTTCCCTCTAAACTAATTAGTTTGACTAATAAACTAGTATATAATCTAAAGATACGCAATATATAATATGATTGGATAACTTATTAAGCTCATTAATATCTTAAAAAATCAATTATATCTTATATTTAGGACACGAGGGAGTATTTTATTAAACCCCAGACTAACCTTTACCCCAACAGGTAAGGAGTAACTTTAATACAACCAAGCTTCTTTTGTTTTGATGGAACACAGAAACAGCATCGATAAATACACATCACACTTGTTGCCGGAGTGGTGCTGGTGCTAACATATATAGCATCTAACAACATCCATTACCATCTATTAGTAATCTCATGGTTAAAACTCCAATATTGATCACAAGCCTAGACCGTAAGTCTCACCCAAGAAACCTCTTGAGTGTAATATGATTTATAAATTTAAGAGGTTTTCCCTTTATCAGTGTGGTTTCACTTTTAAAACAATGGTTTCGGCAATAAGCGGGCCTGGGGGCTAGGGTGGGCCCCCGCCCCCCAAAACAATTTATGATTATATTTTTGGTAGACATGTTCATTTTAAGGAATCATATATATCACACTTTTATATTTACTTTCTAATTAGAATTGCAGTCAGTTACTGGTGTATTTCATAAATTAATTTTGCTCATTTTCTTTCCTTTCCATATGAACATTACAGCATATGATTGATTCTGGACCTAAGGACATGTTAATTTTCTGTACCCTCTTCAATGATCAGGATGAGCAATGGTTGATCCCCTCTTTGTCTCTTATACTATATCAAATCACGAACTTTTAAACTGATGCACGTCTCCTCTTCTCGTAGTGTATATTACTACTTTGATAGCAGTAAAATGTAATACCACGATCGGAAGCCACTCAGGCAGGTCTCTTTCACAATTTCTGAAAACTGAAAATTAATAATGTTTCTTGAATGTCATAATGGATTCTAACTTTGAGGGAGAACAAGAGAAGAATGGATAGAGTTACTAGAAATTGTTTGAGCTCACCTACTCCTCTCTGTTCCTCTACCTTCCTCTTTCCAAATTTACCTGGTGTGTTGCTTGGTAAATGTGGAATATGTTAGCTGACAAAAGCTGGTCATATAGATACTGTTCAGAGTTTTAATTAACCTTTATTTACTATTCATTTTCATTTCTTTCAATTTTTTATATATTAGAAATGTCATGTATTTCAAATATTTTTATTTATGATATGTTTTTTTTTTTTATCCTCCCGTTATTAAAATTCCTGGATCCAACACTGGTTTTGCTCAAAACCACAAAACCATGGTTTTAAAACTGAAATTGCCAAAGACTTTTATGTGTTTGAATTAATTTTTGGAGAATATCTTTTATGATTTACTGAGGTAAATATGTGAGAAAAATTTTGTTTTGAACTGCGGAAAAAGGCTTTTAAAACCAAGGTTTCAAAGTTACCCAAATACTCATCAAAAGAAAATCCAAAATACTTTAACCCTCAAACCGAAACTATGATTTGAGATAAGCTACCCAAACACATATGCAGAACTATAATTTTGACTGAAAACTATGGTTTGTGGTTTAAAAACATGGTTTTTCATAAGCTTTTTTTTTTTTTTTTAACCTTTTCAGAATCTATTCTCTAAAATTACATTTTTCACTTTTTCTTTAAAACCTATTATCCAAAAACTAATCCAAACACTGCCCATTGGGATTTTCTTGTTCTTGTATTATCTGTTGACGTGCAATTAACTTGAACAAGGCCCCATGCTGACTACTTCTTCCATGGCTGCAGGATGATGTCTGAGTTCTGACCTTTGCCACATGACATAGCCATATTCAGAATCAACAACATGTGAATATGAGATGGTCAACAGCAGGAAGACGCGGGTTTTTCTGAAGTCCTTGTTCAGGTTTCTCCATTTTACCTTGGAAGTCAAACTTGTACTCAGAGGCTAATCAAAGATGAACCTGTCAAGTGTTGAGTTCAACACTCAACGCTGCGTGCAGAGGCTGCTGGGAGTCTGGGACCATATATTCTGCACATATTACACGTGTTACATTATGGACCCGTCTCATGATCTTGTTTTCCAACAATTACTTACTATGGGTAAAAACTAGATAACTAATGGGTAAATATTAATAAAATTAACTATTTGTAAAAACAAATATGTTTCAATTTTTCTAAAGTACTTTATTTAATTATTTGCATTAGATTGGAAATGTTCTTTAAGAAAAACCCAATATGAATAAAGACATGGTAACCATTTTTATAGAGAAGTGAAGGGCATAGTCTACATCAGTTGAGATTTTTCCTCTACCTCTCGGTTCTAATCACTAAGCTGATATATGATTTGAATGTAAAACTTTGTTTAAATTCTTTTGTCGTATATCCATAATATGAGATTATTCATGTAATATAAATTAAATCGCCTTTCTAATTTATGTTATATATATATATACAATATTTAGATCAAGTTCCTTATATCTATTATGTTTGGTTCTCTAATCTCATATAATCATAGGGATCAAAAGCATGGCTCACTCTACTCGGATGGGTAGAATAATTTGCAACTATGGTGCATCGAGAAGCCCTTCATTAAGCAGTAAGCAATTGATTCAGAAGTCATCAATGTAGTGATCCAAGACATACAAAGGCTGACAACAAGATTTACCAACCTCAATTTGTACTGCATTTCTTCTAATTTCTTGTATAGTTTTCATAATTTTCATTTTAGTTCAATTTCCTATAAATCTTTGTAAGACGTAACTGTCTTAAATCTATCGTCTTGGCCTTCTTTTTTTTTTTTAAAAAAAAAAAAAAAAGACCAGATGACATATTTTTTTAAAAATTATCATTTAACTATAAGTTCATACAAAATAAATTGGTGGGTGATTGGAGAACTTGGCACAATAAATACTCCCTCCTTTCCCATATATATATATGAGATAATTTTTTTTTTTTTTAATGGCTTGTCCCTTTTTATAAGATCTTTTTGAGTTTGTTTCAATAATAAATGCATTTTTACCTATTTTGCTCTCAATTATTTTCTCATCATTTATTTCCCATACATTCTCTTTCACTTTTTTTTTTTTTTAAAAAAAAAAAAAAACATTTTTACTCTCTCTTTTACTTATTCATAAATAGTACTTCTTCGACTCTAAATATAAGACATAGTTTGTAATTTAAATTGCACTACAAACTATATCTTATATATAAAACCGGAGGGAGTAGCATTTTTGGAAAACAACTTATATTTTCTGGGTTAAAGTTCAAAAATGCTCATGTGTTTACCTCAAGGAGCATCCAATATCAAGTGCTTTTTTTAGGTGTAAAAGTGCACACGTGGTTGCAAATTATGTGCAAAAATACCGTTTTTTGTTAAGTTTGACATTTTTACCGATTGGATGATAACGTGGCTTCAAAGGTGCAAAAATACACATGCGGTTTGACAAAAAAGAGCGCCCAACACCAAGTTCTTTTTTTTTTTTTTTTCTAATTTAATAATTTTATTTCAATTAAAGGAAATTATTATTTCTCTAGGTATAATTCCTGGGAGACCAAACTTTTTTCTTCGACTTGTCATTTTGGGAAGGAGGACTTATTTAATGCGTAATTTTTTTTTTAAAAAAATCCTTATTAAATTTTCTAATTAATAATTGATAAATGAGTATTTATGCATTTGAAATTTGATATTATAAATAATTTATTTAATTAAAAATAATTTTAATTTTTTGAAAAATAAATAGTTAAAGAAATAATTCTTTTATTCTATCAAAAAATAATAATTCATTTATTTTGAAAAATTTAAATTTATAACTATAAGTCTATAACATTCCTTGATTTATTTTTGTTCATCATATAAAAAAAAATAACTCATTTGGAGGTGCAAACGTTTATATTGCATATTTCTTAATGCAAAAAAAAATTAAATAATATTGTTCGGTTTTGATTGAAAATTTTTAGGTAATTTATGGTTCAATTTGTTAGATTAAAAAATTAAAAATATTTTTAATTAAATATAGTATTTATAATATCAAATTTCACAGGCATAAAAACTCATTTATTAATTGTTAATTAGAAAATTTAATAAAGATTTAAAAAAATTATGGAAATAAAAAAATTGGCCTTCCAGGAATTATACCTAGAGAAATAATAATTTTCCTTTAATTGAAATAAAATCATTAAATTTAAAAAAAAAACTTGGTGTTGGGCTCTCTTTTTGCTAAACCACATGTATATTTTTACACATTTGAAAGCTACATATCGTCCCGTCAATAAAAAAGGTCAAACTTAACGGTCAAAACCAAATTTAACGGTCAAAAGATATTTTTATATCTAATTTATAATCACTTGTATATTTTTTCACCTTAAAAAAGCACGTAAAATACATGTATACCTTAATCATATTTTCTAAATATTTATTATTTTTAACTAATTTTAAATATTTCTTATAATTCTGTAATTCGGTTGAAATGACTTTATATATAGGAAGGGATGGAGTATACGGAAATTGATTTCAGTTTTTTCCTATATTATTTAGCCAACTAATGGATGACTCAACCATCTCATATTATCTTATCATGATTATTAATTAATTGGGAAATATTCTTCAGTATGTTTAAATTAACTTTTAGAGAATAATTTTTATGATATGCGAGGTAAGCATGTTAGAAGAGTTTTGGTCTTGATTTGCAAAAAATGGGGTTTTTTTGACCCTTTTGCCCTTAATTAATTAATTAATAACAAAATGCCCCTGTGTGAAACCATATCACCCTTCTGCCCTGTTTAGTCAATTTGCAACCCGATATATAGTCGACTAACTAAATAGTGTCTTTTTAAAAAAATGTTTTCACATGATGTTAGTCGATTACACCACACCAGATCTGTTTTTTAAAACCCCATTTGGGGCAAATCAGAACCCTTAAAGACTGTGCTACGCGCATGTGAGAGGCAATGTATTTATTAATGTGTTGTTATATAAAAATCACTTGGATCTTTAAGAGAATAATCGAAATATTAAATTAAGTATTTATTAAATATTTTGTAGTTGCCTTCTCCATTATTAATTTACAAAATATTGTGTAATTACCTTCCCTATTATTCATCTTTCATAACCGTCTTGCTTTTATTTTTTGTTTAGATCTCTAAGGGAATAATTAAAACATTAAATTAAATATTTATTAAATATTTTGAACCTACCACCTCTATTATTAATTTACAAAATATTGTGTAACTTGTTTTTCCCATTATCATTCTTTTATAACCACCTTACTTTTTAATTTTTTTTTTTAATTTTAATGTTTTGAATATGCCATTTTGTTGATGTGTCGGTCGAGAAATGCTTATGCTATACTTTTATATAGTTAAGATTGTTTTAGGAAATAAATTTTGACTAAATAAATTTTGAAGATAAAAACATGAAAAGCAATATATTCAAATGTAGTTATTGATTAAAAATATTTAGTTATTATTGAGGAAAAAATAAGATTGGTAAAATAGTGTGTAACTACCTTCCCCATTATCCCTCTTTCATGGCCACCTTGCTTTTAATTTTTTAATTTTTTATTTAGCATTTTGAATTTATCATTTTGCTGATGTGTTGGCCAGAAAGATGTTTATTGCTCTACTTTTGTGAATGTTTTTATTGACAAAGTAGTTCAAATATTAAGAGGATGCGTTTAATATTTGAAATCAATTAGGGGAGACGTCAAAATTTATTTATTCAAAAAATAGTTCATATATAAAGAGGGAGAATGATGGTTAGTTTAAAAAAAAATTAAAATATGTAATTCAAAAGGTAGAGAATAAAATAAAGACATAATTAAAATATTGACAAAAAAAAAAAATGCCAAATGTAAGAAGAGATAAAAGCAAAGTTGTTACAAAATATTTTAAAATATTAAAGTGAAAAACAGTAAATTCAAATGTATTTTGAAGATAAAAACATGAAAAAACAGTAAATTCAAATTATTTGCCCCAAATGGGTTTTAAAAAAACAGATCTGGTGTGGTGTAATTGACGAAGTACTGTAACTTAGTCGATTACGTCATAGGAAAACATAAAAAAAAATTGGCACTGTTTAGTCGACTACATATCGGGTTGTAATAAACTAAACAGGGGCAGAAAGATGAGATGATTTCACACAGGGGAATTTTGGTTATTAATTAATTAATTAAGGTCAAAAGGGTCAAAAAGCCCAAAAAATGGTTTCTAAAACTACGGTTTGGGTCCCAAACACTCACCTTTTTTTCGATCAAATGGTTGTCCCATCATTGTAGACTGAACCCTAAGTCCAACAAAATGGTTTAAGAGAAAAATTTAATTGAGATCTCATAATTAATATTCCATTCGGTTATAAATATAAGTTATAATTGATTTTTTAGAGAGATTAAAGAAGCTAATTAAATTACTTTAGAGTACTTATATTTTTTTCCTTCAAACTAATTAGTTTGACTAATAAACTGGTATATAATCTAAGGATACACAACATATGATATGATTAAGCAACTTATTAAACTTTCTTAATCTCCAAAAAAAATTAAGTTATATCTTGTAATTTTGTTTCCTCAAAGTGCTCTATGTTATATTTAAGATATGAGGGAGTATTATATTAAAACCCAGACTAACTCTTACCCAACAGGTAAGGAATACCTTTAATAATACCAAGCTTCTCTTTTCTTTTTTTTTTTTGGTAAAAAATTCATTAATAATAAGGAAAGTTAACAACATATCACCCTGATCCTATTTATAAGTCTAGTTTGACCAAATCTCACATACTAAAGAGGGATAGTTAACTCAATGATTATGAGGTAAATTTTCAACTTTTCTCTCATTTATAATTGAGTATTTTTCAATTGTTTCTTCTCTCTTTATCTTCATGAGTACAATTTACATAGGTAAAATTGTCACAATGTCATTTATTACAGAAAACTAGACTTATAAATAAGATCAATGTGGTATTGTTAAAAAAAAAAACCCAAAGAAAAGTCACATGTCAGAAAAGACCCTTGTTGTTAACATATACAGATTTAGTTCTTAATATTGTACCGATATAGTGTTAACGTATACAAATTTAATTCTTAATGTTGTATTGATATAGTTGTTAATGTGTACTGATTCAGTATTTAATGTTATACCGATATACTTGTTAACGTTTTTGAGATAGTATCCAAAAAGCACCTAGGATCTTTTTTAATATATGGCTTTTTTTGGGTCTCTTTTGATAATATGTTTGTTAGTTAGGCCCTGAAGGAAATTTTCCCCTAATAATAATAATAGGGAGTACCACTCTGGCCCCATTTATGTTCAGGTTTCAAATCTTCTTTCTCTCTATCTTTTGATAATATGTTTGTTAGTTAGGCCCTGAAGGAAATTTTCCCTAATAATAATAATAGGGAGTAGTTGAAACTTGAAACTTGTTTTAAAAAATTATCACGTACTGCCAGTAGAGCAAGCGTGGAGTGTACCCATTCGCCACGTCTGACTCGACGACTTTCATTTATCGTCCCTCCTTCAGTCAACATCAATTCATTTCATTGACTTTTCGCCTCCCACGAGATAATGCCAAGTGCCAACACACGAAAGTGTTCAGAACATTCACTTCTACTTCCTCTTATATAATATAAGACATTAACTATTTTTTTCCATAAACTAATAAAAACAATTAAAATCAATAAAATTATCTTAAAATTTAAGTAATTTTTAATATTATCATCTTTAATTGCATTAAAATTTAATATTATATTAATTATTACTTACACCCACCATCTTTATTAATTATGTACATACATGAAAAAAATAATCAATGTTTCTAAGAACAAGTAAACGCCATATAAAAAAACCAAATAAACTTATTAGTTAGTACCTTATAATAAGGATGAGGGGAGTATCTACTATCACTTGATCTTATTTATAAACTTAAATTAACAAACTGAAAAAATTAGTTAACTTATTAATTATGGTCTAAAATTTTTAATATTATCCTTATATATAATTGATTCCAAAAGTCATGATTAAATACTTTTTATTTGTTATAACTAATAGGAGCAAAAAGGTTTTAAAAAAAAAAGTTTTTATTGCTCTACAGCTAGACTTATAATATATCATCAAAAATTTTAATCAAAATAAATTTATAAATAGGTAAGAGGTGACCTCTCCCAAGGGCCACCATTTTCATCATGCATGACGGAGTGGATCCAAAAGTCTGTCCTCTCCTTTGTGAATAATAAGGGAAAAAACAGTGAAAATGAAAAGACATCATACAAGAACGAAAACTGAAAAGTAAAAATAGAAATCGCGTGGAGGCTAAGTGGAAATTGATAGTGTTTGACTATTAATCCTTGCATTGCGCGTAGGGGTGGAATTCAAAGGGAATAATTTGGACTAATACGAACATGTGTTTTAATTTCAATCTTCAAATGAAGTTGTCAAAACTCTAACCAAGATGGAATATTACCAGGCAAAGCTGGTCCAAGTTGGGGCTTGGACTTTGCAAATGGCCTTCAACTGTTGAGAAATCAAAACCAAATTACAATATAGTAGTACTGTTTAAGGTTTACCAGGAAATTTTCTCACTGATCCGTTTGAACATTAACAATTATTCCACAAATAATTTCATTTTCATTTCCCTACAAGGTGCTATTCTTTGATCATATATATTCTTTGCTATGTAAATGAAATTAAATGAAGCGGTCTTGGAAGATCGAACAGGGCACTGCAACAGATCGGAATGCAGTCAAATTCTGCATTCTATATATGGATAATATACTAAAGACATATTTTTCAACTCATAAATATAAGATACAATTGACTCTTTTTTAGAAATTAAAAAAGTTAATTAAATTACTTTAAGGTACTTATATTGGTTACATTTTCTTCAAACTATTTTTCCTAACCTATAAACTGATATATAATCTAAGGATATACAACATATGATATAATTAAGTAACTTATTTAACTTTCTTAACTTCTTCAAAAAAGGTCAATTATACTCTATATTTAGGAGATGAGGAAGTAGGTGGGTTACATTGAATAGTTCTTCATTCATGGAAGCGGAAAAGCTAGGGTATCATTTTTTTTTTATTATTATTGGATAAGCCGTCTGATTATATACATAAATACACATTTATAAGGAATATTCATCACATGTTTAAATGCTTAATTATGCTAGCAACTAGCAAGTTCTTATTTCTCTGTGGCCATCTTTTTTTGAAGTTCTGCAACTTTAACTAACGCACATGAAAAATGAAAGCAAGAATTTTCCAAACTCTATATTGGATCTCTATCCTCAAATTTTCCTCTTTTCAGATCATATCAAATTCTGAGATAAAAACAAAAAGAGATATTTGCTTGGTCGCTCATTGCCGTGTGTGACAACCTGCGATGCGAGCAGCTGAGAAACACAACAGTTTTGCCCCCACTAGTTTATCACCTACCATTGAGAGCGCAAAAGAGTACAAAAAACACTGAAATAATTGTATAAAAATTGTCTATTTGTCCCCTAAAATGCATGACAAATATTATTTTAGAAATTAGTTTAACTCAACTAATGTTTCATTAAGGCAAAACATGGAAGCCAGGCGTGCCCAAAGAATTTATACATTAAAAAAACAGTGTCATTGTTATCGTAAAGGTTAGCAATCAAATCAGAATCAGCCCCAAAGTGGGATACAGCACAGTGATGACGATAAGGGGAAGATGCAGTCGTCCAGAACAGGATTTTTCAAATGGAGCAGACACTGATATGAAGAAACCCACACAAAACGACGTGTTGCCGCCACAAAGTCAGAGCTGGACCACACAGCAACCTTGTGTACGTGTGACACTTCATCATTCGCACGAACCTTCACTCTAGACTTTTTAAATTTTGTCGGAGAAACAATCTATATATAAGGAAAGCCTTTGGCCCAGTTTTTGTTCAAGCTACACACTCACTTTCTAATCAATTCTTAGCTTTCTTCCTTCACAGTACAGCTTCTTTTTCTTTCTCTTTCTAACTTGGGTTTCATTAAACTCATCAAACACAGTTCAAACTAGTTTGGATTTTGGGAATAACAATATACGATGTTGTCGAAGATTGCTATCGGCGATGGACACGGTGAACAGTCCCCATACTTTGATGGCTGGAAGGCTTACGAAAACGATCCGTTTCATCCCACCAAAAACTTTAATGGGGTTATTCAGATGGGTCTGGCTGAAAATCAGGTATGTGTATATTTATTTATCCAAAGCATTGAAAAGTTTGAAACTTGTTTTGATTTAACACAGAAACTAACAGATATATGTTCATGTCTTGCAGCTCACATCTGATGTGATCGAAGAGTGGATAACGAGTAATCCAGAAGCTAGTATTTGTACCCCAGAAGGAGCAAAAGATTTCATGGCCATATCTAACTTTCAGGATTATCATGGGTTGCCAGAGTTCAGAAATGTGAGTATGAAAATGAAAGCCTACCAATTCACTAATTGATTAAACAAGTTGATTTTGATTATCCAAACATTACTAACAAGGAATTTAAACGAATATATATGTACAGGCTGTGGCTAACTTCATGGCAAGAGCAAGAGGAAATAGAGTCACATTCGAGCCTGATCGTATAGTTATGAGTGGTGGAGCAACCGGTGCACACGAAGTTACTGCTTTTTGTTTGGCAGATCCTGGTGATGCTTTTTTGGTACCCACACCTTATTATCCAGGGTATAATTTCTAATTTTTCATTATTAAACGCAATATTCTTAAAAGTGGGTTAGCCTACCTTCCACTTGAATAATTTTTTAACAAAATATTTATTTTTTAATGATACAGTTTTGATCGGGATCTGAGATGGAGAACAGGGCTTCAACTTGTCCCAGTTGTGTGCGAAAGCTCTAACAATTTCAAGCTGACAACGAAAGCTTTAGAAGAAGCCTATGAAAAAGCCAAAAAGGACAATGTTAAACTAAAAGGCTTGCTTATTACCAATCCCTCAAACCCATTGGGGACAATTATGGACAGTGAAACATTGAAAAGTGTGGTGAAGTTTATCAATGAAAAGAACATCCATCTCGTATGCGACGAAATCTATGCTGGAACAGTTTTTGGTGAGCCAGGTTTCACAAGTATCGCTGAGATTATAGAAGAACAAGACGTGGAATGTAACCGTGACCTCATCCACATTGTTTATAGCCTCTCAAAAGATCTCGGAGTTCCTGGGTTTAGAGTCGGAATCATCTACTCGTACAACGATGATGTTGTAAATTGTGCTCGCAAAATGTCCAGCTTTGGATTAGTTTCGACACAGACCCAGAATCTTCTAGCTTCAATGCTATCTGATGACGAGTTCGTGGATCGGTTTCTTACCGAAAGCTCGAGCAGGTTGGGCAAAAGATACAGACTTTTCACTAGGGGACTTGCGCAAATTGGCATAAAGTGTTTACAGAGCAATGCTGGTTTGTTTCTATGGATGGATCTGCGTCATCTTTTGAAAAAACAGAGTGTTGAAGCAGAAATTGAGCTTTGGAAGACGATTATTCATGAGGTTAAGATTAATGTTTCGCCTGGTTCTTCGTTTCATTGTAACGAGCCTGGTTGGTTCAGGGTATGTTATGCTAACATGGATGATTCGGCTGTGGAAGTTGCCTTGACGAGGATTCGCAGTTTTGTGAGGCAAAATACAGAGACGAAGGTACCTGCAGCAAAGAAACTGTGCTGGCAGAGCAGCTTGAAATTGAGGTTAAGCTTTAATAAATCGAGGAACATTGACGACATGGTGATGTCACCTCACTCGCCATTGCCTCAATCACCTTTGGTCAAAGCCACCATGTGAGAAGTAAAAACATATTATTCTCTGCAATTAATGGTTTGAAGATTCGTTGGTATATTCCTTACGTTTTATTGCAAGTGTATATTAATTACAAGAAGATTGTTTGTTTCATGACAATAAGAGAGGGCATTCCAGCTGCAACTGTATCACTAATGGATGCCTTGATGATGTTTGTTGCTTCTATGTCATAGAAATTTTTTGTTTTTTTCTTTTTTCACTTTCAGAATGGTGGGTTCTTTGGGTGAAAGAAGTTCACGCAGTCTTTGTTCTGCTTGGTTGTAAGGTTGTAACACATTTGATTGAACAATTGTAATAAAACGTCTTCAATTTTTTTTTTTTATATCTACCTCTCTTGCTTTTGGGTTAAGATATTCAACACCGTAAAATGGCTACCCAAGAGATTGTTATTAATGAATTATTTAATGTAAATCTGAAATGAAAATGAAGAGAGCATCACTTTTAAAAATATTGAAGGAATAGATATTAAATAACAAACCTGGTATTCCCTGTCAATCCTTGTTTCTGGGCCTGGACTTCGATGACTTGTTTGATGCATCGTAATATTTACTGTTCTCTCCAGATGGTTTGTTCCATCCGAATGTGGACTTGGTTACCATGTGGTACTCTGATACAAGATTCTCGGATTCGAATTTGTATCTAGATTTGATGGACAAGCTGGATTCTGCCAACTACATAACTGTAGAGCCAGTTGATATATCTCTCTCTCACACATACACACAGATATATAAATATGTATAAAGGGCTTGAGATCTATCGTTTAATTTCTCTTCTAAAGTTATAAGAGGGATCGAACTTTTGTGAGCTCCCATTTATTATGGAGAAACTTTAATGCCACTAAATTATAAAATCATTAGCTAAGTCATCAATACGCATGCGCGTGGATACCACAAAGGGGTCTTCATGTTGGAAATACAAGGACCTTATGAGTTATTGGAGTTTGGGATTGGGTAGGAGAAATACCAGGGTAGGCAGCGAATGCTCGGCCCATCTGGGCTTTCTATATGATCTGAATGGTATAGATTTAATTTTTTTTATCTGGTGATTTTTAAATGAAAGAAAATATTAATTAAGAAATTATCTTTATTTTAAATTATCTACTCATTAAAATAATTTTTTTTTAAAAATCTGAACTACTCAGATATCATCTAGACGGCCTAAATGGGCCGAGCACCTCTTACTTAGGCCAGGAACTGATTCCATGTTTGGTATGCATACCATCAGCCAAGCAAAAATAATCAGTACTACTTACATGGGGATACTCAAACCTCAGGTTAGAGCCGGGAAAACAGGCCGAGCCTATCGGGCCAGCCCGTTTAAGTCTTGGCCCGTCAAGGGTCGGACTTAAAAAATGGATGAAATATTTGAAATTGGTCATGGAGGGCTAGCCCTGAAGGGCCTCGGGCTTAAACGAGCCAGCCCTGGAGGGCCAAGGGCCTGCAGACCCTTTTCATTGTAGCTTTTTCTTTTTTACCTTTTTAAATTTATTAATTTATATATATATTGTATTTGTTATAAAGTTATTTATCCATTTAACTACAAATACATAATAACTATAGTCTAATTTTATGATTTGATTTATTATTTGTTGCAAATAAAGATTATGGATGTGTTCATGATGCGAGAGAAAAAATTCATGATATTCTTACTCATGAGCGAGAAGCTACTACTCAAAGTGAAGAACAATCAAATATCGTTGGAATTGATGATAGTGACGAAGATGACAATAATAATAGTCATCGTATTAATGTCGCTTAGTGATATACTTTTTATGTTTTATGTGAGTTATTTGTGAATATAGTTTACTTTTGATTATGAATTAGTGATTGTACTTATTTATTGGATGATTTATGTTATAATTTACTAATTATATTTCTTTTAAAAAAACGGAGGAAAAATAGTTAAAATTTGGAATAGTAATTTTTGGGCCCTGACCCTAGTGCTCTCGGACCGGGCTTTGAAAAACAGATGTTTTTTTTACCTCGGGTCCTAGAGGGCCGGCCCTGTTAGGCCCTGACCCTTCACAGACCAGCCCTGATTCCCCGCTCTACCCTAGGTATTGCTGTATATGGGCCCATTTGAGATAGCAGTGGTAGAAGTGACTTTTATTTCTGATGGACTTTTCCTGATAAACTTTTTTTCCTATGAACTTTTCCTGATGTGATTTGTGTTTGGCATAGTTTTAGAAGTCATTGTGAAGCAAGAGAAGCTCCAACAATGAGCTTAAAAAAACCCACATCAAACTTAGAAGCCTATCAAACATTGATACTATTTCAAACACTTAATTATTATGTTTTCTCTCTTGATGGGTTTTTTTCCCCATTTTATGAACTTATTTTGATGGGTTTTTTTCCCCATTTTATGAACTTATTTTCCCATCAAATGCTATCTCAAACACACACTATATCCTTGGATTGATGTTTTCTTTTTTAAATTTATGAATTTATATATATTTTGTATTTATTATAAAGTTATTTATCCATTTAACTACAAATACATAATAACTATAATCTAATTTTATGATTTAGTTTATTATTTACAACTTTAGATAAAAACAGAACCTCCAAGAAAGACATAAATGAAACACGTACATACATATAACTGATATGAGCCCAAACACAACTACAAGTAACAAAACCCAGAAGCAGAATACATGAGTCAAAACTTCAATATACTGTAGCTCGTAAAACTATTTGGTTGATATTTGCATCATCTGTAAGGGATACAAGTTCAATATGTGTGAAGGCATTGAATGCCACTTCTATTTTAGTTCTACAATTGGTGATAATTAGTTTTTTTTCCCCTGGTTTGTTTTGTTATATTTACTTTGATCATCATTTTATGTATATGATTTTAAAGTATTAATATAAATACTTTTGACAAAAAGAAAAATATGGGTGTGACGCCATCATTAGTTAGTTTATTCTGCTTTAATTTCTTGCCAGTGACGTAATCACTTTTGTCGTTTGATCTCAGGACATTTACCCATTGTCGTTCATATAACCAAGTCTAAGGATAAGAATGATCAGCACAGCATAGAATGCACTTGTAACAACCAAAGATTCGTTAGATGTTGGTTCAATCATATTTTTTTAAAAAAATAAATAATAATAATTAACACCATATCCCCAGCCTTTTTTAGCCAATACATTAAGCATTTAATTTAATGTTATTTCATATTTTTCATGAAAAGAACTATACGTTTCAGTCAAAAGCATACTAATTTTTTTTACCAAAAATAATATTCAAATTTAATTAGGGTTTATCGTTTGTCATGTCACTTGACATAAGGTTATGTCAAATCACCCCAAAACTATGTCGTTTTGAGAGTTAGGGGAATTAATGAAGGATGTTTTGGTAAAATTAACATCCTATGGGGTGACTTGACAAAACCTTATGTCAAGTAACATTACAAACGATAAACTTATTTAATTATTTGTTTGCAAGCATGTTTATTTTGAGGGAATTATAATGAGGTCTAAAGTGGGAGATTTGATTACCGAGAACTCCCAATAACAAGTGATCAACGTTGTCAAAATCGAGTTTTTATGTAGACACAGAAGGGGATGGTAAAAATTAAATCGTAGAAAAAACACGAAACGTAAAGTTTCTACTTTTTACTACTTAAAGTTAGAGTGAAATATATATATAAATATATATATAGACACACATGGAAAAAAAATCATAATTCACTACTCAAAATTCCATATACAACTTCATATTTAAAAGATATAAGTCATATAACTATATAAAACATAAAAAACTTACGTTTATAACTATGGAAAACCGTTAAAGCCTATATATAACTATTCAGTATCTACTCTCTAGTAATCCTGAGTCCAAGAGGCACGATAGAAATAAAGTTTTTAACTTTTCATCCTTTTTTCGAGAAAAAAATTCATCCTTTTTTTTTTTTTTTTTGTCAAAGTAAAAACAGTAAAAACGTAAATTTTTATAGTTTTAAATTATGAGTTTGAGGAGAGTTTCTACCAGTTTCTACTTAGGACAGTTTTTACTTGCGTTTTAGTAGGTATAAACGTTTTTAAACTAGTTTTTTACGACACTGCAAGTGATACATTGTTATTTCTTACTTTAAAACTTGTTATTGGGACTTATTAGTAATTAAGTTTCTTCTATGGGACCTCATTATAATTCCCCAGTTAATTCTTACAAATGAGCTGCTAATTAAACTGATGAAAGAAAAACAAAAGTTGAGATCACATCTGACCTCACAAAGCATAATATATATCACCTTTTGGGTGACTGAATATATAATATGGATGGCCTATTATTTAATATTAAATCATTTCATCATAATCGTAAAAAAGGAAAAAATGAGAGAGACGTATCAGTAGCAACATATATATCTGTTAGGCACTACGCAGGCAGCCATAACAAATATAAAGGATTGGACCCTCTCCTCTCCAACACATTTCTTATTTTCGCCCTCAAAAACTAATCAATTTGTTAGTTTGCCAACTTCAAACTCCAGACACGCAACAATAATTTCAATATATATATGTTATTGGGATATCTGACCATTTCTCAATTTCACTACTGGGACATGAAATTGAAAGATTCAATTGGAATTTTTGTGTGGTTAAAACTGATCGAGCCGTTTGAATTGAAAGGGTCAAAGAATATGGTAGAAAGGAAAAATGTTTATGGTTTACACTTTACAATATCAGAACTTTTCACTGATGAGCTGCTAAATTTCTAATGGTGATGTTTTCTGGGCAGCTACGCAACCCCAAAGAGTCTCTTGCTGTACCCAAGACTCGGTGATCGTAGGATAAGTTGCACATATTTGGATTTGATTTTTGTCTTTCTGGTCCATTCTTACCTACTTTGCTTATTTAAACTTTCTCTGACTCAGTCCAAGAAACATTATCCCAAGAATTTTTTAAGGGGAAAAAATGATTGTTTTAAAAGTATTACTGCAAGTTTTCAATACTATACCAAAATGGAACATTCCATGAATATTATAACGTGTAATAACATTGACTTGATTGGTATAGAACCAATGGAGTAATCAGTGATGATATATATCAGGTCTTAAAAGTAATAGATTTTTTAGACCGCGTATCGTTAAGACCGGTCTCAAATCCTGTCTAAGAGATGTTTTTCGTTCGGTTTAAAAAGCTTTTTTTGTACTAGTGTATATAGTACTACCTACGGTCCTAAATATAGGATAAAGTTTGTAGTAGTTTGTTGCACTATAAACTTTATCCTATATTTAAGACCGAATGGAGTATTAGCCAAAGAATTCAATAAGGTTGATAGTGTTGTTGAGATAACCCTCCTAATCCATACAAGTTTCATAATCTTCCTCCCAAAAATTATAATTGAGGTCAACGTCTGGATTTGGACGCAGTCCCAAATAAAATCTGAAGCAAGTATACTCAAATAATCCATGAGACCTTTCTAGACGTCAAAGAGTTATCAATTATCAATATATATATATATATATGACACCCTGTCACCTATTCAATCTTTTTTTTTTTTTTTGGTTGTCACCTATTCAATCTTATTCTTATGATTTTGATATATAATTATGCCATGGTTCATACTCTTAAATTGTCACAGCCAATTATTCACAATATTTGCAAAATCAGATTCCCTGTATCCATTATCCACGTACCTGTTATCTGTAGAGATTGACCCAAAAAAGGAATCATATATTTTTTTCTAAGTTATTATCATGTTCTTTTTTTAATCTCCCTTCCAAACGTATTGTATTATATATTTTCAAGGGATTTTGCACTTGAAGAGAATCCCAAAATTTATTCATGCAAAATCTCTATATTCTTTAAGAGAGATATTATATTAATTAATCCTCAGGGCCACAAATTTGAAGTTTTGAGTGAATCCACGATATAGATACAGATACACTGCAAATACACGAGTGAAGAAAGCAATCCTGACCCCGCCTCATCTCAACTCTCAACCACTAGTTTTTTTTTTTCTTTTTCCTTTTTGAAGAAACCCCTCAAGCACTAATATATATATGTAATAAACATAGACATGAACAAAGAAAAGTAAAAAGAAGAAGAAAAAGATTAAGAAATAACACAAGCATTGGGATTTTCTTCAGCACTGTGAACCTGATAGTAATTGGTCAGGTAGGGATTATAAGCTCTGTAAAGCCCGGCGAGTTCAGCTGCCTGCTGTTCATTTAAATCTTTCTTTTTGTCATCTTCCTTCATGTTTTTGCCGTCGGACTTCTTGCCTTCATCTTTCTTCTTCTCCGGCTCTTTCGCCGGCCCCACCGTCAGTATCTCTGTGTGCCAAACTTTCCTCAGTTTGCTCACCACATCTACTGGGTCTGTGTCCCCTACCACTGTCAGCTTCCTCTCCTTCATGTCCATCGCGATGGAGTCTATGCCTGCTCATAACATATTATCAAGATGATCGATTTTAAACTAAGAACAACTAATTAAGCAAACCAACAAGACCATATATACCTGTAAGGCTAGAAACCATTTTCATGGCTTTCTGCTTCGCTTTGTCATCGTGCAGATCCAACTTCAGCACCACTTTCTGCAAATAACACTGGAGATATAAGAACTCACACGGGAAAGGACCAAGTAAAACAGAGGGATCATGATCCTGGGAAGGCAGGCTCGATAGAATCGATAATGAATTTAACTAGATTAAGAATAAACAGGAAAATAAGAAAAGGAAAGAAGCCTGAGCTATATAACATATTTAATTGAGCATTATGAATGAGGTAAGAAATGGTAGAGACAGAACAGAACAGGGTGGAGGTAGTAGATAAACCGACATCAAAATACACGAAATCAGGGAATATAAAATGAAACTAAACTCGCCCCGCTTGTCATATTTAATGTGATTAATGAAAAAGAAACAGTCGGGTAATGGAGAGAGAAGATGCTGAAACCCATACCCAGAAGAATAAAAAGGAAGAGGAAGAGGAAACAGAGAGTGAAAGGTCTAACCTTCATGTCTCTATGATCGTGAGTTCAGACTACAAATTGGACTGTTGAAGTAGTACCTGGATAGGGAAAGAGTGTGATATAACAATAGAGAGGAAAAACAGAAAAAGAAGGAGCAACAAAAACAAGAAAGAGGAAGAGGAAGAGACTAGATGAAACTATAAAACAAGACAAACTGGGGGATTTGATTAGAGAGAGCGTGAGAGGAACAAACAAGGAACTAATCACACTATCACTCATTGACGTAAGGCCCAAAGCTTACTGGTGTTCTATTTTCTCGACTCGATACTCTTCCAAATGGCCACCCTTTTACACGATTAAACAAATATTATTTCTAGTATTGTTTCTTTTTTGCCAACTTCTTAAAAAAACTTGCAAAAATAAATTCTCAAATGGGCAAAATGTACTTGAACAGGTTTTCTATAATATGCTAACCTGCAAATCCGCCCAACTACTAAATAAATTATAGACTGGTAGAGCAAAATATATACATATATATATATATATATATATTAAAAAAAAAAGAGTTATACACAGTGATTTTGATGTATACATGTAATGATAATTATTTTAATTTGGGCAAACCATATGGTTGTTTATTGGCGAAGAGGTTTTCCAAGTTGCACTCAAAGGATTATCCACGTACGCGCTTATTGTTTAAGGTTTGTGGCCTTGGCATTTAGTTTAGTTTATAAACAAAATCGCCACTTTCTGCAACTTTAATTGGCCTCGTAATTCTCCCGTTGACAGGGACACACCGTCCATAATAGAGTTTTTTTAATATAAAACTAAACAGGCACAGTAGTATTACATTGCCGTTATTTATCAGCCAGCACAAAAAATCGCATGTGAATCTCGCTTGATTATGAAATATCCATGTTTACCTCCTTTTTTAACTATATGGTCAATTTATGGATTGTGGTTAATCCAATTGCCACGTTATCTGAGAGGTAAGTAAGAAAAAAAGAGGCCCTAAAATTCGTCTACTTCCCTACAGACACGAATTTTACGGCGATCACTGATTTGCCAGACACACACCACGCATATGTTGAGTTTGTGATTGTGTAAAGAAAAAAAAAAGAATAGTGTTATGTTATAGAACACAGATGTCCAGCCAAGGGTTGGTAAGTCGATCTTGGATGGATAGGCTCTGCCTGAATATCTATGGAGGAGATAACCAGGAGAGCGTGGGAACACCGTACACGACAAAGAGGTGGTGTGTGTGCACAGTGAGACTGTATGTAAATAGTCTAGGTTAGAATGTGTGCACCTTGTTACCTGCCCTCTGTATTTATAGAGGTATCTGATGCGATATCCGGGGCACGCCCTTAATGGCGCGCCATTAATGGGGCGGATATCCGAGATACGCCATTAATGAGACGTGTCATTAATGGGGCGGATATCCGGGGTATGTCATTAATGGGACATGTCATTAATGGGGCGAGTATCTCGGTAGGCCGTTACGATAGGGGTGGATCTTGCCTAGCCGAGATTTCCGGATCTCCTGCTATGATTAGCGGATTACGCCTCCTGGCTCTTCTTGGGCCGCGCTATGGACTTGGGGACTTTTGGGCCGGTCCGTAACAATTGCCCCCCACCTCGGCTATTCAGGCTTCTGGGCGGCCGAGGTGTATAATTCCTTCGGCCCCGGTTTGTGTCCGGGGCCTATGCTTCAGCCAATTCGGCTTCTGACGCCGTGGCTTATCCCTGTTATGACAGTCGAGTGGTGCCCGGGTCATGCGACAGGGGCGTAGTGACGGCCTTAGACTTACGTGGTTAGCCCCCTGTTCGTGGGTAAGTCGTTTGGTCTTCTTTTCGTAGGCACCATCATTACTGCTTTACACCTGGCTTGCCCTGATTGGAAAGAGTCTGCAGCCGTCGCGCCCCTCCAAGTGCCGATTTGCGTGCACATTTAATGCTCCTACGTCATTCTGTGCATTTCCCATCGTGTCTGGGTTCAAAGACCGAGCTGCCCCCGGCGTTCCCTATCCTTTCCCTTATATGAAGTATTTGTTTCGTGTTTGCCTATTTCATTCTTTCCCGCTACAACTTTGCTGTGAACTTGCTCTGAGTTTCCTCTGCCAAAACTCCACTGTTCTCAATTTCCATCGTTCGAGTCTCCTCCTTCTTACTCACACAGGTATTTTCCGTTCTTCTCTTTACTCTTTTCCGGTGTACTTCGTACCGTTTATATATCCTTTGGTCTCTTGTCTACATTTCCCACTCCTTTTTCTTTCTGGTTCACAGAGTATGCATTTGAGACCATTTTCTGGGTTTTGCCTGTTTTTGACACATATGCGTCTGTGCTTGCCTCTCTTTTGACATAAGGCCTTTAGTTCTTAGGTTCTAGTTCCTTTTTGATGGATAGAAATAGGCGTTTTCCTAAACCCAGATCAATGTTAACCCCTGAGAAAGAGGAGTTTCTTCGTACTCGCTACCCGTGAGCTTCTTATTGGGTTCTCAGAACCGAGCTTCCAGAAGCGAAGAGGTCAGCCCCTTTACTTCGAGGCGGGATCGATCACTCAGGACGAGTCGGGCCCCAACCCGTACCTGCTAGAGCTCTCTTTCCTTCTCATGTCCGAGCTTCTATACACAATGTTCCTATCTTATCGCCCGTACAAGCCGGGGTTGGCTCCTTTGCCGGCCCCATGTCTCTGGCCTTATTGGCCGAACCGCTCAACATTTGTGAGGGTCCACCCTCTGCGAGCTCGGACCCTTATCCCGATGATTATCTCGGCCCCTTTGGGACCGCTTGCGAGGGTTCATTCCACATTGCGCACGGCGAAGACTCCAAAGCTTCCTCGGTTCTTGGTTCTTGCCAGCATCGGCAACCTTCGGGCCTCTCTTCTGGCGTACCCTTTCGTTCGAGTCCGCCATCTGTTTTGCCTTCTAACATTCTTTTACCAGGTATTTCCAACTCTGCTAATTTCATTTTATGTTGCATATAGGTTAATGGCTCCGAAATCTCTGCCCTCCAAGAAAAAGACCGAGGCTGAGGACTCAGACTCTTCTAGTCCACCTGAGGCTCTGTGTCGTAGGTATCCCTGGGTGTCTCATGAGGTCTTGAGGACCCCCTTGATGTCGGATACAGATATTGCCCGTTTGGATCTACCCGCCATGGAGGGGTGCGTATTACGCCGCCCGGAGGCCGATGAGCCTGTTTGTGTGGAACAGGAAATAGGCAGTCCCAATTTCTTTTACTTCTACCGGGATTACCTTACTCGGGTCGGTGTTTGCTTCCCTTTCACCCACTTCCGGATCCGGCCTGTTGCACCCGAGGCTTGCTCCATCACAACTTCATCCGAACGGGTGGGCTTATCTTGTTGCTTTTGAGCAACTGTGTCGCTCCTATCCGGTTCCGGTTCCCTGCTCGACCAATCTTTTCTTTTATTACTTCGGCCCTTTTACCCCTGGCTCTCCTAAGGAAGGTGACAAGCTAAAAGGGTTGGTATCTCTCCGTGTTAATCCCGACCGGAAGCTCATGAAGCCCTTCTCCGATTCGTTTAAGAGGTTCAAGAATGCCTTCTTCAAAGTTGTCGCCGTACACGGTAAGCCTACCCGGTTTTTGAAGGGGTTGAGGCCGCCGACGTGGAGTGGCGTTTCCTCTATATTGGATGGAGAGTCACCATAAAGCTTCTCCGTCCTCCTTCCAAATTTCGAAAGATGAGCTTCTGCCCAAGATGGCCCCTCTTGTCCCTAGGTTGGACGCCTATGTGGAGAAGTATGGCGTCCAGAGTGCAGCCTTTTTCATTTTCGGGGAGGGATCTAGGCCGGTCCCCTCTACTTGTAGGAGTCTCTCCCTTGCCATGCTATTTGTTTTTTGGTCATATTTGTAGATTGTTGGAGTAATTTGTGCTTATTCCTGATTTCCCTTTACCTGTTCTTTTCAGCTCAAGACATGAAGGCCCTTCCCGGTTACTTGTAGATTGTTTTAAATTCCATATTTGAAATTTCTTGACTGTAGGAGATACGAGTCGTTTACTCGACCAACACTAACGTGTGGGAGGATGGGGCGAGGTTGTATGTTTTAACCTCTTGGGGTGTTAACTTAACCGCACTACCTCGTTCCGCTTGACTAGTCGAAAAAAATTGATAGGAACCGAATTAAGGGCGAGGCCGTCACATGTCGACCGAGGTGTCTATTACCTCAAATCGACATTTTGACTTGATCGGGGTTGGAATGATGCCTACCGCTTTCTTAAATCGAGCGAGCGTTGACGCGTCAATTTCGTGAAGGCCACGTATGGCATTTTCACCGAGCTCTTACCAATGTACGTCGAAGTACAACGGCCGGTGTCATACATCTAGATGTTTTTATGTAATGACCGGGTGTAAGTACCTCGGTGTCGGGTTTTGGACCGGGCTTAATGGCCTCGGTTTCACGGTTAAGCAAGTAATTGTGCACATTGATGCCTTTCCTTGATGGATTCCTTCATTAAATAAAGCAGCTCTAAAGAGCGTACAAATGGTCATGAATTATTCAAATGCAAAATAAAGAACAATTGGAGAACAATTGGAAGAAACATAAGGCAAAGTAAGAAATAACCGAACAGTAGCCTTGGTGTCTATGGGGCCGAGCCTTGACCTAGCTGTAATAGATCTTTAGTTTATCGGCGTTCCATGTCCTTTTAACCGGCTTCCTTGCCAGGGTTTCTAGAACATATGCCCCAGCATCGAGTTTCTCTTTAACACGATAAGGACCTTCCCAATTTGTTGCCAGTTTTCCGTTTCGGGAATTCTTGTTTCCGATGTCGGCCCCGAAGTACGGTGTTACCTCGGTTAAAGGATCGTGGTCGAACCTTCCGATTATATTTTGCCGCGAGTAGCGCAGCGGCAAGTTCCTAAGCAATGGGTTGTGATTCGGATTTCATCAATTAGGTCCAGATCTGTCTTTAGGGCGTCGTCATTTGACGCCGGTCCTTCCTGCCCGGCTCTAATCTTCCTCCATCATGGCTGCCCGATTTCCACCGGGATCATTGCTTCACATCCATAGGTCAGCCGGAATGGGTTTCCTGGGTCGAGGACTGCACACTCGTCCTGTAGCCCCATAGGACGCTGTGGAGCTGTTCGGTCCAGCTGGAGTCGGCCTTTAACATGTGTTTCTTTAATCCGTCAAGAATGATCTTATTAGCTGACTCGGCTTGGCCGTTGGATTGCGGATGTTCGACGGAGGAGAAGTGTTACTGGATGTCCAAGTTAGACATTAAGGCCTGGAATCTATGGTCCGTGAACTGGGTTCCATTATCAGTGATGACTTCAGCAGGTATCCCGAATCGAGCAAAGATGTTATGACGCACGAATCTCATAATTCGAGACGAGGTGATCGTCGTCAATGCCTCCGCTTCAATCCATTTGGTGAAGTAGTCTACGGTGACAATGAGCCATTTGAGCTGTCCAGGTGCCGGCTTGAACGATCCCAGGATGTCCATTCCCCATTTATAGAAGGGTCAGGGGGCCGGCATCCCTTTAACTCCGTCAGTGGTGGCCATAAGATCCCGACGTGTTTCTGGCAACTGTCGCACCGCTTGGCGGCTTCCGTGGCGTCATGCTTCATCGTGGGCCAATAGTAGCCGGCGCGTAATGCCTTCCTTGCCAAAGCCTTGCCCCCCATGTGTTAGCCGTTGCATCCCTCATGTATCTCCGTTAAAACGTACCTTGCTTTGGACTCACCGAGGCATCGCATCATCAGGCAGTGCATCCTTTCTTGTAGAGCTGATCATCGACCATGGTGTAGATGGCGGCTTCTCTCATCAGCTTCTTTGCTTCCGTGGTATCTGTTGGGATGATCCCCTTTCCGGGTAATCTTCGATTGGCTTTCTCCGGTCCGTGGCGGACGAGATAGTCATGACGCATGTGGGCTCGGCCAAATTCCGTTGGATCACGGTTCTATGACTCCCTGGACCTTTGGTACTTGCGAGTTTGGAGAGAATGTCGGCCGGGCATTCTCTTCTCTCGGGATATGAGAGACAATCACCTCTTCGAACTCCGTCATTACCTCTTTTGCTCGTTTAAGTACTTAGCCAACGGGGGCCTTTTGCTTGATAGCCTGTCATCAACGAGCGGCAACGAGTTGCGAGTCGGTGAACACCTTAACTCGCCTCGCTCCGCTCTCTTTCGCTTGAGACAATCCGGCTAAGAGGGCCTCGTACTCGGCACAGTTATTGGAGGTCGGGAATTCCAACCGGAGGGAATGCTCGCAGCGACTCCTCGGGACTTTCAACAATGACTCGCTCCACCGCCTTTTGGATTGGAAGATCCGTCAACAAATACCTTCCAAAATTCCTCGCTAGCCATAACCGGAGTCAATTCTCTGATGAAATTGGCCAATGCTTGTGATTTGATCGCCTGTCGAGCTTCAAAAGTGATGTCGAACTCGGTCAGTTCAATTGCCCAGCTTGTCATTCGCCCTGCCAGATCAGGTTTGTGCAAAATCTGCCGGATATGCTGACTGGTCCGGACTACTATCCGATGTCCCTGGAAGTATGGCCGAAGCCGTCTTGCCGTTGTTAGTAATGCGAACGCCATTTTTTCCAGCTTCTGGTATCTGAGCTCAGTGTTTTGTAACACTTTGCTCACAAAGTATATGGGTGTCTGTCCGACCTCGGTTTCTCTTACCAAGGCGGCGCTTACCGCCTCGTCTCCCACAGAGAGGTACAAGAACAAGGTCTCCCCTTGCTCCGGCTTTGTTAGTACCGGAGGGATTGCCAAACATCTCTTAATTTCTTCAAAGGCTGTTTCACAATCCGTATTCCATCCTCCCTGAGTCTCTTTCTTCAATAATTTAAAGAAAGGTAACGCCTTCTCGGCGGATCTCGGTAAGAATCTTGTTAGGGCCGCCAAGCGACCTGTTAATTGCTGAACTTCCTTCTTGGAGTTTGGGACTTGCATGTCTAGACGGCCTTGCATTTGTTCGGGTTGGCCTCAATCCCTCGATTGGTCAGCATAAAACCTAGGAATTTCTCGGCGGGCACTCCGAAGGCACATTTGGCCGGGTTCAACCTGATTCGGTAGCGTCTTAATTTTTCAAATGTCTGCTCTAGGTCCCGGATATGCTCCTCTGGTTGTTTTGACTTCACGATCATGTCGTCTATATAGACCTCCACATTTCATCCGATTTGGTCCTCAAAGACGCGGTTCATCATTCGTTGGTACGTAGCTCCGGCGTTCTTCAATCCAAATGGCATGACGTTATAGCAATAGTTAGCCTTGTCGGTCGTGAAGGCGGTTTTCTCTTGATCCTCTGGGTGCATGGCAATCTGATTGTAGCCAGAATAAGCATCCATAAAGGAAAGCAGCTGGTACCCGGCCGAGTTATCAACAAGTTGATCAATGTTAGGCATAGGATAAGAGTCTTTTAGACATGCTTTATTCAGATTGGTGTAGTCAGTGCACACCCTCCATTTACCGGTCGTTTTTAATACCATGACCACATTCGAGAGCCAAGTTGTGTATTGTACCTCTCGATGAATCCGGCGGCCGGGAGCTCTTCAATGTGATTCTCAAGGGCTTTACGTCGTCGTCGAGATATTCCTCCTCTTCGAGCCACCGGCTTCGACCCCGCCATATGGCGAGTTTGTGATAAACAAAAGTGTGGGTCAATCCGGGTATTTCGGCCGACGTCCAGGGCAAAGACGTCCTGGTTTTGTCTTAAGAACTTGATCGGTCGCGATTTTATATCTCGTGTCCATGTCTCCGCCGACTTTAGTTGTCTTGGAGGGATCCGTCCGAGGATTAATTCCTCCGGCTCCCCTTCCGGCTACGAGCGTGGGTTTTCGGTTCATGGAGGTCCAGCTCTACCATATTAACCGACTGCCGGGGCCTCCCCTCATTTCTAACATCGGTCATAACCTCATTGGTCCGGAGTCACGGCGGGGATGACGGCCCTTCCTCCTCGACTCGGAGAGTCTCGAAGTAACATTGTCGTGATACTTTCTGGTCTCCGGACACTTCAACCACCTGATTCTTATCATTGATCATTTTCAACTTCTGGTGTTTAGTGGACGCCAGCATGTCCCAATTGTGTATAGTGGGTCGGCCTAATATAATATTGTAGGGAGAGCAGAAGTCGGCCACTACAAACCTTACACGTTCTGACTTGAACGCTTCCTTGGTTCCCAACGTTAATCTGAGGTCAATATATCCTTTTGGGAAGGAACGCTCTCCATTAAACCCGATTAGGGTGGATTTGCATGGCTTTAGGTCTTCAACATCGAGGTGCATCCTCTGGTATGCGTCCCAGCTTATGATGTCAGCCGAACTCCCCGCATCCACGAAGATACGTTTGACTCGGCAATTTACAACGATCCCGGTGATGACCAATCCATCTTGATGGTCGGGAATAACCTCCTTGAGTTCCTCGTCCGTGAAGACTAATGGGGGTGGCTTCGGTTTCGATGAGATGCCTTTAAACTTTGGTACATCTTTTATCGTCAGCACCTCCCGGGTATTTCTTGCGCCGGCTTATAGTATCTCTACCTCCTTCGAAACCGCCACTGATCCCGTTATACTGGAGATCCGTCTCTGGGAAACCATCGGCAAGGCCGGTTTTCCGTTTCTTCTCAGGTTCCTGAGCGTCCGTAGCTGGACTCCTGCTTCGACGGTTACTATTCCGCCTACTTGTTTTTCCTTGAGTTTTGATGACGTATTGGCGCAGTTTCCCTTCTCTCACGAACTTTTCGATAGCATCCCTGAGTTCATAACATTCGTCGGTGGTATGACCGGAGCAGTCGTGGAAAGTGAAAAATTTGCCCCGATCTGTATTGGATCGGTTTCTGAGAGGTCTCGGCTTGGCCACCCTTTTCATCTCGGTCTGGGCTACCTCCTTCCACAGCTGCGAACGCGGAACATTCAAGGGGGTGTAGTTGCCGTATTTCGCCTTATTGTCCGTCCTCTCTTGTCGGGGTCGGCTCCGCGCGTCTGCGGGTTCCGGCTTGTGCTTGTCCGTCAGATCCCTTCTTTCGAGCGATGAATTCCTAGCCTTCTCAGGTTCATCGGCATTGGCAATTTCCATTTGCTCGACATCTAGATACTTCTTTGCTTCGGTATAGAATTCAGTCAATGAATATACTCGATTCTTGCACGAGATGTACCGGCCGGGCGTGTCGTTGGATCCGGACCGTTGACGAGGCAATGTACATGGACCTCTTCGGACAATGAACGTACCTGCATTACCGTGTCTCTGAACCGATCCAGGTACTACTGCAACGTCTCGCCTTTCTTTTATTTTACCTTACTCAACGTGAATTGAGATTTTGGTTGTTTCTTGCTGGTGGTAAAGTGCAATTCAAAATTACACCCAAGGTCTTCAAAGTTCCGAATGGAATTACTGGGTAATGAACTCAACCATTTGTGGGCCGTTCCGGTTAACGTGGCCGAGAAGAGCCTCAAGATGACCGGACCTTCCATTGACGACCCACATCAACTTTTCAAATATCTCCAGGTGGTGACGTGGATCCGGGTCCCATCGTACTTGGGAAGATCGGCTAGGTCAAAATTCTTCGGATAAGGGGCTGTGGCCGTTGCACGGGAGAATGGGGTCCCCCCTGAGCCAGCCAAGTACTTCATCTTATACTGTCGCGGGGATCCTCATGTCCGAGGCGTCGTGGTTGCCTCTCGAGGCTCATCTGAGTCCTGATCACGGTCTCGATTTTCATGGTCTTTGTAACCGTCATGGCGGTCTTCTCGGCCTCGATCTTCCGCATCCTGGATTCGCAATGGTCTCTCCTTGTTCCTTCTGGGGGTTGGGTGGCGTTCTCTCTCCTTTCTAGCTTCCCCTCATTCTGTCGCGGCGGGCCGCCGATTCGACCGGGCCGGTACGCGGACTCACTGCTTGTCCGGGCGTACAACCTCCTTCCCCTTACGAGGGCTTCTGCGGGTTCCACGTTGAAACAGGTTTTCAAGTTTTTCCTCAATCATCAATTCTAGAGCATGAAAATCCTCTTGCCTTTGGAGGTGATCTAGTTTTTCCTTGTTTTCGAACCTCTGAAGGATCGACTCTTGTGTTCTCCTTAAAATGTGGACATCGGTGTCTAGTACCTGAACGTCTGGAGCCGGGGCCGTCTGGGCTCGGACTCTTGGCGGCCCCTCTTTCGAAGGTTCGTCGTTGGAAGGAGATGTGCTCTCCTTGTCAGTAACGTGACCCTCCGGAGTCTTTTCACGTAGAGGTTGATCATGAGTCTGCGGTTGACTCGGTCCGGCCTGAGGTTGATTTGGTGGTAAAGCGCTTTCATCGTTCGGCCGGTCCGGTTGCTGGTTTTACTGTGGCTTCTGGTGTTGGCCATTAGTGGTCACGGGGATAGAAATTTAAGGTCCCCACGGTCTGCGCCAATGTTCTGTTATAGAACACAGATGTCCAGCCAAGGGCTGGTAAGTCGATCTTGGATGGATAGGCTCTGCTTGAATATCTATGGAGGAGATAACCAGGAGAGCGTGGGATCACCGTACACGACAAAGGGGTGGTGTGTGTGCACGGTGAGGACCGTATGTAAATAGTCTAGGTTAGAATGTGTTCACCTTGTTACCCGCCCTCTCGTATTTATAGAGGTGTACGGTGCGATATCAGGGGCACGCCCTTAATGGCGCGCCATTAATGGGGCCGATATCCGAGATACGCCATTAATGGGACGTGTCATTAATAGGGCGGATATCCGGGGTATGCCATTAATGGGATGTGTCATTAATGGGGCGAGTATCTCGGTAGGCCGTTACGATAGGGGTGGATCTTGCCTAGCCGAGATTTCCGGATCTCCTGCTATGATTAGCGGATTACGCCTCCTGGCTCTTCTTGGGCCGCGCTATAGACTTGGGGGCTTTTGGGCCGGTCCGTAATAAATAGAAACAAACATGGTCAATCTTCCTGATTCAGCCTCCTGACTTGGTAGTCTCCTTGAAACTACGAGAGCCCACTATGAATAACCAAGTATAGTTTCTGTAGGTTTTATAGCAAGTTCACCTACGACTCAAGTTAAAATCCTACTATTTCTGTACAGCTTGTATGTGATGCAAGTGCCAGTAGCCTAATAACATAATGACATCAAGCACCTCCTTAATTAAGAAATATTGTTAATTCTACTTCTAAGTAGGTACTGTGTGAGTGCATGTGAATTCTGTGCGAGGGAGGATTGAAATCGATGGGGTGTGTGTAATTGATCCTTCCAAAACAAAATGTCATGCTAATGGGAGAAAATAGCATCCTTATTTACATTCCTCAATGCCTTGTGGCAAACACAATGAGTAGGAGAGGGGCAGCCAGGCCTTGGCAATAGTTTCTTAATATCGCAAACAGTAGAATGCCCTCGGATGAATTTGAAATTCACCTTATTGAATAATTACATATCTAGATCAACAACACATAATACCCTTCTCTGTTCTTAATTTTCTCTACCTTCACCTTCATTAATTGATTTTGCCATTATGAATGAATTAATGATATAGCATGACTAATTCGGCAATGGCTTTATAATTTTGCTCAATAGCACAAACAAATGCAACATGAAAACATCTGGCTAAATGGTAAATAGTTCTGGCTGCTCAGGCAACTAGATAATATTAGAGCCCAATTGATCACAGATACTTGGAAAATTATACATTATTTGGAATTTGGTGTCCCCTGTAAGCGTTTAACAGACGTCAAGAACAAAAAATGACGTTTGAAAGCTGGAAGACTCAATTATTAAGGATTTTTCAAGACGCCACATGGCGTCAGGTCCCCTCAAATGAAATTTGAGATGAAAGATCTCTTCCCTCAAATGAGTGATCCTCAATATGATGGCTGATAATCACTGGCATCAGCAGTAAAAGATGAGATACAGAAGGGATGATCACCAGTATTGGACTAACACTGAAGCTTCAACCCAAGGATGCCCCAACAATGGCTAGGGCCTCCTCCACTGAAGACGCCTTTTCAAGTTTGGCTTTATCAACCGCAGGCTGGCTTCTGGCAAGTTTGGGCAGCAGCTGAAATTCCTGAATTATACAACACATCGTTAGTTTTTCAGGCATGATTTGACACGGGACAAAGATAGCAGGAATGTTTCTCTTTGATTATCATTTATCAGTGCCTCTCTAATCAACCTGCACTGATATCCTAAACTCCAAAAAACTAGACGAAGTTTCCATAAATTTTTGGGGAACACGTTACTCTGGATATCTAGTCTTATTATTTCAACTATATTAGTATCGTTGAGGATAGAGCAGTTAAATACCTCAGGGCTCCCACTCTCAAGGAGAACTCCTTTTAGCTTGCCTGCGAGGCATCAAGTTTTCACTTTCTTAGTAACAGCGAAACATGGGGGAAAGTGCTTTAACAAAACTGTACCTGAATGCATGCACACACAAAAACTCCCCTTCTATACACTCATATAGAGGTACAGCCCAACATCCATACACACGACAGGAAAACAGTTAAGAAAAACAATTACCAGAGTCAATCCAGAATGTAGCAATTTTAGGATCGAAATTCCCAATTTCAACTGTTTCCCCAACTGTCCAAAGCAAAATCAACATTAAGGGCAATAAGTAATTGAAATTTCATTAAAAGATGAGGCAGTGACTGAAATTCATCTTTACCATTGTCTCCGAAAAATTGCCACCAAACTTTCCTGGGGCTCCCTTCATATTCAAACACCCTTGAGTAGAAGAATGGAAGATAATCATACCTGAAAATCATAAAAAATGAACATTCAACTACCAGGATCGAAGAAAGAAATGCTTTGCCAAAGCTGAAGTTTGAGAATTTAGGCAACAGGAACGGAAAATCCAACATACGTGTGAGTTTGTGCACTGAGTAATGCTTTCACACAATGATGTGCAGAGCGACGAGCATGATCCACATGTTCAACCCGGGCAATACGGTCGTATATCTGTTCAATTTTTTATAAGCACACGACTTCATATAGAAAACGAGAGATAACAACTCAACTCAAGAATAGCAGACCTTCAGTGGGAAAGCTGCTACATCACCAATGGCAAAGATTCCAGGAGTACTTGTCCGAAACAGGCCATCCACCTGAAATAGGTGATTCATTTAGATGAAGTCCTTCAGACTCTAGTAAGGGGTTTATGTTTATACACACTCAAATTATATCTGCAAATGGGGTGACTTAAAGAAAGTTTACATGATCTTCAAATAATAATAAAATGGCTAATTTCAAAACATTGCCTCACATAAGAAAGAAAAAGAATGAAATGAGCATCATAACAAAATTTATAATAAATGTTTTTTATTTTTGAAAAAATAACCTTGGTCATGAATTTTTGTTGCCAATAATTTATCATTCGTTAGACTCACCTGTATGCCACCAACATCTTTATTCAGACCCACCCTCTCAAAGGGACCAACTGCAGGTTTTGCTCCGATTCCCACAATTACCTGCAAACCAAAAGCAATTTTGTTAATTGAATGTCTTCTATCTATGATAATGGCACCTCTATTATATAGTGCAGTAAGTTATACATATATTAAAGTGCAGATTAACAAGAATTAAGTTACAGTCAAATATGAAAATATATAAACATATTATTACAGTATCTGCATCTATAGTAGACCCATCTCCAAGTTTTACAGCAGTTACATGCCCATTAGCATCAGCTTCCAAGTTTTTTATAGAAGCACCCTGGTGGATATAAAATTCAAAAGAAATAAAAATTAGGAGAAGAGTTTGGAGAAAGTATTGGCTGCACAAACATCGAAGTATCCATTAAAAGTTAAAACAATGGGGAGACTAATAGAAAGAGAGAATCAAGGAAAGTGGGATTGCCTTTAAGATTTTGACACCGTTCTTCTGGTAGAGTTCTTCATATCTTCGACCAAGAGAAGGAGTGAATAGTCTTTGCAATAAATGATCCTCTGGAAATATAATCTATTTTAAAGGACACATAAATATTTCTGAATTAGCAGATAAAAACTAATATACAATTATGACCAGCTATCTTTAACATAATTAATAGCAGGAACATATGGAGGATAAAACCAATATTGTATATGACACAGCTGACAATGAAGAAATGTAACAATAAAGTTTGATATAGAAGTTGTCAACCAAAAACCTCAGAAATAAAGACATTAATTGAGGCAGAATACGTACTGTTGTATCAAGCTGCCAGCCAACAGCGGCAGCAGCAACCTCCATTCCTATATAACCACCTCCAACAACAACTACCTTGCGGGCTTTCCCCTGATAAAATGTGTTAAGATCAATTTATTTGATATACGTTACATATTAAACAATGTATTCATTTTGATGTATCAATTGCATGAAATATATAGAATTTGCAACTTCTCTCAAGTCACACTGAAGTTATGCTTATTCTAGGCATTGGCATAGTAATATCCTTGAAAAAATTCTAAGGATTGACGACGAAAAATAAAATAAAAATTTGAAGGGTCGAATATCAAATAATCAAATTATTATAAGGAGTAAAAAAGCTACAAGATCAAACTAGCCACTCAAATTAAAGAAACATGAAGTCAGAATGAATAAGATAAGATTACCAACGATGAAACCAGTGAATCAGCATCTGCAACATCACGGATATAATGGACACCAGGTAGATTTCCCCCAATTTTCTCTGGGAATCTAAAATCAAGATAGTAAAGGTAGATGATTTTTCGTACCAGTTATTATTGGATATAAAACTTGAAAACCAAAAGAAAACAGACAGATACCTTGAGGCTGTACATCCTGTCGCAATAATAAGTGAACCATACTTCAGCAGTTTTCCTGAATCTGTTGTCAAAGTTTGCTGTTCAATATCAATGCTTTTTACTGGATCTTGATATAACATCTACACAACAACGGCACAAAGTAAACAATTTAAACAAAGTAAATAAATGAAAACTGGAATATCAGACTTTAGTTCTTCCCTAACATAAAAAATTTTCTAGTATAATGCTAGATTAAATAATCAGAATATGAGATTTTGCCGTTCAATTTAAAAGCAATACCCTATATCCATTGTTCCGAGCATAAATAGATGATGAACTTTTACTGGCATGGAAAATGACAAAATAATCCATAACAGACAAAATGATAGCAAGAGCAAAACAAAGACTACCTCTATCCCTTTCTCCTCATACCACTCTGGAGTCTGCCTCTCACCACCGGATCCAACACAAGTGTGAAATCCCTGTTAAAAGTTTAAAAGCACAATTATAACGTCACATTGTAACTTCTATTAACAAGCTGCAAGAAAGCATGATAGACAGTCGCTTTATGCATAATACTAGTAATATTTCAAGTACAATAGCTCAGAACATAGTTCAATCAATATTATACTTGGCCTTGCTATGACTGACGAAAATTTCAAGTAAAGACGCGATTCTCAGTTCACTATATACGCCTAAAAGAGTAAATTCTTACAGGAAGGCGCGCAGGGTTCTTATCTGGCGGGAATAGATAACCTTTGGTTAAAGCCGGACGTTCGTAAGGCGCATATGCCTGTTTGGTTAATTCAAAAACAAAAAAGAAAAGACAGAGATCAACACAAGATATGGAACTGATAGCAATAGAAATGAACAGGAAGAAGACAGTGAAAATAGAAAAATGCAGCATGGGTGAGAGGCCGGCAGATAAACCTCTTTAGTCACAATACATAGACGTCCATCGGCCATGCCGTGCTCGACGAAAGTTCGAGCAGCATATCCTGCAGAATTTCCACCCCCAACAATCACATACCTGCAATAATTGGAAGATGATTAAAAAGGGGGGAAAGAAAAGGTCAACATATCGAAAGTCGAACAGAAATGGAAGGAGAAACGGCTAAGGTGAGGAACGCACTCTCGATTTTCATTAGCGAAAGCGGCGTAGCATCTCGAGAAGGTTCTGAACTTGATTGAAGAAGAAGAATTAAGTCGACTGAGAGAACCGGTTTGAGGACAACAAAGTGAGAGGCCGTGCTTCAAGGACAGTGAATTGGAGACAGCTGCCATTGCGAATCTACGAACTGCAGCTCGTACAACCAGAAAACAGAAATCACGGAAAATGAGAAGGGTGAATAGAATCGAATTGTAAAGGAGCAGAAGAGCGAACAAGTGAAACACTTAAGACCTGAAGACATTGACGCTTCGTGATGGATCAAATAATTTTATAGGTGAAGACAATATTTTATTCAAGACGGGTCCTTGGCTCTAGAGGAGGTCGAAGGGACGTGAGTCAAATCCAGATTCAGGACTTGTGACGTTTCTGGGGAAGGAAAATTTCTTTTTATAGATTTGCGATTGGTACAGTCACAAATGAGCTAGAGAAACTAGGCGGGTAAAGTTCAGTGTCTGTAACACAATTCTCAAGTTGAAGTGATCGCCCAATGGGGGCCCAAAAAACGAACCACAGGCCATCGCCAATTTTTCTGGGAGAGAGATGGCGGTGAAGCTTTTTTGACAGTTTTTTTTTTTTTTTTTTTTTTTTTTTACGACATCTGCATTAAGTTAAAATTACATAGTTTCATCTTCTTTTTTATAAATAAATTCTCCGGCACGGTAGGTGATCAAATAAATCTAAAAGTAGCATGCTAAGAAAATCATCACAACTAAACAGATCTAGGCAAACTCGAATAGACAAAAGCAACAATCTAATGTCTATTAATCGAACGAATATTTTAATGCTTAAGAGTGGAAAAGTTTCGGGTTCCGAATGTGCAAAAAGAAAGTTTTTTTTTTTTTTTTTGGTAGGAGAGGATTTATTTTAAAAAAGGTGAAAATATTTTTTTATAGCATTTTAATAGTTTTATTGATAAGAGCTCTAACGAGAATCTTTTGAATTAATATGGTTTGGAGGGGAGTAAAACATAAAATAACATAACATAGGGCTTTCTAGATGAAATAATGAATTGACTATGATTTTAGGACACGAGGTAGTCTTTTCTTCTGCTTCCTCTTTTTTCCGGAAGGACTGAAATTTTTCTTCCTCTTTGTTTTGTTTAAGTGAGGTTCAGCAGTACATTAGAAAAAAATGAAATTAAACAAACAAATTTAAAACGATGGTCCAGTTAATAGTTTATTCCCTTCAAAATGTGAGCTTGTTTCACAAACTTACATTTTTGCGTTCAAAATGGACTGGGTCTTCATAAATCTGTAAGGTGACTGAGTTTGTGTCATCCTTTGGTTCGTTTTAAAATGGACTGGGTCTCTATAAATCCCATGAGTTGCAAAATCGAATCCTACTAGATGTAAAATTGATTATAAGGTTTGTCGGCTTTTATTAATGTTTGGGCTTTATATTCGAAGAAAAACAGAAGACTAGATTCCAATGATATAGGAAAAAGAAAAGGACAAGGCATTGTGAAATGGTCAGAAACTGTAAACAGTAGCGAACAAAACAAAGATTAGAAGATTACCGCAAGACGCCAAAAATGGCGGGATGGCGGGAAACGGAGGAAAGCAAAGCCCATGACGGGTTTACGTTTTAAGGCAAAGCCTGGTCTAAGCCTATACATTGATTGAGAAAATGAGAAAAAAAACCAAAATAATACAAAATAATTAATTAAATGGATATGATATAAAGATTATGAAGGATGATGTGAGAAACCTACCTTTTTATCAAATTTACCATCTAGTACATTTAGTGTTCAGTTTCTTATTTTTGCTAATCATAAAATTAACTAATAGTTTTAGAATTAGTTTGTAAATCAATATTTCTTAGGTTACGCCTAGTCTACCTCTAATGGATTTGGGTTAAGCCTATGAACAAGTAGGGCACAAATAGAAACAAAGCTGAGTATGAAATAAGCATGTGCAATGCATCCCCATATATGAAAAGGGAGTCACGCAACCATAACCGTGAGTATCTTCTCTTTTGCGTGTATTTGTCGTATGAGGTAACATAGTCCATTATCGTGATACGGTTTGCGTGTAGTTAATCTGAATATTCAAAGAGATTCATTCACAAGTATGCCCAAATTCTTTCTCTGTTTATACTATTGCAAGACTTTTGTTCTTACACCAAGTTGGGTTAGTAGAGAATCCATTAGCTAGTGTGGCAAGCTCAAAGGAGCAAGATTATATCAAAATTGAAGGAGCAGAAACATCTCTTCAAGCATCAGATCAAGACGAATGTAGGACATGCATCAGATAGAAACCATGAAGGCGTATCAGAACAGGAACATCCAAAGTCACTGAATTGATATACACACCTATATACATTCCTCCCAAACCTAAATTTAACAAAGCTGATTGTGGAAAACATGTGTTGATCATACCAAGGAGAAACAATATATATATTTATATCCAGATTCCAGAAACAGTAGTGCATTTCAGAATAGGCGACAAATAAAAATACCAACCTTTTTCTTAAAAACAAAAAAACAAAAATCCTATAACTACTTACATTTTAGGCTAAGGTAAAAAGCAATTAATTATCCCCATTGGCAAGTTATAACTGGAACCCTCTTCAAAACCAGGAAACCAACCCAAAACCTTCAAGGTCTTCACGGTTAGGAAACTCTTCACAAGCTTTGGAGAGTACACAGTGAAAGAAGAAGGAGGAGGAGCTGCGTTAGATCTTTACACAGTGGGCGCAGATAATTTCCCAGCTTGGTCCAAGACATCAAGAAACTCTGATCTGCTCCTCACAACCCTATGAAACACCTCTCTGATTTGCTGCTGTAAAGGTACCAAACCTTCTTCCATCTTTCCACAAATATCAGCCAACTCTTCCACCTGTGAATTCACCTCCTCTAGCCGCTCTGCCTCCACCGGAAACTGAAATGAATCGGTGAAATCAATCAACGATTGGCCAATCTTCTCCAATCTCTGCATCTCCTCCAATAATCCCACAGACCCTCTCTTCTCCTTCTTCTTCCACTCTTCTGCTATTTTCTCCTGCAACCCTATCATGGGTTGAGCCCAACCTAATTGCCTCGGAACCGGAAAATGAGTTCCCAACCCGGTTCTCTCTTGACACGGTATCGCCGCAATCAGAGTCCACATCACAAACACAAATATCGTGCTCATTACATAGATGGGAGAAGCCAAACTGGAAGATTCCGCGCCTCGCGGCGCCACCAGATTCGATGACATGGCGTGGATTTGTTTCGCGGCGGACCAATTCTTCGCCATGCTGCACGATAGCGGTCGGAATTGCCCCGATAAACGCTCTTTGTTCAACGGAGCGCTGCTCCCACCTCTCCTTCCAAAAGACCAGGCTCTCTCAGCCGACTTGGCGGAGCTGCCGTCCTTATCCTCCGCCGTCATCGCCGTGATCAGCGAGTGCAACGCCTTCTTCGCGCGTCGAACCTGGCCGTCACCAACTGGCCTCTGTTCCAGAGCAGAGACGGCGATCTCAGCGAGTTTCTGAACATTCCGTACGGACTCCACGCCGAGGCAGAGCGCATTACAAATATCAAGAGCTTTGACGGCCCGGTCGAGGAGCTCCGGGACGAGACGGTCGAGAGGAGGCTTGGAGATGTGAGTCGGGTCACGGCCCAATATAAGAACGGCCTTGAATTCGGCCTCGCAGCAGAGGAAAGTGTCGAGTAGCTTCCGAAGCCAAGCGACGGAAAGGAGGGCATCGGCGCCGGAATCTTCAGATGTTGTCGGCGAGAAGAGATCAGCGAATCGGTCGCTGATGTGTTTCTGGAAAAGCTCGAGGTCTTCTGCTTCTTGGTCATGGCTGCCTTCCATGGCCATCACCTGATTCCGACGGATACTTATTCGGCCCAGAAAAGTGTTTTGATACTCTGTGGCAGGCATTTTTGTTTGCTCTTTGGTTTCTGGGTGGATCGAGAGAGAGAAAAAGAGAGGGGAAGAAGAGGATAAAGGAATGAGAGAAGGAAGTATGAAGAAGAAGAAGAAGTAGAGGAAAGCTAATTCGTCGGAGGCATTGTAAGGGAACGCGTGGTTTTGTGACTGACTCAGCCCACACCCGAGACGTCGAATCTCTCAAAGGCTCAGAGGCAAAAGCGACAGATAAAAAGGTCCAACTTCCTCTGACCAGCTCAAACACCCTCTATTTGTTGATTTTTCCCATCCTTTTCTTTCATCAATCGTTAGTTGGATTGAAAGATTAAACGGTTCGCATTTAATCTTTTATAAAACTATTATTTTAAATATTTTATTAATAATTTAATTTTTTATTAATATTTTTATAAAAGATTAAATGAACAAGCAGATTAATCTTTCAATCTAGTTGAATAAGAGGATAGGAAGAGGATGGGAAAGGAAGTGATGATGGGAACCAACTCCGTATTTGTTGATTTTGATTCTCTACTACGCGCCTGCACGATCCTCAATGCTCCCCTCCCCCCTCCTCTCTTTCTATTTTTTTGACTTTTCACTCTATCTGCCGGCACGTCCTGGTCCAAATCTTAATATATTTCCATCCCCACTCCTCCTTATCCACCCAAATAAATCGACAAAGATGGAGTTTGTATGAGATCGGGATTGAAGCATTTAAAAATAATTTTTTAATTATGATTTATACAATATAAAAGATAAGTATATGAAAAGAGACGTGTTTCAATTTACGTAAATAAACACTTTTTGATATCCAAAAGTGGTCCCAAAAAAGTCTATAGTCTTTTTTTTCAAGACCCGAATAATCGAGTTATCCTATTTGAAAAAATAATTTCAGTTATTTAAAAGTAATAAATAGGTAAAAAATGAACCTTTTTTTTTTTTTCAAATATACCCTTATTTACACAAGTAAGAGAGATAATCAAGGTTATTAAACTAGGACTAGTTGAGGTATTGGAGTCAAATGTCATTGGGTCAACCCGGAGCCAAACCGGTGAAAAAGTTGAGATTTAAGGGTTATTAATATAAAATTATAAAGAAAATAAAAAATTTAAAAAAAAAAAAAAAAACTAAATCGGGTTAATGTCTAGATCGGTTCGCCGGTTTCTAGGCTAAACCAGCGAGTCTAGGTCTTATAACACTAGAGATAATAAAGTAGGAATGAGAGAAAATATGAAAAATAATATAGTAGATATAAAAAAGGTGAGTATAGAGAATATAATTAATTAAGAGCACAAATGGTATAAACATATTAAATATTTAGATAAGTCGGATCTTATAAAACGGACTAGAGGCAATTTAAATTTGGGAAATTTCACTACACCCCTCTATACATTAATATCAAGTAGCCTTCAAATCTTTATGAAACTTTGCTAGCTCTCAAATCTTTCCAAAACTTCACTATGACCCTTGAGACTAAATCAAAGTTTATTTTTTGGGCAAAAAGACATTGTATATGACCAAAATGTACCTTCTAAATGGGCATTTTTTACTAGTAAATTCTCATAGCATGTATTATTGTGATTATATTTCTTGTCTTGTATATGGTTAAGATGGTCTTATAATTTCATTTATTTATCTTATAAATAAACACATTTAACTTATAAATTCTCACATTTATCTGATAAATAATCATATTTGACTTGAAAACAAAGATACAGTTATGTTTTCACTCATAAATTTTAATTTCAGTTCAATCTTAGGGGGTATAGTAAAATTTTAAAAAGTTTTAGGGGTTGTTTAATATTAAATAACCACAGAAAAAGGGATGCATTGAGATTTTTCCTTTAAATTTCAACTTGTTATAAAAAGTTGCGGAGAGTATTGAATTAACAAGGGATGAAAGGGGATAGGGTGAGAAAGGTCGTTGAGTTGGAAGTTAAGGTCGTTTTGGTAGTTTACATTTATTGGTAAAAGATAAAGTGGCTTAGTGGGATGATCATAATATATCTATATGGATTTAGCTAGATAGGGAAATGGAGGCGCTAATTGTGGCACTAAAGGGGGGGCTTGGAAGAAGAGTTTTATGTTAATGTATGCATGTGAGAATTTTTACCCTTTGAGACGAAGAATCCATGATGGGGGCAACGTGAAGAGACAACAGTACCATGGGGTCCAAGTTCAATTTGAAACTTTGCCCACCGACCCTTTACCTTCCTCCCCTCTTTTAATTATTTTTATGGTTATCTAACATAATTAACTATTTTGGGTGCAAAATCAGACATAATCGATTTTCCTTTTGTAGTATGTATAGCAACACCATTAATCTTGGTTAACGTCCATTACTTATATTGTAGATCTTACTAATCTCTTACTCTTTATCATTTTAATATATTTTTAGAAATATATGCTTTTTTAATGGGAAAACATTACTTAGACCCAAGGTTAAACCGGACCAGAATCGAACCGGTCGAGGAGTGCTTGGGTTAAGGGTTAGTGGGTCGAGTCGAGTCGATAAGTCAACCGGCTAGGCCGTGAAGTATAAAAAAATTGGAAAATAATTAATTTCTCATCACACCAACCTAAATTTCACATACTATATATCATTTCAATACTTTAGATCAGTAGTAAAATAACCATATACTTCAATACTTGTGACATATTCAGATATTCAAATCAGATTGCCTTTTTTTGAAAAAAAATCTGAACCTGGGCAAGGTTGACCCTTATAACGGTAGGTTTACCGGTTTCACCTGGTCAACCCAGTTCACCGGGTCAATCCGGTTTTGCACCAAACCGGACCGGTTCCCGGTCTGAACCGGCCGGTCCGGTCCGGTTTCACAAACCATGTTTAGACCTCATGAAAGCAATTTTATTTTAGTCAATCTCCAAAATATCTGAAATTTTACTGGGGGTTAAAATGAAATTAAGTTTTGTCAGTTAAAAGATAATAATTCCCTTACTTTATTTTTTCATAAGATTATTTACAGGACAAATAAGGACGTTCACAAAATAAATAAGTTGATTTAAAAGACTACAGGGAGTTAAAAAAACTTTACAGAACAAATAAGAAAATTTACAAGATAAATAAAGCATGTATAAGACAAAAAATGTTTATGTCTATTTTTGCACCCAACAAAAAATGATTGTGTTGGGTGCTTATAGTAAAATAATTTATTGATAAATTTGCACATTTATCCTTCTAAAAATGTATTAAAATAATATAGAATGATAAGATTGGTGAGACCACAATGTCAAAAAGTAACGGAAGTTAATATGAGTTAATGGCGTTGCTATATATGCTACCAAAAAATTTTCTATAATATGTGTAATAATTTAATAGTAATAAAAGTCTAGAGCCAAAAGTATTTAGGTGCAACGGCATCAATGTTTCCATAGTTGTGTGTATAAATAGCCCTTCCTTTGTGCATGCTAATACGTAATTCAAACATATTAAAATGAGCATGTTTGGCTTGAACGTTGAAGAGACATTAAGGGACTATTTGGTACGAGGAAGATTTGAGGAGAGAAAAAAAGGATAGGGAAGATAGTTTAAAGGAAGATGAGTTATTTGGTAGGAAGAAAATGAAGGGTAATAATTGGTAAAGAATCGAGAAATGTCTATTTTCCTTTTAAAAATAATTAATTCAAAATAAAAAATAATTTTTTTTTTTTGCTAAAATATATTTTTTAAAAATATGCTCTTATCAAGTTCGAACTTGTGTAAAAACATTTCCGCCAAGTTTGAATTTGAGAGGCAAATTTATCAAAAAATGTGAACGATCGCGTGAGAACTTGAGATCCAAATAATTTTGGTTGGATTTGATCTTCCCACATATGAAGGAAAATTGGTGGGCTCGGGAACTTGGGTTCTTGGAAGATTTGTCCAAAATACGTACCAAATGAAAAAATTTGCTAATTTTTCTTTGACTTCCCACCAAATCGGTGTACCAAACAGGCTCTAAGAGCCCAAACATGCACTGATTGAATAAAGCCCAATGAAGTTAATTTTTATGTGGTTGGGATTAACATTTTTTTCAATCTAACTTTTAGTGGTTTTTTAATCAAAAACCACTGACCCAACCTTTTCTAGCGGACAACTGACGGTGAGGCAAGTAATGGAAATATTTTGCCATGGGTCCCACAATATATTAATTATTTAATACTTCTATGCTTTATAATATATGTTTTTTATGCTTACATTTACAATATATTAATTATTTCATATTTATTATAATTAAGTATTTTAGTGGTTTTAAGTTTTGTTCAATAATAATTTAATTTTTTATTTTTTATAATTATAATTATAATATTTTCTTAAGATTATTACAATATATATATAAATAAGATTCAAGTCCCTTTCAATAATTTTCCATCTAAACTTGATTTTCAGATAATCATCCGAACATATAATTATGATTTTCAGAAAAAATAATATTAAAATATATAGTATTTAATAAAATTCATGTTTTTTTCAATATTTTTCCATCTCAACTAACTTTTAAAAGAATAATCCAAACACTCGTCAATTAAAAAAAAAAAAAGTCACTTCGTAAAAAGCCAAACAAAAATCTAGACATAAATCACATTTATAACTTAACTTTTTTCCTATCGTGTTTTTACGTAAAAGTCGAGATAGAAAATAAGTTATCACTCTCACCGCTATCCAAACAAACTCATTATGTTTCCATAGGGAAGGAATGTGTGCATGCGTGATGAAAAGAAAATAAAAAAAATTATTTTTAAATAATGTTATAAAAGATGAAACTTTAATAGAGAATATCTAGCTTAGAGCATAAAACCAACTTCCACAATTTCGAATGTAGTAAATATTAAATATTAATATTTTATGCTCTCTTCAGGGTTGAAAGTTGAAGGGAGCTATAGTCATATATAAAATAAACTTATTTTATTTCTCTTTAGGAAGTAAAAAAGAGAGAGAGATTTTTCTCCATTTTAACTAGTGTAGAATAAGTCTTAAAAACAAAACATGGGGCAAGGTTTCAGATATAACTTATATTTTGATAATAACTTGTGAATAATGTATATCAAGATAAATATATAAATAATTTTATCATCATTTAGTCACATCAAAAGAACCTGTCAAACATAACACCCATACATTTAAAATGTAAAGATTGCCATAATTGAATGGATGGACTAGTGATATTGGGTTTTCTTTGACCTTACTTAAAATAACACTACCAATGCACTAATAAGTTGAACTCGCTCGCGAGTTTAATAATCATATTCAACAACCATGACATGTATATATCAAGCTTCTCAGTGTATATGTTTGAATTAGAAGATTTTTACCAACACGATTGATTTACGATATAATGTAAGTAAATATATAATATTAGTTTTTGTTTTGACTTGTATGAAAGTGTTTTTCGTTGAGTTCTTCAATCAGACTGGTTTGCACTGGTGATATTTGTTATTTGTTTTGTTCTGAATTAACCCTATGTTCGATTTAATTAGTTACAGATATATGTGTTTTTTTTAATATTGATTGGGAGAAATGTGTAATTTGTTATTAGTTGAATTCCAATGAGGCTCTAGATATCAGATTATTTGTTACTACCTCCGGTCTTTATTATAATATATAATTAACTTTTTTAGGAGAGATTAAGGAAGTTGAATAAGTTATTTAATCATTTTATATGTTATATATTCTTAGATAATATATTAGTTTATTAGTCAAACTAATTAGTTTGAAGAAAAAATAAAGATACAAATACTCTAAAGTAATTTAATTAGTTTCTTTAATCTTTCTTTAAAAAAATTAACTATATCTTATAATTAAGACCAAAGAGAATATTAAAAAAATATGATTTTAGTATGATCAAGTGATCAACGACTAAAATGACGTAATATGTACCTCAAATTAAATTATTTTAAAAAAATATATTATGATGAAAATGATAGTCCTATCTCATTTGTTGGTGGTACGCGCAAAAATGTTTTATCCCTAATGAAGAAGTTAAACGTAGAAGAAAGGTTTATATTCTCGGGTTACATTTTATGATGAAATAGTAATAGACAAGAGGTCCTTTCAACAGTGATCCAGTCTCCTGCAGTCATTGTTTATTTGAAAATTTAATACTACCCCATCATCAAATTAAGTTACAAATATTAAAAAAATTACCTAAATTAATTATTTATAATAAATACGTGTTGGTTTCCTAAAACACTCATTTAATTGTTAGCTCAGCTGATAAAAACTCATTTAATATATGCACCAAATAGGTATGATATGAGAAAAATTTAGAATTTTTTTAAGATAAAATGGATTAACATCTTATATTTATGACAATAAAAAAAATCTATGGAGAGAGTACAAAACAACCACAGGCAAAAACGGAGCATCATGGAGAAAGGAGGGACAAGTTGTCTGCTTAGTATTGTCGTGTGGTTGAAGAGCAATTCCAAGAATTGGGGTCCTACCCCAACATGCTTCTCCTTCCAGACGCGGTTTTCAGAGACCAATCCCCCCAATACAAATTTTCCCACAACACTAATTATATATTTAGACGGAAAAAAGGTGAGAATAGAAAGAATGGAAACGTAAAAAAAAAAATACTTCCTCCGGTTTTAGTTATAGAATAACATTTGGGAGTTAGTTTTTGTCCTAATTATAGGATAACATTTTTATTTTTATCAATTTCTTCATAAAATACCCCTATTTTATTCTCTCAAATGTATTTGGTTTGTGGTGAGTATATATATGTAGGTAAGTAAACTCTTCCGGTTAGTGAAATTTTTAAATTGTAGGATTTTAATTTATTTATCGATTAACTAACGTTAATTTACGAATTTATATATGTGTGTGTACTTATATGAATATCATGTGTGTGTTTGTCAATATACACATGTGTGTGTAGATCTATATATGTGTGTATACATATATGTATATCTGTGTATATGTGTATGTGTGTCTATCAATATAAATTTTTGTGTGTGCGTGTGTATAGATCTATATGTACACATACACATATGTATATATAGTAAGACCATTATTTCAATTAGAAAACATGTGGAAAGGAAAATTCTAGGTTGGAGAGGTATATGGCAGAGGTTGTTGATTTACTTTTATTTATGTCATTTTGAATTTATATAAAGGTATTTTTAGAAAATGAGTAAAATTAACTAATTTAACTGCTCTCCTTAATCTCCCTAAAATAGATTAAATATGTCTTATAATCCGGACGGATTTTTTTTAATATCGTTTTAAGAATTTTTCATTCTTAGTATTTCCTCTTTTATTTTCTTTTCACTTTTCTCTTCGTCTAAAAACTGTCGGCTACTCCTTTTTTTCTATGCCATCAAAGTTTGGTCAGTATGTTAACTTTGGGTAATGTGTGCATATATCATAGAGTAATTTAGTACGCCGGCAAGATTATTAATAGTGATTAGAGACACTGCTAGGATTAGATTAACACTGTGTGTTGTGGTTGGGAATCGCTAATTGGTTGGGATTTGGAACCAACCTAACGTCCTAACGGTCATAACCACCATTTGCCATTTGCCATTTGCCATTTGCCCCATTTTTCTTGTTCTCTCCCCCTCCCATTATGGCCTCTTCTGCTTGTACGTGTGGTCCGCATGTCTCTTGTCTAATTTCTTATGTTTAATCAACTAACAAACTTAATTATATAATGATTTATCCTTTTCTTTTTCCTGGGTTCAACTATGCCATTTTGGTCCTGGAAAGGTGGAAAAAATCATCTATGCCACATGATTCTTCATACAAGTCAAAAATGCATTAGCTTGATCTGATGATGTCAAACTTAGTGTAAGATTTCGCTTTGCATTTGAAGTGCAGTGTGTTTCAATTAGGCAAATTGAAACTTCATATTTATTAGAGGCATATATTGATTTGGAAATCACAGGGATGATTGTGTGGTGGCACAGAATTGAATATCCATTGCCCATAATTCTCACACAGTTTGTTGGATTATATTTCATGATATTAGCCCTCAGGCCTCAGCTGAGTTTCATAGTGCAACCAACAGGTTTTAGTTTTAGTGGAAATGGTTTTGATAGCTTAAGAGTAAAGGTTTCAATTTTGAATTCATGTGAAAGCAGAAAACGGCTTTATGATAATACTTGAATCTTATTCAATTATAAATTAAAGTCATATAAAAAAAGTTTCACAATGAAGGCAATGATTGGAGTTTTTAGAGTTTTTTCCATAAGCATAAGTATCCTCCTCTTGAAGGTAATTTTATTAGAGGCATTATCGAACACTAAATGTGCGTACCTCTCCATATAAAAATGTGAACTTTTGTTTGTTATGTTGTGAGAAAGTAACCCCTTCTGTTACACCCAACCTTATTGGTCTCTCTATCCAAGACCTCCCTCCTTTTTATCACGTGTAACTTGAAAGGATTGGCTTCTCTCCAATACTCATTTCCATCATTTTCCCTCTTTTTCCCTTTTCAACAATTGGATTAAGATCTCAACCTTCATATTTAGCATCTTATAAAAATATTATTATAATCTTACTCAAAATATGCAGAAATAATTTTTTTAATACAAGATACAGAATAAATTTGAACTGTTAAAATTATTTTTGTATTTTTAAGTAAGATTATAATAATATAAATATTTTTATAAGATGTTCAATCTATGGTTGAGATGTTTTTTTTTTTTTTGGTATTGGTTGAGATTTTAATCTAATAGTTGAAAAGAAAAAAAGAGGGGAAAAAAATAAAATAGGTATTGGAGGGGAGCGGCTACGATCCGCTGCAATTGCAGAGGAAGTCAACCCCGTGTGATCCCGCTATAAAAGCTAGGCGTTTCAGATTCATTTGAAAAATCTAGAGAAAATTCTGACTTTTCTTTTCAAGATCCAAGTAAGAGCGCCCATTATTGGGTAAGAGTATAATTTGCATAGCAAAATTTGGGCCATTTTTGATTAAGAGTTTATTAATTTGGGCCTTCAATATTATATCTCACCATCAGCTGCCCACGGATTGCCCTTACACATATTGCATGAACCTCGGATAATAATGACACTTTTTCTTATAAAAAAAAATGACACTTTTTGACTAATTAAGATAGGGTTAAGGGGTAAAAATATACATACATTTTTTTTAAGGAGCACTTAACACTAAATGCTTTTTTAGGTGTAAAAGTGACTATATGGTTACAGATTAGATGCAAAAATACCGTTTGAACATTAAGTTTGACTTTTTCTGCTGATTAGAAGATAATATGATTTTTAAGATACAAAAATACACAAGTGATTTGTCTAAAAAAGCGCCAACATGAAGTGCTTTTTTTTTTAGGTGCAAAAGTATTGTTTAACAATTAAGTTTGACTTTTTTGGTGTGGAAAAAGTGTTACAATCATTATCATGAAAATATATGACCTTGAAAAAATATTTCAAAATGCTGAATGACACTAAAAATACTTTAAGATACTGACAGATACTAAAAACATATTTTAGGATACTGACTGGTATCAAAAAAATACATGATAATCTTAAAAAATTATTTTTAGGATCTTGAAAAGATATTCCAGGATACTTACACTAAAAAAAAATACTTGAAGTATTGACCGGTACTAAAAGATACTTTATGGTACTAACTGGTACTCAAAAAATATTTTAGAATACTGACTAATACTAAAAAGATACTTCAGGATACTAAAAGATACTAAGAAATACGTTCTGATTTTGAAAAAATATTTCAGAGTGCTGAATGGTATTAAAAAAAATATTTGAGGGTACTGATTGGTACTAAAAATGTATTTCATGATCTTGAAAAATATATTATGGTATTGATTAATACTAAAAAAATACTTCAAGATATTAACTGGTACTAAAAAGATAAAAAAAGTCAAACTAAAGGCCAAACAATATTTTTACACATAAAAAAAAAACTTAGTGTTAGACGCTCTTTTGGCCATACCACATGTGTATTTTTGTGCCTTAAAAGTCACGTGATCATTTATTTTTGTACTTTGAAAGTTACGTCATTGTTCAATCAACAAAAAATGTTAAACTTAACGATTAAACAATATTTTTTTACCTAATTGATATTCACGTAGTCACTTATATACCTAAAAAAAGTACTAAGTGTTGCGCTCATAAAAAAACTTATATGTATTTTTACCCTTTAACTCATTAAGATATCGACACTAGAATCCCACAAATTGGAAAAGCCAGAGAAGCAGCTTACAACTAATGCGCATGTGGATTAAAATACCCCTTCAGAAGTCTGAAGTTACAACTCTGCACTAACTTTATCAAACAGTACTTACAAGTTAAAACTATAAACTAGGCTAGAATTCTTTTCATTTTTCAACGTACGTGCTTCGTTTTTTGAAATTTCCGAACACTTCTTTTTGCTCTGTCTCACAGTAGAGAAAAGTGGGTTAAATTTTCTCATCATCCTTTATAATATCTAAATTATATTCGTCAATCGATTTAAAAGGTCAATACTATTTTAAATTTTTTATTCAAGTACTTGGCCAACAAGGGCCTTTTGTTTGATACCGCCATCAATCGTAACGGCGACGAGTTGTGGAGTCGGTGAACACCTTAATTCGCCCGGCTCCGCTTATCTTGCCATTTAGAGGGCCTCGTATTCGGCTTGATTGTTGGGAGGTCGGGAACTCAGTGGAGGGAATGTATAGCGATTTTCGGGGCTTTCGACAATGACTCCCGCTCCGCCGCTTTGGTTGAGGACCCGTCCACAAATACCTTATTCGGTGTCATAACCGAGTCAATTCCCGACGAAGTCCGCCAACGTGATTTGATTGCCGGCCTCAAAGGCGATGTCGAACTCGATAATTCAATTTTGTCATTCATCCGACAGGGGGACCCGCCGCTCGGACGGGCCGATTGGTCCGGACCACAATCCGACGGAAGTACGAATGCCATTTTCTGCTTTTTGATATCTTGGCTCGGTTTTGTAACGCTTTGCTCACAAAGTAGATGGGTTCCGTCCCGCCCTGTTTCTCTTACTCAAGGCGGCGCTTACCGCTTCATCCCCTACCGAGAGGTATAGGAACAAGGGGTCTCCCCCGCTCCGGCTTTGTCGGGGTTGCCAAGCATTTCTTGATTTCTTCAAAGGCCGTCTCGCAGTCCGTATTCCATCCTCCCGGGTTTCTTTTCTTCAATAATTTAAAGAAAGGTAGAACCGACCTCTGGTGTTTAGGAATCTTGTCGTTACCTCCTTGGAGTTGGGGCTCGTATGTCTAGCACGGCCTTGCATTTGTCCGGATTGGCCTCAATCCCCTCGGTTGGTCAACATAAAACCCAAAACTTGCCGACGGGCACCCCGAATGCACATTTCCGGGGTTCAACTCGATGCGGTATTGTCTTAATTTGTCAAACGTCTCGCTTTAGATCCCGGATGTCTTTCCGGGTGTTTTGACTTCACTATCATGTCGTCTATATATACCTCCACATTACGACCGATTTGATCTTCAAAGACTCGATTCATCATGCGTTGGTATGTAGCTCCAGATTCTTCAATCCAAATGGCATGACGTTGTAGCAATAGTTCGCCTTATCCGTCATGAAGGCGGTTCTCTCTTGATCGTCGGGGTGCATAGCGATCTCGATTGTACCGGAGTAGGCATCCATAAAAAGAAGCGATTGGTATCCCGAGTTATCCACTACCGATCAACGCCGGGATGGGAAAGGACTGGGGCATGCTTTATGGGATTGGTGTCGGCGCACACCCTCCATTTGCTCGTTGGTTTTAACACCATGACCACGTTAGAGAGCGTGTCGTGTATTGTATTTCCCTTTATTCGTCGTCGAGATAACCGGTTTCGACCCCGCCATATGGCTAAGAAGCAGGCGTGGGTCGATCCCGGCATTTCACCGACGTCCAGGGCGAAGACGTCCTGGTTTTGCCTTTAAAACTTGATCTCGCGTCCATGTCTCCGCCGATTTTAGTTGTCTCGAGGTCCGTCCCGAGGATTAATTCCTCCAACTCTCCTTCCGGGGCTCGGGTTTTCTCGGTTCACGGAGGTCTAGTTCTACCATGTTGACCGATTGCCGGGTCGCCCTCTTTTTCTCGTCATTAGTGATTACCTCGTTGGTTTGCAGCCGTGGCGGGATGACGTCTTTTCCTCCTCTACACGATTAACACCGCGCGACGCTTTCGGTCCTGACACTTCAACCACCCGATTCTCGATCATTGATCATTTTCAATTTACGGTTAGTGGATGCCAAAGATATCCCAACAGCTGGAGTCGGCCGGTATAATGTGGGGGGAAATCCGCCACTACAAACCTTACCCGTCCCGATTTGAAGGCTTCCTTAGTTCCCAAGGTCGGCCTAAGGTCGACATATCCTTTTGGGAAGGAACGCTCTCCATTGAACGAGGTAGATTTGCATGGCTTTAGGTCTTCGACATCGAGGTGCATTCTCTCGGGTATGCATCCCAAATTTTTATTATGTTCGAACTACTCCGCGTCGACAAATATCCGTTTGACACAGCTAAGATATCGACACTAGAATCCCACAAATTGGAAAAGCCAGAGAAGCAGCTTACAACTAATGCGTATGTGGATTAAAATACCCCTTCAGAAGTCTGAAGTTACAACTCTGCACTAACTTTATCAAACAGTACTTACAAGTTAAAACTATAAACTAGGCTAGAATTCTTTTCATTTTTCAACGTACGTGCTTCGTTTTTTGAAATTTCCGAACACTTCTTCTTGCTCTGTCTCACAGTGGAGAAGAGTGGGTTGAATTTTTCTCATCATCCTTTATAATATTTAAATTATATTCGTTCAATCGATTTAAAAGGTCAATACTATTTTAAATTTTTCTATTATCTTCCTAGTCAATGGTCTAGACAGACTAATGATAATAAAAAAGAACCTGTCAAACATAACACTCATATTGTAAGAGTTGATTTTTCTCTCATATTATCAATCAACAGCTCAGATTTAACTTTACTTCGGAACTAGAAGAGCTGCCATGTTGTAAGAGGGGTTCATTTTCATTTTGTGTGCGTGTGTGTCCACCAGAGACCAGATCAGGAAAAAAGGATAAAGAAAATCATAAAGGGCGCATCTATATAGCTAGAGCTAGAGATTAATGGTTGGGAATGAGCGGCTAAGTGCTTCATCATCAAAATTATTTTGCATTATTATATATATTGATCAGAGACATAAAATATATATATAGAACAGTGAGATTAATGATGATAAATAATGAGAGATTGAGAGAGAAAAGCATTAATTGAAGGAGAAACATGCGGACCACATCTAAGTAAAAGAGGCAATAATGGTAGAGACATTTCATCCTCGACTCAATAACTTAACCAACCAGGAACACAGTCGCTTGATTAATTAATTAATTAAAATGAATAAAGATTACTCTCTTTTTTATTGAATATAGTAATCACTAGATAAAAAAATCAAACTGGTAGGCCCAAACCCCACTCCATTGCTCCTCCTTAAAGCTATGTATAATCAATTCATCCCAAAAGTGTCTCTTTAATAAATCATTTGTATATTACTTTCAAAGCTTTAGCTTGCGATTCATACAAGCAAATGTCACTTTCTTCTCTTCACATCAATAAATGGTGGTTCATTCGCACCCATCAATTCCACTCACTACCCTCTCATCTAACTATATAACGTGTATATATATGTGTGTGTACAGACCCCTTTGAACATATATTTGCCCTTATAGTTATAGAGCTAGCTAGTTTCACACACACACACACATAAAAATTTATATTATTTTAACCAAACAACACGAGCCACCCAAAACTGCTTGTATTATTTTACGTTGTTTTTTCCCCTTAAATCAGTAACTTCATAATTGTGTATACACGTTGGGACACTTCTTATACCTTCCTTTTCCCAATCATTATCTCGAGACAAGGATCTGAAACCCATCTTGTGATTTACTGATCTGTATGGGGATCTCGATGACGATATTGAGATATAGAGAGCAAATTTCTGAAATTCATTGCATGGGTTTTTGCTTTAAGAGCCAATGTCATTGTGTAATAGCAACATGATCTCACCTTCATAACTACTGGGGCTTTTCCATGTACGCATCATTATATATTGATACAACGATAGAAACTCACTTTATAAACCCTAGCAACCAGATGCTACATCATATCTCTCATCAGATTAATATTAAAACCATTTTTTGGTGCATAAATTAATGATGTGAGACTTTTTTGCAGGTTAATTATTCAAAGTTTTATGACATAATGATTCATACTGAGCATGATCAGATGCTGTTTATTTAAACTGTTGCGCGGTTCTTAAATTATATTAGAAGGGGAAAACTGAAATAAGAACTGGAAAATTACCCTGTACCTTTTGAGGCTTTGTGTGAGTGTTTTTAGGGTTATATGAAGTGATATTAAGTGGTCCAGGGAAGAAACTTCTACATCTAATCATTTAAATCACAGTCTAATTGATTCATCCCCATTCCCAATTTAAGTCACCTAGTTGTCTACCTCAAGTTGACATTATTAATATTATTGTTAGCTTTATTTTTAGAGAAGGATGTATATATAAGAATATATATAACCATATATAGTTATAGTTACATAAGTCTCTAAGCTGTTATCCCAACTTTAATTTGTGAAATCTGATAGCTGATACATATATAGGTCTTAATTAATAAAGGGCTATTTTTTTTGATCGGACAATAAAGGGCTATTAACCTTGGCTGTTTTCAATCATATGCTTACTTGTACACGTTATACCGAGAAAACACAAGTGAAATTATTATTTCTTCTGTATGAATTAATTGGGGACACAATTAAGTCAAAATAATTGATAGGTTGTGCTTGCTTAAATCATAAAGCAACGGACATTTTTTTTTCTCCCTTTTTTCTTTATGTGTCTTTATCACACGTGTATTTTGTTTTAAAAGGATTCTCTTGCAAGCCATGAAATGAAAAAATTATATTAAAGAACTAAAATAAAACGACAATTGCTTTTTTAAGTGATGAAATACGTTATGCCACCGTCAGCCTGCTATTTCCCAATTATCAAATAAACACAGAATTTTTTATCATGATGTCACGGGGGCTTGTTTAAACAAGAGATATTAAAAGTGAGCAAGAAGCCAAATCTAGATTATTCATATATTTCACTGTCACTAGATGTATATCCTAATAAAATTGAATTAATCGTGATTAAGAAGCTTCAGAATAATCAACATACATGTCTTGTCTACCCAGAAAAAAGAAAACCCTCTTGATTGATTCCCAGTATACTAACATATACATGATAACAATGTTTTCAAAGTTTAATGATTTGGTAGGTACTTTAATTATACGACCAAAGACTTTTTGTTTACTACCGAAAAAGTGAAGATATCGCGTATGATCAAGTGAATTATTTTCATCTGAGATACAAAGTAGCCGGCGGCATGATTTTTTTTTTAAAGTTTAAGCAATAATTAACAAGATCAATAAATTAAATAAACAAACAAAAGGGAGAAAAGGACCGCTAGAGAGAATGAGCAAGTATTTTTCTTCACCACATAAATTAATTACTGCGTCGAAACGTGAAAGTTGAACAGTTTTGTTTAACTTTGCAGGTATATGTATTTGTTTCAAACAAATTAATGCTCCTTGTTCGATTTGTCGTTAGATAATAATCATCGGTTTTATCATGTTCTGCGACGTAAAAGTAATTCTGTGTACTTATGAATTAATTTATATGCACCAACCCTCCACCTGAATCAGCCAAAATTTACGGAAGCGACAATTATATATGTTACATCATATGTGGTGTTGATGTTGTTACAGTAGATAATTAAGTAGTGTCCTAAATTGGGATAATCCTGAAATTTTGTGCCCATCACTTTCACTGCAAGTGAATATCCACTTGCCCTTATTATGATCATCATACACACACACTTGACGTTGCCCAATAGTTGCAGACAGAGAGAGAAGCAAGTATATGAAACAACCGGAAAATTAATTTCTCTCTCTCTCACACACACACACGCAGAATCAAAATAACCTAGCTGGTATATATATGTACGAGATTCCTTTTCAGGGATCTTGTTATTCTGATCTCTTATTTGGGAATTGGGTTGTTTGTTTGGTTATGTAATACATGGCATGTACGTACGTAGAAAAGGGTAATTAATAGCACTGGGGAAGCAACTAGGATATGGAGAATAAAGCTGATGGAACGTCATTTTAGGGTTAGATGAAGATCTGGGTCCCTTATGTGGACCCCATCGGGGCTGTAAATGTCGGCTCAAGCTCTTATTGTACTTACCCTCTGTTTTTAAAGGAGGCACAGAGAGAGACCTAACTATTGCATTCACCACCTCCTCCTCACCAGGAAGCAAAAACGATTAATATTTCCCTCATACTTCTTCATAGATATAATATATCCCCAGACAATAAGAGAAGAAGCTATTAGCTAGTTAATATATAACTAGCTTTGATCGAGAAGGGGGAACAAGAGAGACAAACATAGAGATCGAAAATGGGTCACCACTCATGCTGCAATCAACAGAAGGTAAAGAGAGGGCTTTGGTCTCCTGAGGAAGATGAGAAACTCATCAGATACATTACCACTCATGGCTATGGCTGTTGGAGTGAGGTCCCCGAGAAAGCTGGTCATCATCTCTCTCTCTCTCATCTATCTATATATATATATCTCCTTAATTATTCCCTCTTTTAATTTCTTCTTGTATGTAATAGAGTATATATATATATATATATATATATATTAAACAAGCAAGTAATTAGTCACACGTAGGGACAAAATGTCTTGAATCTGAGTGTACGTGACTTTCAGGGCTGCAACGGTGCGGTAAGAGTTGTCGCCTGAGGTGGATTAATTATTTGAGACCTGATATTAGAAGAGGCAGGTTTACTCCTGAAGAAGAGAAGTTAATTATAAGCCTTCATGGGGTCGTAGGCAACAGGTTTTAATCACCCTCTCTCTCTCTCTCTAAACCTCAACTGATCAATATTTTCTGTATCAACGATTTCATTATTGTTTTTGTCTCGTACCTTAATGTGGCTATACCTAGGATGTTTCTGGGTCAAATTTCTATAACTAGCTCTATTTGTTTATTCCTAGTTGACAATTCAACATATATGCCTGGGTTTTGGTAAATATCGTTTGGTAATTACTTTATAACTTGAGCTTTACTTGGAATTAATGAACCATGTGGTTTTATCTACTGTTGTATATAAATGGGCCTCTGTTCTAACTGAACAGAGCAATATAAGGAAGGTGTTTTTTGTTGCTATATGGTCTCTCAACTACATACAGTAGTTACGGAGAAGTTGAGTAGGCAATTTCGTCAGTTAAAATTGACTTGTCCACAATTGAACATGTGTGTGCACTTATATTAATTTAATTCGTTCTGCACTTCTCATCATCTTCGTAGCAGAATTCTTATGATTAATTAATAAAGATTTTTTTTTTTAAAAAAAAAACAATCCTTTTATTTAATGTTTATTTAAGCAACTAAAATATTATTATTTTTCTGGCATCACATCTTGCCACGTTTTTGCCGACAAAAACGCTTCGAAATTACGACAATATATGTGAAAATTAATCATATATATTAAAAAACACATCCGTGCATATATATAGACACAATACATTACCTCTAATAATTCTAAGAAAATATTGTCTTAATTTCAATTTGGGAAAATACAGGTGGGCTCACATTGCAAGCCACTTGCCTGGAAGAACAGACAACGAGATAAAGAACTATTGGAATTCATGGATCAAAAAGAAAATAAGAAAGCCTTCTTCAGTTTCTTCAACCACAAATAATGCACAAAGCAGCGTCATCGATCACCACCCATATAACTTCAATAATCCCAATCAATTAGACTTTTCAAACCAAGATAATCTAACCACAAAACCACCATCAATTCATCATCACCAAGACCCTACTACTTCTCTATTTTCTTCCACATGCCCCTTATTTATGTTTGACACTAGCTCTTTAGATGCTTCTTCTGCAACAACAACCACCACAATACTGGACAACAACAACAATAATGCAAGATTACCAGAAATGTTCATCCACCATCATCATCACCAGCAAGATGCTACTATGGGTTTAAGCTCAGAAACATGGAATAATCTCAGCCACCACCATCAGATTCAAGCTTTTCCTCCTCCTCCTCCGTCGTCAGCTTCTTTCAGCGCGGCAGCTTCAGGCATGGTGGCTTCCAATTATCTGCCACCGTTGATAGAGAATGTGGACAACATGGTGCCGAATATTCATGAAGTGCAATCTTGCAGTATGGTGGATGAGGAAGGTGAAATGGCACTAGAGTGCTTGCAGAGGCATGAGTTGAACGAGTGGGTGGTGGACCATACAGTACAGCAACAATGTCCCAGCTTTATTTTTTGGGAAAACGTGGAAGGACAACTTGGCGGCGACGGCGGCGGCGAAGAAATTGCACCAAATTCTTCGAATTTGGCAACTACACTTTCTTCTTTTCCTTCCTCCTTATGATTATATATGAATTTATGACTGTTTCTCTCTAACTAGGAAGAGTTTTCAATTAATGGGTTTTCTGAATCTGAATCTGCACAAGAGGATCAAGGCGAGGTTGCTTTCTTTCTTTCTTTTCTTTTTCCCCATTGGATTTGTTGTTTTCTTTTTCCCCCTTTGAGTTCTGATTCGAGAGATTGTGGTGATGATAAAAAATGAGTGAAAGTAACAAGTTTATATATATATGTATAACAATGCTGTGCATGCGTGAAGTAGTGTTTATGGGGTGTTTGTAAATGCATGGAAGAAGGAATTAATAAAGGCGACTGCAGCAAGCAGCAACTTTTGGTTTCTGAAGATAAAAAGCACATGCATTATCCTTCAAATTATTTAATCTCTTACTTACCATTTATTACTGTTTGATTGTGTATGTGATGGGTTTTAATGAAAATAATGGGTTAATTCATTGACCCTTTTTCTATTTTTATCTTTCCACGTCGACCTAGTTAGTGTAGTTTGTTCGGTAATTATATTTTTAGCAGCAAGTGATCCCATGAAGCTACGCTGGCGCTTAGCCAGTAATCAATTGGATTTAAGTGTTAAATGTACAATTATGTTGAAAATTAGTCATAGACTAATAATCAAACTTTTGGACGTCGATCAAGCGGTTTAATAAAACTACTATTTTTTCTTAAATATGGGTTGGAAATATGTCTTTTATTCCCCAAGCAATATCACAATATTCATTTTGTACTTGTGATCAATAAGGAGATTTTCGGATAATTGATCTAAAATTTATTAATAATTTTAAAATATTTGTATAGTATGAAATAAATGAAGTAACATTTTTTTTTTTAAAATAAGTCTCTCGTTCCTACGTCAGCAATTGTCTATTTGTTATATTAATATTAATCTTGTTCATCTTCATATCATTAATAGATTTAGCTTTAAAATCAGTGACTGATATATATTAAAGTCATGATATCAGTAATAGACAAACAAGATAATATAAAAACAATTTAGATATCCTAAATGGAAATCCTAAATAAGGGAAATAATTTAGATAAATCTAGCTCTAGCCCTAAAATAATAAAATAATAATAATTAAAATTAAAAAATCATATTCTAATCCTAATATTAAAAGATAAAGATATCAAAAAAATTAACAAGAATAATTATATGATAACTTAGATATCATATTTTACTAAGACAATGCAAGATATTAAAATATAATGACTCAATAAATCCTAATTCTAATGGATAAACATCCTTATTTCATAACCTCAATGAATAACCCTATATATCTAAATTAAAAAACTGGTGTAGAGAGTAATTTTTTTTTTTTTTTCCTTTTTGCATTTCGACACATGGATTTGTTGTATATTATTTTTTGTAACAAATTCTTAGTATTAATGCTATTAAAACTATAGACTACCAATATTCTGATTTGATTGGAAAAAAAAAGTATCTTAAGCATAGAAGGTTGAGCATCTAAATATTTTGATTTATTTTTTTCAGTTTGATCACTTTGATTCCAATACACATTAGCGTTATCTTTTTTTTTTTTTTTTTTTTTTTTGATAAACAAAAAGCGTTATTTTTTTTTTTTTTTGATAAACAAAAAGCGTTATTTTGATATAACAAACAAAAAGCTTAATCTTGATACAAAGAATGATAGATTTTTTGGGAGACAAAGGCCCAACATGAAACCCAACATTGGAAAGCCCAATAGAACGTTTTAAAAACGGGAAAAAGGTTATAAATCGGCAATTCAGATTAGGGTTTTCTCACTTTTGTGACGAAGGGATAGAGCAGGGAAGTAGAGCTTACGGTCTTGTTGCCGCCTCCTGCAGCCTTCGCCTACACTCACGCATTGCAACCATGGTCTGCTGTCTTTCTCGTTCTCCTTTCTATTTGTTTTTTTTCTCATAACGATGGAATTTGATGATAGTTTGTCAATTCGTTCTTATTTTGTTCCTACTATTTCTCTTTTGCAGATTATTCCTGAGAAGAACCGTCGTGAGATCTGTAAATACCTCTTCAAAGGTTCCGTAATCTTGCACTGCTGAATTTTCTATTTTGAATTCTTTTATGTCGAATCATTTGTTTTCATGTAATTTTGGTTTTTGATTCCTTCAGAGGGAGTTTGCTATGCAAAGAAGGACTTTAATTTGCCTAAGCACCCTGAGATTGATGTCCCCAATCTACAAGTGATTAAGCTGATGCAGAGCTTTAAGTCCAAGGAGTACGTGCGGGAGACTTTTGCTTGGATGCACTACTACTGGTACCTCACTAACGATGGCATTGAGTTCCTTAGAACTTATCTCAATCTTCCTTCAGAAATTGTTCCTGCCACTTTGAAGAAACAAGCTAAGCCAGCTGGTAGACCATTCGGTGGCCCTCCCGGTGACCGTCCAAGGTATGTTACATTGTCAGAGTTTGCAATTTCATGCTTCGCTTTAATCCGGCTGCAATTTAGGGTATTTTTAGTCATTTGACAAAGCATGCGAATGTTCTACAAATTCGGTTTGCCATATTTTTAGTTGATTATAATACATGATCTGATTGTACCATTTTCGATTTGTCTGATTTTGAACAGGGGTCCACCTCGCTTTGAAGGAGAACGTAGGTTTGGCGACCGTGATGGATACCGTGGAGGTCCCCGAGGACCTGGTGGTGACTTTGGAGACAAGGGTGGCGCTCCTGCTGACTACAGGCCTTCATTCGGGGTAATGTTACTGCAGTTACAGCACTAAAATTTTCTTTGAAATTGTGTTTCTTAATTTTGCCACATGAATGTGGTAATGGTTGGTTTGGATCACCCCTGACTTCATATTGGCTGTCAATCATTCAATCTTTTTTATGTGCAGCTACTGTATGCATGTTTCAATATCTAAACAAAATAAATCCATTATCTAAGTCTAATGCTGAAAGTGTAGTGCCTATTTTGCAAATGTAACTGTGAACCTCATCTCTGATCTTCCAAATTTACTTGTTTATTGTTATAATAATCTTGATTTATATACATGATGTGGCTCTGTAAACCATTCAGGGATTTGAATCCCTTGCAACCGCATATTTATAGCTAGTGGCTATCAATTTTTTTAGTCGTTAGTAAAGAAATTTTAGCTGCCGGTTATATTTGTTACTCTGGACCAAAAATTTCAATGGTGAGTAGAAAACTTGGGCATTATATCTCTGAAATTATGTTTTCTTTATGATTATGGTTGAAGTTGCGTATAACATTTTTGCTAGTTGATGGTTCCAATGTTACCACTCTTTTTTGGACTGGATGGCTACTATTTTATCATTCCCGAGCCATTGCTTATGATTTGAATCTATCTGCAGGGCTCTGGAGGAAGGTCTGGATTTGGTCGTGGTGCTGGTGGATTTGGAGCACCAACAAGCTCAAATCTTTCATAAGTGCAGCGATTTTTTTTTTTTTTTTAACTGTTTTTTCAGTTAAATATCAAGACAAGAATGCATGTCCTTTTAGTCAAGGCACAACATTAGATGCCCTACTTTCCTTTTCATCTTATAATTAGTGATGCTATGAAGTTTTGGATTTTGAGTGTTTTTGGTTGACGATTTGCACATTTGTTGCTCACCTATCCATTTACTCTGCTTTTTATTTTTATTCCTCTTGAAATTACTTGTGTCCCTCGAGCATTAGTTATAATGAAGAACCCTTTGATTGAGATCGTGTGACTCTGCTGTATTGAACACTAGGTTAATAGATAGGATATAAAACCAATAGATTTGAAATATATCGCGTGAAACTATCAAATTAGCCAATCATCTCCCCATGCCTCAAAAGTTCAGGGCTACAGCAACTGACAAATGAAACCTATCTCTAGGATGCAATAGTAAGCCTTGCTTGTTCTTGTCTAACCTTTATAATTGAATTCCAACCCAATAAATAACGATCCTCCTGTAGATACATTGAGCAAGCCGCGGATCTTGTTTTGAGAGTCAAATAATTGAGGGAATTCCCGGATGCGAGGGAAGTGTTTTCTCAAGTATGGAAAAAATCGGGGAATGGAATATTTATATGCCAACCAGAAACGATATGTGCGCGCGCGTCTACTGTCAGTACGTATGTTTAAACTTACAAAAATACAAATAAGAATGTGCAGTGGCCTCTGGGATAATTGTATATATGGTTTGACGGGACGTTATTGCCGTGGTATAAACAGCGACGGTTTGTTAAAGATTCCCTCCTCATAGCATATATGGGAATTTTTGTGACCTTGATCAACCTCCTTTTATCCAAGAGACGGAGGTGGACTTTGGTGAAGGTTAAATTTCTTTAACCTGGTCATGATGTAATGTAACCAGGTAAAAACAAAAGATGTTGAGTTATCAAACAAATGTACATTTTCTGGAGATATTTATGTTAATGCATGTCAACCCAAAAGAGGAATAATTATATTCAAAACTATTTAAGTTACACATTTGGCACCACCAATTCTTTTAACTGACTTATCAGCCTCGGCCATCTTCCTGAGTTTCTTCATAAAGCGGATTTTCATGGTCTTCTAGCTTCACGTGTAATAAGAGATCATGTGGTTAGTCATCACCTTGTTAGCCATTCTTCCATACTCAGCTACTTTTTCAACCTCGTCTCCAAGTATATCTTTTATTATCTTGCAAAGCTTCTCCCATGACTTATTTTCTTCACTCTTCTCTTCTTCACTTTAATCTTCCAATTTAAGCCCCTTGCCACAAACCTTGATACTCCCAAATATACTGGTCATCAAGGTTGTGTTTAGTGGTGACATCGAACTGGCCTATCATGCTCTGAATTATAGAATGTTGATCTTCAATTTGAAATAAACCTTATATTATTGTGTAGCTTATATCATCACTGTTATGTATATGTTTAGCTTGATGGGATGCTGTGAGCTTCATTGGAATTTTTGTTAATTTGATAAACCTCCTGCGGACGTTTCCTTAATCAGGATTCAGGACGTCTCTGATGTCTCCGTTAATTCCAGATTTATTCAAAAACGAAAAAAATAAATAAATGTCGATAACTAAGGTGGATACTTTTTTGGAAAATAACACTAGAAAATACCGCATACCATAAAATGCAATGCCTCAACCATTCATGGTTACATATCGAGCCCTCAGACATTAAGAAACAACCTACATGTGGACACACTAAAGCCCATGTCTGTTTATTAGTTATAGTAATAACTTAAACCTAGGGAGATTTTTTACTACTCGACGATGTATGGTCTTTCATTTTCACTCAATTGCATAGCCCAAAATTATACACGTACGTAACTCGCTTCATGAAAACAAGACTTCAAAGAGAGGTTTAATCCACCTCCTCCATTTTGCTCTCCTCGTTTGCTTCTTCAAGGGATGGCATGTCAACATCTTCATCTATCATCCCACTCTCGTCGATGTTCAAACCCAGCTTCAACATCCTGTGGATCCTCGTAGCAAATGTGTTTGGATCGTCCAGACTGAAACCAGATGTCAAAAGTGCAGTCTCATAGAGCAGCAACACCAAGTCCTAACTGATTTGTCGTTCTTATCAGCCTCAGCTCTCTTCCTCAGTTCCTCCATAATGCCATTGTCTGGGTTGATTTCCATTGTTTTCTTGCTCGACATGTAAGAGCTCATACTGTTATCCCTTAGGGCCTGGGCTTTCATAATCCTCTCCATGTTCGCTGTCCATCCATACTCACCAGTCACCAAGCAACAAGGAGAGTCCACAATCCTATCTGACACCACCACTTTCTCCACCTTGTCCCCAAGTATCTCTTTCATTGTCTTGCAAAGGTTATCGAATGACTTCTTCTTTTCTTCCCTCTTTTTCTTCTCTTCCTCGGTTTCATCATCCAACTTAAGCCCTTCCTTTGTCGCAGCCACTAGTTTCTTCCCGTCATACTCCTTTAGTTGGTTAACTGCATATTCATCAATGGCATCCACCATGAAAAGCACCTCATAGCCTCTCTTCTTGAGCCTTTCCAAGAACGGAGAGTTCTCCACTGCCTTCTTACTTTCACCAGTAATGTAGTATATGTCTTTCTGTCCCTCCTTCATCCTTGTCACGTAGTCCTTCAAACTGGTCATCTCATCCCACTCTTGGTTGAATGGTACCTCAGCAAATCAGCTAGCTTGGCTCTGTTCTGGCTGTCTTCATGAATACCCAATTTAATGTTCTTGGAAAATGCGTCATAGAATTTGTTGTAATCCTCCTTATTCTCAGCAATCTCAAAGAACATTTCAATGCACTTCTTCACCAAGTTCTTCCTGATCACTTTGAGAATCTTGTTCTGTTGCAAAGTCTCACGAGAAATGTTTAGTGGAAGATCATCAGAGTCTACGACACCCTTCACAAATCCAAGATACTCTGGAATGAGCTCCTCGCAGTTGTCCATGATAAACACCCTCCGTACATACAGCTTGATGTTATTCAGCTTCTTTCTAGTGTCAAAAAGATCGAAGGGTGCCCTCCTAGGAACAAAAAGAATGGACTTAAACTCTAATTGTCCTTCAACAGAGAAGTGCTTCACTGCGAGATGGTCCTCCCAGTCATTGGTGATACTCTTGTAGAAGGCTGCGTACTCCTCTCTCGTCACTTCTTCGGGTTTCCGGAGCCATATCGGTCTCTGTTTGTTAATTTGTTGCCATTCGTGGGTCACTTCTTTCACCTTCTTCTTTTTAGCCTTCTTTTCTTTGTCCTCCTCCACATCCTCCACGTCACCTTCCTCTTCCTTCTTGGTTTCTTCTTCTTCGTCGTCACTCACTTCTTTCTCAGTTGTCTTCTCCGTCCACAGATAGATGGGGTAGCTAATGAATTCAGAGTGCTTCTTCACCAAATCCTTTATTCTCCTCTCCTCAAGGTACTCCAACTGCCCACGTCCCCACAAAACAAAAACAATGCACTTTGTTAGCTATTTGAATTATCATAATCAACCTAAGAATAGAAACAAAGTCCATTTGTTAAGAACAGAAAAAGGTACCTGATCGTCTTTGAGGAAGAGAGTTATTTTGGTCCCTCGGCCTAAAGGTTCCCCACTGACATCTCTTGTAACAGTGAAAGAGCCACCAGCTTGGGACTCCCAAACATATTGTTCATCATCATTATGTTTAGATGTGACAATCACCTTCTCGGCTACAAGATAGGCAGAGTAAAATCCGACACCGAATTGACCGATCATGCTCACATCCGCCCCGGCCTGTAGTGCCTCCATAAATTCTTTAGTCCCAGACCTCGCGATAGTCCCCAGATTATTCACCAAATCTGCCGCACAATATAACAAGATCAACCTTATCAAGTCCGGTGAACAGCTATACCTTATAAAAGAAATAATAGAAGGACAAGAGAAAACAAAAGAAAGAATTAAGTGAAATAACAACTATACCTGCTTTGGTCATGCCGGATCCACTGTCTATGATGGAGAGGGTTTTATTGGTTTTGTCCGGGACAATCCTGATGAAAAGTTCAGGCTGAGCATCAAGCTTGCTCTTGTCCGTGATGCTTTCGAACCGAATTTTGTCCAGTGCCTGCATGTATCCACTCTCGAAATCAGTAACTAGAGCCATTTCAAAATCCTATTTCTTCAAATCATGATCAGATTCATTATACAAGTAAGGAAGAGGGCTTACATCCGAAGCATTGCTGATAATCTCGCGAAGGAAAATCTCCTTGTTACTGTAGAAGGTGTTAATGATCAGGCTGAGAAGTTGATTGATCTCAGCCTGGAATGCAAAAGTCTCTGACTCTCCCATATGTACGTCAGCCATCGGAATAATACAGTATGCAAAGCAAATTCGGTGGTAAAATGCTCAATAAGCAGAAAATGAACACGGCGATATTCTCTGGGGTGGTAAAATGCTCAATCAAGCAGTAAATGAACACGGCGATGTTCTGTGTTTTGAGCAGTGCAATTAGCACAAGGTTGTATTTATACTAAGCTAGAGATATAGTGAGATAAATAATGACGTTTCTGGTGAGTTCTTCACTATTATTGGATTTTACAGATGAAGTAAGTTACGTAACCAGGTTGAGTTGGTTCTGGAGATTTCAATTGTGATATTTCTTTCTTTGCTGTCCTTGAATCCAGAATTTTCTGGAGCTATGATCATGAACTTTGACTGGAATCTGGGCTTTAACTCCTCATTCTTAGTATTATGAGTTCGTAACTAAATACCCACTTACTTTGGGCCTATTAGGCCCTTCTTAAATGAATAATAGACTGTATAATGGGCCCAATAGAGTCCAACACACTCTTATGAATTAAGGTAACAAAAAATGTACAAAAAAAAGTAACCAGAAACAATGGAATGAGCCTACGTTAGAGTTCGATTGACGTTCTGGATATAAATATGGGCCAATAGACATGCAAACCCAAAATGGCAAATAAAAATTCTCGAAATTAAGTAATTTAATTACGAGATTATTATTTTTTCTCAGAATTACTGATCGTTTAGATGTTGAGGTGATATTTTGAATTTCTACTCTTTTTCAATGAAGAATATTCTTATAAAATAAGAAAAAAAAAGAAGAGAGATTTGAAGTGTCATTCTTGTGCTGTCTAGACTGCAATCCGAACTATTAAATAAATTCTCGAGTTGTTTTTTCATAAAATGAAAAGGGAAACATCAAATGTTGTTAATAGCTTGGGTCATCAGAAGAGGCACTTTATAGATGTATATATGTTACCGTGGTGCAATAATATGGAGTTATTCTCCTTATAATCAATTAGTTATTACTTTCCCTAATTCTTAATATAATACATATTTATTAAATTTGATTAGATTTAGGAAATTTGTTAAGATAATTAATATGACATTTTTTCCCTCTAAAATACTCTAATAATCTTTCTTAATTTTTCTTATCTATTTTTTACTTGATTATGGTTGAGGGAATATCAATAGATGTTAACTTGAAGAAAGATTGATAAATATATCTTATATTTCTAGCCAAAATCAACTCTACAATTAGAGTCGGCAAGTCATTTTCAACTAGGGAGTCATAATTTATTTATTTAGGGAAAATTTGGTTTCACTTATTTCAAGTAATTTCATGTTATAGAAAGTAAATACTACTCTCTCTAATTAGATAACAAGTTTGTAAATATTTAAAAAATTAGTTAAGTTAATTATTTATAATAAATGAGTGTTGGCTTCACTAAAATATCCTTATAAATCATGTGCACTAAATAAAATTACCCCTTTATGGGAACTTTGAATATGTTCAATCAATAAGGATATTTTAGATAAAACATGTAAACCGGGTAACAAAGTAAATTGAAGTCATGTATTTAAGGAGAAATCATGAGTTATGAAATTCTCCTCACAAAAAAGTCTCGTTGTCAGAATAATTTAATTAGTTGTTAAAACGTCCCTATGAAAATCTCGTTATGAAAATAGCTTCTTATGTTGTTAAAATGACTTTTCATGTTGCTAAAAATTGTCCAGATTTCTAAAATTCTAAATATCAGAGGAAAAACTCAGAGAATTTGGGACAACATGCAAAGCTATTTTGACAACATTAGAAACCATTTTCACAATAGATTTTCGTAGAGATATTTTAACAACGAATAAAACCATTTTGACCATATGAAAAACCATTTTGACAACGAGGACGGGAATTTGGTATGAGACTTTTTTGTGATTAATTCTGTACCTTGGGACCTGACAATGATTTTCTCTATATTTAATATTAAAATAGATCTTTTGCCTAACTCTTATACTCGATATTATATTTGGATTAGCTTTTGGAGAATATCTTTTACGAAACCGCGATGTTTCCTATGCATCCGCTTTGACTCTGGCGAGGATGTAGGAAATAAGTAATAATGAATAAGTGAGCAAATAAAAAGGAAAGAAGGAAGGATGGGTGGCATACATAAGGGAGGATACTGAATAATTAAGAAGCAAAGCATGAAAGGTCATGTGTAGTTCGTGAACTTAAAATTGCAATCAGATAAGACATGGCTGAGTAATCAGAGAAAAAAGAAGAAGCACACTTGCCTTGAGCATTCACTGTTCTCATCAGATATCCCGTGACATTAGATCATCCTTCTCAATCCTCTTTTATCACCTCACGTTCCTCTCTTCTGCTTTTACAGTTACAACACACCATTCAATTTCACTCATCCTTATATTTTTGCATCAAATAATACATGCCAATAATTACAATTTTATAACACTTCAATTATGGATTTTATTCAAATACTATCATGAGACTTTTTCTACAACTCCAACCACTACTTACTACTTGTCTACTTACAGCTTGTTTGACATCGCAGTGAAGGAGGAAAAAAGTCAAGCACAGAGTGATTTTTTAAAAATGGACTATTTGGGATAATAAGTGGTCTTAGATGAGCTTATTTTTAAAAAAAAAAATGACTTCTAATATAAGTCACTTTTTTTAGCTTGACGGTATTTTTTTTTTTTTTTTTTTTTTCAGCTTTTAGAGAAAAATGTTAGGATTTGTGTTCCAATAAGTAATGTACTATTAAATATACATTTATATGCATTCTAATTTATCAATTATAACATATTTAAGTAAGCACTTTAGAGTTTTTTTCTTAAATTTTTTTAATAATAATTTAAATTTTTTATCTTCAATCATCACAATATATACAATATATATATATATATATATAATAAAATTCATGTCATTTTCCATTTTTCTTAACTGACTTTTCAAATAATCATCCAAATAAGAGTTTATTTGGAAAAAAAAAAAAAGTCATTTCTCCCATCGTTATTCCAAACACAAATCAAATTTACAATCGATTTTTATCTTATCTTACTTATGCAAAATTCATATTTCAAATAAGTCACATATGTTATCACTATCCTAAATAGGCCCTTAGTCAACATTAGCTTACAAAAAGCGTGGATAATTGGTATGTGTATGATTATTGAATAGGGGCTTTCATCTTGTTATTTAGTCCCTAGATTTATTGATGAATGACTGTGGATAATTGGTCTGTCTAAATGATCAGATTAGGAAAGATACTTGTAATGATAATGAGAATGATAATCATAAACCCCGTACCGAATATTAAATAATAATATATATAAAAAAGATCAAATTAAAATAACCAGTCAAATGCTTTTGCCTAAAATAACCAGTCAAACCCTTTTGCCACAATTGAATATACAAATTAATCTCAGGTGGAAGCAGAATTTAATTGACAAATTCAAAAGATTATATGGATGAATTTATATTTTGTAAATAAAAATAAAAGCAATTGGGTCCATTATATTATTTAAACCGTCTCCTTCACGTCACGGATTTTCACGTCATTAGAGATCACAAGCTGGCCCCAAAAAAGCAACGGTACAAGAGAGGGAAACTTGGCGGCATTTTGGGAAAATCATATTCATGTCAATCAACTACTTCTTCAATTGAACAATGCTCAAGCTCTGGTAATCAATTGTATCCAAAGACTCACGCTCGAGCTCCAAGCTCCAAGCTCCATTTCCAGTTCGATTCCAGCTTCGAACATGAACTCCAAGGAGTCAAGCTCTGCTGCTTCAACCGATAGTAAAATCAAACGAGTTCTTACCCATGGCGGTAAATACGTACAGTACAATGTTTATGGGAATTTGTTCGAGGTCTCCTCCAAGTACGTCCCTCCCATTCGTCCGATCGGTCGAGGCGCTTACGGTATCGTTTGGTAAGTTTTTCGCCCTTTAGAGTTTGATTTATCTTTGTCCTGGACCTGATTACAAGCTCTGGATTTTGAGTTCTATTAAGCTATTATACAGGCGATGATAGGAGTCGGGATGTATAGGTTTGATATTTGTAGTGGAAGTTGTTGCTCATGTATCGATATGGATTTTGAGGAACATTAGAAATTTGGACATAAGGAAAACAAAAATGCTTGAACATCTCAGAAATAGTTGGTAAAATCTGGCTTCTTAATGAATGGAACGGACTTCAATCGAGTATGGATTTTCTCGTAAGGTTCCAAGGCTTTTTTTTTTTTTTTTTTTTTTTTTCCTTTTTTTTTTCCTGCCTCATGGTTGTATTATCACTTATCAGGCATAGAACTGAGGAGTTTTAGCCATATCCGGTTGACCATTTATTTCTTCATAAGAATAGTCCTTTCTTTTCAGTGCTGCTGTCAACTCAGATACGCATGAGGAAGTTGCCATCAAGAAGATTGGTAACGCATTCGACAACATAATTGATGCTAAGAGGACATTGAGAGAAATTAAGCTCCTTCGCTACATGGACCATGAAAATGTTGGTATTCTTTTCTCCTTCTCATCCACTACCCCGATAATATGGTTCTTCTTGAGGATCTGGGTAGTCATTTTGATGCAATTGTTTTATTAGCTTATATTTATTATTGAATGTTTCCTTTCTCTGATGCTTGCTGAAACTGTTCAAAGAATCATCAATCAGACACTACATTTTAGCATTTCAAAAATTGAGCAGGCAAAAGAAAAAAGATGACCTCAGCAAGTTCCTAACTTCCTGTGATTTTCTTTACTGCGGATCCTTTTAAGGTGTAAACTAAAATAAAGTGCCTTTTTTAAAGGGTGTGTGACAGAGGGAAAGAGAGAGGGAGAGAGAAAGTGACATATAAATAGTAAGTCTAATAGAATCAATTTTGTCTTTTCACTCTCTCCATCATTGTTCATTATCGTTCTTTCCTTGATAATTTTACTGGTTTTAGACTTTATGATATACAAACTGTCAAACTCTTCTCTTTCACTATATCTGCCGTGAGAAACTTAAGCTAAGTTCTGTTTCAAGTTTACCTGATTTAGAGTACTAATAAATTAAGCTTCTCTTTGGGAGCGAATAATTTCATATTTTATTGAAAAGACCTTGAAAACTGACTTAGCAGTGTCGGAACAACTATCTGTTCATGCAATCACATAAAATTTGAATAATCTAATGTATTATCTTAGAGTTCCTCAAACCTGAACATGACAGAGTCAGAGGTTTCATCAATTTCTCTAAACTTGGATTTTGGCCACTCTGTGTCCTCGTGCATCTCTTGAAATTATTGCCCATTTCTCGGCTTTTGGATTATATTCTTGAGTTTTCTATCATCTTTCACAGATCATTGCCGTGAAGGATATAATAAGACCGCCCAAGAAGGAGACCTTCAATGATGTATACATAGTTTATGAATTGATGGATACTGATCTTCAACAGATAATTCGTTCTGACCAATCTCTTACTGATGACCATTGTCAGGTTAGGCTGCATTGATTTTTTAAAATTTTAATTGCATGTCTTTAACTCTACTGGCAAGCCTTTCCTGCTAATATGTTCTAAGTGCATCTAACTTGTGTTACTCTACAACACGAATATAATCATTCTACTCTTGTATATTTGCAGTTGTTGGTTGGGACACTCAACTAAAACGGGTTAATGTTTGTATATCTTCATAAAATTATGACTGATTCTTTATAAATCATACAGACAGAGGATCTATAAAAATGATGGCATTAATAAGATATCGTGGAATTTTACATCTTTTCTTTAGATTCCATTACAAAGTAATAGATTTTAACTTGAACTATTATGATTTGGTTACACTCATGTTGAGATAATATTCCTTCATTGGGTAAGTTTTAGAACTTTAGAATCTGGGTGAGATAAAATAGATCATACTGGATGTAAAATCTCCCTTTTCCACCTGAAAAAAAAGGATTAGTTTTATGAGAAACAAGTCAGCAACAGTCCCCGCCTCACTATAGATTCATTTCATAAGTCTTAAATCTTGATTTATGCTTTTTCTCACGTTTGAAGCTATGCAAGGGATTGATTTTTGTAAGTTCTGCAGTACTTTCTATACCAGCTGTTACGGGGTCTGAAATATGTGCATTCAGCTAACGTGTTGCATCGTGATCTAAAACCCAGCAATTTACTTCTGAATTCCAATTGTGACCTTAAAATTGGGGACTTCGGCTTGGCAAGGACAACCACTGAAACTGATTTCATGACAGAATATGTAGTCACTCGGTGGTACCGAGCTCCAGAGCTGCTCCTCAATTGTTCAGAGTACACATCTGCAATTGATGTTTGGTCTGTTGGTTGCATCTTTGGTGAAATTATGACCAGAGAACCCCTGTTTCCTGGAAAGGATTATGTTCATCAGCTAAGGCTTATAACAGAGGTATAGTACAGCACTTCCATATGAAGTTGTAGTCTAATACTTAGAATGAATTACATATCTCTGGTACTACTTTACTGGTCAAGTGGTAGTTAACCAATAAGATGATCTTGCTTAAGGAGCTGGTCAATACCTGCAAAGCTTCCTTACTAAGGGGATTTTCTTGTGAAAGCAAAATAAATCTGAGGCCGAATTTGCTTTGAAATAATGCCTAGCACTCAGTCTCTTCAACATGTGCTGAAGGCCCTCCTAGTTGAAGCATTGCATTTCCATTGTTTGCTTTTTCTGCCTATTCTCTCTCTGGAATCCTCAACTTTAACACAACTTATTAGAATAATTGGATCATCATACTTTCTGGTTTGCAAAAGAATTTTACATCATTGCCTGGAAAAAACTTTTATATTTGCCTAGAACTGGCACTCATCGCCATATTGAAACAAAAGATCAGGCCCTTCCACAATTCTTCCTGTTTCTTGTTTACCTTCCTGTTCCATTTGTTATGACTTACTCACTCATTTTGAATGATGTTACTGTTAAGAGAATGCAAGGAGTGTATAAGAATGTATAATGCCTGATTTTATAATTTCATGCCTGCCACTAGTAACCCTCACGCATTCTGTTCACCTTTTGCTTAAAAGTTAATAGGTTCTCCTGACGATGCCAGCCTGGGATTTCTCCGAAGTGAAAATGCCAGAAGATATGTTAGACAACTTCCACAATGCAGGAAGCAAAAATTCTCGGCCAGATTCCCTAATATGTCTCCCCATGCATTGGATCTTCTAGAAAAAATGCTCATCTTTGATCCCAACAAACGCATTACAGGTATTCCAGAAGAATTTAAGTTTCAACTTTCGAACACATTTTTATTTTTTTCCCCTCGCTCAATATAATTTCCTTTATTCATTTGATATTAAATGCTACGCTCACTTATTTGCAGTTGATGAAGCACTGAGTCACCCATATCTTTCATCACTTCATGACATGAATGATGAGCCAGTCTGTCCAAGGCCATTCAGTTTCGATTTTGAGCAGCCAATATGCACTGAAGAGCAAATCAAGGAGCTCATCTGGAAGGAATCAGTGAAGTTCAATCCTGATCCAGCGCATCATTAGAAAGTTCTTACATGTCTGTATAAATATATTGAGATAAACTTCTTTCGTGTTAGACACATTGCCTCTCCACGGCATCCGGATGTATTGCTAGGAATAGAATTCGACCTCTTTTCCCTGTAATTTAGCCATAAACCAACTTGGACATGAAGGAAAGTTTCTTCAGGAAGATGGACAAACACTACAAATCCTGTTGGATTTTACAGACATCTATACAAGTTATATAAGCTATTGTATTATATTGAGTCTGCTTAAGGAGGGAGAGGCCTTCGGGGAGCATTATAGGATGGCAGAAACTCTGGATTGATCATGGAGTGTTCTTCTTAGTACCTGACAATAATCTTGGGAAGCTGTTTTTCAATCTCATCATTTAGTTCTCGCTCCATTTGTTTGTTTTGAAGTTCTCTAAATTGGTTCATTGATATGAAGTTCGAGTAACAGTGAAACTAGTACAGCTGGACTAAGACTAACTACGAAAAGTTTACGGCGAAATTTTTCTTGCAGTCCACGACAAGGCCATCTAACACAGCGCTCTGATGAAAAAGATTGTCTGCTTATTATTATATATTTGTTTTTATTCTACACTTGCAAAATTTAAAAAAAAATGAATTTCACATATAGGTGGTAAAATGAAACAGAAATGCCTATTCATTATTGACTTTGACCTTTTTCATTGTTTTAAGTTGTACTCGTCCAGAATTTTTGCTCCGATGGTACCAATCATGTCACACCCCTGTACCTGAACTGAATCATTCCTCTGATACTGTCACAATTCACAAATGCCTTCTTCCATAAGTACATGTTTGAACCTGGAAATCATCGATTGGCAAACGGTCTTCCGGGAAGGTACAAGCCCCAACGTTGTATGATCCCTGCTCTTGTAACAGATTACATGGTACAGGAGTCACATCACTTGAAATGCCAGAAACTTCAGTGCAAGTCCATGGAACTTCCTTAGCCTTCTTTGCTAGTTCAATTGTTACATTGGAAATGCAGATTCCAGTAAAAGGGTCTCCAGAAATACCCTCCAATCTTGCAGCCATAGTCACATTCTGAGCTATCAAATCACGATAGTTAATGTTCTGAATCACAGGCAATGCATTAGGATCAAACTTATCATCAGCATGAGATCCATAGTTTCCAGTCATCCAGAATGCCCATTTCATAGTGTTCATAATCATCCTTCTCACATAAATGTCCTTCACGTACCCTCCTCTTCCTACAGCAGTTTTGATCCTCACACCGGATTCTGAATCAATGGCTACTATGTCCTCAGCCCTCACATCTTGAATCCCACCAGACATCTCGCTCCCTAATGCAATCACAGCACTGGTTGGTGAAATACAAGTGAGTCTTCTGATCACTAGCTGCCTTGTTGGCATTCCAAAAGCTATACCGTATTCATCCCAACCACTCTTCACAGCCACACAATCGTCCCCAGAAACTATGTAACAATCCTCAATTCGTGTGTTTGTGCACGAATCTGCATCAAAAGCATGGATCTTAGTCAGTGTTACTACTGAGTAACTAGATTTGTTGTATAAATCAGTTATATAAAGAATGGGTTTTTCTGCTTTTTGGTTCCAGTAGGCTCTCTTCGTTCAGTATCCAAGAACTGGGAGTTTTATTAACATGAAAACTTACCAGGGTTAATCCCATCAGTATTTGGAGATGTCACAGGTGCAAGAATAGTGATGCCTTGGACGACAACGTTGCTGCATTCATTATTTTAAATCAGAAAGACTTGAAACTGTCTTAGGCTTGGAGTGAAAACGATTGAATTTTTTTCCTTTTGGTTATATAAAAAAAGACTGAAAGGTCAAAAACAGACCTGCTGTACACAGGATGAACATTCCATGAAGGAGAATTAACCAGAGTAAGATTAGAAATCTGAATATTACTCGAATACATTATCTCAATCAAGTAAGGCCTGGTATATTGAAGTTGATTCTTGTGGAATTTTTGCCACCACAGGTCACCCTGTCCATCAATTGTACCATTGTCCCCTGAAATCAAATTTGAACTCAACAAATCAGAAGAAGTTAATTTTCTTTTGGAGTCATCACCAGAACATGAGTTAATTAATTAATTAATTACCAGTTATGATCACATCTGTGAGATTGGTTCCAAATATTAGACTGCTAAACCTTCCTCATTGGGTGTCCCTTCCTCGACCATAAGATGGCAAGGGATCAATCACAGGCCAGTCATTTTCATCCTAATACAAAAATACAAATTCCAGATTTAAGCACCAGAAAAATTATATGCTCTTAAACATATATATAGCAGTTGCATATAGAGCTACAAAACTGAACCTGAGAGGCAAGTAGCACAGCATCCTTGTGAAGGAATAAAGTGAAGTGGCTAGTGAGATTGAAACTCCCAGTCAACCATCTTCCGGGAGGAAGAAAAAGTTGAGAGCCACCATCTGATTCATATTGACTCAGATGATCTATGGCTGCTTGAAACGCTTTAGTGTTCAAAGTAGTTCCATCGCCTACTCCTCCAAATTCACTCAGCGACGCACTGTAAGCTCTGCAACTCATGGCATCGTATTGGAAATAATGCAGTTCCCGAGCTCTACGGCTCTCCGCTACATTAAGGTTTGGTAAAGCAACCAGAAAAACCAATAGTGATAATAAGCCCATAACCTGCAAAATTTCAAATTCCACCAGTTATTTCGTAAGTGTCCAATTGTATATAGAGAGAAGGGAAAAGATCAAAAGAACCCAGTCCGGTTTTGCAACTATTGAATCCACAGCAAGAACGGACCATCGAATGGGTATTGGTAGGGAAAAAGAGCGTGTACTTGAGATTTTGTAGGTCTGTGAGTCATTGTGAGATGGAAGTTGAGGTATTGGTGTCGGCTTTACGTGGGAAAAATGTGTGGAGTATTTATATTAGCCTAGAGTACTAATATTTTCTGAGTTTTGTTCCCCATCACGTCCTTATTATGATCGACATGTGATATCCGGAAGGTGAAAGGTAAGGCAAGTGAAAATGTGGGACTTTTATATATTCTAATACTCCCTCCGTTCGTAGTTATAAAGTCCTTTTACTTGAATCGCTGTGTTCAACCAAACAATGAATTGGCCACTTAAGAGAGTGGACAAATCCCACTAAATGAAATGGTTCGAGCATGATAAAGCCTTTTTAGTACATAATAAAGTGATTTTTGAAATTGATTGTTTTTTTATGCTTACCTATGTTGAGGCAAAGTCACTAAAGTTGATTGATTGGAGGTATAGGAGTATTGTTCAGGATGTTATTTATTTTTTGTCTTCTATTCTAAGGTTGAGTTATCTTTATTTTTATCCAAAGACGGGACAACCGTATTGGATGTATCTTCTTACACTTTGTTGTGATGTTTATAAAGGGATTATCATATGTGGATGAATTTCACAAATCCAACTAATTTGTTTATTTTACTTCCATGTTGACTTTGTTTTTTCATTTTGTCTCTTTGCTTCTGGTTTTTCAAAAGATTAATGCAGATGCTAAGGATTCTTCGCCCTCTAATCATTCATCAGGTGGTGGCTAGTTTATTTATTTTACTTTCATGTTGACTTTGTAGTTTTTCATTTTGTCTATGTTGCTTCTGTCTTTTTAAGTTTGTTTGTTATTTCATACTGTTGCTTTCGTCTCTGTAACCACGACATTTTGCGAAGTTTTACTAATATAAGCGTCTGTTAGATTAAGAAAAAAAAAAAAAGGTTCGGTGAAGTGGTGCACTATCTATCCTGCATTGGTGGGCGAAGAGTCACCATTATGTAATATATTTTATTGAATTGAGATGAGATGTAATTGCATTATTTCAAATATGAATGGTCCACAATGAAGTCACGGGATTGCTTGTCGGATTATTTAGCCCGTGACCACTTTATTTTGTTTGCACATTTGAAATAAGACATCACGCCATACACTGTCCCAACCTCAATAACAATAATTATCGATCATAATTGAGGTCAGTCTAAATCAAAGGCTTGTCATTTTGGGATATAATTAATTAATAATGATGCAGTCCCTGTATATGGCATATTATACCTATGCTTAGGGATGTCCATAAACCAGACTGAACCGGGTTGGGGGTCAACCCGAGGTTTGGTTCAGGAGGGACCTCGAGCTGGACAAGTCAGCCTGAGGTTTGGTCTGGTCTGGCACCAGCCTGAGCTTGGGTTGGACCAGACCGGTCCAATGGACTTCCTGGACCAAGACCTATTTCATTTTTTTTTATAGTTTTTTTCCTACTTCTTTGGACCAATAATTAAACAAACAAACATGCAAATATCTTAAATCCAATCATACACATATAAAAATCTCCAACAACATTGAACAAAAATACAAAATAACAACATTCTATCAGGCCAGACTAAAAAAGAAGACTGAAAAGGGAAGAAGACTCCGAATATTTTTTTGGCCAAAGAAGAAGACTCACTAATGAGTGATGAAGAATTGTAAAGAAGATAATAAAAAATGACAAAAGGTTAGGTTAATGACAAAAGGTTAGGTTAAGTTGTGATTTTTTTTTTTTAAAAAATATATATCGGCGGGGCCGGACAGATCAGGTCAAGGGGTCTTAGCCCCTAGACCGAAGTCCGGTCTGACCCAAGCAGACTAGTCCGGTCCGCCTCATATGGTCCAAGACCAAAATATTTTTCTAGAGACTGGGCCAGGTCAAACCGGACCACCTAGACTATCGAGTTTTTTAGACATCTCTACTTATGCCTATCTTGATCCTCTACACTATTTTTCACCTATACCTCGTGGTGAGTCAATTGCAACAATTATTTATTTCATTTATTTTTAATCTTTTAATATAAGCATATTTTATTATTTTATTTCAATATCATGTTTGGTTGACCATAGATATATACGAGCATAATTTTTCCCAAGGTCGTCATCCTTATTCTTTCAAAGTTGGGAATTTAGATTCAGAATTTTATACATGCCAATTCTTATTTTCCCCTCTCCATAACTTCATTGTCCTAATCTTAAAAAAACTATGTATGGTCATTATTATTTTAGTCTATTCTACTCTCTATCATCTCATTCCATTCCATTCATATCCTTTTTCTCAAAAAATCAAAACAGGGATCTCATTTGTTTACACTTATAATTTAATGCATTTTTTCCTACTCGATGGTTAATAACGGAATAAGTGATGGATTGTTTTGATATATAATTAATTTCTCTTTTTGATGTTTAGGATAAACCGACGTACAATACTATGGGCCTGTTTGGGTTAGCGATTAGGCGGTGACTTATTTTCTATATGATTTTAAGTTTCGATAGGGGAAAAAAATCAGGTTATAATTAAATATGATTTATGTTTAATTTTGGATTGATTGTGTTACAAGTAGCTTTTTTCTAAATGGAAATGTGTTTGATTATGATTTAAAAATTCAGTTGAGATAAAAAATGATTAAAAAAGACATAAATTTTATTGAATAATACATATATTAATATTATTTTTTTGAAAATCATAATTACATGTGTTGGGCTGATTATCTAAATTATAAAAATATTATTGTAATAATTTTAACAAAATATTATAATTATAATTATAAAAAATAAAAATAGTAAATTATTATTAGAAAAAATTTAAAACTACTTAATTATAATAAATATAAAATAATTAATATATTGTAAATGTTGGCATAAAAAATATATATTATAAAGCATAAAACTATTAAATAAATAAGAAATAACTAATTATTTATAAAGCAACCCCATGCCTTCTTTATAATATTAGAAAAAATTTAAAACTCCTTAATTATAATAAATATAAAATAATTAATATAATTTATGTTGGCATAAAAAATAATATTTTTGTAAAGTATAATTTACAATATAAAAGTTATAATTAGGACCGGAGGGACTATTAGTTATTTATGATGTATGTTTTTGTCCAATTGACAGGCCCAACTCCCACTGTAAATGTATTGTGGGGCCCATAATTCCCTGCCTCACCGTCATTGGTCTCTCACCGTTTGGTACAAAGATTCCATTGGAAAGGAAAGGAAAATTAGAATTTTCCTCGTTTCGAAGCAGACGCATTTTGGACCAATCTTAGGGAAAATTATTTTCCGGGCCCACCCGAGCCCATCAATCTTCCCACATATGTGGGAAGATCAAATCCCTCCAAACTTTCCTTCCTTTTCTTTCTCTAAATTCCTTTCTTTTCTTAAATTTTCCACGTACCAAACGACCTACATGGAGAAAGTTTATGATAATTGGGACTTTATTGACCAAAGTTTGGATTAGGAGCTTTTGTAAAAACGCCACTTTTTGGGTAAAAGTTGGGTGGAAAAAAGCCACAGATAAAACAATTCCACTAGGGGACTAGGCTTCTCCTCAAACGCCCCCAAATGCTAGTCAAACACTGCTCTCCAACAAACAGGCACTATACCTATGACTATACAATTGAGGATACATACATCCTGGGTTAAATCAAAACAAAAATGTAAAATGATACTCCTCCGATCCTAAAAATTGGACAAAATTTATAGTACAAACTTTATCATATATTTAGAAAATTAGAAATAGAGGCAGTACTTCAAATATGAACTGCTCGTCTTCATTAATTTTGTTCATTATTTCTTATTCACCATTAGAGTCATATTAATCCATATGATCTGCCAAGTCGGTAGTTAATGGCCATTCATCAAAAACGACATAGAAGAATCGTTCCTAGTTAAACCACGAAAGAAGTAGAGTAGGAAACAGTACAACATATATATATATATATATTAGACACACACTCAGGGCGGACTTAAATTTACTTAAGGGGGCACCATTGACGGGGGTTCCCCGAAAATTTTTTTAAAAGAAAAGTTTTAAATGCATTAAAAAATAAAACAATATAAACAAGAAAAGAAAAGAAAATCAAAAAAATATTCATGAAATCAAGTGAACACTGATAATGTAATAAGAAAAGTAATTATTTTACAAACCTATCATTTAGAAAAGCAAGACTAACTGCGGTTAGAAATGAAGTTACATAAATTATAATGAAAGGTTGGCAAGACTCAATAAGTTAAGTACATATATTTTAATAAAGAAAAGATATTACAATAAAAATAATTACAATATCATCATTCTAGGCCTTATTTTTGGAATTCTATCATAATTGTCTTATTATTAATGTTATCAAATATATATTTTTCACTATAAGACACTAAACAATCATTCATCCCTAACCGATTACAAAATATAGTCTTGATGTATTAAGGGTAAGCATTTAATTTAATGATGGGCTTTCATTCAAATGTATTAATTTTTCTTTTCTTTTTTTAGAAAATCACAAATTTAAGGGGGACACTTGGCCCCCTTCTACATAACCTGGGTCCGCCTTTGCACACACCCACTCTACTATATATCTGTTGAATGGCGTTATCTTTTTTTTTTTTTTTAAATTTTTTTTTTAAAATTTTTGGTATTATATCTGCCCGTTATCTTAATAAGCTTTCACTTTCTTGGCCAAAAAAAAAAAAAAAAAAAAAAAAAAAAAAAAAAAAAAAAAATTGCTTTCCCTTTCAAAGAAACTGGCGATTGCCCGCAAGTTACAAAATTTATAGATCAATCAATATCAATATTATAAAATATAAAACTATAATTTCTTACACTTTTTTTTTTTTTTTTTTTTTGCGCTAAACATAGTTATTATTGAAAGCAATCTTATTCAAAATACTGTTAAACACTAAAAGTGAGCACAATAAAACAAAGTATAGAGAATGGGTTTTGTGTGGTTGGCAAAAAAACAGAACAATCGGGTTTTGTTGGCCAGGATTGTGAGGGTTTTTGGGTAATGATATATAACTCACATTAATTTTTGTTTGAATATATAACAAATCAGCCTCATTAAGTCGTGGAAATTTATTTGCATAGATGTTTTTATAATCGCAAACTCGTTGATAATTAATCTATATATATCACAACTCTTTACATTACATGACATTTTATGACAACTACGTGGATCTTTGGGAATTCATTCATAACTTGACAATCATTTAACTTATTATATTTTGTATTTTATAGGAGTCAATAATATTCCTAAATTTTTTATTTATTTAATCAAAGGTATTCCAAACTATTTTAATTTGGAAGTGAGAATTTTCGAATTTTCCTCCTTATTGAAGTGAAGTCATTTACCATCAATCAATAGCTCAGCTCGATGGTTTTTCCTTTAAAATTGCATGTGTGAGGAACTCTTATATGAGTTGTTCCTTATGTGATTCATGAAAGCATGACACGTCACAAAGTTATTTACATGATTTAAATTTAATGTTAGGCGGACTCACTTTAAAAAAAATGAAGAAATTTATTTAATGAAATTCAAATTACCAGTCTTGTTCCAGTAAATTAACGATTCATCAGTGACAAAAGCTCATTTGGCCCCAAAACAAAAAAGAATGTGATGGGTTCCTTTTTCCCTTTTATTGTTCCAAGAGTTTTCTAAGAAGGATTCAATATTTATGATAGCTCATAATAGAATGTAATTTTAACTAAATTTTAAAACCGAGTACTGTTAACAATGATTATTGGAAGCTACACTTTTGTTTATTTTTAAATTAGAGGAAGGAACAAAAACTGTTATTAAGCTAATACCGGTATAAATATCCACATAAATTTTAAATTGGTTACACCACCGCCCAGGGCGGCTTATCACCGGGGAGGGGGTGTTAAAACTCATCAAGAAAGAAAAACTTGAATTAGTGCATGAGTTATTGGATGATAATAATTGAGATCAACGCTAAGTAAGGAATAAAGAACAGAATAAAAAAAAAAAAAAATCACTAGTAGATATTTTAGATAAAAATCACAATCTGCCTGTAAGTTCGAAAACTTACCACCCTTACTCAAAATAAAATCTATTTATTACATTTGTGATTTTTTTGTTACATTTATTCTTTTTAACCCTAACGCATATGATTAGGGGGTCCAGGAAGGGATTTGCAATAGTCAAACTTTGGGTGGATTGCACATGGACTTGCCCGGACACGTTCGAAAGCTTACCACCCTCACTCATAATAGTGGCGGAACATAGTTATGGCCAGCTAGGGCCCTGGCTAATCTTATAAGATTTGTTAGTATATAATGTATTTACTATATGATATTTTATTTGGCCAATAATTTGGCCCAACTAATTTTTTATTTTCTCTATAAGGATAATTTTGGTTCATTACTCATTGAAATTTGTAAGAGGAAAGTAAAATTCTTGTTTGAGATATCTACCAAAAAGGTCAGTCTCATCTTATCTATTGTTTTAATTTATAATTATCGGTTATTATTTATTTGTATTTTGAAGATTATGTGATACTGTTTAGTAAATATTCCATCTGGTCTTTATTATAAGGCACAACTAACAATTCTCACAAGTCAATAAAAATAGTTAAAGTCATTAAATTTGTTCTAAAATTTAAGTAATTTTCAATTTATTCCTATTAATTACACTAAACTCTAATATCATATTAATTATTACTCTTTTTTTTGGCTAAAAAATAGAGTAATAATTAATTTTTATTAATTATTACTTTCACTCACTACCTTTTTAATTATGAGTATACATGAAGGAAAAAAAATATTTAATGCTATTTGGAAACAAGAAAGTGCCTTATAAAAAGGACCAAATACACTTGTTAGTTGGTGCCATATAATAAGAACCAAATGGAGTAGTTCAATATGTTTATTTTTTGAAATTTTCGGGATAAAAATTTTTTTTTTTTCTAGTTTCGCCACTGCTCATAATGAGATATACTCATTACATTTGTGATTTTTTTTTGTTGCATTCACTTTTTCTAACCTCAATGCATATGGTTGGGGGTCCAAATAAGGATTTGTAACAATCGGATTTTGGGTGGATTGCACATTGACTTTTTCAGTTTTTTGTGTTAGACGCTCCTGGAGTAAAAGTTTGTTGGTCAATTTGCACCTTTAACCCTTAAAAAGTTTACATTTTAACGGACGTTGGTGTTTTTGTAACGGCGCGTTGTGTTGACTTTATATTTTTAAAAGTTTTTTAGTATTTCTAATCCACTTAAAAGTGTTTTATACTAGATGGTCTTGAAGTAAAAATTTATTGGCCAATATATACCTTAACTTTAAAATAAATATATCAGAAGAATTTTGTTTCGATCAGTGGAAAAAAGACTTTTGAGATGTTTAAAATCCATGATTTAACATTTACCCAAACAAGCAGTTAAGCTAAGTATGTAGCAAGGCCGGTGCAGAGATTCTTCGAATGGCATTATGTATGTATGTATGCATGCATGGGAGACTTAATTATCACTGACACACCAGTCTCCGCAACAACTCTCACTGTCATCTAACCACACATGGCGTCCCTACCCTCTTTCTTGGGTTTCTATAAATGGTTTCTGTCATTTCTTCAGACTTATCAGATTCATACAAACATTGAAACAGACAAACTTACGAATGCTTTATTTCTCGGTCCATTTGCTGGTCTTGAATCAATAATTATCACTTTTATCTTATTTATAAATTACATTTAACCAAATCACATATATATCAAAGAGAAGTAGTTAGCTCAATAATTATAAAAGTAAATTTTCAACTTTGTCCTCATTTATGAATGAGTATCTTTCAACTCTTTCTTCTTTCTCTATTTTCATTGGTACAATTAATATAGGTAAAATTATCACAATTTCATTTATTACTTGAAAGAAAACTTATAAATAAGACCAATTTTTTTTGTCAAAAATGACTTATAAATAAGATTAGAGTAGTATATACTATGACATGTACGTACACACATACGTGTTAACCAATTCAAGCATTATGTATTATAAAACAACTCAAAAAGGAGAGTCTAATCTCAAAATACTAATCTGTTAATCCTTTTGTGAGGCTACTTACGTGGGTGACCCTCTCTTTGAATATTGAAGTTGGGGGATCCAAGTCCTTATAAGAGCACGTGGAACAAATCCTAATTAAAAAGAGAGTTCAATCCCAAAAGACCAACCATTAAGAGGAATAACTCCTTGAACTGAAACCCCACCACATATGTGAAACTCCCCAACCAATGTCGGGCTGATCACAACACATTGCAATACACCAAGCTATAATCCAAAGCTATTCTAAGCAAATTTGAGCGCAACCATACCCATATATCTGACAAAACGATACACACACTGATGATGACAAGTGTGATTAAGTGAAACGCAAGCTCTTTGTTTTCCCCATAGTTTTCTTACGAAAAAATATGTATACAAGCCAGGGAACGTACATATTATGGTCACATACCACCTTGCTTAAATATCAACTATACGTGCGTATAGTAGATCGATGAGACTCTTTGATGAGCTTGTGAAAAGATATTCTTTGCTTCTTTTCTCCATTGTTTTATTTTAGATGGAATGAAAAATGGGTTACATACATATTTTTGGTCAAATTATTAATGAGACGACCTTATAATTGAGGAATATATATATGTATGTGTGTGTGTGATGGTACTATAAAAGTAATATCTTTATCCAAGATTTAGAAACACAATCCCTTCTAGGTAAAATTGAAAATAGTCCTCTTCCAATTTCATCCATCTCATCCAAAAGGACCTTAAGACAGACAAATACAATCTGTCCAAGGTAAAACATTTAGTATTTGCTGCTATCATCAATAGCTGGTGATTAAACATCCATTGTACATTAATTATACACACTTACAGTTTGGTTTAAATATTTCAGTAATTATTTTACTTTTAATTAACTGGATATTTATAACCCTGCAAGGAACGAGTAATTAAACAGTTATTTAAAAATAAAAGACAACAACTCGTTAATTTATGCGAAAAATTATAAGAGTCCCAGTGTCCCACATTAAATCAAGATATATAATACATGAAAAATGATATAGATAAGAAAAAAGGATCTAAAAAGCACAGCCCCAATATACAAGTTAAATCACTGCAGTCAAATATAGAGTACAAGTGAGAAGTCAAATTTTGGAGATAGATTATTCCTATAGAGATTAGATAGATTACTGGATTGAATTGGTTTGTCTGAAGATGGAACTCCACAGTCAATCGCATAATATATATTGTCCTCGTCAAGTACAAGCGTTTCCGCCCATCCAGCAGTACCATTGGTACTCATTAATCACAGCCAAAATTTAATTCCGGATTAATTAAGAAAAGGGAAAGAGCAGGAAAGAGTTGGGAATTAATTTATTGTGGTTATTAATTAAGGTTCCACTCGCAGATTATCCCCCATGTCCAGCGTTGTAGACTTGTAGCGGACAAGAATAATAAACCGAAAGCATTAATTTCAGTAAACAAAAGAAAAATACACACTTGATCACTGAAACAACGAAACATACGAAAATAAAGCATGCTTATTTAGCAGCCCGTTAGTCAAATGAGCTCAAGTGCAAACGATGCAAAAGGATAAGCAATACGAATTAAAACACAAATATGGCTTTTATTACTAATATATGTTGTGAGTACAGCTCGAGAGAACTATATATATATCCTGAGAAAGCAGACACTTGGATATAATAAGATTTCTTGCGGCTATCTAATTAACTTGGAACGGTAAAGCTAAGGATCCACACCGAAATTAAAGACTTGTACCTTTTGGTCTGACTGATATTTTAACTGCACACACCGATCATCTGCTGAAAAAAAGCAACCCAACGACGACGACGAGAGGATACGATTATAAATCCCTTATTTTGACATGCTTTTCTTATCCTGAGATTAGGCGTGCACACACAAACACACACACACACACACACACATATGGCTGTGAATTTGTGAGTAAATTATCCCAGAAGCCGCAATATATATATAGATAGAAAAATAAATATGAGATCACTTATCTCCAAACAAGTATCCAAGAGAGGAATCTCCTCCAGGAACTGATTTGACTTTGGTAGATGGACGATCCTGAAAGGGTAATTAAAAAAGAATTAAGAGATAATGATGATAATCAAGGTTGAAAATTAAATAGAATATATATTAAGGAAGGAGATGAAAACTTACAGTGAGGAAGGTGCCAACATTGTGGCCCCGAGCTCGAGAAAAAGCATGGGAGACATGTTGTGGATTTTGACTGGAAGAAGGAGAAAGAGCCATAGTCTGATATGTGTAATTAGAGGGCATATCAATCCCATATGGTGGAAGTGATGACACTGTACATTTCTTTGATTTCTCCTTTGCCTCTTCCTCTGACCCAAATAGATACCCTAATGAACTTTTTCCTCCCCCAGAGCTTTCGCCTCTCTTCATCTTACCTTCTCGATCCATTCAATTCACAAGATCTCTCTCTCTCTCTCTCTCTCTCTCTGTCTGTGCAAATATTATATATAACCCTAACATATATATAGTCTTATTCCTCTCTCTTTGTGAAACGAAATGGGTGTTAATGACAGCACACCATACCTAATCCCTCATTATTGACAGTAAAACTATCACTGTTACTGTGAATATGTGTGTGGAAGAATTAATTTCAACTCTTGGCTGAGAGAGAATTTTCCCTAGCTAGCTTCTTACTTATTAAGATAGATTTTGGAGTTTATTTTGACTTTAAGTATAAGACATAATTTTTATATAGGGAAAACACAGAAAAATATTATTAAAATTGGTAAAAGATAAATAAATATGTTGAATTTCAATAATTTTAAAGGAACTGATTTGAAATTTGGAAATGTTGCAAAATTTGAGAAATTACCTGACTGCTCTTATTTTTCTAAAATAAAAAATCCTTCCCTTGCCGGCCGTTTGAGCTCCAACGCCAATAACCGGTGGTGGCGTGTAATATCCTCCATTTTAAAAACAATTTATCATTTATTAACTTAATTAAACCATTTATTAAAATATTTTATACACAGTTAAGCTTTGGATTTTACTAGGCTCATATTTTTAAAACTAAATATTGCTTTAGAAAATTTGCCGAATATCCAAAATATACTAGAACATGCCAAGTGAGCCCTAATGACGTGGCAATATACAATAATTCAACATTTACCAAAAAGGTGGAAGCATTACCGTTAGCAAAAGTAACTTAAGCTTCCGAAGCCTTCCCTGATTGACCCACACAAGAACTATCACCTGAAAAATATTTGTAACCATCAATCAAGCTCATTGTAAATGTTAATACGTGCTCGTGAGGTGCCAAGTGGAACATTTTAAATAACAAAGTATTATATATCAAATTCACAAAATTATCAGATCACAATCTCTGTCACAATTTTTAAATCAAATATCATATCACGAATCACATATATAACATGTCAAACAATATATCGATACCTTGACAATCCTTATCACCCTCACCCTTATAACCGATGACAGAACCCATGGTCTGTAATATAATAGGTTTAGTCTCTGTGACAAGACTGCACCAAGCTCTCCGATGATGAGGTTTAGCCCGGCCAAAGACTACATAACTCATATTGGACCATGGGTTCCCTTTCATTCGAATATGGAAAGGTGTCATTGTCCCAAGGGCTGACCCTTATCCCAGCCAAAGGAAAAGGGTGATACCAAGGGTCCTGAAAATATCGAAGCCATCCACTGTGCACCGAGTGGTGGCATATCACGTGGTATTATATACACAATAACTCCAATAATCACTCCACAACTATCACCGCTCAACATCATCATAACCTTGGTATGTATATATAAGATTCCAAACATGATTTATAAAATAATACATCATTTCAATAATCATTAAGATGCCAATATTATCTCAGTTCAAGAAACCATAAGAAATATATCATCCATAACATATAATATCACTAATCATTTCAAAATAAATCCCACAAGGCAACTTTGTTAAAAACACAACTTTCATAGATTAAAATCACTAACAAATCAACATACAAGCAAGTACAATGAGTGGAAAGTGATTACCTCAAGTTCTTGACAAGACACTAAGCGTAATAGAAATCGTCCTCCTTTAAAAATAGGTTTAAAGACCTAATTTGTCATGGAAGTTTTGCTAAGGAGGGCCCAGCACCCGGAAGTATTTTGGGTATCATTTTTGCCCCTTAAGTTTACAAACATAGCAATTTTGCCCATCAGTTAATCTTGACCGTTGGATCATTTTTGCCCGAAAGTTTACAAAAATTTTCTCCTAAACAAAACTTCCGGGCAAATTTCATCATAAAAAACTTCCGAGGCATATTTGCTCCATTTTGTAAATTTAGGGCAAAAATGTTACCCAAAATACTTCTAGGTCTTGCCGCGCCCTTTAACAAAACTTCCGTAACAAATTAGGTATTTAACCCTTAAAAATAAATATATAATTATAGGTTAATAGAATTAACAAAAATAACCACTAATACCATCATTAAATAATTATTTAAACTATTATCTCACTTTAGTTTTCCTAAAAAAAATGACAATTTATCTATTCCTCAATTTTTAACCTAAAACTAACTTACCCAATTTATTAAACACTTTCCATATAATCAAAATCATATCAATTATCTAATTTAAAATCTCAAATACTAGTTCATAATTTCATATAATTCAAGATTTAGCAAAACTAACCGATTAAACCTTAAATAATACCTCTAGTAATCCAACTAAATGCTTAAATTTTTATTTAATCGGTAAAAAAATATCCTATATGACATAAATCCTAATTTCTTTTAGATAGAAAATAACTTTAAATTCCCCCAGCAACAAACTAACAAATCCAAACCGATTAAAGTTATTTATTAATCGTACTCTTCATATATATGGTCTTCTATTATCAAAACTCAAAACTTTACCAATATTCTAATCCCAAAATTTTCTTTAACCAATACTATTTTACCTTCATTAGAAAGAGAAAAATGCGTAGATAACTTTGTTGAAAAGAAATTAATTCAACTATAAATAATTTTATAAAATAAATAATGTACCTTAAAATATCCCTAAACTCTCTTTTCTTCCTCTCCTTCTCTCACGTCTCACCATCACCTCTCCTCTCCTGCTTATTCCCAACTCATGCACACATATATCAATCTGCGCACACACACCCATACACACACATATTTATAAGGCATGAGGGGGAGGGCGGTGGATTCATCTGCCAATTAATCCCTCCCCACGTAATGCTGCCACCAATTTATAGTTTTTTTTAATTTTTTTGAGTAAATACCCTTTCCGATCCATGACAAAAAACACGGACCCCATTTTAGTCCCTAACAAAAAAATCGACCCTTATTCGTCCTTTTTAAGGGACTAAAAATGACCTTTTGGAAATTTTTTGAAGGATCAAAATGTCAACCAATCGACTATTATTCGTCCTTTTTATGAATAAAAAGGACATTTTTTGTAAAGGGGACCAAAATGGGGATCGTGTTTTTTGTCGGGGAAAGGGAAAGGGTATTTACTTTTTTTTTCTTTTCTTCTCCTCTATGTTTCTGGCTCTTTCTCTCTTTTTTTTTTTTTTTTTAACCAATTATTATCTCCACACTTTTATTTTATTAATTTAATTTGCTATCATAAATAATATTTTATATACAACCCTTTATTTTGATAATTACACAATAAATTCATTTATCATGATAATTAATTTTCCTATTTATAATTAAATCTTAATGAAAAAGTTAGGATGTTACACGACGGCCATCATCGGAGTTCCAGTGACCTTGCCGGCGATTGGCGTGTGGAGCTTCGATGAAGGTTATTAGGAAATGTTCAACAAATACTTTGTTTACAACTTTAATATTCCAATTAATAACTTAAGTGTATATATATTAACAACTCTAGCATGAGAAATTCAAAAAAAAAAAAAAAAAATGGCCAAAGCTCCGGTGAAGGAATATATATATATATATTTAATTTCTCAAGCAAAAGTTATCAATATAAATACTTGAATTGTTAATAGCGATACTAAAGTTGTAAATGACAGCCTTATATATTTTTAAATTTCTCACACAAAATTCAATTTGTCAATATTTATAGTTGAGTTGTTTATAGCGATACTAAATAGGGTATTTGTTGATATTTCCTAATAACCTACCGGAGATCCAACAACAAATATCTTTTTTAAAATTTCTTTGATTAAAGTTGTTAATGTAGATAGTTGAGTTGTTTATACCGATACTAAAATTGTATCTTATAGATACTTGAGTTGTCAATAACCTTTATCGGAGCTTTGGTGGCTGGTTATCGGTAAAGTCATCTGAGTTCGATGACGCATGCCAAGCAGAGCTCTAGTGGCCGACAAGGGGTTGGAGATTTTTTATTTAAAAAATATACTTAACTTTAGTTAAATAATTTCTCAAATTTTGTAACATTTCAAAATTCTAAATAAGTTCAATTTGTTTGGAATTATTGAAATTTAACATACTTATTTATCTTTTATTAATTTTGATGGTATTTTTTTTAAATCTTTTTCCTTTTTCCTATTTGTTATTATTTTTCTAATTTACCTCTATCTAAACTTCCTCAACAATAATCAAGAAAGAAAATGAATGAGGGAATTAAGGAAGATAACTAGAATGTTTTAGAAAATATATATTATATTAACCAACTCTTTAATCTAATTAAATTAAATAAATATGTCTTATATTAAGAATTTAAATTAAATAAATATATTTTATATTAAGAATTTGAAGAATATTACACGTTTCATCATGTCGCATACTGTTCATGAGCCCTTTCATTTCGTCCTCAAATATTTAATCAAGAAGTGACGCTTTTCCCACTGGGGGAAATTGAGCAGAAATCAGTTAGCCCTGACCCCCTTTTTATTTGTCGTTACTTCCAAACCCAATTAGCTAGCTAGTGGTACAAGGAAGCATATCGGCGACAAGACTTCATGCTCTTCAATTGCAAATTTCCTTTTATATTTGTTTAAGGTTTATCGTGCAATTTTACTTTTAAAGGTTTTTTTTTTTTTTCAATGAGTGTTTGATACAAATAAATTTTGGAAGAGGCAAAAATACCAATAATAATAAATAATTTAAAATAATGCAAACTCACTAAGGTCGTTAAATTTTATCAAACGTCCGTTGTGTTTTACTATAAATTAGCCTTGGTGAATTTAACAAATGTTTGATAAAATCTAACGGGTTTGGTGAATCTAAACCATTTTAAATTGTTTATTATTTGTATTTTTGTCATTTTTAAAACTTATTTGTGTCGGCGCTCATCAGGAAAAACTTTATTGATAAAATTACATCTTAATCATTTCTCTAAAGTTATAAAGTATATACTCCTTCTCATCCTTATTATAAGATATAATTAAGAGAGTTGATCTTAGTCCTAAATTCAAGACATACTTTTCATATTTGTCAATATTTTCTTAATTTACCCTAATTGATGCTCCCTCAACAAAAAATAAAAAACAGGGGAAGCGGGAATTAAGGAAGATGATTATGACATTTTAGAAAAATACATGTTATATTAACTAACTTGACTAACTTCTTTAATTTAATCAAACTAGATAAATATATCTCATATTAAGTACAAGAGGGAGTATTTCTTAATCTAATTTTGTAAATTATTTCATGCCTAAATATCAAACGGGATATGCATATCTAGTTATGGACTTGAATGTCAGATAATGGATTTTTATCCTTTGGTACGTAGAAACTGTTGTCATTTTAGCACGCTAATTAGAAAAGTATAACTGATACATAATTATAGAGCTATACTACCCACGCACGATAAGAAGTTTATATTTTTGTTATTGTTGCATTGTTTTTTCAGTTTATCAAATAATTACATTTCACTGGTACTTATTTCCCAAAGTGGTAAATGTCATATGATACCATGAAGCATCATGGCTGTTATTTTCATTTATTTCATGCATTGAGTTAATTAATTGAGTTAATCTTTTACCTAGCTTTTTTTTTGCTCGAATCTTTTACCTAGCTTAACAGCATGTATATATTAGCTGAAGTTGACTAATGATCAGGTCATGTCACGGCCAGCAGACTCATTATTCCATTCAAATAATTTTGATGTTTTTGCTTGAATAATTAACATCAAATGCCAGTCAATTAACTTAATAAAAAATAAAAAGATCTTTCTCGACCTTGTCTATATATAAGTCATAACGCTAAACAATCACAAGATGATTAAAATAATTTTTAATTAGATAAAATTTTATACCAATGTCTAATGTACGGATATAACATCATATATAATGCGCTCTTTATTGGTTTCTTACTGATTAATAATTGGATCCTTTATCTGTCGATTTATTTTTGTTAAATGTATAGACCCCTTGAAGTTTTCATGTCGTTAAATCCATTTCAATGGCTAAATTTAATTAAACCACCAAATGTTGCATTGTTGTGCGGTGCTTTGCTCCATTAAAACATGCAGCTTTATTTTTCTCTATGTAATATGTACGTACTTTTCACATCTAATTTTTAAATTATGTTTATGCATACTAACATGTTTTATCATACTAGCTTTGATTTATACGCAACAATGATGATCAATTTGAAGTCTTCGGAGTTCGCAGCACGAGCGAATGACTCTCTCTCTCTCTATATATATATATGTGTGTGTATGCATACATGATACAATAAATTGAAAAGCAAAAAATCAAAAAGCATCCTATGGTCATTTTAAAAAGGAAATTAAAACATTGGTTTTCAATTGATGTTGATATCCTTTCTTTTCTTTTAATTCTTCGATTCCTTGGGTTAAATTCTTCTTCTGGTATCAAGACGTACAGGTGAATATAATTGAAGTTGAAGATCATGCAACTTTTGTTTTTTGACCTCAAGATCATGCGACTAACCAAAAGGGTTTATTAAAAAGAACAAGGGAGTTAACTAATTAAGCTAGGACTGAAGCTGTAGCGGAAAAGTCAGAATTAAATCACTACAAAAAAACGTAACGTTTGTCGCGGTGATCTTGTAGCGGTCAAGAGAAACCGCTACAAATTAACAAATTAGTAGCGGTTACAACCCCAACCGCCACAAATTAGTAACGGAAGCATTGCCGCCAAAATGCTGACCATTTTGCTTCGCTTTTTGTCACGGTTCACAAAACCCAATCGCTACAAATATGGCGCCACCGCGTTATGGCGCGAAGTCCGTCGCGGTTGTTTAGTAGCGGTTATGTCAAAATAACCGCTACCAAATCACGAAACGACACACCTTTGTCACGGTTAGAAGAAAGCGCCACGTTGACCGCGTCAAAAATTCAAATTTGGTAGCGGTTCTCACAATAACCGCTACAAAATTTATTCTATAAATAGCCCATTCCATCCGTACAAAAATTATAATGTTTAAAAATATTCTAAATCTAGCTTTGTTTGAAAGAGCATTCTTGGTTTTGTTCTCGAAATATAAGACGGGCATATATCTGCAAAGACCGATCTCGGAGATGAGTGCCAGATATTTGTCTGTCTTCTCATCGTTCAAGCGAGAAGGTTCCTTCGGTGACAATCTAGATTCAGATATTCATTGACCGAAGACTTCTACTCCTCTAAATATGTCTAACACGCCATCGAATATTGGGTTCAATACTAGCCACCTTTGTCTCTCGCAAATATCTCTCGATCAAAATGAGTCGTGAGTTTTTCCGGGGAGATCGGTGGCTATACCGAATCCGAATATTCACGAGCATGTTGGACATTTTTCAATAGACTTGTCATTTCTAATTTTATAACAAAATTAAAGAAAATAATTGAAAATGCTTTGATTATAATAAAGAAAAAATCAAAACTAATTAGTTTGATTTTTTATAAATCAAACTAATTAGTTTGGAAATTTTTTAAAAAAAATATATTAAGATCTGTAGCGGTTTTGGCAATAACCGTTACTGAAGTTAACTTTTGTAGCGGTTTTTATAACCGCTACAAATATTCACATAGAACGAGGAACATTTGTCGCGCGGAAGTAGCGGTCTTTGCATAACCGCTACAAATATGACGCGTATTAATTTTGTAACGGTTTTGCCAGAATCGCTACAAATTGTCACCCGAACGAGGCACATTTGTCGCGGCTTTAGTGGCGGTCTTAGATAAAACCGCTACACAAATCACGCGGTTATTAATTTTGTAACGGTTATTTGGCCATAACCGCGACTAATTGTAGCGGTTATTATACCTTCTCACCTTTGAAATTCACGCGCGTCATCGTTCCCTCTCTTTTTTCACTTCTCTCTTTTCGCTTTTTACCTTTCAACATCATGGTTTCTCCCAATAAAGGAAAAGGGAAGGTAGTTGAACCACCGAAAAAGTTTATCGGGGTGGTAGTAGTAGTGCGGGCCGTAGGAGAGGTCGTGGGATTCTAAATATCACCATTCAGCCTCCTAGAGTAAATATCCCACCCTCGGCCCGATAACCCTCTTCAAGACCCTCGGGTTGGGAATGAGTTTGATGAGCTCTTTGTAAATCAGCCAATCCCAAGCCCAAACGACCCTACATGAGACCGTAGGTGGAAGTCGAGGCGTAACTCTATCGATTGAGGACATCCTCAATGAGGAAAATCCGGACATCGACATTGAGTTTCCCTTAAATGAAGCGGAGCGGTTTCTCGATGAGGAGAACGAGCGGGAGCAAGGGAACCCCGACCGTCGTCTTCTCGTTCCACCGGATATGCGGTGGATGTCGAAGGTAAGTATAAGTAATTTATTGGACATAAATAAAATTTAAATTTAAATACAATATAACAATTTTGTTATAATTATGCAGATCCACATGGGAACGCTGCGGGAGGACGACGGATCTTCATACGCCGAGTCGAGTCGGGAGGGGGACAACTATCGCGTGATAGTCCCCCACGGAACACGGACACGGACCGAGCCGACGGACCGTGGCCATTTGTTAAACCGATAATCACGGTTAGGTGGGAATTGGGCATGGTTCCCAATCTATTTCCACGATCGAAAAAGGTCTCGAAGGAAAACAAGGATAGGGCGTTCGAGGACATTGTGCGGGTAAGTTATGTTGTGTAATTAAATTTTACATGTTAATAGTTTTAAGGTGTATAAATTGTGGCTCATTTCGTTATATATTTCTTAAATAATTATTAATAATTACTAATTACTAATTATTTTATAATGTAGAAAAAGTTTAAACTGCGAGCCAACGCGAAGAGGTATGTCAAGATGAAGATGGGAGAAGCGTGGAAAAGCCGGGAGGGGTCGCTGCACGACCGCCAGAATGGAGATGGGACTATGCCTGCAACAACCGATGGCAAACGTCCCAGACGGCGCGTGGAGCCAAATGAATGGGCAGCTTTTGTCCAATATAGGAGGAGTCCAATGACGGGACGTACGTTTTTAATTAATATAGTTTAGTTTTGAATGTATAATTAATTTTGTTTGAATGTAGTTTAAAAATTTAAATATAGAGTAAAATATAGATTTGGTTTAATTAGAGTAAAATACATTGACTACACTTCTATTGTACCTAAATTGCACAAACAACTCATTTATTTTGCAGCTCTATCGCAGAGGAACACCAGATCCAGGGCGGCGAAAGGGTCAATCACACGTCGGGATCCAAGACGTTTTGTGACTACGGTGAGATGGTATATTAAAAGCTAAATTCATCGTATGTTAAATGATTATTGTTTCGTTTTAGAAATAACAAAGTTTATATTCTTTTAGCAAGAGAAGGCTCGGGAGGAGAACCGTCGACGGACTATGGGGAGTTGTGGACACGCACACATAGACACCGTGATGGGGACGCCGATCTCTCATGAAGCCGAGGAGATAATAGTAAGTTAAAAAAAATATTAATTTAACTTAGTTTAATTTAATTGTTTGATTAATGTTTTATGAAATATGTGCGCGGAGACCCGGATTGAGCGAGAGCCAAGAGATACGAGCGTCGCAGCCCCGGAGTCACGGGGTTCTATTGATCCTACGGCCACTTTGAAAGCCGGTGTGGGCCCCGTCGAGCATCCCGGCCGTGTTAGGGGCTTTGGGCTAGGCGCCGGGCCTAGCATGGTGTACGGCAAGGCCTCCTCCGGGCGCCGGACCTCCGGCTCGAAAGGTGCAACAACCCGAGGCGGTTGATGCGATGATTGCCGAGAAAGTTGCCGCGCAGTTGCCGAGCGAGGTTGCCGCAGCCATCGCGAGGAATGAGGCCAAGACTAGGCGCATGCGGAGAGCCTCAACGGTTGGTTCGCTACTCGAAGCAAAGCCGGCAGTCAATTGCCGGGGCCTTGACAGAGTTCTTTGCCCGACGGACGGTTCCGTCTCCCGAGCCTCCCCCTCCGTTCATCTTCGAGGATTCCCTTCGGCTCCCCGCCTCCCCCCCCCCTCCGAACATGGTGAGGAGGAGGACGATGTTACCCTCGGGTCGAGCTCGCGCCGCCCGAGAGAGACCCCCGAGACGGGATCGATCATCGGACTCGATAGTTAGTTCTTCTTTTGTATGCCCCGGATGTTTGATGACAATTTTATTAAATGTAATTACTTGTTTTCTTTTTTTTTTCGAGATTTTTACAATTTAAACATTTGTTATCTTTTTTTTCGGAATGTTATGAAAATTTAAATTTTATTAAAATATGATTTTTATTAAAAATTTACATTTTAAAAATTTTTAAATTTTAATATATTAGTCGCGGTTTCAATGAAGAACCGCCACAAATGCGATTCACATTTGTAGCGGTTTCATAACCGCGACAAATTTTGAATTTCAAAGGAAAAAACCGCCAAAATGTAATAACGGTCATCATCTTCGAATTCGTAGCGGTTATAAAACCGCTACTAGGTGGATTTTTTATTCAATTTGTCGCGGTTAAGGAACCGCGACAAATTTAAATTTCGTTGCGGTGGATGTCGCGGTTTTGTAACCGCTACAAATTTTCCCCGTTGCATTTAAACATCTCCGGTTACGAGATGATAGTAATTAAACATTGTCTCCACATTTGTATGCTTTCCTAGCTTTGTTTACTACGAGATGGATAAGTCATGGATCAAGATGCCGCGTAGTTCTCCTGTATATTTAGCGGGATTGAAAAATTTCATAGATTTCGCCTTCTCTCACGCTAGCATTAATGGCAAGATCGTGTGTCCTTGTTGTAGATGCAAGTTTAAGAAGTGGCAAACACGAGAAGGTGCTATGGAACATCTCGCTTATGAAGCCTTTTCCGGAAGCATATACATTCCGGGATGTTCATGGTGAGAAACGTGGTATGGGATATGGGGATCATCTTCCTCAAACCTCACAAGTAGGAAATCAAATAAATCAAGATGATCCGGTTAATGAAACGGTTCAAGCGACGCTTTTGGTGTTCAAGACGACAACTTCACGACGAAGTGAAGGGTCGAACCGAGTTTTCTTCAAGAATGAAGCAGCTCGGGAATTTTTCAGCCTCATGGATGAGAGCGATCGTCCCTCGTATCAAGGTTGTCGAAATATTCAAAATTATCCTTTCGATCAAATTGTACCATATCAAGTGCATGTGTGGCATCACCGATAAGGCGATGTCGATGTTGTTGGAATTACTACGAGATGCTTTCCCCGACGTGGACATTCCCACAACCTTCTACGAGGCCAAGAAGATAATCAACAAATTGGGATTGAACTACGAAAAAATTGATGCCTGCCCCAACGACTGCATGCTTTATTGGGGGGAGGACGCTCGGAGGGAGACTTGTAAGAAGTGTCACACTTCGAGGTTCAGGACAGTTCAGAAGGGAAAAAGGCAGAAGAAGAAACCCGCAAAGATTCTCAGGTACTTTCCTTTAAAACCTCGATTACAAAGATTATTTATGTCGTCCAAGACAGCTGAGCATATGAGGTGGCATGAAGCCGACAAGAACGAAGATGGTAAACTCGACATCCACGTGATGGTGAAGCGTGGAAAGCGTTCGACTCGGACTTTCCCGATTTCGCCGGACTCTAGAAATGTTCGTCTTGCTTTGGCCACCGATGGTTTTAATCCGTTTGGTAATCTTAGCACAAGTTATAGTATATGGCCGCTTGTTTTGATACCTTACAACTTGCCCCCTTGGATGTGTATGAAACAGAGCTCCTTCATTATGTCCATGATCATTCCGGCAAAAAGGCACCGGGAAATGACATCGATGTGTATCTACAACCGCTTATCAAGGAGTTGGTGGAGTTGTGGAACGTAGGCGTCGAGACGTATGACGCGCACGAGAAGACACTCTTCAACTTGCGTGCGGCGTTGATGTGGACTATCGTGACTTCCCGGACCGGGAACATTATCCGGTGGAATGTGCATACCGGCCTTGCGTGTCCGGCTTGCAATTTTGACTCGACTCGTGCGCCTTCCCAGCGGTCGTAAGTGGTGCTTCATGGGTCACCGGAGGTTTCTCGATGGTACGCACGGGTTTAGGTTGCAACGCAACCGTTTCAATGGGCAACAGGAAAAAGAGGACCTCCTCGCATATTATCCGGTGCGAGAGATCATAGAGCAGGTGTGGATGTTGATTTTGAGTATGGGAAGAAAGACGATCCAGCAAAGGCCGGGACAAAGACGGCCGTGGCTTCGGTTCGGGACCCAAAGAATGGCGGAAGATAAGCGTCTTCTTCACTCTTCCGTATTGGAAAGATAATTTGCTCCGACATAGTCCGGATGTCATGCACATTGAAAAGAATGTGTGCGACAATGTGTTGTACACGATTATGAATGAACCAGGCAAGTCAAAAGATCATCTTCAAGCGAGGAAAGATTTATGGGAGATGGGGGTTCGTGCGTACGCGTGGCCGGATGAGCATGACAGATTTCAACCGGCAAAATTCACCCCGACAAAACCGAATAAGGAAATCTTCCTCGCCACTTTGAAGAAAATAAAAAGTTCCCGACGGGTATTCAAGCAACATTTCACGATGTGTGGACGTGCGAGCTCGGAAGGTTACCGGGTGAAGAGTCATGACTCACATGTGCTTATGCCAGCTTACTTCCGCCGGCCATAAAAAATACACCGCCTCTCGATGTGTCGATCGTTTTGGTCGAGCTTTGTACTTTCTTTCGGAAGTTGTGTTCCAAGGTGTTGATCGTGGAGGAGCTCGACCCGTTGCAACAACAAATCATTCTTACTGTGCCATTTGGAGATGATCTTTCCTCCTTCATTTTTCACGGTCATGGTTCACCCGACAAGTACACCTTGTTCACGAAACAAAGCTTTGTGGCCCGGTTCACTACCGATGGATGTATCCTATTGAGAGGTACTCTTTTAAAATTAATTACTTCAGCATTATATTACTTCCTAGTCGCATGTTTAACCATTGATGTATCGACATTTTTCCTCATTACTTTATAGGTTCCTTGGGAACCGAAATCTTACGTGAGGAATAAGGCGTGGCCCGAAGGTTCAATAGCGTAAGGTTATATTGGGGATGAGGTCTTACATTTTTGTTCCAGTACCTTGATGACATTGAGACGTCATTCAACCGGCCGCCTCGTGTGGACGATTGTCCCGAGCTGCACCCAGCCAGCAGCCTTCGAGTTGTTATTCCCTCGTGTTGGTAAACCGGTTGGCGGATGTGAGAACTTCAAACTCACGGCACTTGAGAAGTTTCAAGCACATAGACATGTCTTGATCAATTGCACTCAAGTTGAACCGTACCTTCGCAAGGATTGCACACGAGATATATTTGTTATCCTATATGTTTCCCGACATTTTATAGGCACATTTATTGCTCGTCATCGCATGTTTAAATTGTAGGGAATTCGGGAGTCATGTGAAGCGTCGTTGAGGATCCGTTCACGACATCCTCCGAAATTGATAGAAAGGTCCACGAGAGAATTCCAGGGTTGGTTTAGGAGGAGAATAATGAATGACCACAACCCCCACTCGCCAGGAGTCGAGCTCGCGCACTCGGCCCGCTTGACCACGCCCAAAGATTTACTGCATACAATGTGAATGGCTTCAAGTTTTGCACGGTTTCACGAGATCGGATTGCTCACCCAAAACTCGGGTGTATATGGCACGTTTGGGACGAGGAGTTATGCGAGCAAAGCAGTGACGGAACATGCGGTTCGGTGACGTCCCGTATTATGGAAAGCCGCTTGATGTGGTCGGGATAACTTACCAAGGCATTTTCTCCGTGACGCTGTTCAAGTGTTTGTGGCGAATACGACAACGTCCCAGGGGACTCACGACCGATGACTTAGGCATCACATCGTGAATTTCTCTCGCCTATTCACACCGGTCGGTCGAAGATGACGAGCCGTATATTCTCGCCTCGAGAGGCCCATCGGGTTTATTATGTCGCCGATGAGAGGCACATGGATTGGAATATGGTGGTTCACCTAAAGCCTCGGGACCTTTATGACATGGGCGATGGTGAGAACGTCGCCTACGATTGTGAGCCGCTCAAACCCGCCGTTTTGAAAACTTCTTCCCTGACGGCGATGACACTTTACCTATAGTCGGAGACGTTTTTAAATAGACGCAATATGAAATATAAAAATTTTGATTTCACAAAAGTTTTATATATGTCTTATTCTAAATTCAACTCAAACATAACTTTTTATACAAACTTTTTTTTGTAGGGATCTTGACCTTGATTGAGACGAAAAATTATCCCTTCTCTTCCTTTTATTTTATTTTTTAAAAAAAATGTAAAAAAATTATTTTGTAGCGGTTCATGACCGCTACAAGAATAAAAATAACCGCTACCAAAATTTTATTTGTAGCGGTTAATAACCGCTACTACTTAGATAAAACCGCTACGAAGCTAACCGCTACAAAAACCGACACAACAACCGCTACAAAATGTTGCGCCGAGATCAAAATAAATACCTCGCCACCAACCGCTATAATTATATGTTTTAAATTCGTCTTCTCTTATATTTTCACGTTTTCTCTCTTATATTTTCACGTTTTCTCGAACGAGGCAAAGTGTTTGGATGGGGTAAGTGTCTCTAAACTTCATCAAATCTAGCCATTCTCAAAATATTTGTTTTTTCTTCTACTCGATGATATTATTTTATCTTATTCCATGGTATATTTTGTCAATTCTCAACTTTCTTTCTACTTTCACCTACTTATTCTTTGATCAACTTTCCCACATTTTTGTTTTTTAAAATTCATTTTATTTAACTAACTCATAAATTGTTGATTCTCATTCTTTTTACACATTTAAAGACATCTTATACAGTTTTCTATCAAATGTTAATATCCATTTATAATTAGTAAAAATATAAATGTTTATTAATTCAACATTTTATAATCACAAAAAAATGTTTGTAAATTTTTTTTTTAAATTTCATCTTTTTGTCGCGGTTATGACACCGCTACAAAAACGAAAATAACGAGGGACATCTGAAATTTAAAAATTAGGGCGGGAATTTGGTCACGGTGATATCACCGCGACAAAAAATTGTTTTGACACCTTTGTCACGGTTTTAAAAACCGCTACAAATAAAAAAAGCGGCAAAATTTTTTGAAAATGGTCACGGTTGTATAACCGCGACAAAAAATTATTTAAACACATTTGTCACGGTTTATTGACCGCGACAAATGTAATGTTTTGTAGCGGTTTTTTGACCGCGACCTTAATAGCGACAAATTTAATGGCGGGAAAAATTTGTAGCGGTTTTTTGATCGCGACTAATGTGTTCATTAGTTGTCGGCTTAGCCTTATATAGTGGCGGTTTATGTGCGTTGAGTAGCGGTTTTTTAACCGCTACAAATGTTCTTGTTTTGGTCGTTTTTGTGGCGGTTTTAGTAATCGCGACAAATTGCATTTGTCACGTTTAAAACCGCTACTAATGTGTATTTTTAACCGCTACAAATGACCGGTTTTTTTGTAGTGAATGGAGCATATCTCATGAAAAAGGTTGAAGTAAATAATTAAATATATGTGAAACTTTGTCAAATCTGTCGGGACAGGATGATGTGGAGTGGGCCTAAATGGCATTATTGAGGTTGCTAATTAAAGGCGTTACAGCTTAAATAGGGTTGAATTATAAAGGTGATGAACGGTGGCTCTAATATCCGAGAAGATAGAGCACACTACGAAGTATGAATATAACAACAGGGACCCAGATTCCTACTTATTCAGGTAAAGAGATAAGATTATAAGAAAAGGATAATAACAATTTTGTTCTGAAAATTGTTATTGAGAGGTAATTCTGTCATGAAAGTTTATTTAGGACAATTCTTCTGGGAAGTGTCAAAAAATGAATAATTTTGTTTTGAGAGCTATTTCAGTTAATTTTAACCGTTAGTTAATCAAATATTCTAAACTGACAATTCATATGTTATTCAAAGTTAGATTTAAAACTTCCGGAGAAAATTCGTATATTAATAAAAATGATATGTGGATTATGAGTTCAACATATTTGGTCAACTAACTGTTAAAATTAACCTGAGATAATGCTTAAAACAAAATTATTCCCTTTCCATCACTTCGAAGCAGACAAAATTATCTGTTAATTTAGTAACAAAACCATACTTAGGTTGGCTGGGTTGTCGTAGGCCAAGAGAATCAATCACACATATATATAATCAAACCAGTGTCTTTGCTTCCGAGCAGGAAAAAAAAAAAAAAAACCAGGGTCTTTGCCAGTTCGTATATCATATATGTGTGTGTGTGTGTTGCCCTAGGGTTCGCTGGTGTATGAATCCAACTTTACAGATGAGCCCCAGGGATGCTTCTGGCTCTGTTGCCTGGTGGAATGATCGATAATAGGTCATTCCTCTCAAAGACTGACACGTGCAGTTCATGACTCGTCACTGGCCCATGAGATGGTAGTGTCTTGTCAGTGGTAGTATTCCAAAAAGGAAAAGTGGCAGAGTTACTGGCTACCACCAACCCCCCTCAAGCGTCTCTATATACTTTTATGTTATATAAAATTAAATAACTAATTTATTATTATTAAAAAAATTAGTTAAATTAGTTATTTTATAATAATGTAGATTGTTTTTCCTAAAATATCTCATTTAATGATAACTACGATTGTTGCAAACCCCTTAATGCATAGTTAAAAGGATTAAGATGAAATTTTAGCAACAAAATTTTCCGTTATGGGTGTTAAGTACAATTAAGTTTTGAAGAGTATAAAATTGGACATAATATTTTAAAGTTTTGCAATAATTTTAATAATTTCACTTAATTAGCCTAAACATCCATTATAAAGCTGAAGGGAAAACATGTGAGCTCCACATAAAAAAATAATAATGAACATTTGGATCAATTTAATAGACTTGCTAGAATTATATTATTTTTAAAATATTGTGTCTACTTTTACACCCTTCAAAACTTAATTATGCTAGACATTCATAGTGAAAAATTTCAATGCTAAAATCACACTTAACCTTAGTTTAAAACAAAATTCATAAATTTCGGAAGCATATGAATTAAGGTTTATATTTATAGTAAATCTATATTAAGTAGATCATACATTTAAGATAAGAAGCTGCGCTCAAGAAAAAGGAAGAAAGTTGAATAATGAAGCAAGGGATAATGATGGAGGCAAAACCTTAAAGAAGGCATTGTTTAACCCTACTAACAACAGACACGTACTAGCTAACCCATAATTTTTTCTGGCCAGCATGAACTTACCCATAATTATATTAACAATTCAAGAAGGGCCTTGAATTCAAAAGCAGACTTGATTAATGTGTACCATCTTTGTTGGGACGGTGTATGTATGGGTTGCCTATTAAAGGAATAAAGTTGGCATGGAGGTGTCATTTCCTTACTGGAGTTGATGGTATATTTAAAAGACATCAGACAAAATCTTCCCCCTAAAAATCATTCCTTTGTGTGATTAATATATAATATAAGCACCATTAAAACATGAGAATCTCAAAATATTTGTTGAAATTAAATGACTTAATTTCTATAATGCATTCTGAAATTGAGTTTTTTATCCGAATGACATAACTGCCTTCCATAAAATTAATCATCAATTTATTACTGACTCATTAGTTGTTGTCATTGAATGAGTTAAAGTCTTTATTTATCAAATTGTTGTTGTCAATGATGTTCAAGGAGAAATTTCATTGAAGATAGTTGTCACAAATATCATACCAATTTCTATATATTCATAGTAATTAAATCATTTTGAAGTTCTTATTTATATTAACATATTTTAGGATGATTTTTCTTTCATTCTGTCTTGATATTATCTAGAGCTGGTCATAAGGGCTAGCCCCCCCAAGTTTGGGTTGGCCCGTCGTTGGTTGGCAGCCTGTTGGGTTGAGTTGAAAAGATTCGTATCAACATCGATCGTGATTTTTATTTTATTTTATTGTTAACTTTTTTCATACTGAATATTTAAAATTTTTTTAAACAATATAATGAAATATTGTTTAAAAAGGATTATACCCTTAACTAAATTTCTTTTTTGGGAATAAAAATTGAATTCCTTCGTTCAGTTCACGCCTTTGGTTAATTATAAATAATTTAAAGACAATCAGAGGGAGATCCAAGTAGCAATGGGCATGGATCATCTGATTATCTCCAACGTTTAGACAAATAGTTGAGGAGACTGATAAAATTTTTAGTTTATAGCTAAATGATTTTATGATATACATGTAAATATCACAAGACGTAAATTTAAAAGTGATAGAGGGGGTGAATAAAAGTCAAAATCTTTCTTCTTCTTTTTGGTGTAGGTGTCATCCTCATTCTTTATATCCTTTCTCAATAATCACTCAAATCACCAGAGATATTCATACAAACTAACAAAAATGTCTTGACCGTCTAGGTCCATAAAACAGTACACAATCCCATATTTTATTATATCAACATGGTGGTTTTCAACAAGGAAGTAGGAACTTTGGAAACATGAAACTCGCATTTGCCTTTTGGTTAATCAATTGTTAAATCACTAAGCAACATATATCCTTCAGTCCTCAGCTCAAAGGGCAACTAATAGTACAAACTCTCATTTAGCTTCTCTGAAAATATTTTTGCCCATTGACTGACAGATCCCTGATGGAACATTTGACCAGAATTGTTAATATATTGTTCTTGCTGGATAAGACCCATGAATTTAAAACTTTTTCCTGCGTCTTCTTAACTCTTTCCTTTTCTTTTCCACTTTAGTAGTATTCAAATCCAGCCAAAACTTCAAACTGTGGTAAAATGCAAGTTGCAGGACTTTCTGGAGCCAACCTGTTCATATCAGTGGAACTGACCACACCTCTACTCTTATATTTTCACCAACTACCACCATATCAGTTGAAGGAAAAGGAGTGAAATGAATGAAGGAGAAGAGGGTTTGGCGTTTTTACAGATTTTTAGAAAATTAAAAAACAAAACAAAAAAGGGGCTACCCGCTAATCCAGCAGGTTAACCGGCATGTCTCAGGTCTGGGGCCAAAATGACCCGCATCAACACGTCACAGTTTTTCACAACCCAACCCACCAAATTTAATGGGTTAGCTATTTCGGCTTATGGGTTAAACTAGAGTTGGGGATCAGGACTGGCCTTTTTAGATCAGGATAAGAAAAACATATGTTTTTTAAGACCCGGCCCGAGAGCATATGAGCCAGGGCGGGAAGCTATTTTCTAAATTTCAACTATTTTTCATGTGTTTTTTTTTAAAGAAATATAATTAGTAAATTACAACAATTAGAGTTCTAATTTATCAAATAAATGTTGCCAGCATTAAGATAACACGCATCATGTAACAAACAAATTAAACACAATCACTAGTTCATAATCAAAAGTAGACTATTGTTCCTCAATAACTCACATAATGCATAAGAAACTCACCACTAAACAACATAAGTATGAATGTATGATGGCTATCTATCTTCTTCGTCATTATCATCAATTTAAAAAACATTTGATTGTGCTTCACTTTGAGTAGTAAACTCTGTTTTATGGGTAAAAATATCAAGAATTTCTTCTCCCGCATCATGAATACATCTATAGTCTTTATTTGAAATAAATAATAAACCAAATCATAAAATCAGAGTATAGTTATTATGCATTTGTAATTAAATGGATAAATAACTCTATAACAAAAACAAAATACATATAAATTAGTAAATTATCATTATATGTGAACCTATACATTCATCAACCGTTGAACCCAAATTTTACCGGGCTCTACCCATCTCTCGTCAATATTCCGAGACTCATCAAGTCTTAACTATGAGAGCTCAACTGTTTAGATGAAACGTACTCATCCCTCATCTTTTATTTATTTTTAAATTTTATTTTATTTATCCCTATCTCATTCCTTTTTTTTTTTCTCTAGTACTACAAGCTTAATAAATAAATAAATCTCCTCACCGCGACTTGGAAGCTCCACTACAAAAAAAGCAGTTTTTTGCATGGAATTTTTCCTCGCAAAAGAGCAAATTTCCGTCGCAAAAATGATTTGCGACGGAATTTGCGGCGAAAAAAATTCCGTCGCAAAAATTGCCCACATAAACCAATTTCCGTCGCAAAAATGCATCTTTCCGTCGCAAATTCAGAATTTGCGAGGGAACATTTTTCCCTCGCAAAATGTTGGATTTTGCGAGGGAAAATCCTTTCCCTCGCAAAATTTTCAAATTTTGTGAGGGAAAAGTTTTCCCTCGCAAAATCAAGATTTTACGAGGGAAAACTTTTCCTCGCTAAATTTAAATTTATTTTTTAAAATAAAAAATCAGAAAAGTTTTGCGAGGGAAAACTTTTCCTCGCAAAATTTAAATTTATTTTTAAAAAAAATAAAAAATCAGAAAAACTTTTGCGAGGGAAAGGATTTTCCCTCGCAAAATCCCAGATTTTGCGGGGAAAACTTTTCCTCGCAAAATTTAAATTTATTTTTAAAAAAATAAAAAAATCAGAAAATAAAATAAAATAATTACATAAAAAAATATTAAAAAATAGAAAATAAAAAAACTTGTATATCATAAAAATAAATTGTAACAATCATAAGAAGTTACACAAAGCAAAAACAAAATATTACAAATTATAATGTTTCGACCAAAATAAACTAGAAAAAAGTCTAAACAAAATATTAGAAAATTGTGACTAAATTGTTTGCTTTTTCTTTCTTGCATTGGTCATACTACAACATAAAGAGGTTATTTCACATGTATCCAGCAAAGCAGCAATGTCAAACAGAGCACACACATCTGGCGTAATAATTGACGTCGTTTGGTAGCATTTATGGGAAAAAGTAAAACATGAGGAAACAATAAGATGAACCAGCAGAGTTCCTATTAAAATCCACAGCTTGAGAAAATAATGTCTCCAAGCGAGATGTGTATGATTGAAGTAAGAAAGCAAAAACCTTAAACAAATGATCGTGTTGAAAACAAATTTATGAACTAACCCTTCTACCAACAACTTGAACTTCTCCATCTTTGTCACTTTATCTTCTTCTATACTGATAACAACACTTTCAGCAGTCTTAATTCCCTGCAATTCAAAGACAAAGCTTCATTATATTTTTCCCATCTTAAGATAAATTTAACAAATAAATAAAAGACCGGAAAACACTGTAATGTCTTCATCAAGTATCAAAACCATTGATAAAATCATAAAAACTTGCCTTTACTACAACCGATGGAAGCAAATTTTTTAGATAGTTAAGTTGGAAATTGATTTTACTTCTATCTCGCATCTTGGAGTACAATTGCAAGCTTTTTGACATCCAAAATGTTAATGTCTTTGCAAAACAATAAAAGCTATAAATATAGGAAGCATTGAAGGGTAAGAAAATCATAATCACTAAGGAGATCAATTACCTCTGGCTTCAATTTTAATTTTGGAGCATGCAAAATGGATTCCCTTACAATATTAGCATCTATATTCAATTGTGCACCTCGGATTATTTCCATGTCCAGTGATAACATGAACAAAAATTATGAGCCAAAAAACCAAGGAATTTCTTTGTCAATAAAACAATAAGGATCTAGAACATGGGCAAAAATTAATATGATCATGTATTCCCCTAATAATGATGAAATGCAAATCAACAAACTCAAGCAAAAGATTTCCAAGAAACAATGCTTATACACTTACTTTTATAGTTTCAATTTAGTTCCAAAAAAAACAACAATCCAAATTCTTCAACTAATTAACATCAAAAGGTAGCTTTTGAATGCCACTACTTTTGTGCAGAAAATTCCATAGAAATGATAGCAAAATTCCCCTTTAACGGTAGTTAACTTCAAGACATGTGACAACAATGTTCCCAAAAACAAAATAAAAATGCTCTTCCGGTGATTAAGGATTAGTTTTCGTTTTTGCCCTTTGCTTTAGCAAGTAATTTCAAAACCTCAATGACAAGCATGTAACAAGCAACAACTATTGAGAACTCGGTCTCCACACACGATCAACAATCCAAATTTCAAGTAAATAAACCTCACAATCATAACGACCTACTACTAGCATGCGAGATGAAGCATGCAATAGTCTCAAGACCATCGACAAATTTAGCAAAGCTTCATTTATATTGAAATACCAAGGCTTTAACAAAAGGCAAATAAAAGAACATGATCTTATACACGAGAAAGCTGCAGTAAATTAGATATATACAAAGCAAGTGCCGTGGTGTACCATATGGTATTCATAGATGCGTAACTTCCCAGCCGCGAGATGGTAAGTCAAGAGGGGATCCTGTTTGAATAAATATCGTAGGGAATCAAACAAGTTATGAACACAATCAAATAGTTAAACAAGGGGAGCCATAATTATTCCTATCGACACCAAAACTAGAGACCAAAATGCCAAAAAAGGTGATGTACCTCAGATTCTTTTCCATCTCATAAGTAAGCTCTCCTATAGACCCGGGATGTATCCTAACATCATCATCCGTAAAACAACACATACTTGTCGTCTTTATGCATTGTCTCCACTCCAACCCGTCCGGATGGGGCGGTATGCATTATTAACATGATTGCTAAAACACTTCTGACAAAGTCCATTTGAAAATTGAAAAAATGACCCACCATATTCCAACATAATGAGCAAAAATTTATGACTACTCGTCTAAACAATCATTAGCCTAGCAAGTATATAGGGAAAATATTTTACAACTAGTCAATTAAAAAAACTAAAACACATCTGTTTTACACCAAAAAATTGTGCATAAATATTGACACTAATTAGATGAAGGACGACAAGATTAAAGATTCCTATATGGCAAGGCCCTACTTTGCACTTAAAAAGACTACTAAATTGTATGTAAAATAGTACATACCAATTGATTGTGAATTTTCTGACTACAAGTTGTTGACATACCGCCTACAACAATCTTAGCATCAACGTGATCCCGAATACGTTAATGTGTCAAACCCAAGTAGAAGAGTAATCGATAAGAGCATGTTTAGCTTTAAGCAAACAGGAAAGAAGGCTTAAAAAAGCAATAAAGAAGCGCAAAGATACAAAAGGTGCACCTAAGATTGTTGAACCGTGGGATCCCATTTGACACAATTAACTTCACCCTGTAATTGCAGAAGTTCATTACCAGGCATAAAATCTTTCCCAAGCTCTATATTGCACCTAAACAAATTAAATATAAATACTTGTGTTTTGAAAATCAACAGGACATTTGTATCAAATCAATTTCAGCTGACCATGATCATAAATTGCAAAAATGCCAGGCTATAATGGGATTGTAACTAATAAACATAAGATAATAGGAAAGTAAGCAGGACCCCTCTTGAAAGCAGTGGCCCACCAGCCTGTTGAGTTTGTCAACCATGCCATCCATTTTAATATGTCTTATGCTTCCCACGTTAAAGGAATTTCTGCATATAAACGTTAAGTAGAGAAGCAGAAGAGAGATAGAGAAATAGAAGAGAGAATCAGAAGAGAGATAGAGAATAGAAACTGGAATTATAAGAATAACCTGAATAATACTTTGATAAGCTATAAGAATAACCTACACAACAAGTCCCATTGAGACTAATCAATGTAGGGCTGGCAGGGAAAAAATACTGGAATTATAGTAATTATCCTTAGCTTGAACCCAGATTTATCACCTGAATAATACTTTGAGAAAGCTAAACAACACCAATTGCAAGCCTCAGCCATCCATGCCCCTGAGCATTGCGGGTATAACTGCCATCTTTTACAGAAACTAGAACATAGATGAGTGTAGTGTTAAATGGAAAGATCAAGATCACAAGTATGAATGAACAAAAGCAACATGTTATTATCACATCCTTCATATGAGAATGACAAGAGGCAATCAAAACTTTAAACCGATGTCTACTCAAGTCACATCTCTACTTTACATTACTTCAGCAAAAAAAAAAAAAAAAAAAAAATCTCTACATTACATTAAGCTCGTTGGATTGCCGTCAAAGAAATCACTTACTTCCAAAGAAAAAAACTACTATATTCATTTTTTCCATCACGTTTGGTTCTTCAAAAGCCACCCAAATTCAATGCAGATCTGGCTATAAAGATTAGTTCTAGATCCCAAAGTGGTCGACTCCAAACAATCAAAGATGTTATCAATCAATAGTTCTATTATGTCAAGAGAACCAGATTTGGTTAGTTTCAAGAGCCGAGAAAGTGACTAAAGTTGGAAAATGAGTGAAAGAATTACAAACTGTTTTATTCATAAAATCTATCATTAGATGTACACCGAAATGATCAGGATAGTCATCTACATACACGTCTGAACCGACACAAACAATATCATCAATCAACCAATCAATGATCACCATCCAATAAATAAAAAAGCACAACAAATCCTCAAATTGTAGAGTTGCTGAGGCACAAAAAAACAATCAGGATCTGCAATGTATCAACAACCAACAACTATATCTCCAAAAGGTCAAGGAAAGAAGAATACCATCAAATCCTCAAATTGTAGAAGGTACCAAGCTCGGATTGTATACTCTACTCTCTTGCAGAGCTTTAAAAACTCAGCTCGGTCCAAACTATGTTATGCAGAAAACTCAAAAGACTCAAAGCCAGGAAGAGGATACCAAGTTTGGAGAAAGGGGAGAAGCTACTCTTATACCAACTTTAACAACAATCAGTCGAATTCATTTTCTACACCCTCGCACATTTTGGTAATACCTGGTGTTATCAGCAATTTCGACATAATAGTAGCAATAATATCCGTAATAAGTATCGACACTAAACGATGTACAGAAATATTCATTGAGAAAGTAAAGAGAAAATTTCAAACAGAAGATATGCTCGTAACGCTGCAAGTTTAGCCTAAAAACTCCATCGTCAATATATCAGTGCAACTAAATTTTTTAAGAAAATTACATTATGCTCGTTAACATTAGGAAAAGCCATATCGAAATCGCTTGGTAAAGAAGAAGAAGAATATTAAAAATGAACAAAATGGAAAGCATCGGTGAGCAGAGGAGAAAGAAAAAAACTGGGCATACCAGAAGAAGCAACGAACAGACCACAAGCGGCCGAGACAAACAGACCACTCGACCACTCAATCGATAATGAAGGAACCCTAGATTACGAGATATGGAAGAGAAGAGAATACCTTTTTGCCGACTTGTGTGGAACGCAGAAGACGCTAGAGAGCACACCGATTAAATGCTTTTCACCGAAACAATAGAGAAAGAAACGAGAACATATGAACCACCCTCCCCCAAAATGCCCCCTAAGAAAATTTAATCAAATAGGCATTATGTAGAAGAGGGAAGGAAGAATCCATATCAAGTCTGGTAGATTTAACATACCTCAGTTGCAAAAAGAGAGCTAATTAGTTCATTTTGTGATGATACTGCAAAATTAAAACGCATACACACGGGAAGGACCACGAAGGTCCGACGGTGTGAGAGAGGAGGCAAGGAGGACGGTGAGAGAGAGGACGTTGATCGGAGGAGCTACGGTGGAGCGAGAGAAGAGACAAGGCGGAACAGGGTTGCGAGCAAATCCGAGAGACTGAGAGAAATCGACGGGCACGCTGGAGACGGGAGACAATACGAGGAAGGGTATGTTTTCTTAATTTTCCGGACATAATTTTTTTTAAAAAAAAAAAATTGCGAGGGAACAAAATTTCCCTCACAAAATGGCCAATTTTGCGAGGGAAAACTTTTTCCCTCGCAAAATTTAGCCATTTTGCGAGGGAAATTTTTTCCCTCGCAAAATGGAGGGAAATTGGCGAGATTTTTCCTCCCAATTTCCCCAAATTTTGCGAGGGAAAAAAATTTCCCTCGCAAAATGGAGGAAATTGGCGGGATTTTCCCCCAATTTCCCCAAATTTTGCGAGGGAAAAAAATTTCCCTCGCAAAATTCACATTTTTGCGAGGGACATTTTTTTCCCTCGCAAATTTGCCAAAATTTGCGACGGAATTTTTTTTCCTCGCAAATTCCGTCGCAAATGTGATATTTTCTTGTAGTCCTCTAAGTCCAAATGGACAAGCTTTTGGGCCGCTACGAACTTTTGTCAGGGCATCATTTTGATGCAATTGTTTTATTAGCTTATATTTATTGTTGAATGTTTTCCTTCTCTGATGACTGTTAAAACTGTTCAAAAAATCATCAACCAGACACTACATTTTAGCATTTCAAAGATTGGGCAGGCAAAAGAAAAACGATGACCTCAGCAAGTTCCTAACTCCCTGTGGTTCTCTTTACTGCGGATCCTTTAAGATGTAAAGTCAAATAAAGTGTGTGTGTGTGAGAGGGAGAGAGAAAGTGACATATAAATAGTAGAGCAAATTTCGTGCAAGTCCCAGAATCAGAAATAATTATAAAAAAGTCTCTTAAAAACATAAAATTATATAGAAGTCCCAAGGAATTTTTTGATATTATTTGTATTAACAACAGGAAATATCATATTTATAACAAAAAGTGCTATATTTACAACAACATTTAAACACCCGACCATTTATAACGAGAAAAAGCCATATTTACAACGAAAGTATCATATTTACAACAACATTTAAACACATGGATTTTGAAGTAGAGAGAACATTTACAACAGGAAAAGATTAGATTTACAACAGGAAGTGCTATACTTACAACAAAATTTAAAATTTGGCCATTTACAACAGAAAAAGTCATATTTACAACAGAAAAAATCATATTTATAACAACATTTAAACATATGGATTTTGAACGTAGAGATGTCATTTACAAATTTAAAAAAGGCTAGATTTACAACAGGAAGTGCTATATTTACAATAAAATTTAACATTTGGCTATTTACAATAGAAAAAAGCCATATTTACAACAAAACATTTAAAAACCTGGATTTTCTTTCCATAGAAATAATATAAAAAAAGTCCCTTAGCACTTCTGTGTAATTTGGTGATTTCAATGAACTTTTTTGTAATTATTTCTGATCTTTGGGACCTACACGTAATTTTCCCTAAATAGTAAGTCTAATAGAATAAATTTTGTCTTTTCACTCTTCCCATAGTTGTTCATTATCGTTCTTTCCTTAAAATTATTTTGCTGGTTTTACACTTCATGATATAGAAACTGTCAAACTCGTCTCCTTTACTATATCTGCCGCGAGAAACTTAAGCTAAGTTCTGTTTCAAGTTTACCTGATTTAGAGTACCAATAAATTAGGCTGCTCTTTGGGAGCGAATAATTTCATATTTTATTGAAAAGACCTAGAAAATTTCGACTTAGAAAAGACCTAGAAAACTGACTTAGCAGTGTCGGAAAAACTATCTCGCAATCACATAAAATTTGAATAATCTAATGTATTATCTTAGATTTCCTCAAACCTGAATATGAAAGAGCCAGAGGTTTCATCAATTTCTCTAAGCTTCGATTTGTGAGTTTTGCCCAGATTCCCGCACATCGCTTAAGTCTTGGTGAGAGGGGTGGGATTTCAAGTATAAAAGGAGCCCCCCTCCTTCATTGTAAATTACCCCTCAAAAGTTGTTTCTTAAGGCAATTTGAATTTCTTTCTCACTTATATTTCACATGTAAATTGTTGGAGTGAAATTAGATTTTGATATTTCTCTTATTGGTGTCTTGTTCCTTTTATTGTTGTCTTGCTTATTATTTATTAGTTGCAATTAAATATAGTAGTTATGATTTATTATATTATTAAATTACGTCTAGAAGTTTTGTTTTTTAGTTTAGTATAATCGATTGGGCTCTATATATTTCACTTTCGCAACTATTGGTATCAGAGCCAGGTTCTGTCTGAGTATGCTCTACGGTTGCAGCATAGTCTAAGCTTCAACATCAGAAAAGAATTACTTTTGGACTTTTGTGTTGGCAAGCTGTGAAATGGATTCTACGGTATATTTGTAATACTATAGATGTGGGATTAGTCTTTGAGCAGGATGTTGATCAATGTCTAGTTGGGTATTGCAACTCAAATTTTGCAGATGATTTGGACAAACAAAGATCAACTACTGGTTATGTGTTTACTCTTGCAAACACACCAATGAGTTGGAAGTCTACTATACAGTCAACAATTGCTTTGTCTACAATAGAGGCCGAGTACATGGCGATTACAGAGGTTGTGAAGGAGGCAATTTGGCTTCAAGGATTACTTAGAGAGCTTGATATTGGTCAAGAATGTAATATCCTAAGTTTTATTTTTAGGATTGAAAAAAAGAAAGAAAGAAATAGATTAAATAAAATTTTTGAAAAAAATAATAATAATAATACAAGTGGGAGGCATGGCCTCCCGGTGTTGCAACAATAGGAGGTGTGACCTCCCACCGCGCCGGCGGTGGGAGGCGTGCCAAAATGATTGTGGGAGGCATGGCCTCCCACCTAATATTTTTTTTTTAAAAAAATGTGTGTGTTTTGTTTATAAATACCAAGGTTATTAAAATCGGACCGGTCAGTGAACCGGTCGGGATACTGGGTTAAGGGTTAGTGGGTCAGACCGGAGTCAAACCGGAACTAAACCGGAGCCAAACCGGTAAAAGAGTAAGTGTTTCAGTTTATTAATGTCAAATTATTAAAAAAATCCATTTAATATTTAAATAATTTTTGAGAAGTGTGAAAGTTGTGATATGACTATATGAGTAGTGTTGTCAAGTCTTCCGTCCTTGGCTGACAGCTACAGCTTGCAAGAGGTAGTATGCGTGTAGATATAACTCTTCAGAAAAGAGCATGAATATTGAACAATAAAGAGATGATTCCTCGTCATTTTCGCTGTCCATAACCCACAGCTTCTCCAAAAACTGAAAAAATAGCCCCGCAGGTTCACTCGTCGTCGATCCTCACTCCCTCTTCTCTCTGCCTGTATGTTCTCTGGTCTCGCCGGTACTTCACCGTCGATCAGCACCTCAGCGCATCCGATATCCGGTGGCCTCACTCCTCGTCGATCTGAGCTTTGAAGGACGCAGATCTGGTTGCCGGGGCTCTGTCCATCTCTTTCTCTGTTCATCCCTCTCCCTTTCCTTGTCGTCGGAAAAGCTTCAGAAAAAAAAAAAAAGACTGACCCCGGTTTCTACGGCTGACCGGACCGGTTCCATGGCCGGTTCACGGTTCGATTCGAACCGCCGGTCCGTCCGGTTTAATAACCATGATAAATACCAGGTGTGGCTTCTCTCATTTGCGCCTTTTGTCCGCTACCATCCGTTGCCCCACCTCCTTCCTTTTTTCATTTGATAAGTCTGCGCTCCCTCCTCTTATTTCAGGAGTTGGCTCCCATCCATTTCCCTTCCCATCCTCTTCCTATCCTCTTCTTCATCTCAACCGTTAGATTGAAAGATTAACGGTTGATTTAATCTTTTATAAAAACATTAATAAAAAATTAAATTATTAAAAAATATTAATAAAATATTTAAAATAATACTTTTATAAAAGATTAAATCTGAACGGTTGAGATTTCGATCCAACGGTTGAGATGAAGAAGAGGATAGGAAGATGACGGGAATGGAAGAGGATGGAAGCCAAGTCCCTTATTTCAAGGCTCCATCTATACTGTATCAAAGAAAACAAAACAAAGAGAAAATATGAGAAGACTTTTTTGTTGTTGTGATAACTAATATTTTTTTTAAAAAAATAACTTCCTAATTCATAATCCGTTAATTATTGCTAAGGTGTTAAATATTACTTTGTATACTCATAATCCATTAATTAAGGCTAATGTGAATACTGATTATGATACTTATCATAAATTCTATTAGGCTGATAATAAATAATTTTTGTTTCATCATTTTAAAAAATAACTAATAAGTATTAGGAGCTTCTTAGAGAATCTATGAACTTATTTAGGTTTTAGAGATTATTCTCATAGATTGATTTGCTTAATTTTATTTCAGTTTATTTAATCCTGTGTTTATTGTTATTGCTTCTTGATTGGCCATCATTGAGCATGTTTTGGGGATTTAGAGTTGAACTTGAAAAAGGGAATCCTAAATTGACATTGAGATTAAATAATATGGAATTATGTTTAAATCTAATGTGAAATTAGCTTTTAATCTAATTTGCGTCTAGGATAGGAATATACCAGAAGCTCCGCATAATCAAATTAGAGTGAGACCATCTAAAATGCATCTTATTTAGTTGTGTGAGGCATTACATAATTAATTAAGATAGGTATATAAATGGAAGGAAGGCATTTATAGACATTAATACTCTAGATTAGCCGATTGGGATAAAATCTAATAAACAAATAAGGGATTAGTGACTCTAGGTTGCTCATTCATTAGTGTGGTAGTTTTTTTGTTTTAATTTTAATTTCTTTTCTCTTAATTAAATTTAATTTGGTTGCTCAACTTAAACAAAATTGTGAAATTAATGCTTGCTTGAAGTTGTGGATACTAAGTCCTCGTGGAAACGATATCTTACTCACTCTTTATTACTTGATACTACTGTGTCACTTGTAGAGTTTTTAGGCTATAAAGTTTTGCCCTATCATCGAGACTTCACATAATTAGAAAAATTGCGTTTGAAGATGGAGTTACAACATTTTGAGCTTGACATTCCTAAACATCCAGATTTGATTAATTTATCAACTACATCCGAATTATGTCAAGGGCTAGCAAGAACCGGAAAGTCCACCATTTACCCTCTTATTGATAGAGTAATTAGACTTGTACTTACTCTTCCAGCTTTCTACAACAACATCGAAAGATCTTTCTCTATGAAGATAATCAAGAACAGCTTGAAATAGAATGGAAGACTAATTTCTTGATGATTCTTTGATTACATATATTGAAAAAGAAATTGTTTTGAGTTTTTAGACAGTGCATTCAATTATAGATGAGTTTAACAATATGAAAATACGTATGGCAAGAGTCAAGTAAAGTTATCTTAATTTCGTAATATATTCCTCTTAATTTTTTTATATATTAAGTCTGTATTGTATTTTTAGTACTTTATTTCTGATATAATATTTCATATTCTCACCCACCGTCATTCAAAATCCTCGCTCTGCTTCTCGGTCCCCGTGTGTGTATACTGTATATATATAGTACTGTTTCCTACTTCGATTTCTTTTGTCGTTTAACTAGGAACGATACGTCTATGGTTTTTGATGAATGGCCATTAACTACCGACTTTACAGATCATATGGATTGATATGACTCTAATTGTAGAAAATAAGAAATAATGAACAAAATTAATGAAGACGAGCAGTTCATATTTGAAGTATTGTCTCTACCTTTGATTTTAAATATAAGACAAAATTTATATTACAAATTTTATCCGATTTTAGGACCAGAGGAGTATCATTTTACATTGTTGTTTTGATTTAACCCAGGACGTGTATATCCTCAATTCTATAGTTATAGGTATAGTATTGTTGTCTGTTTTTCCTAAACATCAACAAGAGAAATTAATTATATGTCAAAACAATCCATCACCGTTATATTAACCATATTGAGTAGGAAAATTAAAACAGCATTAAATTATAAGTGTGAACAAATGAGATCCCTGTTTTGATTGTTTGAGAAAAAGGATATGAATGGAATGAGGTGATAGAGAGTAGAATAGACTAAAATAATAATACCATACATAGTTTAATTTTTTTAAGATCAGGACAATGAAATTATGGAGAGATAAAAATAAGAATTGGCATGTATAAAATTTTGAATCTAAAATCCCAACTTTGAAAGAATAACGATGACGACCTTGGGAAAAACTATTCTCGTATATATCTATGGTCAACCAAACATGATATTGAAATAAAATAATAAAATATGCTTATATTAAAAGATTAAAAATGAATTAAATAAATAATTGTAGGCATAGGTATAATATGCCATATACAGGGACTGCATCATTATTAATTAATTATATCCCAAAATGAGAAGCCTTTGATTTAGAATGACCTCGATTATGATCGATAATTATTATTATTGAGGTTGGGACAGTGTATGGCGTGATGTCTTATTTCAGTGTGAAAACAAAATAATATGGTCACGGGCTAAATAATCCGACAAGCAATCCCGTGACTTCAATGTGGATCATTCATATTTGAAATAATGCAATTACATCTCATCTCAATTCAATAAAATATATTACATAATGGTGTCTCTTTGCCCACCAATGCAGGATAGATAGTGCACCATACTTCACCGAACTTTTTTTTTTTTTTTTTTTTCTTAATCTAACAGACGTTTATATTAATAAACTTCACAAAATGTCGTGGTTACAGAGACGAAAGCAACAGTATGAAATAACAAACGAACTTAAAAAGACAGAAGCAACATAGACAAAATGAAAAACAACAAAGTCAGCATGAAAGTAAAATAAACAAACTAGCCACCACCTAATGAATGATTGGTAGGCAAAAAATCATCAACATCTGCACTAATCTCTTGAGCCTTCAAAGTTAAAAGTAATAACAAAGTAAGTGTTGGTTGTGAAATCCATCCAATAGGGCACACCTTTTTATATGCGTCAGTTGCAAGAAAATATACAGCATAGTTGCCCCGTCTTAGATAAAGGATAAAAAGAATCCAACTTTAGAAGACAGAAGATGAATAACATCCTGAATAATATTTCTCAACACAGGTATGCAGAAGGAGACAATCAATTTCAAAAACCACTTTATCATGTACTAAAAAGACTTTATCATGCTAGAACCATTTCATTTAGTGGGATTTGTCCACTCTCTCAAGTGGCCAATTCATTTAACTGTTTTGTTGAACACTGCGATTCAACTAAAAGGACTTTATAACTACGAACGGAGGGAGTATTAGAATATATAAAAGTCCCACATTTTTACTTGCCTTACCATTCACCTTCCGGATATCACATGTCGATCATAATAAGGACGTGATGGGGAACAAAACTCAAAGAAAATATTAATACTCTAGGCTAATATAAATACTCTACACATTTTTTCCATGTAAAGCCGACACCAATACCTCAACTTCCATCTCACAATGACTCACAGACCTACAAAATCTCAGGTACATGCTCTTTTTCCCTACCAATACCATTCGATGGTCCGTTCTTGCTGTGGATTCAATAGTTGCAAAACCGGACTGGGTTCTTTTGATCTTTTCCCTTCTCTCTATATACAATTGGACACTTACGAAATAACTGGTGAAATTTGAAATTTTGCAGGTTATGGGCTTATTATCACTACTGGTTTTTCTGGTTGCTTTACCAAACCTTAATGTAGCGGTGAGCCGTAGAGCTCGGGAACTGCATTATTTCCAATACGATGCCATGAGTTGCAGAGCTTACGGTGCGTCTCTGAGTGAATTTGGAGGAGTAGGCGATGGAACTACTTTGAACACTAAAGCGTTTCAAGCAGCCATAGATCATCTGAGTCAATATGAATCAGATGGTGGCTCTCAACTTTTTGTTCCTCCGGGAAGACGGTTGACTGGGAGTTTCAATCTCACTAGCCACTTCACTTTATTCCTTCATAAGGATGCTGTACTACTTGCCTCTCAGGTTCAGTTTTGTAGCTCTATATGCAAATGCTATATATATGTTTAAGAGCATATAATTTTTCTGGTGCTTAAATCTGTTCTTGGAATTTGTATTTTGGTGTTAGGATGAAAATGACTGGCCTGTGATTGATCCCTTGCCATATTATGGTCGAGGAAGGGACACCCAAGGAGGAAGGTTTAGCAGTCTAATATTTGGAGCCAATCTCACAGATGTGATCATAACTGGTAATTGATTAATTAATGAACTCATGTTCTGGTGATGACTCCAAAAAAAAATTAACTACTTCTGATTTATTGTGTTCAAATTTGATTTCAGGGGACAATGGTACAATTGATGGACAGGGTGACCTGTGGTCGCAAAAATTCCACAAGAATCAACTTCAATATACCAGGCCTTACTCGATTGAGATAATGAATTCGAGTAATATCCAGATATCCAATCTCACTCTGGTTAATTCTCCTTCATGGAATGTTCATCCTGTGTACAGCAGGTCTGTTTTTAACATTTCAGTCTTTTTTCTATCACCAAAAGGAAAAAAATTCAGTCTTTTTCACCCCAAACCTAGAACAATTTTAAGTCTTTCTGATTTAAAATAATGAATGCAGCAACGTTGTCGTCCAAGGCATCACTATTCTTGCACCTGTGACATCTCCAAATACTGATGGGATCAACCCTGGTAAGTTTTCATGTTAATAAAACTCCCAGTTCTTGGATACTGAACTAAGAGAGCTTACTGGAAACCAAAAAGCAGAAAAGCCCATTCTCTATATAAATGATTTATACAACAAATCTAGTTGCTCAGTGGAAACACTGACAAAGATCCATGCTTTTGATGCAGATTCGTGCACAAACACGTGAATTGAGGACTGTTACATAGTTTCTGGGGACGATTGTGTGGCTGTGAAGAGTGGTTGGCAACTTGGCATGAATATGGCATAGCTTTTGGAATGCCAACAAGGCAGCTAGTGATCAGAAGACTCACTTGCATTTCACCAACCAATGCTGTGATTGCGTTAGGGAGCGAGATGTCTGGTGGGATTCAAGATGTGAGGGCAGAGGACATAGTAGCCATTGATTCAGAATCAGGTTTGAGGATCAAAACTGCTGTAGGAAGAGGATGGTACGTGAAGGACATTTATGTGAGAAGGATGATCGTGAACACTATGAAATGGGCATTCTGGATGACTGGAAACTATGGATCTCATGCTGATGATAAGTTTGATCCTAATGCATTGCCTGTGATTCAGAACATTAACTATCGTGATATGATAGCTCAGAATGTGACTATGGCTGCAAGATTGGAGGGTATTTCTGGAGACCCTTTTACTGGAATCTGCATTTCCAAGGTAACAATTGAACTAGCAAAGAAGGCCAAGGAAGTTCCATGGACTTGCACTGATGTTTCTGGCATTTCAAGTGATGTGACTCCTGTACCATGTAATCTGTTACAAGAGCAGGGATCATACAGCCAGGAGTGGATCCAGAAAATTAGTTAAGGGTGAGCATCAGTGGGGATTCAGGGTTTTGGGGAAGCACCTCAAAATTTTTTTCTTTTTAAGGAAAATTTTAGATGCATTAAAAAACAAAATAATATAAATAAGAAAAGAAAAAAATATCAAAAAAATATTTATGAAATTAAGTTAATACTAATGATATAATAAGAGATACGGTTATTTTACAAACCCGTCATTTAGAAAAGTAAGGCTAAGTCTTTGTTAGAAAGCAACTACATAAATTACAATGAAATGTGAGCAAATAATAAGTTCAAGTACATATATTTTAATAACAAAAGTATATTACCATAAAAATAATTACAATGTCATCATTCTAAGCCTTATTTTTTGGAATTCCATCATAAGTGTCTTATTATCAAGGATTAGACACTCAACAAATTCAAATACATATGTATTTAATTACCTTATTATCAAGGATGGGCACTAATTAATTGCTCACATCAAAGACTATATGTATTCAAATACATATGTAGGCATGCACTAATTTCATACTTCATGTGAGTTGAGAGAGGAATCACGTTGCAGATGCTTTGGCTAAGAATGGATTGTCTTCGTCCACTTTCTTTAGCAAGTGCTCGGGAATTGTATCCGAAAGATTTTTTTTCTTTTATGTTGATTTCTTTTGTATCAAAAAAATAAATAAAACAAATGCCCTCATCAGAATTTAGGGGGGGCAAGTCTCATATAAGTGCGCGTCCGCCCATGCATACAGCGTTGGGGCTTGTACCTTCCCTGAAAGCCGCTTGCCAATCGATGATTTCCAGGTCCAAACATGTACTTATGGAAGAAGGCATTTGTGAATTGTGACAAGATCGAGGAATGATTCGGTTCAGGTACAGGGTGTGACATGATTGGGACCAGGAGCAAAAATTTCGGACGAGTACAACTTAAAACAATGAAAAAGGTCAAAGTCAATGATGAACAGGCATTTCTGTTTCATTTCGCCACCTATGTGTGAAATTCATTTTTTTTTTTCATTTTGCAAGTGTAGAATAAAAATAAATATATAATAATAAGCGAGCATAATCGTCATCGAACGCTGTGTTAGATGGCCTTGTCGTGGACTGCCAGAAAAATTTCGCCGTCAAGCACTTTCATAGTTAGTCTTAGTCCCGCTGTACTGGTCTCACTGGTATTCGTACTTCATATCAATGAACCAATTTAGAGAACTTCAAAACAAACAAAAGGAGAGAGAACTAAATGATGAGATTGGAAAACAGTTTCGCAAGATTATTGTACCAACTCTTTAAGCAAGATAAGGATCTTATTGGTTAACTACCACTTGACCAGTAAACTAGTACCTGAGGTATGTAATTCATTCTAGTAAGTATTAGACTACAACTTCATAAGGAAGCACTGTACTATACCTCTGTAATAAGCCTTAGTTGATGAACATAATCGTTTCCGGGAAACAGCAGGGGTTCTCTGGTCATAATTTCACCAAAGATGCAACCAACAGACCAAACATCAATGCATAACCGAACAATTGAGGACAAGTTATGGGACCAAACATCAATTGCATACACTACAAGAAAAAAGGCCGAAGTCCCCAATTTTAAGGTCACAATTGGAATTCAAGTCACTTATTGCGACGGAAAAAAGGTATTTCCGTCGCAAAAACGTATTTGCGCGGAATTAGCGACGGATTTAGTCCGTCGCAAAAAATGTCATCACGCCTCGAAAAACACATTTAGATTGCGGTTTAACACCGTCGCAAATTTTAATACAAACCGCCGGATCAATATTATTAAAAAAAATTTGCGACGGAATATTATTCCGTCTCTAAAAACACATTTAGATGGATAACTTTCCGTCGCTAATCATTATTTTTATTTTTTTATTTTTACAAACCGGTCAATTTTTTTAATATTTGCGACGGATTTTTAATCCGCTAATTTTCATTTTTTTAAAAAAATATTTTTTAAAAAAATGTTTATTCCCATTGCAAATCCTAATATCTAGGAATTATAAAACATAAAAGCAATTACAAAATTCAAATTCTATAATCTATTGATTGATTTAGGCCGATCCTAATATCTAGGATTATAAAAGGCATATTCTAATATTTAAAAATTATAAAAGGTAAATCCTAATATCTAAGGATTATAAAAGGAAGATTCTAATATTTAGGAATTATAAAACAAAAAAGCAATTACAAAATTTGAATTCCATAATCCGATTAGATCCTAAAATATCTCTAACTACCAAGATTATACATTATACACAAATTTAATAAGCATTTAGCAAATATAATATAATAAAAAATAGTTATTATAATTTCCTCTCTGCTAATAATAAATTAACTTGTTTCGACCATTATAGTCTTTTTGAAGAGAATTCACATGTGAAGCAAATGTAAAATGGGTATAAAATGGTCCTCATTATCACCCAACCAAGGATTTAAGTTTTGGCTAATTAATAAAAAAGATCCAAGATTTACATAACTACCATAATAAATTACTTCATAACCATCGGGTTCCTGTTACAATTGGAACATCAACATTTCGAAAAGCGCAGTGGAAAGCAATAACACAAGAATTTTAGGATTACATGTGTAGACATTTCTTCAGTGTAAAATGAGTGAACCTGACAAAACCATATTGGCTCCATGCTCTTCAAAGAATAAACCACGAGAGAATCATCTTAGGAAATTTGCATAAAGGGGCTCATCAAGCACTTCCATATCTTCCCTCTAAGTCCATCATGGTATGACAACCAGATAAGCACTATATCAAAAGGCTAAGACTAAAATTTTTTATCAACTTAGAAGCAAAGCAAAAAGTATTGAAATTTTTATGATTGGACTTTGGATCCAAAAGAACAGAGATGTATTGAGCAATAAAAAACACTTACAGGGATAGCAGAAGTGGACGACGGGAGAGGAGGATGCGGACGGCCGGACGACGCGAAGTGCAGGAGGATGGTTGAACAACGCGACACGAGCAGTGGAGGATGAGAGTTGCGAGACGAACGAGCGAGGGGTCGGAGGTGTGAGACGCGCCAAGAAGACAACCAGATCGGACTTGAAATGGACTTAAATCTGTGCATTTTGAGTTTTGCGACGAAAAAAAAAACGTCGCAAATTGCGACGGATTTCATTTTCCGTCACAAAATTTTGCGACGAAATCAAAAACGTCGCAAATTGCGCCGGATTCCATTTTCCGTCGCAAACCGGCGGGCTTTTTCCCACCAAAAAACCAATTTTTTTTGTAGTTTTGCGACGGAAAAAAAGGCAAATTGTGACGTTTCTAAATGCTCCGCAAAAGCGGGCTTATTCCCACCAAGAAACCAATTTTTTTTCTAGTTTTGAAAAAAAAGTGATATGTCGCAAAATTTTGCGAACAATTCTGCCGCAAAAACGGGCTTATTCCCACCAAGGACCAGTTATGGGGCTCGAAAAAAATCCGCCAAAGTCACTACATATTCTGTCATGAAATCAGTTTCAGTTGTTGTCCTTGCCAAGCCGAAGTCCCCAATTTTAAGGTCACAATTGGAATTTACAAAGTAAGTAAATTGCTGGGTTTAAGATCACGGTGCAACACGTTAGCTGAATGCACATATTTCAGACCCCGTAACAGCTGGTATAGAGAGTACTGCAGAACTTAGAAAAATCAATCCCTTGCATAGCTTCAAAGTTGAGAAAAAGCATAAATCAAGATTTAAGATTTATGAAGTGAATCTGTAGTGAGGCGGGGACTGTTGCTGACTTGTTTCTCATAAAACTAACCCTCTTTTTTCGGGGGGAAAAAGGAGATTTTACATTCAGTATGATCGATTTATCTCACCCAGGTTCTAAAGTTCTAAAACTTCCCCATAACGGAATATTATCTCAACATGAGTTTAACCAAATCATAATAGTTCAAGTTAAAATCTATTACTTTCTAATGGAATCTAAAGAAAATATGTAAATTCCACGATTTCTTATTAATGCCATCATTTTTATAGATTCTCTGTCTGTATGATTTATAAAGACTCAGACATACTCTATCCCAATTTCATGAAGATATGCAAACATTAACCCGTTTTAGTTGAGTGTCCCAACCAACAACTGCAAATATACAAGAGTAGAATGATTATATTCGTGTTGTAGAGTAACACAAGTTAGATGCACTTAGAACATATTAGCAATAAATCCTTGCCAGTAGAAGTTGAAGACATGCAATTTAAATTTTAAAAAATCAATGCAGTCTAACCTGACAATGGCCATGAGTAAGAGATTGGTCAGAACGAATTATCTATTGAAGATCAGTATCCATCAATTCATAAACTATGTATACATCATTGAAGGTCTCCTTCTTGGGCGGTCTTATTATTGACGGCAATGATCTGTGAAAGATGATAGAAAATTCAAGAATATAATCCAAAAGGCGAGAAATGGGCAATAATTTCAAGAGATGCATGAGGACATAGAGTGACCAAAATCCTGTTGCGGAAGCGGGATATATAGAGTGCAATCAATTATATTAAAAAATCACAATACTAAAAAAACAAAGCTTCTAGACGTAATTTAATAATATAATAAATCACAATTACTATATCTAATAGTAGCTAATAAATAATAAGTAAGACAACAATAAGAGAAATGCCAAAATCTAATTTCACTCCAACAATATACATGTGAAATACAAGTGAGAAAGAAATTCAAATTGCCTTAAGAGACAACTTTTGAGGGATAGTTTACAATGAAGGAGGGGGGACTCCTTTTATACTTGAAATCCCATTCCCACCCCTCACCAAAACTTAAGCGATGTGCGGGACTCTAGGCAAAACTCACAAATCTCCACCTTGGCCAGATTCCCACATTCTCGATTTCTCCTAAATTACAAAATTCTAATTATAACTCCTATTCAATATACAACCTTCAACAATGTTGATCAGATCCAAAAAATGTTGAAATTTAATAGAAGTCACCACCTTCGTTAGCATATCAGTAGGATTTTCATCTGTCCGTATCTTTCGTATTGCGACTCCACCTTCTTCCAAAATTTGTCTTATAAAGTGATAACGGACGTCAATGTGCTTCGTCCTTGCATGATAAACTTGGTTCTTTGCTAACTGAAAAGCACTCTGGCTATCACAAAATAATGTGATGCTTTCTTTGTAACATCCTCCAAATTTACTTAACATAATAACTAAATTAAGGGTTCATTAACAACTAAGTAATGTCGCATCATTTACCAAAATATACAAAAGTAAATCAGAGTATGCAAAATGAGCCCTCACGTGGCAATATACAATCATCCCACATAAATCAAAAAGATAGAAGCACCACTTTTGGCAGAAGTAGTCTAAGCTTCTGAGGTCTTCCCTGATGGACCTGCATGGGGGCTATCACCTGAAAAATGTGGTAACCATCAATCCAACTTATTACGAATACTAATATGTGCTAGTGAGGTGCCAAGTGGAACAATTTGTATAACAAAATATTGAAAATATAATTTACCAATATTCACATCACAAAATTTCATATAATAAATTATGTATCGTAAATTAGGTATTACAATTTTTCATTAACACAATTTGCAAGATGCCTCCAATCAATCCAACCGAACCGCCTTATTTCCTTTGACTAGACCCATGGGCTAAGTTACATCCATGTTACCGATTACTCAAAAGCTCACTTTGGTCATGTGATGAGGACCACCAAAATCCTCGAGCACACGTCCAAACCATGGGCCTTTTCCCTCATTGAACATGTGGGGTGTCGTATGCCCTCATTGAACTAGTGGGTCGGTCCCTCATTAAACAGATGGGACAATAGAAAGCCAACCATCATGCATCAATGGAGGCCTCACCACGTGGTGGAATAACTACTCCATCTATTCCTAATTCAATCATTATCATAATTATAACAATAAATAGCTCAAATCCCAATTTCTTATACATATATAAATATATGCAACTACTTCACAATTCAAATCATAAGATTCCACAAGGCAATTTCTAATAAGATATTCATAACTTTTTCACAAAATACTCACAAACAACATACTAATACACATAACAAGTGGAAAGTGGTTATCTCTTGCTGAAGCTAACTACTATCACACTGCTCCTAATCCAAGAACTCAAACATACGCCAAAAATTATGTTTGGAGTCCTACCCTAAACCAATTACACATTTACTCTTGATAAAGCCCAATAACAATTATTAGCCCAAATTTGTTAATTTTAAGCAATCAGGAATAACCTTTGTGTGTGATTCATTAGGCCCAATTAGTCACTGACATAAATAAATTTGAACCAATTAAAAGCCCTTTAATGGGCCCAATTTATTTAATGACCTCATAAGGCATTAGCAATGCTCTACGGCCCCATAACTAATTGAGTTGATCAAGTGATCTACTTTTCATATTTGGAAACCATGCATGCATCATCCCTCATATCGTCATTCACATTTAGTCGAGAGCAAAGATAGAGTATCATCTCTCTTAATTGACTAAATTAAATGTAGCTATTTCACAGAATTAGGAATATTCTTATATTAACTTTATAACGGATCATGACTCTTTATGAGCACTTGCTATGCGTATAGTCTTCCGAGTAAATTAGAAGCTATCTAAGCTCTACTGGTCTTGTGAATAACTAATCCCTTGTAGGGGACTGAGTCTTCTCTTCATGTTCATCTATACTCATGTATTCGAGTTACACCCAAAAGTACACTGTTCTCCCCATTTTCAGGTGGATAGAGTTGTACGGTCAAAATATAATCCTTGGAGATAGTGTTCGATGACATCCTTAAGTCCAAGATGATCTACACTACCAAATGATGAGAGACTTTACATATCCAATGATACTCTCTACAATGAATCTTTGTGGAGTTTCTCGGCAAGTCAGTTCGGTGCTATTTGTTCTTCAACAGATCCACCCACGACCAATGACAGACCCACGTGGGGGGCTAAGGTGCCCCCCCAATTTTTTTTTTCTTTTTTAAAAAAGAATTATGAGAAATGGGGGAGTGCCATGAATAATGGAACTGGTCTGGTTCTTTGTTTTGTGGTTTGTCTAGATAAATTGCCAGCAAGTTTGTCGCTGAAGTAGCAAGTATATATAAAAGGTGATGGTCAAAGTCAACCTTTTAATTACTTATTAGAATATTTTGTGCGGTTTTTGTTTTTTTAATTCGTCGTAATTCAAAAGTACTGCAGCCCATTGGGGAATTTCGTCACAATTATTAGGACATTTTATTATTAAGAGGGTCCAAATGTTATTTAACATTAGATTAATCCATCGCTTTTCATTTCACGTCTCTCCAATGAAATAGCCCCACGTAAGAAATAAGGTTTAGAAAATAAAACAAATTAGTTTATTTGAATAAATGTGAGATGATTTTTCTAAGACATATATCCATTATACATAACATTAGATTATATATATATATATATCGGTTTAAAGTTAGGTAAATTAATTTTAAAAAATAATAAATATGAAAACACTTTATGATATACTACTTCGAGTCCTAATTACAAGATAAGGTTTGTAGTTCAATTTGCATTATAAACTTTGTCTTATAATTAGGACTTGAGGATTTAGTATTTTTTGTTTTTGCCCTCCGTTATATAAATTCTTGGGTCCGCCACTGGCCACGACATCAGCTAAGGCATCACCATGCCTGTGTTTCATGAGGTCTCTACCTTGTATCTCATACATGTAAATGATGTCATACTAGTTTTATTGAGATCATCAATGCCTTTTCTAGGTGATTCAAGACTAGCTAGAAACAAGTTTTAGGCAATAGATATCGAGTGTTCTTGAGTCCTCATGATCATGATCTCTATTATTGATTCTCAAGAATAACACATGATCTATTCTTAGGCTTTTATCTTCAAACACGTATTTACCTTAAAATAAAAGCGAGACATAAATATGTCAAAGATAAAATATGCTCATTTATTAATAATGAAATACTACAACGTAGAAATGGTGTTGATCTATCGTATAGATTGTCTCTAGGACACCTAAATACTAACATTTTTTATATTGAGATTATGTCAAGTAATCATTCATATTCTTCTAGTTCTGAAGAAACCTAAGCGATTCCTTCTCAACGTAGGCAATGCTACCCCGAGAAGTGCTCCTCGATAGATTCCATCGAATGGGTATTGGTAGGGAAAAAGAGCATGTTTATACCTGAGATTTTGTAGGTCTAGGAGCCATTGTGAGATGGAAGTTGAGGTATTGGTGTTAGGGTTGCATGAGAAAAATGTGCAGGGTATTTATATTAGCCTAGAGTATTAATATTTTCTGAGTTTAGTCCCCCATCACGTCCTTATTATGATCGACGTGTGATATCCGGAAGGTAAATGGTAAGGCAAGTAAAAATTTGGGACTTTCATATATTCTAATACTACCCACAAAAAACAAAAATACTCCCTCCGTTCGTAGTTATAAGTCCTTTTAGTTGAATAGTGTTCAACAAAACAATTAAATGAATTGGCCACTTAAGATAGATGACAAATCCCACTAAATGAAATGGTTCAGGCATGATACACTACTACAAAAATTGTATATTACTTCCTTAAAAAACGTCCTTAATAAAAAATAGGTAGTAAAAATTGAACTCGGTGGCATTCTTGTAATTATATTCAAGGAAGTTGAGCATTGAACGTCCTAAATTTTTGTTCGACGCCTAACATCCGGGTATGTTGTTTCGCCAAGGGAAATATGAGAATTTTTTGTTTGGCGCCATGGGATTTAATTTTTTTGTTTAAAATTGGCGACCGAATAGATTTCGGGTAGCCTATTTTAATATATTTCGCGCCATGGGAGATATGGGAATATATTGTTTGTCGCCGTGGTTTTTTTTGTTAATTTTTTCTTGTTTTTGGTTTAAAATTGGCGACCTGAATAGATTTCAGGTCGCCTATTTTAAAAAAGTGGCGACTGAAATGGATTCAGTCACCACTATTTTAAAAGAGGCGACGGAAATGGATTCAGTCGCCACTATTTTAAAAGAGGCGACTGATAGTGGCGACCGAAATGGATTCAGGTCGCCAATTTTCTAAAATAGGCGACTGAACTCAATCGTCGCTTCTATTCTCAATAAACCTAATCGACACGCATGCACACTCCCTCCTATCAGTTCCCTACTTTCTTCAACCCTTGCCTCGTCGCTCCGTCTTACGCTCGTATCATCTCTCACTCCGCCGACTCCGCCATCGCCCGTCGTCGCCTCTTTATCAGTAGCTCCTTCGATCTCCATCCTCCTTCCCTCCTCTCTCACGCTGTCGGACGCCGTGCTTGCGAATCCTAGCTTATTCGGCCCCTCCTAGGTTTGTCCCTCCTCCTCGTTCTTCTTCACCTCCGACTTTGAGCAATGAGGTTGAGTTACTCCTTCTCGCCTGACCTTTTTACTCCGATTCAATGAGCGACCCTTCGTCTTCACCAGGTGAGTTTGTCCCCGTTCTCAAAATGTCGCCCTCATTCTACAAAAATTGCTTTACGAATCTTGTTTTGTGATTTGTTAGGGGTCAATTTCTTGAATTCTAGACAATTTTTTGGTGAAGCTTTGAAACCCACAACTTTAGGATAACCAGTTGGTTGAGTCCGTCTTAAATAAAGTGATATAGGAGTTTGAGCATCACATTGCCGATTATTCGGGTCCTATATGTAGATGGGATAAATAAAAATTTTATTTAATACTAAATTTGGCGTGTTGGTGTTATACGTTGTTTGATATTGTCGGTTCACTTAGTTCGTTCTTTCGTGAACGCGAGGGGATTGTCGGAAGTAGGTCTATTTAGGTAAGTGGATAATCACTTGCATTACGTTTTAGTTCGAGTGGATATTTCATTTGGTTCTTTGGTTTTTTCGTTGCCGATTTAGCATATTGGGTTTGGGTTAGGTGGATTTGATCTGCATAGATCGCAGCAAGGTGAGGGTTGTAATCCTCTGTTGTGAGTGAAGAATGTTATTTTAAATTCTTCATTTTAATGTAAAGTTGATGTTTGTCTATGCGAGCATACGATAGGGCTGCAATTAAGTTCGGAGGTGTTGATCTTGATATAAACTTCAAACTGAGTGATTATGAGGAAGACATGGAGATGGTACTAATAGAATGAATTAAATGAACAAGTTATTGCAATATCTCGTTGTTTTTGGTGCCATCTTGTTATTCTTTTCATATTTATGAGGAAATCAAGGAACGGAAAAACATTCATTTTATGTCTTTCTTCACGGGATATCATATGTTTATATGGCAAGCTATTGGTTATTTGTGTCTTTAACTGTACATTCTCATTGCATTTTGTGATGCTTTATTCAAATTCATGATGGATAGATTATATGACTTAAGTCCACTCTAGTGAATCATCGAAGGTTATTGTTGCTCTTTGAAACATGACACTAGGAATTTTAGTCAATGATGTGTTTTGTTTTATTATCCTTATGATTCTAAATGCACTGTGAGATTTGTTACAACTTTCCAGGATTTGAGATCTTAGCTTTCCCCTGCAATCAGTTTGGTGTCCACATCATGCATAATTGCATTGATGACTTCATTGTTTTTATCAACTTCATCGACTAGTAGTAAACTATTCATAGCCGTAGTAAACTGTATGTTTTCTCATTTTTATTATCCCATTTCACTATCTCCTCGAGAATCCCAATTGCATTACCAAAGGGTGTGCAATTGAACCAAACGGACCCTTATATTTGTGGAATATTGTTGATTTTGAGATTAATTATGTGATTTTGTATGTTATAATTTTGTATTGTTACAATGCAAATATAGACGAGAAGAGATTAAAGGATAGTCATCTTCGTCTTTTTTGACTACCTGGCGAGAAATCTTGGTCAAAGATTTGAAGCAAACGGTTGCGCCCCCAAATTAGGTCGATTGCTTTCATTTTATGCACACACACACATATTGTCCTTATATGATGCATTCTTCTTGAGAGAGAACAACACTTTTGTGTTATGGCTTCATGGATTACCATTATTGGTTTAAGTGTATTTAATCCAAGTCCAGTGATTTTTTTGTTTGTCTTTCCTTTATTATTAGCCATATGAACTGCGTGAATTTGATTAAAAAAGTGATGACTTCATGGTTTACCATTTCCATTACCATTGAAGTATATGTCGGTAGGAATAATTCCAATGTTCGTTAGTTGATGAAATTGTTGGATTTAATAGTTGATATTGTTCTGAATTGTTTTAGTTAGTAAGTTTTGTTGAATTAAGCTGAAATTGGTTGTTATTGAAATTTTGGGATGTCTTACTTTTAAGGGGAAACGCTTAGAAATTTTCTTAAAAGAAAGCATGTCGTTATTGAAATTGTTATGAACTTGATTTGTTGTTGGAAATGTCGTAGGTGGTAATAAAATGGGTCATAGTTGGATGAATGCTTTGAGAACTAGTGAAGAATATGAGAATGGGGTGGAAGAGTTTATTGAATTTGCTAGAAGGAATGTGGCTACAAAAAATGGGATGTACTATTGTCCATGTGTTAATTGTTTAAATGGGGTTCGAAGGGATATTCGATATAAGGGACCACCTAATTTGTGATGGAATAAACCTTCGATACACAACGTGGATATGGCATGGTGAGGAGGTAACTCCCAGTGCATCCTACGAAAATGAAGTTGGGGTAGATGATGATGGAATGGAGAGAATGATTCATGATGTTGAGGTCGAATCCTTTGCACAACCGAATGAATATGATAGCGTGCGAAGTGATGCAGAGACACCTTTGTTCCCTGGGTGTACTAAGTATACACGGTTGACTCGGGACCTTACATTTGGTCAACTTAAAGGCAACATGTGGGTGGGTGATAGCAGTTTCACGTTGTTGCTTGAATTGTTGTGTGATATGTTGCCGATAATAATGTACTTCCAAATCGTATGTATGAGGCCAAGAAAATCTTATCTACGATGGGTATGGAGTATAAAAAGATACACAGTTGCCTAATCAGCGCATATTGTACGGAAATGAGTATGAAGGCCTTAGTAATTGTCCGAAGTGTAAAACTTCACGATACAAAGTGAAGAAAGGTGGTGGTTACGGAGATCACACAAAAAAAAGGCAACCTTTGAAGGCCTTGTGGTATCTTCCCATAATTCCTCGGTTTAAGCGTCATATTTTACTAGTGAAGCAACAAACAAAGAAGTTGAGATGGCATTCGATGAGAGAATATCCGATGGAAAATATCTACGGCACCGGTGACTCTCTCCAATGGAAGAAAATAGACGAAATGTTCCCGCAATTTGGCATTGAGCCAAGAAACCGGTGGGGCTTTGTACGAGATGGCTTCAATCCGTATCGAACTCTTAGCAAGTACCCATAGTGCATGGCGGTTCTCCTTGTAATATACAACTTACCTCCCGGCTATGTATGAAACGCAAGTATGTGATGCTTTCTATGATGATTTACGGACCAAAAGCTTGACTGGTAACAATATCGATGTGTACTTGGCGCCTTTGGTTGAGGATTTGAAGAAGTTGTGGGAGGAAGGCATAGATGTGTTTGATGCATATAAGAAGGAGTCCTTCAAGTTGCGTGCAATGATTTTTACCACGATCAACGACTTTCCCGCATACGGAAATTTGTGCGGGTACGGTGTGAGGGGGCATAAAGCATGTCCAATATGTGAAGCGACACAAACTTCCAGCAATTAAAGCATGGAAAAAAATGGTCTACCTCGGTCACGGGAGGTTTCTTGATCGGTTCCACCCATATCGTAAGTTAAGAAAGCGTTTTAACGGCTTACCGGAGCATAGAACGGCTCCAAAGGCATTAACTTAGGAGAGGAAGTCTATAGTCGGGTGATGCATATCAATGTCACATTGGGTAGCGAGAAAGGATTGTGGGTGAGAAGAATATATGGAAGAAGAGATCAATTTTCTTTGATCTTCCATATTGGCGTAGTCTTGATGTGAGACATAGTCGATGTGATGCATGTGGAAAAAAATGTTTGTGATAGCCTTGTCGGTACTCTTTTGCACATACCGGGGAAGACTAAGGATGGAATTAGTGCGAGACTAGACCTGGTTGATATGGGAATAAGAGAACGGTTACATCCACGAGTAATGGATGATGGTAAGAGGGCATACATGGAGCCCGAGCTCATACACTATCAAAAGCGGAGAAAAAAGTTTGTGTGGGTGTCTATATGACATTAAGGTTCCACAAGGATATTCTTCAAATTTGAGAAGGTGTGTTTCAATGGACGATTTGAAGTTAGTGGGAATGAAGTCTCATGATTATCATGTGTTGATGCAACAACTATTACCGGTAGCTATTAGGGGCATTATGAAAGATGAAGTGCGGACCACTATAACAAAATTGTGTATTTTCTTTAATGCTATATGTAACAAAGTCATTGACATTGAAAAGTTGGATGAATTGGAAAATGAGGGTTATATTATTTTGTCCCAACTAGAGATGCATTTTCCTCCGCATTTTTCGATATAATGGTGCACCCGATAGCGCACTTGGTAAGGGAGGTAAGGCTGCGGTCCGGTTACCTAAGGTGGATGTACCCTTTCGAGCGATACATGAAGATCTTAAAAGGGTATTCTAAAAATCCTTATCGACCGGAAGCCTTAATCGTTGAGAGATATGTAGTGGAAGAGGCTATGGAGTTCTGTAAAGATTATCTATCAAGGTCGACGTTACAATCTCGGCATGATAAGGGGATAAGTGAGGGAACTCGAGGAATCAAAGCGAAGAATATGCTTCGTGCGGAGGTGTTGCAAGCACACCTGTACATCTTGAATAATACGGAAGAAGTTCAACCATACATTGATGAACACGAAAGAGTTTGAAGAATATGAATCCAAGGAAGAATGACATGCAGATAGCTAATGAGCAAAAGAGGACATTTATAAAGTGGTTCCAGAAGAAGGTATTGCATGAGACCGGTGTGTCGGCTACAATCGAGTGGTTAGCCTGGGGGCCTTCTTATCAGGTCATCACTTGGACAGGTTATGATATCAACGGATATTCTTTCTACACAAAAGACCAAGATGATAGGAGTTATGTGCAAAAGCGGTGGGGTGATGGTTGAAGCTGAATCCATGCACTTTTCGAGTTCGAAAGACAAAAACCCGGTGTTAGCATCTATGGCCTATTATGGAGTTATTGAAGAAATATGGGAGATGAGCTACACCAAGTTCAAAGTTGCTTTATTTAAATGTAAGTGGGTTAACAATAATGCTGTTGTAATAGATCCTAAATTTGGATTTGTCTCGGTTGATCTTCAAAGACTTGGTCATAGAGACGAGCCATTCATTCTAGCAAGCCGGGCGAAACAAGTGTTTTATGTTACGAGACCACTGCAAATAACAAAATGTCCATTGTACTTCAAAGTAAAAAACAGGACGTATGGTGAAGAATCGTTGAACCTGGACGATACACTCCCTTTCACAACAAATCCACCGACAACACGTGAAGTAGAATTGGTAGATGATGAAGAATATGCTCCAAGGAAGGATCATTCTGAAGGAATATGGGAAACCATATAAAGTAAGATCTTAAGTTATGAAAAAGTCCTATGTTATTTTTGTACAGGGTTTAACATGTTAGTTCATTTTATTCATTCGTTTATTATTTAATAATAACCCTATCTAACATTATTCATTTGTCTTTGATGAACAGGAATATGTCTAGCTCGACGAGTCATCGGGTGATGGTGGGAATGATGTACCGGTGGTGAGAAGGGGTAGAGGTAGCACACATATGGGTGCGTTAATTGCACGTCGTGGAGGTCGAGAAAAAGAGGCTGCATGTGGAGTTCGATGCCAATATGAATCCAATTGGTCCGGAGGAAGACAATTTCATTAGCTACGTAGGCTATCGGCTCGAAGCAAAGTTCGCATTGTATTCTCTCATTGGAAGTTGGTTCCTCCTAAAACGAAGGAGTTGATCTGGGCACAACTTTTGGTATCTCACTTTCGATATCTTATGCATTTGTATCTTTAGTTTTATCACTTGATTTCTTTCATATCTTCTCTTTTACCTTGCAAAGAAACGTATGATGTGCCTAACAATAAGGCCATGAACAAGCATTGGATGGGCGAGGTTCGTATACGTTGGAAAGACTTTAAGAACAAGCTCACTAGAAAGTATATTCGAGGGGCAAAGAGGGACAAGGACCCATGTCAGGACTATGATTACATTTCTCCAGAGGACTGGAGGGAGTTTGTGGCGTCACGCCAGAATCCTGAATTTCTTGTAAAATTTCTTTCATATCTTATCTTTTAGTTGAATCTTTTTGACATCGAAGGCTCGTTTTATTTGTTTTCGTGTCACGAGAAAACAAGTCGAGCCAATAGAGAGAGGCAAGCGAGAAATAAGTATCCACATTACATGTCTAGGGGTGGCTATAAGAAGCTTGAACGGAGGCTGATGGAAGAAGAGTTGCGGAAAATGAAGGAAGCTGCTCAATCCGATCCTTCCTTGTTGTCCGGGCCCACGAGCATCCTCCTCGCCACAAAAAATGGATAGTGCGAGGATGAAGGGCGAGAAATACATAAATAAAGATGTGGTCGAGGTTGCTTCAAAGATTGTAAGTAGTTAAATTAGAAGTATTAAATAGCCTCGTTGTTTCATATTTTTAGAGTTTAATTAGTTACTATTTATGCAAAATCCTATGATACGGGATGTGCTTGAGCGGCAAAGCGGCCAAGGTTCATTCACGCGGGTACACGGATGGACATTTTGTCCACGGCGATTGGGAAGCTTGATTACCTTGATCTTTGTTCGTGGGGAGCCGAGGGGAGTTAGTGTCGCGAAATACTTTGGACGGCATTCGAGTTATTCGCATGACGATGACAACCCTAGTCCTCGCCTTGTAGCCAAAATTCGAGCGTCCCTCGTAGATGAGGTTATGGCACAACTACGGGGTGAAATGAGGGAGATGATACAAGGGAAGGTAAATACGCAACCTTCAAACCAAGAATCCCGGCCTTCCCAAGAAGCAAGGAAAGTTTTCATGCTCCGAGATGTACCTATTGGCGAACCTTCTCATCGCTCCCGATGTACTTATTGACGAGCCCGGCGAGCCTTCTCACACTCCACGGGGGGACAACCCTGCACTCTATATTTGGATGACCCACACCGGGCGTATTGTTGCGAGATGGTCTTGTTTACCCAGAACAAACCACACACCACAATATGCAAATTCCACAAGACCAACGTAGGGTGACTCGACAAGTGTGCGAGAGGGGGAAGAAAAGACGGCCATCCGATTGTTGATGAGGAGGTTCCCACGCTAGATATTTGCCACCTCATCGTTCATCCTTTGGCCGCGTCATCTTATTGAGGTCGGGACGACACCTCCAATGGTAGGAAATACATTGCGATTGACGATGAGTAGGGTTTAGGATTGATTTTCATTGCTAACCCACTCATAACTGTTTATTATGTTTTCAATAGCATGAACAAGCTGCGGGCAGATTTCTATACTTATCACGGTGCGAGAGCTCTACCAGGACATCGTCTCTATAGGCTTGCGAGATGCCTCGGGCATTGTCGGTGCGAAAAAAGACATATCCGATATGTATTGACAAGAAAGATTTGATAGAGTTTATGCATATGAACTTGTTTAGATATACGATGGCTTCAACTTGCAATATTGTAAGTTTTTTTACCCTTTAATTATGTCACTACTCTTTTTTTGTTTAATATAGTCAACAACACTTATCATTTTATTTCGATCGTAGTGTACGCACGACATATGCAAAAAAGGAGACCAATTGGATTCGTATGGATTCTTATGTCCTGGATCCCACGGCTTCGGCTCGCAATATCTTAGCCGGGAGGGCCATTTATGTTGGTTTAACAATGGGCGACATAAAATCATCTTGTTATCTAGCGCCAATACATGAAAGGTGCGTTTTTTTTTTTTTTGTCTATATAAGATTCTTATATGCTTTTTTATCTTAGTTTAATATTAATATGTATATGTTGTAGTGGTCATTGGACCGTGCGTTGTTTGTCCCGCCAAGGACGCATGTTATTGGTTCGATTCCATAAGTGGCGGAGGCCAACCGGGATATCAAAAACATGTTTGCCGAGTAAGTAAATTTTTGTCTAAATCATCGATTCTTTTTTTAAATGAATTGTTTTTATGTCTCGTTAATTTCCATTTTAATGATAGGGGTCTTAAGACATATAGGCAGATTCTTTGGAGCACGAGAGCGGGGTGGACCGAAGTGGTTTTATCCGAAGGTAAGTAGTTTCAATTCAAGTTTTTTAAAACACGGTAGCTTTCGTTTAACAATTTGTTTTTGATTTATAGTGCCATCACCAACCAGGGAACACCGAGTGCGGATACTACGTTATCAATTGGATGCAATCTATCATTTCCACTGGACATACTACTGGCTTGCAAAACGTACGTAATGCTCCGTGATCCTCAAATGATGATATTTTTTGTTGTGGTACTTCGAGTTGTTAATTATACCTTGTTTTCCAATTTACGAGTTTTTTAAATCGAGGATCCGTACTCACGGGATGACATCGATTCGATTCGAGACATGATGGCTAGATATCTCCTTGAACATGGCTCAATGTGAATATATAGGCAAGTCATTACTTGTTAGGGTGATTGTCATTGTGAAACTTATTAAGTTTGTCTTGATTTCGGTTTCATGTAAATTATTGGTCTTTGCTCTTGAATTTACCACTTTAATTCTTTGTGAATATGAGGTTAGATCACTTGTTTAATTCGAAATAGATCACTGTCATATGAGGTTTGATTTTGCCATTATACCTTACCGCATTTGATTTTCCAATAACCAAGACTTGAGATTTTTGTTGAATCATACCATCATAAGCGATTTCTTGAAAGTTTTATGTGTGCTTCTTTCTTGGGAGGTGTTTGATTTGCTTGTATGGTGCTTGTGATTATTAATAGGTGGCTCTCATTCACTTTAGCATTAGAGTTGAGCTAAATTACGTATCTTTGAAATCTTGAAATTGTTAAGCTTCGTGTTCAAAAGTCATTCGCTTTATATATATTTGCCTCTTGTCGCATATCGGTGTTATTTGCCAATTGAAGGGAATGTTGATGCTATCTAATTCTTTGCATTAAATTGTGAAAGCTGTTGTGAAATTTTGGAGATTAATTGCCTCCAAATGTGAGAAAAATTTGTTGTCATAGTGGTGCTTTGTTTGTTGTTTTGGTCTAGTTTTAGTAACCAAAATCTAGGTCATACATTCTTTCTTTTTCATTGTTGTTGAAGTTCTTGAAAGTTTATTTGCCTTCTTAGGTGACTTTCCTGAACTTGCCTTCTTAGGCTCTGCATGTTGAAGTTTTCTCTTTGGAGTTGTTGATATTCTTGCATCCTCATGGTTATGTTGGAAGCTAAGTTGTGAATTTGATTGATTTTGTTGAACTGATTAGAACATATATATTGTCATTCTCTTGTATGATCTTGTATGTGTAGCCAATTCTTTTGTTGAAGTCACTTTTACAATTTTCTTATTAAACCATTTGTATTCATTGTTATGTCACCTTCTTTTGATGGAATGCACATACATATAATTCATACGGTCATAATATATTATAGTCGGATATGCGCTTAATTATTTTGTGAAGCATTTGCGGCAAATTGGCCAAACAAAACAGCAAGCACATTTTTTTTAAAAAAAAATACTTTAAGGCGACACGAAAATCAATTCGGGCGTCTTTGGATCATAAGAGGCGGCCAGGAATAGATAATAAGGTCGCTTAAAATTCAGAAATGAGGCGACCTAATTAGAGTTCGGAGTCTTTGCGGGAAATGAAAAATAGGCGACTGATTTGGTTCATGAGGCGACCTGAACCCATTTCAGGTCGCCTCATATGGAGCTATACAACTTCGCTCTCCCCAACGTCCCTTAGAATAAGGACGTTAATTGGGTCTTTTTTAGGTCGTCTTTTAGGTATTTTGTAGTAGTGATAAAGTCTTTTTAGGATATGATAAAATGGTTTTTGAAACTGATTGTCTCCCTCTGCTTACTTATATTGAGGCAAAGTCACTGAAGTTGATTGATTAAAGGTGTAGAAGTATTGTATTGTCGGGATGTTATTTGTCTTATGTTTTCTAAAGTTAGATTCTCTTTGTCTTTATTCAAAAACAGGACAACTGGGTTGCAGATCTTCTTACAGCTAATACTTATAAAGGGATATGCCCTATTGGATATGTTTCACAATCAATACTTGTTTTATTGTCACTTCTAACTTTAGAGGCTCAGGAGATAAGTGTAGATGATGAGATTCTTTGCCCACCAGTTATTCATTGGGTAGTGGCTAATTTGTTTATTTTACTTTCATGTTGACTTTGTAGTTTTTCATTCTGTCTTTTTAAGTAAGTTTGTTATTTTAGACTGTTACTTTCCTCTCTCTAACTGTGACATTTTGTGAAGTTTATTAATATAAGCGTCTGGCATGTGAAGTTTATTCATATAAGCCTCTGTTGATTTTTTCGGGGAAAAAAAAAATGGTTCGATGAAGTGGTGCACTATGTATCTATCCTGCATTGGTGGGCAAAGAGTCAACATTATGTAATATATTTTATTGAATTGAGAAGCGATGTAATTGCATTATTTCAAATATGAATGGTCCACAATGAAGTCACGTGATTGTTTGTCGGATTATTTAGCCCGTGACCATTTTATTTTGTTTTCACACTGAAATAAGGCATCACGCCATACACTGTCCCTACCTCAATAATAATAATTATCGATCATAATTGAGGTCAGTCTAAATCAAAGGCTTCTCATTTTGGGATATAATTAATTAATAATGATGCAGTCCCCATATATGGCATATTATACTTATGCGCATCTTGAATTGATCCTCTACGCTATTTTTCACCTCGTGGTTAGTCAATTGCAACAATTATTTATTTCATTAATTTTTAATCTTTTAACATAAGCATATTTTATTATTTTAATTATTTCAATATCATGTTTGGTTGACCAAAGATATATACGAGAATAATTTTTCCCAAGGTCATCGTTATTCTTTCAGAGTTGGGAATTTAGATTCAGAATTTTATACATGCCGAATTCTTATTTTCATCTCTCCGAAACTTCATTGTCCTGATCTTAAAAAAACTTTATATGGTCATTATTATTTTAGTCTATTCTACTCTCTATAACCTCATTCCATTCCATTCATATCTTTTTTCTCAAACAATCAAAACAGGGATCTCATTTTTTACACTTATAATTTAATGCAGTTTTTCCTGCTCAATCGTTAATAACGGTATAAGTGATGGATTGTTTTGATATATAATTGATTTCTCTTAGCTTGTTGATGTTTAGGAGAAACAGACAACAATACTATACCTATATACAATTGAGGATATATATACGTACCAAGTTAAATGAAAACAAGAATGTAAAATGATATATTATCTCTGGTCCTAATTATAATAACACTTTATTCTTATAATTAGGACTTGAGGGAGTACTTCAAATATGAAACGCTCGTTTTCATTAATTATGTTCATTGTTTCTTATTTTCTACCATTAGAGTCGTATAAATCCATATGATCTGTCAAGTTGGTAGTTAATGGCCATTTCATAAAAAGCATACAACATAGAAGTATCACTCCTAGTTGAACACCGAAAGAAGTAGAAGAAGGAAATAGTACAATATATATAGAGTACACACAGAAGCAGGTACTTTCACCTGCAGCTTTCTCATCATCTCTCGTTATCTTTATATCATAAGTTCATAACTATCCAATTTTAATCCAAGCGTCTAAAAAGAGATACATCATCTATTTCAAATTACCACGAGTACCATAATTTGAAATAGATGATGTATCAATCTCTGGACGTTTGGATCAAAGTTGAACGTTAGGATGTAAAGATTATGAGAGATGATAAGAAAGGCACCAGTGAGAGAAACCAGACGCGTACACACACACTCTACCGTATATCTGCCTGGCCATTATCTTTTTTTATTTTGAGAAAATCCCTCTAAGGTCTCAAGAGATTAAGACAACATCCTAGAAAAAATTATGATGTCAAAAAAGTCTCAAGGAGTTGTGTTAAAACCCACAGATAGAGTTGTTAATACCCTACTGGAGGAATTGTTAATGAAATCTTTTTTACATCAGAATTTTCCCTAAGATTTTTTTGACATTTTCTTAGTCCCTTAGGACTTTAAAGAGATTTTCCCTTTTATTTTTGGGATTATATCTGCCCGTTATCTTAATAAGCTTTCAGGCACCCAAAAAAAAAAAAAGCTTTCCCTTTCCAAAAAAAAAAAATGACGATTGCCCGCAAGTTACAAAATTTATAGATCAATCAATATCAATACATATTATAAAATATAAAACTAGAATTTCTTACATTGTTTTTTATTTTTGCCAAACACGAGCATAACAAAGTATAGAGAATGGGTTTTGTGTGGTTGGCAAAAAACCAGAACAACCGGGTTTTGTTGGCCAGGATTGTGGGTTTTATGGGTAATGATTCTGAGATTTTAATAACTATATAACTCACATTAATTTTTGTTTGAATATAAAAAAAACCAGCCTCGTTAGGTCTTGGAGATTTATTTATATACATGTTTTTATAATCCCAAACTAGTTGATAGTTAATTTACATCACAACTCTTTACATTACATGACATTTTATAACAATTACGTGGATCTTTGTCAATTCATTCATAACTTTACAATCATTTAACTTATCATATATTGTATTTTGATTGGTGTCAATAATTTTCCTACAACTTTCTTTCATTTGATCAAATGTATTCTCTAAACTAATTTGGACGTGAGAATTTTTGTATTTTCCTTCTAATTGAAGTAAAGTCATTTACCATCAGTTAATAGCTCAGCTCGCTGGTTTTTCCTTTAAAATTGCCTGTGTGAGGAATTCTTCCTTATGTGATTCATGAAAACATGGCAAGTCACAAAGTTATTTACATGATTTAAATTTAATGTTAGGTGGACTCACTTTAAATAAAATGTAGAAAATTATTTAATGAAATTCAAATACCAGTCTTGTTTCAGTAAATTAACGATTCATCAATGACAAAAGCTCATTTGGCCAAAAAAAAAAAAAAGAATTTGATGGGTTCCTTTTATGTTGCCAAGAGTTGTCTAAGAAGGATTCAATATTTATGATAACACAGAATGGAATGTAATTTTAACTAAATTTTAAAACCGAGTCCTGTTAACAATAATTATTGGAAGCTACCCTTTTGTTTATTTTTAAATTAGAGGAAGGAAACAAAAACTGTCATTAAACTAATACTAGTATAAATTAAATATCCACATAAATTCTTAAATTGGTTACACCACTGCCCAGGGCGGCTTATCACCGGGGAGGGAGTGTTAAAACTCATCAAGAAATAAAGACTTGAATTAGTGCAAAAGTTATTGCATGATAATAATTGAGATCAACGCTAAGGAATAAAGAACATAATATATATAAAAATCATGGTAGGAGAAGATTCTCAGCAAAATTGGAAGGTAAAACAAACAAAAACTAGCTCTTAATTTCTGCATTAGGGGAATCAGCAACCCAATATAATCAGCTTAATTTGGCAGAGCAAAACAGTAAAGAATATGTTTCAACCTAATGGATGGATGAAACTAGCAGGGGAGAACAAAAAAAGGAATCAGATTGGAAGTGATGAAAGATAGATAGATAGCTGAAACTGATGATGAAGTGATTAATTATGTGTTTGGATTAGGTTTTAAAAAATAGTTTTTACGATTTATGAAGTAAGTATATGAGAGTAATTTAATCTAGACTTACAGAAAATAACTTCTGAAACCATAATTTAGTAGTCCAAACATGCATTAAGCTAACTGGCAAGGTGCGGAGATTCTTCGTATGGCATTATATGTATATATATACCCTCTTTCTTGGGTTTCTATAAATGTTTTCTGCCATTTCTTCAGACTTATCAGATTCATACAAACATTGAAACAGACAAACTTACGAATGTTTATTTCTCAGTCCATTAACTAGTCTTTAAATCAGTAATTATATACTGTGACATGTATGTACACACACGCAGGTTAACCAATTCAAACATTAATGAGAGTAAAATTCTAAAAGACTAGCCTATTAATGCTCTTGTGATGAGGTTACTTTGTGGGTGGCCCTCTCTTTGAATATTGGAGTTGGGGATCCAAGCCCTCTTATTAGGGCACACTTCACTTGGTCTCTTGCTAATCAGGACCCACTATACGTAGCTCACTCTAGTTGGTTGGCTCTTAGTGAAAATAACTTTTGGAACAAATCCTAATTAAAGATAGAGCTCAATCCTAAAATATCAACTCATTAAGAAGAATAACTTCTTGAACGTAAACCCCTTCACACTTGTGAAACTCTCCAATATTGGGCTCATAACATATTGCAATACACAAAGCTATAATCCATAGCTATTATATCTAAGTAAATTTCAGTGCAACCAGAACTTAGTTAAGCAATAGAGGGGCCCCCCCCCCCCCCATCTTATATATATACTAGACTTGTTAAAATATTTTTATGATATATTTGGCCCCCAATTCTTTTTAAATTAGTTAATGAGTATATATTTTGCCCCCCAAATATTTTTTTCTTAATTAGTTAATGAGTATACATTTAGTCCCCCAAATATTTTTTTCAAGATCTGCCATATATCTGACAATTCGATACACACACTAATGATGACAGGTGTGATTAAGTGAAACGTAAAAAAATATGTTTACAAGCTAGGGATCGTACATATTACAGTCACTTATCACTTTGCTTAAATATCAAGTATACGTGCGTATAGTAGATCGATGAGACCCTTTGATGAGTTTGTGAAAAGATATCCTTTGCTTCTTTTCTCCGTTGTTTTATTTTAGATGGAATGAAAAAAGGTTACATATTTATGGTGAAATTATTAGTGAGACGACCTTATAATTAAGGAACATATATATATATATATATATATATAATGGTACTATAAAAGTAATCTCTTTATCCAAGATTTAGAAACAAAATCCCTTCTCCAATTTCATCCATCTCATCCAAAATTACCTTAAGACAGACAAATACAATCTGTCCAAGGTAAAACATTTAGTATTTGCTGCTATCATCAACAGCTAGTGATCTGATTAAACATCAATGTAGATTAATTATACACACATACACCTTGGTTTAAATATTTCAGTAATTAGTTTAATTTTAATGAACTAGACATTTATAAGCCTGCAAAGAACGAGTAATTAAACAGTTATTTAAATAAAAGATAACAACTCATTGATTGATGCGAAAACTTATAAGAGTCCCACTGTCCCACATTAAATCAAGATATATAATACATGAAAAATGATATAGATCAGAAAAAAGGATCTAAAAAGCACAGCCCCATTATCCAAGTTAAATCACTGCAGTCAAATATATAGTACAAGTGAGAAGCCAAATTTTGGGGATAGATTATTCCTAAAGAGATTAGATAGACTACTGGATTGGATTGCTTTGTCTGAAGATGGAACTCCACAGTCAATCGCATAATATATATTGTCCTCGTCAAGTACAAGCGTTTCCGCCAATCCAGCAGTACCATTGATACTTTGTCGAATGATCATATATATAATCACTAATCACAGCCAAAATTTAACTCCGGATTAATTGAGAAAAGGGAAAGAGTTGGGAATTAATTTATTGTGGTTATAAATTAAGGTTCCACTCGCTGATTATTCCCCATGTCCAGCGTTTGTAGACTTGTAGCAGACAAGAATAATAAACCGAAAGCATTAATTTCAGTAAATAAATGAAAAATACACACTTGATCTCTGAAACAACGAAACATACGAAAATAAAGCATGCTTATTTAGCAGCCCGTTAGTCAAATGAGCTCAAGTGCAAACGATGCGAAAAGATAAGCAATACGAAGTAAAACACAAATATGGCTTTTATTACTAATATATGTTGTGAGTACAGCTCTAGAGAACCATATATCCTGAGAAATCAGACACTTGGATACAATACGCTAGATTTCTTGCAGCTAGCTAATTAACCTGGAACGGTAAAACTAAGGATCCACACCGAAATTAAAGACTTGAACCTTTTGGTCTGACTGATATTTTTAACTGCACACATCGATCATCTTTTGAAAACAAGCAACCCAACGACGACGACGACGAGAGGACACGATTATAAATCCCTTATTTTGACAAGCTTTTCTTATCCTAAGATTAGGAGCGCATACACAAACACACACACACATATATATGGCTGTGAGTTTGTGAGTAAATTATCCCAGAAGCCGCAATACACACACACACACATGTATATTGAGAGAAAGATAAATATGAGGTCACTTATCTCCAAACAAATATCCAAGAGAGGAATCTCCTCCAGGAACTGATTTGACTTTGGTAGATGGACGATCCTGAAAGGGTAATTAAAAAAGAATTAAGAGAAAATGATGATAATCAAGGTTGAAAATTAAATAGAATATCTATTAAGGAAGGAGATGAAAACTTACAGTGAGGAAGGTGCCAATATGGTGGCCCTGAGCTCGAGAAAAAGCATGGGAGACATGTTGTGGATTTTGACTGGAAGAAGGAGAAAGAGCCATGGTCTGATCTGTGTAATTAGAGGGCATATCAATCCCATATGGTGGAAGTGACGACACTGTAGATTTCTTTGATTTCTCCTTTGCCTGTTCCTCTGACCCAAAAAGATACCCTAAAGAACTTTGCCCTCCCCCAGAGCTTTCGCCTCTCTTCATCTTACCTTCTCGATCCATTCAATTCACAAGATCGATCTATTTCTCTGCAAATATAATATATAACCCTAACATATATTTATATATATAAACACACACACACTCTTATTATTCCTCTTTCTTTGTGAAACGAAATGGGTGTTAATGACAGTACACCATACCTAATTCCTCATTATTGACAGTAAAATTAAACTTTCACTGTTACTGTGAATGTATGTGTGGATACTTTTAAATATATTTGGAGAGTTCATTTTGATTTTAAATATAAGATATAGTCAATGACAAAATCACTTATTGGTCAGTTGGGGCCTTGGCCCCAGGTGACCTTCTTAACTTTATTAGTATATATGTATGTATTTATTATATGATATTTTATTTTGGTCAATAATTTGGCCCCAACTAATCTCTTATTTTCTCTCTAAGGATAATGTTTGGTTCATTACTCATTGTGCTATAAAAGGAACGTAAAATTCTTGTTTGAGATACCTACTGAAGAGGTAATTATTATCTTATATATTGTTTTGATTTATATTTATCAATTATTATTTATTTGTATTTTCAATATTATGTGATACTATTTAGTAAATAATTCAATATCTTTAGTTTTTAGCCTGAGCTGAAAATATTTTCTGGTTCCACCACTAAACATAGTTTTCATATGGGAAAAAGATAGAAAAATAATATTAAAATTGCTTAAAGACAAATTTAAGACTTATATGTTGCGAAATTTGAGAAATTATCTAATTGACCTTTTTTAAATAAAAATCTCCAACCCCCTTGCTGGCCATCTAAGCTCCAAGGCCAATGACTAGTGATGGTGGCCATAACCGGAGCTCCGGTAACCTTGCCAGCGACTAGCTGCACGAAGTTCTAGTGAAGGTTATTGACAACTCAAGTATCTACAGTAACAACTTTAGTATTGCTATTAGCAACTTAAGTATCTATATTAACAACTTTAGTCTGATAAATAAATTTAAAAAAAAAACTTTCAAAACTCGGTGAAGGTTATTAACAACTTTAGTCAGAGAAATTCAAAAATAAAATGTTAGCTACATAACCGGAGTTTTGAAAGTTTTTTTTTTAAAAAAAATTTATTTATCAGCAGAGAAATTCAAAAATAAAATGTTCTAGTGAAGGTTATTAGGAAAAATTCAACAAATAACCTATTTACAATTTTAGTATCACCATTAACAACTTAAGTATATGTATTAACAACTTTAGCCTGAGAAATTTTTTTAAAAAAATGTATTTGTGTGTGTGTGTGTTGGCCGCTAGAGCTCGGTGAAAGATTTTTTTTTTTTTTTTTTTTTTTTTTTTTTGAATTTCTCAGGCTAAAGTTGTCAATATTTATACTTAAGTTGTAAATGACAGTCTTATATATTTTTTAATTTTTCACGCGAAAGTTGTCAATATTGATACTTTAATTGTTAATAGCGATACTAAAGTCGTAAACATGATATTTATTGATATTTCCTAATAACCTTCACCGGAGATCCGACGGCTAATATCTGTTTTTTTTTTTTTCAGTTTCTTTGACTTAAAAGTTTTTAATATCTATACTAAAGTTATATCTTATAGATACTTGAGTAATCAATAACCTTCATCGGTGCTCGACAGCTAGTCATTAGCAAGGTCATCGAGCTATGATGATGGCCGCCGCAAAAGTTCTAACGACTAGAAAGGTGGTTGGAGATTTTTTATTTTAAAAATTAAACTAAAGGTGGTTAAGTAATTTCTCCAATTTTGCAACATTTCAAAATTTCAAATCAGTTCCTTTGCAATTATTGAAATTTAATATACTTATTTATCTTTTACAAATATTAATGGTATTTTTCTATCTTTTTTCCCTTTTCTTATTTGTCATTATTTTTTAATTTACCCTTATCCAAGCTTCCTCAATAATAATCAAGAAGGAGAAAGAGTGAAGGAATTAAGAAAGATGACTATGATATTTTAAAAAATATATGTTATATTAACTAACTTCTTTAATTTAATTAAATAAAATAAATATTTCTTATATTAAAAATATAAAAGACTATTACACGTTTCATCATAGCGCACACAGTTCATGAGTCCTTTCATTTCGTCCTCAAATATTTAATCAAGAAGTGACCCTTTTCCCACTGGGGGGAAAATGAACAGAAATTAGTTAGTCCCCGCCCCCTTTTTATTCGGCGTTCCTTCCAATTCCATAGCTAGCTAGTGGGAGGGACACTTGGTAGGGAGGAAGAGAAAAGTACAAGGAAACACATCGGCAACAAGAATTCGTGCTCTTCAATTGTAGATTTCCTTTTATATATGTTTAAGGTTTACCCTGCAATTTTATTTAATGCCTAAATATCAAACGGTGGGCAGAAATAGCTCGAGTTCTTCGTATGATCCTAGTCTCTAGATATGCATAGCTAGGGATATAGTTATTATGGACTTGAATGTTAAATAATGGATTTTTATCCTTTGGTACGTAGAGGCACTGTTGGTTCTCATTTTAGCACGCTAATTAAAAAAGTATAACTAATACATAATTATAGAGCTAGTACCCACACACGATAACAAGTTTATATTTTTCTTATTGTTGCGTTGTTTTTTCAGTTTATCAAATAATTACATTTCACTGACTTTGTTGATACTTATTTCCCAAAGTGGTCAATGTCATATGATACCATGAAGCATCATGGCTATTTTTTTCATGCACTGAGTTAATTAATTGAGTTAATCTTTTAGCTTAACAGCATGTATATATTAGCTGAAGTTGACTAATTAATGATCAGGTCATGTTACGCCAGCAGACTCATTATTCCGTTCAAATAATTTTGATGGGTTTGCTTGAATAATTAACATAAAATGCTACTCAATTAACTTAATAAATAACCAAATAAAAATCTTTCTTGACCTTGTCTATATATATGTTATAACGCTAAACAATCACAAGATGATTAAAATAATTTGTAATTAGATAAAATTTTATACCAATGTTCAATAAACGAATATAACACCATATATGATGCGCTCTGTATTGGTTTCTTACTGATTAATAATTGGACCCTTTATCTGTCGATTTATTTTTGTTAAATATATAGATCCCTTGAAGTTTTCATGTCGTTAAATCCATTTCAATGGCTAAATTTAATTAAACCACCAATTGTTGCATTGTTATGGGGTGCTTTGCCCCATTAAAACATGCAGCTTTATTTTTCTCTATGTAATATGTACTTTTCACATCTAATTTTTAAATTATATGTTTATGCATAGTATAACATGTTTAATTTTATCATTCTAGCTTTCATTTGTACTCAACAATGATGATCAATTTGAAGTCTTCGGAGTTAGCACGAGCGAATGTCTTTATATATGATACAATAAATTGAAAATTAAAGGAAAAAAAAATCGAAAAGCATCCTATGGTCATTTTAAAAAGGAAATTGAAACATTGGTTTTCAATTGATGTTGATATCCTTTCTTTTCTTTCAATTCTTCGATTCCTTCGGTTAAATTCTTCTTCTGGTATCAAGACGTACAGGTGAATATAATTGAAGTTGAAGATCTTGCAACTTTTGTTTTTCCACCTCAAGATCTTGCGACTTGGAACCAAAAGGGTTGATTAAAAAGAACAAGGGAGTTCACTAATTAACCTAGGACTGAAGCTGTAGCCTTAAAGTCAGAAGTGAATTGAGCATATCGCATGAAAAAAGTTGAAGTAAATAACTAAATATGTGTGAAACTGTCAAATCTGTCGGGACAGGATGATGTGGAGTGGGCCTAAATGGCATTATTGAGGTTGCTAATTGAAGGCGTTACAGCTTAAATAAGGTTGAATTATAAAGGTGATATATAAAAAACAGGGACCCAGATTCCTACTTATTCAGGTAAAGAGACAAGATCATAAGAAAATGTTATGGGTAACTTTTGTTTTGAAAGTTGTCAATTTATTGTCCCCAAAGTTTATTTGGGACAATTTTACCTTGGAAGTCTAAAACAATGAGCTATTTTATTTGACGGTTATCTCAATTAATTTTGATTGTTAGTTGACTAAATATCTTGGTGACAATTCATATGTCATCTAAAGTTAAATTTAAAACTTATGGGGTAAATTTGCACATTAATAAAAATTACATGACATAATTGGTTAATTAACAGTTAAAATCAACTAAAATAATAGTCTAAGAAAAATTGTTCCCTTTTTGATACTTTCGAGACAAAATTATCCCCTAAAAACTTTTTAGAACAAAATTATCTTTTAGCGACAACTTCCAAAATAAAATTGCCCCTTGACCTAATAACAAAACCATAGTTGGGTTGGCAGGGTTCTCGTCGGCCAAGAGAATCAATCACACATATATAATCAAACCAGTGTCTTTGCCAGTTCATATACTATCATGTGTGTGTGTGTGTTGGTCTAGCTAGGGTTCGCTGGTGTATGAGTCCAACCACGCATGCAGACGAGCCCCAGGGATGATTCTGATTCTGTGGCCTATTGGAATGATCGATCAATGTAATAGGTGATTCCTCTCAAATACTGACACGGGCAGGTCATGAATCGTCACTGGTCCGTGAGATGATCAGTGTCTTGTCAACGGTGGTAGTAGAAGTGATGGAACCTACATTAAAAAGTCAAGAATTTTTTCCTAAAAGCTATCCCATGGAACTTCCAGTAGAAGCTTTCTTAAAAAAGGCTCAGTGGGATAAAAGCGGACTCAAACACCTCCCACTGGGTTTTTTTTTCTATTGCTACTTTTTCTGTCTTTTTTCCCCCTCTTAAAGCTCACTAACGCTCTCCCCAAACAAGCACATACTCTATATGCTAAATATAGAAGTTAAGCATAACGCTCTCCGAAAACAAGCTCATACTCTATATGCTAAATATAGAAGTTAAGTATGCTATAAAAAATATAAAGTTAAATAAACAATTTATTATGATTAAGAAAATTAGCTAAATTAGTTATCTTATAATAATGTGGATTGTTTTTCCTAAAATATCTCATTTAATCATAACTTTGATTGTTGCAAACCCCTTATAATGTACTCCCTCCGGTTCAAATTATAGGAACACTTTTCCTATAATTAGGACCGGAGGTAGTATTATATTAAATCAATATGCATAGTTAAAAGGGTTAAGGAGTGATTTTAGCAACAAAATTTTTGCTATGGGTGTCCTACACAATTAAGTTTTGAAGAACACAAAAAGTGGGCATAATATAATCTTTTAAAATGGTAAAATAATTTTAACAATTTCATTTAATTTAATTGGCCCAAACATCTATTATTATAAAGTTGGAGGGATGAGTTCCACATCAAAAAAAAAAAATAAACCTTTGAATCAATTTAATGGACTTGCTAGAATTACATTATTTTTAAAATGTTGTATTTGCTTTTACGCCCTTTAAAACTTAATTGTGTTAGACATTCATAGTAAAAAATTTTATTACTAAAATTGCACATAACTCTAGTTTAGTGGCGGAATCAGAAAATATTTTTAGCCAAGACTAAAAAATAAACATATTGAACTATTTACTAAATTGTATCACATAATTACATTAAAAATATAAATAAATAATAACCAAAAATTATTAATCAAAACAAGATATAAGATGATACTAACATTTTTATTAGGTATCTTAAATAAGAATTTTACTTTCATCTCATATCCTAATGAGGAATGAACCAAATATTATTCTTATAGAAAGATAAGAGATTGTTTGAGGCCAAATTATTGTCTAAAATAAAATATTATATAATAAATATATATATATATATACTAACAAATTTTAGAAGATCAGTTGGGGTGCCATAGCTGGCTAGCAAGTGGTTTCGTCACTGCCTTAGTTGAAAACAAAATTCATAAATTTTGGAAGCAAATGAATTAAGGTTTATATTTATGACTAATAAAGTAAATCTATATTAAGTAGATCATACATTTAAGATAAGAAGCAGCTAGCGCACAAGGAAAAAAAGGAAGAAAGTTGAATAATGAAGCAAGAGATGGAGGCAAAACCTTAAAGAAGGCATTGTTTAACCCTACTAACAACAGACACGTACTAGCTAACCCATAATTTTTTTGGGGCCAGCATGAACTAACCCATAATTAACAATTCAAGAAGGTTCTTGAAGTCAAAAGCAGACTTGATTAATGTGTACCATCTTTGTTGGGACGGTGTATACATGGGTTGGCTATTGAAGGAATAAAGTTGGGATGGAGGTATCATTGCCTTACTGGAGTTGATGGTATATTTAAAAGAGATCAGACAACACCTTCCCCCGAAAAATCATTCCTTTGTGTTATTAATATATAAGCACCATTAAAACATGAGAATCTCAAAATATTTCTTGAAATTTAAATGACTTAATTTCGATAAAGTTATAAGAGACTATGCATTCTGAAATTGAGTTTTTTATCCGAATGACATAACTGCTTTCAATAAAATTAATTATCAATTTATTACTGACTTATTAGTTGTTTTCATTTAATGAGTTAAAGTCTTTATTTATCAACTTGTTGTTGTCAATGATGTTCAAGGAGAAATTTCATTGAAGATAGTTGTCACAAATCTCATATCAATTTCTATATATTCATTGTAATTAAATCATTTCGAAGTCGGCCTTACTTAAATTAACATATTTTAGGATGATTTTTCTTTCATTTTGTTTTCCATATTATCTAGAGTTGGTAATACGGGCCAACCCCTTGAGTTTAGGTTCGTCTGCCATGAATTGGTTGCCCATTGGGTTGAGTTGAAAACACCCGCATCAGTATGAATCGTAATTTTTTTTTTCTTTTATTTTTAACTTTTTTCATACAGCATTTTTCAAATTTTTTGAAACAATATAATGAAATATTGTTTAAAAACGATTATACCCTTAACTAAATTGCTTTTTTGGGAAAAAGTTGAATTGCTTCGTTCAGCCTTCACGCCTTTGGTTAGTTATAAATAATTTAAAGACAATCAGAGGGAGATACAAGTAGCAATGGGCATGGATAATCTGATTATCTCCAACGTTTAGACAAATATATAGTTGAGGAGACCGATAAATTTTTTTGGTTTATAGCTAAATGATGTTATGATATCCATGTGAATATCACAAAACGTAAAAGTGAGATGGGAATAAAAGTCAAACTCTTTGTTTTTTTTTTTTGGGTAGGGGACAGGGGTCATCCTTATTCTTTATATCATCCTTTTTTTTTATAGAGTTAAGGTGTAAAAATACACATATGCTTTTTGTAAAAATGTACCCAACATCAAAAATTTTTTGGGTGTAAAAGTGACTATGTGGTTACAATTGAGTAAAAATACCCATTGACCATTAGTTTGACTTTTTATATTTTTAAGGCTGACATGAACGATGACTCTGCTAAATTTCATCTCAGCTGGCTGTGGAGAACTGGAGAAAATTAAAGAAAAGAGCCCATATGGTTTTGAAAATTATAGAAAGGCGGCAAAGGCGGCGAGGAGGCCGAGATGGGTGATCTAAGTAAGATTGGGATTGGGAGAGAGAAGGGTTGAACTGTAATTTCCAAAATATCTACGCCATTTTTATAATTTTCTACAGTTATTTACTGCCAGCTGAGATGAAATTTAGCTAAGTCATTATCTATGTTAACCCTTAAAAAAAAAAAAAAATCAAATTAACTGTCAATAGATATTTTTGCTTAACTTTTGTAATCACATAGTCATTTTTACAACAAAAAAAAAAAAAAAAAACTATTTGATATTGGATCACTTTTAAGAAAACTACATGTATCTTTTTACAACTTAACCCTTATTTATATCCTTTCTCAATAATCACTCAAGTCTCCAGAGATATTCATACAAACTAGGAAAAATGTCTTGTCCGTCTATGTCCATCAAACAGTACACAATCACAAATTTTATTATATCAACATGGTGGTTTTCAACCAACATCCATCCATTAGAAATAAGTGGAAATGGACTTGCTCTCTTTTAACCACGTCCTCGATTCAAAGCTTGGGAATAGAGAAAATGGCGTTGGGAGCTCTTCCCTCACGACCTTAGACCTAACTCAAGATAAATCTGAATTAGTTGGCTGAAGGTTCGATGAATCAAGTGGGGAAAAAAACATAGTGGTTTTCAACGTGGAAGTAGGAACTCTGGACACATGAGACTTGGATTTGCCTCTTGGTTAATCAATTGTTAAATCACTAAGCAACATATATCACTTCGTTGTCAGCTCAAAGGGCAACTAATTGTATGGGGTGAGCATGAGCAGGGCGAAACTCTTGCCCGATGTCCAATCCGAATGATGGTTCTGCAACCCAATGTCAAACCTTACCCAATAAAAGTTTAACTATTTTCAGTTTGGGCAAGGGCGAGCTGGGTAAGGTGGGCTTCCGTGCCCTTACTCCAGACATCTTGCATGAATGCTTACAAAGTCCTCTAATTGTAGTTCAGAGAATTCTGCATGAAGATTAATAATATGTGTAAGAATAATCCAAAAATTACATAACTGAAATAGAGGCTTTATTACACACATTTTTAGATTTTTCCTCCAAGAACTGCTTCATGTTCTTACTGACTTTGTTGAAAACTTTTGTTCTCATAAATCAATGGTTCTATGTGGTATAGAAAGTAGTCAATCAAAATAATTCAAACAAATTTTTCTGAAACCGTTCCTATCACCAAAATATTAGATTTTTATTCAAATACAAAATGCAATTAAGTCAGGAACTTCAGTTCCAATTTATCCATGACTTAATTGCATTTTGAAATTCTGAAGTACAAAACAATATTCTGAAACCTTTGCTGAAACGTACGACACAATGGGCCTGTTTGGAGTAGCTTATTTTTCAGCATTAGTGTGTAAAAATTTCAATGGCTTTTAAGCCACCGACCCAGTGAGAAAAAAGCCTGTTTGGATTGCCCAAAGCGTTGGCTTAACTTTAAGTCAAAAAAGCTCAAAAAGCCAGTTAAGGAAAAAGCTCCAGAATCCAGCTTTTTCTATAATACTCTCAACTTTTTGACGTGGGCCCCGCCATTTCTACCACCATCAATCCAAACACAAATCATTATCTATAACCTGACTTTTTTCCTACCGAGCTTTTCTTATAGTCAGATAGCTTTTAAGCCATCGCTCCTACCGCCAACCCAAACAGGCCCAATGTGTGTGTGTATGCTCACCCAATATTGTCAAGATCATCGTGACATTAAATACGAAGTACAGAACTTACATGACGCCACAAACAGAGTCAAAGCAAAGACCACTTGAAGTCGGAACTCGGAAGAGGCGAAGAGCATTAGATTATTTGAGTTTTAGGGTATATATATTTTAAATAAAATAATATAATAGAATAATATTTATTGGATATAAAAAATTAGGGAAAATTCCATTTAAATACCAAATGAATTTGCAAAACCCCGAGAAGTCCGTCGAATTTGAAAAAAGACTTAGAGGTGACAAGGACCTTTAAGGGTTTTGCGGGTCGCGCCAAATGACCATTTTGCCCTTAGTTCTAAATAATTAAAAAAAAAGGAAATACCCCGGTGGGCCCACCGGCGGGCCACCATTGGCGGCCGCCACGGCCACCCTGCCACGGCGCGGCCGCCCGGCCACCGTGGGAGGGTTTTTTTTTTTTTTTTTTTTGTCGGGTAGGTGTTTTGACAAAAATCAAAACAATGGATTGCAAATGTGGGGGGTGGGGTTCGAACCCCCACTCAAAAACTGGTTGGGCTACTTGGTTCTCTTATTATATATATACACTAATAAATATATATATTCTTCTTAACATTTTTTCAATGGTATTTACAAGTTCAAAAGCGCGATTTACAAGTCCAAAAGCGCAAATTACCAGTGCTTTCTTCAGGGTTCCTTTGATGCATGTTTTGAAAAAAAAAATGTATTATTACAAGTCCAAAAGCGCGATTTACAAGTCCAAAAGCGCAAATTACAAGTCCAAAAGCGCAAATTACCAGTGCTTTCTTCAAGCTTTCTTTGATGCATGTTTTGTAAAACAAAAAAAAAATGCATTATTAGAAGTCCAAAAAGCGATTTACACGTTTAAAAGCGCAAATTACAAGTCAAAGCGCAAATTACCGGTGCTTTCTTCGGGGGTTCCTTTGATGCATGTTTTGTAAAAAAAAAAAAAAAAAGCATTATTACAAGTCCAAAGGCGCGATTTACACGTTTAAAAGCGCAAATTACAAGTCAAAAGCGCAAATTACCGGTGCTTTCTTCGGGGTTCCTTTTTTACTCTTTGATGCATGTTTTGTAATTCGTGCTTTTGGGTGATAAATCGCGCTTTTGGACTTGTAAATCGCGCTTTTGGACTTGTAATAATGCTTTTTGTTTTGTTTTACAAAACATGCATCAAAGGAACCACGAAGAAAACACGGTAATTTGCGCTTTTGGACTTGTAATTTACGATTTTGGACTTGTAAATCGCGCTTTTGGACTTGTAATAATGCATTATTATTTTTTTGTTTCTCAAAACATGCATCAAAGGAACCTTTGAAGAAAACACTGGTAATTTGCGCTTTTGGACTTGTAATTTGCGCTTTTGGACTTGTAAATCGCGCTTTTGGACTTGTAATAATGCATTATTATTTTTTTGTTTTTCAAAACATGCATCAAAGGAACCCTGAAGAAAGCACTGGTAATTTGCGCTTTTGGACTTGTAAATTGCGCTTTTGGACTTGTAAATCGCGCTTTTGGACTTGTAAATACCATTGAAAAAATGTTAAGAAGAATATATATATTTATTAGTGTATATATATAATAAGAGAACCAAGTAGCTCAACTGGGTTTTGAGTGGGGGGTGGGGGGTTCGAACCCTACCCCCAACATTTGCAAAAAACTATTTTGATTTTTGACAAAACACCCCACCCAAAAAAAAAAAAAAAAAAAAAACCTCCCGCGGTGGTGGCCGGGGGTGGTGGTCGCCGCGGTGGGGCCCACCGGGGGTATTTTCTTTTTTTTTTTTAATTATTTAGAACTAAGGGCAAAATGGTCATTTGGCGCGAATTTGCAAAACCCTTAAAAGTCCTTGTCACCTCTAAGTCTTTTTGCAAATTCGACGGACTTTTGGGGGTTTCACAAATTCATTTGGTATTTAAATGGAATTTTCCCATAAAATTATATATTTAAATAAATTAAAATAATTTTCGGGCGAGAGCGGGACCTTTTAGGCGATGCTGGCCCGGCTTAGTTATTAGCCTGGCCCAAAATTGCCAAAAAAATTTGCCACTTTTTCAGGGTCGGGCTAGACAACTTTTTGTCGGCTTAGTGGGCGTACCATGCTCACACTTTTTTTTTTTTTTTTTTTGCTATAAAAGATGGCAATGAAGCCTACAATACAAAGAAAGAAATTACACCCATGGGGAAATTAATCCCAAACAATCTTGATCCAACCAACTCCTCAAGTTGATAGGACACTCATTGAGAATAATAGAATTGGCAATGCCCCGTTTAGCTAAGGCATCCGCTATTCTATTGTACTCCCTAGGAATAGATCTAACATCCCCTGTCAATTCAAAGACAACAACTCCCCAGCTTTCAAAATTAAAGTACTACAAGTATTACAAGCATTATCCAAGATAAGATTAACCACATGGTCCACATCAGATTCCAAAATAATTTTCCTAAAACCCAAGGTCCCAAACCAGTTGCAATCCTTCTACAATAGCCCATTCCTCCGCTGAACTCGCCTGGCAGTCACCAATAATTTTGGAAAAACCAATTATCCAATTACCCAAACAGTCCCTAACCACCCCACCACAACCAGCATCAGAAGAAGCCAAAGTACAGGCCCCATCCACATTTAATTTCAGCCATCCATGTGGGGGCTTTTCCCAACTCAGCATGCGACCCACATCATTTGGATCGGCTCACTGACAACGACGGAAATAGAAACAAAACTGGACCATAATTTAGAAATAGCTAAACCCGGATTTATAGGTTTGGAAAAATCAAGAATCAAAAATACTTTTATTCCTCCAATCCCAAAGCTTCCAAATAGCAACCCCAAAAAATAAACTCCAATATCCTTCCCACCTGAAACCTACCTGCTGGTTTAAATTAAGAATCAGCCAGTCTCTCAGATTGGATGAGAAAAAGGAAACTATATACCTCGGTTTGATCATGGTAGACTATATATTCCTAGCATAGACACAATCACGTAGAATATGCAAAATGTCTTCTAGATCAGCATTGCACATTCCACAAAGAGCAGACTCATGGGACCATGAACTTCTCCAAGCGTTAGTAGGTAATTTATTCAAAGCCACTTTCCACATGAAAACTCTGATTCGTTCCACACCACCCCATTTCCAAATATCCATAAATACTTTATCACGCAATTCAACGAGTTGGATTCAAGGAGGAAATAAGCACTCTTGACTGAAAACAGACCATCTCCTGACAGTCCCCATACCAAACAGTCAAACTCTGCATCTAGCCTAGAAGGCAACACAGCAGCAACCTTTCTCATTCCATCAGAGCAATAATAGAGGAGATTCAATTAACATTCCAGTTCCCATCCTCCACCCAATCAGCAACAACAGAATTTTCCTCCTCCAAAGACAACGGCCGTAAGCGAAATTCATTAAGGGTTGAACCAGCCCCCACCCAACAATCACCAAAAAAATTAACAGCCAAGCCATTTTTAACAATCCATTTTGCCCCTTTATCAATGATGTCCCTCTGATCACAAACAAACTTCCATAGCCTAGAGTCTCCCGGCCGGTAGGATAGAAGAAAATCATCACCTCTTACCATATATTTATGGAAAAGAATTTCAGACCATAACCCCTTCACACCCTGCACAAGATTCCACGCTAGTTTGGCACCACAAGCCTGATTAACGGAACTAAGTCTTCTCAACCCCAAACCACCAAACTCTTTCGATTTCGTGATTTGCTCCCACCCGATAGAGTGGAAATGCTTGCCAATATTATCATGACCCCAAATAAAATTCCTTTCCAAACGTTCAAGTTCTCTGCAAACAGATAACGGCAACCTTGCAACAAGCATAGTATATATTGGAATTGTACTAAGACCAGACTTAACAAGGGTAATCCTTCCTGCCATAGAGAGGCTACTAGCTTTCCAAACACTCAACTTAGATTTAACTCTATCAATCACATATTGAAATTTCTCTTTAGGCCTTCGATTCCGCGAAAGAGGAAACCCAAGATATCTTCCAATCTCACACGAGATATGCATATGAGTTATAGCTTTAATTTGGAGCTTAGTATGCAAAGGCACTTTAGGAGAAAAGAAGATAGAAGATTTATCAAAGTTAACCTTACCACCTGACGCCTCCATAAATTCCTGAACACAGTTCATCATATAAGTTGCTTGGGATTCAGACGCAACACCAAACAGAAGCAAATCGTCGCAAACATAAGATGAGACACGTTAGGGCCATCTTTAGCAACATGAATTGGCTTCCATCTTCCTTCCTCAACAGCATCACAAATCAAATGAGATAATTTATCCATACATAAGACAAAGAGAAGAGGAGAGATGGGATCCCCTTATCTAAGACCCTTAAGAGGTCTGAAAAACTCGATTTTAAAACCATTCCACGGAACATTATAAGAGACCGAAGAAACACGGTCCATAATCAAATCCACAAATTCATTCTCAAATCCCATATCTAGTAAAACCTGTTTAAGAAAAGCCCAATTGATCCTATCATATGTTTTTTCTATATCAATCTTAATAGCCATTAGACCTTTCTTACTTCTATTCTTTCCCATGGTATGAAGAATCTCTTGACCCACTACAATATTATCCTGTATACACCTCCCTTTAATAAAACTAGACTGGAAAGGTGAAACAATATCATTCATGACACCTCTTAAACGAGTAGCAATTAATTTAGTGACACACTTATAATGCACTGTACAAAGCGTAATAGGCCTAAAATGAGACACTAGCTCAATATTATCTCTTTTGGGAATTAAAGAAATGAGAGTCTCATTAGCCTTAAACAAAGAAATTTCCCGTTTGAAAACCTTTTTAACAAAGTCACAGAGTGCCGGCCCCACAACATTCCAATTTGACCTATAAAACAAAGGGGGGAAACCATCAATACCTGGAGCTTTATAGCTACCCATAGCGAACAGAGCTGCCCTTATTTCCTCATCATTAGGAATAATAGCAATATCAGAAAGAATCCGGGTGTCAAGAGCAGGAAAAGAAGCTCTTGTGGTCAGATCACCACACTCACGAGTACCAGTACAGTATAAGACTTTGAAATGGTTAACAACCAAACTCTTCAATTCAGCAGCATCATCCACCCAAGTACCCAGATCGTTCTTCAACATCAAGATCTTGTTTCTTCTACTACGCATTTTGGCTTTCAGGTGATAATACGTAGTATTTCTATCACCCTTGGTGATCCACTCACTTTTAGATTTCTGGAACCATTTAATCTCTTCAAGAATTAAAAGTCTGTCCAATTCCTCCTGAAGTTCAAGCTCTAACTTGCAGAGAAATTCAGAAAAAGGATACCCCGAAGCTCTTTGAATACCACCAAGCCTATTCAATAAATTCTGTTTCTTCTGTTCAACCATCCCGAAAATATCTTTATTCCATTGACTAAGGAGGGGTTGAAGATTACCAAGAGACTGGTTAAAATCTACTCCCCCATCCCAGGCATAGGCTAAGAAATTAGAGTAATTTTTGTGCGTAGTCCACATAGCCTCGAATCTAAAAGGACAATCCCCAATTCGGACAGAATTACAATCCACACATCTCAGGCATATAGGATTATGGTCAGAAAATCGAGTTCGAGGTAATACCTGAACAGATGACTCCGAGAACACGGAGAGAAAATTGTCATTCACGATAACCCGATCTAATCTTTCATATAACCTGCGACCACCATTTAATTTAGGGCCCCTCCATGTGAATTTTGGTCCTACCGCCCCAATATCCTGAAGTTTACAGTCATTCATCCGATTAGAAAAAAGAGAAAAACGAGCCTCATTACCACCGAGCCCCCCAGTCCTCTCAGAAGAAAACGCTACATCGTTAAAATCACCAATTACAGCCCAAGGATCCACCATCGAAAAAGCAAATCGTCGAAGGCCATCCCAAAGAATCTGTTTATGGATACTATCCGGAATGGCGTATACAGCCGTTATACAAAACCATCGGTCTCTAGGAAAATGACATCTGAGATGAATTAGCTGCCTATCAAGACAAAGAATTTCCACCTCAATTTGAGACGAGTTCCAGGCCGCAAGGATGCCCCCTGATCTGCCCACACTCGGCACACAGGAAATACCGTCGAAGCCTAACTTAGTGACACAACAAAGTCTATCAATCGAGTCACATTTAGTTTATGCAAGAAAAATGAGACAAGGACGATTTTTTCACACAGGCCAATCTGGTATTATCGACAAAACGTCGGCCACACGCACCCTCATGTTCCAGTATATTATGTTTTTATTTGACATTAAAACAAAAACAAACACTAAAGAAGTCTACCCAAATCCTCACCTTTTTTGGATTAATTAAAGCCCAAAATCAGTGGAAGTCGGAGGTCTGCCCAAAATTCACGCCTGACGCATCCGGCCCAGTCTCTGGCACAATGTCATCCTCTCCATCCAAGTCCTGCATTGAAGAGTCAGCCCAAAATTTTCCAGCCAAGCCCACCGCTAGCCTAGCGTCTCCAGGGTCCAAAAGGGAGCTCCATTCCTCATCAAGATTTTCCTCCACCACTGGGCCCACATGCTCAACAGGTTGTACAACAAGGTAGGCGACGTGGCAATTGTCCTCTGCGGTATTTCCTTGCTTCAAAGTCAAAACCCCTTTTGCTTCTCCCATATCCCTAGGCCTTTTGTCATTTCTCACTCCTTGTTGACTCAAAACCGCCACCTCCTTTTCTCTAGGTACTTGCTTACCTTTCCCATGTTTTTTATTCCCCCTTTTTTTCCCTCTAACAAGTCGTACACTAATATCACCCTTTGTAGCATCTGCTACACCTAAGCCTTCCCCTACGATTGTCCCATCACTTTTCTTTGCAACCACCGCCACTTTTTCCCCTTCTCTCTGCACACTATCACCTTTATCACCCACATCAACGGCTAGCACTCCAAATCTCGACCCCTGTTGAGAATTGTCAGCCTACTTTTCCTTTCCTACATTTTCTTTTACAATGAACTTTTTTCACTATCTTCCAAGTATCCTGATCACATGGAATAGCAGCCTCCATATCCATTCCTTCCTTGGACGTTCCCCCCTGGACAGAGATCTCCTTCCCATCTGGCTTCGCTGTTCTTGACTCAGATTTATAGAGCTCCACTTTATGTCCATACATACCACAGTTAATACAAAGACCATGAAGACCTTCATACTCTAAATGATATTCCTCTTCACCTATCGTAAAACCAGACATCAACTGTTTACTCAGATCAACTAAAACACAGATTCTAGCATAATGACCCCTAAGCTAACAAGAGGTGTTAAAATCAATCTTAATAATTTCACCAATTCTATCACCAATCCATTCTAGAGCCTCCTTATTGTAATACTCCAGAGGAACCTTAGGCATTCTTACCCATACTGCCACTTTATCAATGGTGGCTCTCCATGGACGAAACTTAGGCTCCCAAGGTCTCACAGTAAGATAATGATCAAACAACATCCAAGGTCCCCCTGTTAGAGCATTCAAATAATCATCCTTGTTGGTGAGCTTGACCACAAAAAACCCATTACCAATGTTGATCAGAGTGATAACCCCACGCTTAGCCCAAAGTTTTTGTAAAATAGCTAGAAGGCTTTTGTATCCAATACTCGTTCCAAGCAATTTTACAATAACCGCTCTATTCCATGCTTTGTGAAGACGTTTCTTCATTTTCTCAGAGAATGCAAACTTGGGAAAATTCCTATTTTTCTCCTCAGTAATCAAACATAGAGGTTCATTGTCCTCCATATCGGAATCATGCCTGCACTATCAGAAGATATGTCATCAGAAATCATCTTCCCATCACCAACCTTCTCTGCACCATTCCCCTCACTGTTAACTAATTGTACAAACTCTCCTTTTTCTTCTCTGAAAATATTCTTGCCCGTTGATTGACATATCCCTGATTGAACATTTGACCGGAATTGTTAATATATTGTTCTTGCTAGAAAAGACCCATGAATTTAAAACTTTTTCCTGCGTCTTCTTAACTCTTGCCTTTTCTTTTCCACTTCAGTAGTGTTCAAATCCAGCCAAAGCTTCAAACTATGGTAAAATGTTAGTTGCAGGACTTTCTAGAGCTAAGCTGTTCATATCAGTAGAACTAACCACACCTCTGCTCTTATATTTTCGCCACTACCACCATAACAGTTGAAGGAAAAGGAATGAAATGAATGAAGGAGAGGAGAGTTTTAAAGATTTTTAGAAAATAAAAAAACAAAACAAAACAAAAAAGGGGGCTATGTTGGTGGGTTAACTTGTCGCAAGTTCGGGCCAAAAAGACCCACATCAAAATGGTCTCAGGTTTTTCACAATCCAACCCACTAAGTTTTACGGATTGGGCTGACTTTACTCATCAGTTAAACCCCATATTACTGGCTTTACGCATCTCTTTTTGATATTAAAAGTTATCATCACCTGGCAAAGAGGTCGGACACTCTCACCAAAAGGAGGGGATTCGATCCCGAAGTTGGTCAAGGCGCCGGAGGAGTCATCTTAGCTCCTAAATGTCTAAGTTAACGCTGAGGGTAATAGACGGCTCGCCTGTCAACATCGGTATCACCTAAGAGGAAGGGAGATTTCGCTCGCCCTTAGATCGTGAGTGAACCCAACCCCTTTCCTAAAAACTTTTATAAAAAAAAAAAAAAAAAAAAAAAGTTATCTTGAGACTCACCAAGTCTTAACTATTAACTATGAGAGCTATTTGTTTAAGTGAAACGTACTCATCCCTCATCCTTTATTTTATTTTTTAAAATTTTATTTTATTTCCCTCTCTTATTCCTTTTTTTCTTTTTCTTTTTTCCCCTTTATAGTACTACAGGCTTAATAAATAAATCTCCTCACAACGACTTGGAAGCTATAAGAATGGATAAGCTTTTGGGCTGCTACGAACTTTGATCATTATGAACATATTTAGGGAAAATTTCCCTCAAGGGCTTAAGTTACCAAAATATGTTAAAAAAAGCCTATAGAAAATTTAGATGTCGAGAAAATGTCATTTTACGGTATTATTTTAAAAAATGTTATACTAATATAGTTATTAGCATGCCTTGATTTAGTTGTTAGAATATTGTTGTTAACGTATACTGATTTAGTTGTTAATGTTGTATTGATTTAGTTGTTAACGTTTATGAAATAATATCAGAAAAGGTTCTAGAGTTTTTTTTTTTCTTGACATGTGACTTTTTCATGGGCCTTTTTTGATAATTTTTTTTTTATTGTTTGGGCCCTAAGGGGATTTTCCCATATATGTACATCAATAAATAATGGGAGAATCTTTGTAGAGGCCCATTTAACCACAATTAGCCCAATAAGGGCCCCAAGAATCGATTTTCCCGAACAGGCCCTAGGGCCTTGATTGGGATTGAATGAATAAAAGAAAATACCAAAAAACACCCACGATTTAAAAAGCAAAAAGGAACAAGTGCGGAAATAAAAAGTGAAGCAGAGACGCATTATTCGATTTTGGCGCCCACGAGAAAGAGAAGAAACCACCTTACAAGGCAAATGTGAGGGAGAGAATAATGGGTTTTCGAACCTATATTTTGCTCAACTCGGCGAGGAGAGAACATCTATATTACCAATCATCCACTTCGTTATAGGCTGAACTCATCTACCCATGAATTTGTTGTTCTTTGAACCTTTTTTTCGGTTGAAGGTTGGGTGGTGAAAGGTTGGACCTTGGCCAAATTTATGTTATAATCGAGTTAGGAAAAAGGTAAGAAATACTAAGATTTTGCTCAAGATATCATTATCACCATTCTAGTTGGTCTTTAATCATTTTTGGGTTGAGTGGAAAAAATGTTGCTGTTTTTGGCATGAAAACGAGAGAGAAAGATGTGTTTTTAAGTGGGAATAGGTGCATGGGATGAAGCTACACTTGGTTGAAAAACGCTTATTTGAAATGGGATAGTTGTAAAGATGCCCGATATAGTTGTAAATATGACCGATATAGTAGTTAATATGACCTGATATAGTTGTTAATACGAGTGAATGTTAAAGCGTTGTAGGTTGCTGTTTTGGGGCATGGAAACAAAGGGAGGTCTGTTTGTTAGGGGGAATATTTGAATGTGAAAGCGGTGAAATGATATTGTTGTAAATGTATTTGTTAGAGTTGTTAATATATTTGTTAAAGTTGTTAATACTCACTTTATGTTGCAGATCATAATTAAAGATGGCGTACTTGAGGGAAGAACATATTTACAACGGCAAACATTTACGAGAGGGCATTTACAACGACAAAAACCATATTTACAACGAGACAAAGCAACATTTAGAACAAACTTTAAAAATTTTGATTTTCGTTCAAACTCAAGTCATAAGCTTACGGAGGGCATTTACAACGGAAAAAGCCACATTTACAAGATAAAAAGCCACATTTACAACAAACTTTAAAAAACTGGATTTCCGCTCAAACTCAAGTCCTAAGCTTAAAGAGGGAATTTGCAATAGCAAAAGCCACATTTATAACATCAAAGTTCGAACGGGTAAGTTAAGTTTGAGCGGGTAAAGCTAAAGCGTAAGCGTTGGGTACAACTTGTGTCTTTGAATATTTTTTAGGGAGAATGACGCATAAATACCAAATAAAATTTCAAAAACCCCAAAAAAGGAAAACAAACATGTACAAGCGTTAGGTATTATAACTTACCCGTTCGAACTTAACTTACCCGTTCAAACTTAACTTATCCGTTCAAACTTTGACGTTGTAAATGTGGCTTTTTCTGTTGTAAATAACCTCTGTAAACTTATGACTTGAGTTTGAACAAAAATCCAAATTTTTAAAGTTTGTTGTAAATGTTTTTTGTGCGTTATAAATATGGCTTTTTCTTTGTTTGCAAATTCTCTCTTTAAGCTTAGGACTTGAGTTTGAGCGAAAATCTAGGTTATTAATGTTTGTTGTAAATGTGGTTTTTTTACCTTGTAAATGTGGCTTTTTCTGTTGTAAATTAAGCTTAGGACTTGAGTTTGACGAAAATTCAAATTTTTAAAGTTTGTTGTAAATGTTGTTTTATGTTATAAATATGGTTTTTCTTTTGCAAATTCTCTCTTTAAGCTTAGGACTTGAGTTTGAGCGAAAATCCAAATTTTTAAAGTTTGTTGTAAATGTTGCTTTTTCGATTGTAAATATGGCTTTTCTTTGTTACAAATTCCCTCTTTAAGCTTAGGACTTGAATTTGAGCGAAAATCTAGGTTTTTAATGTTTGTTGTAAATGTGGCTTTTTACCTTGTAAATGTGGCTTTTTGTTGTAAATGCCTTCGTAAGCTTAGGACTTGAGTTTGAACGAAAATCCAAATTTTTAAAGTTTGTTGTAAATGTTGCTTTTTTGTTGTAAATGTGGCTTTTTCTTTGTTGCAAATTCCCTCTTTAAGCTTAGGACTTGAGTTTGAGCGAAAAATCCAGGTTTTTAAAGTTTGTTGTAAATGTGGCTTTTTATCTTGTAAATGTGGCTTGTAAAAGCTTAGGACTTGAGTTTGAACGAAAATCCAAATTTTTAAAGTTTGTTGTAAATGTTGCTTTTTCTATTGTAAATGTGGCTTTTCTTTGTTACAAATTCCCTCTTTAAGCTTAGGACTTGAGTTTGAGCGAAAATCTAGGTTTTTAATGTTTGTTGTAAATGTCCGTTGTAAATGCCCTCTGTAAGCTTAGGACTTGAGTTTGAGCGAAAATCCAAATTTTAAAGTTTGTTGTAAATGTTGCTTTGTCATTTGTAAATATGGTTTTTCTTTGTTGCAAATTCTCTCTTTAAGCTACCTCCCTTCCGTCGTCGTCTCACGAGATCGAACCAGAAGAAGCAGGACGGCCTTCCTCCGTTGCAACACACGGATCGAGCGAAAACAAAAACCCAAAATTAGAAAAACTTACAGATTGGAATCTTCCTCCTTCGGCAAGAGCAGATTGACAAAGAACGGGGAATTGATGATTCACCAAACTCGATCAAAAACGCCAAACAACCAGAAGCAATCTAGTGGAGAGATCCAAACGAGAAAGAAACAAACAGCGAGTAAGCAACGAGATATAATCAAAGCGAGAGAGAGAGAGAGAGAGAGAGAGAGAGAGAGAGAGAGAGAGAGAGAGAGAGAGAGAGAGAGAGAGAGAGAGAGAGAGAGAGTTTTGAAATCAGAACCCCCTTCCTTTTTAGCTTTAGTTAGGGGCTTTCTAATCTTTTCATTTAACATTCACATGTCAAAAAGGGCCCTAGGGCCTGTTCTGGGAAAATCAGATTCTTGGGGCCCTTATTGGGCTAATTGTGGTTAAATGGGCCTCTACAGTGATTCTCCCATAAATAATTGCCAGTCCGAAAATGATAGGGAGTATTATGTTTTATTTTTGCCTTTTTATTTCAATCCTTTTTTTCGATCCATTCCCTCTTATAATTTTTTTCCACTCATCTTCTCACAGCCACATTTTTTATAAATAAGGATATTTTTTGAAAATGAGTTGTATTTTTTATTTACATATTTATTATCTTTAACTAATTTTTGTATCTATATAATTGGTTTTTATCTATGTAATTTAGTTACTGGAATGTTATAAAAAGAAACAGAGGTTACTAATTAAGGTTGGTTGTCTAGTGCTTGAAGGGTTTATCCAAATATGTCCATGCCCTCTCTAATATGGGCGCCCGTTTAGCATTACTTTACTAGGACGTGGTCGTGGTTTGACAGCATTAACCAAATTAGAGCCTCGTGCAATGTAGGGAACCGAATTCTCACAAGGTGTGGTACATTACGTTATATTCGGATAGAAAGAAAAATAATAAGAAAATAGAGGGAATATTAAAAAATCACAAAATAAAATTTACTACATTTAGGAGTTCTCTTTCTAATATTTTCTCTTCCATAATTTTTTCTTCATCTAAACATAATATAGGGTTAGCGTCCACCAATGTCTGAAGGTTTAGCTGTGCATAGAAGAAAATTTTAATACCCACTCTAGTTTTAATTATAAGATTAAATTAACTTTTTTTTTTAAGAAATTAAAGGAATTTAATAAAATTATTTTAGAGTATTTTTATTTTTTCTTAAAATAATAAATTATATATTTAACTAATAAATTAATATATAATATAATGCACATTCCATGCCCAAATAAATGATATGATTAAATAATTTATTTATGCGAGGATTTCTAATTAATTTTAATTTCTCATAAAATTTAAATCTAAATAAATACAATATAAAAAAATAAAAAAAAAAAAAAAAATATATATCTTCATACCTCTAATAGAGGTATGAGCACATAATTGGGTACATAAGAATGGGCATGGAATGTGCACCCTAATTTATTTAGTTTCTTTAATTTCTCATATAAAAATCAACCAAGTCTTATAATTAGCACCGTATATATTAGCCAGGTAGTAGCATTAAAATGTGCGTGGGTTGAGCCACGTGTCCCCACGTGGCGAATGGAAAGACACTTCGGGAACAATCTTGCCGCTTCGTCGGCATCAAAAGGAGCCTCCACGTCCGCCTTGTTAGTTGCCGGCTCTGCTTCCCCAAACTCCATCTCCATTTCTGTAAGTTTCGTGCTTACAAGTTTCAAGTCCTTTCTTCCCTTCCTTTTATTTCAATTTCCTTCATTTCAGTGTGAATTTATGCTCAATTTCTACTTCTCTTCGAGTGAAATTCTGTTTGTTTTCTTTTTTCGCTAGCTTGATTATAATTCCGCAGTTTATATATGCATTTAGCCTGTTACTGAAAGTGCTTTACATTTTATATGCGTCAGATTGCAGAATCAGCAATACGCTCACTGTGATCTATATGCGTGGCCTTGCGCTCTTTGCCGCTAAAAATAAATTCAATCAAATCACGAAGCTTAAAGGATCAGGACCATGTGGTGAGTTCCATTACCATTTCTTAGTTAATAGATTCTATTATTCTGTCCTCTTTAGCTAGGGCAGAGATTCAGGAGATGCTCAATCACTATTATATACAGTAAGTATTATAATAGAGAATAATTTGATGTTTAAAGCAGGTGTGATGGCGACTTCGCCTCAAAAGAAACAAGCGAACAATGAATTTAACGAAGAGAAATCAATTACAAAAGAAAACAATGACGCTGTTGTTACCTTTAGCAGACCCCCACCGTTTCCCCCGGTTCTTGGACCATTAGTCGCTTTTACACTGTTAGAAACGTGGTTCAATGGTGATGCCGATGGTAGTTCTTGATCACATTATTCACAGGTGATGTGACTAACTAATTGCTTAACAACCAATACTTGCTGGTCATGCTCTTCCCTTCATGCTATGTGTTACTTACTTACCATTAAAGAAAATCCTGTAAATGTAAACTGCTACGTTGTATATGTAGCCAAACAATCGAGCCCCAATGCTCCAACACTGGATGTACCATTTTAGTAGTGGGTTGACAATGAGAGGTGCTATGAGCATGCTGTAAATTTTTGTTATCGCTTTCAGCACTGTATGATGACTGCTTAAGAACCCTGCAAAATGGTAACCGTTATGAATATGAATTTGTATGGCCTTGTGGTGATTCTCTGGATTTTCTTTTACTGATTTTGTTAAATCTCTTTGAATATAGTGCTTGAAAGGAAGTAGAAAGATAGAGAACGCTGACTTACAATCTGCTGCCTTTGGAAAGTCATCGAATAATGAAGTCACAGTCTTAAGCAGAGTCTGTTTTTTTTTTTTTTTTTTTTTTCCACGAGGCAGAACACCAACGCATTGAAAAGAATAATATGAAAAGGAAAAAAAGACAAAGAGTTTAATAGTCAGCTACTTCAATTGTGGATCTGAAACACAGCGTTTGAATACTTGATTAAGACAATTTATCCTTGTGGACTTACCAGAACTACGCTTCCGGGTTTAATTGGCGATTCAATTAACACTACAGCCCTCCTGCGTATGGTTTTGTGGTGAGACTATGGTGTTATCATAATGGAAGAATTTTTTTTAGAATTGAGTTTGTTTTACTGTACTTGATAGATAGCGTTTCTCCTTCATTTGTGAACTCGAAGAGGGTGCAACCTCTGGTGAATGGGACCCTTGACCCTTTCCATTCTGCCATATATAAATATCAATCAGTAAGATATATACTTTGTTTAAACAAAATATCACAGAACCGTAGTGGACTAGTATCTGAGAAGAAATAAGACCTAGATGCCAATTAGCGGTAGCAGTATATCCATCTCCCTCGCATATATGGCCGACCTTGAATTTCACATTCTGACCCATGCTTGAAGTGAGCGTGTTGTAGTAGTTCACGACTTCCTGCAACATTCAGGGTAAGGTATAGAATATCTGGTTTAGCTAGAAAATGAGACGTAGATACACTTCTGGGTATAAAATAAATTCAATAGATATTACGTACCCCTTTTCCATTGAAGGGTTTGAGAAACGAGTAGTCGTCAAATTGAGCCTCCTTGGATATCAATTCACCCAGCTGTCGGAGATCCTTGTCGTTGATGCATGCATAAAACTGCTTCACTTTTTGCGATGGAGACACTGAAATTGGCGGAGAGTCAGAGCCTAAGTCTAAGGCCTGGGCTGAAATTCTGTGATTGTCCCACAATAGATGTTGCGTTTTTGTTTTAAAACTGACATTATGCTGTTGTATATTCGTCTTGTCTATACCAAAATTGCAAGCTGTGTTGAAGGACAAAGACCTCAAGGTGAGCCTTTGAGCGATGTGGGACTTAACAACCTGGCTTGCAGGTGTGGCGGTGCCTGAGAATTTGAGCAGTGTGTCCATTTGGGTACTGTAGTGAAGCATTGCAATATGCAGGTACTGAGGATTAATGTATTGGTGCATATGTGGTTGAAGGGAGGAAAGGAATGATTCGTTTCTTCTAGCTTTAATCAAGGAATATGTGCCTGGTTTGTTTGGCTGGGTGTTTGTGACTCTGCATGAAATCCAAGAATATTATTATGTTACTCAATCCTTGTATCGATGTAATAATTTGTTTCTTGGATGCTTAATCCTTCTAGTACAAGAAAGTGAACAAACTGAATCATATTCATTGCTCCATCTAAATGTATCCTCAAAGTATATGTTACATAACGGCATTTGAAGTTTCAATATTTTCCTTTTTCAGCCTGATTATGTTTTTTTGTTTTTTTGTTTTTTTAAGTACATGTATCCTTCTATTGAATGCGATTTAGATTATGTTTTTGGATGAGATACAAAAACTTTGGACTGAAAAGTTATGAAACTATTAAGAGTTTGTAATGAAAGTAGCCACTCCTTCCTGTCCTTTTTATAGAAACATTATTTGTCCTTCGTATAAGCAACATCATTTGTAATCCTTAATGTAAGGAATAACTCTTTTATTTGAAATTTTAAATCTTTCTTTCCATTTTTGCCCTCATGCTACTCATTTTCTCTCTATAATAAATATTTACTATTTGTCTTTCATATACCCTCTTTATAAAATAATTAAAGATAAAAGTACATATCTTACAATTTTATTACTTTTAATTAATATTTTAAGCCGTGTGATTTTAGTTATTGTCTTTACAAAAAAAAAGATCAAAGTGAGCATTAAAGAGGAAAGGAGAACCGTTCATATGCCCTCCCTTCTTTTCACCTTCCTTTCTCGTTGGGCCGATTACATTAATTTTTTCCCTTCTTTTTCCACAGAACCATTTTAACTTAAGAGAGAACCCAACTTGAGGCCCAAATTTGGCAACATTCCTTGTTACCTATCGCTGTTTTTTGAAGTCTCAAAAATTGCTTCGTCTTCGTCCTCATTATTTTGGAACGGATGTTATTGAGACTGCAGGGTAGAGGTCGGCGTTATTGGCACAGGAAAGCCAGCTCTATTTTATTTTATTTTTTAATATGCTATTAGCTTCATAGGGGTAGCTTATTTCTCTAAATACCCAAGAACCAGGACGCAACCAGTGAATAGATATATGAATCTGGCATAAGCTCTTAGCCTTATTCGCTGTCACGAATTCTCATAGCTAAACTTATCATTATTATTTAAATTAAAAATTTGACTCAGGCATTTCTGTCCACCATACGTGAGACCCAACCTAATTCTGAATAACAAGGGAGATAATATATTAGATGCCAGTGTCCACTGTCCGGTGGATACGTCTCCAGACAAACAAGAGACATCCTTGTTTTGTTCCCACCTTAATAATATCTTACATGGAATGGAAACATATAATAACCCAAAGGTTCACTGGCAAGTGGCAAATGGATAGACCAGAAACTACAAGGAATCGTCAAAATTGGTCACATGAACATATTTTTTCAATCTCAAGTGTATGTTTGGATTAACTTGTTGGTGGGGAATAGTTTTTATGAATATGTGAGGAGTTTTGTGTCGGCTCGTAGAAAAAGATTCCTGAAACACGGTGGTTTCCCAAACACTAATTGACGAGAGTCTGTTATTTATATATTGCTCCAGTCGTCCCTGCGAATCAGCTTGTTCACCATGTGATCCGAATCATCTCGTTGAGCCAACTTGGCACGACCCCTCCAAATGAGGATAGGCTTTGAAGGACACATACCTTGCTCCCTCGACGTCGTCCAGAATCTATACCAAATGTCCCAACTAAACAACAAAATAAGAAATCTCCTCACCAGAAAAACATCATCAATGTCCACAACAAAGACTCTCTCTTTATTACCACCTCCATTCGCACGTGTTCGTCAAGGAATCTTGTAGAGTCGGAAACATGAGCTGGCTTGCCTCCCAACTTCCATTCACTCTCGCCTTTGAAGGGGTCCTAATGAGTGTATATAAACTCAAGCATCTCAGGTTTGAGCTACAATACTCAAAACAGAGGTCAAGAGGGAAGATCAAGTTTAAGTATAAGAGAGATGAGTAATAACACGGTGGGTCAATTCCCAGAGTGGAAGAGAATGAGAAGGGCAAAGACACTTCCAAGGAGAGGACAGATCAAATCAAAGATCGCTGCAAGTGCGCTTCACTCCATCGTCTCTCTGCTTTCTAGAGCCTCTTCTTCTTCTTCTCGCCATTATCACCCTTCTCCTATAAAGATCTAGCCCTTTTAACATTGGATGGTATATGTTGTACTTTTATGTGTTGACAATTCGATCCGTTTAGTTAGGTCCTGTGTATTTTGGTGGCTCTTTCAGCTTTTTCATCCCCTTTAGAGTAGCATCAGCATGGATTCTGATCACATTTCTGGGAGATGCTTTTTTTTTATTATGCCTTTTTTCTGTTCATGTAATGTGGTTTCTCTGGCTTTACATGCGACTTCTTCAATGGCGCCACCCATATATATAATGAGTTATTTTGAAATGAAATAACAAAAAAGACTCTCCATGCTTTTGTTATATATATAAAACTTATAAACGCTCTTAGTTTCTCACAGATCAAATCAAGAAAAATCTTAAATCTTAATAATTCTATTATAAAAACCAACAACTTTTTAATTTTACTCATATTTAATAGGCATATGTATCCTCTTATTGGAAGCAATTTAGATTGTGCTTATCCTCTTATTGGAAGCAATTTAAATTGTGCTTTGTGATGAGACATAAAAAGACTCTAGATCGAAAACTTATAAAACTATTAAGAGTTTGTCAAGAAAGTAGGTATTTCTTCTTGTTTTTTTTATTAGAAACATTATTTTTCATAGGGGAAGTCGTTAATATAAGAGTTTGTCAAGAAACTTATATAATGATATTGTTCTTATCCTCTTTTGTTTTTTTTTTCTTATATTAACGACCCTCTTTTGTTTGAAATTTTAAATCTTTCTTTCAATTTTTGCTTATATACTACTCATTCTCTCTCTGTAAAAAAATTTCACAATTTGTCTTTCACATACCCTCTTTAAAAATAAAAATATAATTGAAAAGAAAAGTACATATTTTATAATTGTATTACTTTTAATTAACATTTTAAACAGTTTGATTTTGATAGTTCTTCTTTAAAAAAAAAAACGGTTTGAAGTGGGTATTAAAGAGGAAAGGAAAGTAGGAATATTGTATCCGTTCATATGCTTTTCACTTTCCCTCGTTTCTTTTAACTTTTGTTTCTCGTTGTGCCTATCACATTAGTGCTTTCCCTTCTTTTTCCACTAGACCATTTCAACTTGAGAAAGAACCCAACTTGAAGCCCCAATATCGCAAAATTCCTTGTTACCTATTGCTATTTTTCGAAGTCTCAAAACCCGCTATATAGCAACAACAACAACAAAAAAAGTCTCAAAGCCTGCAAATAAAAATTGGTCGATTGGTATTAGACCCAAGTTCAGAATGTCACAATTGGTACCGTAGCCAGGTTCAGGATGTCACAATTGGTATCACAGCCAGGTTCGAATGTCACAATTGGTATCAGAACTAGGTTCGAATGTCACAATTAGTATTAGAGTGAGGTTCTGGTATGTGGGATTTCTCTTGATGTGATATCATAGTCAGGTTCGTGATGTTACAATTGATCCATTGATGAGTTACAATTGGTATCAGAACCATGTTCATCACAATTGATATCAAAGTTAGGTATGTGGGATAATGCCAAGAAGTACACTAAGGTAGGGATTTCATTGGGCATTTCTCATAACAAAATTTGGCTATCATTATATGGTCTCATGTTTTCAATTTTTTTCCTTTTGTGAATATTTGGTGTATTAGGCTGGTAATTCTGATCATGCAAGATCCCTTGTTCTAGTGTTATTGGTGACCTTCTCAAGGATACATTTGGACCGTCACTTAATATTCTGATTAAGCTGATGGTCGTTGAGTCTCTCGTGTTTGCTCTTTCTTCACTACCTATAAAGGCCTAATCTTTAAGATATCGCCTACAATTTTGACATACAAATGATAGAAGAAAAAATACGAACAGAGGACATGTATTTTGTACTATGTTTGTGTAGTTGTTACTCCTAACTCTAGTCACTTCACATTTTTCCTCAACTCTTTGCAGCAAAAACCCAACTATAGCTATCCTCATGTACGTCATGTAAATATCTAAGATAGTTTGGCTTAATTGTCATAGGAAATTTTCCCTGTGAAGAGGAGGTTGTTTTTGAAAATGATAGTTTTTAACCTTCTTTTTTTTTAATGAAAGGATACTTATATTAATCATGAAATGTAAAGGTTATTGAGGGTGATTTTAGTTGGCGTTATATTCTTAAAGTCCTGACGAACTTCATGAGATCAGTTACAATTGGTATCAGAACTAAGTTCGGGATGTCACAATTGGTATCAGGGCCAAGTTCGGGATGTCACAAGTTCGGGATGTCGCAATTAGTATTAGAGTGAGGTTCTGGTCTGTGGGATTTCTCTTGATGTGATATCATAGTCAAGTTCGGGATGTTACAATTGATCAATTGATATTAGTTACAATTGATCAATTGATTATGAGCATGCAATTTCTTTTCCTTTTCTTTTTTGCCAATGCAAGCAATTTCACTCCTATGTATCCTTTAAAAGTAAACTGATATTATCCTCTATGATATCATTACAGATAAGGTTCGATTGGTTATGCTTTGATCTCTATAAAGTGGCTGCTATCAGTTGTGATCTCAAGGGAAGCACATGACATGATCCATTATGATCTTGGTTTAATATATAATTGTCATAAAATATTACTTGATCCATTGTGAACTTGCTATTCATAATAAAGCAATTTTAAATAATTGGTTTCACATGCTTTAATAAATCCTTCAGGACATATTCCATGGGAGTAAAAAAGTTAAATATGGACACTTAAAAAGTTAAGTCAAGTATCATACATGCACTCTTAGTCATGCACTTCAAGTGTCATAATGAAGGGCATTTAGAAAATGTAATTATTATAAGAATTGTAATGTGTACTTATTAACGCATTTATTATTGGATCAATTCTTCTTACTTATGGGATCACTATATCATTTTCCAATTGACTAAGAATATGCGGCTGAATTCTTCTGCTTCAGGGATTGATCATAATAAGTTGGTGTGGTTCTCAATATGGTTATTAGATATTGGTTATGGCAAGTTAGGGGATTCACATGACCGTGTTGAGATAATTGAAATTCCTGGTGATTTGTTAATTTCATACTATCAAGATCCAATTCATACGATTGTGGAATCAACGTACATAAACCTCTTGGAAAGATATATTTATGAATGTTAATCGATTAGAAGACATTTTTGTTGAATATTGTTGAGATTTCATTTGTAATATGTACTTTGAATCGATTGGAGGATATTGTTGTTTACCATTGTTGATATTTCATTTCTAATGTGTATTCATTTATTGGTAATGATGTTTTAAGAAAGTTGTACCACTTATGAAATAAAATATATTTGAGTAATCGTGAAGTACTATCATCCGTGCAACGCACGGGGAAGTAAAAGCTCGTTGGTATCAGAACTAAGTTCGGGATGTCAAAATTGGTATCAGGGCCAAGTTCGGGATGTCACAATTAGTATTAGAGTGAGGTTCTGGTCTGTGGGATTTCTCTTGATGTGATATCATAGTCAGGTTCGGGATGTTACAATTGATCAATTGATATTAATTACAATTGGTATCAGAGTCAGGTTCAAGATGTTACAATTAGTATCAAAGTCAGGTACGTGGGATAATGCCAAGAAGTACACTAAGGTGGGGATTTCATTGGACATTTCTCACAACAAAATTTGGCTATCATTATATGGTCTCATGTTTTCAATTTTTCCTTTTGTGAATATTTGGTGTATTAGGCTTGTAATTCTGATCATGCAAGATCCTTTATTCTAAGAAGATCACCTACACACCAAGTAGCTGTTATTGGTGACATTCTCAAGGATACATTTGGACCGTCACTTAACATTCTGATTAAGCTTATGGCCATTGAGTCTCTCGTGTTTGCTCCTTTCTTCACTACCTATAAAGGCCTAATCTTCAAGATATGGCCTGCAATTTTGACATTCAAATGGCTGAAGAAAAACACAAATAGAGGACATGTCACTTCACATTTTTCCTCAACTCTTTGCGGCAAAAACCCAACTATAGCTATCCTCCTGTACGTCATGTAAATATCTGAGATAGTTAGGTTTAATTGTCATAGAAAATTTTCCCTGTGAAGAGGAGGTTGTTTTTGAAAATGATAGTTTTTAACCTTTTTTTTTAAGGAAAGGATACTTGTATTAATCACGAACTGTAAAGGTTATTGAGGGTGATTTTAGTTGGCCGTTATATTCTTAAAGTCCTGACGAACTTCATGAGATCAGTTAAAATTGGTCAATTGGTATCAGTTACGATTGGTATCAGAACCAGGTTCGAGATGTCACAATTGGTATCAGGGCCAAGTTTGGGATGTCACAATTAATATTAGAGTGAGGTTCTGGTCTGTGGGATTTCTCTTGATGTGATATCATAGTCAGGTTCGGGATGTTACACTTGATCAATTGATATGAGTTATAATTGGTATCAGAGCCAGGTTCAAAATGTTACAATTGGTATCAAAGTCAGGTACGTGGGATAATGCCAAGAAGTACACTGAGGTAGGGATTTCATTGGATATTTCTCACAACAAAATTTGGCTATCATTATATGGTCTTATGTTTTCAATTTTTTCCTTTTGTGAATATTTGATGTATTAGGCTGGTAATTTTAATCATGCAAGATCCGTGTTCCAGAAGGTTCGCCTACATACCAAGAAGCTGTTATTAGTGACCTTCTCAAGGATACATTTGGACCGTCACTAAACATTCTAATTAAGCTTATGTTCGTTGAGTCTCTTGTGTTTGCTCCTTTGTTCACTACCTATAAAGGCCTAATCTTAAAGATATGACCTGCAATTTTGACATACAAATGGTAGGGGAAAAAACACACAAATAGTCTTTTGTACCATGTTTGTGTAGTTGTTACACCTAATTCTAGTCACTTCACATTATTTTCATGGGGGAGTTCTTAATATAAGGAACAACCTATTTTGTTTGAAATTTTAAATCTTTCTTTCAATTTTTGCCTTTATATTACTCATTATCTTCTCTATAATAAATTTTCACAATTTGTCTTTCGCATACCCTCTTTAAAAATAAAAATATAATTGAAAGAATAATACATATTTTATAATTTTATTACTTTTAATTAACATTTTAAACAGTGTGATTTTGATAGTTCTTCTTAAAAAAAAAAACGGTTTGAGGTGGGTATTAAAGAGGAGAGTAAGGTAGGAACATCGTATCCGTTCATATGCTTTTCACTTTCCCTCATTTCTTTTAACCTTCGTTTCTCGTTGGGTATGTTAGTGCTTTCCCTTCTTTTTCCACTAGATCATTTTAACTTGAGAGAGAACCCAACTTGAAGCCCCAATATCGCAAAATTACTTTTTACCTATTGCTGTTTTTTGAAGTCTCAAAACCTGTTATATAGCAACAACCAAAAAAAAAAATCTCAAAGCCTGCCAATGAAAATTGGCATAGTTAGCTAAGTTGGTTTTCTTCACCTTAAAAAGGAAGAGGTTCAATACCCATTGATCGATATGTGGGCCTCCTTGGTGGACAATTTGTAAGTACCTCTTTGAAGTTGGAGATATACCCTAACCTTAGTGAGATACTGGTATCTACCCCACCTGAACTTTTTTGTGTATTAAAAAAAAAAAAACAAAAACAAAAAAAAGTCCCAAAACTTACTGCGTCTTCATTATTTTGGAACGGATGTTATTGACACTGCAGGGAATAGGGCAGCATTATTGGCATAGGAAAGCCAGCTCTATTTTATTTTATTTTTTATAGCTTTATAGGGGTAGCTTATATTTCTAAATAGCCAAGAACCAGGATGCAACCAGTGAATAGATATATGAATCTGGCATCAGCTCTTAGCCTTATTCGTTGTCACGAATTATCATCGCTACACTTGTCATTATTATTTAAATTAAAAATTTGACTCAAAGGCATTTCTGTCCACCATACGTGAGACCCAATCTAATTCTGAATAACAAGGGAGATAATATATTAGATGCCAGTGTCCACTGTCCGGTGGAGACGTCTCCACTCTCCAGACAAACAAGAGACATCCCTGTTTTGTTCCTACCTTGATAATATCTTACATGGAAACATATAATTAACAACCCAAAGGTTCCCTGGCAAGTGGCAAATGGATTAACCAGAATCCATAAGGAATCGTCAAAATTGGTCACATGATCATTTTTTTTTTCAATCTCTCATTAAGACGAGAGAGTCTGTTATTTATATATTGCCCCAATCCTCCCTGCGAATCAGCTTTGTTCACCATGTGATTCCGAATCATCTTGTTGAGCCAACTTGGCATGACCCCTGCAAATGAGGACAAGCTTTGAAGAACACACACCTTGTTCCCTCAACCTCGTCCAGAATCTATACCAAATGTCCCAACTATACAACAAAATAAGAAATCTCCTCACCAGAAAAACATCATCAATGTCCACGATAAAGACTCTCTCTTCACTACCACCTCCACTCGCACGTGTTCGTCAAGGAATCTTGTAGAGTCGGAAACATGAGCTGGCTTGCCTCCCAATTCGCTCTCTCCTTTGAAGGGATCGAATGAGTGTATATAAACTCAAGCACCTCAGGTTTGTGCTATAATGCTCAAAACAGAGATCCAGAGGGAATATCAGGTTTAAGTATCAGAGAGATGAGTAATAACAAGGTGGGTCAATTCCCAGAGTGGAAGAGACAGACAGGGGCAAAGACACTTCCAAGGAGAGGACAGATCAAATCAAAGATCGCTGCAAATGCTCTTCACTCCATCTTCTCTCTGCTTTCTTGAGCCTCTTCTTCTTATTCTTGCCATTATCACCCTTCTCCTATAAAGGCTTAGCCCTTTTAACATTTGATGATATATGTTGTACTTGTATGTATTGAAGATTCGATCCATTTAGTTAGGTCTTGTGTATTTTGGTGGCTCTTTTAAGCTTTTTCATCCCCTTTAGAGTAGCATCAGCATGGATTCTGATCACTTTTCTGGGAGATGCTTTTTTTGTGTTGTGCCTTTTTTCTGTTCATGTAATGTGGCTTCTCTGACTCTACATGCGACTTCTTCTTCAATGGCGCCACCCATATATATAATGAGTTACTTTAAAATGAAATAACCAAACAAACCGGCTGAACCAAAAAAAAAAAAAAAAAAATGCTTCTCTCTTTCTCCATGCTTCTCTCATTTTTCTCTAAGTCTATTTTGATTTGATTAAAAAAAAAAAAAAGACTCATATTATAAGTTCAGATTCAGAACAATAAATGTGTGTGTTTTTTTTTTTTTTTTTTTTTTTTTTTTTACTTTTTTACCCTTATTAATTGCAATAAAAAAAAAATATATATATTCATATTGACTTTTAGAACCAATATACAAAGGCAACATTAAAAGTTTGAGCTCATAATTAATGAGTTAACTAACTCTATTTGGCATGTAAGACTTAGTTAATTTAGACTTATAAATAAGATCATAATAATACTCCATATCATTATTATAAAGCACCAAGTATCAATTCTCACAAATCAATAAAATTAGTTAAAAGCATTAAAGTTGTCATAAAATTAAAATCACTTCTAATCTTACCTTTACTAACTACCCTAAACTCAAATACTCCCTCTGATTCTAATTATAGGACAACATTTGAAAGTTAGTTTTGATTCTAATTATAAGATATTTTTGTCAATTTCTTCCTAAAATACGCCTATTTTATTCTCTCAAATATGTTTGATTTTTGGTGAGTATATATATGTGAGTGCATAGACTCTTCTAGTCAATGAAACTTTTAAATTGTTGGATTTTAATTTATTTATCGATTTGTTAATGTTAATTTGTCAATATATATATACATATAACCACATACACACATACAGATATATCTGTGTGTGTGTGTCTACACACAAATATATATAGACACACACATATATGTGTGTTTATACATCTATATCTTTGTATATATGTGTGTGTACATATCTGTATATCTGTGTGTGTGTTTGTCAATATGTGATGGGTGTGTGACTATAGTGTGTGCGTGCAGGGACAGACCTATATGGGGGCTAGGGGTGGCCCCCACCCCCCTAAAATTACATAAATTAACCTAAAAATTTTAGGAAATTATATTTTAATCTCATAAAACTTTCAATTTTTCCACTTTAGTCCCATTAAAAGCTTTATAGAGGGACTCAAATGAAAATATTGAAACATTTATAGGACTGAATGTAATTTTATGAACACTTAGGTTCTATTCTATAATTTTTGCCCCCTGATTTCATTTCCTGATTCCGCCCCAGTGTGTGTGTTTAGATATGTGTACATATATATACACAAACACACACGCACATATATGTATATATAGCAATATCATTATTTTAATTAGAAAGTGTGTAGAAAAGAAAATTCTAGGTCGGAGAGGTATATAGTAGGGGCTGTTGATTCACTTTTACTTATGTCATTTTAAATTTATATAAGGACATTTTAGGAAAATGAGTAAAATTAACTAATTTAACTATTCTCCTTAATCTCTTCAAAATCGGTTAAATATGTCCTATAAATAGTGCTAGAGGAAGTATTATATAAATTATTACTCTCTCTCACTACCTTTATTACAAATGGGTAGATATGGAAAGATAAATTAAATACACTTAAAAAACTTACAAGTACTTTATAAAAATGATCAAAATAAAGACCAAATGGAGTATATACTATTCTTCTACTCCTATTTATAGCTTCAAGTTTCACACAAATCAAGAAAATTTTTAATTTTCATTAAGTCTATTATAAAATCTAATAGTTTCAATTTTACCCCTATTTAATATGCATTATACTACATGAACAAAATCAATATAATAATAAATAAAATGTAAATTTGTATATCAATATGAAAAATTTATCTTTCTTCCTTATAAATTTTTCTCTCTCTGACTTGGGATTTATAGGGCCATAGGGGTATGCACTCTATGATTATATATGAAGGGAACTTCAGCTCCATTAATGTCAGTTAATTTTGTGAGGATAGATGGGATGATAAGATTGTCGGTGTTTACTATTTATGAAGGAAATTGTCGGCATATGAAACAAAATGGTTGGCATGAGTTACTTCTGCAGGGATAGCAAAATGCAAAATGCAAAATGGCGTTGAGAACAAGTATGGGCACCATCTTCCCTTCATAACAAGTCTCATAAGAAATCTTCTTTTTCATGTTTATGGTAGTGTGTCATTTTAATATTTTAATAAAAAGGTATTGAATGCTTTATTTTCTGGTTTGCCTCTTATTAATGGTCAACTAATCATATTTACTTAAAACACACTATGAGCATTTTCAAAAAGTAATAATATAAGAGTATATTTGATGAACTGGTGGGTTCCCAACTTTAAAATGTGAGGCCCAGAATAATTAGGTCAATAGAGAGTAGGCCAGTTGGCAGAATGTAATTTTGGGGGAAAGTCCATTGTGGAGGAATTGTAATTGATGAAGGGTTATCTTTATTCATGTAGATGCATGTTAACAATGGAATTGGCATAAACGGTAAGTAGCTTGTGTCACTTAAATAAGGCTTCTAATTCTTTTCTTGTGAATATAGAAAAGCCTCATTGGCAAACTCTCCCACCATAGTCAGGTGCGTAACGCGGGTTAGATCCGGATTAATCAATGTAAAGCTCGGATGCATCTTTAATTTGATAGTCACGTGTGCGATACGGGTCAAATCTGGATTAGTTAGGGTGAAGCTCTGATGCATCAAATTACCCGATTAGTCAGGGCGAAGCTCGGATACATCTTTAATTTGATACTTTGATCAAATCATAAAATAAAAAAAATCAAATAATCCAACCCTCCGACCAGTGGAGGACCTTAGGATGAATATTTGGGGGCCAAATATATTATAAAACTATTTTAACGAGTCTAAAATATAAAATAACATACATTTTTATATTATATTAAATTTATAAAAAAAATTTCTGAATAATTTTTTTTTTTTGGGATTGTCTCTACAAAGATCCGCCCTTATCTTCAACCAAAATTATTAATTGCCAAGTTGTTTCTAAACCGATATAGGATCCAAATAAGTTATTGTTTCCATAGATCCCAACTTGAATTTCTAACAAAGGAACATGAACTCGAGGATTTTACTTTTCTGATTTGCCAAGCACATTGCTTGCAAATATGGATCAAACCTGTGATAAGTGCCACCCAAACGCAACATGTGTGATGTTTTAGGGAAAACAATGACAACAACCCTTAACTCAAAAAGTGATGTCAGTTTTATGGATCACATGATGTTATTTTATTCTTTTAACAATTAAATTTTTAGATAACTTGTTGAGTAAAAAGGTTTTACTCAATAAATTAATTAAGTATTATTTTGTTTTCCTTCTACCTCTCTTTAAAGCTACATGCGTTTTTAATGAATCAGTTATCCAAGTGTTGAAGACAAATACGAGAATAATTTAAGGTATTTTTTTCCCAAGGCATTGTATTAATTATTTGTTAATTTAGGTGAAGGTAGATCTCATTGCACTAGCCACTTATTAAAATGATTTGTTAATTGAATAATCATAAGATTAGCAACCACCCTAATCTATAGTTTGATATTCCATAAAAGGATGTGGGTGGGTGAAATAGGAGCAGTCACCAGATAAGACTATAATCTTCTTTCACTTTCTGCTAATAATGCTGCGCCAGTCTAGCTATGCTAACCCATTCGGACACAATCCATTATGGGCTCTGTTTTTCAATAAGCACCATCTGAAATACCACCTCCACCTCCGGTGCGTGTTGACTTTTTTGTTTAGAGATTAAAAAGTTATAAGTTATTTAATTATATCTTTTAATCATCTTTAAATTATATATTAATTTATTAGTTAAACTAATTAATTTGGAGAAAAAATAAAAATAAAAATAATCTAAAGTAATTTAATTAGTTTCTTTAATTTCTCTAAAAAAATCAATTTAATTTTATAATTATGATTTAAAGGAGTAAGAACCATTTTCCTTTTGTCAGTCCTCACTAAAATTTCGTAATACTAACCACGAGGGTTAACACAGTTGACACTCAATTGGATTTTTTAAGTATCTAATTAGAGGTTCAATCTTTAGGCTCGTTTATTCAAAGAAAGTTTGGAGGAGGAAAGGAAAGGAAATGAATGGAAAGGAAAGGAAAAGAAGATTTGAAAGATGAGGGAAGATGGTTTGAGTTGTTTGGTAGGAAGAAAATGAAGAGGTGGTAGTTGGTAATGAATTAGGAAATGTCTATTTTACCCTCAAAAGAAATTAATTCAAGATAAAAAAGAAAAATATTTTTTTTGCTAAAATATATTTTTAAAAAATATATTCTTGTTAAGTTTGAACTCGTGGAAAAAAAAATTCGCCAAATTCAAACTTCCCGCCAATATTTGAACTTTCCCAAAGTTAGAACTTCCCGCCAAATTTGAATTTTAAGGGTAAATGCATCAAAAAAGACACTTTCCAGGAAGATTATAGCTTTCTTTTCGTTTTCGGATGGAAAGCATCTTCCCTCAAATAAGGGAAGATTGGACCTATTTGGAAGATCTTGTTGAACTTTCTCTATACCAAACACCCCAAATCCATGAGAAGATTGGGATCTTCCCTTTCCTCTCCATACTTTCTTTGTAACAGGTCCTTAATGATATGTTTGAAGAGGATCTCACGGTCGAGTTCTAAAGCTTCTTTGAAAAATTTACGATGTGAGAGGAGTAGTTATTAGTGCTGGCAGTAAATACTTTTTAGATACAAAAATATTTAGCATCTTGGGCCATATCATATTCTGATGAGCTTTTTTAAGGTACAAAAACATTAGCTCCTGGTATGAATATGAAATAATTAGCTCCTGGTATGAATATGAAATAATAGCAGGAGATAGCTTCCTCCTTATAGTATACTCTTGCCCTGTATCTTTTCACACGGAGACATCTCTTTCAGACCACCTTGTCTCCTTCACTCTTCACGAACCAATATATCTTCAATTTCCTTCTTTCTATGAGTCTGTGTACGTGCAAATAATTTAGCTTTTCAATTCAATTGGATAATCCACTTGATCATTGGAGGGAGGGCTTACAATTTGCCATGCACGCAGCAGCAGTTCCCATCTCCAAAGTTCGAAACCAATGAGGTCCAGACCCTGGATTTGCAACTTTTAATCCAAATCCGTTTGACCATTTTTTAGAAAATGACACCAATAGTCCAATCAAAAAAATTAAAAAAGTTTTGTACTGTTAATGATAGCTCTTTCACTTATTATTGATAAGTTATAAGATTTTTTTTATATTATTTTTTCTAATTAGGGTTTTGGTGTCATTTTCTCATTTTCTCTTTTATTTTCCCTATTTGGTAGTTTACTTTTCGAAACCTGCTTTTCAAAATCCTATTAACAAACAAACATCACCTTAGCTGTTGTCTGCAATGAAACTTGGTGTCCACACACACACACATATATATATATCACCGTCCGTCTGTGAACGCTGACAACGACAATATAAAAATAAAGGAAATTATTTCCACCCCCATTAAAAACAACTATGACTTCTAAATTACTATCCGTAACTGGTAAAATTGCCTCCATATATGCTCAGCCACACTATCCTTTTATGGGCGTAAAAAACTAGTCTTTTAATTAATCAAAGAGGTCAAAAATAAAGGAAAAAAGGCCATAGAGGGAAGATAAATTTGGGGGGACCACATCAAATGAGTGTGATACAATGATACAAGTGTATTTGCTCAGAAGCTGCAACCTTACGAAAGAGGCGCGAGCTGCTACATTAATCATCCACAACTACCCATTTATGCACCATTGGATTTGGGGCTCGACGTACACGTGGAGGGGAAAATGTGGTCCACCTGTCATTCGGAATAGTCATGCCTCATCTTTTGACAGAACAGCGTATTTAAACGTACGAACAAACCACCCTCACATGGGCTCGCCCTCACTCTATAATTATCCCCCCAAATTACTTTTTAAAAATATTATAAAAAACCATATTACATTTTCCGTCCAGATTTATTCTGAGAGAGTCTGGGCTGGGCACCTATACACTATTAAGCATGCCCTCTCTCTCTCTATCGCCTTTGCCTCTCTGCAACTACAGCTCCATTCCCTCCTCTCCTCTTCCTTCATCTTGCTCACCATTTTTTTCTTCTGCGTCCATTATATTATTTTGGCTCTGATCTCACTTCTCTCTTCACATTTTTCTGCATGGAGGTCGCCTTCGTTGTATTTTGTGACCCTATCTCTCGGATCTGGTCTCGTCAATCTGGTAGTTCTTGCCAAAAAATTTAGGGCTTCTCCGCCATGCATTTGCTCTGATTTCTTCTTTTTCTTCCTCTTTATACGAAGAATTGACTTAAGATTTGAACTACCTGGGAAATGAAAGCGACCCACAAAGATTCGGAAAAATTAATCTGGGATGAGATGAGAAGCCCTTCCGCTTCCCCCATGGCTGGAGCTGCCGCGCATTCACGAACATTATTACAAAAGCTGCTTGTCTGGCTCATGCTTTTCGTTTCTGTTAGCTATATTGTTTACACGCTCAAGCTTGTTTCCACATCGCGCGCTTGCGATGATGGGCCATTCTCCAACGACCGCCTCTCTTCCTCCTCTACCACCGTCACTGTACCGAGAATCATGACCAATGTCACTACCTCCCGGCCGATTCGAAATCGAACGTCCTTAGCTTTCATGCGAGAATCTCAAGAAAGCAACAACCAAACAGAGCTCCGCCACGTTGTGTTCGGAATTGCCGCCTCCGCGAAGCTCTGGCATCAAAGAAAGAACTACATCAAGCTGTGGTATAAGCCCAAGGAAATGAGGGGCATAGTGTGGCTCGATGAACGGGTTAAGACCGGTGACAACGACGGCCTCCCACCAATTAAAATATCTGGTGACACTTCCAAGTTTCCATACAAGAACCGACAAGGTCACCGGTCCGCCATTCGGATCTCTCGGATCGTCTCCGAGACTCTACGATTGGGGCTCAAGGATGTGAGATGGTTCGTGATGGGGGACGACGACACCGTTTTCGTCACTGATAACCTCCTCAGGGTGTTAAGGAAATACGACCACAACCAATTCTATTACATTGGTAGCTTATCGGAAAGCCATCTTCAAAACATCTTCTTCTCGTATAATATGGCGTACGGCGGTGGCGGATTTGCAATTAGCTACCCATTGGCCAGAGCTCTTGTGAAAATGCAGGACCGCTGTATTCAGAGGTATCCGGGACTCTACGGCTCCGATGACCGAATGCAAGCTTGTATGGCCGAACTCGGTGTTCCACTCACTAAGGAAGTCGGTTTTCACCAGGTCAGGTTCCTTACTACACTCTCATCTGTTTCTGTTATTCTCGTATTCTATTTTCCTTATCATTATTGAATGACTAATTTTACTCAATTATAATTGTCGGCCATGTTTCCATGAGTCTGATATGCCTTATTCCTAATTTCATTCCCTAATGCATTTCAATACTACTCCTCTTACTGGTATTTCGTCCCTATACGACCAATGAAGATATGGCATCGTGTCGGTGGATTTGGCAATCAGTTTCTTTTGTTGTTTCTTAAAGCGAAAGACATCTCTCTTCCGCATTTAATTTCTCTATAGTGGAATTTAATTATTTGCTGTCTCCTTGCTGGTTCTGCTCACTCTTGAAGAAAATGGGGATTCATTTTGCACGAGTAATTTCCAGAACAGACAATAATAAAAACAAACATTAAGGTTCGTCTTTTAGGACGCATTGACACCCGATGCATTTACTTCACTGTATGGGGAAAAATTAAGGCGAAACGCAACTAGTATTTTTTAGCGTGAACCGTGAAGGCATTCTGTGTACTCAGTCTATTCTTTATCTATAACCTTACGCTTCAATATGACTGAGGAGAGGAATGGACTTAGCGGGGTTCCTATCTAAGTCTTGCGTGTTGTTGAAAGTTGTATTTTACTTTTCTTAGTTAAACCTCTAGCTTATTTGGAGAGGAATTGAACCAGGTTGGATCTCTCGAAATGCAAGATTTATGATGTGCAAGAAATCAGTAGGTTATCTTCAAAATATGTCTAGTGATATGCTTCAGTTGCATATGCCTTTTAGAAAATTCACAAAGGCAGATATACTGGTTCCTGAACCTAATTTGTTTGATCTTGAACATTTGACCAACCAGTGAACCTCATTACACAAACTCCCACTTTTTGTCAGTGGTTGGATGAAATGCTCTGTCCCATTTACCCGTTATTTCTCAAATGACATGAGTTTTAAAAATTTCACTTTGTCACATGTATTGGTGTGCAATAACTCCATCTCTAGGTTAAGTGTTCTAGATTTGGACCTTCAAAATTCAGGTCTTTTACTTGTTACTTGTGCCCATGTCGCCCTGGAAAGGCAACATAAAGTGATGATGGTTTACGTTTTCCCATCTAATGCATTGGCATATGGTAGTGCTGGGGTATGAAGAGTGGAAATACAGTCATGCTGTCATTGACCATTGGGTGATTTCTGACAGAGGAACATTGTTATTATTCTTTGTTTGCTCAATGAACTAACAAATTGGAGCTGCATTTTTTTGCCCAACACCATCATTAATGTAGCCATGCTTGGTGGTGTGTTAGTTTTACTACTAACATGCGGTTCTTGTTTTATTGAAACCAGTATGATGTGTACGGGAACCTGTTTGGGCTTCTTTCAGCTCATCCTGTCACTCCATTTGTTTCTCTGCACCACCTTGATGTTGTTGAGCCAATCTTCCCCAACGTGACTCGATTGGAAGCCCTTAAACGGCTTACTATACCAATGAAGCTGGACTCGGCAGGTCTGATGCAGCAATCCATCTGCTATGACAAAACAAGAAGCTGGACAATATCAGTTTCATGGGGTTTTGCTGTTCAGATCTTTCGTGGCGTGTTTTCACCACGTGAGATGGAAATGCCTTCAAGAACATTCTTAAATTGGTACAGAAGAGCTGATTACACCGCATATGCATTTAACACGCGCCCAGTTAGCCGAAACCCATGTCAAAAACCTTTTGTGTTTTACTTTTCAAAAGCGAAATTCAATTCTACAAAGCAGCAGATAGTGAGTGAATATGATCGGCATCGTGTCCCCCACCCTGAATGCAGGTGGAAGATGGTTGATCCTTCGAATTTTGACAAGGTGGAGGTATATAAGAAGCCTGATCCTTATCTGTGGAATAGGGTAAGTACTAGTAGTTTGCTGAATGTCTATGGATTTGGAGTTTTCTATGTTTTGAATCATGTGGTCAGAGACTGATGTGGATCAGTTCTTGTGTGTTGTTTTGCAGGCCCCCAGGAGAAATTGTTGCAGGGTGCTGAAGTCGAAGAAGTCAGGAACAATGGTAATAGATGTGGGTGTATGTAGGGAAGGAGAGGTCAGTGAAATCTTGTGATGATTACTCTATAAGTGGGGGGAAATCTTTCTTCTTCTTTAGATTCTTACCATATTTGTTTAATTTTTTGTTGCTCAAGTCAAGTCAGCAAAATTTTTGCAATTTTTCCCCGGGTTAGCTCAGCTTCCACGCAATTATTTAAAGGGGTGAGATTGTGGGGGAAGGTCAATGTACAAAAAAGAAGATTTGTAGTCTAAACAAGTTCTATATTGACTCTCTATCAGTTTAATTTAATCTGTAATTGTGTTACACCATCTCCCCTGAAGCTAGTATTGGATAATGTTGGGTGTGGGAGAGAGGCTATTTTTGAACTGCCATTTGATTCTGAATTCTGAACTGTTGTCCTTTTGACTTTCTATGTCTGAACATAGAATATGGTTAACTGTGGAGGTAGATAATAGGAGAATAATAAATAATAATAGTAAGTGGTGTGATTTTGGAGGGCAAGTGACTGATATAATAATTGGAGAACAATAAAATGAGAGGGTCCCTTTTGGTTTTATAGAGCGTCGGTAGCAATTGATGGCCTTTTACCGAAAACGAAAGGGACAGTGAGAAAGGAGAGGTGCTTTTTCCCCCTTTAACGGTGTCGTGTCGTTAGTGGGCAGGTCATAAATTTATTGTAATCCCCGATACATTATGAGTGGTCACTGTTTTTCCTTTTATTTTCCGCGCATTGGACATTTGGTCCCATTGTCTGTACCAAACCGAACGTTCAAAAATATTGAAAATTCCAATCACCATGTCCTTTTTTAACATGTTCTTTTAATTATTATTGTTAAGGACAGTTTAGCACACGATATATCTCCGCCTAAATAGTAAATACACGGAGTATATGTTGCTTACTTTGCCAATCACATGGGCTGAATTGTATAATCACTCAACTTCTAAAACTTCAAGATAAATCTCCTAAACTTTCTAAAATTGTGCATATAATTTTTTTTGTTTATTTCAATTATAAAACGTGGTACTGTATCATTAATCGCACGTGCCTTCAATTTTTTTTTATCTCACAGTGCAAAAAAAATAGATTGTTTAGTTACACTTCATATTTTCATTAGACATGATTAGAGTAATGAAAAAAATTGTTTGATAACACTTTATATTTTCATTAGACATTATTAGAGTAACGAGAAAAATTGATTGATATGGTTCTTGACGCGTCCAAACGCCCCGCCGCGCTAAAATTTTTATATCAAAAAAAAAAAATTTGATTGATATGGTTGTTTTGCCCCGGGGGGTGGGGGAGAGCAAGAACAGAGGTAGACGTTTGACATGACTGCGTGAGCTGGCCAGAGATGTGGCTATTTCGTTGACGTGCCATAAATATAACTCTTTTTACATATATGGTCTTCCCAATTATTTTCAACTTTTATTTAATTCAAACTCAACCCCTCAATTTATGACTTATTGATTTATCACCCCTCTCAAGAAAATGTTGCCCTTGTTAATTTAATGGAAGCATGGGTCAATCTTTTCATATTTATTATAAGTTTATTTTGATTAAAAAATTTGATCCTATTTATAAATTCTCTTTTAGGTGATAAATGAAATTGTGACAATTTTATCCATATTAATTGTACCAATGAAAATAGAGAGAAGGAGGAGTTGAAAGATACTCATTCATAAGTGAGGGTTATGTTGAAATTTTACCCCCTATTATTAAGCTAACTACCTCTTATTGGTATGTATGATTTAGTTAAAATAGACTTATAAACAAGACCATGGTAAGTAATATATACTCCCTTTGATCATCATTATAAGGCATCAACTAGTAATTATATTTAATTTTTTTATAAAACACTTGCTTGTTTCCAAAGTATATTAATTATTTATTTTTATGTATGCCCATAATTAATAATGATAGTAGATGAGAGTAATAATTAATATAATATTAAAGTTTAGTATAATTAAAGTAGGATAATTTTAATTATTTTTTATTATTTTTTTGTGAAAAAATTAGTTAAGGTTTTATAATAAAAACTAGAGCAAGTATCTTCCTCTTTTTACAGAAAGCTTTGACTTGATTTCCAACTTTTGCTGCCTGCCTTTATCATAAAAAAAAGGAAAAGAGCAGATAAACTCCAAAGAGCGCCTAAACCTGCGGTGCGTACGAGCTACTATGATTAGCAACACTCATCACCGTATTAATTACGTGGACCCACGCTACGAACTTGTAATATTTCCAGATACAATCGCACAGTTAAAAACCATTTAATTCTTTTTTTTTTTTGGGTGGGATATATTTTCATATGAATACAAATATCCTCGTATTAAAGAGAATCATGTATGAGGCACTGTTGAAACTAAACGTAACGAGAATCTGAATTTTAGTTCATCATTGTCATTGTGTGATAGTAACATCTCCAAATATTTAATTTAGTGATGTGTTGTTGCCAACCCAAAATAGTGGCTACATGGGTTCGTTCTCTAGTGCTGGCCTATTCTTTTTGGGCCTTTTGCCCTTCTCATGGGTTCTCTTCAATAATAACATCGATGATGTCCCCAGAGAAACATCCATAAATGACGTGGTTTTAACTTTTCATTAAGGGGAATTATTAGACTTTAAGGGAGGGGGTCACTATATCTTTTTCCCCAACACAACCCGCCGAATAATTACAAAGCATAGAGAAAGATTACGCGGCTTTTCTTTAGGTATGCCCTTATGGATCCGAATTGCCCGACTAAGCCCAACCCTTTTCCTAAAATTTTATTAGCAAAAAAAAAAATCGATGATACGTGGTTTTAACTTTTCATTAAGGGGAATTATTAGACTTTTTGCAGTCACTATATCTTTTTCCCCAACACAACCCGCCGAATAATTACAAAGCATAGTGAAAGATTACGTGGCTTTTACTTAAGGGGAAACTGCTAACTAATGCAGATCCGATCAACGTTGTACTCTTTGTCATGGCGTATGGAAAACATGAAACCATGTCTTCAAGAATTACCCATTGTCTTCCTCAGTATGGAAGAAAATCTTTCCTGCGCATACACGTACAGATTTTTTTTTTCCCGATTCTGAGAAATTCTCTGCTGGATATGTTGCAGAAGATTGGTTTTTTTGTTACTTGTTGGCAGTTATGGGATGCTAGAAATCACAAACTTTTTTATTACGAGGCTTATACGACAGAAAGAATTAATACGAGAACAAATTACATCGGCATTCGGCAGTAGACCATGCATAAAAAAGTTTTGCCCTTTTTAGATCCTTTATGTAAATCACAGGGACTGATGTATTTGTACAGTTTATGGTTAATGCAGTTACCGTTTCATTAATAAAAACACAATATAGTGACAAATCTTACAAGTTAAATTCAACTTATAATGAATAGTGAGAATATTTTAAAAAAATATAATAAAGAGAGGCAAAAAGCTAATGCAAATTGGACTTTTCATGCGATTGTTCTTGTTAGATAAGTTTTGGGGCAAGTGAGTGACATAATTGTTGAAACATGAAGTGTTTTGTAGTGAAACAAGAGAAGGCTAGTTGGTGAAGCAAATTGTCGATGAAAATAGACCAATGAAGCTGAAGCCCATGCACAAGTTGGAGAATTCAGAACGCAAAGAATGGGCCCTTTCGGCCAGCACACTTACCATGGTTTAGCATTGCATCCCATGTCATATACTTTTAGGGTCTCTTTAGTTTAACGGAGGGGAGGGAACGGGCGATAGATTTTAATGGAAGGGAGAGAAAAGGAGAGGAGGAGATTTCAATATTACATCGTTTGAATTTATGAGAAGGGAGAGGAGGGCAGGGATTTTAATATTGTCTTGTTTGATTGATGAGAGGAGGGAATAAAAAATATTTTTATATGGACAACTTTATCCTTATTTCATTTAAGTCATTTTTTGAATTTTGTAGAATTTTTAATAATTATATAAAATTGTAATTTTATAATTATTAAATTGAATAATTATAACTTTCATGGGCGTAATAGTCACACCATGTCCAAATATTAAAGTGAGGATGTGAATTAGATAGAAAGTGAGAAGGTTATCATAAAAATATTAAAAACTTTCATAGACATAATAGTCACACCATGCCAAAATATTGCCCCTCCCCTACAAATAGAGCGGGGGAAATTGGGTGGTAGTTAAAGCCTGCAGCCCTACCAGGGCTCGAGAACTTTGAAAAATATCCTAAAATTTGAAATTGGCCTTGAGGGCTTGGTGGCCCGTTAGGCCTATTCTTATCGTAGCATTTTCATTTTTTAAAAAAATTAGTCAAAGAGTGAAGCACAACTTTCTGCTCAAAGTGAAGGACAATCAAATATCTATAAAATTGATGATAGTGATGAAGAAGGTGACAATTAACAATGATAGTGGTATGCTTTTATATTTTATGTGAGTTATTTAATGTTGCTTAGTTTGATGCTTCTTATGTTTTATGTGAGGCAATTGTGGACAATGGTTTGTTTTTTTATTACAATTAATGAATGTGTTTATTTGTTGGATGATTTGTATTATTTAGATATTAATATTGATAATATTTATTTGATAGATTAGAACTTTAATAGTTACAATTTACTAATTATATTTCTTTGGAAAAACCCCCTACTTTGAAAAATAGATGTTTTCCCTCCATTTTTAGGGGGGGAGGAAAAATCCCTCCATTTTTTGGGGGAGGAAAAAAAAAAAAAAAAAAAAAAAAAAAAATCTCCCCTCCTGAAAATTTAATGTTGCTGACCAAGGGGGAGGGAAGCAAAATCCATCCCTCCTCTTCATTTCTCTCTCATCCCCTTAAACCAAATGTATCCTTAGAGTTCAGTTTAAAGAGAGGGTTGAAAAGAAATGAAAATGAACGGAAAATATTTTGTGTGGTATTTGGTTTGAACAGAAAAAATAAAATGGGTTGATAAGAAAATATTTGTTTGCTTTAAGGAAAATGAGAGAGGAAAATGAGTCAATTGGCATTTTTGCCCCTAACTTAATTACTTATGTCACATTGACGGTCACTTTCAAGGGTTTTTATGTCTTTTGTCCATTTTTCTAGGTGGCAGACAATTGGTTCTTGGCATTTTCTGTGGGAACCTATTTTCAATTATGCAATTGAAATTTGCTTTGGGTGAGAAACCATTTTCAACTGGAAAATGTGAACCAATTTCCGGTGCTCGCTGTAAAATTTGAGAATTTTTCTCCTCCGTCAAATTTTTCGTGAAACAAACAAGCTCTTATGACTCATGAATGTACTGCTCTCTCTGTTTTTTTATTTGAATTAAAGGGACACATTCTAATAGTTTAAATCCTAAAATTATAAATGAGATCAAACCTATCATGCTCTTTTAAAAGGGAGCTCTCATTGTAGGTGACTCTGTGTGCAATATTGTTCTGGAATTCTTTGCTGGTCACTCCTCATTGAATCTTATTAATGAGACTAATATCACTTTGAGTCCCAAGTTGATAGACCTGATCATGTCTCTCAGCTTCGACCAATTGGATTATGCAATTTTTCCTACAAAATCATCTCAAAGATTATGACAAATCGGATGAAGCCCTTACTTGATGTGTGCATCTCTCCTACTCAAGGGGCTTTCATTCTTGGACGTTGTAGACAAGATAACATTATTATTGCACACGAGGTTTATAACTACTTGAGGAGGAAAAAAACCAGTCAAAAATACGAGTTTGCCCTCAAGAGGATATGAGCAAAGCGTATGATCGAGTTGAATGGGCCTTTCTGGAGAAATCCCTTCTATCCTTCGGCTTCTGTACTAAGTAGGTGAATCTGATTGTGAAGTGTGCTGCATCAGTCAAGATGAACTTGTGCTTATCAGGGGAATCAGTGAGTTCTTTCTCTCCTAGTAAGGGTCTTCGGCAGGGGGATCCAATCTTGCCTTATCTCTTTATTCTGGTGGCAGAAGTCCTCTCCATCATGATTACTAAAAGCCAGGAGGCTAGTTTGCTGAAAGGTATTAAATTAAGCCTTAGTTGCGCGATTCTTACACATGCTTTTTTTGCTGATGATGCACTGGTATTTATGAATGCTAATAAGGATAATTGTTGTCAATTAGCTTCAATCTTGCAGCTGTACTGTGAGGCTTGAGGTCAAGTTATTAATTTGGATAAATCTTCCATTTTCTTTTCTGCCAACACTCCGGAAGTTGTTTGCCAGGAGGTGTGCAATTTGATTCATATTTCAGCGGCTAAGGACCCAGGGAAGTACCTAGGAATTCCGAGCTTATGGGGTAAGACTAAACAACAAGCGTTGGCTTATATCAGGGAGCGTGTTGCTAATAAGATCCAAGGTTGGGGGCATAAATATCTTTATTTCTTGGGAGAGAAATTATGATTAAAGCAGTCATCCAGGTGATACCCTTATATCCGATGAATTGTTTTAAATTCCCTTTTAAAATGTGCAAAGAAATTCATAGTCTAGTGGCTAATTTTTGGTGGGAGGGCAATGTTGTGGGGGGGGGGGGACCCATTGGAAGGCTTGGGACTATCCCACTCTGAGTAAATACCAAGGAGGCATGGGATTTCGAGACTTGGTTGTGATGAATGAGGCTTTATTGGCTAAAACTATGTGGCGTCTGTTTTCTCATCCTGAGGCTTTATGGGCGCAAGTAATGAAGAATGTTTATTTTCCTCACACCGTATTCATGGATGCGGTTAAGGTTCACAAAGCCTCTTGGTGTTGGTCTATTCTTCTTGATGGCCGGGAGTTTCTAAAGCCGGAGCTTAAGTGGGATGTTGGTAATGGACAAAAGATAAGCATTTGGGGAGATAAATGGGTCCCAAGTGTCTCGTTTCTTGTCAAACCGCCGCAATGTGAAGATTATTATGTGAAGCATGGGAAAGTGAGTGATTTAATTAGTGATGACTTATGGAATCTTGCCCCCATTGCTAACTTCATCCCAGAAGAGGTCAAAGCTACTTTTTATACAATTCCTATACCCTCTAATGGACTTGAAGATAAGCTGATATAGTCAGGTTCAACAAATGGCTCATATACGGTTAAGGTTGGCTATCACTCTGAAAAAGCCAAGACATTTGATTCTATTCATAGGGCTAGTCCATCTATTACTGCTACCCAATCTTGCTGGAAATCCATATGGAGCATTAAAGTCATCCCATGCGTGCAACAATTCCTGTGGCGCATCCTCAATAATGCAGTAGCTACCAATGCTGCCTTATGTCGAAGGAGACGCTCCTCAGTTAGTCTGTGTCCAATCTGTGAAGATGCTGTGGAAAATATAGAGCACCTTTTCTTTCACTGTCAATGGACGCGTTGTGTCTGGTTTGGCTCTAGCTTGGGGGTGTGTTTTGACTGTTCCAACGTCACAAACTTTACGGGGTGGTGGCTGATGATAAATGGTATGTCTTCTCTTGGACCTAAAGATATCTCTTTAATTTATTGGTTATTGTGGTACATTTGGAAGCAGAGAAATGAAAAGGTTTTTCATTTTGTGGAGCCCAATCCTAGTGCTGTTATTGAATATGCTAATAGGAGTAATGTTGAGTTTTGGAATCAGTATGAGAACATGCAGTCTGATCTAGATGCACCTAATAACCCTGTGGCCTGCTGCGACCATTGGGCTCCTCCTGATCCTGGGGTATTAAAAATTAATTCTGATGGTGCCTATTTTTCTGGGAATTCTTCTGTTGCTATCGGGATAGCTTGTAGAGATCATTGGGGTGTCTTTCATTGGGGGGTTTGTGGACAAAGTTAAATCAATATCAGCTTTCATGACTGAGGCCTTAGCATTAAAACGGTCTCTGATGTTAGCAGTGGATTTGGGCCATAATATGGTTGTATTTGAAACGGATTGCCTTCTTCTCATTTCTTGTATTGCAGCGAAGTCCCCTAATGCTTCTGACTGGAAGTGCCGAAGTATCCTCCATGATATTATTAGTCTTGTTGCTAACAAGGTTGGGTTCTCCTTTTCCTCTATCCCTAGACGGGGTAATAGAGTAGCTGACTGTCTGGAAGCGATTGCTTTTAAGGAGGTGTGATCTGTCGGGTGGGTTTTCTAACCAACACCTACTTTGTTTTCCCTTCTAACCTGATGCTCAGGAGGCTAATATTGTTGTGGATGAGTTTGTCTCTTCTAGCTCTGTTTCAGGCTGATGTTTTATTTTGCTGCTTGTTTCTCCTTTTCCAGGACTGTTTGTTATTATCTGTTGTATCAGTTTGTTTCCTTATGCTCTTTTTTCGGTTGTAATGTTGGATGTTGATTTGATTTGGTAATTTAAGCAGCATTTCTGAGGGGAAAAAAAAGGGAGCTCTCATTCTCATGATGGATTTAAAAAGGAGAGAGTAAATACAAAATGACAATTACTAGTACATGGCATAATAACCGGACACGTCCGCACAATAGCGGGACCAACTTTCAACATTTTTTTCAATGTTGCTGGGACTTTGGGACCCTCTTTTTAGATTTTTATTTAAAAATTATTTAAGAAATATTTTTGAATTTTCAATTCATTTTTAAACCGTTGATATTAAATTCTAATATTTTGTATTCTATTATTTATTTATTTTTCATAAATTAAAATTTCAAAAGAAATTAAAATCTGAACCTTGAAATGCCCAAGAAAGAGATAGACATCCTTCCCGTCCTTTTCTCTGTATTGTGATCGCCCACCCCGGGTCCCCCCGAACCCCTCATCGATTCATTTCCACCTCAAATATGTTTTTGGCCAATTTCGTCTTCTCACAAGTCAACAGTGGCTGAGCCCCCAGATTTTGCAAGGTAAAAAAAAAAAAAAAAAGCCAAAAGTATTCACAAATTCTGGGAACTGTCCCAGTTGTTTTTTTTTAATTACACTTCACAACACCCAACTTCATGTCTGCTCTACCCTTCACCTCTATTCTTCCACCTTCTCGGAACTTCAATCCATACCCAATCCAATGCTGCAACGACCAACAATATACCACCAAGCTACCCAATAACAATAATGGAGGAGCCAGATTTCCTGAGAAGAACGTTCTGATCTATCCATCTTCCATGGCCCCACCTCCGAGGCCTCGAAGGATCATCCTCGTACGACATGGACAGAGCGAAGGAAATGTCGATGAGGCTGTCTACACGAGGATCGGTGACCCCAAGATAACCCTCACCGACATAGGCAAGGCTCAAGCAGAGGATTGTGGAAACAGAATCAGAGACTTGCTTCTCAAAGATGAATATCAAAACTGGAAACTTTACTTCTATGTGTCCCCTTATAAAAGGACCCTCCAAACCTTGCAATACTTGGCTCGTCCTTTTGAACGTTCCAGAATTGCAGGCCTCAGAGAAGAGCCCCGTCTCAGAGAACAAGATTTTGGTGAATCCTCTGTTTTTTTTTTCACTGTACTGATTTTTTTCAGGTATATATTCATGATGAATTCACCGTGTTTTTTGCCTCCGATCTTGAAGGGAATTTTCAGAACAGAGAGCAGATGCGAAAGGAAAAGCAAATGCGCTTGCGTTATGGTCGTTTCTTTTACCGATTCCCCAACGGAGAATCAGCAGCTGATGTTTATGACAGAATTACTGGTTAGGCAATCCTGAAATGAGTTAGATTGATGATTGAAATAAAAGTAGAAGCTTGATTAATTATTCTTGCGATATTGTTGGGAAAACGGCAAAACAGGATTCAGGGAAACTCTGAGAAATGATATTAACATAGGGAGATTTCAGCCACCTGGTGAAGAGAAGATAGACATAAACCTGGTCATTGTGTCACATGGCCTCACACTTCGAGTATTCCTCATGAGATGGTACAAATGGACCGTCGAACAATTCGAGGGACTCAACAACATGGGTAACGGACATATGCTTGTAATGGAAAAGGGCTATGGTGGAAGGTTACTAACTTTTCCCAATCATCTATCATCATTTGTAATCTTGTTTATGGAAAATCTTAACTGTTTTATATACTTATGAACAAACAGGTACAGCTTACTGATGCATCACAGTGAAGAAGAGCTGAGAGAGTTTGGATTGACAGATGAAATGCTCATTGATCAGGAATGGTAAGAATATGATCACGATGGTATATTCTTTTAATTCTTTGATTTTAGCGCTAGCTGGTTCAAAGTTGAAACTGACTATATTTGTGGTTGCTGTATATATATGTGCTGATGGATGAAGGCAAAAGTTCGCAAGACCATCTGATTTGAACTATGATTGCCCAATGGTGAATTCCTTCTTCCCCCATCTCAATGAAGGAGAACTGAGCAGGGCATGAGAAGATAGATTCTGGGTAGCAGTTAAATCTTGTAGCGAGCCTGAAAAATGATTATATAGCTATCTTTTCCTTCCAATTAACTGTATATATTACACACATGGTAATCGAAATTTATGTCTCCGAAGCCAATTTACTACTTAGTTGGAACAAGGTTAAACATTGAGAAACTGAACTTTCAAGATAATCACGGGATGCTGCCACAAATTGTGGGGTTGTGAAGAAGAGCCAACAATACATTGGAAATCTGATTGTTTGACTCTAATATTACATCAGACGTTTGATTGTTTGACTTTAACATTACATCAGACGTTTGATTTTTTGTTGAAGACTCTGATCTCGCAAATTGTGGTGTTGTGAAGAAGAGCCAACCATACATTAGAAATCTCGTTGTTTGACTTTAACATCACATCATAGGTTTGATTTTTTTTTTGAAGACTCTGATCGAAAAAATAGGCACATCAGACGTTTGATTGTTGAAGTTTAACATTACATCAGACATTTGATTTTTTGTTGAAGATTCTGATCTCGCAAATTGTGGTGTTGTGAAGAAGGGGAGCGGCTTGTATCCTCTGCGCTTAATAATCACTCCCGTCCACTACTTTAAAACTGTGCCGTTTTGACAAAGAATTCTGAAGGATGATACTTTTTTATTAGAAAAAATATTTCAAAAATTGAAGGATGGAGATCGGGGATCTAATCCCCGTATTGAAAAAATCGCATAATCTTGAAAAATTATTTTAGCATGTTGAAAATATTTTATCCCCATATGCCATAAAGAAAAAAGATACTTTGAGGATCTTGATTGTCATGGAAAAAAATACTTCATGATTTTGAAAAATTACTTCATGATATTGAAAAATTATTTTAGGATCTTAAAAAAATATTCCAAAATTATTGATCGGGTACTTAAAGGATCCACTTGAAAAAAATAGCGCCGTACTCACTTGTACTAAAAATGACTTTGAGGATCTTATTTGGTATAAAACAAATACTTCATGATCTTGAAAAATTATTTTAGGATCTTAAAAAAATATTTCAGCCTATTGAAAAAAAGTACTAAAAAAGAATCTTGAATGTGACTTTGAAAAAATACTTCATAATCTTGAATAATCATATTAAGATCATGAAAAAAAATTCAGGGTACTAACTGATACTAAAAATATATTTCAGAATTTTTTTTTTAAGATTCTAAAATAGTTTTTCAAGATCATGAAGTATTTTTTTTGTAATAGTCAGTATCTTAAAAGTATCTTTTTAATACCAGTCAGTACCCTGAAATATTTCTGAAGATCCTCAAATAATTTTTCAAGATCATGAAGTATTTTTTTATACCCGTCATCGAAAAAATATCTTTTTTAGTATCTGTCGAATATCTCGATTTTTTTTTTTAAAAAAAAAAAAAGGTATCATCCTTCAAAATTAGTGCCAAAACGACACAGTCTTAGAGAAGTGGACGGGAGTGATTATTAAGCGCAGAGGATGCAAGCCGCTCCCGTGAAGAAGAGCCAACAATACATTAGAAATCTGGTTTTGAGGACTCTGATCGAAAAGCTAGGCAAAATATCTCAAAAATTGGTAGGATGGAGATGCGGGGTATCGATCCCCGTACCTCTCGCATGCTAAGCGAGCGCTCTACCATCTGAGCTACATCCCCACATGCCATAAAGAGAAAAGAGAGATAGTAAAACCTAGTGATTATCATGGAAAAGAGTTATGCAGAGAAGATACTAACCTATGAAGCACCGATATTTAAATAAAAATTTCCACTGGAGAAAATATCGAAAATGCTGTGTCAGAATCAAATATAAGAATCAAGACAAATATTATTTGAAGTAACGTATCAATGTCCGAGAAACATATTGATAACGTATCAGAAACGTCATGTCGGAATTGGTGCTTTATAGGTGCTAACTTTACCAAATCATGTATAGGTCACTGCTATCACAGAATTCTCAACTACACATATATATAAAAATGGTGAACAAACAAGTAAAGCTTACTGATGATGCCTGATGCATCATAGAAAAAAAATTATCCCTATACATCTTTAAATTATATCTATCCAATCAAAATACTACTTCAACATCTCTCTCCTCTTCCCAATCATTGATCAAGATGTGCTAAGGAGAAGAAAAGGAGAAAAGGGATTATGAGAAAATCCTCTTCCCTGATGCATCACGCTCACACTGAGGGAAAGCTGAAAGCTGAGAGTACGGATTGACATATGAGATGAAATGCTCATTGATCAGCAGTGGTAAGAATATAAACATGTTCCAATATTTCTATTTTGCGAGGCCTGCTCATTTGAACTATATGATTGTCCAAAACGGTCAATTCCTTCTTCCCCTATCTTAATGAAGAACTAAGCAGGAGCCAACAAGCATGATGTGCGGTTATCCTTCATTCTCATTTCTAGTGAAATCTTGCTGTAGCGTAAACAGTGATCATAAAACTCTCTTTTACTTCGTATTTACTATGTGTAAGGTAGGTGATACATGTTTTTCCGGATCCAAAAACTTTTGGAGTTGGTTTTCGCCCAACTTCGTGGGTCGAAGTAAGGAGCGAGGAAGGAGATTGATCCCCAAAAAATACTCTCCCATTCCCTGTAAAATTTGTGAATGGGTGTCTTCATTAGTTTTGTCAAAACATTTATTGTTTTTTTTTTTTTATCTATTTGTTGTCTCTATCACCTGTCTTCTTTATAAATAAAGACATAGTTGAAAGAAAAAAAAACATAACTGTTTTCTTGATAAACACAAATTGATTGTTTGAAGATTATATTTAGGATAGAGGGAGTAATAATTGGCTTTCTCCTACCATTTGCCCAGTAAATAACTCCAACGAGTAATTTGCTTTCTCTTCATTTCTTCACATAATCATCATTGTAAAACCTGCATATTATTCATGATTCATGTAAAGACTAAAAGTACAGTTCATTTCCCAATGTCAACGTAATATGCTACCCCACATCTAGTTGTTTAGGAGAGGGGGGAAATGCATAAAAAGTTAATAAGAAATTAAGATCCGAATCACAGGATACTTTAGACTTTAGAATGGTAAGCCGCAAAATAGTCTCTGTTTTTTTAATTTGAATGGTTGTTTCTCACTTTCTCGCGCCAGTGCCGTCTACCATGATTCAATTTAATTTGACTTCTACAATACTACCATCACAATTCAAGATTCTAACTTCCAGCCAACAAAATCACAAACCATAAATTCCGTGACTTTCGGTTCGATACACTATACAAAACAAGAATGCTCGAGCTTTTCGACCCCTGCTCCAAGTAGGAAAAAGGCAAAGAAGAAAAAAAAAGGGGACTCATTGGTGATTCCAAAAATAAAATAAAATCATATTCTCAAGTGCCAGAAGTGATTATATTCCCCGCAGTTAAACCTCCATATAAGTTATTCCTATATATAACACAATCGGTTCAATATATTGAGCCACATTTAAGAATCAACATAGACCAATCTGCAAGGAACTACAAGTGTATCTCCATAGAGACCTTTCTTGCCTCCAAAGCTAATGGATGCTAATCCCACAGACGAAATCCACCACATTGTCCTCTTTAGCTGCCAAAAGCTGCTGTGCTTGTTACATATTAACGATGGACACGCCCTGCCTTCACTACCATACCCTCTTCTGCAGTTTTAAGTGCCCATCGGCCACAAACTCATATGACATCAGAAAACTGTAAAGACGCCAAAAAAAAAAAAAAACAGATATTTTAGGAAAAATTTTGACTAACAGATACGTAGTAGAATATAGAACATAAAAGTCAAAGGCATCCGACTGAAAATATCAATGCAATTCAGACTTCAGAAAAGAAGGATGCAACATTCTGACAAAAACAAGAGAACTAAAAGAGCTAGAATGACAATAGTAGCCGCCTAATTTAGCAACTTCCCATCACAGTGGACAATTAAGGAAAGAGCACAATAAAATACGTGTTAGTACATTAACTATCAAGCAACTTCATGATTCAAATGAAGCCATGGGCAAAGTGCAGGTGGTTTGCTCCAGAATAATCGACTAGTTAACAGTATATGAGTGTAATAGTAAGCGGTATGCTTTAACCATCTGTCGGCAGGTACTGCGAAGCAAATGTAGTTTATCTGAAGGTATACGATACTATTTGATAACCCGTTTCATTTGTTTCATGTACTTGCAAGGTGTTGGAACCTGAAATATCACTAGTTAGCTGGTGATGTACTATTTATCCTTCTTAGAGAGTGTGCTCCATTCAGCTAATAAGACAGACTTTATGAATCAACATGAGAGCAAAAGACACAGAGAAAAGCAAAATGGTTCCACGCATCCAGTAAAACAATAAGAACGATTACTTCCAATAGGATAGGAGCTAAATAATAATAATTGTTACCTTTTCCAGCATAAAACCTGAAGACGTCAAGTCTAACATACTTCAACCAACTAAACTCCCCAGGCAACCTATTTAGCTTGGTTTTAAAAGGAAGAAGATTTAAATACTCCCTCTGGTCTTATTATAAGGACTCAACTAACAATTTTCACAAACCAATAGAAACAATTAAATTTAATAAAGTTGTCATAATTTTCAATATCACCCTTACTAATTGCACTAAACTCTAATAATTACTTTCACCCACTACCCTTATTAATTATGGGCATACATGGAAAAAACAATTAATGCTCTTTGAAAACAAGCAAATAACTTATAAAAAGGACCAAATACATTTGCTAGTTGGTGCCTTATAATAAGGACCAGAGGAATACTAACCATCATAGAGTAAACAGAGTAGAGAAGATCATGAGAATGTATAAGGAGACAGACCCAGTAAAAAAGTTGTGATATGATAATTCTTGCACCCTGAGATTATAGGCCTTCAAGGGTTGTCTATTGTGGCAGTTGTAATTCGTAGATGCTGTACCCGTTCTGGCTCTCCATTTCGCTTCCAAAAAGCCCGTCTCCACCAAATTTCAAAACCTCTTTGTATATTTGGGCAGTCTTCCCCAGAGTTCAAGAAGCGATTAAACCAAGCAAGCAGGATTTCCTGTTGCCAGGAGAGTGGCAAAGTGAGAATGGTGTTGCTAAGGCCATCCTCAATTAGGTGGCGATCAAGGCCTTTGGATGCCCTCCTCATCCAACCAAAATCATTATAGAATGGCACCAACCATGTTTTGAGTAGTAAACACCTGACATCTTTAGAAGCTAATAATTGTCCCTTCCCAATCCCGACAAACAATCTAGCTGTAACCCCGCTAACCTCAAACCTATGAACTGCAGGCACTTTGGAATGAGCTTCAGATAACTCATATTGAGATGCCCACGTTTTCAGGAAATCCTCAGCAATCTGTCTATCAATTAAAATATCCAAAATCCAGTGCAAATTATCTGCTTGTCGTGCAATTTGACCCACATCTTCCAAGTTGGAAGCTGCAGCTCGCAAAAAATGGTGACTGAGCAGTTGCAGACAATCATCACAAGCTGAGTATAAGGACTCTTTGCGGAGATCATTTTGGGATGAATTCTCACGAAGCATCTTTGACACTAACCCTTTCATTTCACGCCTGGCCTTCTCATCTTTTCCTTCAAGTACCACACGAATAAGTTTTAGCAGAACTTCCTCATTATCATTTCCCTCTTCATTTCCATTAGTAACTTCCGTTGAAACCCTCTTCAAAACTTCTCCAGCAGCTTCAAGACGAAGCTCGGATAGAAGTGAGGCCACTTTCTCTTCTTCGTCCTCTGCCCACGGGGCTGCTTCCAAGTATTCCAAACAAGACAGAACTCCAGCATCAAACCCAATGGCCGCCGAAACCTAACAGACCACAACAGCAGTAAAGCGTTCTAGAAAAGTCAATCAGACAACAATAAACAAGGAAAATTTAAGGGGTGGAAAATAACTATTGAAAAGAAAAAATATAACAGACTTAGCATCATAAAATAATTTTGAAGTGACATACACAAATTGACGAGGTCATAACTTGAACATTAGAATTACTGCCACACTGAGTTTGGTAGAACTTTTGTTCCTTAGTGCCATAAACAGTTGACATCTCAAATTCAAACTTCCATAATCTACCCAATCACAGCTTATAGCACCACCTAAAAGGAAAACAAAAATCTAAAACTTTAAGAATCGGGTTACCTTCAAGATACCAAGAACTCTGGAAACATCGTCCTTCATTAGCTTCTTCCTAAGATCCTTACAGTACATCAACCTCAACGTCTCAATGTAAATTTCAACGTCATCGCAGTCAGCAATTTCAACAATGTGCGGCAAGGTCTGCCGCTGCTGCTTGGCCCAGCGATCAGAGAGCTTGACGGAGAAGAATCTGCTATGGGCAACAAGAATTTGTCGGTGAACGTTCATGGAAACGCTTAGTCCATCTTTGGAACTGAGGGTGAGCTTGATATCACTGGAGGACGGATCGTTGAACTGATTACCAGGGCTGCGGGTAGCCAGTATGTCCGATATCCGCTGCATCATTAGAGCCTGCCTATCCTGCATTAAAATTTGGGGCTTTTGTGCGGAGGGAGCAATATTGTTCTGGGGGATCTGAGTTCTGGGATGGACATCGGGTTCGCTGGCCATCATTTCAAAAAGCGTGGGGCTCGATCGAGCTTTATCGGAAGGGGGAGGCGGCGACATTGGATTCAACAACCCGGCAGTGAGGGCGGAGTTGAATTTAGTAAAGCTGGAAGGGAACGATTCCTGAGAAGAGTGTCCATTGGCAGGGCTCCCGGAGTAGCTAAAATCCATGGTCGGAGAAAACCTACCAGGCGAGAACCGAACCCTGTAGGCGGAGGGCGAATCTGAAGGCGAAGAAAGCAATGCGGAATGGTTGAAAGAGGAAGCCTCAGGAGAATTGATAAATCGGCGAGGGTGGTCGGAGGGAATGGAGACGGGTTTAGACGCAGGACAGCACCAAGAGTCGTGAGTGGAAACAACAGTAGGAGGATCAAGGGTGCGAGAGGAAGAGGAAGAGGAAGAGGAGGAGGAAACGGCGTCGTTGGGGTCGGAGGAAGAAGCAGAGGCGGAGATAGTGGTTTCGCGAGGCTTGCGACGCTTGGGCTTTGAGGGTTGGTTTTGGACCTTGAGGAAAGCAGTGGTGGTAGTTGTAGTAGTGGTCGTAGCTGCCATGAAATGTACAAGAATTCCGTTTTGTTGTCGTGTTAGGGCATATCACAGTCAAACAGAGAGAGAAGCAAATTAAATGGCGATGGAAACGAGATGAAGGAGGGGGCAGAGGAAGGAGTCAGAGAGATAGAGAGATAGAAGTAAAAGACACAAGAACAGCCCCCACTGAGAGAGAAACGGCATTAAATTGAGAGAGAGAGTATGGTCATGGTCATATTATAATGTTGTTGAAGTCGTGAATAAGACGCTGAGACAGCAAGGAAGGGCATGGGCTTAGCCCTTTTGTTTTTGTCTCGTTCTTACTATTTCATTCACTACCATCTAAAGAACTCATCTTCCATTAACGTCCAAACCATTGCTTGCTTTCTTTCTTTGTTTGGCATATCATTGTGTCGTGTGCATCCTCCTAAGACTTAATCATCATTTGCTTATTTATATTGATTTGGCCAACTTTTCTTTTCTTCAAAGGAATATGCATTAAGTTATTATTTCCCATCATCACACGTGACACGTGTTCCTCACTCCAGCAAACCAATGCTTCGGCTAAGGCTGGTCCTTGTTTTTTGAGGTGTCTCATTTTTCTTTTCTTTTTTTTAGTTAGAAAGGAGGTCAAACTGACTCTTTAAGGGATCGAACCCGCCACCACCCCATTCCTATACGAGGGAAGGGGATTACTCTGCCACTAGGGGCAATGCCCCACGTGCTTTTGAGGTGTCTCATTGAGTGAGTGACATAATGAACTTAGTCAGGAGTTCGCTTTTGTGTGCTTCTCTTTTTTCTCAGTATTGGGGCACATATACTTTACTTGATCACCATTGTGTTTTATTCAACTGTGCAAGTGGCCAAATATGTATTTTTTTTATATTAAAAATAATAAAAGAAAAAGAAAAACATGGGATTTGTCCTATTCTTTATCTCGAGGTTAAGCAACAGTCATTCCAAAAGCTGTCTTCTTCGCTGGTCTGCTTCACAACTCTTGGGGTCCCATTTCCCAATAATTATAAGACCTGAATATGGGGTACTATTGCTGCCCCATTCATTTAATTTGCTGAGATCTTAAGCCCACTCAATGAAAATAATAATAATAAATGAAAATAAGAAGGGTGACCACATCTGTAAGGAGAGAAAAGAATACGAAAAGTGAAGTGGTGTTGGTCTTATGTCAGTAATTTATTTGCTGACACAACGTCCATTGTTTGGATGATTCCCCTTGGGTCATGCAGGGAAATGGCAGAGTTGGGCTGTGAATTTTGGATTTGTTGGGCTTAAAGGCCCGTAAGTCTATGGATCTTTCATTATTGGGGTAAAATAAAATAGGCTGAAGGGTCCATGTTCTTTATCTTCGGCCCATTTAGGTCAAGTTAAAAACTTGATTTACCATCCATATGTCAAAAATAGCATTGGACTTAGGTTAGGGAGGCAAGGAACAAGAGGCTTTTTGCAAGTGAATCTTACACACAACATTCAGGATAATGATTTCTCATAGATTTTGACTAGCATGGCTGACTAGACCATAATCCTTTCTTTTGATCCGTATTGTTACATTACATCACGTTGCCTCTGATATGAAGACAAGACTCGCCCAAAATGTTCTTTATTTCAATATTTTCTCAAAGGACTTGTTTTGGTAAGGCCGATCTTGAGGGAAGTTTGAAGCTTGTTGTCGCTGTTGGTTCAGGCTCTTATTAATATAGCCTGCATCTGCAACAGCTAAGGGTCTATGGACTAATTTTTTGGGTTTGAATTCATAACAAAGCATGGGCTCAGCCTAAGATACGCATGTGACCGAGAAAATCCAATGGCCTCAATCACCAAGAAAAAGAGAGAGGACCCCTTGTCTTTAGGTCCGACTAATGAAAGGGTTGGACACTCTCACTAAAAGGAAGGAGATTTGATCTTAGAGTTGGTCAAAAAGTTGGGGGAGGCATCCGGGACCTACGAAGCAACAGCAAACTCGGTAGGTGGAACACGTGTGTACTTTAGTCACGAATTCTCTACGGAGTGGGCTCCAAGCGCCTCTACCCTGGGTGATGTGAGTGAAGATAACCCCTCTCCTAAAAATTTCTTATAAAAAAAATGGAAAAGGAGAGAGGAAGAATTACCAATTTAACTCGTTTAGAATCCGCACATTAATACAAAGAAAAAAATTACAATCTTTGAAAAAAAGACCAAACTCTAATAATTTATGAGAAAAATTTTCAGTTGTTATCTTTTCATTTCATATAAATTTTTTTAATATTTGGAGGTATGATTAAAACATTCATATTTTCGGATCTACATTGTTGGTGAAAAAAATTCCAATTTGTTCATTTTTGCCTTCATTTCTTCTCAAGTAATAACAATACTGGAAATTAAGTAGAGTTTTTAAACATTCAGTAGTTCTTCATAATTCTGTCAAAGATTCTTATTCAAGTAGTCTCAATGATTATTTTTAGGAATTAAGAAAACAAGAGAGTCAACAATAACACCATCCACTTGTCCAAAGAAATGAAATCAAAAGAATCTTTTCAAAATCAAAGTTCATAGAACTTCAGATAAATCCAAGAGGGATTAAAAAAAAAAAAACACAATAAGAAACGTGGTTATATAGAGTTGTAGACATGCATGCATAAAAAAAAAAAAAAAAAAAAGGATAGAGGGAAAGGAACAACAATAGAATTGAGATCAATCAAATAATTAGAGGAATGTGTCACATTTTGATCTCAACAACAGTCCATTCATGATATGTACAAATAAGGGTAATAGAGAAATGATGGTGCGTACGTAGTGTGCTTGTTTGATATTCCCCCGGTCCTTATTATAAGACATCAACTAACAAATTTATTTGGTCATTTTTATATGGCACTTGCTTGTTCTTAAGAAGTATTAATTATTCTTTTTCATGTATGCCCCTAATAAATAAGGGTAGTGCGTAAGAATAATAATTAATATGATCTTAGAATTTTAGTGCAATTAGTAGGGATAATATTGGAAGTTACTTAAATTATAGGCTAACTTTGTTGACTTTAACTGTTTTTATTGATTTGTGAGATTTGTTAGTTGGTGCATTATAATAAGAACCATAGGGAGTATTATGTTTGGAACTCTCAAAAGTACTTATGTATATAAATTAAGACAAAACTCATTTCAGATACTTACTTTGTATTCCGTAAATCACAATAAAAAGGCTCTACTCCAATTACTGTTCAAAACAAACAAATAGGGAAACACACAGGCAAGTGGAATCCATGGGAATTCACATGAGTGTTGGGAGACAAAGAAGGTGAAAGCACATTTATATTCTCCAAAACAGCAGACATCCCACGTGACAACCTTGTCCCTACCATTGTCTCTTTCTCCTCTTTTAATTTACCCCTCCCATTTCTTCCTTCTCCCTCATTTAAGTTAACAACTATCTTCATCATTATCATTATCATTCAAACACTATATATGTATGTGTTTCCACCAAGCTAAACAAAATAACTCAAATCCACCAGCTCATAGATTAACTTTTTTTTTTTTTCCAGATAAGTAAATTTTAGAAAAGGGATTAGGTTCACCCATAATTTAAGAAGCGGTAACACTATAACTTTACTTCCTGCGCATAAAGCTGTAGAAAGACACACACCTCCACTTTAACTCGTTTTCACAAGTTCACATCACCTAGGATATCTCCTCTAACACTTTAACCAACTTCAGGATCGAACTCTTCCCTTTTGATGAGAGTGTTTGACCCTTTTACCAGTTGAATCTAAGAATAAGGGTAGATCATAGATTAACTAAACCTATGAACTGCAGGCACTTTGGAATGAGCTTCAGATAACTCATATTGAGATGCCCACGTTTTCAGGAAATCCTCAGCAATCTGTCTATCAATTAAAATATCCAAAATCCAGTGCAAATTATCTGCTTGTCGTGCAATTTGACCCACATCTTCCAAGTTGGAAGCTGCAGCTCGCAAAAAATGGTGACTGAGCAGTTGCAGACAATCATCACAAGCTGAGTATAAGGACTCTTTGCGGAGATCATTTTGGGATGAATTCTCACGAAGCATCTTTGACACTAACCCTTTCATTTCACGCCTGGCCTTCTCATCTTTTCCTTCAAGTACCACACGAATAAGTTTTAGCAGAACTTCCTCATTATCATTTCCCTCTTCATTTCCATTAGTAACTTCCGTTGAAACCCTCTTCAAAACTTCTCCAGCAGCTTCAAGACGAAGCTCGGATAGAAGTGAGGCCACTTTCTCTTCTTCGTCCTCTGCCCACGGGGCTGCTTCCAAGTATTCCAAACAAGACAGAACTCCAGCATCAAACCCAATGGCCGCCGAAACCTAACAGAGCACAACAGCAGTAAAGCGTTCTAGAAAAGTCAATCAGACAACAATAAACAAGGAAAATTTAAGGGGTGGAAAATAACTATTGAAAAGAAAAAATATAACAGACTTAGCATCATAAAATAATTTTGAAGTGACATACACAAATTGACGAGGTCATAACTTGAACATTAGAATTACTGCCACACTGAGTTTGGTAGAACTTTTGTTCCTTAGTGCCATAAACAGTTGACATCTCAAATTCAAACTTCCATAATCTACCCAATCACAGCTTATAGCACCACCTAAAAGGAAAACAAAAATCTAAAACTTTAAGAATCGGGTTACCTTCAAGATACCAAGAACTCTGGAAACATCGTCCTTCATTAGCTTCTTCCTAAGATCCTTACAGTACATCAACCTCAACGTCTCAATGTAAATTTCAACGTCATCGCAGTCAGCAATTTCAACAATGTGCGGCAAGGTCTGCCGCTGCTGCTTGGCCCAGCGATCAGAGAGCTTGACGGAGAAGAATCTGCTATGGGCAACAAGAATTTGTCGGTGAACGTTCATGGAAACGCTTAGTCCGTCTTTGGAACTGAGGGTGAGCTTGATATCACTGGAGGACGGATCGTTGAACTGATTACCAGGGCTGCGGGTAGCCAGTATGTCCGATATCCGCTGCATCATTAGAGCCTGCCTATCCTGCATTAAAATTTGGGGCTTTTGTGCGGAGGGAGCAATATTGTTCTGGGGGATCTGAGTTCTGGGATGGACATCGGGTTCGCTGGCCATCATTTCAAAAAGCGTGGGGCTCGATCGAGCTTTATCGGAAGGGGGAGGCGGCGACATTGGATTCAACAACCCGGCAGTGAGGGCGGAGTTGAATTTAGTAAAGCTGGAAGGGAACGATTCCTGAGAAGAGTGTCCATTGGCAGGGCTCCCGGAGTAGCTAAAATCCATGGTCGGAGAAAACCTACCAGGCGAGAACCGAACCCTGTAGGCGGAGGGCGAATCTGAAGGCGAAGAAAGCAATGCGGAATGGTTGAAAGAGGAAGTCTCAGGAGAATTGATAAGGCGGCGAGGGTGGTCGGAGGGAGTGGAGGCGAGTCTAGACGCAGGACAGCACCAAGAGTCGTGAGGGGAAACAACAGTAGGAGGATCAAGGGTGCGAGAGGAAGAGGAAGAGGAGGAGGAAACGGCGTCGTTGGGGTCGGAGGAAGAAGCAGAGGCGGAGATAGTGGTTTCGCGAGGCTTGCGACGCTTGGGCTTTGAGGGTTGGTTTTGGACCTTGAGGAAAGCAGTGGTGGTAGTTGTAGTAGTGGTCGTAGCTGCCATGAAATGTACAAGAATTCCGTTTTGTTGTCGTGTTAGGGCATATCACAGTCAAACAGAGAGAGAGAAGCAAATTAAATGGCGATGGAAACGAGATGAAGGAGGGGGCAGAGGAAGGAGTCAGAGAGATAGAGAGATAGAAGTAAAAGACACAAGAACAGCCCCCACTGAGAGAGAAACGGCATTAAATTGAGAGAGAGAGAGTATGGTCATGGTCATATTATAATGTTGTTGAAGTCGTGAATGAGACGCTGAGACAGCAAGGAAGGGCATGGGCTTAGCCCTTTTGTTTTTGTCTCGTTCTTACTATTTCATTCACTACCATCTAAAGAACTCATCTTCCATTAACGTCCAAACCATTGCTTGCTTTCTTTCTTTGTTTGGCATATCATTGTGTCGTGTGCATCCTCCTAAGACTTAATCATCATTTGCTTATTTATATTGATTTGGCCAACTTTCTTTTCTTCAAAGGAATATGCATTAAGTTATTATTTCCCATCATCACACGTGACACGTGTTCCTCACTCCAGCAAACCAATGCTTCGGTTAAGGCTCGTCCTTGTTTTTTGAGGTGTCTCATTTTTCTTTTCTTTTTTTGAGTTGAAAAGGAGGTCAAATTGACTCTTTATAGGATCGAACCCGCCACCACCCCATTCCTATACGAGGGAAGGGCTCTGCCACTAGGGGCAATGCCCCACGTGCTTTTGAGGTGTCTCATTGAGTGAGTGACATAATGAACTTAGTCAGGAGTTCACTTTTGTGTGCTTCTCTTTTTTCTCAGTATTGGGGCACATATACTTTACTTGATCACCATTGTGTTTTATTCAACTGTGCAAGTGGCCAAATATGTATTTTTTTTATATTAAAAAATAATAAAAGATAAAGAAAAACATGGGATTTGTCCTATTCTTTATCTCGAGCTTAAGCAACAGTCATTCCAAAAGCTGTCTTCTTCGCTGGTCTGCTTCACAACTCTTCGGGTCCCATTTCCCAATAATTATAAGACCTGAATATGGGGTACTATTGCTGCCCCATTCATTTAATTTGCTGAGATCTTCAGCCCACTCAATAATAATAATAATAATGAAAATAATAATAATAAATGAAAATAAGAAGGGTGACCACATCAGTAAGGAGAGAAAAGAATACGAAAGTGAAGTGGTATTGGTCTTATGTCAGTAATTTATTTGCTGACACAACGTGCATTGTTTGGATGATTCCCCTTGGGTCATGCAGGGAAATGGCAGAGTTGGGCTGTGACTTTTGGATTTGTTGGGCTTAAAGGCCCGTAAGTCTATGGATCTTTCATTATTGGGGTAAAATAAAATAGGCTGAAGGGTCCATGTTCTTTATCTTCGGCCCATTTAGGTCAAGTTAAAAACTTGATTTACCATCCATATGTCAAAAATAGCATTGGACTTAGGTTAGGGAGGCAAGGAACAAGAGGCTTTTTGCAAGTGAATCTTACACACAACATTCAGGATAATGATTTCTCATAGATTTTGACTAGCATGGCTGACTAGACCATAATCCTTTCTTTTGATCCGTATTGTTACATTACATCACGTTGCCTCTGATATGAAGACAAGACTCGCCCAAAATGTTCTTTATTTCAATATTTTCTCAAAGGACTTGTTTTGGTAAGGCCGATCTTGAGGGAAGTTTGAAGCTTGTTATCGCTGTTGGTTCAGGCTCTTATTACTATAGCCTGCATCTACAACAGCTAAGGGTCTATGGACTAATTTTTGGGGTTTGAATTCATAACAAAGCATGGGCTCAGCCTAAGATACGCATGTGACCGAGAAAATCCAATGGCCTCAATCACCAATAAAAAGATAGAGGACCCCTTGTCTTTAGGTCTGACTAATAAAAGGGTTGGACACTCTCACTAAAATGAAGGAGATTCGATCTTAGAGTTGGTCAAAAAGTTGGGGGAGGCATCCGGGACCTACAAAGCAACAGCAAACTCATGCTAAGGTGGAAACATGTGTACTCTTAGTCTTGAATTCTCTACAGAATGGGCTCCAAGCGCCCTACCCTTGGATCAATGGGTGAAGATAAACCCTCTCCTAAAAATTTCTTATTAAAAAAAAAGGAAAATGGAAAAGGAGAGAGGAAGAATTACCAATTTAACTCGTTTAGAACCCGCACATTAATACAAAGAAAAAAATCTTTACAATCTTTGAAAAAATAAAAAAAAAAGACCAAACTCTAATAATTTATGAGAAAAATTTTCAGTTGTTATCTTTTCATTTCATATAAATTTTTTAATATTTGAAGTTATGATTAAAACATTCATATTTTCGAATCTACATTGTTGGTGAAAAAATTCCAATTTGTTCATTTTTGCCTTCATTTCTTCTCAAGTAATAACAATACTGGAAATTAAGTAGAGTTTTTAAACATTCAGTAGTTCTTCATAATTCTGTCAAAGATTCTTATTCAAGTAGTCTCAATGATTATTTTTAGGAATTAAGAAAACAAGTCAACAATAACACCATCCACTTGTCCAAAGAAATGAAATCAAAGAATCTTTTCAAAATCAAAGTTCATAGAACTTCAGATAAATCAAGAGATAAAAAAAAAACACAATAAGAAACGTGGTTATATAGAGTTGTAGACATGCATGCATAAAAAAAAAAATAAAAATAAAAAAAAAAGAAGAGAGGGAAAGGAACAACAACAGAATTGAGATCAATCAAATAATTAGAGGAAGGTGTCACATTTTGATCTCAACAACAGTCCATTCATGATATGTACAAATAAGGGTAATAGAGAAATGATGGTGCGTAAGTAGTGTGCTTGTTTGATACTCCATCCTCCTCCTTATTATAAAGACCAACTAATAAATTTATTTGATTATTTTTATATAGCAAGACTTGTTTATTAAAGAAGATTAATTATTCTTTTTCATGTATGCCCCGAATAAATAAGGATAGTGTGTAAGAATAATAATTAATATAATCTTAGAATTTTAGTGCAATTAGTAGGGATAATATTGAAAGTTACTTAAATTATAGGCTAACTTTGTTGACTTTAACTGTTTTTATTGATTTGTGATATTTATTAGTTGGTGCATTATAATAAGAACCATAGGGAGTATTATGTTTGGAACTCTTAAAAGTACTTATGTATATAAATTAAGACAAAACTAATTTCAGATATTTACCTAATATTCCGTAAATCACAATAGAAAGGCTCTACCCCAATTACTGTTCAAAACAAACAAATAGGGAAACACACAGGCAAGTGGAATCCATGGGAATTCACATGAGTGTTGGGAGACAAAGAAGGTGAAAGCACATTTATATTCTCCAAAACAGCAGACATCCCACGTGACAACCTTGTCCCTACCATTGTCTCTTTCTCCTCTTTTAATTTACCCCCCCCCCCCCCATTTCTTCCTTCTCCCTCATTTAAGTTAACAACTATCTTCATCATTATCATTATCATTCAAACACTATATATGTATGTGTTTCCACCAAGCTAAACAAAATAACTCAAATCCACCAGCTCATAGATTAACTTTTTTTTTCCCTCGATAAGTAAATTTTAAAAAAGGGGTTGGGCTCACCCACAATTTAAGAGCAGGACACTATAACTTTGCTCCTCAGGGCATAAAGGCTAGAGAGTACACACATATCTACTTTAACTTGCGTTTTCACAAGTTCACATCACCTAGGATATCTCTCTAACGTTTTAACCAACTTCAGGATCGAACCCTTCCATTTTGATGAGAGTGTTTGACCCTTTTACCAGTTGAATCCAAGAATAAGGGTAGATCATAGATTAACTAAACTATAGGTGTGAGCTTACTATGGGGGAAAAAAGGCCCAATATTTGAAGTCCATTTGTATCTCAATGGCCAAAGTGGAGAGGGGTCAGATTAGGGTAGTATTGTAAAATCGTATTCAAAGTTGAAAAGCAGTCATTTGAGAGAGAAGAAGAGGGAAAACATTTTTCACATATTCACATGACAATTTTGTTAAATCAGTGTTTGCACATATATTAACCATTAAATAGAGCTGAAGTTTTGTCCGTGGGTTCGTAACATCTAATGCACCATCTCCAATCATTGGATCATCGATTCATTCCTTGGTTACCAGGTTTTTGCAGTCCTTACAATTATGACCATCCAGGTGAAAGAAACCACAGGTTTCCTGTTCCCAAAAAGCATTTTGCTTAGCAGGAAAATCATTTCCCTAGTGATTATTCTACTTAATTCTCGCGGGTTTAAATGTGGGGACGTATTAATTAATGACTTACCATTTTGATTCTATTTATAAGATCACATTAATTAATGACTTGCCATTTTAAATTTAAAGAGACTTATGAATAAGATTAGTGGTAAGATTAGTGGTATCCAAAAGCAAAACAAACCATACTATGCCATTACTTGTTTCTTCGATTAGTTTGATAATTTCCACTCTCACACGCCACTATCCACCTGGTCTTTTACAGTATACCACCTATATACTGTAGACTTTTCATTTTCATATTATGGTACACTCATGTCCACTACTTTTCTGGATCAGCTAGCTAGTTCGCCTAGCTATATCTCTCTCATATTATTTCTTTATCGTTCAAGCTACTATCAGTGGTGCACGCCTGCATTTATTACGTAACAAGTTCGAAATGAAACGAAACGTTTCGTATGTTATATGAGGCTCAAACTCAATGATTAGCGTTTCAATATCCCAAAAAAACAAAGGACGAAGAAAGTGCGCGTATGGTCCTGATCTTCTCTCTCTGCCAAGCTTCCACCTTATTTTATTGTTTCTTTGCTAATCTTTGAACATTCTCTGTCCACATCAACGTGCTCTCACATGTCCAATTAAGCATCAGGGAGGGGAGAGAGAGAGATAATATCACATTATACTGACAGAAAACCATTCTGGTTTTGCCCATTGAAAATGTGCAACTCGATGCGAATTGTCTCACTAATTTAAACTATTTGTTGATATACCAAATGAAGGCGTTTAATTTGTCGTGAGGCTAGGACAGTATCTGACAAGCTTGGTTGTAATGGAATTTGATCATCTTCAAACCTACCACTAACATAGGATGTGTGATTTTGCAGTTTCAAGTTTGAACCTAATGGCAGGCAATTTCTGATTCTTTGACGAAAGGTTTTGGAAGTAATCACCAACAAATAGGGAGTTTTATTCTGCCCTCAAAGATAGAAAGATATTATACAATTTGACTCACATGTCAGCTGAGAATCAGATGTTTTTTTCTTTAGAAAATATCAAGGGGGAAGTTTTGCACTATTAGATTCTAAAAGAGAAGTAGTAATGGTTAGTTGGATTTAGCTGGCTAATGACCTGTTAATCCTATCTAATTAAACACAGCTATATGCCAGAAAGCCTGACCAGAAATTAATAAGCAAAATAAAAAGAATCATCTGCCTCTCACTCACTCATTAACCCACAAAGGAACAGATCATAGCTTGAACAAATCAACAGACAATTCACTGTAACAAAAATAATAATATAAGATGATAACAATAACAACAATACAGGGACATTTGATGTAGAGTGTAGTCACGTAGCAGTATACAAGTCGGGTTAAGGTGTAAATTAAATTTATTTTAGAAGTTTTCGTTGAAAATTAATGTTAACTCCAAAAAAAAAAAAAAAATTTCTATTCAATATTGTCCATAAATGTTAAAACGGAGTAATGTTATATTTTTAATGATAGGAGACAACATTACTATATTTTAAAACTTTTAAAGTAATATTAAACTTAAAAAAATTTCCTGGGCCTCAATGAAAACTTTGATATAAATCTGCAGTTTAACCCTATACAAGCCAAAACCTGGTATATATATGCGTATCCATATGACAATACAGAAACCCAAAAAAGTAGAGGTAGAGTGATAAAATGAAAGAAAAACAAAAGGGTATCGCAATAAGCAAAGATGAGAGAGAGTAGAGAGAGAAAAGGGAAGATGGGTGGGTACGTGGATAACAGTAAGTGGGGGAGGACAGTGGACAATGAATAATTTGAAGGATATGGAGAGTGGACCATTGTTGTCTTGGCTGTTTTCAGACACTGTGTCAGACAAGTTCTTTTACCCCATTGCATTATAATTTAAGTCCTTTTTTTTTCTTTCTTTTCTTCATGTGTATTGGTCAAATCTCTTCTTCTCCTTCCACACATATATAAAGCCCATCCTCTCGTGCTTTCTTCAACGAATCTTTCTACTCACTTAGTATTTATCAGCTATTTTAATTATCTCACTTTAATGAAATGGGTAAAAAAAAAAAAAAAAACGAGTTTCTGCAATTTAGTATTGTTGATTTTTATGTATATATATGTTCGTTGTCCCACGGTAGATTTCCATTTCAACATCAAGGTCGACGCTGCTCAACGACAAATTCAGGATCCTTTATTTTATGCTCTAGGGATCTCCTTGTAGAGTCTAATAATAATTAACAATCCTTATTTTTTAAGGATTTAAAACACCATAAATATATAGGAGCCCCTCTTTAAAAATTGAATATTCATGGCCTGCAATTAATACAGATGCGCAATTAAGGGGCCGGACGATGATGATCATCAGACTACATTCGATATCTCAATATGTTTAGTTCGGTTTTAGTTGGATTTTAAAATTTTAAAATTAGGGTTTGCTGCTCCTGATGGATCCTACCCACCAGCCTAATACTATATAAAAAAAATCAAATAAAGTAGATGTTATTTTCAAAATCTCAAATAAATGATCTTTTACATTAAAATGAATTGTTAATTACTATGTTTATATATACTTTTATAGGCAACAAGACTAATTTGAGATTTTAAAGTTGAATTACTACCTCTTGTCCTAATTATAAGAGCTAGTTGACTTTTTTTTTGGAAAAATTAAGGAAACTAAATAAGTTACTTAATTATTTCATATGTTGTGAACCTTTAGATTATATGTTAGTTTATTAGTCAAACTAATTAGTTTGAAGAAAAAAATGAAAATATAAATACTCTAAAGTAATTTAATTAGCTTTCTTTAATTTCCAAAAAAGTCAACTGGCTCTTATAATTAGGACCAAAGGGAGTGATATTTTTTTGTCTTTTTCCACAAAAGGTTTTCATATATGACTGTAATGTGAACAGTATCTTTTTCAAAATAAATAAATAAATAAAGAGACTCATTCAAGTCAAGGGAAACTGGAGATTAATTTAGGAGATTTTCTCATTAATGGACAAACTCCAACGACTTTGATGATGAAGACCAGATCGAAATGTGATATATGACGTCAAACCTGATTAATCTGAGCTGAATGGAGCAGTGCTAACAGTGTTTCTTATTTACAAAGTGGCAATAAGATCATCACAAGTATGAAGATAACTAAATATTAATTCAATTCCAGGGTTTCTTATTTACGATCTTAAGATTACTACGCACTATATAGAAAACAGATATTAAAAAGTGATTTGAGGCAATATTAAAGGCGATAATGATATTGTGCCCAACTGCAAGGTAGATAGATAGCTAGCTTTCAGTATTATTATTGGACGGCATTAATTACTCACTCCGGTCCTAAAATATAAGACATAGTTAATTTTTTTTTATAGAAAATTAAGGAAACTAAATAAACTACTTAATCATATCATGTATTATGTATCATTAAATTATATATAAGTTAGGAAAAATAGTTTGGACAAAAACGATAAATATAAATATTTTAAAGTAATTTAATTAATTTTTTTAATATTATCAAAAAAATCAATCATATCTTATATTTAGGATCGAAGAAAGTATTTGATTAAAGATTATGGGCTTATTTGAGTTGGTGTTTATAAAGCACGTTCACGTAAGTCAAGACAAAACTTTTCTCACATACTTACCTTATATACTATAAATCACGTTGGAAAAATAATTTAGACCGCTAATCAAAACACACATTATATGTATATCTACCTCTAAGATGAGTAGCTAGTGTCACTAATAAATGGGAGTTTCTTGAGACCATTGTCATAGGTACCTACATACTACTACACTTATCTTATGTATTAATGCTTTCTCCACTGAAACAAGCAAATCATTTAAGATCACAGAAATGATTGAAGGGAAGGGTAAAGTTGGTTGGTGTAAGTCATAAATAGAATCAACTTTGTTATCACATTATAAATACTGCTAATGATCATGCACACCCATTCTGGATAGGATAGCGATTTGACTGATATGTATCCTATAGTAGCAGCATTTTCACCATTTTAATTTGTTGCCCCCACTTTAATTTGTTTCTTCTTCATCACTACATCTAGCTTCTCGATCACATTGGATGTGATGAGGTTTTTATATCTTCATTGCCACTCACTTTATTATTTCCCCCACTTATCTGTCTCTAATATCACTCTGATATTATTTATAAATCTATTTTAACTAAATCACACATATTAATAAGAGGTAGTTGTAAAGTTTTCATTTTACCCTCATTTATAAATAAGTATCTTTCAACTCTTTCTATTTTTATTAGTACAATTAATATGGGTAAAATTGTTACAATCGCATTTATTACTTAAAAGGGGATTTATAAATAAGATCAGAATAATATATTAATGTAATACTTGATTAGTTTTGTTTCAACAATTAAATAACTGCAAGTTCAACTTTCGTGTTGTGCTAGCTAGTAGATATTGTTTTTTCTTTTTTTTTTCAACAGTATATATTGTTTAAACTGTGTAATTAAGTTATATTTTTAAAGGCCAACAAAACTGTGTGCTAGGTTTTTATTTCTGTTATGAACACACACTAATCTATCAAGAGAAAGAGATCGAGCTCCTTCAACTTATAAAGTACACCACATTAGTGAGGCTTTTAACATGGGATTCATAACAATGCAACCCTTTGAAAGTCAGCGTGCTCGCCTGCTCAACATCGCTACTCTACACCATCACATCATTTCACTTAGACTCCTAAATGTTAGATCTTACATGGGTAATCTTCTCTGTAAACATCAAAGGAAGATTGAGGAACTTTAAAAAGTTCATGTTTTAGATATGGAAAGTGGGATGGAAGATGATAATTTTTTAAAATATAAAACTTGAAATTCCCAAAATCCAATCATTCCCTCTTTCTTCATCCCAGTCCCCATATTTTAACGAGTTTTTTTCTGGTGGTTTCCCAATGAAAGGGCCGAAGGTAAGAGGAAGAAGGTGAAGTCGGAGACGGTGAGAAAATAGGAAGAAAAAGGGACCTAATGAGAATTTGGTCACAATCTTAGGAAGATATGTGAGGGAAGATTAAGGAAGGAATCTTACCAAACCTTCAAGGAACGCACCTTTTGCTATGAGTCCTATGAAGATTGGAATCTTCCTTTCCCTTCTCCAATCTTCTTCCTAACAAACATGGCCTTAGACTCCTACATGTTAGATCTTACATGGATAGTGGGGACCTTTTGCTATGAGTCCTATGAGGAGGGAAATGAAAATTGGGGGGGGAAAGAACTTAGAGGAGGAAAATGAAGATTTGAAAGATGAGGGAAGATGACTTGAGTTATTTGGTAGGAAGAAAATGAAGATGTGGTAGTTGGTAAAGAATTAGGAAATGTCTATTTTATCCTCAAAAGAAATTAATTCAAAATAAAAAAGAAAAAAAAAATATTTTTAAAAAATATATTCTTGTTAAGTTCAAACTCGTGAAAAAAAAAATCGCCAAATTCGAACTTTCCCACCAAATTTGAACTTTCCGCCAAGTTTGAATTTCGGGGCTACATCTATCGAAAAAAACGCTTTCTGGGAAGATTGCGGTTTTCCCTCCATTTTTGGATGGAAAGCATCTTCCCTCAAATAAGGGAAGATGAGCACTCACCGGAAGATGCTGACTGGATTTTCCGTCTACCAAACATCCAAAATCCATGGGAACTTTAAGATCTTCCCTTTCCTTCTCTAATCTTCTTTCTACCAAATGGGTCCTTAAGAGTGTAGTACAGTTTATGAGTTCAAGAACCCTCATTTGAAATATATAGGTTAGTTTTTAAGAATTGAGCTCTCACTTTAGGTTTGTTATGAACACAAAGACTAATCACCCAAAAGATTATTCTAACCGGCATGATGATGAGGTCGAACGAAGTACCCTAGTAGAGAATCATAATCCCAGAGCGTATCGTTATGGTATGAGAGTCTCACATTGGGGACATCACAATTATGATTTATAAATTTAACAGAGGTTCTCCTAGTTGTGTTCATTTAGGGTGATCGAAAATTCTCATGGAAATTAAGGGATTTGAGAAAATGGAAAGAGAGCACGATAGATCCGTAAATTTAAAAGATAAAGCGATTTATGACAAAGCTAGGCAGACAAATATGAAACATGATCGCACGAGTTCAGGAAGATGTATGTCATTTTAATTCAATAATATTCACACAGTTGGTCCCCTTTTCAGATTTAGTATTAGAAAATATGTCTGAACTCTGAGGCAAAGCTTGGGAATCACAGCTAATTATATAAAATAAACCAATTAGGCAAGATCAGATGATATATATATAGACACATACACACACTGGTTGGTGATGACACACTAACTGAGAGACCATATGCAGAAATAAATTACAAGGGACTCATTTATTGAGGTGGCCTAGAGAATTTACAGCTACACCAAAAATATCAATAATTAGATTGATCTGAAGAAACCACGGAAGCCGTTGATTACAATAAAGATCCCATCCGAATGAAGAAATAGCAACTGATCATGCGCTATAGTTTTATTTGATTATTCATTATTAATCCAACTTTGTTTAACAAAACAAAGCCGCTAATTAAATTTAAGGATGCCTTAATTGGGAAGATTGCTGGATGCCACAGGACACATACAAATGCCTCTCTTGGTTTCATACTTTCATCTCTCTCTCTCTGTTTTGACAAATCTCCACCTCTCTTGGTTTCATACTTTCATCTCTCTCTCTCTGTGTTTTTTGATTCCTCAAAAGCTGTGACTCTTCTCCACACCCTTTACTATCTATTTTCACTATCACCTCAGCTTTTAATTACTTACCCTCTTTTGACCAAATGAAAATGATTGAGATATTGTTGCCATTCTTTTACAAACATCCAAAGATCTTACCTTTGCCACGCTTCACATAATTAACAAAAGATCATCTTAAAATCTCAAATTACTCAATTTTCAAGTAAAGTAAAAAAAAAAAAAACTTCTAATTCTATCACGAGTTTGCCAAACTATGTTCATGAATAAGTTAAATCAATGTTTTCCCATCCAATTTTTTTTTGTAAGCGACACATCTTTCAAATAATGAATAAGACATCAGTAAAAAGTGGTGGTGGGGAAGGGGAGAGAGAGAAAAAAAAAGATCACACCAAGACATACTAACACTACAGACTACAGGCTTAGCTTACTTTAATGAAGATTTGTCCTCATTCCCCACATCGTAGCGTCCTGTCATTCTCCACAAAATCGAAGCCCATTTTTGTCATTTCAACACCAGCCTCCCTACTTCATAACTTCTATATAACCTTCCCTTCTCTCTCTCCTTCTCCCTCCCTCTCCTCCACATCGCTCTCTTCTTCTTCTTCAACCACTTCTTGCTCCGCCGTAATGGGATTTCCGGTGGGTTACACCGACTTCGTCTTCCCCAAGATATTCCTTCACGTCCTTTCTCTTTTGGGTCTCATCCGAAAGCTCATCACCGTTATCTTTCGCTGTTTGGGCGTCCACGATTTTCTGGAGCCTGACATTGTTTGGGCCCGCCCCGTACCCGAATTCCACTCGGTGTCGGCCATGCTCATCCGAGAAATCCTTCCGGTCGCCAAGTTCTGCGACCTAGTGGACCCGCCGGATAGCTGCGCCGTCTGTCTCTACGAGTTCGAGGCCGACGACGAGATCAGACGGCTCACCAACTGTAGGCACATTTATCACCGGGGATGTCTGGACCGTTGGATGGGTTACGATCAGAGAACTTGTCCTCTGTGTCGAACATCTTTCATACCTCACGATATGCAGGCTGCCTTTAATGATAGGCTCTGGGCTGCTTCTGGCATTCCTGAATTTTATGCTGATTCTGATGAATATCCTCATCTTTCTTCTTTTTAATGAGTTCTTCAGATCCTTCTTTATTATTAGTTCTTAGGTTTTACAGGATGATGAAAACCAGCCCAAAAAAACAGAGAGGGAAAATTGTAACTCTTGAGATATCTGTATATATACAGCAGAAATGAGAAATCCAAAGCGGATTCTCTGTAATTAGATGAATTTGTAAAGTTGATTCTCGTTTCAGATTTTGGATCTCAGCAGTTTTCTGGATGGCCTTTCATTTTTCTCACTTCATTTATTTAGATTTGAAAGAGCTACGAGTTGTTCTTGTACTGTTCCCAGATTTAGACGAAATGATGTGAAATTCAGAGTGTTCTTTTAGGTGCAAATCTGTGAACTAACAGAAGAATGAGTAAGTACCCGACCAGTTTACCGAGCTACCGTATATTTTTTTCTTTTGGGTAACTGTGCAAGTGAATACCTTAAACAAAGGCTATTAAAATACATCTTGACAGTGATGTGAAGTAATTTTTAGTGTTGATGGGGACTGAGATAACCTAGTTTTTATGGGTTATCTTCGCTAAGCATATATTTTATTTCGCGGATGAACAACGCAGGCAAGGTGTAAGGAAGGAAGTCAGATGCACAAATACTAGTATTTTGAATTTTTGATGCCCACGAACCAATCAATGTGCTCACAGAGATACGGATGAACCAGGGGGAAAAGCCAATGCATAAAACTGAGTTTATCGATGAGGCAGATCTCAGTACTGCAATGGTTTGAGAGAATTTAGATTTAATCGCATCTGAAACAGAGTGTTGAGCGTTTGTGTGAAGCAAGGAAAAAGATATGGCAGCACGATGGATTGCTGGTTCCTCGCTATGGTCAAGTAACCAATTTCAGTGCTTATCGTATGGGCATCCATAGCTAACCGTTAATGTTAGATCCTTCTAATAGAATTTCAATGATTCAGATTTTAAGATTTTCCACTAATGAGTTTTAATTTTTTTTTTTTTTTTTTTTAAAAAAAAACACTGATAGTTAATATTTATTTTTATTTTTATTTTTTGTACACATTAAAATACCTTAAATAGGAATTCAAAGGCATGGTACAAATAAAGTGAAGGTAATTAATCAAACATTTGAATCTTGTAACAAGGAAACAAAGGAACTAGCAATTCCATATTCAGAAGAATTGAGCTATGCCTTTTTATTTTTGTTTCCCTCTATATGAGGGATTAGGCCGATATGTGCTTTTTTTTTTTATTCTATAAATGCCTTGATTCAAAAATTATGTGTTACTTTCCTACAATCTTATTATCTGGATAGGTAGGGAGAGCTCATCTTATTTAAAAAGTCCTGATTTGATATTTTTTATTTTTAAAAAAATTATTTTAATAAATAGAAAATCTAAAATAAAGATAATATTTTAATTAATTCTTTTTCAAAAAATGTTTTTTAATTAAAAATCACATTTAAAAATAATTAAATCTGAATAGATGAGATGAGTTATCCATATCTATCCAAAAGAATAGGTAAGAAAACTCATTTCGTTACTTGTTTATGTGTTCATGTTCTTTATATGTTATGATGATATATTTTTCTAATAACACCATAATAGAGTAGAGGCCTACATGCAATCATATATAACTTTTAAATTTAGCAGAATATGATTAATACTTTTTGTAAAAGAATTATCACAAATATTTATTAAAAAATACTACGTATGAATTGCTCTGCTGTTTAAATATAATAACCTCTAATAATCAATAAACATTATAATCTCACGCAGGCTACTTTGGTTTGACCCTGCAGGCTCACGATGATGAACTTCTTTCTGTTTTTCTTTCTTTTATTTTTCCTTTCCTCCCCCCCCCTTTTCTGCTGGTTCTTTTTCTTGGCAAGTACATAGCCTGGTGAGCTATTGAGAGATTGTAAAATAAATAAGGGAAAATACCTCTAAGGTCTTAAGGGACTAACATAATTTCAAAAAAGTCCCTCGGTATTAATGGAAAAAATGAAATTACACTGGTACCCCCAGACTAAAAAAGGAAAAGGAAGGGCATATGTTTTGGCGCCTTGTGTTCAAATCATTGAGAAAGGAAAAAACGAAGAACACAAGCCACACACGAGGGGGGAGTAATCAAGGTTGGAGGTCCAATGTTGAAGGGTGTGTTCTGATTAGGGTAAAGATGCAATTTTACACATGAAGTTTGCCAAGGAGCGCTGAAGCACCACGAGTTTTTTCTATAGCAAAAGTACACACGAAGTTATGTTTTGGGAGCCCAAACACCACAATTTGTTAGTTGACCGTCAACTTAGATGGAATGCTTAACGTGGCGGTGATGTAGCGCCGACAAGATGATTTGGGCGATGACGTGGAATAAAAATTCAAAAAATTAGGAAAAAATATTCAAAAAATTAAAAAAAATTTCAAAAATTAGGAAATAATTAAAATAATTAGAAAAAAATAAGAAATTTTAAAATAATTAGAAAAAAAAAAATTCAAAAAATTAGGAAATAATTAGCAAAAATTAAAATAATTTAAAATAATTAGAAAAAAAATTAAATTACCCCCGCCAATGGGCTTCACCACCACCACCCTACCGTCGGTTATTTTAATTTTTTCTAATTATTTTAATTTTTTTCCTAATACGAGAGTGAGTATTACATTCTTTGAGCGTTATATTACTACTTTATAATGAAAATTTAGAATGATGCTAGAAAGAATACAAATCTAGATTGATGTTAGAAGGAGATAAGGAAATGTTTTTATAGAAAAAGAGATTATATATTTACTAAACATAGAAAATTTTATAATAATTCACGTTAATATAAATAATTACAGGAACGTGTCTAAATTATTAAAGAAATGAATGGTAGGTTTCTGAATTTTTTTCTAATTATTTTAATTTTTTATAATTATTTTTATTATTTTAAATTATTTTAATTTTTTTCCTAATTATTTTAAAATCTTCTACTTTTATTTTATTTTTTTTTATTTTTTCCTAATTTTTTTTTTCTAATTATTCTAATTTTTTGGAAAAAAATTTCCTAATTTTTTGAATTTTTTATTCCACGTCTTCTTGTCGGCGCCACGTCGTCGCATTCCATCCAAGTTGACGGTTAACTAACATCCATGGTGTTGGGCGCTCCCAAAATGTAACTTCGTGTGTACTTTTACTCCAGAAAAAACTTCGTGGTGCTGGGCGCTCCTTAGGGTAAACTTCATGTGTAAAATTGCACATTTACCCGTTCTAATTATATGCATGTCGTTTTCATCAACTATGTTAGAGGCTCAATTGAGATGGCTTTTCTTTTTTGTGCATATGCGTTTTTTCTCATATTAAAGGGTGGTTGGCTGAAAGGTTGGAGTTTGGGCTCATTTATGTTACTATCGGGTAAGAGATAGATAAGAAATGCTAAAATTTTAATCAAGATATCATCATCACCATTGTAGTTGGTTTTTAATCATTATAGGGTAGGGTTAAAAAATGTTGCTATGTTTTTGGGCGTGGAAACAGAGGAAAAGGTCTGTTTTTTAGTCAGAATGGTTGAATGCAATGAAGGTATTTATTTTGGCTACAAAAACGCTAAAATATGATAATTGTTAATCCTACAGTTGTGATTGTTAATATGTTTGTTTAAGTTGTTAATACGAATTCTATGTTATAGGGTAGGGTTAATAAAATGTTGCTTTGTTTTTTGGCATGGAAACAGAGGAAAATGTCTGTTTTTTAGTGAGAATGGTTGAATGTGATCAATGCACTTTTGCTGCAAAAATGCTGAAATAAGATAGTTGTTAATACTTACGGTTGTAGTTGTTGACATATCTGTTTAAGTTGTTAATACGAACTGCACATTATAGGGTAAGGTTAGTAAAAAGTTGCTCTTAGAGCTGAGAATTAGGGTCGGCCCTTAAAGGGCTAGTCCTTTTAGGCGGGGTAATAAAAACATATGTTTTTTAAAGCCTGACTCGATAGTATGCGGGCTAGGACTATAAGCTATTTTTCTAAATTTTAACTATTTTTGTGTGTGTTTTGTTTCAAATAAATATAATTAGTAAACTATAACAATTAAAGTTTTAATTTATCAAATAAATGCTTTCAACGTTAAAATCTAAACAACACACATCATGCAACAAACAAACAATGTTACTAATTCATAGCCACTACCACACTATTTTCTCCAGTTTCGTTCTCTAGCAAAAATTGCTCTCTATTTCCTCAAAAAATAATTCAAAGAAATACAGAGATTTGCATCTTTCAACACAACTCGATGAACCAAAAGCAAAATGATTTACTATTGGGTCTTAATACGTTTCCCTAAGAAAGAAGTGGATAATTTACCGAAATACCTAAAAGCAAACCAAGATTTGCATCTTCCAACCCTGTCTTTCTTTGTTTTGCCTGTTACATAGTGAAGAAAAATGCAAGCCATCAACTTCAATGCTCACTAAACCACAACTCTTCTGCAACAATGATCTAATCTAAGTAACTTAATAGGGGGAAAAAATAAGATACAAAAATTGGTACCTAGGGGTGGTGAGTTGCAAGTCAGATCCAGAAATTGAGAGATGTTAATGAGGTTGAGAACTGAGAGGTGAGTTGCGGCGAAAGGTGAGACTCTCACCGTGAACCAAATTCTCACGATGTTGGTAACAGGAAGATTTACTTAGGCGGCAGCCACCGAACCTTGATGGTGAGGAACCACGAACAACGATGCTCACGATGACAACCTCCGGCGACTCCTCCGAGCCATGCTTCACTCCATGCAACCCTATTCATCTGGTAAAATCTGAGGGGAGAGAGGCAGAGAAAGTGCAAAATAGGGAGTGAGAGATGGAAGACTCCGGATTCATTAAGGGTATTTATGTAATTTGACAATTGCATTCTATGATACAAAGTCTCTCGAGACTTTTTTGATATATGACTTTTTTCTGAGAAACTTTTTTGAAATTATGTTGGTTTCTTATGACCTTATTCCAATAAATAATGAAGGATGCTAACATGGTTGAAAACATAAGTTATGATATCCAAAACCACAAATTAAAGCTATAGTGAAATAAAGTACACCCTCCAAAATAACAACTTAGTTTATAATATAAGTTACTTGTAATATAATTAATGCTCATTTTTAATTTTACTCACCCATTAAATTTTCAACCACATTTTTCAATAAGGATAAAAGTGATTTTTTTATAACATATTTAATATTACTCCGGTCCTAATTATAGGAAAACTTTTATAATGTAATTTGTACTATAAAATTATTCCTATAATTAAAACCGGAGGGATAAGTTAATAGTCACTTCTTACTTTCCATGAATTAGTTAAGAAGTCCTACATTATTGTATCAGAGGGAGTAAGAATTTTCAGTAATGAGGACAAAGCTAGTGATCAATGAATTAGTTGGGGTTCGGGTTCTTTGCGGATCTTGTTTTTCCTCATCCCTCTTTATCCCTTATTAGCTTTAATCATGTAGTATTTTTTTTTTCAATATTAATTAGTATCCTGAAGTACCTTTTTAGTATTAGTCAGGATCCTGAAGTACTTTTTTAATATCGGTTAGTATTCTAAGATACTTTTTTAAGATCACAGAGTATTTTTTTTTTCAGTAAGATCCTAATATATTTTTAATACCAGTCAGTATCTTAAAATATTTTTTCAAGATCCTAAAATAATTTCTCAAAATTATGAAGTATTTTCTTAGTTCCACTCAGTATCTTGATTTTTTTTTTTAGTATCAATCAGTATCCTGAAATATTTTTTTAGTACCGGTCAGTATAGTGAAATATTTTTTCAAGATCCTAAATTTTAGAATCTTGAAAAAATATTTTAGAATATTTAGTAATATTAAAAAGTACTTCAGGATGAGATAGTTAAGATTAATTCAAATCAACGGCCTAGATTGATTGAGAAGAGATATCAAAGGTTGAGGTTAAATGAAGAGGGGTAATGAAAATGTAAGATAATAAAAAGATCCAATTCCATTAGTTTGGGGGCTCATGATCGGTCTGCTTAATCAGAGGCTTCGGCGTTGGCTGCTCATCATAGTATGTTGAATTCTCTTTTCTGGCTGCTGTTTTTATTATTATTATTATTATTTTATTTGTTTATATCTTGAGATTCTTGCAGCCTGCTAGTCTTTTTTTTTTTTTTTTTTTTTTTGATCTTTTTTTTTTTTTTTTTTTTTTTTTTTTTTTTTTTTTTTCCCCCTAAACCACGGTTACTCTTTTGTACGTCGTCTTTTATTTATGATTTTCCCTTTCAACCATTTATAAATAAAGGGAAAATCTAGATGGGGGCCCTTTTAGAAAAATCCCAAAAAGACCCAAAAGTTTTGAAAATCTTAAAAAGGCCTCAGGACCTTTTCTGGTATAATTTCTTTAAAACTTTAGTTGTTAACGATATAGTAGTTAGTGGAGGTCATTAATAACTATATCAGCCATGTTAACAACTATATTATCCCCGTTCACAATTATATTAGCCCCGTTAACAATTAACGTTTTAATGAAATTATACCAAAAAAGACCCTGGAGCCTTTTCTGAGATTTTCAGAATCTTTGGACCTTTTTTAGATTTTTTTTTTTAAAATGTTAAAAGAGCCCTAATATGAATTTTCCCTATAATAAATTCCCCACAAGGCCACAACTTCCTTAGGGGCAGTTGAGCGTGGCAACACGATGACCAACATTGTCCGGAGTAAAATAAACACCCTACAGTATATATTACATCTTTGGATCTAATTATAAGAGCAAATTGATTTTTTAGAGTGACTAAAGAAGCTAATTAAATTACTTTAGAGTACTTTTTCCCCCAAACTAATTAGTTTCACTAATAAATTAATATACTCCCTCTGGTCCTTATTATAAGGCACCAACTAGCAATTTTATTTGGTCATTTTTATAAGGTACTTGCTTGTTTCGAAAACGCATTAATTATTGTTTTCATATATGCCCATAATTAATAAGGGTAGTGGATGAAATTAATAATTAATATAATATTAGAGTTGAGTGTAATTATGAGGGGTAATATTGGAAGTTACTTAAATTGTATGATAACTTTATTTACTTTAACTGTTTTTATTGGAATATAATTTAATGATACACAACATATTATATGATTGAGAATGATTAGTTGGTGTCTTATAATAAGGACCGAAGAGAATATAATTTAATGATACACAACATATTATATGATTAAGTATCTTATTTAGTATTTTTTTTTAATCTCTTCAAAAAAAGTCAACTCTTATAATTAGGATTGGAGGGAGTATATAATACAAGTAACCCTAACTATTTTATCAAAATAAAGAAATGGTAGGTGACTTGTAGTATATTTAAATTTTTTTACCAACTTAATAGAGAAAAATACACAATGAGTTATAACATTAAGCATTAATTATATAGACAAAAATGACAAATAAATATTAATTACTCATTTGACAGAAGGGAAAAGGAGGGAGGGAAATTTTTTATGAGTTGGTTTAGAAAAAATCAGAGAATTGAGGTTATAAAATTTTAATAAAGACAAGATGCAAAAGAAAAGAGTGCAAAAGAAAAGAGTGGAAGAAAAATTAACTAAAAACTTTCAACCCCACTTTTCTAATTTTGAAAATCCAAGTCATAAAATTTTTCCTCTCTCCTCCAAATCCGTATACCAAACAGCCCCTAAAGGTCTTTTTTTTTTTTTTTTTTTTTTTTTTTGGGTCAAAGCTTAAAGGTATTATTGACTTATATTATGAATCACAAAATCCTTATAGAAGTGTCATTGCCTTATATTGTGGATGGAATGGAGTTAGATCATAACATCTAGTGCTTTCATTCAGCTTTTACTACTACGATGGCAAATTGGCAACTCTTCATTCAGTTTTGGTTTTTGCTGCACGCATTTTTTATAGCCAAAACTCATCATTTGGCAGACACTGAGGCGGGGAATTATTTTCTTCACAACCTCACGATTAAACATCCTCAATTAATAATATAACCTCACCGTCTTTCGCATTCCAAAAGGCTTTTACTCATTCTTAACCCATTTATTTCATCCCCCAGCCCACTCCCACTTGCCCCAACCCACTCGAGCTGTATCATTACGCTGTCATATTCACGTCCATCTATCGCTAGAGAAAAGAAAGAAAGAAAAATCCTTTTCACCTCATTTAAATTATAAAAACAAGCTTCAGCATTCCTGGGCTGGACTAAAAGTGTGAAGAAAAATGAGCGAAGGTGGATAACCTGGAAGCAAGCTTCAAGCAAGAAAGCCAGAGCTCACTGTCATGACATCTTTAAACCAAAGAATCCACCTCACATTCACATTATTAAGCATGACATCGCGCATAACATTGTAGGGGCAGTAGAACAGTGATTAGACTACTAATTGCAAGTCAATAAAATCCAAATAGAAACAAATACCCGCAGGAACTCCATTGTTTAAAAGAGATCACAAGGACTCAGAATGAACAACGCTGAAGATTGTCTCTTCATTACAGAAAATATAAATTCGTTAGAGAAATGCAACGTAGACACTGTATTTCGGCCCACAATACTACTAGACTACCACTGCCTGCACTTGTATGCCCAACTAGGCAAAGTAAATGATAACGTTTTGACACTGAAAAACTTGATCGGAACAATAGAGCAGCAAAAGGCATTCAATAAAAATGTTGATCACCTAGTGTAGCCGGGTGGAGGATAGCCGGCAGGGGGGTAATTTTGTGGAGGATAGCCGGAAGGGGGGTAATTTTGTGCAGGATAGCCCTGAGTTGGAGGAGGTGGATAACCATAGGGCTGTCCATATGCAGGTTGCTGCGGATATCCAACTGAAGGAGGAACTGATTGATCAAAGCGTGACATCTGTTGAGGAGGAGGAACAGCCATTGCTGGCTGAGGCCCGAACTTGCCATCTCGCTTGTCCATTTCAACCTTGTGCTGAGTCTGCAAATACAATTCAGATGCCATGTGTGATGTGATTACATAATATAAATATATACTAATTGTTTGTGCTTGTTATTTAACATAAATATATCCTCACCTGCATGCATGCACAGACCCTGCATAAAAGATTTAACATAATTTAGTAAAATGTCTCCTTGAATAAAGTGTAAGGTGAAAGAGAAAGGAAAGGAAGTCTTACGTGCAGTACACAAAGTCAGCCAGACAGTTTAGCAACTGAGAAGCTTGTGAAATTTCATCACTTCCAACAATCATCGCGATTATGGAGAATATGCATGCAAGTTGTTGAAGGACAAGCATGAAGCCCTACACAAAATGTGTTGTAAATAAAGTTAAACCCTCATAGAATATCATTAAAAGAACATTGCAGGTGCGCGCGTACGAGCGTGTGAGAGAGAGATAGAGATCTCACAATGATGCAATTGTCACATTGTGTAGTTTGGATGTTAAATTCATCTTGCAACAGAAAGCGAGTTGAGGCCACCGAATTTCCAAAGCAGAGGAAAACCTATGATAATGGAAGCATCACAGCAAACTTAACAGGAAGAGAAAGAACAAGTGTAAATTAACCAAAGGAGATCAGAGTAGATAGCAAGTTTCGAATGAGAAAAAAAACCAACTTAAAAATATTCAAATATCGTATACTCTCTCTTTACATGACCACCAATTGAAATGTCACTTACCTATTTTTGGTCAATTTCTTACAAGCAAAAGCAACTGATATATGTTCATATTTTCACTCAAGTGATAACAAACTAAAAACAAAACAAAAATCTAACGGTATGATCGATTATTATAAAAAACAAACATGGAAAACCAATTTAGCAAAGATCACACAGCCCAGACCTGACATGTTGGCAAAGATCAGCAGAGAAAACAATTTTAACACCATGGCCTGTGCCGATACTATTTATATTAAGATGAAGAATCCATACAAAGTAACATACCTCAGTACAAAGACAAAATTCAGGACACCTACTTTCTCCACACCTACCACTACAAGGCATGTAACCAGCACAACATGTGTATCTGGAATAAACAAGACATTAACATATCAAAACAACAGGTTATGCAAGTCAGTTTAGAAGCTTGAAAAACTGAAACAGTGTCGAAGAATCAATTACCTTGACATGTCATCATAGAGAGCTCTTTTGCGGAGCAGGTATGATACACATGGTGCACTATAACAAAACAATATCATTAGATTTCTTGAAGCAAAACACAAATACGCTTCCAGAGCTGTTCTTTAAAATGAGGTCAAACTGAAGAGGTTACTTGACATATAAAACACAATTATAATTTTATGACTGAATTGACAAGCACAAAAGAAAAGTATAAAATATACTGAAGCAGGTGAAAAAAACCAGATCATACATAAAATTTGGAAAGTCCATCATCATATTTGGGAATGTTAAATTCAGAATGAAAACGCCTTAAGAAAACGTCATGCAGCAAGAACACTTGGTACTCCAATAAAGCGTGAAGGTGAATTCACCCTCAATGACAATTTTTTTGGTTCTTTTAGCCTTAACCACAGTATGGAGGAGATAGCTCCTTTGCTCAAAGTTTCCAGTATTCACAGAAGACATGCTATGATCTAATCTAAAAAGAACTTCACAAAGGAAACCCACACTACTTCATTAAGTAAAACAACATACACTTTGTGCTTCCATTCCTTCGGACGAACAAGAAATTTTGACAGTCACTAACTCTGCCTCAAAACATAGTAACAATACGGTTTCCACAGAGAGACAGATAGTTTCCCATGATCTACATTTTTTTTTTTTTGGTTGCTTATCCGGTATCTAGAGCTTCGCCCTGACTAATCTGGATTCAACCCAGGTCGCGCATCTGGCTATGGTGGGTGAATCTCCCATGATCTACTTTAAGGATGAAGAACTCTATTTTATCTTTTTATGATGATGATACATATTGACCTAACCCTCATCCCTTGATGGAGAGTGACATCTCATGAATTATAACAAGTAAATTCTCAGAAGGCTACGATCAGTCTCAGAAAATGTAAAATTCAGATTCAGGAATCACGAGTATGAAATTGCTAAGAAAAGGATGCACTATCCATGGGGTCGCTACTTTGGTGTTTGAACTAATTAACAGCAGTTCCCTCGGGAAGCCACGCAATAATCAAGACACAACCACTAGATACCTCGTCACTCGCGGCCTATATGCTATTATACCGCGGTCTTGGAGGCTAGAGACTATGATCCCTAATAGCCATTTCAACAACAGTCACACCTTCTCCGGGTAATCTGAACCCTCTGGTTCGCCCCAGATTTGCATTGCTACAGTAAAATCATGACCAAATAAAGACGTAATACTCAGATATTGGCACTGAAAAAAAATGAAAGACATAATATTTACGTGTGGATTCCACAAAGTGATTTAATTTCAACCGTGAACGTCCTTCTTCAATGTTATATGTATAAATATATCGACCATTGGAAAAGATATTTCGGGAGTCAACATAGGTCAATGCAAGTCGGTCTCTGCGAAAATTAGAAGTACAAGGTCTAAAATCTGTCAGTATATCATAGTATCCACGAGACGAGACCAAATCAAAATAGGGATACAGTAGCGAAAAGACCTAGTTTGCATAGGGAAAAATCGATGGGTTATGAAAAGATAATTCGTAAAGTCAGGTCGATGCGAATAAAAAATCTTAATTGTAGATCTAAATTTCTATATGACAAACAGCTGGAAATCGAATGCGAACACACATTCTTTTAGAAAAATAAATACTCTGATAATCAATAACCGTGCATCAAGGTAATGAAAAGTTCCAGATCGCTTACCACCACAACGCAAAGCAACAATCTGCAGAAAATTTAATTCTACAGTGTCAGTTGCTCAGCTTTAGAGAATCAAATTATAAAAAGAGGGGGACGGGGGAACATTCCGCGTCACACACTCGCAGAAGGGAAAATTTCATACAGGGGGTGTCGGCCTGAATGGTACTCATGAGATCGGTGTGCCAGAGATTCCGATAATTCTGACGAAGCTGCATCTTCTCGAGGTGAGCCTGGGACGCCATGTCTTCTGCCGATCTTGACAGCGAGTCAAACTATTTTACCTAAAAAGCAACCAAATAACCGATAATTTCAGGGAATCCTGAAATGCAATTCCACAGTATATATCCTCACACACGACGAAACCTGCTATCGAAGACAGAGTCAAGCAATTTCGAAACTGGCTTCTCCGAGACGAACAGCGCAGCTCAATTGGCGAATGCGCCTAGCCAGCCAGCAGGTGCATTGACTTACGACTAAGTTCACCCGAAAAGGCAGCGAGACTTTTATTTCGTTTTATACTTCCTACTAGGATTATTTTCGTAGGCAGCATAAAAGACATATATATATATATATAATTCATTATATATTATACATTATTTCATTTTACTAGTTTATTATTTTTTAATTCATTTATAATTGCAAAAATATTTTGAAAAAAGATAGATAAATAGCACTTAAACTTCAAAATGATGTTAACAACAATACTAATAGAATTAGAAAAAATAGTAAAGTAATTGATAAATCATTTTATTGTGAAATCACCTATTTAAGATTTTAAAATTTAAGTAATATTTTTTTAGGATTTTTTAAAATTTAAATGAGGCTGTTGGTAAGAAATTTTAAAAAAATGACAGAAAAATATTACTTGAACTTTAAAATCCTATTAATAATAACAATAAATTAAAACGATAAAACAGTTGATAACTTGTTTGATTAAGAAATCACCTATTTAGGATTTTGATATTCAAATAGTATTTTTTGGGATGTCAAATTTTTTCTTTTTAAAATATCATATATTTATGTATAAAAATTTATGAAGTTATTCTCACGCGTGAAACTTTCAATCGGGGTTTTCTTTCAATTTTTCTTTTTATACTGGCCAAAAAAAGTTTTTCCTTTTATAACTTCGCCCCAAACAATCATTTTTTATTAATTCTTGCGGGTAAAATCATAATGTTCAAGCTTTCAACAATTCAGGTAAAAAAAGCTTTTCATAATGGATTATTTTTAACCTATTTATAAAAATTTGATAATCAAATTACATGATTTAAGAAGGCGATAAAAATTATATGTATGTTGGGATAGGTTATTATGCTTACTCTTATTTTACTTCTTTTATCCTCTCAAGATCTTGTTAGATTATAATATTATCTAACGGTAGAGATTTGAAGGATAAAGTAAACATTTTTACTCTTTCCCTTCTCACACCGCCCACACCCTCGTTTGTACTTGATTTTTCAAAATCGATGGTTCCGTCTTAATATTCTTATGCTTTCCTCTTCTGGTTCTAATTTCCTAAATGATTGAAGTAATTTCCTCACATCCTTTTCAGTAAAAGGAATATATCCAGATTCTACACACTTCTCGAACTCCAGAAGCCGCATCATTTGATGGACGGAAATCCCAGTTTTAGCATATATCAGGATTCGGCTTTTGTCTGAATCTGAAATAGTTCAGTAAGCAGGAAGAAATCGAACTTGATTTGGTTCTAAAAGTTCATGCTTATGGTGGTTGGGCAAAACCAGTAACACGCCATTCTGGAGTACCTAATTCCATTGTTTTGCTTATACGCATATAAGCCTGGCATCCACATCGGGAAGATTTTCGATTTCTTTGGGGTTTACTTTCAGTTGATGTTTTGACAGGAGTATTACCAGCACGATGGCAAACAAAATAGCGTCTGGTTAGTCCTTTTCCAACGCATACGGTGTCGTCGAATTGAGAACCCACACCGCTTGGCAAATTCACTATAAAATTCATAGGCAGCATCATGAGGGCAAAATCTTTGCCCAATATATGGAATTGAATCATTACTAGTCTCCAACGAGAGCCTGGTTCAATCCAGTGATTCCGAACATAAAAGAGGGTGGGGTGAGAGAGGGGAGAGGGTAAAAGAGTTTATTTTATCCCTTAAATCTCTACTATTGGATGAGATTATAGTCTAAGGTGTTGAGAGTGGTAGACAAAAGTAGGCAAAATAAGAGTAGGCAGAATAACCTATCCATGTTTCATATAAATTTTGTTTTTCAAAGTAGGGATAGGTTATTTTACCTACTCCTATTTTACCTACCTCTGCCTACCCCACTCAATACCGTTAGATTATGAGATCATCCAACGGTAGAAATTTAAGGGATAAAAGAAACAATTTTCCCTTCCTCCCTCCCACCCTTCCGCCGGCCAATCCCATTAGGGTTTGAGCTCAGACAATCTTGAAAACCTCTTCAATAGCGCTCATCTTCTTACCTTAGGAAGCCAACCAATCGCACTAAATATATCTTTCTGAAACAGATTCTGATTGTAAAAAGCTATGTCCAGAAAAAACCATGTCGTGGTGGTTCCAAGCAAGTGAAGTCCATGACGGCAAAGAAACCGCTTCGAAAATAACCCAAACTTATTATTATCATTATTCTCGAGATATTTTCAAACCAGTTTCCGGTTCCATCTATCTCAACCTCAATAAATTTGGACATATCAGAAGCCGCTTGCTTCGTGTTCTTTGCGACCAAGGCGGTGTATCGGATATAGAAGCTGGAAAAAATTTCCCTAAGCAAGCATCCCATTCCTTTGGTGGATGCAATCATCTTTGGAGTTGTTTATTTTATCCCTTAAATCTCTACCGTGGAAGTTTTTCGCTATGATCAAATAGAAATTTTCGAATTCAGTGATTATCCAATTACGATTAAATGAAACCCTAGAAAATCCACTAACACAAGTTTAGTGATACCGACCCAGAGGGAAAACCCTAATTTTACTTCGAAAAAATGCATTCAAAAAAGTAGTCAAAAAAGTGCCCAAATTGAATGAAGTAAAAAGAATCAAATACTCTTTTTTTATATCCAGGTAATAATAGCTATCGATCAAAAGGGGGAAAAGAAAACTAATTCCAAGCGTTGAGAGGAAAACTTGGATGAGAGGAAAAGAAAATTGATTCGAAGCATTGAGAGGAAAACTTGGATGAGAAAGAAAACGAAATTGGATTGTCAGAAACAAAGTGTAAACGAATTGGTGAAAGAGCGGTTCCGTTTTTTAGAAACCTTCTCATCGGAATGGATCGCTCCCGGCAACAGCCTGATCAGAGAATATGCAAGAAATTTTTTTAGCTTCCATTAATTTATTTTCAAAACAATGTGTCCCCTAAAAACAACGTTCATGCTTGATATGAGATGTGCTTGTCTAGTATAAATTAATTCAGATCTTCATCTCAAAACGTATTACTGTTGGTGGAGGAGAGAAAGAGAGGGTGGGAGGTGGTGAGGGAGAGAAAGATGTAAAAAGATTTATTTTATCTCTTAAATCTTCACCATTGGATGAGATTGTAATCTAATGGTATTAAGAGAGGTAGGCAAAGGCAGGTAAAATAAGAGTAGGTAGAATAACCTATCCCTTCAAAGTATACCCTTCTAAAGGAGTAAATAAGAGTGAGAAATAAAATAAATATTAGTATTGTTAATCTTTTACTTAATGCAATACATTTGATTAAAGAAAAATGACAAAAAAATACAACTTGACTTTTAAAATCATGTTAACATCAATAGTAATAAGATTAATAATAACAGTAAATCAATTGACAACTTATCTTAATATGAAATCATTTATCTAACATTTTAAATGGTATATTTTTTTTTAGGATTTTTCCTTTAATTAATGAAGTGTGAAAGTAGAAAACCTAAGAGAGGTTCTACGTAAGGATTGTAATGGGTGTAATAGTCTTGTTAGCTGAGGTGTCTCAATCTTTATAAAAAAAAAAAAAAAAAAAAAGTAGAAAAACTTATCAAATGTTTAACCAATTCTTATTTGGGCTCTTACAAAAAAAAAAAAAAAAAGGCCAAGATCATTTCAATCTTCGGCTCTTATAAAAAAAAGAGAAAAAGGCCAAGATCATTTCAATCTTCGGCTCTTATATGGAGAGGAAAAGTACTCCCTCGGATCTTTCCCGGGTATGTTTTTGGCATCATATTTGTTTGGCCATAGATGGCCAAGAACCAAAAACTCGCTGTCGCTGTATTGGAAGGGGCGAAAGAAATAAGAAACAAAACAAAACATTCACATTACATTTTACGCCGCCGGGAATCATTTGAAAAGGACCCCGAGGAAGAGTAAGAATTTGGAGAATATAAAAAATAGAGGGGCAAATTTGCAAAGACAAGTTCTATATAAACTGGAGGTTGGACTGGTCTCTTCTCGTGGCGTTCGATAACGGCAATAGGAGTGGTAAAGAGAGAGAGATATCGATGATTGAGATTGAATTTGTCATGTTGTGCCATTGAAGAGCAGGCCCAGGCTTAAATTGTTGACGACCAAACCTACATTCAAAACAGTACTCCTCGCCAACCAAAGTTAATTCTTTTATCTTCATCGTATCAAACAAACACCTTCTTCTTCTCTCGTCATCACTTACTTGTCGCTCTAGTTGGATTCTTCATTCAGAACAAGTTCAGATTTCAGACTTTTTTTTTTTCCTTCTCATTTCTGTTATGTACTCTGCTTCTTCAATGTCTACAAATGCCTACGCTTTTGATTCTTCTTTTCCCAGACATTCGACCACATCGAACATGGCTTCCTCCGACACACCTGGCGGCGGCGACCTTTTCTTCTCCGACCCTTTTCCTTTCCTTTTCTTCAACCCCACCGACTTGGCCGCCGTTCATCAGATTCCAAACGAAACCGCTTCTTCTTGTTCTCTTGACCCTTTTTCCTCTTCCTTCTTTTCCTTTTCTCCTCCAAGTACCCACCTGGAAAATCTCAGCCTTTATCAGCAGCATCTAGAAACAGAGTTTGGAAATTTCTCTGGTCTTGATGATGGGTTCAAACTAGTGAAGAGTGAAGAATTACAAATGGGTGGTGATTACAGCAACGGAAATCAGAACTTTGTTCCTCAAAATAATGCTTCTGAAAATGTTCACAAGTCCATTCAAAGGAGCTACAGTAGTAACTGTTTTGATGGGAAGCCTGGTTTTCTGTTGCAACCTCACTATGATACTCTCATAGATTCCTCAAACTTTCATGGCCAGGCCATGAATTCTCCTGAGAACGATCAAGTAAGAAGAGTGTGCAGTGCAGGAGACTTGCAGGTTAATTTTGTCTCTCTCTGATTCTGCTACTGAATTCCCTTGTTCTGTTCTATATATTCAGTTCCTATAAATATATGGTTTTGTTTGTGTATCACCAGAACATGGAATCACCAACTCAAACGAACCAGAGGGAAGGGTCGTTCTTAGAGGAAGCAAACTTCAAAGTAGGCCGTTACAGTGCCGAAGAAAGAAAAGAGAAAATCTCTAAGTACAGAGCCAAGCGAAGCCAGAGGAACTTCAACAAGACCATCAAGGTAAATTCAAGCAAAAAAATTACGAGGCCAAAGACTATAGCACACTTTTATTTACTTTATATATATATATATATATATAAATATATATTACACACACAATAACATAGAGTTGATGCAACGGTGTAAAGCCTACCCCTACTCCTTCTGGTTCTTAATCTTGAGTCCTAAAGGAGTCATTTGTGTTTGTGTCGGGAGGGCAACCGTGAACTCTATATACTTGTGTGTGAGTCGTGAAAAAAAAACAAGAAAGTTCTGAGTTTGGAGGTTCTCTGTTTTACTTGGCAACAGTATGCATGCCGGAAGACACTGGCGGATAATCGGCCACGCATACGTGGCAGATTTGCACGAAACGATGAGACGGGCGAGAATTCCAAGGGTTCATGCTCAACCAGAAACGAAGAAGAAGAGGAGTTCTGGGTAAGTGCTCATTATTACAGAACAGAATAATATAATGTGATTATTAATACCAAAATCTCAGATTGAAGAAGCAGAGTTTTGACAAGTTTGAGGAATGTGGATGATGTAGTTTGAAGGAATGCCTGAAGAACAGGAGCAGATGATGACGTGGAGGATGATGAGTGGAGGAGGAGAATACATGAACAGTTATGGATCAGATCCTCTTCATCAACATCAGTTCCAATACCGTAGCTTTTGAGAATGACATGAGAATGGAAGCAGCAATCATCAGAAAAGAAAGGCCCTGTTGCTACTAGCTTAGTTATTCCTAATTTACTCATTATTAGTTATTTATATATGTATGTATGTAGTGGGGAGGATGAAGAAGAAATGAGCAAGAAATACGAGAGTAAAAAAATAAAGAGGTTTGATATTTACATTTTTTTTAAAAAAAGTTTTACTCTCTCTGTTCCTTTACCCTTTTTTTTTTTTTGCACCAGGTTCCTTTACCCTTATTCAATGATCATATGATTTATGTATATCGTCATATGATTTATGTATATCAACTCAATAAATGACACAATTATTGGGGATTATTTTTCTCAATTAGTCAATTGGATCAGTATCATTCCATTTTGCGTAATTTTAAGCTGACGATGTATTTAGTTCATGTGCTACAATTAAAATCACAGAGGCTCCCCCCCCCAACACAAACACCAAAAAAAAAAAAAAAAAACTTTTTTGTGATACAAGTTTTTCTCTCATCGTTGGCCTAGCTATTTTTATGGCATCTCCCTCTCCAGTTTCCACTTTGGGTGGAAATGTCCGTATTTTGTATTTATTTTTGTTTATTTTCATGTTTTTTGAAGATGCTGTGGCAGTGTTAATTTTCTTTGCGGTAGTAAATCGAGTTAGGAGCTTGAATGGCAATAGAGCTCATCTAGTGGCTATGTTTCGCAATTTTTTGAGATGGAATTTGGTAACTATAGACTATAGTCTTATACATTATTGATTCCATCATGAGTTGTTGGCAACATTGAATTGCATATGTATGTCATAGTTGAAACCGTGCGGCTCATTGTGCAGTTGACCACTTTTCTGTCTTCATCTCTTTTACTTGTGTTGTGGTTATTTTTCCTTCTATGAGATCTTCTCATAGAGTGTTTTTAACAACAAATCTGATTGCTTTATTGCCGATAAAAGCAGTGGATCATTTGGAATATTTATTCAAACAACCACTTCTTACAATGATTTTGTTGCTGATGATGACATTTTTTTATTCCTAGATTTTGATGTAAGGATTATGGAGGCGGTAAGGTTCTTAGTTGTGTCAGTGATTCCTTCTCACCTAGTTTAGGTTTAGGTTATTTTTAGGGTTCCTTTCATTATTATGTATTTTGGCTTTCTTTTTCCAAACCTTTTATTTTAACCTTACATCTCTTGTTGGATTAATTTTAATAAAATATTATTTTCTGACCAAAAAAAATCGTGTGCTACAGCGCACATTACAAATTTAAATTTAATTATGAAATATTTCAAGTTTAATCACAAACCTTTGTAATACTCCTAAGCCCCAACCATTGTCATAAGAACTTCCAATATGTTTCATAATATAATATATATATATATATATTTTTAAAGTGCTAATTTTTTTCACCTAGTATCATTAGTTAATTATAAAAGTTCTTAGCTAATTAGTCAAACTCCTTTAACTAAAAACTCGTATTGAGGATAATTTTGATATTTTATAAGAAACAACTAATTTTAACTAATTTCATTAATGCTTGTAAAGTTGCTATGGGAGTATTAAATTAAAGATTAAAACAACTTAATAGAAGAAACATATGTTACTATCAAATATTCTATCCATTAGGATGATTTTATAAAAAAAAATTCAACCACTAATGGTTATGTTTTGCAGCTTTCACTGCGTCTTTTCTTGTCTTGAGGGAAGGGAAAAAAATGGAGGGAAAATATTAAAAAAAAGCATTAGCTCCAAGCCCACAAGTGAAGATGGGAGAGGCCACAGGTGAAGATTTTTTTTTTTTTTTTTTTTTTTTTTTTTTTTGGTTATAAATCTATTTATCAATATTTTATTATAATAATTTGAACAAATTGTGTATTGTTTATTCATAAGTTAAAATAATACAATTCATTTTATGCAATAATTAAAAAAGCGTGTTTCTTTTTTGAAAATATTCGTGGTGCTCATTAAATTATAAAAATATCTTTATTATCGCTATACAAAGAATTATACTTTTGAGATAAGATTATAATCAAAACCAATGAAACTATGTTTGTGACACGTTCAAAGAAAAAAGGGAGGCAATCTTTCCACCAACCAGAAAAAGAAAATACGAAAAAACGAGGACAAAACACCAAGAGAAAGAAAGAGCATCACATGCTTCTTCTAACTTTCACACGCATAATAAACATTACCCTATGCGTACGATATAAATTAAAATACAATTATTAATAGATAAGAATCAACGAATATTGGACCATCAATTTATATTTATTTTTAAGAAAATATACTATTTATAATTCTTTTTATTTTTTCCTTACCCGTGGAAAGCCAGTCTGTCGTTTGTTTCCCCCTTAAATACGTTCTTACCTTTAATCTTTATTCGTGTTGCTATAAAATTATAAATACTAGTAACTCATTATCGAAAGGAATAATAAACAAATCAGCATATTGATTTTTTTTTTTAAGAAAAAAAGTCCTTGTGATAAAAAATCCAAACTTGATTTTCTAATTGAATAGTATTTTTTAATAAATTTTTATGCTAAAACAGCCTGGTGGTCCAATTTATGGAGGGTAGTTGACGAATTCACTTTCTAAAAAATTGACTTTATATGGCATGCACACATAAATCAAGAGAATATATATATTTGGTTTTCTCTCATATCCTTAATATAAGATATATTTGACTGTTTTTTGTATGAAGAGATTAAGAAAGTGAAATAAATGATTTAATCATAATATATTGTGTATCATTAGATTATATATTAGTTTATGAGTCACACAAATTAGTTTGAAGGAATAACAATAAATATAAATACTCTTAAGAAATTTATTTAGCTTCTTCAATATTTTAAAAAAGTCAATTATGTTTTATATATTTTGATTGGATATAGTATTTAAAATTATAATATTACCACTAGTGTGGGTTGTTCCAACTTATTCGAACTATGGGTATGCAACATTGACTACTCATTGCAGGCTTACAATTCTGTATAAAATGTCAATTTTATCCTCAATGACCTAGGTGAAAATATAATATTCACCTTCAACTGATCTTCTCTCCCTAAATTTTTTTTTTCTCTCCTAATAAACATCATTTCAACTCTCAATTTAGATTTCTTTCTTTCTTTTTTATCAAAGGGACATGCATGTGCTTGAGGTTTAAGTGAGATCAAACTTATAATCTTTCATTTAGAAGAGAGCTCTTATACTATTAGGATATATAGTCATTGGCTTCATTCAAATTTCTAGTATAAAGTGTTTTCAACTTGATTTTTTTATTTTCAAATATTATTTCAATAAAAGATTGATTTGATTAAGTGTTTGCCTTATCCTCAAGGCCAAACTTATTTGATCCCAATAATATTGGTGTTAGAATACTGATGTTTTATAAAATTAATGGACCAAATTAAAACATGGTGTAAAGTTAAGAGATCAAGGGTTAAGATACAAAAATACCCATATGATTTGGCCAAAAGTGTACCCAATACCACGTGCTTGTTTTAGGTGGAAAAGTGACTATATGGTTATAAAAATGGAGCAAAATTCACACATTCTATTAATGTAGAAGAAGTTGACCATGAAGTTGGATGATTTGGCTAAAAATGATGACGTGCACAATGAAGTGGACTTTGTAGAAGGCAACCGAAACCCTAAATTGATGACTAGGAAAGTGTAATAATATTAGGCGACTGAAATGGGGAAAAATGACAAATGCTTAAATGCAATATTAGGCAACAAAAGAGTTGGAGAAATCACGCTATGGTTCACGTCGAGAATTTGTGACTAAACATTGAAGCCTTGATTCGATGGTTGAAAGACAATCGATTGGGACCAAATTATTGAGCTAGGGTTTTTACTGAACACGTGTGGGAGTGAGTAAGTGAGCAGAGGAATCATGCTAGGATTGCTGTTTGGGTGACCGATGATCACAGTGATGAGAACGAAGAAGAGAAATCGAGTGAGTGAGGCGAAGAGTCTTGTTCACAGAACTAGGGAATTGGGAAAGTGTGGCAGAGGAAAATTTGATTCACATGTGAATGGGGAATCTTCCATCAGAATGTGTGGGAGAACAACCGACAAAAATTTGTTCCAGGTAAGCAACCATTGGGACCCATAAATGTTTTCTTTCTTTGTTTTCTTTAGATAAAATGGGGAGGGATTTAATCTTTATTTTGTAATGTGTAGTTGTAATGGCATCGAAGGGAAAGAACAAAGTGGTAATTAAAGACGAAGACAATGGGGAAGACATGTGCAAAAGGTTAGTTCAAAACGTTATTGAAAAGTATGAATTGGCAATAAAGGGGTGGGAAGATACTCAAGGTAGATTGCGGGGAAGGCATAAGTATATTGTAGAAAGTATTTTACATGTGGCTAGGGTTGGGGAAAGTGAAAATACAGTGAGACAAAATGGTGAAAATACAGTTGAGGAAATGGACATGGTCAATGAAGAAAACATAGTAAAAGGAAATGTGGAAGGTGTGACTAAGAAAATGGGATGGGGTGATGATTATAATGATATTGATTTCCTTGATGTTGATGAGAATGTTGTAAGATAGAAACAGACATAGTCAATCAAGATGGTTTTGATAATATAATTAAAGAAGGAAAACAAAATATGGAAACTATAGATGAAGATGTTTCAAAGGATGAGGTAGAGAAGTGATGGTAGTGATGAAGACTCTAATAGGTCTAATGATGATGATAGTGATGACGCCACTTATGTAAGGTAAAGTTATAGTTCCGATACAGAAGAAGTGTGTATGATGAGTTCAAAGTTGGGGAGCTGGATGTAGTATTTACAATGTTACTATGTTAATTAGACTATCATTTCAACTCTGTTTATTTTTGTAGAAAAATTTGCTTACTTGTTTTATACTTTTCTTGCAGCCTAGAATTAGTTATAAGCTGGTTATCAAGAGGGCACAAGACATGAGTATATGCACAACACTACTGGTCCACAAATGAAATTTCTCATCCCAAATGAAAGGGAATTGAGAAAGTTTAGGGCTATAACCTAGTGAACCAACGGGTTTAAGATGCATTAGTTTGATCCCAAACCACTCAGTGTGGCTCTGCCTTCTGACCTTCCATATGAAACTCCAGGTCTATAATGGAAAGGACAACTATGTGTGACAATCTCACAACTCTTAGCACAGATGCATAGGCAAATTTAGAGGAATAAAGACAAAGCAAAGAAGCCTACTTATTAGGGCTATGCATAAATGTTTGTCCTTGGGTAGTGTAATTATTTTGGTCATTACTATAGAGGTCGAACACTTTTTCACTTTTGATGTACTTATTTTGGTGTAAAAAGGCTTGTTATCTTGCTTATATTGACCAATGTTTTTGTTACTTTTGGTGTAAAGTGCACTTACCAAATTGTTGTTAATCATATTGTTGAATATTAGTTGTTTGGTTTATTTTCGTGTAAAAAGGCTTGCTAGCCTTCTGTTTGGTTAATTTCAATTGACAGGCTGCTTGGTTTATGGGCATCATTTATTGATGCTTAATTTCAGTTCACAGGCTGCATATTTTAGAAAACACACAAGATTATCAGGCTGTATTTTTCAGAAAACAAATACATTATGAAAGATTAAAAATTGTCTAATCCCTCACAAGAACAACAAAAATACACATAACCCATTAACAATACATTACCACCAACAAATACATTACAAAACTTTAACAATTGTCTAATTTCTCACAATAACAACAAAAATATACATAAACCCTTACAAATACACTACCACCAACAACACCCAAGTCATTAACAATGTTGCAGATGCAAGTTTCAACTTCAATTGCCCCTTCTTCACTTCACTTTCCTTTCTTTCATTTCATGTCCAACTTTCAGCTTCATCACCTCACCTTCAAGTGCAACAAGCTCTTCATACAACCTCGCACACAATCCCTCTTTGAAGATGCTTGTTCTCCTCATATAATTTGTCTATGTCATTGAGTAAATTTTTGATAATTGCATTTTCCCTTTTCCTAAACCCACCGTCGTACCATTTGAAATATCCCTAGCCGCCATCCTATGAAATTTCATCACCAGCCGTTAAAAATCAAGAACCCAACCCATTTAAAATAATTCAACATCTAACAAATCTTACCTAGTAGTAATTTTGGCACTCGTTAAACCTCCTACCTGGGTTTCCTTCTAACCACGACGTCCATCGGGAGCCAACAAATTGTTATGGCAATATTAAGTCGGACCTTCGTAATGTTCCTCGCGACTAGGCCGTCCAAGCAATACCACCTTCTTTTTTGGCTTCTCATTTCTCCTTGTCGTTGATGTTGAAGATAATTCCATGGAGCTCCCTCTCAATTTCTTGTTCCTCAAAGCTAGGCATATGTGCTGGACAAATTGCTCCCTCTCGGTTGAATGGGGGTTGGAGTCGACAAATGTTAGGGAGTTTGGTTGAGAGTTTAAATGACAAGTCCCCCTAACATGCCACATATTAATGACATTTGGACACATGTGGCACAATTAGCTTCAATCTAACCGATGGCCTCTATATTAATATAATATGTGACTTTTACTCCACTTTTATAACGATATAGTTACTTTTTGAGCGCTTTTTTAAACAAATCACATGTGTATTTATTCACCTTGACCCTAGAATCAATTGTATAATTTTGCCTAGCTTCTTATCAATTTGATTTCAAGGGCATGTGAAAGTGATTAATTATCAATCATCAATAGATAATAAGCAGTTGTATAGCTTAATATTGTCTCCTTGACGGGTCATTTTCATTATATATAGGCTTAACCATCTTAATTAATCTGCATATTATATTGACCTCCTTCCAGCTTTGCCCCTTCATTTTTCTCACATTTGAATTTTTATTCAACTCAAATTGTTATACGCACCTAAACAACATCAAGCTTCTTCCAAAATCAGACGTCAAGAAAATTCAAGAAAACTCTCTACCCCCTACCCCAGCGTATACGTTAATGAAGTATCTTGATGATTCTTGATTGGCTGGCTAAATTGAGGGTGTTTGGATTAACTTTAATTTTTGGAAGTGTTTTTTTAAAATAAAAAATTGATGAAGGGTTTCCTTTTTTTGGCTTTGAGTGTAAAGTGTTCTCATCTTTCCTAATAAATACACTTCCTAAGATTCCAACTTATGTTCTCTTCCTTACGAAAGTGAGACAGTTTACTATTTCAACCAATAACTTAATAATTTTTTGAAGTAGTTTTACTGTAGTACAAAGTAAGTACTCATTCATATCGGTTTTATTAATTAAAAACAACTATCATCTATGACTCATTCCTATTTATAAGAGACATTTATAAGTTGCCTTAATTAATTTTTTTTTTTTTGTTTATTTCTCATTTCACCCATTTTAATTACTCGTACTACCCATATTTTTATATTTAATTTTCACGCATTCTCTATCCACCACTTATTCTCTCTCTTCCACTTGAAAGGGTTCACATTAGGTGCTATTCCCTTATGTGCTTCTTAGGTGCTTACTTTCTCTAATTAGAGGGATTAGGAATTTTATTTTATTTTTTAAAATTTTTTTATATATTCTATTTATTTAGATTAGATTATATGCTGCATCTTGAATTTTTTTTACACCCAAATCTCAAATTAATTAATTTCTAGGACGTTGGGGTTACGGGAAAAATATTTCTGAATGTATGACTGAAAATTAATTAATTTGAAATATTGGGTGCAAAAAAAATTTTAAGATGCAGCATATAATCTAATCTAAATAAATAGAATATATAAAAAAAATAAAATAAAATTTCTAATCCCTCTAATTAGAAAGAATAGCACCTAAGAAGCACCTAAGGGAATAGCACCTAATGTGAACTCCCACTGAAATAAGGATATTTTTTACAAAAAAAACATTTTTTTACATCTTTATTTTGTTTGACAATTTCTTCTCAACATGATTAGGTTAATTATCTCTTATAAAAAAGGAACAAAGGAAATACGTGAGAGAAGGATAATCCTAACATGTGAAAACACTCTTTTAATTGCTTCGCCTTGAACAAAAATAAAAGCATGTTTAACTAATAAGAAATGTAGGATACGTAATGATTTGTATAGAACCACAGTTTCATGCATCATGATTCAGTAGGTGCGAGAAAAAAAATTAAGATATCAATCAAGTTGTGGTAGCTGCTGGGGAATATGCTCTAGCCAGCTTCTTCATTTAGTATCTCTTAAGTTCAGTCAACTTGTCAAGTTGGCTATGGCTTACCTTCATTACAATTAAATTCATGCTTACTTGCACATACAAATTAGTCATATAAAGCCATAACAAAAATGAAAAATGGAAAAAAAAAAAAAAAAAAAAAAAAAAGAAGATGGTTGGCTTTATTTCTTACTATTTCTGTTTTCCTTTGTGAGACTTTAGGATGCATAAATTGGGGGGCACATCAATGTAAAAAAGAACAGATTTTCCTTTGTGTTTTGATGGTTTCTCAAGTGGCAAATATAATATCATTCTCCAAAAGTAAAACTTCTTTGAAGTGGGAACTTTTAATTTTATCTTCCAATCAATCATGAGTCAAAATTCATAAAATTCCACACCAGATGCTCCTGAATAACTAGCTAGGCTATGATTCCCATGCTTTAGTGATGTCAAATCACTAATTCTTGATTAATTAACTCTTAATCATGATTATTTAACTCTACCCTCTCCTCCAGTCTAACCACCACGGTTCTAAATATATTTTATTTGTTAAATACTCAGTTAGATAGTGAGTGTACTCAAGTTAGTTGCCTTTGCTTGCTGCTGTTGCTAGCTAATTTAATTATTTAAAATAAAACTCTGAAAATGATAGTGATCTCTTATTATTTAAGTTCTGTTTAGCAGCATTATCATTAAAAGCAGTGGACTAATCATGATTAGTTTCATCATCTTCAAACCCCAGCAAATTGAATAGCACCTCTGGTTCTATTTATAGTAAGTCTCAATTAACTAACTCTCACATATATTGAAGAGAGTAGTTAGTTAATCATTGATTATAAGCTAAATTTTTAATTTTACCCTCATTTATGAATGTTTGGAAGTCAACATGAGTAAATTATTTTTGTTTATTACAACTAATAGGGGTAAAATAGTAAAAATCATATTTATTACTCTGAAAGTGGAGTTATACTAAAGACAAAAAAAAATTATTAAAAGGATTTATAAATACAACGAGAGTGATAATCTAATATGATAACCTTCATTCAAAGTGAGAGTAGTAAATGGAACTGAAAAAGAAGAGAAGGAAAAAAACGCAAAAAAAAAAAAGAGTATTATAGAGGAATTTACTTGTTTGTGGTTTCCAACTTAATTACAGTTCCAGAAAAGCAAGGGAAAAAAATGCAAACTTTGTGGTTTTTTTATTATTATTTTTTTGCTCAAGCAAACTAAACTTTGTGGTTTTGAGAGCAGAAAGATGCGAACTTACTTCTAGCTAACTAAAAAATGAGCAGATAACAATGCTGCGATTAAAGCTACATCTATGTATATTAAAGGATCGCAGCATAAAGCAAGATACCATATGTCAACCTACCATTTTTGTCTAAAACCAGAATGGCATAATTATATTTACGTCAATATGCATTAAAAACTTCTATATGAGCTTGGAACATTTGAAGAATTGGAAAAATCAGATACCACACAGATTCTCTTCTTCAATTCACATAATATATATATGTATATGTATGTACGTACACACAAATATATATATACCCAATTGATCAAAGAGATGCTGCTAATTGTAAAGCTTACTACATGCCTCCTTTTAAAACTTTTATAGTATGATATATTCAAATAACCTTCTTGTTTTTGAAGCTTCGCATCTTTGCTGTACATATTTTTGATGATAGGATCACCTACTTTAAAGGAAAAAGATGAACATTTCTGAGTCATGGAGCAGCAGATAAGAATTTGATTTCCATGCTAGCCGAAACGTGTATACTAGCCCAGATAGTGATTGATTATTGAATGAAATAAATTGAAACTCAGGAAAATAATAAAATATAAATAATTAATTAATGAGAATATAATAGTAGTGGTATTGAATAATAAGGCAGAGCATAAAAGAGAGATGCAAAGACCAAAGAATCTCCTACATATACAGCACCCCACATTCTCTTTTTGGTCTTATCACAGTTAATCAGGAATCAAGTAACTTGCTGTTATGATAAAGAAAGAGATAGACATATAGAGAGAGAGAGAGTGCAAGTAATGGACAGAGCAGTAAAGAAAAGAATGCTTATAAAAATTTTAATGTAAGCATCTAAAATGATGCTAGAGACGCCCACTTTTGACCAACACATGACATGGAAACAATTCATATTCTAAAACTAGTTCAACTTCCTATCATTGCAATGCTATAGATTACTCAAGTGTTCCCTCAGGCTTAGGCTAGCCAGGCATAATTAATTAATTGTATATAATCATAAATATATTCCACAGTGATGATCAATAAAATGCGTGAGAAAGTTGTCCACTGGACCTGTCCTTTTGTTCTGTCCAAGAAAAGCCTCCTGATTGGTACATCAAGAAGAACAATATATTTTGATGAACAATACTCAAACCAGAAAAAGAAAAAGAAAAAAACTTGCTTTATGTGTTTTTTGCACACGAATTGGTTTGGTGGGATGGTCTAGTGGAGAGGCCAAGTATGATAAAATATTTGTGAATGGGGAGACAAGAAAGGAGGCCATGTTATTGAGAGTGGAACTTTTGTCTGGCTTAAGACTGGAAGGGGTGGAAAAAACTTGGGTGGAGAATCTGGTAATGGTGATTCAACAGTAAAAATGCAAGTTATGGAAATGGTAAAAAAGTGCAAATAGATCACAACTTGCCAATTGTGGCAAGCTGAATCTTCTTAAGCATGTCGTTCATGGAAATTACTGCTTTCAGAAAGTGCATTTACTGATTTCTTGTTTTTCACTTTTTCACCGAACGTTTCTTGTTTTAAGTGTTTTCTCATGAATGAACCAACAAACAAGGTTGCAACACTTTAAATGGTTACTTTCATGTGGCTAGAAAAAAAAAAGAGTTTTACTTTGCTTTGTCCTCATGAATTTAGTTTCTGGTCATTATTTGGGTAAAGGGTTCTCTCAAAGACTCAAACTTTGAGTTATATTCTCTCTAGCTGTGAGAGGTGGTTGGACTGACATGAGAATGCATGTTTTTTTGGAGTCACTTCGTTGAACCTAGGAGCCTATGTTTCTTTATTGTTACTGATTCGTGTTACAGGAAGTTTTGAGTGTAATGAGTGGTTAAGAATGGAATTTGGCAATAAGTTGCAATTTGCAGAGATCCTAGCTAGCTATGGCAAAAGCCAAAAAAAAAAAAAAGGCAAAGAGAATGGATGTATGAAGGGTGGTCGAATCTTTAGATTTCCGTAGGTCTTTGGTTGTCTGTAGTGAAAATTCTTACATACTCTCTTGACTAGTTAAGTTCTCTTGTTCCATTCCTGCGTCTCATTTTAGCTTTAAACAAGTATCAGAAGATTCTTCTGTGTTTATTATAAACTAACATAAACGACGCCACACCTCTTTTCAAAAAAGTTGTGTATGTTTTCATTCTTCACTCTCTCTCTCCCGTCAATTTTTTTAGTAATAGCAAAAAGCTTTCAACGTAGTTCAAAGCAAAACAAAACCGTCAATTTGGTTCCTTTCAAAAAGCAACTTTCGGTCTCACTTACCAATTCCTGATGGTGACAGGACTAGTGTGTTTCAATTTTTATACGTGTGCCCCGCATTTTTTAACGAAATCATGAGTTTTTTTCAACTTACTATTCGTAAAATGACAAGTTAAACTCAAAATTATGTTTGCTAGATTTTTGGAGAAAATAATTTCTGATTTGTAAGTTTAAAGTTAAATTAAAGTTTTCCTGACTTTCGTCTTTTTTTCATACTTGAGTTTTTGAAACTGACTTTTCAATTTATGTCAAATTAATCTTCTTATAAGAGTCTATCTAAACATAAATTTTACTTCAATTTCAGTTTATAGTGAGTTTCATAAACATGAATCTAAACAAAGACGGATGTGAAGGCCCCACAAATCAGGAAAGGAAATACGCTATAACATGATATATTGCAGATGCCATTATAGTTGTGTTTTAGGGTCTTCCATCTAATTATTTACTATTTAAATATCCAAACAATTCACTTACTTTATTATTCTTTTTAAAAAAATAAAGAGAAAGGCAAAGGGAATGAGAAAAATTTAAGGATTAGTTGAAGTGGAAATGCACATGATTAGGGATTGCCCAAATGCTCTGAACAGCTGGAAGTTTGTGGTTTCTTAGTTTCGTAGACTAGTTGACAAACCTTCCTCTCGTTACAGGGAAGTGACTGGATCAGACGGAACCTAAAGTAGGAGGCGGGAGCTAGGCACACCAAGAAAATCAAATAGACGACTTTGTTTGGTTACATCTGCTGGGACATATGGACCTCGAGATTTAAAAAGTTGCATGATGAAAATATTTCCCATATACCGGTCAATACGCAAGATTCTTTTTTCAGGGCTTGTTGGGACCAAGAACTGGTGAAACAATGCTCTTGGTACTACATGGTGGATGCAGAGGAGCCCTAAGAGATGGAGAGGGGAGATGGCTCTGTGGATTAAGTTGCAGACTCACATCTATTCCCTCAGAAATTGTAGAGCTAATTGAAATGATTAATGGCCAAGGGTGTTAAAAATGGTATAGTTTATTCGGATGCATAAAGGCTATTGATTTTTGTTTTATGGGTTTGATGTGAACAACCCTTTTAAGGACATTATTGATGACACTCGCTTAGTTATTCATAGGGATCGGCAGGTCACGTCAGGTTCAAACATGCACGTAGGGAAAGGTTAGAGACAACTGATTATCTTGTGAAATTGTCGTACAACTTAGCAGATGGTTTTTGCATCCTTGATCAATCTCCACCTAACTACCAGAGGGTGGATCTTGATGAAGGAATGATGACTGATTTCTAGTTTTGCTTTGATTGTAATGATATCCAGTACTATTAAAAAGAAAATTAAAGGATTATTGACAGTGCGTCCATTGTACAAGTCACTGACTCAATTTTTGCTATACTCAACGAAAAGGCTTCAACATAATCAAAAACTCCGCGTCCATATCATTAGCATTAGCATAATATGCGAGTTATTCCATGTTCAGTTGTCCATGTCAAATTTTGGATTTTCTAAAAGCACCTTCAAAAGGTTTCAATATTGCGCATTATGGCCTTTCTTATGACTTCTACCGAAATAAAGGACGGTTGTTTCTGACTTTCTTTTTTTTTTTTTTTTGTCAGTTAGGACTTCCATAAAATCCTTCACCTCCTTAACCCTTCTAAAACCTTGAGCCATACACAGGTTCAAGCTCTCTACATACCTATAGCTATAAGCTCTATGGTATATACTCTAATTTCCTCACAAAATCTCATCTCCAATAACCAAACTTTGGAAGGAAAACTGCTATATAAATACATATGATTTTACATTATATAAAACAATGTCTTCAAACATTCACTTCAGTTGGAAATACAGTGAAGTACACCCTCTATGAACCATAGCGTCTTTTAAATAAAACGTGTCGCTTGGATGGATCTTTTGGTTTGCTCTTCATCTGCGTTTGACCTTTGTGACGCCCAGTACTGCGTAGGTAAGAAGGTAATCGTCACTTTCAATACACTTAACTATATAATATAAATCTGATCAACTAATTAAAGCTTCTTCAATACAATATCATGCAGGAAAATTCAAAAAATTGAGAAATATTAGCACACAACGTAACACACCTGTACTCCATGTAAACCATTCCCTTTGCCCCGACATGGCGCTCATGGATCCTGCCGAACGCCGAGCATTGTGAAGAGCTACATCATCTGCATCTTCATCAAGTTGCTCTAGACCAACGGCATCGTCACCAGCGCTCAAGACCTGATGGATGCATGTCAGTTGTGCCCTAATTTACAGCTCAATTCAACAAAAAGAGGGCAACAAGAAAGGAAACCTTTCCAAGAAGCGCCAATTGATCTTCAAGATGATAATAATTCAATGAAGCTTCTTCTCCAGGTGGAGGGAAGCTTGTAATAACCTGTCAACACAAAAACAATCAAAAGTTGCGCATATAGAAAGATTCTAATCTAGAAAAGATGTTGAAAGATAACAACTTAATCAAGGTTGATCAAGCTTGGCCTAGGGCTGCAACATTTTTCTTACCCTCAAGAACTCAACAAAAGTCATGCAAATACATAAAGGCAACCATGCGAGAGTGCTTTATTTGAACAAACAACCACCTTGTCCTAGTAACATCACATACAATACAAGAAAGCATGGCTTAAATCACCCTGCTTCAGCATTTTGCCACTTATATTAATACTATTTCAAGGAGACACTTAGCACATCAGGAAAAGGGAACACCAGTAGATGTCATTGCTCCAAACTGGCATACTATATAATTAACACACTAACAACTGGGAGACACATAACTGAGGCTAACTCAAGTAGGTTTCCTGGAGAGTATCAAATGAGAATATTATACCTTAAAGCTATAACCCTGATCAATTAAAAATTGCTGCCTCTTGGTTGAATAGTACATCTCCTGCACACAAAGGCAGTGTAAAAATGTGCACTCCAGTGACTTTACCATCAAAATCATAATACGATAATTTAACATTAATTTCATTTCCGATGATGACGTGATATGTTGGTTTGAAAATATAAACATACCTGGGTATCTGTTGACACGAGAGAATAAAAGAATGCATTATACTCCTCCTTACCCCCAGCCATCCTATCCTGAAGCTTGCCCTGCCATTTACATGATTAATTAAAATAAGTCAACCATCAACAGATACAATGAATTATTTGCAGAACAACTATATTGATAGATATTGTCTTATCTATTCAAGAAAAGGAAAGCGTGCTCGAATAAATTAGTTATTTTAATTATTATTTTCTTAGGAAGTTGAGAAATAAGTGGATTATTCCACCAGTAGGAGTCAGTTCCAAAAATCTTGGGTTGTTAGTCATTTGAATTTCAAATTAGAGTTTATCTCTCTGTAATCTGCTCTTATGAATTCGCATATTACCTCCTCAATAAAGCATCAAATATTTCAAAGAGTAAATTGGTTTAGGAGATCTCATAAAGTCTAATCTGGAATGTAAATCAAACCAAGAGGTGAGATTCTAGAAATATACCTATATCTAATCATAATAATAAGATAATAATCTCTTTATCTCAGATTATCTGATAGCTTTCTCAACTTATCATCTCAAATTATCTTATAACTTTCCCATCCTATCAATTAATCTACCCAATACCTTATCATATATACAACTGCAGGGGCGGTACCATGCACAACAATGCAAAACAGTACTTCCAAAGTAGATCAAATAAAATTCACCAAAACCTGGCAACTGCCAAGAGATTAACAGCGGATAGAGGAAAAGATCAGAAACTAACCTTAGCCCTAAGAATACGGCCTAGACGTTGGGCTTCTTGACGCCTTGAACCAGCATGTGAAGAGATCTGAATTATCACATTTGCTTCTGGAATGTCAATTGAGTTATCACCCACCTGATAATATAGAAAGAAGGATTCAGCCATCAGCTCCTACTCTGTTCACTAGGAGGAATGGGACGGTTATCCCATAAAAATGATAATGACATGAAGCACTAAGTCAAACAACAATGTCATTAAAGGCGCCTCATGTTAATGCCAACTGCCAGATTGCCTCGGTGCCTCTCATGCTATGGGAGGAGCTGGCTTCAATCAGGTGTCAAAATGAGCTCACTTTTTTATGCCTTTGTCAGGGTAAGTTATGAGTGACCTTGGTGCTGAAGGTTGATGTTGAAGGTGTTTGACTTATATGAAAGTTTCACATTTAAAATACAATATAAGATAGGAAAGTTTTCAAATAAAAACATTAAAAAAGTTTAACATTCAGAATATTATATAACACAGGACATTGTTTTATTGAAAAAATAAATTATAATTGACATAACTATTACTTTTATCTATTTTCTGATCATATGTCATGATTTTTTAGAATTTATACGTAAAGGTTATTTCAGATTACAATTCTCTGTACATCATTTTCCCCCTTATTGTAGCATCTTGATTCCCTAGGAAAACAGCTTCCTAGCACCTTTCACGTAAAGCGTTTTAAGGTCTGGTGCCATGAGGACTTCTTTCACCTTTGACTAAATTGGTGAACAGGGTACAAAAAATATTAAGTGCTCTGTAAAATACTAATGTTTTTACTGACCCAAAAAATCATAAATATACAAATTAAAACCTCTGATTCATTAATGAATTGTTCTACCAGTGTGTAGACAGACATATCGATATAAAATGAAGAGCATTAAACTCAATATAAACAGGAACAGGTACCTTGGAAAGGAATATAGTGTTAACATCTTTGCTAGTTTTGAATGCTTGTAGAATTTTTGTCCTCTCAACATGGCTGCACATGATATACATAAAAGAAAATTAAGAAGCAAAACACCAAATCCCAAAACGTGCTTCAGAACCAACATATGCCCACAGCACCTTGTAGCACCATATATCATTGGTTTGCGAAGTTTCATGGCATACTCAGTTAGAGCAAAAAGATTATCAGCAAAGACTATAATTTTATCACCACGCTGTGTTTCATGGTACTTGATGAGAAACTCGCATGCTCTGAACTTATTTGGATTCATCACATAGAGCGCCTGGGACATGTAGAAGATCATGAATTCAGATGAGGGAATTCAATCTGATAAACTTGGACATGTAAAAGATATATGAAATTGCAGACAAAAGATTAACCACTCCACTAGTAGAATCAATCAAGACAGTCAGTTCACCATGGAAGTAGAACTGATACAAGAGAAAGCTAGGAAGGAACGACGTATAAAGAAATACAACAATAATGCTTAAATGCTGACAAGAAGGCAAAAAAAAACAAAAAAGCTGCTCATAATACAAGCGAGTGAAAACCCAAAACAATTTTCTACTGTTACAATTCACAGTTTTCCAATAGGTCTAACCTGCCTCTTCTTGGAATTCTCCTTCTTCAGATACTCCGCAAAAAATTCTTTTGTCATTGGACACCATACTTCAGCACACTGTACATTTGCAATAAACCCGCCTTTGACTAGATCCAACCAATTTGCTTCATACAACTTGGGACCAATAAGAAAATTCAGATCTGTAATCCTTTCATCCTCTCTCACAAGTGTGGCTGCATTATTAACAATCAAGACCTCAGTTTCCAGTAGAAAAGGCTAAAGGTCATTTCCAGTGTGATACTGAGCCAATCCTATTATGCATACCTGTGAGCCCAAGTTTGCAGTGAGATTTAGTGAGGCTAATGACCTTCCGAAACATATGTGCAGGAACCACGTGTACCTGTTTATCATACCATCATTATTTCCATAAGGATTAACCTTGAGATTACAGTTAGGAAGGCTATAATCATAAAACAGCATGAATACCTCATCCATGAGAAGCAATCCCCATTCTCTGTTTCTAATTTCCTCAATGATCTTCTCAGATTCTTCAGACCTTTTGCCACCAAAAGCAACCATATTATATGTTGTCACAACCACTCCAGCATTACCACGAAACCTCTCTTTGCTATCAGATGTGAAACGGCAGATATTTTCATCTCGGATGGTTGACCATAGCTTAAACTGAAAAGCCCACTGGTCCACAGACACAGCATTTGTTGCCAAACAAAGGCAGCTCTTTTTTATACGGCAGGCTGCAGAAACACCAACAAGAGACTTACCAGCACCACAAGGTAGAACTATTATGCCGGATCTTGCTCTACCTGTGATTTTAACAAGTTATAATTCATTTTGAATTCACACATCAATAAATATCATTAAAGCCAGTGAGGAAATATTAAGTTTTAGCTACAACAGAAAATAATTAAGCTCCATGCCTCCATGTGAGCAATTTGGAAAATTGTAGTTAAGTCACAAATAAGAAAGTTCCAAGCACAAGATATTGTAAAAGACTGCAAATCCTAGGCACAGACTTCAACTAGATGTCAAAAGTATGCTTGATTTCTTTTACCAAGACTTCTGCATTTTTTGTCACTCTACACAGCTCATAAGATAGGGCAAAGCTACAGCTTTAACGGGGTGCAACATTGAAAAAAAAAAGTCTTTTGGATCACAGCAACCAAAATAAGAATTCAATATCCAGCAAATGGATGGTCAATAGATGCTCTAAATGTAACTTAATTAACTTCTAATACACATCCCTGTTGCAGTAAACATCTATCAGCCTTACCATTTCCAAACATTTTACTCAGGCTCTTCTCTTGATATGGCCGTGGCTGTGCTTGAGGCTTTAGTTCCATATCCAGATCAGGGTTGACCTGCAACATAAAAAGAGCAACACTTGAAAATAGCAGACAAAAATTCTGAACTTCATTACCATTTACAGAAATTTCAGCAATAAACCTAATGGTTAAAGAACTTGAAATTTAGCAGCATGAGTACATAAAGCATTACTTACTGTATCATTTCTAAAGTCATACTCCTCCAACATGGGATAATTCAATGCATTTGGCAGACATCGTTGCTTCACATTTTCAACCTGTAAATGAATTTACAAAAACAAGGACGGGACATATTAATGTGGATCAATGGTGATAAACCTATTCTGATTCTTTGCAGTGAACAAGTTAAATATTTGTGAAAATTCTCACTACGGTTTCTATGATTCATTAGCGAATTTGCTTAATATGTTCCAAGTTGCCAAACTCAGCAAATATTTCAGTACTTCGATGGTCAGTCATTTATATTCATCATTATGGCAATTAACAGTGTCTGTGGAACATTATAAGAGCTGCAGCATAGAGAAGAAAAAACACTGCATTATAAAATTATACTCAATATTATCACTTATCAGTGCCTTGGCAATGTGATGATTAAGGGGGAAGGCTGCGTACATCGATTTCTCCTCAGACCCCACCTAGTAGGAGCCTTACGCACTGCGCCGCCCTTTATCAGTGCCTTGGCAATTTGATGCAAAATGGGGGGAGGGGGAGAAGTGATTGAATGCATTCCAAAACTAGTAAGTAAGTTTTTCAAAGCTGACACCTACATTACCTGAGAAGGATCAATTTCAAAAGAATGAGTTTCTTTCTCTTCTGCAACTGCAGCTACTTCTGCCTCATTCAGCAACTCACCGTGAGTGCCTTCAATTTCACCTGCTGTTTTGCTAATAGTAAATCCATCTCCAGCTGTACCCTACATCAATTTTAGATTTCCACAAAGATGAGGAAATGGAAAATTTGCACCCGATACCAATTTTAAATTCCACAAATACATGGTAAATGCTAGAATATGCAAATTTGGTGCACTGGAATATGTAAATATGCACAAAAACCCCAAATTTAATTTCCAGAAGACCATGTGAATCATGGCATATACCCCTTCACTGAAAAATAGAACCAAGGTGGCAGTAAAGGAAATACCCCAAGCATGTAACTCAACCAGCCCCTCACACGCAAACGCTAATGGAAGTAACACGTGGTTCTCTATACATCATTATGGTGTGGCAACAAATGTAAGCAAAAAGAATTTCCTTTGCAAGTTGTTATGCTTCTTTCTTTTGCACTTTTTTTGCCTTCTATCTTTTTTTTTTCTTTTTTTTTCAATGCCATTACACTAGTCCGGACTAGCAAAAGAAAAGAGGAAAAAGAAGGAAGATACAGCTAACAGGGAGTGAAATAAACCATCCAAAAGTGTTTAAAAGAGTTCTATGAATGAAAGAATGAAAAACAGACCTCAGAAGTGATCCTTGATCGAGATATAACCTCATCTCTGAGCAGTGTCTTCAACACCTACCAATATTGATAATGATATGTAGCAGGTGACGCAAGTGACAATAGGCTTCATCATAACCAATTAGAACAAAACAAGACTAAGAAACTCGTATCATTCCAATTACCTCAGGAAATGGAGATTCAATAAAGTATCGATTTTTCTTAAGTACAAGCTTTACTTTGCCATAATTTGCAGTTGAATCCTGAATAAACTTAATCATCTCTTTAGGAAGCATTGTCTTGGATAACTTGCTCAAAACTGATATGATCGTTTCTGTTTCCAGACCAACTGAAACCGCAGCATAGAGGGAATGTGGAGTGAGGTTGTATTCGTGCATTGACTCTGGCCTACTCATTGCATATTAAACAATCAAACAAATTAGTAATCTATGAATTCAACTTCCAAGGCAAGAACTACATTATAATGCGGGAGTCAGATTCAAAGGGATATTTTCTAGAAATATTATTTATAGTATAACAATACCTGCAAACGGGTTCCGCAATGGCAATAAGGAAATCGTAAGCTTGTTTGTACAAGGGAGAGAAGGTCTCGAGGAATATCCGACCATTGCCACAAGCCCAAAGTGGTCGATTGGCATGATCCTTTTTCAGCTCTAATTTGCTAAAATCTTTGGCCTTGCCTTCTTTCTCACCTGCAAACCATTCAAGTTCATGGCAAGCAAATGATTTATAAATACTTAGAAACAATAATAGCAATTATCTGTAACAGAGATATCATCCATAGATGTTAAATTACCGTCGTCATCATAACCATCATCACCCATATACGCATCGTCATCGTCGACGAATCCTTTTCGGGAATCGTCCTGCACATGAAGTCGATCGGTGAACACAGTGGGAAAACGTAACAATCAGATAAAGGGCTTTATTTCTTTTGCAAAAGGGAAAGATGACAAACAAATTTAGCAGCGGCCTTGAACTTTTTGAAAGGTCGGCCTTTGTCCCCTGGAAATATAGAAGAACAGGAATTAATATTCTGGGATGTGGTTATAAAGATCTTGAGGCGAATTGAGAGAGAACAGGTTAGCCAGTGTTACCGTGTCCCATGATAGGAACTTTGAGCTGAGCAGAGATTGCACAATTATTCCACACAGAATATGATCCAGAAAGAAACACCAGGCCTAGTGAAAATATACGGCGTCACAAACCGACTTCTTGCCGCCTGTTCTTCAGTTAACCTCTTGCGGGACTTCTTGCCGCCTGTTCTTCAGTTAACCTCTTGTGTTGCGCCACAGCTAGGGGTGTTCATCATCGCCTACGCCCCGTCCGCCCGCCCGCGCCCACTAAAAATCGTCCCCTGCGCTATGAAAAGAATTAGCCCAAACCGGGGCAGGGCACAAATAAGGCTGGGCATTTTTTGACCGGGACAGCGGGCATCGGGCATGGTATGCTGCCCTGCCCATTTGGCCCTGCCCAGTAATTATCATATTTTTTTATTTTTTTTAATAGAATAAAAAATTATTTTATACATACATACATATATATATATATATATATATTTTAAAGATGGTATTATATATTTTTTACAAATTATATATAACTTATAATAAAAAAATATCCTCATTTCTTCTTCTCTTCCCTTTTCTCAACTCGGATGCCTACCTGATTCTCTCCTCTCTCATTCTCCATTCTCCTCTAGCTTGATGATCTGCTCGAGCTGATTGCTTTTTTCTTGTCTAGTGCTTGATAATCGGTCACATGTAAATAATGTAATAATATGATTTCTTTGTTGCTTTCTTACAGGATTATATATTTCATTTGAATTTTCCAATATTGTTTATTAGGTATGACTGAATCTTTTTTTTTTTTTTTTTTCACATAGGGTGTGACAGGGTATCGCCACTTGGGCATGTAAGGGCCGAGCGACCCATTATTGCCCCGCCCAAAAATGTTAGGGCTTCTATCGGCGGTAGGCGCAGACTGGCCGCATTTTGTCGCCCATTGATCTTTCAGGCAGGGCATCGGGCAAGGGTCTCGCCCTGCCCATAAACACCCTTAGCCACAGCTGGGGGGAATTGCAAATAATAATAAATTAAGGGGTCATTAAATAGAAAATGCAAAACTCGTTCAATATAAATTAGGATGAAGGTGCGATTTTAACAATAAAATTTGATGGCAGGACATCTGGCACATCAGGTTTTTTTTTTTTTTTTTTTTTTTAATACATTGACAAGTCAAAGGTTTGAGGTTTACAAAAGGTCTAATATTAGAATATATTCATTGATCTCTGTGATATTTCGCCACACTCAAAATTATCTAAGTCAACACATTCAATAGGTTGCGATGAGATTATTACAAGATCCTAATTCATCCCTTGAGCTGATAGAACTAAATAATCAGCACATCTTAATGATTCTCTATAGCTATAAATAATCTATAGATCTTCGTGTGAAATGATAATGGATCTTACCTCTTGCATCTCATTTCTTATAGGATGACCCTACCTAAGGGCAAACCACGTTGTAGATTGGGGGCACCTTGAATTTGGGAAATTTTTATTTTATTTTTTTTAATTCAAGTTAAACGAGTTTAAATTAATAACTTGAATATAATAGTTTTAAATTTTCATTAGCATTAACATTATTGGTCTACTTTCCTTGAATTAATATATATTTAAATGATTGTTCACCATTAAATTAAATGTCTACCCTTAATACACTTCTTAATCAGATGGGGGATGAATTGTTGAATGATTGTTTAGTGCCATATATTGAAAAAGATGTACTTGATAGATTGATTATAAGGCAATTATTATGAAATTCCAAAAAATAAGGCTCGAGAAGAATGACATTGTAAATTTTTTTTTTGTAACATACTTTTGTTATTAGAATATATATACTTGAACTTATTTAATGCTTACCCTTTATTATAATTTATGTATTTGCATTTCTAACAAAGACTTAGGGCGTTTGGATGGGCTTTTTAAAAAAGTGCTTTTTTTTAAGTCTTATTTTTTAAGCTCCAAATTGGAGCTTTTAAAAAATGGAGCACTTTGGCTTATTTTTGTGACTTTTACTTTTTTAAAAAAATATCATTTAAATACATAAATTAATTTAAAAAGTATTTTTTTTTTGCATTAAAAAAGTGCTTTTTCTCAAAAAAAGCCCATCCAAACGGGCTCTTAGCCTTACTTTTCTAAATAACAGGTTGACAAAATAATTGTATCTCTTATTATATCATATTCACTTGATTTCATGAATTTTTTTTTTTTTTATATTCTTTTTTTTCTTGTTTATAGTCTTTTATTTTTTAATGCATTTAAAACTTTTTTAAACAAAAATCAGGTGCACTACCCCCAAATCCCCCTACCACTAGTGTCTCCTCTGGTAATTCTCTGGATCCACCAGTGACCCTGCCCACAATCAATTAACAACAAATGAATAGAATCCATAGCATAACCTTGAGTTGTTTGCAAAACGAGCTTATACTTCCCCGTGCGTTGCACGGGATGATAGTATTTCACGGGTTACTTAAACATATTTTCCTTTTTAAGTGATGCAACTTTCTAATCTTTAAGGGATATTAAAACATCACTACCAATGAATGACTACATATTAGAAATGAAACTTCAACAATGGTAAACAACAATATTCTCGAACCAACTTAGAGTACATATTACCAATAAAATCTCAACAATATTAAACAATAATATCTTCTAATCGATATCACTTAGTACACAACATTCTTTATCATGCTCTTGTTGCCAAATTCTGTAAAGCAAACATACATTTGGCACACAAAAAGCACAACATCTTCATATATTATTAATAAATATCATCCTAAAGAATGTTACGTCACTTTATAACATTGAATTATCAAAAGGCTTATGTCCCACGAGAAGATTATTCACCAAGTAATTGTTATATGACTTGAAAAAATGACACAAAGTATCACCCTATCGGGAGTAATGTGTCTACGCAACAAAAAATGATTGACGTTAAATATATGATTTCAAGGCACTCCCACAAGTTTCTTAACTTCAAGATGTACTTTAGCTTCTTCTTTTCTTTTTTTCCTGAAAGCTACTTCTTTCTTGCACCAATCGTGAGACCTACGGAGATAATTCCCATAGCTCAATTTCATAATAATCAATACTAACGAGAAAGAGGCCAAAAAAAAAAAAGAGCGAGAAGAAAAAAAAGGAATGTTGAACAATATAAAAATTCTGGTTCTTCTTAGAACATAATGAAGTAAAGCAATCCTAAATACTACTATTCTTTGGAAGAGTGTTTTTTTTTTAAAACTTTCTTGAAGAGGTTAAACTATCATGTAAAAGGCAGCTAGGAGAAAAAGTCAATGATAGGATCACTTAGGTTTGATAATTATAAGTAATGTTAATTTAATAAAATACATAAATCTGCAAAGATGTGTCAAGTGAAAGGCTCTTTTTCACATAATTCAATGTGCCCATATGATAATAGTTGGAAGATGTCTTTTGAATCAAGTTTTTTTTTACGGTCTTTGGTGCTTCGTATCCGTAATGGGTAGGTGCTTGGAATTCTTTCTTTGAACATGTTTGTGAAAACGTGATATTAGTATTTTACACTTTAGAAGATGCATCCATTCTCCTTTAAAAAGAGAGAGAGAGAGAGAGAGAGAGAGAGAGAGAGTTCACGAGAGGTGGGAGTGATTGCTTTAGTAATTGTAATGAAATGATCAGTGTATCCACCATAGCCACTATTTCTCAAACACTTCTTGTTTTTCCGAGTTTAAAGAAGGAAAAAAAAAAAAAAAAAAGAAGGATCCTTTGGTAAAAGGACCGGGTTTGCGTTGGTTCACTTTCATCAACCTTGTAGATAATGAGCTCCAATTGCATCTACCTAGGTGCTGCCATGTGCCATACGTCTTTCTCCCCTTTCCCATTATTTATCTTGTTTTAAATTTGAATTTCCCTCTTACTCTTGTGTAGCTCCATCATATCGTACTCATTAAATTTATAATTTATTTTAAATAACAATTTTTTTTTTCAACTTTAATTAATGAGACTTTCAAAGAGAAAAAATATATGAAAAATCAACACAAGAAAGTTGGTTAAATTAATTAATATGGCATCTATTTTTTAAAAACATAGTTGTCTTATTCCAATCACAGAACTACTTACACGAAACTACTTACACGAAATTTCTCAAACACATGAATGAGACATCTCTACATTCTAAATTTCAATCACAGAACTACTTACACGAAACCCTCCAATCTTCCACACAAAATTATACCATCTTGTATGGAATGTTGTCTTATTCTCTTTCCCCTTTTTCGTTTTTTACTGTCATACTGCATTTTGCTTCACCATCTCATCCTCTCTCTCTTCACATGTTCTATTCTTCTCTTTCGCCTTTCTCATCGAACTTTCTTGTTCGATTATAATCTAGAGAACAACATCTGCACATTCTAAATTTCATTTAACAGGAAACAAAACCTGCAAGAGTAAGAAAACACAAGTTTATAATCAAGCTTTCATTTAGTAGGAAAGGGAAGATCCAAAAAGAATTAAATCAGATCAGTAATAATGCATAATGAAATTAGGAGAGACAGAGACAAAGATAGCTTGTTTTCTACTCAAATTTACGGACAAGTTTACTATTCTTGAACGTAATTAGAATGTCCTTGAGAAAAAAGAAAAAAGAAACATAATTAGAATGAAAGCCACGGCTCAAATGCGAAGATTAAAGGATAAGATTAAAACGTAATCATGTTATCAATTACCTCAGCAAGGTTGAATAGCATGATTTGTTCCCCCCATCCAAAATGGAAAAAGAACAACATTTTCTAACTAAAAAAAGTTGTATGATTTGAGACGGTTTATAGAGGTATAACCAAATTACGTAAATCCTCCTAATAAGAAAAATAAAAGAATGCTACTTCATCACAGAGAAGGGGGTGGAATCCTACGACAGGTTTAGCAGATAGGATTTGTTCGAAATGTCTAATGAGTTCTGGAGGAGAAATTGTGTCATGCTCTGCTCCAAGTATAACAATTGGAATTTCAACATCTGAAAGAGAATTCAATTATTGACTGTCTAATGAATCTGAATGGAATAGTTTCTAAATCCTAATATCATGAAAATTGATGCATACCAAAGCATGCTTCTGTTGAGGAAATAATTAGAATGAAAGCTACAAGTTTACTATTCGGGAAATAATTGCCCTCCCAAAGCATAAATCATAAGAACAGTCTTGTAATTTAAAAGACTTGTACTCAACATGCTTAAACTGATCATTAACCTAAAATATGCAACAAAACTCGGATAATTTTCTCCCTTTGAAAAGACTATGTTTTCCCTAAAAGACAAGTGTGTAACTTGAAAAGAAAAATATGTCAAGATCACTCAATAAAGATTAATAAAATCATTGTATAACTCCCGATTCAATACATAAACCTATGAGGATCAAACTGCTACAACACAAAATGAGGGGGAAAAACACACATCAAAAAAATGTAAAATGAGAGGCACTCACCACCCCAAAGAAAAAAACCAAACGCTCCAATTGCTGAAACACCTTTACCTTTCAAGGCTTCAATTACAGGTTTGGCAAAATCAATACCTTTATCCAAATAAAACAACATAACAGCATCAGAGAATAATGTCACAGAAATCATACAGCCTTGCTTTCATAAACCATGATCTCTAAGAAAGTCCATAGGATGGTTCTAGTGCATCTGTTTGATTTTCTAATGATAAGAGATAGATGGCCTGTTTATTATTTCTTCATCAAAATTAAATTCTGTCTGCCACACGAAGTAGAAGCTGAGCTAATGGTGTAAAGAGGACAAGTTGATTCAACTACCAAACCACAAAGATTATCTTCCTCGCTAACATCATAAAATTTACAAATCCATAACAGAAATGAGCAATTAAATCCAGCAGAAATAATGAAGTCCAGCTACAGTAACGTTTGGTCCAAACAGGAGGCCAAAATATTGTAATACCTCAAGCAACCTCCTCTGTCAAAGTCTGAGACCTTTAGGTAGGCTTTAGCTGCTTTGACCAAAAAAAAAAAAAGGTAGGCTTTAGCTGCATCTATATGACAACATCTCTAAACAGCTACAATGGCATCCCTTTATTTGGAAGAATCATGTTTACCCTTCCTTTCCTTTTTCAATTTCAATCGTGCCACTTCCTTTCACAATTTCTTCAATGATTCGTCGAGAGGAGCTTTTTAATTTCATCCTTCATTAAAACAAAATCAATGGGGCGACAGAGGAGGAAGCAATAAATGGGAGAGATGACAAAGCCCAAACCAAATCCATCTCCGGATCCCAACCTCTACGTTTTGTGCCCCCCAGACTCGCATTGGACATATCCGTGCTTCCATGTCCTGTCACTATCACCCCCACATTTTTCCTTCCCTTTCATTTCTTTATATAGACTTTCATGTTTTGCTTCTAGATTTAGATCACCTCACTCCTCCGGAGTCCCCTTATATCCCTAGATTTTCCCCCTATCATCCTTTTCTATCTAACATGAATGACCCATGGAAAAGTGGCGTTCATGGTGAAACCTAGGCCAGTGAAAGACGAAATCAAGTGTACACAAAAGGGAGATCCGGCTAAATCCAGCTATGGTTTGAGCGCTTTATAATCAAGTGTACGTAAAGGGAAATAAGGTCCGTGACTTTAAAAAAGTAGTGTTGTCTGAGGGAAATGTCGAAGATATGGTGCTTCAAGATACTTTATTTTCACTCTGTTTTTATTATATTCAAACATCCCTTTCGGAAACCCGCGACGATGAAAAAGCAAGTGTTGTCCAATCAAGAGACTAAGAAAAAGCAGCGTTTTCAAAACCAAAGCAAAGACTTTGAAAAGGTAGCGTTGAATAAAAACACAAAACATGCAGCGTTGATCCAAATGTGTTGCTTATTTCGATTTTTTAAAATACTCAAGATCATTCATGTTCAAACATAACATGCAAAAGAAAAAACACAAGTTTATAATCCGGCTTTCATTTAACAGGAAAAGGGAAGATTAAAAAAAATAAAAGAGTATGTTTATTGGATCACAATGTTAGAAAATAAAAACGACGCAGTGATGAGAGCGTCCTATACATTCAAAAGAGGTAATGAGGAAAAAGTTCCAAGGCATAATTTCATATCTTGGGTATTCCAAAGTCAAATTTTGAATGATCCATAGTCAAGTTAAAAAACACTATCTGCACATGAAGCTCCCCCAGGGAAAACATAAGAAGAGGAAAAATGCATACCCGGTGGGGAAAAACAATTCAATGCAGAAAACCAAAATCCGAAATCAATTACAAACATAAGAAGAGGAAGAAGAGTAATGCATACCCGCTTGTGACCGGTAGCAAATACCGAGCTTGGACACAAGTATACAATGTGAGGAATTGGCTTAGTTCATAAGCACTGCGACAGTCCTAGTTCATACTGAGCACCACATAACCCACGCTGCGAAAATCGGTAAGGCTTTTGTGAAACCTTTGCAAACATATGTGCTCGTTCAAAACCAGTTTTAATAATTAGAATGATCAATACAGTATAAAACTTGAACGGATGAAAAGTTGATCAACAAAAAAGAAACACAAGAATATTAATTAACCACTAAAAGTTCATATAATAAACAACGACGAAGGAAACTCCACACACAGCGATGTTGAAGTATCTTAATTCATAGACATTGCGCTCCTTGTTGGACGCAATCACATGAAGCCAATACCCTGCATTTGAACATAATTTTGATTTGTTAAGCAGAGTGTACCACTTCCCATCGATTGACCACCATTAAAAAGCCAAATATTTATAACCATAGCTTGTTCTTTCATTTTCCCTTTCCGCATATACCTCTCTGCAAAATCTAAACCCAAAGCAACGATTAAAACCCTGAAAAATGCACACCAATTGAAAATACACAAGAACAAAGATGGTTTATTGTCAAAAAGTTACCTCGTTCTTCACGGAAGCGGTTTTCCTCTTCTTCGCATGTAAAAAATAAACATGACTACCTAGCCCAGGAGTGGGAGATCGGGGATCCTTGAACTTTGAATTTGCTAGTAGATTCATTTGCAGAAAAGGCCTCAGCTTCGTTGTCATTGCTTCTTTGTTGCCATCACCGCCGTCTCTAGGAAAATAATGGGTATTAGACGAAGGAAAAAGGAAAAAGAAAAAGAAAAAGAAGGCAAGCATTAGGAACAGTCACCTTGACCAGAAAAATAGAAAATGAATTTGTTTGGTTCGAACCTGAAGCTACAAAACGTGCACCTCTCTTGGTCCAGTCGACTTTGCCTCTTCAATCGCGAGTCTAGAAGAAGAAACTAAATCCGGCGGAGCCATTGATGGAGGGGGCCTAAGGTAGATGGCGAGAGGGGTGAGGAGATCGAAGGTGAGAGAAAAAAGGATGAAGGATATGGTGCTGCAGAGAGACCGAGGAACTCGGAAGAAGAGAAAGAGGGGAGTAGGCGTCGGGAAAGGAAAAAAGAGAGCATAGAGTGAGAGAGAAGTCTTGCGTGAGAGAGGAATAGTAACAGGGCAAAAGAGCAGAATGTAGAGAAGTCCCGTGAATGAGCCACGACCGCAGCCCGATACAGAATAAACAATTGGGTTTTAATGGGAACGGCTTGTGAACAGTAAAAGGTGAGAGGAGCCGAAAATAAGCCGTTTCTTAGATGGCTTAAAGGGATGTGTTATTATATATATATTGATATAAAACCCCAGTCGATAACATGAATTTCAACAGCAATTAATTGACGAAATATATCTTTAACTTCTATTGAAACTCACATGTCAGGAATTCCCGGTGCAGTTCAAGTTTTCGTAGTGCTAAAATATGCATATTGGTCCCATATGTTGTATTGTCGTTTCTTTCTCCGTTTAACCGTTTGAAGACACACAGCTTAGCGAAACTTTAGTCATCTTGTTTCAACTCCCAAGGATGAAAGCAACTACAAAGATAACCGGGGGAAGGGATTTTGGACTGTCGAAAATGTATCAGATTTAACAGAAACCAAGACGTGAAGCATTCTTTTTTCTGTATCAGCGGCCAGATGAAGTTCAAAAGAAAGATTTCTTTTTTAATTGACTGGGTTCTGATTGAACATGAATAACAAGGTCCATAAATGTACTTGTACCTCAAAAGACCAAAAACGGCGAGAAATCGAGATACGAGATGAAAGCGAAATATGCACGAAATCGACCGGAAGAAAGAGAGGACAGGCACGCTTGGATGGGGGAGGGATGAAGACGAAGAAGGGCGAAGTATTTCTTTTTCTTTTTTTATTAACCTGTCAAGGATATTAAAAAGAACTTTTTTGTTTATATAATTTTGAATTTAGTTGTTCGAAAAAAGAATGAAGGAAGGATTCCCTACCGGCGGCTTGGTGGTGCAGCGGTATGACGCGGACTTTGATGCCTCCGGGTCCAGGTTCGATCCCTACTTGCAAGTATTGCTTGTCAAAAAAAAAAAAAAAAAAAAAAGGAGAAGAAGAAGAAGGAATCCCTTAAAATATGAAGAAAATGAAAGAAAAAAACACAATTTAGCTATAAAAATGGGTTGAGTATGTTTTAGGTTTTTTAAATACAAAGCACATGTTTAAATTCATAAGGGTAAAAATAGTTTTTTCAATTTGAGTTTTGCAAATGTAAGATAATATGATGTGATTTATATTTAAATTAACAATAGTAGGAGTGCCTTTTTTAAACTGAAACATATTTAAATAATTATTTTGAAAAGTAAGTTTATATGGAAAATAAATAAAAAGATATTAATTTTATACATATGTGTGTGATTTTAAGAGAAAGATGAAAATTTAAAACATAGTTAATTTTTTATTATTTAGCAAAACTTGAAAAAAATAAAATACTTAATTAAATATATTTAATAGATAGAAATACATATAAACTATAAATCATATAAATGTAAAATTTTCTAACAAAATAATTTTGAATAACTAATTGGATCACATGCCTTGTTCAATTTGGCTTGTGAGAAAAAAGATAGTTACAATTGTAATATCTCGAAATTTATTTAAAATAATAATAGGATAGATTAATGGTAATTAATTTACCAATAATATTCAAGATATAGGAGTAAAACTTTCTAATGTTAATATAATAAATAAATAAATTTTTATTATAATATATTAATATTATAATATATATACACACACGTTTCTAAAACGTAGTCGGCAAAGGGGCAAGGTTGCCCCTATTGTTGACTTTGGAAGAGGGTAAAAGTTTTTCACCTCAATTACTCCCTCTCCTCAACTAGTATAAATGCTCACCTTCGAGTGCGTATTCAAGCAGAACAACTGAGTATGAGAAAAATAGACAGAGGAGAGAAAGAATGAGAAAGGAAAAGTGTAGAGATAATTATTTGGGAAGCGTAGTAGTAGCTTTTTGGTGATTATTTGAGAATTAACGAGTAGTAGGTAACTCTGAATATTCTTTCATAAACTTGTGAATTGTGTATCATTATAAATTATTATTTTTATGGAATGAATCATATGTATGTGTATTATAATAAAAACTGAATATTACAGTTTTGTGCCCAGCAAAAATTACGAGTTTTGCCCCGAATTTCATAAATGATAGTTTAGCCTCGAATTTTAGAAATGACAGTTTAGTCCTTTGAATTTTAAGAATGACATATTGGTCCGTTGAGGTTTTATGAGATGTTTAGTTTACCTTGTGATGATATTTTATATTAATATAAGCTTATTTTAATATACTTTATTTTATCATGCTTTTGTATTTGTGATAGGTTGGAGTAAGGAGGAATTTGAAAGATGAGATTTCTTTATGTCACCACTCGGTGCAAACGGTGGATGTACTTGTCGGGGCCCCATCTTCCATGTTTTCCTTTAGCCGAGATCGTGGCAGATCTTGGGATAAATATTTGGGGGGGCCAAATATATACTCATAATTAATTAAAAAAATTTACGAATATAACATTTTAAAATATTAGAATTACCATAAAAGTATTTTAACAATTCTAATGTATAAGATAACATATCTTTCTCTAGTATGGATGTCATATCAATACAAAATGAGAAGATATCATGAAATTCCAGAAGATTGCCTTGTTATATAATATATCAAAATATTAAGAGTTAACAATGTAATTTATAATACAAAATTAATAAAACATATACAAAATGAAACAATTAAAAATTACCTTCACTTAAAGTAATGCTATTCGCTCTTTTAATGACTTGAAATCATCAATAATTGAATTAGTAGTGAAAGTATCAGCTATTTCTCTTTAATATGAATTACCATATTATCTGTAATAAAATCATCTTCCATCTTGTTACGCAACCCTGTCTTAATTATTTTCATTGCTGAAAACGAGCGTTCTGTGGTAGCTGTTGAAACTGGAAGAGTTAATAAGAGGCGAATTAATCGATCAATCAAGTAATACACCTTAGATTTCCTGTTTTCATCAAAGCACAACATAGTTCGGAGTAGAGTTGATAGATTCTTCAAATCGGATGACTAGAAGCATCAATAACAAAATGTTGAAGTTCAGGCTTCAAAATTATCTTCTCTTGCTCGGTAAAATCAGCAGGATAGTATTTTGCAACAAGAGTGCAAATATTATTAATGTTGAAAGCTTTATAAGCATCCTTAGGAATCAAATGAGAGCTAAGTGTCAAAAGCTCCAAAGTTTTGTCCTTAAACCTCATATTCAACTCTTGCAACTGTTTATCTATTGTAACTAAAAATATTTCCACTTTATAATGATGCTCCATTGTAATATGATCTTTTTGATTACGGGAGCGTCCTTGTCGTGCTATATATGGAGCACTAAAGTTAGGAACATCAATTTCATGTTGCTCACAGAATAATGTCACATTTTTCAATAAATCCGACCAACCATCTTCTCTCAATTTTTGAATGAGAACTTTGTAGTATCAACTAACTCCACAGCATTAACTATATCTTGGGATTGTTCTTGGAAAGCTTGGCAAAGAACATTTGTTATTCCCATGATTTCTTTCATCAAGTGTAGGATCAATATGAACTCAAATGAAGTCAAAATATTATAAGCAGCATCAGCATCCCCTCTTTGAGAATAAGTTGATCCATCAATAATAATCTTTTGAAGAACAAAACAAGTTGCTACAAACATATTTATCATACTACAAATTGAGTAAAAATGAGAACTCCAACGAGTATCTCCAGCCCGTTTCAAAGTACCAATTTGATTTGCCCCTTTACCAGTTTCAAGTTCACCAATCTCAAGCAAATGTGCAATTTCATCTAACTTGGCGGCTTGTAACTCATCATGTCGTTTACTAGATGAACATATAATATTAACAATGAAAATTAAGTTTGAGAAAAATTGATGGACAGGAATAACTTCTCTAGAAGCAGCAACCAATACAAGTTGTAATTGATGAGCATAACAATGCACATAGTATGCATAAGGGCAATCATTGAGAAATAATGCTTGCAAACCATTCCATTCCCCTCTCATATTACTAGCCCCATCATAACCTTGACCACGAATGTTGGAGATATCAAGATTATGCTTAGAAAATACAACACACAATTCTTTTTAAGAGTTAATGACATAGTGTCTTTAACATGTATAAGATCAAAAAATCTTTCTTGTATGCAACCACTTTCATCAACAAACCTCAAAACAAGTGCCATTTGCTCCCGTTTTGATTCATCACGTGCTTCATCAACAATTATGCAAAACTTGGAATCTCCAATTTGTTGACGAATGTGGTTACGAACTTTGCTTGAGATGATATGCAAGATTTCCTTTTGAATTATAGGTGAAGTATACTTGGAATTGTATGGAGCATTTTCCAACACAACTTTTGCAACCTCATCGTTGTATGATGCTAACAACTTTATCATCTCAAGAAAGTTACCCCTATTTTTTGATTCCGAAGTTTCATCATGACCTCTAAAAGCGCATCCTTGCAATGTCAACCAACATACGGTATCAATAGAAGCCTTAAGACGTAGTCGGTTCTTTACAATTTTGATTTGAACTTTGTACATTAAAGACATTCTGAACATGCCCATGTTGATTCAACAAGTCTTCACAAGCCTTCATTGCATTGTTATGTGGTGAGCAAGAATCTTCTCCTACATGATTGAGAAAAACACAATTTTTTTTCCGCTAAGGACTTTTTTCCACTTTTGAAATCCTTTAACAGTAAAAACATCTGCTCCAGAACGTCCAATTGGTTTAGTAAAAAGAAAACATGATAAGCAATAAGCAACATTTGTAGTAGGAGAATACTCTAACCAAGAAGGAAATATACCAAATCAAGAACACTGAAATCTTCTTGGATGATTCTTTCTTGTAAGAGGATAACTTTGAAGTTTACATTGGTATGGACCCCATTTTAAATAAGCCCTTCGAACTTCATCTCTTTGATTTACATGATATTGCCATATTTGGGGGCGTTTACCTGGATCACGTTCTAAGGAACTAATATCAAATTCATTGGAAGTAACCTTAGGAATTTTAGAAGGTTGTTCCTCACATTCGACTTCGAGCATCATGGCAAGTCTTTTCAATCGGTAAAGACGTAGAAACTATGTTACCTTCCTCTATTTGATCACTAGCTTTCCTCTTGAAAAATGAATCAATTGTTTTATTCTTCATCATTGAGCTATTCTTAGATTTTGTCACTTTCCGAATAACCTATAAATAATTTAAACAATATAATTAACTGTTATCATACTAAATATAAATATAGAAAAAAAATCATGGATTCTTGAATTTTGGCCTCTAAGGCAGCCGTGAGAAAGAGTTGTCTAATCAAGGTTCAAAATTATAATCAGAAAGAATGAAAAGAAAAAAGGAAATAAAGAAATAAACAAGAAAATAATCAATGAGATTTACTGATTGGCGATTAGAAAACTTCAAGACCACCAGACAAAGTAAATATGAAATTGAATCGAGCGAAAAGAAATAAGATGGGACTATGGGAGAATTTACCAAGGCGAGCCGGAGACGAAAAATCACAAATGAGTTATCAAGGGAGACTGAAAAAACAATAGGCACGTTCCTCGCTCTTCTCCTGCCGTAATGTGTAACGTCTGCGAGCGCCTGAGCGGGAGTGTATCAAAATCAGCTCATATATAGGTTGAAGCGTCAGTGATGGCACTCATTCAAAGGACTCCTTCGCACGTAACCTCTTATTAAAAAATTGTCTTTGTGGCTTTCTGCGTTTTGCCTTCGGCGTTCAAACTATTAAATTAAATAATATTCTAAAATCTTTTTGGGAAAGATCCAATCAATAATAATCATTCCACCGAATCCGTGATACGGAGGGAATTGAATAATAGAAGCGAAGCGTGCGGCGTGCCTTAATGCGCAAAATAAATGAATAATAATCTGTATTTTAAAAAAAAAGCGTGCCCTAATGCCCCAAAAAATTTTCAGTATAATTTTTTTTTTTTTTTGGGGGGGGCCATGGCCCCCTGGCCCCAAGAAAGATACGCCTCTGGCCGGGATTACATTGGAGTTGTGAGACACGTGACACCTCCTTAGTTGTTAGTTTTAAGGAGGGGAACCATAGTCCATACTTAAGCTCTATACATTTGGTCAGGTGTATCTTAAGGTTTTGGTGAGCTTAAAATCATCCAGTCAAATGAATGAGTTTCTATCGGACTATATGTTAGCTTATGGCTCCAGTTAGCGATACAAGGGTGGACGGTGATATAAGGGAGACTGCATATTACGTAGTGTAAAATTGTATAGTTCACAATTTGACATAATGATGATTATTTTTACAAAATAATTTTGTATGAGAAATTATGATATATACAAATATATATATATATATATATATATGTATGTAATCAACTCTTACTTTTTGTCATATATAATTTGCTTGTATACGGTATAAACTTTCGTTATTCGAGACGTGAAATCTCATCCTATATTAACATTTTTCGTGTGAACATTCTAGTAGGGACTAAGGGAAGACACCTATGGAGTGAGTTTTGAAGGTTCTTTTGTACTCTTGTAGCTTATGTTATGGTATTTTTATTTGCCATGATCCTAGGACTTCCGCATTGTATTTTAACTCTGAAATATTTTGACTTATTGTTATGGATTTTATTTGAAATGATTATGTAATTTAATGATTTGGATATTGATCATCTTTATTGGAGGTATTTCAAATATTTCGGGAGGCAAATTTGGGGTGTTACAACAATTGTGAGAGAAAGTAATCGATAGTAGACCAAAGTTAATAAAAAAATATTACATGTGTCATAAGCAGAAGAAACAACGACATAAGCACATCCACCCTTGCTTATAAGTAGCTTTTGACCCAAAAGCCAAATGGGCTAAATGTTAATCCAAACATCTTAAATTTTTCTAAAAGCACGTGAAGCACATTCATTACTGGATCCAAAGACACACATAAAAGTTAAGGAAAATTAGAATAAATGACCTAAAGAAAAAAAAAATTTATAGAGAATAACTATAAAAATTATAATTATTTAGAATGAACAAATTTAAAAATTTAAAATTACAGGTACTAAAATGCTCTTAACAAAATTGTCTATATTCTCTCCTACATTCTATTTTTAAAACTAATATAAAATTCTAAGTGTCACTAAATAAAAGGAAAAGTATTTCTCCAATCATCTTTGGAGATAAAGGAGCCCCGAAGATATTGCTAGGGCAGGTCCATTTCCTTCTTCGGGATCATATCCAGAATACCGGAGGTCGGGATCAAGGAACTCCGCAAGTATTTATCCACGGGAGATAAGTTATCTCCGGTGACCTTCAAAACTACGTCGTTTTGAATTAATGAATGGTGTATTTGTAATTTTAGGTGAATTAATAAAGGGTGCAAAATTATGGATGTATATGGGAAAAAAAATTACATACTCTTCTGTTTTGTAAAAATTATAGTTTTTAAAAAAATCAACAAAAAATTAATTAAACAAAGAAGTATACAATTTTAATAAAACTCAAGGTCTTTTATAATTTATCATATATGTTAAACAAACAAAAATTATATGATTTTCTTTTTAGAAGCAATTTATGTGGATTAGAAAATTTATTTAATGTTAATAAAATTAAAAAGATCTAAGTAACCTATTATAGCCTAAAAAATATAAAATAAGTTTATTTTTAATTTTTATAAAATAAGCTTGGTTGATATTAATATTGATAATACAGGTCGGGTAACTTGATGATATAAATTAGTAAAAAATAAAAATTAAAAAAAAATAAGTTTAACAATTGTTTATTAACTAATGTATTGAACTTTTTTAAAGAAAAATATGATCATGTTGGGAGATTTTAATTTTAATTTTAGTTATTTTTTAATTATGAATACAAGAAATAATGCAGAATATCTCATTAGGGACAATTAGTGATTCTAAATTTATATCCTAATATTCATTCCTTCTAGGTAATTATAATTTTTTTTTCCAGGTCATAAAAATTATTTTTCTTTGTGTCTTTTATTTTAATTTTCCCTAAAAATTGAACAAGTCTGTCAAATCGGCCATTAACAACCTTTTGAAGACAAATCATCATAGATGGAAGCATCAAAATTGTGTTGACAGGCTCACCAATCGGCACAAGCAATTACTTCTCTAAAAATTTGTAAACTGAATTTTAAATTTTGGATTTTTGTTTGTTATATCTTGATTAGTCCCTTTTTTTTCTTTGTTACAGTAAAGTTTAGATAGGAGTAGACATCGATTCCCCACTGCGTCGCAAGATGCTCTCCAAGCTCGGCCGCTTTACGAGGATTTATTTTACAAATCGTTCACCAATAAAGCTCTCACATCAACCAGCAGGTATTGAAACCTCCTCCCTATTGAGATAAAGACCAACAATTTAGCCAACTATATCACTCCTTATTGGCTGATTAGTCCAAATTGTTCACATTATTCCAGTATTTTTTCTAAACTAAGGTCCTGAATTTATCACATCAAAATTTTTAAAACAAAGAAGGAAATAAGTGATATGGGCCACAACAATAACTAATCAATAACGCCAACTGGGCTAGGTTTGGGCCTTGTCAGGAACGATGTCAGTGAAGGTCCATTATCCTTTGTGGGCCAATAAGGATTCGCTTTTAATGGCATCAAATAATGTTAGATGAAGCGAATCAATCAGGATTAGGTCTAATAGAAAGGGCTAATTCTTCACAATATGACGAATCAAGTGCTTGAATTTCCTCTAAGAGAAGTATCCATATTTATTGTTAGACAATGTCTCAACAAAATTGATGTACGAAAGTTTGAAATTTTATGATCTTGCTTATGGAAAGGGGCTTTCAGCGGCTTAAATACGAGGTCTAACCTTTAAATTTGTGTGAGTGCAAAAAAATGCTTTTGAGGGAGTTGCCCTAGTTGGTTGAATCCAACCCAGTCATATAGCCATATATGTTTTTAAAAAAAATATTGGCTAAAATAACCTTAGTTCAAATACTGATACTTTTCTATGTATGAAGTCCTACAGAATATCAATACTTAAACTTTTAAATAGGTAATTTTCATTAATTTTCTCCATTTTTTGTTCTCATGGCATGAGGGATATTTTCTTCACATAGCCACCCGGTCATAAATAAATGAATGCTTTTGTGTGATGGGGGCATATTGTCACGCTTCCCTGGTCCTTAGTATGAGATATGTATACATAATTTAACTAGATTAAGAAAGTTAATTAAGTTAGTTAATATGATATATTATCTTTATGAATTAATATATGTTTTTCTAATTGCTGGTTTGGTATGACGTGTTTGGAGAGGAAAAGTTTTTATGAGTTGGATTTTTAAAAATCTTGAAGAAGTGGATTTATAAAAGAAAAAATATAACCCCACTTTTAAATCCACGTCAAAGAAAAAAGTTCCCTCCCTGCATAGCTCGAAGAACACTAATATACTTGCAAATCAAACAAATTTGATTGTTGCATTTTGTGGTTACTTCTTTAACTCTCATTTTAATCATTTGAGCCCTCTTGAGTTTGGATAGTGGAAATGCTGCGACTGCATATTTTGATGTATCATATACAGCCATTTCGATGGAGCAATATTGAAGATATATCACAGTATGTGTGATTGGAGTGGAATTATCTTATTACTACGCACGTGACAATAAGCTCAATGGGATTTTAACGCAGCTTCCTAATCCTTTTGCCAAAACAATGTTAGACTAATAATTTAATATTAAAGAGAATAGAATGTAAGGCATGTTTTCCCGGGGCTTCCAACATTGACTTTTGTACGACAGTGACGGCCGAACGGACCCCTACAATCCTTGCTTGTGTTACGGAGGCGTGCTGCTCTCACTTGCAAATAAAAGTTGACTTCCTTAGAAAAATTAAAGAAGCTAATTAAATTAATTTAAAGTATTTTTATTTTTATTTTTCTCTAAACTAATTAGTTTGACTAATAAACTAATAGATAATACAAAGACAAACAACATATAATATGATTAAGTAATTTATTTAATCTCTCCAATAAAAGTCAACTGTATCTTATATTTATAATCAGATGGAATATTTTTCATGTGAATATCTAGCTGAGTTTCTGTGAAAAAAGGATATATATAGTTTAGTCATATTCAAATGATGTTATTGGGCTTAATTGGGGATGACTTCTCAAAGATGTATTTAGACTTAGTCTTGTGCATAGAAGGTTCATAGCAGTCAACAGCATCTTCAAACTCTCTCTAAAAAAGAAGATCGCTCGACACTCTCTCTTGTCTCCACCACCATCAGGGCTTCTGTCTCATTGGCGGCGTCCTTGTCACCAAAGAAGCCCCTTTCTCGAACCGCAACCATGGTAGAAAAGCAAATCGAAGCTCGGAAATCCTGGAGCAAGCAAGTTTTAGTTTGGAACAGAGATTCACAGCGGCGCCCTTCTTCCTTCACCGGCACTGGCTCTTCTCTAGTCTCCGTCCTCACCGTCACTCCAGCTGTGTGCGTCCCTCTGATTTATGTGTGTGGTTGTGGTCCTCTCTCGTCTCTAAGGCGAGTTTTTCCTCTCCCTCTTCAGATCTATCTTGAGGCGGTGAGAGCTACTGTCAGCGTCTCCCTCCCCGACGATCTCCGGCGGAGGGGACGTCCGTCCTTTTCTTATGCTGTGGTTTTATGTATGTATTTTTCTACTGTTGTTTGGTTTTGGGTATTTGTGGTGGTGTTTTATATTGTGGCTTGTATTTGCGATTTTGGGGGAAGAGTTTTATCAATGGTCGCTACTGCTATGTATTTTATCTTTGAGAGGATCATTGTTAGGTTTATTCAATGGTGGCGAATCCAAATCCCTAGTGTTAGACGAGAATTTGTTCGGTAGGTGGTCGACGTCACCAGATTTGCTTCAATGGAGGAGCAAAAGTATTCTTCTGGACATCACTCGTCTTCTTTTGTATGCGGTTGGGTTCTCAATATCCTGCACCGCAAGATGGGACAATTATGTAACTGATCAATTTGCAGCTTATTCTTAAAAGGAGGTGTACCCTATAGGGTTAGTTTTACAACCAACACCTTCTTTCATGTCACTTTTAACTTTAGATGTTCAAGAAGCCGGTGCAGTCTTTGATGTTACTTTTATTCCCACATTTTCAGTGGTGATTAACGTTCTTTACATTTGATTTGTTTTCGTTGTATTTGTTGTTTTCGTTTAGTGTCTGTTTCGATTTGTTGTCGCTTAGTGTAATTGTCATGCTTTGATGTAATTTTTAATATCGATAGTAACATAAATACCTTTTGAGGAAAGAAAAAACAGCATCTTCAAACTTGGTTTCAATCAGTGACCTGAACGGGACAAAAATTGCAGGTTTTTTATATCTTGAACAATCTTCTTGTAAGCATGGATGATTCTTTTAGGAAGGGGAAAATGTGATTATAAGGTTGTTTTGGCTTGTCCAATACCACTCTAGTCCTATATATAAGTCAATTTTAACTAAAAAAATTGATCTTATTTATAAGTCAGTTTCATGTAATAAATGATATTGTGACAATTTTATCCATATTAATTGTACCCATAAAGATAGAGAGAAAAGAAACAGTTAAAAAATATTCAATCATAAATGAGAGCAAAGTTGAAAATTTGCCCCATAATCATTGAGTTAATTACCTCTCCTTAGTATGTGAGATTTGGTCAAAATAGACTTATAAATAGGATCAGAGTGATATATAATGTTGTTTTAACTGGATTTTCCTTTGGCTTCAGAAAACTTAGTTTTATCTTTTAAGATTATGGCTTTAAAGTATTGCTTGTAAATTATATTTTGGTATCTTTTTTTATTTATTTGTTGATTGTACAATGAATCGTAGATTATTTATTATGATATATTTTGTATGAATTAGCATAGGATGAAATCAAGAAAGGAAAAAATATATAACAAAATGTTATTAGTTGAGGTAGTAAGGGACCTCAACCCGTAAGAAAAAAAGAAAATAGGTTCGAATCTTGAAAAACATATTTGTTGAAAGAGGTGAGAGCACAAATTCAACACGTAAGCATGTTTGTTATTCATTAAAAAAATCGAGTAGTTTTGGAACATGATTTGTTTTCTATATATAAAAAAACTTGAAAGTTCGATGGTATCATATAATTCATGTTGCAAGGTAAACTTCTTCTTGCTTCAAAGGGTTCTTGCTATGCAGACAAAATGATATAAGAAATGTACTTATTGAAAGAGGGAGAATACAAGTTCAACACATAAGCATGTTATTCATTAAAAAAATTAAGACTAGTTTTGAAACATGATTTTTTCTATATATAAACCTTGAATCTTGAAAGTTCGATGGTGTCATAAAATTCATATAGCAAGGTAAACTTCTTCTTGCTCTGAAGGGTTCTTGCTTTGCAAAAAGGATCTGAGAAACAAGAAAAGGTAGCCAGGCTTGCCAAAGGAGAGCTCCTAATGTTGAACATAGGATCAATGGCAATAGGGGTAGAGTTGTTGCAGTGAAGAATGACCTGGCAAAGTTGCCACTGACTTGCCCAGTGTGCACCCGTAACATAAGAGGTGAGAATACTTGTTGAGTTTTTGGAAGCTGAAATTTAAGAGAATGAACACTAATTTAAAGTGGCATGAGAGACGAAATAAGTGATTCTGAATTATAAACCATGCTTGAGGTATGTTTAAAGCCTCTTTTAAGTTATTATCTTAAGGCTTAAGCAATCAAGTTTTGGCCATGAATTTTTACTATTTTATTCTATTAACCCCTCTGTCTCAAATAATTTTTTAACAGAATTTCAACATATCTCCCCCGTGTCTTGAGTGTATAAGAGTTAATTGGGGGGTTTACATTAGTTTGAAATATAAAATCACAATTTATTTTATTTGATTAAGTTTTAAATTTTTTAAACCATATTATATTAAATGGAGCCTGAGTTCCATCAATGAGGTAATTAGTAATGACTGAATTGTATATTTTAGAGAAATCAATACAGATCTTACCATTGACCCAAATCTTACATTTTTTTGACCGAACCAAATCTTACAAATAGCCTTGACACAATGTTATTTTACTTTGACAGCTAATCTTAACCTATATATATCTATGATTTACCACTAAATCTTTTAAATCTTCCATTTGTGTTTTTTCTATGTAAGGTATATATTGAAACTAGTTTCCCTACCAAGTAAGGCAAGGCGAGCTAGTCAAGTTTGAATGGTCCAGATCTAATTTGCACAATCTAAATTTAAATGATAATTTTTAAATAAAAAATCATTTAAAAAATTTGTTAAAAAGATTATTTTTATTCTAAATTATACCCGTTAAAAATAATTTCTTAAGAAATATAAACTTTTGAGACAATAAATCTGGATCTGATCAAAGAGAAAATAGTATAAAATCGTCTTAGACGGTTTTGACACCTTCGAAGAAGGTTATTGGGTGGCTAGTGAGAAGGATTGATGAAGTAATATAAAATTCTCTAACGGATAGAGAAAGATCAAAAACAAAACTCAATAAAGTTATAGAATGAGATTTATTAGTTAATAATCTATTTAAAGATTAGATTTTTGATATATATGATCCATGTATCCAACTATTTAATGAGATAAGGTTTTGTTATTGTTATTATCAAAAAAATAAATATGAACCATCAAATCAAATATAAACAGTTACTGACCCTACCTAATGAGATAAGATTTTATTATTGTTGTTATTGAGAAAACAAATATGAACCGTCAAATTAAATCTGAAACATATAAATTTGACTAACTCTTATTACTAAACAAACTTATATATACACACACTGACACACACCTACCTGCATCTCTTCATAATTTTGTATATCGTCTGTCCAAATACTTTCGTTGGCGCCTACACTGATCTGCTATGCCCATCAGCGCTTGTCCTCACTATCCCAACCTTTTAGTACATAAAACAAATTTTTTAAAAGTATTTATTTGTCATCAAATGAATTATTGTTAATTGGACAAATTTTGATTTACTATAAAAATTACAAACCTCTTAAAATTATATAACTTAAATAATATAAATACTTATAATTGCACTAATCCACATGACATATATAAACTTTAAAAAATCACATTATTTATAATATACAGAGGCATCTCAATTTTCATATATACTTTCTTTGATCCTTAATATAATATTTAGTTAGCTTTTTTAAAAAAAAAATTTATGAAAGCTAAATAAAGATAAGAGGGAGTTTTTTTTTTAATTTTTTATAGAATAACATAGAAAGAAATATGGAATTATAAAATCTTAAAACGGGTATTTTCTATTTTTTTTAAAAAAGCTGTGAATTGGTTATGAAATCAAATCATTACTCTATCAATTATTGGTAACAACATAATTTGAGATTTTACGACATAAAAATTATTTTTCATCATCTGTCCTATTTTTTTTAGCCAAAAAAATCATTTTATTAATACCCAAAACAAGTTTCATATATGAAAGTCAAAAGAAAATAGAAATGGTTTGAAAATGAGTAATCACGTGGAGTGGAGGTCTGAACTCTGAACTCTGAAGGAGGGAGGATTTTTTTTTTTTTTTTTTTTTTTTTTTTTTTTTTTTTTTTTTTTGGTGGGGGTGTGCCAAACGAGGGATAAAGGACTGTTTCACTTTCACCTCAGTACGAAAGAAAGGAATGGAGGTAAGGACAGGCGTGGGGGCCACCGTTTTGAATCCCTAATGCGCTCCAGCTGCACCAAGCGGATTTCAAATCCAAATCCAAATTTATGAAATATTTTAATTTCTCTCTTTTTTTTTTTTTTTTTCCTTGACAAAAAAACATTGATTAAAAAATATATAAATGGTTGGGGTGCAGGACTCAATACGTTTGCTATGCCAGGATAAGATCCGACAGCTGTTTCTCTGACACGTGTACGTCATCCTTATTGCCTTTTGCTGGCCATCTCTTCATGACTCGGCTCGGCTCAAATCATGCACCCACCCGCTTCTGGAGACTGTGGCTCCCACTCTACTGATGGTAGGGACAGATAATACCAGAATAATGTAGCAAAAATAACACTAGTACAGGAGTGTTTTGATGCCCAAATTTTAATATAGATAATTCTAATGAAAATTTAACCTCTTCGTAAGAACGTGTGACCAGATTCATCGCATTCCTTCTCATTTTTATTATAAAGCACTGGTTAATAAATTTATATGATCTTTTTTATAAGACACTTATTTATTCCTAAAGAACATTAATTTTTTTTTTTTATGTATGTCCCCTAATAAATAAGGCTAGTAGGTAAGTAATAATTAATATGATTTTAGAATTTAATAATTAATATGATTGTAAAGTAGTAATTGTAGGCTAAGTTTATTGATTTTAACTGTTTTTATTGGTTTATGAGAATTATTAGTTGGTACCTTATAATAAGGATCAGAGGGAGTACATAACTACGTGTCTTCATGTGCAACAATATTATGAAGAAGCAATGCAGACTGTTTTTTTTTTTTTTTTTTTTTTTAAAATAAAGTTTAGATGGGAAGATATCGATATCCCATAAGGACCAAAACACTTCCTTAAGGTTAAAAGACCGCTTATAAATATATTTACAGATCGTTCATTAACGAGACTCTCACATCGACCGAGGTGGAAAATTAAACTTTTCCCTTTTAATATAAAAAATTGACACCTTAACTAACTATGTCATTTCTTTATTAAGCAGCAACCCTGTGCAAATTGTGGTTAATATAGCAAACGAAATTTGGAAAAACTGCTGAAAGCCTAATAGTATCCCAATCGAACAATTTATTGTCCAAAAATAGCTTTAAATTTGCTTAAGGTATGGGTAAATATTTTTCGCTTTGAGACATTTTTGCACACAGTTAAAGATAAATTGTGTGTACTTAATATAAATTGCATATTATGATGGCGGACCAGACACTTAGTTGGCTCACAGGTTGGATAGTTATTGGTGCTTCTTTAATCAACTACCACATTTCTTATAAGAGGTGGGGCTTGATGGATGTACGGAATTGTCTTCATGATGTACTGATAATGTAGTTAGCAAAATAATACTCCCTCCGGTCCAATTATAGGAGTAAATTTTAGAGTTGGTTTGGCCTTAATTATAAATAGTAATTAACTTTTGTCATAATCTAATAATACACCTATATATTTTATAAAGTAAATAATATTTGTAACTCATTAATGTCATATACACCTAAATTATAATTTTTTTATATAAAATAATTTTGAGCAATTTTTTTCATATTTTTCCCATATCACCCCTTAATACTTCTTCCACAATAATTAATTTAACAACACGCTTATATTCTACAAAATTTCTTTTCTGCGATACTAATTTCATCCATTAAAACAAGTGATTGAAACCACCACAATACTGAATATGAAGAATGAACCTAACCTATTTCCTCCGCAAAACAAAATATCCATTTGTGACTTTATTCAACATCCTATTATTCACGTACATCGTAAATTATAATTATGAATACATTGATTTGGCAGCACAATAATATCAATAAACAAAAGGAACTTCAAATAGTGATCATAAATACACATAATTAGGGATTTATTGGGTAAAAGTATTTTAGGAAAATACACGTAATTATCTAATTTAACTTCCTTCCTTAATGTCTTCATGATAAACTAATAATGTAGTTAGCAAAGTAATAGTATCCAATATTTTATTAAAAAATAATAATATACAAATTGCATGTCCTATTTTATAGGCAAGATAAAAGATACTCCTCCTATTTTTACCATATAAGATATATTTAGGGAGTTGATCTTCAACATAAATATATGATATAATATTTATATTTATCAATCTTATCTTAATTTACTTATGTTGATGTTCATTTCAATTATGATCAATGAGGAGAGGGAATGATGATGAAATTAAGTAAGATGAGTCGGGTGTTTAAGAAAATACATGTTATCTTAATCAACTTAACTAACTTTCTTGATATAATTAGATTAAGTAAATATGTCTTATATTAAAGATTGGATAGGTACTTAGTGTTGTTTGAGTAAGTGTTGTAAAAGTATGTTAATGCAAATCAAGGCAATGCTTGTCTTACGTATTTACTTCAGATAATGTAAATCAAATGAAAAAATAGCTATATATAGCTAATTCAAAATACACTTTGCGAGTATTTGAATATTCAAAAGTCAATTTCTACAAACTGAGATAAATTTTTTTTTTTTCCATATTTACCACATAAACATTATTCTCTAGAAGCTCAATCAAACACTTACACAGTTGAAGATGTATTGTCATAACTGAATAATGGAAGATATATTGTCATAAGCAAGTGGATATCAGGTAGCTTAGTTTTTCGAAGTAAATATTTCAATAGGATATTTTTTTCAGTAATTTTTCCTTCAAATTTCTGTTAAAATAAATAAATAAGAGCAATTAAAATTTCAGCTCTGCTTCCTATTTCTCTTCCGATGACAGGTGATTTTTAGTCACATGGCTCGTGGCCCCAAACCGGCTCACTTCTTTGGCTCCTTTCCCTCACCACCAAATGCAGGTGGCGTGCGTGAGTTTTTAATATTTAACCACAAAAAACATACAATGGATGCGTATTGAGAGAGACCTGTATGAATCACTGGACAGAGATACGATCCCCATGACATCTCTTGTTTTATTCTGCTTACTTCCCTTGTTTGCATGCAAAAATTAAAAAATATTCAAAATCATTATTTATGCTTTATTCATAACTAAAATATGTATATAGGTAATAAAAATTGTCTAGCATAATTAAAAAAATTGTGAGTTTTTAAAACGTTTTTAAATATTGTCGATGTTAGGCAAAATTAAACCTTAACCCTTTAAATTATATTGTCAATGTTAGGACTTTATTAATAAACGATATGTAAACATTCTCCAAACCTTGAGGCATGCCTGGCTCTTCTAATAAACCCTTAAATCCTAATTCACTTAAACGTACGTGTTAGTTTATTTTTGTAAGGTGTGTGTTTTAAATTATCTATTCTGTCAGAATATATACCATATACAGGGATATCGATCAGTAGCTCATTCCAAATCACGTGTATGTTTTTACCATGATCCTTGGCGTAAATAATGTGGTTGACGCATTTTCCTGGACCATGCTAGCTACTCGCGACAAGCATGTCATAGTTATAGGCCTCGAATGTTTGATGGATTTCACTGACAAAACCATCACAGAGTCTTGGCAATTTTTCAGGTAGAATATCATTTTAAAAAATCCTTATTCATAGATAAAAGAGCTACTAATGTTTTTAGCAGGTAAAAAAAGAGAGCTACGAATGAAACTTGTTAATTACTACCTTCGGTCTTAATTATAAGATATAGTTAACTTTTTTTAAAAAGATTAAGGAAACTAAATAAGTTACTTAATCATTTCATATATTGTGTATCTTTAGATCATATATTAGTTTATTAGTCAAATTAATTAGTTTAAAGAAAAATTTAAAAATAAAAATACTTATTTAGTATCTCCAAAAAAAAATAATTTAATTAGCTTCTATTTTAATATCTCCAAAAAAATAGAAACTAAGTTTTATAATTAGGACTAAAAGAAGGAGTATTATTTTCTATTGGGGCTTAAATGACATTCTCCCATTTCTTTATACCACTTTAATTAATTTCTCCAAACAAGCAGAATATTGAAATTTGAAATAATAAATGAAATCACGTGACTCGTTGAGAAATTAAAGATGCAAGGACTTGACGTAGTGAATAATTAATAGGAAAACTTCATTTACTCCCATGGAATAAGCTTAATCTCAGTGGCCTAAAAATTATGAAACTTCCATTGCACCTCGAGTTAAAATAAAATTAAGTTGGATTAGGATGTTGATTGACTAATGAAGTGTTACGTTAAGAGATTATTTGGTATAAAATTGTTTTCAAGGTATCAAAGGTACTAATGAAGAATTGAAAGTGAGCAAAAATACCAATAATAATTTAATACTTCAGTGAATAGACCAAAACGGGGATTGTGTTAATTTCATCAGAATTTATTTTTTCATTAATAATTTTGCTTCCTTTTAATTATTCATTGGTATTTTTGATACCTTCAAAATGTTTTTGTGTTAGATACTCACAGTGTAACACTTCGTTGGCCAATCTACACCTTAACCCAATTAAGTTTTATATTGAAAAGATAGTGATGATGTCTTTGCTTTATTTTTAGAATCTCCTTATTTCTCATGTAAATGTCCCTATTTGTCATGTGAATTCCCTCATTTTTCCTACTATTTTTAACTCATTGGGTTCTTTTGAATTTCTTTATTTATCTTATAAATACTCTTATTTTTTTGTGAATTCCCTTATTTGGGCGTCATTATGTGAACAAATGGGGAAGTAGATTGTCTGCTTGTCCAGGAGAAACTCATCTATACAGATGAGCTCCTAGCTGTCAAATCTAGATCTGAATAGCCCATATCTTAATTTTTTTTACTTTTTATTTTTAATAAAAAGTAATTTTAATGGGTAAAGAATCAAAAATAAAGTTAATCTTTGAACTAATATTTTTTCAAAAAAAAAATTATATAGAAAAAAAAGATCTAGACCATCCAAATTTAGGAACCGGCTCATCCTTTGGAAAGGAGGTTTTGCATGAGTGAGAAGGTAAAATAACGAAGCTATAAAAATGGGTGGCTGCGCGCAATATATTCAAATATTGAATGGATCAGATTTCTCCCTATATTAATAAAATGTTTTATTTTAAGTTGCATCAGAAACATACATTAGCTAATGAGGAGTGATACGGTTGGTTAAGACGTTGCCTTTCATTCCAAAAAGGATGAGGTTCGATACCCGTTGGTCGATGTAAAGGCTTTATTGGTGGACAATCTATAAGTACCTCTGAAAACACGCTATTTGAGTTTAGAGGTATGCCCTGACCCTGGTGGGGTACTGGCATTGGCGGATGCATGTGTATCACTTGGGGGGCACGTGCCCCCCTTAAAAGACGTGGTTTGATTGATTGATTTATTTTAAAAAAAATTAGGGTTAAATCTAAATACTAGAGAATCCTTTCGTATCACGAATTAAACTTCTTTTTCCCATAATCAAATAGCCGACCTTCTCTAAATCAAACGTTCGCCATTTGTTTAATGTTTTATATTGAGAAGGATGTATTCGATAGCATTGATAATAAGCGCAATTATGATGAAATTCTAAAAAATAAGGTCTAGAAGGATGACATTGTAATTATTTTTATCGTAATATATTTTTGTTATTAAAATATATTCTTATTTAACTCCTCTCATTTCTTTTGAATTTAATCTTATTTATTTTCCCTATATATTCTCTTGTTTATTAATATATTTAAAACTTTTCTTTTTTAAAAAATTTGGGGGCAAATTGAGAGCAATGGTTCACACTCTACCACCACCTAAATTTTCTTGTAAAAAAAAAAAATAAAAAATAAACATACATTAAATATAAATCTCTTTTAATATAGAGAGGTGGGCTGGAAACAAAGTAGAGTAATGTGGAAATGAGAATTTTTGTTGTTGACCAGAAGTGGAAATGAGAGTTATACTTGTGACTTTCGCATTACTTTCCTCCATTTGTCTACATTTTATGAATATACTTTACCAATTCTTATACTATGATAATGTTTTTAAATGTTAATCAACCACTTTGACACATTATTCCTCTACCTTTTCCATTACTCTAAATAATTATACGTGTTTCATGACCTAGGTCCATATCACGTCAAATTCTCTAATTAAATATTTATATGTGGAGATTTCTTAATAATAAAAATTCATATGAAATAAACTTCAAATTTTGTCAGACCGTTAGTAACAATAAAGCACACATAACAAGAGAATCAACACTGCTAGTGATTCAGCCACAAAAAAAAAAAATACACTTTTTTTAATAAGTTTGATACTAAACCAATTTTTTTTTTTTTTTTATAGGAATATGATTTTATTAATATAATCCATCTCTATTGTTTTTGTCTTTTATTGAGATTCTTCATCTAACGGCAGAAATCAAACCGATAAGTAACGTTGATAGTAACAATATTGTATCGCTTTTTTGTAATAAACATAAATTTAAATTCTCTTATAATATCACGTAGAAATTAACCTCAAATTGTCACTTTTATGATAAACGAACAATAAAACTTTTGTTTCATAAAATCTAAATGAATAGAATTCCGAATATTAATGGGTTGTAACCTAATGTTATAGATGTTTTTTTTTTTTAATAAAAAGAAGGTCATAAGTTGATCCCACTAGTAATAAAGACGCTGATTTTATATAATTTTGTATTAGTGTCTTGACTCTTGACACATTTTTTTTTAGTTGATCCCACTAGTAATAAAGACGCTGATTTTATATAAAAATTTTAATTTTGTATTAGGTGTCTTGACTTATGAGAATATCCGCTTTTTTTTTTTGGTCAAAATGTCTTGACACAGTTTAAAACCGTAGACATTATGGTTTTTTTAAATGAAAAATGAACCAATTACTCATGGAAAGCAAGGAAATAGATATTCTGCCATCCCTTCTCATTTTCGATTTTGATCTCGATTGTGAAAATCTTAATCCAAGGGTCCAAAAATTATTTTAAAAAAACCGTATGCTGTAATTTTTACCGCATGTGGGTTTGTAAATAACGATTTTAGATCTTTGGATCAAAATTTGGACGTCACAATTAAAGATAAAGGAGGGATGAGTGAAAAAAGACAGTAAAGAAACCGGACTCAGGAAAGCAAGTACATGAGACCTGCAGTGAAATTTCAAATTTGAGGTGTTAAAGTAATTTATTGTATATTTTATTCGATATATGGTGGTTGATTGATTTGCTTTTCTGAAAAGAAAACGCTCTCTGCTGCATCTGACAGCAAGAACGGAAAATAGTACAAGGAAAACTGTATTATATAATGTAATAAAATACAATAATTTGAATTTTTGTTGGAAATAGAAAACGAAGGAGAAAGGATACAATGGATAAGGATGGGACGATATGATTACTTTTCCAGGAATGAGTGCACCCTAAATCCGTGCAACCCCATGCGCTCCCACGTATACGACAAAAACCCACGCGCCGTTTACCCCCTCAGCCGAGCCGTTTAGCCTCCCATTCCTCACACACCCATGACCGGAGATTACCGGCTCAATCGGTCATAAAGTTGTGACCATACGGCACATGGCAGGTCGTTCCCATGGCAGTTGGTACGCATTTATAGTGTGTGTCCCCTCTCTCTCTCCCTCCCCCCAATCAACTCAATAATAATAAAACATTATTTATCACTCTAACTCTATACACTCCTTCGTTTTTATAATTCAACTCGTTCTTATTCCTCACTGGTTGTTGTTCCTCACATCCATTCCCAGATTTCCTCATCATTGTTCTCCTTTCCGATTGCAGTCTCTCTCTCTCTCTCTTCCCTTGCTGGTACGGGCCTCTTCACCTCCTCCTCATTTCTTTTTTCCAATTCGAATTCAGTCTCTCTTATCTTAACCCTGCTCTGCTCTGCTCTGCTTCTCACTTACACTTGATCACACTTTCAATTTTCTTCCTAGCCTTTCGATTTTATAGATTCTTGTTGGTTCTGTTTAATGGCTTTTTTTTTTTTTTCCTTTTCTGCTTTGTTTCCTTTACTGGATAATAATAATTAACTGCATCACGCATGCTATCACCTGCTGCTACTTCACTTTAACTCGTGTGTGTGTTTCTCTCGCTCGCTTGCTGCATTCACTTATTGAACGCTTTCGAATTCTAATTTCATAATTTTTTCCCAGCTTTCCTGCATTTTCGAAGAAAACCGAGGAATTTCAGGTTATATTGATCGCGGGAAGGGGGAAAGAAAGTAGGATACTGCTTTTTAGTTCTGATTAATTTTTATTTGATTGCGTATCTTTTGTTATTTGCGTGAGATTGATTCTTAATTTTGGATACTTCATGCGAATTTTTTGAAGGAAAAAATGAATGAAAATTTGATTACTTGTTGTTTGCAGGAATCGTACACACAATTCCGTAATTATTTTCATGTCTTACTGCGTTAATCTGTGAAATTTAACTACTTTTAAGGATTAATCTATTTTTTTGACATGAACCCCAACATTGCTGCATTCAATGTCGCGGATCTGGGTCCGTGAGCGAGATTGGAGTACCTTCCTTGGATACCCTTCGCATTTAACACCTCCCCATTTTTGAGAACCAAAACAGTTTTCAGAAAATCTATGCGAAACTGTTCTCTCTCTTACTCCATCTCTCCTCCCTCTCGCAATCACTTAATTTCTTTTTCTTCTTTTCATTGGTGATGGTTGATTGCTAAATTAACTTCCTTCTCTGTTCATTGTAGGTTTCAATTTCTGGAATTAATGTAGGTTTTGATTGCATGCAAGTCCAGTTGAGGAAGAATGAAGCCTTTTGTGAAAGCCAATTTATGAAGGAATATCATTATTGTACTGATTAGTCATCCCCTTCGGTGGAAGCAGCTGATCAGCAATCATCGCTCCATCTGAAATTGAAGCGGCCTTTGAGTTTGGATGAGACTGGTATTCAAGTTCTATGTTTGAAATCTCGGCATTGTAATTTGGATAAAACGGTAAGAATGCTGGAGCCCGAGTTATGCTCTTCCCGAGTATTATCACCCTTCCGCGAGGAAAGTGGAGATGAAGAACTTTCAGTCCTTCCTAGGCACACTAAAGTTATAGTCACTGGTAACAATAGAACCAAGTCTGTATTAGTAGGACTGCAAGGCGTCGTCAAGAAAGCTGTCGGCCTTGGAGGTTGGCATTGGCTGGTATATATTTTATCCTTACTCGTTGTTTTGTTCCATGTAATGTGTTGTAACTTGTAATGTGGAAATCGATTGCTGTCCACCGCCAGATCTTCTAAAAAGAAGTTTAAAGCAGCATAATCTTCCTCTGGTTGCTATATATATATATATATATATATATATATAGATTGTGGAAAATTAGATACTCTCATGAGCTTTCTGAGAAGAAATCTTTGTGAGTGTTTATATTCGTTTTTTTTTTCTTTTATTGCTCGAAATTAGGAATTCCACAAGGTGTTTTGTGCAAAAGTGTTTTTTTCCCTTGCTTTTGGGGTCTCCATATTCTAGCGTCAGGGTAAATTATATCTTGGAAACTATTACATGTTTAATGTTTGTGTAAGACTAATTTAATATTTTATTTTGGTAGTACCTCCTGTGAAAGATTGATGGATGGATTTCGGTTTATGGGAGGATTATTACTTTACTGTATTGTTTTTAGATTTTAGAAGCTATAGTTTCTAAAAATGTATATTTAAGAGTACCGTTGAATCAGTAATGCATGATCAATATGAAATTATTAAATATTAATAATGGGCTTAGGAGTTCATAAATTTCATTTTCTAGTATTTTACTGGGACTAGTTATTCGTATTATTTTAATTTAACAAGATTAGGGTTTATTATTTCTGTTGCCTTTGAAAATTTGTAATTTTCTTACCCTTTCTTTTGATAAATTAGTATTACTCAGGTAGAGTTTTTAGATTTGTTATTCTTTTAGTTTCTTGTGTTGCGGAGGTTCTTCATGATTTTTCTCTGGCTTCATTCACTTTTAAAGCTCTTAATTTGATTCTCTGGCTTGGACGTGCAAGGTCTTGAAAAATGGGGTTGAGGTTAAACTTCAGAGGAATGCATTGAGCGTGCTAGAACACCCTACTGGGAACGAAGAAGATGATCTTGATTACGATTACTCCAGCAGTGGATCTGAAATCCATGAAAAGGACAACGATTTTTGTAAGCTCCCCCTTTACATCTTAGCTGATTATTAACTCTTGGTATGTCTCACGAACAGTCCGTTTAAAATTCTGCTGCTATACCGTTGTTAAAACCCACATGATTTTCCCTTGAGCAGCTGCTAGCATCGAGTTTCACAAGCCCAGCAAGCCAAGAGTCAGACATACGAAGCCTTATGTGCACTCAATATCAGCGAAGCAAAGCAATCGCGCCAGCTACAGAGAAGTCCACTCCATCCTTGCTCCTCACCCTGTAAGAAACATGGCGAGTAATTAATTCTTCTGCATATCATTGAGTCTTCTCTCTTCAAATGAATGAACAATTAATGCACTTGCGGCTATCATTCTAGCTGTGAAGTTGCTGCACTTAGCTTAAGAGCAGTCTTCAAGATTTAAACGTCTCTCTGCATGCTATTTGACGCATTCCCTTGTTGTGTATGCACAGAGGGTGAACTTGGCAAACATGGGAACAGAGTCATTGTGGAGATATTGCAGGCATTACAAACTTGTAGGTCTCCTTTTATTGGATTTTTTCCCTTTTAATTTGTATCAGTGATGTTTGAAGCATATGGTTTTCAAATTTGCAGTTGAGCAGTAATTTGAGTCCATCGAAGGAACAAATGGTTAAAGCTGTGCAGCGTCATTTCGCTTTGCAGGTTGGTCTTATTACTTTTCTCTCCCTCCCAGTCCCAGTTATGATTCTTGCCTTTTGTATCTGATTTTTGAGATGCTGCTTTTGGCACACAGCTTAAAGTGGAAGAGGTACCAGTAATCAAAGAGTTCCTTCGCGGAGCCAAGAGGATGAAGGCTGTTGATCCACCTGCCCATTTACTGCTCTGATATCTGGATGACTTGAGATTGTAATTATATATCTATATATATATTAGCTCTAACCTTAGACCTTAGTTACTAATTTCAAACGCTGGCTTGCTTGGTCTAAGTCAGCGTTCAATCTCGCCAAATCTGACCTCTGTAATATCGGGTTGATTCCCATTCCCTAGTTTATATGATATTCTATCTATCTACTTGTGTCTAGATTAATTTTGTCTTGCTATTCTTCTTTAAAATAATTAGAGAGTAATCCTTCACTAATAAAATTTCAAATATTAAACAAAGACGTGGATATTGGATTAACTGCAGGGCCAAGTTTAGTTGAGCAATCGAGAATCTCGTTGCGTGTTTCTTGCGTGGAGTATTTAGTTAGCTCAATGTAGCGTCTCGCAAAACTATAATGGTCAAATCATAATCTCGATTGACCATTCCTCGCTTCAATTGGATTAGCTTTATTAAAGGTGTTTTTTCATTCACGTAGAGTTATTAATGTCGAAATTGTGTTTGACTAACTAAAGCTCCTTCAATTGCAAATTATTATAAAAGATAAAAAAAATAAGAGAAAATTTTATTAAAAGAAAGTTGAATTGCTTAAATTCTAAATTGGGTCATTAAAGTTAAACAAATCTTCAATTAGGTTGGATATCATAAAATAAGATATCAAAATTTGATAATTTTACCTTAATACCCCTTATTTAATTATCTTTCCTGACCACACTACCTCTCTCCCCTCCCATCCCTCATTTTCAGGAAATTGTCAACTCACTACCGTTCCCCTCTCCCCTTTCTTATCCACCATTTTTGAGAAATTACGAACACTGAATGATGAAAATATTTCATCTAGATAAATTTAAATCATGCGGCAGCTTTGTGTAAATTTTTAATCTATTTCTGGCAAATTTTTCCCAATCCATGATATTTTTAATTCAAAAAAATTGTCATTCACTTTTATTTTCTAACTCCATTTCTAATGCATCTTTAACCCATTTTCTTTTCTCTCCGATCTCTTTCTAAATTTGAACATCTCTTTTGGATCCATTTTCCCTCTCTCCTTCCTCTACTCTCCCTCTCTGTTCTTTCCACCATTGAAGCAAAGTCTGAGGAGTTTCAACAGTATCAGAAGCTGTTCATCAGCGCCTCCATCAGCAGGGTGCTCGAATTCTGTCGTAGCCATAAACACCATCAAGAACAGCACCGAACTCACTTTAAACCATTACCTTCTTCCTTAAACCCATATCCTTTCTTTCCTCACGCATACAATATATATATATATATATATATATATTTTTTTTTGATACAAAAAGTTTAGGTGGGTTCGCACCGGTTCCCCACCAAGTCGGGCACGGCCCGGGACTCTTTGGAAAGACTTACGGGGTACTTACGAGATTGCTTACCAAAGAGCCGCCTCACAAGCGGAGAGAATCGAACCTCGTCCTTTTGGGACTTGGGCCGTTCCTTACCATCGTGCATTGGCCACGCATACAATATATTGTGTATATGCTTATGTGTGTTTGCGTTCGAAGGCCCATTTATATATTAAATGGATGTATTATACGGTGGATCTAATGAAAGACCGTGAGGTGTGTAGAATACTATTTTCATGGTCGATATATATGAGATATTGCTTGATGGTGGAGAAATGACTGCTTGCGAACCAATAAATGTTGCAGGAGGCAATTAGCTGATCTCTGACTTTGTTTTAATAGTGGAAGGAATAGTGACGGGGAGGATCCATAAGCGGGAGGGATTCAGAGTTCAAGAAGCGTTTGAAAAACAAGCACATTTTACCAACTTCTTGGATTAATAACTCAAGGGCATGGAAGTATTTTCGTTCAATTTCTAAATCCTACTTTAGTTATATGACGTGACTATTCATTTGTCAAGTTTAGTGATCAAATTAGAATTTGGGTATTTCAAACCACCTTTTATAAAATTTTCCCAAAAAAACAATATGAAAATTTAGATTTTAGTTTCTTTTATCTTAATTTAATTTTTCTATTTTATCTTCATATAATTTAATTCAATTTTCAATGTCACCCTAAACAAAACACCTGTACTAATCTTTCCGGTCTTAATTATAGGAAATATTTACCTAACTTTGAAGAGATTAAAGATAATAGTTAAATTAATTAATTATATTTGTTTTTCCCCAAATACCTTTATTTAAAATTTAAAGTCGTGTGGAGTATTAATGGGGGTCCAGCCTGAGTGGCGAAGGCTTTGGAAGCCCACAAAAATACGACCACCTCACTCAAAGGCGAGAGGCCGACGCATTTACCCTTAATTAAACTCCATACTTTTTTTCTCAGTATCTAGTTGATATTAATGTTGGTTCAATTCATAATATTTTTCTTAAAAAAAATGAAGCTAGTTCTTAAGAAGTTTGGGACATATTTGTTAAGTTACTATGATTTTCTATTCTTTATTGGACCTTTACTACCTCACATATAATTTCTCCAGACTCTCATATAATCGGTGTCGTCGATCTCCCTTACCAACTTGCGGCTTACTTTTAGAGGTTGAAAGTGTAATTTAATGGTGATGCCATTATTAAATATAAAAAAATTGCTCAAAATTATTTTATTAAGGAAATAATAAATAATAGAATTGATGTGTTTGTGACATTAATGAGTTGCAAAAATTACTCACTTTATTTATTAAATTATTTTTATTTAATTATTATCGTGAAAGTATTAATATTAATGTTATTTTAAAAAGAAATTGACAAAAATTTTATCAAAAAAAAAAAAAAACCAAAACCAAAAAAATCAACTATTAAATATTATCAATAATTAGAATCAGAGAGTACCAACTAGAAATCTAGAAAGAAAACATTGGGCGCGCCCCTTGGGTAGTTCAGATAAATATAAAACGTCTATGTGGTTGTGGGACCGATAAGAAGCGGCGTTACCAATTTAACGGCCCTGATCTGAGCAATCGAAGACGTTGAAGGTGGAAAAGTAGTTTTGGGAGTGGCTCTAGTACACGTAGTTTGCACTCTCATCATATAAGTAAAATAGTAAATAAAGATCCAAGAACCTGCTTCCTTGGTCTTCCCTGCTTATTGCGTCCAAGAAACTTAACTGAAACGATCTTTCTCCTTAAATTCGATTCAATTCTTTCATGAATCCCCCACTTTCTCTGTCACAGGGTAAAGAAATCACTCGTCAGTCCATTCTTTTCTCGTTGAATATTCCCAATTTGAAATGATTAGTAACCTTTTGCTTTCATGTCACCTATCTTCTTACTGTCCTCACTACTTCTGTTTAGCTAGGTTTTGTAGCTTCTATATCGCATTCTTTCTCTGTTTCATCTCTGTTCTTTTGCTCTTTCTTTAATTAAATACGAATGGTATCTATGTTGTCTGGTATCTGTTGCTGTTGTTGCATTTGAATACCCTGTTTAAACTTAATTTGCCTCCTGTATCGTTTTTTTGTCTTTTTAGTTTCAAATTACTTCTATCCTGATCAAAATTCTATCGAATTTTACTTGTATGCCTTTCTGCCTGTGTTATCATCATCATCTCAAGAACCTTTTAGTCTTTTCTTCCTCTTTCGGATCGCATTCCTGGATATTGTTCCTATTGAACTGGGGATGTTTTTTGGCCGGTTGGGCGGATTATTACATTTTCATGGCATGATCATTGATATATGACGATCGCATTCATTTCCTATCTGTATATGGCTTTAGTGTGATCTGTTTCTGTGCTGGTGAAGCTTAACTCAATACACCGGAATCTAAAATTTGTCTTTGTGTCCTGCAGTTAAGGGAGATGGGCAATTGCTTTAGCGGTCCTCCCGAAGAAACTGAAATGAGCGATCCACCACCGTCCTCCAATGTTAGTATACATAATATTAATTTAACTCCTTATCCTCAGTTTATTCTTACTAAGACAGTAAAAAATCATGACTGCTTCTTCTTAAATTATACAATGATAAGGATTAGAATCTTTTTTTAATAAAGCAGAAGTCCATTAATCAAATAACAAGATTCAAAAAGGAGCAAGAGACAGTCAAGAACGAGTTTCTTTCATCATCCACCAACCCAGTCCTCTGTTTTCCTAGCCAAAGAAACGGGCAAAATAATTTGCCCAGCACTGACGGTGGCAGTGTTTACAATGGAAGGTCCTGGGAGTATCTAATGATGTCTGATAATGTGAGGAAGGATGTTCATTTTCAAAATCTGACAATTGTCTTATGCAAGCATGAATTCTACTCTTCCTCAACATAACTGAAATTGTGAACTTATGAAGACAACTACCAACCTTCTTAGTATTCCAATTTCGGAATTTTTTTGCCACAAATCAAATATAATTAGTAGACTACCATAGAGGTCCTTGAGAGATACTGCTGAAATCATATCAGTATTCCAAAATTTAAGGCGCGGACTAAAATGATTTATTTTTCAAAACATAAGATTCACAATTGAAGCCACTAAATTGACAGCGGAAATTATCTTCCAAGGAATATGATACGTTTATTCTAGTCATCTATAAGTAGTACATGATACACCAGCAATGCTATTTTTTGTCTTTAATATGCCCCCTCAAAGGACACAGTTTGCCCTCCGTTTTCCTCCCAAGCGTTGGGGGCAGGGGCTTGATTTACAGTATATCAGTATCACTATTCAGTTTGCCTAATTTTAATTTTGTGCCTTTGTTGCCCATGAGATTTACAATTTCCTGCCTCTGATGACCATTATTTATTATGGTTTGTTTGTTAAGATATCACTTTCACTAAAAGTCAATCGCTAGGTAGTTGTTGTTTTGTCATCTTCTCGTTTGAATTTTAGAACAGAACTCCTTAATTTGAGATTTTTAATATGTTGTTAAAATATCTTCAATTGTATTCTAAATTTTCAAATCAGGGAGTTGATGCGATGAGTTTGGCTGCACAGTGGCGTGTAATTTTTCTTTGATGAAATTGGCAATATGAAGTTTGCATTGTTATTATGAACTTATAAATAGCTTTCTTTTGCTTCTCTTCTAATGCCTATTGGTTATGGTCCCCGAAATAAGTCTGTTCTCTATTTGCTGCATTTTCCCTCTAGAACCGAAGAGCATCGGAGGAGCCTGTTCTACGATCATCTGGTCATGGTTCTGCCTCTGCTTCCTCCCGAGGGCCCCTTGTTAATGCTAATCTTGAAAATTTAACTCCTGACCTTTCCAGCAGTGATACCATGACTGGCACTCAAACTCTACTCAGGGCTAGTGATATTAGTGATAATAAGACTAATGCATCCCTTCAATCTGCAAATCCTAATTCAGTTCAAGACATAGCTAGTACTAGCAATGCTAAAGACATAGCTAGTACTAGCAATGCTCAAGACATTGCTAGTACTAGCAATGCTCAAGACATAGCTAGTACTAGCGGTGCTCATGGAGATCTAGAAGAAATAGAACTGGATTCAGCTGATGACTCAGAAGATGAACTTCAAAATGTAGAAGAACCGGTCAATTTAGCTGAAGAGAAGGACGGATGTCCTATCTGTTTAGAAGGTGATGCTGCCACATTTTCTTCATTTAACTTAAGTTGCTGTTTCTGTTGGAATGTCAACCTGGCCAATTTTATGTTATTGACTTATTTCTCCGTTCTTTTGTTTTCAATTAAGAGGTTATCAATGAATGTCTTTCTCTTTATCCTCAGGGTATAATGCCGTGGAGCCAAAACAAAACATGCAATGCGGTCATCATTTTCACCTTCCATGCATTCTAGGTTGGAGGGAAAGAAGGAATAACTGTCCCGTGTGTGGAAGGGTTTGTATCATTCCCATCTGTCTTAGATTTTCAAGAAAATAATCCTTGTGAGTTTGCGGCTTAGACATTTTTTTTCCCCAAATGATGCAGGATATGGTTTTTGATCCTCCAATTGATTAAACAACTTGGGTCGTTGAATATACTGCACAATATATAGTTTGAGAAGCCAAGGTTGCAACTTACAAAATAGCAGTAGCAGCGGTTTACAGTTATGCGATTCAAGTATATGGTTGTTATTTGGGTGTTTTGTCCCGTAGTTTTCAAAAGGTTTATTCATTTTTTGATGCAGAATCCTTGTGATTTGTGTTGAATTTGATTGTACATATGAAAGAGAAGAGGTTGTCATGGCAATAACCTGGGTTTTAACTCAGCTTCATTCCTTTGTACATTTCCTGAAATGATGTCAAAACAATTGACGAGTTACACTGAAAATTTTCTTAGGAGACAGTGATCACAAATTCGAGTGTTACGATTTTTCTCTCTTACTGTGTGTCTTCCAGTCTTGCACATACATATGCCGGAGTCTCTATCGCACTTTTTTTCTTTGCATATACCGTTTTTCCCTCCTAATTTTGTTTGCGAAAGTGTGTCCATGCTCTCGCATCTTTCTTGATAGTTGGTATCCTTGCGACAAATACTCATAATTCATGTCATATCAATGGATTTTCGATCCTTCTTTGTACATAATCACCAATTAACAAGAGCTCGCGCCTTTGGTGAGTGAAAACAGGGAATTTGAGAAAAGATAAAGGTTGGAATTTTATTTTAATTATATCTCAGAAAAATTAATTTAGTTAGTCAAAGGTGCTTTTATTTGAGATGATTGCCATTAATATTGATAATATTATGATTTAATTAATACTAGTAATTATTTTTATTGTAAATCAAAGATATTATGGTGTATGGAGCATTGTACGGTTTATTAAATTCTTTAAAACGTGTATTTGACTGAACAAATGTATGATCCGTTTTCTATTAGGAGGAGGATCAATGAATAGGATATAATCTTATGTTAAGCCGACATCACAAACCTTTATATATATATATATATATATATATATATATATATATATATATCCATTACAAATGAATAATATTACCTCATGAATTTGCATGAAATTATGAGAGAGTTCTAATTTTAGGTTTTGTTGTTGTTTTTGTTTCAAATTATTTCTATCCTGGATCAAATTCTATTTACTCTGCCCTGTATGCGTTTCTGCTTGTGTTATCACCTTCATCTCACGAACCTTTTAGTTTTTTCTTCCCCTTTCGGATCACTTGCCACCAGGAAATTATGTGTTTAGCATTCCTCGATATTAGTTCTGATGAATTGGGGATGTTTTTCGGCCAGTTGGGCGGATGATTACACTTTCAGATGGCGGCAACGTCCTGCCACGATCATTGATATATGACGATCCTATTCATTTCCCATCTGTATATGGCTCAAGTGTGATCTGTTTGACTGTTTCTATGCTTATGAAGCTTAACTCATGCACCGGAATCTCAAAGTCTTTGTGTCCTGCAGTTAACGGACGTACATTTTAGCACGACGAGAAAACCCTAAATAGTGTTGGCTGCTTTGAATCCCGCCAGATTTGTCCGGAAAAAAAAAAAAAACCCGCCAGCCAGAAGCATCGCCGGCTAAACCAGAACGATGAGAAAACCTGCAGGTAAACGCGATGGAAGATCAGTACCCTATCCCTATCCATCGACTGCATTTACTCCGATCATTGGCCTTGCCCCAAGATGGCTGCCACACTCAGTCTCCTCATACTCCCAAGTACCCGAAAATCCACTTCGATCGTCCTTCCCAAAGCTTCCAAATCCCTCAATCTCTGCCAAATCGACTACCCCACAATACCATGATTTTGATTTTCCCAATCCATTAAATCTCCTTGACCAAAACTTTGATATTCTCAAATCTGTCTGCAATCACTCTTCCTTGCTCAATTCACCCCGAGGCAATGCCCCTTTACCTCACTATATAGCTGATCTATAATGAGTATCTTTCTTTTTATGATTTTTTTGGGACAGGATGCGATTGCTGTTGGAGGGGAATTTGGGATATTGGAGGGAAGAACATTTGCGCTGATACACCCCATTGTGATGGGTGCTTTCTTCTTCTATACCTTGTGGGCTGGTTACTTGGGGTGGCAATGGCGGCAAGTGAGGACAATCCAGAATGAGATTAACGAGCTGAATAAGCAAGTGAAACCCACTCCAGTGACCCCGATGGGAATCCGGTCGAAGCGCCACCGTCACCTACTCACCTGTTTCAGTGCCCTGGTTTTTCCAGGTACGGCTCCGAGGGCTTTCTCGTCATGCCCAAATGTATGTCCGTTTGGTGCTGAGTAAAAAATTACACCTATACATCGTGTGGGACCCACATAGCGCCCATTTGAACTCCCTTATCTGTTATGTAAAATTTGCCCCATTTTATAAAATTATGTATATTTTAACAAAAAATTTAATGGGGTTCGATGTCATTGTCAAAAAGAATTCGTTAATAAAATTGTACATTTGTCTTTAATTTTTTTAAATCAGCATTAAATGTCTTAAAGCTAATAAGCTGAAGCAGCTAATCCATAGGCACCCCCATCTTAGAGATTTTAATAAGCTTTAGGCTTATAAGCTAGATGGGCTAAAAGCTGATCTAATCATCACAAATTTTTCTAAAAGCACACTTTATGAGACATTGATAATTTCCACAAATCTCACCTATACATTGATTTTAAAAAGGGTAAAGGTGAAAAAAATGCATATGGGCTTTTACCCAAGGTACACCCAGCACTAAATGCTTTTCGGAAGTGTAAAAATACATATAAACTCTTAAAATGGATGTAAAAATATCCGTGCCATTAAATTCACTTAACTAACGTTAACTTCTAGGTTTGGCAAAAAAAAAAAAAAAAAACCGTTAACTTTTAGGTGAGCCCCATGCCATTAAAAAAAATAAAAATCCCAAAGTTTTTGTAATTTCCAACCTTGCCCTTCCCTCTTTCAGTTGCTGCCTTTTCAAATCCGCGCCGAAGGCTACCTTGCTCATCTGTCATTTTCACCGGAGGTTTCCTGCAAGTCTAGGTCGCGATGAGGAGACAAACTAGCACCGAGCCGAAGGTTTTTGCAAGGCCAATCGCTCCTTCGCTCATCTATCCCTTTCGTCGGAGATTACTGTAGGACTTGGCTTGCTGTCCATCGCTGCTCTTCCGACCGCCAGAGCCTCAACTTCTCTACCCAGATTTGGAGATCATAAAGGTGAGCGTCTTTTTTCTCCAGCCCATTGTCAAAGGCCTCCAAAATCCATCAATATCGCGCTCTTCCTCCTCTTAGATCTGATGGTGGTAAGTTCGTTAATTCTAAGCTCCATTTCTGAACCCTTAAAAGAAATGCAATATGATTCTAATGGCAAGATCACGCCCAATTTTCAAGTTTTCTCTTCGTTCGTACAAGATAAACCCAACCATTTTTGGTTCCTCGTAGGCTCGCATGACTTGGTACAATACCCTAAAATTTCGTATCTTATTAGATTTTGGGTAGGTTTAGGTCAATTGTCACCTTGCTTCTGTAATGGCAACTTCTTCTTTCTGGTTTGATTTTGGGCTTGCAATGATTCAATGGTGGAATAGTTCAATTTTGGTTCCTTTGTTTATGTTTTTCTTTTGTGTTTATATCTTTGTCACTGATAATCTTTCGCCCCTCTGTATTTCGATGGTGGTTTTTTTGTTTTTTCAGATACTAGTTTCTAATCACCTTCTTGTTCATATTGATCTATGTGGTTTGGTTTCTGGGTTGCTCTGGATTGAGCCCCAGTAGTATAATAAGAAAATTGCCCCATAATTTTGTGCATTTGACGTTGTTGACCCAAGAACTGAAGATGGTATGAAGGAACTCATTTTTTTTAGTTTAGGGGCATTTTGGTATTTTCACATTGCAATTAACGTCAGTTAAAAGAATCTAACGGTGATGGTATTTTTGCACCCATTTTGAGAGTTCATGTACATTTTTGCACCCCCGAAAAGTATTTGGTGTTGGGTACACCTTGGATAAAATTCCATATGTATTTTTACATCTTTACCCTTTAAAAAATCACATATTTTCTATCTCAATTTAAAACTATTTTTCTATATATATCCTGCTTGTTGTCACATGGGAATTGAAAAAATCACATATTTTCTCTCAGTTTAAAAAAAATCACATTTTATGCTTAGTTTTATATATTTTTAAACTATGTTACTAAGAAAATTAGTTTTCCCTTTTATGAGATAAAACCACTCCCACATGTTTAGTTTTATTACTGGGAGTTTGATTTAGATTTTTAAAAAATTAATCATGTATGTGACAAAACTATTCCACAAATTTACCTAATATAAAGTCACTTAAAATAAATTAATCCAAACAATCTAATGGTGCTTATTTCAGGAAAAGCATTTTTACCTTTTATGAGAAACTCTTCTATTTAGGGTTAAAGGGCATTTTGTCCCAGATGTTTCTAAGGAAAAGTCGTACCATGAAATTTTTGAAGAGACAATGTCGCTCTAAAAGTTGCATAATCATACCGTATCACTTTGCCCAAGCGGATTGAACGGTCAAATGTCGGTTTAGGTGTGCACAATGGGCGAGCTAGGCTACCCCGTTGTAAAATCATTTATTTAAAACTTAATTCTCCATACACTTAATCAAATCTTCTCATAAAAACATTACTATGACACAAAAAAGAAAACTTAAACCCAAAGGTCTATCATAGTAGAAAAAATTACAACTCATATGTACAAAATTAATCATAGTATTAACAAAAGATTTAAATCACTGTAAATATTGATTTGAAAACACTATTATGGTAATAAAAGATTTAAATCACTATAAAAATATTCTATGATGGAAAATAATAAACTAGTCATCTAAAATTTATCAAAGATAATAAAACTCTTCTCATCGCTTCGCTAATTAAACCATAATTAATCAAAACAATCGGGCCTTGGACTTCTCAAAGATTAGAATATAATCATTGACCACCAGCCCAATATCAAACTCAATTATCAAAATACTTAAACAACAATTTTCTCAAATTCCACTTGAGTTACTTATCTGTGATAAAAAAACAATATATTTCAAACCATAATATCACATCAGCGTATGCAGCATGAGCCATACAGTGGGAATACACAACAATTCATCACATAAATAGAAAGAAAGAGGCTTTACAAAGATTAACACAATAATCAAGCTTCCTGAGCCTTCCCCAATTGACCAGCAAAAAAATTATTACCCAAAAAATGTTAAATCCATGGGATGAGACAAAAGCCTTAGTAACCAACTATCCAACTCATCACATATAATAATATGTACTCGTGAGGTGCAAAGTGGAAAAGTTGATATAACAAAGTTTTTGAGATTAATTACAAATTTTTTCGTATCACACATTCCATCTTACTTTGAGATATAATTCACAAAATTCTATATGACACTTTCCATTTCTCAAACTCTATATTAGGAATTGCATATCACAAATCACAAATTACAAACTCCATATTACAAATTCAGTATCACAATTTCCATATCCAAATTCTGTATCATAATTTTGATATCACAATTTTTGTGTCACATCACAATTTCCATATACAAATTTCGTATCATAACTTTGATATCAAAAATTTCATTTCACAATTTCTATATCACAAATTTCATATCACAATTCTCGAGTTGCCTCCCATCAATCCAATAGAACCACCATATTTTCGTTGAATAGACTTACAGGCTAAGTTATTATCCATGTTACTAGCCACTTAAAAGCTCACTAGTCATGTGATGAGGATGGACCAAGATCCACAGAGCACATTCCCAAACCATTGGTCTTTTCCTCTCATTGAACTAGAAGGGGTGTCGCAGCTCCTCATGAACCAGTGTGGTAGTCCCTAGGGACGGACCCAGGAATTTTACTTACGGGGGGCGAAAATAAAAAATGCTACATCATAAATAAAAGTATTTAAAATACAATAAAGACCTAATATACAAAAAATTGAAAGAAATATATTACAGAAAGCATTCCAACCGGTCTCTTTTAATTTCTGAAGTAACTCTTTTATAGTTGAAACCAAATATAAAGTATTTGAAATATCTTAAGACTCTAGAAAGAATAATTGAAGCCTAGCCAATTTTCTTTAGTTTAAATTATTTAATTAGTTTAATTTAGAATTTCCTTACTTCAATCTTTTTTTAATATATACAATCCTTACTTCAATTATACGTCCATCATCAGCTGCTCTTTTCCTAACAACAAGCACAACTTTTTTATGGTGGCCCAAACTTCTTTTACTTGTTTGTTTTTTTAACAAAATTTGGGCCAACCTAGTGATGTAAAATGAAAGGAAAGTACTGCGAACTTAAATTACAAACAAACAGACAAATACAAATTAAATGAATAATAGTATCTGCATTTAACTCTTTTCTTCTTCTTTTTTTTTAAAAAAAAATTAGGGGGCAAGGGCCACCCTTAGCCCCCCCCGTGTCCGTCTTTGGTAGTCCCTCATTAAACCAATGAGATAATAGAAATCCAACCATTGTGCACAATGGAGGTTATACCACATGGTAGAACAAACTACTCAATCTCATCCTAAACTAATCATCATAGTAATTATCAATAAATGGCGCAACAAATTTTTTTCAAGATTTTCATATTCATAGAATGTTATTCACACTATCAAGTTCCAAAAAACGATTTTTATCAAAATATTCATCAACATCATGATAACTTTTTCAATCTCAATAAATATTTCACAAAATACTCACAAAAAACATACCAACACTCATAATAAGTAGAAAGTAATTACCTTTTACCAAAGCTAAGTTTACCAAAAGAATCCAAGCACAACCATAATTATTCATAAATCAATCAAATTGAACCCAAAGGCTTGCCCTAGGAGAGGAAGGAAAAAAATGACTCCTTGATTCACCGTCCATCATAGTGGAGGACGTGTGGAAGGGTTTTAAAATTAAATCCCTATGTGCTATCTTGTCAAAATGGCATGTTGGCCATTTTGGTACCTTTTTTTTCTTTTTTTTTTTTTGGAAGTTTCTCTTTCCCTATTTTGAATGGGCCTTGGCCCAACCAATTTTTTTAATACTTTGAAGATTTTTCTTTATTTAGTTAATTACTTTGTAAGATTCCATTCACCAAGACTTAATTTCATCCTAAAATTAACTAAATTCTAGGAATAAAAACTAGGATGCTACATAAACTCTCTTCCTCAATTTAATATATGATAAATTCTAATTATCATGAAATAATCTCATTAAGTTCACATCAATGTTAATAATTATTTACTACCTTTAATTTTGTACTTCTTCTCCATAAAAGATAATTCAATACCTAGAAGTATAATTGGGCTGGATATACCTTGATTAGGATTTTTCACTTCAATTTTCAAACACATTTCATTCTTTTCTCAATACTACATTTCAAGATTTCAGACAACATATTTTATTCTTCTTTAAATCTCAATTCTGGTGATAAATAACATCATAATATTATTTAAATCTTAATAATAAAAATTTGGGATGTTACACCCGTGGGTGAACTCATAGCCCCACATTTAAATTATATGGGTATGGGGTAGACCGTATCCTTAGGGAACCAAGATAACCCATACCAAAATGGGTACATGCTATACGAGCGGTCATAAACGGGTCCAAGGAACCCGTTTATGAATCTGCCCCTATCTTTTACTTTTTTAGATAGTGATTGCTTGTGCCCTACATTTTTTTTTCACACTTCAGCATGCACTATAATATTCATTCTAACCTTCTCAATAATATTTAGACAATCAGACATGATTCTAAATTTCTTAATTGAATAATAATCTATGAAGTTCAAACTCCAAACGTCACAATTCACAAGTTACAAAACAAAAACATGCAAGTGCTAGAAATTGAATTAGTGATCATCATTCATCCATCCATCCATCATCCATTCAGCTTCAATTGCACATTTGTAGATCTTCATTTAATCACTGGTCAGACTTCAGATTCATTTAGGGTAGCTGCTCCATTTTTCTCTACAAAACGAACGAAGAAAAATCATTAAATCCTATTGGTTAATATGTAATAACTAATAATAATATGAAATGAAACATTACAAACTGAAAATTGAAATATGCATTAATTAATAAGAATATGAAATGAAACATTACAAGCTGAAAATTGAAAATGCAAATCAAGATACCGATAACAATAGTTGCAGTCTCATCAAAATTATCAACATCAAAGTCATTCACGTTATGATAGCCAATTTTGTGCAGATATGAGTGCCTCAACCATCTTTGAGGATAAAGAGCTCTTGAAAGCATCTAATACTCGACCCCCAGTACTAAAAGTTGTTTCTGGAGATATTGTAGAGACTGGTGCAGCCAACAAATCATGCGCCCTCAAACTTAACACTTTATACTTACAAGCATTTCCTTTCTACCATGTCAAAATGTCAAATTGTGAATCACGATAACTGACCAATTCAGCTCGAAGATATTCATCCAATTCTGAAATTTTTTCTACACCGCTCTCTGCATTTGCCTTAGCTAAATTTTTTTGGTATGTAGCATGAGTTAGTTGACCGTTTATATTGAGGTGGCATGCTAATGTGACTTCACTTCACCTTTTTTTCAGGGTTAAAGGGCATCTTTGTTTCCGAAGTTCCTACGGAAGAGCTCTAGGCACAACGAAGTTTTCGAGAGGATAATTTCACCTCAACAGTTACAATATTGTAGCAACATCTCATACCCTAATGGATTCAAACAATCAAATTTTAGTTTACCAATTATACTGATTTGACATGTCTACGTAGCATCATCGCACTTGTTTCTAAGTCATATCATTTTTTGCCAATGTGTCTTTTCAAGTTAGATTTATAAGCTACAAAATAAAATAATGGAGTTGGAATATAGAGATTTGTGGAAGCATATGAACCCCAAGGGTGTGTTTGGTTTGAAGGGAGGAGAGAGAAAATTTTGACCAAATCGCCCATGAAATTTTTTCAATATTCTACATTTGTGATATCTTGAACTTTGGGTCTAGAGATTCGAGGATAAGCCTGTGTTAGGCAGACGATTAAGCCTGGTTCAGGAAGAGTCCCAATATTGTAGAGAGATAGAATAGCTCTCGGGGGCTATGTGATTCGGCCATACTAGGCAGTGAACCTAATATGCTTAGGCCATAGAATTAAAATGGCAGTGCAAAAGGGCATAAAATGCTTATAAGGTATCATTGGGTTGGTAGAAAGATACCACTTAGCAATGTTATAAGGTACAAGACAATTGGTTGAACAAAGTGTGCCAGTATAGTGGTGAATATGGCTTTTCCAGGGCACATAGGTGGGAAAAGACGCCGGTATGTGATGCCGAGTGGGGCCCATATACAGAGTCTAACCTGGTGTCACTTGGAGGGTCAGATTCACGAGTGAGCACTGATAAAGTAGCATTAATAAAGTAAGTCATGATGACACAACTTTTGTGTTGGCATAATACAAATATGACACATGTTGTCTCATCATTACATACTTTTGTGTTGGCATAATAGGAATATGACACATGTCCCTTCATCATGACAAAGTACAAAGCTCTTTTGTGTTGGTAGCACCAAGACGCGCCATGTAACATTTGAATTTGAGGAATCTATCGGTCTCCGACCCAGTCACGGACTTGACTTTTCTGAACACCGGACCTGGGAGTCAAGGGATGGCACCACCTCGTCTCTCTCCTTCTGGCTTATTCGGCAAGCTCTCTCTCTTACCGGTTGAACAAGGACACGTGGCACGCTCTGGACCACATGTGTGTAATGGATATTTTTATGTTTCAATTCCCTTTAGGCCATTTAAGTCAGCTAAGTTGGAGAAAAATTAAAGGGAGGCCGAACATGGAGAAAGGGAGAGAAGGAGAGGAAAGAGAAAAGAATCAGAGCCGATTTCACCTCCGATTCGATGTTTCTAGCTCCCGATGCCTTCTTTAATGTTGTTCTACTTGGTATGAGCAAATTCTACCGTTTCAGATTCTTGATTAGAGTTGTTTGGTTCTGTATATATGGTTGAAGTGCTTTCGGATTTTTGAACCGATCATAGAATCGTGATAAGATAAGCATTGAACCAATTGGTTTGAGGTTTTTATTGAGTTGTTGTGGTCGCCCTGATTTCTAGCAGGCACTTTTTGGCCATGAAGGAGTGTGACTTTCTTAGTTTTTATGCTTTTAATGAGTTTAGAATGAAAAAATTATGTGGGATAAAGGTGAGAAATTGATCCCGAAAGTATCAGTAGAGAAAACTGAATTTTTAGCCAAAAACCCTAAAGTTTCGGCCAGTTATGTTTTTGTATGAAGGAGAATGATTTTTATATTTTTGAAGTTAGAAATGGATTCATTGGGAAAAAATTGTGTATGAATATATTGTGATTATGGTTTTAAAAGGGTTGGATTGAAAACTCAAATATTGAAGTTAAAGTAGTAGTGCTGCCAGATTCGTTTCCTGGAGGCAGTTTGTGTGTGTTGTATGTTTGATCGAGTTAATGATAACCAATGACCCTGAAAATTTTCATAATTATACTATACATCCTAATCTTTAATTGGATATATAATATGGGCTGATTTGATCTGTATACTAGTAGTTGTGAATTTTTGAAGTTGGTAATGTAAAACTGGCAACATCCTGTGACAGTGTCCAATAAGTTGTAATTTTGAAATGTGCGTCCAAATGGCTAAGTATAATATTTTTACCTGAAACTAGACTTAATAAAGGTTATATAGCCTTTTGGAATCACTATAATTGGAAGCTTGTACATAAAGATATGAATTTTCAAAGTTGGTTGAAAATTCTGCCAGTTTTGACTTCTTGTGCGAAAATGAGAAATGTAAGAGCAAAATGGTAATTAAGTTAAATTTTAAGGGTTAAGCTAAATCCTTGAAGTTAATATGGCCCTTAAGTCTTATAAAGAGGTTGGATAAATAATAAACCGCTATCCATAAATGTATGTTTTTAGGACCTGACAATTAGCTGGGACGATTGAAGGATTGGGAGCCAAATCAAGGAATAGTAAAGCAACTCTTTTCTCATATTCTATGTATGGCCATATATGTATGTGTGATCCTTGTGATGTTATATGTGATCTTTGTTTGCATTCAGTACTGTTTATGTTATGTACATTCTGAATGCTGGTTGGATGGTTTTATGGTTCCCTATCATGTACTGTGCATGTATATTATGTGAGGTTAATTGCTATCCTGAGATTCTTCATAATCCCAACCCTTGTCATTATGTTTTATTGAGCATTGTACTGGATGCAGCTCCCAGGGCAAGGCGGCGGATGTCGGCTAATGGAAATGTTGAACCTGTTGTGTTACACCCCTATCGGCCTCGCCCTTTCGGGTGGCGGGTTAGAGGGATTCCTTTTCCTTATTACCTTTTCTTTGTTAATTACTCCTTTTAACATATATCAGAGTGTGGCAATAGAGCATATTATCGGTTTGGACAATTACAATATACTGGTAAAAGTATGATAATCGAAAAATAAATAGTCCTCGTAGGGTTAAGGGTATAGTCATCCAAAAGATATATATAAAGTGTAATAGGGCATTCCCTATTTCTTTAATTCTCCACCATATGCCCTTACATTTTCCGACTTCTTGAACAACTTAATATCTTTCACCTATATCTACAGAGTAGTCTGGAGTTCAAGAATGAACTCTAAAGTAACTGTTAAACTCAAGTACTATATTTATGCAGTGTATGAATGCAACCATAATCATGAAAAATCACAGTCAACATGGAAAACATACCATATATGCATTTAGAACCACAAACACAATATCATATACCACAAGCCGTCGAGCTGCCTTACCAAGGCAAGCCCCGGAATCACAAGCCGTTGAGCCGCCTGAACCAGGCCAGCCCCGAAATTCACAAGCCGTCGAGCCACTTAATAAGGCCAGCCTTGAAAAATCCCCAGCGCTAGGAACAACACAATAGTCAGGGCCTCAAACCCTAACTGTTCTTCATGCATATTAGGCAAACGCAAGTATGGTATACAAGCATACAACAGTAACATAAAGTACGTGAGTAAACTATTACTACTTGTGGTCTGTTCACTTATTTCCAAATTTTTATGACCCCCGAAAGCCTTTCTAGATATTATTTTACCCTAGAAAACATCAATATACATTATTTTTAGTATTTCCATAAATTCCCCTTTTTCTCTTAAGAAATCCAAGCCATATTTCCAAAATTCCAGAAACCCTTGTCCAACTTTAAACATTTTTAATTAATTCTTAAAAAATCCAATTGATGTGAAATTAGAGGATATGGAACCCTTAATATGTCTAGTTTATGGTAAAAATACTCTCGAAGTCCAAAAGAGTTCATATTTATTACACAGCCCATACCTTGCTTGCTAGTCAGAAAAATATTTCAGTTTCCTGAGCAGTTTCCAAAAATTTATTTCTCCTAGTGGAATAATAAAAAAGGTACCAAATTTTATATCAAAATGAATCTCAGGATATCTAATTTAGTCCTGAAAAATTTCAAGGTGAACGGACTTCATTTACTATTTTAAAACTACCGATTAAACTTTGCTGCCCAGAATCTTTAAACTTGGCAGCTAGTTGTTTCTTTTGGTTTTCGGGGGTTTTCGAGTTCGTAAATCTTAACTTTGACTCAATCCCATAAAAAATATCATTTTAAACTCATTGGAACCATTAAAAATATCAAAATTAGATCAAAAATTCATGCTTTAACCAGTTGGACGAAAATCCTAAATTTCAAGCTTCTGAAGCTAGTTTCGGGGTTTACCTGAATTTGGAGCTTGAACCGGTATTTTTGCTTCTTCCTCTGGGTGTATGGACTTGGCTGGGAATCCCATTTATCTCCTTGGATTCTCCCTTGGAAGCCAAGAATGTAAGGGTTATGGTCCTTATAAAACGATTAGGGTGTAGGGAATTGTTCGGTTCACGCTTTCGTCTACTAGTTAATAGCGTGTATTAGGGTTTTCTTGCTTTCTTCCCAAGAAATTCCGGAGCCTTCTAGGAGAAGATGAGGTGGCGCAAATCTGCCCATGAAGATCAGATTTCTATGATTTTCCATGTGCAAATTACCTATATTCCCGAAACGCCCTTTTACCCAGTAGTTAAAAGCACACACCATGGTTTTTTTGCATGTTTTCTCTTTTCTTTTTCTCCAAGTAATTTTAGATATTTCCAGGGCTTCATGTAACGCATTCTGGGCCATAAAAATCTGATCCATTGTGATTTTATTTTATTTATCTAATTCACTCTTTTATCCACTGGTCCTTGTTGTGCATCGCTGGTTAAAAGAATGCTCCCTTTTCACTTTTCTTCAAGTTTTTTAGATCTTTTTTCCCTGATTTAACCTCCATGTGTGGCGCCATCATATACCATGAGATAGCCCAATATTTGTTCCATTTAATTCAAAATGAAATCTCTAATTGGTCCTTATCGGTCCCCTTTTCACCTATTAACTTTCCTTTATGGCTTGTACTTTGGGCTTAAATACAGATAAAATCATCTGATTTTCTTCCTTACTTTTTTGTGTGCCCGAGATCTCCTCCTTAAAGGGTAAGGAATTGACTTTTCTTACCTTGTAATCATTACTTACTTTTTACCTTTTTAACCCTGTAGTGACACGTGTCATCAAGTAATTATTACGACGGAGGGCCTATTTGGTACAGCAAACTTAGGAGAGGGAATGGAAACTTAACAGAGTTCCCTCCGAAAACATGTTTGGTGCGCCAAGTGCCCAAGAACTTCGATTCTTGCCAACCTCCACGCTCCCCAAACTTGGGAAAGTGGCTCCCTCAGAAAGTGGCGGGGTCTTGAAAACTCTCTCGGGACAGTGAATTATTTTGACTAAAAAGCCCTTGTGAAATTATAAAACTAGAATCGAATCGAGCTTCGAGGAGGAAGAAGGAGTAGACGAAGAAGAAGAAGATTGAGACGACAACGAAAAAGCTTCAATCGAAGGAGTAGGCAAGGAAGATCAACCGAGGTAAGAGTGTGAATGGCTTTTATTTGTTCATTTTGTGCTGTGTGTGGTAAAAATGGCGAAGCCATTCGTGTACAATGGCAGAAAATTGTTCTTCTTCTTCTCTTATGTGTGTGGGTTGTTGGGTAATGGTGACGAAGGAAAAGGGAGTGAGGCAGAGATGGGATCTGGTTTTGCTGGGTAATTGTTGTTATTGTCGTTGTTAAGCCGTATCTGATTTTTCGAACGTCATTACTCTTGCTCTTTGTTCTTGTCTTGGTTGACATTTTGTAATGCAAGTTCGAACTTGACTTTTTGGTTCGAACTTGAATGTCTTCTTTTGCAACTTCAGTGTGTAATTGGTTTTGTAAGTTATTTGTGGGCTATTTCGGCATATCTTATGTCTATTTTATGTCATTTAACCTTATGGTTAACATATAATTTTACTGGAACTTGTTAATTGCTTTCTACACTATTTGATTGGGTCTGGTACTTGTCTGTCTAGTGCAACAACTGTCCATTGCCACATCCATGCCTAGGATTGGTTTACCTGTTGTCCAGGGCCTGCTTCCTCTTCATATTGCTTTGTAACATCAGTAGGGTTGGTTTTTATGTTGAAGTTTGTAAACTTTTCTCCACCAAGACACGATTTGGTTTGGCTCCTTCTTTTCTATCCAATTCGGAAAAAAAAAATGTTTTCTGGCTTTTTTGTGGGAGGGCATTGTGGGAATTTTACCTAAGGTTTCCATTTAACCAACACCCAATTCTTCTTACCAAACAATTTATCTTCCCTCAACTTACTTATATTCCTATGTTAACCAAACAGCTCAACTTTTTAAAGTTCCCTTTCAATCTTCACTTCCCTTCTTTCCCTTCTTTAAGTTCCTTTCCTTCTTTAAATGTTCCCCGTACCAAACGGTCCCTGACTTTTCCTTTTTCCTCAAAAACGCAGGAACCCTTTATCAGTCCAGGAAATGACACGTGTATATTTATTTTAGCACATTTTTGTTCAACTAATTGTCCTATATATTAGGACATAGCTAAATAGCATTTTTACCATTCGATTAACACTGTATAAGTGTTTTATGCCCTTATGCACTGACACTTTAATTTCTATGTGTTGGAAATTATGTCCTAGGGGCAAGTCATTGTACTTCAAACGTTTATGTTATTTAAACTATTCTCCTTTAGTTATCATTTCATTTTCATGTTTATAGTGATAAGTATATCCTTGGATATATCTTATAGATTATCCTAAATGTCCCTGGTCGGTCATCTACACGGGAGTGAAGATGAAATAAGACCAGTATGACTTTGATGAGGTATGAAGATACAAATCAAAGTCATAGGCACTTGTAAGAGTACAAGGTGCTGGACCGACCCACTATGAGAAAGCTGCATAGATTTAGTCATAAGCTTATCTCATGTATAACCGCGTCACAACGCCCTTTGACCTGAGATCATCATGGATTCCTACATGATGAGTCGCTAATCTTTGGCATAGTCAAAAGTCACCTTTGACCAGGTGATGATAAAGGCTTGGATCGGGATCAATGGTTTTCATGCAGAGGAATGTGAATGGTCAAGATGTGATTTGTCCCTCACATTTATAGAGAAATAATACTTGGGCCCTCAATGAGTGAGGCTGAGAAACGTATGACCATACTACGATGGAAAGGAGTTTCCATTTCTATTAGACTACTCAAGAATTGAGAAAGTAATGGTCAAGAACAGGAAGTTGACATTATCCATACCTCATACTTGACCAAATTATCGCGTGACAAAAGGGACGTGACATGGTTGTACGATAGGTTGTATTGTATCAATGATCCCCATATGAATTGGGTAGTCGCAATCTCTTGCTAGAGGCCGCTTGCGACTTGTGGGCTGGTACAGTATTGACCCGTTGCTAATCTCATGTGGGCCTCCAAGGTCGCACACAAGAATAGCCTAACACGAAAAGTGTCCAGATTCATTGAATCTTAGACATATTTAAGATTTAATGAATACTGTATTTAATCTAGGATGGATATATATCTATATATATTATTAAATTCGAAATAATATAATAATATTATTATATAACATTTGTTTTATATTTAATTTATTTGATAAATTAAATATCTAAAACAAATAGAGATATTGTATTTTAGATTTAATTTTCGAATAAAGATATCATATATATGATTTAATTAGAATTGAGATATAGTATCTCGATTTAATTAAATAGATAAATATCATATCTTAGATTTAATTTATAGAGATAAATTAAATCAGAAGGCTTTTAATTCGGATTAAATAAATATATTTGATTAGATCTATTGGATAGATTTAATTAATATATTATTTTAATCCAAATTAATATTTAGATATTAATAAGGATTAATTTTGTATATATAAGACACCTATGGGGTTTTGAAAAACCTACGGGACATTTTGTCAGTCGTATTAGAAAAGTCGCGAGAAACCCTAGAGTGAAAAAGAAGAGATGCAAGAATACTGAAGGCGCTAGCACACTGCCATCCGTGTTCAAGGTTGTTCGTGTGGATACCGGTAGAGGGAGGAGATTCATAAAGTCGACTTCTGTTGATCGAGAAGGTAGCCCACGAGCTCAAATATAACGAGACGCACACCAGTTCGTATAGGTACGATTCGGTTCTTTGCTAACTTGGTTTAGACCGTTGATAGATTCTCTCAAGGGATTCGTAAGTTTTTAAATGGATGAAAATCCTTCCGCTGCGTGTACGGATCCTAACACTATGGTCCTTGAGCTCTTGGTCAAAATGCTCATGCAAAATGTCTTAAAATATGTCAAAAATCTCTCAAATCAAATGACCAAAGTGTCCTTGCAAAATATCCTCTTAACTTGACTTATTTTGCAAGTTTTGTTGATTTTTTCTCTTGCTCTTTAACTTGGACGAATTTGATTCGTATTAGAGAAGCTTTTCCTTTATAATCATGACGGGACATGTGTCATCGTTCCACTGGGACAACATAAAAGTAGCCTTGTACCTTATCATAATAACAGGACAGTGTCATGATATTGTGGCGATGACTCAAAAGCTATGTCATTATTATTTATCATGACTTTATTTTATTAAAGTTACTTTAATAAAGCTACTTTATCGGTATTTATTCGGGATTCTGCTCGAGTTTTATTTAGGATTAAGATTACAGCACACATACAGAGACCCGCCAAATGTCACCACATACCGATGTATTCTCCCAAAAACGCAAGGTACACCAATGTGCCTTAGAAATGCGATGTACACGCTTATACCGACACATTTTTGCTCAATTAATCGTTCTATACCTCAGGACATAGTTGGGTGGCATCTTTTCCAACTGGATTTACACCGTATAGGTCTTCTATGCCCCTTTTTAATTGGTTACTTTAATTCCACAACTTATACATACTAGGTCCATTGACCTGAATAACCAAGTTACTTAGTCCCTACGAGGCTTCTTATCTCTCGACATTCTTGGGACTCTTCCTGAACGAGGCTTAGTCATCTACCTACTTTAGTCTTATTTTCAATTCTCAGAGTCCAAAATTCGGGATATTACATGTGCGATTGGTTGTGGGTTATTTGTTTGAGGAATTTCTATAATTACATTTAGGGTTTTTAAGCACTACATACAAACCCTATGGGTATTTTTGTAATGTAATCAAAAATTTTAAATAAGTAAATAACGCTAATTCTGTTTTGCCCACTGAACTGCGTAATCATACTATGATGTATTTGAGATACTAGTGGGGTATTATTATGGCTACCTCCAGTCTCTCTCTAACTATAATTATCAACGGTCACCAAGCCGTCTTTGTTCACACTGCCGCCACCTGTTCGTCGACAACATCTTCACCTTCCTCGTCATTAGCCCATCTCTCCAATGGAAGGCACTCCATCCTGTGCCGGAACTTCTAATCCCACGCCTGACAAGCCCGAGAACAGTGAGACCCGAACAAATTCATGCTTCCTTGTCTCCGGTCGGCCACAACCCACGTGCGAGCACAACCCAAGACCCAAACCTAGAGACCCTCCTCTTTGAACCACTCTATCATAAACAGGTTGGCTGGGTGTGACTCTACCGTTGGCACGTTGCAACCAAAATCACTGAGAAGCGGACAGCCTGAACCGGTTAGATTTCGGAGAAGCATATGAGAATGAGGGTGTGGGATGCTTGGCTAAGGCGAGAATAATGACGAAGTCAGATTTGATGGCCACGGCCTCGGCCTGGGAGCGGGGTAGTAGAGAGAATTGAGGAAGTGAAGGGTTGAAGGTAGGTGGGGAATATTGAAAAATTTCCATGGGCAACTTGGTCAAAATTTTCTCTCTCCTTCCTCCTATCTCATCCCCACTTCTCAAACCAAACACACCCTAAATTGCCATCATCTCCTTCTTCAACTCCTAATCTTGCCTCACCGTTATGATTTGTGTTGAGCCGTCATCTTGTGAATTCCCTACCGAGGAGAAACTCACTGACGTCGGGGGTTTAGCAACCGCCACCTTCTTCATCCTCCGCCATTGGTTCTCCTTTGTGGTTTATTAGTTCGTCTAACATCATCCTGAACCTCATCGTTCAAAAATTTGAGCATGGTTCATATAACAAATTTGTAAAGAGTTTTTCGGTGGATGGCATTCTGCTCTCCTATCTTTTGTGAATTCTTCCGTTACATCTTCTCGTCCTCTATATTCTCCTTATTCTTTTAATTTGCCTACATATTCCATGTAAAAACTTCTAGGACAAAGATGCCCTTTAACCCTTCTATTTATCACTTGAAATAAGATCAATTAAATCAAATCTTAAACGGGTCCATAGATTTACTGAACTTTTATCATCCCCCTCACATCTCACAAGGTTCCTGGGGAAAGAGAAATCCCCTGCCCTGGAAGTGCAGAAGAGTCCAAGCTTTGGGGTTTTGTTCGGACAATTTCTTTGCTAATCTACTACTCATCGAAGCTTTCTTCTCGTTTTCCCGCTTCGTCTGCTTTCTCTTTCTCTGTGCATTTTCATTGCGTTTTTGGCATCTCCCTTGTCATTGGGCCCCTTTCCTCTGATCAATAAACCATGCACTTGGGTTCCATCTTCGCTGTCTCAGCCGCACCACTTCCTTCATGATCTGGGACGAGGTAAATCGGCGAACTAACTAGCCACCTTTGCATATTTCACCCCGTCGTTGGTATCTGTAGTTGTTCTATCCTGGCCACCTCTTAGTCTGTTAATTCTAATATGTTCCATTGAATTTTGAGGACTGAAAAAATGGAAGCTTTCTTGATCTCGACCGTAGGTTAACAAACATAGAAGTAGTAAATCAAAGCATATGGCACGATGGTCAGGTTTCACAAACGGATCTTCGGAAGATTGCCTTGAAACTGTTGGAGGACATCAGGGTAATGACTGTTGCCTCAACGTTGCTCACGTTGTCAGAGATCAACTTGATGATGAAGTTAAACTAGAGTGCTTATTTCATCAACTTCTATCAATTTATATCAAGGAGGAGAATTCTAGGGGCATTGTTCGTCCTCTTCCTGTAATGATTGGTGATGGTCAATCGTTGGATTTATACAAACTGTTCTTCTCTGTGAAGGAAAGAGGTGGTTATGCTTTGGTGTCCGAGAAAGGATTGTGGGGTCTTGTGACTAAGGAATTGGGTTTGAACCCTCAACTTTTGGCTTCGGTAAAATTGGTATATGACAAGTATTTGAATGAGTTTGAAAGATGGCTTAGCAAAGCTCGTGGAGGAAAGAATTTCAAAAGTGGGAATCATGAGTGTAATATAGATTTCAAGTCAGTGCCGCCAGAGCTAGCAGAAGAGTTTAGAGATTTATTATCCCGCGACGGTGAGTTGAAAGATGATGTATCTGTTCAGCTGCTATCATGTAAAATGAGAAGCGACATTGACTTGATTAATCACGAGAGGGAGATGAATTTATTGGACGAAAGAAATCAACCTCCTATATGCGAGAATGTCCACAGTATCCTTGGTGATGTTGACTTGAAATTTTGTAACAGTGTTGAGGATGATCTTGTTAGCATGAACTCAGAAGTTTCTGTGAAGGAATTTAGTTCTCGCAAGCGCAAACGAGAAGCATTATCTTCAATGCTGAACTGGATCAGAAAAATTGCAAAGCATCCTCGTGATCCTTCAAATGAACAGATACCAGAAGCTTCTAAGTGGAAGGAGTATAAAGGACAAGATTTTTGGGTTCAGATACTTAGAGCAAGAGAGGCACTGCAGCTGAAATCTTGCGACAAACCAAACTGTGGGCAGTCTCCCTTACAGGTATAACTTCAATTCATATATTAGTTTTATACAAAAGTAATAGGTCTTTTGCCATACAGGGTTCCCAACATGTTATTAGTTATGCTTATATTTTATCCTACCTCATTACTGTAATGTCATGTTTTATGTTATGTGCATGTGAACTGAGATTTTAAGTGTCAATATGGCTGTTTGTGAAGTGGAATGTTGGCATAGCAATGGTGATTCTCATGTATTGTTGGACTGAGGATGAAACGGTAAATTTTTAATACTGGAAATTATACTTCTATAAGATAGTGAAAATGTGGCCTGAAATTAAAACTACTAGTCTGATAGTTAATTACCAAGGACAGAGCTTGTGATCTAAAATAAGCATGTTTGGCAATTGTTAAGGCTATTCTATAATCTCCACCATCGTTTCATATGTAATTGAATTTCTCACGTACTTGGTCATTTTAAGTCTTTCCACTCATTATGCTTGTTTCATGACATAGTGAAAGTGCTAAAATTAAAAATATCAGTTTGATAGTTAATTAAAAAAGAGAGCATGTGATCTTAAATAAGCATGTTTGGGGAATTGTCAAGACTATTCTCTAATATCTGCCATGGGTTTGTATGAAATTGAATTTTTTCTTTTTTCTTTTTTGGTTTGTAAGTTTGGCTTTATTGCCCCAAAGATACCCTGTTGGTCATCCAAATTTAAATAGCCATGTTGACGGGAGCCACAGTATAACTCAGCCACCTACTTATTGTGCTTTGGTCAAATAATTTCCTTCCTTCATTGAATTTACAAAGCCTTCAAAGTGCTATTCTATACTCTCATATCCTAAATGGAAAGTTTCTTGAAATTTGAAACTTACATCTCTAGTTGGTCATTATAGGTAACTATGCGTCCATTAGATCTGCGTTTCAGGAAGGTTCTAGGGTTAAAGATTCGGTGACAAAGGTTTACATAAGAAGTTTGGAAGGAAGAACATGGCATTTCATCATTATTTATATTTATGGCCTATTTGGTATACCAATGAAAACAGAATCCAATTCTCTCGCACAAAAAATGAGATATTCAATGCTTTTATTTTGTCCTTGTTATCATTAATCGATAATATCTGTATTTTTATTACCTCTTTTTTGTAGGGGCAAACGGTCATTTGTTTCCACTTTTCATTTAATTTCCTTTGCATTTGTAACAATATCCATACCAAGCAGCCCATAATCTTTTAATATTTGGATGGATTTATGCTTTTTACCCTTTTTTGTTTTCGTTTTTATTTATGGCAGTGCTCTTTTTCGAATTAGATTGTGTACTGGTTAGATGTTTGCTTTAGCCGCAGCCAAACTTGCTTAGATTTTCATTTACATAGTAGTTTGCTCTCTTACTGAAATTTATGTACTTCAGTTGTCATCTGATGAATGTGCCATTGCGTAATGTCCATATGACCTTACCATAGCTAAGCCTGTAGGTGGCTCCAAGTTACTCTAGATTGCCACATATGTGTTTTTTTTATAACCCTTTGGGCCATCCTGTATCTGGTGCTTTTTTAGGGTCCTATTAGTAGGTATTCGAGCAACCGACTGGTCTAGATCGAGGCTTTGCAACCAGGATGCCTTTCCCCAGCGTTTTTTTCAACAAGGTGTGATCTGAACATAGTCCACCTACTTTGTGATCTATCTAGTCCACCGCTAGACCAAGTACCCTTGGGTGACACATAAACAAAATGGTTTTCTCGAATTTACCTCATTCATTGTTTGGAATGCTATTGTTTATAACTCCATGTGACGTATGGTACATATTTTTGTTTGCTAATACTTAAAACTATTCTGCATGTTCTCCAAGTATCCTTTAATGAGCTGGGTGGGGTAAACCTATATTCAGAAACCAACAAAAGTATTATGTGTTTCAGCCCTCATAAAAGAAAAGAGCATTTTGTTTGGTGATTTTTTGGCAACATTCTGTTTGTTATTATTGTATAGATGTTAAATTTGTAACGTCCTTGATTAAAATCATTCTTGCTTTGATATCATTACACTGAAAATGCTTGTGGTTTTACTCAAGGAGTCAAGGTGGAAAATATGTCTAACTTTGGGTTGTTTGGAAAAAGAGGCTATAATACCAAACTTTTCAGAGTTCTCTTTGTTTGCAGAAGCAAAAGATGCATCCCGCCTTGTATGAGGATTATGCTGCTGTAAGTCACCATTCTACGGCAAAACTGAGATGGAGCAAAAGGCTGCCTACCTCAATTAAATCTCAAATATGCTCTTGTTGCGATTCACGTTCAGCTATTGAAAACAAGTTACCCTGTTCAGTCACCACTGAGGCAGAAAATGCTTCACTAGAGAAAAAAACTGCAGGAGATGGTTCGTTGAATGCAAAGGAAACAGCTAACCCGCCCACAGATGATACTGTCAAAAAAGTAGTAGCTATAGGTCCTCTTTTTCAAGCTGAAGTGCCAAAATGGACTGGTGTAGTTTCTGAAAGCGATTCTAAATGGTTGGGCACACAAGTATGGCCTTTGAAGGATAGGGAACCGCAACCTTTTAGCGACACCCCTATTATTGGGAGAGGAAGACAAGAGACTTGTGGCTGTCAAGTTCGAGGTTCTGTTGAATGTGTTAGATTTCATATTGCTGAGAAGAGGATGAAGTTGAAGCTTGACTTGGGTTTAGCATTTTACCTTTGGGGATTTGATCGTATGGGGGAGGAAGTTTCACTTCAATGGACTCCTGAACAAGAAAAGAAATTCAAAGAAATTATGACGTCAAACCTGCCCTCCCAGAATAAGAGCAAGCAGTTCAAGTATTTTCCAAAGAAGTCGAGGAAAAGCTTGATTAGTTATTACTTCAATGTATTTCTTATTCAACGAAGGATTTATCAGAATCGTGTGACTCCAAATAATGTTGATAGTGATGATGACGAACATGAATTTGGATCTTTTACCGATGGCTTTGGGATGGAAGCTTTAAAGGGTCCAGGTTATAAGTTTCTGGAGTGTTCACTGAACAACCGATGCACTGAATTGGAGTGAACAATATGGAGAGTCAGAATTTAATTAGTGGGTTTGAATCATTTTGAGAACAAAACATCCACAGACAAGCTTCAAGTGAAAATATTTCGTTCCATGATCAATGGGGAAGCCATTCTCCGCCGAGGAAACTCTGATACAAACTCACTGTAAAATTCTGATTGAGACTGGCGTGGGAGTCACCCATTCGGGTGGAAGCGACTGTGCACGTGTTCTTGAATCAATGCAGAACTTGCAGAAGCTGCTAACGATCGATGTTGATGGTTGAATGGCAGTCTAATCAAGTTCTTCGTTGAGGGTGCACGACAAGTACTGTAATTCTGTACACTAGTGTTCATTTCATTTCATCCTTTCGGCCTGAGTCCCACAATGGTTGTTAAGTTTCGTTTGTAAGGGTGCCTATTATAGCACGCAATTTTGCAAATTTTCATGTCGAGTTGTGATATCGCAGTTATTATTCCTCTAAGAAATGTGGTTCTTTTCTTGTCGGCTGACTGGTTTTTTAACTTTTACCCCATATTTAGATGGAAAGAGAAGTGAGAAAAAAATAGGGGTGGAGAATACCATGGAAGAAATCTTTACAAAATAGTAAAAAAAGTATTCTTTTTTCCATAATGCTCTTCTCATTCAAACATAGAGTTGACTCTGAGTCGTATTTCTTGCTCGATGCCAATGGTCATCAACACCGACACCAAATCTGTGTAAAACCAATATTTTCAACATCAAACTGTTTGAATGATTATGAGAGTTAGGACGAATGGCATTTTCCAAACCAAACCTATTAAATGCAGAGTAAAACATGGAGTGGAGAACCATTACAGATACTTCGCTTCAACCTTAAGCTTTGGGCAATGTCAGTTTCCACACTTTGTATTTCAGCATAATGGTTGCATCTACTTTCCTTTCTACTTTAGGCATTGTTTTTTATCATTGGTTATTTGACTGTGAAAAATTCAAGTATTACTGCACTTAATTAGGGGTGCTCCAGAAAAAACATTTTTTGCATTCACTCTAAACATTTAAAAGGCCAAAACTCTTTCTATTAAGACTAGTGGTCGTTAGCATTCCATGCATTATTTTCACATCATGATCAATATTTTCTAGATATTCTACAATTTCTTAATTATCGCTTGTCGTCATTCAAATAAAGGGGGGGAAAACAAATCTGGTAAATTTGTCATGTACATGAAATTAAAATCTTTTTATGGATGTAGAAGCATGTCGTATCTTTAAAAGGGAAGATTTGATGGGTAAAGCCGTTTTGACTTGTAAATTACAAGTTGCATATTGGTCTCTCTCTCTCTCTCTCTATTTCGGGAGAATGGGGGTACTACAGAATAAACAATAACTCATAAAAGAAAAAGATTAGGTACGTTATTTAAAAAATCTGTTTAACAGAAAACCTTCTAATTGACTTTATTCCGTGAATCAATTGTCTGTTAAACATGATTAGGGAATTTCATGTCACCTTGTGAGTACAAAATGAAAGCTTTGCTAATGTGCACCATTGTATATATATATATATATATATATATTTTTCCCGTCAACCATTTCAGTAATGCATAACCTTTATTTTGTTGGCAAAAAAATGTAAAGTCTTTATTTTTCTAAATAAGATTGATGGTGACTATTGGTGAATGATTTTTGCTCGACGTCAAAAAATTGAAAAAATGGAAAATCTTAACGCCAAAATCAGAGTGTGATGCCCATCATGATTCTAGTCTAGAAGAGAAAAGACGGAAATTTGTCTGAAAAATCTGGCATTATCACTTCTTTCTTTATTATTTTCAAACTATTAATTATTATATTATTTATTGTAATAATAATAATCAGTACTGGATGTGGATGTCACCTCACCGAAAGTGAAGAAAGTTTTCATCTTTTACGGGTAACTCTCAGCAAACTCTCACATTGTACTGAGTACGACCGAGTGCGTCGTAGCTTCACGTGCAGGAAATTTTTTTTTTTAATCTCGGTTTAATATTATAATATTTAACTGAGAGAGTCCTAATTCCTCTCTCTTGATGTCTGAACCGCTTGGGGGTGTGTCTTCTTGTTTGTGGAGGAAGCTTTTATCTTCTCCTGCCATCTTTTGTTCTCAGCCTCTCACCCACACTACACGCCATTCTCAGAGAAAAGTAAGCAAGAAAATATGTCTTCTCCCAGTAAACGTCGAGAGATGGACTCGATGAAGCTGTAATCTTTCTGAACCGTGCTTATTCTTGATGTTGTTGTTGTTTTTTGGCCATCCGTTTAATTAATTAATTAATTTGAAGTTTCTGTTCTGAATTTCTTGGTTGGATTGAATTGAATTAGGATGATGAGCGATTACAAGGTGGAGATGATCAATGATGGCATGCAGGAGTTTTATGTTCATTTTCACGGGCCTAAAGACAGTAAAAATTTTCATCCCTCTGAATTACATTTCTGTTTATTTTCATCTGATTATTTTTATATGTATCTTTTCATCGGTTGAGGTATTCTCTGAGTTGAAATATTTCTTCTCCTGGTCAAACGTTATTCCTTTTTGTATTTCAGTTCTATAGAGTGTATCAATTCAATGTGGTTTTACTTAAAACTTTTTTTATCAAACAAAAAATTCTCCATTTAGCTATTTTGATATTCCTGTTGATCACTGATTTTGACTGCTTGAATCAGCTGAGATACGTGTCTCACCATTTAAGTTAGCTGTACTTGTACTTAGATGGATGCAGGTTAAATGTTCACTCATTTTCCCCAGTGATGATGTTTGGTTTCATCAGGATCTATGCCTTTTCAATTTAAAGGCTATGGTGATTTTTCCTCTTTCTTTTTTTTTTTCATTTTTTTTTTCTGGATGTTTTGCAGGTCCTTATCATGAAGGTGTATGGAAGATCAGAGTCGAGCTGCCTGATGCCTATCCTTATAAATCTCCATCCATTGGTTTTGTCAATAAAATTTACCACCCTAATGTTGATGAAATGTGAGCTCAACCTACCGGAAGCTTCATTCTTATCCTTTTTCTTCTGGCTGTATTCTTGGCCTACTTAGAATCTCTATTGCACAGACATATTGCTTAAAGGAGTAACTCACTAATGTTTTCTATTTCTCTGACATTTAGGTCTGGCTCAGTTTGCTTAGATGTTATTAACCAGACCTGGAGTCCCATGTTTGGTAAGCTACACTGCCACACACACACACTCACACTCACACCCAATGCATTTAATTAGTTCTTGCTTTCTAACATGTGACAGGACCTCTGGGTTTCACCAAAAAGATTTTCAATTTTTATTTTCAGACCTTGTTAATGTATTTGAAGTTTTTCTCCCCCAACTTCTTCTGTACCCCAACCCATCAGACCCATTGAATGGTGAAGCTGCTGCACTGATGATGCGTGATCGTGCTGCATATGATCAAAAAGTCAAAGGTAGCAATCATCTTTGTTTCCTTGACATAAGCAACAATCTACCTATGTGCTTAGTTAATCTAAATGAAATTGTGAAGAGAGTTTCTGTAAACCACTGTCTAACCGAACTATAGTGGTTTTTATGGCATTGTGAAATCTGAATGCCATCAAAGTTTTTAAAGAAAAGCCTTAAATAAAAAAACTCAAAGGTTGAAGGTTGTTTCATGTGGTTTATATATGTCAAGTGTGTAAACTAACCCCTTGGCTCCCCTCTGAAAGAAGTTTTCGTCCTGACTAACAACCATGTTCTCAGTCTGTGATTAAACCTTTTGAATTATCAATGGACAACTTCAGTTCTCAGAGTCTGTGCCACATTGCATTGTTTTTAAGTTAATAACCGAGTGGTAGTTGTGAGTTTTTCATTTCTATATCAAAAAAATCTTGAGGAGTTCTCAATCAGTGGGTTGCTTCACGTGCTTTTAAAGTAGCATGTCTTTTGGATAACCGGGTTGAATTGATTTCAAGGGTTTTGCATGTTTAAAAACTCATTCTAGGTTGGTTTTTTAATTAATTCAAATCATGTTCAGATTGAGTTATGTTGTTAATGGTTAACTGGATTGCATAGAACTTACTTTTCTTTTTCATGATAATGGTGGTCTGGTTGAATGTAATTGATTCTATTTCTTTTAAGCAAGGTTGAAGGTTTGAACATTATGAATGTAAAAAAGAAAAAAGAAAAATCACACTGGGAGAGCTACTCCTAATTGGGTTTAACAATGTTTGATTTGAACCAATAATAGCACTTGATAGTACATAATTATGTAAAAATTCACATCTTTTGGGGCCATGCATTAAGCAACAGTTTGATTTAACGCACAACAACAACAGTAATTACTGTCCCACTAAGTAAAATCAGGTTATATGGATAGTAGGAACCAATTGTACTTTATCAACAATAACACGATAGCAATTTGATATAACAAGTGACTGAATAATTTAGTACAGGAAATTAATCATTATTAGTTAATTGGAGAATAATGTGAGCCCCAGAAACAATGAATGACAAGTACCTGCAGGCTGCAGCACAAGTACATTGGCCATTTGTTTGCCAGCTATTCAAATTTATTGCATCAAGTTTGATATATCTAATTAGTTTGCTTGAGCAGTTGAGCTAATAATCTATACTTTCCATGGTTTAATAAAGTCAGTGGTCACAGTGTACATACATTTATTCCTCTGTACATCTTGCCACATAAGCCAGAGAAACTCAGACATTTACCATATTTCAAATCTCAACTCACTGTGCTGTTTTAGATCAACTGGCATATTATCTATATATTTCTTTTGGAGACACCGCATGCAAATAACTAACTGTACTGGGAATTTTCAGAATATTGTAAAAAGTATGCCAAGCCGGAAGATGTCGGTGCTACCCAGGAGGATGAAAAATCTAGTGATGAGGAGCTGAGTGAAGACGATTATGGCTCTAGTGATGATGGAATTGCAGGGCAACCTGATCCTTGAGAGTTTTAACAAAGCAATACAATGCCAAACCTTAATTACGTTTCTTTTCCATGGGAACTTAACTGGGTGTATCTCAATCAATTTATGATTTAAATGTCTTGTGTCTTAAGACATTTGCCTGCTGTTGTGGCTTAAGCTAAGTTTTTAGCTTTACCTGTAAAATGTTCACACACCCGAGCGCTTGTTCTTTCACCGGGACGAAATTATGTGAACACCTGATTAGCCCTTGGTTTGATATAATGAAAATACTTAAAAGATAAGACGCTTCTTCTATTTATAGAGGGAAATTTGCAGGACGAAGATAAAAGATGCTGATTGTGACTTGTATCTGTATAAAGGCAAGAAAGAAAAGACAATGAGAAAGAAATTGGCACCGCCTGTATTTGTTTGGATAACCAAAGAAAATGCATTGATGAGTTGGGAGTGATAGGTGTAGAGCTGAATGGGTGAATATAATATATTATGAGTTCAAATGTTCCTTAACCGGGAAGTAAGTGGGGATTAAGGTGATTACAGTTGACCATTAAAGGAAAAATAAGATAGTAGAATATAAGAAAAATAGAATGAACTACCTTGGGAAAAAGATGAAAGTTGATGCACGAATCAGATGAAGTGGGGGGAGTGTTGTGTGAAACGGAAAGAAGAAAGCCTCATACGCTCTCTATACAAATTGCAAAACCGCAATTGAAGCCAACTGTTTTTGTGGGAGACAACCCAAAAGTAAGTGTTTTCTCCTCTCGACTTCGAAATAGTATTCTTAAATTCTTTTGCTATCACTTATTGTCATTAGCCCCTATAGCTCAGTGGTAGAGCGTCAGTCTTGTAAACTGAAGGTCCGTAGTTCGATCCTGCGTGGGGGCAATTTCCACATTTTTTTGAACTTTGAATTGTGATGCATTTTTAACTTTTTAATTTTTATTGTATACCACGGTGAGCATGCATACATCCCATTTATTAAATTTTGCTTTTTTGCTTTTCTCCCGTTACCCATATATACATGCTATCAAATTTAAAGTTACTACATGCACATGTTGAAATTGATTAGTTCTTTCTTTTATCCCCCCAACTATTATTTCATAGATTAAAACTCACAAAATAAAAGCTTGTTAAGCATCACTTTATGTAAAGCTAAGTTGATTTTCCTGGCGTGAAAAGCTACTTTGGCTTAACATATGATATTTAAGATGGCTTCTAAACCAAATGTCAAGTTGAAATTAAAGTAACATTTTTTTCTTTTTTTTGGTTTTTCTTTTAATTGGAACATTATAAAACAGAATAACAAGTTAACAAACCCTATACGCATGACCCACAAAAATAAATAATTTAAGCCATTTTGCAAACATAAAACAATAATAAAAAAAGTGGCAAAAGAAGAAGGTGGCAAAAGGAAAAAACCTATTTAAGATGGCTTCTAAACCAAATGTCAAGTTGAAATTAAAGTAACATTTTTTTCTTACTTTTGGTTTTTCTTTTAATTGGAACATTATAAAACAGAATAACAAGTTAACAAACCCTATACGCATGACCCACAAAAATAAATAATTTATATATAATAGGAGAAGTGTTTTCTCATGTCACACACACATGAAATGGTGGGACCCACATTATATATATGTGGGTCCTACTATTTTATGTGTGTGTAAGAATCTTCTTCTTCTCATACAACATGATAATTTTAAACTCCAAAAAAAAAAAAAAATGCACTATATTAACATAGAAGTGCCTATCGGATATATATGAGGTATATTAGAACCTTTGAAAGCAAGGATCCGAAAAATGCCTTGATTTGGCAGGCTGCATGGATTACTCAAAATTGAACAACAGAAGAATTAACAGGAGATCAACCAAAACAGGAGGATGCTGGGATGGTACAGGCACTAACATTCATGCTTCTCTTTATAAGTCCTGATAGGAACGCTTGCAAGATAAATGAAACTATCAATAATGAGATCATCACTTTCACATAAGTCTTACTTTAATCTTTTCTTTTTTTTTTTGTAATCTGTTGTCCATGAAACAAACAGAAGTATACAATTTGTTGACGAGTAAATAACATGTCATCAAATTAAAGCTTCTCATTAATAAGAAAAAAAACTTGGTCCTGTGAACTAACAAAGTAGCAGTGCCAGTGGGAAACTAACAAATTAATGTCAGTGAATATTTACAGCATTTGTACGGACGAGGAAAGAATACTATTTTCTCCAAAAAATAATAATATGAAAGGCATCTCATTCAGACTTTTAAAATATACTGTGGAAAGAAAGTTACTCTCAAATAATATGTTAGAAGTTTTATTCAAGATCTTTTTCTATATGATTCTAAACTGGAGTTTCCTACCATGATACACAAGAATTCAACTAGATGAAGCATGAATCTGAGCGTTTGCAACAAGCCTGGATAGTTTGCTCAAGGTCTCACGAGCCGATACAGTATCTGGATGATCTTCACCACAAACTGAAGTCCTGATAAAAACAGCCTTCCTGATCAAATCATCACCTATATCAAATTGTGCACCTCTTAGCATTAACTTGGCCCTGGTCTCAAGTACAGTTGCTCTACACAAAGCTAGCTCTTGCCAAAGGCAAGGATTCAACTGAGCATTAGTTTGTATGGACCTCCAACACAGTGACTTGTCCAGCCACTTGTCAACTGGGGTCACAAATGCTTGGTCTGCAGCTTCCAACAAATCGGTGCACAAGCGAAGAAGCTCAAGAGAAGCGCTGCATCGGGAAAATGTAATGAATGTGCGGATTGCTAGAGGAAGAACCACTTTTTTCACCATATATAATAGCTCTGACACCTTCAACTCAACAACCACAGGATCATGACCAAATCCGAATACCACAAAACATGCTGCCCATAAATGACTTGGACATATTGACCCTTCACTTGTAACAGTTTGAACCATTGCTTGTGCAGCCCCAGTCATTCCTCTCTTCCTGGCGTAGACTCTAATGAGCTCATTGAATTGGATCCAACCTTGCTTAGTACTACTTCTAGCGATATTGATTCTTAGCAACAGAGAAGATGCTTCCAATTCAGATTTCTTAGTGTGTGAGGATGTCAATCCACATGTCACGGTGTGAAGAAATTTTCTCCAGAAGCAAGTCCCTTGACACTTTTCTGGCATCTTATGGGCTGCAAGTGCTAATAATGAAACTGGAATAGCACTAGGTGCAAACCATCCACTTGCCAAGACCATTCTAGTTGCTATGCTTCTTGGTCCATCTGCATGATCAAATATTGAGAAACAAACCTCAAATAGTTGCACAAGGAAAGTGTTGTTCCTCAATGAGCTCGCTTCTTTACCACTCCATGATATCTCCTTCAATGGCATTCTGTTTATAGTTTCTAATAGCCTACTCGGGGTAATCGGTAATTCGGACAAAATTGCACTGACAATTGCAAGGGCCAAAGGTAACCTTCCAACTTTCTCCTCCATAGTTCTCAGAGCATCCATCTCAGCAACCGGGTAGTCCTTACCAGTACCACTCCCTAGCATTAAAGACATTGCTTCAACGCCAGATAAGTAAGAGAGTTTCAAAGGTTCCAAGTTCATGATGTGATGAAGGCGAGTTGTTACAATTACATGGGTTTCTCCGCCAAAACGAGGAAGAAGATCCATTACAAGTCTATGATCCCACCAATCCTTCTCACTTTCCAAGTTATCAATGACCACCAAATACGGAATGTTCCTCATAAGCTGTTTTCGGACTTTGGAAATAGCAGCCTCTTCATGCTCTTCAAAGATTTTTATCCTGCTTTTCTCTAAACTATTCTCAACTCCCACATCAACTTCTAAAATAGACCTGAGGTTGAGATAGTTCTGCTTTATGTACCTGCTTTCCCCTCCTATCCACAAGATCATCTTGTATCTCTGGTGATATCTGTAAGCAAACTCAGAACAAGTTCTGTTTTACCAATTCCCGAGTCCCCGGATACACAAGCAATCCCTTTCCCATACAAAATCTTCCCCAGTCTTTTCCTCCTACCGCTCTTCAATCTTGAACTGTAGTGCTTCATTGAAAACTCAGTACTTTGCATTTCAATATCTCTGTCAGATTCTTTCCAAACAACTGGTTCTTTTGCCTTCCTGCTGATATTTTTAACACGCCTTTCTGTGTATCTTTCATCTAAAGCATTACTCTTCCCCCATCTAAATGTGAAATTCTTCCTCTTGGGTCTAGCTTTGAGTTCAATATAGTCTCTCTCTGAATCTCCATGAACATCACCAAAAAGTATGAACTCCAGCTGAGAAAGTTCTTTCTTTCTTCCAACGAAATTATCATTCCTTGTGAAAGGGAACTCCTCTTTTTCCACCTTCTCTCTCCATTTTGTCAAGTGTTCTGCAACACTTCTCCTACCTAACCTCATTGCTAATGATATGACTGCACTCAAGATGCAATCTCTCCAGTTTCCTTCATGTGCTTCCAATTTCCATTCGTCGACTCGGGAGAGGCCATGAACAGCATCTTTCCACTCCTGTTCCAATCCTCCATATGAAATCCAGAGCTCTCCTCCATGTTTTTCCCACGGCTCGCCTCTCTTCTCAATTATATCCCGCACAAGACAATCTGCTGGACTCAAATCAAAGTATATTGGGACTAAGTTCTTCTTACCAGAAAAAAATTGCAGCTCTTCAATGGTGTAAGGATTCTTGAAACACTTCCTCGTTATGATAACTATACCAAAGGAAGCAGCATCCATGGCCCTCTCAACAATACTAAGTTTGCGCGAGTTTCTGCATCGTGCCCTGTCACTTGCAAAGCAACTGATGCCTTGAACTTCTAACTCAGCACGTAGCCAACTGACAAATCGTAATAATGGTGGCTTTCTGCCATGTAATCCAACAAAAACATCACAATTACAAAGTCTGTAAGAAGAATGAGAGATAGAACAACCCAGAGTTGAAGATGTTTTATGGTTTCTTCCTCCCTTGATTCGCTTCTCTTTCTGTCCAAAATAGCCATCTTCTTCATAGGCATAGTTGTGACCAGATACCGTGCTGCTAGAGATGCCAATTGAAGAAGATGCACGATCATGTTCCAGCAAATCACTGGAGTTGTTACAGCCAGCCGTAGATGTAGAAGCATCTGAGAAGGCAGGTCTGACATTTCCTACAGATTTTGGTTCTGGAACACTACTGGTAACGTGGGGTCCAGTAGATTTTGGTGGTGGAAGTGATGGTGATTTTGGAGAAAAGAAAGGTGACTGGTTCGCTGAAAAGAATGTAGACGATGATGATGACATATTCCTCAAAGTCAAGGCTCTCAGGGTCCCAAAGTTGCCGCTTTCTTCTTGAATATCCATACTTGTATGTTTCTCAATTACAGAAGATTCTGAAGTCCATGGTCCACAATTCATATGAATCAGATTTCCTGTAGTAGGGATAGTGTCTTTATCAATCACCACAGTCATTGAAAGAAAGAGGCATATGATTTTGAGTTTTGAAGTAAAATATCAAGTGGTATCGTCATCCACGATATTCCACAATAACGCCAACATATATAGATCTCAGCCAAACCAAAAACAGACAGGTAAAGGTACAAAAACTGAAATTTGGCGACTCGCTTGCTGTTAAATATTTGCTTTGCAAACAGCTTTTCGTACTAAAAACAGAAAAGTAGTTAGGGGGATATAGTGTCCAGAGATCTGTTTGCGTTTGGGGCATTTACGTTTTTCTGGGAAAACACAGTAGATTCGAAAAATAACAGAAGCTTGAACTCAACTCCCTTATATCCATTAAATTTCAGTAGTCTATCGACCAATTATTCAGAAACACTTTCCGTTGAATACGGAAGGGGTAAGATAGATCACTAGCGTCTCCAGAGGAAGAAAATAGATAAACTTTCAGATTTAATCAAATATTGAATATTGATAAAACTACATTATCGATGAGATCTGAGTACTTACTAGGCTACAAGACTAAGAACTATGTTTCATGTATTCATTCAGCTGCCTCAAAACCAGTCAACCCCATTTCGCTGAACGAATGATGGAATGTCAGAAAAGTTCAAGAATTGAACGAATGAGACTTGTAAACTCTCAGTACTTTTTTTCAGGGAGAAGAAAGAACACAAGCAACCTGCGAGAATCAGACATGGTTAAGAAAATGCTTCATTTATAGGAAAAACATAAATACATTCATGGTTCGTTCAGGCATCTATCCAATTGATTATATTGAAATGCCAAAATGGAAGTATCATCATCATCAACATAAATTATGGTTCGGCCCACTGGGGGAGATACCCATTTCAGTAAAACAAATTAAATTGATCGAGAATGATTTTTATTTTTTTAAAAAACACCTACCTTTCCAGGACAGGGAAGAAACTCTAGCTGTTTTCTGATATAAGCACGCTTCTTTCTGAAGTATACGTAAAAAAAAAAAAATTTGAAAAAAACTGCACTGACTCTCACTTTCTCAATGAATCTCAACCCTTTTACTCACTCTATGTATAGCAACATCTTTTGTAAGTAATGATATGAATAATGTGTCTGCAAGACTGAGGGAATGGTCTGAAGAGGAAGGAACACCGTTGGAAGAAGGGGTAATGGGGCCAGAGAAAGATCTGAGTAGGGTATGGAGGGCGGGAGGGGGCGGGAGAGAGAGAGAGAGGGCTCCACAATCATTTATAACACTGTTAAAACTTGCAGGAGGAGGGAATCAATCCAGTATGATTGGGGCATCTGGATTCACACTGTTGCATATTTTGTTGAAAAAGCTGTTGCCTTTTGGGTTCTTCGGGTTCATAGGTGTTTGATGAGATCCCCGCCCATGCCGCCAAGCAACTAGTTCAAGTGATAAGGGTGCCTCAAATTTAAATTATAGGAATGCAGAAGTGTAAAATATTGGTGGTAGATTTTACCGTCCTTGTATGATCTGAACTAGTCTAAACTCTCGATAAATCTTTCAAATTAAAAAGAAATAACTTCACCATACCAAATGTTCCACGAAATAAAGACACACTCGCATACACACCCCATCAAGCTTTGAGCTTTGATTTAAAGATCCACAGAGAGACACTCCATTGCAAAACGTGGTGTTTTGTACTTTTCCACAATCATGCGTCCCTCATCAGTCCCTGACGTTTCCATGTTCTATTCCATGGAATTACTTAAATCACTCTGCCTCTCGCCGCCCCTCTTTCTCATCATTTTCCTTTTTCTCTTTTTCTTCTTTTTCTTTCTTCCTTAATTAATGCAAATACTAGCTGTCCAAATTCATTCAATTCCAAGATGTATGAATATAAAAAAAATTAATAATAATAATACTGTTACATTGTTTCCTAAGTTAAATCTGTTTTTTCGTTCCCACTGAATCCAAAGTTTCCTATTTTTGTGAACTTGTGATGGTGGCGGAAATCAGGATTGAGGAGTTGAAAAACGCGGGAGAGGTAATTTTGGGGTATATTGATTCATTATTGTTGGTGTAATTTTTTTTATTTATTATTTGTAAAAAATGAGGAGAGTACGGATGAGACCGTTAGGTTGACTTTTAAAAGCGGGGTGTGATCAACAAGAGTCCAAAGAAGCTCATTGTAAACGAAGAGAGTCACATGCCCCCATGTGACTCCATTTACCACCACACCCCATGCTATCCCCCCTACTCCCTCTCTATCCTATTTATTCCATCCAACCCCCTCCACAATATTTAGTTATTTACATGTTTTTCCAATTTAAGAAATATAAAAAGAAGAAGAAAAAACCAGATGAATCCAATGGATAGAGAGGAAAAATTCAAAAATCTAATGCAATATTAAATATATTTTTTTCAAATTTCGTTTGACAAGCATTCAAAATCCTAACTTTATTTGTAGAGCTTCTACTTCTAATCTTAATAATATAACATAATCTAAGTAAATATCTCTATTTGAATCAAAGTTGATCCAAAAGACTGCATTTATTAAAATAAAATCATAATTCAATTAAAATCTAAAGGATGATTAAAACAAAAATCCTAAATCTTTGAGTGAAAATAAGATTAATTTAAGTAATTTTTCTCATAATATGGGAGAACTTCTATGAAGTCTTGATATAGACAATGGGCAGTATAATTTCTTTTGTCAAAACTTATCATTGCATGGTACTTATTTGTTGTAGAAATTTTTATTGATTACATTATTTCTTTAGAACCTTATAATGACTATCTCTTATTTTCACTCGAATGTCATGTGGATCATGGGTTAATATCATTATTGGTCCTTATAGTTTAATCGATTTTTACTTCTGACTTCCGTTGTTTCACATCATTACTTTTAATCTCCATAGTTTCATTAGTACTTGGTCTAAGTTTAAATATAGATACCAAAACTAAAACTCAATAAAGATACAAGAACCGGTCATTGAACTTGCACTAGTTCCTTATAAGGTTATAAAGACCAAAACTAAAATTCAACCATTTACAATTCTAGTTTTTATAAGTTCATTTTAACTAAATCACACATATTAAGAAGATGTAGTTAACTCAATGATTATGGCGTAAATTTTCAATTTTGCCATCATTTATGAATATGCATCTTTCAACTCTTTATTCTCTCTCTATTTTGATTGGTACAATTAATATAAATAAAATTGTCACAATCTCATTTATTACCGAAAAAATACTAATAAATAGGACCAAATTTTTTGGTCAAAAGTAATTTATAAATAGAACCAAAATGTTACTATATAAGGATTGGTAATGACATTAACCTTGTGAAGTATTGTTAATTTAAAAACAAGCTGCATTATATACTACTATTTAGTCTTAACACGAATATGTGGTGCTGTTATTTGGTGTGAGAAGTAGATATAAGGAATTGGTACAACTAATGTGAAAAGGAAAAGAGTGGATAGGGTGCTTGTGAGTATGGTGTTTGGCTGATATTTTTTGTGAAATGGACAATGATAGGGGGGGTAGGTTCATTTAAGAGTGCAAGTAAGTAAGTGGGTCCCCCTTGAAGGAGATGGTCACCATCCTATGTTATGTCCAATCACACACAATCATCCTCCACACAAATTCAGTGGCTCTTGTGTTTTAAATGTCTATTTCCTTTTTATCTCTGTTTGGTTTAAGGTCGCTATAATGGTCCCACCATCCTTTCTACTTCCTCCTCAATTGCAACCACAATATTTAATGCTAACGATTTTGTGATCCTCTACCATTCTGATCACTTTTATTAGGGTTAGAGTCTAAATTTAATCCTGCTCCTTTAGTATTTATTACTTTTTTTTTTATTATTATAAGAAACCAACAAATAAATTTATTTGGTCATTTTTATAAGGCACTTACTTATTCCAAAAGCATTAATTATTTTTTTCCAAAGATGTTAATAAGTAAGAGTTGAAAGTAATAATAATTAATATGATATTAGAGTTTAGTGCAATTAATAGGGGTAATATTGGAGTTAATTTAATTATAGGCTAACTTTATTAACTTTAACTGTTTTTATTGGTTTGTGAGAATTGTTAGTTGGTGTCTTATAATAAGGATCAGAGGGAGTATAAAGTATTAATTAACAATTTTTATAAATCAATAAAAATAGTTTAAAGTACTAAATTTTAAGTAATTTTTAATATTACCCTTATTAATTATATTAAACCCTAATATTATATTAATTATTACTCTCTCACAACCCTTGTTAAATATGAGTATGTATGAAAAAAAAACAATATTTAATACTATTTATAAATAAACAAATATCTTATTAAAATGATCAATAACACTTATTAGATGATGTTTTATAATAAGGACTAAAGCGGGATTATGTGCTAACCTTTATAACAACAACATTAATGAAAATAAAATGGTTAAACAATATCCGATGAAAAACAATCTTCAAGAAGCACAATTCTTTCTCATTTATGTACAACATATTTTCAGTTGTGTGCAAATGTTTTCTATTTTGTATATAATTAAAAATAAATTGTATATTACTAAATAAGAGTTACATCTCCTAAAAATATGTCTCACATGAGTCCTTAAGCAAAGTTCATGTACCATTGGGCAATAAATTTCTAAATGCGAGATTTTCTAACATTTTCTTAATAAAAATATAGAGTCATGATCTCTTGATATATATTTACAGCAAAAATAATCTTTTCTCAATTTGACTTGATCCAAAATATAAGTTAAATATCATAGTATCCTTTCTTTTTTTTTTTATATGTGACAATATGATAATATCTATAGCATTCGTTTAGTATTTATTTTCCTATTTTCCCCTTGCGTATAATTAAACTTTATAAGCAGCCTAATTCATTATAACGAATGTAATATCTCTACTTCTATCAATTGCGTATTTATAAAGTTTAACAAAAAATTTCTACACATTTGACACTACAATTATCCCTTAATTGATGCTTTTTTGTCCACTTAAAATGATTAAAACCATACTTAAATTATTTATATTGGGGATACAATAATGTAATAGTGTTATTATTTGGGAAAATTCACTTCAGGACCCTTTTTACAGGAAAAAAAACCCAAAAAAGGTCCCGGGGCCTTTTCTAATATTTTCAGAATCTACGTGAGTTGTTAACGGGGTTGATATAGTTGTTAATGGGAGTCATTAACAACTAAATCATCACCATTAACAACAATTTGCTAACAACTAAATGAGTCCGTTAACAACTATATCGACTCCGTTAACAACTCACGTAGATTCGACAATCCTTTTAAGGATTTTCAAAATTTTAGAATCTTTTTTAGGTTTTTTCTGTAGAAATGGCCTTTATGTAAATTTTCCCTTAACAAAAAATTTCTACACATTTGACACTACAATTATCCCTTAATTGATACTTTTTTGTCTACCTAAAATGATTAAAACTATACTTAAATTACTTATATTGGGGATACAATAATGTAATAGTGTTATTATTTTGAGTAGAGATTTTGCGTACCTAGAGCCACCCTAAGCCATGCCCAAAATGAGGTGTCTTGGGACTTTCAACTATACCTTTTCTTATACAACTCAAAAGCTATGGCTATGATCTGCATCTGCGATACCTTTAAAAGCAACACCCTACTTAGCTTCATGCTTTTTATTCTTAGACTGCCTCTCCATGCCAAAATTAAAAATATTATCAGCTTTAAACCAAAAATATTTTTCATATGCTGCATATGGAATTTGAAACAGACTAAAGTGATATTATAAAATAACATTTGAGAGTTGAATTTGATCATAATTATAAGATAACGTTCTAATTTTTATCATTTTCTTCTTAAAATATTATTATTGATATTTTCTCAATAATAATTAAATACAATGATAATTTAATAATGTAACTATATATTATATAAAGTAAGTAATAATTGCAACTCATTAATACCACATACACTCAATTCTACTTGATTTTAGAAAGATTAAGGGTAGGAGTAATATTATGTGATGATGTCATGATATGATATTATAATGTAGTAATGTACCAACTCAATTGCAGCGATTTCGTCAGCCATACAGAGGACAATGAAACCATCGGTGTGATTGACATGAAAAACGTAACGATCATGAGAATAAGAGACATACGAATCATTGAATAAAGGTATTTTAGGAAAATGAATATAATTAACTAATTTAACTTATATCCTTAATCTCTCCAAAATCTGGTAAATATGTCCTATAATTAGGTTCGGATGGAGTATTATTTATAATGTTTGAATTGGATGGAATATTTTGTTCTAGACTTAATATATTTCGTAATAATGATTTTGATAGGTTAGTTATAAACTATAGACTATTCAATATTCATGAGGGGTCACACTAAATGTTTTATAATGATATATTACTGATTGAGATCAAATGCTTATTGAATATGGGTAAAAAGAAATATTGATATGCCCTTGAAGTCGGCTACATTTGGAGCTGTTTCAGGTTTATTGTCTTGTCCCACTTAATCCTTGTGGCTTTGCTTTGTTTTACGTGGGAAAATTATTTATGGTGCGTCCTTTTTTTCAGGTGGTCGGGTCGGTGTAAAGTGTGTATTAAGTTAACTTGCATTTTTATTAGAATCATATGAATATATAACTATTATGTTATATTTTTTTGTCTGTTATTGCAATTGTAAAACAGAAAAAATAGAAAAATAAAAATCTCTAAAATTTCAAAATCCTGAATTAGATTTGTTTACTACAATTATAAGGGATTTAACTATATTTATAAGAAATTCATAACTCAATTTAGTGAGAAGTTACTGATTTGAGATTTTGAAATTTTGAAATTATTTTTCTAAAATATTTATTTTTTTTAAAAATGAAATAGCAGGTTTAAAGTTGACCAAATTTAAAAGGGTTTTTTTTTTTGGGTATAAATTTAAAGGTAATTTCCACAAAACAGTGATGATTTTTTTAAAAGGTGTTTCATGCGGAACCAAAACTGTGGGCCGAAGTGTATGTATATATAATTATATATGTTACCAAGTTTCGAACCGGGAACCTCTTGAATCATTCATGACAAATGATCCAGAAAGCCACGAGGAACCCAAAGCTGGAATGATCAATCTAAAACCAGAGTGGGTGAGCCCAATATTTTTTCTGATACACAGCCCAGTATTTATTTTTTTTGCTCGAAGCCCAATATTTATTTAACTACTTTCCACTTTTATTCCTATTATATAGAGTTAATAACAGGGCAGAGAAATACGAGCACAGAATCTGAACATTGTGAGATTTACCATATATCTTTGAATTTTACCCCTTTTTTTTTTTTTTTTTTTTTTGCTCAAGGACCCCTTTTTATTGTTAAATAGAATGGGATAATTCGTGAGGGTCCAGATTCAAATAATCGTTTGAACTGAGTATTCTTTAAAAACAATAATAGGAAGAGATAATCTCCCTCCAAGCCAAAATATTGAGGGCAGAGATTCAAACAATCGTTTTGGTATATTGGAATTGGTTTTGATGAAAATGAAAATGGGTCAAGAAATGGATGTGGATGTGAATACGGAAATGGGGTTCAGCGTTATGTTTGGTATGTTATGAAAATGAAATATAATTTTTAGGTGAAAAGACCAAAATGTCGTTCTTAAATTAAGAAAAAAATATCCCAGACCAGCCGCATCTCCTGGAAAACGCAACCAATCATTTTACACTTCAAAATTTTCAGCCACATTTCAAATCTATGAAAATCAAGCACAAACCACCGCCGGAGATTCAAACCTTCATCACCTGAAAACTCAACCTCCATGGCAGATTTGAAGGAGGTGGGTCGTTATCGGCGTCCATCTTCTCAACGGTCTTGTTAGATCCATCGACCATCATCAACCCGCTAAGCCATGGGTCCGTCTTCTCGGCCATCTCATCACTTCTTCTTCCTCGTCCTCTCCATCACAGACGTGGAATGTGGGAGATGGATGAAGGTGGGTCAGCTAACGATAGAGGTGGGAAGGCAAAACGATGAGAGGCTCACCGAGGGTGAGTGACAAACTCGCGCGGCGAAAGGTTGAGGCGCTGGCCGACGGTGGGGTGAAGAGCTCGCCAACGGTGGGTTGTGGGGAACTCGCCGATGGTGTGGGTTGAGTTGAATGGCCAAGCTTGAATAAGGGGGCAAAAATGAATTTTAGGAGGTGGAAGCCATTTCCACCTATTTTGGTGCAAATGGAATTGGAAGCGAATTCCATCCTACCAAACAAACTATCTCATGAAAATCAATTCCATTTCCACACCCCTAATTCCATCATAGGGCATGATATTTCTCGTCTCAATCATATAAAAAGAGAGAAAATACACGCACCAGAATCCCAATGTTACGACATTTATATTTTGGTTTTATCGGTGTTTATAAAATAAATTAGGTTTTAAGAATAAACAAATTTATCTTACAAGGAGGTTATGTATGTGTGTTGAATGGAGGCCCAACCCATCCCAACAAAAAGAAATGTAGATTATTATTTTAAAAGAAATATTTTTTTTGATCTCGGTTTTTTAACCGATGCACACCCCTAGAAATCACGCACTTAATCCCAATGTTACGACATTTACCATATCTTTAAAGGATTAAGTAACAAATTCGTCTTGTAAGTATACACTTAAGAGCAATATTATTTTAAAAGTTTTTTGATCTTAATTTTAAAAGTCTAAAAAAACCATGTGGCACTTTCACCGTTAAAAAACCATGTGGCACTTTCACATGACACTTAAATTGCCACCTCATCGACACCTACTTCTTCTATCCTCTCCACCTCTTATCCACATCACCATCTCCTAGCCCCTTCTTTCTTCTCTCTCCTTTCTCCTATGTTCTTCGTCTTCACCTAGAAAATTTTTCCTCTTAGCCACTTAGTGTGCCGTCGCCCCACAACTAGCCATGTCGGTCGATTTTCTCACTGTAATGATTCTCTATAAACCTCAAGTAAGATCTGATGACAATGATGAAATCAGCTCTCTTTGGCTTCTATTAATGAAACTCTCCCCCTCCCTCTTTCTTTTTGCCATTAAAGTTCTGACAACAAATATCTAACAAAATGGACAAAATCGAACCTCTCAATGAAACCCTCCTTCCTCTCTTATCCTCATTGAAAATCGGGCGAAAATGAACGGAAAGGAGGTCGTTAGGCATCGTCTTCCATGGACACCAACGACTAGACCTAGAGGACATTAGAGTGGGTGGAGACGTGTAACGGCCCACCCAGTAACACATACTATAGACAATCGGCCACCATTGTCCCCTCAAGGATTCGAGGCCACAACCTAAGGCATAGTACGTGCCTTAAAAGTCACTTAGTAACCATGTGAACCTAGATTGAATGTAACCTTGGTATATGCTATCTAAACATAATGAAATGAACATGAATTTGATACTTTTAAGTAAGATTGAAGTTGATGATTGAAGTCCAAACACGTGTAAAAATAAATTACCCCGTTCGTTTGTAAATATAAGATAAAATTGATTTTTTTACAAAAAATAAGATTAAGGAAGGAATTAAGTTACTTAATGATATCTTATGTTATATATTCTTAGATTATCTATCAATTTATTAATTAAACTAATTAGTTTTTTAAAAAAAATAAAAATACTCTAAAATAATTTAATTAGTTTTTATTGGAAGAGTTATTCCTTACCTAATCCTGACAATCAAATAAATAAAATCCCAACTGTCGTTTGACCAATGAGTTTAGTTTTTATATATATATATATATATATATAGGGAAAATATTTATATATATATATTTATATTTTATATAATGAAGGGTGTGTTTTTAGGTGAATTAATGAAGGGTGCAAAATTATGGAAACACCCTTCATTAATTCACCTAAAATTACAAACACACCATTCATTAATTCAAAACGAGTTTTAGGGCGTTTGGAGATAACTCTATCTCCATGGGATCGGAGAAATCCTTTACCCATATATATATATATTATATAAAAATTTTAGGAAAGGAGTTCCACTTCACCAACGCGGTTAAAGGACAAGGCACTTGGAGCCCGGTCCACGGGGACCTGCAGAGAGATGCTTCCACCTTTACCCGCCTTGACCCCTATAATGCCTCTCCTAGCGCCTTGACCAACGCAGGGATCGAACCCCCTCCCTTAAGGTGAGGAAGACCGACCCCCACGCTAGTTGAATCCAAAGATGAGCGGTGAGTTTAGTTTATATTTGATATCCCTGAGGTATGGATATACCCGGAAATAGGTCCGGTTAATTTAGGTATATAAAATAAAATATGTAGTTACCTAGAATCAGATTTGTTCAGAAGCCCTCCTCTTAGAATTCCCTCAATCCTGACCGTTCAAAAATTGATCCAACCGTTCCAAGAGAGACACCTCATCCACTTTAAAAAATTTCATAGTTACTGCATGCGGTAGTTTTTACTGCATGCGGTTTTTTGAAATACATGAGGTGTATTTCTTTAAACGGTTGGATCACTTTTTGGACGATCAGGATTAAGGGATATTGAGGATACTGAGGGGGAGGGCTACTGAGCAAATCCAGATCCGTAGTTACCTAAGAAAAAATCCCACCACGACATATACTGGCGGTTGAATTAGCTAATTTCGTGGTTGGCAAAAAAAAAAAAAATAAAGCTGATTTTTGTGGTTATCCTAGAATGAAAAAGATATTACTACTTTACTCTGATCCTAATTATAATTAGAGAGATTAAATAAATAAAATAAATTATTTAATATATTATATGTAATATTTTTATATTATTATATATTAGTTAAATTAATTAGTTTGGAGAAAAATATAATTAAAAATAATTTAATTAACTTCTTTAATTTTTTTTTAAAAATTAACTTAATCTTATAAAGATAGAAATATTTACTTGAAACCCCGAAAAAAAAAAAATCAATATTGCGTTCGCCCCATCTCTAAGCTTATGAATAAATGGCGCTGCGCTGATCTTTATTCTTTCATCTCTCGATCGTGTCTCTGTGTTTTCTGCATTTGATCCTGAGGTAGGTAAAGCTCAAACACCGCTTGTTCCAAACGTCTGGGTAGCATTCCCTTTCTATATCATGTTAATTCAAAATCTCCATTTTTTTAACTTGTAAATTTTTGTGTCCATATTTTGAATTATCCGTAATTCGACCTATTACCTATCCCTATCTTCTATAAGTGTGAGAACTGGCTGTTTTTTGTTCCTCTGCTTTCCTTGAGTGTGTCGCCGATCTTCAGTTGAGAAGCTCTATTTTTTTGAAATATACTGTTCGTTCTCCGTCGAAAATCGTAACCCCTCTCTGGGGCTGGGATTTATACTTCAATGGCGCGGTTGGTTCTGCCATCGAAGACTCTTGCTTTTTCGAGGAAGAGTTTACTGGGCTTGATCTCCACTGCTCCTGTGATTACCCATAGCTATGTTTTTTTTCTTTTTTCTTTTTTTCCTTTTCGTATTTTTGCGACGTTGCGTGGAAACCTTCTCTACACAAGTTCACATATAATCTCTGTTACTGTCATAAATCCTCTGGGATGGTCATCCGTGTAGTAGTAATTGAATATTGGCCAGAAGTAACGCGTATGTCTGTCTCTGATTGGCGTTTGAATTCTCCCATTTTTTTGTTTGAGATATCGGGCATTCAATCTATGTTCCATTCTGAGCTGCTTGGAATGGTTCTCAGCTTCCGGGAGTTAATGGTTCAGTTGTTTTAAAGCTAGGCGATCGTTTGTATTTTCATCCATCTTTATGAGTTTTCTAGTTAATCCACCAGCTTTCCTGAATTCTAATTATATTTTTTTTTATTTTTATATACGAAAATTTTAATCTAAAAGGAAAGATTGAATGTCAAGGCTCCTGTTTCTTTCCCTATATCGTATTCAATATGATGATCGCCTGTGTTTTTGCAGCTTCAGTTAACCAGCCGTGTTAACTATTTCGAGAATACAGCTAAGAATAGCATCGTATTGAGGCGTTTCCTTGCTTCACAGGTTAGAAATTTGCCCCCTAGTTTTTTTGCTGCCACACACACACACATGTCGTTATTAGAAACTCTCAGATTTATAAAATCATCTGGCATTTGATTTCCCCCTTACTTGTATTGTAGGCCTTTTCCCGACAGAGTTGTTGCCCATTTCACCCTTCATTTTCTTCAGTAAGTTGATAAATTTCTGTATTTAAACTTTGTTTTTCCTGATTATTTGCTCACGTTTAAAAATATTATACTTCCCCATCTGTCTTTCTACAGATTCAGAATCAAATTATATGGCCATGTGTGACCTGTCTGTCTAGTGCATATCATTTTGGAAACTCTCGTATCCATATGAAAAATGTGGAGTTTCATTTTTTGTTTATTCAATCATAGACATTCTTTTATCTTGTTTTAGAGAGCTAAGCAAGTGAACCGGAGGCTAGTTTGTTCAGTTGCCACAGAGGACTTGCCAAAGCAAGTTGAAGAACCTAATATGGAGACACCAAGAGAAATATTCTTGAAGGATTATAAGATGCCTGATTACTACTTTGACACAGTGAGTCAGGAGTTTTCTAGTTATATTACATTTGAGGTGTTGCAATTTTTAAACGTTCTAACTTTCCTTGTGTCCATATGTGTGCGTGGAATCAACATAGGTGGATCTGAGATTTTCCTTGGGTGAGGAGAGCACAATAGTTAGCTCAAAAATTACTGTCTTCCCTCGCATTGAAGGTAACAGCATGGTGGTTCTTGATCATGTTTAGCAGAAGCATATGCATTATTATTATCTAAGTAAGTTGGGAGTACTTATTTGCAAGAATTCCTTTTATGTTTTTAATTGACCTGTTTTATGGAACAGGTTCTTCTCCCCCCCTTGTTTTAGATGGACAGGACTTAAAATTGATTTCAATTCTGCTGAATGGCAAAGCACTGAAGGTATATAAACAACTCTTGCCTCTTCTCATGGTTATGAAGATCTTCTGAACGTAATGTTGATGTAACTGCTTTGCCTCTGGCCAATGTCTTAGGCAAGGAATTTCAATATGCATCATGGCATTCTTATGTGATATGTTTTGAACATGATATCTGTACATCTGACTTATAATTTTAGGTGGTCTTTGCTTTGGAGAACACTTGTGTCATGTGGGTGGCAAACTGGCACTAATGGGGGTTGTAGTATTATTTAGCAGCATTTTCAATATGTCTTAGTTTCTTTTCTTGTTCATTTCTTAGGAGGATGACTACGATTTGGGCCCTCGACGTCTAACCATCCATTCACCTCCTAGTGGTAAATTTGTTCTGGAAATCGTGAATGAGATCCACCCACAGAAGAACACGTCATTGGAGGTATGTGGGAATTTCTTTTTATGCGGAGTTTGTTTCTTCATTGGACATTAAGTGAGGGGAAGGAATGCGCTTACTGTGAATTTGATTAACCACAGGGGCTCTACAAGTCATCTGGAAATTTCTGTACTCAATGTGAGGCTGAAGGATTTCGTAAAATTACATTTTATCAGGTTGGTATTTCAGAGTAGTTAATATATTTCACTGATCTTTGTTGTTTCCAACCACACATTTCCTGATTTGACTTGTGGATTTTCATCTGTTGATAGGATCGACCTGATATAATGGCAAAATATACATGTCAAATTGAGGCGGATAAATCGTTGTACCCGGTGTTATTGTCTAATGGTAATCTGATTGAGCAAGGTGACTTGGAGGTAAGCTTGTCTAAATATGCTTTGTAATGAAGCAAACTGAAACTATGAAGTGTAACTATAATCATCCTGGCTGTTATTCATATAATTGTGCATTTTTTGCAGAATGGAAAGCATTATGCTATTTGGGAGGACCCCTACAAGAAACCTTGCTATTTGTTTGCTTTGGTTGCTGGGCAGTTACAGAGCAGAGATGACACATTTATCACGCGCTCAGGACGCAAGGTGGCTCTAAGGATCTGGACCCCTGCTGAGGATGTACCCTAAGACTGCACATGCAATGTATTCTCTAAAGGCAGCTATGAAGTGGGATGAAGATGTCAGTTTCTTTTCTTAATCTGAAACCAATTTGAAAATGATTATTAATTTTAATTGCATATTAAATTTGGACTGAGGATTTTTGTTTTAAAATATGTTTTGGGAATAGGTTTTTGGTCTTGAATATGACCTGGATCTCTTCAATATTGTTGCTGTCCCTGATTTTAACATGTAAGCTTGTCATTCTAAACATGGATTATCGGATTATTTGTATATAATGCTTTTATGTAATATGAGATACCATTGAAAACATAATCTATTGTTCATGTTTTTTGATTGGTCAGGGGAGCCATGGAAAACAAGAGTTTGAATGTATGTCTCTATCTTGTCAGCTTGTCGTTGTTATTTTCTTGTGTTACTCTTTGAAGATTGTAATTTCCGATCTATTTGCAGATCTTCAACTCCAAGCTTGTTTTAGCATCTCCAGAAACTGCTACTGATGCAGATTATTCTGCAATATTGGGAGTTATTGGCCATGAGGTTTGTCATTTTTGTTGCTTGGGAATCCTAGAGCATGACTCCCTTGAAGATATTTTATTCAAAAAAGAAAAAAATTCCTGGAGATGATTTCATTATCATGACCTGGCTTTGTTTCTTCTCTATAATGCAGTATTTCCACAACTGGACTGGCAACAGGTAGTTGGTAGTCTTGCATACATTACACCGAATCTTTGTTATATTTCCCTCGCAAATTTGAACTAAGCATTGAATTTAACCATATCAGAGTGACTTGCCGTGACTGGTTCCAGCTTAGCTTGAAGGAAGGTCTCACTGTTTTTCGTGATCAGGCACCACCCCTGTCCTTGCTTAACATGCTTTGTTTGAGAAATCAACAATATTTTTCTCCTGTGAATTTTTCGATTCATTGTAATGCATTTCGTTGATTGTTTGTAGGAATTTTCATCTGACATGGGAAGCCGCACTGTTATACGAATTGCTGATGTTTCAAAACTTCGAAATTATCAATTTCCACAGGTTACTTAAGTTTTTTTAAGGTTACTAATTTCTGCAACTTCTAAGGTGATGGCTACTAATTGTATTCATTATTGATCGTGCCAACTGTATTTTTTTTTTCTTTGATAATTCTTGCTATGCTGAATTTGATGTGATGTCTGGGTAAGCTCTAATGCTTGTATGTGATTTTGCAGGATGCTGGGCCCATGGCTCACCCAGTGCGACCACACTCTTACATCAAGGTAATAACTTGAAGTCCTTCCCTTTTCTTTTTCTCTTTCGAAATGTTTTTAAAGATACAATTTGTATTTACTCTTCTTTTCTTTTCTTCTTTGACAGATGGACAACTTCTACACAGGCAAGTTTGTGTTTTAATAATTTTGGTTTACAGCTTACTGGTTATAAATTAAATTAAAGAAGTGAGCCCTGTGCTCTGCATAGAGTTTAGACAATGAGTTGCACAATTCGTAACTTGTGAATACTGTGTCATGTTGAAGATTTTTATAGATATATTGATTGATGATTGCACTTCATGTCAGTAGACTTTTTATTGTGATTGCCATCACTAATATCTGTCTCTTTTGGATATACTTCTGGATTTAATGCTGATGAGGAGCTATCATGATGTTGAAACACAGTGACGGTGGGTTTAACATTTCTCGATTGCAACATCTGACCTTCAATTTGACATGAATTTTTTTCTTATGAAGACATCTCACTGTTTTTGTTGTCTTTATTTTTCCGCAGGTCTATGAGAAGGTTTGACATACTCTATTACATTTTCTCAATCCTTCCTTGTCCGTGCCTGCTATTTGTCCTAAACATTTCATGTATCAGGGGGCTGAAGTTGTGAGAATGTACAAAACTTTGTTGGGAAGTCAGGGATTTCGAAAAGTAAGAATGCATTCATCTGATGCCTGAAAATAGGTCATGTGTTAGGATTCTGTTGCTTGACATGTTAAAATGTTTCCTCAAACTACATTTAACGCAATTCCTCTGGATTTTAGGGCATGGACTTATATTTTAAGAGACATGATGGGCAAGCTGTAACATGTGAAGATTTTTTTGCTGCAATGCGAGATGCAAATGATGTGGATTTTGCTAATTTCCTTCTCTGGTCTGTATCGTGAATTTGAGCCTTGTAGCACTTTTATGTTCATTTCTTGCTAACTCTTGAACAAAACACAGGTACTCACAAGCTGGAACCCCTATTATCAAAGTGAATTCCTCTTATAATCCCGAAGCGCATACTTTTTCTTTAAAAATTAGGTAAGTAACTGAATCTTTACATTTCTACTTACTGATTGGTTGGTTTATACAGCTGTATGGAATTAATTTTTTGGCTGTTTGCCTCTGATGATTTGATCGGTGGGGGCCTTTTTGCAGTCAAGAGATTCCGCCAACTCCTGGACAACCAGTTAAGGAATCCATGTTCATTCCTTTGGCAGTAGGTTTGCTTGATTCCAAGGGCAAGGACATTCCTCTTTCAACAATATATCACGATGGAACTTTGCAGTCTGTTTCAAGAGATGGTCAGCCTGTATACACCACAGTTCTTCGGTTCACCAAGGTTGTTTGGAATTTTTAACTGATATTTATGGCATGCATAGATGTTTTTAGTTGATATCTTCAAGTAAGATATGCATAGCTACACCTGTTAGTTATGGGTGTTCGGATGCCAATATCAGGAGGGAGGAAAAAAAGTTCAAGTTTTTGAAACTATGTTATCACGATTCCTTCTCAAATCTTACTTAAAAGCATGATATAATTTAAATGAAAAACCCAATCTACTATTTTTCTGAGCATCCTGAATGATGGGTTATTTTTGTTTATTATAATGTGATACTCTTCCTTTTCATATATAACTCATGTTATTCTCTTACTATGCAGAAAGAAGAGGAATTTGTGTTCTCAGATGTATTTGAGAGGCCTGTCCCATCTCTATTACGGGGATACAGTGCTCCAGTTCGTCTTGAATCAGATCTCACTGACAGCGACCTTTTTTTCCTACTGGCTAATGATTCAGATGAATTTAACCGGTTAGTCTTCTTCAGAGTTGCATTTTTCTTTTGGCCTGAGGCTTAATGTAAAGTATTTACTGGCCTTTTTTTAAATGACCTAGTTGGGAGGCTGGACAAATTCTGGCTCGCAAACTCATGCTTAGTTTGGTGGATGATTTCCAACATAACAAACCATTAGTTCTGAATAAAAAGTTTGTGGATGGTTTCAAGAGCATTCTATCTGACTCAAGCCTGGACAAAGTATGTCTCAAATAAGTTTCCCTCGAGATTGTTTATTTTCTCTGATGTCATTATTCATAACAACCATATAAATGCTGATTGGACTATAATATAATATTTTGATTATACAGGAATTTGTTGCGAAGGCTATAACTCTGCCTGGTGAGGGAGAAGTAATGGACATGATGGAGGTTGCAGATCCCGATGCTGTTCATGCTGTTCGAATTTTTATCCGGAAACAACTTGCAAGTGAATTGAGGGCAGAATTCCTCAGCACGGTATGCCCTCTTCTGTGAAGTTGCCCACAATTATTAAATGAAATCTCTTCTATTCTTCATCAATTGTGTTGACATGTACATGATCATTTTACCTTTTTGCAGCTAAAAGATAACAAGAGCTCCGAGGAGTATGTGTTCAATCATCCTAACATGGCCAGACGTGCTTTGAAGAATATTGCTCTTGGTATAAAATTGGTTTTACATAAGCATACATTCATATGCTTGGTTGTTAGCAGTTCGCTAATCTTTTTATTGTGCCCTATAGCATATCTTGCCTGCCTGGAGGATCCGGAGACCACCAACATTGCGCTGCATGAGTATAATACGGCCACAAATATGACTGAACAATTTGCAGCTTTGGCAGCCATATCCCAGAACCCTGGTAAAACCCGTGATGATGTTCTTGCTGACTTCTATGGCAAGTGGCAGCATGACTTCTTGGTAATTCTCCACTTCTGCAGTTCGTTGTTTCTGACAATAATAATTATATTAGCATTCTTTTGCATTTTTGTTACCATTTTATAAATTATAATTTCTATGTTTATGATGAAAATCAAATTTTACCTGCCCATTAATAAGGACTGCTATCATTTTTCGAAGACTAACATCATCTGGTAGAACCCTGCTTCTTCTTTCCTCCTACTTTCTGGTAGGCATATTTAGCTCTCTAGAGTCATTAGATTGCCAAATCTAGTATTTTATGTTTCTCACCTAATAAATTGCATGTGCTAGCCAGATGTATCCGCTCAATGAATTTTTCTAGGATTTTAAAGGAAACATGGTGAAAGTTTATAATGGTAATGATAAATTATATTTCCCTTTTTCTATCCAGGTGGTGAATAAATGGTTTGCGCTTCAAGCAGTGTCTGATATTCCAGGAAATGTTGAGAATGTGAAGCGACTTTTGAATCACCCAGCTTTTGACATGCGCAATCCAAACAAAGTGTACTCACTCATTGGAGGTTTCTGCGGATCTCCGGTGAACTTCCACGCAAAGGATGGATCAGGCTACAAGTTTATGGGAGAAATTGTGCTGCAACTGGACAAAATCAATCCTCAAGTCCGTTTTCATGAGCCATATGTGAATTATGGATTCTCATGTCTGAATTTTCAGCTGACTGGTTTAATTTAATCTGTTATTTTCTTTTCTTTCTTTTGATTGTAGGTTGCATCACGAATGGTGTCGGCCTTCTCTAGATGGAAGCGTTATGACGAGAACAGACAAAAGCTTGCCAAGGTATGCTAACGTTGTACTTCTGGCAGATTGTCATGCTTTACCTTTTATTAAAATTGATTAATGAACCGATATGGAATATTTTTACTACATATTCCAAATGATGTTTGCTATCTGTTTTTGGGGTTTAATTACGGAATCACCTTATATGTTTCTACTGTCTAGTTATGGTCTCTGTTACTAGTTGGTGATGGTGTTTTATGTTGCAGGCCCAGCTGGAGCTAATTATGTCAGCCAATGGATTGTCAGAGAATGTGTATGAGATTGCTTCCAAAAGCTTAGCTGTTTAGTGAAAAATATCCCATAAAATGGAAAATTCCGAACTTGTCTTCGTTTTAGTTTTAATGTATTGTGGGCATACACCACCACCTTACCTGCTGTGCAGTTTATTTTCATGGTGATTCTAGTTATGTACCTGATTTCAATTTCTGGGGATGTTTTTTGTTTCCTTTGATATAAAGTGGTGGTCGCTATGATAAAAACCCTTTTATTTATGTACGGGTGCTTTTAACCCCTCATCCCTCCAAGGCCACTTTATGTTGTTGGCGTAAGGAAATTTATATTTTTCATGTTGTCTCTCATAATCCACGGGAGAGTGAGCCTTGACACGGCGGCAGCGATATCACGAGTTCAAATTTTGGAAACCCCTTCTCCATTTGCTACTTTGTGATCTTAAGATCATGAGCTTAAATCTGGGAAACCTTCTCTTCATTGTGAGGGTAAGGTTGTGTATGACTATCTTTCCTGAAACCCCATATAGTTATATACCTGATGGAAGTCTTATGCATTGGGTCATTCTTTTCTATCATAATCCATATTGTACTAATGCTTTGAAAAGGTATAACAATTAATGTGTACCCAATGTCTTAGGCTATTTTCCCTTGTGTGCATGACTCCATGAGGTAATTTCACCATTGAGATATTTAAAATGGTTAGCACCCATCCAACGATAACAAAATTGTTTGTTTGACCGTTATTATTGATTAGTTAGCAAGAGTTTGACCGGAATAGTGAGTTGGCATAAACGATATGAGATTACTCCTTTCCGACATCGGGAACAACCTTGATGCTGTCAAAGCCCAAATGCAGGAGGTAATTTAATCTGGTTGGCTCGGAGCACCTCGTATCAGCAAGCATAACCAGACTTGGCCTTGGTCCATTTATAACATGCCATGCGAAGCCTCAATATGAGGCCCAACAACACCCTCCTTCACATGCAGTGGACCGAGTGCACCGCCCCCTACAGGCCCAATATTACCCTCATCAAAATGCTTTGGGTGGACTTCGGACCTTTCCAGGTACGCCTCTCCTGCAATCCTAGGTTCAGCGATCACATCACTATCCTCCCCCATAGTCAACATCAAGACCTCATTCCCCGTAACCTCACCACTCCACGTGCCTCGAAGATCATCCCTGACCTCACTCCATCACCTGTCACGGTCACAGCTTCCTCAGAGTTCCCCTCACCTTCCGCAAGAATTTCAAATCTCGACCCCCCTTTCTTACTTTTTATAATTTCCGCCTCTTTCTCCTTAGGCTTCCGTTGCCGACGAGGTTTAGACACTACCCGCCATTGATCCTCTTGAGCTTGTGGCTCACTCTGACCGCCCGCAATGTCCGCCTTCTCCATTGGCATTCCCTGGTTTTCACCATCAATGGACCTACCTTTTGTGCATGTTTCCTTTCGATGTCCATAAATCCCACACATCGTGCACAGCAGGTGTAGCCCTTCGTACTCAAGGTAGATAGGTTCTCCTTCAAGATAAAAGCTTTGCAGAAGCTGCTTCCCTAGTTCGACCAGGACGCAAATCCTTGCAAAATGCCCCCTTAGTTGACATGAGGTGTTCATGTCAACTTTAATAGTCTTGCCAATCCTATTTCCAATATCCGTCAATACAATCTCATCGTAGTATTCCATTGGGAGTTTTGGAAGCTTGACCCAGATTACCGCCTTATCAGGGTGGAAGTTTGGTTCCCATGGAGACACTGTTAAATAGTGGTCATACAGCATCCATGGTCCCCCTGTAAGTGCATTCATGTAGTCTTCAGAGTTTGTAAACCTAAAAATAAAATATCCATGGCTTATGTTTATCAACGTGAAAACACCTCTCTTAGCCCACATGACCTGGATCCTCTTTTCCAGGGCTCTGTATCCAATACTCCGACCTAAAAGTTTTACTATAACCGCCTTGTCCCACGCCTTATAGAGTCTTTTCTTCATCTTGGTTGAGAAGCTAAATGATGGGAAGTTTCCGTTTGGCCCCTCAGTGATCTTGCACCTCCAGCCATTAGCTTCCTGTTCAGAGTCTTCAATGGAATCATCTGACATGGTATCGTCTGATAGGGATTCCTCCCTCCTATCACACCTATACTCCTGGTTATCTGTCCCCCACACACTACATATTAAATACGTTCTAGATAATATATTGTAACGTTTGAAAATCATAAAATAACTCAAGATTTTAGAGTAAATCTAGTACGATACTTGTTTTTAATATAAAGCATATTTGGAATATTTTTTTTAGTCTTAAATATAAAACATAATTTTTATATTTGTCAATTTTTTTCCATTTAATTTATCCTTATTGATGCTCTCTCAACAATAATCAAGGAGAAGAGAGAATAAGAGAATTAAGGAAGATGAGTAGGGTGTTCTAGACCAAAGATGTCATATTAACTAATTTAACTAGCTTCATTAATTTAATAAAATTAAATAAATATGTCTTATATTAGTTTTATTACTTCTATTGATATTGATACCTTTATGTTGTTATTAAATAATTTGTTTAACTTATTATTTAGTAATTTCTTGAATATGTGGGTATTTTATGCCTCTTAAAATGACATATTGAGTGAATAATTGACTTAATACTTTTTTTTTTTCTTAAAAAAAGAAGAGGAGATGTTGATGTCTCATACCAATCATACGTACATCTTGAATAATTGGGCCTAATAGGTATAAGCAAAATGAAATTGGGCATATAGTTTCTTGCTCACTTGATGTCCAGCCCATTGTTTTCCACATATAATAATGACCAAGTGTCTAATTATGATCTCATACGTACAAAAATTAGTTCCATGGAATTACCTTTTCCTCTTTTCTCTTTTGGAAAACATATGATGATATCCAGCACTGTAATTTCTTCAAACGTATTAGGATAAGTGTTTGGTTCCAGCTCATGTGTTTAACAGTTAAAGGGAGAAGCAGAAGACGTGCCCCTCTAAACCGGCCAAGACGTGTGGCCAACCAATTTGGACTCGCCGCCTTGTTCAATTCATTGTTATCATCATCAAAATTCCAACGTGCTTCTTAACCTTAAAATTTATTAGATTTCCTGTTGGAGAAGAAAATCAAACCAGGAATAGAAATTTCAAGATACAACCACCAAAAGATTCTTAAATATTGAATGTAATCACACAAAAATCCCACAACAAGATGGGTATCACTGTATAATGCAATGACAAGTTTTGATACGGAAATGACAATAGGTACGTATTACTCACTTATTATTTTTGAAACTTTTTTATGATTACAATTTTTTTAGGGTCTTAGAGTAATTCTCCCAAATATCAATCTCCAAACAAGTCAAGCTGAGAGAAACTTGGATCAAAGTCGTGTTATTTGATTATTTAAGGCGTGATTTCATGATGAGCATCATGAGGATATATGGCTAGCTTCATATGATCTGTTGACAAATTATTCTTAGTGTCGTTATTTGATTGTTTTTTATTTAAGACAAAAATATTGTCTCGTGGAGGCTAAGGAGACTAGCTTGGTTGTGTTTGTGTGTCGAGTGTCAAGGTCAGTCACATGCAGCAACAGCTTATGACTGTTCAATCAGGGGTTGCTATACTGCTGCTCACACCCAAACCTAAGAGTTCAGGTCAAACAACCTAACTCTAATTATCATTCTTCTAAGCATTTAATCAAATTGCTATGCCTCCCTAGCTACACCTCCTTTACTTGTTCATGTAATACAAGTAGTTTATTTTAACTCTTTTCTTATTTTAAAAATATAGGGAGAATCTCAGATAAGTACCATGCTAAATTTCAAAACCTCTAAAGGTGTGTAAAGGACATAAAAGTGAAGAGATCAAATTGAGATTTTAAAATGTTGATGAATTTACCATTGTGCACTCTCTTTTTATTTCTCTTTCTTCGCCCTCTCTTCCTCTTCCTCTCTTCTACCGCCATGGCAATGCCATGAGACTGTTACGGCAGATCCAGAACGAGATCGAGACCAATTTCCAAAAAAATGGTTCTCTCTCTCTCTCCCCCCTATCTCCCTTCGGTTGAAATCGTGGTGTTGTTGGTGGTTATGGCGGAGTGGTGGTCAAAGCTCACTAGCGGCGATAAAGATGAAAGTTGTCATTGGCGAGAAAGAGAGGTGAGGAAGAAGAAGGTGAACAGTAGAACAGGCTTTACAAAATTCGTAATGAGATTGAGAAGTTTAGTAATAGTTTTGACACCAACATTACTCAACTTGTCAATCCCATTATAATTCTTGTCAAAACCATTACTAAACTTGTCAATCCTATTACAATTTTTGTGAAGCCCGCTCTACTGTTCAACTTCTTCCTGCTTACCTTCCTCTTCCTCAACAGGGACAGCTTTCATCTTCATCATTGCTAGCAAGCTTTGACCACCACTCCGCCATAACTACCAACAACATCACGATTTCAACTGAAGGGAGTCAAAGGGAGAGCTTTGACAACCATTTTTCTGGCGAACCTTTGTCGTCCTTACTCCCTCTCTTCCTTCCTCAACTAACATCAACCACCTCCAAATATTGTTGGACCTCCATTTTTTCCCACGACACGACCACCATCGTCTCCCTTGTTCTCATTTTTCTTTTTATTATTTAAAAACTGAAGGCATAATGATAAATTCATCAACATTTTAAAATCTCAATTTGTTTCCTATCACTTTAATGTCTTTTACAAATGTTAACAGACTTTGAGGGTTTTAAAATTTAATATGGCATTTATCTGGGATACTCCAAAAATATACATCTTTTTATTTTTAAAAAGATTATATAGATTGAGTAGGGGGGGGATTGAGAAATTTGGTCAAGTGCAAGAACTTAGGCAGAAAGGATTGGTTTCATACCCTAAAAAGTATATGTAGGAATTACCAATTATAAGTTGTTGGTTAAGATGGTAAACAATCTCACCCTCCAATGAGAATAACACACACTCTAATCTCGAGTAGTGCATTTATTGTAAAAGGTGGAAATTTTTGCATTTCAAGCTTCGAAAGGAAAAACGCTTGATTAAATCAAATAGGAAAATTCACCGAATTTCCCAGAAGCAAGATTTTCTCTTAATAAATAGATCTTGAGTGTAAGAATTTAAGAAATCAATAGCAGTATTTTTTTTTTAAAAAAAAAAAAAATCTGAAAACATACACTAAGAATGAGAACCATGATTCCATCTCCATGATCTCAACACTACTCGCTGCCATTATTAAACTTTATTAAAATCCAAACTCTCAAGTCTCAATCCTTCTAAGTATCTTCTACGTACAGTACTAAAGAAGAAAGACAGACAAGCAACACACCTTTCAATTATAGAACACACGTGATCTATTTCACCATATCTCAGTTTATTTTATATCCCTACATATATATTTGAATAGTAAGTGTTGGCTTGATTCACTTGTAATTAATTTTCTCTTTTCCTTTACAAACACGTAACTTTCAGCCTTCCTCTCAGATTCCATAGTTGGTTGACCCCTTTATGCTCAGAGCATCAATGACTCAATAATGAAGAGTTTGCTTAGCTAACCAGTTTGACATTATTATGCAGTATGCACTACTCATCTACATCTATATACATGATTCCTAAGTAATATATATTAAAAAGGCAGTTACTTGCCAAAAAAATATAAAAAAAAAAGGCAGTGTTTATGGTCTTGGAGGGGGCCGTGAAAGCCATCTTTTTTCTAACTCCCTTGTTTGCATTCTCACAAAAGTCAAACAAAAAGGTTTGAGAAAAAAACAAGAGGTAGTGAGGCAACACAAGGCATCCATATTTATTTTACTTTGTGGGTTGCTACTTGCTACTGTGTCCAATCACAAAACAAAGTGTGCCCCTACACATACAAATATATATATATATATATATATATCTCTCTCTCTCTCTCTCTATATATATATATATATATATTATCCTATCACATCTGCTTAATTGTATTATTATCACTTGTCGCCTAAAGTCTTCAGTCTAATTGTTATTTCCAGTTGCCCCATAAATGAAGCAAAACGGAAGATTCAAACTAGTTTTGACGACTTTTAAAAGTTTTGTTCCTACCCCAGTTAATTACATCAGTTGTTTATATAAAAGGAATCTTCTCGAAATTATGAGAAATTAAGAGATAATTTTCATTCTCAGGGTTGGGTACAATAAAAGGAAATATAGGCCCTCCTAATGTAATGAATCAAGATTTGAATTTCCACTGAAACATATGTCAACATGTAATATATATATTTTGTTGAAAATAAATAGTGGGTGTGTTAAAAAGAACAAGTCCTGCTTGGGATTATGGGGGGCTAAGAGGATGAGTGAATTCGCACAATGACAAGTCATATGGAAATCTGACAATTTCCCCTAAGTGCAAGCTAAAAGTGGTTTGGGTGTTTTTATGATAGGCCTATTGGAAATTTCAGGTTTTTTTAAAAAAAAAAATAATAATAAATGGCTTCTTGAAGAAAGTCTTTTTCCTAGTATTTTTCATGAAACCTGGACATTGAATACGTTGCAGTTCCTGAATTTCATGAAAGGAATTATATAATTGTTTTTAATGACATTCATGTACTAGCTTTAAAAATATAAAAACTGGACGTTGGAGACATTTAGCATCATGAACGGATTTCCTTTTACGTTATTGCTATTATTGTTATATTCCAATGGTCTTATGATTTTGCAAGGAAATATTTGCAAGATGTCTACATATCTTGCTCTTGAACTCTCAAGCACCTATCTTCCTCTTTTGGCATATTCTTATAACTTTTGAGTTCTAATATCTTTCGTAGTTCTGCTCACCTTATTTTTGTAGCAAGAACTTGTTTAATTTGAGAAGTGCCGCTTCTTATCGCCAATAGTTACAGAATAACTTTTAAAACAGTATTCTCGAATACAACTCGAATCAACTTTGTCATCTATAGGTGATGTTCCACTACGTTGCGTGACAATCTAGCAGCTACCGTCAACACATTTGATATACATTCACACCTACTATATATTTTATAATGCCTTTAGCAGGATTGGTAATAATTTTTTTTTAAAAAAAAAAAACAAGGAAGAAATTGTATAGTTTTGCCATTGATGAAACACATTGAAATCTAAATACATGGCAATAGTTGTAACTTGAATTTTCCTCATTCCAAGACGAGTGTTGTATGCAATTATTGGGGGGAAAAGCTAGGCTGATATATAGTGAAATGGAGAGAATGAAGGGTTGAAAAAGAGAGGTTTTTGCATATGGGAAGTAATAATTAGAAAAATAGGATTGCCTTTTGGGAAGCCAAATCCATAATCATGATTATTTGTATCAATTAAGGAATTACTCTACATGCTTTTCCAATTTCTACAGCCTCAATCTCAAAGAGCCCACCGTTTTCTATATGCCAGTTTTTTCTCACAAAGCTTATTGACCTTAACCACTTGACTCACATATTCTTTAGTTTATTACAATCTGGTTTTGCCGTACAGATCAATTGTTGGTGGTTTTCCACTTGATCTGATCCATCGTCTCTTTTCCATCAGTTTAGGTGAACTACAGTAACTCATGTTTATTAATTAATTATTGTTATTATCATATATAATGATTTGATTTGATTTTTCTTGTTCTGATAATATGAAAGCGAAGTAGAACGGGAAATATCCCAAATATAACACGAGGCAGGGCGTGGAACATGACAGGTATCCCCTGAACAGTCTGCAGAATATTGAGAGAAAAAAAGTCTTGAAAAGCTGCGAAATTTGAGCGTGTCATTATCTGGGTCCAGATCATTTTAATAAGTAGTGTTTATAATTTTCACGCATGTGTGTGTGTGTTGTTTTTTTTTTCTTCCCAATCTTGTAGTTCAACCAAATCATGAGAGTATGAATATCTCCAGCGGAATGAATGACGATTAAAATATAATTCTGGGTGATGATATTTTCGCAGGTGAATTTTACTGTAAAATGTTATCCATAATACACGTGTGAGCGCATGACATTGGTCTTTTATTTTTATTTTTCAATGGGCGAATAAATGACCGTGAATGTGATTTGCAAATCACTTTGAGTTCTTTTTTTTTTTTTTAATACAAAAAGGTTTAAGTGAATTGAATTCGAGGGCTCATCGGGGTTAGGATATACCTCGAGAGAAAATTTACGATATATTTACAAGTTGCCTATCAATAAAGTCAAATATTGGTAGTGAGATTTAAAGACACAATCTTATGGATTATGAACTAGTTCCTTATCAACTAGATCAACTTTTGTTAATAAATCACTTTGAGTTTATCAATGACCTAGTTCTATTACAAGGTTTGGATAACTAATTTATAAGTATCAAGTGAATTAGTTAAATTACTTATTTATTTATTTATGATAAGTGTGAGTTGGTTTATTAAAATATCATGTTGATAGGGACATCAATTGATAGAAGTCTAATGCAATATACAAAGGAACTAGAAAAAAGTTGTAAATTTGAGAAGTGGGATTGAAATCTTGTATTTAAAATTAAAACAAATATCACAATTAGTTCTTATATTTAAAATAAAATGAATGAGATTTAATATTTGACTAAAATTAAGGTATAAAAAGTGAGCTTTCAGATTTGAAACATTGAGACTAGTTTGTGATTAATCTGAATTATTTGAAGTTAGGGAATGGTATGGATGAGTGGTGAATAGTCTTTGAGATCATAACAAAATTGTGGGGTGGATGTTTTGGTTTTTATTTATTGTGTATTGAGTTATTCATAATCAAAGGTGTCGAAAATAAATGTGTTAATATCTATATTTACAAGCATAAACCTAACTCTATAAATTAGATTACTAACGTTCTAAAATTTAAAATTAAGTACGAAAAATAAAAGACAACAATTAAATCAAACTTTTAAAAAATATTTCCAAATCGTTTAATTTTTTACCAAAAATTATTCATTTTTGGGGGGGGGGGGGGAAGGCTATTTTTTTGCACAGAAATTCTGCAAGTTTTATTTTAAAATGAAAATAAGATTTATTTTTTATCCAAATTTCTTAAAAATTATTGTACCATGTTATAATAAACCTTTTATCACTACATCAACAATATTTTCTGCATCATGAGAAATTGAGAATGCCTTTAAGCCAAAAAAAAAAAAAAACAATGTCAAAGTGCTGATCTATCCATTTAGTCCTACTTAGAGAGAATAAAATATTGAAAAAATGAAGAAAAAAAAAACTTAAATTTGTCTGCAATGAGTTAATAATAACAGCAATATAATGGGAGTAGATAACTTATTTTAGTAAAAAAATCATCTTTTAAAGTTCTAAGTGGTATTTTTTTTAGATTTTCTCTAAAATATTTTTGTTGAGAAAAAAGAGAGAATAGAATAATTTGTAGGGAAATTTTTTTTAAGTCCTAAGGTATCAAGAAAATATCAAAAAAGTTATTAGAGTGAATCGGATGTCGAAAGTCTCGTTAACAACTCATTCGATGGGATTAATAATTCCATTTATGGAATTAACAACTCTTTGAGACTTATTTAACATCAAATTTTTTTGGGCATTTTTTAATATTTTCTTATTTTTCGGGCCAGAAAAGAATTTTCCTAATTTTTATATGATTAATTTATGTTAACTTTGTTAGGATGAGAATGAGAGTCCGTGCAAGTTAAGGTGGAGGCAGGTAAAAGGGAGATGAGAATGGGCCCCACATCGTAGCACGAAAGCCCCTCGACAACGCCATCGTCTGCCCACGCACACGTGCACCCCCTTTGTTCCTTTCTCTCTCTCCCACTTTCCTTCCACGTCATCACCTTCCCTCCCTTCGAGGGCACTTACGTCATATCCTACTATTCCTTTCATTTTTTTAATCGCCATTAACATAAATCTCACCTCGTCACTAATCACATGACTCCTCTCAAGTCTTCGCCGTGTTTGACCTCCACGCCCTTGTTCTCTGTTCAGACTCTCATTCCCCTCAAAATATTTACTCTTCACTTCGTTATTGTTCATTCCCAATTTCTTTTCCCCCACCAAATCCTCCTTCTCTTCTTCCTTGCTCTCCAATCTTCTCCTTCCAATCTCTTCGTTTTTTTTATTTTTTATTTACTTGTTTTTGTCCTTTTCACTCCTTTTCTGCTTGGAAATCCGATTTTCCCTTCTGCGATTTTGATCGCTACCGGTCGACATGAGACGTGTTAATGGGGATTATCGACCCGTTAACGATACTTTTGATACTATCAACGCTGCTGCCACTGCGATCGCCGCCGGCGATAATCGCCCTCATCGACCATCTGTCCAGGTTTAAATCTCGTCTCCTTTTAATTTTCCTGCTTAGCTTACCGTGATTTATTTCCTTCCGTACGACGGTGCTCAAATGCTATGACTGATTATTTTACATGTTTGTGACCTGTATATTTTCGTTGGTTTACCTTTTTTTGTTTTTTTGAATACCGAGTTTGATTCTGGACGCGGTGTTATTAGTATTTGGTTGAGCTCCCACTTTCCGTCTCTTTTCCCAAAAGAAGAGGCCTTTTTTGTTTTCTTTTTCTTGATTTTTTTTTTTGGAGGGTGAGGCCTGAGGAGTGATAAAATCATAAAAGTATGCTTAACTTTACTTTTCAAAAGAAAGCTAGTTCCTGAAAGATTCACAACTAACCAATGTGTGAGAATTCTTCCGCTTCATCTCGTCTCTGGCTTCCCAAATGATAAAGCGTGTGGCATCGAAGCTCATCGGTTCTCACGCTGCTTTTGCTGTTTTTTCTCCCTGCCAAGCCAAAGCTTTACTTTACTAAGAAAATAAGGCTCGCGGGAGGGACATGGGTCTTTTTATTTCTTTTAAGTTTTTCGAGTTTATATATGGCGAAGACAGAAGACAGTCACTTGCGTGAAATTTTTCACTGTTTGCTACGCGTTCAACTAGTGGCTTTTATTGGGCATGAGATTTTCTTGTTTTATACTATGGAATGATTTTATCAGTTTAGTGGATATTAACAATGAGATATAAGATATACATGTTACATTTCTACATCATCTTTCCTTATTATCCTGAAATTGCCGTATTTCATTAAATGAAAGTTGGAACTCATGCAGTTTTTTTAAAAAATAATGAGCATTTATCGCATATCCTACAATAGTAGGCCTTTATGAGATCATTCACGGTCTCGCTTGTGAATAATCTGGAGAGTCAAGACAAAATCTTAAGTACTGGAATTGGTAAGGTAGCTAACAATTGGAAGAAGGAAGGAGATAATTATATTGGTTGTATTTTTCAGAATCTCTAGCTTCCTTACCAGAATCAATTTCCGAAAGGGAGTGATTTTGATCAATGTGGTTTTAGATACTGGATGGTGAGTCGCTTGTCCATCATGTATGGGCACAGTCATTTACTTCTTACCTTTTTTACCTTCAATTCTGTCCCTGGTTAACACTTGCAAGAATAGGAGATCCCTTTTTTCATATTCTGTCCTGGTTCTCCAATCATATTGTTTGTCTCCATATTAATGTACTAAAATGAACGTTGTCTGATAGTCTTTTCTAACTCGGCATTTGTTTCATGCAGAAGAAAAGATGGGGAAGCTGCTTGAGCATATCTTTGTGTTTTGGATTTTCAAAAAACCGAAAACGAATTGGGCATGCTGTCCTTGTTCCTGAAACAACACCTCCTGCTGGAGGAGGAGGTGGTGGTGGTGGTGTTGGTGCTCCTGCTGCTACAGCTGCAAATGCAACCCAACCAACCAGCGTAGCACTTCCCTTCGTTGCACCTCCTTCATCTCCTGCATCTTTCCTTCAATCAGAACCTCCTTCCACAATGCAGTCACCGGTTGGCACAGTATCATTCACTCCTGTATTTGCTAGTATGTACTCTCCAAGTGGCCCTGCCTCCATATTTGCAATTGGCCCTTATGCCCATGAAACACAATTAGTTTCACCTCCTGTTTTCTCGACCTTTACCACTGAACCATCAACTGCTCCTTTGACTCCACCTCCTGAGTCTGTCCATTTGACTACACCTTCTTCGCCAGAGGTGCCATTTGCTCAGCTGCTGGACCCTAACTTGAGGACTGGTGAGACTTTTCAGAGATTCCAAATATCTAACTATGACTTCCACTCTTACCAGCTTCATCCTGGTAGCCCAATAGGCCAACTCATATCTCCAAGATCTGGCATCTCAGCTTCTGGCGCCTCATCTCCTTTCCTTGAGTCTGAATTAACTGCAGCTGGCACACCTCCAAAGCATATAAATTATGATAAATTTTTGACTTCTGAAAACCAGAAGTCATATCAGGGTTCCGGATCCCTAACCCCAGATGCTGCGAGGTGCACAAGTCAAGATGGTTTCCTTGCACCACATCGGGTTTCTGAGAAGAAAATGTCCCCGGGCATCCCAAATAGAAGCAGTAATCGTCTGAATGTAAACCAAAGAGTCTCATTTGAATTAGCCGCCCAAGAATTATTGAGAAGCTTGGAGAACAAACCAGTGGTACTAGCCAGAGCAGTACCAAAATCGAAAAATGATGCAGCAAGAGCAGAGAAAGATGAGAGTTCGAGAGAAACTGGGAGTGATGACAAAGTCCTTGTTGCTGAAACTGCTAATGATGCACAGGAGAAGACCACAGGGAATGGAGACGAGGACATGGCTAATCAGGATCCTCCATCCTTAACCCTTTCTTCTGCAAAGGAATTTAATTTTGACAGTGCAGATGGAGGGGATTCTCATGCATCCAACGTAGTTGCAGATTGGTGGGCTAACGAGAAAGTAATGGCAAAGGACGGAGAACCCTCCAAGAATTGGTCTTTCTTCCCAATGATTCAACCTGGTGTGAGCTAACCAAGAAGAACTCACGTTAAATCTAGCACAATATTTTAGTTTCTCTGCCTGGCCGGAGCCAACTCCTACTATGATGAATCATAGGCGACTAATTCCTTTTAGCTGGGAGGTCTAACACACTAGTGATGGGGCTCTTTTTTTTTTAACCTGGTGGTGGCCCCTGAAAAGGTAAGATAGGTTCAGTTGAATCCTGCTAGTTCAGTGTTGTTTCCTGATTAGAAACGCTTATCCTTTCCACACTGTTTCATAATCAGCAGTGTGACAGTGATTATAAATAATGATAATAGATGATAATGATGATTTTTGACTATGACATGTGAGCACACACACGTATGTGTATCTGGGTTTCGTTGTCGATTGTGGTAGAGCTCTCACTGATTGGATGGATTGGAACAACGTCATCAAGCTTTGGTCATTCACCTGGTGGAGGCAACTGCATCATTGCTTGTAGAGTTTGCATTAAACATTACTGTTACTCTATTAGTGGTTATCATGATATAACTAGCAGATCCATAAAGCATAGGATTTTCGTAGCACTGCACATTTTTTCAGAGGTGATGGTTTCTAGTTGTACATCTTTGCATTGGGGGACAGATCCCCACGATTGTTTTCTGCCCTCGTGCTGTTTCGGTCTTTCAATCAATTTATGAATCTTTATTCTTGCCGTTTTGGGATTTGGGGAGGGTTCAACGGAGGACCATCCTCTTCAAAATCCTCCCCGTTTTTCCTCGTAGAAACTACAAAGTAAGTACATAATATGGGGTTTTCCCCTCGGGAGGATGAGACTCTGAATTTTGATGCATAATGGTTTCTTTTTTGTTTTGTTTTGTTATAAATAATGGTTTCTTAAAAATATGCTATAACTAGTGGTTTATGGTGCCCAACACATAGCACCCCCATGGATCCACGTTGCGGTCCAGACGAGTCATCCTTTCACGGTTTTGGTATAAATTGGTACCATAACTACTACACAGTATAAATTTTGTCCAATATTTAGGAGTAGGGGGATTTTTTTTTTTTTGGGTCGTAAAGAAAGGGGAAGATATAATTTTTACAACCTGAATTTTTTGTGCCAATTATTGATTTAGAACTTTGGATTACAATAACGTGGTAACCATAATTTCTTGACTCAAACAATTGAGTATGGGGATTTTTTTTTTTTTTTTTTTGGGTACATCTTGGGTTTAACCCCATTGTATGTCTACAATGATAATCATAATTGTATTATTTAGAGAAGAGTGTTTGGTTGCTTTTTAACATAGTAATAAAGTTTACTATGATAATGATGATTACCAAAATTTATACCTCTCCTTATGAATATTCATTAAATTTGATTGTATGGTTGTAAAAGTCCAATTTACCCTTTAGTTTTATTTATCTCATTTCACTTGCCACACCATAACTGCCACCGCTACCACTTCCTCCTCTTACACTGTCGCCACCTCTATCGTTGTCGTCTTCACCAACACCACCTCTTCCTCCTCTAACACCGGCACCTTCACCCTGCTACTACCTCCCCTATTCTATTGCTGCCGCTTCCGCTATCTCTTTTCCTCTACCACTGTTGCCTCTATTGTTGCCGCCACAACTACCTCCTCCTCTCTAACGGCTGCTACCACCACCCCCTCCATGGTTGTCACCACCACCATCATTCCCGTTGCCACTATACACTCCTCTCCCTCTGTTGGCACCGCCTCCATCGTGCCACCGCCGCTACCTCTTCCTCCGTCGCTTTCTCCGTTGTTGCCAAAGTCACTGCCTCCTCCTCCATTGCTGTCATCGTCACTACTTCCTCCTCCTTTGTTGTCGCCGTTACCACTTGTGATCACCATCACCACACCACCATTAGTGTCGCCTTCACCACCACAATTATCGTCATTGGATGATCCTTGACGAGATAGTGTGACGGTTTTGATGAGGTAGTGCTATGGCTTATGACTATTTTTTCTATAAAGGTTATATGGAGGGTAAAATAGACTTTACACCATGCTTAAAATCAAACCAAACACTGACCCAGGAATTAATATAGCAGTGTATTACCATTGCATCGCATTGTACTAATAAATTTCAGAGGTTATTATATTGGATTAAAATTTAAGGACTAAATTGATTATTGGAAGCAAGTTTAAGAATTAAAATTTATATTATTAAAAGAACTACCACTCAATGCCTGTAAGTTGCGGGTAGGGGAAAAGTTTGTTTCAAAATATAAATCACTTGTTAGATAATTAATGATTTTTTTTATTATTTTACCCCTATTTAATTTCTATTAGAAAGAGAGAAAGGGGAGAGGGATATGTAAAAATTATTTGTAAATTAGAGAGAGACAAACAAATTTAATAAGGGTAAATGTAATTTTTCTTTTTATCAATTTAATGCATTTCTTAATATATGAGAACGTAATATAAGTGACTTATATTTAGGTGTAGTGGTTCTAATCTTTTTGAAAGGAAAAAAAAGAAAAAACCAACATGTACACTATAAAAGGATTTGTTTATGGTCTACATTTTCTGTTCAAGCTAGTTTTCTGGGTCTTCTTATCTCCGTTTTGTTGAGTATGTCGGTGTATCCAGACCCAAAAAAACAAAACATGATTATTAAACTTCAGGTTATTTTCATTAAAATCATATTTTCAAATATTTCTTTTATTGAGAAAATATGGAACCCTTTTTCCCTTAATTAATTAATAACCAACATGCCCATGTGTGAAACTATATCACCCTTACGCCCATATTTAGTCGATTACAACGCGACATGTAGTCGACTAAATAGTGCCCAAAAAAGTAGGGGAGACGTCAAAATTTATTTATTCAAAAAATAGTTCATATATAAAGAGGGAGAATGATGGTTAGTTTCAAAAAAAAAAATGTAATTCAAAAGGTAGAAGATAAAACAAAGACCTAATTAAAATATTGACAAAAGAAGATACTAGATATAGGGAGAGATAAAAGGAAAGTTGTTACAAAATATTTTAAAATATTAAAGTGAGAAACAGTAAATTCAAATGCGTTTTGAAGATAAAAACATGAAAAGACAATAAATTCAAATGATTTGCTTTAAATGGGGTTTTTTTAAAAAACAAATCTGACGTGGTGTAATCGACTAAATACTATAGCTTAGTCGATTACATCACGGGAAAACATATAATTTTTTTTTTTTTTGCACTGTTTAGTTGACTACATATCGGGTTGTAATCGACTAAACAAGGGTAGAAGGGTGATATAGTTTCACACATAGGCATTTTGGTTATTAATTAATTAATTAAGGGCAAAAGAGTCAAAAAGCCGAGAAAATACTCCTACGGGATGTCTCGGGGGGAGTAGATTCTCTCAATATCTGTTCCCTCCTCATCTCTCAGTATCCCTCTATCTCGACTGTCTAATATTTGATCTAACCGTGTAGAGAGGGACACGTCATACATTTCAAAATTTCCATCTTTATCGCATTTCAAAATTTCCATCTTTATCGCATGTGGTATTTTGAAATGTATGCCTCTCTACGCGATTGGATCAAATATTTGACGGTCAAGATAGAGGGATACTAAGGCCCTGTTTGGTACATGGAACTTTTGAGGAGGGAAAAGAACTTAAAGGAGGGAAAGTAAGATTTGAAAGATGAGGGAAGATGACTTGAGTTGTTTGGTAGGAAGAAAATGAAGGGGTGGTAGTTGGTAAAGAATCATGAAATGTCTATTTTACCCTTAAAAGTAATTAATTCAAAATAAAAAAGAATAATAATTTTTTTGCTAAAATATTTTTTTTTTAAAAAAAAATATGTTCATGTCGTTCGAACTTTCCCGCCACGTTTAAATTTTAGAGGTAAATCATGTCAAAAAAGTGAATAGTGACATGAGAATTTGAGATCCCATCAATTTTGGTGGGATCTCAAGTTCCCACATATGAGGGAAGAGTGATGGATCCGGTGTGGATCCGGGAACTTAATTAGTATAAAATGTATACCAAACGGAAGAATTTGGGAAGGGAGCTGAGAGAATCTGCTCCCTGCCCCGGGGTGAGCCAGAATATTTTCGAATAGTTTAACTTCGAGACAGCCCTAAATTCACCATCAATACTCCACAGTCAGCCATATTTGACATTTTGCCCACACAAAGAATTGGGAAATTTCAGTTGAGCACTACTGTGCGAATTAATTTCAATTGGCCCCAAAGAAATATGAAACTTCACTGGAGTCCTGGGTCTAAAGTGAAATTAAATTGTGATGGTAAAAGACAGAAATAACCCTAACTTAAAGAGGGAAAAGAAGCAAGAGAATACATCCACATTCAAAAGTCGACGCCTCCCTCTAGTTCCTTTGATCGAAGAAGAGGATGAAGATGAATGAACCATAAGAGTTGGCACTGGTTCAGTGATGAAAAATCCTTAATCGCCTGGTGGTTGCTCTCTCCTTCTAGTTCGCTCTGGTCCTCGCTCAAGGAAGAAGATGGAGATAGTTCTGATTGATGAACAATGCTAAGTGTGGCTCTTTCCCTTGTTCTCTGATGGATGAAAGAGAGAGCCTTTGAGCGCCAAATACATTAAACCTGAACCAACAAGAAGAATAATCCTAGGAATAGTCCAAACAGAAGAAATTAATTTCTTAACATAAATCCATGCCATCACAAATAAGTGGAATAATTTTGGGAACAAGTTGAATTTATATAATAGTCACGAGAATAAGAGAAAATAATTTTTTAATAATTACTTATTTACAATTATCTTACTCATCATGAACAAATACAATAGTTTTATGAACAAGTGGAATTTATTTCTTTATAAAAATACTTTTATAAGAATATTACATATTATAAATAAGTAGAATAGTCTCGTGCACCAAAAAAAAAAAAAAAAAAAAAATTACTCATTTACAAGATACTATTCCCTTTGACCTCTATTATAAGGCTGTCAATAGTCAACAATTTTTATTCATTATTATAAAATACCAATTGTCTTTAATTGACTGATTTATTGGGTTTTTTTTTTTCCCATTATGCCCTCATTTATTGGGTCAATATTTTTTTTATTATCTATTACATTCCTAATCCATTGATTATGTTTTTCTTTTTCGAGCAAAAAAAAATCCATTCAGTATGTTTCTCCCTCTTTTTCTATTAAGTTTGTATATTTTCAATTCAATTATCATGTTTCTCTCTCTCCCCCTATTAAGTTTGTATTTTCAATTCAATCAGTATGTTTCTCCCTTTCCCCTCAATAAAGTAGAGGTAAAGGAGAAAATATTTCTCAACTGAATACTAATTTAATAACTTAACTATCATATTTCTTAGTAGAAATTGTAGTTGATATGTTATAATACAGATCACATTTACAAGTAATTTCATTATGATACTTGGAGACCCACGGAGTACCAAGATTCTGAAACCGGACCGTTCACTGAACCGGTTGGGGTACTGAGTTAAGGGTTAGTGGGTTAGACTGTAATCAACCCGGGCCTAGACCGTTGAGGTATAAAAAATTAGAAAATAATTAATTTCTCCTCACACCAACCTAAATTTGACATACTATATATCATTTCAATACTTTGAATCAGTGACAAAATAATCATATACTTCAATACTTGTGACATATTCAGATATTCTTAACAATTTTCTTTACAACCTATATTTGACATCCACTAAGCAAAGCCACCTGAAAGCAGAGAAACCACAAAATGGCGGTCGAGGAGCAGAGAGCACCGAGAAGTTTGAGGAAGTTGAGTTTGACAGTGGGAAGAGTCGGGAATCACACATACCTTGTTTCAAATCGATATGAATCAGATTGCATTCTTTTTTTTTTAAATAAATAAAAAAAGGTCTGACCCAGTGACCCGTCCGGGTTCACTGGGTCAGACCGGTTTTACCCTAAACCAGACTGTTTTCGCGGCCGATTGAACCGACCGGTCCGACCCGGTTTCACGAACCATGCAGAGTACCATCCTAAAATCAGCTCCTCAAGAACCCATGGTAGAGAGTCCGACTTGGTTAATGTATTTGACGCTTCAGAGAACAAGGGAAAGGGAGGGAAGATGATTCTCTCCTAATCCTCTTTCTCATTTTCCCTCATTAGCAAGATGAGAAAAAGGTTAAAGTGTTATTGTGATTGATTGGATGGATATGATCTAGAGATGATGAGGGATAATGAGAAAGAGATTATGAGAGAAACTCAACCAGAAAGGGGAAAGAGCCATCAAAGTACTGTTCATCAATCAGAACTATCTCCATCTTCTTCCTTGAGCGAGAACCAGAACGGACTAGAAGGAGAGAACAACCACCACACGATTGAGGATTTTCCCCCTCTCTCTTAAAGGACTGTTTTTATCTTTTACAATCTTAATTTAATTTCGCTCTAAACTGCAGTGAAGTTTCAGATTTATTTGGGAGCCCACTGATATTTATTCGCTATACTGGTCCTTAATTGAGATTTTCCGAAAAGAGTTTGGTCCATCGTGGAGGGCTAACCAAAAAAACAAATTGTGACCGCCAACTCACGTTCTATACGAGACGTTCTAGATCGTAATCCGGCTCCCATGGCGACGCCAACCAAGCCCTTCTCTCGTGGAGCTTATTCTGATTCATTAGTATTTTAGTCAGCACTGAGCAGAACCTATTTGTCATCAAAGTACTTTAGCTGCTTGCAATACTAAGGGCTTAGCATCTTCGACTCTTGATTTTCTCCAATCTCTTTTGAACCCTAAGATAAAGAGATTGGAATAGCGTCTTCCTCTGGCTGATCCACGAATATGACGCCTGCTTCTGCTTCTAATTCCTCTGAATGTCCTCTTCCCAAATCTGACTCCAACATAGTAACCATTAATGTAGGTGGCCAGTTCTTTCAAACCACAAAGCAGACTCTCTATTCTGCTGGCCCCAAGTCCTTCTTCGCCAAAATCGCCGAATTTCAACCCTCTGATCCATTCATCGATAGGGATCCTGAGTTGTTTGCTGTCCTCCTTTCCCTTCTCCGAACAGGTAATCTTCCTTCCAAAGCCAAGGCATACGATCTTCAAGATCTGATTTCTGAGTCCCAATTTTACGGCATCGAGCACACACTCAGAAATTCCTTATCTGGCCCTTCTCAATTCGAACCCTTCAACCTCCAGAAATCGATTATTTTACCTCTTAATGGACGAGATACGCCCTCCGCCATCGCCACCTCAGAGTTCGGCTCGGTTCATGTGGCGCATGGCAGTAAGATAACCTCCTTTGATTGGTCCCTTCGACGCAAGTCCACTTACTTGACTCAATTCATTGCCGTCGATTCTCTATTAGCCCTTTCCGATTCAGTGGCGGCGGCGGGTGCCCATGACTTTTCGGGGTTGCAAATTATTGATTTGAAAAGGAAAGTGATCGAAACAACCTTACATTGGGAGAACATGACCAGGTCAGGTTCAACAGTCCTGGCAATTGGATCTTCGCCGGAGCACCTATTTGCGAGCTACGAATCAGGCCGCCGCAATTCAAATTCAATAATGGTATATGATTTAAATACTTTCAGCCCAGTTACAGAAATTGCTCACAATGAGATTTTTGGTGCTGATATCGATTCTGCGATCCCAGCAACGAAACTGAAATGGTCGTCGGGTTACAACTTGCTCATGGCATCTGGGTCTCATAGCGGTCCCTCCGGTGTATCTGGCAGCATAAGATTATGGGATGTGAGGTCCGGCAATGTTGTTTGGGAGATGAAGGAGCAGATAGATTGTTTTGTCGACGTGACAGTTTCAGATAACTTGTCAGTAATCTTCAAGGTTGGGGTACATTCTGGGGAGGCATTTTTCATGGATATGCGTAATTTGAGTTATGGGAATTCCTGGGTTTGTCTTGGAGACAACAAGAAAGTGTTAAATGGGAGGAAGGAAGGTATAGGATGCAAGGTTGAAGATCAGGGCAATCAAGTGTTCTGCACCAAGGGAAGAGACATAGAAATGTGGTCAGAGGTTATAATGGGCTCTGCAAAGAAAGGGGATGAGAAGTTGGATAATAGGGTATTCAAGAAGAACTTGATGGGCAGAGTGAAAGACATTGGAGGTTCAAAGATCACCAATTTGGCCTTTGGAGGGAATAAAATGTTCTTGACAAGGAAGGATCAGCAACTTGTTGAGGTTTGGCAGAGTTCTACTGTCGAACTTTAATCTTGTAGTCATGTGATTAGGCACTTCAGTCCAACGGGTTAATCTGTCATGGCGTGAATAAAATTTCCATTAGATGTCTTCATGTATATATGTGCGGTTTTTCACCCTAAGTACTTAGATAGAGCCTTCTGTCAGTTATGAAATTGAATCGCATGCATTTGGGTAAATTTGAAACCGTGGTTTAGAAGCATTTTTTTGCAAATTGAGACAAAATTTTTCTCACATACTTGCCTCGTAAATCATAAAAGCTATTATCTTATAATCATGCTTCTTTTTTCTTCTCCAATTGTAGCAATTTGGTTACTGGTAAAAAATTAACAATCTAGTTTACCTAGTCAAGAAGAGTAGTAGGAACTTGCATTTCTTAAACGAGAGTTTTGAAATCCATTGAGCTAATCTAATTATGAGGAGTTTATTGTTGGAAAAAAAAAATGAGGAGTGTATTTTTGGCTCTCAACGTATTGAAGTACATTAGTTTGTAAGGTTCGTTGGCAAAAAAAAAAATGCAGTTTTCTAATGCGTAGGAGTAAACATCAGCCAAAGTGTCCTCTTATAAGTGGAGTGATAGGTGGAAAACAGAGGATCAGTATTCTGCTATGAAAACAGAGTCCACATTACGTGCTAGTCGGTTACGTGCTTCTTACGTGCTATTCGGCAAAACACACAGTTTGATTTAGTGGGGAAAGCTGAGCCATTGGAACTTTACAATCTGGGATATTGAGAAGCAGACACGTGGCATTTTCACTGATATTATTTCTTCCGAAAGCAGCCGAGAAACGCAGAAAACCAAAATACCATGAATAACAGAGGAGGATCTAATTGAGCGGGAAATAGAAAATCTTCGACTTTGCAGATTCCCAGAAGTCGATCCGTGGGTGACGGATTGGAACACCGACTCTGGAGCGGGCAGGGATGTGATTGGTTGGCTGTCGGAGAAGCTGGACACGGCGGAGGATTCGATCATAAGGGCACAAAGATATGGAAGCAGAATGCTATGCACGAGCACCCTGATGCACCCCATTCTTTACTGGACTTGGCAATGCAGTGGTAATAATATATTTTACTGTGTCATATGGATACAACCTTTCTCTACACACAACGCTGGTAGCGAGTTACGACTATTTCGTAAATATAAAATTTGTTAGTTAATCTTTGGCAATCTGTGATGTACTTTGTTAATGATGGCTTGAGTCATAAAAGGCATTAACATTTAATATATTGTTTATAAATCTGATTCAATGCAATTTTATGACTACTAGTGTTTTTTAAAAAAAAAAAAAAAATATTTTTTGTTAATATATCTGTATCGTACTCTATATTCAAAAGCAAGCTTTTCAATTCTTTTGGGTTGTCAAGACTCAAGAAATAAAGAAGTGATATACAAGTGGTAGGTGAAGGGGTTAAAAACAAAATAGAGCCCCTTTCTTATTTTTGGCTGCTATAAAAACTTTTTTGATGTAACTTTTATATTTCGTTTTTCCTTCCAAAAGAACACAAAAATTACAATTTTTTCTTATGCTATTCTACAAAAATTATACTTGTTTTAAGATATGGTTATTTTATTATGTATAGGTGAATCATAATGGATGATGATCAATTGAAACCAAAAATAGGAAAGGAGTTTGGAAGTTTAGAAGAAGCATGGATATTCTGGAATAACTATGCTAGAAGAACTAGATTTGGAGCTAGGAAGTATTGTGGTACAAAGAGCAAAAAAACTGGTGAATTTATAACATACAGGTATGTTGCAAGGAGGTCGAAAAAATGAAGGCAAAGGAGAGAGACAATCTTCTAAGCAGTAAGGTGAAACAAGGACTAACTGTAAGGCCCGAATGGTGGTATCTTGTGTTAATCAGAAGTTCAAAATCACTACATTTGATGAAGAACACAATCACCCCCTCCACACCCAAGAGACAGTGCACTTGTTGTTATCCTAAAGAAATTTATCAGAAGTTGATGCCAGTGGAATAGACCTTACAAGGAAGTCTGGGCTCCAACAAAAGGCTACATTTGACTTGATGAGTGCTTATGTTGGGGGTAAAGCAAATATTGGATATATTCGCATAGATGTGCAAAACTACCTTCAGTCTAAAAAGAAAAGAAGTTTGAAGTATGGAAGGTGAGGTGCTTATTTGAATATTTTCAACAACAACTTGCTACAAATCCTGCATTTTATTACAAATATCAGGTGGACAAAGAAGAAGAACAACAATGTATAGTGTCTATGTTAAACTATGCAACTTCTTAGAATGTCCAATGCAAGAACATATAACATTGTCTGTTAAGCTTTCAGCAAGGAATTTTCATAGCTTACCAAATGATGCTATGTTAACTTCTAGCAATGTCCAAAATTTTTCGGTTTCAATCAGTATGTAGGATGTTTTGACATAAAAGCATCTAATGTGGACTCTCGAGGAGAATGTTCGCAAACATAGTCTTTATGAGTTCTTCAAAGTCAAAAGCAACAAACATTGTATTGTATTCAACTCTAGGTATACAAATCCCACAACATACTCTCAACATCATCAATCTCAGAGAACTATGTGACTTTTCATTTTCAGGTCAAAAATCTTGCATGAAAAGCAAAACGACTATTTGTCTACATCGAAAAATAATAAACTATACAATAGAAGTGGAAAGAATATAAGAATCAACTAAATTTAGAATCAAATTGGATAGGAATTCTACAAAGGTCAAATGGACCACATTCATAAATTCTGCAAGAATCTAATCAGTACTTCTCCCAGTAGCACAGTCATAAATATAAACCCAAATTTTTCTCTATACGAAGTATTCTATTCATCCAATTCCTACAAAGGTCAAATGGACCACATTTAGGTGACCTTTCATTTAAAATTGCATAAATATCAGCTAATCTGCTAATCATGAAATTATGTTTCTAACGACAAAGACAGTAGATAAAATTCTATGGACCATGATCTCTAGAGTAAGTTGATAGCAGAGGTTAGTATCCATAAAATTTGAAGAAATAAGAAACATGCAATAAATGGAACTTCTAACTTAATGAAAGCAATAAGAAAACTTGTAATGTAGAATCCATAACAGTAGCTAAAGCAGTTGATATTTCAACCTCCCTCCACTTGCAAAATAGTTTCCCAGACAAATTACTATCATCATTATCATCCAGTGTTTGCACTCCCCTACCCTCTACCTCATGTCTTTTCAGTCAATTATTTTCAAAGACGTCAAACAAAATAATTAAAGCCCCTGAAACAGTTGCATGAGATGCAAGCAAAAACCCATTATAGCCAACTTCAACAAAATTTTAGAGTTCAAATGGATCGTCAACCTTCTTAAAAATAAGCATCAACCATTTATTACGAAACAGAAGAATTTTTAACTCTAACTAAAGTTATAGTAGACTATCAACATCAAGTAAGAAGCAGCTAAATTAACAATATATCCAATTCCCACGTCAGACCAACAATTGAATCCATAATTATTGATTCCTTTGACCCCTTTGGAAACCAATTACCAGTCCTTTCGTAAGTACTAATTTCCCAAACTCCAAATGAAAAATAAAAATAAAATAAAATTTCTACACTAATTCGAATTCTAGAATTTACCAGAAAAATGAACACAATATGAGGAGGGAATGGAAGCGCGGTGTTCTCCAATCTGAAAATTAACCGACAAAGCCTGAAGCCAGCCATTCACATCAATCTTATTGAACCAAATGTCTCGAGCAACAGAAATGGCGTGTTGCAGAGATGAGAAAGGAGAAGCTAAAGCCATATCTTCGCCAAATCCAGTTCTCCCACAACATCCTAACAAGTCAAAACGCAGATCCATTCTTCAAGTATAAGACCTCTGTAATCGACAAGGAAAAAGGGAAATGACGGAGGATTGGTGACCGGAGAAGTAGGGAAATAATATCAGTGAAAATGCCACGTGTCTGCTTCTCAATATCCCAGATTGTAAAGTTCCAATAGCTCAGCTTTCCCCACTAAATCAAACTGTGCGTTTTGCCAAATAGCACGTAACCGACTAGCACGTAATGTGGACTCGTGAAAACACGAGGGAGTATTTGAAAGTTTACTTGGGAGGTTGTAGTGGGTGCAATAGGAGGATAACTTAGTGGCATTAAAATGCGCTCTTATATATAGGAGAAAACGGGTTCAATCCTTAATGTAACCTTGGCTCATTAGTGTCTGCCCCAATAAGGGGAAAAAAATAGGGAAAATTCATATAGGGGACCCAAAAGAAAAACCCAAAAAAGGCCCAAAGATTATGCAAATCCTAGAAAAGGTCCCAGGGCCCTTTTTGACATCTGAATGTGTGGTTAAATGACGTTGATACCCCTGGTATCACTTTCCTCTCTCCTCTGTATCAATATTCTCTCTCTTATCTTGCTCTGTTTTCCGGGGATGGAGGAGGAAGGGGTCTGAATTCTCTCAACGGAGACATGTTTTAATTTCTTTTTTAGTCCTTTCCTCGTCTATCATTCTTGGAGATAGATTTTTCATTTTTCCGGTGGAGTTTCAATTTGATAAGTTTGCAGCAAAATCACATTATTATGGTTATGTCTGACTCATTTGATGTTCAGAGTAGATGGAGAAGTATTGAGCTATAAATAATTTTGAGATTAAAAAATTACATGCACCTTTGGGAACAAAATTTAACGAAGCATCAAAGGAGATCTCCTAAGCGTTGGAGCTTCATGCCAAAACAGATTTGAGAAATTTGGCGAAGCTTGGGAAGATGCAAACAGTCGAGGCATGACAAAATTGAAACACTAATGCAGAGGTTGGACCCTCTTGCTCCCACTTCTTCAAGTCTTTCTTGCTAAGAGGTGCAGAAGCTCGTCGTCATCGATATGTTGGCATTTGAGACATTTAGATGCGTTTAAAAACTTGATGTAGTTGTTAACGAGGGCTGATATGGTTGCTAATGGGGGCTGTTTTAGTTGTTAGAGGGGGATGATGTAGTTGTTAGTGGGGGCTGATGTAGTTGTTAGTGGGCTCTGATATAGTTGTTAAAGGGGCTGGTGTAGTTGTTAAAGGGGGCTAATGTAGTTGTTAGTGGGGGCTGATGTAGTTGTTAGTGGGGGGCTAATGTAGTTGTTATTTTTGTTGATGTAGTTGTTATTTTTTGCGATATTGATGTTAAAGGGGTCGATTTAGTTGTTATTTTTTTGATATTTTTGTTAAAATGGGTGATGTTTTTGTTAATGGGAGCTGTTGTCATTGTTAATGGGGGCTGATGTTGTTGTTAATGGGGTTGATGTAGTTGTTAATGGAGCTGATATGGTTGTTAATGGGGCTAATATGGTTGTTAATGGGGGCTAATATGGTTGTTAATAGGGGCTGATATAATTGTTAAATGGGTTGATGTAGTTGTTAATGACCAGAGACGCAGGAAACAATTGTCGTTCTCATTCATATTAAAATGTCATGTCACCTACATTAGAACATTTACAAAACATAGATGCAGGAAAAAATTATTCTTCTCATTAATATTAAAATGTACAAATGAACCTTCCCATAAATACATATTCAAGTGTACATCATCAGTCAACTTCCTCAAATTTAAATACATTAGAGATCAGAATAGATTCAGGAACATAGATCTCCACATCTCTCACAGCGTCTCCTTCATGCGCAGAATCGTTTGTATTAAGTGGATTTTCACTCAATCCTTCTGAATTTTGTAACCTTGAGTGTTGCGTTTTTCCATTCAATTTATAGTCATGATTCTCCCTACTAACTTCAACTGTGCCTTCTTCTTGACTCAATCAAAGACAACACTTTGTGATAGTGTACAAATGAGCCTCTGCCTTTTCCTTTCTCTTCTGCTCTTTCTCTTCTTGTTATTTCTGTAACCTTATCTGCATAGTGATTCTAAAGTTAACCATGCTTGCATGAAAATATCAGATAAGGATTAAATCATAATCAGCATATCAAATGTCTTACTCTAATGTGTTCAGCAATGTCCTCCTCATTCACATTACAAATAATATTTTCCTTGTGACTTTCACGTATATAAACAAGCATGTAAGCATTTGAGATCTTTGTAAATTTGCCACGAGAGTTATTGAACCCAAGATTTGAATGAGGTAACTATAAAGGACAAGGTAAAATGAAGAAAACAAGACAAAGGTTGACAATGATATTAGAAGAAAATTTTCATTAAGACACATAAATACAAGCGAAAGAGGCTAAATCACTACTTAAAGAATATTACCTCTTCTTCACCACCATATTGTTCTTCTAAAGCTCTCTTCATATCTTCTTTCGTTACTCGTTCATCATCAAATTTAAACCTATGAACAATCAAATCATGTTGCACATATAAACTTGATATCAATATGAAGCCGCCAAAATAGAGATACATTAAGGGCCCCACAAGGGCAACATGCAGAACCATTCTTGAAATAGCACTGAATAGTCCTGTATAATCTATCCAACATATAAGCCTTTTCACACTATCTTATACTTGATGCTTCAAGGTATAACATAACAAGTAAGACGGTGTCATGGATTTGTTGATAAGATCAAGACTAACATTTGATAAATGTAAAAAAATTATACTCATGGTCATACATCATATATATAGGATCAATATAAAAATGATTGAAACAGCATCTTCAAGGATCCTCACTTTATCTAAAAGATAAGTTCATGTTACTGCATCTAAAGTTTATAACCTGCTTCTCTAATTCCAGCTATGCAGTTCTGTTGACTCATCCATTGCAATTTCATCATGGAAGTTGAGAATACAAGGGGGATTTGCCTTTTTCATCCAAAAAGCTCAACAAGTATCCCTAAGTTTGTGAAGAGGTTATTGTCTTTCAGAATGCCAATGCAAATAGACTGCAGAACTAGTTGTTTCTTTTCACATTTGCATAGACAATGCAGTAATAATGGTAGTGACTAAGGTTTAGAGAAATGAGTGATTGATTCTATAAATCCCGCTACACATTGAACAGTAGATTTTAATGGAGAAGAAAGTGTACTATGTGTTGTATCTATACAGATATAGAATGACCATGATAAGGCCTGATTTAATTTAGACATATAAGCAGTGCATGTAACTGATCAATAGTTCCCAAACAAAATTGAAGATATATTGCCAAGTATAATTATATAAATAGGGAGAATCCAGAGGGAATCTAACAAAAATGGTGATCCCAAATCACTCCATGAGACATTGGCAAGTCATTTAAGCTTGTAGCAAACAACCAATATAAAACATTTGAGAACACAAAACATAAGCCTAAAGGCTAAAGCACATAAAAAGATATTTTGGATATGTGCCAACCGCAGGCATTAATTAGTTATAGATTATATCACAATGCTTCCAAGGATTGCATCCCTTTGTTCAGATTTTGGCACGGGTGAATGTTAATATTCAAAGATAGGGATTCTTCCAAATCACTCAACAAATTTGTAATTTTCACCTCTGTTTTCTCCCAAAATTTGCAAGAGAGATATTTGATTTAGTCTACTCTGAGAATATCAACAATAATAATAAAAAAATTCTACTAAAGAGATTTCTAAGAGCTGGATGGCTCCAAGAACCAATAATCAACAGAATGATCGAATAAAAAAATGAGAGTGCATGAATGGTACAATGGTAGTTCAAAAAAGTTGGATTTGTCAGAAGATAGAGACGAAAAAACCTAAACCTAAAATGTTTCTTACCGACGATTGCCATAGGCGACGGCGAGACTTTCGGAGAGCAGAGATGGTTGCACGGTGGCTGATGGTTGCACCTTTGCCACACGACCGCAAACGGCGTCGGAAAGTGCAAATGCTGTCGGAGACTTGAGCACACAGCGGAGGTTTGAGAGTAGAGACACGCGAGAGAGAGAGAGAGAGAAAGAGTGAGTTGAAATTGCCTCCAGTCCCCTCCTTTGTCGTGTTAGTGGTGGGTGTGTTGGTCATTTCCTAAACAATGGTATGTCAGAAAAGGCCCTGGGGCCTTTTCTGGGATTTACAGAATCTTTGGGTTTTTTTTGGGTTTTTCTTTGTTATTTGGGCCCCCTATGGATTTTCCCAAAAAAATATAGGTTGTAGTGAGTGGCAGAGGCTGATGGGGTCCAAGAATGTAATTGGGAGGCCATGCATGCAAAAGCCACTTATCCTTCTTTAGAGCTGGACGCCATCAAAGTGAACAGCTAGATGTACATAAAAGTAGGTTGATATACATGTGTTTGGGGGAGATTGGCCATGCAACTGATCAATCATCCGCTTCTGCTTTACTGGCAAACCTCAAATATGTTCAAGAGTGAACCCTTCTTGGTCTCTCCTTCTCATGTTATGTCTCCCTCACTCTCTACCCACTTAACAATCCCATAATCCAAACTTAGCCACACTTCAGAATGACTTGGCCATGTTGCAACTACTAATAATATTTATACTCTGCTCACAAAAATGATGTCTTCTACTAGCTGCTATACCAAGTTCAAAAAAGCAAGTTCAATTATTCAGGACTTTGATCCCAATTTAAATTTATATACTTTGATATTTTTTGGTGAAATATATAACTTGACTTTGTAATGTCTCAAAATTGCTCTCAGAACTTTCAGGTGAAAAAAAAACAAAAAAAATCATTGGCAAGACTCAGATTGTGCCACGCTTTGACTGTGACCTCCAAAATGTAACGTTAACCGTCGCTTATCCTTTTTCATGAAAGTTTGATTATGTGATTTTTTCAATTTATTTTTGTACCAAATGAAAAATTATTCTCAAATCTCAAAACAAAGCACTCCCTACCTTCTTTATGTTACAAGAAATCAACCTATGACCTATCTTAGATAGTTATCAATCTTAATTAGAACAAGCCCCATGAACTACATGGTGGGTTTAATTAATTCCCCCCACCCCATTTGGAATGTTAAAGTAAATATCATAGTTAGGACTTGAGGAAGAGTTACACATAAAAGCCACAAATTGAAAACCCCATGTCTTCAGTGAATTAAATAGTTATAGGGATTCCCACAATCACACATGTAGACTTTAATATTTTGATGGGACATGTCATGTGAACTTTGTCATAATTTTATGTTGCAATGTAACAATGAAAGTCCCATATGTTACCTGCACAACATATGCTGAAAAATAATGCCAACAATTTGTCTTAAATAACATTGTGGGTGTGTCAAAGGAAAAGTCTCACATTGCATGGGATTATGGGGTCCAAGTAATAACAAGTTATATTAGGCTAGTAAATGGACTAAGAGAATGAATATAGGCTTACACATATGAAAACGAGCCGCTAGAAAAAAAAAGTTGAAATCTGGCAATTTCCCCTCCCTTGTGTGCGAGTTAAATGTGGTACTGGGAACTTTTACCGGAAGCATTGATCTACAAAAAATACAAGATTAATTTATATGATTTATTGCTACCTTAATGGATCAAAAACATCTATTAATGTGTTTAATGACCTAACGGCTAATAACTCCCCATTAATACTCATTAAGCAAGTTAATGATTTTGTAACCAACCTTTAATTGTGTTTAAGTGCCCGATGTTCTCTTGTGATTCACGGCCTATAAAAGGGTATGAGACCAAAGGTATGAGTACCTAGCTTTGATCTCTTGAGCAACTTCTCTTTCCTTTTTGGTGTTTTACCTTGTTGAGTTCTATTATTTTCGGTAGTTCTATTCACCATATTTTTACAAGAAGGGTTTGTTTATTCCTTAAAAGTGTCACTTCTTATTTTACAATAGTTACGAAATAGCTCTTAAAGATAATGTCCTTAATCACGACTCGAATCAACTCTCTTATTTGCAGGTGATGCCACTAACTGGATATGCATGTTACTACAGAGGACTTAAAATATCCACAAAATTGTATGACAATTTAGTAGTTGTTGCCAACACAATTAAACTCTCGAGGTTCCCAAGCTTTTTTATTGGGAGAATGAGAGAAAAAGAATGTTAAAATTATAAAATCTAATTAAGTATTTTCTTATATAAAATAAGTTATGAATTTCTTATCAATTCCCTTTATTACATAATCATTTTGCAGTTTCAAATTACTTTTTCTCTCATTTTCCCTTTTAAATTTTACAAGTACCAGCAAAATCACATTAATTGTACCAAAAAGCTGTTGGTTTTAAGGAAATGACTTTTATCTGGATCACAGCACACGAACAAGGACGAGGAATACAAGTACAATAGTACCAATACAAATTCACATGCTAATTATACCCAAAAAAAGACAAAAAAAAAAATCCACATGCTGATAGTTGATGAAATTAGCTTTAGTGATATATATATTTCGCTAAACTCATCAAACAATTTGGTGATCTGTTCCTAGCTAATACCACAAGATCTCATTAAGTTGCATTGATATATTAATTGGTTCAATTTAGAGCAACAAAACACGAGGGCGTGTATTAATTAACAGATGATACACCCACTAATTACGGTACAGGAACAAATATAAGATGATGCAACAAGGCGATTTTTATTATATCACCTTTGGTTCAAATGAGGCGATACGTTTGTTTCATAGCACTTACAGATCACATCAGAATAACACAAAAACCAATCTTCAGTTACTCTGTTTTCCCCTGATGCGACTGGGAAATCAAATGGAGACAAGAAAACTTATCGACCAAATCGAAACAGCAATTCCATTTTCAGAAACAAGTGGTGATATTCTCAGGTGGAATAAAAGATGCGACTGGTGCCCATTGATCTGATCTCGTACCAGTGGGCAGCCACCAGCTGCCCCCAAATTTTTTTTTTTTTTTTTTTAAAATTTTTAAATGCATTAAAAAATAAAAGAATATAAATAAAAAAAAAAAAATATTAAAAAAGTATTCATGAAATCAAGTGAATCTTGATGATGTAATAAAAAAGATAATTATTTTACAAACCTATATCATTTAGAAAAACAAGGTAAGTGTTGTTAGAAATGCAGCCTACATAAATTCAATGAAGGTGGAGACTAATAAATTCAAGACATATATTTTAATAACAAAATTATATTTCAATAATAATTACAATATCATCCTCGAGCCTTATTTTTTGAAATTCCATTATAATTTTTTATTATTAATGTCAAATACATCTTTTTCAATATAAGGCACTAAACAATTATTCAACCATTCATCCCCCATCCGATTACAAAGTGCAATCTTAATGTATTAATGGTGGACAATCATTCAAACATGTATTTTTTTTTTTTTTTTTTTAAAAAAAAAGAGAACTCCAAATTCAAATTCCCAAATTCAAGCGCCGGTAGGGGCAGGGCGGGGAAATTACTATTTCAAATTTTAACTATTTTTCCTCCGCTTTTTTAAAGAAATATAATTAGTAAATTATAACACGAATCATCCAATAAATAACTACAATCACTAATTTATAATCAAAAGCAAACTATCTTCACAAATAACTCACATAAAACATAAAAAAGCATACTATGAATTGCTTATCCCGCATCATGAACACATCCATAATCTTTATTTGCAACAAATAATAAACCAAATCATAAAATTAGAATATAGTTATTATATATTTGTAATTAAATGGATAAATAACTTTGTAACAAATAAAAAATATATATAAATTAATAAATTTAAAGGTCCACCTAAGCCCGAGGCCTTCGGTGGCCTCCGGCCAATTTCAAATATTTCATGGGCACCACATAAATTTACATTTAATCTTACACCTAGGTCCGCCTATGGGCACCACATAAATTTACATTTGCTGATAAATTTTGTTTTAATGCTGGGCAAACACTTCATCCACTAATGACAACCCTTCGTATATTTGCTTACACAGCCTTACGCCTAGTCATTCACAGCAGCTTTTGGCTTTATTTTTTTTCGACCTACTTTGCTTCAATAATTCTCAACCCATTTTTTTTTTTGATCAAATTAGTTAAATATGTGTTACTCCTATATTAAAGATGAGATGAGTACTTTGTTTCAAGAATTCTCCATCCTCTGTCAGCTTGTCCCCCTTCTATGACCTCCAATGAGTGCTTAGTTCAGTAATTATTACTGCCACCGCCGGATCAGTTCAGTATCACACTAGACTAGAGGGAAACAAAATCAATATGTTTACAAAGGTAAAAACTAATTGACTAATATAAATAAAGGAAATAAATTGTTCCAACTTAATCAAAAGTCTGGAGCTTAAGCTCTGGGAATGTATCAGTGTTTAGTAGTGGAGCTTTCTGCCCTTGTGGTTCTCCTCGACTTGATCTGGATTAGTCTAAACTCCGATAAATCCATCGAGTTAAAAAGAGGTAGATCCAGAATACCACATGTTCGTGAAAAAAATAGTTATATTAGTTACCTATAACGATTATATATTGTTCTTTTTCTAAAATACCATGACTAACTTGAGATGGATTGCTTTAGAAAAAAAATTATAAATTTAGAAAATAAAATGAATTGAGGTCTTATATATCGGCTTAAATCCAACCCCTAACTAACTCTTATATTAAGAACAAGAAGTAGTATAATGTTTCAATAACAAGCCCAATAATAAATCACAATCCCGAAAGACTGGCCGGCATATTAGGAGGGGTGTCATTTAACTTATAAACCACACCGCATTTATGAGGTTCCCTACCGACACTTCACCTTGACCTCCTTCTGGTCACACCATCGGCCTCTTATCGATGAAAGTTGTTCATGAATGGTCCTCTATAGGAACATTGGGTTCTCTAAAGAAATCACCAATATTATAAACACAAGTTTCACAAGTTTAAAAGGAGAATTCAATCTCAAGATAACCTCCTACTATAAAGGCGAGGGAGTGTTCCATCCCAAAATAACTGAAAACAATTACATTGGAAAGATGAAAATCAGGCTCTGACGTGAGAATGTGGCATCAGTACTTGCTCTGTCAGTCCAATGAATGTCGTATGTGTGGGTATATCAGTATATGTTTCTGGTACGAAACCAATTGCCAAGGGAATTGCCAACTGCTGATCTGTGGCCTGTGGCCGTGGGTGGTAGTGATTAATAATTTAATACGGAGGTGGAGGACAAAACGACACCGTCAAAACATGTACTAGGCTAAAGCTCAAATAAATGGGGATCCATGTGTGGGGAACCACTAATTTCAGGTCAAATCAGGGGAGGCACCGCGCCTTTAATACTAGAAGGAAAAAGAAGAGCGAAAAACTATTGACTTGCCCATAAACTAGCTTAGTAGGCACATACTGTGATTACGCGTATTTCATAACATAATACACTTGGCATGCTTACGTAAACAAACCAACCGTTTCATACCTACTTCCATCAACTAATCTTGCGTCTCCATTCAATGCAATCCATGACGTGGAGTTGAGATTGAATTTTGTTTTCCCGTAAGTTCATAGTAATTTCTTCGAATTATCATTAAGTTCTTACGTAAAGTGGTAAACGAACTCATCATCTGTAAAGAATAGAATGCAAGTTTGAATAATGAGAAGACGCAACAACTCTTTATGTTCTAAGTTTCGATAATCAAGTCAAAAAAAAGGAGAAATTTCTTTGAATAAAATCTTGCAACATGTGGCTGAAATTAAATTGCTGTTGTTGCAGTATATTCTCATTTACTGTTGGATTTCATATTTTCTTCGAGACGTAAGAAACATCACATTAAGTCTGCTTTTGAGGGAGTATTTAGTCATGCCTTAATACATCCCCAACGAACTTGGTGGGCATTAATGAACAATGGCTTTTATTGGCCGTGCTACACAGAAAGCATAGAGAAATCAGAAACTTTCAACAAGTAGTTCATACTCCTTATTAAACCTCACTCTCTCTGTTTCCAATATATCCTTCTATAAAGCAAATCTTTTCCCTCATTCACAAGTCACACACACACACCCTTCTTTGTTTATCTTCTTCGTCTTCCTTCTCCATCTCACTCACATTTCTCAGAAACCCTTTGTTGCTCTGTTTCTTGTGTTGAAACAGGGGAGAAGCAGAGAGGTGATTTTACTATTCCGGTGATTCATTCTTGGGATGGATCACATGGATGCGTCCACAGCTTTAATGATCCTATCCGCCATAGCGGCTTATTTAATATGGTTCAGATTCATATCGCGATCCCTGAATGGTCCACGTGTTTGGCCCCTATTCGGTAGCCTCCCGGGCCTCATCCAGCACACCAACCGCATGCATGACTGGATCGCAGACAATCTCCGCGCTTGTGGTGGAACTTACCAGACCTGCATCTTCCCTATTCCCTTCATCGCCAAAAAGCAAGGTCTCGTGACTGTCACGTGCGACCCCAAGAACTTGGAGCACATCCTCAAGCTCCGGTTCGATAATTACCCGAAAGGACCCACTTGGCAATCTGCATTTCACGATTTGCTCGGCGAAGGAATCTTCAATTCCGACGGAGACACGTGGCTGTTCCAGCGCAAGACCGCTGCTCTGGAATTCACCACCAGAACTCTGCGCCAAGCCATGGCGCGCTGGGTGAGCCGAGCCATTAAGTCCCGGTTTTGCCCAATCCTCGCCGCCGCGCAGCACAAGCAGGAGCCGGTCGATTTTCAAGACCTTTTGCTTCGCATGACTTTCGATAACATTTGTGGCTTGGCTTTCGGCAAGGATCCGCTAACGCTCTCTCCGAATCTCCCTGAGAACGGCTTCGCGCTGGCTTTCGATCGAGCCACGGAAGCCACCCTGAAGCGGTTTATTTTGCCGGAGGTGATCTGGAAATTCAAAAAGTGGCTCCGGCTAGGTATGGAAGACACTCTGACGGAAAGCCTCAGACACATTGATCAGTACTTGTCCGAAATCATCAACGAGAGGAAGCTCGAATTAATAAGTAACGAGCAACAAGGTGAGAATGGGACCACCGTTCATCACGACGATCTGCTCTCGAGGTTCATGAAGAAGAAGGAATCTTACTCTGACGAATTCCTGCAACACGTGGCTCTCAATTTCATCCTCGCCGGGCGGGACACGTCATCGGTGGCGCTGAGCTGGTTCTTCTGGCTCTGCATCCAGAACCCTCAAGTGGAAGAGAAAATCCTCGTGGAACTCTGCACCGTCCTGATGGAGACACGTGGCAGTGCCGTCTCGAAGTGGATGGACGATCCACTCGTGTTCGAGGAGGTTGACCGATTGGTGTACCTGAAAGCTGCACTGTCGGAGACACTCAGACTCTACCCATCGGTGCCGGAGGACTCAAAGTACGTGGTCAAAGACGACGTGTTGCCGAGTGGTACCTTCGTTCCGGCGGGTACGTCCGTGACCTACTCCATTTATTCAATCGGAAGGATGAAATCCGTTTGGGGAGAAGACTGCCTGGAATTTAAGCCGGAGAGGTGGTTATCGGTTGACGGTAAGAAAATTGAGGTAAACGACTCGTATAAGTTTGTCGCATTTAATGCTGGCCCGAGAATCTGTTTGGGGAAAGACTTGGCATACCTGCAAATGAAGTCGATCGCGGCGTCTGTGCTGTTGCGCCACCGCCTGTCGGTGGCGCCGGGACACCGCGTCGAACAGAAGATGTCGCTGACGTTGTTCATGAAGTACGGGCTGAAGGTGAACGTGCACCCAAGAGATTTGGGGCCTATATTGGACAAAGCACGCAAGGCTGCCTCTTGCGGCAAAGAAGCTTTCATGACAGCCAGCGCCGGCGTCGGCGTCGGAATTGAGGCGCTGTCTCCCGCTGCTTAAAGAGTGTTTTGGCATTATGTGGCTGTGAATTTATAAATAAATATTTAAATATATAATTAAAAGAGTTGATCAAGAACAGGTTGCATCCTCCTAAGTAGTAGTACTGCATACTAAAATGTTTTATGAAGTGATTAATTGCATTATACTTAATTGAAAAGTACGTGATTTTTTCATCCGTGTCAAGATATAGAAAAAGTAAATGGCACGTGCTTACATATTTATTCGAATATCTATATAAAGCAATTAATTAAGTGAACTTTATATGTTAAACGTGAATCTTAATTACTAACGCTGGTTCTTTCTTTGTTCCTTAAAATTGCCATTTTATCGGCTTCTTAATCTTTATATTAACATTATTTTTTGACGAAATTAACATTAATACATTAGAATAAGGAAGTAGATTATCTCAGAATCTTTTCTCTCCTCATCTCTCAGTATCTTTTCATCTTAGCCGTTCAAAAATTGATTTAAGTGTTTAGAGAAAAACGTCATCTACTTTTTGAAATTTTATATTTATCGTGTGCGGTTCTTGAAATTAATAATGTGTCTCTCTCTAATTGCTTAGATCAATTTTTAGACAATTGAAATGAAAAGATACTGAGGATAAAGAGAGATAGGATTCTAAGAGAATCTAGATCCTTAGAATTAATATTTAATTTTTTAAAAGTGAGTAAGAATGTTGCTGGTTTTAGTTGAATATGTGAGGGTACGTGCAATGCATGGTCATGTTGTACGCAAACACACACGGAACTTTGTTGACATATTAATAAATGGGGAAAGCGAATTTAGTTAAGGAGAAGAAAGGTGGTAACTAATAAGGAGCACAGTTAACGAGGGTAGCTTGTCAAATTCAAGATTTCGTAACTAGATATATATAGAAACCAACACTATTTAAAAAAATATTTTAACCTTCGTTGTTTTTAGGTCTTTTATACCTTTCTGTTTTTGGCATCTCTTTTTTAATTAGACTCCAAAAATATACTTTTGGCGTCTGTTTTTATTAAAGGAATGCCTAATATTTCAAAAAATTTCCTTAAAATTACTAAAATGTCACCGTTTTATTTCTTACTTCTTTTTTTAAAAAATAAACGTCTTTTTGGAGACGTCATCCTAATTTTGTTTATGATTTATGTTATTAGATGCATAATAATAAATAAGATTATGATGGTGGAAACTAACATAATTTAATATATATATATATATATATAATATATAGATTGTTTAATGCAACTGAGAAATAATTTCAATGTACTAGATTTTATTTTACCCTATTACAATTTAGTTGAATTGTATGGGAAAATTGATAGTAATTTTACCTTCTTCTTACATGTCAATTATTTAAAATTAAAATTGACTTATATTTCCAGCCTCCAGGGAATGTGGGTGTATATTACGACTTTTTTATGTGAAGTGGGGTGAAGCTGGCGGCGGCACGTAACTCTCACAAGCCTGCCCGACAAGGGCAACTTTAAATCCTATACATTGTTATTAACGATGAGAAGAAGAAAAAAGTAATTACAAAAATAAGGCAATTTTAAGACAAAATCTTTAAAAAAGAATTTTAAAAATATTAAAAGACAAAAATATGTCCAAATATTCATAATACCAACGAAATGTTAAGGGTGATTTGTCCTTTTCAAATTTTAAAATAAAATTACAAAATTATCCTATAAGTTTAAAATTAAGGATAGAGAAGAAGACATGATTTCATAAATTCTTTTAAAAAAAATCACAAATTTAGATAAGTTTTTTACAATTTTTATAAGAATTTGACAAGTTACAAATCAAAATTCACAAAATCTAATAAAGGCTTCAAAAGTTAGGATAAAAGTTTCCACAACTTCCGTCAAGAATTTCACAAATTGATCTTTTGACTTCACAAGATCTGACAAGGTTTTTATAAGTTGTAAATTTTGATTTACAATACATGATAAGGGTTTCACAAGTTCTAATAAAGGTTTCACAAATTTTCAAAAGAATTTTATAAGTTATAAATTTTGATTTACAAGATTTAATAAAGTTTTCACAAATTCGATAAAAATTTTACAAGTTTGAGGTTTTCACAGATTCTCAACAAAATTTCACAACTTCCTTTAAGAGTTTCACAAGTTGCAAGACGAAATTCACATGAACCGATAAGAGTTTAATAAATTATATAAATGTTTCATAAGTTCGGGATAAAGTTTTTATAATTAATCTCATCAAAGTGGAAATTAAATTCCATGGGAAAATTCTATCATTTCTATTCAATTTTAAAAAGGAAGAATCCTACCCTAATATTAATAGTATGAATATTTAAAACACCTTTTTATATTTTAACATCTTTAAAAATTCTTTTTAAGAAATTTTGCATAATTTTAAATCCCAAAAATTGCCCGAAACCCTAATGTGCGGTCCAAAATTGGCCCTCACAAAATTGATTGGATGGAACAAATTAAAATCCACCACATGGAGTCCACATAAGGTGCTTAAACTTTATGTGTTTATTACATGTTTATACCTTAAATTGAGGTATAAGCATGTAATTATATTTTTTTTTTTACAAAATTTGTACATTGTCGTCAAAACTTCCACCGATATGTGCTACTTTATGTAATGATTTTTTTATCCAATATCTCAAATTAATTAGTTTAGGTCTTGCATTCAAAAATATTTATCCGTAACACTAACACCATGGAAATTAATTAAATTAATTAAAAAAAAGCACGTAATTTAAACATAAATAAATATAATACATAAAAAAATAAAAAATTACATGCTTATACCTCAATTTGAGGTATAAACATGTAATAAGTACATAAAATCTAAACACCTGATGTGAACTCCACCACACGTACTCAACGGGAAAAGCATCAAATTAAACACCAACTTCGGCTTCCAAAATATATCAAATCAACTCCTACGTCAGGCTGATGAAATAACTAGTGGACTGATTAGCAAATTAGTCGTCAGTCTGTTTGATTTAAGAAAATATTAAAAATTGATTTGACTTGTAACTATATTGCCTTCGAATAATTAATGTAGTGATGGGTTAACATTGCAAGGTTACATTAGATTTTTCGGCAACAGCTTTCCTCCGATACAATTAAAATCCGCTGCCCTCCTTTTCTTTCATGCGTCTCCGTTTTGTGTCAAAATGGCACCGTGCAATCTTTTTTTTCTTCTTCAAATAGCATTCATCATCTTTAAGTATTTTTTTAACATCAGTTAGTATTTGAAGTATTTTTTAAGGTAATAAAATATTTAGGATCTTAATTTTTTTTAAAGATTATAAAGTATTTTTCAAGATAATCAAGACTTGAAATATCTTTTTTTACCAGTCACTATCTCAAGATATTTTTTTAAGATCCTAAAATAATTTTTCAAAATCATGAAGTATTTTTTAAATACTATCCAGTATCCTGACGTATCTTTTTAGTACCATTCAGTATAAAATATCTTTCTAGTAACGTCAAGATAAATAAGTATCCTAAAGTATCTTTTTTAGCACGGTCAGTATCCGAAGTATCTTTTTTTAGCACCAGTCAGTATCCTGAAGTATCTTTTTTAGCAAGATCTTGAAGTATTTTTTTTAGCACCAGTCAAAGAAAAAAATACTTCAAGATACTTCGATTTCTTGAAAAAGATATTTTATGATACTAATTAGTACGATACGTCAGGATACTGACTAGTACTGAAAAAATACTTCATGATTTTGAAAAAAAAATTAATATCCTAAATATTTTAGGTTCTTAAAAAAAAAATTCAGGTACTCACTGGTGCTAAAAAAATACTTGAGGATGATGAATGCTATTTAAAAAAAGAAAGAAAAAAAGATTGCACAGTGCCATTTTGGCACAAAACGGCGGCGTATGGAAGAAAAGGAGGGCAGGGGATAAGAAACGTATCGGAGGAAAGCGTGGTCCAGATTTTTCAAGACCTCGAGTTCAAATCTCATATGAAACATTCGTGTGTTGGGAGAGATAACCACAAAGTATAAATGAGATACCGATTAATACTAAAAAAAGAAACACACATACACATATGGCTTCATAATCATATCATATGGATATCTATTCGGCTCGATTTCAATCTGCCAAAGAATGACAAATGTAGCACAAGTGTTGGTATGGGTGGAAGGAGTTTTGGCTGCTTAAATATGAGGGATTAAATTTAAATTTAAGTATATACACAAATGGAACACATCTACCCATCATATCATAGCATGCAATATCAAGGATGAAAGAGTTGGACACTCACTAATAGGGGGAATTTGATTCTTACTAACCCTGATGAGTGGTTTATAAATATTAATTGTGAATATTTCCTGTATGATTGAACAATCTAAATAATAATCATTGCTTTTTTAAAAAAAGAATAAGCTTTATTTTAATTTTATCAAATCGTTTTATTGTCATTTTTCCAACTTTACCTTATATTGTACTTGTTGCTATATTTCTCTTTCTTTCACTTTCTCCCTGTAATATATTTATTGTTTTTAACTAATTTTATCTGTCTTTTTTTCTAATAAGCACAAATTAGTTATTTGAAACATATGTATTGGGAGACGGAAGAAGTGTCTGTGAGTATCATCTTTCTGTAGGGAGTGAAGAAGTTAATAAATGCAGAGTAGTTAGTTGGATTTGAATGAAACGTTGACAAAATGATCAAGTCTCGTAAAGTCATAGTAATGTCACCGAACCCTTTCATTCATAAACTTGTGTCCTCCATTCGATGCTCATATATATGGCAACTAGTGATGAAGATTAAGAGAGCTATCAGCGTCATCAGCCTCAACTACATCCACACCTTTATTCATGTAATTCTTTTTCCTTTTGCTGTTATACACTACTCACTTTCTTCCTTCCTTTATGTGCTGTTATTTTCAGTTATTCGTCTATTTCACCACCCAAAGCATTCAATTACTTAACTAATAGTCGGAATGTTAGGTTTTCCCCTCCCAACCACAGTTTTTTTTTTTTTTTTTTTTTTTCCCTTGGTTCATTAGAACTTTCGATTCCAACTAATCAGATCCATCCTGAGTCGGATCTGCAGTTGTGGGGGAACCCCTAACACCATTTTTTCTAATCCTACGTCTTAAATAGAGGGCGTGGATAAAAAAAATAAGTTCTTTTTCACTTGTTTCCAACGGATGTTCGTCCGAACCACGGATTATGCCTTCCTTCATCCATAAATTACAATTACAAGTTTGTTCATTCCACTGATATGGCCATTTATGTCTTACTATGTTTATGGGCCTTTTGAAGCCCAAGACTTCTTTCTTTCTTTCCCACACTAAAGCCCACTCGACCCAACAAAGGAGAAAGGAAAATATTTGGGGGAACAACAGTTACCTTACAATTACAAATGTTTATGGGCCTTTTAAACTATTCTTATAAAAAGGGCCAGAGAGAATTCATTTTATTTTCATTTTTTTATTTCACTTTCCTTTCTTTATTTTTTAAGTGTTCACTATAATCCCATGTTTTTTCCCACCCACTGGCTTCATCTACCATTCGATGGGCACAATGTTTATGCTAAAACTTCTTTCTTTCTTTATGCTAAGATACAACGTAAATGACAGTGGCCCCGGAAACATTAAAAAGAAGTTAAGAACAACTGGACAGTATATTGTAAAGATGGTTTAGGATTCAAATACAAATGTAGAATTAACTTAGGTTTTTTAGGATTCTCCTCATCCTCTTTCTAACAAAGGCCATTGATTAGAGAATAAAGTAGTATTGTGATTGATTGAATGGATATGATTTAAAGATGATGAGGGATAATGAGAAAAAGATTAGGAGAGAAACCCAACCCTTTTCCTCCTGTTATTTGTATGTTTCTTTATAGTTAGCATTACACAATAGCTAAAAGTTTTCTCACCTTAGAAACAGTCGGACAAAGCTAAAAGTTACTACTATTTTGGATCCTCTTATTGTTTTTTTCAAAAGACTACTTTGGGTCTGTCAGGCTCAAGCTGAATTCCCAGAGCTTTCTGGCCAATTCAGAATCTGTAGCGAGAGAGTTTGGTTTTGCCTTGTTGCTGTCCATAAAATATTCACCAGATATTCCCTTTACTTGGGGATGTAACGCCACGTAACACTGAGTTGCAGCTCCCTATCAATATGAAATATTAAGAACTTAGATGACAGAAAATCACATCATGGGCACCAAAAGGCATAAATGCCACCTCCATACACTAACCGTAATATTTATAATTATAAACTCATGAACGTGAAAAGTTACCTGCTGCACATTTTTTAGGAAGAACTTTGCCACCAAGCTAGCCACGACTGCACAATCCAAGTAATAGATGCATCATTGTACAACAAAACTATTCCGTTAGCAAGGAATTATCCTCAAGCAAGAACTGCCAGTGGATGCAAAATTTTACAAGAAGTTCAGATGGGATCATGGGGCAATCTATAGGATCTCTTGCTTCATGATGACAGCCTTTAATCAAAATCACGTCAAATATATTATTAATCCTACAAAATGGCTAGCTTGTTCATGAACAACAATTAGGATAATTTACATATACGGATAGAATTATATTCACTGCTCGTTTAGTCGTTTATAATCTGGGGAGGATCATCTAAAGTGTTTTTTTTTGTTTTTGAGTTTCAGAAGTAATGCATAACATGTACCTTTTTCTCAAAAACTGAAAAGGAAAAAAGTAGCCTTCTGTAGAACACTTCAAGAACTTCATAAAAAGATAAATCCAGAGGATGTATTTTTTTTTCTTCCTTTTGAGTTTCAGAAGTAATGCATAAAGTGTACCTTTTTTTTCAAAAACTGAAAAGGAAAAAAGTAGTCTTCTGTAGAACACTTCAAGAACTTCATAAAAAGATAATCCCAGAGGATTCAGTCTAGATTATCTTTTCATTGTATTCAAATTTTACTTCGTTTTTGCATCCCTATCAAAAAGCTACCATGACAACCATATTAGTACGAAGTTGTCTGGGTTCGACAGCAATCTTGTCATTTAAATAGAAACATCAGTTTGACCAAAATCGAGAAGAATACTTTAATGAATATATTGGCACTAGAATAATAGAATATACCATACCATTAATGAAACCATGATACCGAAGAATATTTGTTACAATCGACCCAGGATGAAGGGAGTTGGTAGTTATTTCCACTCCTTCTTCCTGTCAACAAAAAATCAAAAACCAAAAAAATCAAAATCAAAATAAAAAAAATCAAAAGTTATGCATCAGACTCAACCAATCAGTCAGCAGATGGATGCCAGAGGAATGAAAGACCCTTCCGGATGTAGACCATGTACAGACACGGTCTAAAGAGAGTGTTTAATAACACGGACAGAATGGAAATTATATTTCTAATTTCTTTAAAGAGGAGGGAAGATATCATAAAATAATAATGGTATAATAGTTTTGCAACCAACTGCAATGAGACAGTAATCCTAGCTAATCTAGCAGTAAGTTATAAGGAAAATGACGTTTAAAGACTCAAAAAGCTTACGAAATTAACAGCTGAGAACCTTAAAAAAAATCACCACCAGAGAACGTTATAAACACAAGAAATCAAAGAATTAATTATCACCATTTACAAGTAGAATACCTTCAAGCGTCGTGAAAGCTCTTTGGCATGCAAGATGTTAGCAAGTTTTGATTGTCCATAAGCAAAATAACTGTTGTATCTGTAAATAATCAAACAGAGAAAGGGGAAGCATTCCATTTTTAGGAATAGGAAAACTGTATATATATATATATATAAGTAACATCAAGAAAGCACCTCTATAGCATGGGTTTAGTAGCAGATAGAAAGAGTTTAATATCAGATAGAAAGGGCGGGAAAAGGTCAAAATTTATTCAGCTAGAGCATACCCTGATTCATCATTAATTTTATCAAAACGAATCCCTTCATTATATGCAAATCTGTGTGCCTCTGATGATAAAATAACTATTCTTCCCTCCTGCTTGCATTCGTGCACAGTTTTCTTCATAGTTTCCAATAAAAGGTTTATTAAGAGAAAATGACCTGCAAAATAATATTAATCCTTAAAATTCCAAATTTTACATTATAGAAAGTCAGTATAATTTATATGAATAATTCAAAGATATGGTGAGGAGAACACATGATATCCTAGTTTCCTACCTAAATGATTGGTTGCAAACTGCAACTCAATGTTGTCTTGGGAAAGTGTGAACGGGGCAGCCATAATTCCTGCATTATTACTTCAGCCAAAAAATTATTTTTAAATTCAGGATGCAATTTAAACATAAAAAAATACGGGAGCTTCTTTCCAAACAAAGTGCAGGGTTACAAAAGAAGCAGGAGATTGCATTAGCAAAGTTCATAAGAGTTTCCAAAAGTCAGTAAATCAATTCATAGAACTTAACCACTTGGTACACATAGTCTCATACATAGACCAAGAGAAATATAATGAGGAAGAATTAAAAAAAGTGCTGTAATTTAGAGGTCCACAATTACTATTGCTAAAGATTCATACATTAGGAGATTAATAGGCAAACCAGATACTACTAAACAGCTTACATTAGGATATTGAGAGGCAGACCGGAGGAATTGTAATCTGAAGCAAATTTCCTTACTGATGCCATTGAGCCAAGGTCTAGCTTCATAACATCAATTTTAGCAGAGGGGATTTCCTCAACTAATTTGTTTTTTACGCTCATACCAGAGTCCACATTCCTTACTGCCATAACCACATGGACACCACGCAATGCTAGAACTCGGGTGGTTTCAAGACCAAGACCACTTGATGCCCCTGAAAGTTAACTAAATGTGAGTACTAAGGGAAGATAAGGGGGTACCTATTTCAATTTCAGATACCAAGCAAGTCAGTAACAGTTGTATTGTATATAGTATATACCATACCATGTTGAATTGTATTTCGCCTAAACATTGTTAGATTATGACTTCAGAAGTATAGAGCCTTCAAAGGGGGTATTGGCGCTATCAGTGATTAACACAACTGGATGCATCTTACCATCGGAAGTCAACATCAAGCAAATAAAAGATTTTGCGGTTTTATTAATTCATCGCTTATCAGTAATGAGACACAGTATAAGAAATTTGCTCTCAACATCAAAGTGATCTTATTTGAGTACAGTATAGCCAATCAGGAGGTAAAACAAGAAAATAAGGAGAAGGAAATGAATAGAAGAAAAACCTGAGACGATGGCAGTGAGACTGTTCCCATCGATTCCTTCAGTAACTTGCTCCGCAGTGGAACTGGCTGAGAATCCAGAAGGCCCCTTCCACCCTAACATCCACATGTTTTTTCGTTGGCAAAGAAAGAACACGATCACGCCCTTCAAGTGCAGTCCAGGAGCAGACCTATCGCACTATTTTCAAATTTTCGTCCTCCTCTCTTTATTACCCTTGCGTGCTAAATATAACATAAAAATGATTGAGAAAATTACATATAGGTCTCAAGAAAGAGAGATATTTATATTTAGATCCCTTAAAATTACGAAATTACTCGAAGTCCTTCCCAAGGGACTTCGAGTAATTATTTCAGAATGTAAAATTACTTTACGCCCATAGTGCATATTTCACACAAAAGCGATTAACAACACAAAACGATAAATTAACAACACAAAATGCATAAATTAACCACAACTTCGAAAACCTTCAATTTATCATGCCTCACTTTTAGGAGGCGATTAATAACACAAAACGCATAAATTAACCACAACTTTCGAAAACATTCAATTTGTCATGCCTCACTTCCAGAGGCGATTAACAACACAAAACGCATAAATTAACAACACAAAACGCATAAATTAACCACAACTTCCGAAAGTGAGACATGACAAATTGAAGGTTTTGAAGTTGTGGTTAATTTACGATTTTGTGTTGTTAATTTATGATTTTGTGTTGTTAATCGCTCTCACGTGTGAAATACGACTATGAAAGCAACAAAGTAATTTTATATTCTGAAATAATTACTTAGAAGTCCCTTGGGACTTCTGAGTAATTTCGTAATTTCAAGGGACCTAAATGTAAATATCTCTCTTCCTTCGGACCTATATGTAATTTTCCCGAAATAATTTTTTTAATGAGATTAAATAGACCGACTATTTTAGAATATTCATGTTTTATTTTTTTCTTGAAACTAATTAAATTTACTAATAAAATGATACTTCATTCAGTCTTAAAATATAACTTTTTGAAAAGATTAAAAAGGCTAAATAAATTATTTTATGTTGTTGTGTATCTTTAGATTATATATTAGTTTATTAATAATAAAAGCACTCTAAAATAATTTAATTATCTCATTTAATCTCTCTAAAATAGTCAATGTATCTTCTTTTTTTCTTTTGTTGCCAACTTTATCTTATATTTACTACCATCAGTGGCATAGGCGTCCTTTCAGTTATTTAATTTCGATTTCAATTTAATTCATGTTAATTTGAGTTTGGTGCGATGCAATGGCCCATGTTTTGGCCTCATCTGCATACGGATTGGTCTCGTCTGTCGACTTTTTTGCCATAAAAAACTTTTATAAAGTTAAAGGGTTCACGGAATTCCAATTTATAAACTTTTTCTGCCAGCAAATCACTTCCACTTTAACTTTGGGGAAAAAGTTTTTTTTGGTTCTACCAATTTCCAATTGCTTGTGGTCCAACAAAAACAACAGAAATATCCTCTCTTTATGACGGTTTCTCATTATTTTAATGTTCGAAAAGCTATCACGCCGGGTTCTCATTATTTTAATGTTTGAAAACAATCACTCTATCTGTTAATACCCCACATTAAAAGTCGATATTGGTTCAAAGTGAATGGAACAACCATGTTCCATCACATGGCTGGCGGGCCTACCAAAATCACAGTTCATTCACTAGCTATTATTATGAGTTCACAAGGATGGTTTTGGTTTGCATTGAAGATTAAAGGAAGAATCATGGATGTTTTTTAAAACGACAGACATATTTAAATAAAGAATTCTACATTCAAAGTTTGACTCAGTAGGAGATCAAGATCTCATAATTTACACACACACAAACAAAAATAAGGATGTCCAAACAATACAAAAAGAACAGAGCAGAGAGAAGATGAGGGTGGTCTCAAACTCAAGCCCTAGTCTTAAAAGGAATGGCTCGGATGACTATCTGGTGATATACAGCAGCAAGAGCAGCTCCAACGAAAGGTCCAACCCAGAATATCCACTGCACACACGCGCACACACACGCAGAATTTAGTTAATTATTAGTTTTAGGCAAACAAAGGAATTAATCAAATCTAAGCAAATTTGTTAATAAGAATCGGAAAGAGAGTAATAAGAACGTTACATGATCATCCCATGCTTCGTCTCTGTTGAAGATGATGGCAGCACCCAAACTTCTAGCTGGGTTTATACTTGTTCCTGTGATGGGAATAGTCGCCAAGTGCACCAAGAACACAGCAAATCCGATGGGAAGAGGAGCCAAAAGCTACAATTACATCATACACAACACAACATCAAAATACCAGTCTTGCTCAGAAAGGCAAGGTTGTCTCCCGACAAATTCATAAAACATCATGACAAGGCTTCCAAATACAGCTCAAAGTTCCCAGCTTTGGCTTTTAGCTTTACAATTAAATAATCCACTATCTTGTTAAAATGTTCTGTTGCAGAAGATATCTGAGCAGAGTTATGAACCTACCTCTGTGACCTATTCATATTATGATAAAGGACTTGCTTTTTTTATGGGTACATTGTTCTTGTTCATGCATTATATTTAGGACTGCACTCAAGTAGCAAACCCTAAAACTATAGCACTTAAAAAAGCAGAAACGTGTGAAACTTAGCGGAAAATGAACAGAGAGGGCAAGAACACATACAGGGACATGAGAGTCTCTGGCGTTTCTCTTAGCATCAGTAGCAGAAAACACAGTGTAGACAAGGACAAAGGTGCCAACAATCTCAGCTCCAAGAGCATCACCCTTAGTGTATCCATGGCTAACCGTATTTGCTCCACCACTGTTCATCTGATACCTAGCTTTACCCTCAAAACCCTTCACAACACCAGCACCACATATAGCTCCAAGACACTGCATAATCATGTAAAACAGTGCCCTTGTGAGAGACAGCTTCCTCGCCAAGAACAGACCAAAAGTCACTGCTGGGTTTATGTGTCCACCTGTTCAAAACCAACATTCACACTCAGATCTGAACATGCAAGAGGCACAAGTCCTTGAGAGAACTACACCCCCAAGTAGCAGTTGGAGTTGGGGAACCAAGGCCCCTCTTTCAAGTAAATATACCGATATGAGACTTTTAACACAGAATTTAACCTAACAGAAACGATTTGAAGCTGGAAGGAAGGTGTTATTACCTGAGATTCCGGCGGTACAGTAGACAAGAGCAAAGATCATACCACCAAAGGCCCAAGCAATGCCTTGGATGCCAACAGAGGCACACTTATTGGGTGAATTCTTGACGCCCATGACGGTCAAGATGGTGATGTAGAGGAACAAGAAGGTGGCGATGAACTCTGCGATGCCGGCTCTGTAGAACGACCATGACTTCAGCTCACCTGGCTCGAACAACGGTGCTGGTGGTGGCTCTTTGTAGTCCTTGTCGGACTGAGCCCCTGTGCCTAGTGGCTGCCTCTCTGAGAACTTGTTTGCTCCGACTCTCACATCTTCCTTGGTATCCATTGTTGCTCTCTCTCTCTCTCTCTCTCTCTCTCTCTGTGTGGGATAAGCTTCTCTCTTTCACCCAACTCAAAGAAGCACGTTTCTGTGGATAAGTGATGATAAGTGAGATGGTTAGAGACGTTTTATAGTGGAAGAGGTCACCGTGTTTTTTTTTTGTACTAACAATAATGGTGCTGTACGTAGAGTAAATAAAGACTCGTGTATTTCGAGTGACTTTTCGAGTGTGTTCTAATACATTTTTTTCTTTGAATTATTCTAAGACCAGAAAACACAGATCTTAAATATTGCAAAAAAACAAATAGTTCATCATAAATATAATATTCAGGAAACAAAATACTTTACTAGTATTGTATATTGTATAATCACAGTAAAAATGTTTCCATTGCTTTTTTTTTTTTTCGTCAAACAGTTAAAGTAAAATTATACACTTAGTCGGTCTGCTTAAAAATTCATTGCTAGTCAATGTTTTTTTTGTTTGGTGATATATACTTCCTTCTTCTGTAATATAATATACTTCAATTAATTCATCAATGATAGTTAATTATCTAATTAAATATGTTTGTTGATCTTTTTTTTTTTTCAATTTTGTCCATAATCACATTTAACATTACACGGAAAAAAATGGGAGATAAAAACAAAATGAAGAGTACAGCATAGGATCCTGTAAAAAACACAGATGCCATGCTTTTGTACGTGGAACTTTATTGTGCATTTATTATGTTCGGATATATGTATGCCTTCCGGAGGGAGAAAGAAAAGAAAAAGACAGAATAACTTTTGACGGTTTAATCAAGAGGCTTCGTTTTAATCATGATGGCAGCGTGTAATTAGAGCAAAAGAGAGAATTAAGATGGAAGGATTAGGATTATTCTGGAAAGAGGAGGAAGGGTAGGTTCTAGATGGGTTGTCTGCGTTGTCTTGTTATTTTCCAATGAACAGGAACATACAGGGTGTCATCCTTGTTCTTCTGTTTTTTTTTTTTTTTTTTCACATAGTCCTTGTTCTTCTGTTCTGTCTTCTAATGATTTGGTTTTTGACATTTAAATTTAATCTCACGCCGTTTAATTTAGCTGTTTAAGATAAGAGCCGTTGATGATAGTGGAAGGAAGACAGACAAAAGTTGATGCAGTCACTCACGTGGCCATTGAAAAAGACATTACTAGTGTATCTTGTTTCCTCTGTGTATTTAAGTGAAGAGGTTCAAGAGGTGAAATGGGACGGCGTCGGAGAGAACAGAGATAGCCGTTAGGTGGCCGGCGACCGTTGGGAAAGTGACAAGGCAACTCTTGGTTGGAGGCCATGTGTTCTCTTCCCTCATCATCAAACCCTTCTTACCGTTGCAAAAAGCTTATGCCGGCCCCATGCTACGTTACATACTCTCTCTGAAGAGTGTGGACTTTTCTGGATAATCTAAATAATGTGTCGTTGCTAATTACTGCTATACTCCCTCATTAACTTCACTCTACAACATCCTTTTTCCCGTTGGGAAGGATGATGACTCCCTCATTAACTTCACTCTACAACATCCGGTGATTTAGTTGTAAAAAAATTGTTGTAAATGTGATTGATTTAGTTGTAAACGAGTAAAAAAATTTTTTCCCGTTGGGAAGTGATTCTCCCATGATGATTGATGATGAGGCGGAGCTAGGTGAACCGTTGGATCAACCCCACATCCCTAGAATTCTACCAAATTCTTTCAAGTGGGGCCCGGCTTTAGATGGCAGCACCACCACCACAAAAGTACAAAGACTCTAATCTGCTTTAGGGAGATGGATATGCAAGACAGCTCACCCTGGTGGGACCCATGTTGGAATCGCTGCCCCAGCTCACATGCAAGCATGCAGCCCCTTCTAGTCTTTCATTGCTTTGGGACACTGCCCTTACCTGCTTTATGGGTTACTCATACAACAGCAACAAACCACCCTCTATTTCTTTCCTCTTTTTTTATTTTGGGCCCAGGGGAGAAGCAAAGTGGGAGTAAGAAGTCTAAGAACAACACATCAATGTCCTGAAATCAACACTTGGCTCTTCATTTATTCCGAAAGTCTCCATTATTTCAACCTCCGTTCATGTTTTATGTCTAGTTTTGCTCGTCGCTATCCTCTGCAATATATTGCTAGCCAACACATTGTAGGCATTCTGTGTCTCTCTTCTTATAAGCACAACTAACAATTACTATATTATCTTCATTATTAGCAAGACAGTTGGGTACTCCCATAATAAAACCTAGCTAAGCCCGCTGTATAGCTCAGAAATCAGAACGCTCATTTATTATTGATTAAATTCTATATTCCTCATTGCCTCCCTCAGTTTTTTGTCTACATGTACCATCTACAGAAACCAGTGGGCCCTCTTAGTCCCAAACAATTTTGCTGATGTAGGCTTACTGGCAGATTCTCTTGATTCATGTTTCTTCCATTAATTGGCTCTTCTTTTTTTCTTTTTTCCCCCTCTCAGTTTATCTCAAGAGACCCAGTAAGGCACAAGGAAGGAGATCAATTTAAGCAGTGAGATAGATGCTGAGCCGTTGACAAGTTAATTATATACTACTGAATATAATAATTTAGATGTTAGATTTTACATTATCATTCAGGGTTTAATTCTTCACAGTGTTGAAGCAGTCTAACATGAGGGCAAGGTCTCTCTGGTTCTCCTTTGGTCCACAAATTTCTCAGTTCCCCACGTTTGTACCCCATTGTTAGAATAGTCCCTGCATCAATCAACCAAACATTTATCAAACAATTCAATCAAAAAAGAAGAAACTATTAGTATATATAGCTATAGCTGTTTAAGATTTTCAATGGACAATTTCAGGTTATTTTAACCTACCAAGGGTGAATGGAACAATGTAAATAAGTGCCGGTTGGCCTTGCCCATTCATCAAGTTTAGTGCTAAGTATGTAATCATAAGACCTGTAAAAGTCATTAACTCTTTCATTCAGTTCAGCTATCAAAAAGATTTACTTTTGTGGAAAAGAGTTGGCTCCCACAGTAACAAACATGTTGATTGCTAGTTATTAGCCTCACCAAAGCCATATGCTAGCATTGCCCACAAAAAGTATCCATCTCGAAGACTCTTATTTGCCAGCCAATCGTACCTGCAAGAATGACCCCATACTATTCATCAGAAAACCTTTACTCTTCCAAAATAAGGGAAAGTTACAATTACAATTGTCTGCCTGTGGCTTATCTTGTGAGCGCAAGGTTAAGGTTTGATCCAGACTGTCGTACATAATATGTGTGAGTGTGTCAAAGGAAGAAGTCTCGAGTTCAAGATTGGGTGCGCCTTGATGTATAACAAAATGTGAGCTTGAGCTGATAAAAAGGCTAAGAAGATGAGTTTTTGAACTCACTATTGCAAAAATGATTTTTGTAACTTTATTGTAGTTTAACCAACAAGCTATTGATTGAGACTTGAAATGGTAAGCGGTCTCATCTCATAAGAAGGAGAGCGCTAGTTTAAATTTTGGAAAGTTGGGAGAGGTGAAAACCGTTTGCGTACTTAAGCCTCAAAAGGGAAAACCTTTCCTCAAATAAAAAAAAAAAAGTGTGAAGGTTCTATGGCATTTAATGGTTTTATTGCATGAAATCACCATTAACCTCATGTTAATTGTGATTAAGATTATTCTAATAGCCATTATGATTGCTCAACAATCACACGTTTCCCATCTATAAAAGGCAATGTAAGGCATAAGGTCACAAGCACATGGTTCAGAAAGACCAGGGCCTACTAGCACCAAACTCTATCCCCAAGCTCCTCCCCTCTCTCCTCTCTTGAGTTGCAATGTTATTTGTTATTCTGTTGAATTGCTTTACGTAGAAAATGTTCTGTTAATCCTAGGGAATACCAATGAGGAGTTACGGAATATTTCCTAAGGACAATATCCTTAGACGCGAACCTTATATTTTGTTGTGTTTTTGCATGTGGCCAATACTTAGTTTGTTTTTTATTTAAAAGAAAAGGGCAGGAAATTTGTACTATAATGGTAGAAGTTGGAGTTTGGGGTTCATTCTGACAACCTGAACGGTAAAGAGTTGAAAAAGACAACAAAGGAGGAGCCAAAACCTGAGTGAGAATGCAATCAGAAGACCTGGTATGAGGATATCTCCAAATCCTATGATGTTGTAACCATGCCAAGGGTCAATAATGCGTGGAACCTTCAGCAGCATTGGGATACCATCTTCTCCACTTTTACCACCTTGGGCTACCTATTGAAACATTTTCACCTCTTAAATTACTTTTTTAAGTGTCACGACTTTTAAATGAAAAATAGAAAGACTAACCTCAAGCATCACACTTTGATTGAACAGCTTCTTTGAGACAAACACCCAAAACAGGTCGTACATAAATGCACAACTGGGAAGAACAGTACCTACCTAATTTATATAACTTCAAGTTCTATCAATGTGAAAGGAACATTTCATATTCCCCTATTCAAAGCTACAACCAGAGGGGGGAACTTTATTCATCTTAACACTACTTCACTAAAATAATTTCCTATATAGATGAAGGCGTGAACTGAAAATTACTACGTACGTACCTTGAGATTAGGTATTTCCACAATTTGTAGAACTGTGATAATCAGAGCAATGCCCTGTTTGAATGATCAATTCAAGAGAAAAAGGTTATTAGCTGCATGTTGCATGCCAAGCAGAGACATGATAGCTTCACCTCAACTCAGTATCAATAATAAAAACTCCATATATTAAATTTAGTAAATGCATGGATTGATATATGAGTTAATATAATCATTGGTATTTTAACTTTGCCCTCATTTTGGTTTTAGTCCCTCAATTTTCACTTTGTATAGAATATAGGTCCCTAAAATTTGATAAAAACTTAAATCATTTTACATTTGAGGAACCAAAACCAAAATTAGAATAAAATTGAGAGATCAAATATTGTATTAGCACTTGAATATATTCAGTAGAGTTGTTAGATGATTTAATCTGTCCTTACAAGTATGTCTTGACCAATCCAAGCCATGGAGGTTTTGCGATAAATTGCCCAGAGGATAGAAAATGCTATGCAGAATGGAGAAATAGCAAAAGTCAGGTATGAGATAGCTCCAAAGTAAGGTACTTTAATGTATGTCTCGCCAGCTCGCTTGAACCACCTAAATGGAACACAAAAATGTTTCTGATAAGACTCTTCGCAATGAGTTTAGTTCTTGGTCTGATCAAAGGATGCTAACTAACTCTTAATCAGATCCATTATAAACTTACCAAATGAAGACATAAAAATCGTTTCCAAAAAGGTACAAACTAATTCATGGTAATGTTACTAGAAATATTCCAAGACACGAAGTTCATAACTTTCAGACAGTGAGATCTTGATAAAAGAAAGATGAAAGATTCAAACCTTGAAAATAAAGCAACCAGGCAAATTTGCAAGCCCTGCATGTAGAATAAACTAAGGTTAGAGCTAAGTTGAAGCAGAACATAAAGTCAAAACCAACAAAGATCTTATATATCCACAAAATTTGAATGAGATGATGGGCAAAGACATAAGATTTTCATTTAGAAATTTGGACTGAGTTCAGTTATGACTGCATATACCTCAGTTCCACCGATACAGAAGAGAGCGACCAAAAGCTTAATGAACCACAATGACAATGGCATAAGTTTGTATGTTATAAACAGAAAACTTGAAGCAGCTACTACAAAAAGGAATGCAGCTTTCGTATTTATGTTTATAACACTACCAACACCTCCTTCTGTAGCACTAGGCATTTGCTCAACTGCATCCTATAGAAACAACATTTGATAGCAACTAGTAAGATAATTAAGAAACCAATTCCAATTCACCAAGAAGAATAATAACTGTTCTCAGAAGTTAAACCAGTTCTCAACTGACCTTTAATAGCTTGTGTATTTCAATATCTGCTTCTCTGGCTCTCCATGCTGACCAATAAGATGCACACACTATGATCCCTACTGACATCAACCATAGAATTACTTCTGCCCCGTCAACTGCAGGCTGACGTGGAGAGTATAGTTGCACAGACACTGTAGAAAGGGAAAATATCATAAAATTTCTATATCAGTAAATAGGAACAATTGAAACACACCGAAAGGATGAACAGTGCATGATAAAATATCATAAATAGACTAGAAGAAGCCTCACCAGTTGAAGAGGTATTCAGCATTTTCTTCAACCTTTTTCCTACATTTTGTGGGAGTATGACTACAGGAATGTGTATGTCTAAAAGGGTTTCATCAGCTTCACAGACCATCTTTAAAAGTTCTGCTAGCAAAAAATAAACCGGCTATTATAATAAATGGGAACATAAATGGAAACTAACCTAACATGTTAGCGTCTTTCTTCTTTTTTGAAAGGCACAGTTATTCTCCTATTAGAAACAATCATGTTCGATGTACTGTCTGGCATTAAATGTGGATTTTTTTTCATTTTAATGTCTTTATCTGTCTTACTATGGAATATTCAAAAAGCTATGTTTGTTTGGCGCTCTCTTGTTAAAGTTTGACAAGTAGAATAATTTTACCTTCCTTATTATTTATGATGAGGATGGCTGAAGCATTTGCAGCTTGTGCATTAGTTGCCTTTGTTGTGAATCTGCAGTGGCCTCGATGTGCCAAGATCACTTCTCCAGCAAGCTAGAAGAACACAGGTTATACATAGTCATGTTAAAAGTGTTGAGAATTTTGCTCTGACAGTGAACAAAGTACACGTCATCGTATCATGCTATGAGCCTATGAGCAAATATAACCTTATTGTCTGTACTGCAACAATCTTCAGGATGTGAAAGAACAAAGCGTGATTTGAGAGCATTTTTCTGTTCTGATTCAATTTTTCTTCCAAATCCGGCATTCATACCAACAAACACAGCATCCTCTCTGCCATCCACCCAAGTTTTCACTTTTACCTTAAAAAAAGAAAAGAAAAGAAAAGATATACAACAAGGTTTTCCATAAGAGTTCGTCTGGATCTTTAAATTAAAGTTATAAGAAACTAACAGTGTAAATAGAATGTTTGATTGGACAAGCTCGAAACATTTCACCACACCAAAAGGCTATGATTGAAAATGCATCCAGAATGCAGAGTAAGAAGAATTATATAATAGAAGCTACAAACTAAACCGCCATAACACTTTTTCATATGTTCTAATACCATACAAATATAGTACATGTAAATGTCTGGCATGAAGAAGAATGTGAAACCAAAGATTTAAAGAAAAATTAGAAAAAGATGGAAAAGGGTATTGAATACCAGAACAAAATCGTTGTTGCAACCAGGCTTGTTGTGAGTGGAATCACCTTTGTCAACAACGTCCCCGGCTATGATACAAGTGTTATGGAGCAGCAAGAATGGAGTAGAAACGATAACAATCCAGAAAATCTTCTCCAAAGCCATGAGTAATATGGATTGTTGAGTATTTCTCTGCGCTAGTTACAATTAGTTTGTTGCTGTTATATTTCCATTACTATATATTTTTGTAGTAGGAGACACATTTTCTTGTGTTCCTGTGGTTTCCTTAGTTCTATGGAACATTCAGATGATATATTATAACAAAATGCGAAACATGACAAGGATGGAAAAATATCACCAAACCACGGCGGTGAACATGATGAATATGTTGCCACGACACGACGTCCATATACAAACAATAGTTCCATCTTTCAGAGTTGAGACTTGGAAAATTGCTTCTTTTTTTTTTTTTTTTTTTTTTTTTTTTGAACCTGTGGGAAAATTAATAGTGTTGCTTTTTTCTTTTTCTTTTTTGCAATGGTACTAATTTAATTGTTTGGTTCCTTTTGAACCATCACTTTGCGGGGAAATTTTTTTGGGAAAATTAGAATGGAAGACCTAGAAAACAAGATATTCATGGAAAATGACTATAAAAATTATAATTATTTAGAAAGAAAGATAAAAATATAAAATTAAAAGTACTAAGATACTCATAATAAAATCATTTGCATTCCCTCCTACATTCTCTTCCATATTCTATTTTTAAAACTAATACAAAATTCTATTTTTTTTTTAAAAAAAAAAAAAATAAGCAATGGTTTTCTCAATTTTCATTTTCCACAATTTGAATATATATCTATGAAAAAAAATTATGTATTCTTCAATTTTGTTAAAATCAACAAAAATTTTAATTAAAAATGGAATTATATAATTTTAATAAAAGTCAAGGTCTTTTATAATTTATCATATACATTAAACCAAGAAAATTTGTATGATTTATTTTTGTTTTAGAAGCAATTTATATGGGTTCAAAAATTCATGTAATGTTAATAAAATTAAAAATATAATTAACCTATTATATCCTTATAAATATGAAATAAGTTTAGTTTTTATTTTTATAAAAAGGGCATAATTAATACCAATATTGATAATATAAATCAAGCAACTTGATAATATAAATTGGTGAAGAAGAAAAAATGGGTTTCACCGTTGTTAATTAAATTATATATTGAAAAAAAAAAATATGATCATATCATAATGGACAGTTCTAGTTTTAATTTTAGTTATTTTTTTAATTATGAATATGAGAGATAGTACAAGAGGTTTGATTAAGGCCAATTTAGTAATTTTAAATTCATGCCATGATGTTCAGTCCTTTTAAATAATTACAATTTTATGGTCTTTTAAAATAAATATTATTTTCTCTAGATCCTTTATTTTAATTTCCTCAATTTTTTTCCATTTATTTTTCCGTTTATCTGAAAATAAAGAGAAATGAAGAGAGTATTATGATTACCACAATAGGGAAGAGTTTAGTTTAAAGCTTATGCTGATCTGATGAGTATTGCAATGCAATGCAATGCGAAAAAGTATTTAGTTTAAAGTTTTTATGTTAAAATAATTGGCAAATGTGCAAATTTAACAATAAACAATATTGTTTTGTGCATCCATAAGAACTATCTATTTTCAGTTTATAAAATAGCAATAATTAATTGTTTTGATAGCAATTTTAACAACGATGTTACCTAATTGTTATTTATGGATGTACATAGCGATATTGTGTATTGCTACTAAAATAAATTATGGGTAACCTTATTGTTAAAATTGTTACCAAAACAATAGATTATTGCTATTACGTGAAGCGCAAATATATAATTATTATGGATGCACATAGCATTATTTTTTATCGCTAAATTTGCACGTTTGCGGTAAAATAATTACTTTTTACATTCCATGTTTATTGTTATTCAAGGCTATGTCACATGAATTAAGAAATCTTTAATGAATGTAAAACACTACTATATATTGACTTAAAATTAAAATAATCCATTTAATAATATTCTATTTTATTTAATACTTTATCAAAATTCTGATATATTTGAGGGTATAATTGAGAGAATTGAACAGATTCTGGATAAAAACAATAAAATTTTCAAAAGAAATCGAAAAGTTAAAAAGAACAATCGATATATAACAGGGAATGAATTTTAAATTTTTGAAATTAATTTTATAAGCTAACATCTTTTCCTATGATTTGCGGTGACAGCAACCCAAACAGCCGAAATGGAAAAGGATTGAGTAATGAGTTGGATTAGAATACGTAGAGACCATAAGATTCCTGGTCATAAAGAAATGTAAACATGCATTACAAAATAAAAATAACCACTTAGCTATTAATTGGGCGTTTTACATTAAGCTCACATCCTTCCAAAACTATATTCAAATCAAAATTAATAATACTCCATCTGCTCCTAAATATAATAGAGTTGACTTTTTTAAAGAGATTAATGAAATTAATTAAATTACTTCAAAATATTTATAATTTTTATATTTTCATTAAACTATTTTGAGTAACTTATAAACTGATATATAATCTAAGGATGCATAACATATTACATGATTAAGTAATTTATTTAGTTTTCTTAATCTCTCTCGAAAAAAACAAATAACTATGTATTATATTTAGGAATAAACGGAGCATTAAATATTAGATAGTTTTATATATATATATATATATATATATATACTCGACATCTTCCTTACATTGCTATGATGCAACCTTAAGACCAAGAATTTCCACCTCTTGATTGGAAGACCAGTGAAGACACTAGACCCTCTAGTTGTATCAAGATGTGTAGTTGTTTCACTCATGTTTAAAGAACAATGTGTTTTAATCACACAAGCTAATCGTCCATGCTACTTGAAAAAAATTCTAACACAAGTAAGGGAAGCATGTGCAACTCTTCTTAAACCAAGTTCCTTTAAATCTACAAAATCAGTCAACTTTTATTTTATGTCACCTTTATGTCGTTTTTAAGAATCTTTTGTAAGATTTTACTATAGTAATTGATTATTCCTAAGAAGTGATGTATTTACTTTGCTTTCAGATCTTCATATGGGAATTTGAGTAAGGTTGGTATTGACTATATAGAAATAATCAAACAATAGAACGATTCAGGCAAAAAGAAAGAAAAGAAATACTGCAAAACAATAATTCAGCATCCTTTGCCAGCGCCTTAGAAATGCTAAAGTGGCATGGGAACTGGCCCCTCCCCATGTCCAGGGTTCAACCTCGCCCCCTCCCCCTACTATGTGTATCAAAAAAAAATTCAGCATCCTTTCTTCCTTTTTTATTTTTGGGCTCAGCTCAGGCCCATATCTTGTTCTACTGAAAGCAAAGGGAAAAGGCCCTTAAAACAACTTTAACAAAAGAAAGAAGCCCAACAATAGGGTTAAAAGGGTTAAGTATCAATTTTGTTCTAAATACGCCGGAGAACAATTTTGCTTTCTAAAGTTTTTACAGAAGAGATATTGTCCCTCCGTTAAAAACCCCAACGTTGACCCTTAGGGCAATTAACGGAGGAGCAACATTGCTACGCCGAAAACTTCAGTGATAAAATTGTTCCTGGGCGCGTACTTCAAGGACAAAATTGATATTTAACCCTCCAACAATATTAGCACAGAATAAGAGACACGTGGAGGTCGTTGTCCAAATTTGGCAAAATGTGCTTCAAACCAACCTTACTATATATTCTAATTCCAATTTACGCCATGCGGATACTTGATTAATGAGAGTCTCAATTATCTTGTTTGGTCCGTGATTCAAAACAATTTCGTATACAGACCAACCAATTTGATAATTCTTTTTTTGATATAAATCAAGGGGTGTCTTCTGCTGACAACAGAGACTAATCCTCCTTCGCACCGTAGTCGTCCACGGAAGCTGAGAATATCTAAAAATAATTTCGTATACAGACCAACCAATTTGATAATTCTAAGTATGATTAAGAGCTACACTTTATTCGACAACGTCCACGGACGCTGAGAATATCTAAAAATAATTATATATAGCCTATTGATTTTTATATGTTAAGTACGAGTATTATATGATTCTAATATGCACTAAACACTTGTATGATGCATGAAAATTAATTATTTATAAAATTGAACTTGACTTAGGAAGAGAGCTTAGGGCCTAAATATCTTTTGGAGAGATTAAAGTGGGGTAGAAAGGAATATCATTTTGTTGGTATTTTTTAGGAAAAAATGTTTATTTAAATTATTTGAGAAAAATATTTTTTTGTTTGGTTTGTGTTTTTTATTCTTTAAAAAAAACGTTTTCCTTATTTTGTCGTATGAAACCAAATTCGTTTATTTTAAAAAACGAACCTTTTTTTTTTGAAACTTTTTATTTGTACAAGGGAAAAAAACAAAAGTTCATCAAGCCAACAAGGATAAGCAAGGACATGATCATCATATTAATGAGGAAGTTTAGGATTAAGATCAAACCCCATATATATGCACATCATACAAAATAATTTTAAGAAGTGTCAAGCACGTATCCTTTTATCCTTATAAGCTATACAAACACCAAGGTGAGAAAACCACATGGATAACACAACACAATCACATACAATTCATCTAAATATGATGAAATGACAACATATTATAATATCCATTTGAGTCTATCAAACATAAAGGAGAGAGTAAAAACTAACCATTAGACATCTAGCAGCTAAAATAGAAGAAAACATATATCTCTCGCCTTTTGGTGCTCACATGTTATGTTGTTGAGAGATGGATAACAAGACCAAAGGAAATATATATATATATATAGATAAGGAGGTGATTATATCATGCAAGATGAGAGAGAGAAAAGTCAAATGTTATCAAGAATAAAAGAAAATAGTTGCATGACAAATTAAAGACATGCAACTAGCATGTACCTCTAAGCTATGTTTGCGAGTTTGGAGGGAAGGGAAGGAAGGGGATGCAAGGAGAAAGAAGGGGAAGGGAAGGAAGGGAAATGGAGGATATTTCTCCCCTTGTTTGGGAGTTAAAAAAATAGTGAGGGAAGAAGATGGAGGATTAATGAGTTATTTTTACCATTTTGTCATTTTCTTTAATAATTAATATAATTATTATACTTTACAAATAAATTTCAATTTTATTTTTCTAAAAAAATTATTTATGTAATTTTTATATTATTTTCCCCTAAAAAAATATTTTCTCTCTTTTAAAAAATATTTCACAATTTTTCTCTCTCTATAATGATTTATATATATATCTTTTTAGTACATAATGATTTAAAGTATATAAAACTACAACCTAAAATATAAAATTATACATAGTTCCTTAACTATTTGAAATTGAATCTGATTTGTTATTTTAAAATCTATTGAGATTAAATGATGTTATTCTAAAATCTTTGTGCTAAAAAGTAACACATCTATAAATCTTTTTTTCTAAAAAAAAAAAAAAAAAACAACGAGCAATTGCGGTTCCACTTGACTAGTTCTAAACAAGAAAATCCTAGTACATCATCCAAACATTAAGTTCTCGAACAGTTTGCCACATTCCGACTTCAAAGAAGATAAACCCGTTACATCAACAACGTTTGTTCAATCATGTGCTTAAAATATAAATTCAAATCAAAAGCGAATATCTTCATAGCGAATGTTCTACTTCTTATTGTAAAAGAGGATTGTCATGACTTGCAAACTTCAACAATTACCTTGAAGGACCAATAGAACCAAACACCATCTCAAATAGCAACTCCTTGCGATTGTCTAGAGGACAACCAATCACTGCTCTAATCCTGTCAGGATTATCGAGAAGATAAAGATATACACGATTGAACAATTGCCTCTCAATCTTCAAATCCTCCAAAAGTTTCCAAATTTCAGCTTCAGGAATTGGAAGTTTCTGCTTAACTCTTTCATAAGTAGCATTACCCTCTTTAAGAGCTCTAGCAATATCTTGAAGTGCCACTTCTATCCCTTCAACTTCTTCATCCTTTGACCTTTTAGCCCTTTTAGATTTAACATATTGGCTACGAGTATCTTGTACTTCAAGTGATGTAACTTCATTTTTATTGCCAACCTCTTAAGCACTCTCGAAGGTCACCTCAATGGTTTCTATGGACTCAGATTCTCTAGGCAGTGGCCTTTTCTTTCTAGCGTCTTTGGAAGTCTCAGAATGTTGTCCTGTGGCTCTATCTTCTCCACACACGATCATCAAATTGTCATAATTATGAATAGACTTTCCCATCCACTATTTTGCTTCGTGCTTAGCCTATAAAATAATAATTATTGAACAAACATTATTAAGCTAAAACATGAAAGGGATAAAATGAGAAATGTTCATAATATACCTCAATTAGGTTTCGCCAAACTTCAGGTTCAGCACACCATTGTTTTGTAGTTGGGTCCCAAGCAAATCCACTCAAGCCATTCTTGAACAAGTCATAACACTTGCTAAAACGTTTCTTTACTAATTTCCAACGACTCTTCACCTTTTCTTTCCCAAACGGGCGTCCAAATTTTTCTCCCAACTCCTTTATGATGGTGTCATAAGCTTTGGGAATAAAGGTGCCACCAACTCTATTTCCATCATTCTGTTGATGCAAAAAAGCATCAATAAGAGCATCATCCATCTCTTGTGTCCATGTCTCTCGTTTAGTCTCTGACTCAGACATGATTCCTAAATAAAAGTTCAGTAGTATAGCAATTGAACATTAAGTGGACGTAAAACTCAGCATTAAGTAAAATCAGTGGCACACAATCACAAAATTGATAATAGTAGAACAACATAAAATGGGTAACATAATCATAGATAACGAAAATAAAGAAGGCCCCAATAAACACAATCATGAGGCGGTTAACGAAAAAGAGCTAAAGAGCTGTTAACTCTTAGAAATTGACAATATTCCAAAGACATTTTCTCTCTCATTTTACCTATTTTTGGTTCAAAATGTGCATAGAAATGAAGTCATAGAGGAAAATGTGCATATCAAAGTATGAGGCAAAAATCAAAGAAATTCTTATTATTATAGAGTTTATGATGCAATTGATAATTGATAATTGCTTCCTCTTTTGTAGGAAGAGAGAGACAAGTTTTGAAGCTCTATAAGAACCAAGAAACAAGGAAAGAAATAAAGGAGGTGAAGCAGTGCAAAGCTAGAAGAGCCTCGTAACCGGCCATGGAAAGTCATAATCGCCGCAGCCAAGATCGGCCATGGAAAGTCACAACCGGCCGTAGTAAGTAATGGCCGCGGAAAGTGACAATCGGCCGTAGCCGGAAAAAATGCGAAAGTACATGCGCGCGTTTTTACACTTCGTAAACAGAAAAACCCTATTTAACCTAAAGGGAAGGGCCGAAAAACACACTGGGACCTAAGGAAACAAGTGGGCACACAAGGGAAGAGCTTGGGAGAGAGATTTGGACAATCTTGGAGGCTTGGGTGCTCAACCTAAGAGAGATTTTTGGGGATTTCACCTTGGTTCTTCCTCTTTTCTTCTCTTTTCTTCCTAGTTTCTTCATGTATTCAGTTCCTTTACTTAGAATCTCTTTGTATTTGGATATGAGTAGCTAAACCTTTCATTCTAGGGTTCTTCTTACCCTTTGTATGGATTAAAACTTGAATATTCCTCTCTTTTGGTAGATAAATATACACATGTGTTGATTTCAACCTTGCCTTAATGCTTCTAAGTGATTGGCCTCCATTTAGATGATTTATTCACATAGGTTTTGACTCGAGAGAGCTAACTAGGTGTAGAACTTGATTGAAATCATGCTTGTCTTGAAGTTTACTTGATAAATGGATGGTTTGTTGATAAAATAGAGATATATTTACTAACCTTGCATTGTCACATTAGGGTTGTTGCTTAAAGATTGATTCTTATTAATTGTAGCAAGAGATTGTGCATTTTAATGAGAAGAGAAACTCGATTTTGACTTGAGAGAGCGGGTTAAGTATTTATGAACCTTAGACTAACACATGTATGTATTGAAATGCTACTAGAGAGGTAATTGACCAAGTTTTATGAAGTGCAAAAGGGGAAGAAGAATCCTAGGCTCTTTTATCCTTGAAGTCAAAAGTCATTTGCCTTTATCAATTTTAAGTTTTAGAAATAGTCTTTAAAAATTCTCTTTCCAAATCAAAACTTTGTTCTAGCTCAACTTGATGAAATTCACTAAGCCTCTTGCTTGACCAATTTGTTATACAAATCCTCGTGGGAACGATACTTTACTTTTCACTTTATTACTTGCGAAACTCGTACACTTGCGAGGCGAACAAGAGCTGAAGGGAAAGTGACTCACAGATCGCCGGAAAAAGAGCTGAAGCTAAACACGAGCCTGTGAGCACAGATCGAAGAAAAAATCATAATCGAAGCATCTCCAGACGTGGCGGAGTCCAAGAGCCTCGAAATCACAGATTGAAAGGCGTCTCCGAGCGTCGGCGCCGATCAAGATAGGGAAATTTGGATCAAAGCGAGAAGAGGAAAGGAACACCATCATGGGCTGAGAAATGAAAGAGAAAAGGAAGACGCGTGGGTTCAAGGCGGGGAAGAAAGAGGGTAAAAAAGTAATAAACATATTTCTCCTCTTAAAACCCCCATATCGGGGAACTTTATTTTTAGAAGGAGGAGGATTTTGGAGGATTTGTAAAAACCTCTCGATTCCCTCCCCTACTATTTTTAAAACTCGCAAACAAGGGAAGGGACTACCAAAACCCTCCCTTCCCCTTTCCTTTCCCTCCAAAATAGAACTCGCAAACATAGCCCTAATGTTTATGTCTCGAGAAACTTCTCACTTTGCTCCTTGCTCTTCTTAAAATTCTTGTGTCTTGCTCACTCTTGTGCTCCCATTTAAATAAGCATCTCCTAAAGTTTTGCCTTATTAATACTTTTTTTTTCATTTTTAATTTTAATTTTTTGTTGATAAAACTTCCTAACTTGACTCAATCACCATAAATGATATTTTTTTTAGCTTTTTTATTTTTCGTACAAGTAATTTCCTAATTCAAACCTATCAATATAAATGAGAGTTTTATTATTATTATTATTATTATTACATTTTCACTACAAGCAATTTCTTAATTTAAACCTATAAATATAGATTGTAACGTCCTCCATTTTACTTAACAAAATAACTATACATTAGTTTGATCGGTAACTTAATAGTGCTTCAACATTTAACAAAATATCCAAAATAAACCAGAGTATGCAAAATGAGCCCTAACGTGGCAATATACAATCCTCCAACATATACCCAAAAAGGAAGAAGCGATACTTTCGGTAGAAGTAGCCTAATCTTCCGAGGTCTTCCCTGAGGGACCCGCACGGGAGCTATCACCTGAAAAATGTTGGTAACCATCAATCCGACTCGTTACGTATACTAAGATGTGCTTGTGAGGTGCCAAGTGGAACAATATATAAATATAAGTGGTATTAAAAATTAATTCACTAATATACACATCACAATTTCCATATTACGAATTCGGTATCATAAATTATGTATTACAGTTTTCATTAACACACTTCCAAAGATGCCTCCCATCAATCCAACCGAACCGCCTTATTCCGGCCGACTAGAATGGGCTAAGTATCAACCATGTTACTGGCTACTCAAAAGCTCACTAATCATGTGATGAGGACCGGCCAAAATCCTCAGAGCACATGTCCCAGACTGTGGGTCTTTTCCCCTTATTGAACTAGTAAGGTGTCGCAAGCCCTTATTGAAACAATGGGGGAGTCCCTCATTGAACTGGTGGGACAATAGAGAGCCAACCATCATGCACCAATGGAGGCTACACCACGTGGTAAAATAAACTATTCCATTTCTTCTCAATTCAACCCCATATATAAATATATATTCACAATTCAAATCATAAGGTTCCGTAAGGCAATTTCTATTAAGATATTCATAATCATTTCACAAAATACTCACAAACAACATACTAATACACATAACAAGTGAAAAGTGGTTACCTCTCACCGAAGCTAACTATTATCACACTGCTCCTAATCCAAGAGTTCAAACATACGTCAAAAATTAATCTACCACAACCGGTTTACTAACCATTAATAACTCTTCTAAAATTCTACATAAAATTATAACTTATAATTTCATAAAATTAAAAATACACAAATTATAATAATAATAAATTTGGAATGTTTGAAGTGGGCAAACTATGACGGTACTAAAAAAAATTAGGGAGAGCGTTGTAAATATTAATTCTCCTTTCGAGTTACTATTAATTAATAACTCCCTTTTTATTTATTATTTATTAGTAATTTCCTAAATTTTTTATTCCATTTTTACTAATAACTATTATTTTTATTTTTATTATTTATTTACTTTATTTTTATTATTGTTATTATTCTACTATTTATTCTTATTTTCATTATAATATAACACACACATCAAACCTAACACAATACACAGTTATATATACTACGTAACTACTCATGCATGTACACACTTTTCTCCACAACTACTCACATGCACTCATACTATTCAAAACTTATTATGCACTACATACTAATGCCACATATTTATGCTTTTCAGTGAACTTTTCCCATGTAGCGACCTTAGTTCAAAAATATTCTTCAAGCTCCTATTAATTAGTTTCCAAAGGTTTGAGTGTAGCATTTTTGACAGTACAACATATATAAAAACAGTAATCTTTTGGTTCAAAACCTACTATTCAATATGAATTATGAATTATGCTTCCTGCTAATATATAGAAACATTGAGCTTTGTGTTTTATCAACCCACAGAAACTATATAGTGATCTATATATACAAAATCATGCCCCTTTTTAATAATAATAATATTTATTACTATTACTATTGTTATTATTTTACTATTTATTTATTATTTCTCTACAATTATTTTAAACTTTCAAAGGCTCTCCTAACATTTTAAATCAGGAGTTTATAAATACTACACCACGTAAAATATGCTTCACTATATATATATATATATATGGGGTTATCGTTTGTCATGTCACTGACATAAGCTTATGTCAAAGTCACCCCAAAACTACGTCGTTTTGAGGTTAGAGGAATTAATGAACTTCAAAATGACGTAGTTTTAAGGTTAGGGGAATTAATGAATGATCTTTCAAGTAAAATTCATATAATAAATACAAAATCAAAGATACAAAAACACCCTTCATTAATTCCCTTAACTCCCAAAACGACGAGTTTTATAGGGTTTATCATTTGTTATGTCACTTGACATAAGGTTATATCAAGTCACCCAAAAACTACGTCGTTTTAGAAGTTAGGTAAATTAATAAAGGGTGTTTTTGTATTTTTTTTTTTGTATTTATTATATGAATTTTACCAAAAGATCCTTCATTAATTCCCCTAACCCTAAAACTACGTCGTTTTGAGAGTTCATTAATTCCTCTAACCCCAAAACGACGTAGTTTTTGGGTGACTTGACATAACTTTATGTCAAGTGACATGACAAACCATAAACACACATATATATATATGCTAAAGGCTTCCTCTTTTATTTTCTTGGCACAGTGACATTTACACACAAACGATATATATATATATATATATAGTATATCAGTAAGCTTTCTATTATTTCCCATGTAAACGAACGTATCCTATATATTAGACAAGCTTTTCTTTTTAACTTCCACCTATAGCAATGTATATACATGTACGTATCAGCTTCATTCTTTCCTTCTTATATGTCCATCGATAATGTATGTTTTCTTTTTGTTTTATGAGTGTGCAACAAAATTTGTATCAGCAATTTCCTATTCTTTTACCCTATGCAGCGACACCAACACATGAATCCACATCACAACAAGTTTCAGTTTTTTTTAAAAGCAAAATAGATATACTTAAAAACCTCCCCTACTTAACTCCTAAAAGATAGAGATATATATTTGCAGCCACCACCTCTGTTTTTAATATTCGTTTAGCAACAAACCCCAAAGCTCATTCCTACAACTACTACTCGGGGACTTGCGTTGGAACAAGAAGCAAAAGAAACTTAAACCTACCTCTGTTTTGTGAGATGCTGAGCAGAGCAACTGGTGCTTGAATACTCTCAGCTTTATCTCTCTCGACTTCCTCAGTTTCACTCTTTCTTAGTCTCTCCCTCGGCTAGTTGAAGTAATACAATGATAAAAAGAACAGAGAGCCTGAACAGGGATGGACCTACACTAGTGCCACTGTGGGCAGGTGCAGACACAAAATATATATAATTTGCAAGAAATTTATAAGAGAATGTATGGGTGGAACAGATGGTAAAGGTTTTATTCTCTTATCCTCAGTCAACGGTTCAAACACTAAGCTTCCCCTTTCTCTTTTTTTTTCCCCCAATTTCCATCGCCTTCTCTCTGTCTCTCCCTAATACCTAATCCCCCAATTTCCCCCAATTTCCATCGCCTTCTCTCTGTCTCTCCCTAATACCTAATCCCGACATTTGCCCCTCCGTCCGACGCTCTCGCCTCGTCCCGTCGTCCGCCATCGCTCGGGCTCGTTCCTCGTCCGTCGCCCGAAGGCCGGGCTCCCTCATCCTCTCTCGTCTCCTCAATTCCTTCCCTCTCTCGCTTCTCCAATTTCATCTCTTTCACCTGTTCCTTTCGGTAAGACTTGTGGAATAAACCTTTCTCAACTCTAAATTTTATTGCATTGCATTATGATTCGATTTTCTCTCGATTTTCCCTTGTTGAATTACTGGTGCTTCGATTGGAGTTTTTGTCCGATGGAGTACCAACATACAATTGGGATTTTAATCTTTGATTGGATTCTTGCTTCCCATTATTTTGTTTCGTGAAATCGACTCGCCTTTGTGGCTATCATTGATCCGTACATGTGGGTTTGCATTCTAGATGTATTTCAGATTTTGAAGTGCTTTGGAATGACTCTTTAAGCCATCAAATTTCCTATTTGTGCATGTCTAAACATATATGTCAGTTCTAACATGCTTTTCTGTTTGCTTTTGCTGGTATAGTGTCTGTCATATTGCTAATAGTGCCACTGGTATATGAAAAGTATGAAGATAGAATTGAATGATCAATATACCGCATTGAAGAAAATGATTTTGAGGGAGTTGAGTGAGCAATCTTGATTGTACGTCAACTAATAATAAATATATTAGACAGAGGTATTGCAATTCTTATTCGTTTGCTTGCTATGGATGAATCCGATTTTTCACAAGTCATATACAAGATTCAGCTTTTGGTTGTTTTTTTCCCTTTCTTGAGGTTGATGTCGGGATGTACTCAAAGTCAAAGTTGCTTCTTAATTATGATAGTTTGCGTTGTTGCTAAATCATGTCCGGTCTTTTTTGATGCATATTGACATGTTAGTTTTGGATGTGAATTTATGCATCGACTCCAAGTGCTTAAGAAAGTCACATGTTAGTTGATTTAGCTTTGTTGTTGCTGTTCCTGGTCTTTACTTCCTTCTTTATTGCTCGATGTTATGATACCATATTTTTTGGTTCTCGAGTTCTCTTTAAAGTTGCTTTGGTGTATATATTGCGAGACATATTATTATAGTTTTGTAATTTATCTTGACTCTTTAGTTGTATATTCTCTTTTAGTTTTTATTGGAATCCTTATTCATGTAAAAAATGTGAAGTTGATCCAATGCTGGTAGATATGACGGTGAGTTCTAATAGTGGTGTAAGTTTAGGGCTGCCAAGTTTACCAACCGAAAAAAAAAAGAACGAAAAAAGAAGATGATCATGTTTCATAAAAGTTTGAATATGGTGATCGCTAATTATTTATAGGTAACGTCTTTACTTGATTGTTTCATAAAAATCCAAGAAACAGATGCCCGGTATATATATATGTTGATCATATTTATGTCCCATTCTTTGTACTCGCTCACGTATCTCGTTTCACTTACCTTGGTCCAAATAGATACTCCTCATTGGGAGTATTATTTAGTTCTATTTCTTGTTTAATCTTCCGAAATTCTTCATTGTTTGGAACTTTACCAATGATCAATGTATTTTGCGGCTTAGCAACTACAATTCTTTTGAGGGAGTTATTTATTGCAAGTTGCACTTTGATCAACTTTTCAAAAGAACTGGTAGTCTTGACAAAAGCCGCTTGAAGGTAACAAAGCTTTCATTTGTTAGCTTTCTTTAAATTTCACTTTGCTCTACATTAGCTTCATTGATTAGCTTTATTTAAATTGCTTTGGAGTTGGAAATCATAGCTTCAGTTGTTTAGTGTCCTTGTATGAAAAAACATACAATCTTATAGTTTTCGATAGAGAAAGCATGATATGAGCTAGCTTATAGGTTGCAACATGTTCCCTAATCTTGTCAAACTTTTTTATCCCGAGAAAATGTCAAAGATACAAGCTTATTTCAAACGTCTAAAACCCACAAATACAGAACCCGAATCTCAAAATGAGAAACTTTCAAAAGTATTTCAATTCCATCTGTCCAAGAATCCTCCCAACCACCACAAGCATCTCAATTTCAAAGTTTTCAATCACCACCTCAAGGAAAGTTAATATAGAGAATCTTGAAGCGGATCCTGGAAAAAGACCTTCAATTTATTCAATGACATCAAATCCTACAGAAAGAGAGGATATTCGGAGAGCTTATTTGCTCAGGGCCAACTCAACCAATTCTTAAACCATTCCCTCAAACGGAACTGTATGGAAGAATGCGTAGATTCAATCCTAAGTGGTATGAAGAATTTGGTTCCTGGTTGGAGTATAGTGTATCAAAAGATGCATGTTTTTGCTTGTATTGTTATCTACTTGATATGGAGGTTGGAGGTAGTGGTTCGACGCAGGAAGCATTTGTTGGTGTGGGGTTCAAAAATTGGCATAAGAAGGATAGAATTAAAGTTCATGTTGGAGATCATAAGAGTGCTCACAATAGATGTTATCAAGCTTGTCAAGATTTGATGAAGCAAAAGCAACATATTGAAGTTGCTTTTTCAAATATTTCGACCAACAAAAAATTGATTATCGTCTCCGGCTGAAAACTTCTTTAGATTGTGTTAGATTCCTACTACGCAATGGTAAGTCTTTTCGGGGAAATGATGAATCTGCGAGTTCAAATCAACAAGGTTTATTCCTTGAAATTCTAAAGTTTTATTCTAAGCCAAATAAAGAGATGAGTGATGTGCTCTTAGAAAATGCCCCGATAATAACACATTGACTTCACCAAAGATTTGGAAAGATCTTGCTCAAGCTTGTGCTTGATTTGATTAAAGCAATAATTAGTGATCTCGGTGATGATTACTTTTCCTTGCTAGTGGATGAAGCTCGTGATGTTGCAATTAAAGAACAAATGGCGGTTGTACTTCGGTATGTTAACAAAAAAGGGTTCATTGTTAAACGTTTTATTGGCATAATTCATGTTTCGATACTCTTGCGCACAATCACTAAAAGCAGCGATTGATGCCCTATTTTCTAAACTTGGTTTAAGTTTGTCTAAATGTCGTGGGCAAGGCTATGATGGTGCTAGTAATATGCGAGGTGAATTCAAAGGGCTTAAGAGTTTGATTTTGGAAGACAACAAATCCGCATTCTACATTCATTGTTTTGCTCATCAGTTACAATTGGCACTTGTGAAGCTTGCAAAACATCACAAGAAGATTCAAGAATTTTTTGACATGCTTCAAAAGATGGCTACTTGTTGTGGGGGGTTCATGCAAGCGGAAGGAAATTCTTCAAATGAATCGGTATGAGGTGATACTTGAAAGAATTGCTAGTGGTGAAATACCGGTGGAAAAGGTTTAAATCAAGACACAACCTTAAAGCGACCTGGAGACACTCGTTGGGGTTCTCATTTTGGTACGGTTACAAGTGTTATCTCATTATTTTCTCCAATAATTTCCTTGATGAACTTTATTGAAACGAGCCAAAAAATGATACCGCAAGAACCGACGCAGTTGCATTTTGTATGCCATGGAGGATTTTGAATTTGCATTCTTGTTGCATCTTATGAAATTGATCTTGGGGATTTCTTATGAGTTGTCACAAGCACTACAAAGAAAAGATCAAGACCTTTTAAATGCAATTGGTTTAGTGAAGGTAGTCAAGTGTCGTTTACAAGAGGTGAGAGATAATGGTTTTGATGAATTGCTTCAAGAAACGAACATTTTTGCCAATAAATATGATATTGACATTCCAAATATGAATGATGTTTATTGTCCTAAAGGGAGATCGAGACGGAGATTGGAATCATTCACATTCTTCCACTACTTTAAGGTGGAGTTATTTAATACGGTGATTGATACTCGATTCAAGAGTTGAATGATCGATTTGATAATGTCAATACCAAGTTGCTTGAGTGTTTGAGTTGTCTTAATCCTCGTGATTCATTTGCTAATTTTAACAAAGAAAAGTTGATTGAGTTTGCTAGATTCTATCCTTTGGAGTTTGATAAGCTTGCAGATATTCCTTTGCGTCTTCAAGTCTCGATAATTTTATTGTTGATGTGAGAGTTGATTCGATTTTGGCAATTTGCAAACAATTTCGACCTTGCTTTGAAGATGGTTGAGAAGGGAAAGGATATTGTTTATCCACTGGTCTATTTGTTGATAAAGTTGGCACTTGTTCTACCGGTAGCAATTGCAAGTGTTGAGCGGGTTTTTTCTGCAATGACTATTGTTAAAGATAAGTTGCGCAACCGGATGAGTGATGATTGGTTTAACTCGTGCATGCTAACTTATGTTGAACGTGATATATTTGATACGATTCTTTGATGAAGATATAATGCAATATTTTCAAGGAATGAATAATCGAAGAATGCTTTTGTAATCTTTCGATGTAAAGGTTAGTTGATTCTTGATTATTATTTTTCTATGTTAAGTTTTCTTTTCTTTTATTGTTTATATTATTTTGTTTTTTGATGCGTTTAAAACTTTCCTTAAAAAAATTTCGGGGGTCGCGCCACCAAACCCCGTATCCCACCACTAATTGTGCACCCACAAACCTAAAATCCTGGGTCCGTCACTGAGCCTGAATATATAATGAGCCGAGGGTCTGTCCGGGGAAAACAAACGACAGACTGAGAGGTTATAATGAGAGAGAGATGGTACTGGGCTCAAAAAGCATGGCGTCTCTGTGCGAATTTGACCCTTCTGTGTTTATTGAAATGGCGTTGAGGTTTTCAGCTGGTTTTACGTGATCTAATCTTTTGTTTCTTGTGTGCACAGTGGAGAGGCAAAAAGCTGATTTGCTAATCTTTGGTTGATACGTGTTTGGCCGAACGAATGAAGGAGTGAATGGAAAATATAAATTAAAATGAATATGGCCGAATGGGTAATAAATGAATAGTCTGTTATATGGTCTGGGTAATATGAAAGAAATGGGTTGGGTTTATGGGCTTGGAGAGAAGTAATGAGAATGAGTTTGTGTCATGAATGTGGGCTTTGTGTTACTTAGGTTTTATTCCAAAAATTATTTCTTGCAATTTTTTTCTTGATTTTATTTTTCCAAATATTACAAGGAGAAAAATTCCTAATTTTCCAAATAATTAATTTTAATCCTTGGAAAAATTCCACCGATTGATCCACATATTATTTCTAAAATCTTTTAGGTGTAATTTATTCCTTACTTGAATTTATTCTTTTTCCCAAAATAAATTAATTAAGGAAAAACTAAGCCTAAATTTTATAATTAATCTCCATATATTATTCAAACTTTAAAATCCCAAAATTTGGGATGTTAGTATGTTACATAGATGAGATATAATTTTTTGAATTTCTATTTTTTTCACCTCCACAATGACTTTGAACTAAATTTCCTAATCCGAATATTAAATAACATTAATGAGATGAATTGTTTTGAAATTTGTTACCATGTACTTTAAAACTCAATTTCAAGATAATCACCATTAATGTTGATCATTTTTCAAATTTTAATTATAATCTAATCACCATCAATGTCGTATTCTTATTAATTTAGATACGTGAGCATCAAGCTGGATTTTATTCCTTTTTTTATTTTATTTTTTGTGAGATCCGGAAAAACTAGGGAGTTGGAACATGAACAAGTGGAAGGTGGTGACGTACGTGATATGATCGTGCGGGTATGGCCGCCCCAAGCAATTATAAAAAATTTAAGAATGGAACAATGACGTACAAACATATTGGTGGTTAAAAACGACCAGCTACATGTGATATACAATTTCATTAATTTCGCTCTCTGTCATCTTAACTATGGAAGAGACCAATTCTCAGGTTCTCATGAGTATATTAATGGCAGATGAATAAGGGATTTGTGTAGGAAACATGGCCACATTTTTAAAAACCATTGAAAACGACAAGCAACCATGGGAGAAACATGAACATGCTCTTGTTATAGTGGTTACTGCATCAAAAGCAACACACCCGTTAGAGGTTAGACCCACGACAATCTTCCACAGGAGGCCAAACGGCGCCGTTTTGTGAACATCATACTCCTTTTATCCTAAATAAAAGATAAGGTTGACTACTAACGGGGTTGGTACAAGTGGCAAGCGGTTTGTGTTGTTTAAATAAGCGCCCAGTTCAACTCGTGAACGCATAAAAGCCTACGCGTGAGACTCACCCATCATGAATGTAGAAAAACCCCGTTAGGAGACTCATCTAGCCAAGTGTGTGACCCGATTCGGATTAGTGATTAGTGATGGGTTGACTTTTTTTAAAAGAGATTAAACACGCTAAATAAATTACTTAATTATGTCTTTTATTGTGTATCTTTAGATTATATTCCTTTCAGTTTTAATTATAAGATCACATTTATAGTGCAAATTGCAGAATCAGCTTCCCTCTCCCACTACTATTTGTTAGACTACTTGACCTGATCAGTCCATTACGTTGTTCCAACTGTAAGTACCTGCTTTGAATTATACTGTAAACTTAATCCTATAATTAAGACTGAATGTAGTATATCATTAGTCAAACTAATTCATTTAAAAAAATATAAATATAAATATTATAAAGTAATTTAATTAGTTTTTTTAATCTCTTTTGTAAATTTTGTCTTGTATTTATATTTAATACGGTAGGGAATACTTCATAACCGGTGGTTTGAGACTGACAGTGGAATATGAATAGGATGAAATATTTCATCCCATAGACTCATATGGGATTTTATTTTTATAATAGTCTCTGCCTTTTCGTTTCTTTGCTTCATTCATGGCTTTTTCCCTATTGTACGTGTTTTCATTTATATCTTGCTTTCCACTTTGCTCTTCTCTCTCGCTCCTTCAAATCACAGGCTAAATCAGGTACCGCCATTTTTCTTTATCTTCTTCACTTCATATTTCTGTGTCTCTCTCTCTCCATAATTTGAAATCCTGTCTGGAAGATGCAACTCGCAACCAACACATTCATCAATCAAATCCAAACAATGCTCCTATCTGGTAGATTATTTAGCATTTTCTTTTGCGGGTAATTGAATCGTCTTCATCATCATAATTTAGAACTGATTTTGTTTTGTTGTGATCCACCACTCGTTCAGTCGCATCGGAAATTGAGAAAGTTCACTTTGATTCTCAAGTGTTACTCTACTCTGTCATTTTTTCCCAGGTGGATTTTAATTTCGTTTCTTCTCTTTTAGATTATCGTCTTAAATCGTAATACTGATAACGATTTCACAATGGTATAAAATAGCTATTTGTTTGGTCTATAAATATGACCATTCAATTATAAAGATATGCGTTAATTATTCTCCAAGTCTACGAATTTTGGACGCATCCTTCAGACCTTCACTCCCGTTATTATTTTACTATTTTTGTCAAATATCATCATCATTCTTCTGTACGAAAAAGTTCTCTGTTTATGGGCTCAAACTCTTCTACCTGCTCTTGCATGGATGATTCTTATATTTCAGACTAATTGACGAGAGATCGCAGATAATAGCTGGAAACTACCTTTTCTGTTCATCATGGCGAGAGGATCGTCTTCATCTTCTCCCAAAGTAGCCACTGTAAGCCAAGTGTGCGAGACGGGTTGCAGCTCGCGACTATACAGAATGTTGAATTTTCGAGAAGGTCAAGCCACAAAAAGACTGGATTCCCATACGAGACATTCCAATTCCAATATACATGCCATTGGTAAGTAAGAGTTCTTCGATTTTGCGATAAATTTTTTGATTACTTGTCTAGCTTAATTAAGACCTGTGAATTCTTGTTCTTCGAGCTGCAGAAAATGGAAACTCAGGAATTAGGCCCGATGTGATCACCACAGTTAAAAGAAAGCTCCGTCACAATCACACTAAAGTAAGTTCGTCAAATCTGGTTACTTCAAAGTTCATGAATCAATGATGCTGTTGCCAGTAAAATTAGCTGCAGTGATACATCTTTTGTCAAAAGTTTAAACTCTCAAACACACAATTTTTTTGCTAGTTATCCCGTGTGAACTCTGAATCATGCTGCATGCAGATTAATTAACCCCTTGTTCTTGTTGAAGTTCTGTGAACTGTGAAGAACTATATTTAGGTGAAGAGATAAATTAAAGATGAAAAGATGTGAGAGTCACCCTGATAAAATTCATTAATGTCAGAGCTCGATCCTAACGAATTTGGATTTCTTCAATTACTTAGTTGTTCAAGTGAAGAAAGAGATAAAGATAGAGGTGGTCTATTTTTACTTCTTTTTTCACTTGAGCGATTAATTAAGCAATGGGGGTGGTTGAAATCCAATCCTAACTCATTTATCTATCTATCTTGTCTCTCTACTTCAGATAAAAATTTCAAGTTAGATGATTAATTTGAACTGTTTCTCATGGAGATTAGTAAAGTGCATCATATCGACAATTCTGTTCTCAGCATAGTAAGAGCTTGTTAAGATGCATTAACAAAAGAATTCTGGCTACAGGTAAGTTCCAAGAGAAAGGATTATTTTGGTTGTAAGAGTATAAGCTGTGTGAAGAATGATCAGGTAGCAACAGTTCATCAGGGAACTGGATCGACAAACAAGGTTGTAGCTCGGAATTTCATGAACGGGAAATATCTGTGCAAAGATGGACCAATCTCCCAACCTCATCAATTCTTAAATGCTTTACAGATTTCATACTCAAACAAGCAACTCTTCCTAAAACTTGTTCAAGACCAGAACTCTCTATCAGTAAAAGAACAGTATCAGGCAGGGCAAAAAATGTTGACCACATCTGCCTTTGAGTCCAAATGGATCAACTCTCAAAGAAGTCATTCGACTCAGTGTGAAACTTCATGTAAGTACTTTGACGGATGTAATTTAAGCTGCAACCCACAGTCTTTAAATAGAACATTACTTTTTTGCCGGAAAAAAAAAAAAAAAAAAAGCATAGTAGTTTTTTGAAGCTAGACCAACTAAAGTACACAATTTTACAGATCCTAGCTGTCACAGTCCTCCTCATTCTCCTGGTGCATATAGTTATAATTTGCCTTCTGTGAAGCATTCATATTTCCCCTTTTCCCATGCAAAGGGAAAGCCAAGACATGATGGTGGTGAAGCAAAGGGATTGGGGAGTGTTGGGAGGAAATCAGCTACTAGTGTCCATTCTGATTTTGCAAAAGGAGGGAAGTTATCACTTGATTTCAGTGACAGAGAGAAGATAAGAAACTTTATGTTATGTAGAGGACAGAATGATGTTTCAGTTCATGAAAGTTATGGTAGGAACATAATAAGAGCTTCAAGCAGCCCTTCGCTGCAAAATATGCAGAACACGCATGTTGAAGCCACGAAAAATCCATCTGAGATATTAAGCCGCAGAATTGTGGAGCAGAACAATAATGAGCCACCAAGGGATGTTGTGAAGACAGTTAAAGATGAGTTGCATTATATCAGTAAAAATGTCCGGAAGAGTCCTCCTGATAATATTAATGCATATTGTGAGATTCCAACAGGTATTGTAATATTTTACCAAGCTTCTCCATACACACACGTTGACCGATATTTGCCTCATCTACGTAATCAGTTCATTCTTTAACAGTTTCTGAGAGAATCATAAAATCTGGTTATGACTCGAATCCGGAAGGAATCAGACATATGGATGTGCCCTCTGATCAAGATAGAAGAGATATGGACGGTCCTACTCAGAGGTTTGACGTAGGCAGTACAAGTGAGGGAAATGGATCTGTTATGGTACTTGAATTCTTAATTGATCTCTTAATTATCTTTAAATGAAATAGAAACCCTTTTTCCCTATCCCTAATGTGAATCTTAAAACTTGGGGCTGACTAGGATTCACCAGAAGTTGCTTCATCGAGCTCTTCGTCTTCCCAGACTGTAGAAGATCCTATGAACATGACAAACATGGTTGATGATCACCCCAGTACTGAATATGCTCCTGAGCAAGTTATAAGTGAGGAAGTCACCAATCCACCAACTGCCGTCTCCCAAACCGGTATGGTTTCAATTAAATCATGAGTTGAAGTTTTTTTAACTCGTTTACTAATCTCCGTTTTGTCAGGTTAATTGACATCTCTTGATGACTTGTGTAGCTGAGTTGCCAATTCGGCCAGTGAAGGATAATTCTGAAGAGCACCTCTCTGCTGATGTTATAAAATGTTCTTCGGATCTAGTGAATAACTTAATCACCTCAACGGAATCGTCAGAGTCGGATTGCGAGAGAGAAATTTTGCAGGCTTTGAGCCTGAAATGGGAAGAACTGGTGATGAAGAGTGAGTCACCAGACCAACTAATGTATCCATCCACCTTGGAGGAACTAAAAAGGTTAACAAACAAACTTTGTTGCAGTACAATCTTATTTGACCATACCATGGAAGTTTTGAAGGAGAAATACCAGCACTTGTGTGGATTCCCACATCATATTTCAATTGGGAAACCAAATGTCCAAGCATATGTGTTGAAGAGAAGCATGGTTCATGAAGTCAAAGAATTTATCAATTTGCATCATCGTAAGCACCATCAACCAACAAGAACTCTAGAAGAGCTACTTGAACAGGACTTGGCCAGACGGAGATCATGGCTAAATGTTGATATTGATGGTATTGCGACAGACGTGCAGGAAGGTGTTCTCCAAGAACTGATATTGGAAATTATATCTGAGACGGATACCAAAGAAGTGTGTGATGCATTGTGATATATACGAACCTCTATGTCTACAAGACTACAACCTACATCAGTCGTGGAATTAATATGCCGCTTACAAGGGTTTAATAAACGTCCTTCTTTGTTAATCTCAAAATGTTGCAAGCCACTAAATTTATTTAAGCTTAAATCTAAATTTTCTCGGTTGGTTTTAAAGAATAAAACAAGCTATACTACCTGGTAAGTTGAAATCTATTTTGGATTGTTGATGAGGCGTAATTAAATTTCATGTGAGGAATTTAATCGATCTTCTGTTTTGACCGGTCCAATGAATTCTCCTTTCATGATGCATAATATATTTCCAGAATTAATAATAAGTAATTAATAGATAGTACTCGTTGGCATAAAAAAAACTGATGGATGATAATATATCAATGATTAATAGATTAGTAAAATAAGATAATACATTAAATAATAAAAATAGAAATAATAGTAGTAGAAAGTAGAAATTGGAATATATTATTTATATTTGGTAAAAAAAAAAAACGAAGTATATTTATAACCTGAGCATTATACTATTATATGAAAAAGACTAAAGTATATTTTTATTCTTATAAGTTTACATTAAATATGTTTTTGATCCCCTAACTTTTAAAAACATACTTTTGAGCCTATATTTCTAACTTTGTTAATGTTTTTAACCGAAAACATAGATATAATAAACTCAAGTGATCAAGGTGTAAACTTTTTTTTTTTTTTTTTATACAAATCAAGGTGTAAACTTAAGTGATAACATTATAATTAAATGCTATTAATCTTAAATCTAAAACGTGTGTAAATTAAAAAAAATGTCTAAGAACCTAATGAAACAATCAATATAAAAACCCCGATTTTATTTTAAAAAAATAGTTTAATAACTAAATATCAAAACTTCAATTTTATTTGTTGGAATTCGTCGGTTTATTTTAGTTTAATAATCTAAATATATTATATTAAAAAAATTAAAACTTATATATGCTTTGTTAGCCTCACAATCATCATTTGAGTTTGCTGCATCAATATTTTCCATTAGCAACATTAATTGTATTAGAAATACAGAACCAAAAGTATAATTCATAAAATTAAGGGACTAAAAATATATCTCATTTAAAATTTAAAGAATTAAAAGTATATTTTAGCCTATACAAAATATAAACCATTATTTTCATTTCCCTAAAAACAAGTTAGGGTCCTTTGGTGCAAGGAAAATTGGTTCATGTTGGTGTTTTGGTTCACATTTTCTAAGAAAATTTTTTCCGGCAGCGGGCCATTTTCTCTTAAACATGGGAAAATCGGTTCCCACCTATTTTAATGAGAACCCATTTTCTAGCGATTAAGAAAATGGAAGAAGACCAAGTTACCCTCTTCAACACTAGGGGAGAGGAAGAGAGTGATGCCAGAAAATATCGTGGAAGGAGGAGGGAGAAGCCACCGACAATAGCCTCTTTGCTGATGAAGGTGTAGATCCTTCAAAAGAAAAAGGAGGTGTTAGATCTCAGAACTAAGATAAAATTTTGCTGTATAAAGGGGAGAAAAAACTTGAGAACTTTGAATGAGAGAAGCAAGACTATCATACGCTGCAAAAATATCATACGATAGCTTCCAAGCTCCCAAAGATCATAAGCAACCAGTAATACTTATCTACAAAAGAGAATAGCTGATGAAAGGCCAAACTCACTACTTTGGGCTCTACAACTTTCGCCATTATTACCACACCACAAAAAACACAACTCTGCGGCCGTATGAAACTTCCAACAGTGCATGATAGGCGTAGGTACTTTGGCAGCTCAAAGGTCAAATTTCAATTAGCAGAACGTCTTTCAATATAACTATAAATTTGGTAAATGACCTATCATAAAAAAGATCTTTAAGTGTAGTTTCATGTGCCACAAGTTTCAGTTCAATTGAATGTGTATTTTGCGAGTTACATCCAAATTACTGAACATGTGTCTAATATAGGGTTTGAATTCCAATGGCAACTTCAAAATAGCATATCTCTTTCATATGAATTTCTTTGGGATTGATTTTGGTGTCTATGTGACGTATTGAGAATCTAGTTTCATATGAAATAAGTTTCACCTCAATCGGATCTATGGTTTGAGATATATGATCAAATTACTAAACCTTATACAAGTTGAAAATGAAACAGGGGTGAACAAAGGAGCTTATGAAATAGTCCTTCACATTCGAATGCACAGTGTCACACTTGAATGCTAAAAATTTGCACTCGAGTGTGTTGAAAAATGCAAGCAAAGTCAAAACTAAAAAATGGCACTCAAGTGTTCTTACACATAAGTCAATTTCCAATAGGCATAACGTCTTTAATATAATATCAAATTTAGCAAATGACCTATCCTTAGAAAGCTATTTAGGTCTAGTTTCATATGTCACAAGTTTTAGTTCAATTTGATGTGTATTTTATGAGTTACATCCAAATTATTGAACATGTATCTGATATAAGGGGTGAATTCCAATGACAACTTCAAAATAGCATATATCTTTCATACGAAGTCCTTTGAGCTTGATTTTTGTGTCTATGTGACGTATGGGGAGTCTAGTTTAATATGAATAAAGTTTCACCTCACACCTCAATTAGATCTATCGTTTGAGAGATATGATCCAATTATTGAACCTTGTACAAGTTAAAGATGAAACAAGGAGCTGGAATAGTGCTTCAAACTCGAGATGCAATCGAGTGTGCTAAAAATTTTCCTATCAATTCATTTTCTTTTTTAATACAAATCTAACATATTAAAAGAAAATATTTTTCATTTCATTCCATTCTTTTCAATTCCATTCCTACTTGCCCATCCTCAGCCCTATAGCAATACACTGTTGGTTAGGCGATAGGCACTCGATAAGAGGGGCAGGGGCCTTAATGTTTCGGTAAAAGAAGAAGAAGTTAATGTTTTCCCGTTAAAAATGTAAACCGATTTGTCCTAATAAATAGCGTTTCCTTCCCGCCAAACCTAAAACCCTAAAAACATAGTCATTAGCGCCTTCAGCGTATCGAAAACAAGCACCCGCTGCTCCTTAACCTTAAGGTAGGGAGCAGTTTCATCGCCGTTGAAGACCATCGTCACCACTGGACAACGCATCCTCATGGATCCCAAAGCCGTGAAAACAGACCTAGTCTTGATTTTAGACTTTGGTTCCCAATATACTCACCTCATCACTCGTCGAATCCGAAGCCTTAACGTCTTCTCCCTCTGCATCTCCGGCACTTCACCTCTCGAGACCATAACCAAACTCAAGCCTAGGGTAGTTATTTTATCAGGCGGCCCCCACTCCGTTCACACCCCTGACTCGCCAGGTTTTCCTGATGGTTTTATTGAATGGGCTGAGTCAAATGGCGTCTTTGTCCTCGGCATTTGCTATGGATTCCAATTATTAGTGCATAGGCTTGGGGGTGAGGTGAAGGTTGGACTGAAACAAGAGTATGGGAAGATGGAAATTCATGTGGAGAATACTTGTGGGCTTTTTGGGTGGAAGAACGTAGGATCTAAACAGTTCGTCTGGATGAGCCATGGGGATGAGGCTGCAAAGTTGCCTGATGGGTTTGAGGTGGTCGCAAGGAGTGAGCAAGGCTCTATAGCGGCTATACAGAACCCATCAAAGAAGTTTTATGGCCTCCAGTATCACCCCGAGGTAAGTGATAGTGTATTTCTGGTTATGCTCATTTTGTGAAATTTTGCGTTAGCCTTTTAGTAAATCTAAGAGAGAGAGTATGTGCAGTAGAGAGAGAAAGTTATCTTGAAAAATGAATAATTAGATGGGTAAATTTTTTATAACTGAGCTGAGAATGGCCTTTAGAAAACAAGGCTATTTAATATGAATAGCTGCACCTTCATAAATGCTCTATTTTCTTTTGTTAATTTTCTTGCGTTTGCTCGCTTATAGGTGACACATACGCCTGAAGGAATGGAAACATTGCGTTATTTTTTCTTTGAGATTTGTAAAGTCTCAGCAGGCTGGAAGATGGAAAATTTGTTGGATGAAGAAATTAGAGTTATCAAAGATACAGTGGGGCCTCAAGAACATGTCATTTGTGCATTATCAGGGGGTGTGGATTCCACAGTTGCCGCCACTATTATCCATAAAGCAATTGGAGACAGGCTTCATTGCGTGTTTGTTGACAATGGACTACTTAGGTGAGAAAATCATTTTATTCCTCAATAACCAAAGTTAATTTGTACCTGATATGCGTATCTATTCTGCTTTCCTCACAATCTTTATTCTTCCTTTATACAGGTATAAAGAGAGAGAACGTGTTATGGAAACTTTTGAAAAGGACCTTCATTTACCAGTTACATGTATTGATGCTTCAGATCAGTTTCTCAAAGCTTTGAAAGGTGTAACTGATCCGGAGATGAAGAGGAAAATTATTGGAAAAGAGTTTATCTGTATCTTTGATTCTTTTGCACAAGATTTAGAGCTTAAATTAGGAACCAAGCCTTCTTACCTGGTGCAAGGAACTTTGTATCCAGATGTGATTGAATCTTGTCCACCTCCTGGAAGTGGAAGAAATCATTCCCATACTATTAAGAGTCATCATAATGTCGGAGGGCTCCCCAAGGATATGAAATTGAAGCTTATTGAACCTCTTAAACTTCTTTTCAAGGATGAGGTTTCATTCTTTAACCTGATTACTTGAATCCTAAACACATGCTTTCTCATTTTCATGCATATATGTATACGATGCATTGATCTTTGTAATTTCCTTTATCTGTTTTAAGGTTCGCCAATTAGGGAGAATCATGGATGTTCCTGAGGGATTTTTAAAACGTCATCCATTTCCTGGACCCGGTCTTGCCGTACGAGTCTTAGGTGATGTAACTGAAGACAATGCCTTAGACATCCTCCGTCAGGTACAAGGCTGTATTTATATATCCACAACCACAATTTCGATTCTCCCATATATGATCAGACTCTGAAGATTTTTCCCCTTAGGTGGATGAGATTTTCATTCAATCAATCAAGGATGCTGGGCTTTATGATTCAATTTGGCAAGCGTTTGCAGTGTTCTTGCCAATAAAATCTGTTGGGGTTCAAGGTGATAAAAGAACACATTCTCATGTTGTTGCTATCAGAGCAGTTACCAGTCAAGATGGAATGACAGCAGATTGGTAAGCTTTCAACAGTAGTAGTGCATGATCATGCTTGTTAGATGTCTTGTTTTCTTTATTACAGCTAGTTTAATTATGTGACTTTAAGATGCTACAAAATATATAATTTTAACGATATAGACCTTTTAATTATATTTATTTGTTATCTTTTTACATCACTTTACCATATTTATTTGGGGAAAAACCTTTTCAGGTACAACTTTGAGTACAAGTTCCTTGCTGATCTTTCAACAAAGATTTGTAACAGTGTCCCTGGTGTAAATCGTGTTGTGCAAGACATTACCTCAAAGCCTCCGTCCACTATTGAATGGGAATGATGCCCTCCTCCGTTCAGAGCTTGGAAGATGAGCAATTCAGTCTGAGATGAAAAATTTTTAGTTGACTGACATGATTTTTTTCCCATGTAGTAGGATTAATGGTAGTTCTACTCCTCACTTCAATGGATTGCGTTTCGAGATTATCTATATGCGTGCGTTTGTTTCTCTTTCTCACAAAATAAATTCGCTGCTTTTTAATTGTGAATAAGACGTGGGGTAATTGTAGTCTAGTCTTGGTGGGATTCCAATAATTGCCCTTCTTTTGGCCCACGGTTGCATTTGTCAGTTACGTACAGATTACGGAGCTAGAGGTTTGAACTTCGAACTAATTCTGATTAGTTTAGAGGATCCACTTACAAACTGAACAAAACGTTCACGAGTAAATAGTTTGTTTTAGTCCTTCATATAAGATCCATTTTATAGCCAATCTCTCTCTCTGTTACAATTGATCTTATAATAAAGATATAAGGTGTATATCATTGTCGGGTTTAGTTGAAGATAACTCTTCTAAATGTGTTTTTATATTCACATGAACTCAAATTTGAATTCGTTTAATTCTTTTCAGAATTAAAGATTTTCTTCCACTAGTATCATATACAACAAAATATAGAAACATTTAATTATTTGCAATTAACATATGGAAATTTTTGACACTAACTAAACAATGTCATTTTACAAAAAAAATAAAAAAGCTTATTTTAAAAGTTAATAAAGTTATCTTATTATTTAAGTAATTTCTAATATTACCTCTACTAATTGTATTAAATTCTAATATTATATTAATTATTACTCTCACCTACTACCCTTATTAATTATGGTCATACATGTTTTTATAAAAAAAAAAAAAATGCGCTTTGAAAAAAACAACTGTTTTATAAAAAGGACTCAAATATAATCTTATTAAGTTATGCACTTTATAATAAGGACCAAAGGGAGTAACTAACAATATTATATTCCTTTCAATATTATACCCCTAAATATAAAACATATTTGATTTTTTTTTTTTTTAAGAGATTAAGAAGTTAAATAAATTAGATAATCTTATAATACGTTGTGTATCATTAGATTATATATCAGTTTATATGTTAGATAAATAGTTTGGAGAAATAGCAATAAATATAGATATTTTAAAATAATTTGATTAGCTTTCTTAACATCTCCAAAAAAGTCAACTTTAAAACTGAAAGGAGTATACTAGATCATTGAATCGGGGCCTAATTATATGCGTTATCTTTTTTGCTTTATTTTATCAATGATTGAGACTAATCTTAAAATAGTGAAAGCAAAAAAATAAATGTACCTCCCTCAAACCATACAAAGCACATTTTTTGTCTGCAAACTATACAAAAGACCCAGTCATCTCAAACCATGGCCAACTCCGTTTTTAATTATGTCATGCATGTCTTTATATCATTTGTCCTTTATATTACTAATGGTATATAATCCGCTGGTGGCTATGACTTGAAACCGGCAAGCTATTAACGTTGGTTGAATGAAATGCAATTCCCATTTCTATAATTTCTAGTCGGCTGTCATTTCATTATTGTCTTATTTGTATGTTTCAACCCCGAAGTAGAAAAAATGAACAGAAAGAGTCTGTAACCAAAAGTCCAAAACAAATGTCATTACTTAAGTTGTCAAAGCAAAAATACCTTGTACTTGAAAGAATAAAGAAATCAAATTTGATTAGGGGGATTAGTTTCAATAATCATGATTATGCAACTTCCTTCCTCCTTGAGCTTTTGCAGATTCATTGTACACACTCTGATCTTGAAATGCATATCAGAGTCCCAATAGAGCAAAATTGGACCCTTCCTGGAAAGGATTTGATTTGAGAGAGAGAGAGAGAGAGAGATCCATCCAAAATAAAATGATAACTGAGAACTAAAGAATTATAGATTTAACCAGGAGAAAAATATATCAGTTCACTTCAGTACAATCTACAGGGAAATCATCATGAAGGCGTCATGGTAAATTTCTCACATACAGACTTGATGATTAATGTGCATTACACAAAATCTAGTGAACTAAGCAGGCTCCAACTTCTCATTTCTGATTGCTGGAGGAAATTTTATATTTCAACGTCAATATATGCCAAGTCAGCTACGCTTCCCTCCCAGAAAATTTCCTGCAAAATCTCCATCAACTTATGACTCCAACACTCTAAAATTTACACGGTGTAGCAAACCAATATAAAGATTCAACACTTCCAAGCTGCCTTGAGGAGTGCTTGTTTGATATTTTTTGTTGAGTTAAGAGCTGCTCCTCTGATCTGCACATGAAATGGTACTCAAATTAAGATAAATAATATTAACACACTTTAGGTAAAAGATAAAGTCTGAAGGTTGCCTTGGATTTCATGGTTAAATAGAGAGTCCCATCAGCTTCTGATGAATGAACTGAATGAAAATCTAAATGAAGATTGCTAACTGCTTCCATTATTTCTAGTAGAACTCCTTCTCTCCAAGGACACTTCAATTCAATCAAAACCTTGTTGTCGTTCATGCAGATAGTAACATTATTAGAAATATCTTTTAGACGAACCGAATCAAGCTCTGTCTCTGTCTCATCAATGTCACAAGCCTTCCTTTTGTTCGTCGCTGGCTTCTTGCCATTATCAGCTCTGTTGTTACAATAATTATCACAAGTCCTTTCCACAACATCTTGAGGTGTTCTTTTAGTTCTAGCCTCGGAATCTTTGGACTCCTGGCGAGCTTCCAACTCTCTCACCTTTTTCTCCAGCTTTTTAAGGTATTCTATTGCCTCATCTAGTATCGAAACTTTGTCATCCTGCACCATTGTTATGCTCAAAAAATACAATTAATCTTAACAGTGACAATAGTCAAATGAACAAGTATGAAGAACAGAATGTCACTTACCCTAGTAATCAAAGGAACCATTGATTTAAGGGTTAAAAACCTTTCATTTAGTTTTGCCCTTCTCTTTCTTTCAGACAGTACATGGTTCAAGCCAATTTCATCAGCTTCAGGTCTCATTCCCTCTTTATAGTCATTTTCTTCTCGAGCCTCAAGCAACATATCCGTGTGCATACGTGGAACTTCAAACAATATCTTCTTCAATATTTTTTGGTGAGCTCCCCCTCTTGGCCATTGACCCATTGATCCTTCTCTCTTCCAACTGACAAAACCGGATTCACAATGGAAGTTTTGAAAATGTGCTCCTATAATTAATTGGTCTGAGCTTTTAAGAAGAGAAGAAAGAACATTTTGATAATGCCAATCATCACTGCGAGCATCTACCATGGTCATTCTTGTGTTTTGACCCTCTTGAACATCTTGCCCACAATGATCCACCTTGGGAACTGAAGCATTCTTTTCAGAACCAGCAATACTGTGAGATATACAGTCACTAGTATTCATGGAAGTATGGGCACAATTACTCAACTCATCCTCCATTACTTGCCAGCTTTGGACATGGGAAGCAATACCCATTCTTTCAACCATGAATCTCTCATCTGCTTGTTTATTGGCATGGAACTCATTTGAACTATTACTCGGAGAAATTGCATTGGCCAAGTCATATTCTGATTCAGGAGTCAATTTTACATCAAAAGCATCATGATCAAATACTGCACCAGCAATTTCTTCGCCGTCTCCTGTATTAAATGCAACTACAGAGTTCTTGCGAACTTTGGCATCTAAAATGTCCAAGTAAGAAGATCTCATGCGTTGAATGAGACTGAGGTCCTCTGAAACCTTCACCAAAAGAAAGAGGTGACATGAACAATGACACCGGCAACTTGAAAATCACATAAATAGAGTGATATACAATTTAAAATGGAGGGGAAAACTTACTGGATCGATTGTGCCTAGCTCAAGAACACCATCCAGAAAAGGGAAGCATACCACTGTCTGAGAGTTGAGAAGGAACGAGTATCAATATCAATAAGTTAATAAGTAGATAATGAAGTCTATAACAAGTGACACCACTCACAGGTTGTGAACAACGTGGTTTATTCCTTAGACTCCATGTAATACACAGGAAATTATATCTAGATCAAATTTAGGGTTTTTTATAAGGTTTCCCACACTAAATTTGAAAGAACTTATATATGGCTTTCATGGTCTTGGATGAGGTATGCCAGTTCCTTCTTTGCAGAAGCTATGTTTCTACTCATTATATCCACTGGACTGTCACAAACTAAAAGGGACGGCCCAGTGCAAAAGGCTTCCACCACATGGGGTTTAAGGAGGGATAGAAATACGCAACCTTATCCCCGCAAGCAGAGAGGCTGTTTTTAGGATTTGAACCCGTAGCCCTCTAAGTAGAAAGTTATTTTTATTCCCTTCTGCTCAGCGTTATTTGAATGCTCATGCAGGTGCTATGCCAAACACTGCTGCTGCTGCTATTACTTTCAAAAGCAGGACTTATTCTTTCTTTCTTTTTTATAAAATAAAGCAGGACTTATCCTCACCACACGTATTTCAACAGAACTAAGCTAACTGTTACTAAAAGCAAGACCAGTTAGATGCTTTTATATGGGAATATTTATGTAAAATGATCAGAATGGTACCTGAATGGATGCACTCTGATCATGAGATAGATGGTCACCGCAAATGTAACAATGAAACGGAAACCAGAGAAAAGAAGACATGATTCAGACTGAGTTTCATATTGTAAACCTTTTAAGAATAGAGACAACAATTGACATGGTAGATGAAAGCAGAAGAACAAGGTAATAACAACCTTTGCCAGAAGAGAACGACTAAAAATTCTACTATCAGCCAAATGGGCGTTGTACAGCCAAATAAGTTGACCTTTCGCCAGAGTTCTTCCAGGCAACCTGCAGGAAACAACAACCATTAGCAAAACATGAGGTTGTTGTTGTATGTGTTCAAAAATGATGCTCCTGCTATTTCTAAAGCGAAAGAAAGAAGAAACTATACCCTTGGCCAATGTTGAATACAAATGACATGCACACCAAATAATACCATTCTGTATCAGTGAGATCCTCAGGTGATAGTGAAGCTGAAGGCCTTTTAGCTTGTGGACTTGATTCTGCAGTTGCAAGAGACTCATAGAGATCTCTGAGTTGCTCACTCCTTCGTAAACCTATTTGGTCTGAATTAAATTCTCCTGCTTGGCTTGTTTTCCTCGTCTTTATGTCCCCATTGTAATACCCTTCACCCCACTCGAAAACCCTGCATCATTCAAACCAAAAAAGAAGAAGAAAGCATGTTTCTCAATTTCATATCAGAAAATGGAAGAGTTTTCAAGATCTCAAAAATGAAACGAACAAAAAATTTACGTACCCGGGGTTGTCAGGTGAACCAGACCAATAGATTGCGTAGCTCCATTGGATGCTTCTCACAGCCAAGGCGAGTTGTTTCTTCAGGTTCTCTGGTACCATTTCCTAGTTTTTTCCCCCCAAGCTAGAGCAGCCACAATTTACCATGAAGATCGAAATTTACTCCATATTAAACCCAACAACGCTTGTCGGCTTGTCTGATTCTTTATCTTTATCCTTTTGCCATACCCAGATTCTGGTTTCTGTGAAGCTAGAATATTCTTTCGCAAGGTAGCCACAAAGCACGCGTCTAGCTGGGTTTACAGAGTCCTGCAATCGCATAGTCCAGAGCTATTATCCGGATTACGTGGTTATCGAGATTTAATGCGTAATAATTAATTAAAGACCATCTCAGCCGGTAGACACAACTGATTGGAAGACTTTTCATGTCCTAATAATTTTCCTTTATGAAAACAAAAACGTGCCATTGATTACTTCAAAGTGAGTAAAAGGTCGAAACTCGAGCTGCGTGTATAAATCAGAAGAGTCCAGAGCTCCAGCGGTGGCCCATCGTGAAAACGTGAAGTATACCATCCCCAACGTACTCCGGGATCGTTTTTTGTTCTTAAATCCGGAAAATAAGAAAAAGAGTGAAAAAAATAAAATAAAAAATCTGAATTTTACTGATACCTGGGACCTATAACAACGTAGCACAAATTTGCTTTATACAAGACTGTAAAACAATCATTCGTAGCTCCATAATTCACGCACATGGTGTGGGCAAATTCTTTTGTCTTTCTCTTTAATAAACCAGAAAAAGTATTTTGTTTGTTTTGTTGCTACGTGTTTTACCTTTTTCCGGGATTCAATGGCTGAAACTTGAAAGGTTGAAATTACTTACAACAAAGTTTCAGGGGCAAGGCTTGCAGCAAGAGAAGAGGAGGGAGAGAGGGAAGGGGAAGAGAGAGAGGAGTAGTGCGAGTAGGGACGCTTCTGTGAAATCCGTGGACTGAGGAGGACTTTGGTGAAACTTAATAAGGAAAAAACAAGAGTTATTATTACTGTCAGATTGGAAAAATATAATAATGATAAAACAAAAACCAATAATAATACTTAAGAGCTCTGAGCCTATCATGTCCTGTTGTTCAACTCTTCTCCTTTCCGATTCCGGTGCAGACCTTGATTGATCACGACAATCACCATTTCTGAAGATCGCGTTGTTGTGGACCCCTGTTGATTCATCACTCTAAGGCCTCAGTTAATTAGTACTACCTCTCCTAAATGTAACTCTCGTGCTATTTTTAAATCATTTTTAACTAGATTATACTAACGGATAAATTTTCAATTTCTTTCATCTATGAATAAGCATTTTTTAACTATTTATTTCCTCTTTATTTTTAATAATACAACTAATATAGATAAAATTAATGAATATGCAAAAAACAGCCCCGTTAAAAATCTTACCCTTCATTAATTAGTTTTTGATAAATCTCTAGTGACTGGAAATACTTTTTATTTTTAATAAGACAAATAATATAGGTTTTTAAAATCTTATTTACTATCTTGAAACTAGACTTTTAAATAGGACCAAAGTTTTTAGTCAAAAAGGACTTATAAATAGAATTGTGGTGGTATAAGATAGAATTGATTCTTTGAAGAAATTAAAAAAGCTAAATAAGTTATTTAATCATATCATAGGTTATGTATCTTTGGATTATATGTCGGTTTAAATGAATTAGTTTGGAGAAAAGATAAAAATATTCTAAAGTAATTTAATTAACTTCTCTAATCTCTCCAAAAAAAATCAACTTCGCCTTATATTTAAAATCGGAGGGAATATCTAATTACAATGAAAATGAAGTAAAAACTCTAAAAATGTTAATTGCCCGGATCTAAGTGACTAAGTTAGAGATGAAAATTTGAGTTCATCTATAAGAAAAGCTTAAGCACAAATTTACATATAAGAGTAATGTTACCTTAGAAGTTTTCAGGTTCAATGTCACCTATAAGTTTTTTTGCTAGAGAATGTCACCTATAAGTTTCAAAACATTGTAATATTATGTTACGTTAAAAAAACTAACGTTGATAATTAACTTTTTAATGGAAAATAACAACATTGCTTTATTTTAACATTTTTGGGTAATATTGAACTTAAAAGAATTTGTAAGGAACATTAGTCTTTGGTGAAATTTTTTAAGACAAAATTACACTTTTACCCCTCAATAATAGAAGGAGGCATGTGCATGCATTTAAAAACGCTCACCAAACTTCCATAGTCACTTTATTTTAAATCAAACGGTTTACACACGTGGTGAGATACTCACGATGTAGTTTATTTTTTGAATGATTAAGGAAACTAAATAGGTTATTTAATCATATTATATGTTATGTATCTTTAAATTATATATCATTTTATTAGTTAAACTAAATAGTTTGAAGAGAGAGAAAATAAACAAATACTCTAAAGTAATTTAATTATTTTTTTTAATCTCTCAAAAAATTCAATTTGTCTTATATTTAGGATTGAAGGAGTAGCATTTTTGTTAAAACTTTTTGAACTTATTTCAGTAATAAACTAATTTTTTTCACCCGTTGCCCTAAAAAGTTTTTTTTTTTGGAAAATTATTTTTTGGTCATGTAGTTCTAACTTTTTTTCACTCAATCCCTACACCTTAATTTAGTGCAACTTACTCCCTATAGTTTTAACTTGGTTGTAACTAACTCTTCGAATTTTGACCCAATGCAATTCAAGGACGAAGATACAATTAAGTTAAAATTATATGGATTGAGATGCACCAAATCAAAGTATAAGGAATGAGTTACACCCCGTCAAAATTATAAGAATCAAAAGATTAATCTCCCATAACAGTACCCAATATTTCAAAATAATTTATAGTCCAATTTTTCTCTTAAAATATTTTTCTCAACGGCAACAAACACCTTCAATTTAAAATACCCAGTGTTAATGAAAAAATATTTTATAATACCAACAAATTACTTTATGATATTTTAAAATACTAAACGTGATTTATGAACATTGCATCTTCTTACAGGTCTTTGATTAAAAAAAAAACTAATGAGTCATCACATGCATTTGGTTTACTGTATTAATCAAGAACTGTTTGACAGAGTTAGATTCCCAGCTTGATTCCTCATTACTTGGAATTAGCAATTTGGATAGTTAGGTGGTGGCAATTCTGCATAATTGCTTGCTTCTTAAGAATTTGTTCACCCTAGGCTAGCTGCTATCTCTGCTATAATTCACAGCTGTCTGCTGTGCCACTGGGAATTTGATATCTGTTGTTAGATTAAATTAACTTAACTAATGGTTAATTACTCATCTTCTGGTTCTATTTAGAAGATGGCAAAAGAATTTTTTTTTTCTTCTTTATAAGTTATATTATTAATTTTTTATATTAATATATAATTTTACCATTCATTTGTTATTGTATAGATTTTGTTCTCATATAATCTAGTAAAATTAAAATCTTAAAATAGCACTAATAAAATTTAAGATTTTTTCTTAATGTTTGAAATGACTTATAAATTGAAGTATTTTGTATTTACATTAAATACTTGCAACTCAAGTTAATTATATATTTTTTAAGTCACAACTCACAGTGGGTTCGGACATCGTATGCCTCTTTTAATTTATTTTTCATCTTCCAAAATATATTGTGTATTTATATGCGCATAACTTATGAATATATGATGTTAAACTATATATTACATTATATTCTATATAAAAAAATATCATATATTGATTTAATAAATTAACTCAATGTCAGCAGTGAATGATGAATAATGAGTTATTACTAAATAAATTTTTATAAATATATTGTTTTTACCAGCAAGTTTTTATAATTATCTGTATGTCCTATTTCTTAAAAATATATTATCTAATATATAGTTAATAGGAGTTTTTTTCTTCTAAATTTATGACGAGAAGAGCATTTAAATTAGATGATGACATTAAGTCCAAAAGAGTAGGGGATTATAATATATTTATATGTACACTCAGCTCCATACCTCATTTTGTAGTTAGGCAGCTACCCGTCAAAGTCAAACCATGCAAGCCGACGCAAGCGTGACATCCATCGGTACGTGGCTCGCCATTATTTTTTTTTTAACAATTTTTTATTTTTTGATTATAAGTATACTTTTAAAGCCAAAAAAAATAAGATTATAAGTATACTTCAGTTATACTAGTATTATTAACGCTATATTTATATAAAATCTTTAGAATTTTGAATTAGTCGTATATAATTTTTTCATATCTTAAAATTTAAATTTAACCTCAACTTTTTTATTTTTTGATTATAAGTATCCTATTGTTAATTGACAGTTATCTTTTTAACAAAAATTTATACTTTAGATTAATAGGGGATATGTGACATTTTATGTAAATTACTAATTTTACAAAATCACCTAGACTTTAATTAGTTATAAATAACCCCGTGAACTCGATTGGTTCAAAGTAACTTCCAGATATTCAAAATATAATTTAACTACCCTTAAAATTTTGATTTATAATATTAAGCCACGTACCATTATCATCTTAATAAACTTATTAAAAAATTTCTATTATTTTTCAATTAAAATATATTTTTATGACAAAAATAGAAGAATAATAATTTTAATTTTAATTTATAATATTAAACCACATGTCATTACGCCACATGTCACCTGTTAATCAAACGTAACAATTTTTATTAAAAAGATAATGGTTAGTTAATGACATAGTACTTATAATAAAAAAAATAAAAGGTTAGAAGGATAATTTAAATTTTAAAATGTCATGTCATGAGAATTATATGTAACTAGTCCAATTTTCTTCATTTTCTTAATATTAATGTAAACTCTAAAGTCGCCTTTATTGTTTATAGGGTTTAAACACCGTATTGTATGAAAAGAAGAAGATTCCTACACACATATAAAATAGTGAGATCCACATATATATAATGCTAATTAATTATATATATGTGGTCCCATCATTTTATATATGTGTAATATGAGAAATAACTTTTCCTACAACATATCTTTATTCTCCCTAGTCACTTCATCATTCATAACACAAGTTACTTGGATATTATATTAGTATTAAAATTCAACTTACATTGACCGACTATTTTTCCAATTATTTCGATTAGAAGACTCAGTTAGAATTTGTATTTATATTATCTTCTTATTGATCCCATAGATCGAAATTATTTAAGTTCTTTTTAAATAACAGTCAATTGGATTTGTACTTTCTGATTAAAAAAAAAAAATGGATTTGTACTTGTCGGAAAAAAAAAGTTCTTTTTAAATAACAGTCAATTGGATTTGTACTTTAAAAAAAAAAAAAAGGTGTTTGATTGGATGTTTCGTTGTATTATCTGTATCACATGAATGATTCATTTACTTTATATATCAATGTCCTAGTCTTTTTATGTTATTCCTCTAGACTTATCATCATCATAACAACAACGAACCGTGATACAATCTAGAGTTAATGTCTGAAAATATGGTTTTTTTTTTTTTAAAGCGTACTTAATATTAAGTGTTTTTTGTGTATGTAAAAGTAAATATGTGATTATAAAAGTAAAGTAAAAATGTTCATTAACCATTAGTTTGACTCTTAGGTATTTTTAAGGTTAATATAGGCGATAATTTATTCAAATTTCATTCTAATTGGCGGTGAAAAAAATAGAGAAAATTATAAAAAAAGAGTCCAAATAATTTTGAAAATTATAAAAAAACGACAACGAAGGCGAAGAGAGAAAGATGCATAGGCAAATCTAGGTTATGGATTGAGGGTGCAAGCCAAGTGCCCCCTTGAATTTGTCAATTGGTTAATTTTTTTTTTTTTTTTTTTAAAGATGCATTTAATACCCTCTTGAATTTGTCTCTTTCAAATTTTTGTTGTTAAAGATATATTTGACAATATTAATAATAAGACAATTATGATAATTTTTTTTAAAAAAAAAAACCTAAAAGGATGACGTTGTAATTATTTTTAATGTAATATACTTTTGTTATTAAAATATATGTCTTGAACTTATTGAGTCACCTTTCATTGTAATTTATGTTCTTTGCCGCATTTCTAACATCGCTTAGCCTTGTTATTCTAAATGAGGTTTGTAAAATAACTACCTCTCTTATTACATCATCGTATTCACTTAATTTTATGATTTTCTTTTCTTATTTATATTTTTTTGTTTTTTAATGCATTTAAAACTTTCCTTAAAAAAAATTCTGTGGCTACGCTTAGAACCCCGAATCCCCCACCATTGGTGGTCGGGTGCCTCCTTGTGTAGAGATGGGCGGCCTAGATGGATAAGATTGAGATTGATAAAGAGAAGGAGAATTGGAAAGAGAAGGACCGACTATAATTTTCAAAATATCTATATCATTTTATGTAATTTTCTCTAGTTTTTTATTACCAACTGGGATGAAATTTAGCCGAGATATCATCCATGTTAGCCTTAAAAATACAAAAAAGTCAAAATAACGATCAATAAGTGTTTTTGCTCCATTTTTATAACCACATAATTAATTTTACACCTAAAAAAAGTACTTGGTGTTACATGCACTTTTAGAAAAATCACATTTGCACCTTAACCCTATAATCTACTTTCATGTAATTTTTTTTTTTTTTTTTTTTTTTTTTGTTGGAAGATGACAAAAAGGCTCTCATGAAATTTAATTATCCAAAAATCTGATAGCAACCAAATAACATATAAAAAAAAAAAATTATTATCATTAAAACTTTTTACTAATTAAATTCAGCTTTTGGGATCACGTAATATTTCTCCATTTTCTTGTTTCCTGTGTCAATGTAAGGCCCAAGAAACACTAATCGTCTAGGGAACTTAACTTAGGTTTTTTATGATATGTCTTTTATTTAATTTTTGAGATTTTGAGTGCAATCCCCCCCAAAAAAAATCTTTCAACAAGTGCAACTCCCTAAATTCAAACTTTACTTTTTATAATAATATGTTTGACTTTTATTATGTAAATTATATACACACAAGCTGAATTTAAAAGGACGCCATCAATAATTCAAATATTATGCCTCACTCGTTCAAAGATGTGCATGACTATTTCTTAATAAATATTTTCTTGACTCGGGACTGATCAGAATCAGAATGAAAGAAATGATATAAAATTAAAATAAACAAATTAGATATGTTTCTGTAGACCAAGTTGTGATTCTCTCCCTACTACCACGCCTCATCCATGTGCTCCCCCTTCTAAATTAAAGTCGGATTTAAGTGCAGTATCTTTTTTAATTGCATATCTCTATTTAATTTTAAATTTTCTTGCTGCTTAGTGCTTATTAGACATATTTTATAAAAACATAATACCCCACAATTTAATAGAAAACTCACTTTATATTTCAATTTATTTATTAAAGTGTGTGTTACATTAGGGATAAGAGGCAATAATAATTTTTTCCTTTGTTCTAAAACTCAGACCGAAAACTGGCGAGTTGGTGGTAAACCCGTTTGGTTTGGGGGCATCAACCCCATTCGGTACTAAAAAAATTATTTAGAATTTCATATTAATTACTTGAAATCTTCAATTTCTCTCACCAATTTTGTCTTGGGTTAGTTTCGGTTTGACTATAATCTCGAACCTTAACTCAATACTCGACGGTTTAGTGGTCGGTCCGAGTTTCAAAATGTTACTCGTCTTTTAAAATAATTAATCCAGTGTGGTTGTAACTTTATATCAAGTAGGCTCATAGGTATTACTAGCAATATTTTATGATCAATGTATATTGAAAATTCTTAAGACGCGTCACTAGAACTAACATAGAGTTGGTTCTACAATGTAAGGCTCTACTAGATGTTTTACGATCTCAAATTTAAGTGTCAGAGGAGAGACATATGTTAGGAGGGGCATCCACAAAACCTAAAATTAAACCAGTCAATTGCTCCGATATCTAATAAAAGGATCCACAAAAAGCAAAAAGCGCAGGCTGGACTGGCTTGAATTTGCCATGGAATGGGCCGGAGAAGTTGCATGAACTTGGAACTTAAAAAAACAAAAACAGTCGTGAGGGTTCAAGCTGAGGCCTACATTCAAATCCGAATACCTCGTCTTGGAAGATTCTGGAAACATCTAAAGCATCAAAGTTTTACAACCAAATCACGCCATGGTCACTTCATAAGTTTGTCTTCTTCGAATTGAGACACTGGTAATTGAATCATTGTGTCCCCAGAGTTTGAATATAGGTCAGCATCACATTAGCGATGAAACTCACACCATGGCTCTCTATCTCTACCCAAAAGACAAAACATCACACTCCTTGTTGGGTTCTGATCAATGATTAGGCCCATTATTATGTTTGTCACGTTCAAAAAAATTAAAGAATATTTATTTAATTCAAATAAATTGAATTAAATATTAATTTTTTATTCTTAGCCAAGTGGGATAGGCTCTATATAAAAGGTTTAATGTGATAAAGCATATCAGGATAAATAATAAAATCCTTGTTATTTTGAGAAAAGATAATTTGAGTTTTTCTTAAAAAGAATATTCTCTCTCAAGCCCCCGACTGGGCCATTCCTCTCAAGTGAGGGCGGGGATTACCGGTAATCCAAGCGGGTTACAATTTTTGTATGAGTATGCTGCTCTTTATGTAAATAATGAATAACTCTTCATCTTGTTCGTGATATTCCTTTAGTTGTGGTTGTTAACAACGGGTGAATAATAAAAAAACTTAATATTTAATTCAATTCATTTTAAGTTGTAATAAATAAATGTCTTTGACATTTATTTATAAGTCAAGCATTCTGAAATCCTAAAATTAAATGTAAGTAATGTATACACGCAAAAAAAAAAATAAAAAAAGCAAAATAATATATATATATATATATATATATAAATCCTTAATTAACCATCATCATGCTTCAGCAACAACATTCATCCATTTCAAATCCCAGAACTGATTCAAACTTTTCGGGAAAACCGAGGCGGCGTCAGGCAAAAATATAAGAAATTGGATTTCATATGGATAGAGGAACTTTACTTGGGATGCTTCATGAGTAAAGTTCATAAAGTATTGTACAAAAAATATAAAATGCAGAAAGTAAGTATGAGGGTAAGATAAAGCTTCACGTCTAAAAAGTGACCTTGTGAGGGGGCATAATGACCACATTGATAGAGTATTAGACTAGTGGATTATCAGCATTTAGGTTTTAGCTTTACTTTGTATCATAGAGAGAATATTATTATTTATGTTACAAATAAGGTAAATAATCTATTGACAAATCCTATCATTTATCAATATAATGACTGCTATTTCACTTATAAAAAAAGTTACTGAAACTCACGGATGAAGTTGTTAACTTATCAATGATAGCTTTTTGGCAAAATCCTTTAAGGTCCTAAGCAGAGATGGAGCTTCTTGGTTATAATGGGGGGCCATGCCTTCCCCCTCCAAAAAAAAAAAAAAAAATCCAAAATAATTAAATGTAAGTTGGATTTTTTTATACATTTGGCCCAAAAAATTATATACTTAGCTCAAAAATTTATACATTTGGCCCCCAAATATTTTTTTCTTAAAAATTAGTTAGTGAATATACATTTGACCTCTTCAAATATTTATCTCAAACTCCATCCCTGGTTCTAAGAGACCAACAAAATATCAAAAAAATCTCATAGAAAACTCTAATGTCAAAAAGTCTCATTAACAACTCCTTTAATAGGTGATTAACAACTCCATTGTGAGTTTTGACAACTCTTTGAAACTTTTTTGACATTTTCTTGATCTTTTAAACCTAAAGGGTGTGTTCTGTTTGAGGGAAGGGAGCGAAATTTTTTACCTTGTTTTGACCAAATTGCTCATATAATTTTTTGTATATTCCATAGCTACACTCCCAAAAAAAAAAAAATCTTTTTATTAATAATAATTTGGTAAAAGTCCGCTCCCCCTCTCATTTCTTCCCTCGAGCCATTTCCCTAACTTTTTGTGTGTGTTTATTTTTCACGGTTGAGACCTCACCATGTAATTATGCAAAACTAAACTATCATCTCGTGTTAAAAATGGTCGGATTCAATATAACAATCAAAATCTAAACACACGACACACAACCAAAGTGGGGATGAGATGAGTAACAGAATCATTAAAAGTGCGGAGTGGAACAAAGGCATGCAAGTGTGTGATGGGTCAAAAGATGAAGAACATGTCAGAGGTATTATTATGCTTCTTTTGCTTTATTTGTGCCCCAGATATGGTATCATACATCGTTCCAAAAGCAACAGCATGCTAGTTAGACTTAGTAGTTACATTCTTCACTCGTTTTCCCCCCACCAACTTCCATATGTGCATTAAATCGTTTCTTCTTTTTAAGTGGTAGCGCTTTGGTTTAGGCTAGCTCATATCCCACGAGCACCAAAATTGAGGTCCAATTGTTCATGTGATGAAGACTTTTTAGCATGGAATCTACAAGTCTTAAGTAAGAACACCATATTTGTTTCATTTTTGCATTCTTTATTTCTTGATAGAAACCTACATAATTAAACAAGAAAAAGATTTCATATTTTGTTGCAAATATCTTAAATCCAATCAGGTTTACACATATAAGAATCTCCAACAACATTGAACAAAAATACAAAATAACAACATTCTATCATCGTCACGACCTTTGTTTTGGATCAAAAATACACACTACGTTACGTTTACGGATCAAAAAAAGGGAAGAAGAAACCGATAGTTTTTTTCGAAGAAGAAAACTCACTAATGAGTGATGAAGAAAAAAAGAAGATAGTAAAGAAAAAAAAAGGAAAAAAGGTTCAAAGGTTAAGTTAGTGATTTTTTTTTTTTTTTGGAAAAATATTAGGGAAAAATTAAAATAATTAGAAAAATAATTAAAAAAATTTGGAAAAAATTCAAATAATTAGAAAAAAAATTAGGAAATAATTGAAAAATTAGGAAATAATTAGAAAATAATAAAATAATTAGAAAAAATTCAGAAAAATTCAAATAATTAGAAAAAAAATTAAAATAATTGGATAAAAATCCAGGAACCCACCATTCATTATGGTCCCAAACCACGTAAATAAAAAAAATAAAAAAAAGAGGGCAAGAATCGACACTTCGAGTCGAACCAAAAGCTCAAAAGGAGCTCTTAATTTATGCTTGTATGCTTTCAAGGGAAAATTTGGAAGGATTTTTTTCTTAGAAAAACATCCCAAAACACTCAATCGTTCCAAAAGCAACAGCATGCTAGTTAATGGAGTATTTTTTTTTTTACATTTTTCTTCACTTTGTTTTCCCCCACCAACTTCCATATGTGCATTAAATTTTTTCTTTTTTTAAGTTTAGCGCTTTGGTTTTTTTTATTTTTCATATCCCACCAGCACCAAAATTGATTTTTGTCCAGTTGTTCATTTGAAGACTTTTTGCATTTTTTTAATTATGGAATCTACAAGTCTTAAGTAAGAACACCATATTTATTTATTTTGCATTCTTTATTTCTTGATAGAAACCTACAAAATCAACACAAGAAGAATTAGATTTCATATTTCTTTTAGAGAAGTTTTAGTTATGAGTAGGAAAAATGCCTGAAGTCCTTGTTGTAAAATTTATTATCTAAAAGTACATGAAATTTGTTTAAAGACTAAGGTACGTATTCTATTTACTAGGCACAATTCTTTTTCCGTTATGTGTAACTTATGGGGCAGGGGTAGATGCTGCCCCTTGAAAAAAGGCCCTTCCCAAATAATTGGTATGTGTTTCTTTTTATCATTAATTTCTACATAAAATAAGTGATATTTTGATATCTTATAAACAATAAATAATGTTGTTTTCAATTTTTATGTATTTTCAAAACTTTAGCAGTTTATAACTGTGCTGACTTGTTCCATTTCCATTAAAAGTGTTAAATTTTTGAAAAATCATAAAAAATTAAAAATAACACCGTTTTTAGTTTATAAGATATTAAAATGTCACTCAATTTATGTCGCCTTCCTCATAACTTACCTACCCATAATCGAGTATATATTAGATTCCAGTTGTAGCTGTTTTAAAATTAATAATTTTGAATAGGGCTATGTCAAATAGAAATGTCTAGTTTCTTATAATATAACAAATATAAGATTTAAATCTTTGAGACATGAAAGATGAAGATTTTAATACTTTGAAGTATATCAAACAAGGCTTATTAGTTTTAATAGGAGGATAAAGTATCCCGTTTGGTCCTACATGTTTACTTCATATCTATTTAGTCCTTAAATTTGTAAAGTTTACGTTTGGTCCTTTAAAATTAACGAGTCGAGTCAATGGTAACCTAACGTTGAAAATACTAACTTAACAATTTTAAATGATTTACCATTTCTACATTTATAGCTTAAAATGTATTAACTTCTTTAATAAATTAATATTTTATTTGAATGCTCAACGACTTTATATATAAATTTTATAGAAATTTCTTTATTAAATATGATAAATGATGAATATAGCCAAAGTTTAATTTAATATTTAGATTTAACATATGAATTTAAATCAAATTGTTTCATTTTTATATTTTAATTATTTAATTATACACTAGTAATACCTATTTAAATTAAGATGTAAATCTCCGAGACATGAAAGATGACTACATTTTAATGTTTGATAGGATATCAAACAAGGCTATATTTAATAGGAGGATACATGTATCTATAAAAAAATACATTTTAAAATATTAAAAGAGTGAGCTATCAGACGGCTTATTAACTCTTTTTAAATATCATATAATATATTTGTTATTAAATTTATTTTTTCGTATTTAATGATATCTCTTCATTTTTCGTGGAGGAGATTACTTTAAGATTTAAGGAAGGAATTTAATTATGGAGAAATTAGTATAATAGCAACTAAGAAATATGCAATTTTTATATGAAAAATGATAATACATCATTTAATGTTGCGAGTTCATAATAATTAATTCCCTTTTTTAGACCTCACATGTCACACTGTTCATATCTTATGCCCCCACATGACATTTTGGTCATAGAAAATGATGACGATCGCACCCACCCACACATCAACAGTTATCATTTCAAAGTTTTAGAGCCTGTTTGGTATATGGAATTGGTGGAAAAGAAAAAGAAAATTAGAGATTCCTTCGTTTGAGTACGTATTTTGGACCAATCTTCCCGAGAATCTATCTTCCTGGACCCACAAATCTTCCATCATATGTGGGAAGATGAAATCCCACCAAAATTGGTGGGATTTCAACTTCCCACATCATTGTTCACACTTTTGAAAAATTTACCCTTCAAATTCAAATTTAGGACGTTAATTTAAGTTGAAATTAGTGGAAATTTAAGTTGAATTTGCGGGAACGTTCCAATTTAAGTTTGAACTTAACGGACAATTTTTTTTACGAAGTTCAAACTTGATATATATTTTTAGCAAAAAAAAAAAATCATTTTTCATTTTTATTTTGAATTAATTACTTTTAAGGGTAAAATAGACATTTTTTGATTATTTACCAACTACCACCCCTTCATTTTCTTCCTATCAAACAACTCATCTTCCCTCATTTTTCAAAATCTTCCATTCCCTTCCTTTCCTCTAAATTCCTCTCCCTCCTCAACTTTTCCCCATACCAAACGGGCCCTTACTTCCACTTAGCATTTCCCATCCAGAGGATTTTATTCTCTCTTTAATCTTTAATATGAGACATAAATAATTTTTTCAAAGATTAAAAAAATTAAATAAGTAATTTAATCATAATATATATTATATACTATTATTATTAGATTATATATGAATTTATAAGTCATAAAAATTAGTTTGTATAAAAATGATAAGTATAAAGACTTTAAGTTAATTTATCCAACTTTTTCAATCTCTCTAAAAAAAGTCAACCTAGATCTTATATTAAAGACATGAGGTAGTACCGTGGATCTTACATTTTATAGAGAGTTCAACTTGATATATATTGTTTGTAACACATGAATAGCACTACCTCCAGTATATCTCTAATATAAGACCTAATTTATAATACAAGTTATAATGCAGACTAGATCTTATATCAAGAATAAAGTGGAGTATATAAATTTTGGTTGTTAGCATAAAAACGTACAAAATGATTCAACTTTTTCTAGGATAAGAAACACAAAGCAAGTGTCATCATTGGTCAAAATCCTTTTCAATCGTAACTATCAAAAGTGAAAAACCAAATTATGTTAGCGGAGTTTGCACGGCACAAGTTGTTGCCCCCCAATGCTTGATCATTCAACTTCAACTGTAAGAGCGGCTTAACAAAAACTCTGCACAAAGAGCGAAAACAGTCTATTCATGGCCTCCAGATAATGCGCCATTTTAAACTTGTCGAATCTGAATCTAAAAGTATCAACCGCTGGCTGAATCTAATCCATTTGAAAAAAAGAGCAGCACTTTCCCTTTTCTATTCTGAAAAACATGTAAATCTTTTATGGAACGAGAAATATTCAGTTATGGGAAACAAGGAAACAGGGTTAAATGGTAAATTCACTTTGAAAAATACGCCTAGGAGTAATATTATCCTAAAAGTTTTTACAGGCTCAATGTCACTTAGAAGTTTAAAATGTAGTAATGTTACATTTTTTCTGTTAAAAAGTTAACGGTTAACATTAATTTTTTATTGGTCAAAGTTAGTTTTTTAATGGTTTTAGATAATATTGCTATGTTTTAAAATTTTTAGGGCAAAATTGCATATTAGTTAAAACTTTGGGGTGATATGCTATTTAATCTGGAAAAAAATAAAGAAATATAAATAATTATTCTTAAAAATGAAAAGTGAAAACCTAACGCGCACTTAACGCTAACGGGACCGGATCGTGGAAGCGAAGTCAGCGCGCGTGTCCGTGTCACTTACAAAAACCGGCCGTGATGTTAGAATTTTAAATTTTTTCCTTTTTTGGGTTAAAATTAAATAAAAGTTTTTTATGGGGCATAAATTAGATAAAGATTTAATTAAGAGTGCTTTTTGGAGGGAAGTGTTTACTGTTTACTAGTCGCGACAAAAAAGGGCTGGGCGGGAATTCCCTTCCAAATTGCCGCTGTTAGAATTACGATTTTTTTTAATAAAATCAAATTACGATTTTTTCTTGGCCAACACTTTCGTTTTTTGTTATTTTGTTATTTGTACTGTTGAAACTTGGAAGTTCGAAATTTCATTTCAAAAATTAGTTCAATTTCCCCTGTTCCCGAGTCATGTGAAAATCAAGCCTCTGGTCTTACTTTGTCCCTCTCACACTCTAAATTTGGGTAAGAAGGATCTGTGGATTTTCCAAATAATGTCTTACTTCTTTATTTTTCTTTGAAGTTTCTTCCAATTGGTTAGTTTCAAGCTTCAACTGTAACCGTCTTTGTTTAATCTCTGGGCTTCAGGAGATATCCAAACCATGTCATTCAACTCCGCGCTACTTCGGTTCGTTCTACATTTCTGAAGCAACAGCACTTTGCGTCGATCAGTGGGTCTCTCTCTCTCTCTCACACACACACACACACACACACCACAGACACACAAGCACGCACAGAGGTGTTTCGTTGTTCAGAGTTTATAGTATGTGGTAATTAGTAATGCAGCTGGGATTTGAAGTTATATTTGGCTTGCGAATGACTGAAAAAAGCAAAAAAGAAAAGTGCCGTCTTTGATTCTAGAGGTTAGGAGGTAATAAATTAAATTTAATCACAATTTCTTAAGTTTTATGAGGTAAGTGCCATCAACCATATATTTTAATCTATTTATGCCCAATTAGCTTGGTTCACTCGGGAGTAACCTCTGCGCTCTGAAAAAGAACTGTTCAGTGACTTGAGTTGTTAGTTTTCCTGTTCATATGATATCCTTTTATTTTTTTTGACCTGGTTCATATAACAGTCTTTTAATATTTGTTAAATTGGTCGAATTGTTGTTCGGTATCGTTGGTCCATAGGTAAGCTTCTAAATGTTTTCATTTAAATTATGCTTATTAAAATGTTTTCTGCCGGCAGTGTCGGCCTAGTTAATCAAAAGGACAAGGAATCTCTGCGAGTCCAAATCAAACAATGCAGTTGGAACAAGAGGACCAGGTAAAAGGGGAAAATAACAATTCAGGTCGAGATGTTAACCAAATAGAAGCTTTAGGAGGTAGGCTTGAAGGTAACCAGATTACTGGTCTCTGCGTCTATATCAGTTTCAAGTTTGCTTGTGCTATTTATTATTCCGCACCTCTATTTTCTTTATGTTGATGCAGGTGCTCCCGTTTATAGCAATGGAAGTAAGTCTAATGAACTGTTCCAGTTGAAGCAAGAATCGCATGTGGATCTTTTTCCTGCTAAAATTATGGAATTGCCTTCAGACAGCTTGGAAGTAAGCCAGTGAAGGGTTGCATAATTTTTCTTTCTGTCTCTCTTTCCCTCTCTTTTATATGTGTTGGACATGTTTGCCTTGTGTATTAAATACTGACTTAAATGATCCCATTACACACTTGATATGCAGAGGACCCCAACTCAAATGCTCTTCAGTGTGGGAAATAAGATTCTGAATGACACATTTGTAAGAATGAATGGAGATGTACCTCATGTAAGAGGGTTGCATAACTTATATGTTAAACATAATACTACATCTTTTCTTATTTTACCAGAATTGTATTCTTCTGTCACTGAGCTGAAGTTCTATAGTCCTCACAACTGATTTGTTTCTAACCTCAGCATGCGGCATGCCTGTTGAGAAATATTCTGCAAGTGATTGAGGGGCGCTTTTCAAATCAAGCAGAGAGCCTGAAAACTGTAAGATAATTTTTATTTTTTTATTTTTTTATCTGTAGAAGATACGTCTCATTTGTTTTCAAGGTATTTACGTTATTGCTTACTTGCAGCAAAACAATCTTTTCAAAGTTCGTGAGGGAAAATACCAATCAAGAATAAATGCACTTGAAACCCTTGTGGCAGGGACAAGTGAGGAGAACGAGGTACCTTCTATTTTAATGGATCTTGATATATGCTGATGGAGAATAGGAGAGAATACATATTTATTACTTACTGTGTTATTCAGGTAATAAATACAACAGTATTTTGGCTAAATCATGTGCAACCCTAATTTATTTTTTGCTACAATGTACATTGGAGGTAGACGTGGCACATCTTTTGATTTTGTGTAGGGCAATATAACTTTTCAAAACAGCGGGGCGAGTTGGATAATTTGAGTATCTTTCAGGGAACGGGAAAATAATTCACTATGATTATTATCCTTTATAATGGTTGACTCTATTCTCTGCAGGTTGTCAAAAGTTGGTTGCTGCAGTTGAAGGTGCAAAACTATCTATAGCTTTATTTTTATTGGGATGACTGGGAACAAGCTATCAGGATAAATTCTTGGTTTTATTAAACTTCATCATTATTTTCATTACTTGGAAGTTCAATATTTGATGTAGTATTACTTATTTGCACTTTGTCTTTCTAATTTTCTACATAATATAGGGAAGTTTATAATATGGTGGAGCAAGTTGTTATAAATATTAATAAAAGTATGGGCTCTCATTAACTAACAACTTAAATTGTCTTATATAGTTCTTCGAACATGGATATGGTTCAATAGTTGAAACTGATAAGCATATTGCTATTGCCTGTATTGTGCCATCTAATGCAGCAAAAAGACTTGAAATATCTGAACTTCATTGACCATGAACTATTTCTGTATCGTTAACTTTGTTGTCACTATAGCATGCATTAATGCAATTCCAGAAAAACTTATCCAAGTAATTATTGTGAAAAGTTGAAGAATGAATTTCTTGCATTTCAAAGGCAACTTTCTGAATTTGTTGTAAAAAATATGTGTGGTCTTTTCAGCTTACTACATAATTTGTATTTTTAGATTGCTCTGCAGCACGAGAAAACTGAACTGGAGAAGAAGAAAATTGAAGAGCAGGATATTGCTCAATTTAAAAGAGACAAAGTTCGCAATGAAGTTGAGATCTCTGCACTGAAGCAAGAACTGGAAACGACTAAAAGGGCACATGAAGAGCAGTGCTCGCTGTTAGAATTGCATCTTAGTGAATCTAAAGCTCATTATGAGAAGAGAATAGAAGAACTTGAGAGTCATCAAGCTAAAGCAAGGACACAAGTGAAGGAACTAAAGACCTGTTTGAAATCGAAATCTTTGAAATGGAAGGACAAGGAGCATAACTTTGAGAGTTTCCTGAATGACCAATTTGGAGCTTTCCAAGTTTGCCTCATTTTTTACTCTACTTGCATTTATAGTTTGATAGTTTCTTTCTTATTGTATAGCATTTAAAATTTCATGTTGTGCAGGAATTGAGAGCTGCAATGGAATCTGTAAAAATGGAATTACTAAAATCAAAGAGAAGCTACTCCGAGGAACTCAAATACTTAGGCAGGATACATTATTTTAAGCTTTTGCTGGTTGATCACTTATCATTTATTTACTGATGGAATTGATAGATTAAGAAGACATGTGTAAACCTTCTTTAGGAATGAGGCTCAAAGGTCTAGCTGAAGCTGCTGGAAATTATCATGAAGTTATGGCAGAAAATAGAAAATTGCATAATGAAGTTCAAGATATGAAAGGTGTATGACTAAGTTTACCTTTCAAATTTTGTGCTGAGGTCTAATGTATTCTGTGGGTCATTTCTGTAGTGTTAACTTACTGCCTTTTCCCCTCCCAAACTTCATTTTTTGTAGGAAGTATTAGAGTATATTGTCGTATCAGACCATTTCTTCCGGGGCAAAGCCAAAACCAGACAACTATTGAGTTTGTTGGTGATAATGGTGAATTAATCGTTAACAATCCTCTCAAGCAAGGGAATGAAAGTTGTAAGCTTTTTAAGTTTAACAAGGTTTTTTGTACATCAGCAACTCAAGGTAGGTAGTTCATTCTAAATTTTTTCCATTACTTGGGTTGTTTTGAGTTTGGTTCTGGTGGACTATTGGAAATGATACACCAATGTTCTACGGTTGCAGAGGAAATATACGCTGACATCCAACCACTTATTCGTTCTGTTTTGGATGGTTACAATGTTTGTATATTTGCTTATGGTCAAACTGGTTCCGGAAAGACATACACAATGGTATGGCTTAGTGCATATTAATTTTTATTGCAAGTTGTGGTTAAACGTGCACTGATACTTATATTATTGATTTTTCACAAGAGTGGACCTAGCTTATCATCAAAGTCAAATTGGGGAGTCAATTACCGAGCACTTCATGATCTTTTCCAAATCTCCCAGAGTAGGAGAGGCTCTATCATTTATGAAGTTGGTGTTCAAATGGTTGAAATTTACAATGAAGTAGTTCGTGATTTGTTATCAAGCAAGGGTCCTTTAAAGAGATATCCTTTTCTTTTTTACTTATGATTACTAATTTTTAAATAGCACTAAGTTACTCTCTCATTTGGACCTTAGAGATATGCATACAAATGCACGATGCACAAATTTGCATATACACTTACTAGCATTTATTTTAGATTTTACATCAAATCTCGTTCACTTGCTACCTGCTTGTTTTTTTGGCTATCCTCTTTAAGGATGCCATAAATTTTAGGCACATTTTTGTCATTTGCTTATTTTCTTGTTGAAGGAAAAAGTGCAAGTATGGTTTATCTTGACTTGCTTACAATAGGAATTTGGAATACTGCCCAACCAAATGGGTTGGTGGTCCCTGATGCAAGCCTGCATTCTGTTAATTCAATGAAAGACGTCTTGGAATTGATGAATATTGGGCAGATGAATCGAGCAACTAGTGTTACAGCTTTAAATGAAAGAAGTAGTAGATCCCATAGGTTGTGCCCTCACTCCCCAAATTTTCTCCAGTACCTTATTAATGTGGAAATCTCATTTACTTGGTGTGATCATGTGATAGTGTTCTCACTGTTCATGTTCGTGGCACGGATTTGGGAACCAACACTATATTGCGTAGCTGTTTGCATCTTGTAGATCTTGCAGGAAGTGAACGAGTAGACCGTTCTGAAGCAACAGGAGATAGGTTAAAGGAGGCACAACATATAAACAAATCCCTATCTGCCCTTGGAGATGTGATCTTTGCTTTGGCTCAAAAGAGTCAACATGTGCCATACAGAAATAGTAAATTAACACAACTTCTTCAAAGTTCATTAGGTAACATTCTTTAATTTTAAAATTTTTTCATTAGTGGTCTTTTCTAATCAATGGCGTGCTAAATTGTGTTTTTTTCCTCCTATTTTTTAGGTGGCCAAGCAAAAACCCTTATGTTTGTGCAGCTTAATCCTGATAATGCTTCATATTCTGAAACAATAAGCACCTTAAATTTTGCTAAGAGGGTTTCTGGTGTTGAGTTAGGTGCTGCACGTAGCAGCAAAGAAGGGAAGGATGTCAGACAACTCATGGAACAGGTTTTTGAAGTTTTTCGTTTAACAAAGATTTTAATTGATGAATAATGCGCTCGATAAAGCTGTAAACCAAATATACTAAAATTTTATTGCTTAGACTCTTCTTTTTCCTCCAATGGAACGGGAAAATAAGGCGACAGTTTCATTAGATATTGTTCTTAGAGTTATACTTTTGTTGCAGCGGAACTACTTGTGACGAATGATTATGAAATGAAAATAACTGTATGAAGTTGACGCTTAATCATTTATCAATAGGCATTGAGTTGAACATTTTCCTTGTAGTTAACATATTTGAAGGATGCTATTGCGAGAAAGGATGAAGAGATTGAGCGGTTGCAGATGCTCAAGGCAGATCACAAAGACTCAAAGCAGGGTATGATATCGCCATGGCATGAATCATCCGTTCATAGTAGACAATCCATAAGGACTCCCCGACATAGCCAAAAACTTTTAGGAATGGGTGAAAAAGCTGCTTCTGACATGGGCAGCTGCTCAGAGTATTCAGTGGATGAACACAGCAAAAATCCAGGTTCCCTACAGTTAAAATTAGCCAGAGAAGACAGAGATAAGAATTCCAATGAGGTTGACGAGCTGTTAGGAACTGGAGATGCAAATTTTGAAGAGAGATTAAGTGACATATCAGATGGTGATCTCTCAATGGGAACAGAAACTGATCATTCAATCAACAGTGTTGTAGAGTATGCTCTATTTCCTGAAGCGGAGAAGTCAGCTGAACTTACACCAGCTAGAAGTATAATGACTGAGAACATTCCAGCTGAGAACACAGAGAAGTCAGTACTCACTTCCCATTTATTTATGTATTTTTCGAAGAAATTTATGGATATTGAAAAATTAAAAATTGTCACCATCTATCTCTATTTAATTGGACTTGGGGGTGTTCCAATGAATGCAGGTTTACTATGCCGTCGTCGTTAAAAACTTCCAGATCCTCACAAGTTCCCCACAAAGCGCAGATGAAATCATCGAGTTTGTCACTGAATAGAAGCTCCTCAAAGGTTATGTCAAGTATGTTCATCCAGTTATCTTTTTTCAAGCTTTTATATTTTTATTCTGTTTAAGGTTTTCCAGAACGTAACTCCTTCCCCTCCCATGTTTCTTATTTCTTGTCCTGCATGTAGGTGTAAGGAAAATCGCAACTGGTAGCTCTTCATTGAAGCCGCCTAAACGATAGCAATAATAAGGATGTTGCTTGAACGATGTAGAGTGACCATAGTGGTAGGAACTAATCCTTGTTTATGACACTCTGATCCAGTTGTAGCTTATCGCCCATTCAATGTGATATTGGATGAGGCAGTTTAAAAACTTCAGCTTGTATCTAAGCATTGTAGAGTATCGGCTTGCAGACTTAGCTAGAAAATAGTTTGTATCTAACAATCATAGTAAGTTACCTTGTATTCTTATTCAATCTGTGGCATTTCCTAGTTATCTTTTACTAGCCTTTCCGCAGGCTTGATTTGCCCATTTATTGAGTAGACATTTGTATACTACAGCATTCAGTTGAGGGGAAATATGAATTATGAAGGCCCCCCCGGGCGCAAAAAAAAAAAGACTGTTGGCGTCAACACCATACACCTTACAAATTGTTGGTAGTAGTATCTGCAGAAACATAATAAAATTATAGTTCAAGTCGTGCCTGAAGGCACTGTCTTTAGGAGATATTCTGCAGTCTTCTAGTAAATTTATGCAGGATGACAGAACAACAAAAAGATAACAGTATAACACAGAAGAAGAAAGATGAGGGAGCTTGGGAATAGAACGCTTGATGTCACCTCACCTCGGGCATCTACCCTTAGAGTGTACTGACTTTAGACTGTGCATTGCCTTTTATAGGTAGAAAGCATGTGACCGTTGAGCAACAATAATGACCATTAAAGACATTTAATGACTATAAAATGACATTTACAAAACCATGTTAATGATGATTAATGTAATAAAACCTTTAAACTGTTATTAGAACTAGTCAATTAAAACTCCAAAAGACTCTTTTTGTTAGCCTTTTTACTAACTCAAGCTCACATTTATTATATATTAGGGGGTTCCCAATCTTGAATTATATGATACCTCTTCTTTTGACACACTCAGACACAATATTTACAACAAAGGCAACATTAGGAATAATTTATATCAATTCCTTTCATGCCATAAACTTTCAACACCCTTTAAATCGAATGACAACAGCACCAGACCAGCCTGCATCTATGCGCCTTTAGAAAGGACCCAGATGTGGATCCCAGTAATGCATAAGACGCACAAATTTTCTTGACATGTTGCAAGTCCAAGTTCTAAGTTTTAGATATGATTAAAGAAACTAAAACTCTGGATAGATGATGGGGAAATTGTAAAACCGAAAAAATGAAGATGCAAAGCATTGGCTAAAATATTCCTATATTATTATACGCCAACTTTATAAAAACAGGGTGCATATTTTCCCCGCTAGAACACCAAAGGCAAAATAAAATAAGAACGAGAAAGGCTTATGGCCCATGAGGTAATGTCAATGCATTTGTACATTGTAAGAAATATAAATCAATATCCCTACACCTCCATCAACCGAAGGCATAATGTCTGGGTGGTGTAGTCGGTTATCACGCTAGTCTCACACACTAGAGGTCCCCGGTTCGAACCCGGGCTCAGACAATTATATTTTGCTAATTCATTCTGTTAGTCAACCTTTATTAACGAAAATATTTTTTTTTTTCCGCCAGAAAATTGAAATAGCTCCTCACTCTTGAATCGTCTCATTTCCGCCCTGAAATATTCGCTGAAGAAAAAATGGATTTCAGAACCAAAGGGGTGCTCCTTATGACTGCTAAACTATCGTTCACCACCAGGTTTCACTTTTGTAAATTATTTCTTGTTTCTCTGTATGCTCGCAATAAGCTCCAGCTGTCATCTACTTTGTTATCTGAGTAGTTCATGGGTAAAATAGAATGACTGTTGTTTCGGTGTTTTAGCTTGTTGCTCTAGTTGCATTTGCTCTCTGAAATATAAAATAACGCAAAGGAGATACCGTTCATTTCTTTTGTAGACAGGTGCCTTTTTGCCCACCAAGTTAATTTTTTAAATTAGTAGCAATTCGGACGATTTTTTATATCTTACAGAACACTCGTGCTTTTCCAGCTACTGATGGAAGACTGGGATTTAATAATAAAATCTTAGCTTGAAAGTCGTAATCAGGATGACATTTTAGATGCAGACTTTGAAGAATTGAAATTTAGGGGTTACTGTTCTATTTTTGTCTCTCCCACTGACATTGGCGGATGAAATTGAAATCTGTCATATTTGGTAATGTTGCACAACCTCCGTACTTTTGTATAAAGTGAGTTTCGATGGTTTTCCATCTTAGGGTGCCTGTATTAAGTCAGTAGACTGAAGTTGCTTGGGACCAGTTGTGTCTTACTTTGGCCTTGTTTTTACTGCAGGGAACCTCATTCACATGACGTGGTCTGTTCCCTTTGTATAGGGAAATTTGATATGGTTTCCATTTCGTTATTTCCTTTATGACACTGATCAGAAGAATTTGACAGGTAGATACTGCTGTAAACTGAATTTGTGCATTTTTCTATTTCAAAATGTAGAAATCATGCTTGATAATGCAATGAGTAATATAGATGATGGTATGGTGGCTGTAGTTTCAGATTGACTCTTGATTGATTGATCTAATGGGGGGAACCAAAACGCCCTTCCGTTCAAATACCAATCTAGTTAACCATGAGTTATAGGGTACCTCTTTTTCTACAAATAGTACCATACAAACTATGATAGCCCTATATCACTCTTGAGTCTTAATGAAATTTACTGTACTCTTTTTTTGGTTTTCTGTTCCTTCAAATCAAATTTGACAGAGATTTAATATTTCCATAGTAATGAGGCATTCATCTGAGGTGACCTTTTTGTGGTCCTATATTTTGCTTCTCAATTGAATTTCATTGTCACCATCTTGTAGCCAAACATGATTTATGTATATACTTTTCTATTATCATCAGACGCCACTGGTCTTCATGCTTTCTTCTTTTTAGCTGCATAATGAATAATTCTATGGTTTTAAATGGTTAGCTAGTTTGCAATTCACTATGCAATCTGTTGCATGTGGCAGTTGGCTTTTCTATCAAGATCTTGTCAGGCTCTTTGCTTCAAGGAGATAATATAAGATTTGAGAATATGTCTGGAGACAACAATTCACATAAAAGTAATCGGCATTCAATCAAATATAATAGAAATCAGTGCAGGTTTCCATCCTTTGATGCTGATCTTTCTTGTGTAAATTATGAACCCTCTCTTTCCAATGGTGAGGCTAAGCAGTGCCACAAAAATCCTGACCTTAAGTCCCCAGAGATACTAAGCACATCTCAGTTCATCTCTGCTATAGGCCATATATGGGATTCTGCGAGTCAATCGCTTTCATGTGTCAGCTCTAAGGAAGTTTTGAGTCAAGACAACATATATTTCAGGAAAGGAAAAGTTCTGATTAGCCACGGAGAGGAAAAAAATGAAAGGGCATCTGGTGCAAATGATACTAATTACAGTGCTGTTGCTACGAGGGATGCTAGCCTTGTTTCATCCTCTATGCCCACAAACATGGATTTCCCTAAGGTGATGCAGAAAATTGGTCCACTAGAATCTTATAATGGAAGTCAAGATTTTGTTCACTCTTTATTTAAGAAAAATTTGCGGAGCTCTACAAACATTTCAAATGAACCTCAGAAGGCAAAAGATATTGTGAATGAGGAATTCTCATTTAAATTGGGAAATCTATATTGGGGTATGAGTATGAATGGTTCTAAAGGGCTAAAGTATCCTATTGATGTTGCTGAGCATGAGGACATGAAAACTGCTGCTCCAGTGGCAGGGGGCTGCACATCAATGGATGCAAGCAACCCTGCATTTGCTAATGAGAGTGATCAGTGCAATGCTTTTATGACCATATCTGATGATCTATCGTCATCTAGTGATGGAATGCTGGATGGGAGAAAATTTACATCGCTATCTGCAGACTACTTTCTTGGAGTTGTTAATGATTCTAAAGCAGATGTTGGTGTTAGTCAGACTCTATTTCCTAGTATTTGTTCAGATTATCATATTGATTCATTAGCTACATGTGATAGTGAATCTATGGAGTGCAAACTTGCGATCAATGATAAGGAATTGTTAAATACCAAAGAAAGATACCTCTCAGACACCATAACTGACAACGAATCCAAAGTTGAGGTCTCAGCAAAAGAGAAACCTTATCTTTACCTCGCCAAGCAAGAACATGCTTTTTCTGGGGCTTTGTCTGGGGTATGTGTCAGCCTTTGTCTACACCCTGTTGACACAATTAAGACAGTCATTCAGTCACGCTGTGCCGAAAAGAAGTCCATTTTTCACACTGGCAAAACAATTGTTTCTGATAGAGGTGGGTTATTTTATGAGAAATAATGTGCTTGTTTGAATTCTACGTAGCTTATTTTCTTTGCATCATTTAGAACACTTACTCTATTAAATTAAGTTCTTCATTAGATTACTTGTTCTTAGAGAGTGAGATGGACTGATTTCAGGTTTGCCTGGACTTTATCGTGGAATTACTACAAGCATTGCATGCTCAGCTCCAATTTCTGCAGTCTATACTTTCACCTATGAATCAGTTAAAGCAGCTTTGCTTCCTTATCTCCCAAAGGTAGCTTCTCTGTTTGTGTCTCAAGTCAAATGAGTTTTGTTACTTATGTGTTGGTTCTTCTTTCTGACTTTTGTGATATGTTGATCTAGTCTTGAATTTCTTTATATCTTGATAGGGTACAATATAGTGGAGAAGAGCCTGAAAGTTAAACATGGATGTCAGCATATTAGGGATAGATATCTACTAATGAGATTTTGACAATATTTATGTGCAGGAATATTATTCTTTTGCCCACTGTGTGGCAGGTGGTTGTGCGAGCATTGCCACCTCTTCTATTTTTACTCCAAGTGAACGAATAAAGCAGCAGATGCAGGTTGGGTCTCGTTATCGCAACTGCTGGTATGCTGAATTCCTAGTATCATCTGTACTAGTTGTACAGTTCAAAACTGCTTGCCAGCATGTGATGTTTATGATGCATTTCTTAGTAATTCTATTCAATCAACAGAATTAAATGTTTTCCATTGCTGATCATATGATAAATTTTATTATCCCTTTCTGTTTGCAATTTGGATGCCTGAAATCTGGACATAATATTGAGTGATTCTGGTCAGTGCTCTACGATAGCAAACATTCACTACTATTCATCAGATGAAATTGTGGGTGCAGGCTTGCAATGGTTGAAATTATCAGGAAGGGTGGTTTTTATTCATTATATGCTGGTTGGGGAGCTGTACTTTGCCGGAATGTCCCACATTCAATTGTCAAGGTTGGTGAATGCTTCAATATTCAGTGTAGGGTTCTTCCACAATGTTCCAGCCGCTAATATGATACAGTAATAGGTTTCTTGTACATCCAAAGGTGGAAGAATACTTGTGTTGTGAATTTAGGCTATGTTTGGATGCAAAAGGGATGGGTAAAAAATGGAAAGGAAATGAAGATGTGAACATGGACGCACATTCAGCCTCTTGTGATAGTTTATAGTTTAACCTCGTATGAAATTGTTCTTCTGAATTCTGATCTCTGTTCTTCATAAACTAATTTTTTTATGGATATCATGTGTGACTTTGCAGTTTTACGTATATGAAAGGTTGAAGCAATTAATGTTGTCTTTGCCATCAAGTGCAAGGCCTAACACATTTCAGAATGTAAGTTTGTCTAGATTGCTTGCTCTCTCTGAAATTATAGTTTTTCCTATATGATTTTGCTCCCCAACCAACTCCTTTTGGCAGCCTTTGTTTCTGTAGAATACGAAGGTTAAGTTTATCTTCATTATTTCATTCCTTGCCCCTTGTTTGATGGATTTAGAGCCCCCCACCCACACAGGAATAAAAAAAAAAAAAAAAAACACAAAAAAAAAAAACGCAAATACTTTAAGTGGCAAACAAATGTGATTGTAGCTTTGTCCTGAACTTGTAGAGAATTATTTTCTAAATTTATTGAATGGTTCATTTCCAAGCTGAGACGATGAATTAAATGAAGCCCATGTTAGTTGACAAACCTTAATTAACTATGATGAATTGATGGAATGTTAGTTTGTTGATCGTGCAAATGACAATTACGCAACTTTTACAGTTACTCTGTGGAGGATTAGCTGGATCTACTGCTGCTTTTGTCACCACCCCTTTTGATGTTATCAAGACAAGATTACAGACACAGGTTTGTAATTAGAAGAAAAAACGAAATAACCTTCCATTGTATGGATTCTTGTTTCTGATTAACGAGTATGCTGTAAAGATTATATATGGCCAATAAGGCTTTTGATTTATAGATCTGGCGCAGTCATCAATCTAGGGTGAAAGTAAAACACTGTCATCTGTTCCCGAAGCTATAATGGAACATAAGAATTACATATGCATTCAATGCTTAGTTTTTAAGTTCTTCATGTTTCTTTTTTGGATTGTTAGTTCTACATGTTTATTGATGAGATGAAATTGAAGCTAGCTAGGCTCTGCTCTGTATTAATCTTCCTGCATAGGTGTTTTACAGCCATGTTATTGTGCCCCTGTATGCATCTGACGCGTGTGTACTGCAGATTCCTGGATCTGTAAATCAGTATCATAGTGTGTTTCACGCCCTTTGCAAAATAGGAAAGAATGAAGGTGTGACGGGACTGTACAGGTATTATCTGCCGAGCCTATCCATTGTAATTAATTAATATTGGAAGAAAACATCTGATATTAAGAATAGCAATGAATGTTCATATATTGTCATAGGAGCTCTATTCAAGTTCGATTTAGAAGACAACTTTCCTAATCTTCTTCTGTTCGTCTACCATCAAGGTGATTGACCTCGTGTTTATTTTTTTTGGTTGCCTGAAGGGGACTGGCTCCAAGGTTAATTATATACATGTCTCAAGGATCTCTGTTCTTCGCTTCATATGAATTTTTCAAGAGGCTATTTTCTCTAGAAGCATAGTTTCCCTCTGCTTTGGAAAACAAGAATGGAGATGACAGAAGACAGAAAAAACCAAGTTTGCATTCTTGACATGTAGAGAGTTTGTGTGAGAAGTATGCCAGACCCACTCTTTCAGGATCAGCAAGGTGGTTCATAAACTGTATATTACTGGTCCCGAAGTGGCTCGTGGATCTGAGGCAGCTTTTTTTTTTGAATGAAATTGGAAATTCATTAAAGAATGATCAGAGGAAATACAACTGCAAGTCTAAGCGAAAATTACAGGAGAAGATTAAAATTAGAAAAGCAATGTTGAGTGTGAATTACTGAAGAATGATCTGAGGCAGCTTTATTCAAAGAGGATGCTGACTTATTCAGATCATAGCTAAAGAGGGAAATAACCTAACATCACTAGTGTGCATTGCTTCTTCATCGCAGCTGTCCCTTGATATTATACTCTACAGGGACCAAGCCTCAGTGAAATCCGTCTTATGGCAAGGAAACACTCCAGAAGCCATCCTGTGATCAACATTATTGATGAAGTGAGAGATTTACTAATGCGTGATTGGTATGTTACTTATAAGGATGTGATCAGAGAGGCTAACATGTGTACTAATAAGCTAGCTTATTAGTTTCATGAGATGGTTGCTGTGGTTAGATTGGTTTCTGAATTGTACTGAGTGTGGGAATGTTTTGTTTGCCGACATGGGTTAACAAGCCTCACGCTCATGTCTTGTAATCTTTGATTTCTGTTTAACTCGATGCCTTGGCGTTTTTTTATTCAAGAAAATAATAAAGGGAAATAATTTCACGATTGCCCTGTCTATGTTCATTAGCTGATGATTTTGTTAATAATACTGGCCAAAAAAATGTGGATTAGCTGAATTCTACTTCTTTCCCATGATGGAATAGCCTTTTTATTTAGGAAAGGAAAAAAGAAAAAAAAAAAACATCTGGACTTCCAGCTTTGTGGATATGAAAGATAGACTATTAGGCAAACCAAGGTTAACACTGAGGCAAACACATTGTGGGATAGAAATTCTTGTTAATAAATTTTAATTAAAAATTTCAATGAAACTTGGATGGTTGAAAAATGTGAGTATAATATATGTGTGTGTGTGTTGAATAATATAGGTAAGCCTAATCTTGATGAGATAAGTTAGGGACTAGGATATGAGAATCTAACCCTTAATACATCAAAATAGAAAAATAAACTACAAGTGACAGGACCGATGGTCCTTCAAAACCATGTTGAGGCATCCTCCTGGGACTGTTGGAATTAGAACTACATCAGCACCAACAACATCACCATGACCTTCTTTGGCCATGTAGTGAGCACATGCAATGTTTTCTCACAGAGTATGATGTAACTCGATGTCCCAATCCCGGTATAAAAGATCTATGGTCTCCACAATAATGTATCTAAGGGGATGATCTGTAGTGCAATCTCTCATAAAGATAATGACAACATCTAGGGAATTAGAGTAAAGGAGGATTCTCTAAAAACCCATATGGAATCCAATTTTTAACCCTATCATGATAGCATAAATTTCATCTTCAATAATGGTATGGAGACTAAGGGGTAGGTGGAAGTCCATCAACCATACACCCTAAGCATTTCTTATCACTCCTTCACAACCACCTTTCTGTTTTTCTTTAATTATACAGACTTTCCATTTTATTTTAAAAAGATATACGTAAGTCCAAACGTTAATTCCGTTAAGAACATTTAAAAATATATTTTTTAATTAAAATTTATATAAAATAGGATTCATTTACTAATTTAACCTAATACTAAATCCAAAATTTTAATTGAAATCTTGGGAATATCATAAACTTTAAAAATTCGAGTAAGGTTTTAGAAGTTTGTAAAAAAAAAAAAAAAAAAAAAAAAAAAAAATTATAAATTTAAATGACTTATACCATCTTTAAAACCTATATAGTTTATTATATTTGATATATATATATATATAAAAAAAGTGTTTGACATATTCTTAGCTAGTCACATCAGAAAGTAAAAATAAACAAATATGACGAAATTTAAAATTATAAATTTTATAATTTCAAAGTTAATTTTTTTTTAACATAATAGAAAGTTGAAAGATCTATTAGAATAAAAATTTGGTGGTATAATTTTTTTTGGCTCATATATGTGTGTTCAAATAATTCTAATGTTAAATATAGGCATTTTGGTAAAACAAATGTTAAAAGGTCAGACTTAACGATTAATTAACGATTTGAATGTTTGAAAATATAATATCAAAATACAAGGAAGATTGAAGTAACAAATGTTTTAGTTTTAAAAGAGGTCTAGGGGGTTTTCAAAATAAAGGGATATATGGGTAATAAAGACAAAAAAAAATAAGTGTGTTTTACCCAAATAATAAATATCAAATTGTCAATATAAACAAAAGTAAAAAAAATTCATTTTGTTTTAGGCTTTTAGCTTAAACCTGACTTTTTTTTAAAGGATCCAAATATGAATTTTGTATTTTGATTTAAACACATTTTTAGTTTAGATAAATTTATTAGTTTTTCTAAACTCATGAATAAATAGGAACCAGTTTGATCATCAAGTTAATATAATAATATCACCTTGATAAATTTATTAGTTTTTCTTTGGTTCATTAAGTATCACCTTGGTTCTATTTATAAGTTCTTTTTGACCAAAAAAATTTGGTCATATTTATAAGTTCAGTTTCACGTAATAAATGAGATTGTGACAATTTTATCTATATTAATTGTAGATAGAGAGAAGAAAGAAGAGAAAGAAACAGTTGAAAACTATCCAATCATAAATGAAGATAAAATTAAAAATTTATCCCATAATTATTGATTTAACTACCTCTTTTTGGTATGTGTCCATAAGAACAAATAAAAACTGACACCCACACGGAAATTCCATCAATCATATATCTACGCATAGCTGCGTCGTTGACCATACTTTGAGACTGACCTACGCAGCATCGAGAAATATTGCTTTATGCAACATGTGTAGGCATTATTCTTGCTGAAAGATTATATTGAATAAGTATTAATGTTGAGAAGACTCCTCAACAAGGTCGTTGTAGTATAGTGGTGAGTATTCCCGCCTGTCACGCGGGTGACCCGGGTTCGATCCCCGGCAACGGCGTTTCCCCAACTTTTTTACAAACACGTGATCTCCCTTTTGGGCCTAACCATTTCAGCCTTTCTTGGGTTTTTTGGGCCTACGTTTTCAGGCTTTCTTGGGCTTTCGGCCCTAGCATCGTTTTAACGCTTTCATGTAGCTAGAAACAGAGCCCATTTTCTTAAACTTCTCTAGACTCTAAAGTCAATATTTCTAAGATTAAAAATTGAACTATTTCGGAGCTTGAGGGTTTGAGATTTAATTCCACTTCTGTGTAATTCTTATCTTTAGTATAGGCTTTATGCCATCCTTCTTATCCAAAAAAAAATAAATAAATTGAACTATTTCGAAGTATTTAAATTTTTTAATATATTAAAAAAATAGAAATACATATTACATGTATCCATCCAACATTCCTCCGATACAAATTCGTCCCCTTTTTCTTTTCCCCCTTCTCCCCAAGACTCCGAGCGTCATAGCTCAAGAGTCTCCAAGGAGGTTTTACATAATACTTCATACTCGTGCAACAGGTGAAAAAGGTGGTTTCAACACGTAAGATCGAAGATTTGCTTTCGGAGACTTTGACGCTGTCTTTTCTTCTCTAGTAACTGAATCTACCAAAAATTCTACTCCGTCGTCATCTTTTAGCATTTTCATTGAACTACATTGCGATAACTCTTGTTTTTTCTGCCGCCCCGCGCCCTGGAAAGTACCGGTGCCATGTAAAATAGCAACACAAATGGCAAATGCTTGTACTGTGGATAATTGTGCATGAAAATCAACCGCATAGTGCCCTTCTTCAACTACTCTCATGCTGAAAGTTGGGCAGCTCTCTTTTGCTCCCTATGTAAATGCACCAAAAACTCAGGTAAGTACCAGAAAAAGGCAATGTCAATCTCATAATTCAATAAAACATGTTAAATCTGCAACACTGACCAAAATCAAGGGAGTTCCAATAGAAAGATACAATGCTATTCAAAATATTTGGGTATGACATTAGTTTTTTCACATTTTTCGCCTAAAACAGAAGAACTAGAGAATTGCTCTAAATGGAGGTTTGATATAATATGGATCTTTGTTAACCCCTTCTGATTTAATTGTCCTGGATTAACTTTCAATAGTAATTATTCACAAAAAATTTTGTTATAGCAAGGGAATATAATTAGCTATTAAAGTCCTTTCAAGAGAACAAGTTATATGGAAACCCAGCAGTACCTGAACAAAGAGTTCCAGCGTTTGATAATTCTCCATGAGAGAGCGGTCTTCAGAAAATTGAATACTAGGATTGCCCAAAAGGATAAGCGGACAGGCCATGTCCCACCCACCACAGTCACAACCTCCGCCATGTTTCCATCGATCAAGTAAATGCGAGGGACCTTGGTTTTCATCAATCGGTAGACCATGATTGCCCTTTGGAATTACCACCTTCACCTGTTCAGCGCCTCTGATTTCATGGAGGCTCTTTCTTCCCTTTTCTATCTCAGAATGATCACTTGGGTTGCGATGACCTCTAGCACTTCTTCTACTCTTTCTCATGTGTCTGAAACTCTCTCTCTTGCGAATTGGAATTTGCAAAACAATGGCAGCAATTTCAAGATTCGGACGCAATTCTGTGCACAACCAAGGATAAGATTTTGAATCATCAAAATCAACACTGCCAAATAAAAGCTTATCTTGAAGTTTGTTCTTAATTGCAGGAGTTCTCTCATCAACATTGAATGCTTCTCTTCCTACTCCTACTTGGGAAGCTTTTACGGTTTTAGAATCTTGGTCACAGTGAGAATCTTTTTGAAGTGAAGTACTTGATCTTGAGTTTGCAAGATCATACAACACAAATTCTGTCACCGTGGAGTTTTCAAAGGCTCCATCTTTAAACTCTGAACATAAGTCAGAGGAAACTAACATCTGTGCTACCATTGAGGAAACTCTGTCACAGTCATGGGATCCCAAGCCAGTGGCACTGCTTTTCTTTCTACCATCGACGGAATGGAAGGTACATACCCAATTGAAAGCATTATCTACTCTCCTCGTCTTGGCCACTAAAAAATCTTCAGGGCAATTCACCTTGAACTCAAAAAATGGAACTCCATGTTTGTTTTCAAACTTGAGACTACCGTGAAGGTGGACTGGTGAACTTGCAATCCCTGCGTGCTGGATATCTCTATTGATAAACTCAGAAATAATATCAGAATACTTTTCTGTGTTGGAGAAGTCATTTAGGAGAGATTTCTGATAAGTCCTGCTTCTTGTCATATTTACCATACCGGTTGATTTGACCTCACTAGTTTCCAACTTACGGCTCCCTGGACTTGTCAAAGATTTGGACTTTGTGAATGAATTGAACATTTTCTTGATAGGGGTGGACTGGACATTTGAATCGGCTTTTGACAAGCAGTCATTGTTCGAAGGAGATGGCAAGTGAAAGATTTCCGCCTTGGAAGAGAACGATTTGACCAATGTATGAGCTGCATCTTTCTCCAGAGAACCATTAACTCTATCATTTCTGGCATTTGAATTTACAGAATCTCTTTCTGCAGCTGAACTAGAAAATCTATCCCTAACATCTGAATTTATGCAGAATTCAATAAAGTCATCTGGTGAATGGGATTCCAAGCAGGCCGAGGGTCTAGAAACAGACCGTGAATTCTTTTTTGAATGCTTATACATCACTGAAGATTTCTTTCTAGGATCTTCTTCGTCAGAAATACATAAAGAATTAACAATGCTCCCAGAAAAAGAGGTGTCACCGCTACGTGAAATTTCTATCTTTTTCCTTCCCTCCCCGGTGCTCATTTCTTTCATATATTTTACCTCCTTTGAACTCTGATACATGGAACCTCGCCTCATTTCTACATTTACTTCCAGTCCATTAGGTCTAGAGAGAATGCTTTTACATGATGAACTGCGGAATCTAGCAAACCTGTTTTTGAATATGTCTTCTTCTGTGAGGGTCCAAAATTCATCTTTCCCAAGGTGTTTCACCTTTTTATGTCTCCTCTTGACATTCGAAGGATATTGATGAGATAGCAGAACAGTATCGGGACTCAGACCCTCTGAAGACTTCACATTGAGATCCAACTTCATCTCTTGTCCCATCAACAAATGCAGATTCCTTCAGCATCATTAAAAAGAAAAGCCAAAACAAAAATTAGTTCATGGTAACAGACCCAATTCACTTGACATTGTGCTGGATCATAAAATCATTATTTAACAAAATTTAGATCTGCTCGTTATGAGTGTTTTTATCTACATATATTAACCCGAAGTTCTTAATCGGTATAAAATTACGGTTAGTTTATGAAAATGACATGCAATAACACCACATGCAAGCACGAGAAGTTTTTTCCCCGAATTTTCACACCATTATGTAATGCAATATGTATTTCTGGTTCATTTGCTAAACTAACTTCCTCATACACTCATACTTAGAATAGATGAAAATCACTCACAAATCAGAAAATGAAACAACACAGAAAAAGAATAGGAAAAAGAAGAACAATGAGATTCATGCACTGCAATGTGCACAACCGGATTTCTAATTACAGTAGAGACGCAGCTCAGCACCTACATTACACTTATACATAATCTGCTAAATTACCGAATTCCGAAATGGCTACAGAATCAACCTCGGAAATGACCATCATTTGAGCGGAAGCGTCCCACCAATTATCTCAAACTTAGAGATTGCAGAAATAGCTTTAAAAGACCAATCTCGATTTCGAGCACGAAGAAGAATACATGATCTGTCGCTTAATGTTTTTTCTTTAAAAAAAAATGATCGAAAAGAAAGAAAGAGAGAATACTGTAGCGTGTGTTTTCGAAGATGCCCAAATTTTGAGTAAAGTAACAGCGATTGAGCTTGCATAAATGTTATAATCATTCAAAAAAGACAAAAATAAAGTACAGTTCGATTCCTAATCATATACAGGAAGGAAAAAAAAAAATGCAAAATACAGGGAGAAAAAGAAAAAAGGACATACTCGTATAGATCCTGGAGAAGCAAGCTCGACGAAAAAATGCCAATAATCGGCATCAACGACGAACAATGATGCTAATCTAAACTTGAGGGGAAAGTCTCCATGAGATTAATTAATGAAACTAACCCATTTGCTAGGTCCAATCCAATCGAACTCAGAACTCGCAGATTGACCACGAGAAAGTAAGAGTTCAAAAGCAAATTCAACCACCGCAAGAGAAGTAGCAGTAAAGCACAAGCACAGTATAGTGGAAAAAGTAGTCTTAGTCTTTAGAAGCTGATACACTAAAATTCTCAGAGATGCTGAAGAGTAAAGCGAGAACAATCTCACTTGCAGAGACAAGGAAATTAGTTTTAAAATAAAGAAGAGACAAGAAGCAGCTAATTGCACATGTTTACTAGAAAATCGCCATGTCCTTCTTCAAGGTTCAAGCTATCATATGCCGTGAGCTTCTATTTTCTCATTGTTTATTATTTATATATTTATATAATTATTTGTTCAGGCTTATTTTTGTCTTGCCCCGAGGCCAGTGATCCCAGTGAAGTTGGCCCCAGTGCCAGTCAAAGCACCCCTGGTGAAAATACAAGTTACCCTCCAAAGGGACCATCTATACCAGATGGGCCCAAGGGTAATCGTGGAATTTTATTACTTCACGCCTAGCAATGGTAGGTTTCTTTTCGGGGCTATTACAAACAAGGACCTAAATTTAATGTCAATCACAAAACAATCCCTCATATGAAAATAATTTGCAAAAACTGCAAGACCAAAGTTCATGGATGAAAATATCAAATAAAGCATCCAGTAGAACAATAAAATCAGCCAACTCCTGCTTTAACTATTCCTAAACAATTATTTCATCCTAATTTAAGAGCTTTAAAAGAAGAGGGTGTGAGCAAAGACTTTAATTAAGTCCCGTTTGGTATATGGGAAAGAATTGAGGAGGGAAGGGAAGGAAAGATTTTGAGGGATAGGGGAAGAAGATGAATTGTTTAATATGAAAAAAAATGAAGGGGTAGCAATTAGTAAAGAATACGAAAATTTATATTTTATCCTCACAAGTAATTAATTTAAAATGAAAAGAATTTTTTTTTTTCATAATTCAAATTTGATATGAATTTGCTTACATTAAATTTAAATTTACGGATGGAATTCTAATTTTATGATGAAGCATATATTTTGGAGAAAAAAAAAAACAGTTCGAATTTTTCTAAAATAATTTCCCGCCAAGTTTGAATTTATCGCATAAATTCGAATGTAATCATATTTTCTTACCTTATAGAAAATAAATATTTTATGAGAGGGAAATATGTCGAAAGTGTCCCTATCTAATTTTTGTGGGATCTTATCTTCTCACCTTTAAAGAAAAATTGGTTCCCAAAAAGATTGGGCACAAAAGTATATCAAAGAAGAAGAGAACATGCTCATCTTTTATTTCCTTCCTATCTGTTCTGCGTACCAAACAGACCCTTAGAATAACACATCTTGGCGAGCCAATCGGCAACCTCATTCCTGATAAATTTACTTTCAAAAGGATATTTTTCCATGAATGTATAATCAAAAGACATAATATTATTATTCAAATATATATATATATATATATATATATATATATATATATATCCTATAAAAAGACACACAACTCCTCACACTGTTGTAAAATATTGAGATTCACATCTATTTAAAATACCGTTCCAATGAAAACACTTTATGGCCGAAATGGAGGTGACAAGGATGTGCTCATGCGGAAAAATTCTTAAAATTTACAATAATATCCTTGTTCATTTCAGTGACATGATTGTATATAATTTCAAGTTAATCATGTATACTCCCTCCCGGGTTGGGTTTCTCTCATCATCATTTTCTTATTATCCTTCATAATCTCTAAATCACATCCATCCAATCAACAAAGTACTACTTTCACTTTTCTCTCATTTTCTCAAATCAATGGCCAAGATGTGGCCAATGAGAGACAATGAGAAGGAGGATAAGGAGAGTATCTCATTCCTTAAAGGTAGAATGCAATACCTTGTATCGCAATACTTAATACGGGATTGGATTCGCCAAAATAATTGTGTGGAGAGAGGAAAACTTGTGTTGTGTTGAAAACGAGTCTTCTCTATATGCATGGAATCATCAAAGTATATTAATTTAATAAATATCTAACATTATTTATTGACAGGCATTAAAAGAATAGAAAATATGAATTTTATTCAGTTCATAATGGCAATGTGTATAATGCTCACAATAATGTTCCTATAATCTATGTTGTATGCAAGTGTTTTGTACAAATCATGATTATGTCCCTAAAAAGCATAAGGATATCCCCTAAAAGTCACAATAATGTTTCCATGTTTACATGAGCATGAGTTTTAAAAAAAAAAGTTGTCCTGTGAAGATATTTTGGTAATTTTATAATCTAACTTTTTGTCCTTGAATCTTTGCAATTTACTGTTTATTGTTAAAATGCTGGTGGGGGTGGGATAAATGATTTTTCACCCACAATAATGTAAATTTATTTGTTTCTTTAATGGTTGAGTTAGGGGTGAAAGACAAGTGGTTCTAACTTCTATGCAAAGCAGGCAAGAGGATAAGTTTTCTAATACAAAATGATTATGTTAAAGTTTCGGGAATGGTTACATGCGGTTACCAAGACCGGAATCCATGATATGGACCAATTCAGATCCCTTCAACCCCCAGTCCTGTTTCAACTTTACACTAAAAGGACCTCATAGTAGAATTCTGATGGACCCCTGGCCCCTTGTTCTTGAATTTAACTGGTAAAGAGATCGGGATCTCTAACCAAAAGAGAGGGGATTCGATTCTAACCAAAAGAGAGGATTAGGGGTCTCGGTTAGAAATCCGGAAAGAGGAGAAGGCATATGTTAGTACTCCCTCCGGTCCTAATCATAGGAGATATTTAACCGATTTTGGGGAGATTAAGGAGAGACGTTAAATTAGTTAATTTTACTCATCTTAAAATGTCCTTATATAAATTTAAAATGACATAAGTAAAAGTGAATTAATAATCCCTACCACATATCTCTCCGACTTAGAATTTTCCTTTCCACATGCTTTTTAATTAAAATAACAGTCTTACTATATACACATATATGTGTATATATGTGTACATATAGATATAGACACACACACATATATGAATACACACACACAAATATATATATATATATATATAGACACACACATATATCTGTGTGTATAAGTATTTGTGTGTCTATATATATATATATTGGCAAACAGTTGATCTATAAGTAAATTAGAATCTAACAATTTAAAAGTTTCGACAATAGGAAGAGTCTACACACCCATATACATATAATCATAAAAAACCCAATACATTTGAGAGAATAAAATAGGGGTATTTAAGGAAGAAACTAAAAAAAAAAAAATGTTGTCTTATAATTAGAGCAAAACCAACTCTTAAATGTTGTCTTTACTATTTAATTTAACAAGCACATTCACGTAAGTCCAGATAAAACTTTTCTCACATACTTATCTCATAAACTACATTGTAAAAGCAACAGCATTTCAAGGAGGAATTCTGAATCATTTCTGAAACCACAAGCATCCTACATTAAACGCAGTCTTGTCTTTTAGATTAAAACAAAAGGGTACAAGAATTGAACATACTATATAGTGAACGCTGTAGATTATATTAGTTCCTAACAGTCCAGGTAATTGGATTTGTTATGAGCATTACAAGAATCAAGAATCTAGCTTACTAGAGAGAGAGGAGTATGGAGGCACGAAATTGGCTGACAAAGGAGACAAGAAGAATAACGTCAAAATATTTAATATTTTTGTATTTGAATGAAGTGAAGAGCAAACTTGGTTGCATGTGGTTAGATTGGCGGGACAATAACACTGACATTAAAGATCGTCGGTCACATCTGCCTCACCCATTTTGTGATCTGGTCAATCTCTTGGGTCATGATTCAATAATTATGGCACTCAACATTATCTTGAAGCCGAAGTTTAAGTGAATTTTTCAGTGTATCTAAACACTTCCAATATTTAGTTTTCATATACGCAACTTTTTACATCATGTTCAGCGACACAACATTATTTATAAATCTAGAATTATTTATCAAATCGATATAATACAAATTAAAGTGTTAAGGGAAAAAAATACATGTGTTTTTTTCGGAAGAGCGCTTGACACTAAATGTTTTTTTTATGTGTAGAAGTGATGGTTACAAATTTGGTGTAAAAATACTATTTAACTGTTAAATTTGATTTTTTTTTTTTTTTTGCTGACTGGACAATGACATGGCTTTCAAGATGCAAAAATGACGATGATGTGGCTTTCAGGATGCAAAAATACACGTAGTTTGTCAGGAAGAATGTCCAATACCAAATGCTTTTTTTAAGTGTAAAAATACGGTTTGAGCGTTAGTTTAACTTTTTTTTATCCTTTTAGTATTAAGATCTTGAATTATTTTTTAGTACTAGTCAATACTATAAAATATTTTTTTAAGATCCTAAAATAATATTTCAAGATCATGAAACATTTTTCAGTACCCTCAAGAATTTTTTAATATCATTCCGTACCCTGAATTATTTTTTCAAAAACACAAAGTATGGGTACTGACTGATACTATTTTTTCCACACTAAAAGTTAAATTTAACGATCAAACGATATTTTTACACCTAAAAAAAACATTTGGTCTTAGACGTTCTTTTGAACAAACTACATGTTTATTTTTGCATCTTAAAAACCACATCATCATCCAGTCAGCTAAAAAAGTCAAATTTTTTGGTCAAACTGTATTTTTGTACCTAATTTATAACCACATGGTCACTTCTGCACTTAAAATAGCACTTGATGTTAGACGCTCTTTAAAAAAAAAACACATGTAATTTTGCCCCTCAACCCTAAATTAAATTATTTTAAAAAAATGAAACAACGTTGAAGGGGATAGCATTCGATATATAGGCTCAATTTTAGAAACATAGTCAGAGTTACTCAAGGGCTATAATCCGGCTCGTAATTACCAAACTAAATTAAAATTAAATATCCTATAAGAACTAGTAAAATTTGACAACCAAATCTACAGGAATGTGCTAATCATAGTCTTAATCCATAACGTTTAAAACACCAAAAGGTTACCTATATATCATGAACTAAAACATATATGCCCAAGTGACTGACTGTACGAGGCAACTTCTATCTATGTGAGTGTGAGGTTAGAACTATAGACAAGACCGCCGACTAACTTGTACACATGCAAACTGGAACTGAACTATAAACAAGCATTCTATTGCAACAACTAAATAGGCTACAACAGTTTCCTAATCAGCGTGTTTCGTAGGTTCTGTACTCTCATCTTTCCTGGATTTCCCAAACGACTTCTGGGCTTTCAAAACAGGCATATATGCTTCACTTGTTTTCTTAAAGATGTCATCGGCTGACTTGTCAGGCTCACGAGGACTCACCAACTTCTTCTCAACATTTTCAAATTTGGTGGTGGCCCATGGAGCGGTGCCTACACTTCTGGGAGTATCCGATCCATCTATAGTCAGGTAAGATACCGCATCTCGGGAAGCATACCAGGAATTACCACAACCAATGCATTCCAGCTGAAATAGCAGATCCCTAATCAAATCACGGCCATAAAAAGAGCAGATAATGGTTTTGGTGGTAACATATGTAGCAAAAAAGGCACAAACCTGATAACGGTCCCCGTGCCCTGCATGGATAATATCCCTCACTCCCACCTTACATTCCGTGCATCTTGAGCAGCGGGCATCAGTCATCTGCATCAAATGATAGAAAAGCTAATGTTCAACAGCTTTCTTCACTGAATTTGAAAGATAACGTACCATTAACAGTGTTTATTTTTGGGGAAGGGGGATGGGGCAACCTGCATGTGCTGTGATTCATCTGGCTCGTTCCTGGCTATTTCATCAGCAGCCAAGCCCTCCTGAAGATCATAACCACAAGTAATCATAAAATCAATATTTGAAAAATGCCATGGGAGCCTAGCTAAAGTCATTGGGTGAATAAGGTTTCAGGTAATGGATTAGACAGAGCAAGTTCCATAAAAGCGCGATATCAAGTTTCCTAATAAAATAAAACGTGAAACAAATTTTCGAACACCCAAGTTTGTGATGAAAATTTTAAGGAAAAGAAATATCTACCTGTCATGTCTAAAGAATATAATAATTAACATCTAGAAATCTAGAAACAGTACTTTAGTTTAGTTCATGGATTAAAAAACCCTTAAATTCAATCCCATAGCAGTTTCAAATTATCTTTAAAATTTATGCTGCCAGCAACAAACAATCCCAAATTAAATAAATACATGGGGACCTGAATTTCTGTGTAAATGATTTCTCTAAGATGAAATTTTCATTACACAAGATTTGTAATTTACAATAGCTATCATTACAAGCAAATGGGTTGGAGGACCAATGAAGCACAAACATTTTTTTCTCAAGATCTTTTATTAATCAGAACTCAAACAGGGAATACACTGGTCCCAATTTACTCATGGACATGGGAAGAATTCTGATCAGGGGATTTTAGACACTTGTATAGATATAATTTAGATGTCATAATAAATATAATTTATAAAAATTATATATATATATATTTGATATTTCGTATTTTCCTGTCCATATTTTTTTGCTGAAGATAAGGATAAGAAAAGAATTTTGATTCAACTTGACCTAAGAGTCACATCTATAATTTAGGAAACGAGCTTCTGGGAGGGAGGATTTTGGACTCCAGGAGACAGGCAAACGCACCCTGGAGCCATTCTTTGAGCTTTTATGTGGGAAGATATCAAGAAGGCCAAGCTATAAGAAATGAATGAGAAAATGGCAGAAACACGCCTTAAAAGCCAATCAGTTCATGGTTTTTCTTTTTCCTTCACCTTTACTTTGATGTTTAGGAATTCCAGTATTCTTTATTGTTTTTGTTTATCCATGTGTTGCTAAATCTCCTACCTAAGAGTAGGGATGCAGCCTCAAGGTTGATTGAAAGAATTTCAGTTGTGATAACTGAATTTTGATTAATATTTATATATGAACAAGACTCCGCTTTATAGTCATCTTTAATGAGTATACCGCTAACTATTTATGCTTAAACATTGTATAGTCAGCCATGGGATGCACGCAAGTGCAGCATAGATCTAGTATTAGGAAGATGAACATTAAAAACCTAAGCTAGAAATAAATAAAAATTCTAAGGCACAAATCGTTGTCATTGACTTGTAAACTACTCATGAGATAATTATGGTTAAATAGTTACAGCCTATTAGATTGATAGATTGATATTATCAATTGTAATGATTAATGACCGTCACATAAATGTAGAAGTCCAAACTCAGAAATATAATTAGTCTCTTTGATTAGGTAAACCCCAATTCACTAGCATTGTCCGCCTTGGTTAAACTTACATCACTGTTTAGTTAATTTGATTGAATTTATTATTCATTCATCTTCTTTTCTATTAATTCTATCAGTTGAAATTAATTATAATAGTTACGAGATTGACTCTAGGAATACTCTAGGTATTTATTACTGCAATGAATATCATACATGCATGATTGCACCAATCAAGTTCTACAACCTCATACTAGAAACTAACTGATATACCAACAGCTAGCCCACGATTCCACTCTCGCTTTTTTAGCTGATATATGAAAAATCTACCAGGGAAATTTCAAACCTAATAAAACTTTTTGGGTAAAACAAAATATTCAAGCCTCAAATAGTGCCTAATGATATCAATATTATCAGAATTGTAGACAAGGATTGAACCAACAGCATTAACTTTTTAGAAGCTGCTTGTTTAAATCAGAAACCGATAGGAGTTATAAAACAAAATCCTTGGAAAAAGAAACACACAAACAAACAGCTTCAAAGGCCTACATAAGATGGATGAAATTACCATACCTTCAGTTCATTAGGAGACATATTCAGTATTTTTGTGGGTTGCAACTCCCCATTCAATAGACGGCGAGCTAATCTATTGTTCTGGAAAAAAAAAAGGTAAATGGTGATACAAGAAAAACATCATTATAACTTCAGGAAAACATATTTACAGATGTCCGTATTAATTTCTCTAGTCATAAAGTTCACAAGAGCATTGGCAGCAGTGGATGTGAAATGAACAAATATGCAGATTCAGAAGGTCATAAACAAGAAGGCACCTTCATACCTTGAGATTAAAGGCCAATTGACGTAATTTTTGGTTATACTTCTGATAATCTGAGGCAAGGGTATCATGTGAAGCTTTTTCCAAGGCAACTATGGCTGGAACAGCGTCGTCTGGCCAAACAAAAGACTCAGAACTCTGCATAGTGCGGCCAAAAAAAAGAACCAATTAATCCAAATAACTCCATGAAGATATTGAGAAATACTCCCTTTGGTCCCGTAAATAAGATGTTCCATACATTTTTCACGTAGATTAAGAGAAGTTTAAATTGCTTTATTTGTTCAAGAACATCCCAATATTCCAATCATACCCCTAATCAAAGGGATACTCATAATGCCTTCTCAATTACAAGAAAGAAATTAAAATCATAGGGAGTGAAAATGGAACATCATTTAATATTTTGACTGAGCACCTTATAATTTGGAACAGCTTTTATTCTTGGAAGGCGCCTTAAATAAGGGACCAGAGGGAGTAAGGAAAATACGGTAATGATAAAAATCCCCATACAGAAGTTCCAAATGACATGAAGTTCACAAAATACCTTCTGATCCTTGTCTTGATAATCACTTGCTACTGAACTGCCATTGTTGCTTCCATGGTTGATTGCATTAGAATTGTCCTTTGCTTTGTCTTCCTTCTGTTTACCTCCTTCTAAGTTACACATATACTGAATGCTTTGAAGCAGCCGTTCCAACCATTTATCACGATGGGAATCTCCAGTTAGTACCTTGAAATTTGCTAATATTTGATAATACTCTGAAGTATTAGTTAGACAACTTCCAGGGGTTTCCGGTTTAAGGTGTTGTTCGCTCTTTGGAGTTGCCTCCTCATCTCTCGAAACATCCAAAGGTGAAATGTTCCTTCTCCTAAAACTTCTTTTACTCTTCAGTTGATCTTCCTGATCAGCAGGGGCTTCTTCGGTCTCAAGAAGGTCAGGTATCTCACCAATACGTTTTACAGTTTTCTGAACAAGTTCATCAATTTCATGCTGTTTACTGTCCTCATAATCCTTATCAGTAAGCTTCCAGAGTTTCTTCTCTACTGTATCATACACCTTTTGCACAATAAACCCAGGATGTTGTTTGCGATTTGGAAGCTTTTTGTGTAAGGGAATAAAATGAACCACACACTTGTGCATAACAGATTCTGCAGGAACCTCATCACGGTGGAAACTGTAAAACAGCTCCCTTGTATCACTTGATTGCCAACTTCCACCACCTTTTCTTTCAGCTTCTTCAGGACGATAAAACCACTGTCCTGTCACCATCATACTGCCATTTAAGGACTGTGTAATGTCCTGAAAGCATATCATCCCATGCATCAGGCGAAGAAGAGATAAAGAAGACAACCCATTTTTGTAGTAAACAAGAAAGGGCTAAAAATGCAGTCCAAACTACTCAAAAATATTATATCACATGAGAATTAGCACCCTGGAACACTTGTGGCAGACAAAAATAGTTGACAAGGACCAGGATAATACCTTGATAATTGCTACATATGGCTTTTCGTTTTTATTCTCACCCACAAGAAGCACAGGATCCTCCTGCAGACAAAGTAAACCAGTATCAATACTGTTAGGATTAAAGAAATGCAAAAAAGATTTCACCCATTAGAAAAATAAGGTAGGGACCAAATTTCAAGTAACAACCAGCAAACGCCATTAAAAGCAATTGAAAATTGCACAAGCAATGCCAAATACATCGTTAAGATTCTCACTATGATTCAGATGCTATAAAGTAGAAAGAGTAACAGCCATATACAGTAGACATGCAGTATGGACCATGGAGAGATGCACAGTTACAACTTAAGGTGCATCCATTGTTAAAGAACCAAAATGACATGATACATTAATTGCCACTTTGTTGCATGTAGGAGAATCCCCTTCTTTCCCCAATTTTTGTAACGATGTTTTCACCGCCCTGTCATTCCATTGTGGCAATTGAAACTCATTCATTAAGAATTTGTACCCAGAACATATGAGCTTAAAATTTCTCAAAAAAAAAAGGGACCGGGGCGGTATTGTCACTTCCATGAATCCCAATGGTCTCATAGAAACCAGTTAATTCCCAGCAATTGCTCTTAAGTTTATCCAAAGCGAAAAGCTCATCCAAAATTAATCAGGCCAGGCGAAAATAAAATCTATCGCCCATAGTAAAACATACAAGTATATATTGGTTCCCGTCAAACTCGAAGGAATTGTAATGTTTCCTCCTCCCTCTTCCTTTTCCTGAAACCCTAACGGGATCGCCAATGGGCTTGGCGTCCTCCTGCGGCGGTTCCTCTTCTTCATCACCACTCACAGACCTTTCTTCATCCTTGTCCTTTTGCTTTCTCTTCTTTTTCTTGTCATCTTCCTCATCCTCGTCTTCTTCCTCTTCATGAAGCTTCATCCTCTTCCTGGTACGCTGGCTCGACCGGTTCTCCTCCGTAACAGTAGATTGTTGCTGTCGCTTTTGCTGCTTTGGACGAGGCGGTGTATCATCCTCTTCATCACTGATGGCGACCCGAGTAAACCGTCGATTTCCCATTCCGTTATGCCACACTGCACTGCAATGCCCGAAGTTCTCACTACGATCGTGTGAGTGGTACTCCCCAGAGAAGCGCTGTTAGCAGGAGATCGTATGATATAAGTTTACGCGCCCAGGAATTAGGGCTTGAATTTGTTCAAATCACAAATTTGCCATGACCTTGGTTGCCTCGTTTCGTTTGCCTCCTCTGTGACTGACTGTCATATTCAATTCGGGTCACTCTTCCAAAATATTGTGGGTAGAAAATTTACAGAATACTCTTACTTTCATTTTCAGTTTCATTTTGAGGTATTTTAAGGAAAAAATGTATACATGAATTTCAACCACAAAATTTACAGAATACTCTTACTTTCTACGTATAAAAATTTAGCAGGTGTTTTTTAACTATAAAATTTTCAACGAGAAACTTTTCCCCAATTTTACTGTGAAGAAATTATAGGAACTTTCATTTGAAAATTAAGCAATTTTTTTTAAGAAAAACACCACTTAAACTTTAAAATCTTATACAGATAATTTCATAACAAAATCAGTTATTAATTGTTTAACTGTTATTGCTAATCCTATTATTATTATTGTCAACCGGATTTTAAAATTTAAGTGATATTTTTATATCATTTTTCTAATTTTGTAGGCAAAATTAATATTTTCCCTTATTTATACGTGACAAAAGTGAACGGTACATTAATATTTCTTCAACAAACACGCTTTTACAAATATTTGAATTATTTGTGGATAAAGGTGCACTTAAACTCCTTGAGGATAAGTCGAAACAAAAATCTTTCTAAATCTCAAATTCAAATTTAAGGGATGTTTATGTTAGGAGGGATAATCATAAACCTAAACCAAATGCAGCCAACACCACGAATGATTTTTAAAGGTGTAATTAACACCTTAAAGTATTTATGGGGGCAATTTTAAGGCTAAATAATTAAATTAGAGCCATTGCTGCCTTATCCTAAGATAATGTTAACGCCATTTAGGTATATATATATATAAATAAATAAATATATTAATTTTAAAAAAAAAAGGCCTGACTCTAACCATGGACACCTCCCTCGTCTCCAAGTCCGTCTTCTCCATCCACCTTGTAAACCAAAATTCAGCTCCGTATCACATGGCCAGAGTTTTCACTAGCACCAAGCTATGGGAAGCAATATAGAGTGCCCTTTCTCACATGTAAATCCAGAGGTGAAGCAACCAAACATGGATGGCCAAACAAAAAAACCATATCTCAATTGAATATCTAATGCACTCTCCCTTGCTTAGCTCATAGAATACATTTACAGGGCAATGTCCTGTTTCATCAGATACCAACCGCTTATATTGGGGATCTATGAGATGTATTATAGACTGAGCTTTTACATTTTTCGCATTAGACTAAATATGTCAGAGCTTTTCACATGGAGATGAAGGTTTAGTATTGAGGGTTTGGTGATTACCCCGTTGCAAGCGTTTTTATGGGAGAAGCTGCACTGAACGGAGAGGATGGTGAAGCCGGACATGGAGATTTGGAGAGGGTGAGTGAGGGTCCATGGTTAGAGTGAAGCTTTTTTTTTTCCCTGAAAGAAGATAAAAAATCTAAAACGTTAACATTATCTTCGGGTGTTTACAAGAGCGCTTTCTCTAGTAATACTAAAATTTGAATTTTCTCTTTTCTGCCTTACGACTCTCCTTCATCTCTTTCTCGCTGGCGGCTTGTGGCATCATCACAAGCCGTCGGCAAATATCATTCTATGCCACAACTACATTAGAGTGGTAGATCGGTTTTCAGATCTTTGATTTGTGGCCTTCTTTCTCTGATTTCTGGCGATTGTGGACTTCTCTCATCCTTGTGACGAGTTTTTTCCCCTCATTCTTCAGATCTATTATGCGGTAGTGAGAGTTATCTGTCCTTTTTTGTGTGTGGTGGTGTTCTTATTTTTTCAAGAAATAAACAGATGTGTGAGATATGAGTATAAATTCTCTTGGTTGGATGGTTGTTTAAACGTTATTAGATTCGACTATCACCTAGTGGCTCAGATTTGCGTTATTGGGGAAAGATTTCAAGAGGTGTTGTTCGGTGTGTGATCGATGTTATCATATTTGCTTGAACGGTCGGAGGAGCGAAGTGTTCTTCGGAATATCATGGGTTTTCTTCCTTCTGATGTTGGTTTTTCTTTGATCGTTACCCCAAATCGGGGTGTACGTGTACCGCTATTTGCACTCGATTGCGCCTAATCCTTATAAGGAGGTGTGTCCGTTAGGGTGAGTTTTATAATCAACACTTTCTTTCACATCACTTATAATCTTGGATATCGAGGAGGTCGATTTTGTTCATATTTTTACTTCTACTCTTAAATCTTTAATGTACGATGATTAAATTTTAATTTGATTTATTTTTTGTATTTGATTTAGTTTTGTTTGTATTCTATTTTCAGTTTGTCTTCATGTATTGCACCTTAGGTTTAAAGTAATAATATAAATAGCTTTTGATTAAAAAAAAAAAAAAAAATCTCTTCAAGTGATATTGAATTACTCGGTTAAAATTGCACCCGTGAATTTATAACCTCACTTCATTTTTAGTAGTTTTTCATTTTTTTTTTACCTTGCTTCATTTTTTCTAGTTTTCTTTGCCACATTAATTTTTACTAATTAAAACATAATTTTTTACTCACTTCGATTGTTAATATAAGAGCTAGTCAATTTTTTTCTCTAGGAAATTAAAGAAGTTAAATAAGCTACATTAAAATATGGGTAAAGGATTTCTCCAGTCATTGGAGATAGAGTTATCTCCAGTAACCCTAAAACTACATCGTTTTGAATTAATGAAGGGTGTGTTTGTAATTTTAGGTGAATTAATGAAGGGTGTTTCGTAATTTTCCATCCTTCATTAATTCACCTAAAATTACAAACACACCTTTCATTAATTCAAAACGACGTAGTTTTAAGATCACTGGAGAAAACTATATCTCCAGTGACTGGAGAAATACTTTTCCCTTAAAATAGTTATATTTTAATGATTTTCTCAAAATTAATATATAATCTAATGATGCATAACATATGTTATAATTAAATAACTTATTTAGCTTACTTAATCTCTAAAAAAAAAAGTTGACTCTTATATTAAGGACATGGAATAATATACCAATTAAGTGAGTGTGACATGAGAAAAAAATATATATATATATATATAATTGTACTTTTTTTAGTCCTAAATATAAAACATGGTTGGATTTTTTTTTTGAGAAATTAAGGTCAAGCTAATTAAATTACCTTAAAATATTTATATTTGTTTTTTTCTAAAATATTTTGCCTAACTTATAAAATGATATATAATATAAATATATATAGCATATAATATGATTAAGTGACTTATTTATCTTCCTTAATTTCTCAAAAAAAAAAAAAAAAAACAATCATGTCTTATATTTATGATGAAGAAAGTAATTAACTACACAAATTGCTCCTAAAATACCCGTCCCAATGTTATCAAACTCTTAACAGATGTAAACTTGTAACAGTTTCCTTTTGTCATTAAATGGGTATAAATTGTGTATGATAAATGATTAAAATACAAAAAATAATAATGATAAAATTTAAATATATTTTAAATCTAAATAGTTAAAAATAAATCTATCAACATTTAACATTTATTATATTTATTAAATTACTAAATATGATAAAATCAAAAAAATTAATATGAGTTTGAGTTTTTTTTTTTTTTTTTTTTTAACCCAAAGCACGAGTTTGAGTTTAAAAGTGAGAATTAACATAATTTTATAAGTTAAAAAGAAAAAAAAAAAAAAGGTAGATCAAAAAAGAGTAAATTAGATAAAGTTTAAATTCACAAAGCACGAGTTTGGTAACCTAAGAAAGTAAAAACACTGAGTTCGGCTCGCGAATTTCACAAGAACGCCCCTCCTCGTCGTGCTTCGTGGTCGTGGTAGTAATTCACTTCTACCACTTTACCTGTGAGTGCTAATCTAGCCCATAAACTTGTGCTTTTCCATGTTCTATCTTCGTCTCTATAGCCCTCAATTTCCTCCTCTATTTTGGAGTTTTCCTATTCCTTCTACTCGTGACCCAAGTCTCTGCTAGCCATCTTTTTCTTCGTTTTTTCTCCGCAATTGAACTGTTTTTCGATCTTCCTTTTTGATGAAATTCATCCTCTCGAGAATAAAATTTATTGAAATACTAATATGTTTTTGGTTTTAGATTCTTACGCGGCAGTACTTGGGCGAAAATGAGCAGTTCCTCCGCCGGACCCTCGTTAAAACCAAGAACTGGATCCTCACAACCCGCAGAAACTTCGTCCAAACGCAAAAGAGGAATTTTTCAAAAGGAATGTAAGAATCATTTTGTAAATTCTTTAAACATTTTTATTCATCTTCATTTTTCCTTGTTTAACCATTTTTTCCGGTTGCTACAGTGCAGCACATGATGTATGGTTTTGGAGATGATCAGAATGTAAGTGGTTTTTTTTTTTTATATAAGATTCGAAGGCAAGTTTTATTATCAATCATTTAATATATATTCATATTAAATTGAAAATTTAAGAATTAAGCCATCTGAGAGGGTAAGATGGCTTTTTGGTTTAACGAAAAGAAAATGTTATAATTACTATCGATTATTTATTCGTTTGTTTCATGCCATTGCGCAATCAGCCACTGCCTGAAAGTTTAGCACTTATGGAGGACATTGTTGTGGAATATGTTACAGAACTGGTAAGCTTTGCCTCCGGCTTTATGTATTTTTCTTTGATTGCTCAATGAATGCCACAGATAAGTTGGCTTGTTTCCTTATGCCTCTTCTTCCTTTTTTCACCTTCTTAAGGTACATAAAGCCCAAGATATTGGATCGCAGAGAGGAAAGTTGTCAGTTGAGGATTTCCTGTATTTGATTCGCAAGGTACATAGGAAAATTTTATTTGGAGCTTAAAATTCTTGAGTTATATTTCATTACATTATATCGTATCCATGGCCTAGTCATTTAGAGAAGCACCAGAAAACAGACATAGTCCCTTCATAAGACAACACCTAAGTGTACTGGTGACTGTGGTCCTCCTGGCTTGAGTTTCAAGGTTGAAAAATGGCCTAGCGGATCCAAGTTTGATTACTGATACCACGAGACAGCAACTAAGTGTACTGTGTAGGGAGAAAAAAGGAAGGGTTTAACACCAAAATGAAAAATCTTCCGTAAACCCTCATATGCACTGAGACCACTGCTGAGTTTAGAATATTTTGCCTAAGTTCATGTTGACTAAAACTTGTGGTTCCGCAGGAAACAAGATTTGAATTTAAATCCAATTCTTTCAAAATTCTTCCTTGAATATGCTATTCTGATATGTTTTTTATCGATCAGTGGTAATCAATAGCTTCTTTGCAGTATTTTACAAAGGCCTACTGTCAATAACTGAGGCTCATACAGATAAACTCGTTAGAACTTAGAGGTATCAATCAATATGTATCAAGCTAGATTAATCCCCCGCAAAATTTACCGGGAACATATAAAATGATTAAGAACATTTACCTGTGGTTTGGGAATGACAAGTAACAGAAACTTTTGACTTAATTAGTATGCATATATGGGTATTTTTGTTTGTCTGTTTATACTAGTCTTTGAATTCTCTTGACAGAACGGTGCCTTCCATATAACCAAAATTGATAAAAGTTGCCCTTATCTTAGAAACTGCTATGAGTCATCCTAAGTGGCTTGTCTTGTTCTAGTTGCTGATTGCGTGGGATAGCAATCAAACATGAGCTCAGGCATTGTAAATTCTACTTGAATTAATTTCTTCTCAGTTACAACTGGACAAGAAAATGATCATAGTTGTCACGATCAAGATCTTCCTAGAAATTGGTCAATGGATTGGAAAGATCTGATAGAAACTCACAAGATTTTGCTTGTAACGAACAAGTAACTGATAAAGATATAAACATGCTGATATGCAAGTAAATAAATTGGCCTAATGTCATGTAAAAATAAATCCTATCATGTTCAGACAATTCATCATAGGTAACTAAAACCCAGAGCATGATAGTGTCATGTCGAAATCTCATGCTATTAGTAGGAGGCATAACTCGGGAATTAACATGAAACCAAGTCCCTATAAAATTAAACTGATAGAGTCTTCCATGAGCTCGTTGAATTCACCTAACCAATGCACTGCCATTGAACTCTTTCCTGGGACAACGAAGCTTCAATAATCTCAACTTTAACTTCGTTTGATTCATTTTCTCACTTATGATCATATGAAGATGTATGGTGCCCTCTGCCAGTTCATGGTATTGTTCCCCCCCCCCCCCCAAAAAAAAAAAAAATTGTCGCGTTGAGTTATCAAATTCTTTTATATGCTGCAGGACTGGGTAAAACTTAATCGCTGTACGGAACTGTTGTCCATGAATGAAGAGCTGAAACAAGCGAGAAAGGTTTTTGAATCAGATGAAGACAAGCTGAGGAAGGTTTTTGAGTCAGATGAACCTGAGTGACAAAATTGTTCAACTACAAAGCATGCTGCATTTTCCTTTTTGTTGGCTGGGCCATAACGGATTTTGGCTATGTTTCGCCCCAAGAATTCACTGGTGCAACTTTTGAAATGCATTATAGGGAAAATTACGGAGAAATTTTAGTCAAGGAGAGAGTAACTTGCTACAACCTCCGTTCCCAAATATAGGACCGGAGGAGTAATAGATAGCTTGGAATTGAATTATTACTAATGTCTCCTTAAATTGAGTTATCATTAGTACGTCATCTGAAGAATTGGTGAAAAAAATCCCACAGGTTATGAAATCCTTAATTTGACTCATTGACTATTGAAGAACTTATGAATCAACATAGGTATTAAGAAATGCACAACTTGCATGTTTTTTCCTAAAGTTCAAAAACATAATTAAGTTGGGGTAACATGGTCATTGAATCATCAATAACAGCCTTAATGAATCACTATAGATGAGCGAGCGAGAGCAACGGTTCCAGGAAATTACAAATGGTCATTAATCTAATGTGATTTATTTTCGTGTGCCCTTTTTTTTTGGGATACAAATGAGGGCTCACGCCCACATCAGAGATTAATCTAAGGGGGTTATCAAATTTGTAAAAAAGGACAATTTGAATATATATATATATTTTTTATATCAACAATTTATTTATTTATTTATTTATTTTTTGCTATAAAGGAAGGCAAAAAAGCCTACATTACAAACACCTAGATTACACCCATGGGGAAATTAATCCCAAACTCTCCTGGATAATCCAGGTTCTCATTTCGAAAGGGCACTCATTCAAAAAAGTAGAATTTGAGATGCCCTTTTTTGGCTAAAGATCCGCAATTCTATTCAAGTCCCTAGGAATACTTCGAACATCAACCCGCCAACTATGAGACGATAATTCTCTAGCCTTTAGGATTAAATTACTACAAGTGTTACAATCACTATCCAACAAAAGATTAACAACCGGATCCGCATCAGACTCCAAGATGATCTTCCTAAAACCCAGGTCCCAGACCAATTGCAAGCCCTCGACAATAGCCCACTCCTCCGCCGAATTAGCCTGGCAGTCACCAATCCTCTTAGAAAAGCCAACGATCCAATTACCCAAACAATCCCTGACAACTGCACCACACCCTGCATGAGATGAGGCCAACACGCTAGCCCCATCCACATTAAGCTTTAGCCAACCATTGGGCGGTTTCTCCCATTTTGGCGTCTGATAAGGATTGGCTTGATCCAAGTCACCTGCAATGTCAGACACAGAAACAAAACTGGACCAAAGCATATAAATAGAAGCACCTGGGTTAGGGGGTTTTGAAAATTACAGTCAAAAATACATTTATTCCTCCAATCCCAAAGCTTCCAAATAGCCACTCCAAAAAATAAATTCCAATACCTTCCCCAATTGGACCCCACCGACTGATTTAGGTTGAGACTTAGCCAATCTTTGAGATTCAACGAGAAAAAAGACGCCACATACCTCGGTTTGATCAAAGAGGACCACATGTTTCTAGCATAAATGCAATCACGTAAAATGTGAAGAATATCTTCCGAATCAGCCTGACACATCCCGCACAAGGCAGAATCATGAGACCAAGTGCTCCTCCATAGGTTAGTAGGCAACTTGTTTAAAGCCACTTTCCACATGAAGACCCGGATTCGCTCCGCTCCGCCCCGCCCCGCCCCATTTCCATATATCCTTGAAAACTTTATCCCTCCATTAGAGGAATGGGATTCCAGAAACAAATATGCACTCTTGACAGAAAACACTCCATCCCCAGTCAGGCCCCAAACTAGACAATCTAAATCCGCCTCTATTCTAGGGGGAAGCACAGCAGCAATCTTCCTCATCCCTGCGGGATTAATGACAGAAGAGATTCTATCTATATTCTAGAACCCACCATCAACCCACTCAGCCACCACAGAATTTTCCTCTTCAACCGACAAGGGTCGTATGGAAAAATCTTTAAGTGTCAAATCCGGACCAAGCCAAGGATCCGTAAAAAAGTTAACAATCAAGCCATTTCTAGCCATCCATTTAGAACCTTTATCCACAATCTCTCTCTGATCACAAACAAATTTCCAAAGGTTAGAGTCACCAGGCCGAAAGTTTATAAGGAAATCCTCATCTCTTATCATGTATTTATGGAAAAGAACGTCGGCCCACAAACCTTTAAAACACCCTTGACAAGATTCCAAGCAATCTTAGCACCATAAGCTCGATTAACGGAGCTAAGTTTCCTGAGGCTCAATCCCCCAAACTCCTTAGGTTTGGTAATTTGATCCCAACCGATAGGATGGAAATGCCTACCGACACCATCATGCCCCCAAATAAAATTCCTCTGGAGGCGCTCAATTTCATTACACACACTCTGAGGCAATTTTGCAACCAACATAGTATAAATAGGAATTGTACTAATAACAGACTTAGCAAGAGTAATCCTTCCTGCCATAGAGAGACTATTCGCTTTCCAGCCACTCAACTTAGTCTTAACTCTGTCGATCACATATTGGAATTTATCTTTGGAACTTCTATTCCGAGTTAGGGGGAATCCAAGATATCTTCCTATCTCACAAAAAATATGCATCTGAGTAATGTCTTTGATGCGCATCTTAGTATGCAAAGGCACTTTAGGAGAAAAGAAGATGGAAGATTTACCAAAATTAACTTTGCCACCTGAAGCACCCATAAATTTCTGAACACAATCCATCATAACATAAGCTTGAGTTTCATTTGCAACACCAAACAGAAGCAGGTCATCCGCAAACATCAAATGAGATACATTAGGGCCATCTCTAGTCACATAAATAGGCCTCCATCTACCATCCTCAACATAATCACAAATCAAATGAGATAGCTTATCCATACATAACACAAATAGAAGAGGAGAAATAGGGTCCCCTTGTCTAAGACCCCTTAGAGGCCTAAAAAACTCAGTTTTAGACCCATTCTAGAGGACATTGTAGGATACAGAGGACACACAATCAATAATTAAATCAATAAAAGCATTGTCAAATCCCACCTCCAACAGAACCTTTCTCAGAAACTCCCAACTTATCCTATCATAGGCTTTTTTGATATCAATCTTCATAGCCATTAGCCCTTTCTTATTCCTATTCTTGCCCATGATGTGGAGGATTTCTTGACCCACTATAATGTTATCTTGGATGCATCTACCTTTGATGAAACTTGATTGAAAAGGAGACACAAGATCATTCATAACACCCCTAAGCCGCAAAGCAATTAGCTTAGTGATGCATTTAAAGTGCACCGTACAAAGAGCAATGGGCCTAAAATGAGACACATATTCTACATTATCCCTTTTAGGAATCAAGGAAATAATAGTTTTATTAGCCTCAGCCACATTCATCTCTCTTCTAAAGACTTTACAAACAAAATCACACATAGCAGGACCCACAGTATCCCAATTTGATTTATAAAACAAAGGGGGAAAACCATCATTACCTGGAGCTTTGAAACTACCCATGGCAAACAACGTTGCACGAATTTCCGCATCACTAGGAACAGCAGCAATATCAATAAGGACCCTAGGATCCAACACAGGAAAAGTAGCCCTCGTAATCATATCAGTACAATCACCAGGACTAGTGCAATAGATAGCTTTGAAATGATTGACAACCATCCCCTTAAGAACAGCAGCATCATCAACCCAGGCTCCATCATCATTTTTCAGCATTAATATCTTATTCCTCCTATTACGCATTTTAGCTTTTAGGTGATAATATCTAGTGTTTCTGTCACCCTTCGAAATCCAGTCACCCTTAGACTTTTGGAACTATTTAATTTCCTCAAGTCTTAAGAGTCTCTCCGGCTCATCCTCGTAACTCGGTTTCTAAATTACAAAGGAACTCCGAGTAAGGGTATCCAGCGACCTTTCCGAATGCCACCTAACCTATTCAATAACTGTTTCTTTTGCTCCACCATCCCAAAAATCTCCTTATTCCATTGGCTAAGCAGAGGTTGGAGATTGACAAGAGAAGAGTTAATGTCAACACCCCTCTCCCAAGCATTGGTAAGAAAATCCGAATAATTGTCATGGCTAGTCCACATAGCCTCAAACCTAAAAGGCTTATCACCTCCAATAGCAAAATTGTAATCCACGCATTTCAAACAGATGGGATTATGATCCGAAAACCGAGTACGAGGCAAAACCTGGACGGAGCACTCCGAGAAAGCTGAGAGAAAAGAAGCATTCCCAATAGCACGATCCAACCTCTCATAAAGCCTCCTACCAAGTATTCAATTTAGGGCCCTTCCGGGTGAATTTAGGGCCAACCGCCCCTAAATCAAGAAGATTGCAATCTCTCATACGATCAGTAAAAAGAGTGCAACGAGCCATATTTCCGCCAAGACCCCCAGACCTATCCGCCAAAGAAGCCACATCATTAAAATCTCCAATAGCAACCCACGGATAAGCCATCGAAGAGGCAATGTTGTGAAGGGTGTTCCAAAGAACACGCTTATGGCTACTATCCGGAATTGCATAAACCGTCGTAACACAGAACCAACGGTCACCAGGGAATCGGCATCTGAGATGAATTAACTGCTGATCAAGTTTAATCACTTCCACCTCAATCAACGATGACTTCCAAGCAGCAAGGATTCCCCCAGATCTGCCGACGCTAGGCACACCAACAAGACCGTCAAAACCAAGCTTCGAGACACACCGAAGACGATCAATAGAGTCACATTTAGTTTCTGCAAGAAGAATTAAACAAGGAGAATTCTTAGCACAAACTACACGGATATTGTCAATCAAGTGGTGCCCACAAGCCCCCCTCACATTCCAGAAAAAAAATATTTTTAAAAGACATTAAAAAATAAATGTATAAATATTGCACAACAATTTGATAAAAAATTATTGCAAAACGAAATCACTAAATGCTGCAAAGAAATAACCAAATAAAAAAACTAGAACCCAAAAGTTCAAGCCCCATTGGTCTGTGGCCCACAAATAAGGCCCATTAAATCTGCAGCAGTCTCATCCACGTAGGAGCACTCAGGGTCCATAGTCTCGGTCTGCACAGGGCCCACAGCGTCGGTTTCCACCCAAAATTTGCCCACAATAGCGCTGACCGGTCCAACTTTACTCCCAGGCCCACTATCCCCGGGTCCAACGGTAACATTGTGTGGGGATTATTTTTCTGGAACGGATCCATAGAATCGGTCATCATAGAGTCCGAGGTTTGTAGCCGAATTACTCCCCCTTGCCCCGCTCCGACAGATGGCCCCCACGTCTCCATCAGAGTTGACCGAACCAACTCCTTTCCCATCGCAGCTTTCCCACTCTCATTATCCTGTACGTATTCTCTGCTTCGTTTCTCTTATCTCTGTGTACTCTGAATTTTTATTTCACCCAACTTATCTTTTCCCAATTGTTTCCCCTTCGCCTTTCGACCACTTTTCCCCCCAGATTTCCCCTTGTGGCGAGCAGCTGCGTCGTTCCTTGGTTTTTCCCGGTCTCCGTCATCTCTGTCCGAACAACCACAACTAGCTCCTCTCCTCCCACGTCAGCATCCCCTCTCTCTTCCTCTGTCACCAACACGCCGAATCTCGAGCCAGAGGCCTGATTAAGATCATCGGCTCCTTTAATCTTATTCTCCTTCTTCTTGCGTCTGGGTTTATGAACAATACGCCAGACATCAAAATCTTTGTTCTTCTTATCCTGCAACACATTCAAGCCCGTCACCGTCCCTTCCTCATTAGCGCCCTGCACAGTGGTAGTTTTTTCTCCATTAATCTCAGACTTACAATTTTCAGCATGATGGCCATAAATCCCACACGAAGTACATAGCCAATGCAAACCCTCATATTCCACAAAATATTCTTGTCCTTCTAACGTGAAGCCCGCCATCGTTGTTTGCTTAGATCAACCAAGTACACACATCCGTGCATAGTGGCCTCTAAGGCGATCCGAGGTGTTCATATCCACTTTTATTATCTCCCCAATCCTATTACCGATCCAATTAAGAGCTTCACGATCATAGAACTCCATAGAAACCCTTGGCATCCTAACCCATACCGCAACCTTGTCGATGGTGGCTCTCCAAGGATTGAAGTTAGGTTCCCACGGCCTCACCGTCGAGATAATGATCAAATAACAACCGGGACCTTGATCCAACGCATGAAGATAGTCTTCCTTATTGGTAAGTTTAACCACAAAGAAGCCATTTCCAATATTTATTAAGCGAATGACACCACGTTTAGCCCACAGAGATTGGAGAATAGAAAGCAGGATCTTATATCCTATGTTCCCGCAAGCGACTTGACAATCACCGCGTTGTTCCATGCCTTATAAAGTCGTTTTTTCATTTTATCAGAGAAGGTAAATGTTGGGAAATTCCTATTGACCGCCTCAGAAATCACACACAAAGGTTGCGAATCACCATCATCTGATTCAGAAATAGTATCATCGGACAGCATATCCTTTTGATCCTCAGGATCTCCAGCTATATTCTCAGCCTGATTAATTCCTTGTAAAATATCAGCAAAGGATCTACCTCCTTCTTTTTGTTTCTTCTCTGTTGCACCCAACCTCGGCCACTCCTCTTCCATATTATCATTATTGTCATTCTTGAGTTTCTTAAAACTCCTACTAATGAGATCATCCTCCTCAGTCGAAACCGGAACCAGTGCAGAACTTTTCTTGCCCAGTACAATCGCCATAGATGATGTATGATTTTTATATCAACAATTTGAATACTCAATTGACTTCTGTAGTCTCAAAACCTCCCATATGTGGCTTTAGATTAAACTTGGCTTTTGGGGTAAAATTCATTCGGATCCAACATTAATCCAAACATAGTTTTTGGACTGAAATTGTTTATTGGGCTTCTAAAGTAGCTTCGGAGGTTAAATTCTAAATTTACTGCAGGGCGGGTAAGTAGTTTTTTTTTTTTTTTTTTTTTTTTTTTTTTTTTTTTTTTTTGGGAGGGACTTTTGGCTAGGTCAGGTTTGTCCCTCATAAGTCATAACGTGGATTTGAACCAAAAAAAAAAAAAAAAAAAAAAGTCATAACGTGGCGAATCAAGATTCAAATCTCGGGTTCACATTGGATGTGCACCTTATGTGCATGTCCCTCTATTAGAGGGATGGATGAGCACATTTTTTTTATTTTCTTATATAATATATTTATTTAGATTTAAATTATATGTGGCTTTCGGAATTTTCTTACATCCAGGTATCTCAAATTAATTAATTTTCGGTCCTCCATTCGAAATTTTCTCCCGTAATACCGATTATCATGAAAATTAATTAATTTAAGATATTGGGTTCAAAAAAAATTAGAAAATATTATATAATTTAAATCTAAATAAATATAATATATAAAAAAATTAAAAAAATGTGCTCATCCCTCTAACCTATGAGCATGTAAGAAGCACATAAGGTGATAAGCACCTTATGTGCTCCCTTCAAATCTCCTGTTGAGAGAAGTGCCCACATTTAGTGAGCCTATTTAGAAAGAGCTTTAAGTAGCTTAAAACTATAAAAAGTAGTAGTAAGAAAAAAAAAAGTCATAAGTGAAGTGTTTGGATTGAGTCTTAAGTTCATTAGTTTTTTTTTTTTTTTAAAAAAGAAAAACTTCTAAAATTGAGTTAAGGAAAAAGTTCAATGGGCTTTTTTTTTTCAAAAAGCTCTTCATTTTTTGACGTGGGTCCTCCACTTCTATTACTATCAATCTAAACACAAATCATATTTACAAGCTGATATTTTTTCTATCAAGTTTTTAAAAAGGTCAGATAGAAAATAAGTCACCGCTCTAACAACTAATTCAAAAAGGACTCAATGTCTGATAATGCTTCGAAAAGAATTATATAGAGAATAGTTGTGCCTAAAAAGAAGGGCGTGGGGCACAATACAAGCATGTTGAATGTATGAAGTATGAACAGCGTGGTGAGACGACATGCCGCGAATTAGTTGGGAACTTGGCCACAAAATGTCCGTTGGATTATCCTCGCACTTACTAGCCAGCCAAGCAGAAGAATCTTCAATTCTTCATCCCTCCTTCTAGAAGCCGGACACGTGAAAGGATCTTCACAATATCCCCGGGGCCCACCGTTCCTTCCCTTCAGTTGCCTTCACCACACACTATTACTTAATTAATATACTTAACTCAATTATTGTATTCAAATTAGTTGCTTAATCAATTACTACTAATTCAAGGTCTCTCGTCTATGACAATAGCCTATTCCATTTATTAACTTCATTTAAAGGCATTGGACATATTAATGTTATCCAATTTTGACCGTTAAATTATACATCACATGACGAGTGCTTAACTCAAAATTTTCAGTTTTCAATTCATTGTTGTTATTGAAAATGTTTAAAAAATAATTTTTATTAACAACCGTACAATAATTAGTAATTACTCTCAGGGTTGTTTAATAACATCAATCAAGATCTAACTTGACGAACAAGTAAGCAAGCAGATTGTTAGAGACGATTTATTTTCACTTAAAAAGTTATTTGGGTATAACTTATCTCGTATATTTATTTTATGAGGTTTAAACTTCTCATGTTGCATGGGAAGAAGAAGATTCCTACACATACATAAAATAGTGAGACCCACACATATATATGGGTCCCACCATTTCATATAAGATGTATAACATGAGAATACACTTTCCCAATATGTGAAAAGTATTTTTTTCCCTTATTTTATATTGCATAAACTTAAAATTAAAGTTTTATTGGTGTGGAACATGTGAAAGTGGCCAGTTTCTTGAAATAAACAATCTCACATCCAGATTGGCCCCACAAATAAAATCACGGACATAATTGGGGAAAAAAATGTAATCCATCTCATTTCATTGACCATAGTACCAATTGTATTTCTCTATTTTAAAAAAATACAGTACAAAGAAAAATCTTCTAAATCCCAATTAGGGGCGTGACGTAAAAGAGTACTGTTTTCTCCGGGGGGCCGGGGGCGCCGTGTTTTAATTTTAAGAAAGTTTTTTATTCTTTGTTTTTTTCCTCTCAAGATTTTAAAGTTTTTTCTTGGAAGGAAGAAAAGAACTATGCTATAATTACAGTCGGTTACCATGAATGCCCCACAGCCAACACATCAGTCTTTTGTCACCGACACGTGTTCTGGCTTTAGCCGGCGATCTCTCTCTCCTCCTTGATGATTTATAAGCCACACTTTGGCAAAAGAGATCAGCGTAGAAATTAAAATCAAAGACGGAAACGTGTACAAAACTCTTCTGTTCGAAAGAAACAGTGAGGTTCATCTATTCCTCGCCGAAGAATCTGGTTACTTTCCTCTCCCGGTTCCTTTGAAGTCGTGAAGCTTCGGATCATTTCTTGATTTCCTCCAGGTTTTTCCTTTATCCCCTATTCCTCTTTCTATTTCCATATGTGATTTCTTCCAATCGTTTTACTTTCTCCATTTTTATATATCGTAAAAATCTACGTTGGTTTTGTTATGAGCGAATCCTGGTTGATGCCGGGTATAAACGCTAGTAATTATTCTGTAACTAGTTTTTTCTTTCTCCGTTTGGCTTTCGTTTATGCATATTTGAAGTGATTCGTTCGCTAATTTGGTAATTTGAGTAATGGATGAGCTTGGTTTTTCTTGAAGGAATTTTCTGGTGGTTATTGACGACGAACTCGGGATTTAGCCGGGAGAAGTTTGTATCTTTGTCTTTCTTCGGTTGAATATGGTGATATCTCCTGATTTTTAGTTTCTCACTGCAATTTGCTCTGGAATCGCAAAATTTATGAAGAAGTAATGCACTCCTGCACTGAATCTTTTTTCAGACAAGTTCGATTAGGGTAAAATTGGTCCAACCAGCTCCTAGCTTGTGCCATTCATAGTGACCAAACAGGGGTCTGTGCCATTAAGTAGGGTTACTAAGTCAATTTAAGTTTTTAGTGATACCGTTTCTTCGAAAATGGTGGAATCAATTGCTGCAATTTCACTTTTTGGCCATCGACCTGTCTGTGGAGGAAATTTAATCAGGGATGCATCTGGTAAACGTAAAACATTGATTCATTGTCGATTCCCCGCAACAGAGTTCCTTGGCGGAAGGATTATCATATCATTATCTTTGCCTAAAACAAAAACGGATGGCTTCCTGTCATCATCAATTAAGGCTTTGGCAATGGAGCTGACGAAAGAGGCATATGCATACAGGGAGGAGAGAATACTAAAGAAAGAAAGTAATGGGGTTGATTATGGCTTTGAAAGCAGACCTGCTTTGTGGCCACCAGCTAACAGAGCAGATAACCCTTTGCTTCATAATCCCTTACTTAGACAAGAAAGAATGGGATGTGGCTGGTTGGGTGCCATATTTGAGTGGGAAGGGGTTCTCGTTGAAGAAAATATTGATCTTGAGAAGCAAGCTTGGCTAGCTCTTTCTGAAGAAGAAGGAAAGTCCCCTCCTCCAGCTTTTATCCTTAAGAGAATAGAAGGGATGAAGAATGAACAAGCCATATCTGAAGTTCTATGCTGGTCCAGGGACCCAGCAGAGTTAAAAAGAATGGCTAATAGAAAAGAAGAAATTTACCAGGCTTTGCAAGGTGGGATATATAGTCTAAGGGCTGGGTCAAGGGAGTTTGTTAGTGTTTTGATGCATTATAAGATACCAATGGCATTGGTTTCTACTCGTCCTAGAAAAACTCTTGAGTCTGCTGTGGGGACAATTGGTATTGAAGAGAATTTCAGTGTTATTGTAGCAGCAGAGGATGTACATAGGGGAAAGCCTGATCCAGAAATGTTTATGTACGCAGCACAGCTTTTGAAATTTATACCTGAAAGGTGCATTGTATTCGGGAACTCGAATCAAACCGTGGAGGCCGCACATGATGCCAGGATGAAGTGTGTGGCTGTTGCTAGTAAGCACCCTGTCTATGAGCTGGGGGCCGCAGACTTGGTTGTAAGGCGCCTGGATGAGCTTACAGTGGTTGATTTGAAGAACCTGGCAGACATTGAATCTTCTGAATTTGGTTCTGTGGAGCCTGAGTTGGAGCAGGAGGAGGATGCAGATTTAGACGTATCACCTGTTGACGACAATTTCTGGTAGCCTCATAAATGTACAGTTAATTTACCTTCATCTGATTCTTGATGATGATAGTTACAGATTAGCCCCTTGTGTATATGAAAAATAGAATAAAACTAAATTAAAGATAGGTGGCCTGCATTGAACAATATTGATGGCCTCTGTATGTCATGTGCTATATATGTGCTCTGGCTTTAAGAAGTGATTTGGTATTCTTCCATCAATAACACTAAAAGTAGCTGATTTCCCCGCTCTTAAGACTGGGTTGAATTAGAAATAAGGAAAGTTGAGATTTATTAAATACTTCATAATTGAGAGAGCGAAGATCTAAAATTTCTATCGTCTCCCCTCTTGTGGAAATATGCATGTTTTGCTGATATCGTAGATTACAGGACATGCATGGTTTTTGGTTGTTTCTAACAGTCGCTTGAAGCTAGTTTAAGTGGTTAAGAATGAGATTGGATAGGGTACGCGTAAAAATTTATAGTTAATATATTTCTGATGATTTTTTTTCCCTCTTAAAAAGAGCATATTCGTGCGAGAGTATATAGCATTAATGCTCTCCCCATAAATGTGCTTTGTTGCATTGTACCGAGAGCATTTTTGAAACTTGTATTATAGGTTTTTTGAAAGTAATTTGGAATGGTTAATTTTATCACTACAAAGCAGGCCGGTGCTCTTGACGGTCTTAGACTCTTAGGATTTGTTATCATCGCCATTGAGTAGAGGTTGTGGATAACTGGATATTGTGCTTAGAGACCACATTGCAGGAACTTGTGAAGAAAATGATTGAGGTAATGGGGAAACTCATTGCGTTGAAGTTTGAACTGGAACATTAATTTTATTATGTTCGTTCATAAGCCAATAAATATGCAAATTGGCAAAGTCTAGATCTGCTCATAGCATCGAAGTGCAATTTTCATCCTTTAACAATCCTTTTTAAAATTGAATCAAGCTGTGCAAACTACCAGGAATCGTAGCCCAGGGATACATTTCAAGTTCGCAAGTTCCGAGAAATAAAAAAGGATGGGTCTCAAGGACTGATTATAAGCTGAATGATTCATTGCTCTTGCGAGGGCATCAAGGTGATGACTGATGACATGGACTTGAAGGCAGACATAGAGGAACTGCACGATTGGGGAAATTTAAACTCATTGTTTTTTAAGGCCTAGTATCTATAGTCAATAGTGGTGGCTAATCCCCTTGTATGGTAAACTTCTTGAAGGGGCTTTAGTGCTGGTCACAAGACCCTTTCCATACACATCGACAGATATCAAATTGCTAACTAAATACTTAAGCAATCAGCTAAATGTCAAGTTTCTTAGGCCTTGTGGTTAATTTAAACTCATTCTTGATATGAGGGCGTAGGTAGATAACAAACAAATACTTAAAAGCCCAAGAAAAAGAAAAAGAATACTCAATACATCAGTTTAAAATGTCCAGCCCATTTTTTTTTCGACAAAAAGAAATATGATCTTTGATAGAATACTTTGCTGGGCCTTTGTAATGTTACCATATAAATGTAGATCAATAGACCCTTTTGAGAGAAGTGTCTGCATTTAGTGTGTTTGAGATTATTTCAAACAAAATTATCTTCAATAGAAAGATATCTATGTCTAAAAAAGAGAAGAAGAAGAAGAATTGCCTCAAAAGTTATATTTATCACTTCTTGACGTTAGTCATTAGTTATTGGTCATATCATCTTGCCCCATAAAATTTCACACTTTGTTCCTCCATTTTTGTGTGTGTGGGCATCCGGTATTTCAAGCCAACCCATGTCATGGGAAAGGGAACTCGACGGATCCAGACTAATCCAAGTTTGAGCTTTGCTGAGGTTGTTTTAGAAACCTAGTTGCTAGACGAACTGGAAATTGGTTTTGTTCCTACATTTTTCTATCATGAGCAACTCCTTCTTTCTTGTATACTACTCATCTTCCCCTGAAATAGGCTTTGATTGTTTCTTGCAATCCAATGTTTATGTATTTCTTAACGTCTCTCTTTTGTTTGAGATCACGTTTTGAACTCTAAAAATGTTTATTCACTTAAATCAAGACAAAACACATCTCACACACTTACCTCATATATTGAAAAGTTGCTTTTAAAGGTTTCAATTGCTATTTCAAATAAACATAAAGTCTGTTGGTCTAGTTTCCACACTTTGTTTTTTCTCTTTATAAAATTTTATGTAAAACGTGCGCGTGAATTTCCCAACTTGAAGAGGACGAAACGATGCCAAACCAAACTATTTCAAATAAACATAAAGTCTGTTGGTCTAGTTTCCACACTAACACTTTCAAACAGTAAAGTTTCTTTATAAAATTTTGGCTGGTTACCAGTCGAATGATGGACAAGATTGATCAGATATTAGCAGAGTTTAATCATTAATATTATTTTCATGTTAGAAACATCATCTATCAATAACGTCAAAATCATCAATCTTAAAAGTAGGAATGTGTAGCTTGACACAAAGAAGACAATTCCATATAACGATTAACGCTTCTTGTTCTCCCATCTACATGTCCCTGGCCCACAACACTGCATCAAAAATTCGTCCAGTCAATAAAGGAAAAAAAAAAAGTTCTTTATGTTGGCCATGGGCCGATAATTCTCAGGCGCTTTATTCTGACCATTTTCCACTTTATTTCTTTTTCTTTTTTTCAAAATACAAACAAACAGAAGTTCTCACTTTCTATATTACTCAACTCTCTCTTGTTTAAATATAAAACAAAAGTTCTCTCTCTTGCTCTCCCTTAGTCATGTTTTCGGTTTGAGGTGTGAGAATGAAAAAAATAGTGTTTGGAGTTCTTTCCCCACACGATTGTGGGCGACTTGAGACAAGTTTTGGATTAGGCGGAACCAAAGATTTCGGTGAATCGGGTGGGCAAGAACCAAAAGCAATTATAAAACAAAAGTTGATTTTTTTTTTTGAAATATTAAGAAAACTAATTAAATTACTTTAAAATATCTATTTTTTTAAAAATTATTTATGAACTGATATACTATAATATAATGATAGACAAGATATGATATATGATAAGATAAGTAATATTAAGGGAGGGAGGGAGTATTGTTGTGTACAATGAATTGGACGGACCGAAAACCGACCTGAAGAGAAGAAGCAAAGACATAAAAGATAAGGACTTGGGGTGAGCTGACGTGTCATTGGGTACGACACGTGGAAGACAGCCAACAGTTTTTGTTGCTTTTGAACCATCTTTCTTTTGTTTTGGCCAGCGTTGGGGTGTACTACGTTACCTGTTAAACCTTAAGATCAGCAACCAAATTGTCTGTCCATTCAAAAGTAACACCTAATAGCGAGGTACTCTCATTTGATTTAGTTTCAAGAAATGCAGAGAAGGCAACAGTGAGCAACACCACAATCACCCATGGAAAATAATACAGTCAACTACTTGGAACATTAAAACACTCAAAAAAATTTCGATTACAGAGTTTCCATGCATAAATAAAAAGACAAACAAGCTTGAATAATACTCAAATTTGACCTGTTAAGTAGTCTTTCTCAATATGATATGTCATTGCATAGGCATGTGTGTGTCATAAAGACGAAGTTTCTGATCAGACCCGCGTTGGCGATTCCGTATGGCCCAGAAACTTGACTATGCATGTAGCTGTGGGGTGCCATGCCAATCCTTTTGCTGACATTTCTGGTTTTAGAGAAAGAGACTTGCTATTTTGGCTGCTCTTCAACTTGTGGATCTCTAGATTGCCTAGTTACTATTACCATTCCCAGTAAAACTAGAACTTCTCTTGACGGTGATTTGAGGGGATTCACTAGTTTCAATTTAGAACGAGTACAAATCTTTAAGAGAATCACACTTTCAAAAGTTAGCTGTTGGAGCTGGAGAGCCTAGCCCTATAAGACCCCAACTTTAAGGTAACATTCCTAATGGGGGACTCATGGCAATGCACTCATCTCAAGAGCTGACATCCCGACAGCTCTACACTATAATGCTTCACTCAGCTCTTCATTCTTCTCTAGTCAAAACCCTTCACATGTAATCCACTTTAGTTGTTAACTCTCAATGAATGTACCAATGTAATAGCACATGTCATTAGGAGAATCACACTCCAAAAGTTAGTCATTAGAGTTGGAGAGCCAAGATCTTCTGAGACACATTACTTCAAGGTACCCTTCCTGATGTATCACTCATGCCACATTCCAACAAGCTTGCCTCATTTATTTCTTTGTTGATTAGGCACCTTCTAAATAAACACGATTTACCTAACTTATACAGTGCATTTGTCGGACAGGCACAGAACATGAGAAGTAAGGCTGAGTTTGGAACTTGTACTTGTTATAGAATACAAACAAAATAGCAGGTTGGGCAAAATAACAGAAGCAGACAACATTATAGAGGGTAGAACAATAATAAAACCCACAACATTATAAAGGGTAGAGCAATAATAAAGCCCTTCTGACAAAAACATATGATTTTCCATTCATTTATATACATGAAAACTACATCTTAACTACTGGATTATGGTCTTGAGCTCAGTGACACTTGTCTTAAAACGATGCTGCTTCTTCTGACTTGAGATTTGCTCACACCTCCATCAGGTCTCCTGAGTTCTTTTATATTTCTTTTGTGTCCCTGCTTTCTGTAAGAATGATTCGTTTAACTTTGCACCTTGATGGCAGAATGGCTCTTAACAGTGTCTTAGGACACCATGTATTTTTGTATTTCTTACAAGTCTTTCCAACACAAACCATGGCAAGGGAAATGGAAATTGCCTTCTTTTTGGGATAAGGCTGGCAACATTATAGCTCTAAAACCAAGTTTAATGAATACAATGTGGTGTTATGATTTCATTATGCACGGGCGAATTTAAAACAGATGAGAAAAATTATCTTAAAGTATCCAAAAGAATCTGCAATTGGAATTTAGAATATGCTAGAAAAAACTTGTGCTAATCCGAGTAGAGATGCACCATAAAATGCTAAATGCCAATGGAGATGATATCATTTTCATACGATGCTTTTTTAACTCGCACCTACTTACAAAATATTAGTACTAATTGCTTTTTAATATGAAAATTATTGCTCTTAAACTAACAAGTTGTTTGAAAGTTAACATTGTTAATGCTGATATTATTAATGTCAATTGGGTTAAAGAGCGAAAATACACACAAGTATTTTCCCCCAGGAGCGCCCAAGATCATGAGCTTTTCGGAGCAAAAGTACACACGTGGTTACGTTTTGGGAGCAAAAATACCACAAGTGGCCGTTAGTTGACTAGACGTTGGCCGTTAACTTGGATGGAACGTTGATGTGGCGCTGATTTGGACTGCCAAGTGGATTTGGACGCCAACGGGGACGCTGATGGAAAGTAAATAAATAATTTTTTTTTAAAAACTAAAATACCCCCCTCTCGCCGGTGGGCCCAACCAGCCAGCCGCCGGCAACCGTGGGCGGTGGGGCCACCGGCGGGACGGGGTAGTTTAGTTTAGTTTTTTTTTTTTAATTTACTTTCCATCAGCGTCCACATCCGTTTTTCGCCAAATAGTGTCACGTCGGTCGTTCCATCCAAGTTAACTGGCCAACGCCTCGGTCAACTAACGGCCCATGGTTTTTTGCTCCCAAAACGTAACCACGTGTGTACTTTTACTCCAGAAAAAAGCTCGTGGTGCTGGACACTCCTGGAAAAAAAGTTCGTGTGTATTTTCGCTCCTTAACCCATGTTAAATTTTGTTTATGAATAAAGGAAAGGACAGCCAGTAGTGACGTTGTTCCTGGAGTACTTTATTTGAGACCAAAACTGTCCTATATGCATGTATAGGTTCTGGTCTGGTTCGTCTTTACTACTAAAATAATTTTATTGTTTTGACAATAAAGTACACATTTCGTTCTAATAATAACATTAGGTTATTTTTTTTAGAGAGATTAAGGAAGCTAAATAAGTTAGTAAATCATATCTGTATCCTTATATTATATATTAGTTTATTAGTCAAACTAATTTGTTTGAAGAAAAAATAAAAATATTATAAAATAATTTAATTAGTTTTCTTAATATTTCCAAAAAAATCAACTTAGTTGTATAATTAGGACTGGAGCGAATAATTAGAATGCTGCCGATCCGAGTAGAGATGTATGGTAAAATGATAAATGGAGGTCACTTTCCCACTACGCGCTTTCACTCTCATCTTCTTCTTCTTCTTTGATAAAAGGCAAAATGATATCAAAAGAAGTACTATCTACAAGCTGTAACAGTTAAAGAAGGAGAGATTGGATCTAAAAATAAGTGTAGAATTTGATCTATTTATTTCCTGACCCGACCACAGGGGCGGAGGCACACTGGTTTTTATGGAGGCAAGTGAACCCATAAAAAATTTAAAATATACATATATAGTATAGGAATTTCATTGCAACTTATCTAGTTAGAGTAGTTGGTTATAACCTTTGACATTTATCTAAAAGTCCTGGGTTCGAACATCCTGATCCCTCCTTTTTTTTTTTTTTTTCAATCTCCACATATCTCACCCACTCCAAGTCCTCCGTCGGTCCGTGTCCGTCCCCTCGGTCCCAACCCAAATTGTTCCTTCCTCCGATCTCTCCATTCTTTTCCGATTTCATCGTTCTCTTTTCACATTCGTCTCCCAACTCTCCGGATCCGTGCTTCCTCTCACCTCTCACCGTGCTTCCGGATCCACCGCCTCTTCCTCTCTCTCCGCCTTCTCCGTTCCAAGTCCAGTAATTTGTTCTCTTCTCTCATTCCAGTAGCTTCTTGTTTATTTTATTTTGCTTTTATACCTCTCGGTTTTGACTTTCTATTTTGTAGATCTGTTGTTGGTTGGGTCAGAATTAGTGTGCATTTTTTGCTACAAAGTTAGGGTTTAAGTCTGGCATGTGATTGTGTGGAACAGTTTGTTCTTTTGAAGTTGTTTAATCTACTTGATCTCTAATATTTGGTTTTTGATTTGCACGGTAAATTGGATGTCAGGTGGAGTGTGATTCGGTCAATGTTTGTAAGTGAGGTGCAAGCCCATGATGAAGAACATCAATGAAGGGAAGGGTCTGTTTGCCCCTATTGTGGTCGTCACCCGCAATATCGTTGGAAAGAAGCGATTTAATCAGCTGCGAGGCAAAGCCATTGCTTTACACTCTCAGGTACGCCCTGACGCCCTGTACATGTTGTTGCTTAGTTGCTCTGTTTCAAAATTTTAAGGATATGTTTTGAAATTTTTGGGAGAAAATAAGCTGGTGGAATTTGTTTTTAACTGATTCATACTCATATCATACGCTGATACGCATGTTGGGAGTTTGTTTGGTTTGGATTGGATTGGATTGTATTGTATTGAATGGAAACAACTTCAATTTACAAGTTTTATTTGAAACGTGAGCATGCTCTGAATTCTAAGGCGAATGCTCTGGATTGGTTTATTAAAATTGCATGCAAGCTGACTCGGGTATCACTTTGAATAAAAAGAAAACTACAAGTTTGAAGAGTCCTTTTATGGCTGAAGTACATTATTTTTGTGATCAAGCACTTCTCTTGATTGTTTGTTTGTTTCTTCACTAAATTGTAGAATCCTCCGTACCAAGTTAGAGAACTGATTTTTGTGATTTGGTTAAATTGACAAAGATAGTTTTTTTAATTTAGAAATCATTGAGTAGTCCAATTTCATTGATTTGCTTAGAACCCACTGAAAGGAGTTTTCTTTTCTTTTCTTGTCTATATTAATTTGATTTTTAATGTATTTAAAACTTTCCTTTAAAAAAATTTCGGGACACCCCAAATCTCCTCACAAATTGTGCACCCACAAATACAAATTCCGGCTCCGCCACTGCCCGACCATTAACAATGTAAGCTCAAAACTGTCTGGAGAGACTGAAAACTCTGAACAGTGCTTTCAATAAAAAAGACAGTCATCATCAGCATAGAGAAGACGGGAAATTCCTTGAGCTGCTCGACAAACCTTGATACTTTTCCACTCATTCCTTGCTTCCATTTGATGAATAAGACAGGACAAAATATATGCTGAAAGAATGTAGAGGTACGTTTATAAAGGATCACCCTGTTTAATTCCATGGCCAGGAGTAATTGAACAGGCTAGCTGGCCATTAAAATGGTGAGAGGCCATCCCTGCTAACTCCAAAGCATCCTCTGTCCAATTACCATAATCTTTTTTTAGACTAACAATACGATTTTTTGGAGACTCTTCTATTAACCATAACATGAAAATTTTTTGTATTATGCTCATCACCTTCTTGTTGCCAGTTTAATTTGGCTCGTTAAGCCCAAAAACTAGCTTCACAATCATAAAGGAACTCAAGTTGATGTTTGGCTTGATGAAATTCTGTCACCATAAAGTGAAGAGGAGTGCCAGATGAATCAAGAGAACTTGATAAGAGTTGAAGATGATGCTCAGCGCAGCTTGAATGCGGTGAGACAAGTTTCCTACATACATTTTACTCCACTTTGAAACCTTAGAAGAGAACAGAATTGGACAGTGATCAAAGGCTACTATACACATAGTTTGGACGGAGGATGATGGAAATGATTGCATCCAACATATATTACAAAACGCTCTGTCAAGACGTTCCTATACTAGGTTAGAGCCAGATCTGTTATTTGACCACGTAAATGCATGCACAGATTGAGACAGATTGATCAAGAAAGTTGCCATTCCAGAAGAGCTTTCAACAGAAATGATCTTATCATAATGAAAGAGATATAACGAAGATGAGATTGTGGGGCACCATAGACAAGAGATATAACATGCAGAGGAAATGTCGTTTTCACCTGCTTACATATAGTACTTCCTAGCTACTTAAATGTACATGATAAAACATATATTTACCTAATTTAATTATATTAAGGAAGTTAATTGAAATGACGTGTATTTTTTAAAACATCAGTCATTTTCTTTAGTTTCCTCTTTTTCTCGCCTCATTAATATTTATTGTGGAAGGAACATCAATAAAAATAAATTAGAAAAAAATTGACAAATATAAAAATATATTTTATATTTAGAATTAAGATGAACTCCCTAAACATATCTTATATTAAGAATTAGAGGGTTATAAAAATGAAAAAGGAGCTAACTTATTTGTTTGTAATAAGGTGTGTTTTCGTTTTAAAATATATTTTATTTAATTATTTGCATCGGAAAACTATCCCTTTAATGAAAACCCTCTATAGTATGTTAATGAATAAAATTGTTTGAAAAAAATTATAAATTTGTGAAATTAAATGGACTAATGTCTTATTATAGATAAGATCAAAATAAATTTCTTAATTAGTTCTTATATTTAAGATAAGAGAGAGTAATTTTTTCATAGTTATTAAACGAACCGAACCGGTCGGTTCAAGTCGAAAGCTAGAGAGCGGTGACCTAACCAATTTGGTCCAACCGGTTTAACTATTTCAGTGTTTATTTTTTTTATTTTATTTAGATTTTCACATTAATAACTTTGAAATTTTTATTTCACTATCAGTCTATCTAGTTTGACTTCAATTTGACTCTTGACCCACTCCTTTGGTGGGTTAAGTGATAACGTTAAATTCTTTATTTCATTTGATATGAGAATCATTGCTCTGAAATTATTAAAAAGTTGTTTGTAGTTTCAATAAATAACATACATAATGTAGCTGATATCAATATTAAATTATGGTCATGAAAGCCACTCGAAAGGAAAACGACGGCTTCTTTAAGTACTTTATTGAAGACGAAAGCAGTCCACTATGTACGGGTTCTGGTTGTTAAAACATGAGTAATTGTATGCCAATAAAATGAAAAATAAAATAAAATACTTTTTAAATAGCGAAAGTGACATAAAGACTAATACAAACAGTAAATTGCAGAGGGGTGCTTCCAATTTCAAAAATAAATTAAGGTGTAAAAATACCTATAAATTTTTTTTTTAAAGAGCTGAACACCATATGCTTTTTAGAGATAAAAAATACTTTAAACATTGAAATTAGGTGCAAAAATACGATACCGTTAATGCTGTTAACTTTGACTGTTAGAGAGAAAGCTTTTGATCGAAAACACAGACATGTAATGTTATGTGGCTATAATAATGTCCTTGCTCGCCTTGGAGGGAAAAAACCCCACCTCTGCAAATTTCTATTTTTAATATTGATTTATTATTTTTTTAAAAACCCTTCTCCATCTGCAACTTCACCCTCCTTCTCGCCGCAACCTCACCCTCAACCAATGGTGGAGCCAGAATTTAGAGTTAATGGGTGCACAATTAGTGCCCCGAATTTTTTTTTTTTTTAATGAAAGTTTTAAATGCATTAAGATTGTATCGTTGACATTTTTTGGAAGGAAAAAAGTTTGACAAGATTAAAGAACATGTTGCAACCTATAAGAAATTAAAGAAGGAAGAATTATAATAACTAGAAGGTGGGCAAGCAAACCAAAATGTCGGAGACATAAGAAAACATAAGAAATACACTCAATTAATGCGGGAATCATTTTTTGTCTTCGCAATTATTTTGGTGAAACAATACAGCTAACATAATTCACTACCATCAATAGCTCAAAATAATTCACAACCATCGACTCAAAATAATAGTGCATCCTCTACCATTTTCGAAACATAAACATCTAAATAATTCACTACCATCGTGACTCAAAATAGCCGAGTTTTAAAAATTGAAAACTCAATAAATTCATGTTCATGAAAATTACACGGGTTTCAAACAGCAAGCTACCAAGAGAGAAACAAAAAATTATTCATCAAAACTTAACCTATTTGGAAAGTTGTGCTTATTTCTATACTTCCTTTTCTTTTTATAGGTTACAACAATTGAACAGTTAAGAAAGATATTCGATTTAACATTGTCACCATAATAACTTATCCGATTTCAATTGGGAAATGACTGAATAACTAGGAAAAGCTTCATCTTATACAAACAATGAGTCAAATGGCGTATGCTTCAAAATATATTCAAAGAATGCCTTTATCATAGTAACTACATAGTGCAATGGAATGCAATGTCAGTTGAATGAAATCCATCTCAAACACCGAGCAAGATCTCATGTCTTATATACGAAAATCGCCTTCGGTTTCAAAGTGGGGTGATGATTAAAATTTGTCGTCCAAGATTTATATTGATGATAACTCCACACTATATGTACTTAGTCATCTTCCAATTGAAAGCATGCATGAAATTGTTCTCACATTGGCTAAATCAACACCCTAACGATGTCATTAGGAGACTTGGATTGAAAGAATTAAGTCACAAGTTTCTCTTTGGCGATATGAGAAGAAAACATCGATGTTTTATGAAGCTATCAAACATCATGGGAATGTATAATGTGAAGCTAAAGTATCATATAGTGGAACGAACATATAGATAGGCATTATACAAGCATCGTAAGTAGTAATCTATTACCTTGATTTCCTAAATTGACTTTTTCGAAGCAAAATACAAGGGGTGATATGATGAACCAAAAACGGGGAGAAAAATGTCAACTTTCTAGTGCTCATGATATTTTTCTTTGTTGACGAGATAGAATTAACATAGGTTTGGCTTAGAAATTAGAAGTAGCACCATATAAGCGACTCTATTATTATTTTTATCCTATTTACTTCAAGCAAAGCAAAGTGATATAATCCATAACAAGGGCAATAAAAAAGCAAAGTCGAGCTTATGTTTACCGATGATCTAGATGGATTACGCCAAACCAAATTTTCTTCGAAAATTTTGCCAAGATGACAACCTCCCCTTCCTCGATTTGGACCCACCTTTGAAAAGCTTATTAATCCATTTCATAAATCCAGACTTCCTCTCCGAGTATGAGGAAGCAAAATCCCCTGCTTCCCATCAAATTTTCAAAATCCCCTAGATCGATTTGGGGATCGATTAGGAGTGGGTGAGAGATTTGGATGAGGGATCGATTTGGGACGGAGGGATTTGGAGAAAGGATCGATTTGGGGATCGATTAGGAGTGGGTGAGAGATTTGGATGAGGAATCGATTTGGGACGGAGGGATTTGGAGGAAGGAACGATTTGGAGTGGGTGAGAGAATGGAGATTGAAAAAAAAATCAGAAGGCTCAGACGTTCAAACTTAGGACCTTTAGATGGATGTCAAAAGTTATAACCGACTACTCTAACCAGATAAGTTGCAATGAAAGTCCTATACTATATATATATATTTTAAATTTTTTATGGGTTCACTTGCCCCCATAAAAACTAGTGTGCCTCCGCCCCTACCCTCAACCACCACTATCTCGCCGCATCCCCCATCAACACCGTGTCTCCTTTTTTTCAACTATTCCTCGTCATCTTCCTTTGTTGAAAACCAAACAGAACGCCTTCTTGCCTTCCAAGTTGAGATGGAACGTCGTCGCTTACTCGGCGTACCATAGAGCAAAGGAGGAAACTGGAGCACAAGTGATCGCCACCGCTATTTTGCTTTAGTTCATGTGAGTGGAAGGTTCGCGATTGGTTGCTTCTGATCGGCTTCATCTTTGCATGATTTTGTCGGATCCCTTACGCCATAAGCTCAAGCTCTTACGCCATTAATGGCAGACTTAGGGCCCGTTTGGATGGGCTTTTTGGATTAAAAAAAAACACTTTTTTAATGCAAAAAAAATGTCCTTTTAATTAATTTATGTGTTTAGATGATTTTTTTAAAAAAGTAAAAGTCACAAAAAAAAGTCAAGATGCTCCTTTTTTAAAAAACTCCAATTTGGAGCTTAAAAAAAAGCACTTTTTTAAAAGCCCATCCAAACGGGCACTTAGTTCTATTTACAGAGGAGTTACCATTGTGTCCACCATCGTACATCTGAATTCGTTGCTACCCACTTGCCTTTTACTGCTGATATTGCTGTTGTAATCTAGGGAAGGCGAAGGATGGATTGGGGATGAGGACTTTTAAGCCTGGAGAGACAATACTAAAAGAATTTTCATGCTTTCATTTTTTGGGCAACGATTTTTTTTAGCTTCTTGAGCATTGTTGAGTTTGATGTGCTATGTGAAAAATGGGTTTGATTGAGGTAAAATGAAGAATGAAGTCTGTGTCTGAGACATCTAATTGTCCCTCCGAGGAAGTTCGCATCCCCTATGGTGCAAGATTTCCTCGCCAAGGCTCCCTAGACACGTCTCGCACCCACATTTGCATCCATCTCATCCAGGTCACAATTTTCAGTCAAACTAACTCTCATTAACAGTCAACATAACGGTAATAGTATTTTTGCTCCCACTTTCAATGTTGAAAGGTATTTTTGCACATTTAAAAAGCATATGGTGTTAGGAGCTTTTTAGACAAAAGTTGATGAGTATTTTTACATCTTAACCCTTTCAAAAACCCTATAACATACTAGTGTTCTATTTATCTTTTGTGAAATTAAAAGGAAATGACACAAATGCCCTTCATACAATTTTTTTAAAAAAGTAATTACCCATACCCTTCTTTGGACGCCACCATAGGTGGCCACCAGCTAGTGGTCGGCAACATACCCGCTCAAGCTCCAACAAGAATAATTGATCATTTTTAAATAGATTGCTGTCATTTCCATATCCAAATATGTTATTTTCAAATTCAAGTTTGGCAATCTCATAAAATCTAGGAATTAATCCATGCATGCCTACTTATTTTCAAAGTATTTATTTTTAAATGAATGGTTGTCATTTTCATATTCGAAATTATTATGTTCAAGTCCAAACTTAGTAAAACCATATTCATTTTAGGAATTAATTTATGCATGCCTTCTTATTGTTACAAGTGACCATTTTTAAATGGATAGTTGTCTTTTTCATATCTGAAATTGTTATTTTTAAATCTCAACCTGATAAACCCATATCAATTCTAAGAATTAATTTATATTTGCATTCTCATTTTTCACAAGTAGTCAATTACACTACAAGCCATTAATAAGTTTTGTTAAGGAATTTATTATTTTTCATTAGGTTTTGACAACTTTTGTTTCCCAAATAAAAAAATCACACTATTAGACTATTGATAAATTTGGTTATGAAATTTACCACTGACAACCTTCATCTATGATATCCACGCTGTGTTTCCTCAACCATTGACCTACTATTACCCACTAATTCTTCTCCATTTCCCTTCTCCTTTTGTAACTCTAATCCACCATTCTTCATTTCACTTCCTTTCAAAGTGGCTATTATATTACACATAGGCAAAGTGAAATCATTATTGAATTTCACCAGCATCACCGAATTTACACACAGAGTAGATTGGCACAAGTCATTTCGAGCATCACATTGATATTAACAAAATCAAGGAATAAATACCCATAAGAGTAGCTTTAAGAAGGTTCATAGCCATAAGAACCTGATTGGTGGGATTGACTGTAGCCAATAGACACAAGAACCGTCCCTCCAAGGGTCTTCATGATCAAAATAGCAGGTGAGTATGGATCATAAACAACCAAGGACGACAGCGAGACGGAGAATTTCCAAGAGGGCAAGGCGAGGCGATTTGAGGGCAACGGTTACTTTTTCTTAAAATAAAAATCGAGTGAAAGTCATTTGTGTTATTTCTGTTTACTTTTTACAAAAGACAAATAGAGCACTAGCATGTTATAGGTCTCTTTCCTTTACTATTTGTATTGGTATTTATGTTTTTTTTTTTCATCTTTTAAATATAGAAGAGGTAAGATGAATTTGCTTATATTAAAAAACTAATTAAATAAAGTATATGTAAGAAAAAAAATGTGTTGCTTTCTTAGTTTCTCTACGCTACTCCCTTTAATCATTTATATTTAAAATTAAGGAAAATAACAAATAAATACTATTTGAACTTGAAAACCCCAAAAAGTTTGTTAACAAATTAGATGGACAGAAAGGTGATGTGGTAATGAATCATGGATTTTAAAGTCTGATTCTTTTTACCAAAATGCCCATAACCTTTTTCTTTTTTTTTCATAAAAGGGGGTCTATATTATATGCTTCTCTCTTTCATTCTCCCTCTCCCCGATTTCCTTCTTTTCTCCCAAATCTCCGCTAAATCTTCAAAATCGAAGCTATGGAGTCTATTGATGATGGTCAGAGGCAGATGTAGGTAGAAGATAAGGGGGGGAAGTGCCCACCTTAAATTATGATAGAAGTCTAAAAAAAAAAAGGAAATGAAAATTATGATGTATTTGATAGTATTGATAATAAAACAATTATGATAGAATTTCAAAAAATAAGGCCTAGAAGGATGGCATTGTAATTATTTTTATTGTAATATACTTTTGTTTTTAAAATATATGTCTTGAACATATTGAGTGTCCACTCTTTATTGTAATTTATGAAGTTGCATTTTAACAAGATCTAGTCTTGCTTTTCTAAATGACAAGTTTGTAAAATTATTTGTCTTTCTTATTACATCATCTCGTATTCACTTAATTTCATGAATATTTTTTTATATTCTTTTATTTTCTTGTTTATATTCTTTTATTTTTTAATGCATTTAAAACTTTCATTAAAAAAAAAAATAGAGAGCAACCCTCAAATCCCCTCACTAATTGTGCAAACACAAACAAAAAAATCATAGCTCCATCCCTAGTGCCCACCCTTCATTAATTTCCTGGATCCACCATTGATGATGGTGGCTGTGGTCTCTTCTCCTCTTCCCTCTATCTTCGTTCGCCTCCTCTGCTCCTTCTAATCTCTCGGCTCAGTGGTGAATTTGAAGTCGTCGGAGATGGTAGCGAGCAAGGACGAAGGTGGTGACTTGACAGAGGGAACGTCAACGGTGAAGGCTGTTTGGTGAACTCGAAGGCTGTTTGGTGAACTCGAAGGTAGCTCTCTCCTACTTTTCATTTTCCAAATCAACCTCCCAGGTGAGTAAAGGTCATTGGCTCCCACCGGTGAAAGCGAGGTTCAACCACATCGAAAGAACTGAATGTCCGTATAGCAATTAAGTTCACAACTTTCTAAACCGGATTTTGAATCCCCTTATTCTTCTCCTCCTTCATTTTAGTTGCTTTATGGATGGTACCTAGCAAGAGAAGAGGCTCATGGTGTGATGAAAGTGATTTGATGACTTCACTTTCCTGTTTCCTTATGACAACAGGTTCACAGATTTTCATTGAGGGATGATTTTTTTCTTTATGGTATTGACTAAATGTAAAGTGAGATTGACAAAATTCGTAATAGGATTGACAAGAGCAATAATGAGTAGACAAGATTGGTAATGGTTTTGACAAGAACGTTTCCTTATAGAAAAAACGTTAGACATGATTCATCAACATCTGTGCGCTTTGACAAAATTCATAATGAGATTCACAAGAGCAATAATGAGTTTGACAAGATTCGTAATAGTTTTCACAAGAACGTTTTCGATGGAAAGAACATTAGATAAGATCTACCAACATTTGTGTCATTTGACAAAATTCGTAATGGAATACATAAGAGCAATAATGAATTTGACAAGATTCATAATGATTTTCATAAGATCGTTTCCTGATGGAGAGTGAATGAATGAAGGAGTGGGTAATTTTGTCTTTTTACTAAATTTTCAAAACCTAAATTCCTACATGGTACCTCTTTGTCCTTTTCCTTTTTCAGTAGTCTTTTTTTCATTATTATTATTATACAATTTCATATGGTATTTAAATGTCGTTCCCCCTCGAGATAAAAAAGTAATAATAAAATTTTATGAAAAAGATTATGATTTTAAAAAATAAAATATACTCCCTTAGGTCCTTAATAATATATAAGACATATTCGAGAAACTGATTTTTGTCCTAAATATAAAAAATACTTTTCATATTTGTCAATCTTTTTTTTTAATTTATCCCTAGTGCTTCCTCAATAATAATCTAGGACTAGAGGGAATGAGAACATTAAGGAATGTGGCTATAATGTTTTACAAAACACATATTACATTAACTAACCCAACTAACTTTTTTAATATAATCAAATTACGTAAACAAATCTTATATTAAGGGCTAGAGGAGTATTTAATTTTAGATTTAAATCCCTCCACTAAGTACTAACTACTATTACTCCCTCCATCTCAAAATATAAGTTTTAAATTTGTGAGTGGATGTGTTTCAACTCTCAACATATAAGGGCTGTTTGGTTCACGTAACTTAGGAGAGGGAATGGAACTTAAAAGAGTTCCCTGCCGAAAACGCGTTTGGTGCGCCAAGTGCCCAAAAACCCAAGTTCCTGAGCCCACCACTCTTCCCTCATATGTGGGAACTTGAGATCCACCAAAATTGATGGGATCTCAAGTTCTTACGTCACTATTCACATTTTTGAACAGATTTACCCCTAAAATTCAAACTTAGCGGGAAAATTCGAATTTGGCGAAATTTTTTTTTACATGAGTTCGAGCTTAATAAGAGCATATTTTTTAAAAATATATTTTAGTAAAAAAAATATTTTTCTTTTTTATTTTGAATTAATTTTTTTAAGGTAAAATAGACATTTCCTAATTCTTTACCAACTATCACTCCTTCATTTTCTTCCTACCAAACAACTCAAATCATCTTCCTCCATTTTTTAAATCTTCCTTTCCCTTCCTTTAAATTCCTTTCCTCCTCAAAGTTTCTTTCCCTCTCCACCAATTCTTTAAACCAAACGGGTCATAAGTTTTCTCTTAGGCTTGTCAAATCATTCACGATGTTTTTTGACTTTTTCTAACTTTATCTATTTGTTGCGTTTATTTATCTCTCTCATGTATCCTCTATACAAATTAGGTCATTAATTATTTCAATTATTTTTTAATAAATACAAATTAGTTATTTAAAACTTATAATTAAGAATGGTAGGAGTATAATTAGAACACAAAGGAGGAGTAAATTTGTTGTTGCTATCTGGGCAATCGACTTTCTTTGAATGAATGTCATCGTCGTCTGACTTTCCCTCAAAAGGCATCAACTGGGACCCACGGACGGATTCCACTATCTGCGGGCACAATCGCCGAGCCGTTAATTATTGTTTAAATTTTCTCTGTCTCTCAATTGTCTTCATCTCAATATTTTTAAATATTCCGGAGTCGAAAACCTTTTTGAAAAAAAAAAAAAAAAAACGGGTGGCCTTATTATAATAAACATCAAAGTGGAATATTTATGAAGTCTACGTCTAATTATGAGGGAGAACTTTTGTTTTTAAATTCATATTTTTAAGTATAAACAAATTTTAAAGATTGTTTCATTCACAAATAAAGTTAAAGATTTAATAAATTTCATTAGTTCCTTGAAATTTAAAAATGACTCACCTAAAGAAGGAGAAAGAATATTTAAACATGTCAATGTGAATGTGAAATCCTCCATTATTAAACATGTTTAAAGACCAATGATAAAATTAAACTACTTGTGAGCTTTTGTAGCGGTTGAAATTGCATGTTTATAATTATTTTAACTGCTACAAAAACTGTTATAAATCACAGTAGTAGCGGTTTAAAGAACCGCTACAAAATATACCATTCTAAGATATTCTATAGTGGTTTTCTAAAACCACTACTCATGCAATAAAATCGCTACTCATGCAATAAAATCACTAATGTATTGGTAACGGTTTTGAGTTTCCGCTACAAGATGCGATCAAGATAACGAATTTTTTTTTTTTTTTTTAAAAAAAAATGGCTCCAAATGCTACAAATATTGGATAAATTTTCATAAATTGCGTCAAATATTTAAGCTAAATTTGATTAAAATTTGTAGCAGTCTTAAAACCACTACAAAATATTGCAAAATTGAAAAAAAAAAAAAACCAACGAGAACAACAACCATAATTTGAGTCCATTGTTACAATATTATGTTGGATATTTTATTATTTAAGTGAGAAAAATTAAATGATAATACTTAATATAAAAAATCATTAACTTAAGTCAAATAAGTATAAAGTATAAATATTATGTAAGTAGAATACGAGAATGTGTAAATAATAAGGACTTATTATGTTGTCCACCTTGAGCAAAAAAATTATGTTGTCCACTAGATGATATTTGATTATGGAAAAATATTAATGATGATAGAAGGAAATATCCTTAAAGTTCGGATAAGAAAAAAAAAATAGTATCAATATTATAAGAAAGAAAAAATAAAACATTGATATAACTGTTGATATGGTGTGGGAAGAAATGAGAGAAAAACAAGAGAGAAGTGGGTGAGAAAAAATGAAGGAGTGTGTGAGAAAAGGTGTGATTGAGGTATTTATAGGGATATATGTAGCTTTTATAGGCTGTTGATATAACGGATTTTGTAGCGATTTTTGTTTGTTTTGTAGCTGTTATAGAACCATTACAAAAATTCATTGATATATTTATTTAAAAAAAAAACAAATTTCAAAATTTCACATTTTGTAGCGAATATACTAAAAATCGCTATAAATTAATTAACGTTAACGATATTCGAAATATTGAAATTTCAAAACTATACACTTTGTAGCGGTTTATCAAGTAAAACCGCTACAAACTTTACGATCATTGGTGGGATACAAAATATTCAAATTTCAGTATTACACACTTTGTAGCTTTTATGTGAGTTTTTTGTTTGTATTGTAGCGGTTACAAAATTCATTTTTGTAAAAAAATCAATTTTTCACATTTTGTAGCTATTATTCTAAAAACTGCTACAAATTAATGAATGTTGGCGAGACTTGAAATATTTAAATTTCAAAATTTTGTAGCAGTTTAGCTAAATAACCGCTACAAATATGAACGTATTATTTTTGGAAAAAATTATTTATTTATTTTCAAATTTTGTTGTATAACTTCTATTTGACAATGTGTTTAAAGAATTCACATTTATAATAGTTTAATTAAAAAACCACTACAGACCGTTCATATTTGTAGTGGTTTAACAAAAACCGTCACCTCAATCGCTACAAACTAAGAAACTCTATTTTGTGCATCGTGAAACTTTGTAGCAATTTTCTATAATAGCTGCAAAAGTTCAAACTCTTGGCATTTTGTGTGAAACTAGTGCCACATTTAGGTGGTTTGTGTAAATAAACTGCTACAAAATAACCGCCTTAAACTTGGCGCCATATTTTGTAGCGATTAATTTGTGATAACTGTTACAAATGTCATTCACAAACTAGCGCGCTACTTGGTATGAATCATACTGTTACAAATTTGTAGCAGTTTCGATATAAACCGCTCTAAATTCTCATAATAAACCACTACGAATTAACTTTTTTTTCATAGTGTGTCTTTCATCATCTTGATATTACACATTTTTGTTGATTGTTTTTTAATAAAAGATAAGATATGATAACTATTTACATTTATCCTATAATTAAATTGAGAGAAAATTATGAGGAAATAATGCTATGAGGGAAAATACCCACAAATAATACTCTCTTTGGTCCTAATTATAAGACATATCTAATTGACTTTGAGGAGATTAAAGAAAAAAGTTAAATTAGTTAATTTTACTCATTTTCCTAAAATGTTCTTAGATAAATTTAGAATGACATAATTAAAAGTGAATCAAAAGCTCCTACCACATACCTCTTCGACCTAAAATTTTCTTTTTCACACATTACTTAATTGAAATAATGGTCTCGCTATATTACATATGTGTATATATATCTACACACACACACACACACACACACACACACACACACACACATATGCATAGACACACACACACAAACAAAGATATATATGTATATGTGTGTGTGTGCGTGTGTTTATATACACACACACACACATCTATGTATCTAAAATACATATATGTGTATCTATATATATTTGTGTCTAAACAACACATATATACATACATACAAATATATGTACACACACCACATATATCTGTGTGTGTGTTTATATATATTTGTATCTAGATAACACATAGATACACATATATATACACAGACACACATATATGTTGGGATTCGTACAACGCAGCGGATTAAAAAACTTATGAATCCCGTCCCGAGGATCACTCAGGTGCGTTTAAACCTAGGTTAGTGAATCCGAAATTACCTTAGGAGAATTCGTTTGCGCCTTGTTCTTCGTTGAACAGGTGGGCTACCTCTTCGATCGAGAAGACAACTCGTAGGATCGTCTTCCTCCACCTGGTATCCACACGAACAACTCCCGAACACGGCTACGCAGCGGCGTGCTAGCGCCTCTTGTGCGTCTCTCTTAATTTTCCACTCTAGGGTTTTTCTCGCGGCTCTCGAATGCGCTTGACAAAATGTCCCGTGAGTTTTCTAAACCCGTTCGGCGCATTATATAAAATTAATCCTCATTAATTTTGAAATTCAAATTTCAAATATGAATTAAAATACATTAATTACATCAATCAAATCGATGTAACGTATTTAATTCTCATTAAAGCGATTTGAAATTCGAATTTGGAATCTGAATTAAAATAAATGTATTAATTAAATCCATCTAATAGATCTAATCAAATCCATTTATTTAATCCAAATTAAAAGCCTTTCGATTTAATTTATCTCTATAAATTAAATCCGAGAAATAATATCTATCTATTCAATTTAAATTTGAGATACCATATCTCAATTTAATACTAAACAGATATACGATATCTTTATTCGAAAATTAAATGAGATACAATATCTCAATTTATTTTAGATATTTAATTTATCAAATAAATTAAATACAAAACAAATATATTAATATTATAATCTCTATTAATAATATTAACATATATTAATTTCGAATTTAATATATGTATATATATATATATCCTAGATTAAATTTAGTATTTATTAAATCTTAGACGTATCTAAGATTCAATGAATCTGGACACATTCGCTCGTGTTGAGTTATTCTTGTGTGCGACCCTGCAGGCCCATAAGAGATTGGCAGTGGGCCAATGTTTGTGTCGACCCACAAATCGCAAGCGGCCTCTAGCAAGACATTGCGACTACCCAATTCACATGGGGATCGATGACATGATACAACCTATCGTACAACCATGTCACGTCCCTTTTATCACGCGATAATTTGGTCAAGGATGAGGCATGGATAATGTCAACTTCCTTTTCTTGACCATTACTTTCTCGATTCTCGAGTAGTCTAATAAGTGAAATGGAAACTCCTTTCCATCACAGTATGGCCATACATTTCTTAGACTCACTCATCGAGGGGCCCAATATTATCTCTCTACAAATGTGAGGGACAAATTCCATCTTGACCATTCACATCCCTCCGCATGAAAACCACGATCCCGATCCTAGCCTTTATCATCACCGGTCAAAGGTGGCTTTTGACTAGGTCAAAGACCGGTGATTCATCATGTAGGAATCCATGATGATCTCAGTCATAGGGGGCGTTGTGACGCGGTTATACATGAGATAAAGCTTATGACTAGATCCATGCGGCTTTCTTATAATGGGTCGGTCCAAAGACCTTGTACTCTTACAAGTGCCCATGACTTTGATTCGTATCTCCATACCTTATCAAAGTCATGCGGTCTTAACTCATCTTCGCTCCGCGTAGATGACCGACCCGGGACATTTAGGATAATCTATAAGATGTATCAGGGGATGCGATTATCAATATGAACATGCAAACGAAAATGATAACTAAAGAGAATACTTTAAATAACTTAAATATCCAAAGTACAATGAATTGCCCCTAGGGCATAATTTCCAACAATATATATATACATACTTACATATATACATATTTGTATACACACACAAACATATATATTTCCTTATATGTGTGTGTTTATATATGTTTGTGTGTAGACCCACAGAAAACATACACATATATATTTGTCTTCGTGTGTCTATACATATTTGTGTGTAGACACACACACATATATCTAAAAGTTCTACTGATTGGAAGTATTTACGCACCCACATGCATATACTCACTAAAAATCAAACACACTTAAGAAAATAAAATAAGAGTATTTTATGAAGAAATTGACAAAAATTAGAATATTGTCTTATAATTAAGACCAAAACCAACTTTTAAATGTTATCTTATAATTAAAACCGGAAGGAATAATATTTTTCACAGTTTTTAGAAGTTTTCTCGATCAGAATCTAAGCTTATCTCAAATGAAACCAATTCTAAAAGAATGATAATAACTTTTTGGTCAAAGACTCTATGATAATAACGGAAATAGTTCTACGTCTGATTCTAATAATACAAACACTTTTGTAATATAAATTTTATTACTATAAATATATTTCTATAATTAAGACCGAAAATAGTTTAAAGTATTAATTTAAAGTCATACCAATGAACATAAACAATTTCCTTTTATTAAGATTCACGCACATGCTCACATGAAGCAGCCAGAAAATAATGCTTTATAATATAGTGAGTGGGAACTGGGAAGCCTGTCACGCATGACCTCATTCATTCTTTAGTGTTTATCTACGACACGGTATTAAAGTGATGATCTCTTTGGGCCTCTCAATATATTTTCATTTTCCAAATTAGTCTAAAAAGTTATATTCCCTCCTCTCTATTCATTTAGTATATTTTGACCAAAAAAATTCATTTAGCATATACTCAGAATACAATTTCAAATAAATAAATAAGTAAATAAATGGCGCTGCTACTTTTAACAATTATATTAATGCGAAGGCAAAAAAATTATTATTAATGCATACACACACAGAATAATTTATGATTAAATTATTTAACAACCTATATACCATAAAAAAAAAAAAAAAAATTAACAGGCTAATTAATTACATGACTGAGAGGTAGAGGTAATAGTCTTTGGTGAAAACAAAGACCGAGTTATATAATATACGAGATTAGTAATTTTATTGTGAACGCTCAGCTTTACTTATTTTACTGTTTTATTTTTCTTATGGAAGAGATACAAATTAAGAGAACATTACATTTGTTGACAAATTACTATATAACCAGACCTATTGAGGGGCTAAAGTATACGTTTGATCATCATGTTTGTTTCTAGTATCATTTTTTTTTTTTTGCCCAAAGTCTCTAGTATCATTTTAGTTTCTTAAATTTGTAAAGTTTAAGTTTGGTCCTTTAATGTTAATATCGTTAGTGTGACTTAACGGAAAATATTGATTCAACAATTTTAAATGATGATTGTGCAATTAAATGCTGACCAATTATACTTATATGTTAGTATTTTAATAAATTAATATTTTAAATTCTATTAATTAAAGTTAATTCATCAAAAGTAAAAGTCTGTTTACGAAATTCATCTAGGATTGGTTTGAGATAGCATTAGAAAAGTATGTCTACGTAAGTTGAGATAAAACTCATCATATATTTGATCGTACATTGTAAATCACATCAAAAAAGCATTTTCTACCACAAATCCAAACAAACACTCTTAAACATAAAAGTCAGTTTACAAAACATAACATAACTATTGATTTTTATTTTTTCCTGTTTTGACGCCAAGCTGACGTGTCCATATAAGGAAATTAACGACGCCCTTATAAATCCGATTCCCTCTGATTCAGTGGAAAGAAAAAGCGGGGCTCCTTCTTCGTTCTTTCCCAGCCTCTCCCTCGGCTTACCTCGCCACTTCCTTGTTCCGGAGAACGCCGAAGCTCGTATTCTCCGGGCCCTAATTTTCCATTTTCAGTTTTAATATAGCTGGTACTACACCTATAACAATTTCACTAAAGAAATTTATGAAGTTTGGCTTTCAATTCGTTCATTTTTTTAAATTACTTTGAGACGCTGTTCGGAATCATTTCTTGCAATCTTGTTTTTTTTTATTCATTTTGATGTAATTCCCATGTTTGACTTTGAATTTCAGATTTTGTTAGTAAAAACCAGAAAGTTTTTAGAACTCGTTCTGCTCTGTCTTGAGCCGAACTTCTTCGCGGTGTTATAATTAATTTTCTTCTACTCTTTTACAGTGAACCACTGTAGAAGCACTTCCTTTGTGTTTCTGGATATATACCAATAACGCGTCCAAGATGACGACATTGATTATTACTTTAAATTTGTTTTTAGTCGTTGCAACTCGCTTTTAAATCTGAAAACTGAGCTGTTCTTGCAATTTTCAAGTATCTTGAGTGATATACCAGAAACCTTTTTTTATATCTGCTGATACTTGATAGGCTGAATTTATTGAGTTTAGTATTTTTACAATGACAAATACAACATAATTGCATGTCATTTTCTTTTTGTACGTTAATTATTTCACAAATTACTGACCCTGAAGGTGGGCTTATGTACATGTATTTTCTTCAGTAGAGTACCATGGTTGTGATTTCACGGACGGGTTCAATATACTGCACGCGCACTGAGACGATACGAAGCAAAGTTGGGAACAATGCACCTTTTGGCACAAGACATAAGTTTGATACATCCCATGTAAAGAAAACTTGTGTTGGATTCTCTTCCTTATCATCCGATTCTGCAAGGAAGATTCAGATTACACAGAAAAGGAGTTTTACCGGTGTTGGATCTAAACGGGGTCATACATTGATTGTTGCTGCCAGCCCTCCTACAGAAGATGCTGTCGTTATGGCTGAGCCCCTTACAAAGAAGGATCTTGTAGACTACCTTGCCTCTGGTTGTAAGCCCAAGGAAAAATGGAGGTATTGTTTTTTAAATTTCATGTTAATTCGTCTCTTTATATCTTATATGTCTTGTTGCCAAGGTTCTTGTTCATTAGAATCAACTGGTTTTATTTTATTTCTTTATTTTTCTTTAATTTCATGAGGCATATTACATAGAAGCTTCCTTCTTAGCCGAATAAGTATCTGGTTTTTCATGGTTTAGTTGTGTGCTTTCTTGTTGCATTTGGAAATTACGATATTTGATCTTAGGTCATTGTTCATTCTTTTTTTGTTTAAACTAACTTTTCAGAATTGGTACTGAACATGAGAAGTTTGGTTTTGAGTTTGGAAGCCTAAGTCCTATGAAGTATGAACAGATAGCAGATTTGCTCAATGGCATTTCTGAAAGATTCGATTGGGATAAAGTAATGGAAGGTGATTATATTATTGGACTTAAGCAGGTATACGAGTTAGCTCTGTATAAACAACCTCCTGGAAGCATTTTATTTCAGAAGAATCCTTGTTTCCAAAGTTGTTTATCAAAATGCTTCCTGGTTTAAGCATCCAATCAATCAAATGCTTAGTTTTTGTTACTTGTAATTTTATTTATCTCACCTTATGTGGACCAGGGCAAGCAAAGCATATCATTGGAGCCTGGTGGTCAATTTGAGCTTAGTGGCGCCCCACTAGAAACTTTGCATCAGACTTGTGCTGAAGTTAACTCACACCTTTATCAGGTCAGCTAGATATTTGTACTTAGGTTTTTACATGCTTTTGGGATGCTTCAGAGATGAAAAGTGGTCTGTCATTATATTAGATAAGGAGCAAGTTGGCTTGGAACTTGTTTTCAATCGTTCTCTCAATCAAAGAAATTGCCTATCATCATCATTGTCAGCTTAACTTTTAACTTTTTAATTTTTTCATATCCGCTTATCTGCTAATATATTTCTTGATGTGCCCTCTATATATATTTTGTAACTTTATGAAAAATCACTTCACACTTTTTTGATAGGTTAAAGCTGTTGCTGAGGAAATGGGAATTGGATTTTTGGGCATTGGTTTCCAGCCAAAGTGGGGACTCAAAGACATACCTATAATGCCAAAGGTGTTTCTTTGCCTTCTTTCTATTGTGCAAGACTTTGAACTTGCTGAACATGCACATTCATTCATTTGCGAAATCTGGATTGAATTTTCTGATATTAGGATCAATTAACTGTCAAATTTAGATCAAGGCTATTTAATAACTTCCATAACCTGAAGACTAGGGGCATGCTTGCTTTATCATCTTTATTAGTCTAGATTGAACTCATGATGGTAAATGTGCAAAACATATTGACAGTTGCCTGTGAAAACTACTGATAACATGTTCAGAGAACTGGTCTGTTAGGTTTGATATGACAAGGTTCTTCATTGGTCTATTACATTCTCTCTTACATGGGTGTTTTGGCTCAGGGAAGATATGAAATAATGAGAAATTACATGCCCCAAGTTGGTTCCCTGGGACTTGACATGATGTTCAGAACGTGCACTGTACAGGTGAGATTATAATTTTGGCAGTTTCTAAGCATCCTATTTTGAGAGTGGTGATAAAAAAATATTCGGAAGTAAAATTTTAACCATCTCTCATGCTGGATATTGATATATTTCAGGCTTTACTTTTATAGGTTAATCTAGACTTCAGTTCTGAAGCAGATATGATAAGGAAGTTTCGTGCTGGTCTAGCGTTGCAGCCTGTAAGAAGCACTGATCTTTTGTTTCCTTTGGAAATTTATGGCACGATATGAGATATAACAAATATTATATATCAAACAGATCGCAACTGCTCTATTCGCAAATTCACCCTTCACAGAAGGAAAGCCAAACGGTCTTCTCAGTATGAGAAGGTAAATTGTCATTTAGTTGTCACCCTCCATTCTCTGCAGTTTGCATTTTTGCTATATATCTCATTCATTTCTCATTTGCTTGAAACAGCCATATATGGACTGATACTGATAAGAACCGCACAGGGATGCTTCCATTTGTTTTTGATGACTCCTTTAGGTAGGTTTGATAATTTGTGACTCGTGAATCATCATAATTGCCTAGCAAAACGTCTCTAGGCTTCTGACTTGCTTTGAATTCAAAAGATGACTTAAAACACAGTACAGTTGTTTAGTTGTGTCAGACTTTCCAAGCCTTTAGCTAATCCTTCATATTGATGGTCCAAATCTAAATTACACGTATTTGAATTTTACATGCATTGGATGGTACAATGCAATACATTAACATTTGGCATTTTCATTCTCAGTATCAGCATAATATCAGTGTCAGGACATGCCATTCTCAAACATTTTTGTTGTTTTTTACTAGGTCTGTAGGGGGGCTTTCTCAAGCTAAGGATTATTTAAATTTCTCCTTGGGAATTGCATTCATATGCAATTATTGATTTTCTATTATTCTCTTTAACTTTCTGGTTGGATTTTTTTTTTTTTTAAAACCAAATAACGTGTCATCTTGGATTCTCGCTAAAATTATATTATCAATTTATTTTCCAAGTACTCAGTGGTTTCTCTTTTCACTCTTTTTTTAAACTATACTCGTGTCATCTTGAATGAATTTGTCTTGTTTTTTTTTTTTAACTCTTTTGACTGAGAATTTCAAATAAAAATTGTTATGACAGTATGGTCTTCTTTAATGACTAAATCTTTTTTTTTTTTTTAATAAGTTTTAGATCTTATCAATTTCATTTCGTCCATTCTGATTTCTTTTGAACTCTTTAATTGCAGCTTTGAGCAGTACGTTGATTATGCTCTAGATGTTCCAATGTATTTTGCCTATCGGAAAGGGAAATATGTCAACTGTACCGGAATGACCTTCAGGGTTATCATCTCTCCTTGATATTCTTATTATCTTAGGCTATCTTATATTGCACTATCATCCTTTGTTTTGAAACTTCTCTCACTGATCCTTTTTTTTTTTTTTTTTTTTTTTTTTTTTTTCAAGCCTTGGTTTGTTGAGGGTGTAGATACTTTTTTGGGTAAAAACTGATCACTTCAAGCCAAAAATATTGCAGGACTTTATGGAAGGGAAGCTTCCATGCATTCCTGGCGAATTGCCAACACTGAATGATTGGGAAAATCACTTGACAACCATATTTCCTGAGGTTTGTTCCATAGCTGGCCATTATCTGATACTTATCCAATAATATGAAAGCGTTAATTTTTCTTTTGGTTATTTTTATGACGTTGCTCTTTAGTTAATTTTTCTTTTGGTTATTTTTATTGTACTATTTTCAGGTTAGGCTAAAGAGGTACTTGGAGATGAGAGGTGCTGATGGAGGGCCTTGGAGAAGGTTATGTGCTTTACCAGCATTTTGGGTGGGTAGCATTTTGCTATCAGTGCTTAGTATTTCTGGCCTTATTTTACCTGCGACCATTGTACAGCCTAATCTTTGAAGCCAAATCATGCAATCATTTAATGACCTATCACCTTAATGTGGAAAAAGCAATGACAATTTTGTGTCTAATATTTCGTATATGATAACTATTCCATTGTTCTTTTCTTGCACAGTACATAATTTTTATCTTCATTCATCAACCCGTCAATTGCTTCAAGTCAGCTGCATAAACTGATTGTGATTTTGCTCATCATATCAGGTAGGCTTATTGTATGATGAGGTTTGTCTACAGAACGTTTTAGATATGACAGCTGATTGGACCCCAGAAGAGAGACAGATGCTAAGGGATAAGGTAATGTCAAAATATTAACAAAGTTCATTTGTTTTATTCAATTTCAAGGGTTCATTGAATGTTGTTATCCTCACTTCCTTCTTATGCACGAGTTGGATTCTCATACTGGCCACAAATTGAAGTGATATGTTATTTCAAGGATGTAAAAAGGGATTTCTTTTGGAGTGGATGTGTGGTTGATGATGTGTTAGGTTCTTTTGTATATTCTATGCAAGCTTGTGCCGTAACAAAGTCACTATATTTAGCAGGCTAAATATCATTTGAAACGTGAATGTTGACACTAGTGTTCCTTCCCTGGTTTTACACACTCTAGCCTCCGGTCCACAATATAAGTCCAACTTAACTAGCACACAAACAAAAAGCAATTAAATAGAAGTTGCATAATTAAATATGTAAAAAAAATTCTATACTTTCTAATCTACCCTTATTAAAAGTGAATGCTTCATTAATTATGATGCATAAATTACTACTTATAATATTTAACTGTATAGAAGGCAAAACTGTAGAGGAGGCAAAACATGAAAAAAATATTTAATGCTCTAGATAGTAGATATTATCAAATTAGACTTGTATTTTGGACCTAGCAAAGTTGAGAGAAAATTACCTGTATGTGTTTATTGGACAGGAGGAGTTATTATTATTATTATTTTTTCCCCATCGTTTAAAATGTTTCTCCACATTTTCATAAGGTCTACTGCGTGCCATATGCTTTTATTTACTTCATACATATGACAGCTTCAATTTCTTTGATAGTCATTATATTTTTATTGAGTTTTGACCGTTAGAGGCTTTTCGTGTGGCAGGTTCCCAAATATGGTCTAAAGACACCATTCCGAGATGGCTTGCTGAAGCATGTTGCTGAAGACGTGCTAAAATTTTCCAAAGTATGTGTCATTACTCTGTTATCTCTGTTATTGCCGTCTATCTTATTAACCACATTTGTATACTTCTTTAGGATGGATTGGAAAGAAGAGGCTTTAAGGAAACTGGTTTCTTGAATGCGGTTGCTGAGGTGGTTAGTACAGGTAACTGAAAATACACAAAAGGCCTAAACTTTCATGCCTCAAAAACAATTTCTTGAATGCTCATGTTTTTCCCCGTTTTATTTAGTTGTGCTTATCTTACTTTTTGTGGTGGCAGGTGTTACACCAGCTGAAAAGCTTTTGGATTTGTATCATGGAAAGTGGGGCCAATCTGTAGATCCTGTCTATGAGGAATTGCTATATTGAGGAGCGCTTCAACTCGCTGCTTCTTGTGACAGTTCAAGGATCTGTTCTGCGTCAGATGTGGTGCTGGTGGTCTGTGTGCTGAGCCACTTGATGATTGATGATTAACTGGGAAATAATTTCTGATGTAAATTATGTCATGAGGTTCACTCATGTCATTTTCGTTTACAACATAATGATGTGATCAAAACTGATGTTGGAACGCCTCAGAAATAAATGTGAAAAGCTCGTCAGCTTAATCGTCCTGTCAAAAGTTTAATTGGCTATAGATCAATGTTTGTTGTAGGTACTGCGTTGCTTTCAAATTTCTTTCCCACTACTGATATAGACTCGAGGATATTACAAATTTGAATGCTAATTATTTTTTTAGTAATAATAAATGGGTCTATTTGGGGGTAAAGATTTGACGTGGAGAAAGTGAAACTTCGCCAAACTCTATTGGCGTACCTTAAGTCTGAGGTGGCCTGTTGTCGTGGATTGAACATCCCAACTGAGTCACTAATTACTAGAAAACCATTTATCAACAGCATTACATAGTGAATCCTGTGGCCTTTGTTGATCAGTCAAATATAAAATATCATAGGACACACTGGTTTGTGATTTCTGTAACCTTGAGAACGACGGAATAATATCTATCAATATCATCTCTCTAAAAATATACGACTTAGGATTCCCTCTCCAATCAGCACTAGTGCTTTATTTGGTACGCATGTAGTTGTATTGAGAAGGAGACAGGCTGCCACGGAATTCTGGTGGCTTCAATAATTGAATCCAAATTCTCTTTCTACATACTGGCTTCGTCTCACTCAACTCATACTACCACTGGTCTTAAATATAAGACATTAGTTTGTAGTGCAATTTGTACTACAAACTATGTCCTATATTTATAACTGGAAGAGTATATTAATATATGCATAAGAGTTGGGTTTAGGAATTGTTAATAGAACCCACCATTTGAGTTTACTTTGTTTTTAGAGGTAAAAGCAATCTTGTAGCAACGGGCGTTGGGTCTAACAGAAAGGGCTAATATCTTACAATGTGACAAACTAAGATTCGAATTCATATTTGGAAAGATATTTACATTTTGTTCCTAACAATGCCTCAAACAGGATTGTCTCTAGGAGGATACTTTTTGCTTAGCCAAAAAAGCCATCTTGTCAAAACAAGCAAGTTACCTCTGGTTTGAACCCCCAGCAAAACCATTCATAATAAGTAAATTTTCAATTTTGAAGTAAAGGGAAGGTTCAAAAATTTCCAACCCGTGTACTGATAATCAAGAGAACCAACCCGCATTAATTCTAATGAAAATATCTATAACTGTTGAAATACTAGGATCTGAGTTTGAACTCATATGAATACAAAAAAATATCTTTGAAAAGTTTTCTCCAATTGAGTCTAACAATGTCCGAATCTAAACATATAGGCTAGAACTTTGATCTTTTGGAGCATCCTTCTTTGCCACTCTTCACTGCCATTCTCCATCCAATGGCTACCTAGGAAAAGAGGTGATAATTCATTGTCAAGTCACATGGGGATAACAGGAGGACCAAATTAAGATATGGCCAATTTGGAATCCCATTGACAGATGGGATATCAAATGGTAGGACAGACTTATAATTCAAATGAGCATAATAATAAGGCCATAGGAACTTTCAAGCAACTTGATTGTCACCTTCCATAGCCAGCTAATCAGAGTCTGCTTGGAGTTTGACACTGCGTCCTCCTAACAAACCCACATGAACTTACTAATTGAATTCCCACCAACACATATTTTTTTCTCATTTGACAGAAAGACAAAATCCCAATATATATCTCAATCTTCTCACTCTTACAACTACAAAAGACCTTCCCTTCCCTCTCACTGCTTTCAGGACTCTTCCCTTCTCAACTTCTTCTCTCAAAGTTATAATCTTTCACCATGAGAGAAATCCTACACATCCAAGCTGGTCAATGTGGGAACCAAATTGGAGGCAAGTTCTGGGAGGTTATGTGTGATGAACATGGGATTGATCCTACTGGGAATTATGTAGGCAATTCCCATTTTCAACTTGAGAGGGTTAATGTTTACTACAATGAAGCCAGTGGTGGTCGATATGTTCCTAGAGCTGTGCTCATGGACCTTGAACCAGGGACCATGGACAGCCTGCGTTCTGGTCCTTTTGGAAGAATCTTCAGGCCTGACAACTTTGTGTTTGGCCAAAATGGAGCTGGAAACAACTGGGCTAAAGGCCATTACACTGAAGGAGCAGAGCTTATCGATTCTGTTCTCGACGTTGTTCGTAAAGAAGCAGAGAACTCTGATTGCTTGCAGGGTACTCCTTTTATTTATTCAACTTTTTAAGTTTCATGGAGATGTGTGTATGTGTGTCTATATTTATATATATATATATATATATATATGTTTGTTTTATGACTTTACAGGCTTCCAAGTTTGTCATTCACTGGGAGGTGGAACAGGGTCAGGAATGGGGACTCTGCTGATTTCAAAGATCAGAGAAGAGTATCCTGATAGGATGATGATGACTTTCTCAGTCTTCCCCTCTCCTAAGGTCTCTGACACTGTTGTGGAACCCTACAATGCAACTCTCTCTGTTCATCAACTTGTTGAAAACGCAGATGAATGCATGGTCCTTGACAATGAGGCTCTTTATGATATCTGTTTCAGAACCCTCAAGCTCACAAACCCAAGTTGTAAGTCTCCCCGTTCTTCCTATCTGGTGCTCTAGCTGTTTATTACATCCTCCTTCGGTAGATAATATAAAATCCCGTTGACTTTTTTAAAAGTTTAAAGGAGCTAAACAAATTATTTTGAAGTATCTATATATATCAGTTTTTCTCCAAACTAATTTGTTTGCCTTATAATTTGATATCCTTTAATCCATTTATAAGTCCAAATTATATATTTCTCACATACTAAGAAAAGTTAGTAAACTCAATAAATATTAGACTAAAGTAATAATTTTTTTTCTAGTTTTACTTTCATTTATGAATGAGTATTTTTCACATCTTTCTTCTTTGTACTTTTAATAGGGACGAAATTATAACATTCTCATTTATTACTCTAGAAGTGGACTTATAATAAGGACCAAATTTTTTTCCCAAACTGGACTTATAAATAAGATCGGAGTGATATATAATATATAATATGATTATTAAGTAATTTATTTAAATTTCTTAGTCTCTTAAAAAAGGCAACCTGGTCTTATATCAATAACTGAAGAGAGAGTATAACATATTCTACGTTAAATAGTTAAGCACTGAATTAAAAGATATATATAAGATGTGGTAAATCCTATCAATTGATTCAAGTCATTTTGATAGGAAAACAACTTCAACCTCCACATTATCTAAAATCCAACATTGTCAATGGGTTGTGTACTAATTAGCTTGTTTGTGTTACAGTTGGAGATCTCAACCATTTGATCTCAACAACAATGAGTGGAGTAACATGTTGCCTTCGATTTCCTGGTCAACTCAACTCCGATCTGCGAAAACTAGCCGTTAATCTCATCCCTTTCCCACGTCTTCACTTCTTCATGGTTGGTTTTGCACCTTTAACATCTCGTGGATCTCGAGAATACAGAGCACTCACCATTCCTGAGCTTACTCAACAAATGTGGGATGCTAGAAACATGATGTGCGCAGCAGACCCACGACACGGTCGATATCTGACAGCCTCGGCTATGTTCCGAGGTAAAATGAGCACTAAGGAAGTGGATGAACAAATGATCAATGTTCAAAACAAGAACTCATCGTACTTTGTGGAGTGGATACCAAACAATGTGAAATCCAGTGTTTGTGATATTCCACCAACTGGTTTGTCCATCTCCTCTACGTTCATGGGGAACTCGACATCGATTCAAGAGATGTTTAGGCGTGTTTCGGAGCAATTCACGGTGATGTTTAAGAGGAAGGCTTTCTTGCATTGGTACACGGGAGAGGGTATGGATGAAATGGAGTTTACAGAGGCTGAAAGTAATATGAATGATTTGGTGGCAGAGTATCAACAGTATCAGGATGCTGCAGCCCAGGAAGATGAGATTGAAGATGAGGAGGAAGCTATGGATGACTAAGAACACAAAATGAAAATCACTTTGGGACCATAATTAATTATATATATGTGTTTTGCTTGCTTGGTTTGTGTTTTTGTGTGCTGTAAGAGTGGGTCACATTCGTGGCATACTATGTCTTCCTGGGGAGAAAAAAAGGAGTGCCTTTTTCGGTTCTGGGAGTCCCCAATTCATGGGATGGGAATAATTTCTATTTTTTAAAGAATAATTTGGTTTCTAAGGTACTCCGAGGTTTGATTTTGATTCTACCATGTTGTGGGTATTGTTATTGTCATCTTGTTTGAACATTACCTGCTTTTTGGAACTTATCAATGTTATTATGGCTTTTCCTACCCATTACAGGTTGCTTACAAATGTTTTCCTTTGACAAATTCAAATGTTGCATAAAGATCAGATGAAAAACAAGGGGATGAAGATTGAAATAATTTGTTAGATTATAAACCAATGAATGCAATAATAGCCTACTGGCATTCAACCAGTTGCTTTACACAAAATCTAAACTGAGGAGGGAACCCCATAATATGTTACTCCCATGATTTTTTCACTCTGCAAAATAGTGCTTCTTGGCAAGAAATGAACCGGTTACGTAGGTGGGACCATGGTAGTCAAAATCGCGCTTTAAGCGCAAAAAACGCCGCTTTTACGTTTTTTTTTTTGGCAAGACGTGTTACGTGGTGGAAAAAACGCTCCAGAGGTAAAAACGTAAAAAGCGTCGCGGAAAAACGTAGAAGCGTAAAACGACGAGTTTTTGCAAAAAACGCAGTTTTTACTAAGGGACTTAAGTGGAAGTTTTAAAAGTTCTGGAGAGGGACTAAAGTGAGAATTTTCAAACTATTTTTGGGCAGAACTGAAATTTCAAAAACATCTGGGTCCTTTTCTGTAATTAATAAATAAAGATCATTTTACCCCTAATTACACTTAATTCAATACAAATGTTCCTAACTCAATTAGTACTTAATCATACAATAATGTCCCAGAAAATGCATTAAAAATCTCAATTTAATCATGTAAAATCATATAAAAAATATGGTTTGATCAATGACAATGTTGGACATTTTGATTGATATTGCATTGATCGGTATATGTGCGTATGATGACAGTACTTTACTTTTCTCGAATTTTTTTATATACATATGCAGGTAAAAACTCCGTTTTATTTTACGATTTTACGTTTTACGATTTTTCATTCTCTTTCCGCTTTTAGGTAAAAACTACGTTTTCACTACCATGGGTGGGACACTGAATGGAAGTTTTTTTTGGAAGTTTTTTTTTTTTTTTTTTTTTTTTTTTTTTTTTTTTTCCTTGAGTTAAATGGTTATACCCTATCAGTATAAATATAAGGTTATAAATATTTCAAGAGAGCTTTTTATGTCATTTGGCTACCAAGTAATAACCAAACAAAGAATCTCTATCTATGCAATACAATTATCAAATATTCTTTTCAGTTGTAATTATAAAATAGAGTTGACTTTTTTTAAAAAAAAAAAAATAAGGAAGTTAAATAAATAAATTAATCATATCATATGCTTTGTATCCTTATATTATATATTAGTTTATCAATCAAGCTAATTAGTTTAAAAAAAAAAAAAAAGTTAAAATACTCTAAAAAATTTAATTATTTTCTTTAATTTCTTTAAATAAGTTAACTTTATCTTATGTTTATGATTATATTTAGGATTGAGGAGGGTAAGAAATAGAAACAATATTGTTGCTGTCTTTTTTTTTTTTTGTTTGGTTAAGTAGCAAATTTGTTTCGAAATTATATGTCCAGGAATAATTTCTCGAAAGTTTGAAAATATAGCAATCTTACTCTTTTAGTTAAAAAGTTAACGGTTAATGTCAATTTTTTAACGGTCATTACTTTTTTTTAACGGAAAAAGATAAAATTACTATATTTTTAAATTTTTAGAACAACATTGAGTCAAGAAAAACTTCTAATGCAAAATCACCTGAGGTGGCAGATTTGCTACTTAAACGTTTGTCTTCTTACCAAAAGCAATTTAATTGAGGATTTTTTTATTTTTTTTCCCCCGGGGTAAAAGCTTGCACCACCTGTCTGGCGTCTGCCACAGGGCTTGACAGCGCGCGCTCGGAAGCCTCACTGAACTCTGTCCCTGAACCCTCTCAAGCTTGTATGCGGCGGTGCTACTCCTGGCCGTGGAAGAGCGCCGACGCTCTGTGCCATTGCTCCTTGTGAAAGACTCCGTCGCAACGGATCTGCGGTTCCGACTTATACGATCTCAAGACTCCAGGTCCTTCTCTTACTCCGGGTTTTCTTTTTTCTTTTCTTACCCGGTCATTGTGCTTCGTTTTGACTTGAAAAGATGATTCTGTATCTCCATTTCAAGGACTCTTAAACAAAAGTACCCTATGAATGGCGTCTGAGTTTTGAGTATCGTAGATATCATCTCATAAGCTTTGCAATTTCTCTTTTATTACCTTTGAATATTATCTTCCCTTTCATCAGGCTTTGTAAGTTTCTGCTATTCTATAAGAAACAAATAATCAACCCCACTAGTGTAACTGCTGTAGCCTTCAAAAGTCAGCGTGTGCAAAAGGCAAATATAAGCTTTTCATGAAAAACTTCAATTTTCTTGCTTAGTATATCCCCTTATGCTTTTCTTCTTCTATTACTGTCTATTGTGTTATACTAGGGAAATTCATTCTTAATGAATCAGTATTACATGCTTATTGTTGTTGTTTTTAAGCGTTGTCTTCCCTAATAAGTTGTTTTTTTTTTTTTTTTTTTTTACTTCATTCAACCCATAATTTGCTGGTAGGCTAACTCTTTTGGTTCTATGTTTGTTGAAATATGATTTTTGAGCCACCCATGGAACTGATGTGGTAACTTTGGTTCTATTCTTATGCACTCCCTGACTACCTGTGTGAAGGCTACTGAACAAATTTTGCAGCTTATGCTTTTCATTGTTTGGACATTCTTCAGATGAGGTTTGTGAAGCCATACCAATTGTTTCTTAATACGATGAAGGAGACTAAGGGGAAACGAGGGCGGTTGCTTGGTTTAGATGTTGGCGATAAATATGTTGGGATTGCCGTTTCGAACCCTGCTAACCAAGTTGCCTCTCCTCTCAGGTAGGAAATCTATCATGCCCATGGTTGTAGCCTTGCAGAATTGAACTATGCCTCTCAAGCCCAATTAGCAATTATCAGCTTATTCTATAACTTAGCCCAACATTTGGTAACAGTATGCTTGTTCCACTTATAGTTATAAACAGATGTAAGCATTGAAAATATTGGCTTAATAGTCCTGAACTCCAACTTAGTTTAGTATTATGTGATTACAAAGATATGTCATATTATAACAGTATGCTTGTTCCACTTGTTGTGTTTGGTTCTCTTGGCCTTGACATTAACTCTTGTAGTTGTTTTCTTATCATCAGTGTAAATCTTCCATCTTATTGTTGCCATATTTTCATCAAATTAACTGTATTTTTTTATGCCACAGTGTTCTGGTCAGGAAAAAGACAAATGTTGATTTAATGGCCTCTGATTTTAATTTGCTGGTGAGCTTGTTTGATCTCTTGCATCTGATTACATTTATACTCTCTTCCTAAATAAGTAGGAAGTTTGTTAGGAGAACCCTTCTGGTTCTTGGGTTGAATGTGATGATAAATTTAAATTGGAACGGTTTTCAATTTTTTTTTTATAAAAGGAGCAATGTCATCAACAGTGTTATTCTCTGTGTTGTAACTTAAAACCTGGAATTACCTGAAAGGCACTTGTCTTGTTTTGAACTTCTTTTTCAGTTTCCTTTTTCATTCTCATGTTGATATTTGTCAATAGTGAAAATTTTAACTTTATGTGAAATATATGTGTTTGTTTATACATTTAGCTTTATCATTTAGGAGTATTTCTTTTTTTTTTTTTTGCAACTTCATCCATCAAATTGTGCTCATTTACTAACTTTCTGGGTTGTGGTTTCTCACATGCCATGGCAAAGCTAAGGTTCCCACTTGATAAGCTTGACGTAGTTTGATCTCTACGTCACTTTACACTCTTCTGAATTGTGTCATGATAATTGACTTAAGCTTTTTATTACCATAAAATATTTTCAGTTTCAGCAGAGGCTTTAGGCTATACAAGTCTTCATTCTCCAGGCACCCGAGGCCCATTTCCTACCCAAGTCCTCCATAATTAAATTTTTGTATCCCTAATTTTTTTTGTCCTGTAATGACTTTTTCTCACTTTTTCTCCTTCATATTATGTTATTCCCTTTTCATGGACATTTTATCAACAATGAGCTTTGCTTTTTTTTGGGACTTGGGACAAAATTATGCTGTGTAGGGGAACCTTCTATATTTTCACATGCAACATATTTTTCCTTCAGTATTAGTTGGCTCATACTTTTGTTATAACTTAATAATAGTCTTTTTTATGGCTACTGGATGCAACAACACACTTTCAAATGGGCAATATATTTCAGTTAACATGTAGTGTATGACGTTTGAATGCAGATTTCTAAATTTTCTTTGAAGGGATTTGTTGTTGGTGTTCCTTTTGATAGGCAACGAGCTCATTCTGAGGTGAGTCTTACTTATCAAATCATTTTTGGCCGATAGGTGATTGCTCTTCCCCTTGTTATAACTTATTCATACTTCTTATCAGGCTGTACTAGTAAAGACCTTCATTGATGACCTCATTAAGACAGAAAAGCTCGAAGGTCTACAGTTTACATATTGGAATGAATGCTTCACGTCAAAGGTGAATGCACGTGGCTTCTATAATATCTGAGTGTGAAATAAAAATTGAAAATTTTGGAGAAGGAATTTGGGTTTGCCAAGTGTCTATTTTGAGTAAGATGAAGCAAGCTCCAATTTTGAGTTTTATTGTAACTTGCTTCTTACTGTTCATACATGCATTGCAATAAAGGAAGATGCAAAAAATCTGAAGTTAAATTGTGTTTGTAGAATGTAGAGTTGCTTCTAAAGGATTTGGATATAAATCCAGTTCAGTCCAAGACTATGCTTGACAAATTTGCTGCTGTTGGAATACTTCAGGTAAAGCTTTTATCATACAAATTTTAAAATGTTAGCTTCTCTGAAACTTCCACAAAAGGCCCAAATTATCTTTCAACAGATTTTCAGTTGGTTGGAACCGAATTCATTTGTGGGTCAACTTGTTTTTTCGAATACATCTGTACAATCCATTTTGGACAGATCTGAAAAATTGAAAATAGAAGGTAGTGGGAGAAAGAGGGTTCTTTTTGCAGAAAAAAATTAAAAAAGAAAATGTTTGTGAGGTGGGGGGCAAAACAAAAGGCCTCCCTATACTTGACCATCCTCGGTACTTGCTCTGAATCATGCTCTATCTTTTGGTTGCATCTCTTCCTAATGCTTTTCAAAATTGTGCGTTCCTCTTCTATTTAGTTCTTTGTCTTCCCTCCATCTGTACATGCTTAGACAATAATACTAACTATGGTTAAATTTTCCCCTTTTGATAGATGAATTCATCTAATTTGCTACCTTTAAGTTTTGAACTTACCATTGTTTCCAACTGTTTGCATATTAAATGTCAGTCTGTTTAAAGATGAACTTCCATTGTTGGATTAGTTAAAATCCACTTGAATGTTTGATGTTGGTATATTTTCAGGGGTACCTGGATTTTGTTAATAGAAAAATGAAGCAGGAGGACAAAGAAGAACTCGCCAAATAAGGAAGTGCTTTCAAGCATTTTCAACCTTTGTTGCGATATAATTTTTTTTTTTTTTTTTTTTAACATGATTGTTTCAACTGTTTTTGTTTCTTTTAGCTAAATTAGTTTTTCCCCCTATTCGTCCTGAAAATCTGATCCCATCCCTAACGCCACTAAATTAGTTCTTTTTTAAACCAATAATGTCACATAATTCCACCAGTCAACCCCCAAAACTTTTTGAAACTTCCCTGCACAATTAATTTTTGTGGGTGAAAAGATAATGATGTCCTTGATTTATTTTTACAGAAGAGCATTTACAAGACAAGTAGAAACATTTACAAGATGAACAAAGGGATTCAAAAGAATCTTGAGGATTAAAAACATTTTGACCATTTACAAGACAAAGATAGAAATTCACAAGAATATGAGTATTTATAAGACAAATAAAATGATTCAACAGAACTTAGAGAATAAGAAATATTTTGGCCTCATTTACAAGAAAAATGTGAAAATTCATAAGGCAAATAAATATATTTACTAGACAAATAAAATGATTCAAAAGAACATGGAGAACTAAAAACATTTTGTTTATTTAGAAGTGAAATATGAAAATTTACGTAGGACAATTTACAAGATAATTAAAGTAAGGGAATTAATATCTTTTTACCCTAAAAACTTAATTTCATTTTGATTTAAGCCGGTGCGGAAAAGTTTAAGAAAATGTTGGTGGTTGACTAAAATTATGTCCCATTAGAAGCTCAATAAAATTTTGCCCTTTAAGACTATGACTTGTAAATTAAGAATTTTTTTGTTAATACATGCTGTTTTTGACATAATGTACAAGGCTGTTAGTTAAAAGTAATAACAAGGAAATCATGAGATTTGTGTGAGAAAGAGAAATAATAAGAAAAAAGGCAAGGAGAATGTATATAATGAGAGAGAATAAGAATGAATGAAAAGTAGCATTAAAATAATGTATTTACTATTTAGGTCTAATAAAAAGGAACCGACTAATTCAAAATTTTGGATTTCATAAAAAGTAGCTGAGAGGGTAAAATAATTGTGGTATACAAAGATTAATATCAATATTCTAAAAGCCCTGCTTGATTCATTTTCAAACACTATGGATAAAGTGAAAAGCTTTTCGTATCAAAAAAAAAAAAGTGAAAACTTTTTTTTCTTTTTTAGGTCTTGTTATGATCTACGGTATATTGAACTATACAAATGATTCCGGTTTAATAGCACCCTTTATGGGTTTAGCTCCTATAGTTTTTTTCATCTTAACCGTTGTATTGAAATTTGAGCGGTTCATATTTAATCTTTTATAAAAATATTAATAAAATATTAAATTATTAAAAAAAGTATAAAGTAAAGAGATTTTTTTTTCCTTTGTTAAGATCTACGGTATATTGAATTATACAAATGATTCCGGTTGAATAGGGCGGTCCATGGACTTGGCTCCTATCCTCTTTTTCATCCCAGCTGTTAGATTGAAATTTGAACGGATGTAATCTTTTATAAAAATATTATTTTTAAATAATTTTTAAGCTAAAGTATACTTTTAGTCATTTAAGTTTTACATAAGGTATACTTTTGGTCCCTTAACTTTATAAAGTATATTTTTTATCCTAAAATTCTAACACCGTTAATGTTGCTAATGGAAAACGCTGATGTTGCGGACTTAAGTGATGATTAATAACATTTAATTACACAAATTTTATATATTCTTCAATTTACCCATATTTTAAATTTAAGTTTGATAGCATTTAATTACACAATCATCACTTAAGTTTACACCATTATTACTTGAGTTTACGTTTTTCGTTAGCAAAATTAGTGGTGTTAGAAATATAGGACTAAAAGTATACTTTATAAAGTTAGAGGACCAAAAGTATACCTCATGTAAACTTAAAGGACTAAAAGTATACTTTAGCCTATTTTTTAATAATTTATTAATTTATTAATATTTTTATAAAAGATTAAATCAACCTGCTCAAATTTCAATCAATCAGATAAAGAAGAATATAAAAAGAAGATGGGAGCCAAAACCACGATTACAAAAATACTTTCTCAGTCGAGAAAGTGAACATGCCCTAGATCTTCTCACTGAATCCCACAAAACTTGCCTGATTCCTATTCCAACATAGAAAAGTTTGTTTATTTACTTTTGATTTTCGGTATTCAAGAAAAATTGCCAGATAAAAATTTAAATTTTCATAACGACTCATACTAAAATCTTGGTCAGTTTTTTTGGCCGAAAAATTGAAAATGAAAGCCTGTCATATAGTTATTTTATTGAAATCTTCAATTTGTTATTTTTCCTTTTCTTTCAATCATTATTTCTATTTGTATCATGCATTTAAAAATAATTTTTTTTGATTCATTAAATATAAAAGTTGTTGACATCATATTAAATGTTTCCTTAAAATAGACACATTTTTAATTAAAAATAAATTATAAATTATTACAAATGTTGTGTTTTAGACTGATATATTATTAATATTGATAATTATATATTTTATTTTATTTTGTTGCATTTTTATATTCTTTTCATTCTAATGATCATCGGCCAAACAGCTCAGTCCTCACTCAAAAGCTCATTTTTTTCCGGCACCCGAAAGCACGTTTTTAATTCACTCCTGCTTCTCAAGTTCCGCCTTCCTCTGTCTTTTCCTTCCACACTTTTCCTTTTTCCCTCTTCTGCATTCTCTTGCCAAAGCCCTAGCCAGTTTTGAGATTTTAGGGTTTTGTTTTCTCAATGTGTTTATGCATCATTTAGGAACTGCCGGCGTATTGGCTTGAGTTATGCGTGTCACCGTGAGCTTCTGATTTTTCTGCATTTTCCCCCATTATCAATTCTAATCATGGGTTTCTAATGGCAAAACTGTTGGAGCTGTAAAATCTTTTCTCTGGTTTCTTCTCTGGCTTTGAAGTGTCTGTCAGGGTTATCTAGATATCTCTCTAAACAAAGCCCTCACAAAACTCTTTTTTTTTTTTTTTTTTTTTTTTTTTTTTTTTTTTTTAAGCATACATTTGATAAAATCTGTTCCTCTTAAATGAATATCTGGGTTTTGTGGGTCTTAGATCCCTTTTGTTTAACGGCATAAGGAGAAATCCTAGTAAAATCCCTGTTTTATATCTTCTGCAGCAACAGAGTTCTGGTTAATAGCTCAAGAAGTTTGAGTCTTCTAGTAGATTTGGGAAGCATAAATAGTACAAATCTCTTAGTAAATGCATGGATGGGAGAGAAGCTATGGCATTCTCTGGAGGCCCTCCTTCATATTACATGCATAGAGGAGGCATAGTTGGGTCTGTCCCTGTAACACATTCTGGAGGGTTTCAAGTGCCTCCTGGGTTCAGACCAAACACCGGCATTCCCGCACAGTCAAATGTACGAGGTAGCTCTATGGGTTCCACAGTTACAGTAGAACCTGTTCGTGCCGATTATAGTCATATCCATGGCATGAGCATTAGTTCGTCTCCTGGAGTACCTCCTTCAAGCGAGCGTGTGAAAAAGAAACGAGGAAGGCCTCGTAAATACCGTCCTGATGGACCTATTTCTCTGGGTTTGTCTCCCATGCCTGCCACTGCAAATTCTACCCCTGCAGGCCCTGCTTCGAGCACTCCATCCCAGAGACGAGTTAGAGGGCGCCCACCTGGAAGTGGAAGGAAACAGCAACTAGCCTCGCTAGGTATATTTTCAGAGAATTATTGTACATGCAAATACTCATTAGCCTTTACCGATGGTTTATATAGGATCATCATTTTTTGGGGCATATTTGTTTTTCCATTTTATTTTTCTTATTTTTTTGATTTTTTCCATTCTTTGCAACAGTTCTGTTTTGTGTTGTTTGAGTAGCCTGGGCTAGCTTATTTTGCTTTGGTTTCTTTGTGGTCATGAATTTTGCAAAATCCTAAGCAAACAGAATTCTAATACTTTTAGCTCCTAAACAGATAGATGACTGGTTTACTTGAGGTATTTTTGTGGAAATAAGTAGCTATTTTCATGATTTTGGATGATAAGCTGCATGTCCCAACCACAATACTTAATCTCTTTGCAATTCATGATTTCAATTTTAGATCTATGGATCATGAAAAATTTGACACTGAAGTCTTCAATTTTCCCCTTTCCTGATAACAAGTAATATCCCTACCTATTCTGTTGAGATGTGTGGATTTTCTTAAATATTAATTTTCTATTTGTGCTCCTAGGTGAATGGATGAACAGTTCTGCAGGGATGGCTTTTGCACCTCATGTTATCACAATTGGAGCTGGGGAGGTAGTAAAACTCTTCCACTTTGTAAATGTCTACAATTGGGTTATGCTATTTAGAAAAGTTGCTTAAAGTAATTTGGAAAAGTTGGCTATCCAAACCTGTAAGATGACATGGTACTTGCTGATTTTATGCAACAGAGATAATACTCAATGGAAACCTGTTGTGCCAATATTAATTTTAAGTATCAACTTTCGTGCTATTCACTATGGACACATTAAAGATTGTTGCTTTTTAACACATTGGTTGGGAAGTTCCTGAAATAATTGTTTAACTTCTTTCAGGACATTGTAGCAAAGTTATTGTCCATTTCACAACAGAGACCTAGGGCGCTGTGCATCTTGTCAGGTACTGGGATGGTTTCATCAATTACTCTGCGGCAGCCTGCTTCTAGTGTTGTCAGCATCACTCTTGAGGTTAGAACACCAAACCGTTCTACTTAAACCTTATTATTTAATGTCTTTTGTCTCTCTGTTTAAGCATATAGTATGAGTGTCGAGACATTAATCTTTTTCAAAAATGCCTCATAATAAGTCTTCTCAACATATAGGTTGCTCCTTCGAAACATGGAACCCCTCCTTTAATTCATCATTATTTGGTCTTAATTGTAACCATGGGAAAACATGTTCTGTTAGTCCCTGATTCCTCCTTTCCTTTCACCCCCATATTATTTATTTAATTTTTATGGGGTTGTCAAGTAGCTGCTGCTGCAGCATTATTTTCTGTGTTTTTTCAATAAAAATATGTGTTTTGTTTTTATCCATCCTCTGTATTAGCAACCTTGTGATAGGAAACATGTTTACATGCTATATAGGATTTGCTGTATTTGGTCAAGTAATGGTTCTATATTGGGTTAAGAGATAGCAATAGATTTTAGGTGGCTAAAATGAATCATAGATTGCAAGTCATTATTGAACAGTCTCTTTAAATGTTTCACCTGAATTTTTACTTGATCATATCAATTACACCTGCACTGCCTAAAGTGCAAATGATGGTTTTCATAATGCCTTCCAGAAACTTATTCACATTAATACCATTACCATTGCAGGGCCGATTCCAAATATTACGTTTGTCTGGTTCTTACCTGGTTGCCGAAGATGGTGGACACCGTAGCAGAACAGGTAGCGTGAGTGTTTCCCTTGCTAGTCCTGATGGTCATGCTATTGGTGGTGCGGTTGCTGTGCTTATTGCTGCAACCCAAGTGCAGGTATATCCTTGACCACCCTTAGATTCAACCCATAAGAACGTTTTATTCCTGTTTGATCTTTTTTGCAAACTTGGTCATGCTCTTATAGCAGGGTCTTCTGTTGTCTATTCTTGCTTATATTATTTCCCCATTTCATGCCATATTCTTTTAAATCATAGGAAGCCTACATTTAAACCAAAACAGTAAGAATTTGTTTTCGTCGGGGAAAAATGGCGATAGAAATGTGGCTTTTGTTCCTATACTGAGGAATACTTTGATGCAGGTGGTAGTATGCAGTTTTATATATGAAGGGTCCAAGACCAAGACTAAACCATTGAGTGCCCTGGAGGGCGATGTTTCTGAAGCTGAGCATGGTAACAAGTTAGCTACTCCGGCAAGTGCTCCACTGTCTCAGAACTACAGTCAACCGACAAGAGGCATTTGGCAATCCGATCTAAAAAGTGTACACACTGGTATTGACTTGATGCATGGATAAAAGTATTTGGTTTTGAAATTGCAGTTTTGTATAGGACGTAGATATAACTTGTGTGTTGTTTGTAAATGAAGCGAAATTGCGAGCATGGTATTAAGCTATTGATGATTCCCAGGTTTGCACTAACAATTTATTTCTGTAACAGATCCATCATCATTTTCGGGGTTAATCAACTGTCTGGTATGAGCATTAGACGGATGCAAATATTTACTTCAGTAAAACTAGTTGGCTGAAAAATTCTTGGATTCTATTATACTTTTGAGGATACCATTTTCAAAGTTTTACTGTGAAAAGCCATTTCTATTTTTTCCTGCTATATCGGTTGATCTTGAGATCAATTATTAGGCTTTCATTGACCTGCTCCCTTCAAACTTGTCCTTGATTGGACAGAGACATCACATGCTCTAATGCTGCCAAACCCGTACGTTATTATTGCAGAATATGAGTGACTTTCTGATGAAGGTTTCCGCCAAAATAAGATATCCAAATTGTACTAATCTAATTTGGTAAAAATAATAATCTTCTCATTTCTCATCAATTCAGATTTTTATTTGGCTTAATGTGCATCCAACACTCTTAAATATTTTTTTTTTAAGTGTATCTAGTGTTTTAAAGTATTTTGTGGTGCACTCAAAACTCTGAAATATTTTTTTTAGCATACTCAGTATTCCAAAGTAACTTTTCATGTGGGCCCAACACTTTAAACTACTACATTTTTTAGTGAAGTATTTTTTTAGGGGTATTATCTAAATTACTAAGTCCATAATTTTTCAAAAAAAAAAAAATATTAGGATAATGGATGCATTTGAAAAAATATTCTAGAGTGTTGGATGCATAACAGAATATTTTAAGGCATTTGTGAATTTTAAAAAAACCTTTTAGAGTACTAGATGAATTTTAACATTTTTTATTTTTAATAATTTAATTTATAGGAATAGTCATGAAAGCAGTTTACCCCTCTGGTGTTTCCGATTAACATGGAAAGTAACAAGTCTCCTTAAAAGGAGAAATATTGCCAACGAAATAGTTCAGAGAGTAGTTTATCCACCGGATCAATGGAAACAGTCTTCAGTAGCGTAGTTGAGGGGTCTCTTATCATCTCACTAGAGTTCTCTATCAGTTTTTTCTTGGTACATCTTTCATGAAGGATCGATTCTTCAGCAAGAAAATTTCTGAAGCAAGTACTATTGTTTCTTTTGTAAATACTGCTGGACTCTGGACTCTCTAAATAGGCTTTAACCTTTTTATTTGATTATGTATGGAGTCTACCAAATATATTCTCTTTTTAAGAAAAACGGGAAGAAGTGTCTCAGAAATATATTTACAAGAATGAGAAATTTTTTTAGGCACTCAATACTGGTAACTGCAAATATTGTATGCACAAGAGTACAAGTACTCTTAAGTCCAGTCATGTGATTCACATATCGGACAGATTCTTCTCACATGAGTGGACCGTGGGCTATTATTGAAAATAAATTGGGACAAGCACGTAATTTTCATCAAATATTGTGTTCAGTTAAAGCACATGGAATAAGTTTTACCGGAATAAGGCAGTCAGTGGTGTAAGAACGGGTGATGAGACTAGTGTCGTTGAGGTCAGTGACACCACTCATTGAGTGGCGTCATATTATGAGCATAACGGAAGTAGAGCTGAATTATCCCACATGACGCCACTCATTGAGTAGTATCACTGACCTCAACACCACTGGTCCCGTCACTTATTCCTACATCACTGACTGTCTTATTCCGGTAAAACTTATCCCATGTGTTTTAACTGAGCACAATATTTAGTGAAAGTTGCTATAATGGTGCTTTTCCCAAAATGAATTACTAAATTGCTTAGGCACGTGCAATTGATATGCATGTTCCTTGAAACCCTTTTTTGATACTAATATCACTCTGGTTCTATTTATAAGTCAACTTTGACCAAATCTCACATACCAAGGAAATGTAGTTATCTCAATGATTATGATGGTAAATTTTTAACTTTGTCCTCGTTTATTTTTAAAACTGTTTCTTCTCTCTCTATCTTTATGGGTACAATTAATATGGGTAAAATTGTCACAATCTCATTTATTACATAAAACTAGACTTATAAATATGACCAAATTTTTTTTTATCAAAATAGACTTATAAATAGGACCAGAGTGGTATGAACTTGATTAAGTTCAACACACATACATACATTATTTACAGCTAAAGGATTCTGACCAAAGTCCTTATTTAATAAGCACAATATGTAGCATAGGTGGATAAACATGCTTCTTTTCCAGGTAAACATAAATTTAATGCACAATATAAAGGAAAAAAAAGCCGAGAGTTCTTCGTCATATGAGATGCTTGACAATTTACTTTCAACATGATCTCTTCCAAGTTGAATCCACGGATTCATATAATACCCAGAAGCTTTTCAATGTCCCGCTGCAATACAAAACAGATGCCACAAGGATTTATGGAAAAATTAATGAACTTTCTTTAAAAGAGATATCCCTCAGTAAATAACAAACAGAGGTAGCTCATGAATGATCTGTTTTGGGTTATGAAACAGGAATTTTATATAGAGAATAAAGGTTTCTTTTTTACCTCAAGGCTGAGAGGAGGAGTTGTGGGATAATAGCGACCCACGGCTTTGCCGTCCTTGTCAACTAGAAATTTGCCGAAGTTCCACTGAATATTATCCCCAATAATTCCCCATTGACACGACTTTAGGAATTTATACAGTGGGGCAGTGTTGTCACCATTCACTTCAATCTAATCCAGAAACAATAGGACATAATAGTCATATATAATCCAGTACAGGTCACATTTTTTTGAAGTTACAGAAATTAATAAAGAATGATGTTGATTCCCCAATCGTCTGGTTAAATATAACAAGTTCAGTGACATTCCAAGTTCCTAATTGAGCAAGAGTAAAGCAGTTCAGAACAATTAGTGTCATGTTTAATGCTAAGCTTTCCCAATACAGTTTTATGAATGAAACGCAATAATGGTTAGGACATAAACCAACAGTAGAAAGCAAACAAAGAGCCAAAGACATAGGGTGATTCATGCCTATTGTTTACGTTAGTCTCTTGGTCACTGCAAAAAAATAAAAAATAAAAATAATTGACCTAAAGGGTAATAGCAAGCATTGCAAAAACTGCATAAACATGTAACTATGGAATTTTTAGACCTTGTCAATGTTCAAGTGCCATGTTGGTTGAGAGGAACAAAATCCTCGACCACATGGTCACAAGTTCGAATGAGAGAGAGATAATAGAGAATTTTTAGACCTTGAAATGCCCAAGAAATATGGACAAAGACAGCTTTCCTGTATGAGCTGCAACAGACTTGAATAATTAAGGACCAACCTTATCAAAGATGGGGAATTCTGATTTGAAGCGGGTGCATACAAAATCCGCGATTTCTTCATTGCTTCCAGGTTCTTGTGCACCAAACTGATTGCATGGAAATCCCAGTATCTCGAGACCTAAATGACCAAGAGATTATATATATATATATATATATAAAGAGAGAGAGAGAGAGGGGATTTAACATTTCACAAAAATACTTTCAAAGATTTTTGGGTGGGACACACACACACACACAGATATAATTCAACGTTTTCTTGTTGGTTACGGCATAGCTAGAATTCAAAATTTTCACGTATTTATTCTCAAATAGGATTAGTTACTTCACCAAAATCCCAGCACAGTAGTAACAAAAGCTAAAGAGCAATCCACATATAACTTTGAAATAAATGACCAAGAGATGAAGTTAAACAGCGTCTGTGGACTGTGAGTTCAATAAAGTAAGGCCTTTTCACTTATGCTAAAATTTGACTGTTATGGTTTGAAATGACATATATGAACGAACCAATCAGAGAGTTTAAGGCACAAACCTCTATCTTTATACTTCTCATATAATTGATTCAGCTCTGTATAATTGGAGTTTGTTAAGCCACTGCCTCAATCCCAAACAATGAACAAGAATAGTGAGATAAAAGAAGACTAGAAACTAGATGCCATGGCTTCAAATGAGGAAAAAGAAAATAATAACAAGTAAAGCAGGCAGGGATACCATTTGGAAGCAACGTTGACAATCAGCAGGACTTTTCCACGGTAAGCAGCAAGGTCAAACATCATTTCCCTTAGCATCCTGCAAAGGGAGCATAAAGAATTACAACAACATTTAACCATCACATTTTCATATGATATTTATTTACCTAATACAGATATCATCGACATCTTCAACCTAGTTAAAGTTTCATACACTCATTCGTAACGTGCGTAACTACTCAGATACCCAGGAAAGCTTGAAGTTTGTAGCCATATCCAAATGATTTGTCAAACTAAACAAATTCTTCAGAAAAACAGAAATGGCCATCAAACTGCCAGATTCTTTAATTGGGGAACCATGTAAAATTTTCATCATGGAAATCCCAAATCCAACGTTATCAGCATTCAGAAAAAGAGAGCCGCGAAAATAGAAAAATACCCGCAAAGAATTTCAAATCAAAGAGGTGAGAAAGCAAGAGTATAGGTAAAAAGATTAAAGCGACAGTAAGAATCAAGAAATAAATAGAGTAGAAGACCAACCTTGACAACAAAATCGAACACGGATTTTGGATCAGCGGCTTCGGTAGTAGTCATAGCGAAGCTTGCAGCCGAAGAACACAAATGCTAGAGGAAACCCAAAAGGGAGAAACCAATCAGTGAACTGAGTTGCGGGTGCAGGGATTATATACGAGCCTGTGAGATTCCCATGCGAATAAGATTGATGCTTCGACATGCCCGCGTATCATCATTATTGAAATAAATTAGGGAAATCAATCTAATTAAAAAAAATAATAGATAATAGAAAGAGTTATTATTAAAGTTATGATACTTTAAAATTATTATTTTCGTAATTAAAACTTGTTATCGTTTTCTCAATAAATTACCAGTAGTACAAACTAATAATCTGACAAACATTTAATTTAGGCTGAAATTAATTGTGGTACAATGTATCATTATTAAAAAGATTAGTACGTCCTTTTAACGATAGATGACTAAATGGTGCCAAAATGATGTCATGTACCAACTGCTCCCGATTATTATAGAGAATTTATTATTAAAAACATGTACTTAATTTACCAACTACCAAAGTCTATTATATTTATCAACTTTCACTTAATAATCAAAATTAAGTTACATGATTTGATTTTATTAACGTTATTATTATCATAATATGGAAAGTTGATACTTATTTCAATGCCTCTGATTTCTCCATTACATGAAGTGAGAGTTCGGGTCGGACACATGTTTTGAATTCAATTGACCGTTTTTCCATGTCTTAAGACTTGGGCCAGATTTGGGAAATTTGGATTATCTTCAGTTTTTATATATTTTCAATACGCGTACTAATCGTCCCAAATACTCCCTTCATTTCAATCCAATCCAAAATAAACTAACATGAAAGAATAATTGAAATTGAGCGCTTAAAAAACGGACCAATGAAAATGGGCCATGGACCCTTTTTGGGTACAGGAACGAGGGCCCAAGCCCAAAACACTCAAAGAAACAAAATGGGAGACCATCCCCTTCCGCTTCGACGAACCAAAAAAGGTTTAAAAATGTAAAATAGCTGATGAAGAAGAAATCCGAACAAAAGGATGGAAGAAGAAGAAAATGCGTTCCCTTTTCCGCTGGAAAATCGGAATGGGTTCTGGTGACGGCTCTTTTTCTTTCATTCTTTTTTTTTTTTGAAGGAAAAGAACTTTCAATTATTTTCTCAATTTTTTTATTATATTAGAGTTTCTTTTATTCTTATAAATATTAAGGTTTTGAAACCTTATAAATCCTTCAGTAATCTTTCATAATCTTTTTATGATTAATCAAGACTCTCATAAAACTCAAAGGACTGAACTTAACTTCAAAACACATCAATATCACATACTATTTATATAATTAAAATCTTTTCAAGTGAAAAATAATTTACTTCATTATATTATCTCATTTTCAAAATATAATATAAAGTTAACATTTTTAAAAAGACTAAGGAAGCTAATTAAATTACTTTAGAGTATTTGTTTTATATTTGTATTTCTTCCCAAACTTTTTTTTTTTTTCTTTGCTATAAATGATAGCATACAAGCCTACATTACATAAATAAATTACACTACAGAGGAATTAAATCCCAAACACTCTTAATCTAACCAAACCCTTAACAAGTAGGGCACTTGTTCAGAAGAATAGAGTTAGAAATGCCCTTTTTGGCTAAGACATCTACAATTCTATTAAATTTCCTAGGGATAACTCTAACATCAATCTGTCAATTCAACGTCAACAAATCCCTTGCTTTCAACACTAAATTGCTGCAAATGGGGCACGACTGATCCAAGAGAGTATTAATAACATTATCTGAATCAGACTCTAAAATTTCTTTTTGAAACCCAAATCCTAAGCTAGCTGCAAACCTTCAAAGTTTGTCTAACAAACTAATATACTCCCTCCAATCCTAATTATAAGACCAAGTTTGTAGTGCAAAAATGAAATAAAAACATGGTCCTTTAATTAGGACTAGAGGTAGTATAATCTAAGCGTACACAATATATTATATAATTAGTAACTTATTTAACTTCCTTAATCTCTTAAAAAAAATAATAACTGCCTTATATTCAAGACTATCATAAAAGAATTCCTTCTTAAGATTATCTAAAAAGTAACAACTTTCATGGCATGATCCTTTTCTCCAAAAGATTCAGTTCTGACTAGGTAGGTAAGATCATTTACTTCTGTGATAATAATAATATAAGCTTGAAGAAAAATTCTCCACGCACTGATCATTCATAGCCGAAGGATTTGAACCCAAGTACATATTTACTAAACACCATATTGTTGCATGCAGGAATAAACATGTTTCCTTTTTCCAGGAGAGCCAATAATGCATCATTACATAATATTGTTTGCAAACATACATTCACCATGCGATTTTTTCCCAGCTACATCATTCCATTCATTAGATACCAAGTAGCTTTTTGAGGTCTCGCTGCATACCAGAAAGATGACACGAGAATTACCAAAAATGAAAAAAGATTCCTCTAAACAATCTCCTTTAGTAGCAACAACAAACACAGGCAGCTTATGCAAGATCAGTTTGAGTCATGAAACTTAAAGAACATGTGTAATAAATACTTGGGCTTTACCTCAAGGCTGAGAGGAGGAGTGGTGGGATAATAGCGATCCACGGCTTGACCGTTCTTGTCAACTAGAAACTTGGCGAAGTTCCACTGAATATCATCCCCAATAATCCCCCACTTGCCTGTCTTCAAGAACTTGTATAGTGGAGCAGCATTCTCACCATTCACTTCAATCTAACCCAAACACATTATTATACAACATGATCATTTCACATTTAGAAGTTGCATAAATTAACAAAGGGAATTCACTTATATACTTCCTCCGGTTAACTACACCTTGTCAGATGACATTTAAGTCCGTAGTTATGCAAGATAAAGCAGTTTCAAAACAATTAGTGTGATCTTATTGTTATGTTTTCCCAATACCTTTTTTTGTAACAAAATGCAGCGCCAGTTAGAACATTAACAGATGATAGAAAGCAAATCAAGACACAGCACAATTCATGCCTGTTGTTTATGGGAGTTTTTTTATCTAAAAAAAAATAATAATAACTGATGCAAATGGAATGGCAAACACTTGACCAACTCGATAAAAACCAAATAAAATTTTAGACCTTGGAAATGGGATGCCCAAGAATTGTACAGACTTTGTATTGTGGACATACCTTATCAAAGATGGGAAATTCTGATTTGAATCGAGTGCAAACAAACTCTGTAATTTGATCATTGGTACCAGGTTCTTCCTCACCAAACTGATTGCACGGGAACGCCAGTATCTCCAGGCCTAAACAAAACTTTCCAACCCATTCTCTCATTTGTATTGATTAAATGTGTTTGAAAACACTTGAAAGAAACAGTGATTATCAAGGTGACGGATTTTCATATCAGTGTCCAAAAGGGGCTTCTCCTCTAGAGATAAGAAAATGGTTTTATACAATCACAAATCATATAGGTGACTCTCTAGGTGGACATCAAAATTTTCTTATAAGATCTTTGGGTACGAGATATATTATTCAGCCCCAAGTTGGTTATGACAAATATAACACCAAAACTTGGAGATTTTCATACATCTAATGCTTCCTATATAAGATTTTAGGTATTTAGAAAAATTACTTCACCATTTTACCGACCCTGCCTTTACTACAGAAAAGAGCTTAATTCTTGAAAAAGAAAAGAACTAAAGGGCAACTTGGAGATGATTTGGAGCAGAAAAATATACCAGCAAGAAGAGATGAAATTAATTGGTCGAGTTTCCACATTAAATTAAACAGAACTCGTAGACTGAGTTCAATAAATTACTTCCTTTTCAATTATGCTAAGATTATGAATTTATGACTGTGATGATCTGAGATGCCACATATGAAGCAATTACAGGGTTCAAACTACGAACCTTTATCTTTATACTTCTCATATAATTGATTCAACTCCGTATAATTTGAGTTGGTCATGCCACTGCCTCAATCCCAAACAAAAAGAACAATAAGATATAGAAGACTAGAAATAAGATATCATAGCTTCAGAGAGCCAATATATATATATATATAAACCAAAAAAGAAGGTTGAGCACCGAAAAAATATTTCATAGCTTCAAAAGGATTCAAGGCATAATCAAAAGACATGAGGAAGGAATCAAATAAGAACAAGTTAGTCAGGCCAGTATACCATTTGGAAGCAACATTGACAATCAGCAGGACTTTTCCATTGTAAGCAGCAAGATCAAAATCATTGCCCTTAGCATCCTGCAAGAAAACATAAAGAATGGCAACAACATTTAAGAATCAACGAACGGGAACTTCAAGACATCGCCACGGGAGCAAGACAAGCTCTTAGTTAGTTGCCATATCTGAATGACTTATCAATCTTAGAAACTACTTCAGAAAGACATCAAAGTCCACCAGATTGCAAGATCCGCAGTGTGAGGGATGTTTCAATGAAGAAACCCATATTCGTACGCCCTTAATCTCCAGAAACAAGTTACATGGTTTCAAACTAATGAAGAAGAGCGTTGATCCAATAAAAAACAACAAACAAGATAGAGTAGGCCAATAACACATCCTGGAACTGTAAGATACTAAGATCATCTTTCTTTTAGGAAACTCGATAGTCAGTACAATAAAGTGAAAGCACAGACAGATGGGCTATCAGCAAGTGACTAAAACCACGACAAGAATCCAGAGAAGACCAACCTTGACTACAAAATCGTACACAGAGTTCGGATTAGTGGGCTGGGTAGTCATCGCACAGAGTCGCAGAACGCAGAAAAATCAGAGGACCCCAACTACACTGTATGAGCTGAGGCGCACCACTGCTACCAACTGCACTTGGGGGGATTCGGTTCGGTTCGGTTGCAGGGTCAGACCAAGATTAATGCTGCTGCTTTTTTTTTTTTTTGAGGGGGAATGGCAGTCAGGTACCAAGGACAATAGAAAATTACAAAAAAGCCCCAATAAAAATTCACATATTTTGATATTATTTATATTGACAACAGGAAATGCTATATTTACAATAGAAAGTGCTATATTTACAACAAAATTTAAAAATCTGGTCATTCACAACAGAAGTGTCATATTCACAACAAAATTTAAACACTTAGATTTTATTTCAAACTCAAGTCCCTAAGCGTATAGAGTTCTTTTGCAACAAAAAAAGGCTAGATTCACAATAGAAATTGCTATATTCACAACAGAAAAAATCATATTCACAACAGAAAGTATTATATTTACAACAAAATTTAAAAACATGGATTTTATTTCAATACAAATAATATCAAAAAAAATGTGAATTTCTGTTGGAACTTTTTTATAGTCTTTGAGACCTAGCTATCATTTTCCCTTTTTTTTCCCTGGTTGATTGGAGCAGCGGAAAATGAGCCCTCCACTTATTTGATTTAAATTTTGGAAAGGAAGGGACCTCAAAGTTTTCATCACGTCCTTCCAACACCTCTATTTTAGCTCCCCTTCAAATTTAGGGGTTTTATAGGGGAGCCAAACATTTTACCTCTATAACTTATGTTAGGGTACAATGATATATTGCTATCATTGGTCTTCTTTTATCTCATCTCAAACCAAACAAGGAATCTTTAAAACCCCCACCAACCAAACCAAATATTTCATTCTATCTGCTTCCTTCAAACCAAACATGCTCTTAATGTAAGCAAGACCCATACTTCTTTTTCCTTCTATATATTTTTAAAACTCTTTTTTCCTTTTACTTTTCTACCCTCATTTGTTATCTCAAGTCACAATCATTGAATTAAATTTGAACTTTAAATTGTTAAAATTGTTGTCAGTAGATGGACCATTGTTGGATCAAATTTCGCCTCACTTCTAAATGTGGCTAAGGGGTAATTTTACTATGAAAATATTTTTAAAAATGGAGCAATTTTGTCATGATTATTATCTCAATTAATTTTGATTGTTAGTTGATCAAATATACTAGGCTTGTCCACATATCATTTTTGTTAAGTTACAAATTTGTCCTAGGAAGATTTAAGTCTAATTTTTTTTTTTTTTTAAATGAAATGAATAACACAGACTTATGAAGCAAATTTGCACCATAACAAAAGTGACCGGGGAATGTCATGCGAACTCTCGAAGCTTAATATATTTGGTCAATTAATGGTTAAAATTAACTGAGATAATAGTCAAAGCAAAATTATTCCATTTTTTACACTTCAAAGGCAAATTGCCCCAAAAAACTTCTAAGACAAAATTGTTTCTTAACCTATGTTTTAATAAAATTAAGTTACTTTTTTTATCATTTAATATTTTACTAATAATTTTATAAAATATTAAATCTAAGCCATTCCAATATAATCAAAAGATTAAAATGAAATATGAAGAGAAAGTTAAAAAAGAATAGGGCCCCAAGGCCCCAACAAGTTGTAGTAATCAGAAGCCTAACTATATGGTTTAGAATTTACTGTCATCAGCCTCCTTCATCTCAACCACAATGAGAAAGTAGAGTCGGGAAATCGGGGCAACTCATTTAGACTCGAGTCGTTAAGGGCCGAACTTATGACTTAGAGCCATCGAAGGATTCAGGCCTAAAAGAGTTAGCTATGTTGGGCCGTAGGCTAGCTTGTTTATGCCCGCCAATTTTTTAAAATTTTATTAAATAACTACAAGTTGAGTTTTGCTTTAAAACATGATTTTTTTAAATATTGGGAATGTTTTTCAAATAATATAGTGTTGCTATTTGAATGTTTTAAAGAAAAAAATTGATTATATTCTTATTAAAGAGCTAAGAGAAGCTTGTTGATAACAATATAGTTATTTAAAAGTTTTCTAATTGATTTTTTTAAAAAAAAAAATTACTCATATTTTAAAAATCTTTCATTTGGTTCTTAATATTTTCCCAAATAATTTTTTGCTTGTGAAATATTGAAAGAATAATTTTTTATTGATATAAGATAAACAAATAGAACAATTTTTTTAATTGTATTTGTATAAGTTCAAATATTATGCAAACTATATCAAAATGAGAAAGTAATAACACGCATTCAAAAATGAAAAAGTATAGTTTCTTTGTTTTAAGGCAAATGGTCACTTATTCAATTTATCAAAAAGGATAAAATATTTAATACTTTAAAAACTATTTGTCTTAAATTAAAAAAATTAGTGTTTTAATTTAATTTCTTTAAGAAAATGAAAAAACAAAACAAAACATTTTTTATTAAAAGGGCTTGAAGCCTGGCCTGAGCACGTGAGCAAACAGGTGGGCACTTCAAACTAGTGACCTTTTATAGGAGTTGGGCAGGTCAAGTTCATGAAGAACCGAGCCGTTGTCCCACCTCTACCAGAAACATTAGTAACTATATTCACAAATGCGTAAAGATCATTACAGTTGTATTATGTAAATACAAACAAAACCATCAACCTATTTGCTATTATTTACAGGTTCGGTTCATCCACAGGTCCACAAATGATACAGCAGCTGCCCAAGTTCATTTATAAGAACAAGGCACTGGCTACTACTGCTACATCAAACTGAATCAAAACCTTGAGGTTTACCATTCTATGCTAATGCCCCGAATCTCAAGCTTGTCGAGTTTCTTAGGCCTCCTGTAATATTTCAGCAATAGAGAGCAACAAACAACACTCACAGATGAGGCTGCCATTGCGGCCCCGGCAATCCAAGGAGGCAATCGGAATCCTGTGAAAGGGAAAAGAACTCCGGCAGCGATTGGAATGCCAAGAAGATTGTAACCCAAAGCCCAAATGTAATTGAGACGGATATGAAAAAAGGTTCTTCTGGAAAGATCAATGGCAGTTATCACATCCTCCAAGTTGCTCTTCATCAGAACAATGTCAGCTGCCTCAATGGCTATGTCTGTGCCCGCACCAATTGCCATTCCCACATTTGCTGCTACAAGTGCTGGTGAATCATTGATACCATCCCCAACCATTGCCACTGTATATCCAGCAGCCTGAAAAGGAAAAAGGGGAAAAGAAAATTCAGCATTTCAAGAAAAACTAGAATACTCTTGTCAATTTACTTCATGGATATAAGACCAAAAATCAAAACTTGACTAAGAAGTATACTCTAACATAAGAACACGCTTTTTTCTGCAACATAGTTGTAATTTGTAGTCTTAAACTACCTGCAACTCCTTCACCTTCTCTGCTTTCTGCTCTGGTTTAGTTTCAGCAAAGACTTCATCAATCCCAACTTCCCTTGCTATTGAATTAGCAGTTCCCCGGTTGTCACCAGTTACTACGATGCTTTTGATGTTCATGGACTTGAGAATTGAGATCACTTCTTGAGCACCTGGTTTTAATGGATCAGATACTACTACAACTCCAGCCACTTCCCCATTAATCGATACCAAAATTCCAGTTTGAGCCATCCCCTCAGCCTCAGCCAGTATATCTTCTGCCTCCGCTGGAACTGCAATATTATGGTCAGCCAACAAGCTCTTATTACCCACAATTATTTCCTTGTTTCGAACAATGGCCTTCACTCCATGGCCAGGTATGGAGACAAAATCTCGTGCTTCAGGCCAAGCAGGATTCTCTTCATCTTTAAATTTCTTGGCATACTCAACAATTGCCTTGGCCAATGGATGCTCACTATTCACCTGGAATAGGCATGTACAATAACATTATTGAAAATTACATATCCAAGGCAGATGTAACCATAATCCATAAATTTAAAAGTTGTTGAGCAACAAAAAGGTCAAAGGACTGAAAACAGATTACCAACAGGCTTGCTAGTTGCTACAGTTTTCTCATTAAAAAACGAAGTAGTAATAAATGAAGTAGAGGCTAAGGACACGTCTAATTTTAAATATTTTAACAAATTTTCCATATTCCTTCTATTTTATAGAGAACATTTTGAACTAGGTAAAGCCGAAGGTGTTCAGTAAAAGTGATTGTTACCTCAACTCCAGCTACAAGTTCGTAGAACTCTTGGAGGACCATATTAATCAATAGTTTAGTGTTTACAACCACGGGTTTCCCAATGGTGAGTGTACCAGTCTTGTCGAAGACAATGCATTGCACCTACAAAAGAGTCAGGAACAGATTTCAAATCTTGAGGATGCTTAAAAAGCAGCTACGATTTAATCATAAGCGATTTCACAGCACGGAAAAGGGGGAAGAAATCCCAGTTCCCACAACACTTTATTTAGTCAATCGGCAAAATTAATCCCAATGGACCGCTTAGATGTTAACAGATATTCTTTTGCTTTTCTTCCTCTCAATCTTCATCATGTAACTATAGAAGAGTGTTGGAAGTTTGAATTTCAATTTAAAAGAACACCTGAGAATGGAAGGATTCAGAAAACAAGACCGATGTCAAATGCTTACCTTATGTGTACTTTCTAATGCTTGTCCTCCTTTGATTAGTACGCCCTGAGATGCACCAACTCCTGTGCCAACCATAACAGCAGTTGGTGTGGCTAGACCTAGAGCACAAGGGCAAGCTATGACCATGACAGAGATGCCAAACTGTAAAGCAAGCTCAAAACTATCCATGGAAGATGGTATCCAAGACTTCGGGTAAGCATGGAACCTTCCGGCTAAGAACCATGCAAGAAAAGTGGTGAGAGAGATTAAAATGACCTGCAAAAAACAAACTCCTTTCGAGTAAGTTATCTATAAAAATGAAAAGTCTTGGTGGAAGAGAATATAAAAGAAATAACTTCAAAGAATTCCTCTCATACATACCAAAGGCACAAAGAATTTTGAAATGCGATCAGCAAACTTCTGCACAGGAGCCTTGGCCAACTGTGCAGACTCAACTAGTCGAACAATCTGTGAAAGAGCACTCTCTGATCCAACTCTTGTTGCCCTGACATGCAACACTCCATTCTCATTCACAGTTCCTCCAATAACAGGATCACCCTTCCTCTTCGCAACAGGACGTGCCTCCCCAGTTATCATACTCTCGTTCACGTGGCTTTGGCCCCAGACAACAAATCCATCAGAAGCTACTTTTGCACCGGGAATAATTTTAATCAGATCATTCTTTTGAATCAATTGACTGTCAATCTCTTCTTCATTAGCTACATTCCCCTCATCGTTCAGGGTCAACAATATAGCTGTGTCAGGGGTCAAGTTCATGAGCTTCGCGATAGCATTAGATGTCTTCCCTTTGGTGAAGACTTCAAGATACTTTCCCAGCAGAATAAATGAAATAAGCATTGCGCTAGTCTCAAAGAAATCAGTCCCCTCGAAATGTGGGGTGCTAGCAGCTCTCAGTACCGAGTACACTGAGTAGAAATATGCTGCATTTGTTCCCAAGGCAATCAAGACGTCCATGTTGGCAGAACCATGGCGTAATGCTTTGTAAGATCCAGAGTAGAATCTTCGGCCTATTATGAACTGTACTGGTGTGGAAAGTACCCATCTTATAATCTGTCCCACTGTAAGCATATTGACAACTTTGGTATCTAGTCCATGCTTAATTCCCGGGATATACATAAGAACCATAGAGGTTAAAAAGACTGGAACAGTAAAAACCAAACTCCATGAGAAGGATCTATAATATTGTTTAATTTCCTTCCCTTGGAGAGTATCTCTTCGTTCTCCTTGCTGAGAAAATAATTTAGCCTTGAAACGCCTGGACCCAATTTTTTCAGTTACGTTGATAAAATTCCTAGGTCCTGTCACGTCTGGCTTAAAAGAAACTGATATCTTATTCAGCTCAGGATATAATTCTATATCCTCAACCCCTGGAAGAGCTTTAAGAGAAGTTTCAATGATTCTCATGGAATGTTCAGTTCGCACACCCTCAACTTGGAGCTCTACTTTGTTTATGTCTTCACCTGAACTGATAAGTGTGGCTTCAAATCCAGTGTCTTCTATGGCTTCCAGAATTTGATTGTGGTTGACAATGTTTGGATTGTAGTGTACTTCCGCTTCACAAGTCGCTAAAGCCACTTGAGCTTTCAGCACGCCTGGAATTGCTTGTAGAGCAGATTCAACAGTGGAGGAGCAAGAAGTGCAAGTCATTCCAGTTACGGTTATGCGACATACTTGAACGGATCTCTCATTCATCTCATCTCTAAATAATGTAGCTTCAAACCCAGCATCTTCAATTGCCTCGCGAATAGTCTCCTCCTAATAATATCCAGAACCGCGATGATCAGTTACAAGTTCATAAAATTTCCACCAAACATTGGTAAGAAGCGCGATGTAGAAAAAACGAGTTCATGTGAGAATCAATGCTTATGGTGTTCTAATAAATAAAAAGGGGAAATGGAACAATTGAAAATCGGAAAAGGGATACAAAGATCACATTTAGCTTGGGCAAAAAAAACGTTTATATTGGATATGAAACGAGCACTCTTTTTGCGTATTAGCAGCCAAATAATTCCGTTCAAGACTTACAGAAAAGTCGATGTATTTTTTATTTCATTTGATATGATTCCACTATATCAATCAACAAGGTTCAATAATTAAAATCCAGGTCTCCAGTGCAAGTAGCTTCAGGGAATTTCGGGCCATGAGAAGATCCTGGATCTCATCTCTAAAAACAATGCATAAATAGCCACAATCTATTCGTTTATCCTAGAGTAATAATTCCAATTAACCGAGCCATTTTTGACTTAAAGGATAGAGAGAGCCCTAAGGAAACAAAGTACTCACGTTAACGAAGGTGGGGTAGAACAGAACAAAAGCTCGATTATTGAGAACATCCACGACGGCCTCACGAATTCCGGGGAGGCGCTTGATGGCTTTCTCGACGGAGCCAGCGCAAGCAGAGCATGCCATTCCGACGACTGAGAAAAGGACCTTGGCTTCTGATCCCTCTACGTGGCTCCCCTCTTCCGCCGTCATGCCCTTTGGGTACGTCGGCATCGACGGGTAATGAGGCCGTGACGATAGCTGATCCCATCCTTCACTGCGGAAGCAGGCCAAAGCTAAGAGCTTAGACGCCATGGAACTTGTTGCAGTAAACCCGCTAACTCTTTTTAAATTTTGGTGCGAAACGGTTGAATATATTGTCGGCTTCTTAATGATGCCTAATGATGGAACGCACTTGCTTTAAATAAGTAACGAACGGTTTTGACCACAGATTATTGGTGGCGGAGGATCCTACGGTGAGATCTGCTTTTGACTTTACCAATACACTTTATAACGAAAATTTGAATTAAAATTCCTGCTTAGTGTTGCTTGGGGTTAAAGAAACATTGGGTCGGTTTAATAGGCCTGCTTCCGAACGACGACTATCGGTCTTTTCCAGAAAAGAATAACATATTGTTCCAAAACGATAAGATAAGATAAGATAAGGCCCAGCCATTTAATAATTTAATCTTTTTTATCTGTTGTTAATAATTTTTTGGTGCAAAGTGGCTCGCTTATTATAGGCATTACCAATTAGTATCTAATTATAAGAATATTTTTATAATGTAATTTGTACCACAAAAATGTTCATATAATTAAAACTAAAGGTAATATTTTATTTTAAAATATTGGGACCTTGTGGTCTTCTTTAGGATGACGCACTTGCTTACGCCACACAATATGATTTTGATTAGAGATTAGGGAAACTAATTGTTTATCACTCTGGTCTATTTATAAGTCTCCTTTTGGCCAAATCACACATACCAAGAGAGGTAGTTAGCTTTCGATGATTATGAAGTGAATTTTCAACTTTACCCTAATCTGTGATTGGTTACCTTAAACTTTTTCTTCTCTCTCTATTTTCATTAGTACAATTAATATGGGCAAAAGTGTCACAATCTCATTTATTTGGTCAAAAGGACTATATAAAGGGGACCAAATTTTTTGGTTAAAAGAGACTTATAAATAGGACCAGAGTGGTATTTCCTAAAAATATCAAGGGAAAAATAAAAGTATAGGATAGATCTTTCCCGGATCTTACACGAGGTTGTCCAAAACTTGCTGAAGCTTGTTCCAGATTTTGAACGGATCTAGAGTTAAATTTAAAAAAATATGGGGAGAAAAACTTAAATTAAATAGGGTAAAGGAGCAAAAATACACAGCGTGTCTTTTTACCTTCGAGAGCGCAAAGACCATATATCTTTTTTTGGGAGCAAAAATCTGCGTGTGGTTCACGTTTTAGAAGCGAAAAGTCACATTTTTCTGTTAAGCCTACAAACACCGTTAGTTTTGCCGTTAGTTTCAACTCTCCTATGCTTCTTGGCGAAAAACACAAACCCGATACAGTCTGTCAATGCTTGATAACACTGGGTCCACTTTTTCACAACGCAACCGATCTTTTGGGCGTCATAACACAAGCAAAGATAAGCATCATCAATCAGGACATTCTCGAGCTCATTCTTGGAGCGTATCTCGCTCCTGGTCTGCATCCAAGCAACTGCAAAAACTTGACAGATTTGGTGGATTCAGTCCAGTTTCCATTGACGGAGGAGCAGAAACTTGAAGTTGAACAGTTACAGAGGAGTTGAATTCGATTTATGAATCTTTTAAAGGCGGTTTGGATTCGCTGGACAGAAAATGAGCTCACCGAAACTGCATAAGAACTCGCTGGAATCCGGAAAAAGTATCGCCGGTAAATTCAAGAATCTTGCTGGAGAATAACTAAACACGCCGGAAACTACAGACAACACCAGAAATCGTAAGTAAAGGTCGAATGGTGCTCTGCTGGGTTCGAGTGAAGGAAATCGGTGAAGAAGGAAGGAAAGTGGTGGTAGTGAATGAAACATGTGCATGTGGTGGAGTCAGGAGTGAACGTGTCGCAGCAAACCTTTTCAACTCTGAATATTGTTTAATCAATATGGAAAATATAGTCGTAGGCAAGCTTCATATATGTTGAGACTACATCTTAAACAAAAAGTCCAAGACAACAACATGACCATCGATGAGGCTCTGGGAAAATCACCATTTCTTCATAACATTGATGTGTGTCCTTAGCCAAAAAATCAGCACACCAAATGGCTTCACGTGGAGCAAAACAAAACTCAATATCCCAATATGAGTATATTAGCTAGATTTCTCCCATATATAATCTCTGCATCCTCCCATGATGCTGCACGTGTTTCTATAACAATTTTAGGTTGTTGCTCTGATGCTTTAGTTTTAAGTGAAGTGGAAGCATCTTTGTCTTCCTCTTGAGGTTCATGCTTCCAAACACCTCTGTTTTCTTGCTCAAAAACAGAGCACATATAGCTAGTGAGCGTCATCGACAATGGAGGTAAGGAAGGTGATGAGAGGAAGAGGGAAGGATTGAAGGTTCAGTTCTTACTTCTTCTGTGGCACTCAACTGTATGGGTCTTTGTTTTTCGCCGAGAAGCATCAGGAGACGGTAAAACTAACGGTGTTTGTAGGCTTAACAGAAAAATGTGACTTTTGCTTCCTAAAATGTAACCATATGTGTATTTTCTTCCCAAAAAAGATATATAGTCTTGAGCGCTCTCGCTAAAGACACGCATGTGTATTTTTGCTCCTTTACCCAATTAAATATGATCATTTTAAAATGGTTCTTGTCTTTGATGACCCCAGAGTTAAGGATTTTTTTAATGAACTATTTTTTTTTGGATAGTACAGGCAAGCCGAAGCTTGAAAAGAAGAAAGAGGATTAAGCTGAAGAGCCTAATCACAAGGCCAAAAAACTTGCAACACTAGCTAGTACAGGCCATCTGATCTCTCTGCACCATATGGAGGCATCCTCTAGGAACGTCTGGAACAAGAACCATGTCGGCGTCATCAGGAGCTTCATGGCCCTCCTTTGCCATATAGTCAGCACAAGCTATGTTGTCTCTTGGAGTGTAGTGAATTTCAGCACTCCAGTCACTGAAGAGAAGGTCTCTGGTCTCCTTAATTATGTCTCTGAGCGGGTGATCAGCATGGCAGGAATCCCTCATAAGGATAGTAATGGCATCAAGAGAGTCAGAGTAAAGAAGGATTCTCTGCATGCCCATCTGACGACCCAATATCAATCCTGTCTGGATGGCGTAAATTTCTGCCTCAACTACAGATCGAAGGCCCAGAGATTTGTAAAAGCCCATTAACCAACGTCCTTGGCAATTCCGAACGACACCTCCACAGGCGGCTTGGTGTTGGTTTCGCACAGAACCATCTACATCGATACGGACAACTTCTGCAGGAGGTGGGGTCCAAGAGTTTTCCTCGTACTGCGGAAATGGAAAATTCGGTGAGATAGACTTTTATTTGTGATGTGTTCCATAAGAAGGTATTTGCACAAATGAAGCATCTCCCTGGTATCTTTGCTCTCTCCTTGAAAAAGAAATCTGCATCTGGATGTCCACAGGATCCAGCATCCCAAACTGAATACTCGTGGCCAAGAGTAGTTCTGAAATCCTCCTTTCCCTGGCTTGTGCCCTGTATTCCAGTTGAGCCAGATTTAATGAACTATTTGCTGTGAGTATAATTACTTGTCATCTTGCCTTAGTTGTTTATGTTATTTAATAAACTAAAGTCATATTATGTTAAACCGTCTTGATGAGCAAGATTTTTTTGTGATTTAATGTCTCTCGAGCCTTACGCACGCAAGTTCCTAACTAAATTCCTCGAAGTCGAGCAAGTTCTAGTCACAGAATCATTATGCCGATTCGCTGTCGAAAGGGTTAGGTTGCCTTTAGTACATTGAAGCATTTTTTATGTGTAACCAACATTCTAGTTAGGATTTTATGATTCAACTAGTACCCTAAAATATTTTTTTAAACATATCTAATATTATGAGTTGCTATCGAAAAATATTTTGGGTGCTAAACACACTTCATTTAAAAAAGCTCTTAAAAAGTTGATGATGAGGTTAAAATTTATTGCTCCTAATGAGAAATATTTAGGTAAAATTCCTCCTGAAAAAATTTATACTTTAAACATAAAATTACGCCGCAAAATACTTTATGGCCTTGAAAACTTGTAAAAATTCTCAAGAATGTTGGATGAAGCACAAAATTCTCTAGGATACCAGAGGCATTTGAGAAAATACTTTAAGGTATTGAAGCACTTTGACATGTATTAAATGGGAAATTACCAAAATAAATATTAAAAAAAAGTACTAGATTAGACCAGGTTGGGAAAATATTGACCAAAATAAAGCGATCAAACCGACGCCACTATAGTTGATTGTACTTAAAAAAAAAAAAAAAAGATATTGAGAATTGACGCCACTCAATATTGAATAATTAAGTGGATTGAGTGGCGTGTCAACCTATAAAAAAAAATTTAATATTATATATAATAATAATAAAAGATGATAAAAAAATTGGAATAATTTAAAGCTCTACTTCATTTAATTTGGAATCAAAAGAAAGAAAGCATGTGGCTTAATAACTCATTTAAGAACGTCCTTTAAAAGATTACAGCGTTACAATTTGGTTATAACAACAAATCCCAAAACAGGGGATTCATTTTGGGATCTGTTGTTATAACCAAATTGTATCGTAATCTTTTAAAGGACGTTCTTATTAATTATTTAAGCCCCATGCTTTCTTTCTTTTGATTCCAAATTAAATAAAGTAGAGCTTTAAATTATTCCAGTTTTTTATCATTTATTATTATTATTATTATTATATATTATTATATATGAGTGGCGTGTCGCCACTTAATTATTTAATATTGAGTGGCGTCGGTTCTCAATATCTTTTTTTTTTTTTAGTACAGTCAGCCACAATGGCATTAGTTTGACTGTCAAATGTCAAGTTTGACTGCTTTATTTTGGTAAATATTTTCCCAACTGCTTTAATCTAGTACATTTTTTTTATATATTTATTTTGGTAAATTTCCCGTATTAAATATGTTCTTACAGAAATTTTAAATATAAGGTACAGTTGAGATCAAACCTCATCCTAAATATATGACCTATTTTGTGTGAGAATTTTGGTTCCAAATACGGGAAAAAAAAAAACTCCATTTCATCCGATATATTCATAAATTTTCTTTAAACTAATTTGTGTAATTTATTTGTCAAAAAAAAAAAATGTCTAATTTATAAAATGTATATAATGTTACATAAAAATATTTAGAGAGACCATGTTACATATGTTATAACTAAATAATTTCTTTAGCTTCATTAATTTTTTTCAAATTAAATAAATAGAAGAATAATATATTTTATTATGTTTGACCTGAAATAGAGGAATAATATATAATCTATATATCAATCAACATTTTTTTTACCGGGAACATGATTTTATGACGTCAGTATTTTTTTTTTTTTTTTTTTTTGCCATTGTATGACGTTAATTTCTCTCTCTTTAATATTATCAAACTATTCTATATCTTTTCCACTGATTTTTGGAAGTTTATGTTCCCGTTATTTTGGCTTAGATATGTTCTTTGACTCAACGCTAGCTACAGCCTTTTACAACCTCTTTTTTCATCCTGATTACGAGATCTTTCAACTATACTATCATATGATGACTAGCTATCTTTTGTGCTGTGTACTCAATTACATGACTTTCTAATAAATTAACCATATACACTTGTTAGATCTCGAGCGCAAACAAAACCCTTGCTTCAAAGACATGATGCTTGATATACAGGTAAGACTCTAAATAAAGCCAGAAGCTTTAGAGAATAATCAGAATATATATACTCCACCGCTATTTAGCATAAGACATATTTGAAAAATTCATCTTAATCCTAAATATAAGATATTGTTTTCATATTTATCAATATTTTCCTAATTTACCATATTGATGTTCCCTCAACAATAATCCAAAAAGAGGAGGAATGAAGGAATTAATGAAGATGACTATGATGTTTTAAAAAATACTTATTATATTAACTAACTTTTTTAATTTAATCAAATTAAGTAAATATGTTTTATATTAAATATGCAGAGCACATGTTTGTGTGTGTGTGTGAGTGTTTGATGTGGATTTTAGTTGAGCCAAACGAATAAAATATACTCATATGTATATGTTTGGATTAGCTACGTAATTTACAGTACATCAAATAAATTAGTGAGATGAGTTTTATCTCAACTTACGTAAACGCACTTCTTATACGTTAACTCAATTTCAACCAAACTGAGTGGATCGGATGAGTATTGATACGTAGGATTGGATGCTCCTAGGCAAGCTTAGGTGTGTCTCTTTTTCGATTCTTTTCCACCGCTTTTTACTAGCTATCACAAATTATTTATGCTGGCTTTATTTATTGTGAATCAAATTGACGAAAATAATTTCATAGTGAAATACGTTACATCCTGTATTATTAAAACTTCATCAGAAGCCGTATCATGTATACACCCGCGTTTTACGTCTTTATGCGTTTCAAAACTTAATCAACCCAAAAGCTTGCATGAAAACTGATATGGGAAATATGATCATTTTAAAATGGTTCTTGTCTTTGATGACACCAGAGTTAAGGATTTTTTTTAATGAACTATTTGTTCTGAGTATAATTACTTGTCATCTTGTCTTAGTTGTTTATGTTATTTAATAAACTAAAATCATATCATGTTAAACCGTCTTGAGCAAGGTTATTTTTTGATTTAATAAAGGGTTAAGTTGCCTTCAGTATATTGAAGTGTTTTTTTTTTTTTTATGTGTACCCAACATTCTAGGATTATTTTATAATTCAACTAATACCTTAAAATATTTTTTCGAACGTATCTAGTATCATGAGTTGCTATCGGAAAATATTTTAAGGAATTAGACACACTTTCATTTAAAAAAGCTCTCAGAGTTGATGACGAGGTTAAAATTTATTCCTATTAGGAAATACTTTAGGCAAAGTTCCTCCTGAAACAATTTATACTTTAAAGGTAAAATTGCGCTACAAAATACTTTATGGCCTTGAACACACTTGTAAAAATTCTCAAGAATGTTGGATCAAGCACAAAATACTCCAGGATACTAGAATATTGCTAATTCAGCCATATTGATGCTTCCTGAACAATAATTAAGGAGGAGAATGAGGAATTAATGAAGATAACTAGGTGTTTTATAAAATATATATCATATTAACTAACTTAACTAATTTTCTTAATCTAATTCAATTAGTTAAATATATCTTATATTAAAAATTGGAGGAGTATATGAGCGTGTGATGTGGATTTTAGTTGAGCCAAATGAATAAAATATATACTCATATGTGCATGTTTGGATTAGCGGTAAAAGCTATTTTTCTGACATGATTTACGGTATATATGTAAATGTATTTACTATATTCCAACTCCAACGTGGTGATCGGATGAGTATTGATACTTAGAATTGGATGTTCCTAGCAAGCATAGGTGTGGCTCTTCTTTTCCACCTCTTTTTACTAGCTATCACAAATTATATATGCTGGCTTTATTTATTGTGAATAAAATTGACCGAAATAATTTCATAAAGGTGGTTGTCTGGTTTTTATGATGATCGATATAGGATTAAGACACAAAATGGTGAAGTGAATTATTAGTCAAATGGCGAGACCTGTGCGAGTGAAATACGTTACAGCATCCTGTATTATTAAAACTTCATCAGAAGCCGTATCATGTATACCCCCGCATTTTACGTCTATATGCGTTTCAATACTTAAACACGCCAAAGCTTGCATGAAAACTGACACTCAATTATTCATTTAAGAAACTATGGGTTAGGTTAGGGGTAAAACTAGGTCAGACTCTTATTAAGAATATATGAGTATACAACTTAGTCTACTTTAAAATTCTATCTTTTTGCCATCGATCAAGATACTACTACTTTCAGTCTTAAATATATAACATAATTTATATTACAATTTACATTATAAACTATTTCTTATATTTAAAATCGAAGGAGTATTTCATTTCCTAGTGAAAAATCCCAATACAAGATATAAGGGTTCTCAGCATAAGTACCGCATAAAGAAAACTATAGACAAAACACGCATAACAAGAAGATTAGCCGATTTCAGAATTCACAGTCCAATATTCCAAATCCTTAGACAACAAAATTTGCAACTAATGGGAACTTGTTTTAGGATAGGGACCACGCGCTTGTCCCATCTGGATCATCTAGATAGGATTTAGATAATTCATATTTGTTTTTTTACTTTTTATTTTTTTTAAAAAAATATTTTAACGAGTAGAAAATCTAAAATAAAAATAATTTCTTAACTAATACTTTTTAAAAAAATGATTTTCTTATTAAAAAACCATCAATTTAAAAAAAAATCAAATATAGACCATCCAGATGGGACAAGCGTGTGGTACCTATCCAAACCGGTTCCGCAACTGATGAGGAGGTCTCAAAACCTGATCAATTTTGAAGCGAAGCTGGAGCCACCCAGTCAGCAAGTCCATTAGCCTCTCTTGAAATTCATAGGTAACGTAGGACTCTAAATAAATTCCTTATAAAAATGATGATTCTCTAACACAGCTAAAAACTAGCCCATCCAATCAGGAGCTATGTATAGCATATTCTTTTGCATACACTGGGTGAGATAGATATTGATTGTCCGATTCTAAGATCACTTCATCAATATCATTAATTATCTCCCGAACATAGCATATTGCATGCCACATTGCAAGGGCTTCAACCATAAACACAGTCGTGGCCTCAAGCACCATTGGTTTCCCATAAAGAATAAAGCTTTGAATATCACGAACAACAAAAGCCACTAATTGGGCATAACTCAGAGAGTACACACAATTTCTTTCTTTTTTTTTTTTTTTTCAAATTTAACATTATGGGGACACCATTAGATGGGATTCGATCTCCACATAAAAGCTCTAATTTTATAAGGTACCTTTAATTTCCACAAATATTTTCAGATATTTTAATTATCCCCAGGAAGTCAAGACACATGATTCCCACTAATGCTCGGGTAGGTAGCCTTCATCTATTTATACCCCTCCTTAACAGAATAGATTGTTTTAGAATCTACTTTAAACTCAATCTAACTTATTTAGTAAATAGACTAAGGCACCAAGCTCACTATCATAATTGTTAAATTTATTTTCATACAGCATATCCTAGCCTATAAACCTACAAACCCGACCTATTTATGTTTGTTTAATTTATATTTATTGTTCATAATTATATATAATATAATCTAAATTGTTACTTTTATAAATTATTACAAACAAATTATGTTATTTGTATTGTTGTAAACTTAAATCAGATAATGTAGGATTTTAAGCAGGTTTAACAGGTTTTATTTAAATATTCCTTTAGAAATAATTTTAGTTCATGATGGGCCTTTTAAAGACTCAAACATAAGCATGAAAAAGGTTTATATATATGTAAAAGGATAGGTTATTCTTAGGGTGTGCATGACAATTATTACATTCTTGCCAAAGATTGTTTCGAGATGAAACAATTTTTTTCGATTTGTGTTTTGGAAGAATTCGAAAATCGAATTACGTTTGTTAATCCATTTTATTTTACTCAGAGAATCGAAATTATGTTTGGTAACACCTTTTTTTTTCATTCCTAAAAAAATTATTTATACAATTTTTATATACAAAAAATTATTTTGTGGCGTCGGCGGTGGCGGTGGGCGGCGGCAAAGCGGTGGTGGTGGTGGTGGTGGGCGGCGGTGGTGGTGGTGGTGGAGCGGTGGTGGGGGTGGTTGTGGTGGCGGGGGCGGTGGTGGTGGTGGTGGGGGGTGATGGCGGTTGTGGGGTGGTGGGCGCGGTGGTGGTAGTGGCGGTGATGGTGGTGGTGGCGGCGCGGTGGTGGTGGTGGTGGCGGCGTCGGTGGTGGTGGTGGGGTGGTGGTGAACGAGGGTAAATTTCTGCTTCGAAGAGGAAGGAGTTTTTTTTTTTTTTTTTTTTTTTTTGAGAAAAATGATTCTCATTTTGTGCCTTGGAGAGAAGCGAGAAATTTTTAGCTTCTTTTTTTTTTTTTTATTCCCCAAAGACACAAAAAATAAACCGGTTCATCCGGAAAAAAAAACCGGATTTATCAAACACATTTCCCATCCATTTTTGTTTCAGGACACAGAAATTAAGAAAAAACTCATTCTGGGAGCGTTACCATGCACACCCTATCATAAAACGATAGGTTATTCTGCTTACCTTTGCATACCCCTCTCAATACCATTCGACTATAATCTTATCCAACGGTAAAGATTTGAGGGATAAAATAAATCCTTTTACCCCTTCCTCTCTCCCACCGCCTCCCACCCTCTCTCTCTCTCTGATCTATGATGCAGCAACAGACAAATTTTTCTCATTTCATTAGTTTGGACTTGATCTATGATATAGCAGCAGACAAATTTTTCGCATTTTGCCTACCTTTGGTGCATCGTCGTGTTCTTGATTTTCCTAATAGTCAAAATGACGTACCCATAAAAAGCATCTTTTTTTCTGATTACGACCCCGTCCTTCTAGGTCAGACCATCCATTTGGATGAGATTATAATCTAATGGTATTGAGAGAAGTAGGTAAAGATAGGTAAAATAACGTATCCCATAAAATAATATACAATCTAATAATATATAATATATACTATAATTAAATAATTTATTTAAATTTTTTAATCTCTCTTAAGAAAACTAGTTCTTATATTTTTTCGCAGTAGGGTTATTAAATGTGAACATAACGTTTTCATTTCAATTATTTGACTCATTCGTTTGAACTTGAACTTGGGCCTTTTTCATTTTGGACATCCAAGGAATCAAGAGATAGGTAAGCTATTACGTCTAGGGCCCGGGCCCGGGCATCTCTAAACCCACAGTTATACGCCATCCCCGTCAAACCCATATTCGTAATGTTCATAAGTCCGAATTAATAATTTCCTCTTGTCAATTAAAAAGAATAAATGGCTGGCTTCTTTGGCAAAAAAAATGAATAAAATAAAAAATAAATGGCTGGCTTTGGTTGCTTAAAACACAGAAATACCCACTAAATTAGTCAATAATCATATCAAAAAATAAATAATAAGAAGGGTCAAAGTCGAATTTTAGTTGGGAAGTATTCACACAATAGCTATGGGTGCAAAGTCTCTCTAATCCTCTAAAAACAAATGTTAACGGTTAAAACATTAATAGTTAATATTTTAAGAGTTAAACTACGGTGCAACATTTTAAATTTTAATTAGGGAAAATGATAAAAAAAGAATTTTAAAATTGTAAAATTTTAAATCAAGTTTATTACTAAGAATTGATAAAGCAATGACGAAAATTAATACTAACAATAACAACTCATTTTTATGGTAAATACCTTATTTAGGGTTTTACAATTTCAAAACTTTTTTCTGCCACTTTTCCCTTTAATTATTTTTTTCTATATGTTTAATATTTTCAAAGCAACCTGTAGTGCGGTCTAGCATCATGATTTTTTTATAGTCCCTATGCTCCTTATTATAAGGCACCAACTAGTAAGTATAATTGGTCTTTTTTATAAAGCACTTACTTGTTCTCAATAATCATTAATTATTATTTTTTTATGTATGTCCCTAATTAATAAGGGTGGTGGGTAATAGTAATAATTAACATTTTAAATTTTAATTAGAGAAAATGGTAAAAAAAAAAAATTTGAAATTATAAAATTTCAAATCAAGTTTATTACTAAGAATTGATAAAGTAATGATGAAAGTTAATAAGCAATAACAACTCATTTTATGGTAATTACCTTAGTTAGGGTTTTACAATTTCAAAAACTTTTTCTGTTATTTTTCCCTTTAATTATTTTTTCTATATGTTTAATATTTTCAAAGCAACCTGTGGTACGGTCTAGCACCACGATTTTTTTATACTCCCTATGATCTTTATTATAAGGCACCAATTAATAAGTGTAGTTGGTTCTTTTTATAAGGTACTTGCTTGTTCTCAAGGATCATTAATTTTTTTATGTATGCCCTTAATTAATATGGGTAGTGAGTGAGAGTAATAATTAATATAATATTAGAGTTTAATGCAATTAATAGGGGTAATATTGGAAGTTACTTAAAATGTAAGACAACTTTATTGCTTTTAATTGTCTTTATTGATTTGTGAGAATTGTTAGTTGGTGTCTTATAATAAAGACTAAAGGTAGTATGTATATTTAGTGATTTACCACTCTAAACTATTTTGAACTATACAATTATATAATATGCAATATACAGCCTTTCTTATATCACCATCCAGCCTTGTATCGCTGACTGGAGTCATAGGCTAACATATAGTTCAACAGAAACTCATTCATTTGATTGGATGGTTCCAAACTCACCAAAACCTAAAATATACCCGACCAAAGATATAGAGTTTAAGTATGAACTATGGCTCCTCTCCTTAAAAATAACAACTAAGGAGGTGTCACGTGTCCCACAACTTTAATGTAATCCCGACTAAAACATGGAAGATGGGGCCCTGACAAGTACCATCTACTATGCACCGAGTGATGGCATAAAGAAATCTTACTATTCAAATTCCCCCTTACTCCAACCCATCACAAATACAATCGCCATGATAATTATTAAAAAAATAAAATATATTAAAACAAGGTTATAAAATATCATCATCAGGTAAACCAAACATCTCATAAAATGTCAACGGACCAATCTGTCATTCTTGAAATTCAAAGGGACAAACTGACATTTTTGATATTTGGGACTAAATTGTAATTTCCGAAATTCATGGGCAAAACTGTAATTTTTAGTGGGTACAAAATTGTAATTTTTATGGGTACAAAACTGTAATTTTCATGGGCACAAAATTGTAATATTCAGTTTTAGTTATAATAATATTATAGGGGTTTATACTTTCATATTGCGTAAGAGAAGAAGAAGATTCCTACACACACATGAAATGGTGGGACCCACATCTTTTTAAAAAAAAAAAAACTCAAGTACGGAAATGGAAGTAACTATAACATGAGGATACACTTCTCCTACAACATGAGAAGTGTATTTCCCTAATATTATAATACATATACATATAATTCAGTCTAAAAAAAACCATAATTTATGATCATACACAATTCACAAGTATATGAAAGAATATTCAGAGTTATCTGTTACTCGCTAATTCCCAAGTAATCACAAAAAGTTACTACCAGTCTCCTCAAATAATTATCTCTACGCTTTCCCTCTCTCCTTCTTTCTCTTCTCTCTTTATTTTTCTAACACTCGGCTGCTTTGCCTGAATATGCACCCGAAGGTATGTATTTTATAGTGGTTGGGGGGGGGTAATCGGGGTGAAATTGGAGGGTAGTTTGGTGAAATTGGGGGTAGGGTGAATCTTATTACCCCTCTCCCTTTAACTTTAACGTGGCCGACCACGTTTCTAATATGCATATATATATATATATTATAATATATTCTACAATATATTAATATATTAAAATAGTAAAAATTATTATTATTACATTTTGTTATTATTATTTTAACTAACATTAGAAAGTATTATTATAATAAATTTTCTTGGTAAATTAATTACCATTAATCTATCTATCATTATTCTAAATAAATTTCAGGATGTTACACGTAAAGTTTGTAACTCAACATATTTGGTCAATTAATGCTTAAAATTAACTAGGATAAGAGTGAAGGTAAAAGAACTCCCTTTTTTATACTTCCAAAACAAAATTATCCCTAAAAAACTTTCAAAATAAAATTGCTCCTTAACCCATGTACTAATAAAATTAAGTTACTTTTTTTATCATTTAATAATTTTATTAATGATTTTATAAAATATTAGATGTAAATTATTCAAATATAATCAAAAGATTAAAATGAAACATGAAGAGAAAGTGAAAAAAGAACGGGGTCCCCAAGCCCCCAAAAGTTTTAGTCATCAGAATCCTAACTAAATGGTTTAGAATTTACTATTATCTGCCTCCTTCATCTCCATCACAAAACCATAAAGTAGGGTTGAAAAATCGAGCCGAGCCCGATCAAAAGCTTCGGCATGTTTAGGTCCGAGCCTATTAAAGGTTAATCTTATGATTTAGAGCCTTTAGAAGGAGTTGAATTTAAAAGAACCAACCTTGTAGGTCGGGTTAGCCCATTTATGCCCGCCAATTTTTTTAAATTTTATTAAATGATTACAAGTTGAATTTTTCTTTTAAAATGATTTTTAAAATTAGAAATGTTTTTCAAATCATATAATATTGCTATTTGAATCTTTTAAACAAAAAAATTGATTATATTCTTTTTAAAAAACTAAGAGAAGCTTGTTGATGACATTAGTTGACTTCTAATTGATTTTTTTTTTTACTCAAATTTTAAGAATCTTTCATTGTTCTTGATATTTCCCCAAAGAAATTTTTCCTTATGAAATATTGAAAGAATAATTTTTTATTGATGTAAGATAAACAAAGAGAACAATTTTTTAATTGTATTTATAGCGGTTCGAATATTATGCAAATTATATTAAAAAGAGAAAGTAATAATACACATTGAAAAATGAAAAGGTATAACCTCTATCTCATGAAGAATTTTGTTTAAGGCAAATAGTCACTTATTCTATTTATCTAAAATGATAAAATATTTAATACTTTAAAAAATTTGTCTTAAATAAAAAATTGTGTATTTTAATTTAATTTCTTTAAGAAAATGAAGAAAAAAAATTGTTAAAAGGGCTTGCAATTCGAACCCGTGATAAACGGGTACGGTTTTAAAATAGGGACCTTTTATGAAAGTCGGCCATAAAGGCCCCTTTTCCCACCTCTCTCTACCAGAAACATTACTGACTATATTCACATATGGATAAAGAACATTACAGCTGTATTATGCAAATACAAACAAAACCATCAACCTATTTGCCTTTATTTACAGTTTCGGTTCATCCACTGATCCACACATGATACAGCAACTGCCTAAATTTATTTATAAGAACAAGGCACTGGCTACTACTGCTACATCAAACTAAATCAAAACCTTGAAGTTTATCATTCTATGCTAATGCCCCGAATCTCAAGCTTGTCCAGTTTCTTAGGCCTCCTGTAATATTTCAGCAATAGAGAGCAACAAACAACACTCACAGATGAGGCTGCCATTGCGGCCCCGGCAATCCAAGGAGGCAATCGGAATCCTGTGAAAGGGAAAAGAACTCCGGCAGCGATTGGAATGCCAAGAAGGTTGTAACCCAAAGCCCAAATGTAATTGAGACGGATATGGAAAAATGTTCTTCTGGAAAGATCAATGGCAGTTATCACATCCTCCAAGTTGCTCTTCATCAGAACAATGTCAGCTGCCTCAATGGCTATGTCTGTGCCTGCACCAATTGCCATTCCCACATTTGCTGCTACAAGTGCTGGTGAATCATTGATACCATCCCCAACCATTGCCACTGTATATCCAGCAGCCTGAAAAGGAAAAAGGGGAAAGAAAATTCAGCATTTCAAGAAAAACTAGAATATTCTTGTCAATTTACTTCATGGATATACAAGACCAACAATCTAAACTTGACTAGGAAGTATACTCTAATGAAAAAAAACACACACTCTAGTTGCAATTTATAGTCTCAAACTACCTGCAATTCCTTCACCTTCTCTGCTTTCTGCTCTGGTTTAGTTTCAGCAAAGACTTCATCAATCCCAACTTCCCTTGCTATAGAATTAGCAGTTCCCCGGTTGTCGCCAGTTACTACGATGCTTTTGATGTTCATGGACTTGAGAATTGAGATCACTTCTTGAGCACCTGGTTTCAATGGATCAGATACTGCTACAACTCCAGCCACTTCCCCATTAATCGATACCAAAATTCCAGTTTGAGCCATCCCCTCAGCCTCAGCCAGTATATCTTCTGCCTCCGCTGGAACTGCAATATTATGGTCAGCCAACAAGCTCTTGTTACCCACAATTACTTCCTTGTTTCGAACAGTGGCCTTCACTCCATGGCCAGGTATGGAGACAAAATCTCGTGCTTCAGGCCAAGCAGGGTTCTCTTCATCTTTAAATTTCTTGGCATACTCAACAATTGCCTTGGCCAATGGATGCTCACTATTCACCTGGAATAGGCATGTACAATAACATTATTGAAAATTACATATCCAAGGCAAATGTAACCATAATCCATAAATTTAAAAGTTGTTGAGCAACAAAAAGGTCAAAGGACTGCAAAGCAGATTACCAACAGGTTAGTTGTTACAGTTTTCTCATTAAAAAACGAGGTAGTAATAAATGAATTAGAGGCTAAGGACACGTCTAATTTTAAATATTTTAACAATTTTTCCATATTCCTTCTATTTTATAGAGAACATTCTGAACTAGGTAAATCCGAAGGTGTTCAGTAAAAGTGATTCTTACCTCAAGTCCTGCTACAAGTTCATAGAACTCTTGGAGGACCATATTAATCAATAGTTTAGTGTTTACAACCACAGGCTTCCCAATGGTGAGAGTACCAGTCTTGTCGAAGACAATGCATTGCACCTACAAAAGAGTCACGAACAGATTTCAAAAAGTGAGGATGTTTAAAAAGCAGGTATGCATTAATGATAAGTGATTTCACAGCAAAGAGAAAGGGGAAGAAATCCCAATTCCCACAACACTTTATTGAGTCAATCGGCAGAATTAATCCCAGTGAACCGCTTAGATGTTAACGGATATTCTTTTGCTTTTCTTCCTGTCAATCTTTATCATGTAACTATAGAAGCGTGTTGAAGTTTGAATTTCAATTTAAAAGAACACCTAAGAATGGAAGGATTCAAAAAACAAGACTGATGTCAAATGCTTACCTTATGTGTACTTTCTAATGCTTGCCCTCCTTTGATTAGTACGCCCTGAGATGCACCAACTCCTGTGCCAACCATAACAGCAGTTGGCGTGGCTAGACCTAGAGCACAAGGGCAAGCTATGACCATGACAGAGATGCCAAACTGTAAAGCAAGCTCAAAACTATCCATGGAAGATGGTATCCAAGATTTCGGGTAAGCATGGAACCTTCCGGCTAAGAACCATGCAAGAAAAGTGGTGAAAGAGATTAAAATGACCTGGAAAAAAAAACTCCTTTCAAGTAAGTCATCTATAAAAATGAGAAGTCTTGGTAGAAGAGAATCTAAAAGAAATAACTTCAAAGAATTCCTCTCATACATACCAAAGGCACAAAGAATTTTGAAATGCGATCAGCAAACTTCTGCACAGGAGCCTTGGCCAACTGAGCAGACTCAACTAGTCGAACAATCTGTGAAAGAGCACTCTCTGATCCAACTCTTGTTGCCCTGACATGCAACACTCCATTCTCATTCACAGTTCCTCCAATAACAGGATCACCCTTCCTCTTCGCAACAGGACGTGCCTCCCCAGTTATCATACTCTCATTCACGTGGCTTTGGCCCCAGACAACAAATCCATCAGAAGCTACTTTAGCACCGGGAATAATTTTAATCAGATCATTCTTTTGAATCAATCGACTGTCAATCTCTTCTTCATTAGCAACATCCCCCTCATCGTCCAGGGTCAACAATATAGCTGTGTCTGGGGTCAAGTTCATGAGTTTCGCGATAGCATTGGATGTCTTCCCCTTGGTGAAGACTTCAAGATACTTTCCCAGCAGAATAAATGAAATAAGCATTGCGCTAGTCTCAAAGAAATCAGTCCCCTCGAAATGTGGGGAGCTAGCAGCTCTCAGTACCGAGTACACCGAGTAGAAATATGCTGCATTTGTTCCCAAGGCAATCAAGACGTCCATGTTGGCAGAACCATGACGTAATGCTTTGTAAGATCCAGAGTAGAATCTTCGGCCTATTATGAACTGTACTGGTGTGGAAAGTACCCATCTTATAATCTGTCCCACATTAAGCATATTGACAACTTTGGTATCTAGTCCATGCTTAATTCCCGGGATATACATAAGAACCATAGAGGTTAAAAAGACTGGAACAGTAAAAACCAAACTCCATAAGAAGGATCTATAATATTGTTTAATTTCCTTCCCTTGGAGAGTATCTCTTCGTTCTCCTTGCTGAGAAAATAATTTAGCCTTGAAACGCCTGGACCCAATTTTTTCAGTTACGTTGATAAAATCCCTAGGTCCTGTCACGTCTGGTTTAAAAGAAACTGATATCTTATTCAGCTCAGGATATAATTCTATATCCTCAACCCCTGGAAGAGCTTTAAGAGAAGTTTCAATGATTCTCATGGAATGTTCAGTTCGCACACCCTCAACTTGGAGCTCTACTTTGTTTATGTCTTCACCTGAACTGATAAGTGTGGCTTCAAATCCAGTGTCTTCTATGGCTTCCAGAATTTGAATGTGGTTGACAATGTTTGGATTGTAGTGTACTTCCGCTTCACAAGTTGCTAAAGCCACTTGAGCTTTCAGCACGCCTGGAATTGCTTGTAGAGCAGATTCAACAGTGGAGGAGCAAGAAGTGCAAGTCATTCCAGTTACGGTTATGCGACATACTTGAACGGATCTCTCATTCATCTCATCTCTAAATAATGTAGCTTCAAACCCAGCATCTTCAATGGCATCACGAATAGTCTCCTCCTAATAATATCCAGAACCGTGATGATCAGTTACAAGTTAATAAAATTTCCACCAAACATTGGTAAGAAGCGCGATGTAGAAAAAACGAGTTCATGTGAGAATCAATGCATATGCCGTTCCAATAAATAAAAAGGGGAAATAGAACAATTGAAAATCGGAAAAGGGATACAAAGATCACATTTAGTTCGGGCAAAAAAACGTTTATATTGGATACGAAACGAGCACTCTTTTTACGTATTAGCAGCCATATAATGCCGTTCAAAACTTACAGAAAAGGGCGATGTATTTTTTATTTCATTTGATTTGATTCCACTATATCAATCAACAAGGTTCAATAATTAAAATCCAGGTCTCCAGTGCAAGCAGCTTCAGGGAATTTCGGGTTATGAGAAGATCCTGGATCTCATCTCTAAAAAAAATGCATAAATAGCTACAATCTATTATTTTATCCTAGAGTAATAATTCCAATTAACCGAGCCATTTTAGACTTAAAGGATAGAGAGAGCCCTAAGGAAACAAAGTACTCACGTTAACGAAGGTGGGGTAGAACAGAACAAAGGCTCGATTATTGAGAACGTCCACGACGGCCTCACGAATTCCGGGGAGGCGCTTGATGGCTTTCTCGACGGAGCCAGCGCAGGCAGAGCATGCCATTCCGACGACGGAGAAAAGGGCCTTGGCTTCTGAGCCCTCTACGTGACTCCCCTCTTCCGCCGTCACGCCCTTTGGGTACGTCGGCATCGACGGGTAATGAGGCCGTGACGACAGCTGATCCCATCCTTCGCTGCGGAAGCAGGTCAAAGCTAAGAGCTTGGACGCCATGGAACTTGTTGCAGGAAACCCGCACTTTTTAAATTTTGGTGCGAAAATTTTGTCGGCTTCTTAATGTGCGAAACGGTTGAGTATGTATTTTTATTTTTATTTTTTTTTGTCGGCTTAAACTTAAAATGATACTTATTTAGCTTTCTTTAATATATATATATATATATTTAATCGAAGGTCGGCTTCTTAATGATGAAACGCACTTGCTTTAAATAAGTAACGAACAGTTTTGACCACAGATTATTGGTGGAGGAGAATCCTACGGTGAGATCTGCTTTTGACTTTCCAAATACGCTTTATAACGAAAATTTGAACTAAAATTCCTGCCTAGTGTTCCGTGGGGTTAAAGAAACATTGGGTCGGTTTAATAGGCCTGCTTCCGAACGACGACTATCAGTCTTTTCCAGAAAAGAATAACAGATTGTTCCAAAACGATAAGATAAGGCCCAGCCATTTAATAATTTAATATTTTTTTAATTTGATGTTAAAGATAAAACATATTCCTCCGGTCCTAATTATAAGAGCACTTTTTAGATTTGGTTTTGGTCCTAATTATAAGAGCAGGTTTTAAATTTTGTCAATTTTTTCCTATAATACCCCTATTTATGCTTTCTCAATAATAATTAAAGACAATAATAATTCAATAATACACCTATATATTTTATAAAGTAAATAATGTCTACAACTCATTAATGCTATATATACCTCAATTATAATTTTTTCTTATAAAATAATTTTGAGCAATTTTTGTCATATTTTTCTCATATCACCCCTACTAATACTTCTTCCACACTAATTAATTTAACAACATACTTATATTCTATCAAATGAGATATTCTACTTTATTTTTTATTTTTAAATAAAATAATTTTTATATTCCTTTAAAAACATTTTGTTTTTAAAGGAAATTTTGTTTAATAAAAGATTTTTTAAAATATCGTTCTGGATTATCATTTCCTTTTTATCCATATTTATAAGTCATATTTATAACTTCCTATTTACTTCAGGATTTAAGGTGCGCTTCTAGAAGTTTCAACTTGATGTAATTTTCAAGAGGATGCTTTAAAACTACATCAGGAGTAGTTTTTTTTTTTTTTTTTGAGAAGTTGAAAAATTTTTTTTTTTTCTGAAAATATTTTTTTTTTTTTTTATATTAGAAAGTTGCGGGGAGGGGGAATCGAACCATCTAACCGGGAGATATTAAACATCTCAAATACCATCGCTAGTGCCACCGCACCGCATCGAACCGTGGTTTTTTTTTTTTTTTTCTACGAGAAGTTGAAAAATATAGTTTTCTTTTTTGGTGAAAAATATAGTTAAATTGAAGAGGATGCTTTAAAACTCTGGATTAGATATTGGCCCATCAATCATCATTTTGTCCAAAAAAAAAATGTATGCGCAAAACTACCGAGGTTTTCTGTCCTCCTCCCGTTTTTCTCTTTTATCTATCGGTTCAGCTCATTTTCCCCCTTGATGTAATTTTTAATTTTAATTAGGGGTATTTTTAGAAAATAATTATAATTAATTAATTTAACTTTTCTCTTTAATCTTTCCAAATTCTGATAAATAGCTCTTATAATTAGGACCGGAGGGAGTAGTTATCGTTTTTTCCTTATCTTTTCAGTTTTTTCGGTTACATTTTTCCTTTCATGAGTCATTAATAACTCTCCCAATATTCAACGTGTCCCAAAAATATTTTAAATATAAAATATATCTACTTCAGATCAAATACAGTATATTTCAAATTATTCAATCTATTCCGCCAATTTGTATTTCACGGTAACAATATTCTTATATCTTGGTTTATTATTTATATATCATGTCATTGTTTATATTTATGAAGGTTGACTCTGCCGGGCATGAACAACCTAGAAAGAAGAATTACAGATTTGCTGCACCGATCCTAAAGCTAGAGTGAACTAATCGGAGCTCAATAGACTTGATTTTGACCTTATTTTATAGCCCTTTCCTTATCGACTGCTTGATGAGATCAGAAGCTGGCCTGGGAGAGGCTCACTGGAATGGTGTCACCTAAGAATCAATCCGTCTTTACTGTGAGCACTAACAAACAACCTTCCTCGAGAACAAATAGAACGAGAGGATGGTAAGGTGAAGCTCAGTAGGGGAAGAAGAATTTTACATCCAAAATCTTATATGTTTAGAGAGAAATCCGGAGGTGATAAATACTAAGGGTACGTTTGGATCAATGCAAATGGGGCGACAGAATAAGAAAATAGGGATTTTTAAATTGACAGTGGGCGTTTGGTTCAAGTATTCTATAGGAAATGACCCCCCCTCAATTGGATAAGCAAAAACGGTTCCCACAAAAAATGGTGAGAACCTATTTTCTAGTGTGCTGGAAAATGGACGAAGGACCCAAATGCCCCTGATGTGATGGTGATGTTATATAAAGATGAGGCCTTTTGGAGGTGAGTTAGCAGTAGCGGAGCTAGGGAAATTAAAGGGAGAGAGCTAAAGAACAAAAGTGATTTCACTCGAGTTATAATAGCTCACCTAAAACTATTTCATCTTCACTTGAGTCACTTTTTATTATCACTCGAGTCACACTTCATTATCACTCGATTTTCACCTCTAGAAGTGATTTCTACATTTTTCACTCGAATGATTATCAAATTTCAGCATACTTTGTTTAGCTTTATTTTCATTTAGCATGATAAGTTTTGATAATTTGGTCATATATCTCAAACCATAAATCCCATTGAGATGAAACTTGTTTCATATGAAACAATGCTTCAAATTCGATACGCAGACACCAAGGTCAAGCTCAACTAATTTCATACAGAAGAGATATGAATCTCCAAAATTGACATTGGAATTTCTCATGTTATTCAAGAATAAGTTCAGTAATTTGGATATATCTCCTACACCAAACCTTCAATTGAGGTGACTTTGTTTCATATGAAACTAGACTCTAAATTTGGTTTATGGACATTTATTTAATGCTCAAAGAGTTTTAGATGAAAGAGATATGAACTCTGAAATTTGGTGCCAGAAAATTTGGTTTATGGACATTTATTTCACGCTCAAAGAGTTTTAGATGAAAGAGATATGAACTTTGAAATTTGGTGCCCGAAATTAATGTTGTGTTCCACACTAGTAGCTACTGATTTGATGATAAAATTTGGAACTGGTTCTTGTTGCATTGGAAAGAAGACTTAAAAAGCGTTCTGGAGATAGGTCATTTTTCAAATTTAGAATTATATATGAATAGTTAAGCCTACTGGAAGTTGAACTCTGTCCCAAACTATCCATGTTCTGAAAGGAAATGGGCACTCGAGTAATACATGATCACTTGCAGTGATTTGGGAAATCACTCGAGTGATCTATTATCACTTGCAAGTGATCTGAAAATGATGTGAGAATAACTCGAGTATTTGGAAAATCACTCAAGTGATGCATGACCACTCACAGTGATTTGAGAAATCACTCGAGTGATCCATTATCACTTGTAAGTGATTTGAAAGTGATGTGAGAATTACCCAAGTGATCCATGATCACTCGCAATGATTTGGAAAATTACTTGAGTGATCCATGATCATTTGCTGTGATTTGGGATATCACTCGAATTATGTAACTTGAGATGAAGTTGATTTAACCCCATCCATTCGATGGGCACGTAATGGTTATGTAATAGTTATGGCGTAAGTATGAAACACAAACATGAACGTGTACAAACTTGTACAAATGAAGGAACTATTACACAACAATCCACTCCATCAACCAACGTAACGACAAAGTCCGCAAGTCTCTAACTTCCCTCATCCTAGGTGACAAAAGACTCTTGTTGCACGACCGTAGTTACCCAAGAAAAAAGGACATCATTCCCTCTTCACCAACACATACTGAACAACCACAAACCAGATTCACAATATCGGATGAGGCTGAAATCCATCCAATGCATCTACTATCACGTCCCCATATACAACACCACTTCGATAAAGTTCATTCTACAAATTACAACATATAAATGAATCGCATGCGAGATCGACGCCCATTTTCTTTGCCGAAACCATAGTATGCAACTCCCTCCTCCGCCATCTCCTCGCCGAATTTCACTTTCTGATAGCCCTCATGTTTGCCATCCCTCTCACGAGGGGCACCTCTCTCGACGCGTTATATATAGGGGTGAGTGATTTGGGTGCGTGACTCTTGTGAAGGATTAAATTAATATTTTCCATTTAGGGGCAAAATGGTTTTTTGACTCATTTTCCTATCTTATTTTCTTCCAACCAAATAAAAATTTTCTTATCAACCCATTTTCTTTTTCAGTGCAAACCAAACGCGTTAGAGGCAAAATATTTTCCGTTCCTTTTCATTCTTTTTCTTTTCTTTCTTTTCTTTCCATTCTTACGTCTTCTCTGATCCAAACGGGCCCTAATACTCTTATTTTCAACATCTTTCCTCTTCCTCCCACTTTTCTTGCTTCTTTCCTCCCACTTTTCACTACTACAAAAAACATAAAAAAATGTCCTAAATTTGACTCATATAACGTCATTTGTTTTAGGGACGTCTCGGGAGGCGTAGTAAAAAATAAACCTGAATTTAATTCAAGTCGTCTAATGTAAGACTACCTGAATTAAATTCAGGTTGTCTAATGTAAGACGACTTGAATTTAAATTCAGTCGCCCCTTCTTTTTTTTTTAAAAAAAAAACCCCACGGGGTTGGCCATGGAAGAACAAATCAAAAATCAAATTCCGTAAATACTTTCTTTTTTATGTTACAAGCAAGAAATTCCAAAACCAAAGCAAGAACAAGAAAAGAACACAAAGAGAGTAATCAAAACAAAGACAACAAGGAAGATACAATGAAAAAAAATGAAAAAAAAAACCTAACAAGTAACTAACGACTCACATTCTAATCCCCTAAAATGGAAGGAATAAGGAACAATAATGCAAAAGACAGAGTAATTTCAGATCTGCAAGAGATTTGGTGTTCATAGTATCGTCTTGGAGCTACGAGGAGATTTCCAGATCTGCAAAAATTGGTGCCCTCTCGGATCTAAAAAATGAAAAAGAGTCGATCTAAAAAAACACTTACTAGCGGTAGCGTTTTTGGATGAAATCGATGGTGACTCTTGTTCCAAGTGCAGATTCTCGGGGTCTCGTTGCTCGATCTCCTCGCCCGCCCGGATCGAAGAGTGTTGAAGGAGTAGGAATAGATCGAAAGAGAAGATGGGGTGTAGAGGAGAGAAGAGGAAGGCGTATTTGTAGATCGAAAATGAGAAGAGGAAGGCGTACGTGGGGGAATTAAATGGTGTGCGAGAGGAGAGAAGGGATAAATGAAATTAAAAATTTCATTTTAGGCGACCCGAATTGATATTTAGGTAGTCTAAAGTCTCAAAAAATTTTAGGCGACCTAAATCGGTATTTAGGTAATCTAAAGTCTCAAAAATGATATCAATTTTTAAGAGTTTTTTAGAGCCAAAAAAATCCTAAATGGCGCCAAAAATCTCATGTTAGGTGACCTGAATTGGTATTTAGGTAGTCTAAAGTCTCAATATCAATTTTCAAGAGCTTTTTGGAGCCAAAAAATCCTAAATGGCGCCAAAAATTTCATTTTAGGCGACCGAATTGGTATTTAGGTAGTTTAAAGTCTCAATATCAATTTTCAAAAGTTTTTCGGAGCCAAAAAATCCTAAATGGTGCCAAAAATTTCATTTTAGGCGACCGAATTGGTATTTAGGTAATCTAAAGTCTAAAAAATGATATCAATTTTTAAGAGTTTTTTGGAGCAAAAAAATCCTAAATGGCGCCAAAAATTTCATTTTAGGCAACCCGAATTAGTATTTAGGTAGTCTAAAGTCTTAAAAATGATATCAATTTTCACGAGCTTTTTTTGGAGCAAAAAAAAATCTTCATTTTAGGCGACCTAAATGCAATTCAAGTCGCCCAAAATCCGATTTGGGCGACCGAATGCAATTAAAGTCGCCTAAAATCCAATATCAATTTTTAAGAGTTTTTTTAGAGCCAAAAAATCCTAAATGACGCCTTAAAAATTTCATTTTAGGCGACGAATTGGTATTTAGGTAGTTTAAAGTCTCAATATCAATTTTCAAGAGTTTTTTTGAGCCAAAAAAGAATGCTAAATGGTGCCAAAAATTTCATTTTAGGCGCCCGAATTGGTATTTAGGTAGTCTAAAGTCTCAAAAATGATATCAATTTTCAAGAGTTTTTTGGAGCCAAAAAAATCCGAATGGCGCCAAAAATTTCATTTTAGCGACCGAATTGGTATTTAGGTAGTCTAAAGTCTCAAAAATGATATCAATTTTCAAGAGTTTTTTAGAGCTAAAAAAATCTTCATTTTAGGCGACTCGAATGCAATTCAGTCGCCTAAAATCCAAAATTAGCGACTTGAATTGAATTCCAAGTCGCCAATATTAAAAACATTAAAAAACAAACCCACTTACGGCGCCAAACAAATAAATTTTATTCTAAAAAAAAAATTATTTCAATTTGGGCGATCGAATATAATTCAGGTCACCTAAATTCAAATATTCGAGTGAATTCAAATTTAAATTCAAATATTGGCGACTTCAATTAATTCAAGTCGCCTAAGGCTCTTTTTCCTTCCATATATTTACGAAAGAATGTCACTACCTTCATTTTTTACTTCCTATTTTTTAATAATGACGTTTTTAGGGTAGTAATATCCAAATTTTGTAGTAGTGTTTTTGCTTCATCCAAAATATGTTTTTCCTCAAACTTTTTCTAGGGGTGAAGAGCAATTACCAGACATTGTATGATTAAAAGTAAAATATATCAAGCAATTAAGATTCACTAATGAAAAATCCTTCAAGTCTCCCAGACTCCCCGTGCAAGCAGCTTCTGGGAATCTAGAGCTATGACAATATCCTAGATCGCAGCTCTTAAAAAAACATAAATAAGCTACAATCAATTCAGTTATCCTCACCAACAATATTGAACCATCCTATCAATAAACTGTTAGTTCAAATGCTAAACGGTCTCATCCCTATAAAAAGGATAACACAAATCTAAATCTTGCACTTGTTGAAAGAGCTTTAAGCTTAGCACTCCAAGCCCAACAGAAATTGATCTTAAGTTCAAAATGACTCAAGAATACTCTATTTTCACACCGGCCGGAATATTGAACCATCAAACAATGAAACTAAAAGGAGAAGCAAAATTTTGGAGACTCCAACGTCAAGCAACGGTAAATATTCAAAAAGAGGAGGAGGAGGGGGTGAAACGGTACAATAATGAAGTTTCGGTTGAATCAAAGTTACGTTCAAGACCTTGCACTGCTCATCAAGAACAATTATAGACACACTACTAAATACTACTAATCAATTTAATGATCCCCGAAAAGGATATATTTATATACACTCACACACACAGAGACTCATATCATATAGTCATAATATGGCATAATATGAATTAAACTAGCCATTTTAGACTGAAATGATGAAGGGAGGGATACTTACGTTAACGAAGGAGGGGTGGAACAGAACCATAGCTCGATTATTGAGAACATCCACTACGGCCTCACGGATTCCGGGTAGGCGTTTGATCCCTTTCTAGACGGAGCCGGCGCAGGCCGAGCATGTCATTCCGACGACGGAGAAAAGAGCCTTGGCTTCTGACCCGCCCTCCATGCTGCTGCTGCCCTCTTCTGCCGTCACGCCCTTTGGGTACGTCGGCATCGACGGGTAATGAGGCCGAGTCCATGGCTGGATCCGCCCTTCACTGCGGATGCAGGTCAAGCTAAGAGCTTAGATGCCATGGGAACAGTTTCCTGTAACTTTTTGTGCAAAGTGGCTCGCTTATTATAGTCATGGAGGCAGCATACCAACTATTTTATTTTATAATATTGGGACCTTGTCGGCTTCTTTAGGATGATGCACTTGCTTAACGAGGTAACGTACAATCTTGATTGGAGATTAGGAGAAATTATTGTTTATTTCCTAAAAATATTAAGGGGGAAATAAAAGTAAAGGATCTTATTACCCGGATCTTACACAAGGTTTGTCCAAAACTTGCTCAAGCTTAGCTTTTTCCAGATTTTGAACGGATCTAGAGTTAAGTTAAAAAAAAAAATCTGGGGAGAAAGACCTAAATTAAATATATTTGATCATTTTAAAATGGTTCTTGTCTTTGATGACCCCAGGGTTAAGGTTTTTCTTAATGAACTAATTGTTCTGAGTACTTGTCATCTTGTCTTAGCTGTTTATGTTATTTAATAAACTAAAATCATATCTTGTTAAACCGTCTTGAGCAGGATTTTTTTTGTGATTTAATAAAGGGTTAAGTTGCATTCGGTGGTACATTGAAGTTTTTTTTTTTTTTTCACCCAACATCCTAGCATTTTATAATTCAACTAGTTAGAATCCTAAAATATTTTTTTTAAACGTGTCTTGCATCATACAGTTGTTATTGAAAAAATATTTTAGGGGTGGTAGGTACACTTTCATTTAAAAAAGCTCTCAAAGGGTTGATGACAAGGCTAAAATTTATTGCTTTTGATAAATACTTTAGGCAAAATTCCTCCTAAAAAAATTTATACTTCAAAGGAAAAATTGCGCCACAAAATACTTTATGGCCTGAAACAAACTTGTAAAAATTCTCAAGAATGTTGGATGAAGCACAAAATACTCTAGGATGTTAGAGGCATTTGAGAAAATACTTTAGGATATTGAAGCACTTTGAAATGTATTAAATATGTCCTCACAAAAATTTTAAATATAAGGTGAAGTTGAGATCAAATATAGTGATCACCTAATCCTAAATATATGACCTATTCTGTGGGAAAATTTTGGTTCTAAATGCAAAAACTTTTTCCATTTCATCTCATATATTTATAGATTTTCTTCAAACTAATTTGTTTGTCAAACAAAAAAAATTTGTCCAATTTATAAAATGTATATAATATGTTACATGAAAATATTTAGAGACACCATGTTATATATGTCATAACTAAATAATTTATTTAGCTTCATTAATTTTTTTAAAAATAGGATAAATAGAAGAATAATACATTTTATTATTATTTTACCTGAAATAGAGGAATAATATATATATATATATATAATCTATTACCGGGAACATGATTTTATGACATCACTATTATTTTTTTCCATTGTATGACGTTAATTTCTTTCTCTTTAATATTATCAAACTATTCTATATATTTTCCACTGATTTTTGCAAGTTTATGTTCGGGTTTATGTTGGCTTAGATATGTTCTATGACTTTATGCTACTGCCTTTTACTACTTCTATTTCTATCTTTACGACATCTTTCAATTATACATACTATCATATGATGACTAACGATCTTTTGTCCCTTGCACTCAAGTATATGACTTTCTAATAAATTAACCATGCATATACACTTGTTAGATCTCGATCGCAAACAAAACCCTTGCTTCAAAGACATGATGCTTAATATACAGGTAAGACTCTTAATAAAGCCACCAGAAGCTTGTAGTTGATATATCTAGGAAGTTTGTCTTAATTCAAAATATAAGATATATTTTTTATATTTATCAATCTTTTTTTAATTGACTTATATTAATGCTCTTTCAATAATAATCAAGGAGGAGAAGGAATGAAGAAATTAATGAAGATGATTAGAGTATTTTAGAATGTACATATCATATTAACTAAATTAATTAATTTTCTTAATCTAATCAAATTAGGTAAATATGTCTTATATTAAATAGTAGAGGAGCATATATGTGTGTGTACACATATGTACGTATACGCAAGGGCGGATGTAGGTATTAGAGAAGGGGGAAAAGTGCCTACCCTTGGATTATGTGGAATTCCAAAAATAAGAGAATTAAAATTATGATGTATTTGATAGCATTGATAATAAGGCAATTATGATGTAATTCTAAAAAATAAGGCCTAGAAGGATGACATTATAATTATTTTTATTGTAATATACTTTTATTATTAAAATATATGTACTTGAACTTATTGAGTGCTCATCCTTCATTGTAATTTATGTATTTGATTTAACAAAGATTTAGCCTTACTTTTCTAAATGACACGTTTGTAAAATAACTACCTCTCTTATATTACATCATCGTATTCACTTGATTTTATGAATATTTTTTTTATATTCTTTTCTTTTCTTGTTTATATTCTTTCGTTTATTAATACATTTAAAACTTTCCTTAAAAAAATTCGGGTAGCCCGAATCTCCCTACTAATTGTGCAAGCACGAACAAAAAATCCTAACTTCGCCATGGTACCCATTTTTTGATCGGTTGATGCGCGTCTGTGTGTGATGTGGATTTTAGTTAGCCAAACGAATAAAATATATACTCATATGTGTATGTTTTGATTAACGGTAGAATGAAGCTTCTTTTCTAATGTGATTTACAGTATATGATAAAAGTTTGTAAGATAAGTTTTATCTCAATTTACGTGAATATGATAACTCAATTCCAACCAAATCGAGTGGTGATCGGATGTGTATTGATAGATAGAATTGGATGCTCCTAGCGAACAAGCTTTAGGTGTGCCACTTTTTTTATTCTGTTCCACCTCATTTTACTATCACAAATAATTTATATATGTTGTCTTTATTCATTGTGAGTCAAATTGACCAAAGTAATTTCATAAAGGTGGGTTGTCTGGTTTTGATGATCGCCATATAATAGGATTAAGACGTACACAAAATGGTGAACGGTGAATTAGTCAAATGGCGAGACCTGTGCAAGTGAAATACGTTACATATATCCTGTATTATTAAAACTTCATCAGAAGCCGTGTCATGTATACACCGCGTTTTACGTCTTTATGCGTTTCAATATTTAAAAACTTCATCAGAAGCCGTGTCATGTATCACCCGCGTTTTACGTCTTTATGCGTTTCAACATTTAAACAGGCCAAAGCTTCCATGAAAACTGACACCTTAATTATTCATTTAAGACACTGCCAACTAGGGGTAAAAATACGTCACAACCTTATTCCTACCTCTACCTCAGTTCTGGTCCTAATTATAAGACTTAGTTGATTTTTTTTAGAGAGATTAAATAAGTTAAATAAGTTACTTAATCATTTCATATGTTGTGTATCTTTAGATTATATATTAGTTTATTAGTTAAATTAATTAGTTTAAAGAAAAAAATAAAAATAAAAATACTCTAAAGTAATTTAATTAGTTTCCTTAATCTCTCCAAAAAAATCAACTAGGCCTTATAATTAAGGGGAGAGAGTAGAGACATACCATCGGCAGACTCAGTTTCTCTCCAAAACCATTTTTTTCCTTATCCCTCGTTAATTTTAAATCTTGGTCATTCATTTGATATCTAACTACTCGAGAAAGCTAAATCACCTAAAGTATTTTTTTAGTATCGTCAAGATCCTAAAATATTTTTTTAAGATTATACGATTATTTTTCAAAAGTCACCAAGTCGGTATCTTAAAATATCTTTTTAAAAGATCCTAAAGTATCTTTTTAATACCAAGTAAGATCCCGAAATAGTTTTTAAGTACCGCCGTACCTAAAATATTTTTTTCAAAATCCTAGAATAATTTCTTAAGATCATGAAGTATTTTTTTAGGATAATCAAGATTCTAAAGTATCTTTTAGTACAAATCAAGTATATTGAAGTATTTTCTTAGTATCGGTCACTAGCCGAAATATTTTTTAAGACCCTAAAATAATAATAGAATCTTGAAAAAATATTTTAGATTACCGACCGATATTTAAAAAGTATTTCAAGATGGGACAATCACTACAAGAAAATATCATATTTTGGACGGAATTTGCGAGGAAAAAATTCCGTCGCAAATTTTGGGCAATTTGCGAGGGAAATTTTTTTCCCTCGCAAAGAGGTGATTTTTGCGAGGAATTCCAGTTTCCCTCGCAAATTTATTTAAATTTTGCGAGGGACACAAACATTCCCTCGCAAAATTAGAGACTTTGCGAGGGAACATTTGGTCCTCGCAAACTTGTGAAAAAATTGGGCGGTATATTTCCCCCAATTTTTCACAATGTGGACAAAATTTGCGAGGAACGATGATTCCCTCGCAAAATGTTCACAAATTTGTGAGGGAAGGTAATTTCCTCGCAAATGCTTCCTCGCAAAATGCCGCATTTTGCGAGGGAATAGATTGTCCTCGCAAAAGTTTGGCCATTTGCGAGGGAATTTCCGTTCCCTCGCAAAAATTCGTACATTTTGCGAGGGAAACTAAATTCCCTCGCAAAATAGTATATTAATATATACATATTTTTTGTTAAATATCTCTCCAAAGTAAACCCAAGGCAATTAAAACAAAAAAATTCAAGTCTCTCACTCATTTCGCCTCTATTCGACTAAGTAGCATATTGATTAAAATCAAGACAATTTTCTTCTAAAGAATAGTATTTTGAAATATATTGAGAAATATTTGTCTTATAATTAATATATATATTATTTTTATATATCTTCCTTTTTACCATTTAATCAAATAAATATAACAGTAACATATGACATATTTTTTAAAAATGTAAATTAATAAAAACCTTCATAAGAAATATATCAAAAAATTATAAATGACATGATTAAAAATGTTTAAATAAGCGAATAATTATTGCTACTAAATGGTAGAATAAAAGCCATTGAAATCTTTTAACTATATGACCATTGTAATCTTATCTCTAATTTATAGTTATCTCAACTTGCGATGTTGTCATTAATTATATATAAATTTCGCTTAGGATTAAATGGTAAAAGGTTTGAATTTATAGACAAATATCGCTTATACATGAATTATATATGTTGCTATCTTGATGGAGGTAAAACGTGATCGAGGACGATGAAGTTTTACCGATAAATGCAAAAGGCAAAGGTTGGAAATGAGGATTATTTGAACCGTTAAGTTAGCACACACTTGTGAAATTTAAAAGAAGAAAAGATTATTTGAAACGTTTTCTTGATTAATCAAGGCATTTGGTTAGAAGTTTGGCACAAATTGTACTTATTAGCAGCTTCTATCATTTTGGCCCATGGTTTAGTTACCTTTAACATGTATGTGAGCCTAACTCCTCTCACATCGCGATATAAGTATTTGGAGCCCGCCATGTTACCTTTTCCAATGCACTCTATCCATTTTGATCTTACCAACCACTCTTCCTTTTTTTATTACTCGTTTCTGTTTTTTCTAGTAAACCCATTTATTTAATTTGATTATATTACAAAATTTTAGTTAAATTAGTTAACATGATGCTATATATATATATATTTTTTTCTAAAACACTCATACATCTTTCTTTATTTCTTATTCCCTCTCATACCTGGTAACAATGCTTGATTGTGTATCAATAGGGATAAAGAAAAAAATTGACCAACATGAAAAAAGTACTCCCTCCGGTTTTAAAGATAAGACAAAGCTTTTAGTATAAATCATACTATAAACTTTATCTTATATTTAAAATCGGAGATAATAATATATATAAGATCAATATCAATTCTTCAATTAGATCCTATATTTATGATTGAAGACACTACTTACTTGTATTTGGTCACAATTCAACTATCAATAAGTTTTAATTCCACTAATCAAATAAGCATGAATATCCGTTTAGGAATTAGTATTTGGTCACAATTAAACTATCAATAAGTTTTAATAGTTTGATTATGAGAAAAAATCTTGAAAAAAATTAAATAATCGACATCAAATACTTTTTTAAATATTCCTACAAAATTATGAGGCACTTTTAGAAAGAAATCGTGGCCCTTATTTTAAGTTATCCATTGGGTATTAATGATACTTTTCAAGAGTTCTTTTACTTAAATTTTGATGCAATTTTTATTTTTTACCTTTCAAGATATAATTTATTGTTTCATTTTCAAACTAATTTAATGAATTAATCAAATTTTAATTTTCAAATAATATGGTTGAGTCTGAAACACCCTCTTTTTCAACACAAAAATACGTATTTACAATAGGTCCAAAAGGTAAAAATCCATTTATACGGGCCAAATTAGGTCCAAAAATAATACATTAGAGTTTATAAAATGCGGAAGTCTTAAGGTTGTGGCAAATACAAATGACATAACAAAAAGTTTCCATGTGTGCCTTCCCTTGTTGCCTACAAAGTTAATCACCCGTAAAAAAAAAAAAATAAACATGATAACCGTAAGATCCAAAGATCCCGTAACCATTGGTTATTCAAATATACATGCAAACCAAGATCGAGAACATATAGTTATAAATTCATAATAATTAAAATATAAACATTTATATACAAATATTTCACAAAATAGTTCTCGACTCGGTTACCAAAACACCCACCCAAAAAGGGTTCCAAAACAACATAATTGTTTTCCCAAACACTTCAATGCTCCCAATTTATTAACACCCGATAATTCAACCTCAAATTATAATCATTCTTCTATGCCTTCTCACCTCCCTTCTCTTCTCTTCTCTCTCCCGTCCGCGTGTGCGTTTGTGTGGGTGTATACATGGTTTGCAAAAACGCGTTTTACAACGTAAAAACACCGTTTTACGATTTATTTCCAGCCAAATGTGGGTGGTGCTGATGCTTGCATGCTTTGGAATGTTTTATGAAATATTTTAATTTCTCTCTTTTGTTTTCTTTCTTTCTTTCTTTTTTTGCTCAAGCTCTCTTTTGTTTTCTTAACAAAAAAACATTGATAAAAAAATATAGTTGGGGGTAGGATCAAAGGTGTTAAAAATAAGTTTTTACATATTAAACACCTAATATATATAGCTGAAAAGTTGATTACTATTTTACCTTTAGTTTTGATTTTAAGATGTTTTGGTGAAATAGAAGTGAAAGAGAGGAATTATATAAATTATATATATATATATATATATATAGGTAAAATCTACGTTTTGTTTTACGATTTTACGTTTTACGATTTTTCATTCTCCTTCCGTTTTTAAGTAAAAACTCGTTTTTAAGAACTCAAGGTGTATATATAAATGTGGAGAATGAGTCTTTGTGTGATTTAATTAACTTTGGGGTATAATTATGTAATTTTCCCCTTAACTATTCCACAATACTACACAGATCACTCGCCTCCCACTTCTAATATGATAACAATATATTAATAAACCAAAATAATATACTATTAAAATATATAATATAATAGTAATTTAACAATATAATATTATTTTTCCATACCTCCACCGTACCGTCCCACTATTTCACTTTCGAGAATATCATATTATAATAAAGTAAAGTATTCTAACATAATAATATAATAATTAATATAATATAATAATTCCTCACAAATTTTTAAAACACACTCGCCAAACACACGCATGCCCACTCAAATTGTCTTCCACTATTATAATAATAATATATTATAATAATATTAAAATATAATATAATATACTCCCTCCGGGTCCTAATTATAGAAGAAAATGTTGGAGTTAGTTTTGGTCCTAATTATAAAGAGCAAGTTTTAACTTTTGTCAATTTTGTCCTATAATACCCCTATTTATACTTTCTCAATAATAATTAAAAACAATAATAATTGAGTAAAATACTCGACCACCCTCCCGTTTTGCCTTAATTACACGCACCTCCCATCTATTTTGAAAACCCATAGAAACCTCCCTTAAAATTAGCGTAAAATACGACCACGCTCTATTTTTGTCTTAATTACATAGACATTCCCTCTATTTTGAAAACTCATAGAAACCTCCCTTAAAATTAAAATTTATGTTACACAAACCTCCCTTATATTAAGATTCTATTTTCATCCACCTAAACCGTTAGTTAACCATTAAGTTTGACTTTTGAACTTTTTTACCAAAATGTCCCTCTTCGCATTAGAATTATTTAAGTATATAAAACCAAATTTATACAACCAAAAATGTATTCTAATAGATTTTCTAACTTTCTAATTTGTTAAAAAAATTTGTTAGTTTTGATCTTATAAATTAATTTTGACTTAAAAATATAAATTAAACACATATATTTTTATCAAATATAATAAACTATATAAGTTTGAGATCTCATGTGTCATTTAAATTTCTAATTTAATAATTTTTTCACAAATATTTATAGACACATTTGATCAAGCACATGTTTATTTAAAAACTTATTTGAATATTCAACATTTTGTTATATTTACATTGACCAATGCTAAAATAATCAAAGAGATAACTATTTGTAAAGATAAAAAAACTCTTAAATTATTTAAAACAATATTAGTCAAAATATAAAAGTAAAACTAGGGATTAAGTACAATATTAAGGGTAAAATAATATATAAATTTTCTTTTTATATAAACTTTAATTTAAAAAAATACTATATTTTTGGAATCTTTTTATAATATTCTTAACGGAGTTAATTATTAGAACTTTAGTGTATGTTTTCAAAACAGAGGGAAGGTCTGTGTAATAAAGGCAAAACAAGAGGGTGGTAAGAGTATTTTACTCATATAAAGGAGGTTTGTGTAATATACATTTTAATTTAAGGGAGGTTTCTATGGGTTTTCAAAATAGAGGGGATGTCTATGTAATTAAGGCAAAACAGAGGGTGGTCGAGTATTTTACTCATAATAATTTAATAATACACCTATATATTTTATAAAGTAAATAATGTTTGCAACTCATTAATGTCATATACACCTAAATTATATTTTTTATATAAAATAATTTTTTTAAGCAAAGATTAATGCATTCTTTAATAATTATAATTTTGGGATGACATAATTGGAATAAAAAAACAAAAGTGCACGTGGTCACACACAATGAATTAAAATTAGCATGCCAAGACAATAATAATAATAATAATAATATGTATTAAAAGAATAAAAACTTAAATAAAATTAAAATTAAATAATATAAATAAAAACATGAGGAAGTTAAAGATACGAATCGAACAACTTGTGTTGAAATTCATTTAAAAACAAAGGAATTTGTTTTTTTTTTCAAGAAATCAAAGAACAACCGAGATGGGAGGAATGAGTCCCGTCTTTAATGTCATGGGATAATGAATAAGAAATTATAATTTAAATAGATAAATATAAATATTCAAAAATAAATATATAAGTAATTACAAATATACTTATTTGATAGAGGTTATGAGATTGAGATGATGGATATGATGCGAGAGTTAGAGAAATATTAGGAATATATATATATTTAATTTTTTTTATAGATATTTTCTATTTTATTTAAATCATCAAATTCGAATTTGATACATCACATTTCGAATTTGATACATCACATTCGAATGCAAATTCGAATGTGACGACGAAGAATTTATTTTGGAGAAAAAAAAAGCTCCCATGTTTTTCAGCTGTGAAACAAGGCAAATAGTATATCGCAACATAATCTCGAATTATTGCCCAAAAAACCCTAATTCCCCACTCCCCGCCCGCCCCCATTTGGATTCATCCGTTATTTTTCTCCAAGTTCGCGTCTCTCTCCCTCGTCGGCCACAGATCCGCCGCGTCTTCTCCCTCGTGCTCGTGAACAACCGCGCCGACCTCCTGGGCCGTCCTCCTTAGTCTACCTGTCTTCCTTCGGATTGTCCGCTACTCCGGCGTGGTAACCACCGGCCATTTCCTCCTCCTTTCCACGCACTACCGGTCCTCCCCTCCTCTCCTCGCAACGTCCGGTGGCCTCCCTCAGTGGCGGAGCCACGGTAGGTCATTTTAGGATTTTTTTTTATTTGTTTATTTAAAAATAAATATGGAAAAAAAAAACGAAGTTTGATTGTTTATTCCGCTACAAGGCAATTTTCCCCAATTTTTGTTTGGCTTCTTAGGGTGAGATGTTTAAAGTGCTTTTGCTATCGTTTGATCAACGATAAGCCGAGAATGTTGAAGTTTGATTGTTTTTTGTTTTTGTTTTTGTTTTTGTAGCTTTGTTTAACTATTTTACTTATTGTTTTGCTCGGTGCTTCCAGGATTTCTATTTGGACTTAATGTAAGAGAACGTAAAGATAACTCCTCGTGACTATCCGGAACTTACTTTGAGGCCCGTCAAGGGAGTGGAAAAGACATAGTTTCTAAAAATGAGGTACTTTTTCTCGTTTCTATCCTGGTTCTCTCGTGGTTTTATGAAGCTATATTACAAATATTTCTGGTTGAAGTGTTAAACAATATATTTAAATTTGGATATATAACTTTTAACATCCCCGCTCCGGGCCTTTTTCCCTCCGGGGGAGGAGGTTACAACATGACTCTTCTCGACCCCCGCAGCAAGCTTAATTTATCTTGGTTGGCATTTACTATTTAAAAATGTGCAATGCTTAGCCGATTGTTGGCTCCTAAGTTAGTCCTTTTTATTTGGTTTTAGTTTTAGTTTTTTTTTTTTTTTTTTTTTTTTTTTTTTTTTTTTTTACAAAGAAAATGGTTTGTGTCTTAACACATTAGTATAGCTGAAGTTATACGAATAAAATGTGAAGGTTTCCTGCTACAAGAGGAATTATACTTCCCTTTAGAGCTCAGTTTGAGCTGAAATCTATGTAGAATAAGAGGAATCAAAGGAGCATTGTAGACCATAATGATATGGGTATATATATCTGTAAATTTTGACCTGTCCTTGATTTACTCCTCTCTCTCTCTGTGTGTGTGTGTGTGTTTATCAATAGATATTAGTATGTAGCCCTTGTGTTTTGAAAAATAATGCTTCCCGCCGTGACTATACGATCTTCATATGCAACACAATAAATTGCTTAAACCTAGTTTGACCCTACTTATTAGTTTTAAATGTATATATGATAATATAAAATTGTCCCTTTTCTAATTACTTAAGTTGTAAACAATTTACAATGACTATCATTTTTGTCTGTCTTTAATAGAAGGCAAAAAAATGGTTCACTCGTGATCACCGTGTGATTTGTATGGTTTTGTTTTTGTCTATCTGTTAACATTTCAACGATTATTTGTCGTATATAGTTGCATAATGCTGTATGATTATGGTGATTGTTTTCATAAGCTCTTAAATAATATTGGCATATGTGTTTTATCTTTTGTATGATTGCTAATTGTCTGATAATATCAATCACAAGATTCAGGATTCCATTCGCGCGTTATTCCCAGATAGGGAATGCTTCACCCTTGTGCGTCCATTGAATAACGAAAGTGATTTGCAGCGACTTGATCAAATATCGGTTAGTAGCTTGCCAACTATCATTATTTGGTATTCTTCATCTTTGAGACTTCATGCCCTGTCCACATGCATGTCCCCATCTTCTAGTGTACTATCCTCATTCTCTGGTTGCTTCCGGGATTTGTTTTTTGTTCATCGCATGTGTTTGTTTCCCACTTTCTTGATTAAGTGACAATTGGGGTAGAAGCGGCTAGTTGTATTACCCACTTAGGTTAGTAGCTGAATTAGTTAGTATTATTGTGTTTACCCCAAAAGTCTTTGTGTAGGGTTGGGTTGAGGAAGTATGAAAGGCGATTGTGATAGGAGTTGGATGTATAATCGTCTAACTCCGAAAAAACGACTTACTCAAGTATTCTTGGAGGGTTTAGAAGAGTTCATCAAATTTTCTCTGGCGCACGCAGCTAATTCAAGTACCTCGATCAGTTGTCCGTGTGTGAAATGTAGGTGTATGCAATTTCATGATCCGAGCACGGTCAAAATCCATTTGGCAATTTCATGGGGAAGTCAGACAAACAACGAGTGGTTATTACGGAGATAGTACTCATCGATACAACCTTAATCAATATGAGCAGTTGGTTATGGATGCCACGGGACCGTCGATCGGTCAATACTTTGATCCCGTTACTCGTCGAACCGTCATATATGGGAGAGGAGACCGGTGCACATACTCAACCAGCAAACATGGGAGAGGATCCTAATCCGAAGCCGAGAGAGGTTCTATAAAATGCTTCAAGATGTGCAACGTCCTTTATGGGAAGGTTGTGAACACATTGAAAATAGTGAATATTCATCACTATCGGCTACCCTAGCAACACTAAGCTTGAAGATTGATCACCATATGAGTGAGAGGAATTACAATGAAATGATGCAGATCATGAGTAAGATTGTTCCCAATGACAATAATTTGCCGAAAGATTTTTACCAAGCAAAGAAAAAGGTGAAAGAGCTTGGGCTCGGATGTGAAAAAATTCATTGCCGCCCTGAGGATGTATGCTCTATTACAAGGATGATGCCGAGCGAACTACATGTAAATTCGTGCACATGAGAGGTACAAAGTTGTGAGGAATGGAAGAAAAATGACCTTTAAAGCGTTAAGCAAGATGTGGTACTTTCCTCTCGTGCCAAGACTTCGAGATTGTATTCATCACAAAAAACAGTTGCTCACATGAGATGGCACCAGGAGCATTGCAGGGATGAAAAATTTGTGACGCATCCCTCCGATGCCGAAGCTTGGCTGAAATTTGACGAGGCAAATCCTTCGTTTGCAAGCGATCCCCGTAATGTCCGTCTTCTTTTATGTTCGGATGGGTTCGCTCCTTTCAACCAGACGGGCAGGAATTATTCCTGTTGGCATGTGATTATGACTCTATACAACCTCCCACCTTCAATGTGCATGAGAAAAGAGTTTTTGTTCCTCAATGCGTTAATCCCTGGGTCATCCAACCCAAAAAAGAAAATAGATGTATATCTCAGGCCTTTGATAGACGAGTTGAAGATGTTGTGGAGTGAAGGGGTTCTTACGTATAATGTATCATTGAGCCAGAATTTCACCATGCGGCTGCCTTATCGTGGACGATAAATGATTTCCCTGCATATGGGATGTTGAGTGGATGGCAAACTTCGGGAAGCTTGCATGTCCGGTATGTCTCGAACGAACGTGGGTTATAACTTGAAATATAGTCACAAAGTGTGTTGGTTTGACAGCACCGGCGATTCTTGCCTATTGATCATCCGTTTAGGAATAATAGAAAAGACTTCAAAGCGGAATGTGGTCGAACACGCAGATCGACCTCGTCGTTTAAGTGGCCCAGAAATATGGGACAGGGTCAAGTACATTCAAAGTGTTGAAGAGGGAGCCGCTTCCAGCTCACCGAGGGATATGGCGTTCAGCATCATTGGAACAAACGCAGCATCTTTTGAGAGCTACCATATTGGGAAGATCAATTGTTAAGACACAACCTCGATGTCATGCATATTGAGAGGAATGTGTTTTGTAATATTCTCGCACACCGTAATGGACACCAAGGGTAAGACGAAGGATACAAATCAACGCAAGACTTGACATAGAACATATTTGCAAAAGGCCTAGTTTGCATTTGATCAAGAATGCCGCCAACCGAATTTCCAAACCTAAAGCATCTTACACATTGAACAAAGAGCAGAATTTACAATTGTTGCAATGGGTTAAAGGTGTGAGACTACGGGACGGTTATGCATCAAACTTTAAGAGATGTGTCGACATGAACGAGGTGAAGTTAGTCGGGATGAAGAGTCATGATTGTAATGTTTTCTTTTAGAGATTGTTGCCGTGGGCCTTCAAAGCACTACCGAAGCATATATTGAGTATTCGACAGTAATTTTCCTTGTTCTTTAGAACACTTTGTGCTTCCGAGCTTAATGTTGATAAGTTACGGCAATCTGGAGGAGAGCGTGCTAATAATGCTATGTAAGTTAGAGATGGTGTTTCCTCCTAGCTTCTTTGACTCAATGGAACATTTGCCTGTTCACTTGGCGTACGAAGCAAGGGTAGGAGGTCCACAACAATATAGGTGAATGTATCCGTTTGAAAGGTAATATATATATGGAAAAATTTGTCTGTGATTAATTGAAACACACACATTACGAAGAAGATAATAAATACCCTCGATTGTCCATTGTAGGTTTTTACACACACTTAAGAAGAAGATAAAAAATCCAAGGTACGTTGAAGGATGTATCGTTGAAGCTTTTCTAGTCAAAGAGGCCACTAAATTTGCCTCATACTATTATCCCCACGGTTATATCAAGATGGAGAGTGGTACCTCGTAACGATGATGGCGGTGAACCGAGTGGTCATATATCAATATTTAATTATCCTGGCGAGTCGTGCGAAAACATTGTAGGTCAACTCGGAAGGAATAGATAAAAAAATAGCGGAGTGGTTCATTTTAAACAAGCGGACGAGGTCGCTGAATACTTAAAGTAAGATTTCATCTTTTGTTTCGTGACGGTAAAAATTAAAGTATTAATTTCATTTCTTTTTGTTACAGTCACTTCTCTAATTCGGTCCGATCGACAAATCGAGATGTCGGATTCGAGATGTTTATCAATTCATGAACGTTACGTTTTTTAAATGGTTACGATCCTTCTTCGTGCACAACCCCGATGCTCCCAAGATGTTGTGTGGAGTTTATCTTACGGGTCCGAATAAATGCTACATCCGGATCAAAAAATATGTAATCAATGGGTATCGATTTGCAAGCTGTTAGCGAACAAGGATACGAATGTTGCAATTACGGTGTATGTTGTCGAGGTGGCCAAGGCGACGGAGTCGAGGGCGACTACTACGGGATATTAATTGACATAATTCAGCTGGATTACGAGCGGGACAATTCGGTGACTCTATTTAAATGTGAGTGGTTTGATAACACTCCGCGTGGGACAAAAGTGGACAAATATGGAAATGTTGAGATCCATTTGGTCAAGGAGATATACGAGTTAGTTATGACCCATTCATTCTTGCTCAACAGCGCAACGGGTTTATTATACATCATACCCTACATCCCGCCAAGGGTGGATGGGAGTTATCAAAACCAAAGCACGAAACATTATACCTAAGTCGAAAAAGTCGAAACAAATGACGATATGATGAACCGTTCCAAGGCGATGTGGAACATGTACTTGCCAAGTAAGTATTGCCGAGGACGATCTACCAACCAATCTCTTTGATTCCACTGCGGAGTTAGAGTTGATTCCTATCAATATTGACGATGAGGAATCAGATGATGATGAGGCACAAGAGATATACTCAACTAGTGAATCGAATTCGACGACTATGAGACACGGAGGAAGGTGTGCGGGCAGAGGTCGAAGAACAAGATTCGTCCGATTGATTTAAGTTAGTTTTTTTGTTTATACTAGATACTTTATTACTTCGCGTATCATATTGAGTAAATTTCTTATATTTTTATATATCGATATAATGTTTATAAGTGTTCGAGAGATGGAGCATCGAGGAAGGCGTTGTGAATGCGGACGTAGTAGTGGTAGCTCTTGGCCCCGTCCTATTAGGGGGTAGGGCGATACCATCTACCTCTTCCATAGGCAGAGGGCTTGACTCTTCCCCAGAGATGCCGTCATTTACTTTTTCATCTTCACCATCTACTACCGACTCTGTTTTGGGCGGTAGAGGTAGAGGTGTGCCTGTTTCTCCGATTGATCCACAACAAGGGGCAGAGCAAGTTGAGTTTACGATTTCTGACTAATTTACATATATTTTGTTTTTTTATAAGCATCTATGTTATAACATTTGCAATACTTCTTCCTTTAGCACACCGAGTCGCCTCGAGCCGGGTCGGGATGCTAGTTCCTCCCACACCACTTTGGGAACATTTGATCCGAGTACGGGGAAGATGTGGATTCGTCTGCCGGTGGCACGGGTAAGTAATGTAAAGTTACTAGTAATGTTATGATTTTTTACCTTTAGCTTGTATGCTAATATTTGTAACATTTTCTTTGTTTTCGTGTTTTAGCTTTCGATAAGCCGATGAAGAAATTCATAAAGGATCAAATGTTCCGTAATTTCACTCAGCCTTGGGCCAAGTGGACAGAGATTCCTCAGGTTGACTGGGACACTTGGTTCAGGGAATTCTTAGTAAGTTGTGTGATTTATGGTTATTAATTTCTTCTCATCAAAATACAAATTGATTAACTACTTTTATACTTTGGAGAACTAATTGTAGCATATTGTTTTTCGGGGAGAGTTTAGCAAGTTACCGATTGATTCGGTAGATTTAAAAAGAGCTTATAACTTCAAGGCCGGCAAGTGGATGTCGATAGATTTTATAAATTGAGAGAGGAAAGGGGAAAGAAAAATTGGATTCAAGCTGAGGTCGTAGAACAGTTATTTGAAAGATGGGCCACCGACGAGAAATTTTAAAGTAAAGTGAACAAAATAAGTTAAATAGGGCCCAAATGGATGGACCGTCATAGTCATATCTTTTGCGTTTGCATTCTATTTAGTGAGCATAAGCGAAAAATTGTAAGTATACGTTATTTTCTATTTTAGCTTTCAATATTTTATACTTTGAAGTAATTAATTGACGGTTATCAATTTTTATTATTTCTCTTTTAATTAACGCTTATCAATTTGTGTTTGCGAGGGCGGAATCGGGGAAGTTCTGCGGATTCGATTCCTTGGGTTCCTTTGAGCGGACCCACTCCAAGGAGATTGAAGGTGGGAGGCGTTGGATTAACACCAAGTCCCAAAGAATGCGTGGTGAGATATTAACTAGATTTATTAGTTGTTTAAAACAGTAACATTTATTTCATTTTACATGTCTTATTTGTGATGTATTATTGTGTGTTTGTAGGAGACCTATCGAAGCGACGCAAAGAGAGAGACTCGCAGATTGAGAACGACCGGCGTCCTCTTATTCTCGATAACGAGAGTCTCTTCATTCAGCCGCAGGAGGATTTGACAAGAAGGGGAGAGTGTTCGGGATGGGTGCCCTCGCCAACGAACCGAAGTCTTCTACGAAGCGCATCTCGGGAAGTATTGGAGGTGTTTCTACGGGTAGACGTAATACTTTTGCTACCAATCGCAAACCATTATTCCCTCGTCCATTTAAATGAAGTACAAAAAATAAACTGACTTCGTAATGTTGGTTTTGTAGAAGATAAGAGGGTGAAGACGTTAGAAGCAAAGGTGAAAGAGCAAGAAGCACGGGTGAAGGAGCAAGGAAAGATGATTATTGAGTTGCGGGAACTTCTCCACTCCCTTTTGAAGGACAAGGGTATGGGGCCGCCTCCGATGGTGATGGCGATACGGTGGTGACCCGACAGGCATCGCTGCGGTGTAGACTTTTTTTTAGTTTATTTTGGTTGAAACATTATACTTTGTAATATTTTGTTATTTCTATGCAAACTCTTATGATTGTTACAATATATTTTTATCATATATAAATCTTTTTATTTGCTAATTTTTAATATTTTTTATGAAATTAATTAAATTTTTAAAATCATTTGATTTTTTTAAAAATTAATTGGGGATTTGCGAGGAACAATATTCCCTCGCAAAACCCCACATTTTGCGAGGAATATTGTTCCTCGCAAACTCAAACATTTTGCGAGGGAAGAGATTCCCTCGCAAAATTTTTAATTTTACGAGGGAATCGATCCCTCCCAAAATGTTGGATTTTGCGATGGAACATGTTCCCTCGCAAAATTTCAAATTTGCAAGGGATTTGATCCCTCACATATTTTTCAAATTTTGCGAGGAATTCGGTTTTCCCTCGCAAATTTCAAGATTTGCGAGGAAAAGTGTTCCGCCGCTAAATCCAAATTTTGCGACGGAAATTTGGTTTGCGTGGGTTAATTTTGCGACGGAATATTTTCCCGCAAATCGATTTTTGCGACGGAAATTTGCTCTTTTGAAAGGGAAAAATTCCGCCGCAAAAAACTGTTTTTTTTTATAGTGAATCAAGACAAATTCAAATCAATTGGTTTAAATTAGATGAGAAGAGATATCAATAATCTAGATTATATGCAAAGAGATGATGAGAAAGTAGGCCAAGTATCTCATTCCACCATAGACTTTTCATTTTATTTTCTTTTCCTTTTTTGTCTTCAATAGGTACTACTAGTATTTCATTTCACAATGGAAAAGTCCAATACATTATACTCCTTCCCTCCAAAGTCCTAATTATAAGATAAAATTAATTTTTTTTAGATATTAAGGAAGCTAAATTAAATAAGTTACTTAATCATATTATATGTTGTGTATCTTTATATTATTTTAGCTAGTTTATTAGTCAAACTAATTAGTCTAGAGATAAAAATATAAATACTCTAAATTAATTTAATTAGCTTCCTTAATCTCTCCAAAAATATCAACTTTATCTTATATTTCACAGATGAATATAAGAGTTCTCAAGGCATAAAGAAAACTATAAAGACAAAGCACACGTATAACAACAAGATTAGCCAATTCCAGAATTCACAGGTCGATAGATGTTCCAAATCCTTAGACAACAAAATTTGCAACAGATGGAGTGGTATCTAAATTCTAAACCCAATCAGCAGGACACGACCCTTGAAGCGAAGCTCAGCCACCCGGTCAACAACTCCATTAGCCTCTCTTGAAATTCATCTGTAACACAGTTAAACTAGCCCATCGAATCAGGAGCTATAGCATTCTTTTGCATACACTGGGTGAGATAGATATTGATTGTCCGATTCTAAGATCACTTCATCAATATCATTATCTCCAGAATATAGCATATTGCATGCCACATTGCAAGGGCTTCAGCCATAAACAGTCGTGGCCTCAAGCACCATTGATTTCCCATAAAGAATAAAGCTCTGAATCACGCAACAACAAAAGCCACTCATTGGGCATAAATCAGAGTACACACGATTTCTTTTTTCCAAATTTAACATTGTGGGGACAGCATTAGATAGGATTCTCCACATAAAAGCTTTAATTTTATAAGGCACCTTTAATTTCCACACATATTTCCAGCTATTAAAATTATCCCCGGAAGTGAAGACACATGATTCCCACTAATGCCCGGGTAGGTAGCCTTAATCCATTTATACCCCTCCTTACAGAATAGATTGTTTTAGAGTCTACTTTAAACTCAATCTAACATATTTAGTAAATCGGCCAAGGCACCAAGCTCACTCTCATACATATTCTCAAGATTATTTTCATAAACTTTATCCTAGCTTGTAAGCTTACAGACTTGCCCTATTTATTTTTGTTTAATTTATATTTATTATCTATAATTATATATAACATAATCTAAATTAATTTTAGAAATTATTCTAAACAAATTATCTTATTTGTATTGCTGTAAACTTGTAATTTATTGACTTTTTATAAGTTATAATATTAATAAATATAATTTTGTTATTTTAATGTAAATTTAAATTAGATAATGTAGGCTTTTAAGCAAGGTTATTAAACCAAAACCGTACCGGGTCGGGTCAAGGAAAGCTGGGTCAAACCAAAGCTAACATCGGGCCAAATTGGTGAGAAAGTGAATATTTCGGGGTTATTAATATGAAATTATAAAAAATAAAAAAATCAATTTTAAAAAAATCCTAAACAAGTTAATGCCTAGACTAGTTTGCCGGTTTTTGGACCAAACCAGCCAATCCATTTCGTGTTTAATAATCCTGCTTTTAAGCAAGCTTAAAAGTTTTTCTTTAAGTATGCCTTTAAAAATAATTTTAGTTCATGCCATCATGGTAAGCCTTTTCAAGACTCAAACATAAGAATAAAAAAGGTCTATATATAAGGCTTTAAAATTATATTCCAAACTCAAACCTTTTGGCTAAAGGCTAAACTGACCTAACCTATTTCTATCCACACTATCATGTATTATCCGGTTCTAAACATAAGACCCATTTAAATTTTTAAAAAGATTAAGAAAACTAAATAAATTAACTAATATATAATATATACTATGATTAAATAATTTATTTAATTTTTAATCTCTCCCAAAAAACTAATTGTTAGATTTTTCGCACCGGGGCTTATTGTTTTTGTTGTTCACCTGGTTCACCAGAACCTTCGGTTCGGACTATTAATCTGGATTCACCCTAAGTCGAGAGCCCACGTTCGTGAGAAAAGAGCTTCCAACACCATTCTTTTATTCTCATGCCTCAAACTAAGGGCATAGTTAAGGAAAAACAAGTCCCTTTCCACCTCCTCCTAGATATTGGTGCAGGCTATTAAATGTGAACGCATCGTGTTCATTCCAATTATTTGACTCATTCGTTTGAATTTGAATATGGGCCTTTTTCTTTTTGGATTGTGGATTGAGGGCCAAGGAATCAAGACGTACGTAAGGGATTACGTATAGGGCCCGGCCTTATCTAAACCCACATTTATCCGCCATCCACGTCAAACCCATATTCCTCGGAATCAGTTTCCTTACCTATCTTAGGATAGGTAGGGAGAGCTCCTCTAAATCAACCATCCAGATTTAATTTGATGATCTAGATTTATTTTTTTTTTCAACTATCATTTTTTAAATGGAAAGAACATTTTTAAAAAAATATGTTAGTTGAAAAATTATCTTTATTTTAGATTCTCTACCTATTAAAATAATTATTTTTTAGAAAATAAAAATTAAAAAAAAAAAATTAAATCTAAATCCCATCCTGGACGGTCCAGAGCCTAAATCCCGCCTATCCCAAGGATAGGTAGAAAAACTGATTCCCATTCCATATTCCTAATGTTCATCTCCTCATAAGTCCGAATTTATAATTTCCTCTTGTCAATGTAAAACGAATAAATGGCCGGCTTTGGTCGCTTAAAACGCAGAACTACCCACTAAATTCGTCAATAATCATATCAAAAAAATAAAGAATAAGAAGGGTTCAGGTCGAATTTTATTTGGGAAGCATTCACCCAATTGCTATGGTTGCAAAGCCACTCTAACCCTTTAAAAACAAATGTTAACATTAAAAAATTAATGGTCAATATTTAAAGAGTTAAACTAACTGCGTGTTACACTTTAATTAAGGAGAATGGTAGAAAAAAATTTAAAATTACATTTAATATTAAGAATTGATAAAGTTAGACCTTACAAAAAAAGGTTAATGAACAATTTTTTTTTTTTTTTTTCATGATATTGTTCCAAAAGTATTAAAATAGAGCAATGTTGTCTTTTACAACTAAAAAGTTAACTATCAACGTAAATTTTTAACAATTAAGATTATTTTTTTAACCATACATAATATTGTTATCTTTTGAAACTTTTGAAGTGATATTAACTCCAAAAAGATTTCTAAGCAATATTACTCATTAACTAAAAGTTTCAGAGTAAGATTACCCGTCAACGAAAACTTGGGCACAAATTTCTATTGTAACCCCCATAAAAATGATTTACTAATTTAACTCTATGAATAATTACTACCTTCGGGTCCTAATTACTATCTCCGGTCCTAATTATAAGATAGTTGATTTTCTTTGGAGAGATTAAGGAAGTTAAATAAGTTACTTAATCACTTCATATGTTAAATATTTTTAGATTATATATTAGTTTATTAGTCAAACTAATAAGTTTGAAGAAAAAAATAAAAATAAAAATACTTTAAAGTAATTTAATCAGCTTTCTTAATCTCTCCAAAAAATTCAACTATTTCTTATAATTAGGACCGGAGGGAGTATAAGATATAGTTGACTTTGTTTGGAGAGATTAAGGAAGTTTAAATAATTTAATCATTTTATATGTTGTGTATTTTTAGATTATATATTAGTTTATTAGTCAAACTAATTACTTTGAAGAAAAAAATAAAAATAAACATACTCTAAAATAATTTAATTAGTTTCCTTAATTTAAAAAAAAAAAAAAAAAAAAAGTCAAGTATATGTTATAATTAGATATAATTATTACGAAAGAATATGTTAGACAAATAAATGATGTTGCCCAGATATCAGAGGAAGAACGAGTCCAACAGATCCGCACGAGCAGTCTCGTGCTGCGTGAATTAGCTGCATCCCACTCGAACTCGCAGTCTTTCAGATTCGCCAATTCATTGAATTAAGTGAGTTGAGAAAAGCACTCAACAGATTTTCTTTAGTAGTTTTAAATTTGTCTTGCTTTTGGTGTCTTCTGAGTTTTAATGCCAGCAATCTTATGTATTTCTAAAGCAATGAGGAAGTAGTAGGGCTGAAATCTTCGGAAGTTGCTTGGATTTGACCTCGCCGCTATTCTCTGATTGCTGACTCCTCCTTTAACTTTATCGCCTGGCAATTTAATGGATTAGAAAATTAGTTCATTTGTATTCTACCATTGTCAATTAAAACCGCGTGCCGATCTGTTGATTGAGTAGTTTCATGATTTTCCTTTTAATTATTTTGGATTTCAGCTCTATGCTTTCTTCCTTCAGTGCGTGACTTCAAATGCAACTTTAGGTATTAGCATTAATTCAGTTTGGAGCTCGACTGAATCCACTGATTACATTTTCATCTGTGGAAGCCAATGACATTTGTAACATAGTCTCTTAAGGTCAGAAGTGAGTAGCTGCTGTTCTAAATGCCACCTTAACCATGCTGTAGGAAATTTTTTATTTGAAACTGCATTTTCTACATGCTAAACAGTAAACAGTTTCATTAGTCTTTATAATCACCAACTTGGCTGCAGTTCAACATTCTTTTCTTCTGTTGAGAAAATGCAGTTCCATGGTTCCGTAATCCTTGCTTTTATTAAATTCGCTTATTCCAAGCATGCTAAAACGCAAGAGTGGTGAAGTATGTCTTTATTTATATGTTATAAATACTATAGGGTGTTTTTTTTTCCCTAATGATTGTAGGACATATTACTAAAAGTTTGTGGTCTGTCTCTATGTATTCCTAAGTCTTATTACTCAGATGGAAGCAGATAGCCAAACGGAAAAGGAAAAATATGCTGCTGATATTTCCTCCATAAGGGAAGCACACGAGCGAATAAAATCATTGGTTCATAGGACACCAGTTCTTTCCTCTGAATCTCTAAATGCTATATCAGGAAGGCAGCTGTACTTTAAGTGTGAATGCTTCCAGAAGGGGTGAGATAATAAGTTGTAATGCATCACAAAAATTTTAGGATGACAATTTCTAAAAGTCTTTCTCTTTCTGGAGTTCTAGTGCTTTCTATTCGATTTTTTGTGTATGTAATTAATAAAAGAAAAAAAGAAAGAAGGAAACATCCCAACTGACTTTATTCTATGTTTTTATGGCCATCAGTGGAGCATTTAAATTTAGAGGCGCCAGCAATGCTGTTTTCTCTCTTGATGATACTGATGCTTCCAAAGGCGTCATAACACACAGCAGGTTTGATATGTCAAGTTATTTCAGAAGTTGATATGCAAACAGATTTTGTGAAGTCCTGTTGATCACATTCTCCAAAATTAGTGGTAACCATGCTGCAGCATTGTCTTTGGCGGCAAACCTGAGAGGGATCCCTGCATATATTGTTATTCCAAAAAATGCTCCAACTTGCAAGGTTGAGAATGTAAAGCGTTATGGCGGTCAGATTATCTGGTCTGAAGCATCTATGAAGTCCAGGGAAGAAATTGCAAACAAAGTGTGGCAAGAGACTGGTGCAATTCTTATACATCCATATAATGATGGACGTATTTTGAGGTAAATGATGGGTTTTTATCTATGATTTTAGTCCTTTTTGGGTAATTCTTTTGAGGGATATCCAGGGGAAAAGCATTATCTTCCTAGCAATTCACTGATTAGATTTAATGTAACTGGCGCTTGAAGAAGCAAGGATATCTCATTTGATTTGCAATGAAGCTATGAAACAGGGTTCATTTCTGTAGACAGAAGTAAAGGTGGTCTCATGCTCATTCCCGTGTACTTCTGAATATACTATTTACTCTTTCCTTATGATTTCATGCTTGGTAATGGGGCCTCACGCATTAGTATTTTTCTCAGTGTCTGGTTTTTACTACTTCTAAAACTTGAATGAAATCTAACAAATGCATATGCTTTGGTGTTAAGTTGTCCTTCCTTATCATTGCACTTATTTTTTTTATTGTTCTTGCAGTGGCCAGGGTACCATATCATTGGAGCTACTGGAACAAGCTCCACAAATAGACACCCTAATAGTTCCCATTAGTGGTTTGTTCACCTTTTACTGCTAAGCTGTCAAAATTGTATTTGACTCAGCATTAATTCATGATATTTTGGTTTTCTGACAAGAGAAAACTGTAGGCGGTGGTCTGATATCAGGAGTAGCATTGGCTGCCAAGTCCATTAACCCTGCTATACGTATTTTAGCTGCTGAACCCAAAGGGGCTGATGACGCCGCACAATCTAAAGCAGCCGGGAGGATAATTACATTGCCTGAAACCAATACTATAGCCGACGGCCTTAGAGCTTTTCTTGGAGATTTTACATGGTAATAAAGACAAGCTCTACTAATCAATACTCCTTTGGTGTTTAATGTAAGACATATTTACCTAATTTGTGTTAGTTAATGTGACTTGGTTTTTCTAAAACATCTTAATAATCATCTTCCTTAGATTATTGTTGAGGGGCATCAATATGGGTAATTTTTTAAGAAATTGATAAATATAAGAAATAAGTCTTACATTTAAGACTAAGATTCACCAGGGCCAGAGGAGTATTATGCACTGGAAAATTGAGTTTTCTTTTTGCTCACCATTGTGGATACGGGACTTTTGGCTGGGTGGGAATGGAATATGGATTTGTTTAAACATCGTTTTGTTCTTAATCCTAGTTTGCTTCACTTATCAAGTCAACGTATTTCAGTTTCGTTGGTTATTTACTATTTTTCTCATATTTTTCATCTACATGTTATGATGGAGTAGGCCTGTTGTACGAGATCTTGTTGAAGACGTTATAACTGTGGCAGACTGTGAAATAGTGAAAGCCATGAAACTCTGTTATGAGATTCTCAAGGTTGTCGTTGAGCCAAGCGGAGCGATTGGCCTTGCTGCTGTTCTATCGGATGCTTTCCAGAAAAATCCTGCTTGGAAGGACTGCAAACATATAGGAATTGTAGTTTCAGGGGGCAATGTTGATCTTGGAATGCTTTGGAAATCTTTGGAGAAATGAAAAATAAATAAATAAATAAATATTTATTTAGCCTACGTGAACTTTTACCATGGATTTGAACCTTGTTAAAATCGTTTAATTTATTCAGGTCAGCAATTGTGCCATCTTATCACATAGGTAAAATTTTCTTTTTAAATCTAATTGGATTTTTCTCATTATCCATCGTAATTTCTAAATCATTTCCATCAAATCAATCTAAAAAGTCATAATATTACTTTGACTTTTCTCTGATATTCTTAATCAACGGTCCAGAAAGGCTGATGAAAGATAATAATTAAAAAAAAAAAGGATGAGGAGATGATCTATTTCCAAATATTTTGAGTGATCTAGGGAAAGTGATAATTGATATAGGTACAATATATTACAAAGTAAAATAGTAAACGCATTATAGTTTAAGATATGCATTTCAACATTCTTTTATCTAAAGCTTTTCCATTTATCCAATAATTTTTAGTCTTTGATCATCAGACATCATCTTTCTAAAGTCGAGTAATAGACAAGAAAAATAAATATCTAGTTAGATAGAAATAGAAAAGTTTTTAAGGGACTCTGCTACTATTTTTCTGACATATCACTATATTAAACATGGAAATAGAAATCATCAAATTGGGTGGGAAGCATAAAAATGAACACATATTATAAATGGTAAAAAATAGATGAGAACATACCAACTTACCCCTTTAATTTCTCTCTCAACCTCTACTTTTGGTAAAAAATAGATGAGAACATACCAACCTACCCCTTTAATTTCTCTCTCAACCTCTACTTTTTAAGCATTATCTATTTCTTTTCAAAGTTCCACCTCTCACGCCTCCTAAAAACAAGGATCACCATATTTGTTATTCTGTGTCCATAGCTGCCTTTGGATTTATTTCTCCCAATTTGCATTCTCTATTGCTCCCTCCCTCCCTCTATTCAGTTTCATTTCATTCCATTCACATTTTGCAGGCTCTTCTTCCTCATTGCTGGCAAAATGGTACGCTTTCTGGCTATGTTTCATCTTCTTTAGGCCATGCATGACATTACAATCTTCCTCCTAATGTCCATTCACTTACTATTCTCTGAATCAAATTTTGGAAGAAAATGAGGCATGTTCTTATCCTTTCACTTTTAGTGGATATTCAGCCATTCAAAACATTTCATAGACTTTACACACACGGTGATGAGGTACACGGTGATGAGGTTTAGTGAAGGAGACTAGTTCCCTATAACATGACAAATCAAAATATGAATTTCTATTGAAAGAGGTTCTCATATTTATGTCTCTCATGCTTCAAACATGAAGGGAGAAGCACCAAAATAATATTTTTTTTTTTAAAAATTACCATATTAGTGCACTGTTGAAACTAATTCCCAAAGTAATGCTGTTCGTACTGGTCACGTGGGGCCCAATTACGCTATTAGTGGCGTGATACAGTATCACGCCACTAATAGCGTGATATATTATCACACCACTCTAGTGGCATGAATTGAATTCACGCCACTAGAGTGGCTACTTTTTTTTAGAAAAAAAAAACATATAATTTTATAATTATATTTAAATTTATAAATAATAAAAATAGTAAATAATAATTTTAATTAATAATTAAGAGAATTAAAATATCTAAAATTTATTATAAACCTTAGGAATAAGACTAATTAGTAAATTAATTAATTAGTGAATTTATCATAAACCTTAAGATAGATAAGTACTTAGGAACAAGACTAATTAGTAAATTCATTAATTAGTGAATTTATTATAAACCTTAAGACAAAACAATTTGATATATAAAGTACCATAATTATTAAGTCACTAATTAATTATTTTTTAACTAATTAATTAGAGAATTAATTATTTAACTAATTATTATTCTCTATTTAAGCTTATCTCTTATCTATCTTAGGTACTTTATATATCAAATTGTTAATGTACAAAATATTAAATATTTACTCATCTATCTTAAGGTTTATAATAAATTCACTAATTAATTTATTTATTAATTAGTCTTGTTCCTAAATACTCATCTATCTTAAGGTTTATGATAAATTCACTAATTAATTAATTTACTAATTAGTCTTATTCCTAAGGTTTATAATAAATTTTAGATATTTTAATTCTCTTAAGTATTAATTAAAATTATTATTTACTATTTTTATTATTTATAATTAATTAGAATTATTATTTATAATTTTAAATATAATTATAAAATTATATGTTTTTTTTTTTTTTAAAAAAAAAGTAGCCACTCCGCTGGCGTGAATTGAATTCACGCCACTAGAGTGGTGGATCACGCTATTAGTGGCGTGATACTGTATCATGCCACTAATAGCGTGACTGGGCCTCATGTGACCAGTGCGAACAGCATTATTTTAGGAATTAGTTTCAACAGTGTACTAATATGATAATTTTTTTAAAAAAAAAATATTATTTTGGTGTTTCTCCCCAAACATGGATGACTCTAATAAGAGAATTTCAGTTGAAAAAAAAAAAAAACCTCGTAACCATTGTTACAATAAATATTTGTCTATTCTTAATTCGAATTTTTAATTGGGTGATTTAGATTACATGAATTAGGATGAAGTATGAACATATGTGATGAATGCATGCATAGGAGAAAATTAACGAAAATAAGATTCATTAATGTGATTTGGATGCATGAGGAGTGAAATCAAATGATGAAAAATGGTAATATAATTTGTGATATTGTTGAGGTTAGGCAAACGCAGCATCCGGAATGGCCGTGAACGATGAGTGCAAGTTGAAATTTCGGGAGCTAAAAGCAAAAAGGACTTACCGATTCATAGTGTTCAAAATTGAGCAACAAGAAGTGGTGGTTGATAAGGTAGGAGGCTCAGCTGAAAGCTACAGCGACTTTTCAGCCAGTTTGCCAGCTGATGAGTGTCGCTATGCCGTCTATGATTTTGATTTCACAACTGAAGAGAATGTCCAGAAAAGCAAGATCTTCTTCGTTGCATGGTATATCTTTTTAACTTTTATCATCTTCTGGTTAACACTAATGATCCTTAACAGGAGGGTTCATTTAGTATTTTGTCTCTTAATTTGTTTAACATCCTAAATGGTCAAATTTAGCTATTGGTTTATGTCTTCTAACCTCTCCAAGTAAAACATAAAGCAAGCCTAACTTGATAAAAGGTAGGCCTACTTTGTGTTAACAAAGAGAGAGTATGAGATTTCGGTCAGAATTTTAGTTTTGATTTCTATATAGTTTCATAAGGATTTAGTTTGAGTTTAGTTATACTTCTAAAAAAAATTTGATTTTGATCCCTATATTTAATCTCAGACCAAATCCTTATAAAAATATAAGGATCAAAATATGTGATTTGATACTGTAGGAATCAAAACCAAAATTCAACCAAATTGTAAGGACCAATAATTATATTAGCCTGTCATTTTTATTTTCATCTCATAAATGCATTAGAATCATTTGTGAACTCTACATCATTGTTAAGATAGTTCTACTTCTAACACAACAAAGATGATGTTTTACATATTGTTGTTAGTTTGAAAGGATTAATTTGAAACTTAATAAGTGTGTGAATAAGTGGTTTGTGAATGAATTCAAATAGGTCACCGGATATATCAAAGGTAAGGATGAAGATGGTATATGCAAGTTCCAAGGACAGATTCAAGAGAGAACTGGACGGCATTGCATTTGAATTGCAAGCAACTGATCCGAGTGAGATGAGCATGGACATTGTGAAAGAAAGGGTCTTCTAATAATATAATAAATGCAGCTCTCCTTCACAATCTTAAAAACAAAAACAAAAATTAATATAAAATTGATTATTAACTTTTGACTTTTGGGGCTATCTTTTTATTATTTTTGCCTGTCATCAGAATGCTTCATTCTTCCATGTTCATTATTTATGCAGTCTTCTTTTTTTGGTTTGAAGAGCCATTCATCACCCATGGCTAGTTCTTATTCTACTAGTTTCCTTTGTGTAATCTTGCTCTGCATTTGTGTAATACCAGTTGCAGAACATTGCTCATTTGCTGTTATATATTTTTCTCATTTAGTTCCTTCTTCTTCCAACTTCAACAACCCATAACTGTATTTCTTTCCTTTTTTTTTTTTTTTTTTTTTTTTTTTTTTTTTTAAATGTAAACTGAAATTCATTATCTCAAAAAGAGCAATTACAATATTAGGACTCAAGAGAATCTGTTAACCTCCATCAACCTCCGTCTCTTGAAGAAAAAGAGGAGGGTGATCAGGCAGACAAAAATTGACATATATCCTATAAGAGAGTTTCGCTAACTGATCTATTACAGTTATGGTCTTACTATAAAAACATGAGTAACTATCACTTGTCAGTCCCTACTGAAGATAAGTCTAACATCATTCACTACATCTTTGAAGGAATGAACCCTATCACAACCTCTAAGGGTAAAATTAATAACCTCGATACAACCAGAAATCAAAACAACTTTCCCAAAACCTTTTGACCAACGTAGGTGCAAGCCATGAATAAAACCAATAAGCTCTGCAATTGAACCTGGCGTTTGGAAGACACATGATTATTTACAATCATATGAAATGAATTATAAAATCAGTGGAGGACGGAGTCATTTTGGTTCTTCGTACTGGCATTTGAACCTGAACATTGAAGAGTCAATGATCAACGACTCACTATACAGAACAACTTTGTTGGGTCTTTACTATTTGCTGCAGAGTCAGACTGAAAAAAAAAAAATGGGACCCAGTGGGGTCCACTCCCCCATCCTGTGTGTTTGTCTTCAACGTAGCATCATGCTACATGGTGCCTATGCAGCAGACAAAAAGGACTCAGCTTGGTTAGTGAATCATTTTGCTAGGGATTCAAATTGTACCCGCCTGACTCAGAAAATAGTAGAAAGAATGTGCAGTCATTTTTTTTTTTTTTTGATAAATATGTGCAGTCATCTTGTGTGTGACTAAGTTGAGCATTTTATCTAGAGCTAGTAAAAAAGGCAGGCCCGACCCACAGGCCGGCTTTTCACCGGCCAGATTCTTTTAGGGCAAGCTAAAAAAGATAATCATTTTCAAGAGTTGACCCAACTGAAGCTATTTTAATACTTCATCTGGTCTTATTATAAGGTATCAACTAATAAATCTCACAAACCAATAAAAGTAATTAAAGTCAATAAAGTTACCCTACACTTTAAGTAACTTCCAATATTACCCCTATTGATTATACCAAATTCTAATATTATATTAATTATTACTCTTACTCACTACCCCTATTAATTATGGGCAAACATAGAAACAAATAATTAATGCGTCTTAGGAACAAGCAAGTGCCTTATAAAAAGGACCAAATAAACTTGCTAGTTGGTGTCTTATAATAAGACCAGAGGGAGTAATTTTGTACTATTTTTTAGCTTTTTTTAAGGAAATAAAATTAGGACAGTGAAGGTCCTAATTTAACACATAAATGTTGTTAAAATTAAGGTGTAAATGATACAAATTATACAACAAACAAACACAGTCATTAAGTCATAATCAAAGGTAAATTATTATCCACATACCACAATTACAAATAATTAATGAGAAGGCTAAACAAAATTAAAAATCTTTCTTATAAATATGTCTTGAAAAATGTAAATAGTCAACAAAATAAATAACACAAGCCATGAACAAAAAAATCACTAAAAAATAAGTCAAAAAATCCAAAATTAGTAAGAATACTTATTAAATAAGAAATAGGGATATTTAAGGGCCCTTTTTATAGAAAAAATCTCAAAAAAGGACCTAAGATTCTGAAAATCCCAGAATCTATGTGAGTTGTTAATGGGGTGCTTATAGTTGTTAACCGAGGTTGATATTGTTGTTAATGTGATCGCTTTAGTTGTTAAAATATTGTTGTTAATGCGTGATTTAGTTGTTAACGGGTATTGATTTTGTTGTTAATATGGTCGACTTTAGTTGTTAAAATTTAATGAATTTATACTGAGAAAAGCCCTTAGGCCTTTTTTAGGATTTTCATAATCTTGAGGCCTTTTTTGGGATTTGTTCTGTAAAAAGGGCCCTTAAATGCATTTTCCCTAAGAAATATCCTTTATAAGTTTTAAATTTTTACGATTCTTAATATAAGATGTTCTTATAAAACTTAATTCTAAAAAAGATAATAACAACTAAATATTTGCAACATTATTAATAAAGTATAAAAATTAATAATATTATTATAATATAAATAATTTTTTTTTTTAAAAAAAAAAACATACGAGCCTAAGTTTTAAGCGATCGGCCCTACTAGGCTAGCCCTTTTAGGCATACTTTCACTTTTGAAGCAAAAATTTTAAACCCGATCTTTACAAATTCAGGGTTTAAACGGGCCAACCTACAAGCTCACTGCAATTTTACTCAAGGGCATATTATAAGAATAATAAAATAACAGACTCGGTCTGTTTTACCATTCTAATTTTATTCAAGGGCACATTACAAGAATAATGAAATAAGGGGCTAACCGAAAAAGAGTCCAGTTTTTTCCTTTGATTTCCTTTTGAAAGTCATATTTACGCACCATCTTATGATTGACATGTCAAATAGAGTATATTAGAAGAGACAAAAAAGATTGGCATTTTAAGTAATGCACCATATATACACCGTGGCAATTTTATACAGTGTCAATCAATACAAGCAATGGCAGACGAAATATTTTCCAATGCTCCAATCTTGATACAGAGACACGCAGTGTAATCAATCTCCCTAATCCCATAACTACATCTTAAAACTCCAAAAGTAAAGGGAAGTTAAAGATAAAGCCTTCCCAATTCATAAGGGCTATATGGAATAATGGAAAGGGAAACACTGACCAGTGCACCTGTTCTACTAATCTGCTATACAACGAGATGCTGTAGGGTAAGAGGTATTAGTTGAGTATTTTGCTGAAGCGTATGTTAGTATTGAAGAATCAATCATGTTGTGATAAAAGTGCAAGTTCAGCCGCCCAAGCCAAAGATGAAGACTTGATCTCCACGCTCATCGATGTGTCAATCCTGCTCTCCAGCATCCTACATATTTCTGCCATGGATGGACGCTTGGTGGGGTCTGGATTGATACAAAGATTCGCTACCTCGCATATTGCTGCAAGGTCCTCGTATCTGAAATGTTTCAACTCTGGATCCACCACATATGACATTACCTCTGGCATTTCTAGGTACTCCTTGGCCTGCACCAGATAAAAGACCATTTGGCATTCACTACTTGATGATATTTTCATTATTCAGTAAGAAATTATCTTACCCAATCTACCAAGGATCCTTGGTCCTTGTAAGATGGAGGTCTCCCACTTATTATCTCCAGCAGAAGTATGCCAAAAGCATATACATTTCCCTGGGGATCATGATGGCGAGCCTCGAAAGAACGTGGAAGAACACAAACAGCGCCTTGGCTTCCAACAGATTCAGAATTCTTTTCTGACCTAGTAAGTATTGTCTTCCAACTCTCAAAATCAACCAGCTGCAGATTTTTTTTTTTTTTTTTTTTTACAATGAGAATCTTCAAGAGGATTTTTTGGAATGACTCTAGTTCTAATCATTCCTGAGTGCATGAAGAGACTAAGCAGAATCATTATAGATAAGCTAGAAATTTTAAACTAGCTTGCAGGCTCACCGTAGGTGAAAAATCTTCCCTAAGGTATACAGCATTAGAATTCAGCTCTAATATAGTGAATGGAGGATCAACTTCTGTGTGTAGATACTTCAGTCCACGAGCAATGCCAATAATGATTCTCATACGCCGTGTCCATGATAACTGGCTCCCTTCTCCATCTGCACAATTGTAATTGTATGTTTAAGGAAATGGAACATATGAGAATACACGCACACAGGAGATAACAAAATTGACTTACAGTGTAAGTGCTCATGGAGTGCTCCGTTGGAAGCATACTCAAAAACCAGCATCCTTGTAAATGGAGAGCTTGTTCTACAATATCCCAGAAGTTTTCCAGTGTTCTCATGATTTAGTCTTGCCAAGTCTGCCACCTATATAACATTGATACTACGATTAATAAAAGATTTGTGTAGTTCTTAGTTTTTCAATTCTTGCATGCTATAGGTTACTCAATATTTCCAGATACCTCTCTCTGAAAATAGAGCTCAAGATATCCTGTCCAATGCTCCTCTTTAATGCAGAGAGATATTACAGCAATCTCAGGCCCACCTTTCATGGTTCCCTTGTAGAATACACTATCGGGTGAGGACCCAATAATGTTGCTGAAGTCTTCACATGCCACTTCAAGTTCTTGTCTGCTGAAACTCCTCACATCCTTCAGTATCTCAGAGTCTGTACATTGGTTTTGCCAATCATGAGCTGAATACAGCCCTAGAACTTTGAAAAGTAATCAGGCAGAGGCAGTGCAAAGCAAAGAAACAAACCTATATAGACAGTCATATGGTCCTTCCGGCTTGCATATTTCTTCCAAGGCCAAATGATAGATGATTTGTTGTCCCATTTAAGAAGTGCAGCGAGCATTGCAACCAGAAAGATAGAGCCAACCAAGGTTCCTGTCGCTATTTCTAGAGCCAACAGCCAGGTAGGTTGGGATGCTCTATGATGCTTGGACACAACATATCCAGCAGGTTGCTGCCTTGAATTGGCCACAGAACGGCTCTTGGCAGGTGAAGCACCAGCTATGAGATCAAAGTTCGTTATTACGTATAATGTCAGTAAGGAATAATTTAATTTAAGGTGAAGACTATATCAACTAATAATTTGATTAAGTGAAGATCAGATGAAAAAAATTCACATCGCATCGGAAACTCTCACATAAAAATCCTCAAAAACAGGTTAGAGTCTGAAAGAGGAGTATAAACCCAGAGAAGGCCCACATTTTTTAAATCATGACAGAGCAAATTATGGGATGTCGTGATGAGACGCACTAATTCATTCCATAATGCTTAAATGCTGGGAAAGCCATGTCTTACATACCACATTGCACTGAAGAACGCTGCTTTAATTCTTTACTTTGGAAGCAGTTCCCTTGAAAGCTAGACCTGTATGAGAGAGCATATGTAATCTAAATATAGTGTTTTGAGCAAAGTGACTCTATGACAAGACTATATAAACGAAAATACCTAGGTAGATACTCCAAGCAAGCAGGTATGCCACCTACAAAGAAGTTATATGATAAATCTGCAACTTGTAACTGAGGTGATCGACAGAGACCAGTTAAATTTGCAGTTGAAGGATACCTGAAGAAATAATAGAAACTATGAGAGACAATAAAGAAATCTAAACTTTAATTCAAGTAAATCAGTATCGTTCTTACTGCTGTGTGTTGAGCTTGCCTATATTTAATGTTCACAATTACAAGCATAATTATAATGTCAGGGAGGATCAAAATTTCCCAAACGATAACCTTTGAAATTTTCCCAAGCATACCTATTTAGCATTTGACATTACTAGTAAAAAGTTACCCTATCCCATAACCATGACATGTACCCAAATTATTTCCTTCACGTTTTGAAAAAGACACCAACAAAATCTTCCTAACAACTTTGTCGCATACTGGAATGGAAAAGAAAAAATAGGAAAACAAAACCTAATTTTACTTTAATTGAACATCTCTGACAATTAAAGAAAAATTACGTGCTATCTCTCTCAAATTAAACCAATTGCCGGATTAGGCTAATTACTAAAGACCAGCCCCATTTGACCATAGCAATCATAAAAAGGAAACTTTTGTCAAGCAGATGATAACAGAACCATGTAAGGGCAACGAATCCTGTCACACCTAAGCAAACAAGACCAATGCAAGGGCGACAATTCAACTCACATTCCACGCATATTTGTAGGAAAGTTTGAACTGCCACCAGCAGGAACTAGTCCTTGAAGTTTATTCCTGTCCAGCCTAAGTTCTTGAAGGCACCTCAAATTTCCAAGCGCAGGAGGTAGCCTACCAGTCAACCCATTGGACTGCAGGTTTCTAGAAGAAAATGAATAAAGTTAGAACAAGTATGAGTCATATGGCAACACTCTTTAAGAGCCAACAATTTTTTTTTCCCGTTTAGGAGGAGCGTATTGGATTTATTTACTTACATTTTAACAACTTGAGCTAGATTCCCAATCTCTGGAGGAATTGGTCCAGATAATAGATTCTTTCCCAAATCCAAGACTTTGAGGGAATTCAACATGAACAGTTCTTTAGGTATTGTTCCAATCAGATTGTTGTCATGCAAAATCCTACAGAGATAAGAACCAGAACTAAGCTTCAGTCATCATAATCCTCAACGAGGCACATGGCAATGGCAACGATCAAAAGATAGGCTATCAGGTTGACATGAAACAAGGAAAAATATAGAGCATACAGTTCTTGCAAGTAGGTTATTTCTCCCAATTCTGGGGCTAGAAATCCTCTTAATGAAGACCCCGAGATATTTCTGCATAGAAGGATCCTAATCTGTCAAACAAAAGCACAAATTCGAGAGAAGCATTTGGATGGAGGAATGCTATCTTACAGCTTAATGATATGATCACGGTCTTTAGTGCAAGAAACGCCAAACCATTCACAGGGATCTGAATCCAACGTATTCCAGTTGGACAGAACCAGGTACGGGTCTTCATATACAGCTTCTTTAAAGGCTGTGAGCGCCCAAACTGTGAACAAACACATTTTAGTGTCAAGTGACTGCAGAAAATAATTCTCTTAACAAAGACATCAGTGATTGCCATGGTTCGGTGGTTCCATTTACTAGCCAAGACAACATGACAATTTGAATGAGAAGAAAGCGAAAAAAAAAAATTGATCTTGCATTTTCATGACACTTTACATATTAACTGACGAAGAAACTGTCAGCTTTCAACAAATCAAAAGGCAGGATAAACAATTTTGATCCTTTCTTTAAAGCAGCTCCAGAGAGTCTAGAATAACTAAAGAATCGAGATCTGTTGGCGAAGATGATTCTTTAGAGAAAACGTACCTTCCTTTGAGGGTACAGTATCACAATTCGCAAAAGAGACCATGGAAATTAGACTGAGAAACAACAGTGAAGCGAATAACTTCATCTTCTCCGGAAGCCTTCCGCACTGTGTTAATCACTTTTCTTTGACTACAAACACAAACACAATTCTGAAATGGCACTCTTCTCAAGAAGAGTAGAACCCAAGTTGGTGCGATTTATGAAAGAAAATGAGGTACACGAAGTTGAGACGTACTACTACTGGAATGTAGGGATTCGGTGATACACAAAGGAAGAAAACGTGTGAGAAGAAAAAGAATGAAAAGAAAGAAACGGTGAAACAATGGGAAAGAGATTAGATTCAAGATTTGACATATACCACTAGAAAGAATCACCAGGCGAGAGTGAGTGAGACTGAGAGGCAAAGAAAGACGAAATTTTGAGGGTGACAGAAGACTGGTGTTGGAAGATAAGGCAGAAGCAGAGATGAAACTTGGATTGAAAGAGAGTTTAGCAACGTGTGATTAAAGCGCCGAAAAATGGATTTTGATGAAGGAACCTGTGATAACGAAACTTCAACATTTGAAGCTGGAAAGCAGGAACTTTAGTTTGATTGGTGCGAATACTAAAAATGAATGAAAGCAAGAAGGAAAGGCGGTTTATGCATTTTTGGGTATTAAAAATTGAATTAAAATCTTTTTTAAAATTGTTTGAATTTTTTCCCCCGAACCTCTTGGCTTCATGCGATCACCTCTGAGTGAGGATTAACAACCATCATGCCGGGGCGGCTTTTGGATTTATCCTGCTCATGATCGCATTTTGGGTATTCTCTCACCACCCATACTCCACAATACATAATAATGCGTGATTTTTAAATTAATAATAAATATATTTACTATCAATAAATTAATATCATCAGTTACTACATATAAAATAAAAAATGCATGAAATCTTTCTTCAACAAGTGTGAATATCTATTTATACACTCATATTAATTACTCATCATATTTATAAGTAACTTCTCACCTATTTCATATAAATTAAGAAAAAAAATTAAATCATTAACTGTATCTTAAAATTTAATAATAGGTTTTTAATTTTACCACAACTTAGTATATACAATACTCCGTGAGAATAAGCCTACCGATAATAAATAAAAAGTAAAATTATATATTGACAAACAAAATTTAACAAGGTGACTAATACATAGGATTAAAAAAAAGAAAAAAGTCTCTGGTCTCTGCCAAGAGAGATGAAGCATTAGTTATTACAACTTGTTTGTGTGAAGTTTGAAATGTTTAAAGAAAGTAACACGTTTACTATTTAAATAATAAGTGATTATTTTTCTAACCACTGCACACTTAATCTAATATTACTGATTATGACTTTGAGCGAGTGAGATTGGTACAATTATCAAAAGTGGGGTAAACCGTAAGTGCGATCATCTGTGGAAGTTTTTAGAAGCTGATAAGATTATTATTGTCCCCTTTTAATAAATAAATAATTGTTTGAATTCTAAATATTACTCACACTTTGCTTGAGAAAATGGTGAAGGTGGGGTTTAATTTAATCAATCATCGCTTGTTTCTTTAAACTTTCGGTTTGTTGTGTTATATATTTGTTTTCCTTTTGCTGCTTCTTTTACTTTTTAGGTGATTATGACGGAAGAGATTGATTATAAGTTGGCGGATTATGATGTTATTGGGTTTTGGTTTAAGCTCCGTGAACTTGACTAAAATATAGAGAAAATCACTATCAGGTTTTAAATTTCAGAATTAACCACAAAAAAGTCTCACGCTAAAATTTTCCTCTTGTGATTAATTGTGAATAAGTTACAGAATTCCCCTCACACAAAAATCTCGTTGTCAAAATAGTTTTATTAGTTGTTAAAATATTCATATGAAAATCTCATTATGAAAATGGCTTCTTCAATTGTTAAAATGAGTTTTTATGTTGCTAAAAATTGTCGTTTCTAAAATTCTACATTTGAAAAAAAAAATAGAAGAATTTTTGATAACATGCAAAACTATTTTGGCAATATTAGAAGTCATTCTTACAACAACATTTTTATAGGAACGTCTTTTGAAAATGAAAATTTCATTTTGACAACGAGATTTTTTCGTAAGGTAAATTCAGGAATTAATCACAATAAAATCCCTAAAATCTTTTTTGTTAAGGGAATTTAGTATGAGATTTATGATTAATTTCGTATCTTGAGATATGAAAGTGATTTTCCCTAAAATATATTAACTGAATGAATCAAATGTTTAGTTGGGAAACATATGATTAATTAAGCAAAAGCAAAAGTGGCTTTTTGAAATTTGAAAAAGCCAATAATTCCTTCAATTTCCCCATTTTACAGTTGTTCTCCATAAAACAACAAAACATCAAGCCTCCGCGTTCTACCTTTGGATTTTGACTTTGTTAAGGAACTAAAAGTGAACACACACACACACACTTCACACCCAGAAATACTTTAAAACACATCTATCGTCGAATGAATTAAAAAAGTTTCTTTTTTCGTGACTAATACCTAACAAATACTGCATGCACCCGCGCGCATGCAATCTGAATTTCAGTTCATTTAAATATAAACGGTCGTTTTCAATGTTCGTGGTCGTGGCCATATGCTTTTATTTCGTGCTAAATTTCCTGATGATAGCTGAGGATATAAATAAATAAATACCCAACAAACATTAATTAAATCAAAATTAGGGGCATATTGACTTAATTAAATTTGTCTCATTGAGTTGGCCTCTTCTTCTTTTGCGAAAGTTCTGGGAAAAAACTTTATCATCATCTATCAGGCCGGCCGAGTTAAAAATGAAGACTTGGCAGTTAATTAATTAAGAGTGCCATGAAATCAAATTAACAAAAGATTAAGGAATGGAATTAGATAATTGGGATTAATTATTAGAGATGAGATCAATGAAGCAAGAAGAAGCATGTGGGGTCCAAGGTTTGTGTGGAGAAAACATAACTTCATGAGGAAAATAGGAGAGTGTGTTGTGAGCTTTCATGAAAGGTCAGGTGAACATCCATGTCGGGCACAGAGCACAATTGAAAATTCTCTTTTAATTTGGCTGTGATGGCCACCCAAAAAAGACCCTTCCATGTGCCTTCCCTTTTTCATCATTAAAGAACAAAACTTTCTTGTTAATTAAGCTTCTTCTTTAAATTGGCGATGTGTGTATATATATATATATATATATATGATATGCACTTGTTCTCTACTCTCATCATTAGTCATAAAGTTTCAAGCTCCTCAGAGTGTCCACTACTGATAAATGCTTTCCTTCGTTTCTTGTTTACATGTCACAACAAAGTAGAGACACACACACACACTATATGGATCGCTTTTTTGAGAACCTTCTTCTGCTATATTTGTGTGTGTGAGTATTGTTGAAAAGTAGTTTGATCCTCCATTAGGCCCAAGCTCAATAGTATTGGGGTTAGAATATAAATAATATAAAAATTTGGGTCAATATCTGTGATATTTTTCAATTACTATGTTGTTTCACAAAAGCTCATGTATGGTAGTGGAATGAGTACATAAAACACTATAAATGGACATGGAAAGTTTAGTTGTAGATATAAAAAGGCATACATTAGAGAAACAGATTATTCATACATTAGAGAAAACAGATTATTCTTCTCTTCTACTATAACTCTCTTATCTTTCTGTCTACGGTGTATTGGTTGTGTGTCCATAATTGCATCCTAATTGTGATTTGATTAGCGTGGGTTTCAAAGATAAGTGGTTGCACTCCAGGTATGTCCGATATTCTTATACACGCGTGTGCATCAGGATCTAGAGCTGTTAATCAGGGTCGGTCCTTACAAGGCCAAGGCTTAAAAGAACTAGCCCTTTTTTAACCCGTGGTACGAAAAACATCTTTTTTTTCAAGGACCGGCCCGTGAGCCCGGCCTAGGGATGAGAGTCATTTTTCTAAATTTTAACTATTTTTCCTGCTTTTTTTTCAAAGAAATGTAATTAGCAAATTATAATTAACAATTAAAGTTTTAATTTAACAAATAAATGTTGTCAACATTAATGTCTAAATAACACGCATTATGCAACAAATAAACATAGTCACTAGTTTATAATCAAAGGTAAACTATTATCCACAAATAACTCATACAAAGCATAAGGAGCTAACCACTAAGCAATAAGAGTATGATGACTATCATTTTTATCTTATTCACCATTATCATCAATTTCAAAGACATTTTATTATACTTTACTTCGAATAGTAGGATCTGCTCAATGGATGGAATCATGGGTAAAAATATCAAGAATTTCTTTTCCCGCATCATAAATGCATCCATAATCTTAATCTGCAGCAAATAATAAATTAAATCATAAAATCAGAGTATAATTCTAATGCATATATAATTAAATGGATAAATAACTCCATAATAAATACAAAATACATATAAATTAATAAATTTTCATCATAAGTGAATCCATACATCCAGTTGGTCAAGATAATGGGCATGACAAGTTAGGAAATAGAAATTAACAGGCTTAACGGGTCGGTCTTTTTAAGCCCTCGACCCTACAAGGCCAACTCTTTTAGGCCCGACTTCTTTTGGATACTCTAATTTATTAGTCAGACCCGATTTCCCAGCCCCATAAGGATCTAATTCTCGTATGTGTCACACTAAAGCCTTCTCTTTTTGCACAAACGAACAGAATCCAAAAATCCATAAAGTGAAAGGTATTATAAGATAGCTTTTTCATGGTGTGAAATGATTTCTTACACTGTGCCTATAGGAGATCTTGCGGACGCTAATTAACGGTAGTGCTGATTTAATTTGTAGGATATTTACATGATCATCATGTTTGGGTGGAACAATAAGATATGTTGTGTAGGACTTACGCCACTAATTATGATTTTGTTTTGGAGGCCAGTGCTAGTCTGCTTCATCGTTTATACTGTACTAGTTTGCTTTTCATTTTCTCATTTTCATGTTTCTTATGAGTTTGTTGTTACTCCGTTTGCTTCGTACTCAATATTAAGAGCAAGGGATCCTAACGCATCATCATTAAATTGTCCAGATCATGAGGAATATTTACATATATATATTAGAGAGACAATCACAATTGAGTAGTTACTGGTAATTTATTAGTGATATATACTGCAGCTTGACGCTTCTGCATACATATGGAGCTTAATAAAGGAAGGCTTCTTGGGCACAGCGAGCTAAAATCAATTAGTGAGTGAGTGATCAGTATCACAAAGGCTGCTTAAACAGATACATGTCAAAATCTTAAGAATATGGTCCAAATGACTAGTCGCAGTCACTAAGGATGGAGATTAATTTGAGCTGATTGTGGATTTTTAGTTTTGAATCAATGGAATTGGATAACAAACAGAAATGAAAGTGATTATAGGAGGATATGGACGAAGAGGATATATGGTCCCAAAACTCACAGCCAGGTTGCCACATTTATTGAATCATACGTTTCTGCTACCCAATTCATTAACTACTCCATCCGGTGCTAACGCTAATTTTTTGTCATTTTCCTCCCCCAACCAACCACCGACCATTTTCTTCCTTTATTTTAATTTTAAAAAAGAAAAATTCTTCTTTATCCATCTCTGTTTTATCTTTTCCACTGTTTTATTCAACCAAATTACTAGGATTAAGTGTTAGTACGATGTTCTGTGCTGTGTTATTTGATATTGCCCCTTTCAATGGAACGTTAGCACTCTCTCTTGTTTAAAATATAAGAGTTTTTCTATTTGATAAAATAAGGACACCGCAATAATACCTTATGGGAATATTACACCCATTATAATCCTGACGAAGTATCATTGCTAGATCCTCAGACGGTTGATAAACCGCATGAAGACCCTGCCTTGTTTACAATCCTCTCTTTGCTAGATAGGCTACCACATAGTTACCCGAGCGAGGCACGTAGGTAAGTTGTACTTCCCAATCCATTTCCATAAGCACTTTTACTTCTTCGAGAAGACCCGAGTCCCTGTAACTTTGTCTGTGGCCATATAGAATAAGGTTGAGACTCTGAGTGGAATCTGTTTCCACCCAAATTTTCCTATAGCCCATGCCATTTTAAGTCCAATTAGACAAGCCTAAATTTCCGCAGTTAATTCATCTCCATCATCAATAGGATTAATGTGTTAGATGTTGTGTCTTGTGTGTTTGGTTTTTTAACATTTCATATTTGCGTGCACTGATGATGAATAAAAACAATAGGATTAATGAACCCTTAATGAAGTTTCCAGTAGAATTCCAAATCAGACCCCCACAAGCTCGTTTCATCGTTGTACTTGAGAAAGCATCATTCACATTCGCCTTCATCCAATTCTCCTTCGGTGGTCTCCAATACTCGCGATTAGGAGCCAAACTAGCCCCTTGAATGTTTGTCCCTATTAGAAAATAATTTGTGAGTTTCATTCACTCCACCATTGCGCTTGCACTCGCTAAAATGGTTTCATTCAATGCAAATTTCTTCTCAAAAACACAGGATTGTAAACCTAGAAGCCCACTCCCGACTTGTTCCTTCCTTGCCTCGTATATTCTCCCATACCCAATCCAAAATATTCATATTATAGAACCTGTGCCACTGTGTTGGGCACACCACCTTCCGCCATATGGCTTTTGAGTACAAATAATCCCAAAAAATATGAATAGTGTCTTCTATCTCTACCCCACATAAGAGGCACCTTGCATCCGACGTCAAACCCTTTCATCTTCGGCAAGCATTTGTGAGCAGACTTTGTCGAACTAGAAGCTAGAGAAGTGTCTTGCATCTTTGTGGTGCTCTAACTTTCCACACTCCACCCCTAGTCCCTTCCCTAATCTAGAATAGCCTTTGACAGTACTCTGGCTTCTAGTTTTGTTAAATATAAAGTAAGTGTCTCAAATTTGGGAAAAAATATTAAATAAGAATTATGAGAAAGAATGTGGCAATTTTTTTTTTTTAAAAAAAAAACATTAAATGCATAGACAAAAACAAAATAGGTCTTATAAAAATCACAATTTGACTTTGATATTTTGAACTACTATATGACCAACTTGGGACCCCTGTAGAAGTATTCCTTTTTTTTTTTTTTTTTGACTGGGCAATATTGAAACACTTGCTGCACAGAATGAGAACCCATGAACCAAAGTGCCCAAAAAAGAGTGCATAGGGGCCACAAAGGCTTCGTCATTCATCGTCAAACTGGTTTCATAATCGGGCTCAGTCTTTAAACCCTTCAATTGGAACCCGCATGAATCACCCAGACGCCTTACTTACGGGCTTCTCCGCCCATTAGTAGGAGTGTATAGGACAGGCCCAACCCTCGTGCATACGAACTGGGCCTCTCCAGTTTCTCCATCTTCGTCTCAATTCTTCCATCCAAAAAAAAAAACACACACACACACGGCACACTTTTAAATGATATTCACACGTCTATACACACCCGGATTCAGTTTTAGTGTCTATCCTAAGGATAGACGGATTGTCAGTTATTTTTTTTAATAAAAAATCTCATCCGAACGATCAAAATATGATTTATTCTTTTTCTTTTAAATGATGATTTTTTGATTAAAAAATCATTTTTTTGAAAAAATATATATTAGTTAAGTGGTTTTTTTATTTTAAATTTTCTACACATTAAAATAATTTTTTTAAAAAAATAGAAAGTAAAAAAATCAAATTTAGACCATCCAGGATGAGATAAGTAAATGGTGCCAATCCTTGGGATAGGCACCCAAAATGCATCCGTATACACCCCACAGTATGATTTTGTTTTTGGTATTGTTTTGAAAATAGTCTAACTCACCCTTAATAGATTAGACCTAGACCCAATAACACTGAGATAAAAAATATAAAATGAACAAGTTTGACTAGATATATGTGATATTTTCTAATTACCACGAGTGATATTGTTTAACTAGTATAATATGTCTGTACAAATTATAACATTTAACCGATACACTATGTCTCTCCAATGAAAAAATATGCTTGGGTAAAGGAAGGGGTACGTAAAACCCAATAAATAGGCATAAAATTAACATTGTGAATGAAACACATGCACTAGGAGAACGTACTGATGACATGCGAACCGGTAAAAGACACGTTGAAGCTACGGCTTTAGCTAATTAATTTCATTATTGCCATTGTTACATCACCATTCTTCATTATTTTAACTAATTTCGATCTAACTATTTAATCTCTAACAAGTTCTTATAACGATGGAAAACGAACGGGAGGGATAATAATATATATAGGATGACGACATGTATTTACAATGGATGAAGAGCACACGTTTGTGTTGATTTCAAATACTTTCTCCGATTCTAATTTAGTTGATTTTTTTAGAGATATTAAGGAAGTTAATTAAATTACTTTTTAGAGTATTTTTATTTTTATTTTTTTAAACTAATTTTAACCAATAAACTGATATATAATTTAAGAATACACAACATATGAAATGATTAAATAACTTATTTAGCTTCCTTAATCTCTCAAAAGAAAGTCAACTAGGTCTTATAATTAGGATCAAAGGTAGTACTACCTCTAGTCCTAAATACCACTCTGGTCCTATTTATAAGTCCTTTCCAAAAGGACTTATATAGGACCAAAAAAATCTATTTATAAGTCCTTTGACTAAATAAATGAGATTGTGATAATTTTTTTTAAAAAAATGAAAATAGAGAGAAAGAAAATTAAATAATCATAAATTAAAGTTGAAATTTTTATAATTTGTCATTTTTTGATTTTAAACTAGGATTTTGAAACAAAGTTGACTATTTTTTTTGAAAAATTAAGGAAACTAATTAAATAACTTTAAAGTATTTATATTTGTTATTTTTTTGTCTAAACTATTTTGCCTAACTTATATAATATAAGGAACATAACATATAATATGATTAAATAACCTATTTAGCTTTCTTAATGTCTTAAAAAAAGTTCAACTACGCCTTATATTTTGGACCGAGAGAGTATTTCATATGTAATTAATGATTAATGAGTAGTGATTGGATTTGTATTCCCAAGTTGATCCTTATCGATCGAGTGATGATCTGGCGTTCATTGTCTTTTTTAGGGTTCCTGATAGACAATCCATTTTAATTTGCTAGGGGCACTTGGCCTATGGAATGAGAGGGATTCAACTTTTATTTAATTTATGCATATGTCACATGCATTGTTTCACTCGTTTGTTGTTTTTTGTATCCACGACTTTATAGACGTGATTCAGCAGCCCATCATTATATTTCGCAAAAATAATGTTATTGAGAACTGTTATATGATTTCTTCTTCTTTTCTTAAAATCTATTTGGTCTGAAAGGTGCAGGCGTTCAATAGTTGTCAACTGTTGCACCCAAATGGCGGGAGGGGAATTAATGTTTGTGGGCGCAAATTTTTTTTAAAGGAAATTTTAAATACATTAAAAATCAAATGAATATAGAAGAAAAGAAAAGAAAAATTCAACTTAACATAGAAAAAAGTTTGACAAGATTAGGGAGCATGTTGCAACCTATAAGCTATTCTCATCTCAACGCTTCCTCTATCGAAACCTATACAATTGTATCTTTTTTCATATAGGGACACTAAGCAATTGAAGTTATGATTTCCAATTCCAAAGCAACTAAACAATTTGCATTCTATGTCAATTTAGTAAGTAATCAACAAGTAATCCAAAACAAGATAAATTAACATTCAAAGGATAAAAAGATAGTATTTGTAATCAATAAATTATGGATAAGTAAATTAAATGAAAGGCGTCTTTTTATATTTTTTTGCATCTTCACCTCTCAAGGAAAGTTGCGTAGCTCAACTGGTAGATTGCATCCTCTTAGGATGCAGCGTGTCTCATGTGGTGGGTTCGAAACCTATTAGTGCAGTTTTTGTGCAGCGTGCGTTTCACTGTTTGGAAAAAAAAAATATGAAAGAAGCGGCCTGGAGGAATCGAACACGGATCATTACAATCAACTATGTGGAATTATTACCAATAGGCTACTACGAAGAATTAATATATGCTTCCTTCAGAAAAATATATATTATTGAAATTTTTTGTGTGCACCCCACACTGACACCAGTGTGGGTCCGCCGCTGGTTGCACCATCTATGCATAAGTTCATATATGTATGTCGTCAGAATATTATTTGGTGCATAGCGTCGGTGAGGTATCATTAGTTGTTGTTCAGCAACATATACACGTATAATATTTAGACATGTGCAACTTGTGATTCTGGAAGATATCCATGTCGGATGCTTTTGCTGCTGCTAAAATATCTGGGATAGTGCATGCATATATATGCTCCGGAATCATTGGGATAATTTTAGTGAAAGGAGAAACAGTAAATTGTGTTGTGTGTGTGTTTAAAGAAAGGAAAAAACTCATGAATCGTGCTCATTCGTAAGATAAGATGTAGGAAATATAATAGGGTTTCCTTAATTAATTTTATACGATGATTTTATTGATATGAAGAAATTAAGAATAATAGCCCGTAGTATGATGAGGTTTTATGGGATAAAATAATAAGAGTCCACCCGCGCTTTTGTCATAAAACATAAAACGTGCTTAATTAATTTAGTGCGGGAAATTAAAATGACGACTTGCTTCACTTCTTGTCCTACCTCCCAAGGACATTGAACCCAAAACCTTCCTGAACGTGGACCCCACTTCCCCCAATGGAGCAGAAAGACAAGTTTAATTAACTAGGATTAGTGCTCTTATCTCCATGGATAGCACCCAAATTTAACTAGTTAATTAAGATATAACCAGTTAATTGATCCCCCCAAAGCTTTTCTATCCTTTTTTTTATACACAAGTTTAGTCCACGAGTACTGCTCTGTGGATATACACTAGCTAGTTATTGAATATTCTAATAAAAAGGTGTTCCAAAGTGGCAGCTGACACATATTATAAATAAGCTGGTAATCCACCCTTGTCTTACGTACTTGTGCAGAGAACTTAGTTATTGTAAGAAGGCAGAGAGAAAAGAGAAGAGAAGCGAAGCAGAGCAGAAGTATATACATGGGGAAGATTTACCCTGAGATGATGAGCTTCATGAAGCCAATAATGTTGATGGCAACATGAGCGCTAGTAGCAGTAAAAGAGAAAGATACACAGTGTGGATGAAATCACTTGTGTTCCATTCTAATGGCTGCACCGTCTACAACTCCGACGGCAACATCGTGTATCGGGTCGATAACTACGACACAAAGGGTACCAGAGAAGTCTATCTCATGGATCTCCGAGGCACTGTACTCTGTACCATACATAAGGTAAGTAACTACACACACACACGTACACACCAGCGCTGGTCTCTTTTTGTCATTTGTATTGAATGCATGGATGATCACGTGTTGCAGAGAAAACTAGGGTTTGGGTGTTGGGAAGGATTCAGATATTGCAACAGCAGAAGGAAGGAGATGAGGTGGTTCGAGGTGAAAAAATATCAGAAAATGATGATGAAGGGAAAAGGAGAATGTGAAATAACAGTAGGGAGGGAAAAGTACTGGATAGTTGCAATGGGAAAAAACAAAGCAGAGTTTGGGATAATAAACATGGAGGGACAAATTGTTGCAGAGGTTAGTGTTCGTTTGTTTGGTCCTCTTTCTAAGTTTAATGAAGCAAATGATGATAGTAATATAATAATTATGGGATTAATTAATTTGGAATTATATATATATAATTAAATGGGATGAACAGGTAAAGCAGAAGGAATCGTTGTCTGGAGTAGTGCTGGGTGATGATGTGGTAACATTGGAAGTGGAGGCCAACACGGATCATTCACTTATCATGGCTTTCGTCACGGTGTACGGATTAATACGAGGCGTAATGTAGTGTGCTCACATTATACATATACTGTTAATTGATTCTTTTGCCAATTTAATTTAATTTGTATAGATCCACGAAATTTTGAAACATTTATATATCAATACAGCGTTGTAGTACCTACATGCATGTATACACTTACATATAAACTCTCTTTTCCATGCAAGACTCACGAGTGTGGATAGCGTTTCATTTCAACATACTTTAATTTCAACTAACATTTTTTTACTATAATTTGTATTATAAACGAGATTTTATATTAAAGATCGAAATTCATCTCCAACTGAGTGTGTTATGGCAATTAGAAGCTAACTTAATCCAGTCAGAAGCGATTGTCTGATATATAAATATCACGTCTATTACAATGTTACTTCTATATGCATGAATGGTGTTAGATTCTTATTATTCGCAAATTATAAATTCCTTAACTTATTCGATTCATACATACAAATTTAAGTAACTGTGTAAACTTTATATTGTTATCTAATTACTTCTATGAATTTACTTTTAATTTAAAAAGCAACCAATGAAATTTTCAAGAGAAACAGTGTTCCGACTAAGCCTTTTGTTTAGTAGGGAGAGCTAATCAAATCTACTCTATCCAGATTCTGATATTAATGTTCTAGATTTTTTTTTTTTTTAATTGATATTTTGTTAAATAAAAGGTATTTAAAAAAAAAACTCTATCCAGTCTTAATTATAGGATAACATTTGAGAGTTGATTTTGGTTCTAATTATAAGACAATATTCTAATTTTTGTCAATTTCTTTTCCAAAATACCCCTTCAATAATACAGCTCAATTAATACAGCACTACATGAAAAAGTATGAGTTGAGCTTTTTTGCCTAGGTCAGTGTTGAAACTTAAAAGTGTCAGGGATCAATATGCATTGGGCTTGTACCAGAATAAAACATCTTGAATCTGACATATAGCTTCAGAGAAGTTGACTAGCTAATTAACTAGATTTGTATAAGGATATTCTAGGAAAATGAATAAAATTAACTCATTTAACTCTTATCCTTGATCTCTTTAAAATATGTTAAATATGTCCTATAATTAGGACCGAAGATCGTAGTATTTAAGAAATTATTTTTACTTTAGATTATATACCCACTGAAATATCTAACGATGAAAATCTGATTAGTTTTCCTTATGCTTTATAAGGAAACGGGTTACAATTAATTAAAACACAATAGATTTTCTCTCTCTTAATAATAGGGTGATTAATTAAGAGAAGGAGGAGGCGAATAACTTCATCATCATCGACAAGAAGCCGTGTATTAGTTACGCCTACTCGAAATTAATCCCAAAGAAAAGAATCTTATTGACTCCATGACAAATTAATGGTCAGTTTAGTTGTACGTCATTGTAACTAGCTAGTCAATTGGTCAAAAACTTCGAATTCCCCAACAATTTTTGACTTTTGATTCAAAAAAACCATCCTTCTTCATCCGTTTGGTTTGAGATTAAAAATCAATTATGCAACTTAAAAATTTTAACTATAGAATTTTAACTTACAAATTTAAATGTGATGATTAGAAATAAATTAAATCTGAAAGTACTTCATTTTAAATATAAACAAAATGATATTGACTACTGTCTCTCTTACCGTACTCTTATCATTCATTACTTGTCTCTTAAATTTGAGCAATTTAGAATAATATTTTTTATTACAGTTTTAAATTATCATAGCAAAAATTTAACATTTTATTTATTTATTTTCTAATAATTTGATATTCTATTAATATTTTTATTAAAAATTTGATCTCAATCACTCAAATTTTAATCTAAAAGTTGAGATAAATAGTTGACGGAAAATTAGGAGAAGAGAAAAGTAAGAACAAATGACAATAGTCAATCCCAAATAAAATATACTTACAAATCCAAGAAATAACATTTTTAATTACGGAGCCAATTCTTTGTCTCTCGGATTACCTAAAGATATAGTGTCGGTTTAGATTAATGATGGAAGTTGTTTTTCCTATGTGATTTACAACATACGAAGTAAGTACGTGTGAGGAATTTTATCTTGATTTACGAAAATGTATTTTTTAAACATTAACTCAAACATACCCATAAAAGTTTAACTAACCACTAGCTAGGATAAACATTATATTTGGGGATTGGTAAGGGGGAAAACCAATACTCCATCTGATCCTTGTTATAAAGCACCAATTAGCAAGTTTATCTGGTCTTTTTTATAAGGCATTTGCTTGTTCCCAATAAGCATTCATTAATTTTTTTTTCCATGTCTCGCCCATAATTAATAAGGTTAGTGGGTGAGAGTAATAATTAATATGATATTAAGTTTAATGCAATTGGTAGGGGTAATATTGGAAATTACTTAGATTCTAGACAATTTTATTAACTTTAATTAATTACTTTTATTGGTTTATAAGAAAAGTTAGTTGGTGCCTTATAATAAGGAGTAGAGGAATTATATCTAGGGTGCTTTAGATAACATTAGAAGAGGATTTGTCTTCGCTTTATAGTAAAAATATGGACAAATATTTATTTTAGGGCATGTTAAATTTGAGGGAAGGGAGAGGGAAGGAGAGAAGAGAGAGAAAATTTTTCTCTCATATTTACTAAATAGCCCCTAGAAACTTTTCAATATTATGAAAATACTCAACAAAATAGAATATTCTTCTCATTAATAGTAATTTGGTCAATATCATCATTCTCACTCCCTTCCTCCTCTCTCTCCTCAAACCAAGCAGACCCTTAAAGAAAGTGGGAGATTTGCATGTTTTTCAGCAGAGATACATCACATGATATTATTAACGAATAATGATAATTATATCTTATTTCTTCATATATATACATGGCATAAAAGGCGTTAATAAAATTAATGTGTACACATTTCTTCAACGTCTTTGTTTGAAAATATCAAAATAGTCCTTAAAAATCAAGGTTCAAAGTTAAATTAAAGCTCAAAATATTATGGTAGCCCTTCATCTGCCAAAATTAATTTTTCAACTTTTTGAATCCATATTATAGCGCCCCAGAATACTTTCAATTTGATAATTTCTTCCAAAACAACAAAGGATTATTGACTATTAGCTTCTAGTTTTTCTTAGTGTCTGTTTTAGGTTAACGTTGGAAACTACTTTTCTACCGTCATTTACGATTGTACAATGTAAGTAGGTGGAAATTTTTATACCTCAATTTACGTAAACGTGTTTTTATAAGGGTTCACATTTGGTGCTTCTCCCTTATGTGCTTCTTACATGTTTGTCCCTCTAATTAGAGGGACAAACAATTTTTTTTAATTTTTTATATATTCTATATATTTAGATTAAATTATATGCCGCTTCAAACTTTTTTGCGCTTAAGATCTCAAATTAATTAGTTTCACGATCTGGTGTTGCGGGACATATTTCTCGAGGATTTAATCAAAAACTAATTAATTTGAGATATTGGATGTAATTTTTTTTTTTTTGAAAGTAAAGATAAAATTTAATCAAAATATATATAATATAAAAAATTTAAAAAAAATTGTTTGTCCCTCTAAATAGAGGGACAAGCATGTAAGAAGACATAAGGGAGAAGCACCTTATGTGCTTCCTTTTTATAACGCTAATTCAAATCAGGCTCTTAGAAAATTCAAACAGTGCATCCCAATTTTCATTAGAATTTTTTTGTTCTAGACGATCTTTATCAAAATTAAATACTATTTTCGATGCTAAATACATGATATAGTTGATAGTACAATTTGTATTACAAACTATACCATATATTTAGAATCGGAAGAGTAATAATTATGGAGATATGAAGGATTTGTATTAGCCTTCTTTTTTCTCTCCCTTATTGGACCAAAGGGATAACAGTTTAAACTCACGTGTACACCTATGAATTGGGTGAAGCTTAGTGTGGATGGGGCAAAAGCTCTTTTTTCTCAGGAGGCGGGATGTGGAGGGGTAATTAGGAGTCATAGGGGGGAGTGGTTAGTGGGTTTTTCTCAATTCCTGGGCATTTGCAATGTGGAAGAGGCGGAGGAATGGGGAATTCTTTTGGGGTTGCGTCTCGCGTGGGACGAAGGTTTCAGACAGGTAGTGGTGGAGTCTGATTCGAAGGTGGTGGTTGATAAAATTTTGGCAGGCCGAGAGGGTCAGGATGGCAGCTTGGTATTGACGCAGATTCAGGAGCTGATCAGTAGGAGCTGGGATGTTAATGTAACTTTTGTCCCTCGGGTGCAAAATGCTGTGGCAGATGCGATGGCAAAACAGGGTCTGTCTAATTCAGATGTGTTCCATGTGTGCCCTCAGTTTGTGAGGCATTTGTATACTCTTGAGTGTATGGGACTTGATCCCCTGTTATCTGATTTTAATACATAAGGCCTAGTGCCTCTCTTTTACCAAAAAAAAAAAATAATAATATTAAAAAAGAAAAGAATGAATCATGTACAATGTGGCTAAATAAGCAGATCCGAATAGAAATAATCAACCAAATCATGTGAAATTAATAACTCTCGATCTCCATGATTATAAGTTTATAACAATAATTCTCAATGTATGCACATACGAATATTCTCAGACTATGGCCTTGTTTTGTTAGGCCACGGAGATTGTGCCTGCTACACCGGGTAACACATTTCAGCTACGAATTTGAATAATCTAATAATTATGAATAATACAATTCCAAGTTGAAATTAAGTTGCATCCTTCTTATTTTTTTATTCCATCGTTTATTTAAGTGTAGCAGTCTCATCTGACCAATCAAATTAAATATTATTTTTTCATCTGATCCCATCCTAAATTTTGGATATTTCCCTGAGATATTTTAGAAACTAATATTTATGTACAAGGAAATTAAAAGAACAAAGGAAGCAGCTGGCAACTAAATTGAATAATGAGCCACTGCCAAGGGAGCATTTTCTCCCAAAGTACTGTTAATTATATTAAGGGAAATATTTTTTTACAATAAAAATAATGTAAAAATAAAATCCAAAAAGAAAAAAGAAAAGAAATGCACGTCACAAAAGATTTCTACCAGAATATGACAGGTAACAAGACTATCACCACTGATTTTCCGGTAAATTTTGAAAAATTGTGCCCAAATGGGCTTCAGAAATTACAAGCTAAAAAATAAGAGGGAAGGAAAATACAATTTAGGTTGCCATTAGGCAGTATAGATATTAATTTATTCATATTCATTTGTGATCCACTACTGCATGTACACTATACACTGCAGGCTCCAACATATATATGAGCAAGTTATATCTTATTTGACCTTATATGCAATCCTCAGGTTCCTCACTGTCATCACAAGTTTTTGTCTTTCACCTTCTACTTCTGCAAATCTCAGACTCATTTCTGAGTATCTCTCTTGCATCTCCTTTAATTCACTCTCCATTGATTTGTTCCTTTCCTTCAGTGATGCTAATTCTGCTAATATGTCAGAAACATTGACGTCCCCTTTATCATCACCATTGGAGGTTGACAAGTTTACATCGCTGCCATAGAAAGAAAAAAGAGAATCAATCAACAAGTAACACTTCAGAGCTTAAATCCTTTAGCTGACAAAACAAGCTAGTGTTGAACTTACCAATTTTCTTGAGATGCACTTGTAGCACCATTGAGATGTTCATCTGGATCTCTTTCTCCAACAGTTGAGTAATACTTTGATCCTCAGCAACCTGTTGGAAAAATATCCAATTGTAAATATGTTGTATGTATACAATTCTGTAGCATCATAAATAAAGGTCGCAGAACTAACTTCAAAATGAAATTTGATTGAAGAAAAATGAAATGAAACTTTAAGCAAAGACAAGTCACAAGTTGTAGACATCTAGTTTAATTTTTCCGGTTTGCCACCAAGGCATTTGGATGGATGTGATGACAGCCTAGAAGCTTAAATCAGTTCACAAATGGGGACATTTTGCAATATAGAAACAGGTTTAACCTTTTGCAAAGCACTACTCTGATTGAATTCTTCCACTTTGCCCTCCAGCTCCTCTATTTTGTTTTGGAGTTCCTTTTCCTTCTGCAAAAATATAGTTGTAGACGCTTCCAACGCAGTTTCCTTCGAGTTTATCAGGCCCTATCATAAAATAGTACTCCTCTTGTCATCATCCCATCTCCACATTGCCATTAATATTTTGTTTAAGCCGAATGAAATACAAAGAGAGTGATAAATAATGGGTAAAGTTACCTCGAGCATTTTTATTCTTTCCTTCAGAGTTTCAATCTCTTTTGAATTCTGAGGGATTGAAGCAGTTTTTTTGTTCTTTGCAGTGGAAGAAAATTGCTGGTATCCATTGGCATCCTTCAACTTCTTTTCAATGTTGGTCACTGCATCCTCCCTCTTCTTTAGTTCACCCTTTAACTGGAAAATTTGCTTTTTGAGTTTTTGTTTCTCTGCCTCATCCTCATGAAGAGAATGTTTCAAGTCACTGCATTGATCTCTAACTGCTTCCAACTCTAATTGTAATGACCTAGCCATAGTCTCTTTTTCATCTTTCACAAGCCTCATCCTATTTAGATCTTCAAGTTTCTTCTCCACTTCCTTCTTCAGTAAAGCAATTGTACTCACCAGCTCATTTCTTTCAACACTTCCTCTCTGCAACAGAGTTTCAGATTCCTCAACTGATTTCTTGGTAAGTTCCAACTCAGTTCTGAGACTTTCTTTCTGCTCTGCTTGCTCAGAGTAGTATATAACCTCCCCTTTAAGCCTTTCATTCTCTGTTTTTAAGGTCCAGATCTCCTCGGAGAATTCCCTACTAATTTGCTCCTCATGATTCTTCTGTTTTATAAGAAGCTTGGATTTCTCCTCAATTTCCATCAACAATTGGTGTATCTGAGTGGCCATTGATTCTATTTGATTGTAGAGATCATTCAGTTTTACCTCATAATCATCTTTAACTGACTGAAGCTCCTCCTTGACTTTCTGTAGCATTTCTTCCAAAACTTTTTTTTGTGCACGCAGTTCACTTGCTTCTGCATATGCTCTCATGGTAGCCTTCTCGTTTGCATCAAATGTAGAGGCCATTTGCATTGAGAGCCTTTTGAATTCCTCTTGGAGCCTCCCAGCAGCATTAGCATTTTTCAATCTGTTCTTTCTCAAAGCTTCCTCTGCTCGGATGGCTCTTTGCTCCTGCTCAACTTTGTCACGTGTCACAGCTTCCAAGTCAGCTTCAAATCCTTGTGCTTGTTTCTCCAGGTCTAATTCTAATCTTCTGATATAGTTTTCGAGTTCCTTAACGGTTGCCAGAGAATCTGATAACTCTTGTGACTGTACCTTCAGTCCATTTTCGAGGCTCTCAATATGTGTTTCAAGGTCATTCACAACATCAGGGAGAGAAGAGGTATCATATTGATTCAATTGCTCTTGTAGTTGACTCTGCTCCAACTTATATGCAATTTCATGGTTTTCCTGTTTCAATATTTCGTAGTCAAGTGCAAGCTGCTCCATCTGCATCTCCAACTCATCTTTGTCTCTCTTATGCATATCTATTTCACCATACAGCTCTAAAACTTTTTGCTCAAGTAACTGTGAGTCCTTGGAATTGCTTTGCTGCTCCAGTACTTTCTGCTCTTCATCGTGGTCTGTTACACATTTGAGGAGGTTTCCCTTTAACTCTTGGGAATTTCTGCTCGATTCAAGCTCATTAGAGAGATTGTTAATTTCCATATCTTTCTGCTCCAACATTTGATCCAGGTCTTGTACAGCAAGAACCAATTCAGCATTTGATTCCTGCGTCTTCTTCAACTGCAAACGAAGATTGACATTAAGGTCCTTTTCATAACCCAGTTCCTGTCGAATTTCTTCAACAAGAGTACGCAGATCAGCACCTTCCAATTGCGTTCTGTTCCTCACTTTGGCCTCATCCATACGTTTGTGAAGTGACCTGAGGTTGTCCCACTCTACCTTGAGAGCATCTCTTTCCTCTTTCAGGCTGATAATTTCCTTTGAGAGATCTTGCCCTCTTTTGCCTTCTTTCACTATTTGCTTCCGAAGAGTCTGTAGTTCCAAGTCAGACATATCGAGCTGCCTGGCCAAAGAGGCAAGTTCAGACTTGAGTCTTTCAATCTCCAGATCTGATGCCTGTTGGGTTCTTTCCTTATGAATGGCATCGTGAGAACCATTAGGTGAATCATCTGTGCTCAAACCATGGTCTGAACCAGCTGACCAGTCCCAGTGTGATCTATCATACATTGATGTTACTAACGGCGAGGCATTTGGGTTTTGGTGGATATTGTTTATATTTCTTAGTCCAACTCGTCGCGGAGTATCAAGTCCAGAGCTGCCATCGGAGCTAGACAAAGTAAGGTCGGATTCGCTGGATGTCCTGCAATCAGCACTCAGCTCAGTTCTGGGGATCATTGATTCGGCAGAGACGTCCTGTGAGACACAGAAAGATGGAATTTAAAATGGTTTTGACTGGAAAATAAAGAAAGCTAAGGTAATTTTCCAGCCAAAATGAGTGGAACCTTACTTCTGCAGAATTCATCGTAGTGCTTTTATTTGCATTTCCAATGCTCAGAAAGGTCCCTAAGCTTCTCTCATGGGATTCAATTTTGACATCTTCACTTTCTTCCTCCTCTCTGCCGATGTTATTGGACAAAAACAAGGACTCTATCGTCAAAACCTGTTGGGTTCTAAGCGAAGTATAGATCTTAAAAATCAGATATCAACACAATAATTCTTATACCTTTGATCCCCATTTTCATGTAGCCTCTGAATCGACACCTGTCCATTGAGCGACAAATTTAGTTTCAATGGAATTCACAATTCAACATTGCTTTGAATTATGTTTTCTGTTTCAAGGATTCGTTAGGTTCTCATTAATTTTCAGGCAATGCCATCTCTAACAAACCGAAACTGTAAGAGAGAGAGGAAAGCAGTTACTAACATGCAAAACGGTACCACAATGAGAATTCTTGATAGGAAGAGAAACAGAGGAGGGCTTAGTGGCTTTGGCAAAATCAGCAAAATTAATGGAAACTTCGCCGATGGAACCAGCTTTCGGTGATCCCTACACGCACAAATTAGATCACATTCAAACATTAGCAACCACTTGAAAGAAGTAAACTGCTTAAATCTTTTCACTGTTGAAGAGTGTGAGAAAGAAATTTCACACCGTTGAAATTAGAAAATGATAGATTTTGTCATTGATCTTTCAGTCTTAGGCTCCTGAATAAATTTGACTGTTTCATAGACCGGATTCTCCCATCTACAAGTTCCGTCTCGAACTGTGGCGTTCTCTAATCTCGTAGTTGGCTTTCCGACGTCCACCGGAATTATAGATACTGCCAATGCATCCAGCCCAGATTGCAGCACCTGGAATTGTAATGCAAAATATCTCAATTCACCATCTAAATTCTCAACTTAATCCGCATTACACAAACATCCAATGAATCCCACCTGCCGACTTTAATTGTCGAGAAAAATGAAGAAGGAAAAACAAACTTGTTATCCTTTTTCTATATATCTCTGATCGTAAAAATTCAGAGGAAAACAAAAACAGAAGCCAGACGGAGTCACTAGAAGAAGTCTGAGCTAATTAGTAGCAGTAGTTGCAGGCGATTATGATTAATCTTGAAGAGAACTCAATGTCGGTTCCAACAAAACAGTGGTCAATCGCAACTAACAAGAGACCCCAAAAAAAGGAATGAAAGAGAAGTAAGTTCAATTAATCTTGAAGCAAAGGCAATGAAAGTGAAGACGAAACCTGAGTGGCATGAAAATGGAGTTTGAAAACAGCTTTGATCCTGAGCTTCTCGCTCCTCCATCTGGTGGAACGAAACATCGATGGTAGCTCCCTTCACCGCTCCACCGACTCAAATAAACATGGAGACTGGAGAGAGACTCAAAACAAAAAAGCAGAGGATCCAATGCAGACAAAACCGGTCAAGCCATTAGCACAAAACACGAAGCAGAACAGAGAGAGATACATGATAAAGCACGCGCCGCCGTCAAAATCCAGAGAGAGTTCTCTCAGAAGAAGCGAGAGGTTGAAGCATTGAACAGAAATAGAATAAAATCAGTCGAGTAGATCTGAGTAGCTTATTTATTTCTGTGTAACTTGGATTTGTAATGGTAACAGTCGTGAGGAAACACTTGACACATGGTTTCTGATTATAAAATATATATCAAAATGGGTAGGAAGTTTGCATGCGTCGTCCAAAAATGGTTAAAGTGACGCAGAAGCTTCTATTTGTAGTTTTGTGGTACTGAATCTAAAATTGATCTCGTTCAAATTCAAATAAATAAATAAATAACGAGGTTAATTAAAAATTAACAAGATTTTATCACTTGGGGAAAAGTGAATAAAAAAATGAATGATGCAGAATAAAATAGAGTGGGTGTTCCAGGTGTAACCAGCTAAGCTGAATACTGAGAACAGAGCAAGTGGGATATATCAGGTTTGATACAAAAAAAATAATGGGATTAAGAAGGTGATTAGTGATTACTGTACTCTATTGTAAGGGAGATAAGTAGGTTTAGAGGGAGAATTAATTAATTAATTAGATTGTTAATCATAATTTTGAGGACCCCACAGTTTATTTTTGTGCATTTTGGTGACGCAACTCGTTGGCCCGCCACAAGCCGCCGCACATTGTGAATGGTGGAAACGGGAAGCCAAGGCGTCCCACATTATCCTTTCCCGCCATATTCACTTGTCTCAATTATTTATTATGGAGTTTTTATTGGTGTGAAAAATACAAAAAGAAGATTTTCACAGTACGAAACCTTTGTTGAAGCATTTTAGTTTCGCTAATGCCAAGCATGTATTTTGACGGCAAAAAGAAAGAAAAGTAATTAGTAATTACAAAATTTTGCATATTTTGAATATTTTATACTACATATTTTGTCTAAACTTTTATTTTTTACATGGCATTTCTGACTAATTATAAAATTTCTAACTAATTAATTATATTTATTGATAATAATTTTGATATTTTACGAAAAATAACTATTTTAGTTTAATTTCTTAACTTATGTAAAATAATTAATTGCATCTTATAACAAAAACGGAGGGTGTGTGTGACGTATCATATGGGGGGACGGGTTTAGGTTTAGAGGTTGTGAGTTGTGAGTTGCGAGCTGTGACTTAATTATTGCATCTGATCCTAAAAATTAACTTTTTTTTAGAGAAATTAAGGAATCTAAATAATTTACTTAATTATATCATATATTGTTGTATATCATTATATTATAAATCAGTTTATAAGTTAGGTAAAAAATTTTAGAGAAAAAACGATAAATATAAATTTTTTAAAGTAATTTAAGTTATTTTTTTAATATCTTTAAAAAAATCAATTTTATCTTATATTTGAAACGAGACGTTTTAGTGGATTGTAGTTGAGGACTCAATAAGGTTTAGGTAAGCAACTAGATTAGATATGGTTTTTCTCCACTTTCTGCTTAAATGTTAATGCTGCGAAAATCACATATTAACTGCTTTAAATACATCTTCATGTGCATCAGCTTTACATGTTATGAATGTTCCTCTACTCTTTAATTAAACAATAAGATCAGTGGCCAATTCCAAATAAGGTCTCACACACAAACACACAATTTTCCTTTCCTTCCTTTTTTTTAATTCATCACTAATTGGTGATTATAATAGAATGGTTCTTCAATAATTGTAAGTGATTTTAGACCTTTTTTTAATTTGTTTGCTGGCTCTCTCAAAGTCTTTTCTATTTAAAAAACAAAGGAAGGAAAGAAAATGTACCAATTCTACCGTTAAAACCATTCCATCCGTGAATTGATGACATGGTACATCATTTTAAATTAAGAAAAGTGATATGTAGAGCATTCTTTTGTTTCCCCTTCAATTTTTTTACTTAAACATGAGTAGACTCTTCAACAAACTTTTTATTATTTGTTTGGTCAAACTTTTATAAATTTAGAATATATATATATATATACACACATATACACATATATATACGTATATGATATTATTATTTGTCATGTCACTTGACATAATCTTATGTCAAGTCACCCCAAAACGAAGATTATGTCAAGTCACCTCAAAACTACGCCGTTTTGGGGTTAAATGAATTAATGAATTCTCAAAACGACGTAGTTTTAGGGTTAGGGGAATTAATGAATCATCTTTTGGTAAAATTCATACTCCCTCCGGTCCTTATTATAAGGCACCAACTAACTTTTCTCACAAACCAATAAAAACAATTAAAGTCAATAAAGTTGCCCTACAATTTAAGTAACTTCCAATATTACCCCTACTAATTGCACTAAACTCTAATATTATATATTAATTATTACTCTCACACACTACCCTTATTAATTATGGGCAGACATGGAAACAAATAATTAATGCTCATTGGGAACAAGCAAGTGCCTTATAAAAAGGACCAAATAAACTTGTTAGTTGGTGCGCTTATAATAAGGACCGGAGGAGGGAGTATAATAAATACAAAATCAAAAATACAAAAATACCCTTCATTAATTCCTTAACTCCCAAAACGACGTAGTTTTGGGATGACTTGACATAATCTTATATTGAATAACATGACAAACGATAAACCCTACATATATATATTGGCAGTAATATCCATTTTGGCCGAGGCTAGTACTTATTCCTAAAGTCTTTAGTATAAGAGCTACTTAGTTAATTTAAGTAGGTTAAAGAAATTAGATAAATTAATTAATTATAATAAATGTGACATGATCTCAAAAATAATACCCTCATCACCATGTAATATTAAATTACATGTCAGTTTATAAGTTAGATAATTTAATTTTAAAAATTCAAAAAATACTAAATATTAAAAATAAAATGAATTAGAATATTATATTCAGTACCTTCACTTATTTCTTAGCTAACTCTTTTATGTTGGACTGGAGACCTCGAATTTTAACAAGGGGACAATAGTTTAATTTTTTATATTCATTTGAAAACTGTTTTAACTTGCGTGTCACACATCCCGCTCAGTATAGTCTTCAATTCCTCCATCAAATTGAGAGAATATCTTTTAAAAATTCTTATAGTAAACTGGAAAGACACGTCTTTTTTAATGTCATAGTTTGAAAGTCAATGTATAGGACGAAATGAAATAATTAAAAAAATTTAAAACTACTTATAAATTAATTTGAAGAAGAGGACAATGTTAATTAGTGGTAGGTCAAACTACGTACATCAGACAACTTGAAGTGTAATTTACAAAGATCCTATCGTATTAATTTAAGATTCCCGACCATTAATTAATTTCATCAATGATAATTCAATCTTGATTGGACACAATATGAACATGAAGTATTGTAGCCTAACAACCTGTTCATGAGCAACTAAGTCAGGCTAAATACTCCTCTTGCCCAATTTATAAGTTAATTTAAGCATGGTCCATATAAACCAATAAAAACCTATTTAATATACAATATAATTATACATTCATAAACAATTGTTATTATAAATCAGAAAAAAAAAAATCTTCTATCTCTGCCTTATAAATAGAACCAGATGAGTATATAATCTTTAGTCTATTATGGTTAAGTCATTTCTAATTCCAACATATACTACTACTTTACCAAACAAAAAAAACATTAAACTCGCCAACCTTGTATTAAAATTTGACAACTTTACTTTTATTTAATATATACTCTACCCTAAGATTATACGGTCTGTATAATAGTCAAAATATAAGAGCTAAACTTGTAAGGGCATGTGATTTTTTTATAAGATTCATTTTGCTTTTGTCTTTGCACTTAATGCTTTGTTTTCAAATTTTCCTCTACATTCTCATTTTTTTCTTACATTCTCTTTCTTCTTTTTTCTCATTTATTATCTTTCTCACTAATTCTCTTAATAAATAAGAGTATATTTGGAAAAAAAAAAGAGATATCTTGCATACTTAGTGTTTTTAACTACTTCTAACTAATTTCTTAATAGTATAAAAACAATTGTTTGGTTTTTATAATTTGAATCAGAATGAGTAATAAATTAAGGATAAAATTGTATATTAAGGTGAAAAATATAATGATGTGATACTCATAAATATGACAAAAAAATATCTTTCAAGTAGGACATAAAAAAGTACCATAGAATAAAAAGTCAGTCCTCTCCTTCATCTAGTTTCTTGAGCTTTGAATAATCGAACAATATGTTATAATAATTCAATACTGCTAATCTGCTATCGCTTATTCTGGAGATCGAGGACAGAAATGAATGCAGAAGCAGAAATATTTACTATACTCAGGTTGATGAGAGAATGGAGTCAACTATAATTTAATTTAATGGCAGTGAGCATTCATGGTAGTCTTCAACAAAAATAAATTATCTCATCCCAATGTCCTAGTTATTTGGTATTTGTTAGGTAGGTGAATGCATATATATTATAGTTGGTACTACTCAAATCTTTAAATCTTATCTACCCCCTTAATTTATTCCCATTTTTAAATGCAACAACTCATTCCCTCTTTATTTATCATTAGTATATTATACTATTTACTCTACACATACCCCTAACTGATGAATAATAAGGTAACAAGTCATATTCTCTCTTCGGTTCTAATTATAAGATCAAATTGATTTTTTTTGGAAAGATTAAAAAAGTTAATTAAATTACTTTAGAGTATTTTTTTTCCAAACTAATTAGTTTGACTAATAAACTAATATATAATCTAAGGATACACAACATATGATATGATTAAGTAACTTATTTAGCTTCTTTAATCTCTTTAAAAAAAGTTAATCCGATCTTATAATTAGAACCAGATAAGTAAAAACAAAGTTCCACCAATACATGAGAGAATTAATTGAACCTTTGAGAGTTAGTTTCCTTTCTAAGAATCTGAGGTTTTGGTGCAATTCCAATGCGTGCGCCTGCAGGTACCACTCTACACTCATACACGTATTTGGTAACACTAGATGCTGTGTCACTTATCCTTTTTTTAGTCACAATCCATTATTTTCTAAATCTCACCTCTCCAACCTACTTCTCTCTTGTGGGGTCTCTTCCATGTCCTTATTATATCTAACCTTTCCCTACTTGATCACATCACTTCCCATTTTTACCCCTTCTTCCTTGTCATCCCATTATCAAGTTTCAACTTTTTCACCAATAATCATTGTGAGTAAGTAGTAAGGGGACTTGCTTTTCTACCATCATGTCCTCAATTTGAGACGTGGAAATGGTGAAAATGATGTTGGAGCTCTTCCTCCATGATCGTGGCCCCGACGTGGGGTGAAATCCGGATTAGTCAGAACCGAAGATTTCGATGAATCGGATGAGATACCAAAAAAAATAAAATAAAAAATCAACTTTTTCTTTATTTTGTTTCATCGTGTGTTTGTGTGTGTTTTCATATTTCATTGGAACCACAGTAGGACAATCGTCATTAATAAGACAATGTAGTAGTGAAAGACCTATCAAAATACCTATTGCCGTGCTCAATAATTTGAAGTTATTGCCTATCATACTATGATATGAAATAGGAGGAAATGAAGACACAGAACACAATTAGAGGAAAAAGAATATGAATGACTCTTCTAACTCAGGTGTCAACTCAGTTATGGACTTATGGCAGTTAGGTAAGAGTCGTCACCAATCAAGAATCCTAAAGGAGTGAATTAGGTTTTCTATGATACTGTTAATATGTTATAACTTAGTTTACTGTTATTTATAACAACAAACTGACTAAACCCTAAACTTGATCACAACCAAATTAAAATATTCAAAATTAACTAAAAATAATGTACGCACATATATATATATTTTTTATATATACTCTAAATATAAGACTTAGTTGATTTTTTTAAAGAGGTTAAAGAAGTTTAAATATATTTATTAATTATATTATATGTTATGTATTATTAGATTATATATAATAGGTTAAACTAACTTGTTTGGAGAAAAAACAATAGATATAAATAATTTAAAATAATCTATTTAGCTTTCTTTAAACTCTCCAAAAAATATTATATTAAGGACCAGATATAGTGTAAGATATCTAACAACCAAATTCATGGTCCTCACTTGATTGTCTCTTTTGAGGTTCTGCCAAATATTTCCTTCTCTATGCATATCTGTTTGGACCAGCTTGTTTTATTTGCTTTGGTACACAAGCTTCATTGTAGCTCAGTACCAGATGGAACTTATCAAGACAGACACAGAATCTATAATTAGTTTGACTCCTTTGGCATCAATCTCAAACTGTACAATTTAGCTGTCTTGTCTATATAATATTGTGTGTATGAAAGATCAAGCAGGCTACGGAATATCAGAATTACATAAACCTTTTCTATTTTTTGCTGTGCTCGTAATTCAGAAACAAGGTCATATGGTCAGGCAATTAGTTGCCTTGTCATATGTAAAGTTGTATATTTGCGTGCTGATTCGTCAAAAGTTTGAATTAGGTACCTAAATTGTATAATTCACAAGTTTGAACTAGCAGATTCAAAAGAAGCGAAGAGGTGACAACACTTGTCTGTAGGTTAAGCCATATCAGACACTAACCGACCACGAGAAGGTAAGGATCGATTAATTGTGATTAAGAACAATTAATTGATTACTTAATAATTAAACACACCATGAATGAACAGTATACAAAAGCACATATAGGTCCATCTTATCTTAAGCGACACAAAAGTTGGAACCATAAAGATGTTGACCTCAAATTTTGCAGAGAGAGCATCATTTGATCTCATTATAGTTGGTCCCCTTCAACACTTTCAACGAGAGGGACCCTCAATCCACTTTCTTCATTATGATTTCCTCTTTTGGACTTTACCATTTCAGATTTCCCTTCATTTACATTAATAAGCATTTGGCTCTCTTATCAAAAAATCACAACTCAAAATTCCTTTTCTGGTTCATTATTAGTCCATGATCTCCCTAAAGCATGATCTTATGGTTCCACCTAACGTAGGAACTTATTGGACATGTGAACTAATCTTGATAAATATTCATAGCCCAGAATCTTATCTCACTAAAATATGCTATTATATCACAGATTTGTGCTTCTTTTTTATCCTTTTCTTTCTCCCTCTTCTTTACAACTCACAAGTCATCATTTGTACATTTATTCACATTCAGACTCTTTTCTTCTTTTACATCAACAACAGAGTATGATACGAACCATGCTAAAATAAATTCTCTTCTTTGTGAAGTACAGGTGGATGTATGACTTTATCCGATACTAAAATATGGTCAGAGAGCTAGAAACATTGACTATGTTTTGATCCTTTGCTTCCTCGGTAAAAAAAGATTCCAAGGTTGGATCCCTCGAACTCCAAGTTAATGATCAGCAAAGTGCCATTGTTATAATACTGATAAATTATATTAAAGAGTTTCTTTTGCTAGCTTTATCTATGCAAATTTGTAAAGGAGAAAAAGAAATGGAACACCTGGCAGAATCGAAGAAGCTGACAAAATATCAATAAATGAATGACTACAAATGAAGAGGTCCTAGTAGGTTGAAACACTCTGATTCTTTCATTTACTATTGTTATTACTCACGTGAAGTTGGGTTTGTTTGGTTAAGATCATTCACTTTATCGCTTTCAGTAACGTGAGTGACTTGATGTATATAAACGATGAGATTGAGATTTGAAAGGTAATTATCACGCGGAATTTAGGAGAGCTCATTCACGGAATACAATATGGAAGCTTATGGCCTTTTAATAATTATGAGTTTCAAACTTTAAAGTTCTTTTGAGTTGGAGAAATTAAGAGGAGCCAACACTGTAAGAGTAAGTGACCAAGTGGGAGACCCATGAACTGCCGTCTAGACATGAGACATAACACAGAAGGTGCTCACGTGAAGGTGGTCGACCCCATCCATTTTTTTCCATCACGCCACTGTGTAATTGGGGTCCATGAACTTTTTTAAAATTTCAATTGTGACATTAAGTTGTCTCAAGCTCCATACCTCATGACTATAAAAAAAGAGTTTATTATAAAAGAAAAGAAAAGAAAGCCATAAAAATCAAAAGAGAGGAAGAAAAATTAAAGGTTCACGTGGTAGACAGCCAAAGTTCAAAAGAAGTGAGGGTGTACAGATCATCTCGTGTGACGAAAGAAACCCAAGTCTCTGTTCTGTGTGTAACCCAGAATGAGTATGAATAAAGAGGATGGTCCTGTAGCAGAAAGCAAAGAAGAAAGAATTGATGAATTTGGCTGCAGAATGAGACATTGAAGAGTGAACTCGAAGATATATATCTCAAGCTTTGATTGATTGGTTCAGATCAGTGATTTTAGAGCCGAATAAAGGTCCACCCTATGGTGCAAGAAACATTCATGTCATCATGAGGCAGTAAAGCTAATATCCCATGTTGCTTTGATAAATGATGACCAAACCAAACAAGAAAAAAAGTTGAACTTTTTTTTTAAATATAAAAAAAGTTTAGGTAGTGTAGACACCAGCAGCGGCGAAGTTTGAGATAAAAATTTGGGGAAATAAATGTATCTTATTAACTAATAAATTTTTTTTGAAATTATATAACATTTTTAAAATATTCAGATTTATAATAAAATTATTTTAACAATTCTAATGTATAATATAATATGCTTGTCTCTAGTATGGATATCATATCAATTATAAAATGAGAAGTATCATGAAATTCTAGAAGATTGCCTATTATATAATATATCAAAATATTAAAAGTTAACAATGTAATTTATAATACAAAATTAATAAAACACTATACTAAATGAAAAATTAAAAATTACTTTCACTTAAAGTAATGCTCTTTGTTCTTTTAATGAGTCAAAATCATCAATAATTGAATCAGTAGTGAAAGTGTCAGTTATTTCTTTTTCAATTTGAATTACCATATTATCTGTAGTAAAATCATCTTCCATCCTGTTACGCAACCTTATTTTAATTATTTTCATTGCTGAAAACGAGCGTTCTATGGTAGTCATTAAACCTGGGAAGAGTTAATAAAAGGCAAATCAATTGATCAATCAAGTAATATACCTTAGATTTCCCTGTTTTCATCAAAGCATAATATAATTCAGGTAGAGCTAATGATTGTTCAAATTTGGATGACTAGAAGCTTCAATAACAAAATGTTGAAGTTGAGGCTTCAAAATTATTTTCTCTTGCTCAGTAAAATCAGCAAGATAGTATTTTGCAATAAGAGTGCAAATATTATTAATGTTGAAAGCTTTACAAACATTCTTAGAAATCAAATGAGAGTTAAATGTCAAAAGTTTCAAAATTTTAAGTTGTCAACGCCTCAAAGGGAGGAAACGAACAAAAAGAGGGAAAAATGTATTTTTAAAAATTGGGGGGCCAAAATTAAATTTTATATCATATAATTTTTTTAAAAAAAAATTCTAAACAATTTTTTTTGGGGGGCATGGCCCCTTAGTCATAGTGAAGCTCCGTCTCTGGACACCAGTAGCTCATTATGGCTAAAGCACGCCTCCAAACTCAAAGAACACTTATAGAGGTGCTTATAGATCGCTCATGAATGAAGCCCTTCCATCAGCTAACGGGTATCGAACCTCTTCCCTTTTTTAAGTGAAAGTCGTAGCCTTAATGAACTGTACCACTTTACTATTTTTTTTTTTTTTTTATATAAATACTTTAATAATAAAAAAAAATGGTTGAACTTGATTAGTGATTATGTAGGAAGTAGGGACTTGATTTGAGAATTCATTTGAAGGGCCTACTTATTAGAGCCCAAGCAAAATAATGTAACAGGGAGTACTAAATTTGTACTGGACTCGCCCATTACGTGCTTTATGATATGAGCCACATCTTCTTCGTTGATGGGTTTGGTCAAAACAGAATCTTTCTCGAACAAATTGGAAGCCCATCGTTTAATCGTTTGACATATTAAAGTCTAGGACCGAGTTGGAACAGCCGAAACCGAGACACTTTGAACACTCCTAATTTGGAGTCATTCCAAATTTTCAACCAATCCTTTGAAAATGACAGTGATTCACAAATTGTCAACAAAACTTCATAGTCTTTTTTTGAGAAGTTTGATTTCTGTCATTTGGACACCCTGCCCTGATCTTAAAAATATAGGAAAAAATAAGGATCAATCAATGTTAGCTTCAAATAAAATATAGGACCGTAGTCCATAGCTGACTATCACATCTAGGTCACTCTGTTTCAAAGGTTCAAAAAATTAACAACAATGTGATAACATTTAGTGCTTGTCATCATAGAGTCAAAATTTAAGTCTGAGCAGAAAACCTGACGCATTATAAGGAAGTTTTCCTCAGTTTCGGTCATGCAAGAAGAGAATGGAGAATAGTGATTGCCATTGTTAATGATAATTAGCCATGAGGTCTGCCTGATACGGAAAACTCAGAGTAAACCTTTTCAGTTGGTAGAGAAAATACATTAATTATAGATTATCCAGAAGTCAACCTGAATCACACAACAGGGTACAATAATATATTTGATTATTTGTTAATTAGCTGGCGGCTGGCCATTGTAAACATGACTGGACTCTTTGAAACCTACCTAACTAGCTAGCTAATAACAAACTTTCTACTTATAACACACTTTTTTTTTTGTTACAAAAAAGTTGAAATGAGTTGGTCGCTAGACTCATCTGGGTTAAAGCATGTCTCCAGATTCAAAGAGCGCTTATAGATTGCTCACCAACAAGACATCATATCAGTGTGAATTAAATTCATAACTTTACAGTTATAAGTTAACACTTTTACCAAGTGGAGCAACCTTTTTGAACACGCTTGAACTAAGAACATATGCATCAAATTGAGTAAGTCAGGTGGGCCTGCCCTGGCTGGGTTTATTTGCCTTGGCGCGTCTTCCATTTATACCACACTTTGAACCAAGGACAGAACCAGCTCCAAAACCCAAAAAAGGAAAAAGAAAAATGGAAGACAGAACCTGGGGGGATAGGAGGAGGAAGGGAAAGGAATAGAGTAAATAAACATTGAGTTAATCCTTGTACTTAGTTTGCTCGTGTTGATAAACAGGATCTAGAACTGGCATAAATGTGGTTGTTTGCATTGAGCCAGAATAAGAGTGAAATTAGTAAGTGTATATGAACGATCTAAGCGGAGAAGCAAGTAAAAAGAGCATTGTCAGAGAAGCCATTAGAGGTGAACGAGGCATTATTGTCGGAAGACGAATGAGCAGAAGATTGGTGCTTCTTGTCCTTATCAGGTCTGGCCTGAGAATGTGAGTTGGAGGAGGCTTTTGTGGAGGCCAAGGCAGATGCTTTCTTCTCCATCCTTCGTCTCATGGCGTATTCCTCCGAAATAAACACATCCATTTATGTCTATATAAGAAGAGACTAATGTTGCAGGGCTGAGAGAAGAAGAAGAAGTGAAAATGTGGGGTTTAATGGAGTAGTGGGAGGTATTTATAGGGGAGGGTACAGTAAAGTCAAACCAGGGGCTTTTGTCCCATGTTTTTGGTTAAACAAGCAGCTCACACCCCAAACTCTGCTTCAAGTTTCGAGCTTTCCACTCACGTCCACATGTTGTCCCCTGTAGCTGGCTAAGTTTATCAGAGCCAGGATTTAATGCCTATTTGGAGTTTCTGTTTCCAAAACATGTCGGTATATGTATATGGTATTGGCACCACTGCCACTGCGTGTCGCTCTCTCTCACACACACATGCAATTATTCTGTTCCGCCAATGTCAATTATTCCAAAATTTGCCTCAAATCATTTCACCTACTTGCACCTTTGCCTCATCCCCTGTTCCCATACCCGTCATATATTTGTCAATGTTTGACGGAACGTAGAAATTCAGTTGAACATGCTTTTACCGTTCAATGTGTAGAATTATTATAGAGCTCAGTTCAACGTGATACCAATGGGAGGAGGGGCCGAACTTCGAAGGTGGTGGTGAGATCGAAGGACAAAAGTGTCTTTATGGGACTGTGTGTCTTATTATTGTGGGGGGAAATTAAGGTAGTCTGGTACGAGAAGGCAGGGTTACAGAGAAAAAGAAGCTTCTGGATCATGCTGGCTTTGACTCTGGGATTGAAGGGGTAGTTTATCCCAAACAATGGACTCTCTAGCTACTTACAATCCCATGTGCCAGTATCAGCCGCCTGAACGTTGTTGTTGTTGTTATTATTAATGTGCGACAATTAAGGTTTGTGGTTAAGACGTTGTGGTGGTTACCTTTGCGGCCTAATCCCAAGTTCTCAAGTGCAATATGCCCATAGGATTTGAGTGCGTGTGGTTTCAGCAGCCTTTCACTTCCCTTACGATTGACTGCAGTAAGACTACGGTTGAATTTTATTTTATTATCTCATTCAAGGCCCAGCCACAGAAAAAAACGCGTTCTTAACATATGGGACTATAAAATTATAAACCCTGTGATGGCGTATTGGCGTTATTGTACATTAATGATGGATAAAATGACAGGGACAGATATTTCAGATATTGTTTACGAACCAAAATAGGGATCTAAAATCAACTGAATCGTGGTGTGGTCTGATTGGACCAGATATTAGGGGAACCCATGATAGACCCCCGAATAAAACAACCCGCCATACTAAAATAATACTAATCATATTGCAAAAACCAAGACGAAAGGGTTTCAGACTTGTTAAGAACAATCAGATACGCAATATACAATTTAAATCAAATAAATACTCCCTCCGATCTTAATTATAGAACAACATTTAGAAGTAAGCTTTGGTTCTCATTATAAGACAACATTCTAATTTTTGTCAATTTCTTCCTAAAATACCTTTATTTTTGGTAAATATATATACTCCCTCTGGTCCTTATTATAAGGCACCAACTATCAACTTTATTTGGTCCTTTTTATAAGACACTTGCTTATTTCTAAGAAACAATGATTGCTTTTTTCCATGTATGCCCATAATCAATAGGGGTAGTGGGTGAGTAATAATAATTATGATATTAAAGTTTAGGATAATTAGTAGGGGTAATATTGGAAGTTACTTAAATTGTAGGCTTACTTTATTGACTTTAACTATTTTTATTGGTTTGTGAGAAAAGTTAGTTGGTGCCTTATAATAAGGACCAGAGAGAGTATATAGGTGCATAGACTCTTTCAATCAATGAAACTTTTATTTATGTGTGTGTATGTATATATGTTTGTGTCTACACATAAATATATATAGACACACACACGCACATATGTGTGTGTATCTATATATGTGTGTGTGCGCGCGCGCGCACCTATACACAAATATATATAGATGTGCGTGTGTGTACATATATGTATGTGTGCGTCTACACACAAATATATATAGACACATACATGCACATATATATGTTGTGTGTATATCTATTGTGTGTTTGTGTGTCTACACACAAACATATATAGACACACACACATGTGTGTGTAGACATATAAATATATATGTGTGTGTATACATATATATTCATATGCATCTTTGTGTATGCGTGTGTGCATATATATGTGAGCAGATACACACACAGAGACATATATATGTGTATATATATATAGATATATATGTATATATAGTAAGATTATTATTTCAATTAGATAGCGTGTGGAAAGGAAAATTTTACATTGGAGAGTTATGTGGCGGGAGTTATTGATTCACTTTTACTTATGTCATTTTAAATTTATAGAAGGGCATTTTAGAAAAATGAGTAAAATTAAGCGATTTAACTTCTTTCCTTAATCTCAATAAAATTGGTTAAATATGTCCTATAATTAGAATAAGATGAAGTAATTAATTTGAAAAAAATAACTAGTTTAAGATATTGAGTGTTGAAACTTTTTGAAGATATTGGGTACTTTTGGAAAAAAGTTTCAGAATATTGGTGTTATAAAAGAAAAATTTTATGAATGTAAGATTGAAAATTAATTAATTTAAAATATTAAACTAAAAATATTTCAGGATGTAATATATAATTTAAATCAAATAAATAAGAATACAGAAAAATTTAAAAAATACACTCCGTTATCTAAAATTAGGGGATGAGAATGCCCCTGTTACATGCGATGAGCAGGACATGCCGACCCGAAAAGTAAGATGCGAGATCCGCAAGATGCAACAGAATCATCCACCTGGGACGATATGTGACGTCGTTATAGGCACCGTCTTGGACTTTGCAGGTAACCTTTATCTCTGCTTATTTCTGCGCATGACGATTTCTTCTCCTCCTCGTGGGCCAACCTGGCCCACTACAAATCTCCCTTCTTCATTAAGACTCGTATCCTCAGGATTTATTGCAGCCCAAACAAAATCCGTGGGATTTAGTAAGCTTTTGTTTCCCATACAGAGTTGCCATGCTCAATCAACCAATGAGAGTTGATAGAAGTGATAAGTGATTTCTATCACTTAAATAAAATTTTGAATTTGACCCTTGTGAATACAAAAAAACCTAATTGATAAACTATCCACCATATAATCAGATGTGAATGTGGGTCCGATTGGTCGGATAAAATTCTATATACCGGATGGATAAAAAAAAAAAGAATTGCCATGCTCATTAACTGACCATATTATATAGAGAAAATAATTTAAATTACCGATATAAATACTTTTCAGATGCAAAATTATTATAACAAATGGAGGTTGAGTCTAATAGAAAGGATCAGTTTCTCATAGATGAACCAAGGTTTAGATTCTTATTTACGCCTAACAGAGACGCCATGTTTAGCAGCAAAAATATATATTAAAAAATGACATTGAAATGGAAATAGTTCGCGAGGGCGTGACTGTGTGTGTTCATGAAGGAAACAAAATTTTCTAAAATGCATATAAAGTAAGTTTATTTAATACTACCATGTTTCTTGTGGGCTTCTTTTTCTAAATCATTTCAGGGATGACTAAGAATAATTAAAGTAGGTGATTTAACTTATCAGCTTTCGATGCGACTCCCATCACACTTGTGGCATAGACTAGAAGCCTTACCTGGACAAATTATAATCAAACTTGTCGGCCCTCTACAGTAAAAATAGACTAATAGTAATTTCTCAGTATACATAATAAACCTCACTAAAAACTAAAAGGACACAGTTCATGTATATTTATTATATTCATTGGATTCAATTTCTCCCATCAAATCTGGCCATATATGATTTTTATTATTAATTATTGTAAAAAGGGATTATAAAGGTTTAGGTTTTTTCTTTTTAGTCCGGGACGTTTTTGCATCCAAATTTCAAAGTGATCTCCTTTTGCAAGCAAGGCAGATAAATTAATTTATTCTAAATTATTTTCCTTAACCATAATGCTCCTTCTATTGAAGCCTTAACCATAAAATTGAGGGAAATACACTAACACACCTACAATCATATTTTCATCTTTGGTGATCTCATTACTTGATTTGACTTTATAGATATGGTAATATTTATAAATGCTATAAATTCATTTTCAGTTTAGGACATCAACTTATCATCGAAATAAAATAAAAACGAATGATTGTTCATCCACAAATTCTATGCTGCTTTTTTGGAATGAATAATGAATAATCCAAAACAAAGAACAGAACAAGGAAAAACCAAACCAGGAAAGAAGAAATGAAGAAGAAGGGAGGGAGAGAGAGAGAGAGAAGGACGAAAATAACGGAAAAAACTAAAAAATAAGCAAAGTGAGGTAGGGCCATAGGTTTCAACTACCAAAGCCACGCATTCTTGAACCCATAAAGTACAGAACAGAACAGAGGATTCTTCCATATCCAAAATATTCATTCATTAAGAAACAGAGAAAAAGAGAAGAGGTCTAATATTGTGTCGCTGCTAAAATAATCATAGGCATGGCAGAGGAAGAAGCTAGCAAACCCCAAACACAGCCAGAACCACAACCTCAGACTGTGTCTGAGCCTGCCGACCCTTCACCTCCTTCTGTCAAAGAAAGCGATTCCGCCAAGGAAGACTCTCCAAACGGCGTCGTACAATCTCCTCCTTCAGCTGTTCAAAGTAGGTCTTCCAAATTCCTCTGTTTCTAAGCAGTACTTATATGTACAATTAATTAACTCGTTTCTTTTTATCATAGCTAAGACTCTGTTACTAGTATTTGTTTTTGAATCAGGGTTTACTCTGTTTTACACAACCTCTTCTTTCACACTTCGATTTTACTCATTATTTTATTCAATTTTGATCACGATGGGCTAAAAGGAAGGCAAGTTATGTATGATCTTTAGGAAACCTTGATTCTTTTTGTGGGTACGAGAAGGGAATTTCCGTTTTTCTACTTGGATGAATTCACTAGAGCTTTACTCTTTGTTTAGGTTAAATTAGCTTTAAGTGTTCCTTTTTGTGCTTCTGTTATTTATTTGATTTCTTGTAATTTTTATTCAGAGGTTGCAGATCCTCCAGCCAAAAACGATTCAAAAGATTCAGTTGATAGAGGTTATTTCTTTTTCTTTTTTTGGTAAAAGAATATTGTTTTACATTATTGATTTTGTAAGGTAGGCAGCTTCTTGATTATTGTATTTTCAGATTCTGTGCTTACAAGAGTTGTAACAGAGAAAAGATTGGCCTTGATCAAGGCATGGGAAGAAAATGAAAAGACAAAGGTGGATAACAAGTAAGATGTCATCTGATGATTTGCTGTAATCATAATTAAAAATTGAGCGATTCCCTTTTTATTAAGCAAATATCCGATAATTAATGATTACAGTAATGTCATAAATCATAACATTTCTCTGATTGGTTTCACTGTATTGAATGTTGTGATTTTTTTTTTTTTTTTTTTGAACATTGTATTGAATGTTGTGATTGATGAAACCAAGATTTTGAAACAGGGCATACAAGAAACATTCAGCGGTTGGATTATGGGAGGATAGCAAAAAAGCATCTGTAGAAGCACAGCTAAAGAAAATTGAGGTAATTTCACTCTAAACCAGATAATGAAAACACTAATCACAAAACCCGTTAAAAAAATTGACTGAAACTTAACTAACACATAAGAAAACTTGTTTGTATGGGGGCAGGAAAAACTGGAGAAAAAGAAAGCACAGTATGTGGAGAAAAAAAAGAATAAGATAGCAGGGATTCATCAGTTAGCAGAAGAGAAGAGAGCAATGGTTGAAGCCCATAGGAAGGAAGAGTTCCTCAAGATTGAAGAAACAGCTTCGAAGTTTCGTGCCAGTGGTTATACTCCAAGAAGATTTCTTGCGTGCTTTAGTGCTTGACTTGTTTCTTTCATCATCAAACTCTCGAAGGCCTTTGGCTTGCTTTGCTTGTTCCGTGTTTTGAATTCACTTCAAAGTCTTTTGTTTCTTACTTTGTAATGTAATGTAAGAAAGAATGTTTGGATTTGTTTTGGTTTGCTTCAAGTGTTTGTGGATGGGGGGAAAAAGAAACAAGTGTGTGTTAGAAACCTTATGGATACCATGAAATAAAGTTACAGATTTGTTGTTAACTTGCCTTGTGATTATGGGTTCTATCAATTTTAAAGTTTGTTTAGTTCAATTGGGGGTGGCTATATCAAACATTTTCATTAATATTAACGTCAGTTGTTGAGGGACATTGGTTTGTTCATTATCGTGTTTTTCGTCCAACTGTCATGTAGTCATCTTGATTGGTTCACCAATCAAACATTCTGCATTCAATGTCACACTTCCATCCAATTAAACAATTTCACTGCAACTATCATCTTCCGTTACCCTTTTTTGTAATTAGGCTGTTTTTATATGTTTTTTAAATTGATAAATTAACTGGATAAATTTACATACGTTAAAAATGGTAATGAGTCATAAATTAGAAGAATCAAATTCTAGCAAGGAAAAATATCATTTCACCTCTAAACCTTTTATATTTTACACGATACATACAAACATGTCTAACAAATTTTGACAATGAAGGTGTAAAAATACACTTTATCTTTTTAAAAAAGAGCATCTGTCACTGTAAACAAATTTTAAGTGCAAAAATGATTATAATGATTCAAAAAAGACCCTAAAATGCCACTGCTATTAAATTTATCAGACTGTCATTTATTTTGAGTTGTGGATCTGACTATTTTTCTAGTTGTAGTCAACTTGGTTATTTTAACCTATCATGTAATAACCATGGTTCCTTGGTGCGGTGTGGCACTCGGCGTGTGGTATTTGAGATGTTTAATATCTCCCCGGTCGATGGTTCGATTCCCCCCCCTCCCCGCATCTTTAGCAAAAAAAAAAAAAAAAAAAAAAAAAAAAAAAAAAAAAACCTATCATGTAATACATTTGTGTGGGATTTTTGCATTTTAGAGCCCTTTTAGAACCATCGTAGATATTTTTACACCTAAAGATTTTTTATAGTGTGGATACTGTCTTCTTAAAAAAGATAAAGGTGAATTTTGCACTTTTACGCCCTTTTTATTCTTCCTTATGAGCAACCAAAAAGGCCTTGGTATTTTAGCACCAACCGTCCAACCCATGGATTCCCCCTCCCTCTGGACCAAAAGTTCAGACCATATAAGAAAAACTTCAATATTTTTGTTGAGTTTTAAGGTCAAGTACTTATTGTTTAAGTTACCATCGGGATTGAACCCTCCTACTATTGGAATTGGAAGGCATTTATACCATTTAGCTACAAAGACTAGTAAACTTCAATATTAATATCCCCGGAGCCAAAAAAACTTCAAATTGATAGTGATATAAAATATAAATATGTGTTGAATGACAATTAACAACTAATCTAAAAATGTAATGATTTTTTTTTTTTGGGGCTAATTTCGTTTTTTAATCAAACTTTGAAAAATGATAGACGGGATAAATTATGCCTAAAGACCAAATTTGTAAGCTTTTTCTTTTTGGCCATGAATTTGTAAGTTTTTTTTATTCTCAAGGGTTGTACAATTATTATGAAGATTCATAATTAAATGGGAGTGATTATTGTAAACATGAGTTTTATGACTAGTAAACAGGGAAAATCTCATAATGATTAAATTAATCAAATTCTAATTTAAGTCACTAAACTCAACAAGTTATATATCAGATTATGCGTCTTAATTAGAGATTTAAAATTGAAAAAATTCTAGAAAAATACAATTAAAAATGAGGAAGGAGTGAAGGACATATTGGTACCGCGAATTTATCAAATTCTAAGTCAAAACTTAAGTAGGAATATGAGATTTCTAATTCTGACAAAATGACTAAAATGCCCTAAATTGAGAGCGCAAGTTTCAAGGGTCAATAACAACATCTGTATCTATATTAATGACATCAAATTTCACAATAACAATTTTATTTTCATGTTTGACAACTTCATATCTCAAAAATCATGGAAATTTTGAGAGCACAAGTTTTAGGGGTCAATAACAATATTTGTATTTATATTAACAAAATCATATTTTACATTAACGACTTTACTTTTATATTTCACAACTTCATATCTCAAAAACTAGTGACAATTTGAGGCTACAAGTTTTAGGGGTTAATAACAATATTTGTATCTATATTAACAATATCATACTCTACATTAAAGACTTCATTTTCATGTTTTACAACTTAACTCAGGGCAATTTGGTTATTTAGTCAGAATTGGAAATCCAAGATTCCTACTTCATGAGTAATTTGTCTTTTTCCAATTCTCGACGGAATGACTAAAATGCCCTAAAGTAGAAGTTTCAAGGGTCAATAACAACATCTCGTATCTATATTAATGACATCAAATTTCACAATAACAACTTTATTTTCATGTTTGACAACTTCATATCTCAAAAATCGGGGGAAATTTTGAGGGCACAAGTTTTAGGGTCAATAACAATATTTGTATTTATATTAACAAAATTATATTTTACATTAATGACTTTACTTTTATATTTCATAACTTTATCTCAAAAACTAGTGACAATTTTGAGGCTACAAGTTTTAGGGTTAATAACAATATTTGTATCTATATTAACAATATCAAACTCTACATTAAAGACTTCATTTTCATGTTTTACAACTTAACTTAGGGATTAAGGAATTTAAATTAGTTAATTATGTGTATTTTTCTAAAATATCCTTACCCAAGTTTATTTAATACAAATACATCTCTCAAAGATAGAACTAAGTAATACAAATAGTCCAAACTTAATACATTACTGCCACACTGCGAAGCATACTTCTCGGAATTAATTGAAAAACTAAAACACTAAGTCCATCAAATAGTTTAATTAATGTTTTAGGATAAAGTTTATAAATAGGGGTATTATAGGAAAAAATTGACAAAAGTTAAAATTTGCTCTTATAATTTGTCTTTTTCCATTTGATAAATTGTATTTTTCCATTTTTAATTGTATTTTTCTAGAATTTTGACTTTAAATTTTCGGTCAAATTACCTCTATATCTTTTAATTAGTATTAAAACAATAAAATTGAAAACATAAACCTATTATTTGTTCTATCAATTGATTATTTGGGAAATACTTTACGACTGTGCTTCAACTTATTTCCAAAAATTAATTATGCCAATATTCTTTTGTTGTACAACATTCGGTTTTATGGTAAAGTAGGAAGAAATACGAGAATTCAAGTCAAGAAAGAAATACGAGAATTAATGTAAAGAAAGAAATACGAAAATTCAAGTCAAGAAAAAAAATAAGTAGGAGAATAAACGGTAAAGAATTAATTGATAGAGTAAATAATATGTTTATGTTTTTATTTTGCTATTTTAATAATTAAAGAATATTGAGGTAATCTGACTCTAATTATGATGTATGACCTTATATTATAATTTATTAAATTCAGTGAGCTAAATTAAGATTAGGTAATTTAACCGTTAGAAAAATTTTCTTAAAAAAAATTGAATACATTTCTTTGCCCCGTGTTGTTTTTTTTCCGGGAAAGAAAGCTGTTGAAATGTTTAATTTAGCGCTGATTTCCCCCTCGTCTCCATAAACCCTAAACCCTTCTTCGCAGATTGACACTGTGTGTTCTGTTTTCTCCGAAACCATGTCCTCGTCGATCGTAGCAGAACGATCCAGGGCATTGTCAAAAATTCTCTGCAACTTCATCTTGGTCCGAAACATGGGTGGGGGTCCTCGGACTTTCCCGGGCGGCGTCAACAAGTGGAAATGGAAGCGCATGCACGAGAAGCGAGCCAGAGATAAAGAGAGAAGGCTTCTTGAACAAGAAAAGCAGCTCTACCAGGCTCGCATTCGCTCCCATATCCGAGTTAAACTCGCGGGAAAACCTGACACCTCTAGCGCCACTCACAGCCCGATGGCCCCGGAGGACCATATTAAGGCCTTAGCCAATCGATTTATGAAGGAAGGTGCTGAAGATCTCTGGAACAGAAATGACGGTCCGTTGAAGCCTCCGCCCCCGCGTCTCAGAGAATTTCCGGGATCAAGCATACGGCGGGGATCAATATCGTCGCCTGTTGATCCGAGGAAACTGGTACCGGAAGGCCGTCACATGTTTTCTGATCGCCAAAATAAAAATCTGATGAATACGAGTAGAAATTTTACTCATACCAGGGATTACTCAACGCAAAGTCGGAGGAGTTTTCAAAGGAATGAGAGCTCGTCAGAGGATGAGGGTTCTGATTTTGGTTTGGAGAGAAATCCTACAAGACCTACAGTCAGAAACTCATTCAGTACTCAGAAAACCCTGATTAACGCAAATGCGGATGACTATATAAACAGCAAGAAAAATATGCCGAAAAGGAAACGAAAGTTATGGAGAGATGACAGTTCATCCGGCGAGAGTGAATCAGACATGGATTCAGACGGATTAAGGATCGCCAGGGGCGTAAATAAGATAGGTAGTAGTGCTTCTTTGGGGAAGTATGACGTAAAGACGAAGAGGAGGGTGCCCCCGAATTCTTATGACGAGGAGAGTGACCTTTCGGAACAGGTTGAATTGATCAGGTATGAACTACATAAGAGGAAGATGACCGAGAATGAGCAGCAGAAAAGTGAGGAAGATACGTTACTTAGTCAGAAAAGGTATTCAAATTATTTGTTTCCCTCCCATTTGGTGCCCGTTGGGTTTATGATTTACAATGTTTGTGTAGGGTAAAACAAGCCTAAGTTGTGACAACCTTTTCTCCCAACTATTCATCACACGAACTGGATTTGAACTTGTTTGCTTCCACAGTCATATCTTGCAAATTCAGATAAAATGATTTGGTTTTCTTACTTCGGGTTACTGAGAAACTGAGTATTGAAAACTATCAATAACTTGTTCCATGTAAAATTTTGACAAGTATACGGAGGCAGGTGAATGTTTGGTTACCTTATGTAACTGCAGTAACTAATTTTTTATATCTTGATTTTAACCTTTTTAATAGATTTGATGAGTGTGGTATATCGCCACTGACAATCAAGGCACTTTCTTCAGCTGGTTATATTCGCATGACACGAGTTCAAGAGGCTAGCCTTTCTGTTTGCCTTGAGGGTAGGTTGCCATTTGTTGCACTATAGATTTCAATTAATTGTGGATTAGATTACCACAAATCTCAGCCCCATCTAAAGTTGTATGATTTATGTTTTTTTATTAACTTAGTCTGCAACTATGTCTCAACATCCCGAATCATCTTCAGTGCCTGAAAGGCATGGTCTGAGTTAAGTTAAGTTGTAATGTCAGGTCTGATGAACATATTGAGCTCAAAGCCTTGTCAAATTCTTATTGAAATTTATTTATTTATTATTGATTATTGATGTGAAGATGTGTCAGTCACTCACTTTTTTGTTTTTGTTTTCTGAAATCAAACTTTGAGCTGTCATTTATTACTAAATTATTAATGTCACAGAAAATTTCATTGACCTGAACTGATGTTTGGTGTAACTTACATCCTGATTCCCTATAGTTTGAGATTATACAAAGATCTCCCCTAATATCTAGAGCAACAACTGTGGCTGAAGCTTTGAGACATAACCTTCTCTATATGGCATTGGGTACAAGCGAAGTTATGCTTCCAGGGGTTGTTTTTGTATAATTTGATACTAGAGGGTACCTTGAAGTATCCAAAGATTTTAAGGAAGGTCATTGTATTTCTCTATTTTTATTATTGTTACAGATCTTACAAAGAGAAAAGTTCTCGACCCAATGCTCTATAGACCAACTTTGAATCATTTTATTTTCTTAAAATCAACTTTTTCCAAGTTACTTGATATGACTATCAGAAACAATTCTAATGATGTTTTAAATTCTGTTTTGACGCAGGCAAGGATGCTTTAGTCAAAGCTAAAACTGGCACTGGGAAAAGTGCAGCATTTTTGGTACACTCTAGTTCTTATACGTGCTTTTAACATGCTTCATGATATTTTGTTTATTTTTATCAATGATGTTGAGTGCAAACAGCTTCCTGCTATTGAAACAGTTCTTAAGGCAATGAGTGTAAATGTCCCTCAACGTGTGCCTCCAATACTTGTTCTGATCCTCTGCCCTACCAGAGAACTTGCAATTCAACTCACTGCAGAATTAAAAGTTCTACTCAAGTATCATGATGGAATTGGAGTTCAGACTCTAATAGGAGGTATTCGATTCAAAGACGACCAAAAACGTCTTGAATCAGATCCATCGCAGGTTTTCCATTATGCTTGCTTAAATATTTTGTTTTATAGCTTGTGTTTACATGTTGCTAATCTTGTTGATAAAATCAGTGTTATATGGTGTTTTGTTCATCTGTCTTGTATGAAATTTTGCAGATCATTGTTGCTACTCCAGGTAGGTTGCTGGATCATATTGAGTACAAGTCTGGAATATCTCTGCGGTTGATGGGTTTGCAGATGCTTATACTTGATGAAGCTGATCATTTATTGGACCTGGGCTTTCGAAAGAGTGTAGAAAAGCTTGTTGATTGTTTGCCCCGTCAAAGGCAATCCTTGCTATTTTCTGCAACCCTTCCAAAGGAGGTTGCTTTATGATGTTAATATTTTATCTATTTAATCTAATATCGTCTCTTATTAGCAACTTTATGAGTATTAATCTACATTTAAGTTATATTTCACTTATGTGCAGGTCCGGCGTATATCTCAACTTGTTTTGAAAAGGGATCACACATATATTGACACAGTGGGGATAAATAGTGTGGAAACTCCTGTGAAAGTAAGTTACAGTAACTACTGCGCAATTGCAAAACATATCTCTTGGCTTCTTCTAGAGCCTTCATGCTTATAATTCTTGTTTTCATTGACTTGCTCAATAATTATAGGATGTTTCTTTTAACATGATTTGATCTTATCTCAGTCTCACTCATACTGAAGAACGCATAGAGAACTTCCTGTGTTATAATTTTTATCATTTAGCGGAAAGTGTTAATACTTATTTTGGTTTGCCATCACAGGTAAAGCAGTCTTATCTTGTTGCTTCTCATGAATCTCATTTTCAAATATTGCACCATATTTTGAAGGAGCACATCTTGCAAGCACCTGATTATAAGGTTAATTTCCTTTGCGTTAAAGTGTGAATTGCTTTATCATGTAACTTGAGATTAACAGGTGGAGTTACTTTCAGGTTATTGTTTTCTGTATAACTGGGATGGTGACTTCACTCTTATATCAACTTCTTCGGGAGATGAAAATGAATGTTAGGGAGATACATTCCCGAAAACCTCAACTTTATCGAACTCGCATATCGGATGAGTTCAAGGAATCCAAACAACTGATTCTTATCTCATCTGACGTTTCATCTCGCGGAATGAATTATCCTGATGTTAGCTTAGTCATCCAGGTATTATTAAATCCTTCAGTGCATCTTTTCTTCGTCATTTGATTAGATGAGGGATGCCAAACTGAGCACTCAAGCTCATGTTTATTTTGCTTTCTTCAGATTTTCTCAAGTATTCTAGTTTTGTGTGAAATTCTTGGAAAATCAAGAATTTCTGTAGGTTTTTGCTGTGTTTTTTTGAAATTATAATAATGCCATATTATCCTCAAAAGAAAAATATCTCAATGAGAGGGCTCAGCCAAATTAATTTCATATATTTCAACCTTTTGTCCTGGATCATGTTCAAGTTATTGTTATGCAAGTTATCTAGCTGTTTATTTCCATGCAACTATTAACTGAAGACGGTGTGTAATTCAGGTGGGTATTCCTACCGACCGAGAACAATATATCCATCGTGTTGGAAGAACAGGACGAGAAGGCAAAGAAGGCGAATGCATAATGTTAATTGCTCCATGGGAAGAGTACTTTTTAGATGAAATCAAAGATCTCCCTCTCACGAGATTCCCTTTACCGGATATAGATCCTGAGACAAAGCTTAAGGTTCATTTCTGGCTCATGCCCTGTGTTTTCTTTATTTTACTCTCTCTTCACTCTCCATAGAGAGCAACATGATGAATAAACAGGGCTTTGATTTTGACTATTCATTCTATTTATTTGCGGATGATTTTGGAGTTAGGCGTCTTACCATTTACTGCGAACTTCATGATCGTTGGGGATTTCGATACAATGCATGCACATGGACAATGAAATATATGTTATATGGAAAAGGAAATTTCAACCCATGCTAGGAGAGGGAACTTTCTAATTGTTATCTAAACTAGAATACTCGATTTGTAATCTATGCGGTGTATATACTTGCAGGTAGAAAATTCAATGGTAAAGATTGATAACGACGTCAAAGAATCAGCTTATCACACGTGGCTTGGTTATTATAATTCGATAAGGGAAATCGGGAGAGATAAAATCACTCTAGTTGAGCTGGCGAACCAATTTTCGGAATCAATTGGGTTGCAGAGACCTCCTTCTATCTTCAGGAAGACTGCACTAAAGATGGGATTGAAAGACATTCCTGGCATCAGAATACGTAGATAGCTCCGTATGGATTACAGGGAAGGTGTCAGGGATCACAAACTCTCATGAAAGGTTGACTTTCCACACCCAATACTATTATTCTCTTGAAGACCAAATATTGGCACTGGGTTGGCGGCTCCATATCAGGTTCCTCCACGTGTAAGCGCTTCCCTGTTTCCCGTTAGTCAATTGTTTGACTTGAAAGCCATCTGCTGAAAGTTGGCGATACCTGAATTGCCATCCACCGATGTTTGATTTACAAGAAAAACAAAAACTTGTGTTTATATGATAATATGAAATACACCTGCATGACGTTTGTGTGTTTTTTTTAAACTATGTTGCTTAAGAACATGGTAGGGTCAGGGGTTCCTGTGGAATGTCACGCTGGTTTAGAAGTAAATAAATATAATTATAATGGTGAATCGGCATAATTTATTTTTGTATTAATAAATTAATTGTCAAATAAGTTTTGGGGATTAAATGACGTGGGGAGATAATGGAGACCAAGAAATGAATGTCAGCCATCCGTGTTGGGGTTAATTCGGCACATAAGCCCCGATGAGGTGGTGATTGTGTGTAAGCCCAAAAACACGTAGGCCATGTCGATTCCAGCCTTGTTTAGTCGAACCCACCTTGCTCCCTATGATTCCCCCCTTTTGGGGGTGCAATTTAAGACATTTCTGGACTCGATATGCTCCGAGCCTTGTGGGTCAGCTTATGTTGTTTTTCCTCATCCACAACCAGTTCGTTTTACTTCACCTACTCTTTTAATTTAAGGCTGGTGTAATAGAAAGAGGTTAGTCACCAGCACTACTAGTAGTGCAGTGGTATGAGGATTCATTTCCCCCCTTCCGGTCCTGGGTTCGATCCCCCCCCTCCCCTATCGCCTTGTATCAAAAAAAAAGAAAGATGTTAGTCCTTTACAAGGTGATGAACCTAGATTTGAATATCTGTTAAGAGATGTGCTTACATTTAATGCCTTCAACATGATTGCATTCCATATAAAGATACATGTGCTTAGCCCAAAAAAACAAGAAAATTAAGACACATCACCCTTCAAATATGAACCTAATTTAATGGGTGTTTGTAATAAATTATTTTAAATAATTTTACGTTGTATAAGAAAAATGTAACAAGAAATTTATGTGTAAAAGTGCTTTTACCTTTTGTTTGAAACTGTTTAAAAAGTTGAGCAAAAAAAAAAAAAAAAAAAAAAAAAAAAAACTGTTTAAAAAGTGTTTTTGCGTTTTACAATACGAAATTTCTCTAACACGTTTACCCAGTCAAACGCAATCACTCAGAATAATCCAAACACATACTACATAGTTGCCTTGGGGCTACCTTGCTTTGTTCAATATATGATCATGCTTATCAAGAAAATTGAGCGGGCTAAACTCAATTCCGGTGGCACTGCAATGAATTGTCCGTACGTTCACACTTCACCTCACAAGAAACCTTATTGCTACGGACTCAGATCGGATCATATTCGCGTGAGGAACAACAGGAAGGTCTCCTAATTCTCTGGGTCACTGCCGGCTGACGCTCCTTTACAAGGGAATTTTCAAACCTCATAATTAATTAATACAGTTGAAACGCGCACCGGCCAAATCCTTATTCACATCGATCTTGTTCCATCCCAGCTTCCTCGTTTCTTCTCTGCTTGAACCATAGCAAATACTTGGTGCCACCAACTTCACAAATCACAAGAGCATGTTGCATTCACATTCCAACACAATCTGGCTTTCTGGTAGTAACCCACCACCATATTTGCAATCGCAGATGGATCTATGGGAGAAGTTCTGTCTCCTAGTTTGCTTTGTTGTGTAGCATACTCTTGTATATGGGTACAGTAATAACTGATGGAATGGCGAAGTGGCAAGTCTTGTCACTTTATCCTGAATAGTTTAGATTACAAGGCCATGGCACATGTGGTGAGAGACAGCACCTCACTATCAGAGTCATCTCCACTTGTCTTTCTGACAAACCTATATGGGTCCATCCTGTCCTTAAATACATATCTCAGTCTTCTACTCTTCTTAATAATTACAAAAAACTTAAATTAATCAGACTCATTCAACACACTACACTCCATAGTCAACGCCCTCGTGCTTCCCTAAGCTGTATTAAGTTGGCACTCCACCTCCACGTTTTGGACCAACTTGTAACAACAGTTTCCTCTCCAGTCACTGGTCAGATTGCAAATCCATAGATGACCCATGGGCAGTTGTGTCATTTCAACAGATTAATTAGTTTTGGCTCCATCTTGGCCATATCTTCTCTCACCCTGTATTTAAGGACCAATAATCCTCCTACAGATGAGAACAAACTAAATTCAACCCCCCCACCCTTCTCTGTATGCCATCGAATTTTCATTCTCTCTCACAAAACTGCTGCAGCCATGGCAGGTCAATGTTCAAGGATCTCACTTGTAATGTTGATGATCGTACTGATTAGTCATCTCTCAAGTTGCAGTGTGGCCCGCCGATGCCCAGGCGAAGCAATCAAGCTAACACACAGAAGCAACTCTTGTCATTTCTTCACCAAGGCACAAGAGGAAGCTAGCAGAGATGAAGTCCATCCGATTTATGGAGTCTCTCTCAGAGATGTTCCGGGGGGACCAAACCCGCTTCATAATTGATCAGCTTTCTGGAAATTTTCTGTTTATCAAGTTAGACAAAATTTTGCAGGCAGCTTCTAGTCTAGAATACAGGAACGTTCTTGCCTCCAATAGAAGATGTAGATATAATCTGAGTCTGACAGTCAAAATTGATCTTCAGAACACTGTCCTTGCACTCGGATCAAATGGTAATAAAATATTTGTGCAGACCCAAATAGTAAGAAAAACTTCATTCTTGTAAATTGCAGAACATCAATAATCTTGAAGAGCTACGATGTGGGGTAGTTGTTCTTTCTTTTGTTCATTTGTCAGTATATGTCTGAACAATTCTGTGACAGAACCTTCGTAGTGTAGATTGTGCAGGTCTGTCGTATACACATCCATACTGACTCAAACATTGTTAAATGCTATGTAGAAGACTAGGATCAGGAAGAAATCAGGCATTGCTGAACTCAGTTAATAAGAAGAAACTTTATGCTTTTACTGAACTAGCTTACACTTGTTGAATTGATTGATGAAACTATGTATGTTCATCATATCCCGTTAAATAGCATTTACACTATAGATTCAGGGACACTAATAGAGTACCTATAAGGCAAGAATTTGACATCCATTAACAATACTTAATTAAGATATTATACAGGCAATACGGCCTTAAAAACACATATATCTGGTATAATAAGAATGACATATACAATTATACACGTATGCAAAAAGAAAAAGACAATTTTCCCAAGTCAAACTTCAGATTGTTGCAGAAAGGAATGGCTATTTTCCCATAGTTCACTGCAAAAGGACATGTGAGTGCGTGTAAAAAGGCAGACAATAACCTGCGTCCTTGTTCTCATAAAGTAGAAAAACCCAAGCCGCATCTCTCGTGAAGAAATCTGCCAGCATTTAGTACAAATGAAAAGAAGAAGAAATAATCACCTTACCTTAATATTTGCCTTGGTAAGTAAATAGTACAGACTTACCGAATCCTTACTACATAATCTCAGTCCCCACTGGATCAACAGAGTAATGAAGAGACAGTGCTTTCTGGGTGATAGGCTGGAACTCAGACAGCCACATCTATTTTGCAAACTGAAACATAGTTTAGATTCTTCATGATATCGATAAACTTACAAAGACTAATATTCTTTCAGTTTGATAAGGTATCACTTAACTTCAACAAACTAATTTCAATGCAAAAGTTCATTTTTTTTAAAGGAAAGTTGGAAAGAGGATCAAGGAGAAAATTCTAGAATTCAAATTGACAGAAAAGTTTGAATTTCATGCCATACCAGGAGAGAATGATAGCAAAAACCCAAACAAAATTCAGAACTCTATTATATACCAATAATGAATCATCTACAAGTTCTGGATAAATCATAAAAAGACAGTATAGAAAGTGGAATTTGTGCAAAGAACACACAAGCACGTTCTATAGGTTCATAGGCTGTCTATTAACCCATGGACAGTGAGGGTAATTTCTAGAATGAAATAAATTAGGATTCTTTACATCTTTGTACTCTTTGCTGCTCATAAAAATCTCGAAAGCCTCAACTGCAAAACAGGCCACCATGCACCAGTCAGCAAGACCAATGTAAAAGAGAATAAAGAATGATAAAAATCATGAAAAGAAGATCACCTGATCGAAATCGTATCACTGCTCCATGGGTATAATCCTTGGAGCTTGGAGTAAAATTTAAACCTAGCAATGCAACAACTAGAATTCATTCATAAATTGAAAACCTAATGAGGATGAATTCATTCAAAATTGGACTTTTGCTGAGCCACTGAGCCCTAGTATACACTTGAGTCATATAACAGAACAACAATTTTGGCAACCTGGCAAAAGCACATACCTTGAGTTGATTGGACTATCAAGGAAGGAGATCCTGATGTCAAGGAAGTCAGGGAAGTTAATGCATCTTCCACTTTTTCAGCAGAAACTCCATCAAGAAATGAAATCAGAATTACAAATTCTACGCCAAAGTTGAACTCCTACACACGACATTCATTTGATTTGAATCACCCAAAAATCTGTTGTTAGAACCAGAAGCAGTGCAATCAAAAGAGAAACATGCACACACAAAAAGTTTTCTGATGAATTCATAGTCGGTAGTAATAAATGCTCTATGCCTTTTCGTAGTTTTGTCCTACCTCGCCTTTCCGGAATATAGAAAGCATCTCATCTTCCACTTCAGCTTCATAATCCACATTCATTAATCCCTGAAATAGAAAGAAATTGAAGTTTGAATGGTTGGTAGAAGTTCAAACTTCACAGCAAGGTTCGTTTGACATATATAAGAAAAAATTGGAAAAGAAACAGAGAATCGGTGTTTACATGTTGGTGCATACATGGCAGTAAGTGAATACATGCTCCTTCAGAACCTTCAAGTAAAAGGGATTCTCGTAGAATTTTTCAAGGTGTTCTCTCCTTTGAAAGCGCATAAAAAGGCCATGCGTATAGTTCTCTGGATTCGAAGCAGAAATGCGTCCTATAGTAATGACAGATCATCACACACGTAGGTATATGAAAATATCACTGTCTCTTCACACATATAAAAAAGGCAGAAGAAGAAATGCAACTAGAGCTTTTAGAAGTTTAAGCATTGCTTGTTATAAGCAGTGTATCTATGCTTGACCATCTAACGTGCACTCACCCAACGAAATTGCCACGACACCGCCCATTTGATACTGTGTTGTATACAAATGATCCAGCATGTCCGTCTCTTCCTCATCGGATAAATCTTGCTTTGCTTTGAGCAGGCAAATGTGTTCTACAACTTTTCTACACGATACGAAGATATTCTAAACAAGCAATCCCATTTTGCCCTGACTATCCTTAAAATTAAAAATAATTAAAATAAGGGGAAAAAACCTTTTCCTCCTAGAATCGGTGCTCGGGCTCTGCTCGTTCGTAGCCGAAATTACCATCCTCTGATTCCTTCTTAGTTTCAAATGCGCCCTCTTGAATCCATTCCGTTGGGAAGCTGAAGAAAAGATTCGATAAATCCCACAAGTTATATGCAGTAAAACTGAGAACAATTAGGAAGGCAAAAATAGTAAAGATGAAATAGTCGGAACCAAAATTGAAGTGAACTCAAACTCACAGTCGAAAGATACAGGGAGAGATGATACAGGGATGAGGCCGAATTGATTGGCCAGAGGGTTTGAAAAGCTTGAGCATGTTGGTTGAAGCTGAACCCGCATTGCGAAACCGATTTATGATCTCTAAGTTCTTCCGTAGCTTTGGTCTTCTCCAACAAGTACTGAAGTGAAGTTAATATAGGGGGTAAATGGTATATTTCAATTCACAAACCTGAAAGGAAATGCATTTCAATGGCAAGAATTGGAGAGATTGAGAAACGAACAAAGAGAGCGGGTAAAGATTTAAGAAGCCTCCTCGCCTCATCTTTGTCAATTCAAAAAAGAAATAGAGGAATTTTTTCTTCAGCAATGAAATGGGTGGACCAGGAAAAGCCATCGTTTAAATACCTGGGCTTTAATTTGGCGCCTCATAATCCAAATCCATAGCTATCGTCAGCTTATCGTGCCGTCCCCACGGAAAGGGGCCCATTACATAGTTCTTTTTGAAAAAACAAGATTTCAAACAACATAAATAATATTTAAAAAAAAAACATAAATAATATTAAAAAAGTCCCATCATTATTTAAAAACTCTCAAGAACCCTATATATTCATATTCTGAAATTATTTATTTGCCCCATTATCAATATAACACATAAATTTGTTAACGGGAACATTATGACTTATCAATATAACATATATACCTATTAAAACTTGTCAACATGGCATATATACTTATCAATAATAACTTTATGACTTATCAATATAATATATACACTACTATGACTTATTAATGAGAGCAAACATATAATTTCACTATTTAAATCTATAACACTAGGGTTTCTATGATGTTTTTAGATAGTGAATCATGGATATTAAAACATTTTAATATTGTTTTTCTTTGGAACTATAGTGCGATCTTTTTTTCTTTTTCTTTTTTCGATTTTCTTATTTTTTCCCCCTCCACCCGATATTGCTTTTAATTTTAAAGTGAAAGAGTGGAGGATATGCTCGCTTCAGAACGAATAAAACTTAAAAATGCCACCCGATCGTCCTTTTAAATAGTTGGGCTTTAATTTGTCGCCTCATAATCCAAATCAATAATTTAACCCCTGCTTTCTTGGACTAGCCCGCTGATGAAAGCTTAGGAATGGGACATGATGAATCACAAAGGTTGATTTTTTTCTTTTGCCAACAAATAACAAAGATGGATGGTTCCAATTATAGCTTTTAGTATTTGTTTTAAGGTTAGATAGCTAACGCCTAATAATCGTAGGCTAAAACTAAAGTTAGAAAGCTAATTGGATGTTGTATGTGGTTAAAATCATATCTACCTTAATGTCGGACGGAGGGGTGAGGTGGCATGAACTGCAAACTGAACATTGCGTAACTTTAGAGGTCAAAGACCCATTTCCGGAATCAAAAAATTATCAAGAACCCCCCAACGTACGAGCCGTTTCCCTTTTCAACACGTGTCTCCAGGCCTTATTCGTCCAACTTTATTGTTTTTGGTTCAATGATAACAATAATAATAATTCGTCCACCATGCTCAAATGCTAATAATATTCAAGCAATGAAGAAAAGAAGCAATCTTTCAACTCCCCAGGAGCCGCAAATGCATGTGACGAAGAGCTAGAGTTCGATCCCTGAATAATTTATCCAAGCAACTTTGGGAACTCTGGCGGCAACCTGCGTGTGTACAATTAGGGTAAAGCTTTATCATTTGCGTTAAATCTTCATCCTCATGTAATCGCGCTGTGCTAATTTGGTGTCAGTAGCTAACTGAGTTGCGTTTTTCTCTGCTTTATAACTATACTTATCCACTTGAAAGTTGATGTATTTCCAGTTTATTCTTTCCCCATTTGCATGGAAGATGAAACTCCTCTTGCTCATGATTAGTTAATCATCTTAGCAAAGAAGGGGGCAAAAGAATTTAGTCTAGAAAGAAGGAATTGCTGCATATGCTTTGATACGTTCGCTAATTGAAATTATAAACTTAGCTTCCTTGTTAATGTATGAAGGAATATCTCCTTGACATCTCTTCGGAGAGCTTCACTGTATTCGAAAATTTCAAGGTATTTATCTGGAGATAGCGTTCAGATGCCTCCATCTCTTTTAGGTGGCTTCAAGTTGTAGAAAATGAGAATATTAGTTGTTGAAGACGAAATATAATGGTTTGTCTGTATGATTGGCCATTGTTAGCGCTTTGGAGAAGGCTTCTTCTTCTGAGCTGAGACGAACAACCTTGCAGGCAAAATTTTAACTTACATAAGGTTCCAGGCTTGATTTATCTAGTTTTATTGAGGGAAAATGAAGTTTTGTTTGCGGTTGTAAAATTCTTATTTTGGTCAAATATAAATGTAACTGGGCTTGCGAATGACTTTTTGTTTTGTTATTGAAAGCATTTATAAATCTGAAATATGGATCTTTGGGTGATAGTGGTACCGTGGTGTTATGAGTTTCAAGTCTTATGCTGTAGCAATTTAGTTGTTCATCGCTGAAAAAAAAAAAGCAATTTAGTTGTTCATTGATGACACAGTTCCAGTTTTTTAAGTTCTGGATGAGGAGTTTAACAACCTGGGTCGGTGTCCTTTATGGTGTTGATCTTCTTAAATAGAAGGCTTGGACACTTCTGTTAAGAATCGAGACAATTGATTGCGATTATTTTGCATAGCATGTCTATTAAATATCATGGGGAACCATAGGAGACTAAGGTATGGATATGATGGTATTTGTCGTGTAACACATTTCAACCAGAAACTGTGATAGGATCTCTTCAATGTGTATTGAGATATTCTTGATTAAATCTTAGCTAATCTTCAGTTTCTATTGCCCTTTTTATAAGTCATTAGAAAATCTTGAAGAGCTAAGATTGATTCATGGTGCCTAATATGTGCCATTGTGTGTCTTGTCTTGTCATCAGTAAAATGATAAAAATCAGGTAGCTCATGTTCCATTAGAGAGGCTAGATCATCAGAAATTGTTGAAATGAGGAAGAAATTTTAAAGCCGTATAGTTTCCACAAACATTGAAACAGCAGAGTTTTTACTTTTACGTGATACCACCTGTTGCCTGAAAATGGGAAGAAATGACCTTGAAAAGTTTGAAGCAACCAATAGATTGTTCAGAAAGAGCACAAGTAGTGATTCTTTACAAGTGAGTGCAAATTTTGAAGCCTATTTTTAATGAATATGTGCTCTGCAACCTGGCTAAACCATTGTCTCTCACCACTTCAATTATGCTTGAAAGTTTCAGATTTCAAAGAAAGGAAATGAACATCCTGCATGGTTACCTGATGGCTGGAATGTGGGTTTCAAAACCCGGAAAAGTGGTGTCCACAAGGGAGCTAGATATAAGGTACTGGATAATTTTAGGACATTATGGGTTGCATGCCAGATATTATTGCTGTTATTCTATTTTCTTGTTCATCCCAATGTATCACTGACTTTTGATCTGTTCTTGTCCTAAATTTGTTAGAGCTGGGTATTTTAATGTCATTTGAGACCATAGTTTAATGATATACTGTGTTTATTTTCATGTTAATAGCTCCTCATGTTAAGTGACGTGCATAAATATTTCTTCACTTTTCCCTGGTGGTATCTTATTTTCTCTTGCCCAGTTGCCAGATTATAAAGAGTCTGACATACTTAGTTATTACATTACACATTTTAATCTCCATTTAGATTTTGTTGAGTTCTCACTGCTACTTATTTATTGAGAGAAAGTAGATATTGCTTATTGTTTTCTCAAGTATTTGTTCCCATTAACAATGCATCTGATAACATCCGTTTTAAACTGTGTTCTTATTGCAGTGCTTCATTGATCCATTGAATAGATTCAAATTCTACTCCAAACCTGAGGTATTACGGTATCTTGAAACTGTAGATGGCAGCAACTGCACTATCAAGAAGGGATGCACAGCTAAGCAATCTACAAGCAATGTTTGTACCTCTATCTCCAACTTCTGTAACTTAGCATTTTGGTTTTTAGTACCAAATTACAGCCTTACTCTTCCTTCATGCCTTCCATTACACAACTGTGCAACATGTATCATTGATACTTCTGTAATTTTTATTTTGAACATTGAATGTCTAATCATGTTGTTATAAAGTGATACCAAAGAGTTTTCTGCACTTCGTTTTTATCTATTTTTTGTTGAAAAATGGAACATGACATGAAAGCAAACCATCGAGTTATACCAGGAATCCAGGATGCAGAAATACATATACTTCTGTACATATTTTTTGTACACACTCACACAAAAACATGCATGCATAATTACTTATTTATAACATGAACCCTCTAAAAGCAAAGAATCCTCAGAAAATGGGAATGTCAACATCCATAAGCCCTTACTAGTCCTAGCTGCACAGGATGTGTTAATTTTTAACATATGGACATTCTTGGTATGCACAACTACGTTGCCTTTAAAATGTATTTGTCCAGTATGTAGTCATTTCATCATATCAAATTCAAACATATGACGTGTGGTGCTTCCTTAAAAAGTCTTCCTTCTCTTTAACAATAGCCGATAACAACTTTATTATGCTTCCTTGTAGAATAACTCTTACACCCTCTGGTCTTGAGTATAAGACATATTTAGGAGTTGATTTTGGTCTTAAATATAAGACGAAGTTTTCTTATTTGTCAATCTTTTCTTCATTTATCCCTATTGATACTCCTTCAACAATTATCAAGGAGTAAAGGGAATAAGGGAATTAAAGAATGTGGCTAGTGTGTTTTAAAAAATAGATGTCATATTAACTAATTTAACCAACTTTCTTAATCTAATAAAATTGGGCAAATATATCTTATATTAATGACCGGAGGAGTGCTACTTATTTTTATTGGTATGCCCTATCTGTCTAAATTCACGATGCTTTATATGACACCGCTAGCTCAAGCAATAATCCAATGAATATAACTTCTTCATACAGATCATTGCATCAAGAATGACTTTAGAATTCTTGTCTTGCTTTTGTTAATATAGCTGTCATCTGGCGCCAAAAGACAGAAACTGATGCAATCTGCAATCAAACAGCAGCATTTTGCCGGTGAGAAGTCAGAAGTAACATTTTTTTTAAAAAGTTATTTGACTAACTGTGCCACATGTTAATCCCAGCTCAGAGTGATGAAAAATATGCCATGTTTTTCGAAAACCCATCTCTTTCCAATTCATGCATGTTGCTGCAGGCAAAGAAGTTTCTGACGGTGTCTTAGAATTGTCAGGTGCCTGCAACTCAAAAGAAGGGCAAAATATGAAGGTCGCTGCTGAATTTATGGTTTCTCCTGTTTTGACATCTGACTCTGTGGTCAAGATGCATTTGCCCAAGGATTCAGCTGACAACAGTTCTGAAATTAAACAATCTAATCCAGGTAGCAAAATACTACCAAATTTTGCATCTTAGAATCATTATAATATATATTCTGTACTGAAACTGGAAATTACTTAATTCCTGCAGCTGATGTGCAAGAGAAGAATTATTTTACAAGTGCTAATGAAGAGAACCCTGTTCACGCAAGCATGTCCAAAATTGAAAAAGAATTGGATGTGCCTCACCAGAACTTGAGACAGCACACTGGAAAAGCTGACCGCTTAACCAGCAGTGTGACCCATGCACCAGCTCGTCGAGTTTCAAAGAGAAACTTAAGGAACAGTGTGGCCCCTATAGTCGTTGACTTGAAAAATAAATCATCTCAGAAGCTGAATGTTGTCCCAGAAATTCAGTGTGCGCAAAAAACATGTGGAGAGTTACTGAACAAAAACAACAATTCTGAAGTTCAACTAGTTTATAGAGATCAACCATACCAGCTAGTAACACAGAAAATAGATGAGAAAGAGGTAGAACTTAAGTATTCTCAGTCTCAGGATTCCAGTGCACTAGGCGTCAAGGTTGAAATGAAGAACATCAAATGTGAATTACCTGCTAATGGTGTTTCTCATAGGGAAAAAAGTTTGGCCTCTGAAGCTAATGTCATGGAAGACGACAAATTGCCTGTCAATCAGCTTGGAAAAAGTGATGCCTCTGAAATTCTTGTTAACCTGAACAAATACAGTAATAAGAAAGATCATTGCAATCCATGTAGGCGGGCTTCAAAGCGACTTGCTGGATTAGAACCAGAGGTCATGACCAACTCCATAGTCTGCAAAAGAGCTCCTGAATACAAGAGCAGACTATGGAGAGGTAAGATCAATGCAATACTGCGGCAAACTGAGGGTAGGCTGGCTGTTGATCTTGTAGATAATGCTTCTACCTATATAAATACGCCATTAAATGGAGAGGCACCAAATAAAAACTTCAAATCTCTGAAAATTCCACCCATTACCCATGAGCAACCAGAAAAGTATGCAAATGAAGAAATAGATTATGAGAAATCAGAACCTCACCAGTCCATTGATTCCCAATATTATCAGTCTGAACCATGCTTGGAATTTGCGACCAAGACTCTCACTGGTATGTTACCCATTGAAGATTCGATTGGTGATGGGCCTAATCTGGCTGCTGAAGCTATGTTGTTTAACAGTGCTAAAGAAAGCAACAGTGACAGAAATGTGCAGGTGAATTCAAAAAAATTGAAGAGAAAGAAAAAGCTTTCTTTGCCTCACCGGTTGTCGAGGAGACTTGCAGGCCATGAGCCTGAGGTAATGCCTGCTTTAAGAGCTCTAGAATATGCAACTAGGAAATCACGCAAAGATAAACCATCCACAACTGTGGCTTTGAACTATGGAGTTTCAAAGCTAGTAAGTTCTGTCAAAGAAGCAGAGCTTACTCTTGATGCATCTGACAGTTTGTTGAAAGCAACTGTGCTCGGTGAATCATCTAACAAGAGTGAAAGGTCATATGAAGTCCAAAATTTTCCCAAGTATCAACAGCAGAAGCTTGAAACTGATAGAAATGGTGACAAGAGTTTGGAGACACAGGTCTGCTTACTGTTTGGGATGGACACAGAGCATACACTCCGTGCATCTGACAGTTTGGAAGCAAGGGTACTTGAAACATCGAACAGGAGTGAGAAGCCATATGAAACCCAACCGGTTGAAGAATTGAATGGGAGTGTGAAATTATTTGAAACCCAAGCTATTCCCATGGAGCAACAGCAGGGGCTTGAAACTGTGATGAGTTCAGTAAGACAGCTTTGCTTACCAGTTGGGAAAGAAACTGAGTGTATGCTTCATGCATCTGGCAGTTCAGAAACAAGATTACCCAAAGACACATCGAACAACAGTGTGAAGTCATATGAATCTCAAACTAATGAAGAATTGTTGTATGAAGATCAAACTGTTACCAATGAGCAACAGCAGAAGCTGGAAGCTGAAAAACTTGGAGGTGTGATGTCAGAGTCACAAACGTGCTTAGCCTATGAGCAGTTTTGGTCAGATCCATGCCTAGAATTTGCAATCAAGACCCTAACAGGTGCGTTGCCTGTGGATGATGCTGCCAACGTTTTGCCAGTTATGACTCCTGATAACAGTGAACAAGCGCGAAGGGAATCACTTGACCGTGTGGTAAAGAGTCCTAGAGAAGAAATTCATAGTAACTTGAATCAATCCCAAAATAATAAGCTCATGATGCCTAATTTATTTTTCCAGCCTCCGAAACAAACTCAGTGGAGGACCAGTTCCACATTCTGCCAAAATGGGGCGTCTTGTAGTGATAAAGCTAATTTAACCAGGAGCTTGAATGAAGGAGAGCCCCTTTGTAGGGAAGATGTGGATACAAGACCTGTGCATCAACGAATAACTGGAAGCATGGTTATCCATGAAGAGCTATCGAAGAAAATCCCTCAAGTTCTTGATAACAAAGCTGTTCCATCCGAGCAACCACAACTCGAAACTGAAATTGTGAGCCGTGAGAAGCCTGAGGCACAGTATCGTTATTCATTTATGGATTCTTGGTCAGACCCAAGTCTGGAATTTGCATTCAAGACTCTAACAGGTGCCATAACAATAGAGGAAGATTTGCCAATACAAGGATGTTTGGAGGAAACTTCCATATGGAATGGCCAGAGGGACAGTTATTCATCGTTACCGGATTTTGGGTCTACCAGTTTTTCTCAAAGTGATATATCGTCTTTCTACAATATGGAGGAGAGATCCATACCAGAGCAGCAGCCACAAACGAGCCTTGGCGTGGAGGTTGATCCTCAGAAATACCATTCTCATTGCAATTGGAAAATTACTAGGTAACTTGCTCAAATATAGTTGTGTAGCCCCAGGATTAGTTGTTGGCCGTCTCTGAATTCTCGTTACTTATCTTGATGTAGTTGTAAAATAGTAGGGAATTTTTCCTGAACAGATCTGTTTAAACTAGATATGGTATTTTGTATGTCAGCTCTATGCATTAGGTGTATCCGAAAAAATGCTCTTATGTATTAAACAAAGCGGGGGTGTATGATAGTCCTACACCTGTACGATGCATCGTTACATTCTTTTACTCTATATGCCTGGAACCTGATATTTAAGTTTCAGTACATTTTGAAATTCGAAATTATAAACCGATGAGATTGAGAACTGCTTCAGCAACCTGTTTCGTATTTACACAACGAAAGGCACAAAATAAAATCAAAACTATTTCCCATTGCCTCAAGTGGCTGAAATAAGTATGATGTTCGTTTTCAAGTTGTGGGTAATCCCAAAGTTTCTTTCAGGTTACCCTGCATACTAACGGATTCGATTTTTCAACTGCTATAGATAAAAGCTTTCTGATATGATAAATCACAAAGCTTTTGTGCTTATTGTGAGCAATGAGCATGGTATTATAAAAAGGAGTCGTATTATTAATGATCAGGGAACCAAAGTTGTAAGCAGCAGATGAGGAGACATCCAACGAAACGGAGGAATAGTAAAAACGGAGGCAATAAGCAAAACGACAAGTTTTGAAGACAAAGCATAAAGCTACTTAAACGACCCTTAGATTTGAAGATCTGCTGGATTTAGAAGTCTCTGCTAGATTCCCTCCAGCCACCTACATTTTCCTCTTCCACATATTCGCTGCCGCATCCCTGAGATTTCAAAAAATATATATATGCCACCAGATGTGAACGAGATATGATATATAAAATGTCTTTGAATTGATAAAAACGGCAAAAAATTGTTTTTGATAATTACCATGATTTTGTATAAAAATATGGAGAAAATGTAAAAGGAAACAGAATTACCTCGGGGGTAAAAGTGAGGCCAAGTTTAATCTCGCCTTGATACTCCTCATCCTTGATAACATTGTATGCCGTAGGAGGGATGCTTCCTTCAGTGAACAAGGCATCTAGTGGGATGCTGCAAAGAATCATCAATTTGACTACTTTTAGAAATCAACATGATTTGTTTATGGATTTATACCCTGAGGGCCTGTTCGGTTGGAAGTGAGGAGATTTTTTTTTTTGGGTTGTTGTGGGGGGGGGGGGGGGGGGGGGGTGGTGTTCAACAACTCTATTTTACCTCTCCTCCAAATTGAGGGGTTCTGGAGGGGAGCTATAATTTTGGACCACTTGATATTCAAATAATGCTCAGAATGAAAAATATTATTATTAAACAAAAATAATTTAAGATAAAAATTATATATTTATGAATAAATTGGTCTTATTTATAAGTTATCTTTCGGTTATAAATAAAAAGAAATACACTTCTCATGTTGTTAGAGAGATATACCCTCGTGTCATAGATACAAAAATATGTGGGTCCCAACATTTCCATGCTTGAGTAAATAAAATGGTGATAATTTTGCATATATTAATTATACCAATGAAAATAGAGAGAGAAGAAAGAGTTGAAAAATACTATTCATAAATGCGGATAAAGTTAAAAATTAAAAATTTAACCTATAATCGTTGAGCTAGTTATCTCTCCTTAGTATGTATGATTTAGTTAAAATGGACTTATAAATAGGACCAAAATGGTACTTTTTATATTTGTCAATCTTTTCCTAATTTACAAAAACAAGAATTAAGAAAGATGATTATGATATTTAAAAAATACATATTATATTAACTAATATAACTAATTTTTTTAATATAATAAAATTAGGTAACTATGTCTTATATTTGGGATAGGAAGGAGCACCATAAATATTCATCCCAAATATTCCTTGCGTACTATCCGCTATTTGATTGCAATATTCCTTTATAATGATAGTAATTATGTCGTTAATGTCTTGATTATATGTATATGTTTATAAATACAAGGTATATATATGTTCATGCATCACTTTATTATCTACTGAATTTTTTATTTATTTTTTGGGACAAAAAAATTAGTAACTTTTAACACTTTTATGTTAGTTTATTTAATTATTATATATTGATTCAAAATAAAATATCGACTCCTCGACCAAAAAATAAAATAACATATTGACTCCGTTATTCTTTGAACACAACCTTTTTGCAACCTCCAATCTCTCTTTTTGGATAACCACGTCATCCTACTTTCCAATTCTATAGCATTTTTACGTACGGGTATATGAAATGCTAAACGATTATAAAGATGTCATAAATTCGAATTCAGCAGAAGAAAGAAACCAAAAGCTAGATATGAAAAGGGCAAAACTCACGTTGCTTCTCCGACGAAATCGTCATTGCCAATATCACTGTCCAAAATCTTCAATGTGAGTTCCGAAATGTCACCGGTCAAGTTGAAGACAAAGGTTTCATTCCATTCCGGCTCAGATCCTTCACCTGATTTCACAATTCATCAACTGTAAAATGCTTCCTAACTTCTACTGTTTTGACTAATTGAATCGAAACAGACGTTTATATCAGAATCTGACGCCGATCGTCAGTGATAGCACTGATCATTAAATTCAAATTAAAGAAGATACAGTACCTGATGCTACGCTGCTTTTCTGCTCCTGAGTACGGCAGGTGAGGACCACATAAGGATCCATGTTGTCTGTTCAAAAGCATATACACGTATTGAAATTAGAATTTAGAGAACAGAAACGAATACGGTAGATGGATCATGGATTGGATTGGATGGAGAAGAAACTCACTGAGAAAATCGGTATTCTCGAGGCCTTTGGCACTGACCAGGAGGACTTCGAGGGTTCCCTGAGGCATCTTCTTCAATGCTTAGATTTGGATCGCAGAGAATGAAATTGAAAAGTAGAGAATCTGAGAGGAATCGCAGAGAGATCTATCTGGCATCAATATCTGATGATGATCTGGACGGTGTCTCATACTCTTAATTTATAGATTTCGTTACAGAGTATCAAAACCTGGTTAACTAACCGCGTGGCGTGATCCACAATCCACTCTGTTACTTTATTGAGCGTTCGTGGGTCGTTCTTGGGCTTTAATTCAATCAGCTTTTCGGCCTGGCTCGACCAGGGCTGTTCATTTTCGAAGGTAAAAATTTTAGTGCCTACCGTAGTTTATTCGAAAACTAACTCATGAAAATTAATATAATTAATTAATTTAGTTATTTATAATAAGTTTGTATTGATTTTCATAAAATACTCTTTTTTTTTCTATGCGCATTAAATCTACCTTTAATAAAAAATTTATCAATATGACGTAATTAACAAGTATGTTTTAGATAAAACTTATAAATTTAAGGGAAAATTATAATAAAGGACCTAAAAAAAATATTTATTAAAAAAGACCATAAAAATGGTAATTGTTCTGAAGGACCGAAACTTAAAATATTAAAATAAAAATACTAAATTGCCCTTGATTCTACAATTTTTATGTAAAGGTAAGAAATCCAAAAAAACATTTTACTTTTACAATTCCAAGTCTTCGTGTTTACTTTACATTGCCTCAGGTCTTGAAAATTCATAAATTCATAGAACACAAGAGGAGGAGGCCGGGAGATCTTTGTCAACAGAATAACCTACGGTTCCTCCACTGAGAGATAAAAAATTACCAGTAGAGACTCTAACTTACATATTTCAAGTTCTGATTTGATATCTATTTATGATTTTCAATCAATCACTTCAGATTCTGATTTAATTAGATATAATATAGGAAATCGACCAAGGACAATTTATTCTTTCTATTTTAATATTTTAATTTTTGGTCCTTCAAAATAATTACCATTTTTATGGTTCTTTTCAATAAATATTATTTTTCTTAAGTCATTTATTATAATCATCATCATCAATCAATTATCATCAATCAATCAATCAATCAATTATAAAATACTAAACCTCTAAGCCACTCAGTTATTGGTCCACTTGGCACGCTTAACTATGCGTTTTATAACATAGTTATTGGACCACTAAACCTCAATCAATCAATCATCAATTATCATCAATAAGAAATTTGCCATCAATTATCATCAATTATTGTGATTACCATTATTAACATGAAATTTTAAACACTAAACCTCTAAACCACTCAGTTATTGGTCCACTTGGCCTGCCAACTATGCGTTTTATAACATAGTTATTGGACCACTAAACCTCAATCAATCAATCATCAATTATCATCAATAAGAAATTCGCTATCAATTATCATCAATTATTGTGATTACCATTATTAACATGAAATTTTAATAATTTAAAAATTTAATATTTATGATTACCATTATTCGACTTTTTCTATATATCATCATAATAATAGAAATTAAAGTCATCAATTATCATCAATTCGAAATTTTGATTAACGAATTTATTGTGATTACTATGCTTACTTTTTCTATACATCATCATAATAATAGAAATAGTCATCAATTATCATAATTCGAAATTTTCACCAAAAAAAAATTAATGCGAATTTATTGTGATTACTATGCTTACTTTTTCTATACATCATCATAATAATAGAAATTCGTCATCAATTATCATCAATTCAAAATTTTCACCAGTAAAAAAATTAATGACGAATTTATTGTGATTACCATTATGCTGACTTTTTCTATTCAATTTCGGCGCCAATCAACTGCTACTCTCCTGACTGTATTCCTTTTTCCGCCAAAATTAATGTTTATGTAATAATATTCTGGTCATGAAGCAACAGATCATACAAGGACTCGCAATACCGTTTTTGAGCTAAAGATATCTCCCAACACATTTTGCAGAAGCATCCTTACGTAAGCAAATATAATTTCAATTCTTTGAAACCTGATCCTATATTTTTCTAAAGTGCATCAACATCCTATTTTCCACTTTGTTACTTTATTGAGCGTTCGTGGGTTGTTCTTGGGCTTTAATTCAATCAGCTTTTCAGCCTGTCTCGACCCAAGGCTGTTCATTTTCGAAGGTAAAAATTTTAGTACTGTAGTTTATTAGAAAACTAATTCATGAAACTTAATAAAATTAATTAATCTAGTTATTTATAATAAGTTTGTATTGATTTTCATAAAATAATTTTTTTGGCTATGCGTGTTAAATCTACCTTTAATAAAAATTTTACCAATATGACGTAATTAACAAGTATGTTTTAGATAAAACTTATAAGTTTAAGAGAAAATTATAATAAAGGACCTAAAAAAATAATATTTATTAAGAAGGACCATAAAAATGGTAATTGTTAATATAATATAAAAATAAAAATGGTAATTATTTTGAAGGATCAAAACTTAAAACATTAAAATAAAAAGACTAAATTGCCCTTGGTTCTACAATTTTTGCGTAAAGATAAGAAATCCAAAAAAACATTTTACTTTTACAATTCCAAGTCTTCATGTTTACTTTACATTGCCTCAGGTTTTGAAAAGAAATAAATTCATATGAATTCATAGAACACAGGGGGAGGAGGCCTGAGAGATCTTTGTCAACGGAATAACCTACGGTTCCTCCACGGAGAGATAAAAAATTACCAGTAGAGATATTTCAAATTCTGATTTGATCTCTATTTATCATTTTCAATCAATCACTTCTGATTCTGATTTAATTAGATATAATATAGGAAATTTGACCAAGCGCAATTCAATCTTTCTATTTTAATGTTTTAATTTTTGTTTTTCAAAATAATTACCATTTTTATGGTCCTTCTCAATAAATATTATTTTTCTTAAGTTCTTTATTATAATTTTCCCAAAATTTAAAAGGTCACGTTAATTGATATCTTTTGTATGCTGTAGATTGTAAAAACTTTAAAGTTTAAACAAAGGATGAAAATTTCACTATAACTCGTTTTGCACACGATATTAGATACAACCTCTTTCCTCTCTCGTCCACATACCCACATGAACTGAAGAGCTAAGGCTGATGAAGATTTTCTCATATACAGACGACAAAAGATTAGTCATGATTACTAACGCACTATCTTCGTTAAGTGGACTTTATATATATCATGATCAATCAGTGAAACATAATTATTAGGTAAGAAAGTTAGCACACAGAAGAAGAAAAAAAGAGAGAGAAATAATTAACAATCGTCTTCATTTTCAAGTTAAAAACACAGTAAGTGCTAGGAGTTGACGTCGTGCTAACTAGGCTGATAAACAATTCTTACCTAGTTTCTCGATATAATATTAATCAACAACACATAAGTGGCCAAGTCTGCATACATAGTGTTAAGCAATTAAACCTGATGATTTCACAGCAAGGTAGAGAAAAACTACTTCTCATTTATGAAAGAAAGAAGTTTACACCACTGTACAATACAACCATTCTGTCTATGAATTGACTTAGACTATTTATATACAAAGTTATTTCCTATTACAAATAGTATTAATAACTAATTAATAACATACTAATTAATTATTAATACACATATGCTAACACATAGCAATCAACTGGAATTTTTTAGACGCAGCCGATAACGAGGAAATTTGTTTTTACGGCTTGATTAGATGAAATAAAAAAATTTATTCAAATTTATGAAGTCAGCATCTTTGAATGCAATAATCGATAAGAAGACAAAAAAAATATGAAAGCATATATATATATATAGATATTCAAATTTGGTGGGAACGAAGTACGTGTCTCCTTACAAAGTCCTTTATGTGAAGTTAATTATTGTAAGAAAAAGACCACTGATAGCATATTCAAGGGCAAAAAACAACCCTGTAGTTGGTCCCAATACAAGGATGTTTGGAGGAAACTTCCATATGGAATGGCCAGAGGGACAGTTATTCATCGTTACCGGATTTTGGGTCTACCAGTTTTTCTCAAAGTGATATATCGTCCTTCTACAATATGGAGGAGAGATCCATACCAGAGCAGCAGCCACAAACGAGCCTTGGCGTGGAGGTTGATCCTCAGAAATACCATTCTCATTGCAATTGGAAAATTACTAGGTAACTTGCTCAAATATAGTTGTGTAGCCCCAGGATTAGTTGTTGGCCGTCTCTGAATTCTCGTTACTTATCTTGATGTAGTTGTAACATAGTAGGGAATTTTTCCTGAACAGATCTGTTTAAACTAGATATGGTATTTTGTATGTCAGCTCCTATGCATTAGGTGTATCCGAAAAAATGCTCTTATGTATTAAACAAAGCGGGGGTGTATGATAGTCCTACACCTGTACGATGCATCGTTACATTCTTTTACTCTATATGCCTGGAACCTAATATTTAAGTTTCAGTACATTTTGAAATTCGAAATTATAAACCGATGAGATCGAGAACTGCTTCAGCAACCTGTTTCGTATTTACACAACGAAGGCACAAAATAAAATCAAAACTATTTCCCATTGCCTCAAGTGGCTGAAATAAGTATGATGTTCGTTTTCAAGTTGTGGGTAATCCCAAAGTTTCTTTCAGGTTACTTTGCATACTAATGGATTCGATTTTTCAACTGCTATAGATAAAAGCTTTCTGATGTGATAAATCACAAAGCTTTTGTGCAACCGAGCGCTTATTGTGAGCAATGAGCATGGTATTATAAAAAGGAGTCGTATTATTAATGATCAGGGAACCAAAGTTGTAAACAGCAGATGAGGAGACATCAAACGAAACGGAGGAATAGTAAACACGGAGGCAATAAGCAAAACGACAAGTTTTGAAGACAAAAGCATAAAGCTACTTAAACGACCCTTGGATTTGAAGATCTGCTGGATTTAGAAGTCACTGCTAGATTCCCTCCAGCCACCTACATTTTCCTCTTCCACATATTCGCTGCCGCATCCCTGAGATTTCAAAAAATATATATGCCACCAGATGTGAACGAGATATGATATATAAAATGTCTGGTTTTGTTTTGAATGATAAAAACGGCAAAAAAATTGTTTTTGATAATTACCATGATTTTGTATAAAAATATGGAGTAAATGTAAAAGGAAACAGAATTACCTCGGGGGTAAAAGTGAGGCCAAGTTTAATCCCGCCTTGATACTCCTCATCCTTGATAACATTGTATGCCGTAGGAGGGATGCTTCCTTCAGTGAACAAGGCATCTAGTGGGATGCTGCAAAGAATCATCAATTTGACTACTTTTAGAAATCAACATGATTTGTTTATGGATTTATACCCTGAGGGCCTGTTCGGTTGGAAGTGAGGAGTTTTTTTTTTTTTTTTTTTTTTTTTTTTTTGGTTGTTTTGGGGGGGGGGGGGGGGGGTTGTTTGCAACAACTCTATTTTAGCTCTCCTCCAAATTGAGGGGTTTTGGAGGGGAGCTATAATTTTGGACCACTTCATATTCAAATAATGCTCTGAATGAAAAATATTATTATTTTATTATGAAATAAATATATATTATTAAACAAAAATAATTTAATATAAAAATTATACAATGTACTCATACAAATTTAATAATGTAATAAAAATATATATTTATGAAATAAAACTTAAAAAAATTATATTTTTTAGAAAAAAATGTTAATATGATTTTAAATAAAAATATTATTATAATAAAATTAATTTAAAATGAAATATGTAATTATAAATAAAAAATACTATTACAGTTAAAAAATATATTATTGTACAATAATTTAATATATATATATATATTTATATATATATAAATATATATTATAAATAAAAAATTTTATTATATTAATTAGATAATATGTAAATTAATTTATATAACATGAAAAAAGATCATTAGTCAGAATGGTAAATTGCTATTACCCTATAATCGTTGAGCTAGTTACCTCTCCTTAGTATGTATGATTTAGTTAAAATAGACTTATAAATAGGATCAAAATGGTACTTTTTATATTTGTCAATCTTTTCCTAATTTACAAAAACAAGAATTAAGAAAGATGATTATGATATTTAAAAAATACATATTATATTAACTAATATAACTAACTTTTTTAATCTAATAAAATTAGGTAAATATGTCTTATATTTGCGGATAGGAAGGAGCACCATAAATATTCATCCCAATATTCCTTGCGTACTATCCGCTATTTGATTGCAATATTCCTTTATAATGATAGTAATTATGTCGTTAATGTCTTGATTTATAACATGTAAAGATTTTGAATAATTCGTCTTTTATATATAATAATATTAACTTTACCATTTACTATCAAGAGTCGGTCCTCCACATATATGTACATTATGTTTATAAATACAAGGTATATATATGTTCATGCATCACTTTATTATCTACTGACAAAAAAATTAGTAACTTTTAACACTTTTATGTTAGTTTATTTAATTATTATATATTGATTCAAAATAAAATATGGACTCCTCGACCAAAAAAAAAAAACATCTTGACTCCGTTATTCTTTGAAGACAACCTTTTTATAACCTCCAATCTCTCTTTTTGGATAACCACGGCATCCTACTTTCCAATTCTATAGCATTTTTACGTAGATTTTTCATATAGGTCAGGACTCGAGAGAACTGCTATACGGGTATATGAAATGCTAAACGATTATAAAGATGTCATAAATTCGAATTCAGCAGAAGAAAGAAACCAAAAGCTAGATATGAAAAGGGCAAAACTCACGTTGCTTCTCCGACGAAATCGTCATTGCCAATATCACTGTCCAAAATCTTCAATGTGAGTTCCGAAATGTCACCGGTCAAGTTGAACACAAAGGTTTCATTCCATTCCGGCTCAGATCCTTCACCTGATTTCACAATTCATCAACTGTAAAATGCTTCCTAACTTCTACTGGTTTGAATAATTGAATCGAAACAGACGTTTATATCAGAATCTGACGCCGATCGTCAGTGATAGCACTGATCATTAAATTCAAATTAAAGAAGATACAGTACCTGATGCTACGCTGCTTTTCTGCTCCTGAGTACGGCAGGTGAGGATCACATAAGGATCGATGTTGTCTGTTCAAAAGCATATACACGTATTGAAATTAGAATTTAGAGAACAGAAACGAATACGGTAGATGGATCATGGATTAGATTGGATGGAGAAGAAACTCACTGAGAAAATCGTTATTCTCGAGGCCTATGGCACTGACCAGGAGGACTTCGAGGGTTCCCTGAGGCATCTTCTTCAATGCTTAGATTTGGATCGCAGAGAATGAAATTGAAAAGTAGAGAATCTGAGAGGAATTGTATGATGATGATCTGGATGGTGTCTCATACTCTTAATTTATAGATTTCGTTACAGAGTATCAAAACCTGGTTAACTAACCGCGTGGCGTGATCCACAATCCACTCTGTTACTTTATTGAGCGTTCCTGGGTTGTTCTTGGGCTTTAATTCAATCAGCTTTTCGACCTGGCTCGACCACGGCTGTTCATTTTCGAAGGTAAAAGTTTTAGTGCCTACTGTAGTTTATTAGAAAACTAACTCATGAAAATTAATATAATTAATTAATTTAGTTATTTATAATAAGTTTGTATTGATTTTAATAAAATTTTTTTTTTTTTTTGGCTATGCGCGTTAAATCTACCTTTAATAAAAAATTTATCAATATGACGTAATTAATAAGTATGTTTTAGATAAAACTTATAAATTTATGGGGAAAATTATAATAAAGGACCTAAAAAAATAATATTTATTAAGAAGGAACATAAAAATGGTAATTGTTTTGAAGGACCGAAACTTAAAATATTAAAATAAAAAGACTAAATTGCCCTTGATTCTACAATTTTTACGTAAAGATAAGAAATCCAAAAAAACATTTTACTTTTACAATTCCAAGTCTTCGTGCTTACTTTATATTGCCTCAGGTCTTGAAAATTCATAAATTCGAGAGAACACAAGGGGAGGAGGTGCGGGAGATCTTTGTCAACGAGAATAACCTACGGTTCCTCCACGTAGAGATAAAAAATTACCAGTAGAGACTCTAACTTACATATTTCAGACTCTAATTTGATATCTATTTATGATTTTCAATCAATCACTTCATATTCGATTTAATTAAATATAATATAGGAAATCGACCAAGGACAATTCAGTCTTTCTATTTTAATATTTTAATTTTTGGTCCTTCAAAATAATTACCATTTTTATGGTTCTTCTCAATAAATATTATTTTTCTTAAGTCCTTTATTATCATCATCATCATCAATCATCATCATCATCAATCATCATTATCAATCATCAATTATAATCAATCAATCATCAATCAATTATAAAACATTAAACCTCTAAGTCACTCAGTTATTAGTCCACTTGGCCTGCCAACTATGCTTTTTATAACATAGTTATTGGACCATTAAACCTCAATCAATCAATCATCAATTATCATCAATAAGAAATTCGCCATCAATTATCATCAATTATTGTGATTACCATTATTAACATGAAATTTTAATAAGTTAAAAATTTAATGACGAATTTATTGTGATTACCATTATGCTGACTTTTTCTATACATCATCATAATAATAGAAATTAGAAATTATCGTCATCAATTCGAAATTTTCACGTAAAAAAATTAATGACTAATTTATTGTGATTACCATTATGCTGACTTTTTCTATACATCATCATAATAATAGAAATTCGTCATCAATTATCATCAATTCGAAATTTTCACCAGGAAAAAAATTAATGACAAATTTATTGTGATTACCATTATGCTGACTTTTTCTATACATAATCATAATAATATAAATTCGTCATCAATTATCATCAATTCGAAATTTCCACCAGGAAAAAAATTAATGACAAATTTATTGTGATTACCATTATGTTGACTTTTTCTATACATCATCATAATAATAGAAATTCGTCATCAATTATCATCAATTGAAATTTCCACCAGGAAAAAAATTAATGACAAATTTATTGTGATTACCATTATCTTGACTTTTTCTATACATCATCATAATAATAGAAATTCGTCATCAATTATCGTCATCAATTATCATCAATTCGAAATTTTCACCTGTAAAAAAATTAATGACAAATTTATTGTGATTACCATTATGCTGATTTTTCTATTCAATTTCGGCGCCAATCAACTGCTACTCTTCTTGATGTATTCCTTTTCCGCCAAATCATCAATTATCATCAATTCAAAATTTTCACCAGTAAAAAAATTAATAACGAATTTATTGTGATTACCATTATGCTGACTTTTTCTATTCAATTTCGGCACCAATCAATGCTACTCTCTGATGTATTCCTTTTCCGCCAAAATTAATGTTTATATAATAATATTCTCGTCATGAAGCAACAGATCATACAAGGACTCTGCAATACCTTTTTTGAGCCAAAGATATCTCCCACAACATTTTGCAGAAGCATCCTTACGTAAGCAAATACAATTTCAATTCTTTGAAACCTGATCCTATATTTTTCTAAAGTGCATCAACATCCTATTTTCCACTCTGTTACTTTATTGAGCGTTCGTGGGTCGTTCTTGGGCTTTAATTCAATCGGCTTTTCGGCCTGGCTCGACCTAGGGCTGTTCATTTTCAAAGGTAAAAATTTTAGTGCCTACTCTAGTTTATTAGAAAACTAATTCATGAAAATTAATAAAATTAATTAATTTAGTTATTTATAATAAGTTTGTATTGATTTTCATAAAATAATTTTTTTTTGGCTATGCGCGTTAAATCTACCTTTAATAAAAATTTTACTCAAGAAAAATAATATTTATTAAGAAGGACCATAAAAATGGTAATTGTTAATATAAAATAAAAATAAAAATGGTAATTGTTTTGAAGGACCAAAAATTAAAACATTAAAATAAAAAGACTAAATTACCCTTGGTTCTACAATATTTGCGTAAATGTAAGAAATCCAAAAAAACATTTTACTTTTACAATTCCAAGTCTTCATGTTTACTTTACATTGCCTCGGGTTTTGAAAAGAAATAAATTCATATGAATTCATAGAACATAGAGAAAGGAGGCACGAGAGATCTTTGTCAACGGAATAACCTACGGTTCCTCCACGGAGAGATAAAAAATTACCAGTAGAGATATTACAGATTCTAATTTTATCTCTATTTATCATTTCCAATCAATCACTTCTGATTCTAATTTAATTAGATATAATACGGATATGATATTGTCACTACCAATTTTATGTCACTACCACTGTTTCACCATTGGATCAGAATCTCAATAGGAAAGAGAAATGATGAAGGTAGATGAGATTCTAATCCAACTGTTTTAATTTTTTGTCCTTCAAAATAATTACCGTTTTTATGGTCATTCTCAATAAATATTATTTTTCTTAAGTTCTTTATTATAATTTTCCCAAAATTTAAAAGGTCACGTTAATTGATATATCTTTTGTATGCTGTAGATTGTAAAAACTTTAAAGTTTAAACAAAGGATGAAAATTTCACTATTACTCGTTTTGCACACGATATTAGATATCACCTCTTTCCTCTCTCGCCCACATACCCACATGAACTGAAGAGCTAAGGCTGATGAAGATGTTCTCATATACAGACGACAAAAGATTAGGCATGATTACTAACGCACTATCTTCGTTAAGTGGACTTTATATCATCATGATCAATCAGTGAAACATAATTATTCGGTAAGAAAATTAGCACACAGAAGAAGAAAAAAAGAGAGAAATAATTATAACAATCGTCTTCATTTTCAAGTTAAAAACACAGTAAGTGCTAGGAATTGACGTCGTGCTAACTAGGCTGATAAACAATTCTTACCTAGTTTCTCGATATAATATTAATCAACAACACATAAGTGGCCAAGTCTGCATACATAGCAATCAACTGGAATTTTTTAGACGCAGCCGATAACGAGGAAATTTGTTTTTACGGCTTGATTAGATGAAATAAAAAATTTTATTCAAATTTATGAAGTCAGCATCTTTGAATGCAATAATCGATAAGAAGACAAAAACAATATGAAAGCATATATATATATATATATTCAAATTTGGTGGGAACGAAGTACGTGTCTCCTTACAAAGTCCTTTATGTGAAGTTAATTATTGGAAGAAAAAGAAAACACGGGACCAGTAATGATATATTCAAGGGCAAAAAACAACCCTGTAGTTGGTTCCACCTGGGCAAGTGAAAGTGCTGGTAGCATCATCCTTAGGGTAACTATAAGCATCAGGGCACCTATCCTTAAAGAATTTAGAATAATCAGTAGGCCCACAGCTTCCAGAGTTGCAACAGTACTCATCTGTCTTAAACACAGTGCAGGGATTATTGCAGCCACCCTGAGTTTTCAGCTGGTCAGGGCACTGTCCGATGATGTCGGCGGTGCATCGGATGGCACGTGTGCATCCGTTAGACGTCGGACTGAACTCCATAGGAACATTGAAACCGTCCACCAATGAAATATCAAAGAAGTCCATGTTATTATACTGGTTAAGGCCAAATTCTGCAAGTGTATCTGGGGCCGATCCATAGGCTTGGCATTGGAGTAAACCTCCACAATCACCAGTTTCACAGTGTCCACGACCCGACCCGTCGAAGTTGCAGTTGGTTCTGCCCCATATGCGGGCCCCGGTGGTGCCGGCAGCCACGTCAAAGCTCCATGTCTCGCCGGAGTTCAGCTGTCTGCCACCGCCAGGCACGGCGGCCGCCCAGAGGGTGTAGGTGCATTTGTTGGTGACATCGAACCTGGCGGCGTGGGAGAGAGAGAAGGCAAGAGCCAGAAGAAGGAAGGAGAAGAAAGGGAAGCTTTTGATGAATGCCATTTCTGATCTTGTGGCGATTGCTTTTGTGAAGGAAAGGGATAACACCGATGGTGTTTATATAGGATTTAAGGAAACCAACCAGTGCTGTTTTGAAAATCAGGACGATGATGTCATGTGTCGAGGGAATTTTCTCTAGATCGAGGGCAAGTTAGTTACCTTGGAAAATTCAAATATACGAGTATATAGATAGTGCCAGTCTAATTTGGATATGGACGAGAAAAATCATAGCAGAAGCTAGTATGAAAAAGATGGATGGGTATGTACACACTTAATATGTAGACAGATGCCCACGTGGATTGGGGCGTGATTGGAGCTAGCTAGCATATATAAGGTTTGGTTTTCTGCTCTCATTTAAGTTAAACCTTAGTGTACAAGGAATCCATGTTTGAATAATTGGTTCCATTGATCTAGCTCAGCATCTGAACACAACTTGTCTCGGTATAAGTTCCTGGTTATTACACACACACGCAACATGTCCCAAGGGTCAAATATATATCCAGATGGACTAACAAAAAGAGCAACAATTAAGTGACTACTTGTAAACATATTTATGGTATATTAAATAAGCATGTGAAAGAATTTTATCTCAACTTACGTAAACATATTTCTCTATAGCTAATTTAAACAGACTCTAAATCTATGCCTAGTTTATGAATATATCTCTTTGTCAAATTACTAGTAATATATATATCTCTGATATCATCTTTTTAATTTGTTTATTGAGAAGGGGAGATCCTTAATGTGATTTTTTTCTTTTTTAAAGCCGAGGGACGAAGGCAAAGTGGAAAGCACTTAGTTTCAGACTGAGACGGAGTTATCAGAAATAAAGTTCAACCGAATTATTAAGATATAGTCATATAGGATGAAGTACTCCTCTAACTCTTAATATAAGATATATTTATCTAATTTAATTAAATTAAAAAATTTAGTTGAATTAAGTAATAAGATATGCATTTTCTAAAACATTATAGTCATATTCCTTAATTTTCTTATTATCTTTTCTCTTTAATTATTGTTGAGGAAGTGTCAATAGAGTTACTTTAAGAAAATCTTGACAAATATAAAAATTATATCTTATATTTTGTGATAAATATTAATTCTTAAATATGTCTTATATTAAAAAACGAGTGAGTACAATATTATATGATCGGGAAAAAACAAGTCCATGCTCAACATATAGTCAATAGACACGGAAATATGCCGTTAGGTTTATTTGACTCCAAACCCAAATATGATGATGATGCCATTAATTCTCTTATGGAAATGAAAGCTTTCTCCCGTTTTGCAGTCAACACCTTGCTAATACGGGATGCCGTGTAAACCACAAACTACGAATCTCTCTTTTTTCTTCAATTCACGTTCATTCGTTTTTTAATTGAAAAAATTGATGGAGTTAGGTTTCTCTCTTAGAAATTACATGTCACCAGCAAATGTAAACATACGTAATTTTCAATGTCTTAAAAATTGAAATGTCAATTATAAAGTACCTTACGAAAAGATTCAAAAATTTAGGAAGACTGTGTCAAATTCTGGAACTCTCAAGTAATTGTACAATTTGATTTTTAATGTCCCACCTTAAAATCTGGAAGGCCGGTTTGGCAGGTAGGCATTAAATCGTAATTGACTTTGACCAGAGGTTGTGGCCCGGGGTTTAAGTAATTTTCTCTTTAAATTCTAATCACTAGTAGGGATGGAAATAGGCTAGGCTTTGGCTAAATAGGCCTGAGCTTGTGATGGAGTTAAAAGGCGCGAGCTCGGCTCGATCGAATCGTGGCTTTTTTTTTAGGCTCAGGCCTGAGCCTTCATAAGGCCTGGCCAGGCCTGAAGCCTTTTTATAGGCCTACTTACAATGTAGGCCTGGTCAGGCTTGAAGCCTTTTTAAATGCCTACTTACAATATAGGCCTGGTCAGGCCTGAAGCCTTTTTAAAAGCCTACTTATAATGTAGGTCTTTAAAAAGACCTCATATTGTAGGCCTTGAAGGCCATAAGTAGGTTTCATACGCTTTGAGCCTATCAAAATCTATATAAATATAATAATGAAAAAATAAATATTTTATTATTATATAATATAAATATAAATAAATTTATTTAATGTGTAAACAGGCCAGGCCTGAAGGCTTACAGGCCAGACCTTAACAAAATAGGCTTGGCCTATTTACACATATAGATCTTTAAATAGGCCTTGGCCTGGCCTTTTTTAACAAACAAAGGCCCGACTGTGCCCTAAATAGCTAAATTTGTAAAGGCCGCTGATAAGGGCCTGGACTATTCCCACCCCTAATCACTAGTTAAGGCTCGTTGGCCCTTTCTTGTCATTTTGAAATTTTATGGTTCTTCGATGACATTAATTTGCACTTTAAATCCTGAACTTTACCCACGGGCCAGAAAAAAAAAAAAAGATTGCGACCTCTAGGCTCTAGGAAATATCTAAGCTCGGGTTCTGTAAAGGCCCATATGTCAAAAACGACACCACTTTTATTTTTTAAATTTATTTAAGAAATTACGAACATCAAACAGGAAAAAAGAAGAAAATTTAAGATCTGTATGATTGCTTGATTACCTGAATTTGATTTAAGAAATCTAACCCAATTAAATGCATTAGCCTTTAAGCACAAGAACATAGTGCAGTAGGTCGGACATAGTGATGATAAAAAACGAGAAATACGACAAGGAAGAGACCATAATCAAAGCAAACATCTTCTCAAAATGGAATCAAACATGGAAACCTCAGAAATATTCGGAGACTATCACTCCATACTTATTGCCATATATCCCAAATTAGAATCCTGGTTTTCTAGAACTTCTCTTCATATAATCTTCAATGGGAACGGACGGTCCTCCGTATAAATATATTCTCACTCTTCCTCTCCCAATTTCTGTTTCTGTGTTTCCGTTATGGCTTCGTCGGCGAAAATCTTACTCGTAACCGGAGGGGCCGGCTGCATAGGCTCTCACACCGTTGTTCAGCTTCTCAAAGGTTTCTTTAACGTTACTATCATCGATGACCTTGACAATTCCGTCATGGAAGCCGTCCACCGTGTTCGGGATTTGGGCGGCCCTGACCATTCTAAGAACCTCTCGACTTCGTTCAAGTATGATTTCAGACCGACACGTCAAAATGAAATCCATTCTCCCGTGGTTAGAGTCTGGTTTGATTTTATATAGTGATTTGACTTGATTTCAGGGTGATCTCAGGAATGTAGGTGACTTGGAGAATCTATTGTCCAAAACCAAGTACGTGTGGATTATATTCAGTTGCTTGAGCATTTAGAACCATGCATGTAAATTTTTAATGTCGAAGCAAACAGTGATTTTACTGAAAAGAGTTCTTTTTCTTTAGGAATCATGATGAAACATGTGGTCATCCATTTTGCGGGGCTAAAAGCTGTTGGATAAAGTGTTCGAAATCCCATCCGCTATTTTGAACATAAGTTAATCGGCACCATCAATCAAACTATGAAAAAGTACAAATGTAAGAAGGTTAGTTAGAAAAAAAAAAAACAACAGTTTTCAGTATGCGTCGGCGATCATTTTAAGTAATACTTCTTCCATATAGTTACCTCCACGCAGACATAAGAAGCACCATTCGTGCGCATGTCTTGCAATAAAACAGGGACGACGTTAACATGTGTCCCCTGTCTGTCGTGAATCTATTACATCCTTATAGCTTAAGGATGTTAGCTTAAGTATGTGTTGGGTGTCATTTTAGGTTATGTTTCTGCTGTATAGTTATCCCGACGCAGGCAAAAGGGGTCTGATTCGAGTGCATGTCTTTTAATAAAACAGGGACATAAACTTGTCTCCCCTGTTTGTTTCTTTTCTTTTGTTTTTTTTATAGCTCAAGTTATGTATGTATATGGGTGAATCAGATTGTATTCTCATCATCTACAACCGTCTATGGCGAAGCTAAAAGGATAAATTGTGATGAGAATTCAGAGTTAATGGCCACGAGTCCTTATGGAAGGACCAAGGTAAGCATATATGACATTAATTAATAGCGATCGATTCTATAAACTGATTTTGAGTGTAGAAGTACGTACTTTTGTTCGGTGTTTGATGCGTGAAATTGTTAATACAGTTGATACTAGAAGACATTGCTCGAGACCTTCAAAAAGCAGGGTCAGATTGGGGCATAATTTTACGGGGATACTTCAATCCAGTGGGAGCACATGAAAGTGGCAAAATTGGTGAAGATCCAAGAGGAATCCCCAATAACCTCATGCCTTTCATACATCAAGTCGTTGTACGGGAATATCATTTTGCTTAATTCCCAACCTCCCTCTACTACTTGATTGGTTCTAAGGGAATATCAATAGGGTTGATTTTGAAAAAAATTAGTAAATACTAAATACATAAAATAAAGCTTATATTTAAGATTAAAACATGAAAAAATCCTCAATTAAATCGTTTTAGAGGAAGAAAAAAATTTATAATTGAAATGCGGTCATTGATAAAAAAAAAATATTTAGTTATTAAAGAAAAAGAAAGATTGGTAAAAACTTGGAACCTTTCCCATTATCCCTCTTTCCCACCTTGTTTATGCGGCTATTGATAAAAAAAATATTTAGTTATTATTGATGAAAAAATAAGATTGGTAAAATAGTATGTTACCTTTCCCATTATCCCTCCTTCATAACCATCTTACTTTTTATTTTTTATTCTTTTATTTTAGTCTTTTGAGGTTATCATTTTGCTCATATGTCGGCCTAAGAGATGCTTAGTGCTCTACTTTTGCTAATTATTTTTTATTTCAAATATTAAAAAATCATTTAATTTTGAAAAAAATTAGCAAAAATTATTTATTCACGAATTAGTTCATATATAAAGAGGGAGAATTATTTTTAGTTTTTTATTCATAAGGTAAAGGATAAAACAAAGACATAATTTTGACAAAAAAAAAAAAAGATACAAATATAAGGAGAGATAAAAGGAAGTTACAAAATATTTTAAAATATTAATGTGAAAATTGAAAAATAAATAAATGGAGTTTTTTTTAAAAATAATAAAAGTTAATAGAGATATTTATTCTAAAATAATAAGTAAATGAAATTATTTTTTGGTAGAATAAAAATCTCGAGCCGTTTAGATCTCATTTTATATAGTTAAGATTAGTAAATATGTAAAATGCTTATATTTAAGGCCTATCCAAAAGATAGGCTTTGATAGGCAGGGAATCTGATTCTGACAAACTTGGTACTAGGTTGTACGGCTTACAATCTGGGAACTGGTCGTGGCACGTCTGTTCTTGAAATGGTTGCAGCATTCCAAAAAGCTTCTGGAAAGGTAACTCCGAATCTTCTTTATTTGTTCATGAAAGTGACAAAGAGAGGTGAATTTGGTGATGAACGTTGTTACTTCTTGTGCAGAAAATTCCCCTGAAGAAGTGTCCCAGGAGGGCAGGAGATGCTGTTGCTGTACACGCATCTACAGAGAAAGAACTAGGGTGGAAGTAAGAACTTATAATCCTTAAAAATATTAAGGATATTAGTAATAATGATGATTCATTGTGGTTGCTGTTTGATGAAACATATGATGTTTGTGGATGCAGGGCAGGCAGAATATGGTGTAGCCGAAATGTGCAGCGACCAATGGTGTTGGGTATAGGTGGGTGGGTATCGTTGTAATTGTCTCGTATTAATATATAGATAAAATATTAAAACTATAATTTATAGAGGTGTCATCAATACTCAAAAGCGATTACAAAACACAATATTCGTTGAAGATGAAGAAGGCTCTCGGAGAATCCTGTGCTTTATAGAAAGTTCGTATGGACCTTTTGTTGTTGATTGATGAACTTTTTTACCTTCCAAAGTGGCTGGCCTTCTATGGAACCACACACACACACTTTTATGACATTTATGACTTTCCTTAAAGTTATTTTTTAATAGGTCTTTTCATATTATTTAACTTTAATTTGAACAAAAGTTATATACCAGGCCAAACACATTTTTGAAAACACATTTTTGAAAGTCTATAATATAATTCTTCCATTTTCCTTTCCTATCTGATTCCTCCTTCTAGAGATGTTCCATCATATTCAACGTGGCAAAAAGAACAGGCTTTTGAAGTCTTAATCCCTTCTTTGTTAAAGTATCAGCAAGTCGGTTATGCCCTGTAAAGATGTGTTGAACTTCCAAATCACAAGTATAACTTGGAAAATTCTGAGATTAGATATGTAACAAACGGCACACTACAATTACATTGCTGCGTGGATTCTTTAACACTCTTTTTTTTTTTATACAGAAAAGTGTAGGTTGGGGTAGACAACTGTAACCCACTATGGTTAGGGCATGTCTCTAGACTTAAAGAACACTTACACAAATATTTACAGATCGCCCATCAACGAGGCCCTAACATTAACCATCGAGTATGGAATCTTCTCCCTTTTAGAATATGTTTGGATTGAGGGAATGGGAGGGGAGAGAAAGTGGAGAGAGAATACAAAATTACTCATAAATAATTTTCAATATTCATAAAAATATACTCATAATAAAAAGAATATTCCTTTCATTAATGACAAAATGGTATATATACTTCTAACAGATTTTTTCCCTCCCCTTCCTTTATACCAAACAAAGTAAAGGCGTAACCAATTATATCACTTCTTGTTGGCTTCTTCAACATATCAACAAGATTTTTTTTTTGCATCTACTCGAGCATTAGTAAATGAGATGAGATTGAGTTTAGTAACAGGCACTTCACGCGCCCACATTGGGATCAAACAGTGTATTGGGTCAAAAAATATGGGCCGGTGATGGCTGCCCAATATTTTCCACATCGGTTATTACCTGTGGCTACCGCTTGTGCTTACGTGGCATCCAAATTGTCAGTTTTAAAGGCTAGCTTCATTGGATTGGATGGTTAACTCCTAAAATTATAAAATAAATCTTCTCTTATCCCATTCCACGCACGTCTCTACACAAGTTCCGTGATGCATGGGATCTCCGGCGTGACCAAAATCGACCCACAGAAGATAAAAAGGCCACCTCATTCCAAAGAAAGAGAACCAAGGTTCTGGAATAGAGGTGAGTTTTATCGGAGAGTTCCAAAAGGCTTTGTGACCCGGGATCCGAACCAAGTACCGGCCCGGCTCGATTTCATTAACTCGCTGCTCCCGAACTCAGTGACTCGCTCTCCTCTTGCACACTTTTCTAGCGCCTTCTTCTTATGTCTTAATGTCTTATCCCTTCGCTTTCTTCTCTCTCTCTCTATCCATACATCATATGTCGGGCCCACTGTTATTATTATCATTTCCAAATTCCTCCCCCGCCCCTTCCTTCTGGAACCCACGATTTCTCTTTCCTTCCCTCCTCTCTCCCCCTCAAATCCAACCTCTATTATTTACTCTCGCATCGGAAACTTCTAGAAGCAACAACAGAAAAACCTATCGCCACCTCCCTCCTTCGTTCTCTTGCCGCAACCGCTGCTTCTGGTCGATTCTGGTCCAATTGCTTACGACCGCGTTTCTTGTTCCCTCCTCGGTGAGTCGCGAGTTTTCAGAGACTTAACTCCTCCGTCCCTGTCAAGGTACCATGTATCTTCAAACTAGTATTCGTATGGGTTCGATTGTATTTGTCTGCATTTCCAATGATTTATTATAATATTAATGTCAGAATAGTGCAGCTGATTATAAGGAATATGGATTTCGCTTAATTTAGGATAGTTTGACTTCCTTGTAGATTGCCATACTGATTCTCAGAAATCCTTCATCTGAGTTGTGGATATCACTTGTAATGATTTTCGTATGTGTTGGAGGATAGTTATGGAGGTGCGAGAAGCCTGAGCTTCTTCAGATCTGGAAGTGGAGCTCATGGCGCCATTGCCGGTGGAGCAGACCGGTGAATCAGCACCGACTGACTCTCAGAGATCTATTCCGACGCCGTTTCTGACGAAAACGTACCAGCTTGTGGATGACCCCTCTATGGATGACCTGATTTCCTGGAATGAAGATGGAACCAGTTTCATAGTTTGGCGACCCGCCGAATTCGCTCGCGATTTGCTTCCAAAGTATTTCAAACACAATAATTTTTCCAGTTTCGTCCGTCAACTAAATACTTATGTAAGCCTAACTTTTACTGTTTTATTTCCTATATTTATTAATACAAATATATGTTTTTTCCATTATTTTCTGGCGTGCCTAATTTGCTCACCTCTGATTTGGCAGGGATTTCGGAAGGTTGTCCCTGATCGGTGGGAATTCGCGAACGACTGTTTCCGGCGAGGCGAGAGAAGCCTGCTCCGGGACATTCAACGGCGGAAAATATCACCGTTTGCGGCTGCCGGAGGTGCGGCCAATGCAGTGACGATTGCTGCAGTACCTGCCGCTGCCATAGGGGTGTCTCCGACGAACTCTGGTGAGGAACAGGTAATCTCTTCAAACACATCTCCGGTTGCCGGGAACAATACAGTGCAGCGTACCACAAGTTGCACCACTGCACCCGAGATCTTAGAAGAGAATAAAAAGCTTAGGAAAGAGAACATGCAATTGAGTAATGAATTGAGTCAATTGAAGGGGCTCTGTAATAGCATACTGACGTTGATGACGAATTATGCTTCAAGCCAATTAGAGTCCAGTAGCGCCGCCGACGGAAAACCACAGGACCTTTTACCCGCGGCGCAGCTTTCGGCTGAAGAAGCCATCGCAGGTAGCGGCGTTTCGCGCGAGATGAAAGTTGCAGAGGAGGAGGTGCCCAAATTGTTTGGGGTTTCAATTGGGGCAAAACGACGTCGGAGTTCAGAGCGTGAGGAGGCAGAGAAAGAAGAACAAAATCAAACACAGTCGTCCCAAGAACCCGATGGTGGCTCCGATGTTAAAACAGAGCCGCTAGATCGTAGTAACTCCAATGATCAGGGAACACCCTGGTTGGAACTTGGGAAACAATAGTGGATAAGTTATTATCTTGATGGCTCTGTATCTTGAGCTGCCATGTTCGAATGCTGTAAAGGGAGAATCTCACGTGCGAAAGCATGGGCGGCACGTGATTTGAAGCCCCGTCTTCTTCCCAAATGTTGCAGCACAGTGAAGACGAGAAGGATAAGAACTGAGAAGTGATGCTTTATCTGGGAAAAGTGAAAAGTTGTGAAAGGAAAATGGACTGTCATTTTGATGGGGGAGATTGTAAAGAAATGATTAGCAAATATAATGACCGTGGAAAAATGATGGATCACGATCAGATGTGGACAGAGCAACGAGATGTGGTTATTCGAACCACATGTAATTTCGATTGGATTCGAGTAATTTTAAGCTTCCATTATCTAGATTTTGCATCTTGTTCTTTCCTTACCTCGGTTGTTCTGGTATTATTTTCTGACATCACACCAACCTGCTCTGTTTTTAACTTTTTTTCCTCTAACTATTAATGTTGAACATTTACTCGCATAAATTTCTACTCCCCCCTACATAGGATATATAGTGTGTGTGTGTGTATGAAAGATTTATACGGAGAGTTGATTTCAGTATTTTATCAAATTTTTTCTAATTTGATTTACCTCTATTCAGTAAATAGTATTTTAGAAAATATATTAAATAATTTAATTAAATTTTTTTAATCTAATTAAATTAGATAAATAATTTTTACAAAATACTTATAAAAGTGCAATGACTAAGTTTTAAAAATGTAAAACCTAGCCAATATGACCGACTCTCCATAATAATTTTATTATGGTGCGGAGCTTTTATGAATTGGGGAGATATGTTTCTTAATTTGGGCCTTTTTGAAGTTGCGGTGACCCATATGAAAAACGTACGAGGCGTTAATGATTGTGGTTTGGAATTGGAATCCAAGTTTAAAACATGCCAAAATTGGCAATTAGTATTTGATTGGTGTCCTGTATATATTACTTTTTCTAATCTTTAATATAAGAGTAAATCAATTTTTTAGAAAAATTAAAGATAATAAATAAATTATTTAAAATTATATATTTTTAGATTATATATCGACAAATAAGTTTTGAGAAAAATAATAAATATAAATATTTTAATATAACTTATATTAATTTTTTAATCTCTAAAAAAAAGTCAGTTTAATTTTATGTGGAAAGGCTGAAAATAATATATTAGTATGCGTTCTTCTCCCCATGGGCTGTGCTGAGAAAACTATAGAGCAAAAATTTTACCGTTTCATTCGTGTGTGTCTGTACAAACAACATCCCCTTGTGATGGAATAGACTAGAAAATTAATGACTTGTACGACGAAAAAAGAAATTATGACTAGAAATCATTATACTCTCTTTATGCTATTGCTAGGCGTGTTCCTATATGTGTGTACAGAATTCACTGTATTTATTCACACTTTATAAATCAAGAGCAGAAGCTGAACTTTAAAAAACAACGTCAACACAAAAACCTCAGCCACAGGTCGTGATGTTTACTTATTACTCTTCAATAAAGGAAGTTGTACCATAACGAATGCCGAATCAACATTTGATATGTTTGGCATGACAGTGAGACGATGTAAAAGTCCAGTGAGCAGTGAAAAAAGTGGGTCCGTTTGGTAGCCGTGATAGACTTTTCTAAAAAAGTGGCTTCTCAGCTTCTCCATCACCATCAAAAAGGACCGTTGCGCTACACAGACAAGCTGTTTCATCTTCACGGTTCCAGAGTCCTCCGAAAAGAAGTAAAACAATATCCAACAACAATATTTATCAAAGACTCAATCCCCTGTTTCGGATGTGCAGCAGAACCGAAAATAAAAACCAATCTCATGCACACGAACCACTAAAAACATGGAGAGAAGAGAAGGAGCAATAACACACACATAACATAACGGCCAGCAACGTAGAGCAAGCAAAAATCAATACAAGGAGAAGAAAAAGTTTTATGAGAGCGCACCTTACCTATTATATTTACTGTAACAGAAGAAAAATTAAGGAAGGAGAGAATGGAGCTCGTTCAGCGGCACAACCGGCCACACAACAGAAGGAAGTGATGGCAAGCGAAGACTTCAGCAGCCATACGGGAAGACGAGTTATCGCACCTCTGGGTTGTAGAATTTTTTTCCTATTCCCCTTTCCGTGTGAAATCCCACAAGAAAGAAAGAGAAAATCTTCTCTAAGCCTCCATATTTCAGTTGGGTTTACACTCGAAGAAGGGAGAAGAGCTCAATCGTACATTGCAAAAGCTTCTGGTTGGTTTTTTCTTTTGGGAGTCATGCCATGTAATTTATATTTAATTTTTCATATTTAATTATTACATAATATATAACATATATGTGTTTGTAGATGTAATATTTAATAATATTAAAGGCTTTTTCATTTATTTTTCATTTCAATTGACTTTTCGAATCTTATGTCAAATAAGAGCTCATCTAAAAAAAATTATTTATGTTACTGTTATCTCAAACATAAATTAAATCTAGAATATAACTTTTCTGAAAAATGCTCATCTAGAAAAAAAGGGAAAAAAAACACTTCTACCACTACTATCCAAACTATTTGTAGTTGTCAGAAGAAGTCAGAACTCGATTGGATCAGTTCTACCAGTCTAGGCAGGAAAAAATGAATCCGATCAAAACCTGTTTTCCCTTTTTTAATAACAAATCAAAACTATAATATTTTTTGTTTTTATTCTTTTGTTGATTAGTGGTTTTTGTTAATCATGAATGCTTGTAGCGTTAGATATTTTAATTATCTATTTCATTTTATTGGTTTAATTAAAATATGCTGAGTGTGGCAAATTAGTCCGTTTAGGCCTCTGTTAAAGTTTTACTCAAACCATTTAACCTTGATGGAAGGTAATGAGTAGAGTGGAAATCGGGCCGGCCCGCCCTACGGTGGCCTGGCCCTCCAGGGTCAGGCCCTACGGGGCCGGCCCTCCAGGGCCTGAGATAAGAAAAACATTTATTTTTCAAAGTCGGCCCGATAGTATCGGGGATAGTATCGCCCCCTACTGCCCTACGGGCGCTGGAAATTACTATTCCAAATTTTAACTATTATTTTTCTGGGTTTTTTCTAAAGAAATATAATTAGTAAATTGCAACCATTAAAGTTCTAATCTATCAAATAAATATTATCAACACTAATATCTAAACAATACAAATCATCCAACAAATAAATAATTGGTTAGAGGGTTTTTCCTGGATTTTAATCAGCAGTTTCGTCTTTCAGTTCCCTCAGAGGCCCTAGCTAATTCATGTATGGTATGTATGTATATACACATTAATTGTGTTGATCCAAGCATTAGTTTCTTCCAGACTTACTCTTGCCATCATATATATTCCAATCGATCAAGACAAGAAACCCAATTGTAAGACAATGCAACTTCAATTCACATTTAGTTTCTCATCTTGGATCACATCTACTGTATGTCACCACATCTGTATAAAATTTCCAACACATCTGTCATTATGTATTTTTTTATTTAAAAAAAAATGAAAATCTACAAGATAAGGGGCCCTATGCCGGCCCAAGGCCCTACGGGGTCGGCCCTGCAGGGCCAATTTTAAATTTCAGGCTTATTTTTCAAACCCGAGCCCTACAGGGCCAGGGCTTAAACGGGTCGGCCCGACGGACCCGGCCCGATTTCCCGGCTCTAGTAATGAGTGACAGCCAAATGGGTGAGCAATACAAGAAAACGGCCCGAAGGGCTCCTAACCATTGACTAGTTACTATCATTATGCCCAAACAAATATTATAGAAGAGATCCTGATTCTTTTCTTCTAATTGTATTATATGAAGTATTATTCTAATCTTATTTATAAGTCTATTTTGATCAAAAAATTTGGTTCTATTTAGTCCAGTTTTATGTAATAAATAAGATTGTGATAATTTTACCCATATTAATTGTACTCATAATGATAGAGAGAAAAGAAATAGTTGAAAAATATCCAATCATAAATGAGGGTAAAGTTGAAAATTCACCCTACAATTATTGAGTCAACTACCTCTCCTTGGTATATGAGATTTAGTCAAAATTAACTTATAAATAAGACCAGAGTGATATGTTTTAAGTTTCCCATGCTAGATTGTGATTAGGTGGATTATTGGTTTGGATTATCTAAGTATAGTGGGAGGTAATTATAAATAAAGTCTTCCACTTACGACTTTAGTGTTGTAAAAATTTTATATACTAATATAGTATTGTATAAAGTTTATAGTGTAATTTTTTATTTCATATTTAAGATTGGATGGAGTATTATTTATTTAGAATATGCCTTAGTATCAGTTTATTTAGAGACTTAATCTAGAAAATGGTTTTTGAGTTGGATATGTATGAAATTACGTTAGTTTGGCATATTAAACAAACGTAAGCCTATTACGTCCCACATGCTTACGCGATTTGGGAATTGTTGGAACTAAGCAATGAGGACAAGTGAGAGAAGGACAAACGCCGTTTAAAGATTGACAACACATGGATGTGGAAGAAGTGGCATTTAAGTCTAATATATAGACTGAATCAATGATAGTTAAGTGCCCCCAAAAAAAAAAATTTATAGATATTAATTTTAAAAATTTGAAATTGAGAATTATATTTGAAAATTACTTATTTAAATTAATGTAGACAAAAAATTATGGAAAACCCCATTAATTTGTTCGGTTGAACCTAACTTTTTAGTCATCTTGCTTGTCTATTTCGTGGAAAAGAGAAGTATGTCCACGCACGCCCTAATCACGAGTGCCAATTCCAGATAGAAGAGCTTTACTCCTATTATTATAAGCCATAGCTTTTGGCCGTTGACTCTGCTGGTCGTTTTATTTTAATTTTGCACACCATTATGAGTGAACAAATTGGTAATGTTGTGACTTGTGAGAGAAGATTAACGAAAAATTACTATTTAAAATTTTATTAAATAGAAGAATCTGAATTTAAGTATTGCTATATTTTTGTTTATGAAATTCTACCAAGTACATGTAGTTTCAGTGTATAAAACCATATAAAGTTTTTTTACAAATAAAATTGTTAAACAGGAATTATCCTCAACAATTTAGATTTTATAATAGTACTATATATTATAAGGAGAAAGTATACAGTAATTGGGACAGTAATTGGGATGCGAATTAGCGGTTGATTTAATCTTTTATAAAAATATTAATTTAAATTATTAATAAAATATTTAAAATAAAGTTTTATAAAAGAAAAAAGAAAAGAGGAGGGTGACAGGGGAAGAAGGAAAGGTACGTAGCAATCGATGTGTGTTAAGACAAGACACAGTAAATGAAAAGCAGCCATATTTATATATATCCAGAAGCTGCCTTGCTTTTCTGAATATTCCAGTCCCCACATTGGACCAACCATCATCATCATATATTATATATATTACACATGTATATAAATCATTTCTTTTTTATCTATACGTAGTTTCATAAGTAGTTTCCTATGTTAAAAATCCAACCCTCCAATCACTTTCATTACTCATAATCTATATGTTGTGTTTTTTGCGTCTGAGAGAAGCAGAGACGTGATCGATCAGCAACATCATGTGGGAGCTGGAGATCAAAGTTTTGTCATGTGAAGGCCTGAATCTGATAAGCCACTCATCTTCTTCTTCTTTTCTCTCTTGGTGGTCCACTTTCACATCATTTGTGCGGCCGCCGAGTTCAAGGGCCACACATTATTTCGTTTCTGTCACAAAGCTGCCTGATCAGAAACCCAAGGTGTACAGTGGGAGGCTGCATCAGGAAGGTGAAGATGCAGGAGAAGGAGGCGTGTTGCGCGTTCCAGCTGATTCCAGCTTCCTCTCTGATGCTCAGTCGTGTCTGTACCTTGAGATATACCAGAAGCAGTGGATTTTGGGCCCCACTCAAGTTGGGTGGTGTCTGGTTCCGGTGCTTGATATTGGGCCTCCTCCGCCGCCACATCCTTCTCCGTCAGTTCCTGTTCGGTGCCTGAGTTACAGGTTACGAGGGAGAGATGGTTGCGTGGGTAGTGCCATAATCAACCTGAGTATTCAGTTGAAGGATACGTGTGAGGCTGCTCCGCCGGTCGTCGGAATTCCCATTGGGACGATGGAAGAGGGACATGTCAAATTTGGGTGTTGATTTAATAATTTTCCTTGGTCTACTACTTTAGCAGAAACAACCTTTCTCGCGGTGGAAAAATATGAGAATGCAGGCTTTCTAGTCCATTTCTGTGTACGTGTCTTGTTTTCTTATGTTTCTTTTCATTGTTTTTTTACTTATTCGGCTTGAGTCATTGGAGAGTTTTATTCCTTAGTGGATTGTGAACACTGTTGATTATTTGTACTGAACTGCAAAACGAAGCTTTTTCTTTAAGAAAAAACTTAAGGTGGAAGGATCCTATACTGAAGTGCAGTTATCTATTTCTCATTTCTTAAAATAAGTAATTTTTTAAATTCCAAATGCTCTCTCTCTCTAAAGAACACATTCTATCTATAAAACATGAGAAATATTGTTACTTTTTCTAAATTGTCTCTTGCGTACACATTGATATGTTGATACCTATTCCCTATTGTTTCCTTTACCTTTCGGGTGATTAAAGTTTATACTTTTTAAATTTTTTGACCAAAAGTTTATACTTTATACTTTTAAATGGCGTATTATAAATTATCACTCTAATATTATTTATAAGTCTATTTTTTTGTAAAAAAAAATTATAATCTATTTTGACAAAAAAATATTTATAAATCAGTTTCATATAAAAAATGAGATTGTGACAATTTTATTGATATTAATTGTAATTATGAAGATAGAAAGAGAAAAAAGAGTTGAAAAACAACTCAATCATAAATAAAAGTAAAGTTAAAAATTTATCCCATAATTATTGAGTTAATTATTTTTTTAGTATATAAGATTTACTCAAAATGAATATAAATAAAATTATATTTTTTTTATAATAAAATTATACATTTATGGGCACACAGCCCCGTACTTGAATCCGGCTCGCATTGCAAGCCAACTTTTTTTTGGACAATGGAACATCATGAGCTAAGTCTCCAGAGCCCCTAGTTTTGGATAATGAAGGATAATAGGAATAATGGGGGAAATAATATTGTCGAGTATAGGATTAGGAAATAATAGAAGGAAAATCTATATGAAATGGGCCCAAATATATATAATTAGTATTATATATATATATATATATATGTGGATCTCACCATTTTATGTGTGTTCTTCTTCTTCTCATACAATATAAGAAGTTTAAACCCCATAGGATAATAGGGACAATCCATATGAGGGCCCAAATAACAAAGAAAAAAAATCAAAAAAGGCTCCAAACTCTGAAAATCTCAGAAAAGGCCCAAGAACCTTTTATGAGATAAATTCATTAAAACGTGAGTTGTTAATGGGGTTGATATAGTTGTTAACGGGTAGGTTAATAACAACTAAATCAGTCTCATTAATAACAATTTTTTAACAACTAAATCAGCCTCATTAACAACTATATCAACATCCCGTTAATAATTATATATTTTCAAGTTAACAATTTCACGTTTTAATGAATTTATACCAGAAAAGGTCCTTTTAAGATTTTCAGAATTTTGGAGCTTTTTTTAGGTTTTTCTTTATTATTTGGACCCCCTATATGGATTTTCCCAGGATAATATTTCTGTCCTTATTAAGTTATAACAACTTTTATGTTATTTCTGTTATGTGATCATGTCAGTTATGTATCTTAAACCATAAGACTGACCATAGTTTGTTATGTAGTTCATTGATATATAAATACTAGTTAATGAGATATTATTCATTTTTCCCAATCAGATTCAGTAACATGTATCACGAGCGTAACTTTTTTCCCCTCTCCTTCACTTTTACCTTTATATTTCTACCCTTTTTTTTTTTTTTTTTTTTTTTCTTTGCCTTTCTCTCTTTTACCTTCAATCTTCTTCCTCCTCCTTCATGCTTCAATGGCTACCAACTCCGTCATCTATCTGATCAGTCCTTATTACACCCACCTGAATGAAAATCCTACTCTGGTCTTAGTCGCACCGCCACTTGATGGCTTGAATTATCATAGCTGGGCACGATGGATGCATATGGCATTATTCTCAAAGAATAAGCCCCAATTTATTGATGGTTCACTTCCTTCACCACCGGTCACAGATTCCTTATTTTTGGTTTGAGAGCATTGTAATAACCTCATTTAAGGCTGGCTTATCAAATCCCTCTCTCCAACTATCGCGAAGAGCATCCTTTGGTTTGACAAGGCTTCAGAAATCTGGTCTAATCTTCATTTGTGCTTTTCTCAATCGGATATTTTCCAAATTGCTGATTGTAAGAGGAAATCTATAGCCTAAAGCAAGGTAACTTGAGTGTTAGTGATTATTACACTAAGCTCAATATTCTTTTGGATATCAACTCTCCAATATTCGTCCTCTTACGTCATGCGATTGTGGCTCTCTCTATATTGCGACTAAGCATAGGGAAGAAGATTATGTGACTCGCTTCCTCAAAGGCTTGAACTAGCAATTTGCACCTGTGAAATCTCTAATCATGCTTTTGGATCCACTACCTCTGATTAATCGTGTGTTCTCCTTGGTTCTTCAACAAGAACGTGAGTTTCACACTTCTCCTGAACCTAAGATTTTGTTAACTAAGGGTTTGAGACCTTCCTTCTCTGGTATCAAGCAGTGCACACATATTGTGGAATGCCACGCCATACGGAATAAACATGCCATAGCAAGCATGATTTTCCTTCTGGTTTTAAATTTCAAACTGGTTCTTCTGTTGCGATGAATAATGTTTCTACTCCAAAATATGTTTCTGTTCAAGACATCCACCCTATTAAGCATCTTCCTCCAAGTTCAACATCAACAGCTTCAGTTTTTCCTTAGTTGTCTCATGATTAGTACGACGACGTCTCCTCAGTCTCATAAATTCTTCTCAGCCTTCCACCTTTGCTTCGATGAAACATTTGACCACCTCCGTGTCTTTCGTTCAAGGTAATTGTCTTTCTCTTTCTTCCACAAATCTTGTTACCTGTATCATTGATTCTGGTGATACAGATCATGTTTATTGTTCTCTCAATTTATTTTCTTCTTATCATTCAATTTCTCCTATGTTTGAGTTTGCCTACAGGTTCTCATGATGTTGCTTCTGTTTTTGGCACAGTGACTTTATCTTCTGCCTTAGTTCTTCATGATGTCCTTTATATTCCATCCTTTTCCTTTAATATTATCTCAGTTTATCGTTTAACCTTTTCTCTTAATTGTTTTTTAACCTTCTATTCTAATTATTGTCAGATACACTTACTCCAACCTACATTGATGATTGGTACATCTAAAATCTTTGAAGAGCTATATTTCTTAAATGTATATATGCTTTCATCCCATCCTATTTCTACCATTCACATGGCTGCTACAACTTCTACCTCAGATTTCACCTTTTGGCATCTTCGATTGGGTCACCTCTCAAACTCAACACTTTCTGTTTTACAAACGATAACCCCTAAAATTTCATGTATTCCCCATTCCCTATAATTTATTTATTTTAAGTTCTAGTTCAATTAATAACATCTTTGATCTGATTCATGTAGACATGTAGACATTGGGGTCTTTTTTAATTTCAATCCCTTTCTGTTCAAGGTTATAAATACTTTGGAACAATTGTGGATGATTACTCCTATTTTACCTGTATTTTTCTGTTGAAACTCAGTTAATTTTCAACTACAATTAAAATATTAAGGTTTGATAATTGTCCTGAATTTTCTATGCTTGATTTTGATGCTTCTATGGATGTTTTATGTAACATCCCAATTTTTTAATAGTAATTAAGTGCTATTATGATATGATTTATTAAGTAATATGAGATTAAAGAAGATCTAGAATTATAAAATTAAGAGTTGAAAATAATAACAATAACAACAACAATAAATAAATATATTATCACTTTTTTATTATAGTTAATTAATTAACAATGATAAATGATATTGATAAGGATAATAAAGAAAAAAAAATATGCAAGGGAAATATCTTCATGAAATAATCTGATCTATATTTAAATAAAAAAAAGGAGATAGGAAAAAATAATTATATATTATTATATCTTTTAAAATAATATTATTTAATAAAAGAATCAAATCCAAACCCTGCCCTTATAAAACCCCCTTTTCTTCACTTTTCTCATTCCTTCTGCGCCGCATCCCCACCCAAGCTGTTGCAGGTGTGTTCGTTTTGCTTATCATACCTTGTCTTTTGGTTTAATTTATACTATACCTTGTCTTATCATTGCCTTGACTTGTTAAAAGAATTTTACGGACTCCATTTCTCCTTTTTCATTACCGTGCAGCAATTGATGTATGTGTTATCTTATTATTATTATTTTTCACAAGCCCCCCTTCTTGACCTTTTGCGTGTGTGTCCAAGAGTTATTCAACCTCCCTCTTGGTCTTTTCAAACTACCTGTTCCTTTTTCTTTCTTCAATGAAGAAGTTACTGTGCATCTGTTCCTTTTTTTTCTTCAATGTTTCCTCTCAGTGAGTTCCAGCCACTTTGTTCGTCTTGCTTATCATCTTGTCTTTTGGTTTAATTTATACTATAATCATTGCCTTGACTTGTTAAAAGAATTTTACGAACTTCCTTTCTCCTTTTTCATTACCGTGCAGCAATTGATCTGTGTATTATCTTATTATTATTATTTTCACAAGCCCCCCTTCTTGACCTTTTGCGTGTGTGTCTAAAGAGTTATTCATCCTCCCTCTTGGTCTTTTCAAACTACTTGTTTCTTTTTCTTTCTTCAATGAAGAAGTTACTGTGCATCTGTATACCTATATAGCGTATTTTCTTTTAACTCCACCTTCGCCCTTTGTTTCCTCTCTCTCAATCTTAGTTTACATCTTGGAGTTTGAATGCGAAATCAAACTCTTCACTAAATGAAAAAAAGAAAAGAAAATGTTTCCAACGAACATTCACACTTGTCCCCCTCTTGATTTATAAAATTAATAATAAGTAAGTTATTTCCTTTTTGCTATCGCTTGCCAAGAAAATTCCCTCCTGATTGGACACACACTCATGCTTAGATACACATTATGTATTGGGTTTCTATATATAAATATGATGCATTTGTTTAATGGTTGTGATGCATGTATGTATATATAATGAATCTAAATCTGAAAGTAAATCTGTTGTAGGTTTGTAGCTAATAAAAATGTATTTATACTATAAATTCTTAGATAGATAGATTTATGTTTTAGAGTATTAGAGTAACTTTAAAATTGAGGGGGGAAAAAAGAGTAACTTTAAAATAGTTTTGAGTTATATATATTGATGGATATTTGTAGTGGCGACATTGTAGACTTTCATTAGGGGCTTTGGAGTAACTCCTGTGTGATTACCTGTAAGTTTGGAGTAGAGGTAACTCTGATTATTCTTTTATATACTTGTCAACTGTATTATATGTATATATCACATGTTTTGGGGATTTGTTGTGCCCATGGAAGGCTTGATTATTTTTGGAACTATATATTTGTCTAAAATTATATTGATGAGATGAGAAACTTTTTCAAGCATGCTTGTTATATATTAAAATTCATGATTATGTACTTTAGAAACTTCTTAAGCATGCTTATATGTTATGGTTAAAATATTATTTATTTTGTTGTGATTGTTTGTCATTGATGCATATGAATGGTGGTACATTTGTGACAGGTTGGAGTAAGGAGGAATTTTTATGATGAGATCTTTTATGATGGGTTATACCATCACTCAGTGCACAATAGATGGTACTTATCAAGGCTCCTTCTTCCATGTTTTCCTTTGGATGGGATTGTATTGGAGTTGTGGGACAGGTGACATCTCCTTAATTGTGTTTAAGGAGGGGAGCCATAGTCCAGACTTAAGCTCTACACCTTTAGTCGGGTGAGTCTTAAGACCTGGTGAGCTTGGAACAATCTAATTAAATGGACAGGCTTCTGTTGGACTATATGTTAACCTATAGTTTCAGTCAGCGGTATAAGGATGAATGGTGGTATAAGAAGGCATATTGCATATTATTCTATGATATCTCTTGTGAAAGATATTTGAAAAATGAATTAAGGTTCAATTGCTTTAGAACTCTTTTTGGGAGGGGATTTTGGTAACCAAATCAAGAACTAGTTATTGAAAGGTTTTATTTTGATAATATTAATCAAATTATTGTGAGTTGAACTTGATTTTAAAACCGTATGTTCTCAATCTTGGTTTGCATGTATATTTCTGAATAACTAATAGTTATAGGGATCTTTGGATTTCATGGTTACTATATCTATTTTTTTCGGGAGATTAGTAGGGAGCAAGGAAATACATCTATGGGTTGAGTCTTAAAAGACTCTTTTGTACTCATAATGTATGTTATGTCATTTGTATTTGTCATGACTATGAAACTTCTGCATTTCATCAACTTTTAAATATTTTAGAAATTTATTTTGATATTGAAATTATTTTGTAAATTAATTTGTCCCCGTAAAAAAAAAGGGGGGGGGGGGGGTTTTGATGGTTGACAATGTATTCAAATACTTTAGTTAAGTATTTTGTCGTTTGATTTTTGAGGTGTTACATTGATCAAGTGGGGTGGATTGTGAAGTCTTACATCGACTGGGAAGGTAAACGAAACATGTCTTATATGAGTGGGGTGGGGAGACCTTTCCCTTGTAGATGCGTTTTAAAGCCGTGAGGGGGTGATGAGCCTCAAAGCGAACAATATCGAGAACGAAGCGTTGAGATGTTACATTTTACATCAAACATTTTACGTTGAACTCCTCAATGAAATGGTATTGTTGAGCGAAAATACCAACACATTTTAAATGTTGCTAGAACTTTGCCTTTGCAATCTAACTTGCCTATTGTGTATTGGCCATTTGTTGTTAATCATGCTACCTTTATCATCAATTTTCTTCCCTTCCCTATTGTTCAAAATGTCACCCATTTGAAAAATTGAACAACTTTGCTCCTTCATACTTTGATTTTTGAGGTTTTTGTTCTTTATGTTTTGCTTCTATGTTGACTAATTGTCACTCAAATTTGAACACCCCCCCCAAAAAAAAATATGTTTTTCTAGGTTTTCCTTCTGGCTCAAAGGCTTACATCTTTTTTTTTTTTTTTTATTATACATAGGTGATAGGGGAGGGGGATCGCTACTGGGGAGGGGAAATGAATCCCAATACAACCGCATTAAAGTCTTTGGTTTAGAAATATCTCAAAATTTGGGACAAGGAGTTTAGAAATAAGACTAGGATAAAGAAGGTGCTAAGTTGGTATAAGTCAATAGTTTTAAGCTTATAATTTGGAAGAAAAAACTTAAGAAAATTATTAAAATTATTTTGGACCTCGAAAATTAGAAGAAAAAAACTACAAAATGTTATTTTGAGGATCTAGAAATATTATTAGGGGTTTAATTATGAAAAATCGACCTAAATAGTTTTAAAGCCATTACTTAGAATTTAGGACCTATTTTCCCGAAAATTCAAGGAAGAATAGTTGGAGGATAAATTGTGGCTTAGAAATTTTAGAATTGATATTTTATATAACTTAGAGAAGCTAATTGGGGAAGAAAAATCCTTATATGAAATTAAAGATTAATTTTTTTCACTTATCAAATATTTGTAATTAAATGAATAAATGACTAAGTTGCAACTAAAGGTCTTATAGAGAATTAAATGAGACTATATTGATGCGTGACCCGTAACACTCACCACTTCCTCTTCCATTTTGTGACACCTTGCACCCTCCTTTCTCTATCTCACGCCACATCACCCCCTGCATTCACAATTCCCTCATTTAACCAATTAAATCCATTCGGCCATACCCTTCCCATTTTAACGCTCATTCATTTCTTCGGTCAAAACTAATTGCAGCCCTCATTTCATTCATTCTTTCGGTCATTCAATGAGAGAGTTCGAGAGAGCTGAGATCGAGAGGGAGTGTTGGAGAAGGAGGAACCCACATGCAAGATTGGATTTAGAGTAAGGTAAGTCCTCCAAGAACTCTCCTAACCTTGTTTTCAGCCTTTGAGACTCTTTGGAGGGAGGGATGATGCTTTGAAATCTGATTCTAGTAAGAGAAAGTTCAGAAAAATGGTAGGAAATGCAAGGCCAATGGCGAAGCCACCTTATGGCCAGTTTGGGCTTTGGCCTCCGCTGATCTTCTCTTATCTTATGTATTTATATATATGTATTATATAATATTTTATTTTGGCCACTAATTTGGCTCCAACTAATTTCTTATCTTTTTTTTATAATTATACTCTTTTTTTTTTAGATGTGATAGGAAAATAAAATTTTTGTTTGAAATACCTATTGAAAAGATTAGTATAATCTTATATTTAGTGTTGTTTATCTTCATTTTAAGAACCAAATAAATACTCAAAATCACTTTTTTTTTTTACCTTACTCCTTTTATGAAAGTTATTCTACGTATTTTTGTCTTTCTAATGAGGATAATATTGTAATGATTAGTGAAAAGTTTAGAGTTATGATTTCGGAAAAGTCTTGACTTTTGACAATAGATGACTATATATATGTAGAGGATGATAAATGACTAATTTTAATCGGTTTGAATTTATTATTTGGTTGTCTTATCATTTTGTAATGAATTTCTCTTTAAAAAATAGATTATAATAGGTTATTTGCTTAACTAAAATTGAATCGACTTGTATGTTTTTTTTAATAAATATTTTTTGGGATTCACATTATATTTCTTTTATTTTCTCCAATTATTTTGTTTTGAGGTAAGTGGGATGCACATTTAAGTGTTAGTTTTGTGGATTGAGTAGTATTATAAGAATTAATGTTTAGTAATACAAGATACTAATTAACACCGATATCAATATATATTTTGGATCACCAAATTTTGTGTAGGTTGAAAAAAATGAGTAAGGATAAACATAAAAGCATAGATGTGCTCTTTAAGAAGAAAATAATTTTAAAAAGTGATATTTCTAAGAAAATAATTTTTAAAAGTGATGCACCTTCTAATGAGTCTCCTTTTAAACGTCATAGAATTTTCATTTACTATGTTATTTTTTGATTTATAATTGTCGATTATTATTTATTTATTTTTTTAATGTTATACAATTTTATTTAGTAAATAGATCAATATGTTTATTTTTTGGCTCGAGCTAAAATAATTTCCCGATTCCACCAGACTAAGGCCGTTAATTTATGTTCCTATAAATAGATTAATACTATTACATGGTGAGTTTGAACTTTTGGGGGGTATATTTCAAATCTAGAAATTTCAGAATAGATAAATGATGCTGTTCCAACTTTGTGGAGAAGTTAGAGTGTTCATAATTCCAAGGAAATTTTATAATGTAAGGTTTATCTTTTGGTTTCTTCTTGGACGTTAATAAAGGCAAAGATCTGGAGGTTCTAAGGCCGAAATACCCACTGTTCGGTTGTTTTATTATATTCTAAGTTTTATGTTAGTGGAAAATAAATAATATTAATGCCTGCTGTGATGAATGTTGAAGCTGACAATTTTCAGAGTTGAGTTTCATTAATTGTTCCTATATCCCTGTTCAGCTAGCCCTGTTTTTTTTTTTTCTTTTTTTTTTTTTTTTTTTTTTTTTTTTTTTCCGGATTAAAAAAGTTAAGGTGGGGTATCCCATCAGGGTCAAGGTATATCTCCAGGCTCCAAGTACGCTTATAAGGGTATTTACAGATCGCTTATCAATGAGGCCCTCACCGACCAATGAGTATCGAACCTCCTCTCTTTTGGGGTGAAGGCCGATGCCTTAGCCAACTATGTTAGGGGTTAAAAATTTTAGTGATTTTGATTGGGCCAGTTGTGTTGATACTCGACATTCTATCATCAGTTTTGTTGTGTTTCTTGGTCTTTCTTTAATCTTCTGGCGTGCCAAGAAACAACGAAAGTTTCTCAATCTTCCTTGGATGCTGAATATAGAGCTTTAACATCCACTACTTGTAAATTAATGTGGTTCATTTATCTTTTAACTGATTTCAATTCATCACATATTTATCCAGCACTATTGTATTGTGATAATCAATTGGCCATCCAAATTGCTTCAAATCCCACATTTCATGAGAGGACCAAACATATAGAGCCGGACTGTCATTTGGTGCTTGAAAAGTTACAAGCTTGGAAAATTCATTTCCTTCATGTTAAGTCTACTGATCAACTAGCCGAAGTCTAGCCTTTGTAGTTGTTTGTTTTCATGAGCTCATTTCCGAGCTAGGCATGAAAATATCCATGCTCTAACTTATAGGGTGTCAAAGTATGGGATAATAGTTTTGTTGTTAGTAAGTTATAACAACTTTTTGTTGTGTAATCATTTTGGTTATGTATCTTAACCATAGGACTAACCATAGTTTGCTATATGGTTCATTGATGTATAAATACTAGTTACTACAATAATGAGATATTATTCATTTTTCCCAACAGTGACGGATCTTAGGATAAATATTTGTAGGGCTAAATATATACTAATTAATTAATTAAGAGAAAAATATATTTCGGATTTTTGAGCTAAATGTATAAATTTTATGTAAAAATCTCTACTTTATATTAAATATTTAGAACAATTTTTTTTTTTTGGCCTTTGAGAAGCTCCACCTCTGTTTCTAATCAGATTCAGTAACAAAAATAGTCTACGTGGGACCAAATAATTGGAATACTTGAGAGAAAGGATCAAGATTTGAAGAATTTAAAATCTTATGAGAGGATCGGATGGTCAAGCTGTAGCGAGCTTCATGCAGAACTTAATTCGCCTTCATTCAATACATTCCCTCAAATGCTGCTCTCTTTAACAGCCCTCAATACCTTGATGTTCAATTCGCTCCTCTTGAGAGGCCCCCGACCTGGAAATAGTTCCTCCATGCACTGATCCAGGGTTCAACATTTCGATTCATGTTAACATACATTCTCCTATAGAATGGCTTACATCAATCCGACGCCCCATTAGAATATCCAAAGACAAGCCCTTTACTACAGCGTAGACCATCGAGCACAATCGCAGTCAACTTTCCAAACAGCGTGTCCTCTCTTACGTGCACTCATTTCTACTGTCTCCGTTATAAGAACCTTCCAATACTGAACATAGGCACATGAGACTGGACAGCGTCTAATGATAAATTTACAGATCACACAGACAACTAGGGTGACTTATAAGTGTCCAAGTACTAAATTCACATGAATAGCGTATCGCCTCAAGATAATTATGGCACAGACGCACTGAACAAGCCCAGCATGCACACCAACTCAAACCCCCTGCAAAATTGGCCTGGACTAAAGTGATACTAACATGCTGCACATAACATACTCAGACAACGAATATGCCGATTCACCACCATGAGTGCTAGAAACTTCGTTGGTCCACTACGCTTCCTCTTGGTTGATTCTCTTCAAGATGTTATATTTGCAGAGAGGACAAGTAGCATTAATGTGCAGCCACTTGTCTACACAGGCACAGTGAAAATGGTGGCCACAAGGAAGTTCTCTAAGGTCAACACCGTCATCATAAGCAGATAGACAGACGCAGCATTCCTGAGATAATTTATCAAAATAAAATAAAAACATCAGTAAAAATAAATTGTTAATCACTTCAATAGATAATTCTAAGGATCCCTTGATATCATGTCATCCGCAAAAGCCATGTTTGTCTGGCCGTTAGATTCATTTTTGGACCAGGATTCAGCTTCAATATCTGCTCCCTCACAACGCAGCCATGTTTGTCGACCCAGGCTCAGCTTCAAAATGAAGGCAGCCAAAACAGACTAAACAAAACATCGGTTTGAACTATCAAGTCAATCTCCTCTAATGGTATGAGGCAGAGCAGGACAAACGGGATGCCAGAACAAGTACTGAGAAAATGGATATACATGGTATCCTCCTCTTACATGTTTATTAGGTAAATTTGATGGGCATCACATAATCAATGATAACATGCTCATAAGAAAGCCGGCAATATTGAGTTCCCTTTCACATTTGCATTTAGATTATATCTTCAAAATAATGGATGAACATTACCTGGAAACTATAAAAGGAAAAAAAAAAAAAAAAAAAAAAAAAAAGGAAGAGAGCAAAGACTAATCTCAGATATGAGAAAAATGTTCACCGTACCGCATCCTCCTCAGAAAGAATGTGTTCACTCGGTGAATCAGTGCCGCATTCAGTCATTATTCCACCAACTGGTTCTTGTGCATTACCAGCAAGTTTCTCATCATTGTCAATTCTTCTGAATTTGAACTTAGCCAACTGCTCAATGTCTTCTTTTGATGCTCCTTCCTGCAGCCAAAAAAGAAGAAATATTAAGGCCAAAAACAAGAGATTTAATTCATAATACTCTAGAAACGAATCATAGTTTTGCCCAACTTATTTCTGGCAACTCCTTCAATCTCACAACGCTTTCCTTAAAAATATTCAGCCCTCTTTTTTTCCTTAAAAAAAAATAAACTCAAGTTCTAGAAAAGTAAAATAAATTTTCACATACTTAATATAGCTATAACTGCTTTTATAATGAACCCAGCCACGTTCAACCATACCTAAACCTCCAAAGTTCAACCATACCTAAACCTCCAAATTGCAATACAAACTTGGTCCGATAATTAGAATCGGAGGTAGTACAATATGACAATTCCAAATTTCCAAGAATTTCTAATAAAATTTGAAGGCACAAGTATTTCTAATTTTCTAATAGCATGTGCAAGATACCTAAGGGCTCTACCATTACACTAAGATTGAATCAGTTCAGATTTTAACACTTGCCCTGAAAGAAAATAAAAACCCCTTAGATAAACTTCATAGATAATTATTCTAAGTCAAAGACCAATTCTTCTAGATCCATAATTTACAGAGTTACTTTATCGTCAAAACAATCTATCAAAGTTCACTACAACCAGAATTCATCAATGTTTCTAATACTCTATTAATACATATTTCAATATTTGTATAAACCTAAGGTCGCATAAGTTGAAATGGCCATATTAGTAAGTAAAAAAATTTCATTTCTATAAAAAAGGCACGTCTCAATGAACTTTGGATGGAAGAGATTCATAGGGCAATATCAACTCGATAACCAGTAAAAAAACAGGCAAAGCCCCCAATTACCTGGTCTGCAACAGCATATAGTAACGCAATAATACATGGAAGACAACAGCATACAGCAATACCAATGACGAATGCCAGAGCGACACAGAATACAACAAAGAAAACATCAAAACCCAGGAAAGCTATACATAACCTGCACAGCAAGTTCATTTTGTCAAGGTAAAATTCAACAAAATAACAGCATATTAGCTGAAAGGCAACTGAATTAAGTAATAAAAATGAAATAATTCATAATTAAATAAATGAACAAATTTGCTTGATAGAGAGCACAGACCAGTATAATAATGGAGAATCAAGGACTAAAGATTGACCACCAGCTGATACCCAGTAAAATCCAATGATCCACCAGATAAATGAAAACATGGTGTTTGCTGACTCCAAATGCTTCGCTACACTGCAGGGAAGAAAAGACAAACGTAAAAAACCATTACTCTTTTTATTTTCAAGTTTTCTCTAAAAGGATCGAAATAGATCACAGGTCACAAATTTAAAAGACTAATTATTCTTGTCCTTCTTTCTTAAATAAAAGAAAGCTTAAAAATATTAGAAGTATTGTATCAACATATAAGCTACAACACAGTTGCCATATGCACAGAATTAAAAAAAACTAAACACAATTACGATATGCACATAATTAAAAAAACTAAGTTAGGATTTGAAGGTTAAAATAGATTTCAGATGCGGATGGTGCTTAAGCAAACATACTTTGAAACTCCTTTTCCTTAACTTATATCAGGCATATAAACTCTGGTCCCATTTGCAGTCAAATTAACAGAACCAAAGGTCACCTAACACTCGTGTTTACGAGTGTTTCTGGCTTGGTATAATGAGACTCCGCTTTTAAATTTTGGGCAACAACTAAATTTAAAAACAATTCAAGTAATTATCAGAAGATATATTTTATTATCATGCATAATTGATTTATGCAGGTATTGAAAGTGTAGCGGCACAAATTATTCACCAAAATTAAACCGAATGGAGCACAAATTCACCTTGAACCCTCCTCGTTGAATTGCGCCAATGTCACATAGTGCCCAGAACCATCCCTTGAACCCGGACTCAGATTCTCACCGCTGCCTGTCCTTCCGTGCACTGCGTCCAAGGATGGCGGATACTGGCGCCGCCGGAGCCGCCTCCGCCTCCTATATTCAACGCAGACGCAGAACACGTGAAGGATGCATTGCAGAGCGTAGCCCGCAATCCACAACCTCAACGGCATGCTCGGCGATTCGCTTCGACTCAAAATTAAAACTGTAGCAGCCCCGATAACAAAGACGAAGTTCCATATAATATCAAGGATCACAACGGGTTTAGAATAAGCCCAATCTCCCTGTCTCTCCTCCAATTGCTCGGCTGCAGTCTCTCTGACTAGCATCGATGGCTCGCGCATCATCCTCCGGCCACTGGCCTGCCTCAGGAACCGAGCCGCTTGGCGCAGGCTCTGCCTGCGAACAAAGCGACGGCCAGAATTCAATTCATCGGAAGACCCACCTGAATTTGCTATGAACGGTGTCGAATCGACTATGTCGTCGGAGGAAGGATCCCGTGACCTAGACGCCGCCATGTCTTGCGTATTCCCCTTGGGGAGGGCGATAAGTTAAGCTTCAAATCAAAGCTGACTCGAAATTGGAACTGCACGTCTCGATTCCAGACCGAGTTCCGCCCAGAAGAAAAATCGTATGAGTATTTAAAATGTTGAGGGAATCAAGCGCTTTCCGTGAAATAGAGGATGGTAAATCGTCTTAGAATATTGGAACACGAACTCAGCCTCAAGGGTTGATCCGTTGATAGTTGGGATGAGACGTTGGATTGGAGGTGACCGAGTTGGATCCGGACCCAGATCCGATGGTTATTATGCGAAAAGGGCGAAAGTTTCTCCCTTCTATGTTTTGTTTTTTTCGGGGGTCAAATCTCCCCTTTTATCTTGTTTGCAAATTGCGATTGTGACAGCTTGATGTCCGTGGGATTTTCATGAACCATCACGAGCACCAAGTTTCAGCTCGCTGTTATTTACTTGGAATTAAGAAAACAAGTTTATTTTTATTTATTTACTAGGTTTAGACTTTTATCAAAAAATATATATATAGGGGTTTAAACTTCTCATATTATCCGAGAAGAAGATTTTTATACACATATGAAATGGTGGGACCCACATATATATAATGACATTATATATATATATATATATATATGTGTGTGCCCCACCATTTACGTGTGTCCCCTACATATATAGGGAAAAAACACTTGTTGTAGGAGTGTAAGTGTATTCTTACGTCACACACATGAAATAGTGGGACCCACATATATATATATAATTATGTGTGTGTGTGTATGAAGGTCCCACCATTTCATGTGTGTATAAGAATCTTCTTCTCCTCACGCAACATGAAAAGTTTAAACCCATAAATATATATAAGGGTTAGAAAAAATGCTTACTTTTTTGAATGAGACAAAATATTTATTTTGATCCTAAAAATAAGATTTCAACTTATTTTTTTTCCATAAATTTATAATTTTTATCTTGAAAATACACATATTAAGAGGGTTTTTATTAATTTTATTGCATATGATTAGAGAGGTATTTTAGAATAATTAACACACATTTTATATAAATAAATAAATTCCTTGATATCTAATAATTAATTATATATATATATATATTATATTAACAAATTATGTGCCACCAAAATAAAAATAAAAAAGCTAAATGGGAATCAAGATTGGCATCCTTCTATTACCATTAGAGGCGGACGCAGGTAATCAACAAGGGAGGCACGTGCCCCACCTTAAATTTCATTTTTTTTAAAAAAAATAAATTTTTTTTAAAAAAAAGTTCTTCTATCATGTGATGCCCTGGTGGCCATAATATCTTATGGGGATGAGAAAATATTTAGATCGACTACTCAAATTTTTGTTACTTCATAATATTATAGGTGTCTCAACTTTATTTATCAATATGCTATGCTTTTAGCTCTTATGTAAAGAATACGTAGTAGTAAACCGATTGTTACGTTTCCTTGTCCCTAGAAGATGTAATTGTTTTTATTGTAATATACTTTTGTTATTAAAATATATAGTGTCCAACCTTGCTATTTTATACCGTACTTAGTCTTGCTTTTCCTTTATATTATTTTATTTTTTAATACATTTAAAGCTTTCTTGTAAAAAAAATTTTCGCAAAGAACCCCCGCGTCCCCCCAATGGTGCCCCCCTCCCATAAATTCCCGGATCCGCCCCGATTACCATGCTATTCTGCTTCTAATTTTTGGATGAATTGTTAATTGATACGTTCAATAATAAAAAAATACAAAGATTGTAAATAATAACTATAATAATACAAAAACTTGTATCCAAATTTTTTATTGTTCATTCTAGAAGTATAAGCATTTTATAAATTATGAATTAATTACAAAACTGATACATTAGTTTTTAAGTATAAAAAATATTTTATAAATTAACAATCTATCTTCATCAAACGGCCAATATTAACTTGAAAATAAAATGAAAAAATATAAACTAAAATTTCAAACAAATACTTTTAAAATATTAAAATCTTAAATCAGTTTTTTTTTATATATATATATAAACTTAAATCAGTTCTGTTTATAACAGTTTTTTTTTTTTTTTTTAAAAAAAAAAAAATTAAATGGGGGTGTACGGGCGCGGGGTTACACGCCATGTGTACGTTTAATACTTAGGGCGTTTGGTTCATGGAACTTTTAAGGAGGAAATGAACTTAAAAGAAGGGAAAGGAATTAAAGGGAAGATTGAGAGTGAACTTTAAAAAATTTAGCTGTTTGGTTGACATGGGAATTTAATTAAGTTGAGGGAAGATAATTTGTTTGGTTTGAAGAATTGGGTGTTGGTTAAGTGGGAAAGTTAGGTAAAATTCCCTTAATGCCCCCGGGAAAAAACCCGGATAACGTTTTTTTTTTAATTCTTCGTGCGATTTGAGTAAACGAGAGGCAAATCGAATCGAGTCTTCGAGGAGAAAGGCAATTGGTGGAGAGCTCAATTCGATTTGAAACGAGCGAGGACGCAACGATCATAACGGGCCGGAAGTGCGAAGGTTGTCGACCGACATGGAAGGAAAAAGAGGGGGACAACACCACAAATGAACCAATCTTGTGCGGAAATGAATTTTGCAAGAGGAATAGGGAAGGAAATCTGTGAACATTGAACCCAGTCTTGATTTGATAGGGAAAAACGAAAATTTAAAAATCTGTCGGTGCTAAACCCCTGAAATTGTAAAGTGGATGGAAAAAAATGACAATGTTGGTAATTCTAAACAGAGTTGCGTAAAAGTAAATAACGAAAATGACTCGGAATGTGTGATGTAACAATTATCCGAACATTGGAGCTTGAAGATGACAATAACCAAACCGACCTCTTTGAAAGTGGGTACACAATCGATAAAGTTGAGGTGAAATGCGAGGAAATTATCGTAAAGGTGCAAAAAGGAAAGGATATATCCGGAAAAGTTGACAAGTCCATGATCATAGTTGATAACTCGAGCAAGTTAATAAACACCGAGGTATAAAAAATGCATATCACGATTATACGGTTGTACAAAAGGTGATTGCAAGTGCAGAAGGTGATGCACAAAAATGGTGTGGTTATAGTTGAAGCAATATCACCATAAATTGCATTCAATCTAAAGGTGGGTGCAAGGAATTAAAAAAAAAAAAAAAAAAAAAACCACTTTGGCCTTTTCAAATCTTTGTCTAAAAAATGACAAAAACTTACCTTGAACGAACACAATCCACCCCACAAATGGCTAAATGTCATGCACAGAAATGGGTTGGTGATAATTGAAGCAATACCACCATAACTTGCATTCAATGCAATGTGGGTTAAAGGAAGTAAAATTATGCCATTTTGGCCTTCTCAAATGCTGCATTAAAATGAAGAAACAAGTCACATTGAAGGACCATAATGCACCCCACAAATGCAACAATGTTTAAAAAGAAAAAAGACTGGTTGTAGATGAATGAAAATTACCATAATGTGGATTGAATGGAAGATGTAAAAGTAAACCAGTTTGTGGTGGTCAAATGCATAAAAATGATGGAAAAAAAGAAACTCATTGAAGGACCTTCTAAAGTCCACAAAAATGGTGTATAATACCCACAGGGTTTGAAAAGTTAGCTGCATAAAACCAAACTTCAGGAAAAAAAAAAAACCAACCGAAGCCATGTATGTCCCAATTGACAGTTGCAGTAGTAGACCAACAATTACAATACCAAACCAAATAGTGCACGCAAAGATGTAAAACAAGTCGGGTAAGTTATATGTCAACCATGAAGGTCAATGTCACGAGAACACATTCAAGTGCCAACCTAACAAAGACAAAGTTCGAACCAAACGGTCAAGTTCGAACTAAGCTGACATAATTTGAACCAGTACACTAAAAAGCAAAATGACTATCCTGAATCATATCAAAAAACATTTAACAAGTCAGAATTAAACAAGTCAGAATTTGTTTGTCTTCAATGCTCAATGTTGAGTAGTGCTTCCCCTTATTCACAAAATTCCTACTGTACAGGTAGTGTAGGACCCTATATTTATATGACAGTTGCTTCGGTCTGCATAGTCCACGATCATCGTCAGTTGTGCCACCATCCAAAAGGATGTTGTCCGTTTCATCTCCACTAAATGTAGTGTCCTTTGACTGAGGACACTTCACACTTAACCACTGTAACAATTTCTTGTCATTTACTTCTATCCTTTGCCCTCTCACACATGAAGAAACTACACCTCCCCTTGACATTTTTAGGTTGGTGTAAAAAACCTTAACGACAGACTCACAGTAAGGCAACGACAACTCTAGTAGCCCCCTGAAAGGTCTAAGGATTTCTGAGACCCCAAAAGGATAATCTTCTTCAAATGTCTCCATATTAATAATACTCATTTTAGACAGGCTACGACCAACCAACCTGATATCGTAGTCTTCAAGTTGGGACTGGTTGAAGTTTGATTTCATTTCGTGCACCATATTTGGCCGGCGATGCACTTTCTTCAGTTTCTTATACAGTTTGGCCCTCTTTTTAGCTTGTCCCACATTGTCCTCTTCTTCGTGGTTTCCCTCTGATGATCCATCCTCTGATTCAGTTGGCTTCCATCCCTTGTCTCCCCACCAGAGCTCTCACTCGCAAATGACCTTTGCTTTCCCCTGTTTCGTCGCCTCCGCCTTTTCCTTTTTCCTCTACCGAGAGGATTCCGATGATGAATCACCGTCAAACTCCATCTGGGCCTTCCTCTTCTTAGACACGGTGGCTGCGAGCTTCCCCTTCTCAGAATGTTTCCTCTTCTTCGCCTCCTTTGCCTCATTGTCACGTTTCCACTTGGCTGCTCCTTCGTACTCATCATAGTCTTATTTCGTCTTGTACTTTCATCCCCCGGCACGACCACCCCGTCGGATTGAAGATATATGCTTCTTGTACATCCTGACATCATCCATTGTGATTCCCAGCTCCTTCAATCGATCAGGCATCATTTTCACCCTTGCCATTTTTGTTTAACTTAACCGGAAGCGACTGGAGATTTCCTCGGGTTTGAAGTAGTGTGAGTGAAGCGATTAATGGGGAAACACTTTGCAGTTCCAGTGGGTGTCGATTGGATTAGATAAGTGACGGTTATAGGTACAAGTCTACTCTGCAAAAACAGAGCAAAGTTATGGCGGTTTTCCTATGAGTGGATGTGCGTTCGAACTTCGTATCATGTGTTGACACATGTCTTATTTCATTGTTATAATTTTAAATTTAAAAAATTAAGTTTTTGAGGGCCAACCGTTGGACTTCCTGGTTACAACAGTCAAGTTCGAACCAAAATACTACGTTCGAACTTTGACATGTAAAGCGTGTATATTAGTCAGAATGGGAATGTTTACTAGGAAGTTCGAACGTAACGGTAAAGTTCGAACGCATTAGGTGACAGATGGACATATCAGCATGTGAACCAGTAAATCCATAATAACCCTGGAAGTAACAAATTTATGCAGTGCCACTGGGTGAAAACATTCAGGAAAATTATATCAATATTTATATTCAAAACCACCATGTCTTTACATTGTGGTGGACTTTACACTTGCCAACCAATGACAAGAACAGAGGCCTATCAGCTAGAGTTACATACAGCCCAAAAAAACCAATTACATTGGCCTATATACAGATGGTAGGGACAAACAAAAGATATCCTACTACAGTACAGATGGAAGACCAAAATTTATCTCATGTTCAATCTAACAGCATTTCCCTATATGAACATGGTCCAAAGTTTGGTGTCCAATACGAAAGCTAGAGTTACGCCCACAATATAATGACATAACTCGATTAACCCTCACCACCCACAAAAAATACAATGTTAACTTACATGGTAATCTCTATTGTTGAAGGAGGCTACGGATCCACGAGGTTTTATACAATCGAGGCATTTTTCCAAACGCATTCAACATTATCTCATTGGCAAGCATCTTGACATGAGCCTAGTTCCTCTCATCCCATGACAGATCTTCAAGCTCCAGCAGCTGCATGAAAAATCATCACCCTTTGCATCAATATCAGCTTGCCTTTGCCTTTGTTGAGCAGCCATCTGATTGCAAACTCTGTCAACCACACCGACTATTGTCCCTTCCAAAGAGGTGACTGTGTCCCTCAATGCATCAGCCATGATTTCATAGTGGTTCACACGTCTCTTCTTCTGTCGACTGCTAGATGGTTCAGCTCCATTCAATGCAGTTTGTGCTGTCAAATTGACTGGTTGTGTGAAAACAGTTTCAGCAGTAACATGATTCGGTGTTTCTGGAAGTTCCTCATCCTCTAGATTAATTTGTTCCTCCATCCCGACAGGAGAGTCCACATCCTCACCCACAGCCCTATCCTTACCCCATACCATGGTGAGGGACTCAAAGTTTGGGAAGGGCCTGTAGCGAAATTGTGCCGCCCTTGAATGAGCCTGTGAATTCAGCATATATGTCAGAACGACGGGGATAACTTTAAATGTCATTATAAGTAAAGTGCTATGCATAGGAGTGACAAATGCGACAACATACCTTGATATACTCATCCTGCACCTCTTTGTCAGCTGTGAGCCTGTGACACATTTTGTGTCAGGATCCCAACCAAAGCCTGATGTGTTGGTCCCATAGACCATGTCGTGAGCGGTTTGCCACAATTTCTTCAGGGTCTTAATTCTGAATGTTATATGCGGAGATGCCTTGATCCCACACCCGGGAAGCTTTTCTTCCATCATAACTTGCAGCGCATTGGCAAATCCCGACTTGAAGCCATTATCAGCTATGAACCTGTGGTCAACCTTCAGAGTTACAAGGCAGTCAATCAAAACCTTGTCCTCCTCAGACGTCCACATTTTTTGTTTCCCCTTTGCAGCTTGATCAACCTGCTCCATCTAAAAAACTCACAGTCAATACACAAAGAGTATTAATTTGCATTAGGTTCAACATAAACATATACCAAATATCACACAGATTGCACTAAGTGTAACACAAATTTCATTACAGTGACAATTGAATTGGGAGTTCATACTAATAAGCCAACATAACATAATATGGCATATTGTCCTGATTAAAATATGTGTACAACATCATCAATTATCACTACGTGTCATAAAGGCAGCAAACATCTCATTTGCAGCACTCTCCCTAAAATTATTCTAGGAGTCAGTAGTTTCCATTGGAACCGTGGGGGTGTTTTCGATTGTGGGAGGTCCAGTGTCAAATGAGTCAAGCTGCTCATCAAGAGGATCTTGAATTGATTCACGACGAATCAGATTATGGAGAAGACAACATGCGAGGATGTATCCGTTTTGGATCTTGACTGGGTAATAAGATGCACTCCGGAGGATTGCCCAACGTAACTTGAGTATGCCAAAGCATCTTTCTATGACATTACAGGCAGCCGAATGTCGCATATTGAAGCACTCTTGAGGAGTTCGGGGTTGGCTTCCATGTCTCCACTTATTAAGGTGGTACCTCTGGCCTCTATAAGGAGCCAAGAAACCCTGGCAATTTGTGTACCCTGCATCAACCAAATAGTAGTTACCTATGGAAACAAACCATCCCACATTATTTTGATTCTTATAAAGTTGAACAAGGAACTATACATACTTATATTGCACCAACTATAACATGTATACCTTGTGGTACTCGTAGACCATGTCGTCTTCATATAGCATCGCGCAACACCCTCCCATCCGCAGTAGACCCTTCCTATCCAGGCAAGACATATATGAATTGACCATTCAGTGAGCATACACCCAAAACATTTGTTGTTACCTCTCCTTTCCTATTTCTGTACCTCCCTTTTTTCTCGGCAGGGACTTGTTCGCGTATGTGCGTCCCATCTAATGCACCAAGGCACCCCTACAAACATAAACAATTAACAAAGCATGTGGTCAAACCATTATTTGTTTATATATGCAGAATTTAACGTGTCACACAAAACACATGCAATGTACCTTAAACCACTTCCATCGATTATCATTTGAGTCCTCCAGAATAGGCTCCGCTTTCTTAAGCAGCAATGTTTGTAGTCTGATGGTAGCATTCAACACAAGTTTAAAGTATCTACTAATCGTTTCACCCGACCTTCCAAACTCAAATTGGATTACTCTATTCTTGACATGATGACCTAGGATGTGAAGGAACATCACCACTTGCTCATCAACTAGCATATGATTAGTTGGTTTCAATCCACCAATTGTGTCTAACATGTGACACAATTTATCAAACGTTGCCCGATACATCCTAATTTGGTTGAAGTAGGTTGTATCACTACTATATATCATCGCCCTCAAATTCGCTCTCTTGGCATGAAAGTCTAATATATGTGACCTATCCGGTAGGTGCCTCGGTCTACTTGATCCCACTGCAACTACCATATTCACAATGAACGTCCTCACCGCTATAAGCAAAGCTAAGCATCCAGCCAACATTGCAACAATTTCCTCTACCTCTTGGTCCATACCTACACAATTTTTTCCACACCCATTTGCCCTTCAATGTCATCTACTACTCCTCTTTACATCTACTTAGGTTGAAACATATCTTATTTTCATCCTATCTACTTTAATTGACAACATCAATTATTAACCATAACAAGCTATGTCACTGTTAATTAAAAGCATTCCACTAGCCAACATATATAACACAGAACTAATCATCATGCACATTAAAATTGTTCACATCAACGAAGCACAGTCAATATGGAAAGGAAACAAATAGCTTCACATCGTCATTTTCACCGTTGCTTAAACCACAGACATACAGGACATACTGGAAAAGGAAACAAATAGCTTCACATCATCATTTTCACCGTTGCTTAAACCACAGACATACAGGACATACTGGAAAAGGAAACAAATAGCTTCACATCGTCATTTTGACCGTTGCTTAAACCACAAACATACAGGACATACTGGAAAAACCAAATATTTGACCCTACTGTATGCATCCTACACAGCAGAAGAAGAATAATAATTTTCCCCCACTGTATAGCAAAGCACCCAAATTGCTTCCTCGCTGATTGCGTCGAAGGCAGTCCACAACCAGGCCATCGCCATTGTTCACCAGCACAGCGCAAAAAAAGTTTTCAAAACAAAAAAAGCCATTGACTTAAATAATACCTCGATTCGATCTTGCTTGCCAGCTCCTTCGCACGATGTCGTCTACCTTCGTCTGCTCCTTCTTCCAGCTCCAGTCGCGATTCTGCTTTTTTATGATATCATAGGGGTTTTTTAGTCCTCCAAAATCACTTTCCCGGGGGAATTTTCAAGATCCCGCCATTTTGTGGAGGAGCCCATTTTATTTCGTTTGTGGGAGCTTCAGAAACAGCGGGAATGTCAGTTCCCAGGAACAAGGTGCGCCAAACAGCTTCTGACCCAAGGAACTGGGTTAAGTTCCCAGGAACAAGGCCTAATTTTGTCAACCAAACGGGCCCTTAGTACCTCTTTGGCCTAACTTATTTTTAGCTTATCTTCTACTCCCTCTGATCCTTATTATAAGGCACCAACTAACTTTTCTCACAAACCAATAAAAACAGTTAAAGTAAATAAAGTTGCCCTACAATTTAAGTAACTTCCAATATAACCCCTACTAATTGCACTAAACTCTAATCTTATATTAATTATTACTCTCACATACTACCCTAATTAATTATGGGCAGACATGGAAACAAATAATTAATGCTCATTGGGAACAAGTAAGTGCCTTATAAAAAAGACCAAATAAACTTGCTAGTTAGTGCCTTATAATAAGGACCAGAGGGAGTACTTATAAGTATAAGCTAGACCAAACAGGATTTTACATAAGCTCTTATAATTATAAGAGCTTATTTTATAATGAAGAAAAAGATCTTAAAAATAAGCTCCTCATAGGAGCTTATTTATTTTTAAGCTCTTTTTTATAAGCTCTTTTTTAAAAAAAAAGAATGAAAAAAGAACCCGTACTCTCTCGATCGACCACTACTGTCACCGCCGCCACCCCACCACCACCACGCCGCCGCCACCCCACCACTACCGCCACCACCTTCGCCGTCGCCACCCTATTATAATATACCTTTTATAATAATTTTTATTAGAAAAAATGCTTATGACAAAAATTTTGCATATAATATATTGAAAGCCATTGTATCACGCCACTCTAGTGGCGTGATGGCGTGATGATATCACGCCACCAGTGGTGTGACAGGCCCGTACGTGACTACCCAGTGGCGTTAGGCTTTCCGACGTGACTAGTGGCGCCCTGTCAGTCAACGTGTTTGACTGCATTAGTTCGGTAATTACTTCCAAAAGTGCTTCAGTTCGGTATATTTTAAAAAAAAAACTTCTTATTTTGGTGCTTTTCCCCCAAAAATGTCCCTAGGGACCTTTTTGATATTATTTGTATGGAAACAAAATCCAGGTTTTTAATTTTTAGTGTAAATATGACATTTCTTGTTGTAAATATGGTTTTCTCTATTGTAAATGGTAGATTTTAAATTTTGTTGTAAATATAGCATTTCTCAGTTGTAAATGACCTCTGTACGTTTAGGGACTTGAGTTTGAAACAAAATCCAGGTGTTTAAATATTGTTGTAAATATGACACTTTTGTTGTGAATATGGATTTTTTTTTTTTTTTTGGTAGATGGTTAGGTTTTTAAATTTTGTTATAAATATAACATTTTTTGTTGTAAATATGACATTTCCTGTTGTTAATACAAATAATATCAAAAAAGTCCCTAGGGACTTCTATGTAATTTGGTGATTTCAAGGGACCTCATTGTATTTATTTCTGGTCCTTGGGACCTGCATGTAATTTTCCCTTCTTCTTTTTTGCAATTTTATTTTTTTGAATAAAACTAAATAGAGATTGAACTTTAAAAATCCTAAAAGATAAAAAAGTGTTTCAAATATCTATAATTCCAAAAAGATGTTAAACTCAATTTGTCTTTTCTGAAATTAGAAGGAAATGATTAAATTGCCCTTACATATATTTAAAAGAACTATTACCCCCATGACCATTGTCATCGAAGTTCTAGCGACGGCTAGTAGTCGGAACTCTAATGGGCGGTTGTCCGCCGAAGCTTCGATGGGAATATTCTATCAGGAATTAATATTGCAAAAGTTGTGGGGGTTCAATTGCTTGGTTTGCCCTAAAGGTTAGTGGCCTAATGGCTTTAAATATATTATATGTAAATAAATAAATGTGTTAACTTTTGATCTTTAATCTAAGTCCTTTTACTAGTTTTATTAAGGAATTCATGACATTTCATTAAGTTTTGATAACTTTTTTTACCAAGTAAAAAATTCACATCATCAAGTCATTCACAAGTTTTGTTGAGAAATTCACTACATTTCATAAGATTTAACAACTTTCGTTTTTCAAAAAAAAAAAAAAAATGAACTATCAATTCATTTACAAGTTTTGTTAAGGAATTTACAACATTTTATTATGTTTTAATAATTTTTGTTTTCTTAGTAAAAAATTCATGAATTGTTAAAATCTAATGAAATTTGATAAGTTCCTTGACAAAACTTGTAAATGACCTAATAGTGTGATTTTTTTTTCCCCTGAGAAAACGAAAGTGGTTTAAACCTAATAAAATATTGTGAATTCCTTAACACTTGTGAATGCCCGATAGTGTGAATTTTTTCCCTAAGAAAACGAAAATTGTTAAAACATAATGAAATGTCATAAATAACTTTGTAAAACTTGTGAATGACCCGATGATGTGAATTTTTTACTTGATAAACGAAAGTTGTTAAAACCTAATGAAATGTTGTGAATTTCTTAACAAAATTTGTAAAAAGTTTGGGTTAAAGATCAAAGGTGAACATATATATATTGAAAGTCATTGGTGACCCAATAGCCACGTACCTTTAGGGCAAACCAAGTGGTAGGAACCCCCATCACTTTGGGAATATTATTTCCTAACAAAATAGTTTTTTTATCTCTTATTTGCCATCAGAGTTGCCACGTGGAGCGTTAAATGAACACTTGGCGTCGATGGAAGGCCACAGGATTGTCTCAAGTCGTCTTCATCCTAAAACCTTCACCTTCGTGGAAAAGTTGTTACAAAAAACCATATGAATTTTATGTCGAAACCAAACGTCATAAATAACTTAGCAAAACTTGTGAATGACCCAATAGTGTGAATTTTTTACTTGATAAACAATTACGAATCCACAATTAAAATTGTTGTTAAAACCTAATGAAATGTCATGAATTTCTTAACAAAATTTGTTAAAAAGCTTGGGTTAAAGATCAAAAGTAAACATATATATATTTGCTTGCATATAATATATTGAAAGCCATTGGTGGCCTGATGCCCACTTACCTGTAGAGCAAACCAAGTGGCGCAGGACCCCCCTCACTTTGAAAATATTACTTCCCGACAAAATATTCCAATCAAAGGGTTGGTTGCTGGGGTGGTCATTGACTGCTAGCTATTGGAGTTCTGATGTAAAGGCAATTTGATCATTTCCTTTTAATTTTAGAAAAGATAAATTAAGCCTAATATCTTTATGAGATTATGAATATTTGAAACATTTTTTTATCTTTTAATATTTTTACGGCTCTTTTTTAGGGATTTTCTCAACTAAATAAATGAAGTTTAATGACTTGAATATTAATAAAGTATGTAGCATAACCCCCAAATTGTCAAATTACGAGCCTTTGAATTAATCGACAGTGAGATGAAGAAGCCAATGATAAAATAGTCCATGGGTGTTCAATTGATATACAATTAGGCATTGGCATCACAGTATCACACTATAGTAACTGGGAAGAGCTCACCGGCATAAATCCATGAGTTTACATCTTGGAAGTCATATGCATTACATATGGTCACAACTATCTTAAGTAAGCAGGCCATGACAATAAAGGCTATCACCTAACTTAGTTAAAACTTGTTAGCAAGTTCATACGTAACCCAATCACACCAAGGTCGTCCAAAAATGCCTTTCAAGCCAACATTTTCAGTTTCTATGACTCATAGGCAAACCAAACTTATTCAAACGACCAGAACCTGGATAGGCTTTGCTAGTTAAGCTTGCATGCAAAGCAGAGGTCCTCTGTGCAGCCAATCCTGATCCTCCAAATCCGTTCATTGAGAACCTTTTAGACGAACCAGACCTCTCATATCTTGTCCTCTGTTTTGGAGCACTGAGAGATCTTACCTTTGCCTTGGAAGATTCTGTAAAAGCCATATAACTTGGGCGCTCAGAATAAGCACTCGCATAGTTTCTTGAACCATCACTCCTGGTGGGAGTAAAAGGGCTTCTTTTAGAGCTACCATCCCCAGAGGACCCAGAAAAAAACTGAGGACTGTTGTTTGCTGTGCAGAATGGGGTCTCTTCAACTTCATGTCCTTCTGGTGGACTGTAAGATTGGTGAACTTCACGATGGATTGGACCAGAATGGTGAATTGTTGAGTTCTTTGTGGGGTTCATCAAAGTCTGACTATAATGATCAGAAACTAAAGCAAGATTAGCGGAGTGGAAGAGGTTTCTGGCTCTGCGTTTTGGTGCAAAAATTCCTTTTTCAGAATCCATTTCCAGGATCCTTAGATTTCTTTCATCATTGTCCACACAGGTTCCTACTAACGATCTTCGTCGATTCCATGATTTCTCATCCACCCAACTGTCTGTTGTCTTCCAACACTTCTCCTTATTGCCACTGATCTGGGCATAGGATTTGGAATTATCTCTCTACAGTAACAAAAATGCTTTCGTTGTTAGTATACACGTTAAATGACAGAATGAACTGAATCGCTCAATACTAGAAAAATACCTTGAGTGTTGATGAATGATCATATTTCATGCTCTTGGATCTGATGGGGTTTTCAACCTTGTCAGGTGTTGCCGGACCCTGGAAACGAAAGAAATGCATGAGATGAGACAATGAGTAATATTAACAAATTAAACAGTTTAAACACAATTAATTATATCATGAACTTGTGTACTCCAGCTGCATGATAATTACATATAGTAAAAGCATAATTGAGTGGACAGGGAAATTAATGGAAGGACCAGTAATTATTTACATGGAGGTTGACATTTCGTGACTTAGAGTTAGAGATCAAAGATGCCCGAAGCCGCCCCGCCCGAACGTGAGCCTGAGCTCGCGAGAGTAATTGCATTTTTTGCAGCTGCTCAGCCGTCCGCCTCCTCTCCACCTGACCTCTCACCAACGCCTGCAGCTTTACCAATCCCTTTAGCGCTCGCAGGGCTCTCCTTGCCTGTCAAATTTCCATATTGAGTTTCACGTCATTCAAAGTTGAATTGTCTGTCTCATAAATGAACCAAGAATTAGAGCACTCACGACAATGGTCCTCCCACCTATGAGCTTAGGAGCTCATCCAGCAAAATAACGTTATTTTGCGGGATAGGCACGTAAACTCATAGATGCACTGAGTAAGGAATGCAATCCTTTATTGCAAAGGACAACATTTTTTTCGGTTTTTTGATATCTAAGCCCAATACAAGACGGAACACCAAGCTGTTGTCCTGTTATATGGGAAGCTGTTGTTCTGTTATATGGGAGAGATATGACAGTTTCAGGACCAAGCTGTTTCATTCATTTGAAGAGCTTTCAGATTGGCGCCAAGTAAAAGGACAGCACGGAGGCAACGAGCAAATTCAAAGGGAACTAGGCGCCAAAACTATTGAAATTTTATTTTACAGTTAAGAAAGGCCTGACGTGACATCCAGAAGACAAGGACGTAACAGAAGCAAGCAAGACGCTTTTGCAGTATTTTAAAAAAATAAATAAATATTAAAAATTTTGAATCTTCATTGGTCGTTTAAACAGCCCAGCTTTTTTTCTTGGAAAAGTAACACGAGTACCTCAGGAATCAGGATTACCGATCAGCCTACCGGAGTTCCCTTTTTTTTTTTTTTTTTTCTCTCTCTCTCTCCAAATTCCCGTAGCTGTCCCCACCGTCCCAATAATTCTCAAAAACCAAAAGATTAAAACCAAAGGTCAATGTTATTGGCTTATTGCCACTATCTGCTAATGGATGGTTCAGAGTTAAGTGTGGAAAAGGTAATGGTGAAAGCTATATTTTGTAGCAAAACTTTTCAGGCTATCAATTCTGAGTAAAACGACACCAGACAACAGCTCACTTCGCACCAGTAGGATAATTAGAAGGAATATGTTATCTCATAACAACCAAAATAATAAAACATCATGTTCTCGCAAATAGACCAATCAGCAAAGCTGTCCTATCAGCTTCGAATCAGACTGGACGAAAAAAAAAAAATTCTGTTCCAAGGATTTCCATATCTTCTTGGCTAAAGTTCGATTCAGTTTTAATCTCTCTCTCTATCTATATTTTGCTCGCTGTAGGAATCCAAGTTCATTACTTAATTTCTTTTCATGAATAATAAAACAACACGCTCTTCCCTCGCTACATCAATAATGCTTGTTCAAGATCAACATGGAATAAAAAAAAATACCGCATTCTCGATACACACGAAACACTCTTGATTACTGTGGGTTTAGGGTGTGAAGCTGTGAATAACTCGAAATAAGTGATACAATGGCTGATCCCGGATATTCAACTTTCAACGGATTTTGCGTTCACATGTAACTGCCAAAAGAAATAAATATCATTAAATATAGGGAAGAAAACTAACCAAACAGCCACGAAAAGCAGCCTGAATCTTAACGGCTGCCCATTCTTCACGGTTAGCGGTGGTCTCCACCGTGGCTTGGACGCATCCTCTGGCGCCGCTGTGAAGTCTGAGTGCAGAGGAGGCTGCAGCCACGGCGGCGAAAGTGTGACTGTCATTATTGTGAGTGCCGGTTTTTGCAGTAGCGGTGGTGATGGCAGGGAGGTTATCGATTTCGCTGTGATATTTAACGAAGCTCCATCGGCGTTTCCCTTTGGGTGGTTGTGGAAGCGAGGTGGTGGAGGGAGTGGGAGATGAGGAATCAGGCTTTTTAAGACTGAGAAGACCACGGAACCATTTGGATACCTTGCCCATTTCTTGTGAGGAGCCAAGGGATAAAGGTGGTTGTAGTTACTTCGACATTAAAAATGGCTTCTAGAGAGAGAGAACGAGAAGGGAAGAGAGGGAAACTCTGGGAGAGTGGGAGGGATGGTTGGCTTTTAGTGTAAACAGTGCGGTTATTACGGAGGTGGCTTCCCTCGCTCTCAACTTTGTCCTTATCCCTCATACGACATCGTTTCCTGGGTAAATATCAATATCCCCTGCCTTAATTTCTTTTATTGCTAAAACCTGAGCTTCATGAGCAGAACAAGTTAAAGCTGGAATTGAGAGGGAATGTTTTCATTGCATTTTTTCACATCAATCAGTATCAAATTAATTAAAAATTTATAATATAAATATAATTAATTAATTATAGTTATATACTGTCTGCTTCTAACTATAAGAGTCATTTAATTAATTTTGATAGATTTATTTAATTATAACAAATGTAGTATAATTTCTTTAAAATACTCCTATATAACATTAGATTAAATATCAGCTTATAAGTTAGATAAATTAGTTAAGGAAAAAATGATAAATACGAGGGATAAAATGATTTATAAAAAATAAATTGATTAAGCTAATTATTTATAAATAAAAAAAATGCGTGTTGACTTATAAAACCTAAGTTAATTTTGTCTTCTAAATTTGTAACCCAAACTATTCCTGATAAGTGGACATAGTAAAAATATCAAAAGATAGTTTTAATACAAATAGCTATTAAATATAATATTTTAAAAAATTCAACACAAGTTTTTTATAAATAATTAATCTCATTAATATCTGTCAACGAGTTATCTAACTCCTATATTAAATATCACTTCCTCTAGTTTTTTAAGAACTAGTTGATGGTTAAATTTGGTCATGGGTATAAGACCTTAAGCCATTCGATCTCTTATATTTAATTTATCATTTTTGTTTAAACTAATAATTTACCTAACTTATAAGTTTATATACAATCTAATGCTATACAGGGTTATTTTTCAAAAAATTGAAGCTACATTTTTTATAATTAATTAATTAATTTGATTTTCTAAGGTGTATTTGGTTTGAAAGGAGGAGAGAAAAAAAAATTCCTCTTATCTTTATTAAATAGCCGATAAAAAAATTTTAATATTAAAAATACACTATCAATAAAAAAAGAATATTCTTTTCATTAATAATAATTTGGTCAAAATCCTTTTATGGTCTATTCCCCTCCCCTCAAACCAAACATACCGTAAATTAATTAGATGATTTTTATATTTAAAATCACAGATAATATATAACTAAAATTATTTTTAATTATTAATTATAAGAGCACTTTTGTAGTGTTATTTACACTATAAAAATACTCTATAATTATAATTAAAACTGGAGCTAGTAATTTGGTATTGCTTTATGTGACTGTAAATGCAATGTGAAACCATTTCCTATTACTTCCAGCTTTGACTTGTGGTGAAAAGGCAAGGAACATTAATATTACCCCGGGAAACGATGTCGTCTATGCCTTTGTGGGAAAAGCAGACAAAGGTGCAGCGGAGAGAAGCCACCTCCGGGTATTACCCGGTGTCGAAGCCCGTTATGTAAAAGGGCATATTGATCCTCGTGCGTACAATTAATTTTCTTCTTTCTATGGCGAAAAATAAAAAATATCACTTATGTTTTTTGGGCAAAGAATACGAAAAAAATTTAGTCTTATGACTTTTATATTAGAAAAAGAGAGAGAGAAAGGAAAACATTTAGGGAAAATATCACTTAAGTCTCAAAGATAAAAAAATATTTAAAAATCTCAATATAGATTTATCTATTAAAAAAAATCCCCATTTAGAATCTTCTATTAAAAAAACCTATGGACCTTAGTGAAATAGATTCCAAATGTGAATTTATCCAATTGACAAGTGTGTGAGTGTGTGACTATATAGACAAGTCATAGAGCATCCATTAAGAATCTCATATATATTAACTAAAGCAGATCTCTTTGACAAGTGTTTATGATTATTAACAATAAATTATAGAATGGTCATTGGTAAACACATTTATATGTTAACTAAAGAGCTCCCGTTGACAAGTGTATGTCATAATATTGAAAAGTCATATAATGACCGGGGACAAACTCATCCATACTAATTAAACAGTGGACAAGTATATATGACCATATTTATAAGTTATAAACTGGTTATTGACGAGCTTATTTATGTCACTAAGATCACAAGAGACTTTTTTGATAGAGGATTCTACAATGAAGTTTTGTTGATATTTTTCTAGTCTTTAGGACTTGAGTGAGATTTTCCCATTACTTTTTCCGAAAAAATGATTTATTCATGTTTGTTCATCCCCTATTTTCACAAAAGCACCAATTGATCTTCTCTCTACAAACAAGTAAAAAACTCAAAAGACTTAGAGCTTGTTTAAAATAATGGTGATAGAAATTAGTTATTTTTAATCAAACTTTTACGGATAAAAACTCAAAAGACCTAGAACCCGTTTAGGCTAAAAGTTATATTGTAAATGTGATTTAGTTTGAAATAACAGTGGTAGAAGTGATTTTTTTTTTTTTTTTTTTTTTTTTTTTTCAAATAGGCTCTTGTTTAAATTATTATTTGAAAAGTCAGTTAAATAGAAAATGACTGAAAAAAATATGAATCTTATTAAATACTACATACATACATGCATTCATAGCATACCTGGGTACGTACTTACACACACACACATACATATATATATTAGTTGTATATATTACGATAATTAGAATACAAAATTAAATTTAAATTTGATAAAGAAAGGTTAAATTATTATTAAGAAATTTAAAAACACTATGCATATATAGATTGAAGAAAAGAGCATTGTGGAAACTAACTGAAAGTCACACCAGAGGCTACAAATGGTGGCTTCTATCCGAAGTCTTTTTTTTTTTTTTTTTTTTTTTTTTTTTTTAAGATAAACCCATCACGAACAAAACCTACTCCAAACACACACAAAAACACCCCCAACCACCACCACCACCACCACTAGTCTTTTCTGGTTGTCTACCACCATGCCAACTTGCGCGCGCGTTTGCTTTTTCATAGAGACGTTGGTGCTATGAGCTTATTGTTAGTCGCTCACGATCACTCAAATGATATAGTATATGGTATATATAGTACTGGACAGCCTGAAGTCTGGTCATCAATTATTCTTTAAAAGCACATGAAAACATGTGAAAATTGTCCAATATTAATAACGTGCATGACGCAAATCAATTTATGAACACACGAATTCCTGTGGTGGGAGAGTGATTAACGTTACTAGAAATCGTGTGGTCCTACCACAGAGTGATTATTCCAAAATTATATATTAACCCTTTTAAACAAACATGCATGCATGGTGGGTTTTCTAAGTACTATTGGGGTCCTATTTATAAGTCTATTTTAACTAAAAAATTTGATTATATTTATAAGTCCCTTTTGACCAAATAAATAAAATTGTGACAATTTTGTCCATATGATTGTACTAATGAAAATAGAGAGAAAATAAAGAAATGAAAAGTATCCATTTATAAATGAAGGTAAAGTTGAAAATTTACCCCATAATTATTGAGTTACCTATCTCTTCTTGGTATGTGTGATTTGGTCAAAAGAGACTTATAAATGAGACTAGAGTGGTAGAGCCCAACAAGATGATAGTGCGGGAAACCAAGTGTAGGATATATGTGGTTACGTAAAAAAATTGTTGGCTTTCAAATTCACTCACCTAGCTATACTCATCATCAACCGACATCATTAGGTGGTAAACGAGACAACCAAATCTAAAGAGTTATGACGTAAATTTGTTCTGGAAGTTTTCACCGAGTAAAAGTGTTGCCTTGAAATTTTTTTTCAGATTAATGATCGATGTCAATTGTTTAACAGTCAATGATGGGCTAAGATTTCTACATTTTGAAACTTTAAGAGTAACGTTACTCTTCAACAAATATTTTTAGGAGAAATTTATACCTTAACCTAAATTTAAAAGAACCGTAGACTATAGTATTGCCTTTGATGTTAATTTTGAGATGAAACATAATAAAATGCTGCAAGTCTTTACGGTACCAACTACATAAAGTCCGTACGTATGATCGATGCTTTAATTAATTATCTCCTTAATTACTCTCAGTTTTGGTCATTACTGCTAAACTTTTCTTGGTAAGATCTTAGCTATATATAGTTTGTGAGATGTATCTTATACTCCCTCTCATCTTAATTATGGTCTTAACTTTAATGAAAGGCAAAATTGGTGAAGTCTTGCAGTACCCTTTAAAGAAATGTAAAGTTAGTTAACTTCAATTTGCCTTATAATTACTAAAATCCTGTTGGTTAAAGTGGCAAGGAACCTTATCCCTATAAGAAAGAGAATACCAATTTAAATTCTGAAAAACTCACTTATTAGGAAATGTAAAACTTTTTGTGCTAAAAAACGTATTATAAGAATATTTAATTTTCAAATAAATTATAAAAATAAAATACCGTATCCTAGTAGATATACGAAGTATGTTACAATCTGAATGTATATTGTGAGACCTTTATGATGAGGAACACATATAGGTATAGAGGGAGTTGTTCTCAGCTCTCAACACAATTCAAATATAACTACTCCTTCTAAATATGAATGTAGGGAATCACTTTGGTTTGAACATTTTCAAATATTTACAATAAAGAAACTTAGATTGAAAACCAAGAATGTTGTGTAGCTTTCGATACCCGGTACTTCATTCCTGAACTGGTGGTGTTGATGTTAGCGTAGCTATAACTATTAGATAATGTACTTTTAACATTTTTTTATGATCTTTAGAAAATTGTCGTTAGAAGATGTATATATGAATATTGTTGAAAGTTTTAAAATAAACGTATATTTTTAAATTGTCACGGTAAGTGACTTTCAACTATTGTTTTTAATAATAAGATACATACATTACTTATAACAACTATTTGTTAAAATACAATCATTATAGGTCTCATACATACAAGGTCATTTTTTTGATAAAACAGTTACAACAACAGATTTATATAAAACCGACTTATATGTTATGACTTACAAGAAAGACCCACCAAAATACAAGGCCTAACTAAACGGATGGAATCATCAATACATACATACAACATATATCATCAAATGTCAAAAGGGCTAAGCCTTTATAGGAGATGGGTGATAATGGCGAGAAGAAGAAGAGGCTCTAGAAAGCATAGAGAAGATGGAGTGAAGAGCATTTGCAGCTATCTTTGATTTGATCTGTCCTCTCCTTGGAAGTGGCTTTGCCCCTCTCAATCTCTTCTTCCACTCTGGGAATTGACCCACCCTGTTATTGCCCATCTCTCTGATACTTAACCTGATCTTTCCCTCTGATCTCTGTTTTGAGTATTATAGCAGAAACCTGAGGTGCTTGAGTTTATATACACACACACACACACACTCCTTATGACCCCTTCAAGATTTTCATATTGGAGGCAGAAGAAGGTTGTCGTCGGCGAGAGTGAATGGAGGTGGGAAGCAAGCCAACTCATGTTTCCGACTCTACTAAGATTCCATGATGAATACAATACGTACGGCTGGAGTTGGAAATACTGATGAATGAGAGTTCTTGTTGTGAACATTGATGATGTTTTTTCTGGTGAGGAGATCTCTTGTTTTGTTGTATAGTTGGGATATTTGATATAGATTCTGGAGGAGGTTGAGGGAACAAGGTGTGTGCTCTTCAAAGCTTGTCCTCATTTGCAGGGGTCATGCCAAGTTTGCTGTAGCAGATGATTCTGTATCACATGGTGAACAAGCTGATTCGCAGGGAGGATTGGGACAACATATAAATAACAAACTCTCTCTCGTCTAATGAGAAATTGAAAAATAGGATCATGCATGTGACCAATTTTGATGCTTCCTTGTAGTTTCTGGTCAATCCATATGCCACTTGCCTTATAGTGTTTCTTCATGTAAGATAATATTAAGGTATGAACAAAACAGGTATGTCCCTTCTTTGTCTGGACATGTATCCACTGGACTCTGGCATCTAGTATATTATATCTCCATTGTTGTTCAGAATTAGAGTAGCTCTCTCACCTATCGGAGACAAAAATGCCTTTGAGTCAACTTTTTTATTTAAACAATAATGATAAGTGTAGCAATGGGAATTCATGATAGCAAATTAGGTTGAGAGCTTTTGCCAGATTTATATATCTATTCACTGGTTGCCTCCTAGTTCTTGGCTATCTAGAAATAAGCTACCCCTATAAAGCTCATAACATAGTTGTATTAAAAAAAAGATAGAGCTGCCGGCGCTTTAGTAGCGTTGATGCACCGGAGTCGATCTTAACTGGCCTCCCCTCCCCCATATCCAGGGTTGAACCCGCCCCCCCCTCCCCTACCATGATGTATCAAAAAAAAAAAAAGATAGAGCTGGCTTTTCTATACCAATAATGCTGGCCTACACACTGCAGACCCAATAACATTCGTTGCAAAATAATGAAGACCAAGAAGAAGCAATTTTAAGACTTTAAAGACACATGGGATTGAGTTTAGCGAAAAAAACAAATGTTTGAATACCACTGGGAGAGATACCCACGTTGGGTACTCTACAAAGCCTCAAATACGGATACCTATACCCAGCAAAAAGGATCAAGGAAAGTTGCCATGTTTGGGCCTCAAGTTGGGTTCTCACTTGTGAAAATATTTTGGGCTAACCCTTATTCGGCCAGACAAGAAACGAAGGTGAAAGAGAAGCGAGGGAAAGTGAAAATCATATGGGTGAATACTTTTTCTACTTTTCTTGCCTCCCTAAACTACCTCATGTCTTTGACTTAAGGGGAAAAAAAAAATTAGGGAAAATCCATATGGAGGCCTTTTTAGCCTAAAAAAATCTAAAAAAAGACCCTAAGATTCTGAAAATCCCAAAAAGGTCCCGAGACCCTTTTTGACATCTGAACGCCACTGACAAGCTTATACGTCAACGTATTAATGCCAATTCAGATGTCAAAAAGGGTCTTGGGGCATTTTCTGGGATTTTCAGAATCTTGTGGCCTTTTTTGGGTTTTTTTGGGCTAAAAGGACCCTCATATGGATTTTCCCAAAAAAACTACCCCACTCTTAATTATAGAAGATATTTAATTGATTTTAGAGAGATTAAGGATATGAGTTAAATTAATTAATTTTACTTATTCTTCTAAAATACCCATTATCCTACACGTCCACGTGTTGTGCTGTCCCCTCCAGCCTCACGCTCATTACCAGCCAGCCTTCCCAACAATATAATTAATACACAGCTCTGACCCAATTTCTTCTTCTTTTCACAACATCGACCAATTACAGCATTTTTTGAATGCACCCATCGCTTCTACATTCTTGTATGGATACTATCACTCTGATATTATTTATAAATCTCTTTTGACTAAAAAATTTAGTTCTATTTATAAGTCCCTTTTAACCAAATAAATGAGATTGTGACAATTTTATCCATATTATTATACCAATAAAAATATGGAGAGAATAAAGAGTTGAAAGGTACCCATTCATAAATGAGGGTAAAGTTGAAAATTTATCCCATAATCATTAAGCTACCTACCTCTCCTTGATATATGTGATTTGGTTAAAATGAACTTATAAATAGGATGAGAGTGGTATTTCACCACCAACCCCCCAATCCACATACCTCCCCAAACACTCCCTCATGTTTATCAATTTAAACAATCATTGCTAATTTTTTTTAAAAAAAAATTGTCGATTAAATTAACATTACGGCTCTTCAATGTTCAATAGAGAATTTGAGTAAAAAAAGAAAGTAAAATCTCTTACTTGATAGGATATAAATGTGTTATTAAATTAATTATTGTGAATGAGGTATTCGTAGGGGTAATATGGGAAAAATATGAAAAAAATTGCTCAAAATTATTTTATTAAAAAAAGTAGAATTAAGGTGTATGTGGTATTAATGAGTTGCAAGTATTACTTACTTTATAGAATAAATATGTGCATTATTTAAAGGGAAAATTAAAATAACGGACCTAGAGAAAATAATGTTTATTATAAGAGACCATAAAAATTGTAATTACTTAGAAGGACCGAACATAATAATATAAATTTTAAATTACTAAATTGCCCCTAATCAAACCTCATGATAAATTTTGACATATTATCTCTTGTATTCATAATTAAAAAATAATTAAAATTAAAACTAAAAATGCCGATCATGATATAACATATATTATTTTTTTCTATTTTTAATAAATTATTTAATTAACAACTGTTAAACTCATATTTTTCTTAATTTTTATTTTTCACCAATTTATATCATTAAGTTACCCGATTTATATTATCAACTTTGATATCAATTAAGCTCTTTTTATAAAAATCAGAACTAAAATTATTTCATATTTTTTATGATATAATAGGTTAATTAGATTTTTTAAAATTTTAATAACATTACATGAATTTTTTAACCCCCATAAATTGCTTCTAAAACAAAAATAGATCATACAAATTTTCTGGGTTTAACATATATGATAAATTATAAAAGACCTTAACTTTTATTAAAATTTTATAATTCTATTTTAATTAAAATTTTTGTTGATTTAGAAAAAAATTATAATTTTTATAAATTGAAGAATGCATAATTTTTTTTCCATAGATATATATTCTAGTTGTGAAAATGAAAATTGGGAAAACTATTTTTTAATTTAATGAAACTTAAAATTTTGTATTAGTTTTAAAATTAAAATGGGGAAGAGAATATAGGAAGGGTTGTGGGAGATTTTGTTAGGGGCATTTTAGTACTCTTAATTTTATGTTTTTATATTTAGTTATTTAAATAATTACAATTTTTATGGTCTTTCTCCATAAATATCTTTTTTTCTAGGTTCTTTATTCTAATTTTTCATAATATTTTTCATACGTGATGTAGATGACGATGACAGATATGTTTTCATGCAGTTTATAAGGTTTTTGGGGCTGCTTTCTTTGTTCCAAGTACGGAGTATAATCTTTCTTCTTGTACGTTGCTATACTTTCTCGCTTGTAAGGAATCTTTTTTGTTTAAGCAAACAATCTGCTGGTCGTGATTATACTGCTCATGTCCTTTACTGCACCGACCACTAAGCGATGTTAAGGGATTTGATACGATAATTAAGGGATTTGATTATGATATTATTGTTGTAAATATTACTCAATTTAGTCTTAAATCTTAATTATAAGAGTTGGTTGATTTTTTTAGAGTGATTAATGAAGCTAATTAAATTATTTTAGAGTATTTGTATTTTCATTTTTTTCTTCAAATTAATTAGTTTGACTAATAAACTAACATATAATCTAAAGATTCACAACATATAAAATGATTAAGTAACTTATTTAGTTCCCTTAATTTTTCCAAAAAAAGTCAACTAACTCTTATAATTAGGACCGGATGTAATATATAGAAAAATTATTGTTGTAGATATTAGCTGATATGGTGGGATTTGATTAGATTCATAGGATCGGTGGTGACAACTGTACGTCCACACACATATTTATATATGTATATACCCCTCTGCACTGAATAATATTGCAACATGTTATGTTTTGGTTATGGTTGAGAAAACATTAATAAAGTATTTCAGAACTAGGTGTAATTATAACTATTCTTTTCAATCCATCTTTCAGTTCCGTGAAGAAATTAAGGAAAAACCACAAATTTTATTAAGCATGACTTAGAGTAAAAAACTTTTTTGGCATGCTTAGGCATGCCTTAGGGTAAAAAACTTTTTTTAAGCCAATGAGAGTTGGCATAGATGGTAAGGAATCCAGGACTAGGCCTAAATGGTCGTGGGTTCGATCCCTTCTCGTCATTCTTTGGGACTCCTTTGGTAGGCGATCTCGTAAGTCCCGATGAAGTGCTCATAGAAGAGCCCGGGGCCGCTCGACCTTGGTGGGGGACTGATGTCGAACCCCTCCAAAACTTTTTTTGTATCAAAAAAAACTTTTTTTTAAAAGTAAACAACTTTTTAACTTTATCTAGATTAATTGCATAAAATATACTAATCATCTGCATAACAATAAATAAGGGTAAAAATATACATTCATAAACAAAAATTTGATGACAGGCCTTATAAATAAGATATAAAAAAATACACTCTCTTCTTGCCTTAGGATGATACAGGAAGCAAATTATCTCCTCATTTTTTTTTTCTCATTATCTCTTATAAGCCTATCTCAACCGTTGATTGAAAAGATGAAAAAAAAATCAAAGTAGTATTGTGGTCTTCCAGATTAATTGAATTAATAAGATTTAGAAATCATGAGGGATACTTAGGAAAAGTTCTCTAGATAAAAAATTTAGGGTAAAGGTGTAAAAATAACATGTATTTTGTCCTCAGGAGCGCCTAACACCATATATGCTTTTTGTAAGTGTAAAAATACACATGTTGTTATAAAAAAGGTGCAAAAGTCACACCTCAACTAAAACAAAAAAACGTTGACCATTAACTTTGACTAACGCTGCATATATTCAGCATATGGGAAAAAATAAACACTTCGAGAGTGGATGGTGCGGTAGAAGGATTTGCTCGATGAACTCGGACGACACGACGAATTGCATGACGATGATCTCAGAGAGTTGATTTCTAGGGTGCTTTCTCACTACGAGCAATACTACCAAGAGAAATCCAGAATCGCCAAACGCGACATCCTCCTCGCTTTCTCTCCCTCGTGGTTCAGCTCTTTGGAACGATCATTTCTCTAGATAGCAGGATTCAAGCTGGGGATCTTGATTCATCTTGCGAATCAGGTTTTGGATGATCTGTCGGAAGAATAGAGGAAGAGAGTGAGTGAGCTCAACCAGGAGACCAAATCAGAAGAGCGAGCGCTTAACGATGAGTTAGCGAAGATTCAGGAGAGCGTCGGAGCATCGCCGCTGGTGGAGCGGTGAGTAACCACGGGAGATCGTGTTTGAGCGAATCATATAGAACAGAGGAGTGTGGTGAAGTACCGGAGACACTGAAAATAGCATTGAAGAATTTGGTGGTTAATGCAGACACGTTGAGGATGAACACGGCATTGAATATGGTGAAGATCTTGAAGCCAAATCAAGCTGTGAATGTGCTGGTGGCTGTGGCTGAGCTTCACATCAAGATTAGAACGTGGGGTCCGGAAAAAGATGCTCGGGTGGTGGTGCAGGTGGGTAGGCAGGTAAAATGTGATTTACTACTTCACTGGAATTTCAATTCTCAAGGGTTTTGATTCGGTGTGAGATTAAATTTTAATGTTTTGAAACTGTTTTGAGGTGTGAGTCTCCTACCTTTTGTTTTTAACAGTCAACATCTGTTAGTCATTTATTTTTAACAGTAACTTTTTTGTTGGTGTGACTTTTGCACCTCTATTATAACCATATATGTATTTTTGCACCTAAAAAAAAAGCATGCGATGTTAGGTGCTCCTAAGAGCAAAATACATGTGCATTTTTATACCTTTTAAAAAAATATATATAATTGAGGCGGTCTCAATCGACCTAGAAGATCTGGCGATTGAAAAAAAAAATAATCAGAAAAGTACTGTTAAACTTATTGGAAATTGAACTTATGTGAGGGAGTTGCCATCATTATTCATTTTGAAGCGACTTGACCATTAATTCTCCGTCGTCGGAATGGCTTGCTCTGCCGACGCTGGCTCCGTCGAGAAAGCCATCAAGCGCTTCCTCCATGTTCTCAATGACCGAGCTTTCGTTGAAGAGTGATAAAGGAATTTAGAGTTCTGTTGATCACCACTTGTTTGGTATTGGTATGTATCTAGTTTTATTAAGAAAATACTCATTCGGTTCTAATTATAAGTTTAAGTTGACTTTTAGAAAATTAAGGAAGCTAATTAAATTAATTTAGAATATTTGTATTTATATTTTTTCCCAAACTAATTAGTTTAAGTAATAAGCTAATATATAAATTAAAGATACACAATATATGATATGATCGGTAACTTATTATGTCCCCTTAATCTCTCTAAAAAAAGCTAACCCGTTCACATAATTAGGACATGGGTATGAATTTAAACTTGTAAATAATTTGCTAACATTTGATAGGAAATATTTCTTAAATTGTTTATTTGTTGTTGACTAACAATAGTGAATGACGGGTTTTAATATAATACTACCTTTGGTCCTAATTATAAGACATAATTGATTTTTTTGGAAAAATTAAGGAAGTTAAATAAGTTACTTAATTATTCTATATGTTGTATATTTTTAGATTATATATTATTTTATTAGTCAAACTAATTAATTTTAAAAAAATGAAAATAAAATATTCTAAAGTAATTTAATTAGTTTCTTTAATCTTTCTAAAAAAATTAACTATGTCTTATATAATTACGACGGAAAGAGTGATATGAACCTAAAGTACTAAGATGAATACTTGATTATATAAGAAAAATGATATTTATAGATTATATAGGCGAATAAGTTGAAAGACATCTATTAAGAAAAATATATGGAATATGAATAAGTTGAAATGATATCTATTAAGAAAAATATATGGAATATCCTCTAAAGTAAGTTGAACAGGTTTAACAAAGATCCAAGCGAACACTCAATAAATTTATATAATGATTTCTTTTAATTAATAATCAATCTTAAAATTTATTCTAGGCAAAGAATAATAAAATCTTACGATTTAGTAAGATAAGGACAAGGCTTGTTGTGTTGTTTATTTGTTTTTGACAAGTTAAACATCCTCTGTCAATGTCAGTGAAAAACAAGGACACATGTAACATTTCTACTAGTGAAATTAATTACAATTTTAATTTTAATTTCTTAACAAATTTGTATGACTTACTTATAAATAAACCTGACTTATTTGTAATTTTCTCTAATTTTTTATATAAGAAAATTGTCTTTCTAAATGGGGGCCACTAAGTGGCAGTAAGTGCAACGATGCGTTTAGACTTTGGCCTGCTGGATAAGAGACGCAGTTTGGTTGTTCTCATCAAATTCAAAACCGTCTTCTTCAACAATGGCATAACCGCTCATGACAGCAGGCATGCACAGTAAAGGCAAAATAACGCGATTTTTTGATCCATACTCATTGTTTCCCTCCATTTTCAACATTTATTCCACACTCCTCCAAGACAGTATCGTGCCAAGCGCTAAAATCATCCTTCATTGGTCATTCCATAAGAACCCGCTAGTGATTGAAAATTCTGAGCAGGAAAATGGAAGTGCAGAGAACAACGATAATCTTCATAGCCATTTGGTTTCTTAACTATCTAAATCCACTAGATGTTGTTGGAGTTCAGATTATTTCTAAATCAAGGCTCGAGAAGTGCGAGAAAAGTTCCGATTCCGACGATCTCAACTGCACTATGAAAATCGTCGTCAACATGGCTGTTCCAAGTGGTTCGGTAATCTTCTCTCACTTCTTTGAACTTTCTTTCTCCTTGTCAGTTTCCAGGGATTTCTTCTGATACGGAAAGTAAAATTGAGAAAAGAAAAGTATTGAGAAAAAGTAGTATTCTCGTTGATGAGTCCGATCATGTACAGTACGGTGGGTCTCTTTATATACAGAGAAATAGTTACAAACTGACTAACTAGTTACAGGCTAACTACTTGATATAATTGGTTACAACAGATATCTATAAATTACAACAGATATACCAAAATAATATTTAATTAACTATTTGTTATCTTCGAGTAGCACATTTAGTTTTGTGCGGAGATACATTTTCCGCCACCCCATTTGATTTACCCCATAAAGTATAATGCAAATTTGGTAGAAAGAGCAAAATGTATCTAAACTAAAAAGAACGCCAAGGGTTCAAGTCATCTGTAATCTCCCTCTTTAAATGACAAGTGTTATGATAGTTACTTTTGTAGTGCTGGATGTAACCATGGTCAAGCAAATCAATCAATTATGAAGTTGCTTCTTCTAACTCTGTTGGGTATTTTTGTTTTTTTTTTCCCCTTCTTCAATGGGCACTTATTTCGTCATGCCAGAGTGGAGGAGAAGCCTCACTTGTTGCGGAGATTGTGGAGGTGGAGCAAAATTCAACCAACAAGGTGCAGACATTGCGAATACCACCGATCGTAACAGTCAACAAATCTGCTGCTTATGCTGTGTATGAATTAACATATATACGGGTTGGGAATTCTCATTTTCATGTTTCTCCAAACTTCTAACTTTAAGTCCTTCTTATTGGATTTTTCTGGAAAACATCTTGTCCCCTGACATCTGTAATTTTGGTTGCACTAAATTTGTAAGTTGACATTTTAACAGGATGTTCCATATAAACCTGAAGAGTATTATGTTATGACGCGGAAGTGTGAGCCAGACGCCGGTGAAGAAGTTGTAAAGATATGCGCCAGGCAAGCCATGTTTGATTACTATTATTAATCAGAGATTTATCCTAGCCTCAATGTGTGCTGCAATATGGATTTCGCAGATTAATTTTCGTTTTTTTGTGTGTGTGTGTGTAGGCTGAAAGATGATGAGGGTCATATTATGGAGAAAACTCAGGTGACATTTTTTTTCCCACCATGTTGGATTTGCTTTCAAGGCTTTGAACAAGCGTGTACCCTGAGTATCAGTTGTTGCATATAAACGAGTAATTTGACTGCTTAAAACGAAATGCCAGATTTCATTTGGTCATGCCTTTTCCTTTTCCTCTTCAATTCGTATGTAACATGTTTCCTCTTTTTCTTTATTTAATTTTATTTAGCCAATTTGTTGCCCATGTGGGCCTCAGCGTCGGATGCCTTCATCATGTGGAAATTTTTGTAAGTGCCTTGATGTTCTTATCATTCTTAAATTTTGAGGCTAGATGGAAGTCTGGAACTAACAAACCTTGGTGATATTGATATTTTTTTGCTCGATTGGTGGTATTGATATGACTAGTTGACAAACTGACAAAAGGAAAGCCCAACACTGCACATTGTGTGCGTTTTCCAGGCGAATGGCAAGCTACCCTTATCTTTTTTTATTCAATTGTGATTTTTTAGAAGTTGATTTGATCTTGTAAATGTCGATGAATTAATAGAATACAATATCTACCTTCCTTAACTTATTTTCTTGCATACCAATTCAGGTTTCATGTTTTTGGTATTGGGCGACGGACGTTAGGATTTAGTGTTCGGATACAAGTGAAGACTGGAACGAAAGTTTCGGTGGGTAATTGTTGGTTTTTCTGAATAATATAGTAGTCCAACTCCAATGATATATCAATCACCTTGTGTCACAGAGTTTGTGTTTAATAGAGATTTTATCTGTTTATAATTTGGTTAGCAGGAAGTGGTTGTGGGTCCTGAAAATAGAACAGTGACCTCTGACGGAAACTTTTTGAAGGTTAATCTTATTGGAGATTTTGTTGGATATACAAATATACCATCATTTGAGGATTTCTATCTAGTTGTTCCAAGGCAGGTATGCTTGTTTTACTTATATAACCTTAAATGGCATTTATTGATTTAACTGCTATAAGCAATATATTGAAAACGATATATGTTTTAATGCTTTTCTTTTGATGGCAGGGTGGCCCAGGTCAACCACAGGATTTCGGGAGAAACTTTTCTGCCTGGATGCTGCTAGAGAGGGTTAGATTTACCTTAGATGGTTTTGAATGTAATAAAATTGGTGTTAGTTATGAAGCTTTCAATGGACAGCCAAACTTTTGCTCTTCACCTTTTTGGAGTTGCTTGCATAATCAATTGTGGAACTTTCGGGAGGTTGGTAACATCAAACTGCAATATACATGCTTATTAATTTTTCTGGTAATTATGCACTTTTTCCTTCATTTTTTGGGTAGGATCTCTTCCCTTCTTTTTACATCCCTATTTTCTGCACTTTTATGGAATTATCATATGTGTGAAGTAATTTTTGGCAGTGTTCTAGCCTTTCTACCACATAAATATGTGAACTGAATAAACTTTCGTTGGTACATTTTATATGGTTTTCTTCTTGTTGTAATTTGCAAAGAAAATTTCTCGTCCTCAACAGGCTGACCTAAACAGAATCACTAGGAATCAGATTCCGCTGTATGGTGTGGAAGGAAGGTTTGAAAGGATAAACCAGCACCCAGTATGTTGCAATAATTGTAGTTTAATTTACAGTGGCTTTTATATTAGAAACTATATGTAACTTGACTTGGTGGCAGAATGCAGGGACCCATTCTTTCTCCATAGGAATCACAGAAGTTCTTAATACAAACCTTGTGATAGAATTAAGTGCCAATGACGTAGAATATGTCTACCAAAGGTATATGATATTAGATTCAGACATCTCTTTCTCTATTTTTGTTAATTTAATCATCAGAGTTTACCTTTCATGTTATGTAAGTGAAGCAGGCATTAAAGTTCCAGTCTTTTAAGGAAGTACCATTGCTCAAAAAGAAAATGTTTTAATGGAGACAGCACTTTGAAAAAATAGCAGAGAAATGTGGTTAATTTTATTTGAGATGATTTTGGGGGAATGGTTTTGGTTTTTCATGAAATTAGTGAAGTGTTTGTCTCTTCATGTGTTAACAAGAATGTTTTTCTCTAGGAGCCCCGGAAAAATTGTAAGTGTCAGCGTCCCTACATTTGAAGCTTTATCTCAATCTGGAGTTGCAACCATCACTACTAAGAATACTGGTGAGGTGGAAGCATCATATAGTTTGACGGTAGTTTGCTGTTCAACTTTTCCTATCATAGTTCCTCACTTTTCCGCTATTAGATTACGCCTATGCTGAGCTTCATAGGATACGATCTAATATCTGTTTCTTAAATATTTCATTAATTCATTGTTACTCAACTTTTCTGGATTAAGTGCTATGAATAAACTGAATTTCAAAGAACGCAGCATTATTGCTTGATTCTTGAAGGTGTTTGCAGAGTTCTGCTCAATCTCATTTTGGTTATGTGGTCTTTTAGTCTGTTAAACTGAGTGTGGTTATCAACTTTCTATAATGAACTAGGCAAATGAAAGTAATAGATCCATGATGTTTTTCATGTATTTATGTTTTGTTTTGGATACAATAACTGTAACTGCGCTTGCATTGTTGTACTTTCTAAAAAGGGTTCAACAAATTCTTTCGGTTTTGATGTATTTTCTTGTATTTCAGTTCAATTGCTCAAATGATGTCACCTTGATGGAGGTACTTCCTGGAAATATCTAAGTAAAACAAATTTCAGTTTTACAAGTTTATATGTAATTTATTTGTAGATCATACTGTGAAAGTTCTAATGGTTTCAGGAGCAATTCTTAATAATGAAGCCCAATGAGATTACCCCCAGAGAATTCAAAATCTTCCCAACCACAAATCAAGCTGCAAAATACATCTGTGCAGGTAAATTCGATGCTCATGATTGCATTGCGTTATCATCCGTTGAGGTCCAAAAACCTAAAGAACTTATTTCCTTAATGTCTTCTTTTTGTATTCCTTTTGAAGCTATACTAAAGGACTCTGATTACAACGAAGTTGATAGAGCTGAATGCCAGTTTACTACTACAGCAACTGTCCTCGACAACGGAACTCAGGTTTGTTCTCTTATCGCATCTTAATTTTGTTGAGCTTGCTTTGAATAATTCAAACCAGAACATGAAATTATAATGAATTCAAAAGCTGAAATTGATCAAATCCATATGGTTTGGTAGGCTAGGGGCAGATGCACTAGAGAAGGAGAAAGAATAGGAAGAAAACAATTGAATTGATTCAGCAATATTCACGTTATACTGTTATAGAGCCAACTCCAATTCCTATAACACTATTATATTGACTAACTGATACACTTCAGTCATAAACTACCAAAATGCTACAAAACCATAAGTCGTGATCAATAATGCTACAGTTTGGTCAGTTAATCAAACGTACGTACCTATTCTGCATGGTCAGCTATTATACTTGCCTTGCCTGCTTACTCCGATTGCTTAGCTGCTACGCTTCTTCCATTCCATGAAATTTTACACCGCTACTACTTCTATTCCATAACTTTACATTCCTAAAAGAGTGAAAATAAATATTTAAGGCATTATGAGTAGTTTTATCTTCGTCAAGAAAAATGGAATTAAGCTTAGATCTGAAAGTTAGGAAGAATCCAAATTTCCTGGTCACTTAATTTATCAAAAGAAAGAAAGAAGAAAAAAATGCAACACATCATATTATATCAGTTACAAATGAGCATGCTAGAGGTTTAAGCAGAGAAATTCTGACATAATCACCGATGACAACCTTGTTGAACAAAAAAAGTTCTAGTTAAACGGTATGGAAACAAGAGCATTTGAATTCGAGTAACATTCAATGCAGGGTATGCCATTTCAACCACCAGAGACTGGTAAAAATGGTTTCTTTGATTCTATTGGAATCATATGGAACAAAATATGGGCAGGCATTAAAGACTTCATCACTGGAAAAAATTGCAGGTAATATTTTCTATTAAAAATTTCATATTACATTTTTATCACTCTAGATTACCTATGATATTTGTGTATTTCTTGAATGTTTTTTTTCCCTTGCTTCCCATCACAAATCTGATGCAATTCCTTGCCCCCTCCCCTTTTTAACTGTTGGAATGAATTGAACAGACAAAAATGCTCAGGGTTTTTTGACTTGCGGTGCCACATACAGTACATATGCTTGAGTTGGATGGTGCTGTTTGGTCTGTTCTTGGCAATTGTTCCAGTTGGTACAGCTTTTATTTAGTTTATATTAGCATCTTAAATATAAATCAATAATTAATCATATCACACGCATGGATCATAGATACTGTTAGTTGAATTGCAGTGCTTGTGCTATTGTGGCTTCTGCACGACAAAGGATTATTCGATCCTCTTTATGAATGGTGGGAAGATATCTGTGGTGATGATGATCAGAGGATGTTGGACAAACACAATTTAAAAACTGGAAGGGGACACCACCACGTTCATGATATCCCACATCGCAGGCAGGAACTGAAACAGCCTAGGCATGGTTCCCATTATAGGCGAAAAAGCAGCCATAATAATGGCCACAAGCATAAGCATCCTCAAAGAGAATCTGATCACAACTATTATCTCCATAATGTTCAGAAAGATATACACAAGCATGTTCACAAGAAGGATATAGATGTTATTCACAGGCACAGAAAGGAAGGAGACACTTCAAAGGGACCAGAGAAAATGACCAGACATAACAAAAAGTGACCCTAATTTATATATAGTTACCATCATCTTTTAATCTTTGAATTTCCCTATCTTTTTGGCTTTCTTTTATTTGGACCTCCCTCTCCCTCTGATGTTTGGAATAGCTGAGGAAGGTATGTTATTGGAAGATGAATGTAATTTAATGTTGTGAAGTGAGAGATAATCAATAGAAAGGATACGATTTATAGATTGATATATATATATATATATATATATATAGATGCAGCATGTTACAGAGTGAAAATTTCCCATCCTCATCTCTCACCTTTCTCGGAGGTTAAAACATTGCCCTGTTTTGGGATCTGATGCATGCTTTTAAAACTTTTTTTTTTCTTTTTTCTGTTCTTTCTTTTTCCCTTCAATAGCATATTGAGAATATAACTCAAGTATGGAACACAGTTGTTTACAGTACTCGAACAAAATTTGAGGGACCTTCCATGTTACTGCTCTGGCTTCAGTTGGTTGAGAACAGGTCCAGGGATAGTGCTTCTCTATATCATCACACTGCCATATTCACGCCTTTGCAAATTTCTGGTTCCTGCATATTTTGATCTTTCTCTATGATTTGAACGTGATAACCATCTGGAAATTGTAAACCAGGAGTCCTCAGAATGTTCCCTCCTTTGATAGGTCGCCACCTGAAATAAATAATTCAGATGGTAAAGTGGTTATTTGAGCTGTGCACGCTGACAAGAATACAAGAGACAGAGTATGATCTTATTCTTCTTAATTACCTGAATTTTGTCACCAAGCAATGAAGAAAGACAGCCATTTGAACCTTAGTGAACTCTGTTCCAACACAAAATCTCATTCCCCCACCAAACGCCATGAAATTTTTTGACCTACCGTTTGTTTCCATTCCCTACAAGCAAGCAACAACCACAAAAACAATATTCTTGTGTCCCTTGAAAAAGCTATGAAATAAGAGAAATTAGGTTCATAGAATGTGAAAATATACAAGTTTTGACCTACCTGCCATCTCCATGGGTTGACAGAAAGAGGATCCTTGTATATATCAGGGTTCAAGTGTACAGCTGGGGGACAAGCCATTACTGCCCAATCTGCAGGGATGGTATAACCTGAAGTGGCCACTCAATTGTGTGACTCTGTGAGATTTGGTCGTTGCATAAAATAATAGGCTAAGTAATGATATGGTACTGATCACATACCTTTGAAATTAATTTCCCTCAGTGCCTTGCGGAAGATTCCTGGAACTATATTTGCGAGTCTCGCGGTTTCATTTATGAACTGCCATCAGATCCAGTCATATACACTGAAAGGATCTTTAAATTTGTCTTTATAGAAAGTACTAAAATAAAAGTCTTGTCCCACCTGAAATGTAAATGTCATTGATTTGTATTCTTTCCACGTGACTCCTGAGTTAGGATCTTCACGTTGCTTCAGGATGGCTTCATGTTCTTCCTAATCAAAGTACCATAGCCAGGGTTTTTTTTTTAAATACCTTGGACTGTACAATGTTGTTAATTATACAAGTATAAAACCATAAAATAAGGTAAAGTTTTTAATATTTTTTTTCACATACTTCTAATCCCTTGAGCACTAAGGGATTTTCCACCAGGAATTTGATGGCACATGTAAGAGCCAGAGAGGTTGTTTCGAAGCTTGCAAACAGAAGCACGAACATGAGGTCAAGAGCTATCTCTTCTGTAAGTATTGTTCCTTCTTTCTGAAGCTCTTCAACTACATAATCGAAAAAATCACTCTGCTCTTTCCGAGGCCTTGCTTTTCGTTCTTGCAGCATGTTCTTCAGCATCTTCATTGCCTTTTTCCTACCCTGAGATTGAGAGTTGAAGGGGTAAGCTTCCCTTTAGAAATCTTATTCAGAAAAGCCGAAGATACTTTTTTTTTTTTTTTTTTTTTTTTTTTTTTTTTCCTTTTTGCCAACGAAAAAGCTAAAGATACAACATGTGGTGTTAAGTTAAAAATATTCACTTGGTTTTGGCAGATTTACCTGAAGACATTTGTAATAGGCTGTTCCAGGAATGTTAAGTGGGAATGAAATGAGTCCTTGGATAAATGCAACGAAGTTCTCCATTAAGTTCTCTGAGGAGTTGGAAGAATCATAACTGATGAGCTTTTTAGCAGTCAAATCAAATATCATCTGTAAGTATTTAACATCAAACTCTTCGTCAGTTAAATTTCTGTTATAAAACAAATAGTTAACAACTTGGTAATCATCAAATTACCACCTTTGCTGTTGCTTCCTTCAACTCAACACTTTCCTGGAAGGACCACTGCTGCAATGTTGTACAAACTGTTTGTTCAACTTCAGAAATCATGTTCTTGAGGCTCTCAGGACCAAACAAGTGTAGTACCATGTTCTTGAGGTATTTGTACATAAAACCATGCAAAGAACCAACATTTTGTCTCCCAAATATCTCTGTGAAGGTATCTGGGTACCAGCTCTGGAACAAGTTTCCTTCTTGTTGGAAGATGAAGTGATTAAGAGCTGAGTCTGTTGATACCACAACTGGACGTCCCACCAAGTTGGTCTTAAATATAGGGCCATACCTGCATCATTCAAAATGAAAGACACAATTTTTAACTAACCAGAATAACTTAGATATGTAAAAGTACATTTCTTGTGAAACAAACATGAAACTTTATGCATCTAACTTACTTTTCCATCCTCAATTTGATGAAGGGAGGAATGTTATCAGTTGTGTTTGGAGAGAAAAAATGAAGGGTTTCACCCAAAAGTGGCAATCCCATGGAACCAGGTGGGAGTTTCCCATTATTGCATCTGGGATTTCTCCATCTGTAAACCCAATGTGTAATCCATATAATAACCAGTGCTCCAACACATAGACACCACATTTTTGTCTAAACTTCTCTTAAAAGTTGCAAACTTGTTCAGAGAAGATACTATATATATGGAAAAAAGTGAAGGGTTTTTGACAGAAGAGGAAAGGAAGGACAGGTTCAGAGAAATGAATGTGAAGGAGACAGCCTAAGGTGGGAAGAAGGGGAAGAATGGGACAGAAAGGAGTAGACAGTGCTGGCATTAATCTCAGAAGATCTACTTTAAATAGGCAAGTCACGTCCTAAGGAAAATAATATACTAATAGCTCTGAGCTTCTCTTTGTTCTGTGCAGTTGGTTGCTCAAAAAGCCGTCTGAGTAGTTGGAGATAGAATAGAATAATAATTGGGAGTTATACTTATATATACCTGTGTATAGGACAAAGTAACATTATAATTTGCTTTGTCAACGGCATATATGATGTGTTCAAAAGGCCTTGTACCGTACGAAACTTACCCAGATGCTTCCTTTTCCCCACATTTTCACTCTTAAAAACAAAAAACTTTTACTTTTCTATTTTCATATTTCTCTGATTATTGTTGTGAAAACTCCGAACATGACAGGAAACTTGTGAAGCAGCAGAGCATTTTTTTAAGGAGATTTTGAAAGAATTTTCTAGATTTGTTTGGTTATGGTAGAGATAGAAAGAATCTGTATGACGAAACTAAGCATCTCAAGTAAATCTTCCACGGATCATTAAATGCTTAAAAGTAGTCTTCAACTTCCTGAAGCTTTAACCAACTTGGAATAAATCTTTTGCAATATCTATGCGAAACATTATTCAATCCAAGAGGTTGATGATACCCACAAGAGATGGCACACCATATTACTCTTGTTCCTATCCTTCTTATAATTGGACAAATCTTTTCCTAGATCTTCCTCCCAGAACCAAATAGATAATACATCCCGATATTAACTCATAAAATGCTCTATCTTCCACCTTAAGACACACATCATTGGGGATTATCTGGAGCAGTCTGGAAAGTACATCCAACAACTACTATACATGGTCTTTGTCTTTATTTATTGATGTGGTAAAAAAGTTTAGTTATTGAGCACCGCCCAATCTGTCCATTGAGCCACGGACTTGACCACATTTTTAGCAATTACCATGCTAATTGGTAGGCTTACTGTGTGAAACAAGATCCACCATTATTGGCTTTTCAATTTAAATATCTCCATTATATTTGAGTATGGTGTCACCACATAATTGGTTGGATACAATTAATCAGGACACAGTTTAATCAAATTGGACAATGTGCACTGATAGAAACTGGTCTTTCCCAAATATATGGATATGGGTTTTGAAGTTGCTTTAGTGGAGCATGTAAATTAAAGTTGGTTTAGGAGGAGATATGTGCCATTAGCTGTCAGAAGTATGGATTAATTATAAGATGATGAGAAAAGCTCAAGCACTAATTAATCAAAAGTATGGATCTTTGTTCTCTTCAAACGCCTGCAAGGTGAAAAAATGGTTGAGTGTGTTATAAATCCAGCAAAAGGATGAGTTAGATTATTGCTTGTCTTTTTGGCATGAACTTGGAAAGGTACTGAGAACAAGGTGGGCAATATGGCTGGATCAATGAATCCTTTTTATTTAATTCAAGTTTACAACTTGTCTCACAACTGGTATAGTGGAAAGTTTCAGCTATGAGGTCATGCGGAGGCTTTTCTTTAATTTTATTCTCTCTCTCTCTCTCATTCCTTTTTGAGAAAGTATGGTTTTTTCAATAAAAATATGATTTGGAGAGAAATGAGATGTTTTTGTATTAGAGGGCCCGGCATGTCTGACTGTTAATTGGCACAAAATCTTATGGTGGGTACCCATAAGCAGCTGGTCCACTTCAAATCTGTTTCATGTTCCACTTGATGTTATTAATTCACTTTCATTTGTTAAGTTCATCCATGTAGGTTTTTTTCTTTGGGGTTGATGTGTGTGGATCCATAAAGTTGACTCTGAAGATTTGATGGTGAACCCTCATTGATTCATTATCAATATTCAATGTGTTATCGATTCACAATTCCTTTCAAGACATCCAAATATGCTCATCAATATTATTAGTTTTTTCGTCACCATTATAATCACACATTTTATGCTCAAATTCAAGTCCCTAATATTAGTCTGAACTCAAAAAAAAAAAAATTTATTTTAACCATAAAAATAAAAAATTAATTTCAAACACTCGAGAACACGAACATAAGGTGGGGGTAGCTGAGATGATGATCCTGAGATGGATATGTGTCATACAAAAAAAGATAAGATTCGTAATAATCATATACGTAAACAAGTTGAAGTGGCACCTATTGAGGAGAAAATGGTAGAAAATGTTCGAGGTGATTTGGACACGTTCAAAAAAGGTCATTGAGTGCGCCGGTGAGGAAGGTTGATCAAGCAATATAGGGTCCTCTAAAAAGAGGTCAATGAAGATCAAAACAAACACTTAATGAGATTATAGAATGAGATCTTTTGGTTAATAATATACCCAAAGATCTGGTCTTTGATAGAGTACAATGGTATCGTGCGATCTATATAGCTAACTTCACCAAGCGAAGATAAGATTTTGTTATTGCAATTTCAAACACTCAAAATATACATTAACAAATAACCCTTGGGAGTATGCAATAGCGAAACAATCATAATCCAATCAAATATTATACTACCTCCGGTCCTAAATATAGGACATAATTTATAATGTAATTTACACTACAAATTACGTCTTATATTTAACACCATAGGTGTAGTATTTTATATTGAAGAACCTGGTGTTGCAATCAATTGGCAGGGGAGGAGATCAACAATCGACTAAGATGGTTATTTTTCATTTAATGCTTAAAACAACTTTTTTTTTTAAAAGAAGAGTTTTAGCATTTTATGAGATGAAACCTGTCTAACATATCTTGTACAATGCAAAATCACTTAAAATAAGTTAATCCAAGCAACCATACTTGTTAGTGCACTAAAGATATGTGTGTGTTACACCCCAAATGTAAGACTGCTCACAGAATTAAAGAGAAGAAAGAAACTTGATGCTGGGCCATAATTCAGTTTTTGCTTCCTAAGGAATCAAAGTAGACCTTGACACGCTCAGATCTAGTTTGACTTTATCACATACATGTACGTGTGTGTGTGTGTGTGTGTTTATTGTCAATACTTGTTGGAGACGTCATGTTTGGGATGGAGCGATGAATGGGGTATAGTCAAAGTGATAAATTAAGGGTAATCATCCCGATTAACAGGAGATAAGGGTATGGTTCTTAAATATTAATTAACCAAATCGATGATAGAAGACAAAATAATTGTTGATAATAGTGCTGTTATGTTCTATAAATAGAAGTTCAGTGCCTTGAAATGCAAGTTTCTGAAGTCCATTTTTTCGACCTCTGAACAGTTCTAGGCCATTTTATATTGCCTTTTTCTAATGCCATTTATTTATCTTTGCCCTTCAGTATCTGGTCCTGACTCACAAATAATTGACCCTTTATTTGCAATACAAGCCACGCCTTTGAAAATTTGTGTGTTAAAGTATGATTTTTTTTTTTTTTTTTTTTTTTTTTTTTTTTTTTTTTTTTTTTTTTTTTAACGGGCATTTGCAATATTGAATGAGCAAAAACCCCCTATATGCTCTCACCCTCACACGTGTTTGGTCTCTGTTGATTCAAAAGTCAAAACTATACCTTTTGAGTTTTGATGATGGAATTGAAAGGTTAAAAAAGTTGTTTAATGGTGTAAGACATCTTTCTTTCAACTCCATCCTCGGCTTTTGCATCACAGAATTCGCGCCAAGAAAATACAGGGTTTGATTGCGAAGACAGATATGTTGGACTTTTTTTTTTTTTTTCTTAAATGACAATTTTAGCTTCTTTTTTTTTTCCTCGTTTATTTTTCTAAAAAGAAAAGAAGTACATAATGAATTAATGATAACTAACACGTTGTGAGAAAATCAAAAGCGGGTGCGCCAAGCAAGCTGTGGTCCTTCATCCAAGAATTGATTATGGAAACGGGAAACAGAGTTCTCTCACTCCTCCCCTTCTCTCTCTCTCATGTATATATATGTATCTTTCTTCAAACTGTATAATTTAATATGAGATACTGAAAGGAGATATATTATAATATTTTTTACAAAGAATGAAAATAAGAGAGGTTTTATGAAAATTTTTAAAGAGACAGAGGAGAAACATATTGGGTGAGATGGAAGTCATATCCTCTGTGCATGCGGTGAACGGGTGAAGTTTGAAGGCTACAGCCAACAGGCGATCCCTATGATATCTATGCCTCCTCCTTGTATAATGAATTCTTCCGCAGCATATGAGAAACTAGAGTCATGAAGATTAGTATGTAGATGACACGTGTTCAAATCAAAAACCGAATGGACTAGATCAGGTGTATAAGTGCACGGTTGGAAGGTTCAAAAATCAGTTGGATGCAAAAACGTATGTTTAGAATGACTTGAAGAAAATGACAAAAGTTCATTCAACCATAAATCACAAAAACTATAGTTTGCAAAAACGTAAACTAGCCTACATTTTCATCTGGTCCGCATCTTACTCTTTTCAATTGTGAAGTAACCAAATAGTAGTGGCCAGCATAGTTTCCTAGTTTGCCCTCATGGTCAAGTGTTGGAGGGGAAGGAGTGATTTAAGTGGTTGAACCTGAAGCCTACCGAAGCCAATAATTGATTAGCTAGGCCTAGTTGCACAGGCCACAACAAAACAAAAAGACGGAATATGAGGGGGTGAAGATGGATGGAGGCAAGCTTCCTACTTGTAGGCCGAGGCATGTTCTACATTATCCGACCACCCAGTACATTGTTCCTTACATTCCGGCTCTCAAGGGCCCCCCTGCTGCAAAAGTTAGTCAGCCATGACGTCACTTTGAAACACCTTTCTCAGTTCTCACTCCTTTCTTCCCTCCATATCTACAAGAAAGTCCAGCCAGACATGCACTTGTGTCAACCCCAGTCATATACGTATCACCCATCAGAGATGCCCCTTGGGCTGACTAAAATTTTGAAACAGATGAAACTGGTGCTGCACAAATTAAAAAATCACCAAGCACACTTAAACCTGGAAATTGCACCATTATACAAGTTGACCCAATTAGTGTGCCTTGTACAAGAAACATGATATATCACTATTATACATTGAAAGCCAATGGTGTTGAGCCATGAGAAAAGATTTTGTAATTCCCTATACTTAAATTCTATCCTGATGCTCACAATCTGCATCTAAAAGCTAACCACAATCGCAGCAATTCCTGTTCAAGCACATACAAAGCGGATTGACAGGTCGAATGATGGCACAGTTAAAGATTGTGGGATTCAGGTCCGGCACCTTGTGGAGCTCATTCAAACCAGAGAAACTCAAAGTTCATATCTGCAATCATGCTTCTAAGGAGTTCTTCAGGCTTTGACATCTTGAAGCTTTGCTCCGGTTAGCTTTGTAAGCATTCTGTCATGATTCAGGATGGCACTAACACTTTCGACCACCAGAATAAGCTGCCAATGAGCCGTCAAAAGTATTATGCACAAGTTGACAGTATGGCTATGGATCATCTATCAATTATTACAATTTAAAACCTCAAACCCAAGTCCCAAACTTTACCAAGACAAGGCATACTTGTGTGGTTCTGCCATAAAGGAAGAGATAGTCCGCTTCTTTTCATATTTTTGCTTAATATTTTCCCAAACATGAATTGAATAAGTGGTTTAAAGGTTTGTGCAGTCAAAGAGGTCACGAGATGCCAGTTTAGATGGGGCACCCCAGCCACACATGACCCCCTCCCCCCTTTCCTACTCTCCCTTAAAAAAAACAGAGAGACAGGCCCCCGGGAGAAAACAATGTCAATAAGTAGATATAACAAACCTGCAAGCAAGCATATGCGATTGCAGTTGCAAAGTAGAAGTTCGCATTCCCAGTGCCCTGCCAATTTCATTGCTCAGTTGGAGATCAAAAGGATAGTAAATCTTTTTAGAAAAAATACATACCCGCCATATCCATAGATTGTGCATCACAGGGCTAAGGAGTGAAACCCCAACATAACCACAAAACAGGAAGAATGAAAACTTCATGTCTGAAAAATCATGGAAGGAATACTGATTAAAACAATAGTTGATGCCAACAAAAATTAAGAAGAAAAATAGAATATACCAGAGAGTTCGTAAGCAAATAACCCCAGTATACCCAAGTATAGAGCTGAATCACCAACCTAATCAAAATAAAAACAAGGAACTAATCACCCTGCAAAGGTATCCAAAACCCACAATAAATGAAGCAGTGAACATAAACATCAAAATAACAAAACATTTGTGATTGATGCATTTGAGCAACTGTTCAACCAATTCAAATTTGAAAGCCTACATTTTCCTACTAATTTGCTTGTTCTTTCTACTTTATGCTGGAGTAAGTGGAAGTGCAAAGTGCAAGTAATAGCCCGGAGATGCTCTCATGAGCCTTTTCCAATTGGAAGTTGGTTTGATTTGAACCTAAGAGCATATGACAAAGGATTTCAATATGCTTCTTGCTATAAGAAGTTATGCAAAATAATGCACGCATAGTGATTTTTGAATAGGATACTTTATTGAGTCCCAGTCACATCAAAGTAAGGGGAGGCCTCACGACACAAAACAAAAATTATAGATCCTTACAAATTACCTAGCAACAAGGTTCTCATACAAGCAACAGGATTCCAACCCACATCCTTGTAGGGAATTGTATCCTTATTAATTGGAGCAATTTTTTTGGCCAGGAAACAGTTTTCTAATCCTTTCAATCAATGAATGGTATAACTTATAGATTAGAAAAGTTCATGATTAAGAAGATAAACTGTAATGGAAAACTTCAACCGTGTTCTAGATAGAGGGTAATGGAAAAAAGGCATGACCTACCGATGGATAAGACTTCAGCATACAAGCAACCACAGTATATACAAAAGCTAGAAAGCATGGGCGGTGATTAAGCCGCAAGGCCAATGGTACTATCATCAGCAAAACATTCCCATGGAATACTATTAGGAAAAAATTTCTGAAGAAATCAAATACTTCTGCAAAGAAGTACCTGCATTCATATATGAGAAGACTGTATAAGTGCTACGGTTAGTGAGAGGAATAATATTCAAGACCACACAACAATGGAGTAGTAAATACCACAGGACACCTATATTTGGAGACAGATCAGGCATGGTTAGAATGAAGCCATAAGTTCTGCATAAACAAGCCACAAATACAGAACCAAAGATTATGGCATAAAATTAAATACAGAACCAATCATTATGGCAAAATTGTAGTACAGCACAAATACAGATAAAGAACTTAAGCAAAACCTTCTAAACAACTCCTTGAGACCACCATGTGGTCTGGCATAAATGCCACATAAAACTAGAACATAGGATGACCACAGCAAAATCCAGAACAAAAAATGCAAGACTGGTTTCCATGAAAAGTTCAGCTCCCTTAGCTGATTCTTCACATCCTTTTCTACAGAACTGTTATCAATTGAAGAGGAATTGTCAAATTTTGTCCTTTGCCATAATAATTTTCTAGGAGGAGCATCTGGACCATAACCAAATAACAATACCACCTGAAAAGGGGGCAGAAACATGTATCTAGTAAATAAATTACAGAAGACTTGCAGAAAATGCTGCAAAAGTCAAATAAATAGTTCAGGCAAAAGCATACTGGGATAATTAAAATTGCAGGGTACAGAGACAAATGTGTGGCCATGACCCAACCAAAAGCAGCCAGGGGAGCTTGTCCTACGATACATCATAAGTACAAAGTTTAATATCAAAAGAAAATTAACAAGAAGAGAAAATGTCATTTATCCCTAACGTTCTTTAAGCCATATCTATGCTGATCAGCAAAATGTTGGGCAGTACAATAAAACAAGTCACAAATGAGGACTCCAGAATATTCTTGTGTTGTACACAAGATTATATGTTCATTACAGTCATGACTGAATGAGTAATCTAAATATTCATAAATGGGAAGCCAACTGCTTACGTGTACATCCTCCATAAAGGGATAGTACAATCATCAAATTCTCAATTGCAGATGTGGACAAACCGACACATGCTACTACTGTGAAAGGATTCCAAAGGTATACAAGAGCAGCAATATCTCCAGAAGGAAGAACCTCTGCAAGCAACAAAGAAGCTATCAACAGGGAAGCAGAATTGAATTGAAAGCTACGATGCTCCTCAGGAAAAACATTGAAACAAAATTCTTCACATCATATTGGTTGCCCATAAGCGGACTGTTTTATAAATATAAAAGGAACAAGTGCTCAACACACCTTAATGTTTTCATAGCCAGACAAATATTGGTATTAATGTCACCAACTATTTGTTTATAGAAACACACAAATCTAAACACAATTTTATCCACATTCCAACCCTACTGACAAACTTATGGAGTAGTCTTTTCATTTAATAAGGTTATGGAGGTCTGATGTTTGGATAGTTTCTGTAGGAAACATGGATGCTTAAACCAAGACATAAGATTTGAAGTGTCCATTTTTATTTTGAACTGTCCACAGTGTCACGAAGTATCTACTACAAGTGTCCACTATTTGTCAAACAGAATCGCAACTCTATTTTGAACTGCCCATGGTTAATAGATAGTAATTAATATTTCTGGCCATAATCTATTACATAATAATAAATTCACAGAAATTCTCAATATCTATTTACATATATAATTACATAGGGGCTCCTTGTGAAATTAGTTGATTAGAAGCATACATCAAAATTCAAATTGTGCGGTAATAGTTCATGCAGTCTAGAAATTTTCAATCAAAAGATAAAGCTAGACTGTAGCATGGCTTTAACTGTCACTGCGCTGCGCAGACTGATAAATTCCCAAGTAGTAATTCCTAATTATCACTGAGCTGCTTCATTACCCCTCCTTTCCTTCCACTTGTAAAAAGTACTCACTTAACATACAGAGAGAAAAGAAATATTAAAAAAATAATTCCACATCAATAGGTTAATAATTTGCAGCATAGTATTTATATTATCTGATCAATTGTCAAGCAAGTGACATGTTATACCTTTTATATGATACAGTTTGGAACTATATAGAAAACCTATCATCGGTATTAAGGCATATCTTTATTTGTTAAAGGATTTCATACTTATATGCCTATTCTATTTGTTATACTACACTAATTACATGAATCATTAGAAACACACAAAGCAGACTTGGCCATGGCATCTAATACTAATGAACGGGTCACACCAATAAGAAATGCTAATAACCTGAGTATTCTAGCATGTGATGAAGGTCAATGGATTTTAAACTCGAACTTGAAGACATCTTAAGGCTTTGACCAGCAGCACGAATGAGCATTGCAGTAACCACATCTGCAATCACAAGAACTAAACTGTACCAAGAAATAAGTTGATATTGAGTGCCTAAACAGCAGGCATCAGGAGAAGAATATGGATGCATAACATGGATTAAAAGAATGGCAACGAGGATCATTCCTTGACTTGATGCTAGTTTTTTATTCCTTGGGTACAAGATGAAACAGAGCACAGCATAATTAGTGAAACTATTATTTTTCCATCTACACAGGTACTAGTCACAAAAATAAATTTTAAGAAAGAAGGCTTCTTGTTTGCTCGATGAATATAATCATTGACCAATGAAAATCAAGCAATCACAATTAATAAAATAGGACATAAACAACCAAATGGACATTATTACAATTTAAAAAGTTACCTGCATAAGAGATGATCCGGTTGTCCTTCAATTCTGCACCACCACCAAGTTTTTCAATGTCATTATACCATGATTAACCCAAGAAGTACGCTTTAGCAAATAAGACCCTAGCTTTGATCATATCCTCGGGATCCTATAATTTTAGGGTTGGACAATTGATTTTGAATTTGGTTCCGATTAAATGAAGAAAGCATAGAGCCAGAAATTGCGAAACAAAGCACGCTTCCAGAAAAATCATATTCACAAAAAATCAGAGGGAGAAAACTGTCTAGAGAATAAAAGTTGTTTTGGAGTTCAAACTAGTTTAAGCTGATAGTTGATACCTTCTAACAGTTAGCGGGCCGAGGAGTGTCAGTAGCAGAGGAGAACCATGGTACATTGATCCTGATATAAAAAAAAATGATAATAATAACGGCGAAGAAATCCTTATGTTACACGTGATTGCGTGATAAAAGAAGGAGGAATTCATGAAATTCAAGTAAGAAGTTACTGATGAACCTGCATAAGGTGACAATGAAGACTGCTTCAACCAGTATCCCTCGGCCACTGCGAAATGGAAAGAATCATAGAACTTAAGCGTAAATTTTGACGTTTCACGGAGATGTAAGCAAGAATAACAGTAGTAGTCAGGTGTAGAGCAGCAAAGAGCATACGACGACGAATGCTGGTGAGAGGGGTGGACACTTCAGGGCGAGAAGAGAGGTTGAGGCTTTTAGGAAAGTAAATAAGGATGAGCCTGAAAATCAGGGATGCAGTCACCCAAATCCAAAACCATCGAATCTTGGCGCTGCCCTTGGACTCTCTCATCTCGTCTTCGTCGTGGTGACTGTGACAGTGGCAGCGTCGCTACAGCAATGACGGAGCAAGGACCAGCAGATCGCAATTCGGAAGCTGGCAAATTCCGCCGGGAGTGAGATAGATTGTCCTGGCCTCTTTTAGACATCTGTAATTTCTTTTTATTTATTTTTTTACACAAAAAGTTTTATGTTGAGCCCACATAATATGGGTACACGATTTATTGGGCCTTCTGAGGCCCGTATTTTTTATTGTTAACCATGATAGAACCCAAAGAAAAAGGGCTTGGCTTGACTTAACATGAACATGACCCGGGGCTCAAAATAGGTGGTCGGGTTTGGCTAACTAAAGAGAACAACAGCAACAATAATAAACAGGTTCACGAAAGGGGAAAAAATATAATTTCATTTATTAACATGCAAAGATAATTATCTCTGTCTGAACAAAATATTCCTTTTAAAAATAATAATGAAATCAAAGAAAAAATTATCACAGATACTATTTTTAGTTTCTTACATGATACACCCTTCCATTTTGTCTTTTGTCTTTTATAGTATATTTCATAATATGATATGTTTTGTTTAAAATATTAATTTTTTTACTAGCATTTTCCTAATTAACTATATATTTTCATAACTAATTAACCAAAATCCCCTAACTAATAAATTTTATGAATGGTGATTTTAATACCAATATTTAACAAGAAATAATTAATTTTAATTAATTTCATTAGTTTATGTAAAATAATTATGTTTATATACATACATATATACACAGACACACACATATATACATACATACATACATATATACACAGACACACACACACACACATACATACATACATATATATATGTATACACACACACATATGTGTGTGTGTGTGTGTGTGTGTCTATATATATTTGTGTGTAGACACACATATATATACATATATAGATACACACACATATATCTATCTAAAAGTTTTATTGATTGGACAATACGCACCCACATATATATACTCATAAAAAACCAAACACATTTAAGAAAATAAAATATGGGTGTTTTAGGAAGAAATTGAAAAAAATTAGAATATTGTCTTATAATTAAGACCAAAACCAACTCTCCAATGTTGTCTTATAATTAGAACCGGAGAGAGTAGTATATTTCATAATATGATATGTTTTGTTTAAAATATTAATTTTTTTACGTAGCATCCCTAATTAACTATATAATTTCATAACTAATTAACCAAAATCCCCTAACTAATAACTTTTATGAATGGTGATTTTAATACCAATATTTAACAAGAAATAATTAATTTTAATTAATTTCATTAGTTTATGTAAAATAATTATGGGATAAATATCATCTAAATTTGTAAAAAAAAGGGAATTTGTAAAAAAACCAGAGGTGACAAGGACTTTTGAGGGATATACAAATTTTTTGATCTCGTTTTTGGAAAGATTGGAAGAAGAAGATGATTTACACGGTGACGGAAGAAGAAGGAAGAAAAAAATTGCGAGAACGGATGCGTGAAAAGGAAAAAAGAATGCCTAAGGCATTCTCGTTGAGAGATTGGAAGAAGATGCATTCTGACGGAAGAAAAAGAAGAAGGAAAAAAATGCGAGAATGCCTAAGGCATTCTCGACACGCGTTCTCGAGAATGTTTTTTTTTTTCTTCTCCTTCTTCTTCTTCTTCTTGTGTCACCGTGTAAATCATGTAAATCATCTTTTTCTTCCAATCTTTCAACGCGATCGAAAAATTTACGGCGGTGGTTTTTTCCCCCCTTTTTCACCGTCATCCGGAATTGCTCTTCTTTGTGCTCGATCTCCACGAAGCCGACGACGGCGGCCCACGGCGCAGCGAGCGACGCCCAAGTGGGAGTGGGAGACGTGGGTCATGATGTCACGACGCACGTTGTGGTGAATGAATCTATAAAACTTTAAGGGCATTGTGGTCATTTTGCATGAATTTGTATATCCCTCAAAAGTCTTTGTCACCTCTCATTCTTTTTACAAATTCGATGGACTTCTGGGGATTTTACAAATTCAGATAGTATTTATTCATCTTTTTCCCAATAATTTATTAGGTACTTATAATAAAGATTGGATTTGGAGCGAGTAATGTGATAAAAAAAAAAAATCAATTTAAATTTTATAAAAAAAATTGAAATCATAAAAAATCTTCATGACAAATATAGGTAAATATATTATTTAAACATAATCAAGAAAAAATCCTATAAAAAAAGTCAATATTCATGAAAGAATTAAAAAGTCGATCTGACATACATAAAAATAAAAGAGAAATTTGTTCTTTAGAATCTAGAAAAATAAAAAGAAATTTGTTCTTTAGAATTTTTACAGTTATGTCAGATGGACTTTTATGCTTTCTCCTTAATATTTTGAAATATTTAGGATTTTAGATCTTTGAAAATAAAATTTGCCTTACTTTTTGGTTACTCGGAAAATTTGAGTTCTGAAAATTCAGTTAGAAAAATTTTCAAAGAATTTTTTAGATCTCCTTTTGTTACTTTTTTTTGTTTTTGTTTTACCTGCGTCTTTTAATATTAATTTAAATATTAAAATATTAGGGGGTTCCATTACATAAACTCCATTCCTCATAAACAAGATTAAGAATTCGGGATAAACACATAAATAGATATATTTAATTGGCGTTAACTATACTTAAATTTAATTTGATAATAATTATCGTCTAAAAACATTCGTGAATTTACTTCTTGGGCTTTCCAAGCACATACGTTTTGAAGCGACTTGACCATCAAGTCTCTGAGCGATGCATGGCATATAAGATGCTATAATTTCAGCTATTTCAATCGTACATAAGTATTAAACCCAAAATGCGCAGTTCAATATATTTCAGATCTCTCACTTCTTTTTAAGCGCGAAAAGGAAATTCTACGATAAAGAGAGATTCAAAGAAACAACAGTTCACCTTGCCGCTCAATTCCTGTTGCAAACCAATCAGATTCCAATGGCGAAGCCTAAGCAGGAAGCAATTGAGACATTCATGAGCGTCACAGGCGTATCTGAAGCAATCGCAGTGCAGAAACTTAAGGTTAACCCTCATTTCTTTCTTTTCTATACGATAACTGTCTTTGAGTTTGGTTTTCATTGAAAACTTAAAGAAAGAAGCCGCAACGATAAATCAAGATTATTTTTATTGATCTTTCTATTGGGTGCTGACTAGTCATTGTTAGCGTTCTTGTGCATTGTGGAGGGAATTCAGATCTTTAATCTGCGTGGCTCAGCCATCGTTTCTTTAATCTTTCTGAATGGTCATTTCAGTTCTTGCATCGGGTTCAAACTCAACAATTTTTTTCCTTCCTTATTTGCCTCAGCCACAATGTTCTTATTTCAATTCTGATTAATTATAGTTCCGCATTTTCATTGAAAAAACAAAAAAATATTATAATTTTGCGGGAGGGAATGAAAAAATTGGTGCATTAACTATTCTTTCCTAATTACTGATTGACTGATCGTTAGTCTCTGGGAATATACGAAACATAGAATTGATCAAAGCATTGTGATTTTCTGGCTTCTATGAAATACTGGGAAATTTTCTTGGCAATATCTTGCTGTCACGCTGTCTGTTATTACTTTCAGTTTTTCATCTTTAATATTATTGTGATAGTTTGTTGGCATTTTGGAACGAATGTTAATTGATAAAGGCTAACAATGTTGCGACGACCAATAAGCTTCAAAGATTCTGCAAGCAATTTGACAGCGAGCAGTAGGGTTTCTGTTTGTGTCGGTTCTATGCCATCACTGTGATAAGAATTTTGCACGTAAACTTGTCTTATACTGATTGTCTCATCAAATTGAACTATGGTATCTGATCTCAGTCTCTGTTTGATAATGCTTAATAAATTAATCGTTATAACCCAAAGAAATCTGTTTGTGTCGGTTCTATGCCATCACTGTGATAAGAATTTTGCACGTAAACTTGTCTTATACTGATTGTCTCATCAAATTGAACTATGGTATCTGATCTCAGTCTCTGTTTGATAATGCTTAATAAATTAATCGTTATAACCCAAAGAAAAGGCACTTTGATAATTCCTCGCCACCTCATTTTTTAATGTCATCAGAAGCATCTTGGTGATGTTAACGACGCTGTCAACGAACATTTCAATGGAGGAGACAGAAATGTGGCACGAAATCACCGTCCCTCTTCTATTCATGATTCAACTGTTGGTAGAAATAGATTTGATTCTCTTTCTGGCCCAACAAACCAGTTACTAGGTGGAAGTAACAGGCCTATTGCTCCTTCATCTGAAAATCTGTCAAATGGTAGGGATGACACAGACGAACAAACGATGCGTGCTGTCATGGAATCTTCTAGACTGGAGTTTGAGGTAAACCAAGACTACAACATTGGCTGAAAATTGTACATCTCTTTCTTGGATGGATTTTTTTGTGCGCTATATAGTCTATTGAAATGTTAACCTTGGGATTCAACTCACATTTGCCGCAGCGTTCCAGTAGATCTCAGGAACAACGTGATATTGAACGTGCAATTTCCTTGTCCATTGAGGTACAGAATACATCTTAAGTTTCACTTCTTTTTTCCATTTCATAATTCCTTGAATTTTTCATCTTGATTAACTTGATCCCGTTGATGACTTCAAAGATTTAAAGACTCCTTTTACATTATCATTTATCAATACCAGAACCTTGATTGCTTCCTAACATGAATTAATCCAGACAGATAAGCAAGAAAGAGCACAGCGCATGCAAGGAGATGTCAGAGCACCAATTGTGAGGCCACCAGAGTCATCTGGGGTGGAACTTGGGAAAATAACAGCATCAAATGGAAGGTTCAGTCTTTTTCTTCATATTTTGGCACTACTTCACATATGCATCTTTCTATGATACTGCGTTTGGAACTTAAAAGTGCTCTGCCATGTGGGCAGAATAGGATTCAGTGTTTTTGTAAAGGGTAGGATGTATTTTAAGATTGTCAAATACTCAATTATAATAAGGGTGTTAATGATCATTTTAGGTTTCGGGCAGGAAGTTCATTCTTGCAAGATGAAGCTGAAGATGCAAGGGAGCAACCTTTAATTCGGAAAAGGCCTAGACCTATATTTTTGAGCTCCCAAGATTTAGCTGAAAATGCCCATGTCATTGAGACCAGCACAATGTCAAGCTCAGGAAATCGGGACAGCAATAATAAACGTCAGCATACCAGAAATGCCATCCATGAGGAGGAGGTATAGTCCTCCTATAAATGCATCATGATTTCATATAGACAGATGGAAAACTCCTACCCTTCAAGTTCTTTAAATTTGCATCTTCTGTAATTCTGTGTCAGGAGTTGGAAAGACAGTTGGCAGCAAAAGAAGCTGCTCTGCCACCAGAACCATCCTCAGAAGATGAGAATGCTGTGACCTTGCTAGTAAAAATGCCAGATGGAAGACGTCGTGGACGTCGATTTCTTAAATCTGACAATCTGCAGGTAAAAATGCCTGCTTGAAATTGTTCTCTGTTTGTCCTTCCTATTGGTGCATTTAACATTGAACCTGCTGATGGTTTTTTTTTTTTTTTTTTTTTTTTTTTTTTTTTTTTTTTTTTTTCAGTATCTTTTCAACTTCATAGATATCGGTAGAAAGGTGAAACCCGGCACTTATAAATTGGTGAGTAAACCCCAGAGCTTCTCAGCTTCGTCAGTCATGCCCTGACTCATTTTGACTTATTAAGAAACTCTCCTGATGATTGGGACTGTAATGTTATTCTTTGAACAGGTGAGACCATATCCTCGACGTGTATTTAGTGATGGAGAAGGTGCATTGACTCTGAATGAAGTTGGCGTGACAAACAAGCAAGAAGTCTTGTATTTGGAGTTAATCTAATGTCCTTACTCGAGATTTGTGAAAGCAAGGAATTGAAGCAATTTGATTTTGGGTTTGTGTGCTATTTAGATGAAATTACCTGTGTATTTTCAGCTATTCAAAATCAACCACCATGTACAGAACCATCGCACTTCTTACAGGAAACTAGACGAATGCTTCGCATAGTAGTATACAGATACAGTGGCATAGGATTGTGATACAAGTAATCAGTTTTATGATTTTAGAAGTTGCAAGATCTTATATCATCTATACGTCTCCTGCCCTTTTTCATTCTTTAAATCTCTCTTGAGGTTTCTATTTCGAATAAACTCACTGCGAGGAATAAGGAGATGGATTGAGTTTCCTATTTAATTCAGTTGTGGTGCTCATTATCATATATACCCTTTCATCGTTGTCGCCTTTAAAAATGAAGGTTGAGATTACTGGTTTTAATATTGATTAAATGTTCGAAAAATAAAAACAATCTTTTGAAAGAATTTAAGTTGTATATTTTTTTATTATGCATTTGAAAAAAAAATTAATAATAATATAACACATATAACTACTTTTTTAGTTTTTGACATTTTTATAGTAATATAGTGACAACTAAGCCTTATCCCATAAGGTAGAGTTAGCTATATGCATCAAATCAATGTTATCAAAATCGAGTTTCTATGTAGAAATGAAAAGGGTGGTAAAAACGTAAATTGTAGAAATTACATGAAATATAAAGTTATTACTACTTAAGGCTATGATATAAAATATTAAATATATATATATATATATATAGTATATATATATATATAGATGCATGTAAAAAATATAAACCACTACTCAAAATTCAATTAAACAATTTTATATTTAAAAGATATAAGTCACATCACTATATAAAACATAAGTCCAAAAGTATAAAAAGAGTTTAACAACTCCTAAATCAAGTTCTAAAGCATCAAAGGAATAAAGTTTAACAATATCTTATTTTAATTGATTTAAATCAAACACATAATCTTGCATAAATTGCATGTTCTCAATGTTCTCATCTCTTGCTCTTATAACAAGTTCATGCTCTTATAACTTAGAATGCAAAACTTGGGGGAAAATGAAAATAGGGTTTTTCTTTCTTTTTTGTTCAATTTTTTTGTTTTATGTAAAAACGGTTAAAACACAAGTTTTTACCATTGTTACTAGCGACGTTTTTACCCTTTTTTACTTGTGTTTTAACACGTATATCACTCCAATAAAAATGTAATAACGTAAGTTTTTATGTTTTTACACTAGTTTTTAACAACAATGGATCAAATAACATCATTGAGCTCAGTCAAAAACTAAATCTCCAAATAGATTTTTAACTAATAGCCTACTTGGTTCAATTCCTCGAAAAATGATAACATGAAATCATAATGTAATAGATTGATTGCAACATTTCAGGTAATAAAGAGGATTACATTTTGTGATTCTTATTATATCATTTGATGTCATCTGTATTACACTACTAAAACTAATGAATGAGGATGTAGATCTCTTGTAATCAAGTGAAAAAGACCTTATTGTCATTATAATTTTTATATTGAGCAAAGTGCCCACTCATAAACAGTATTAAAATATTAAAAATTAGTATAGAAATTTTAAAAATATTCTCCCACTAAAAAAATTAAAAATTCATATTTCACAATTAAAAAAATTAAAATACCCTATTAAATGATATTCTAACCATTAAATATTAAAAAAAATATCATGAACCCAATGAATACATGGCATAATGCCATAATGCATGGAAATTAATATATTAATGCCAACATCGATGACAACTACACGCTGGAAATTAATATAGAAATTATAATTCTGGTTATATATACATGTAAACAAAAACTTTTTAATTAATAGGCCGGCCTGAATTATAAATCATATATAGGTAGTTTTAATTGATGCAATTAATTAATTAATTATTATATATACGTGGACAGTGTTATTAAATATATTTGGTGAAAAATAAATAATTTAATCCATTATACATATATGTGTATAGAGATGGACAATTTTGTCTCTTGAACTTATTCATTTATTCCTCATTTATTCTCATGTTTGATTGATGCAATCCAACCAAAATTTTTATGTCTATACATCATCTTTCTTTAATGACAAACCAAAGAAATTCATGTAATCATTGTTTCATTATTGCATTGCATTCCATCTAATTTCGCGAACCAAACTGACCATAAGAGATCTCACTCAATTGAGCGTTCTTTTTTGTGTATTTAATGGTAAAAAATATATAATTTAAAATTACATGTTGTAAAAGATCTTTCAAAGTGCCTTTATTTATTTTATGATTTTTCTTTTTCTAACCGTTAATCATTGATCCTTCAAAAATAGACATGTCTATAACTATTCTTTTGAATCCATCTTTCACTTTTAGTTTCATAGAGAAATTAAGAAAAACCTTTAAATTTCATTAACTCTATTTTAAAATGTTAACAACTCTTCAACTTTACTCATATTCAATACATTTTTTCTTTAAAAAAAAAAAATCTAAATAATCATAATAACAAATGAAAAATAAAATTGTATATCTACATTAAAAAAAAAAAATTTAATAGCATGTACAATAGAAATTGGCCCAAAAAATATACTAAAAGGACCAGAGGAGTACGTACCGATAAAATAATTTAATATAGAGGTTTTGATTAATTAATATATATATATAGAGAGAGAGAGAGAGAGTGGGGAGAGAAGAGAAGTACTATACTGAAGTATATTGTCCTATTTATAAGTCATTTTTTATTAAAAAATTTGATCATATTTATAAATCTAGTTTTAATTAAATAAAATTGTAACAATTTTACTCATATTAATTAATTGCACCAATAAAAATAGAGAGAAGAAAGATTTGAAAAATATTCATTCATAAATAAATAAAAATAAAAAATTTATCCCATAATCATAATCGTTGAGTTAATTACATCTAGATGTGATTTAGTTAAAAAAAAATAAGTATTTGATTGCATTAATTACTAAAGTGTCAGCATTAATCGTTTTTCAGCGACTTGACCGGCAAGTCTCCGAGGGATGCATGGCCTATGGCATGCGATAACTTCAGCCATTTGAGTCTTAAACCCAAAATGCCCATTCCAATATATTTCACCCAAGTATCCCTCACTTCTTTTTAAAGCAAATTCTACGACAAAGAGAGATTCAAAGAAGCAACAGTTCACCTTGCAGCTCAATTTCTGTTACAAACCAATCTGACCAATGGCGAGGCCTAATCAGCGAGCAATGGAGAAGTTCATGAGAATCACGGGTGTATCTGAAGCAACTGCAATGCAGAAGCTTGAGGTTAACCCTCATTTCTTTCTTTTCTTTACGATAATTGTCTTTGAGTAATTGGTTTTAATTGAAAACTTAAGGAAAGAAGCAATTTCAAGATTATTACTATTCACGATCTTTCATTTGGGGGCTGACTGGTTATTGTTAGCGTTCTTGTGCATTGAGCTGGGGCTTCAGTTCTTTCATCTGCGTGGCTCAGCCATTGTTTCTTTAATCTTTCTATATGGTCTTTTCAGTTCTTGCATCGAGTTCAAACTCATAATTTTTTTTCTTGCTTAATTGCCTCTTTTGGCCCTTTTGCTGATTTAAACTCTTTTTACCGAGGCTCTATGTGTGCGGAGATAATTCATTTTAACTAACCCAAATGTTCTTATTTTCATTCTGATTGATTATAGTTCCGCATTTTCATTCAAAAAACAAAAATATAATGTTCTTGTTTTGCCGGAGGGAATGAAAAAATTGGTGCATTAACTATTCTTTCGCCGGAGGGAGATAGGAAGCACAGAGTTGATTAAGGATTCTCCTACCAAAAGTAAAAAATCCTTCCTGTGATAAGAGTTTTACACGTAAACTTGTACTAATTGCCTCATCAAACTATGGTATCTGATGTCAGTCAGTTTGAATAGGACCAACTGTGTGCGCTGTACAGCTGGCTTATACTTTGATAATGCTTCATGAATTAATCGTTATAACACACAATAAAAGCACTTTGATAATTCCCCTCCACTTTATTTTTTTAATGTCTTCCTATCAGAAAAGTGGTGATGTTATCGACGCGCTCATTGAACATTTCAATGAAGAAGAGGTGAGGGAGACTCCCATAGATGTTACGGATGGGAATCAAAATACTCCGCAGGATGAGCAAACAAATAAGACCTTGTCTGATACTTCTCTATGTGGAAGTGCCAGAGATGAACAAATGACACCATTCCGTACTTTGAATGAGTTTCCGAGACTGCTGAGTCAGGATATTGACCTTGCAATGTCTTTGTACATTGAGGTACAGCATACATCTTTAGTTTCACTTCTTCTTCTTTTTTTCCCCCATTTCATATCCTTGAACCTTCATCATGATTAAGTTGACCCCAATGATGACTTCAAAGATTTAGAGACTCCCTTTACTTTATCATTTATCGATACTAGAACCTTGATTGCTTCCAAACATGAATTAAAACCAGACAGCTGAGCAAGAAGGAGCACAGCGCTTGCAGGCAGATGTCAGTGCACCAAATGTGGGGCCACCTGAGTCATCTGGGGTGGAACTTGGGAAAATAGCAGCATCAAATGGAAGGTTCAGCCCTTTTCTTCACATTTTATTTTGGCGCTACTTCATAGATGCATGTTTCTATGATACTGCACCAAGAAGTGCTATTCCATGTTGGCGGTATAGGATTTAGTATTTTTGTAAAGGATAGGATGTATTTTAAGATTGTCAAATATAATAAAGGTGTTCATGATCATTTTAGGTTGGAGTTGTTGGAGGTAGCAGGACGTTCTTTCTTGCAAGATTTAGCTAAAAATGCAGATGACATTGAGACCGGCACGATGTCAAGCTCAGGATATAGGGACAACAAAAATAATCCTCAGCATAACAGAAATTCCATCCTTGAGGAGGAGGTATATAGTCCTTCTATTTATGAATTTTCCATAAGGATTAATATTCATGTTCATTTGTCATATCATTCATTTATCTCAAGAGTCCATGCCTCCTAATTCATTCCTAATGTGTGAACTCTTTGAAATTGAAGTTGGGTGGCATTTCTTCCGAGGAGCGTGATGATGCATTAATGCTCGAGGCCATAATGTTGGGTGGCATCCCTGAAGGGAATGGTTATTCCGTTCCAAATGATTTCATACAGAATAGGGCTTCCTATCCACAGCCTGCACCTCGCCCACCTTCGCCGTCACTCAGTGCTCAGCGCTTAGTAAGGGAACAACAGGTATAATTTATTTCTTCTCGTTCGCCAGAATTCTGCGAGCAAATAATATAAACATTGATTCTGGTCTATACTGATTTGATGAAGGACGATGAATGTCTCAAATCATTACAAGCAGACAGAGAGAAAGAATTAAGGGCAGTTGAGGAAGCTAAGGCTGCCCGTGAAGAGGAATGGAGGAGAGATGAAGAATCGCAGAAGAAATTGCGAGAGGAGAAGGTGATGTCTTTTGTAACTCATTACTTTCTTCTTCTTCTTGTACCCACACATCTTTTAATTTTATTCAGTCTTACAATTGATCTAGTTACAAAAAAACGATTCTCTATCATTTTGTTCTTGTTGACATTAGAAAACCCTGCTAGAAACACCAACCAAATTACTGTACATTCTCAGTTTAAAGCTAAGAGTTTTGCCCAGGCTGAGATTTTGTGAGGGTGAGCCACCCCTCGATCGAGCTGCACTAACTTTGTTTCCTGGAAGAATACTTCCTGGCCGTGTACATGATACTAAAGAAGGAATGGTGTACCAAATGCATCTATTACAACTCAATAAATTAAATGTCATGTTTTTTTTGGGCTCCCAATCAAATGTCGTGTTTGAGTGCTTGTATTTTCTGTTGGGAAACAATAGGAAAGCCAATTAACAAATGTTTAAATTTATGGAAAATATAGTGATATTGTGATAAGCAACAATTTTAAACGCTGAAAGAAGTATTCCAATGAGCTATGGATAATAATAATATAATGATATGGTGAAATTAATAAAAATTGACATTAATAGAATGATTTTGTAACGGTCGTTCGTCGTTTATTCTGGTAACCGTAAATAAGTACTATTGTTTACTGAGATGATGTTTATTATTTTTCTATTCAAGAAAATGTCCTTTTATAAGTAGTACCCTAACAGGATTATGCCAAACCTTATTATTATTTCATCCGGATAGAAGGAAAACTCCTAACCTTCAAGTTGTTTAAACATGCATGCTTCGTAATTCAGTGTCTGGAATTGGAAAGACGGATGGCAGAAAAAGAAGCTGCTCTGCCACCAGAACCATCCTCAGAAGATGAGAATGCTGTGACCTTGCTCTTGAAAATGCCAAATGGAAGACGTCGTGGACGTCGATTTCTTAAATCTGACAAGCTGCAGGTAAAAAGGCCTGCTTGAAATTGTACTCTGTCCTTCCTATTGGTGCATTTAACATTGAACCTGCTGATGCCTTTTTTCTTGTACCAGTATCTTTTTGACTTCATAGATATAAGCTGGATGGTGAAACCCGGGACATATAGATTTGTGAGTAAACTCCTGATGAGCTTGTCAGTTTCATCATTCATGCTCTGAATCATTTTGACTTGTTAAGAAACTTTCCCAGTGGTTGGAACTCTAATATTATTCTTTGACCAGGTGAGCCCACATCCTCGACGTGTATTTAGTGATGGAGAAGGTGCATTTACTCTGAATGAAGTTGGCTTGACAAACAAGCAAGAAGTCTTGTATTTGGAGTTAATCTAATGTCCTGAATCCTGACTCCAGACTTGTGGAAAGCAATGAATTGAAGCAATTTGATTTTGGGTTTTTGTACTATTTGGATGATATTACCCGTGTATTTTCAGCTATTCAAAATCAACCACCATGTACAGAACCATCGCACTTCTTAGTTCTTACAGGCAATGAGACGAATGCTTCGCATAGTAGTATACAGATAGTGGCATAGGATTGTGACACAAGTAATCAGTTTTATGATTTTAGAAGTTGCAAGATCTTATATCATCTATATGTCTCCTTCCCTTTTTCATTCTTTACATCTCTCTTGAGGTTTCTATTCCCGAATCAACTCATTGAGATGAATAAGGAGATGAGTTGAGTTTCCTATTTACTTCAGTTGTGGTGCTCATTATCATATACTCCCTCCGGTCCTAATTATTGAAATCCTTTTATAGTGTAAATTATATTACAAAAAGTATTATTATAATTAGGACCGGAGGTAGTATATACTTTCATCGTTGTCGCCTTTAAAATGAAGGTTGAGATGACTGGTTTTAATATAGATTAAATGTATGAAAACTAAAAACAATCTTTTGAAAGCATTTAAGTTGTATATTTTTTATTATGATGCATTTGCAAAAATAAAATAAAATAATATAACACAACTTCTAGTTTTTATCATTTTTATAATAATATAGTAACAACGAAGCCTTATTTCACGAGGTGGAGTTAGCTACATGGATCAAATCAATGTTGTCAAAATTAAGTTTCTATATAGAAACGGAAAGGGTGATGGAAACGTAAATTGTAGAAATGATACAAAACATAAAATTTTTACTACTAAGGTTAGGATACAAAATTTTTTGTGTGTGTGTAAAAACATAAATTACTACTCAAAATTCAATGAATCACTACTACAGAAATTGGTTTTAACATCCCCGATTGGCGTCCTATTATTAGAAAAGGAAGTAAAATAAAACGCGGTAGCATTTTTGTAATTAGCGAGGTGACTTTTGGAGTCTAATTTTATTTCTTAAACGCCAAAAGTTGCGAAAAGGAGTCTAAGTCTAAAAATTAGACTCCCTAGGTCGAAAAAAGCAAACCATTTGGAGTTTAAGTTTGAAAATTAGACTCCCTAGCTCGAAATTTGGAGTCTAATTTTTAGAATTAGACTCCTTAGGCCTTCCCAAAAACACACATTCCTGCGGGCCATCGCGATTCTCATTCTCTCAGAGCCATCGATCACTCTCATTCTCTCATTCTCAACCCTGGTCCGCTTGCCCTCACTCCGCCGTTACTCTGTCGTCCCCCTCTCCACTGTAGGTCCTCCAATCTCCGTCTCTCCCGCGTATTCATTTCGGTTTTCCAATTCTCAACAGTCAATTCGGCAAAAGGTACTCTCTTCTCTTCCAAATCTCCTAATCTAGGGTTCCTTGGGATTCTATCTCAACCCATGGCTGTCGGAGCATACCGCCACTGAACAGCGAGAACAATGTAGGTCCGTTCGTTCTGGTCATATAGGTCCGTTCTGGGTTCACGCTATCTCGCTCTCTCTGGGTTCACGTTCAGCTCCGTGTCGTTTATTGTCTTTTCTGTTGGAATTTTGTGAGGATGGTTCTAGATGATGTTTGAGTTGTGGGCAAAAAGGGGTAGAAAAGGATCGAAAAATTGGGGTTTGATTTTTTTGACCTTTTAATATCTGAGTTTTGAAACGAAGAATCAGAAATAAGAATTTATTAATTGGGCATTGAATAAGTTTATTGATTTAGGGAAATTGTTTCATTGGCTACTTTTAAGCTAGGATTTCTCTTAAAACCCAGGAGCTCTATGCATTGGTATTTACGGCTCGTTACTTGGATCTGTTCACGAAATCATCTCGGTTTATAATACCATCATGAAGATTTTTTTTATTGCGAGCTCCTTAGCGATCGTGTGGTGCATGCGGATGCACTCATCCGTTAAGAGAAGTTATGATAAAGAACTCAACACTTTCAGCCATTATTTTCTTGTTGGGGCGTGCTTTGCTTTGGCACTTATGTTGCATGAGAAGTTCACATTCCAAGAGGTAGAGATGATTTGCGTCTTTATGTTTTATCCTAATAAGTATTTATCCGATTGTTTCTCAAACTTACGCTTTGTGATAAAGGGCTTGAATGCTTAATATAATTTTGTAGTCTTGAAATATACATGATTGGGCTATTGCATTTCAATAAGTTGGTTCTTTAATTATTTTCTTATTTATTGTATTTCGGCTTTCTTTTTTACTCATTATAAAATTATGCAAACATCTTATTAAGTTTTGTTTCGTGATTTGTAGTTGCAACCCAAATTTATTTTTTTCAATCACTGCCTCAGGAACCTAGAAATTTAATATCCATCCTAAACCAATTTGTTATCAGAAAAACTTCTGTAATGGTGCCATGGATACTAATTTTCCTAAAACTACATCCTTTGCTGCTACTGGGTATTAAAATGTCATGAATCCTTTTCCTTTTACCCTTTCTGTGTTGCCCTATTGATAATTGTCTGTATCCTAGAGCTTGATTATTGTGGTACTTTACTACATATTAAAGCTTCAACTTTTTGGGCTTGACCTCCCAAGTTGTATAAAAGAATTTTAAAATCTTTATTCTTGTGGTGCTTTTTTTTCCTTTATATCTTTTTCTCTGTTCTTCACTCTCTTTAAGTTGTGATAAACTCTTTATAAGAAACTTCTTTGGAACCTGATAACTACTTGAAGGTCAAGTTTTAGTGTTTTACCTAGACAATATTAAATAAGATTAGTGCTAGCGAACTGACAAGGTCATGTGACTTGTAGACCTAACAACACTTTATCCGCAAACATGTGTCTGATATGTTGTTTTAATTCATGAACAACTGATATCCTCAGCAGAAAGTCATATATGCTTTTGGCTTTTTTGAGTGTTTGGTGAACTTTGAATAGCTCATATTTTTAGAATTTGGAGCATGTTCAATGATTAAGTTCAAAGGTTTTGATACAATTTTTATGGCAGCGTGTTTATGCATGTTGTTGGTGTCCTTAGTTGGAAATGAGTTATCAGATTTTTGAAGAAAAAATATATATCCCAAGTCATGTTTTGGTTTTCTTATCTTGTTGGTTGCTGCAACTTATTCTGAAAATTGTGTAGCTATTATGCTCATTGTTCTATGCTGGTAATTAATTGGGAGGTGCTTGTTCTAAATTGGCTTATACGTGCTTATTGGTGGTCAATTTTGTCAGTGTGTGGAAACTACTTTTTCACTGATTTTGTGACTTGATTCATGACCCATTGAGGCTGTAACTTGCATGTTCAGACTCAGATTTTGTATCAGTTTCAATTGGGAAGTTGTTATACTAAATTTGATTTGTATATGCTGTCACTTGTTGTTATTTGTTGCAACCTCTTAAATTTTGCCACATTTCTAGGAATTAAATTTTTTGAACTCATGTGCAAGGAGTGAAGTGGTGATCTTTTTACCCTTGCTTACATTCTTTTGGCAAATTCATTTTCAACATCATTGAATTAACTGCAAGTGCATAACTGAGTTGGTACCTGAACTATTGTTGCTATCTTATTGCATTTTATTGCAAATGCATTTCAAATTTGGTTGTATATAGCTTTTGCTAAAAATCTGATTTCACTTGGCTTGCATCAAGATATTTTCTGAAACTATACTTGCTGTTTGCTGCCCTAGTTGCTTTCTTGTGCTGGGAGTTTAAGTTGCAAGTTGTGAAATTACTTGATTTTGTTGAATTGAACTGAATATACTGTTATGAAAGCCTAGCTAATCTTTAGTGCAAATTTCCTGAGTCTCATTGCTATATTAGGTGATTTAGGTTGTTGCCACAAGTGTTATTGCTGTTAGTGACTCATTGAGGGTGGTTTGGGAATTTTAGTTACACCATCTTGTCATTAAGTTGCTGCATAAACTCAACTCATTTTTGGCTGAATATTTTTGAACTTATACCTTGAAAAAGCTGGTACATAACTCATTGATTTTAGACTTGCTATCATTATTGTTGAGCTTAAAATTTTGAGAGTGAGTCTTGTGTATATGACATCCTTTTGCTGTGGCTTGGGGAGGTTTGTTGTCAAACCTGAAATTGCCATCATAATGGGATTTCACTTTTTTTTTTGGGACTAGATTCAATGACCTAAATCTGACTTACACTTGCTGAAATTGTTATCTCTTGACTTTTCTAAAAGTTGCTCATTCTTTCAGATTCTTTGCCGAACCGTGACTTGTGTATTTCTTCTTTGTCATAAACTTGAACTATAGCTGTTTGGAAAGTTGCCGAATTACTCATTTTTGCTGTCTTTTCATTCTTTGTGATAACAATAACCAGTTCAGTTATATTACTTTACCGACTAAGTTATTTTGGAAGGTTTTATTTCTTTGTTCTTACATCCAAAGATTGAGACTAATTGTTACACATATTTAGTTTTAAGCTTTTGAATAGACCATGTATCCATGAACTTTGGTGAGTGCTTTCTGATCTTGATTGTAATGTGTTTGATTTGAAAAGTTGAGTTATAAATGAAAATTTTATGATTGTATTTGATTTGTGAAAAGTGATCATTTGGTTGTGATCTTCATGAAGTATTATGGATTAGTTATTATATCAACCGAGAAAAATAAAACGAGAGAAAAAGGGAGTACCCAAAAAAAAAGAGAGAGTTGCTACTTGGTCATAACTTTGTGTGAGATATTCTTTTTAAAAAATTTTATTGTTGTATTTATGCGAATTTTGTTTTCACTTAAGGATGTGATAGTTTGGCCTTAGTTTTGCTAGAAATGATGCTTTGATGTTTAAATTGTTTAAGATCTTTCTTTTTTTTAAAAAAAAAAATGGAATTCTGTTGCATTAATTAATTGTTACATTATAATCTTATACCTCTGGATCGCTTCATTGAAATTGATTGAGAATCAAAATCCTAGGATTTTTCTGCTAAACCAAATTAGAGAATCATAAGAATTGAATTCCTAGATTTTGAGCCATAGAAACAAAGTTCATCTGCAATTGTGAGTGGGCATCCTAGTAAATCTTGGCATCCATTTGATCTCGGAATTAGTATTCTTATTGATTTTGCTGGAACTCTTTGATCATCACTTTAGCCTTCTAGGCATTGTTACATATCTACCTTTGTACTGAATTTGGAATTATTGATACAAGAAAAGTGATATACCTATTTAAAAAAAAAACTTAAGTTTTTAGAGTATGTAATGTCTATGTCTGATTGAGTGCAAGTGAACTTTGGGCAAAAAACCATTTCCTCTTTACTTGAGAATTTTTCCCCCACTTCGGAAGAAAACATTAGAAAATGAGTACATCAATGATTGGAGGTGGAGTTGTGTGAATATTATAGAATTGTTCCTCTTTTATTTACTTAGCATGCTTGTGTCAAAAGTTAATTTTTACGGAAATAAGTTAGAATAGAAGTTTCTGCTAGCACTATTCTATGTTACAATTCTTGACATATTTGATTTTTTTTTTTCTAGAATTTATTGATGTACTTATATGCTTAAGCATTCCTATTATTGAATAAGGAATTTGAAACTTAAAAGGAAATGAAGCAACTCTCTGTTGCCAAATGATAGTTCTGGATTAGAATTACAATTCAACATCTTTCTTGGGATATATTTTATTACTATTTAATTTCCATTATTTTGAATGATGACTTAATCTCACAGCTCACCCTTCTATTTCATAATCTATTTTGCAATTCCTTGAAGAAGAAAAAAAATCTGGAGCCGGGTCATTATTGTACATTTATAAAGGAGGAGACCATCAAATGTATTTTATATGCTTTGAATTTGAAAATGGTGCGTGAATCATATTTTTCCTCTCTTTCCTTCGTTCTGTTCTTCTCTTATTATTCTATCCATTTCCCTTCACCCTTTTTCTACAATAGTCTTATAATAGGGTGGCCACCATTATCCTAGCATCTGATAACAGTTAGGGATTGAAAACTTGTTATTGGTAATTGATGAAGTCCTTTTAGTCCATGAACAAAATGCTTGTCTCTTTTTATATATACACTCCACATGGACAATTAATTATGTCTCGGCAACAACGTAAAATCATGATGTACATATTAACCTCAATGTAAATCTAATGCAGATTTTCTGGGCATTTTCAATATACTTGGAGGCAGTTACAATACTACCGCAGTTGGTTTTGTTGCGGCGAAGTGGAAATGTGGACAATTTGACGGGCCAATATGTATTCTTTCTTGGGTATGTGCTTACTTTTGTTGATATTACCTTCTCACCTAAGATCCTTCTAACTTTGGTTATTAATATTGAACTTTCTTTGGTTTGATAATCATTAGTTGATATTGTTTAGTGTTGTTGGAAAAGATCTCATTCTAATTGCTGATTATTGATCTACAGGGCATATCATGCATTTTACATTATGAACTGGATATACCGATATTTGACTAAGCCACGCTTTACTCGATGGATTGGTAAGTAATGCTTTGGAATTGCTTAAAATAAGAATCTCTTTTATACTCTGGGAAAATGGAGAGACTTGAAGTTTATTTCCTGTTAAATGCTATTAAATTAACACTTTCCTTGTAACACATGAATAACGTCATTTTTGTTTTGCAGCTGGAAGAACAATTCAAAACTAAAGCTGCCAGCTTGAGCGAACCCACGATTGTTTTTGGAATGAAGAGTCACTGCTAGTTTTGTATGGAGCGTGATCTGGTTGATGTTAGTGAGACTTAAGGAGTCTAATTACTGGAATTAGACTCCTTAAGTCTCACTTTAAGAGTCTAACTACTGGAATTAGACTCCTTAAGTTATGACTTAAGGAGTCTAATTCTATAGAATTAGACTCCTTAAGTGACATCAAAGAGCGTAACTGTCATGACTTAAGGAGTAAGGAGTGACATCAAAGAGCGTAACTGTCATGACTTAAGGAGTCTAAGTCATAGAATTAGACTCCTTAAATCATGACTTAAGGAGTCTAATTCCTTAACTTAGACGCCTTATGTTAGACGTCTAATTTTAAAATAGGACTCCTTAAGTTTTCCCTACGGTGCCTCCCAAATATACGTCCCCCCCGAAAAGGACGCCAAAAGTATAAAAAATAGGACTCCGTATCCCTGTTTTGTAGTAGTGAATAACTTCATAATTAAAAGATATATAAGTCACATCATACATAAAACATAAGCCCAAAGATACAAAAAGAGTTTAACAACTACTACAACCAAATTTCAAAACACTAAAAGAATAAAGTTTAACAATTCCTAAATTATATATCAATTGATTCAAATCAAACATATAATCTTGCATACGTTGCATGTTCTCAATGCCCTTATCTTTTGCTCTTATAACAAGTTCATGCTATTATAACTTGGAATGCAAAACTTGGAGGAAATGATTTTTTGTTCAATTTTTTGTTTTAAGTAAAAACGGCACAATCTTTACGTAGCGTTTTTACCCGTTTTTACTTGTGTTTTAACATGTGTTACCCAATAAAAACGTAATAACATAAGTTTTCACACTAGTTTTGGGCAACAATGGATCAAATAACGTCATTAAGTGTAACATCTTTATTTTTCATGTGCATTAATGTGAGGTTATTTGCATGTATGAATTTTTATGAAGTCATGTGTGATAAATTTGGCCAAAAAGGAATGAGAAGAAGCTGCATGAGTATTTTTAGGAAATAAGAGAAAAAAAATTGAAGCAAGGTTAAAAATTATAATTTCCATGAAATTGTGCCATACGTCTTATAATTATTTAGGATTTATGGGCACATGACCATGGGTTATAAGTTAACAAAGTGGACTACAATTATCCTAAAAGAGGCTTAAAATTTTAGCCCAAACTAAGAAAAAAAAGAGGAAAAAATGGCCAAACACATCTTAACTACTTAGTTAGATTTTAGCATAATGGCAAACTAAGTAAATTATGGGCTAGTTGGAGGTCTTTTTCTTTCCTTCATTTATCCATCGGTATGGACCCTTTTAATTGACATTAAACCCATTTCACCTTCCCCTCCATTTCGGCCAGCACGCAGGAATAGAGAAAAGAGGAAGAGATGAATATTTCTAAGTGAAAAGGAGAAGGGAAAACTCAAGGATTCAATAGGTAAGCCTTAGATAATCTCTTCCATCTCCTCTAAACTTCCTTTTGCAACTCTTATTGACTCAAAAATCTGTCTTCTCATGGTGTTCATGAGGGGGGCTGAAAATTTTGATAAACAAGGAAGAAAAAATTACAAGAACATCAAAGGTTAATGATTCTTAAACCTCTTTATGGTGTATTTGAGTTGGTGAATTAATTTATGGTGGTATTCCCTTGCATTCTTGAAATTTTGAAAACCCTAAATTATGGGGAGTTGCTGCCCAAATTCTTAAAGGGGATTAAAATATGATTAGGGGTTCAAACAACAAATTAGAAATGATTATGGACTAGATTAAGGTGTTAGAATGAAATTTGGTATTTTGTTGATTAAATAATCAATTTCGTGCACCTGAGATTTCTTGAGAATATGAGTTGATTTTGGTGTTTTTGAGGGTTCTAAAGTGTTTAAAATGAGATTTTGTATGAGGTTGAACTTGAATCATAATTTTGGAGGCATAAATGGAAGTTGAAATTCATTAGGGTGCTGTTTCTGAAAATTTTCTGTGGAGTCATCCAGGTTGCCCATGATATTTGACCTAGTAAATGAATTTATAAAATTATGAGATTTTACAGGGAGAAATTAGACATCTCAAGGATTAATTTGGTATATAATTCTTAGTTTTCTGAATTTTGTGCTAGCAGAAACAAATGTTTCAAAATAGCCCCTTAAAACAGGGCATTATTTCGGACAGCAGGGGTATTTTGGGCTGTAGATGAATTTTCGACTTGGTCTGGCATAAATTAGTATTTTTTTATTGAAAATAGACATATTAAGGGTCATTTGGGCTTTGGAATCAACCAAAAATGATTTTTCTATATTTAATTGTGAATTTTTGAAGATAAGTCACTGGTTGCTGGAAAATCCTGAAAAGTGACGAAAATTAAGAGAATGAAGGCCCATATTAAATTCGTTAATAAGAAAAGGGAGTTAGTAAAAATAGACCTATGAATTGGGCTTACTTCAAAGTATGAAAGAAAATATTTATTGAGGTGGAATTAATTATATTAATATTTTATTATTGTTTTAGGTTTGATCGTAATCTTTTACGTCGGGCAAAATTATTCTTATTTATAGTCGATTGCCAGGTAGTAACCTTAATTCTCATATACTCTGTGTGACTTCTGTATGTATGTTTTACCTTGAAATTGCATACATTTAGTTATCATTCATTTTCAAGCGCTATGGAATCGGAACATCTTGTGTGCATAAAGGGCTTTCTTTGTGTCTTGTGCCCCGTGGGTCTTGTGTGCTATTAGGACCACCTGCGATCTGTGGCTTTGTGTCCTATTAGGATCGCTAGTTCGGATTTGGCTGTGTGTGCCTTGATGCGAATGTTATGTGGTTATTTGTTTATTTATGGTTTTTCTTACATGCATTATTTATACATTTTATATGAGATTAACGGTTACTCTTGGATTCAATTTTTGAATCCCAGCCCCTTGTAAGCCATCTGGCAGTTCATCCAGAGCGGAGCAGGGAGATAGAGGTAAGCCTCCTCCGGAGCAGGGCTAGTGCGTTTGTGGTTTCCGATGTTTTGCTTTTGGGAATTTATTTTGGTTACTGGATAATTGTAGATTATTATTTTGGCTGTCAAGCGGGATGATGTATATTTTGATCCCTCCGGAAGAATTTATCCTTCGTATTTTTATCAAGTATATTTTTGTCCAAACCGGTGCGTACTCTCTGTTTGAACCCGATGTGTGATGTGAATTAACCTGGGAAAATAAGCTAAAATTAAATAAAAGTGAAGGAACACACTACCCGCCACTTTAAAAAGGGCGAGGCGTAGGTGTGTAACAATGTGGTATCGAGCACGGTTTGGACGATACTCATAAATAAACTAAAATTGAAATACTGGTGGTTAATCGTAAAAGATGAATGTCAGATATGGGAAGTACTAAAGTAGAAGCAGCGCAACTAGGAAAAAGAGTGATGTTATGAACTAAGGGTCTAATTTGGAGTTTCAAGTCTTTAAAAATGATATGCTGAGAAATGACGTATTATGTAAGTTTTCGTATAGTTGCTTATCAATTTATGGATTATAATTTAATATTATTTTTGTGGAAATAACATTTTCTCTTGTTTGTGTTAAGCTAAATTCTTAAAATGGCAAGGGGAAAAGGCAGAGGACAAGCCAGAGAAGTCAGGCCAGAACGTGAGCCAGAAATACCTAATCCTCGAGATAATAATCTGATGCAAGAAATGATGGGTTTAATAAGAGAACAAGGGAATAGGATGCAGCAAATGCAAGCTGAGATAAATGAAATAAGAGCTCGTGATCACGAAGAAGAACGAACTGTTGATGGTACAAACAATACCGATGATAATAGTAATAATGATGATGAGCGACCACAACGGCCAATGAACAATAGAGAACTTGAGACTCCTCAATACTGGGTTAAACAGTTCTGTAAACATCAACCTCCGGTATTCAGAGGCAGATTTGATAGTGCCGAGGATTGGCTACTGCGCCTCGATAAAATCTTCCAGGTTCTAGAATGCCCTGTTGACAGAAGGCCTTTATTGGCTATTTATAAATTAGAGGGTGATGCAGACAAATGGTGGAGGAACACTGAAACAACTCTTCATGCTTGTAATATCCCCATTACTTGGGAGGTTTTTAAAGAAAAATTCAATGAACAATATTTCCTCGCTCAATTCAACTTGCAAAAGAATCGAACTCTTAACTATTCAAAGCGAGGAACTGATGAATCTTTTGAGGATTATTATGTGAGATTTACTCGGTTATCTCGATATTCTACTTATCACAAGAATCCAAATGCTGACGGTAGCCTGGCTGACGTATTGATTCGTGGATCTAAATTTGAAATCAGAGAAAAACTAGTTGCTCGGCAATTCCGTGAGCTAAATCAAGCGGTTGATGAATGTCGTATTGTTGAAAGAAATCTTAATGAATTGCATGCTTCTAGAAATACTATGAACCGCAGTGAATCTACTCGCGGTAATCCTTCACAAAAAAGAAAAGGGCCATGGAACAAGAATCGTAAAAATATTTATTGAGGTGGAATTAATTATAGACCTATGAATTGGGCTTACTTCAAAGTATGAAAGAAAATATTTATTGAGGTGGAATTAATTATATTAATATTTTATTATTGTTTTAGGTTTAATCGTAATCTTTTACGCGGGGAAATTATTCTTATCTATAGTCGATTGCCAGGTAGTAACCTTAATTCTCATATACTCTGTGTGACTTCTGTATGTATGTTTTACCTTGAAATTGAATACATTTAGTTATCATTCATTTCCAAGCGCTATGGAATCGGAGCATGATGTGTGCATAAAGGGCTTTCTTTGTGTCTTTGTGCCGGTGGTTTGTCTTTGTGTGCTATTAGGATCACTATGATCTGTGTTGTGTGCTATTAGGATGCTAGTTCCGGATTTGGTACGTGTGCCTTGATATCGAATGTTATGTGGTTATTTGTTTATTTATGGTTTTTCTTACATGCATTATTTATACATTTTATATGAGATTAACGGGTTATCTCGGGATTCAATTTTTGAATCCCGGACCCCTTGTAAGCCATCGGGCGGTTCATCCAGAGCGGAGCGAGGAGATAGAGGTAAGCCTCCCGGAGCGGGGCTAGTGTGTTGGTGGTTTCGATGTTTTGCTTTTGGCAATTTATTTTGGTTCTTGGATGATTGTAGATTATTATTTTGGCCTGTCAGAAGAATTTATCCTTATGTATTTTTATCAATATATTTTTGTCCAAACCGGTGCGTGCTTTCTGTTTGTTTGAACTCTGATGTGTGATGTGAATTAACCTGGGAAAATAAGCTAAAATTAAATAAAAGTGAAGGACCACACTACCCGCCACCCGAAAGGACGAGGCCGGTAGGTGTGTAACATTAAGCTCGGTCAAAAACTCAATCTGAGGATAGGTTTTTAGCTAATGGCCCATGTGGTTCAATTCCTGGGAAATGATTACATGAAATCATAATGCAATAGATTGATTTCAATGTTTGGTTGAATTCAGGTAAAGAGGATTACATTTTGTAATTCTCATTATATCTTTTGACGTAATCTGGATTACACTCTTAGAACTAATGAATGAAGATGTAGACCTCTTGTAATCAAGTGAAAAAGACCTTATTGTCATTATAATTTTTATATTGAGCAAAGTGCCCACTCATAAATACTATTAAATATAAACACCATTAAATATTAAAAAATAGTATAGAAATTTTAAAAATATTCTCCCGCTAAAAAAATTAAAAATTTAAATTTCACTATTAAAAAATATTAAAATACCCTATTAAATGATATTCCTACCACTAAATATTTAAAAAATATCATGAACCCAATGAATACACGGCATAATACATGGAAATTAATATATTAATGCCAACATCGATTACAAGTTTACAACTACACGTTGGAAATTAATATATAAATTATAATTCTGGTTATATATACATGGACACAAAATTTTAATTAACATACCTGAATTATACTTTAACTTATTATTATATACGTGGTTAGGATCCAACTTATACGGGTTATTATATATTATATATAGGTAGTTTTAATTTATGCAATTAATTAATTAATTAATTATTATATATACGTGGACAGTGTTATTATATATATTTGGTGAAAAATAAATAGTTTAATCCATTATACATATATGTGTCGATTTGGGCAATTTTGTCTCTTGATATTATTCATTTATTCCCCATTTATTCTCATGTTTGATGCGATCCAACTAAAAGTTTTTATGCCTATTATACATAATCTTTCCTTAATGACAAATCAAAGAAATTCATGTAATCATCATTTTATTATTGCATCACATTCCATCCGATTTTGTGAACCAAACAGGCTATAAGAGATTTCTTTTTTGTTTTCCTCTACCTCTCTTGATTGAGCTTCAAACAATTTGATATACCCTCCTCACTAGTATATCTAATGGCCTAAAATATACAATTTAAAATTACATGTTGTAACAGATCTTTCAAAATACCTTTATTTTATGATTTTTTTTTTCCTAACAGTTAATCATTGATCCTTCAAAAATAGACAAGTCTATAATCAAGGTTATCAAACTCACTAATTAAGCAAACTCGTAATAGTCACGTAAACTCCTATCGTAAACTCATAAGAATTTACTTTTATTATTAAATAGGTATTACTAATGTATAATTAAATAATTAAAATATAAAAATGACAACAATTTGATTTAAATATATTTTAAATTCAAATAATTGAGATTAAATCTATCAACATTAATTATTTATCATATTTAATAAAGAAATTTCTATAGAATTTGTACATAAAGCCGTTAAACATGATCAAATCAAAAAAGTTAACATGATTTTAAGAGTAAGTTAACACGGTTTTATAAGCTAGAAACGTAAAAGCGGTAAACTCGGTGTATAAACTCATGAGTTTAAATGAGTTTACAACTAAGACGAAGTTTACCATCGACTCGACTCATTTTTATAAATTTGGAAGCGTAAAAACTAAGAACTCGGAAAAGTCAACTCGCGAGTTTGACAACAATATCTATAACTATTCTTTTCAATCCATCTTTCACTTTTAGTTTCATAAAGAAATTAAGAAAATCCTTTAAATTTCATCAACTCTATTTTAAAATGTTAACAACTCTTCAACCTTATTCCTATTCAACTACACATTTTCTTAAAAAAATAACATTCTAGATAATCATAATAACAAATAAAAAATAGAATCGTTAATCTATATATAGAAATTTAATAGCGCATGCCTTAGAAATAGGCCCAAAAGATATACTAATAGGACCAGAGGAGTATGCGATAAAATAATTTAATATAGATCTTTTAATTAATATATAATATGGGGGGAATAGAGGAGAAGTATTGTGTAGCATATCTACATCACTTTAGTCTTATTTATAAGATCTTTTTTAATTTTTTATAAAAAAAATTTGGTTTTATTTATAACTCCAATTTTAAGATAGTAAATGAGATTGTGACAATTTTGCTCATATTAATTATACTAATGAAAATAGAGATGGTAGAAAGACTTGAAATCCAATTTTAAGGTAGTAAATATGATTATGACAATTTTACCCATATTAAGTGTACTAATAAAAATAGAGAGAGAAAAAAACTTGAAAAATACTCAATGTAAAGTTAAAAATTTATCCTATAATTATTAACTTAATACGACTTAGCTATTTGATTTGATTGCGTTAATTACTGTACGAGTTGTCAGCATTATTCGTTTTGCAGCGACTTGACCCGCAAGTCTCCAAGTGATGCATGGCCGACATGCGATAACTTCAGCTATTTCCATCGTATATAAGTCTTAAACCAGAAAAGCCCAGTCCAATATAATTCACCCAAGTATCCCTCACTTCTTTTTAATAAGCGCGAAAAGGAAATTTTACGACAGAGAGATTCAAAGAAGCAACACTTCACCTTGCAGTTCAATTTCTGTTACAAACCAATCTGACCAATGGCGAGGCATAATCAGCGAGCAATTGAGAAGTTCATGAGAGTCACGGGTGTATCTGAAGCAATGGCAGTGCAGAAGCTTGAGGTTAACCCTCATTTCTTTCTTTTCTTTACGATAATTGTCTTTGATTAATTGGTTTTAATTGAAAACTTGAAGAAAGAAGCAACGAAAAATCAAGATTATTACTATTCACGATCTTTCATTTGGGGGCTGACTGGTTATTGTTAGCGTTCTTGTGCATTGAGCTGGGAGTTCAGTTCTTTCATCTGCGTGGCTCAGCCATTGTTTCTTTAATCTTTCTATATGGTGTTTTCAGTTCTTGCATCGAGTTCAAGCTCACAATTTTTTTTCTTGCATAATTGCCTCTTTTGGTCCTTTTGCTGATTTAAACTGTTGTTTACCGAGGCTGTATGTGTGTAGAGATAATTCATTTTAACTAACCAAAATGTTCTTATTTTCATTCTGATTAATTATAGTTCCGCATTTTCATTCAAAAAACAAAATATTCTTGTTTTGCCGGAGGGAATGAAAAAATTGGTGCATTAACTATTTTTTCGTAATTACTGATTGACTGATTGTTAGTCTCTGGGAAGTAGGAAGCACAGAGTTGATTAAGGATTCTCCTCCCAAAAATAAAAAATCCTTCCTGGGATAAGAGTTTTGCACGTAAACTTGTACTAATTGCCTCATCAAATTATGGTATCTGATGTTAGTCAGTTTGAATAGGACCAGCTGTGTGCGCTGCGCTGTGCAGCTGGCTTATGCTTTGATAATGCTTCATGAATTAATCGTTATAACAAAAAAAAAAAAGCACTTTGATAATTCCCCTCCACTTTATTTTTTTAATGTCTTCCTATCAGAAACGTGGTGATGTTATCGACGCACTCATTGAACATTTCAATGAAGGAGACAGAAATGTGGCTGGAGAGGTGAGGGAGACTCCCATAGATGTTACGGATGGGAATCAATATACTCCTCATGATCAGGATGAGCAAACAAATAAAATCTTGTCTGATACTTCACTATGTGGAAGTGCCAGAGATGAACAAATGACACCATTCCGTACTTTGAATGAGTTTCCGAGACTGCTGAATCAGGATATTGACCTTGCAATGTCATTGTCCATTGAGGTACAGCATTCATCTTAAGTTTCACTTTTTTTTCCATTTCATATCCTTGAACCTTCATCACGATTAAGTTGACCCCAATGATGACTTCAAAGATTTAGAGACTCCCTTTACTTTATCATTTATCGATACTAGAACCTTGATTGCTTCCGAACATGAATTGAATCCAGACAGCTGAGCAAGAAGGAGCACAGCGCTTGCAGGGAGATTTCAGTGCACCAATTGTGGGGCCACCTGAGTCATCTGGGGTGGAACCTGGGAAAATAGCAGCATCAAATGGAAGGTTCAGTACTTTTCTTCACATTTTATTTTGGCGCTACTTCATACATGCATGTTTCTATGATACTGCACTCAGAAGTGCTCTTCCATGTTGGCGGTATAGGATTTAGTATTTTTGTAAAGGATAGGATGTATTCTAAGATTGTCAAATATAATAAAGGTGTTAATGATCATTTTAGGTTGGAGTTATTGGAGGTAGAACGTTCATTCTTCCAAGATTTAGCTAAATATGCAGATGTCTTTGGGACCGGCACGATGTCAAGCTCAGGATATAGGGACAGCAAAAATAATCCTCAGCATAACAGAAATTCCATCCTCGAGGAGGAGGTATGGTCCTTCTATTTATGAATTTTCCATAAGGGATAATATTCATATTCATTTGTCATATCATTCATTTATGTCAAGTGTCCATGCCTCCTAATTCCTAATGTGTGAACTCTTTGAAATTGAAGTTGGGTGGCATTTCCTCCGAGGAGCGTGATGATGCAATAATGCTCGAGGCCATAATGTTGGGTGGAATCCCCGAAGGGAATGGTTATTCCGTTCCAAATGATTTCATACAGAATAGGGCTTCCTATCCACAGTCTGCACCTCGCCCACCTTCGCCGTCACTCAGTGCTCAGTGCTTAGTAAGGGAACAACAGGTATAATCTATTTCTTCTTGTTCGCCAGAATTCTATGAGAAGATAATCTAAACATTGATTCTGGTCTATACTGATTTGATGAAGGAGCTCTACCATTTTGTTCATGTTGACATTAGAAAATCCTGCTAGAAACACCAACCAAATTACTGTTATTCTCAGTTTAAAGCTAAGAGTTTTGCCCAGGCTGAGATTTTGTGAGGGTGGGCCACCCCTCGAGCTGCACTAACTTTGTTTCCTAGAAGAATACTTCCTGGCCATGTACATGATACTAAAGCAAGGAATGGTGTACCAAATGCCTCTATTACAACTCAATAAATTAAATGTCATGTTTTTTTTGGCCTCCCAATCAAATGTCGTGTTTGAGTGATTGTATTTTCTGTTGGGAAACAATACGAAAGCCAATTAACAAATGTTTAAATTTATGGAAAATATAGTGATATTGTGATAAGCAACAATTTTAAACGCTGAAAGTAGTGTTCGAATGAGCTATGGATAATAATTTAATATGGTGAAATTAATGAAAATTGACATTAACAGAATGATTTTGTCACGGTCTTTCGTCGTTTATTCGGGTAACTGTAAATAAGTACTACTGTTTACTGAGATGATGTTTATTATTTTTCTATTCAAGAAAATGTCCTTTTATAAGTAGTAACCTAACAGGATTGTGCCAAACCTTATTATTATTTCATCCGGATAGAAGGAAAACTCCTAACCTTCAAGTTGTTTAAACTTGCATGCTTTGTAATTCAGTGTCTGCAATTGGAAAGACGGATGGCAGCAAAAGAAGCTGCTCTGCCACCAGAACCATCCTCAGAAGATGAGAATGCTGTGACCTTGCTTGTAAAAATGCCACGTGGAAGACTTCGTGGACGTCGATTTCTTAAATCTGACAAGCTGCAGGTAAAAAGGCCTGCTTGAAATTATTCTCTGTGCCTTCCTATTGGTGCATTTAACATTGAACCTGCTGATGCCTTTTTTCTTGTTCCAGTATCTTTTTGACTTCATAGATATAAGTTCGATGATGAAACCTGGCACTTATAGATTTGTGAGTAAACTCCTGAGCTTGTCAGTTTCATCATTCATGCTCTGAACCATTTTGACTTGTTAAGAAACTCTCCCGGTGGGTGGAACTAATATTATTCTTTGAACAGGTGAGTCCTCAACGTGCATTTAGTGACGGAGAAGGGGCATTGACTCTGAATGAAGTTGGTCTAACAAAAAAGCAAGAAGTCTTATGTTTGGAGTTAATCTAATGTCCTGAATCCTGACTCCTGATTTGTGGAAAGCAATGAAATGAAGCTTGTTAAAATACAAATTACCAATTTGATTTGGGTCTGTACTATTTGGATGAAACTTCCCGTGTATTCTCAGCTACTCAAACTCAACCACCATACAGAACCATCCCACTTCTTACAGGCATATGACTAATTCTTCGTGTAGTAGTATACAGATACGGTGGCATGGGATTAAGATGCAAGTCATCAGTTTTTTTTTTAAAAAAAAAAAAATCAAAATACAAGTCATCGGTTTTATGATTTAGGAAATTGCAAGATCTTATATCATCTATTTTTTTTTTTTAAATCAAAATACAAGTCATCGGTTTTATGATTTAGGAAATTGCAAGATCTTATATCATTTATAGTGTCTCATACTTTTTTCATTCTTTACATCTCTCTTTACAAATCATCAATAATTAGCTTCTTTAAAAACAACCTTTGAAATATTTAAGTTGTTAATTATTATTTAATATGCATTTGCAAAAAATAAAAAATTAATATCCCCATCATACCCAAATATAACACATAATTTTTTATAGATTTTCTATCCCTTTTAATAAGATAAAATTTTAAATTATATGTTTCAAAAGATCTTTCAAAAATACCTTTATTTACTGAATTTATTTTTCTTGTTTTACCTAATGTCATTTAAATATGTGACATATGATGAGGATACGGTTCCTCTCAATCAACCAACATGACACCCAAATATTGACTTTACTGATTTTTTTTTCTTATGGTTAATGATTGATACTTTCAAAACATGACTAACTATTCTTTCAAATCTATCTTTCAAGTTTTAAACATCACTATCTTTACCTTAAAAGTAGAAATGAAAAATAAAAGTTAAACTTTTAATAGGTGCTTATGGCTTGACCTAGTTATAGTCTAACTCATTTAGTAAAGAGGTCAAATTTTAGGCCTACTTAAAAAAGTATGCTTGTATTAATAGGTCAGACTTTTTCTTTAAAGGTATATCTTACAAGTCTGTAGGCCTAACCTATTTAATATTTGAATAATAATATGTAATTAAATCAAGTCTTATTTTAATTTAATATGGGCTTTGAGTCTATTTAAATGCTCCAATTTGTATATGTGTAGGTTTTGAAGCATACCAAAAGCATACATACATATAGGTTTTAGTAAGCTTGAAGCCTACTTACTCCCTATAAAAATGCAATATTAGGCATTTTTAAAGGCTTATATTATAACTAGGCCTTTAAAAAGGCTTTAACTCTTCTAAAGATTTAGATTTGAGTCTAAAAAGACCTCAATACAGACTCAAGATTTATACTCATATTACAAGCTCAATCCTATTTAACCAAAGCTTAAGTTGACTTGATTTATTTTCACTCCTACTTAAAAAAAGCTAACAATCTAATAAATAATAATAATAAATAATGAAGAGTAAAGTTGTATATCTATATAAAAAATATATAATAACATGCCTATGAATAGGCTCAACAAATATACTAATAGAACCAAAGTATATATAATTGAGGAGGTCTCAACCCACGCTTAGATTCGGTCCCAAAAACAAAAACAAAAAGTCCACGTTCAGAAAAGGAATACTACAATGAATGTAAATTTGATTGCATTAAAGTCTATTCAACTTTCAGTTATCTTATTGGAAATTTTTCGAGCAAAAAAAAAAAAAAAAAAAAAAAAAATCTTATTGGAAATTTGACTTGTGCGAGTTGCCAGCATGATTCGTTTTGAAACGACTTGACCAGCAAGTCTCCGAGGGATGCGTGGCCTATGGCATGCGATAACTTCAGCTATTTCCATCTTGTATAAGTCTTAAACCCAAAATGCCCATTTTAACATATTTCACCCAAGTATCCCTCTCTTCTTTTTAAGCGCGACAAGGACATTCTTTAATAAAGAGAGATTCAACCTTGCAGCACAATCTCTGTTACAAACCATTCATATTCCAATGACGAGGCCTAATCAGCAAGCAATTGACAGGTTCATGAGAATCACGGGAGTATCTGAAGCAATCACTAGTGCAAAAAAAGGCTTTAAGACCGCCTCATTTAGAGCGGACAACGGACACCCGGTCTTAAAGGAATGACCGTGGCGATTCCGTAAATATAAAGAACTTCTTGCAGGACCAATTTTTCACCGCTCTTAAAATCATTATTGAGACCGACTAAAATACCACCGGTCTTAAAAATTGAACTGAAATTTCAATTACTTTCTAAATATATCTCATATAGCCGTACTTATATTTTCTCGGTAAAACATAATAAGGAAAAATTTAAATATAAAAAGTCCAAAGTTGTAAGACCGAACTTACCAAAAAGACGGTCTTAAAAGTTTTCTTTCAAGACCGGACATATGATACTTGCGGTACGAAAAAGTTCATTAATATTAAGACCGCGTTTTAAAAGGAACGGTCTTAAAGGTTAAACTTTTAAGATCGGACGTTTAATATGACCGAGATTAATGTAAATATTAAGACCGTCTCTTTTTCATCCGGTCTTAAAAATCCAAGCAAGTTATACATTTCTTCGCGCGAAAGCTTTTGTTACTCGTGGAGAACCTCCGTTCGCGTTCCGAAACCCTTCCCGTTGCATTACCTCTCTTCCTCGCCCACGTACCATCAGCCCCCGTTACTCTCTCTCATTTGCTCGGCATTCCTCTCTTCCCGTCTCGAAAATGGACGGTGAAAACGAATCTATTCGTGTTCCGCAACGCAGCTTCTCGTGTGTCGGTGTGAGTGAGAACGAACCCTCTTCATCTCACAATGAGGCTCGTAATCGCCCGCACGCCGTGGTAGAAAAGGCACACGAATGATGGAAGTGACCCTAAGTCGGACTTCCGGGTCAAAGCTCGAGATTCATTTGATGCAAGGTTGGAACCCGTCGGTCCTAATAAAAGCAAATATAATAGTTTTGTCGGCCGTCTAGCACAAAGAAGGTTAGCATCTTGATAGATGAGTGGAAAAGTGTGGACTATAAGAATGTAAAGGATCCTATTTGGAAGACTATCCGGTTACATACACTGTCCCCGATCGTCGAAGTTGAAAGACAAGACATTGTCTTATTGTGCTGATCGGTGGAGGAAGTTTAAGACCTTTCTCGCTAACACGTATATTTTCTCCGATGTTCCGCCCGCCAAACATCCTTGGGAAGTTTACACATTTATTGATGAACGAATTTGGCGACAATTTGTTCTTCGCGGACCACTCCCGAAGCTCGTGAGTATATATTTAGTTTTGTTTTCCCTTTTGTTTGCTTATTAACCGTGCGGATATGTGAATGTTATTGTGTTCATCTAATCCCGTTAGTTATATAATAGTTCGGTGTGTGAATAGAAGTATACATTTCCCGCCTTTGTCTATGCAAGTCCGATATGTCAACCCCGAAAAGGTAAATTACCGATGAGAAGGTATTAATTGTGTAATGGTTTGTCTTGCAAAGGAGGAAATGAATAGTCTTAAAAGGGGAAACTTTATATACCCAATTGTTACTATCTAATGGGGATCGCTGATCCCACCGGATGCCTTAAAAAGGATCAAGTTTGTATTATTCTCGTAAGCCTTTGTCTATGCATGTCCGATATGTCAACCCCGAAAAGGTAAATTACCGATGAGAAGGTATTAATTGTGTAATGGTTTGTCTTATGCAAAGGAGGAAATGATCGAATAGTCTTAAAAGGGGGAAACTTTATATACCCAATTGTTACTATCTAATGGGGACTGCCGATCCCACTCGGATGCCTTAAAAGGATCAAGTTTGTATTATTCTCAGTAAGCATAATTCTCTTTTGTTTCTTAACCTATCTATCTAGCTAGCACTACAAAACATAGCTCCAATTTCTTCTACAATTCTACATCTTCCTTAAATAAAATGTTGAAACTTGATGAAGTGAAGAATTTGACTACCGTTTGATTGACGTTCATATGAAGCGAAGTTCTCTAATTTCAAGTTAGTGACATGCATGGTCGGAATTCATAATTAATAGATGTTTTCAATCCTGATTCACAGAAAAGAAGGGAACAAGCACAGGAGATAGGTAGAAAGAATGATTTCCCTCATAGGGCTTCTCGCGGCGGATATCAAAAGGCCGAAAAAGATTTGATGGCTGCTAAGCGGAAGAGATTGGATGATGAAGCGTAATCCAATCCTTCGTGATACATGCTCCTCCATCTCCATTACGTCGCGAGGAGTTGTGGTTGCATATTCGGCAAAAGCAAGCGGCGCCTACACGAGTGAACAAACTCGTCTAGTTGCCGAAAGAATTGTAAGTATCGTTATTGTTATTTTTTAGTTACTAAACATGTTTCATTACTAAGCTTCTCGTTATCCGTATCTTACGGGGAAGATCTTAAAAACAAAGAAGCAGAGGGATCTTTTGTGTCGGACGGGAGGAATGATGTTCGACCGTTGCGACCGGAAAACCGGATCACCCGGGCGTGTAAGGGGGATTGGAGGACGGGTAGGCATAAAGCAAGTCTTTGGTACATCCAAACGCCATAGACAAAGTATGGTTACCCGAGGAGAGATGGACCAGACGCCGGCTGCTAATAAAGCTTCAATGACCGCAATGTTTCAATCCGAGATGAGCCGATGAAGGAGGAACCGAGTCACCGAGGCCGCTTTTTGAGCAATCGTCCGAGACCGGTGTTCCTTCACACACTCACTCGCAATCGTGTGCAGAGCACTAGAGGGAGCTGCATTGATGGAGAGTCGAGCAACCTTGTGACCTTTATGTAGAGGATCCCGATCATCATGATGGACGATTATTGGTTGCAAAAGGGACTGTTCACAACTTGGGATCAACCGTACACCACCAACAAATGCCCGATGATGAAGTCGAGTGTCCGTTGAAAAGGTGATCATTGATGCACACGGCTCCCTCTCCAAACCGATGAGTGAAGCTTGTGAGTGATGTCAAGGGAACCTTCATCCCTTGGCCGGTGAAGCTTGTACATGTCTCTACCGCTCCCGAAGCTTCAACCCCTCCTCCTCAAGTTCCATCCCCTCATCGCTCCATCCCCTCCTCAAGCTCTATCCCCATCGCTAAGTTGGTCTTTGCCTGGGGAAAAAATATCCAATCTAATGAAAAGTGGATATTTTAAGGATAAATCGTGGCTGTCGATGAAGTAGTAGGTGTCCCTCATCCTATGCCCGTTCAAGTTGACACCGTTGATGTTGAGTCCCCGCCGCTTCCTCGACAGAGCTTACCGATGCGCTTGTTCAACTTTTTATGAAGTAAGTATCTTCCGTCATGAGTACATCATTTAAATGCATCGTTTAGACATACATACATATATATATTTCCCCGATCGATGTCATTATGGTAGGTTCTTGCATCATGAATTGGTTCAAAGGTGCGGGATCAACGATTTTGGATTCTTGTGCCCCGTCTATTCAAGTCAAACATCCATGGAGGAGAGACAGAGTACATATCAAAGAGGGTGTGTGAAGTGAAAAGAAAGTTGTACTTTTATCCATTCTTCCACAGTACATATCAAAAATCTTGTCCGCAATTCACTTAATTCTGCTACATATATATATCACCGAGTATAGTTTTCGATGTGAATTTTCAGCCGCCATCGGCGCTTGGTCGTCATGTGCATGGAGGAGCATAAAGTTATCTTCTTATGCTCCACTCACACCGAGCCATTGGCTACGTTGGTGCACTGGTCAACGAGTAAGCATGTCATTTTGATTCCCTTGTCGACATCTCGCTGTGAATTTTAAGTGAATCATTGATAAATTTGTGATTTTGATGATAGTGCCATGAGGACCTTCCAAAGACTAGAAAAGAAAAGGCGTGCTTCTCAGGACAAAGACCCCATATGGTACAAACCAGAGGTTGGTACAATATTTAATTTGTAGCACACGCCTTGTGAACTTGGTCACCGAGCTATATATATGCTCTTATATATATTTCTTGTTCTTTTTAGACCCGTCGGCAACCACCAAGGCGTCCAACTTATGTGGCCGACGTCATGAAACACATGTATGATATTACAAGGTTAGGGGATACTAAATTAACCGCAAAGGTAAATGTATTTGATGTTACATATTATGCAAGTTAATTCAGTTTAAAGCTTACCGTTACAAATGAAATATGCACGCAAGTTAATTCAGTTGCTATCTTTGATGTTACAGATGTTTCAATGCAAAACTCCCTTTCCCGATGATGAACTGGAGCACATACGCAATGTGTTTTGTGAATATCTCGTATGGTCTCGATCTTAGAGTCACAAAAAGGACAATAATTAATGTCCTAAATTCATTTGTAAGTATAATCTGTAGCAACAATAATCGATCTTCTCAGTAAATTTGTTTATTTTTTTGAACAATTCATTTGTAAATATACATAGGCAATGTAAAATTCAATACATAAATGTAGTTAATTTTTCGAACAATTTTCTTGTGTCCATTTTGGGTTTCTTAATGTATTATTGGATGGTGGATATAGCTATTTAATTTAGTGTTTGAAATCGAGACTTTTAGGACCGTTCATTAACATCACGCCCGGTCTTAAAGGTCCACAAAATCTTCGGTCTTAAAGTATGAGACTTTTAGGACCGTATATTTCTCTAGTGTCCGCTCCTAAAAACTAAAAACTTCATGAACTTTTAGGTCGGACGTATTATAGAAGATCGGTCTTAAAAGTAGCCCGCCTAACTTTTAGGACCGTACGTTTTTATTTATGCGATCTTAAAAGTCAATTTTAAATACATCTTTTCGACAAATCAAATGGATAAATTTGAAGACAACCGAGGTTTACGCGATCTGCTCAAGCTAGGTCCTTCATTATCATCGTTGTTACCTCTCCATGTGTGTAGAGAGTAAAGCATTATCGGTGTCCCTTTTATTTTGTCTTTTGTCTTTTTGTCGGAAAAAGAAGGAAGATAATGAAAAGGACACTTTGTTTCTAACATGGGGAGGTAAAACCGACGACAACGAAGGTCCAACCTTGAGACGAATAGTCACTTTTTTTGTTCTTATCCGAATAAGGTAAAAGCTCCTTTTTTTACGTATGTTCTTAAATCGTATTCTGCGAATTTCTGTTGTTGGATTTACACGAGGACAATGTTTTGTTTGTTTCCTTTTTGTCGGAAAAAGAAAGACGATAATGAAAAGGACAAGAGGCAATCGGATATGGAAACCAAAGTTGACAAAAATGGCAGTGTTTTTAGGACCGTCGATTTACTAACTAAAGTCTTCGTTCTTTTATTTTAGGTTTTTTAGTCCGCCATTATCCGTCCTTCATAGTTGCCTTGTTTATTGCTTTCCGAGGTTCAGATAATGGGCTAAACTCGCACGAGAACAAAAATTAAAAATATTTTATTTTCTAAGTATTCCGACTTTTAGGACCGTATATTTATTTAGTGTCCGCTCCTAAAAGCTTAAAAGATAAATGAACTTTTAGGTCCGGACGTATTATAAAAGGTCGGTCTTAAAAGTCCCCCACTTAACTTTTAGGACCGTATGTTGTTATTTGTGCGATCTTAAAAGTAACTCCCCTTTAAATACTCCTTTTCGACAAATTAAATGGTTAGGGTTGAAGACAACCGAGGTTCTGCGTTTTTCAAGCTAGGTCCTTCTTTATCATCGTTTTTACCTTTCCATGTGTAGAGGCAAAGATTATCGTTGTCCCTTTTATTTTGTCTTTTGTCTTTTTGTCGGAAAAGAAGGAAGATAATGAAAAGGACACTTTGTTTCTCACATGGGGAGGTAAAACCGACGTCAACGAAGGTCCAACCTTGAGAAGAATAGTCACTTTGTTTGTTCTTGTCCGAATAAGGTAAAAGCTCCCTTTTTTTTGTATGTTCTTAATCGTATTCTCGCGAATTTCGTTGTTGGATTTACACGAGGACATTGTTTTGTTTGTTTCCTTTTGTCGGAAAAAGAAAGACGATAATGAAAAGGACAAGAGGCAATCGGATATGGAAACCAAAGCCGACAAAAATGGCAAGTGTTTTTAGGACCGTCGATTTACTAACTAAAGTCTTCGTTCTTTTATTTTAGGTTTTTTAGTCTCGCCATTATCCGTCCTTCATAGTTGCCTTGTTTATTGCTTTCCGTGTTCGATAATGGGCTAAACTCGCACGAGAACAAAAATTAAAAATATTTTATTTTCTAATTTTTTTTACGCCGCCCTATAGGGCAGCGATCACAAAAAAAAAAAAAAAAAAAAAAAAAAAAAAAAAAAAAAAAAGCAAAATGAAAAAGCAACAAAAAAAAAAACTAATCCCTCTCGTAGTCGGAAAGGGAGGGGCGTCGGAGTCGTCGGAGTTGTCGGAGTTGTCGGAGTCGTCTTCACGGGATCGTAGTTCACGTCATTGGCGTGGAGTACCATGTTCAGCTTGTTGTTCATGGTATGAGCAAGCTGAACCAATGGCCCAAACGTCGATCGATTTGATCGACGCGGGCCACTGATGATTGCACCAACCGCTTCACAATCGGATTTGGAGGAGGCGGTGGCGGAGTGGCCGAGGTTGAAGAGGAGGAGGAGGAAACGGAGGACTGGGGGAGCAGCCATTAGAGTGGGGGCCGAGGTTGAAGAGGAGGAGGATGAAACGGAGGACCGGGGGAGAAGAATGTGAAGAAAGTACAAGAACAACGGGTTTAAATAGAGAACCCGTCCCGAACAATGTGAAACGCCGGAAGCTTTAACGAGGAGACGCATTGTTCATCGAATACGAGGAGACGCCTAGTTGGGAAGTTTATCGGAAGCCGAAGAGACTCGCATCATCATTTGAACAAAGGTGTGTGTAAGTAGGGTAAGACTTTTAGGACCGGACTTACTATAAAAGATCGGTCTTAAAAAATTAAAAAATAGAATTTTATACCGCACACCTATAAGTACCGGGTTAATGATAAAAGGTCGGTCTTAAAATAAAATGAATTGCAAAAATATTAAATAATGGAATTTTATACCGCGTACCTATAACTCCTTATTAATTCCTCACTACCTCGTAACTCCAAACTACGTACGTGGCTATCGAGAACAGCTCTCTCGCCTCTATTAATTAACTCCTCATACCTCTCCGCCCCAACCGCTCAAACCATGGTTAGATACAAGAGAACCGCTCGTAGGGGTGCTCTTAGTCGTGATGCTCGTGCCTTCCGTCGATCGTTATACGGTGCGCCTCCTCCATCGAGAGTCCGTCCTATTGTGAGAAGAGTCTCGGGTCGTTGGACCCATTGTTATTTCTTCGGATGATGAAGAGATTGCGACACCCTCCATCCCGCTCCCCCTCTCCAACCGGTTGGCCCCAAAGATGCCTCCCGCTGACCCTCTCCTCTTTCCTCTAGTGATGCATTGTGGTCGATGCAACGAAGACGGGAACTTGCTGATCTCCCGGGGAAATTAATGTCGTTTCACGCCGAAATCGCCAAGGCTTTGGAGGATAATAAGCTTTAGGAGATGTTTAGTCGATTCTTGTTTTTGATAATTTTCTGCTTGTTTTTGTTTTGTATTTTTTCTTGTGTACGTGCATATGCAAGTAATATATGTAATTAAAGAAACTCCAGTTTTCCTTTAATTTTTATTCATTCGATTCTTTGCGCTCGCCAAATCCTTTTTCGAAATCAAAAAAGAATTTTAGGACCGGACTATTATAAAACGGCGGTCTTAAAAAGTTGTATATATAGAACCGTGTTCTTTTAATGAACCGGTTTAATTGTCTCAATTTAGGTCCGGAGGATTATAAAAGTCCGGTCTTAATAAAATCCCAAATATAAAACATGTCTCGCTCTATCGCGGAATATTAAATTTCCCTCTCGAACTTCTCTTGTCGCGCCTAGAGTGTAACTCGGGTTCGTCGCCACTTCGTCGCCGGTTCGCGTTGTACCTCTCGACAATCACTTTCGGTTCCTTAGCTAAACGCCTATAGACCAAGCCGTAAGAGGTGTTTCGGTTATATAACTTTATGATTTTCCCGCTCATCGTTCGGGTTTTTCCGGGTTGAGCGAAATCGATCAAATGTTCTTGTGGGTTTTCGTGTTGTTAATGGATATTGTATTTTGAAGATTATAATTGCATTTTAGACCTACCCAACTGACCAATAAATGTTTTTAGGGTACTCTTTTCGTCCGCAACATCAACGTTCGTGGCGGGAGAAGAAAGACTAAGCAAACGCATTTGAATTTATATGATACAACAAGGTGAGTCCACAAGACCTTCACGCGATGCATTTAATTTCCTCGTCATGCATTTATTTTGGTTCTTGGATTCTCTCGCGATACATTTATGACCAAAAGTTATTCTTCGTTCTCGCATTTAATGAGCAACTTTATCCGAAAAAAAAAAAGGAAAAAAAAAAGACATAACCGACATTTGAGCATATATATGTATGTTAAATCTTTCCGTCTATATATATAGGAATTCTACTATGGATCACAGTTGGATAAATGCTAAACGGACAAGTGTTGAATATCGAATGGGGTGAGGGACTTTATAAAATTTGCTAAACAAAATGGCCATGCCGAGGTGGGAAGTTTTATTGCCCTTGTGTAAAATGTTTGAATGAGAGGCGACTAAGTCCCGAAGTTATACACACACATTTAATTTGTGAAGGAATTTGTAAGACTTATACAAGTATGGGTATGGCATGGTGAAAAAATACCAAGTGGGTCTCAACATAGGAAGTGGCCTTTGATGATAATGACACGGATATGGATGATCACATAGAGGACATTATCCGTGATGTAGGAGAAGAGGCTTTTCATCAATCACATGCATATGGTAATATGTGCAAATGATGCGTAGACCCTCTATACCGTGGGTGTAAAAAATACCAATTGTTGAATGCCGTATTGAAATTGGTAAGCTTGAAGGCACGTCATGGATGGAGCGACAAGAGTTTTTCGAAATGCTTGAGGCTTTTAAGGACATGCTTCCGGATGATAATGTGTTGCCGCATCGATACTATGATGCTAAGAAAATACTTTGTCCACTGGGGATGGAGTACAAAAAGATCCATGCATGCCCGAATGATTGCGTGTTGTATAGAAAAGAGTTTGAAGAGGAGCAGAGTTGTCCGAAATGTGAAACCCCAAGGTACAAGTCAAATAAGGGGCCGGCAAAAGTGTTGTGGTATCTTCCAATCATACCAAGGTTCAAGCGGTTGTTTGCGAATGAAAATGATGCAAAAAATTTGAGGTGGCATGCGAGATGAGAGGATTTCGATGGAAAGCTTCGACATCCGGCCGATTCTTCTCAATGGAAGAAAATCGATCAATTATTTCCGAACTTCGGCGAAGAACCTAGGAACCTTAGGCTTGCCCTTAGCACGGATGGCATGAATCCATATGGAAGCCTTAGCAAAGATACATAGTTCATGGCCCGTACTACCGATTATTTACAACTTATCTCCAATGTTATGCATGAAACGAAAGTACATCATGTCGTCTATGTTGATTTCGGGACCGAAACAACCAGGAAATGACATTGATGTTTACCTTGACCCTTGATCGAAGACTTGAAGGAGTTGTGGGGCGAAGGTGTTGATGTTTTTGACTCTTTCAAGAAGGAGGTGTTTAAAATGCGAGCCATGATATTTTGTACTATAAACGACTTCCCAAAGATATGGGAACTTGTCGGGGTATAGTGTAAAAGGCCATAAAGCATGTCCGGTTTGTGAAGAAGGCACACGCTACCATCAACTTCAACATGGAAGAAAGACGGTTTATCTTGGACATAGGAGATTTCTTAGACGGGGCCACCCATATCGTCGATTGAAGAAAGCCTTTTTTGGTGGCCAAGAGTATGAAGATGCTCCGGTGGCATTGACCGGGGAGCAAGTTTATGAAAAGGTGAAAAATATCAATGTCGTATTCGGTAGAAGACGCAAAGTGTAGAAAAGAAACAAATATATGGAAAAAGAGATCTGTATTCTTCGATCTTCCATATTGGCGCAATCTTGATGTGAGACACGGTATTGATGTCATGCATGTGGAGAAAAACGTATGTGATAGTATTGTCGGCACGCTTCTCAACATACAAGGTAGTTCCAAGGATGGTGTGAAGGCAAGATTGGATCCGATAGCAATGGGAATACGCGAAGAGTTACATCCAAGGCCGATGGGAAGAGAACTTATTGTCCCCCGGCTTCTCATACTTTGTCTAAGGATGAGAAACGAAGTTTTTGTGAGTGTTTACATGGCACAAAAGTTCCCACGGGGTATTCTTCAAATTTTAAGAGACTTGTATCGATGAAGGACTTGAAATTAGTAGGCCAAAAGTCTCATGATTGTCATGTCTTGATGCAACAAGCCTACTCCCAATAGCTATTCGAGGCATCGCCGAATATGATCTTCGGTCGTTTTGACTAGACTTTGTGTCTTCTTCAATGCGCTTTGTCGTAAAGTTTTTGAGATTGAAAAGTTGGATGAATTGGAGAATGAAGGATATCTTATCTTGTGCCACCTTGAGAAGCTTTTTGTTCCTACATTTTTTGACATCATGGTTCATCTAATTGTTCATCTAGTGAGGGAGATAAAGATGTGCGGCCCTATCCATTTACGGTGGATGTACCCAATTGAAAGATCTATGAAATTCCTAAAAGGGTACGTGAAGAACGCATACCGGCGTAAGCATCGATTGTTCGTAAATATGTTTCGAAGAAGCCATGGAATTTTGTCAAGATTATTTGGCCAAAGTAAGACATATTGGGCTTCCAAAACGTCAAAGCATGTTGATGGGGGTAGACGAGGGGCTTCCGTAAAGAGTGTGGATCCCGATGAATTGTCACTAGTCCACTTGTACATCTTGAATAACGTCGATGAAGTTCAAGCCAAGCATAGCTGCACATAAAGCACTGTAAGGAAAGAAAATCATCGAATGATCGAACAAAGGTTGATTAGGGAGCATAATGTAACTTTTGCAAACCGGTTCAAACAAAAGGTCGAGGGAGAGGAATGTGTTTCGATACAATCAAATGGTTAGCAAAGATGGTCCCGAGGTTGATGTCATAAGTTGGAATTCGTATGTGATCAATGGTTATACATTTTACACGAAGTCCCTAGATGATACGAGCACACCTCCAGAAACGGTGGTGTTATGTTAGAGTCTGAATCTATGCACTTCTCCAGTTCAAAAGACAAGAGCCCTTTATTGGCAAGTCATGCCATATTATGGGGTTATTGAAGAGATTTGGGAGGTGGACTATGTGAAAATTAGATTTCCCATTTTCAAATGCAAGTGGGTCAATGTCAATAATGGTGTTCGGATCGATCGGCTAGGATTTACATTAGTCGATGTCAATGGTAGAAGTTTTGGAGATGAACCTTTTATTATGGCAGACTGTGCAAAACAAGTGTTCTATATCACCGATCAAGAAAATAAAATGTGGTCTCGTAGCTCTCCAAGGAAAGAGGGTCATTGATATTGATGAGGAAATGAATTCAAATTATGGTATTCCCGAGAGTACTCCTTTTTCAAGGGGTCTACCTAGGACATGAACGAAGAAGATGAAGCGGATAATGAACCCGCAGATAAGAAGTGATCATCAAGAAGGGATATGGGAAGATATCACTTTATAAAAGAGTCAATTCATAAGGTAATATTCATATGCAGATTTCTTTGAAGACTTTAATTAAGGTTTTAACTATATATATTATATTCCTTCTATCTATGTTCATAGTTAATGTCATCGACTATGAATTTTGTTCTTGTTTTATTTTTGTGGCGGGATCCGATCCAAATGGGCATGTTATATAAGAGGATATGTTACGTTGTTGGGTGGGGGAATCAGATGAAGGCATGGTGAATATTATTTTGGGCGCATGTATGTTGTACTTGTAACTTATTGTATTTGTAAGTAAGTTATCTTATTGTATGAATTAATTTAGGTGTTGTAGTCATAGTAATCATTAATTAAGGGGCCAAATAGCTCATGGTGAATAATATTTGTATTCTTTTTCCAATTCAATTTATTCAAATAATTGTTCATAGTTTGTAGCTTAAAATATCGACTTTTATGTGCTTGGATTGGGTGGTGGATTTATGTATATATATATATATATAATCGGGGAAGAAGAACAGGAAAAATTCGGGAAAATTTAGACCAATAGGAAATAATAAGCCGGTTTTAAATGTTCACTTGTTAAGACCGGATGTAATTATATGACCGGTCTTAAAGGTCGGGACACTTTTGAGTTTTGATATTAAACCCGGTCTTAAAAGTTGGTCTTTTAAGACCGGTATATTTAGAAGTCCGGTCTTAAATAAAAATCTTTAAGACCGGATGTATTTATCATCCACTCTTGAAAGTCGTCTTTTAAGACCGTATGTGTCTTGTCCGGTCTTATAATTACGATCTTTTAAGAACGGCCTATTGTTTGACCGGTCTTAAAAGTCGAGCTTTAGGACCGAACAAAAATTATTTCGGCTTCATTTAGTACAACTTTTTAAGACCTAAGTTTTTAAATGTCCGGTCTTAAAAGAGTTTCTTTAAGACCGGTTCGAGTCCGGTCTTAAATGGTAGACTTTTAATACCGGTGGAACAAGACCGGACCGGCGCATATCCGGCCTTACGACCCCCTTTTGTCCGGTCTTAAAAGCCTTTTTTCCACTAGTGAATCGCAGTGCAGAGGCTTGAGGTTAACCTTCATTTCTTTCTTTTCTTTACCATATTTGTCTGAGTAATTGGTTTGAATTGAAAACTTAAAGAAAGAAGCAACGGTAAATCAAGATTATTTATATTCACGATCTTTCATTTGGGGGCTGACTGGTTATTGTTAGCGTTCTTGTGCATTGAGCTGGGAGTTCAGTTCTTTCATCTGCGTGGCTCAGCCATCGTTTCTTTAATCTTTCTACATGGTCTTTTCAGTTCTTGCATCGAGTTCAAACTCATAATTTTTTTTCTTGCTTAATTGCCTCCTTTGGTCCTTTTGCTGATTTAAACTGATCCTGTCTATCGAAGCTGTATGTGTGCAGAGATAATTCATTTTAACTGACCAAAATGTTCTTATTTTCATTCTGATTAATTATAGTTCCATATTTTCATTCAAAAAATAAAAATGTTCTTGTTTTGCGGGAGGGAATGAAAAAATTGGTGCATTAACTATTGTTTTCTAATTACTGACTGACTGATCGTTAGTCTCTGGGAAGTAGGAAACATAGAGTTGATTAAGGATTCCCCTCCCAAAACAAAAATCCTTCCTGTGATAAGAGTTTTGCACGTAAACTTGTCTTATACTGATTGTCTCATCAAACTATGGTATGTGATGTTAGTCAGTTTGAATAGGAGCAGCTGTGTGCGTTGTGCAGCTGTCTTATGCTTTGATCATGCTTCAAGAATAATTAATCTTTATGACAAAACAAAAAAAGCACTTTGATAATGCCTTTCCACTTCATTTTTTTAATGTCTTCTTATCAGGAGCATGGTGGTGATGTTATCGACGCTCTCAATGAACATTTGAATGAAGGAGACAGAAATGTGGCAGGAGAGGTAAGGGAGACTCCCATAGATGTTATGGACTGGAATCAATATACTCCTCAAGCTGGCCATGCTCATTATTCACATCAGGATGAGCAAACAAATAAAATCTTGTCTGATACTTCACGAGGTGGAAGTGCCAAAGACGACCAACTGAAACGATTCAGTGTTTTGATTGAGTGTGTTGGACAGATGTGTCAGGAAGAACGTGATATTGAACGTGCAATTTCCTTGTCCATTGAGGTACAGCGTGCATCTTAAGTTTCACTTTTTTCCATTTCATAATTCCTTGAACCTTTCATCTTGATTAAGTTGACCCCAATGATGACTTCAAAAATTTAGAGACTCCTTTATACTAGAAACTTGATTGCTTCCAAACATGAATTGAATCCAGACACCTGAGCAAGAAGGAGCACAGCGCTTGCAGGGAGATGTCAGTGCACGAATTGTGGGGCCACCTGAGTCATCTGGGGTGGAACGTGGGAAAATAACAGCCTCAAATAGAAGGTTCAGTCTTTTTCTTCACATTTTATTTTGGTGCTACTTCATATGTGCATCTTTCTGCGATACTGCACTCAGAAGTGCTCTGCCATTTGGCATAATAGGATTCAGTATTTTTGTAAAGGATAGGATGTATTTTAAGATTGTCAAATATAATAAGGGGGTTCATGACATCTTAGGTTGCAGGCAGGACGGTCATTCTTCCAAGATGAAGCTGAAGATGAAGGGGAGCAGCCTCTAACTCGAAAAAGGTCTAGACCTACACCATTGGGCTCCACAGATTTAGCTAAAAATGCAGATTTCATTGAGACCAGCTCAATGTCAAGCTCAGGAAGTCGGGAGAGCATTAATAATTCTCAGCACAACAAAAGTGCCATCCATGAGGAGGAGGTGTTGTCCTTATATTTATGAATTTTCAATGAGGGTTTAATGTTCATGTTCATTTGTCATATCATTCATTCATCTCAAGAATCCATGCCTCCTAATTCTTAATGTGTGAACTCTTTGAAATTGAAGTTGGGTGGTATTTCATCCGTGGAGCGTGATGTTGCATTAATGCTCAAGGCCTTAATGTTGGGTGGAATCCCTAAAGGGAATGGTTATGTCTTTCCAATGATTTCATGCAGAATAGGGAACAGCAGGTATCATTTATTTCTTCTTGATCGCCAGAATTCTATGTTGTACGTAGCAGATAATCTAAATATTGGTTCTGGTCTATACTTATTTGATGAAGGATGATGAATTGCTTAAATCATTACAAGCAGACACAGAAAAAGAATTAAGGGCAGTTGAGGAAGCTAAGGCTGCCCGTGAAGAGGAAAGGAGGAGGGAGGAAGAATTGCAGAAGAAATTACAAGAGGAGAAGGTAATGTCTTTTGCAACTCATTGCTTGCTTTCTTCTTCTTGTACCCACATATCCTTTAAATTTGTTTACTCTTACAATTGATCTAGTTACAAAACGATTCTCATGCATTTTGTTCATGTACATTAGAAAATCCTGCTAGAAACGCCTATCAAATTACTGTTATTCTCAGTTTAAAGCTAAGAGTTGTGCCAAGGCTGAGATTTTGTGAGGGTGGGCTTCACTAACTTACCAAAAGAATACTTCCTGGCCATGTACATGATAACAAAGTAAGGAATGGTGTATCAAATGTCTCCATTACAACTCAATAAATTAAATTTCATTTTTTTTGGCCTAACAATCAAATTTCCTGTTTGGGTGATTGTATTTTCTGTTAGGAAAGAATAAGAAAGTCAATTAAAAAATGTTTACATTTATGGAAAATATAGTGATATGCAGCAGTTGTACAACGCTGAAAAAAGTGTTCAAATGAGCTATGGATAAAACTAAAGTAGGTGACTGTTATAATAATATCGTGACATCATTGAATATTGACATTTACATAATGATTTTTTCACGGTACTGAAGATGCAGTTGTATATTGAATCGTTTATTCTTGTAACTTTGAATAAGTATGGTTTCTGAGATGATGTTTATTATTTCTCTATTCAAGAGAATGTTGCAACAAATGTCTTCTCATGAGTTGTACCCCTGACTGGATCACGCAAAACTTTATTATTAGATCATCATGATTTCATATGGACAGAAGGAAAACTCCTACTACCTTTCAAGATGTTTAAACTTGAATTTTCTGTAATTCTGTGTCAGGAGTTGCAAAGACGGTTGGCAGCAAAAGAAGCTGCTCTGCCACCAGAACCATCCTCAGAAGATAAGAATGCTGTGACCTTGCTAGTAAAAATGCCAGATGGAAACTATCGTGGACGCCGATTTCTTAAATCTGACAACCTGCAGGTAAAAAGGCCTGCTCGAAATTGTTCTCTGTTTGTCCTTCCTCCTGGTACATTCACATTGAAACCTGCTGATGGTTTTTTTTTTTCTCCTCTTCCAGTCTCTTTTCGACTTCATAGATATAGGTAGGGTGGTGGAACCTGGCACTTATAGATTGGTAAGTAAACTCCAGAGCTTTTCAGTTTGAGCAGTCCAGCTTTAATCATTTTGACTTATTGAATATGATTAATTAATTGTATATTAAAAAACTCTCCTTGGGACTATTTGAACAGGTGAGACCATATCCTCGACGGTCGTATAGTGATGGAGAAGGTGCATTGGCTCTGAATGAAGTTGGCATGACAGACAAGCAACAAGTTTTGTTTTTGGAGTTAATCTAATTTCCTGATTCCTTATTTGTGGAAAGCAATGGATTGAAGCTTGTGAAAATAGTCATACGAATTAAAACCTGCACCAATTTGATTTGGGTCTGTACCATTTGGATGCAATCTCCTGTGTATTTTCAGCTATTCAAAATCAACCACCATGTACAGAACCATCGCACTTCTCACAGGCAACATTTAATTCTTTTTAGGCAATGCTTCGTATGGTAGTATACAGATGCATTGGCATGGGATTCTGATACAAGTCATCAGTTTTTTTTTTTTTACCACCGAAATACAAGTCATCATGATTTATGAAATTTGCAAGATCTTATATAATCTATATATCATGTCTCCTACACGTTTCCATTTTCTATATCTCTCTTGAGATTTCTATTCCGAAATCAAGTCCTTGAGAGGAGTAAGGAGATAAACTGAGTTTCCTATACACTTCAGCAGTGGTGCTCATTATCATATGCTAACTCTAGAGTTTAATGTAAGATCTTGTCCATAGTATCGTTTTGTTGCTTTTAAAGTGAAGGTTGAGACTTGAGATTACATATTTTCATATGGATTAAATGTTAGAAAAATAAAAACAATCTTTTGAAAGCATTTAGGTTAATTATTTTTCTTATTATGCATTTTCAGAAAAAAAATGTTCAATTTAATACTCCCTCCATCTATCCCTAAATATAACACATAATTTTTCTAGCTTCTATCCCTTTTTATAACACTCCTATAATTCGAAATTATACTGTGTTTTAAAAGGTCTTTTAAAAAATACATTTATTAAATGATTGTTTCCTAACCCTGAATGAATGATCCTTTCAAAAATACTATTCACACACAAAACAAACTCCTTATTTAGGCATAATTTAAGTAATTATGTATCATAGGGAGTAAAATATAAAATATATGGCCCCCACCAAAGGAAAATGCGACCACCACTACCTCATTTCAGCCCTAATGTCTATATCATCCTTTTAAGTATATGTGAGAAAAGTTTTATCTCGACTTACGTAAAAGTGATTTTGAAACCACTGTTTGGAAGTTTTCAAACAGGCACTAAATGAAAATGTTAATTTTATGTATGTGTCGTATATTCCCTCCTCATTTTCTCATATCCACAACATCAAGATAAGGTTATTGTTTTAATTAATTGCATTAAAATTATGCTTTGTTGGTATTAATTTGAAAGTGCAAAACGATGGATGGGTGTCTCCTCTATTAACAATATATTCTATATAACCATTAGCCCATTGGCTATCGCTCCTTTCTATTTGATCCACATCACAATATTCTTACTGTGGTTTAATTTAGCTTTTTAGAAGTAATTTTATGGTATTTTAAGTAAATATGTGAAAATAGTTATATTTCGGCTTAATAAAAAATGCTTAAAAAACACTTTTTTGAACCTGGCAAACAACAATTACATTAGAATCTACATAATTCAAAATATAGAATTAGAAGAGTATTAAATTAAATTTTAAATAGTTTATATTTAATGTTTTTAATAATGTCATAAAAAATGTGAAATTACATTTTCAAAAAAAAAAAAATCAACTTGTTAAAACTTAATTTAAACTGTTTAGAATAACAACAAAAAATCGTAAAATAGATATTTTGCAAATGATATTCAAATCTACATAATTCAAAATCTAATATAAAACATATTTACCTAATTTGATTAAGTTAAGAAAGTTAATTAAATAAGTTAATATGACATATAATATCTAAAATATCCTAATTAATGATATTCGTTAATTATTCATATCATCTCCTTCTTTATTATTATTGAGGGAGCATCAATAGGAGTAAACTAGAAAAATATTAATAAATATCAAAACTATGTCTTATATTTAAGGCCAAAATCAATTCTATAAATATATCTTATATCAAAGACAAGAGGGAATACTTAACATTTATTAAAATGTGCTGGCAATAAATATGAGAATATACTTACAAGTGTTTCTTTTCTTTCCTTTTTTTAAAAAAAAAAAAATATATATATATAGGGGAAATCATTTGTCCTGTGACTGGACCTAAGAGATTTTCTTGTGAACCAAAAGCTATGCCGTTTGGTTAAGTATAGTGATGGGGTGCCTTAATAAAACAAAAAAAAAAATTGCTATTGAAAGATCGCGAACTATTGTGAGAATGAATACCAAATTGCGGATCTGTCGAGAACCTCCAGCGAATGAATTAAAATCCATTCCCTCTAGAAGACTTGCTAGATTCTTATACCACATAGAGTTGGAAAATCCACATAAGATTTTGCAACAGTTTCAATGATCGTGGTCTCTGTATCAATGTAATGGTAGGTTCTGCTATAAAATATTGGCTAACAGAGCACCCATTAATCGTATCATTCCGATGGAGCCCCACCGAGTTATGGTTTTCAACTTATTCCTTCATCATCAACACCATTTCTACTTATATCGTCGCCGCGATCACTCTACATGCCATCCTCACAATCTACGGCTGCCGCCGTACTGTTCCACTAGGTCCTATCCCGTCGTCCACAGCCTCGCCATGGCCTTCATCTCTGTCCTCATATTCCTCGGCATGCTCTTATCTGCTGATGCTGAAATTCGAAACACATACCCACTGGCTATGGCGGCAAACAAGAACAATCCCTCTCGAGTTTGAGTTGAAGATGTTTTTTTTTCTTTTAATCTTTGGTGCGACATGAGTTTGGGTTGAAGATGTTTTTTTTTTTATTCTTTAGCGCGCCCTCACTTAACCAAACGGCGTAGCTTTTGGTTCACAGGAAAATCTCTTAGGTCCAGTCACTGGACACATGATTTTCCCATATATATATATATATATGGGTTTATCGTTTGTCATGTCACTTGATATAAGATTATGTCAAATCACCCTAAAACTATGTCGTTTTGGTGTTAGATGTTACACCCCTACCGGTCTCGCCCTTTCGGGTGGCGGGTTAGAGGGATTTCTTTACTTAGCTACATTTCCTTCATTATTAGGTCCATTTAACTTGTGTCAGAGTGAGTGAGCGCAAAGAGCATTTTAATCGATTTGGACAATCTACTATACTGGTAAAAGTAAAACAAACATAAAGTCAAAGTCCTCGAAGGGTTAAGGATACAGTTATCCAAAATAAATACTGAAATAATATATACAGTCTTCCAAATGTAAAGTACAAAATGTAATAGGGCATTCCCTATTCTTTACTGCACCGCCAATCCATACCTTTTCCAAAAAGGGTCTTCTATATCAGGCACGCTTCCCTGCAACTACAAAAGCTTCTGGAGTCCAATATTGGCCCCCAGAGTAACCATCAATACTCATGCACTAAATGTGAGATATGTATATATGCAACCACGTATGTATACAAACATAGATAAGCATGCCAAATATACCACAATATGCAAACAGAAACACAAATACCACAAACACGTCTCCGCACCGTCGAGCCGCCTTACCAAGGCAGGCCCCGGAATTACCGAAATCATAAGCCCGTCTTCGTTGAGTCGCCACATAGGCAGACCCCGGTAAGCACCGCCCGTTTCCGTTGAGTCGCCACACAAGCAGACAACCTCAACGCTAGGGACACATCACAAACATATTCCGTATGCATATTTGGCAAAACAATACAAAAACAACACATATGGCAAGCAACACATACATCAAACACATAAAAGTACCGGAGTAAAGTGGTTACTACCTGGTTTGTGGACACTGCTTTTAATATTATTTTTATGCCCAGAGATTTTCCAAAAATACCTTTGACCTAAATACATCAAAATATACCATTTTCAGTAATTACAAAAATACTCTTACATTTATTTTGCTAAAACCGAGCTCAACACAGAATTTCCAGAAGTTCCATGTTTCTGGCCCAACTTTGGGGATTTTTCATAAATTCCAAAAAATAATGTTGGTATGAAACCAGTTCCATTAAAACCTTTGAAAAGTATATTTTATATTAAAAATATACTTAGATCCTGAAAGTACAAATATTTTGGCGTGCTGCTTACTTTTCCTCCTCTGGTCCAGATTCGCGTCACTGGTTCTAGCCCCTCTTTCAACTACTTATTTCACCAAGAAAATCTTATCCAAATCTATCATATTATATATGTAGATTCATGCCCCGGATGTTAGTTTTCATATGTAAAATTTAAGATCAAAATAATTTTATTTACCCCTTTAAAATCGCGTTGGAAGGTTCGCTGCCCAGATTTACCGAAACTGGCAGCAAGCCCTCTCATGGGGTTTTCGGTGTTTTCGATTTCGATAGCTTAACCCATGACCATACCCTATACAAAACCTCATTCCAGAGCCATTAATGACCTTAAAAATACAAGAATCCAACCCCAAAACCAAGCACCAGCCTTTTGCACGAAAACATTCAAGCAAGAACTTAAGAAGATGAAGTTGTTAGTGTTACCTAGAATCGAAAGATCGGTGGATGAACTTGGATCCTTGAGCTTGGAGGTTGGTAATGGTGGCTGGCTGGAGCTTCTCCTTTTCTATGGAAATTTCGTGGCCAAGGTGAAAATAAGAAGAAATTACCTTTTTAATAAAGGTAAAAATTGATCTGGTAAAGTAGAATTAACTGGCGTAAATTTCTGGCTTTTGTGTAATAATTAGGATTCACTTTTTCTTGACTTATTGCCCAAGAATTTCCAGAGCTTTTCTAGGGGCTTCATGGTTCTGCCATGTGACGAAATTTCCCCCCAAAATATCTGGATATTTTCTTCTTTTGGGGTAAATTACCTATTTGGCCCGAAACTTTTGAAAATTGCGATTTGGCCCAAAACTTTTTATTAATTATCAAACTTTCCCCACGTTTTTGCCTCCCCAAATGGACACATGTGGCACCATTTTGGGCCCAAATGTCTGCCCAAATAAATTTTTACCCATTTATTCCCATTTTGCCCCTGTTCTCCAAATACGGAACCTGCGGCTCGACTTTTACACCGACTTTTATTTCTTTCTTCCAAGTAAATATTTTCAATGATTAAAGGGAGTGTATGACTCCTGAGGGGCCTCACACATTGGGTCTCTATTATTTAATTCCCTTTTTCCTCACTTTGCCAGTCCAATTTCCGATCCACTGGTCCGTATGGGTCCCGTCGACCAACAGGGTGGTCCCCTTGCACTTTTCGTTATCTTTTTCAGACTTTTCCCTCTTGAATAGACACTCCCATGTCCATTCTTCAAACTTCATGGAGTGGACCCATGATTGACCTACTCACCCAAAAGAACCCCTAATGGGTCTCTATCGATCCTGTTGTTTCGGTCAATCGCCTGTGGAGCCCGCATTCTGAGTTTGGGCCTGAGTATGACTTAAATAACCTAGTTTTCTCTTATCTCTTATGGTAAACGAAATTCAAAATTGGAAGGATGAAGAATTGACCATTTCGCCCTTGCTTTTACTCCTTTACCCCTGAAGTGACACGTGTCCCAGTGTGATCATTACATTGACTCTCCAGTGTCTCCTTTTCTTCCTATTTTCCTCAAAAACGTAGAGGGTCTCTATTTGTCCAGGAAATGTCATACTTCCTGAGCCGAGCTTAGTAGTCTGCCTAACTTAGGCTTATTCTCAATTTTCGGGATCCAAAGTTCAGGTATTACATTAGAGGAATTAATAAACTCTCAAAACGACGTAGTTTTGGGTTTAGATGAATTAATTTAAGGTGTTTTTGTATTTATTATATGAATTTTACTAAAATATTCTTCATTAATTCCTTTAACCCCAAACTACGTCGTTTTAAGAGTTCATTAATTCCTCTAACCCTAAAACGACGTAGTTTTGGGGTGACTTAACATAACTTTATATCAAGTCACATGACAAACGACAAACCCTATATATATATATATATATATATATATGCATCATTTTTCAGTTTCATGACATAAACGCTCTATCCGGTCTTATCAAGTTCTTATCTTATCCATATTAAATGCATTCTCAAAAAAAGCATACTTTCATACATCAATATTGAATAATGATATAGATGTTTTTTTTTTTCAAAAATAAAAAATAAAATAATAATTCCTCTCAATTGTATTATAAATACAACTGGATGCACAACCCATAAAATAAAAGAAAATAATTTACCATATTTATTGATGGACAAGTTATTATAACATGGAAAAGAACTTATATTAAAATATTGAACGATTTTTTTGTAATTAATGGGTAAAAAGTCTTTCTTTTTCTTTAGTGTTATACGTTAACATGATATGTCGTGGACAACTCAACCTGAAATCAACTATTAATAATTTTTTAGTGAAAAAATGTATACATATAGTTTAGAGGAGTTGACATGGTGATTTAGACGTATATAAAAAATGTTACTCCCTCCGATCCTAATTATAGGAGCTATTTACCAGAATTTGGAGGGATTAAGGAAGGAAGTTAAATTAGTTAATTATGTGTATTTTCCTAAAATACCCTTACCCAAATTTATTTAATACAAATACATCTCTCAATTAATGTTTGAGAGATGGCTTATGCGTACAGCAAGAATTCAGTGACATTATGTAAAATTCGATAGTTTTATGTAAAATTAGTAAGAATTCTATCAAGAAACAAACTATTTTTTAAAAAAAAAAAAAAAAATCAGTGGCATTATTAATCGAGGAAAAACAAATCTTGAAAGCTACAGTTTACCAGATTAATTAATTAATTAAAAGTGAAAGTATCGGGGATGAACCGTCACTAGTTGAGAATTAAGGACATATGGAAGCATTAATTGTGTAACGTGCGAAAAATAAGCATTACCAGAATTCCAATGCTGTAGGCATTAATTACTCAAAATTATTTTATAGAAAAAAGTATAATTTAGGTGTATATAGATGTATTATTAAATTATTATTATCTTTAATTATTATTGAGAAAGTATAAATATGAGTATTATAGGAAAAAAATTGACAAAAGTTAAAACTTGTTCTTATAATTAGGACTAAAACCAATTCTAAAATTTGTTTTATAATTAGGATCGGAGGGAGTATTAGATATGCCAGCGGTCGTGATAACTGATAAAAGTAGCCAGATCAAATGGTACAAGGTTATATGAAAATGAGAAAAGAAAAATTGTGAAAGATGAAGATTCAATTAAGTTATTGAGTGGATTTTTTTTATTAATAATTTATCTAGCTTATATTGTGTATAGTTTCAAGTATTTAGACATTAAATTGTATATTATGTGTATATATTTTTTTATCATTACACTATATATGTGTATATATACACACATACATAATTACACGCACAAACATATTTTTTCGCAATCATGTGACGCTATTCTATTTTGGCAAAGAAAATGGTTTGTTCAAACCCCACCGATCTTGTGTGTCTTCAATTGTATTGTGCATCATTCAGTTTAGAAAACAAACAACTGTTTTAGTTGTTATATATGGTAGAAATTAAACATATACATATATATCCTCTTATTATTCATGTGAGCGAAGGGAAAAAAAAAATACAATTATATGCGTTTATTTATTTATTGCAATTCCATTCAGTCTAGCTGAAACAACGGCTGAACTTTATATGAACACATGAAAGAGTATGATCGGATAATTTATTTATTGTCTTGAATCAATAATTAAGATTAACACTCCTAATCTATGTCATTATTTTTGCTAACATGAGAGGCGTAGTTGTTGAATCAAACTTCTTTTTTAATACTAACTTGAGGCGACAAGTCAAATTTTGAAAAAGAGAATAATATGACAATGTTGTCAAACTCACGAGTTTAAGCAAACTTGTGACAGCAACGTAAACTCGTATCGTGAATTCAAATTGTGAATTCGTAATAGTGTACTTTTATCATTAAATATATATTAGTATTGTATAATTAAATAATTAAAATATAAAAAATTGACAACAATTTGATTTAAATCTATTTTACATCCGAATAATTGAAACTAAGTCTATCAACACTCATAATTTATCATATTTAATAAATAAATATCTATAAAATTATATATAAAGCCATTGAGTATGACCAAATCAAAAAAGTAAACGATTTAAAAGTGAGTTGACATGATTTTTGTAAGTTATAAACGTAAAAACAAGAAACTCGTGAGTTTAATCGAATTTACAGTTGTCACGAGTTCATCAGTGACTTGACTTCGATTTAGTAAAATAAAAACATAAAAATGGTTATTCGGAGAATTAAGCTTGTGAGTTTTACAACAATGAATATTATTATCTATACACATTTTAATATAAGAAAATTCTGTTCCCGATTCTTTTTTTCTTTTTTTGGTAAGGGAGGTGCACATAGCTAGATTCCTCAAGCAAAGGCTTGCAAGCTTTATCTTACATATGACATTCATATTGCAGTCAGCTCAATAATTTCCGAAGTATATAATATTAGAATAAATCAAGTGGAACAGCAAGTGTCCAACGCTAACAACAATAATAATAAGAAAAATATTGCCGCCTTTCATTTTTAATTCCTTCTCATAAAAGATACATAAAATAATAACAATATGCGAGTATATATTATAGTTTATGGGGGCACTTTATTCATGATCTAGTCAGCTAATATGGTGTTCCTTATCCATATCAAGTGGATGGGCATTTGTGACCCCCACACGTGTCACGTGCCGCCACAAACAACTAATGTAAGGTCAACACGTAATGAAAGCTGACTCAGCACCACGTTGAGGTGGCTCTATCTCTGTCCTTTTCATTTTGTGGCTTCCCTGCAAAGTCCCTTAATCAATGATCACTACACTATTAATTAGTGACGCCACGTAATTTCTATTTACATGTGGACCCCTTCAACAACCTTCCCGCTATTTTTAAAATTTATGTTTATCATAATTTTTGGGTGATAATGAAGTTACAATTTTTATTATTATTTTTGTAATAATATTGTTGCCTCTTTGCAGAACAAAATGTATTTTTTTAATTTAATTACATGTCATGGAAAAGGGTCCATGCTGTAAAGCGTAAATTATTTTTTGGTTCTTTTTCTTTTTAAGAATACTCACAAATACGTCTGGTCTGCGTGGATTGACTTGTCTGGTATGATGATAATAAATGGTACTTAAAACGACCGGGACGCTGGAAATTTATATTATACAAGATAAAATAATTTAATCGATCTTTCAATAACAATTTAAAATATGTATAATTAAGGAGGTCTCAATCGACGTGGAAGAAAAGTACTCTAAAAGAAATACTATTTGATTGCATTATTTACTTAAGTATATTCATTTTTTAGTCATCTTATTGGAAAAAATTGACTTATCCGAGTTAATTACCAGGAGTTTTTTTTTTTTTTTCTTTTTCAATTTGTAACTCACTGCACAGTTGATAATATAGTTATAGCATGGTGATGTATAACGAGGTTTTATTGTTCTTGTTTTATAGTGGATAAGATGTAACTAAAATGGATAACCAGACAGACAAAATGATTATGAATGTTGATTAAATTGACAACCTACAAATTAATCATTGTCATCAGGAATTATTAGAAAAACATTTGCCCCCCCCCCCCCCCCCCAAAAAAAAAAAAAAAAACATTAACATAACATTACTGTAAATAAATTAAATATGACTCTTTCTAAGAAATAAGTCTCGTAGGCGTATATAGATTAATATAAAAATTGCTGGCAAAAAAAAAAGAAAAAAGATTAAGATAAAGATTAAACCAAACATTTAAAATTATCAATAAAAGGTTAATATTCCATATACAGTAGTGTTTCTGATTACGGGAGCATTTTGCTTATGTGATCCAAGGTATTATTTCCATCTTAATTTAATTTAACATTTAAGGTATTAGCATGCCTGGGGGAATATTGTTCTTATGTAGGAACATGCTTTATTTGACAATGAGCCTTAACTCACACGACATCGACCTCTGATCTCCCCAAAATGTTTGGAACTGTGTGTATGAGTGCGATTATGTGTGCTAATCTTTCATTTGATTTTATTTAAGAAAAAGAGAGAAAGATCCTTTATACTAAGACTGGGTTGACTTTTTTTTTTTTTTTTAAAAAAAAAAAGAGATTAACGAAACTAAATAAGTTATTTAATTATATTATATATTGTGTATTCTTAGAGTAATGACAAAAAGGAGTAGTAATCTTTTGCAAACGAAGATAGTAATTTATATCTAAATCATAAACAATGGTATAATATAGACAAAATGAGGAATGTATTGCTCCCTCCGATCATTTTAATAAGGACTTTCTCTATTTAATGATTGATCTTTAATATAAGTAATTTTTGTGTGTGTTCCTTATTAAATAGTAATATATTTATATTAAGAGTAAAATACTCTAACCGCCCATCTATTTTACTTTAATTACATAGACCCCTCTATTTTGAAAACTCATATAAATCTCCTTTATATTTTGAGATTCTATTTCCATCTACCCAAACTGTTGTTAGTTGGCCAGTTAAGTTTAACTTTTGAACTTTTGTTTTACCAAAATACCCTACTTTAACATTAGAATTATTTAAAAAATATATATATATGTGGGCAAAAAAAAAAAAAAATTGTACCACCAAATTCCAAATTTTTATCCTAATATTTTTTTTAAAATTTCTAATATGTTAAAAATTTATTAATTTTGAGATTATAAAATTTATAATTTTCATTTTTTACCATATTTATTAAAAAATTATTTATTTTTAGTTTCTTAAATAACTAAAAATATATATTAAATATATTATTTTCTATCAAATATAATAAACTACTCCCTTCGGTCCTAATTATGGAACAACATTTGAGAATTTGTTTTAGTCCTAATTATAGGATAACATCTTAATTTTTGTCAATTTCTTCCTAAAATACCCCTATTGATATGAATGATGGATTATATGAAATCAACAAGGTAATTGCGAATTTATATAGGGGCATTTTAAAAAATGAGTAAAATTAACTAATTTAATCTCTATCCTTAATCCTTCCAAAATCGGTTCAATATGTCCTATAATTAGGATAAGGGAGTATATATGTTTGAGAGATTGTATTAGGTCATTTAAATTTAAATTTTGATATTTTTTCTACAAACATTTAAAAAACTTACTTAAATTTTTAAAAGTTTGTGATATTTACAAGTTGTCAATTAAAATTTAGAGTAAAATATTTTAATCACCCTTTTGTTTTGTCTTAATTACATAGATCTCCCTTCTATTTTGTAACATACACTTAAGTCCAAAACATTAATGTTAAGAATATTGTAAAAATATTTAAAAATATATTTTTAATTGAAATTTATAAAATTTATTTACTAATTTACCCTCAATGCTAAATCCTAAATTTTAATAGACAACTTGTAAATATCACAAACTTTTAAAAATTTAAGTAAGTTTTTTAAATGTTTGTAGAAAAAATATGAAAATTTAAATTTAAATTACTTAATACAATCTCTCAAACATATATAATTTATTATATTTGATATATATTTTTAGTCATTTAAGAAACTAAAAATAAATAAATTTTTAATAAAGATGGTAAAAAATTACAATTATAAATTGTATAATCTCAAAATTCATAAATTTTTAACATATTAGAAATTTTAAAAAATATATTAGGATAAAATTTTGGTGATTTTTTTTTTTGCCCACATACATATATTTTTTTTAAATAATTCTAATATTAAAGTAGGGTATTTTGGTAAAACAAAAGTTGGCCTTATGGATGGAAAATCAAAATATAAGAGAGGTTTGTGTAATATAATTTTACTTTTAAGGAAGATCTATATGAGTTTTCAAAATTGTGTAATTAAAGTAAAACAGAGGGGTGGTTAGAGTATTTTACTCTTATATTAATTATCTTCAATTTACCACTTACTCTCTTTCATTTAGTCATTAGGCCCGTTTGGGATAGCGGTGATAGAAGCGACTTTTATTTTTAAATGGACTTTTTTTTATGTGATTTGTGTTTGAGATAGCGGTGACATAAATGGCTTCAAACCTTGAAGTTTGGTTATGTGGTTTTACAAAAAAAATAGCCTCAGACTTTGAAACCCATCAAATAATGAAGCTATTCAAACACCCAATTATCAAGCTTCTACTTATAATAGGCTTCTAATAGACTTTTTTTAACTTCTGAAGCTATGTCAAACAAAGGCCCCTTTATTATTCATCATCTCTCATATTTTTTACTTATTCTCTCTCCTATATTTTTTTCATAAATATGGGTATATATAAAAGAAATATGACTTTTTTTACATGGAAAAAAGTGGCTTAGAGGGAGTAGTAAAAAAGGAATAAAACAAGCTTAATATATATATAAAAAAATTACATTATCACAAAACTTACCATAGATATAAATGAAGAAAAATCTCAATAAAATATCACTTGAACTTTAAAGTCCTAAATAGTAATTTTTTTATAAAATGAGTTGCTAATTATTTCCTTTTTTAAATTTCATTATTATTATTATTATTGTGAATATGATTTTAAAATTTATGTAGTATTTTTTTCGTTAGTTTGTCAGTAAACAATTAATGGCAGGAATGGACAAATGTATGGGGGAGAATAAATGGATAAATATGCACCCACACCCTCTGTTTTAATTCCAGTATAATACTCCTTGTCATCTACTTTTCTCTCCAAGAGAACGAGCTGTCACCTTCGCTTGCTCGGGGAACGTACCAACAAATTCCACGTTCTGTTCATACATACGCGTTCGCCGCACCTCTATAAACAACCCACGTTACCAACATTTTCACCCCCTCGCTGCGTGAACCGAATTTCCTCTGAGCTTCCGAACATTCCAGTCCCTTTTTTCCTTCTGTTTTTTCTCTTCTTGAGATGGGTGTTGGATCTTCTTCTTTGCAAGGAGAACGATGTGGCGCTTCGATTGTGCCGTCCAAACCCACTTTGGGGGATTTACCCGAGGGTTGCGTCGCTTTGATCCTCCAATATATGGATCCTCCAGAAATTTGTAAACTCGCGCGCTTGAATCGGACTTTTCATGGCGCTTCCTTGGCCGATTTCGTGTGGGAATCCAAGTTGCCCCCTAATTTTGATGTTCTTGTGAAGAAAATCTTCGGTGATCTGCCTACCAATTTGGGGAAGAGAGGAATTTATGCAAAGCTGTGTCAGCTGAATACTTTTGATGACGGCACTAAGGTACCTATACAATCCCCTTGCTTGTCGTATTGTGAACTTGAAGAGGATCAGATCTTGAAATTTAGAATTGGGGCTGAAAGAGAGGGAAACGACTCTGCCTTCCTTTTAATGGAATGGGGTTGATGAAATTTATGAAGGGACTGCAAACATGATTTTGTAGTCTTTCGAGCGTATTGATGTGTCGCTTATATGATGTATTAATTTCTGTAGCTCCACACAATTTCTTATCTTACTTTCTTTTTTATTCTCGGTGGTAATGGTCTGTATGTATTTTTCATTCTCTAGTATACTCTGAGTCAGCAAATTAAGAACAGGAGTTTATGGTGTTTGGTGTGTTCGGACTCCCTTCTGATAATATTTGGGTTTTTGCAGAAAGTTTGGCTGGATAAAAACACGGGTAAAATTTGTTTGGCCATGTCAACAAAAGGACTATCAATAACCGGGATTGATGATCGAAGATATTGGAATCATATTCAAACGGAAGAATCTAGGTGAGATTCTTGGCACCCATTTAGCATCACGCGCGCATGTAAAAATTTCACAGAGATGGGAATAGCGTAAAAAAAATTGAACTCCTGCTTATGAAGGAGGATATTCTCCCTATGGAATTAAGGAAAATTAGATGTTTTCTTATGTTAACTGTTTCATGTCCTGTTCCTCTCCTTTTGTTGTCATTTAACGATTTCAAGACTAAATAGGCCTGGGATAAATACTATTAAATTATACCCCATCTAAGTTATACTTTGATGGCTTTTCTTTGATATCTCTAATGCTTTCTCCTTTGAAGATTTTGCATCTCATATTGTCTAATAATACGGTTTTGCGCTCAGCTTATTGAAGTTTTCGTTTCTTTCCTAATCGTTCGGTGGAATTCAATGTTCAGATTCATTCCAATCATAAATATACTCTTCCAGAGTTAAAAGCGACCAGTCATGACCAAAAAGTTAGTTGGCTTTTTCAACCGTTTTGAAATTTATGATCTTCATGCGAATCTTGCCATAAAGTCATAGTAAATGCTTGTGAATGGCCATGCTTCGTGTCACAGCTGTAGTTTATGTCACTTTTCAATGTTTATCACGTTGCAGAATATAGGGGACATGAAAATAAATGAAAACCTATTCAAGTTAAGGTTTGCTTATTCAAAAAGTCACACAATTGTGCTGATTTGAAGGATAAAATGCAGACAATATTTATGAAGCTTTGAAATCATGAGCCATGGCACTTGTAAACCCAGAACGACGAAGTCAAATTTTTTTCTTTCTCTGACAAGTCATGAAGTTCAAAGTAAAATGGGCTTAATTGCCAGAAAAACAAGTTTCCTCTCTGTACGCAATAAGTGTAATCTAATAGAGTATTGCAATCAACTCATACTTGTTTACACTGCGTGCAGATTCAATACAGTAGCATATCTACAGCAAATTTGGTGGTTTGAAGTTGATGGGGAAGTTGATTTCCCATTCCCAGAAGGAACATACAGCCTCTATTTCAGAATCCATTTAGGGCGACCATCCAGGAGATTTGGAAGACGGGTATGCAATAATGAGAATGTTCATGGGTGGGACATTAAGCCCGTACGATTACAGCTGTGGAGTTCAGATGGGCAGTACGCTGCCTCTCAGTGTTTTTTGGAAGGACCTGGCAAGTGGAGTTATTACCATGCAGGCGATTTTGTGGTTGGCAATGGCAATACACCAACCAAAGTCAAGTTCTCTCTCACTCAAATTGATTGTACTCATACCAAAGGTGGTCTCTGTTTAGATTCTGTGCTTATATACCCAACTGAGTCGGCAAAGCTTAATTCATTTTTGAGTTCAAATTCCTCTTAACCTCTCCGTGTGGGGCAGGAATCAAAATGTATAATCTTGTGTTATATATCATAGGATGGGGAGCGGTGTGTAGAGAATTAGAGAGAATCGAGGTTTTTTTAGTGGTTCTATCAGGTATCAGGCTATAGTATAGCGTGAGGTGAGACAATGTATATATGGAATTTGTTTCTTTCTCTGAGATGCTTATTTATGTTGCTCAATTCTTTTTGGGTATTATGATGAGGCATTTTTGCGCCCATAGGCCAGAGTTTAGCGTGAACTGTTCTCCTGCTGAAGTTATTTATTATTACCATGAAATTGAAATTCCAATCCTATGGTCACATTGAGTGCCACGGCTTTTTCCACGTGATGGAAATAAAATAGTACTCCCTTTGATCTTAATTATAAGACCTAGTTGACTTTTTTGGAGAGATTAAAGAAGTTAATTAAATTACTTTAGAGTATTTTTATTTTTTATTTTTCTCTTCAAATCAATTAGTTTGACTAATAAATTAATATATAATTTAAAATATACAATATATTAAATAATTAAATATCTTATTTAGTTTTTTTTTTTAATTTTTTTTAAATTTTATAAATATATTTTTTTTGCTCCAGAACTAAATTTTATATTAGAGGAGGTAGTACAATAGAAGAAAGCGAAAGGAGTGTGTTTAAGATGGAACAGGAGAAATTCAGTCTTGGCTGACCTGGATTTGTCCTTGAACATAATTTTGTTGTACATGATAATAATAATTTTTATTTAAGAAAAAACTTATGCAATCTAAATGAGCATGTGCTGTGTAGCTGTGCTGATGGGACTCCGCCAATTATTCGTACTGATCAGTGCACTTACTTGTATGCTGCTGACTGCTAAGGCTATAGAGTACTATAGACTGAGTTGAGTTGGGTGGGTCATCAACACTTGGCTCAATTCTTGAAAACTAACCCCACGTTTTGGATGGAAAATAAATTAGAAGCGAAAGAATATTAGAAGGGAAATTTCCAAAAATAATTTTTATAACCATCTTAGGAACCTTGTTTTCTTTTTACTTTTCTCAAATTCAAACATATTTTTAATAAGGCTTAGGGACAACCTAGCACAAGATCAGGTCAGGAGACTAAAATTAGTGCCTATTTGTTTTAGTTTTTTTAGAAGTGTTTTTACAATGTATAAAGTAAATATGTGATATGAGTTTTGTCTCAGTTTACAGAAAAATAGCTTTTAAAACTATGGTTTGGGGGTTTCCCAAACAAGCACGGTAGAGAAGAACTTAGTGCCCGCTTGGTTCATAAAATTAGAGGTAATGTAATTGAATGTAAAGTAATGATGATTACATAATTTATTTGGTTCATCATTAGAGAAAAAGTGATGTATATACATTAAAACATTTGGTTAGATTACATCAAACATGAGAATAATATAACAATGGACAAAATTACCCATTTCTACACATAAAAATAATGTACACATTGGTTCATGATTTTTTTTATTTTTTTTTTCATTTTGTGCAGTGTACACGTTGGGTTCATAATAGTTTTAAATATTTAGTGATGGAAATATTATGCAGTGTACAATTTAAGTTCATGTTAACTTTTTAATATTTAATGATAGAAATATTATTTAATAGGATATTTTTTAATGGGGAAAATTTATTAATATTTAATTGTGGTAATTAAAATTATTTATGTGTGGCTACTTTGGTCAATTTAAGAAACCATAATGGCCATAGTGTCATTTTTATTTGATTACATGGTGTCTACATCTTTATTAATCATTCTTAACATCGTAATCATCTTTACATTACATAAGCTCAACCAAATATTGTAATCAATCTATTGCATCAAGAATACATGTAAACCTCTCCTATAGAATCAAATCAAACCAAACGAGCTATTATATTCTTAGGTTAAGGTGCAAAAATGCACATATGTTTTATCCCGAGGAGCGCCTAACACCAATTACTTTTTTAGGTGTAAAAGTGACTACGTGGTTACAAATTAGGTACAAAAATACCATTTGACCATTAAGTTTAACTTTTTTGTTACCTAAACGATGACGTGGCTTTCAAAGGTGCAAAAATAGCATGTGGTTCGGCCAAAAGAGCACACAACACTAAGTGTTTTTTTTAATTTAATATTTTTATTTCAATTAAAGAAAAATTATTATTTCTCTAGGTATAATTCCTGGGAGGCCAAAATTTCTCCTGATTTATCATTTTCAAAAAAGAGAATTTATTCAATGGCAAAAATTGTAAAAATTTTATTTCCATAATTTATTTTTTATTAATTATTATTAAATTTTATAATTAATAATTAATAATTGAGTATTTGTGCATTTGAAATTTGATATTATAAATAATATATTTACTTAAAAATAATTTTAATTTTTTGATATAACTTAACGGTCAAATGGTATTTTTGCACCTTTATAATCATGTAGTCACTTTTACATCTAAAATAGACACTTGATATTAGATGCTTCTCAAAATAAAACACATATAGATTTTTACACCTTAACCTTATATTCTTATTGATAGGTTGGCAAAACTTGCCCATAGCATTACAAATTTTTTGTGTGTCTGACCATCCTCCACCTCTACTACAGGAGGTGAAAGACGATGAAAGAGATTAGGTTGTAGTAGCATACTTTTTGTATTTTTGCATCATGCAATGATATTTAGTTTTATAAACCATGTGGATGTAACTTTTGGAGAATAGTTTTTGGGATTTATGAGGTAAAAATAGCTTTTGAGATTTATAAGGTAAAAATGATTTTTAGAGAATAGCTTTTAGATAAAAATGATAGTGTTTGGATATTGTTATCGAATAGCTTTTTCAAATGTGAAATTTACTAAAAATGATATTAACTTTTGGTATAATTGCATATAAAAGATAAGGTTGTATTTTGAATATTGTAAACATTATATTTCATAATAAATACCAAAACTTACATAAATTTATGTACAAAATTAAAATGCTTAAGGGTACTAACTGGCACTGAAAAATACTTCATGACCTTGAAAATTTATTTTAAGATATTGAAAAAATATTTTAGGGTGATGATTCATCTTGAAAAAATATTTCAAGGTCTTGACGAGTATTAAAAAAATACTTAATATTGACTAGTTCTAAAAAAATACTTCTCATGGTATTAAAAATTTATTTTAGAATCTTGAAAAAATATTTCAAGCTCCGATTAATCTTTAAAAAAATTCGGGGTATTAACGAGTACTACAAAGATACTTAAGGACATTGAAAAAATCTCCATGATTTTGAGAAAAAAATTTAGGACATTGAAAAAATATTTAAAGGTAATGACTAATCTTGAAAAATATTTTAGGGTACTAAAAAAATACTTAAAGATATTGAATGGTACTTGAAAAAATACTAATGATGGCGGGGAGAGAAAAAATTAGAAAAAAAAAAAAATAGCTCTTTCCAAAACCTAGGTTTTAATGCGAATAGCTTATGAACAAAAGGTGTTCGAGTGACTTCTGGTAGAATCTAAGTTTTGATGTAAAATAGCTTCTGAAAAAAAAAGGGTGTTTCTCTTACTTTTAATTAAACTTAGATTTTGTTTCCAAAACTCAGGGTTTGGAACCCCAAATGAAATAAGCTATCTCAAAAAAATTAATCAGGGTTGGGGGTAGGGAGTAAGGACTAACAACTCTTTTTTTTTTTTTTTTTTTTTTTTTTTTTTTTTTTGGGCAGCAGGCCTCACGACACATAACAACAACAATAAACTTTACTTTGACCAAAAAAAAAAAAAAACAACAATAAACTTTACAATACTACATTCTCCTCGCATCTGATAACCTTCTTTATGCATGCCTGAAACAAGGATTATGTACTAGTACATAAAAAAAACACATGTTCAAAAAAAGTAGAACAACCCAATCCCACATGCTCATCATATGGAATTTGAATTCAAATGTGGAGGCTTTATATAAATAAAAGTGAGACAAAAGTCCCAGAACGGGGCTAAACTTGTTGCCCTGTACTCAGGGGCGGAATCAGGGGGGCTAGGGGTGGCCCCCGCCCCCCAAAAATTACATAATTTGACCCAAAATTATAAGAAATTATGATTTAGTTTATAAAGTTTTTGAAATTTTCAATTTAGTCCCTATTATAAAGTAGAGAGGGACTAAACCGAAAATATTGAAATAGTTATAAGGTTAAGCATAATTTCTGAAAATTTTGGGTCAAATTTTGTAATTTTCGCCCCTAATTTCAAATACTAACTTCCTTGGATTCTATGCTGTAATTTTCGCCCCCCCATTTGGAAATCCTGGCTCCGCCCTTGCCTGTACTTCTGATCAAAATAGGCACAGAGCCAGTACAAGCTAAGGGAATCGAGAAAATGAAAAGAGAAAGAACAAGGGAAAATCCATTTAAAGGTGCTTTTTGGAGAAAAAAATCTCAAAAAGGGCCCCAAGATTCTGAAAATCTCAAAAAGGGTGCAAGGGCCCTTTTTGGGATTTTTAGAATCTTAATCTTGGTGATATAGTTGTAAACCTAGGATGATATTGTTGTAAAACCGATTTAGTTGTAAAAAAATTGTTGTAAATGTGTGATTTAGTTGTAAACGAGTATTGATTTTGTTGTAAATTTGGTGATTTAGTTGTTAAATTTTAATGAATTTATCCGAGAAAGGGCCCAAGGACCATTTTTGAAATTGTTAGAATCTTAGGGCCATTTTTAGGATTTTTTTCTCAAAAAGGGCCCCTATATGGATTTTCCCACAGAACAAAATTCCAACCAATTAGGTACTCCTCTCATCAGATAAAAAGCCCATGTCATTGTCAAGAGTGAATCTATTGCCAGGAGCCTTTTGGTTTCTTCTATTTCTCATCCATTTTTGGGTTTGAGTTTCTGGTTCAAAATCCATGCAACTAACTGCGTTGCATGATGATTCAATTAATTTGAATAATGAACGTAGGAGAGTTTATGTGCATGCAGAGACGGAGGGAATGGGCAAAAGTCACTAACTACCCCCTTCATCCATAAAAAGCTAAAACCACACCCAAAAAAGTGGGTGCTGGTGACCACTGAATTCAATGCATTGATTTGACCCCAGGAGATCTGTTAATTGCTGAATGCGAGTCTCTTCCTTTCCTGCCCTCCCATAATTGCCAAACCCCAATATGGGCTTGTTGTGGTCCTAGCGTAAGTGGCTAAGTGAGTACTGTGTAATAAATCTTTGTTAGTAACTGTTAGAAGGGGTGTTTTAGCTTCTTCCTTTTTTAAAAGAGAAAAAAGAAAAATTCAAGAGACATACTTTGTGCTTTTTTTTTTTTGGTAACTAAATACATTTTTCATATCTTATTCTTACAGTAAAAAATATTTTCATATGATGTCTCCTTGTCTAGACTTTGAAACAAGTTATATTGTTTTATTTTGGGTTAAGGACCAAATTTACCAATAAATAATTAGGCCGGGAGCGTTGGGCAAAGACAAATAAGTTTTAATTGGACCAAAACCGCCAACAAACAATTTAATTTGTTAAATCATCACAAAATCGTTAGTAGCCGTAACGTCCGTGTAAACCTCCCTCCACGTTGGATATCGACTTCCACCAAACAAAAGTACTCTTTTGAAATGAATTTTTCATTCTTTTTCGAAAAACGCCTATTTTGGACCATGGTGCCATTTTTATGATGCACCGACACAGCAGAATTCTCAATTGCAATGAATTCGATACGTGTCTAGGACGACACGCGGATGACTCGCCAACGGAGGAACAGGGAGGGTTAGTTGTAGAGAACGAAAACTATTACTTTCAGTTTTTTAAATTCTTTTTGCATTTGATTTTTGTGATTCAGTTTCGCGCATGTGAACCACCACTTCGGATTTAAAGGTGCACACATCTCCTTCAAAAGCCATTTCTGTAGTTTTTTAAAAAATTTGGGCGTTTTTCAGCTGAGAATTTTGGCAACAAAATGCCCTAAATTGACGATTCTTCTCTCCCGACCAGACAACAGTCGCCTCCGTCTCTCCCAAACGACGACGTCATCGGCGATCTTTGGTTCTATTTCTTCCTCCTTGGCTTCGTGCGTCTGACCATCTGTGACTATGAGTGTGTTATTCGCTCTTTGATTCTGTGAGTTTTTGCTCCTCCATGCTTCGTGCGTCCGTGTTTGCTAAGACTGTGAGTGTTCTTTTTTTTTTTTTCCCTCTTCGATTCTTTGATGCTTCGTACGTTTGAGTTCTGACCGTCTGTGGCTGAGAGTTGAGAGTTGAGAGAGACGTTACTTGGCAAGTGGGCATTGAGGTGGAAGTCAGATCCAACGTGGAGGGAGGTTTACACGGACGTTAATGGGCTCCTAACGGTTTTGTGATAATTTAATAAATTAAATTGTTTGTTGGCAGTTTTGGTCCAATTAAAACTTATTTGTGCTCAACGCTCCCGACCTAATTGTTTGTTGGTAAATTTGGTCTTTAACCCTTTTATTTTTAATCTTCAACTAACTATATTGTTTGACTTACAGCTTATTTGGATTCGCGTCTTAACGCTTTAAAAGTCTAGTGTCATTGAAGAAAAGCTCACTTGGGAAAAAAGCTCCGTGGGGTGGTGATTGGGTGAGTTTATAGGTGATGGGCCTCTGGAGAAAAAGCTCATTCTAATCAAAAACCCAAAATTCCAGCTTTTGGATAGTGTTTGACATCGAAGGAGGAGAAGATAGAACGACAAACAGCGAAGCTAATCGGCACAACCATCAGGCAGTGGTGGAACTACCCTTTGTCCAGTTAGGGCCTTAGTCCCAGATGACCTTCTAAAATTTGTTAGTATATATATGTATTTATTATTTGAGATTTTATTTGGCCAATAATTTAGCCCCAACTAGTTTTTTATTTTCTCTATAAGAATAATGTTTAGTTCATTATCATTGGGCCGTGAGAAGAAAGTAAAATTCTTATTTGAGATACCTACCGAAAAGGTTAGTATCATCTTATATCTTGTTTTAATTTATAATTGTAAGTTATTATTTATTTGTATTTTCAATGTTATGTGATACTATTTACTATTTAGTAAATACTTCCTCTAATCCTTACTATAAGGCACCAACTAACAATTTTCAAAAGTTAATAAAAACAGTTAAAATCATTAAATTTTTCCTAAAATTTAAGTAATTTTCAATATTATCCCTACTAATTACACTAAACTCTAATATTATATTAATTATTACTCTTGCTCACTATCCTTTTTAATTACGTGTATACATGAAAAAATATTTAATGCTCTATGGAAACAAGCAAGTGCCTTACAAAAAGGACCAAATATCTTATAATAAGGACCAAATGGAGTAGTTCAATATGTTTATTTTTTAGTCCAGACTAATTTTTTTTTCCTGGTTCCACCACTGCCATCAGGACTGTGATGCTTGCCGGCATCAAAGGAGGAGGAAGACAGAATAACAAACCCCTCATCTTGCATATGTCCACCCTACCACTAACACTCATTTGAACAAACTGATCCTCAATTCCGATCGCCTTTTGATCTTGCACTCTAACACCACTATCATCCACCACATGAACACGAATCGGTGGCAAATTCGCTAGTAAAGGTGACGTCTCAACTGAATTTTCAACTAGGTTCTAAAATCTGGACTGGGAACCGGTTTGGTCCAAGCATTAACCTACTTCGGTATTTTTTTTAAAGGGTTAAGGTGCAAATTGGCCAACAAACTTTTACTCCAGGAGCACCCAACACAAAAAAATTTTAGGTGGACCAAATCTACCAACAAACTTTTTAAAAGATAAAAGTAGCACAAATCTGTTAGATGCAAATTAACTCTGTTAGTTACTCTGACTGGAATTCCAAACAAAAAAAATCCTGTCTTCCTCTTCCTAGCATGCTGTACTGTTATTTTCAGAAACCCTTCCGGCTCTAGTCATATCCTTCTGCCTTCGTCTTCTTGGTTAAAACCCTTACCAAGATTGTGTTGGGGCAGAGAGACAGAATCAAAGCACTCACCACCCCCAAGCCGCGTATTTCTCGCCATGGCTCCCAACCTTGAATGTCAGATGTACGAGACCAAGTATCTGGAGGTGGACATGGCCGTCATGATACAGGTTAAGAACACCGCCGACATGGGCACATACGTCTCACTTCTCGGGTACAACAACATCGAGGGCATGATCTTGTTCTCTGAGCTCTCTCGCCGCTAGATTCGTAGTGTCAACAGTCTCATCAAGGTCAGCCGCATCGAGCCTGTCATGGTTCTTAGGGTCGACAAGGAAAAGGGTTACATCGATTTGAGCAAGAGAAGGGTATCTGGGGAGGATATCCAGGCTTGTGAGGAGAGGTACAACAAGAGCAAGCTTGTTCACTCCATTATGTGTCACGTTCCGAAAACATCGATTTAGAGGTATTTTGCTCGTCCGCCGTTTCTTTTGCTCATATCGATTTTTTTGGAATTCAGTCAAAGAGTAACTAACGGAGTTAATTTGCATCTAACAGATTTGTGCTACTTTTAACTTTTTAAAAGTTTGTTGGTAGATTTGGTCAATCTAAAAGTTTTTTGTGTTGGGTGCTCATGGAGTAAAAGTTTATTGGTTAATTTGCACCTTAACCCCTTTTTTTAAATCGATTTTTTTTTCTTTAGAATTTAATATTAATTATCTTGAAATCTTTAATTTCTCACCGGTTTGGCCTCAGGTTAGCTTCGGTTTGACGCATTGACTATTGACCTATTATCTTGGGTGGTTTAGTTACCAATGGGTTTTAGAATCTTACTTTTTAAATAATAATTCAAACACGTTTTAGTTTAGAAAAAAGATCACTTCTACCCCCGTCAATCCAAACATAAATCGCATTTACAATATGACTTTTATCCTATTTTACTTCGTAAAAGTCAGATTGAAAATAAGTTATTTCTCTCACCATTAACCTAAACGAGCTCGGTGCAATTTTTTCAAAATAATGATAATTAAAGAATTTTGTAAAAGAAACTGAAATAAAATAAAATCTTCAAAATTATTAATTTAGAAGTTTTTTTGGTCGAATTAACTTAGAATTTTGAAGTAAACCTAAATTCTGACTTTATATTAATCCTCGGTAAGTTTCTTAATTGTCATAGTCCGTTTTTTCTATAGATTGATGATTTGTAAGATTCTCATTCTGAGGAGGGGGAAAAAGAGAAGAAAGTCCATAAAAGGGCAGGGATGTAATTTCAGAACTATTCAACCAAGAAAATTCTACGTTTATTTTTAATTTTTAAAAGTTTTCCCGATGACCACATGAACCAGTTGAAGCTGTCGTGTAGACGGCACTGAAATTCCTGGGGAGATCGATTTGATCGCGGCTTCGAAATCTGAAGGTGAGGACTGAGGGCCATGGTCATGGAGATGGACATGGACGCCATGGCGGGTGCCATCGGAGTTTCCGTCCCTGTACTTCGCTTCCTTCTCTGTTTCGCGGCCACTATTCCCGTCAGCTTCCTTGCGCGATTCGTTCCCGGTTCATTTCTCAAGCACCTTTACTCCGCCGGCACCGGTGCTCTTCTCTCCTACGTTTCTTTTGGCTTCTCTTCCAATCTTCATTTCTTGGTTCCTATGTTAGCCGGCTACGCTTCCATGATTCTTTGTCGCTCTCGATGTGGGATCATCACATTCTTTTTGGGATTTGCTTACCTCATCGGTTGGTATGTGGAGGGTTTTAACTTTTTGATCCCCTTTATGTTTATTTAAAAACAATGTTACTAGTTTTCTTTAAATTAGATTTTCTCTCTGTGAAGGTCAATTGGTTTTGGAGTTTTGAGCGATTCGGTATCAATTGTTTAGTCTCTGATCCGATTTCATCATTGTCATTGTTTCATTTGCTTATCTAAGCATTAAATTACGTGGTGTAGATTGCTTATGAGTTGGTTGATTAATTTCACGCACGCCTTTAACGGTCTCCTTCAAAATTTTGACTTTTGCTATGTGTTTGTGTAGCCATGTATATTACATGAGCGGAGACTTGTGGAAGGGGGGTGGAATAGATGTTACCGGTGAGCGTTAACTCATCATTTTCGATAAATAAATCAGTTTCTTTTTTTTATTATTGTTCAAGATTTAACTTGGTTGAATTTTCTTTTTGGAAAAGGCGCCTTGATGGTGTTGACACTGAAGGTCATCTCGTGTGCAATAAATTACAATGATGGGTTGTTGAAAGAGGAAGGTTTGCGTGAGGCACAGAAGAAAAACCGGTTGATTAAATTGCCTTCGTTGATTGAGTACTTCGGCTACTGCCTCTGCTGTGGGAGTCACTTTGCAGGTCCAGTTTTCGAAATGAAGGATTATCTAGATTGGGCTGAAGGAAAAGGGGTATGTTTAATGAAAATTTTCTTTCAATAAACAGGAGTATCGAAAACCTGTGGGTTAACCATAGGACTTCCAATTTACACTTCTTTTTATCGACTATTGTACCATTCCGGAGGTAAAAGTGTGTCACTTTAACATCTGCTATGCTGATTACTTCTGCCTTGTGATATTTGGTATTTAAATTTAAACTTCTGTCTTCTTAGCTTTGGAGCACATCAGCAAAAGGAGCATCACCATATGGAGCAACCATTCGCGCTCTTCTACAAGCTGGTTTTTGCATGGCTCTTTATCTGTACCTGGTTCCTTATTTTCCTCTCTCCAGGTTTACGGAACCCATATATCAGGAATGGGGTTTCTGGAAACGGTTGGGATACCAGTATATGTCTGGTTTTACAGCACGATGGAAATATTATTTCATTTGGTCAATCTCTGAGGCTTCTGTTATTATTTCTGGCCTTGGTTTTAGCGGCTGGACAGAGTCCTCTCCTCCAAAGCCACGCTGGGATCGGGCCAAAAATGTGGACATATTAGGTGTTGAGTTTGCAAAAAATGCTGTTGTGATACCAACTGTGTGGAATATACAAGTCAGCACCTGGCTTCGTCATTGTGAGTTTTCTGCTTTTGCGTTTTGATGCTTTCGTCCCTTAGCTATCTTAGGAGTTTGCTAACATTTCTTGAATTGACCATAGAAACTTAATTTAGGGCCCTAGCTACTTAATTTTAAGTTATGGACTTCCAGTAACAAGTAAGGTTGTCAGTCTTTTTATGTTGTGCATTAATTAGTTAGATTAGTATTTTCTTATGTCATAAATAAATAACTTGAAATCTTGAATTAAACTTATGATTTTACTATGAGCGATACTATCATCAAGCACTGAACAGCAGTTTTTTCTATGAAGTGTTGATATTACTATTGTTTGTGTTTTTTAGATGTTTATGATAGGCTTGTTTCGAAAGGGAAGAAAGCTGGTTTCTTTCAGTTACTCGCCACACAAACTGTCAGTGCAGTTTGGCATGTAAGTTCAATTTCTGCCGTGTTTTAAGTTAGATATTTGTTTTGTACTCTGTATCTTGTGTCTGCATCCTGCATTTTTATGGCTTCATGTTTAAGTTCCTATCAAAATGAAAAAGGCAATTCAGAATTTTTATCCTGATGTGGGAGTGATGATCGGAGTCAATACAATTGTTGTGAATCTTTCCTTCACCATTTTATCTCCTGCTCTCGTAGGTTTTGCTAATGAATGTGTAGTTGAAAAGGAGTAAGTAATTGGTCACTGGACTTATTACCCAGAGTCTGTACCTTGTAAGGGTTGATATAATTTGTAACTATAGCTATAAACTTAATTAGTGTTCAACTGACAACATGGATCCTTAAAATATGATCCATGCATAAGTTCTGCATCAAACAACTTTTTCGTGCTTAGATTTTGATGTTATCTAATTCATGCTTTATGTGTGATGTCATGTATCTATTTCCATTTATCTTTGCTGATATTTGCTTCAACCTTGTGTACTGTCCCAATCACGGATGGGCAGGTGCGCATAATCTTTTCTTGACATGAAATCATAAATACAAGTTTTATTGTTTCTTTTGCAACCTTTAGCTTTGAGATGCATGGGCCCTGTTCAGCCAAAAAACAATTGTCTGCTGAAACATGAGACCTACTAGCAACCTCATGAAAGTTGACTGAAACATTTTGTTACTGTTTACTTAATGCTATGAGACATGAGGTCTCAAGTCAGGTGTTTCTCTTATCATTTTGACTTCCTTATTTCAGGGACTATATCCTGGGTACCTCATATTCTTTGTTCAATCAGCTTTGATGATTGCTGGGTCCAGAGGTATGCATTGGATTCGTTTATTTGCTTTCTCTATTTTGGTTGTGATAATTAACTTTTCGTTCTCTCTCCTCTTGGAGCAGTCATATACAGATGGCAGCAATCTGTTGCTCCAGCAGTGGCTAATGTCTTATCATTTATGAATTTTCTGTACACACTACTGGTTCTTAACTACTCCTGTGTCGGCTTCATGGTTCGTTTTCCCTCTCTCTCTCTTTCTCTCATAAACATGCTTGAGTTGAATGTTGCATCCTCAGACAAACATGTTAATGCTTCTACCATTTGTGGGTGGAGCAGGTACTAAGTCTGCATGAAACTCTGGCCTCATACGGAAGCGTGTATTATATTGGAACTATTCTTCCCATTGTATTGATTCTTTCTGGTTACATAATCAAACCTGGGAAGCCTGTCAGATCCAAAGCTCGGAAGGCTGAGTAAGATGGACAATGAGTTTCCTGGTCCCTGCAAATTTTAAAATCAGTCTAGGATATTTCACAGGTTCTTCGTTTTTTGTTTATTTATGATTGATGATTGTGATAGATTCTTTGGTCTTAGTCCTCTTGGAAATAGCTGAGTTTGCTTTACCATTAAATTGTATCTCATTGCAGCATTCCATAGAAACTTTTTTCTTATTTTTGCTGTGTAAAATCATTTGGTGAAGAAAATGATTCGGAACTACCATTTGGCTAAAATACTGATCTTTTTTATCATACCTGTAATATTAGGTTCCTAAATATTCACAGAATTCCGTGAGAATATGTAATAGACAAAAGTGGGAAGTATCATCAGAAACACTAACTATTCAAGTCTCCTACAATTTAGCAAGTGAGTATTTATTTAAGAACAAGACGGCCACCAATCCTATGTTAATTGAGGCTTTGTTTGGTTTTGGGGTGGGTGGAGGGGAGGGGAAAATTTTACTTAAGTTTAATGCCGTGGGACTTGTAAGGGTTTTCCTCTCCATTAAATTTTTTCTCTCCCTTCCCTTCAACCAAACAAAGCCTTAATTAACATAGGAATTGTTGACCATCACATAAAACGTCCCTTTTGCCGGAAGGCCAGCACCCGTTAGCGGACGAAGACGATTTAATTGGCTAAATAACTCCCAACAAAATAATAAACGGAATTTGGCAAAAGGAAAGCGTCACAGCATGCAAAACATCACAATCAAATATTCCAGTTCCCTTGAGCAGAGCTCCTCATGGATATAACTCCATTCCTTTATTTTAAAAAGAAAAAAAATAGGAGTATATTTTATGTTACTATTTACTAACGAATGTGAGAAACAATGTGGTCAACTGAACGGTTACCTAGAATACTAAACACTAAAAGCTTCGTTAGCCTCTATTTAAAAAAAGAAAAAGAGCTTCTTTATACACCTTCCAGTCCTAATTATAAGACTTAGTTGATTTTTTGGAAAGAAAGATTAATTAAATTAATTAAATTACTTTATTTTTTTCTTCAAACTAATTAGTTTGACTAATAAACTAATATATAATTTGATGATACACAACAAATGAAATGATTAAGTAACTTATTTAGCTTCTTTAATCTCTTCAAAAAAAATCAATTAGATCTTATAATTAAGATCTAGGTAAAACGAAAAAAAAAAAAACTTCTCCAGTCCTGTAATCAGACTACCTCCTTTCATGAGTAAAACTACATGATAGGAAATTTATTTTAATCCTAAAATATAAGAAACCGATCTATTATCTCCCAACTTTATTATTTTTTCCAAAGTATTGATTTTATATAAGGAAGTTTCCATAAATGGATATTACAATACACATCATTATAAAGGATATTTAAGGAAAATAAATGTTTATTTATTTGTTAAAAATAACTAAATTAACTATTTTCTTAATATTTATAAATTAATTGTCTACTTTTTTTATATTATTATTATATATCCGGTTCGAATTTGAGATCTATAAAGATGTAATGGAGAAGTGACTTTAGATCAAATTTAGAAATATCTCACTTAGGACATAATGGAGTGAGCTAACATATGTTAATTGATTAACTCCTCAATATTTTCCTACAATAAAACGACAATTGCCGCCAGACTTTGCTACACCTTACTTTTCCGCGTCCTTCTCTTTTGGTTATCCAATCATTCAATCCATAGGCGGACGTAGGTGTACGGGATAAGTGCTCACCCTAAAATCTGATCCAAAAATATGAAAATGCCTTTCTCAAAATTTAAGTTTCTCCAATTTAATTCTCTCCTTCTATTTTATTTTTCCATAATACAAAAATGTCTTATATTAAAAATGATATATTTAATAGTATGATAATAAGATAGTTATGATAAAATTTAAAAAAATTAAAATTTAGAAAATGACATTATAATTATTTTTATTGTAATATACTTTTATTATTAAAATATGTATACTTCAATTTATTAAGTACCCACCTTTTATTAATTTATGTACTTAAATTTATTGAGTACCTACCCTTCCTTCATTAATTTCATCCTCCATTCAATCGGTTCCTGACATCTTTTATAAACCCTGACCTTATGAACTAGGTTAGATATGTGAAGAACCGACTGGTTCATGTAAATCATGTTCGAAGAGACATTGTGCCGTTTAGCAGGGTGCTTCCTCTATTATCAGTGCACTAAACTCGTGTTCTTGTTTTTACGGTAGATGAGACCACTTATTGTTTTTTACGCGTCTTTCTTTTCACTTTGTTGCCAGCTTTATTTTCCTCTTCCAGAAAGCTTCTACATTTCCTTTTATCTACTTGATTACCTTATTAATAGCCTGAATACAATTGTTCCTTTTAAAAACAAAAAACTGCCACATTTGATTACACATTATTATTCCCTTATTTATTTATTTTTCTCTCCCTTATTGTTTTTTTTTTTCCTTTGCGCGTTTCCAATTCTCTTTTTACCTTTTCCCTCTTTATATGAATGAATACCAAGATTCCTCTTCTCAGTTACTTTCACTCTCTCTTTTCCCTTTTTCCCCTTTTCCCCTGTCTCCTCCATTTCTCTGCTTTGGGATATCTCTGGCCTCTGTTTTCAATATATACACATGCATTGGCCCTCTCCTCCCACCGACTATTATTGTGAATAATTAAACCACGAAGTCGCTTTTTGTAATGAATTTTCACTGATTTAAAGTCACGTTCTTCTTTTGTATTCCATGATGATGTAGAAACTTTTGATGAGCATGTCAAGGTTCTTTCTTCTCCCTCAGGTTTCCTCCAATCCAAGCGAAGCACCTCTTCCCACTTGGATTCTGTTGTGAGATTACTTAGCCAAATCATCGTTTCTTTGTCTAACGCCCTTGAGTTAGAGAATAATCCAGACATGAAATCTTCGATTAACGGAATGTTTTCCCGGTCCAAACAGAGTAATGTCGGCGATCAAATAAGCAGCCTAAAGCAGGAGGAATGGGAAGTAAGGCCAGGAGCAATGTTGGTCCAGAAGCGTAATTCAAATGAGAACCAAAATCCCATTTCAGGTTCCATTAAAATCAAAGTCAAGTATGGTTCAACCTATCATGAAATTCGCATTAGTTCTCATGCAAGTTTTGGTAATGCAACTCTTGAAACTCTGAATTACGTCCTCTGTTTTCTTTTTCATGGGACTTAGTTTCTTTTTGGGTTGATGGATGCAGGTGAATTGAAGAAAATGTTGGCAGAGGCAACGGGATTGCATGACCAGGATCAAAAGATAATCTTCAAGAAAAGGGAGAGAGATTCAAAATCATATCTGGACCAAGTTAAAGTAAAAGATGGATCAAAATGGAGGTTGTTGAGGACATTGAGAGCAGAGAACGGAGGACACTGGAGATGTTAAAACTCTCAAACAAGAACAAGAGTTCAAAATCATTGAGCGAAACCAAACAGGAGAATGAAAAATACTCCAAAGAGGTATAGTTCATTCATTTCACTTGTTATTTTAATTTCCAGACATATAAATATTATTATGATGATGGGTTCTTACACAAGGAAATTCTGAGTAGGTTTCAGCATTGGAAGCATCAGCTTGTAAAGGCGAGATTATAGCAGAGATGGATGTGGAGAAATTGATTGATAGTTTGATGAGAATATTGATAAAATTGGATGAAGTTGTTGTAGCTGAAGGAGATCTGAATTTGCAGAGAAAAGAACAGGTTAGGAGAGTTCAGAAGCAGATTGAAACTCTTGATAAGTTGAAGGAGCCATCAAATTCCAGTAAGTTGCAGAAGCAGCCATTGAAAAATTCAGAGTCTTTCGTAGTGACAACAAAATGGGAAACTTTTGATTAAATCGAGTTTGCAGTTTCTTTTTTGGCTGTTTCGTTACACATTTGTCATATTAAATTGAACTCTTTGTTATTGATAATAAGATTAAATCACTATTGTGCTAAAAATGTTGGGAGGATTACCTGCTAGCTAAGTACCGCTACTAATTTTTAGTTATTAAGTTGGTTGATACAACATGTTTTTTTAAAAACATCTTAATTATTTTACTTAATTTCTTTTATATTTCTTATACTTAATTGAGAAAATTATAATAAAGAACCTAAGAAAAATAATATTTATTAAGAATGACTATAAAAATGGTAATTATTTTGAAGGATCATAAATTAAAAAATTAAAATAGAAAGACTAAATTGCCCTTAGTCGATTTCCTATATTCTCTCTAATTAAATCGGAATCCGGAGTAATTGATGAATAATGAAAAATAGAGAAAAATCAAAATCTACAAAATTAGCGTCTCTCTACCGCACCGAAATCATCTCTCGATTTACGATTAGGTGATTTCTTTTTCCGTCTCTCTTCTAAACTTCATGGAGAGATAAAGAAGCAAAGATGCAACCGCGTACTAGAGACCTTCAGACTTCATCTTCGATCTTCATCCTCCACCCTCTCACCTTCTCTTCACCTTCGTCGTCGATGACCTGTGACCATCCCAACTCATTAAGAATTATGACTATGAATAGTATGAAAGACTATTAAGAATTAAGATCAACTAAAGCATATAATTGGGAGGTGACTTCTATGGAGAGATAAAATTCCTAATGAATATATATTCTAAAATGAAAGATGGAAAAGGAAGTCACCTTGATTGTAATTGGAAGGTGATTTTAGGGCAGTAGAGACATTAATTTAGCAGATTCTGATTTGTCTCTATTTTTTATTATCCATCAATCACTCCATATTCTAATTTGATTAGAGAAAATATAAGAAATCTGGCGAAGGACAATTTATTCTTTCTATTTTAATGTTTTAACTTTTGGTCTTTTAAAATAATTACCATTTTTATGGTCCTTCTTAATAAATATTATTTTCCTTAGTTCTTTTATTATAATTTTCCCTACTTAATTATTATTAAAGAAATATAAATATATATATATATATATAAATTAGGAAAAGATGAAGAAATATTGAAAATAGGATATGCTCATATGCATATCAATAGCTGAGTTTTTTGTTGGGGTATTCATGAAGTTGTGCGGAATTTGCAGCGACCACATCCACGTGTCAACGTCTGTCGGTGTGTTGTTGCTTAGCTGTGACCTGGGAAACTTTTTTCTCCTTTTCATTTTTATTTATTTATTTTTGAAAATTTCCTGTTGGGGGGAGGGGGGAGGGGAGGGAAGGGGAGAGAAAATGGAGAGATAGAAAAGTTTTTCGTACATTCCTTTAACTATTCGTTACCTTTAAATAATACCCTTAAATGACACTTTATAACGTTTGCTTCTTTACCTCGGGATTAGGGGTGTTTATGATGCCTAGTCGCCTGTTTCGCCGTTTCGTCAACGAAAAATCGCTCTACCTAGCCATAAAAAAAGAAGCCTGAACAAAATTGGACACAATTGGGTCGGGGTATTTTTGCGGGAAATGGGCACCGGCGGTATCTTTGCCTTGCCTATTTGGCCCGCCTTGATAGTGTATATAATATTTTTATTTTTTAATAGAATAAAAAAATCCCAGGAGCCTTGATGCAAACTCTAGGAGTATTGGATGTCTACAAGGCTTTAATTGCAATTTTTTGATGCCTTGTATTTAATAAATTATGGATGTTATTTAATATTTCAGTTATGGATATTTGACTATTTGTTATTTTGTTAAGATATATGATTGTCTTTTTAATTTTAAGACTTAAGTTGTAGACTTATATCTAAATATTTTGAAGTGTAGAATTATGGATTTCATTTGCAGTTTGCAATATTGTTTATTAGGTATGACTAAAACTATTTTTTTTCACATAGGGTGTCACAAGGTTAGAGGGTGTCACCACTTGGACAGGGAAGGGCCGCCATGCCCTGCCCATTATTGCCCTACCCACAAATCTTAGGCCTTCTATCGGGCTAAGGGAAAAGACAGAAATTTGTATTTTTGTCGTCCAATGATTTTTGGGTAGGACATCGGGTAAGGGTCTCGACCTATCCAACCCTATCCATAAACACCCCTACTCGGGACCATTCCCATGAGGGCAATTCCTTCAATAGATTCATTCTTTTTTTCCTTTCCTCTGAATATATTTAAAATTCTTTAAATCAGAAAATAAATCCATTATCTTGGGAATTCCGACAAAAACATTATCTGCGTCCTTTTATCTATTTTAAACTTAAGATTAAGATTATTATTCAAAAAATAAAAAAACCAATAACGTCTTCATTTATGCCCGTTGTAACCAGAAGAAGTAAGAGTCGGCGAATTGCCGACACCGTCCCATATCTTCTTTATATCCCTCCGGTGCTTAGTGTTTAATATCAATATGTTTCTCTAATTTGTTTAGATTAATGTAATTAATTAAACAAGTTAATATATTACATATATTTTTTTAAATATTCCATTCATCCTTTTAAATTCTCCCATTCTTTCTCTTTCTTAATTATTGTTAAGAGATGATTAATAAGGATAAATCAAAAAAAATATTGAGAAATATAAAAAATATACATTATATTTATGATCGAGACCAACTCCCCAAATATATCATATATGAACTAATGGAGGAGTGAGCTCGTGTGTGTGTATATATATATGGTTTTGCTCCCTTATATTCTTTATATATGTAAAATATATTTACCTATTTTGATCTGAGTTAAAAAGATAATTAAATTAGTTTATATAACATGTATTTTTTTAAACATTCTAATCATCTTCTTTAATTTTCTCATTATCTTGCTTCTTAATTATTGTTGCAAGAGAATCAATATGAGGTAAATTAAGGAAAAAAAATGACAAACATAAAAAATAAATTTTATATTTAGAATCAAAATTAACTCCCCTAAATAGGTCTTAACATAAGACATGAGAGGGAGTATTTTTCTATTGGGTTTATGCAACCTTTAATTCTCAAAGTTTACCCTATTTGGTTTTGGTTTATTGAATTGAAAAGGATGGATTTTAGTCCCTCAAAAACAACAATAATTTAGATTCAATAATTTAGATTTTTATTAAATTACAGAGATTAATATATATATATATATATATATTTTTTTTAAAAAAAAAAACATATTTTAAACAGTGTAAACCTTGAAGACTAAAATGAGCGCTGACACTGTCACACATTTATAACCGGCATATTTGACCTTTGCCTTTTTCTTTTTTAGTTAGATGGAAATAAGACTTTTGTTTTTTTGCCAATGAAAATAAGAAATATTTGTGACTTGGGAAAATAGTATTATATGACTTTTACTGGTTTGAGGGTAACTAGTATGACTTTTAAAATTATGTATCAAAAAGAAAGTACGACTTTTCAAATTGTTACTTAAAAGTCTATTGGTCGGAAAATTAAGCACATATTAGCCGACATTTAGGTGATATGTAATGTGTAATTAAGTGTTTCATTTTTAAAATTCCGCATCAAATAGATGATAATATGATAATTTCAGTCAGATTTTAGACTAAGTGTATATTTAATCCTTTAAACTCATATCAAATATGAATTTAGTCTCTTAAAATCTTTTACTATTAACGCCGTTAACTTTTACTAAAGCTAAATGCTGACTTGATGAATTGAAGGCTGACTCAGCAACAAGACATTCTTAAATTTAAGTTTTTCAACGTAATAAATTTTATATTTAAGATATTAAAAACCTAAAAATGCTTCTTTTCTTTTCTCTTAACCTAGGGTTAGACATGTCTTCTCATGGACAACCGCAAGCATACAAAATTATTGCCGCCATTATTGTTGGTTTCAACCTTGCCCAAAAAATTCAATCGCTCTACAGCTTCGTCGTCATTCTTATCAAGTTCACATTCCTTCTGATTTTCCATAGCCACCTCCATTCTCAATTAAAACATAAATGACCCATAATTAATACATTGACAAATTTTATATTGTTATTGTTGCATTTTCGGGATATGTACTTCTGATTTTTTCCTTTTTTAAAAAATTCTGGATATGTACTCTGTGGCTAGGCCCAACTTCATTTCATCATGGAGTTTTGGGCTCACATGGGCCCAGGCGGCTCTTGAGGTTTGAAACAAGAAAACAAAGAAATTGGAAGTGATATTTGCAAAAGGGGAAAAAAAAAAAAAAAAAAACATCTTTAATACTCCCTCCACTTCTAAATATTCTTTTCTACATTCATTTATAAGTTATTTTCAACATGTTTTATTAGAAGCAAAAAAAATCTTAAATCTCATCAACTTTATTTTAAAATTTAACAACTTTCCAATTTCATTTATTTAGTATACACAATAATAAACAAAGAGTAAGATTGTATGTTTATATAAAAAGTTTGATAATTGATTTAAAGATGTGTCAAAAAAATTTTCTTCCTGCCTTATAAATAAGATCATAAGTAATACCTAGTTGAGGGTGTTATTTTAATTTTAAATATAAGACATAAATTCATTTTATCTTCAAAATTTTTTTTTCTAAAATATCCTTATTCTTGTGGATATTAAAATAATTTTTCTGTCAATACAAATTTTTATTGATAATTAAATTAAATAATCTTATTAACATCCTTAATTAAAGTAGTCATCTAACCCTTATATTATCCCTAAAACATGCAGTATTTCATTATTTTTTTGGGTAAAATATTTCAATTATATTTTAGTTGGAGTGTTTGTCTCCCCTCAAGTCCCTCTAATAATTTAATTGTTTAAGATGCATTCAATATTTTAAAGTATTTTTAAAAGTATACTAGTATCATAAAGTATTTTGTTGTGCAATTTTTCTTCTAATGTATTTAAATTAGTTAAATTTCCCACCATATTAACTCTTCCACAAATTATTCATCTCCTTCCCATTAATTCATAGTATTGTTAGTGGTGTTCTATATTCTGTGAATAAAAGTTGTAGTACATGATTTGGCATGTGAAGCAGATGAATATGCTTTTTGGTTAATAATAATATTGGAACGACCACATCAAGATTTTGAATTCGTTCGCAGAGTATTGTTGATGTGAACATGCAAATTAAAGTAATGACTTAATTAACTAAAGTGGCTAAAATCAATGCTTTATGTGAATGGGTTTTTTTCAATCTCCATTGCACCATACATATTGCTTCCACGTAACGAAATGTTAAAAACTCTCTTTTTTATTTGGTTTCTAAAGCAAACAAACGATACACTCTTTGCTATGTTTGTTACAACAATCTTAGCAATTTCATATAGATTACGACTTTAATTTATAATTACTATACGCTTTTAAATTTTTTGGATTATAGTTATTGCCATGTGTGTATACCAACCGTATATATAATTTATATGGCCTTAACATAATCTCCATTCATTCTGGTAAAAAAAAAAAAAAGGATAGATGATTTGATAAATATACTCCTATGTTGCTTATTATAAAGCACAAACTAACAATCCTCACAAACTTATAAAAACAAATAAAGTAATTAAATTTGTCCTAAAATTTAAGTAATTTTCAATATTATCTCTACTAATTGCATTAAACTCTTATATCATACCACTCTGGTTATATTTATAAATCCCTTTTGACTAAAAAATTTGGTCCTATTTATAAGTCCAATTTCAAGTAATAAATGAGATTGTGACAATTTTATCTATATTAATTGTACCAATGAAAATAGAGAGAAGAAAGAGTTGAAAGATATTTATACATAAGTGAGGGTAAAGTTGAAAATTTACCTCATAATCATTGAGCTAATTACCTCTCCTTGGTATGTGTAATTTAGTTAAGAGGGATTTATAAATAGGATCAAAGTGGTATTAATTATTACTCTCACTTACCACCCATATTAATTACGGGTATACATGAAAAAAAAAAAATATATTTAATGTTCTTTAAAAACAAACAAATGCCTTATAAAAAGGATCAAATATACTTATTAATTGGTATATTATAATAAAGATGAAGTATTTTGATTAGTCGATATCAAATAATTGGAAAGGTTAAGTAATGTCCAAGTTTTAGGTGAAGTCAATTCAAAAAATGTCGCTTCAACTTGTAAACCCACATGTCTATATGATTCAAAGGATTAGTCCCCTTTTACATCGCATCAATAAGCGGTGATGGGAGTAGTTAATTAATTAAACATAACTTAAACTCCACAGATTCAAATTAAAACTTCATAATACTACAAACCTGGGCCACCAACTCGTGTGGTTGAAATACCGATCAGTGTTGAAAGTTGAAAACTCATGGCAATATAATATAAAAATTATAATAATGTATGTTATCATGGAGCCAACCGTGGAATGTGGATTTAATTAATCTAAGTAACAAAATAATTAGACAGGGATTAGTGTAGGTGTCCAATATGCCGGCACCACCGAAAACTAGATTAAAAGAAAAACATGCAATTTGAATGCATAAAATATAAGACGACAACGATGTTGATGTTCTCGTGTTCATCTTCATCCTGAGCTGTACCCAGTTCAATTAGATCTCATCAATCTTATGTGGTAAAATACAATATAATAAAATAAGCTCACTTGTGTAATCTTCACTTTTTTTATTTTCCCCTTTATATATATAGTTTGTGGGGTCAATCAATTAATGAACATGTCTCACTCCCAGATAGACTTATTACTACGTATTTAAATGAATCTAAGCATATATATATATATATATATATATATATATATATATATATTTCTAATTCCATGGCAATTTTTTAATTAGTAGTAAAAAAAAAAAAAAAAAAAAAAAAAACTAAAGTCGTACTTCCTTTGCTCCTGTTTTTAAGCCATTTAGAGGAAAAGTTGTAGGATCCTTTTAAAGGGTATTTACATTACTTATTAATTACCTATAACCTTTCCTCTTACGCATTGATAGTCAAAATCGCGCTTAAAGCGCAAAAAACGCCGCTTTTACGCTTTTTTTCGGATAAAACATGTTACGTGGTGGAAAAAATGCACCAGAGGTAAAAGCGTAAAAACGCAACGTTTTTGCAAAAAGCGCCGAGTTTACTAAGGGACTTAAGTGAAAGTTTTAAAAGTTCTGAAGAGGGATTAAAGTGAGAATTTTCAAACTATTTTGGGGCAGAACTGAAATTTCAAAAACATCTGGGTCCTTTTCTGTAATTAATAAATAAAGATCATTTTACCCCTAATTATACTTAATTCAATACAAATGTTCCTAACTCAACTTAGTACTTAATCATACAATAATGTCCCAGAAAATACATTAAAAATCCCAATTTAATCATGTAAAATCATATAAAAAATATGGTTTGATCAATGACAATGTTAGACATTTTGATTGATATTGCATTGATCAGTATATGTGTGTATGAAGGCAGGTACCTTATATACATATGCAGGTAAAAACTCCGTTTTATTTTACGATTTTACCTTTTACGATTTTTCATTATCCTTCGTTTTTACGTAAAAACTACACTTTCACTACCATGCTCTTACGTACTCATCTTCACCCTATGTTTGGCTGGAGAGGAAATTAGGGGAAAAGAAAATAAAGAGGGAAAACTCCTAAAAATAGTTTTTTAAAAAATTATTATTTCTGAAAATTTTCCTTCCTAGTATCATTCTCCTTATTTTCCCCTCACTTTTCTCTTCATTCAAACATAGCTTTAAGGCTGATGTATGAAAATATGAAGTTTTTTAAGATAACTAATTATGGGTAAAGTAGATGACTTATTTAACTTGTAAAAAGAATTAATGATCTTTAAAGCTTTGTTGGTTCTTGTAAAAAAGTTAATGTGACTTATAATTTAATAGGAACGAAAATGTCAAAAGATACTTATGAATGGGAATGGAAAAGGAGTTTGAGATATATATAAAGGGGACAACCAAAGTCAAATTTATCATTTTGGCAATGGGAATTGAAGGGAAATATGAGGTGCGCACATTTGAACACTTTGATGGAAAGCAATTAGTGGGGGTTACAATATAATGGAAGAAATTAATTAATAAGCTAGTAAATGAAGTTTATATGGAGATCTCATTTGTATGTCTAGTTAGTTGGGGTTGACTTTCACAAAAGGACAATGGCCTTCTAATTTTCTGGACAGACTCTTTAATTTGGAAATCCGTTTCTATAGCAAACTTTGTTACAAACTCTAAATTCTATGACAAATTCTATTAGAAATTCAATGTTTTTGTTGTTGTAGTGTAACACGTACATATGATTATTAATCAATTACAAGTGACCATATTACAAAAGACTAATCAAATTAAACCAGGTATATTGAATTATTCATCCAATAATTCACATGATATATAGTAAGCAACAGAAACGAAAGTGACTGGTATTTAATAAGAAACCATATTAGGCATAAAGAAAGGAACATAGAGGTCAATACTTGATACTAGTGAGAGTACGTACACTCCACAATATCTAAGGAACTTTGGATCATATTTTTGGTTGTCGTTGTGTCCCCAAAAAATAAGGTTGTCGTTTCACTGGTTTCCATAAGTATTAAACAGTCAAAACGGCGATATTCAGTATAAGAAATTATTGAAACAAAACGTCGTACTATGTAGCAACAATAATATTGAGTGCAACATATAATTTTCGTTATGTCGATGGCGACCTAATTATTGTGTTTGTAACATATAATGGCAAAACAAAAACAAGAAAGAAAGAAAATGAAGGAGGTGATTGGATTGGGATGGATTTAGATGCGAAGCTGTTTGAGTGTTAGAAACACGTTATCAATATTTTTTTTGAAAAAAAAGAAAGAATTTGAGAGGGGCAAAGACGTCATGTCATTGAAGTAAAAAACACCACGTTTGTAAGAGAAGAATTAAAAGGGATGGGTGAGCCGAGCCCCAACTATATTAGCCCACGTACGCATCATTCACATTCTATTATATATTCCATCCAAGTCAATTATATAATTATAAATTAGTATTATAACTAACAATGAGAATATATATGTGATGTTTTTAAAAGCTATACACACATATGTGCTGGACCTGATTAAGAATGTCAAGATGCATGGTGTGTCGTGCAAAAAAAAAAAAAACAAATACGTTGGATGGGTTGGGATTAAGTTTTTCCCAAAGAGATGAGATTAATTAATTAGTGAGATTTGGTGGGAAAAATGAAGAATGAGGGGGTGATCGACAAAGTCAAAGGGTTTCCGCACAAGTCACTGCCTTGAATGGGTCACGTGCGTGAAAGAGGCACACAAGCCAAGCATGGGAAAGATATCGGTAATTTGGGTATAGTATACGTGTGTAGGCGGATGCAAGTGTTACAGAGCCTTAAATTATGATGTGTCTTTTTTTTTTTATAAAATGGGAATTAAAATTATGATGTATTTGATGGCATTTATAATAAGATAATTATGATGGAATTTTAAAAAATAATATTATAATTATTTTTATAAATAATATAATAATATTTATATTATTAAAATATATATACGATTGCTTTTCCTATATTTTTATCTCTTAAATCACATAATATCTCTTCATTATAATTTATGTAGATTTTCATTTATAATATCATTTTATCCTATATTTAATTAAAAGATAGATAAGTACATAAAGATAATTAAATAGGTACAAAATACTAAAAAATTCAATCCAAAATAATCTATACTTATTTTTATTATATCATTAGTATTCACTTGATTGAGAGAGGCACACAAGCCAAGCATGGGAAAATATTTTTTTTATTTTTTTTTATTTGTATTGTATATTTATATATATTATTTTTATTTTTTAATGCATTTAATCCCCCATCAATTGTGCTCCCTTCTATAATTTTTTAGATCCGTCTTGTAAAATTCATATAATAAATATATATATATATATATATATATTTATATATAGATTAGAAAAAGGTCGTGAGAGGCTAAAGTTGGGGTTGTTAGAACTTTAGAATGTTGAGGTAATTAACACGACGAGAGGTTAGTTTAATTTGGTAACCACCATTCTTTTGTCCGGATAACCCCCATACTTTGCTTAATTATTTTTATGTTACTCATTAATTAAATTATTTTAGAATTTTTATTTTTATTTTTTCTTGCTAAACTAATTAGTTTGACAAATAAACTAACATATAATCTAAGAATATATAACATATTATATAATTAAGTAACTTATTTGGTTTCCTTAATCCCTTTAAAAAAAATCAACTATATCTTATAATTAGGATAAAAGGGAATATTATTCAAATATATGTATATAGCTTATGCTATTTTCGGTCTTTAAGATAGAACTTATTTAGAAAGTTGATTTTTGTGTTAAATATTATATATATTTTTAATATTTATCATATTTTTTCTTAATTATACGTCTTATACAATATGGGATTTCTTTCACCGTCACTTTATTTTTCCAAAAAAAAATATGATAGAACTTATTTGGAAAGTTGATTTAATTAATCAAGATCCCATTCATAAGATCAACTTGCCAACTTGTGAAACCAGTCACCGATCTGTTTCCCCAAAAATATGGGATTTCTTGCCCCAAAAAAAAAAAAAAAAAAAAAGTAGTGAAATACAAGACTAATAATATATATATATATATATAATAATATATTGATAATTAATTCTCAACAAAATCATTTCCAACAAATTTCATTAAAGAAAATGGTCTCACACACAATCTAGTAAATTATTTGATATAGAAGGAGGTCGTCATCAATCGAAAATAAAATTTCAGAAACCTGATATGCATGCATAAATGTTATAAATTAAACTATCGTTTATCAAAACAAAAACATAATGACGTAACTGTTTGATCAATTACAACATGTGATCCATCATTCAACCGAAAGCAACAACAAAAAAAAAAAAAAAAAAAAAAATTAAAGAAGATTAGATGAGTAATTAATGAAGATTAGCATAACAGAGAGAGAGCATGGGGATCTCGTGCTAACAAAAAAACTTAAACTTGTAATTTTGAAGTTATTGGTGATGAAATAACCAAGAGCGATGTGACGTGAGGCATACATACATAACGCGTAATCCGTTTACTGTGCAGGAGGAGGCGGCTTTGAAAATCAGAAAGGTCGAAGAAGGAACATTCTAATCCTATTCCTAATTTCACTTTCATGGTTTACAGGCTCTATGGTCAGGTTCGTTCAATATTTGACCTCAACCTGAAGGAGCCCCCAGATTCATCGTCCCCAACCTACTGCGACATGTCACTTTTCGTTACCCACTAACCGACACATCCTCCTTTCTCCTTCCATCTACACCACCCAATCATCTCCTTCCTCGTCTCATTTTTATTTTCCTTTTCTCCATCCACACCCTTCCTAGACACCACCGTACCGTCTTTTTTTATTAGAGTTTACTTTCTTTATTAATTAATTGGGGTGAAAAGTCTAAACACATGTTGTGTTTTCTGACATTCCGACTTGTATTATTTTTTTTTTTTTTAAAAAAAAGGGTTGAGCTGCTTACTACTTTAACTCACTGCTTATTATTTTAAGCTCATAGCCTGCCACAAAAATAATAATAAGAATAAAATAGTAGTCCATATCATTCATTAATCAAGTGAGGAATATGATTGGGCACCCTGGGCGCCCCCTGATTACGTCAAATGTTCCTAGATATTGCCCTTATTTTTGTTATTTACAATTAACTTACATTAAGAAATAATTAATTTATCTCTTATCATCTAATTTTGTTAAATAAATAAGAGAATCCTCTCCTTTCCCATGATATGATCAAAACCGGGCCAGGGCGGGAAATGATGCAAACTCAAACTAGCAGAGCAGAATGCTCCGTCATAGAGTTTGAACTCAATTTACTCTCTGTTTCCACCTTCAGTTTTTGTTCTGCTTCTTCCACCTTCAGTCATAAAGTGCCTTGCAATGGCCTTGTAATCTTATTACACCTTCTTCAACTTACCGATGACTGAAGCATCACCCTGTTGTAGTCTAAAATTCCTTGCTGAAATTAAAGAGTTGATTACTATATTTAAGGCTATTTTAGCGGCACAAAGATTTGAGGTTTGCATTCTAAGGTGATGTGATAATGCTGTTTTTCTTCAGGAATTAAACCAGAATCACGAAATAATACAAAAAGAACATGACAGAGGGAACAGGAATGATTTATTGGAGTATCTACGGTCTCTGGATCCTGATATGGTAGGGACTCAAAATCTCCTCCGTAACTTATTTTTGCTCTTAAAACTTGAGACTTGTAAAGAGCAACTTTCTGGTAAGTGCTGAAATCTCTTTTCTTGACAGGTGACCGAGCTGTCTCGGCCTTCATCAGTAGAAGTGGAAGACATAATTCAGCGACTTGTTCAAAACATTTTGAGGAGATTCTTTTCAGATGATGTTAACCCAAATTTATGGAACAATATAATCAGTTGGAAGAAATTCAGATAATCAGACGGATTGTTTTGATGAGTTTTGTGATAAAGTAAACACATCTCGTGATTATTTAGCAAAGTTGCTTTTCTGGTCAGTACTTCTGATATCACCCATCTAAATTTTTTGGCTTACAATCAAGTAAGCTATATCTAAAATAGTCTTCTAACAAATCACATCTTTACCTCTGATAGCTGCCCTTAGTTTACAGTATGCTAGCACGTAAAGTCCTTCTGCTTTGCGTGATCATGATATATTCTTTCCATCGGCAGGTGTATGTTATTGGGTCATCGTTTAAGAGGCTTGGAGAACAGATTGCATCTAAGGTGTGCTGTTGGGCTGTGTGCATACCAACGGTATATATAATTTATATGGCCTTAACATAATCTCCATTAATTCAGGTAAAACAAAAACAGTATCGATGAATGATAAATATACTCCTATTTTAGTTTATTATAAGGCACCAATTAATAATTTTCATAAATCAATAAAAATAGATAAAACCATTAAATTTGTCCTAAAATTAAATAATTTCTAATAGGCTAAAGTATACATTTGGTCCTTTATATTTGTCTTTGATATCATTTTAGTCCTTAAATTTGTAAAGTCGCGTTTGGTCCCTTAATGTTAACACTTTGATCGACTTAATGGAAAATACTAACTCAAGCGGTTTTAAGCGATGATTGTGCAATTAAATGTTGACCAAACATGCTTATATGTTAGTATTTTAATAAATTAAAATTTTAAATCCTATTAATTGAAAAATATTTATTTTTTACAGATTGTTTTACGATTTTTCACAGTTTTGTGAAGATTAAATATATATTTTTTTGTCAAAGAAAATTAAATATTTTTGAATTAATAGGATTTAAAATATCAATTTATTAAAATACTAACATATAAGCATGCTTATTCAGCATTTAATTGCATAGTCATTGCTTGAAATTGTTGAGTCAGTATTTTCCGTTAAGTCAGACTAATGATGTTAGTATTAAGGGACCAAACGTATACTTTACAAACTTAAGGGACTAAAATGATATCAGAGGCAAAGATAAAGGACCAAATGTATACTTTAGCCTTTCCAATATTACCTATACTAATTGCATTAAACTTTAATGTCGTCCTATTTATAAGTCAAGTTTCAGGTATTAAATGAGATTGTGACTATTTTGTTCATATTAATTGTACCAATGAAAATAAAGAGAAAAGAAAGAGTTGAAAGATACTCATACATAAATGAAGGCAAAGTTAAAAATTTACACTATAATCATTGAACTAATTACCTCTCTTTGGTATGTGAGATCTAGTTAAGAGGGACTTATAAATAGCTAGGACCAAAGTGGTATTAATTATTACTCTCACTTATCACCCTTATTAATTATAAGTATACATGAAAAAAAAATATTTAATACTCTTTGAAAACAAGCAAGTGCCTTATAAAAAGGACCAAATACATTTGTTTGTTTGTGTCTTATAATAAATATCAGATGGAATATTTTGATTAGTCGCTACTATAAAAAGTAGATTTAACGACTCCAATCTAACGACAATTTAAATAAAAACGACATAGAAAAAGAGGCGATGACATTTTTGAAATTTTGTGTCAATTTTCAACGACTGTTTTACACAAAAAGTCATTGAAGTTCAGCCCAAACAATATTCACAACGACTGGTTCCTCTAAAACTGTAGTCGAAACTGTTATATTTTGTAATACCACGACCCATAATAAAACACCGTCGTGGAAATGTCTAATACCACAACTGTTTGTTATTTAAGGTTGTTTCAAAAGACGACTTATTTATAAAGAACTTTCTTTCAAATTTTAAACCATGACTGTCAATTTTTGAAGGTCGTGGAAAATGTTTTGGCTTTTATACCTAGGTACTCGGGTTTGAAACACACCAACGTAATTATGTATTTTTGTATGTCTATGACGATTTTCTATTTAGCTGTCGATCAGATTTGTAATACCACAACGGTTTATTTTTGAAGGTCGTCTCAAAAGGCGACTGTATTATAAAGAACAGTCATTCAAATTTGTACCACCACGACTGTCAATTACTGAAGGTTGTGGAAAATGTTTTGGCTTATATACCTAGGTCCCGGGTTCGAACCACATCAACGTAATTATATATTTTTGTATTTCTACGACTGTTTTATAATTATCTGTTGTCCAAATGTGTAATACCATGACTTTTTTTTTTTGAAGGTTGTGTTTTGGAGTAGAATTAGCCATTTAAGCAAAATAATTGCTTGAAGGAATATGTAGAATAGAGTTGTCTTAAGGAACACAAGTGTAAGCTTGGGAAACTGTAGTGCTAGGCTTGATAATGCATATGGTTTAGTTTTCGTTAGGAGAAATCCAGAGGATTCTCGAACTTAAATTTCTAATTTCAGTATGCATACTCTCTAGATTCAATACTCTCTTTGATTTGTCTTAGTTTTTAGGTTGAAGCCTCTGTATCTGAGTATATTTGCACATGAATGAGACATTCATTTTTTTCACCATTGCTATCCACATTGCGCCTTACAAACATTGATGTCACAAAGTCAGACAAGAAATGCAGTTAACTTGCTAATGCTGTATACATAGCATGATGGACAAAAAATGAAATTGCTGACACATCAATGATGCTCTCAAGTAAATTCAGTTGTGAAGAAAAAAGAAGGATGAAGAGAGCAAGAATAGCAGCAAATTAAGAATGTTGTAAGAGATGGCACATTTTTTGTCTCAATAATCAAGGACGGAGACTGTTTATATAAAAACGACATAGAAAAAGAGGTGGTCGCATTTTTGAAATTTTTGGTCACTATTCAACAAATGTTTCAAAAAATTGTAGATTACAAACAATAGTGGAAAATTAAATGATTGTTTTAATTTGAAATACATCGAATATTTTTGTATATATATAGACGACTGTTTTATGAATAACAGCCGTATAAAGTCATGAAAAATATCGTTTACATTTGCTATCCCCCTATTCCCTTGCTAGCCCTCTTCTATAATTCTCTTTCGTTTGCTTGCACGCATGGACGTTTCAATCGGTTGATCCTGTTTCTCTGCATTCATCTAAACAATGATGCTTACTCCTTTTCAACTCATTGTCAAAAGTCAAAAGCCTAATTGAAAGTTCTTTTTTTTTTTTTTTTTTTTTTTTGGGTCTTAAATCCACATTAAATGTCAAAACCCTGAGTGTGATTTTTTCTTTTTTTTGTTGATATTTTTTGTGGTTGTTGTAGTTATTGTAATTGGTTTTTTTTTTTTTCACTTAAGTGTACAAAATATTTGTATATGCCCTAATGAATGCTTAATCAGAAATGTCACTAAGAATTATTCAACTTCAACAATACACTTAATCATTTAGTAAATGAAGGATACGTTGGGCGACTTGTAATGCCTTCAAAACTGAAAATTATTCAACTTCAACAATACACTTATCATTCAAAACATATCCACTATTTGCGTCCTCAAATTCACTGAGGGACATAAATTTATAATAACCTTGAATATGACACTTTGCATGGAACTTTCCTGGGTTTTTAGAGGAATAAGACTATGGGCCTGTTTGGGATGACATCACAAGAAGAAAAAAGCCCAGTGGGAGTGAAAAAAGTCAAGTGCAGTGAAAAGTTGATTTTTGAAGTTTTGGGAAATTAAAGTTTCAATATTTGATGATGGAATTCAACGTCCGAACTCTGAAGCCACTTCTTGGCTGAAGCTTCTCCAAGCTTTTGATCCCATCACAGTAGTTTCTCTGGAAAAATCTAGGACTGTTGGCCCCGCACGCAATGTCATGCTTCTCTCTTCTGGTGTTTTACGAAATCTCTCCTCTCCTCTCCTCTTCAATTAATTTCTTCCTGGTACTCTTTTCCATCACCAACTTCATACAAAAAGCAAGCTAACTTTGAGGCTTTCAATTAATTTCAAAATCTCTGCTCTTCACCTTTGCCTGGTGCTTAAGAACAACTCCATGAAACAGTGATAGATCCATGTCATTGACCAGAAATATCGAAAACACTAAACAAAATGACAACAGTCCATAAGAATCCAAGCCACCCGAGAGACTACAATCAAATCACAGATGCCCATAAATATGCATCAAATGATACCAGCTTTTGTCCATAAGCTTGAATGAGCCCGTTGATGTATAATGTACAAAAAGTTTGTGTGCAGAAGGTTGAACAACTGGCTGAGGTTTCGGCCAATATGATCTTGCATGCAGCTGCCGAAGAACCTGCCTGGCTGAAGGTGGTAACCTGAAGGTTTTGGACAATATGATCTTGTATAATTAAGCTATTTTCAGATACCGTCGTGGCGTCATGTCTTATACTCTATGTTCAATGTTTTCAGAGTCTCTTCTGCTTTCAAGTAAACTTCTCAAATATGAATCTCTTAAAATTTTGAGGCCACTTCAATAAATGTAATTAATTAATCTTTATCTGTTTTGATGTAGGAATTCTGAGGCCACTTCAATAAATGTAATTAATTAATCTTCATCCATTTTTATGTATTTAAGCTCCTCTCGTTCCTTTAGTTTTGTTCACATTCATCTCTCTTCCCCTTCTTCCTCCTTTGCCTCCTATAGGCTGCCGGGTCAGAGGGTGACTGGGACCTGTGTTCTAGAAGCTTAATTGCAATGAATAGAGAATAAAGAGTGGTGGGTTATCGGAAACTTGAACCGAAGAGATCATGCAGGATGAGAGAGTCTACAATGGGAGAACTAGGGAGATGAGACCATTTCATTAGGAAACTACTGTCGTGTTTGTTTGTCATTGTAAATCGAACTATAATGACTCTGATGGAACCAGTCGTGTATATTTACTTTCAACAACACGAAATTTAACGACACCGTGAAACAATCGTTGAAGTGTCATAAAAACGGTCGTTAATTTCTCTTTTTTTTGTAGTAGTGAGTGGAGATCGAATTATTAGAAAGGTTAAGTAATGTCCAAGTTTTAGGTGAAGTCAATTCAAAAAATGTCGCTTCCAGTTGTAAACCCACATGTCTATATGATTCAAGGGATGAATCCCCTTTTACATCGCATCAATAAACGGTGAAGGAATTATTTAATTAATTAAACATGACTTAAACTCCACAGATTCAAAACTTCATACTACTACAAACTGGGCCACCAACTCGTGTGGTTGAAATACCGATCAGTGTTGAAAGTTGAAAACTCATGGCAATATAATATAAAAATTATAATAATGTATGTTATCATGGAGGCAACCGTGGAATATGACTTTAATTAATCTAAGTAACAAAATATTTAGACAGGGATTAGTGTAGGTGTCCAATATGCCGGCACCGAAAACTAGATTTAAAAAAAAAAAAACATGCAATTTGAATTCATAAAATATAATACGACAATGATGTTGATGGTCTCCGTTCATCTTCATCCTGAGCTGTACCCAATTCAATTCGATCTCGTCAATCTTATGTCTGGTAAAATACAATATAATATAATAAATAAGCTCACTTGTGTGTAATCTCAAACGTAATTGAGGTTTGGATAGAGCCTAACTTGTATAATCTTCATTTTTTTTATCTTTCCCTTTATATATATAGTTTGTGGGGTCAATCAATTAATGAGCATGTCTCACTTCCAGATAGACTTATTACTACGTCTTTAAATGAATCTAAGTGTATATATATATATAAATATTCTAATTCCATGGCCATTTTTTTAATTAATAGTATTTTTAAAATAAAATTAAAAAAAAAAAAAGAAGCTAAACTTGAGCTTCCTTTGCTCCTGTTTATAAGCCATTTAGAGGACAAGTTGTAGGATTCTTTTTAAAGGGTATTTACATTACTTATTCATTACCTATAACCTTTCCTCTTACTCATCTTTACCTATCTTTGGTTGGAGAAAAAATTAAGGGGGAAAGAAAACAAGGAGGAAAAACTTCCAAAAATTGTAAATCTTTTTACCATTTTTAGAAGTTTTCCTTCTAGTATTATTCTCCCTTATTTTTCCCTCACTTTTCTCTTCATTCAAACATATCTTTAAGGTTGATGTGTGAAAATATGAAGGTTTTTAAGATAACTAATTATGGGTAAAGTAGATTACTTATTTAACTTGTAGAAAGAATTAATGATCTTTAAAGTTTTGTTGGTTCTTGTAAAAAAGTCAAAGTGACTTATAATTTAATAGGATCGAAAATGTCAGAAGCTACTTATGAATGGGAATGGAAAAAGAGTTTGAGATATATATATAAGGGGACAACCAAAGTCAAATTTATCATTATATTTTGGCAATGGGAATTGAAGGGAAATATGAGGTGCGCGCACATTTGAACACTTTGATGGAAAGCAGTTAGTGGGGGTTACAATATAATGGAAGAAATTAGCAAGTAAATGAAGGTTATATGGAGATCTCATTTATGTGTCTAGTTAGATGGGGTTGACTTTCACAAGAGGATAATATTGGCCTTCTAATTTTCTGGACAGACTCGTTGTGAGCAACATGTCTTGGGAGGTTAGAACGAATCACTTTGGTCCTATTTATAAATTATTTTTTATTAAAAAATTTGGTCCTATTTATAAGTCCCATTTCAGGATAATAAATGAGATTGTAATAATTTTGCCATATTAATTGTACTAATGAAAATAAAGAGAGAAGAAAAAGTTAAAAGATACATATTCATAAATGAGGGCAAAGTTAAAAATTTACCTTATAGTCATTGAGCTAACTATCTCTCCTTTGTATGTGTGGTTTAGTTAAAAGGGACCTATAAATAGGATCAGAATAGTATTATTAAAATTAAAAAAAAAAACACTGAATTTTTGACCAAATTTGTTACGGAATATCTTTCCATGGCAAATTTTGTCAGAAATCTGTTGGAAATATTTTTTATGGAAATTCTGACAGAATTCTTTCCGTGACAAAATTTGCCACAGAAAAATATTTCATAACGAATTCCTTTGGAAATTTTGTCTCAAATTTATTTGCCATGGAATTATTCTGTGACTAATTTTGTTACGAAATTAGTCATAGAACTTTCCACAGGATAATTACGTGGCTAATTCCATAGGGAAAATTTAAAAATTATTATTATTTAGATAAATTTAATTTTTTAAAATAACATCTTTATAAAAATAAAAATTTGAATAATTTTTGATAATTATTGTTAAAATTATGATATACTATATGTAATTTCTTAATAATATATTACATATAAAATAAAATAAAAATATATAATATAATACACACAAATATTTTTGAATATATATATTATTATTTTTTATTTAATTTTAATCATAGATAAAATTCTGAAGAAAAATATGTAATTTTTGAAGGGGCCAAGAGGAGATGCATTTTAAGAAATATGGAGTAGCGACACATGGCTGGGCAAGGTTGACCGGCATGCGGCCCCGGTGAGGAGCCCGTGGTGATGTAGTCTCCTGCGGACATAATACATGACTTCTTCTTATTCTAAAAATGCCATGTGGCATTTTGAAATTTTAAAAAAATAAAAAATAAACCGACGGAATTCTCATCAAAATTTCGTCGGAAGTTGATTTGTCACCATGGAATGGATTTCGTCGGAAATCCGTTATCATAGCAAATTTTGTTACAAACTCTGAATTTTATGACAAATTCTATTAGAAATTCAATGTTTTTTTAGTGTAACACGTATGATATAACGATTAATTAATTACAAGTGACCATATTACAAAAGCCTAATGAAATTAAAACCGGGTGCATTGAATTATTCATCCAATAATTCACATGATATAGTAAGCAACAGAAACGAAAGTGACTGGTATTTAATAAGAAACCATATTAGGATAAGGAAATTAAAGGAACACAGAGGTCAATACTAGATAATAATGTGAGTACGTACAATCCACAATATCTAAGGAAATCGTCCTTTGGATCATATTTTTGGTTGTCGTTGTGTACCCAAAAAAATAAGGCTGTCGTTTCACTGGTTTCTATAAGTAGTGAACAGTCAAAACGCCCAGGGGCCAATATCGATATTCAGTGTAAGAAATTATTGAAACTAGACGTCGTACTATGTAGCAACAATAATATTGAGTGCAACATATAATTTTCGTTATGTCGATGGCGCCCTAATTATTGTGTTTGTAACATATAATGGCCAAAAAAAACAAAAACAAAAACAAAAAAGAAAGAAAATGAAGGAGGTGATTGGATTTGGATGGATTGAGATGCGAAGCTGTTCGAGTGTTAGAAACACGTTTCAATTAAACACACGTTGATGAATTTTTATTTTTTTAAGAAAAAGAAAGAATTTGAGAGGGGCAAAGACGTCATGTCATTGAAGTTAAAAACAACACGTTTGTAAGAGAAGAATTAAAAGGGATGGGTGGAGCCCCAACTATACTAGCCCACGTACGCATCATTCACATTCTACTATACATATATTCCATCCAAGTCAATTATAAATTAGTATTATAATTAACAGTGAGATTAGCCCAGGGTTACGCACCCATTCATTTTCTTCATTAAATATTTTGCAGTTCTTTTAAATCTTCTTTTCCTAGCGGAGCTTCCCTCCCAAATACGTCTTTTCCTTGAATATTTTAATTCATAATTTTAAAGTTTTGGAGATGCGAAGTATAATATAATGTATTTATAACATACTTAGACATAATAATATAATATATTTTAAATAAAATAAAATATGTAGAACAAATATATGTCATTAAATATATTTAATGATAAATTAGTAGCCCACGTAATTTTTTGGCCACTTTTTTATTTATAATCCAATTTTTGTCAATTATAAAATAGTATTATCACCCCTAACAGTGAGAATATATATGTGACTTCACTTGCCTTTTTAAAAGATATACACACACACGTACTGGACCTGACTAAGAAATGGGAAAGGGAAGGGTTTGTGTGGGGAAGAAAGCCGGCGAAGACCAGACCGGTGGTTTGTAGACGACGAAGGCGGCGCCGAATTAATATCAAGATGTGGTAAAAAAAAAAAAAAAAAAAAAAAAAAACAATTAAGTATAAATAGTTGGATGTGTTGGGATTAAGTTTTTCCATAAGTGATGAGATTTGGTGTGAAATATGAAGAATGAGGGGGTGACAAAGTCAAAGGAGTTTCCGCACAAGTAACTGCCTTGAATGGGTCACGTGCGTGAGAGACGCACACAAGCATCAAGCATGGGAAAGATATGGGTATGTATGTATGTATGTATGTGTATGTATGTATATATGTATATATATATATATATGAGAGAGAGAAAGATCATGAGAGGGAACCAGTTTCCCTACCTATCTTGGGATAGATAAGGAGAGCTTATCTTGATCTGGGCCAGTTCAGATCAAATCTCAATTAGGGAAAGAGAGGTTCAGGTAATTTAATTTGATTAATTAGGACTGAAAATGTTGGGGTTGTTATAACTATAGAATGCTGAGGTAAGAGTGAGGTAATTAACACCACGATAGGTTAGTTTAATTTAGTAACGACCAGTCATTTGTCTGGATACTCCCCATACTTGTATAAAGCTTATGCTTTTTAATAACTTATTTAGAAAGTTGATTTTAGTGTTAAATATTATACATATTTATTACCATCACCTTATTTATACCCAAACACATATTGAACCATGACTCTCTGTATTCAAAGTCCTATTCGGCTGCTTTTATTTTTTTTCTTTAAAAAAAAAAAAAAAAACCTCATTTGTGGCTTCCATTCATATATATGCCTGGTCACTAGTCTCCAAAATTGGGTTCTTGGGGTCTGATTTTGGACTTTTTCGTGTGCCATTTAGGCTGCATAATACACACACATTTTGCATATATATATATATATCTGTGTGTGTGAACAGGGAAGCCATAATCAATATCCCATTCATAAGATCAACTTGCCAACTTGTGAAACCAGTCACTGATCTGTTTCCCCAAAAATATGGGATTTCTTGCCTCCAAAAAAAAAAAAAAAAAAAGTAGTGAAATACAAGACTAATAATATATATATTGATAATTAATTCTCAACAAAATCATTTCCAACAAATTTCATTAAAGAAAATGGTCTCACACACAATCTAGCAAATTATTTGATATAGAAGGAGGTCGTCATCAATCGAAAATAAAATTTCAGAAACCTGATATGCATGCATAAATGTTATAAATTAAACTATCGTTTATCAAAACAAAAACATAATGACGTAACTGTTTGATCAATTACAACATGTGATCCATCATTCAACCGAAAGCAACAACCAAAAAAACAAAACAAATTAAAGAAGATTAGATGAGTAATTAAGGAAGATTAGTAGAACAGAGAGAGAGAGCATGGGGATCTCGTGCACTAGCTAATTAACAAAAACAAGTTTAGCAGCGTATGAGGTGTTAAACGTGTAATTTTGGAGTTATTGGTGAAGTGAGCAAGAGCGATGCGACGTGAGGCATACATACATAACGCGTAATCCATTTACTGTGGAGGAGGCGGCTTTGAAAGATCGGAAAGGTCGAAGAAGGAACATTCTAATAAATCCTATTTCTAATTTCACTTTCATGGTTTAATTTACTGGCTCTATGGTTAGGTTCGTTCAATATTTGACCTCAAACCTGAAGGAGCCCCTAGATTCATCGTCCCCAACCTACTACGACATGTCACTTTTCGTTACCCACTAGCCGACACATCCCCCTTTCTCCTTCCATCTATACACCACCCAATCATCTTCTTCCTCGTCTTCATTTTTGTTTTCCTTTTCTCCATCCACACCCTTCCTAGACACCACCGTCTTTTTTTACTAGAGTTTACTTCCTATATTATTTTTTATTTGATTCATTGTATAATTATCCCTTCTTCAAATTTCAATCTGGTAAGATCCTTATTTACTAAACATCTTTTTAAAATAGTATAATATCTTAAGATTTAATTAGGGCAAAAATCTCAACATGTTGTGAGTTTTCAAACGTTGCAACTTGTATTTTTTTTTTTTTAAAGGTTGAGCTGCTTACTACTTTAACTCACTGCTTATTATTTTAAGCTCATAGCCTGCCACAAAAATAATAATAATAATAGAATACTAGTCCATATCATTCATTAATCAGGTGAGGAATATGATTGGGCGCCCCTGATTACGCCAAATGTTACTAGATATTGCCCTTTTTTCCTAATTTACAATTAACTTACATTAAGAAATAATTAATTTCTCTTATCATCTAATTTTGTTAAATGAATAAAAGAATCCTCTCCTTTCCCATGATATGATCAAAACCGGGCCAGGGCGGGAAATGATGCGAACTCAAACTAGAAGAGCAGAATGCTCCGTCATGGAGTTTGAACTCAATTTACTCTCTGTTTCCACCTTCAATTTTTGTTCTGCTTCTTCCTCTTCTTCTTCATCCTCCTCATCGTCTTCGTCTTCGCTGGAATCAGATGACGTCAGCTCCTGAGCTCTCTGGGCCTGACCTTCCCAATTGGTTCGAGCCAACACGAACAACATGGTGACCATACACGAAGCTTGAGCAGCCATGAGCCCAAGCCACAAGCCTTTAAAGTCAAAACCCGCGAAGAAACTAAGCCACATAGCAATGGGCATTCCGACGAGATAAAAGCAACCCAGATTGATATTCGCTCCCAATTTCGGCCTTGCCGTTCCTCTCAAAACGCCGCATAAGGTTGTCTGAGGACAGTTTCCGAGCTCGCAAAGTCCGATGATCGGCAACACTGCCGACGTCAAAGCAATGATCTGTCCGTCCTGTGTGAACATGGTCGCCCATACTTTTCTCACCGATATCGCAAAGAACAATGCTGAAAATCCCAGAATGAAACTGAAACATAATCCAACTATTGCCGCAATTTTGGCTCCTTTCGGGTTGTTAGCTCCCAGCTCATTACCAACCCTCGTGGATACACCAAAGCTTAAGGAAGACGGAAACACGTATATCAACGCCGTGGTTTGAATCAGAACTCCCATAGAAGCAACCGTCACCTGAGGGTTTATTAATAATCCGCATAGTAAAATCATGATCTCGTACCACCACCACTCGAGGCAAACCGAAATGCAACTAGGAATTGCCAAATTCAAGAGTGTTTTCCAATCTTTGAAGCAAGCCGAGGAAATACCAGGCCAGGTTTTACGGTATATGCCCGAAACCAAGACATAAATGATCAAAGATCCGACGAGATTGAAATTTGTCCAAACAGAGGCTAAAGCGACTCCTCTGATTCCGAGTTGAAAAACAGAGACTAGGAGGTAGTTGATGGGAATGTGGAGGATTATTGAGAGAGCGGCACAGAACGTGAGAGGTAGTGTCACGGATTGACTTCTCAAATAGATTCGAAGAGGATGAAGCAGAGATTGAGCCACCAGATCGGGAAGAGAATACAGAATATAGGAATGAGCTTCGGCGGCGATGTCTTCCTCTTGGCCACAGAGCATCAATATTTTCTTCATGTTGAACCATAGAAGTGCGATGGCAATAGAAGTAGAAAGAAGCAGAATTACGGTTCTCTGCATGGCGAGGCCGAGAAGTTTGAATCTTTTAGCTCCAAAAGCTTGACCACAAATGGGTTCCATGCCCATGGTGAGGCCGGAGAGAACAGAGTAACCGGTGATGTTAGCGAAGCCAATGGCGAGAGAACCGCCAGCGAGAGCAAGCTCGCCGAGACGACCGAGGAAGAGCATAGAGATCAAAGGTCGTGAATAAAGCAGAAGACCAGTGAAGACCATAGGCAAGGAAATTTCAGCTATGCAGCGAGATTCTCTGAGAATCAGAGACAGAAAGGAATCACGAGGCTTCTTAAGATTCTGGTGTTCGAATGTTGTTGGGGAATCAGGGATCATCATCTCAAACATGTCGGGATCTTGTTGTAATTTCGGGGTGGGCACATGTTGATGGTCGTTGTGGGTGTCGCTGAAAGCAGAGGAAGGCGATGATGATGATGACCGGCACATGGTTTGGAGCAGAGAGAAGGAGAGAGTGAAATGAAATTGAGAGTTGAGAGAAAGGAAGATGGGAGGAAGAAGGGATTTAAAGGGAGAGGGAAGTGGGAGAGGGTGGGATTTAGAGGAAAAGGAGAGGGGCATTTATGGAAGAGAGAAAATGAGGGGAATGGAGGTGGATTTGTGGTTCCATGCAACATCGAGAATGGTTGGTTGCTTTCCAAATTCAAAGCGTCTTTCCGATGACCGACCAATACTCAATTACTGTTGGGGCCTGCAATCTCACGACAGACATACTTTTCATATATCGCTTGATATTATATTTAAATAGAAATATACCCTTTTTTTTTCGCTTGATATTATTCCTTTTTAATTAAATCACATATAAAAGAAAAGTAGTTAGCTTATGATTATAATTTTATTTTGAACTTTACCCTCATTTTTATTTGAAGGGTATTTTTCAAATCTTTTTTTTTCTCTCTCTCTACTTTCATTATTACAATTAATATGGGTAAAATTAACACAATATTATTTACTATCATGAAAATGGACTTATAAATATAACTAGAATGATACTAATTTTGTCTTCTATTATACAAAGTTTCTCATAAATCAAGGGAAAAAAATCAAAACAATAATACATAAAGGGTAAAATTGTATAATCATATGAAAAAATTTTCTCTCTACCTTATAAGTAGGACACAAATTTTCTTCTCTCCGCCCTATATAAAGGACTAGAGAAGTAGGAGTATATGATTTTGGGTTTAAAGTGCAATTTTACTCTAGAAGTAATCACTCATGAACACTAGGTATTTGAAAGTTTTACAGGGAGCAAATTTTCCTAAAAATAATCAAATCATAGCAATTCAGTCCTTGCTACTAAAAATGTTAACAATTAACAACGTCAATCTTTTAAGTTTCAACATTAGTTTTTTAATATCTATGACAAATTCGCTCATTTTTTAACATTTTCAAAGTGAAATTGCTTCTTGAAAATTATCAAGGACATTTTGAGTTTACTTTTGAGGTAAATTTGCACCTTAACCCATATTTTTTATAATCCTTTTATTACTACACACATGTTATGATAATGTAATAATTCATATATTTCAATCTTATGTGTGAGCATCGGGAAACTAAAGTGATTAATGTATGTAATTTTAGGAAAGTTTTATTGGTCATGACATAAATAACATGACTCTGCACACAGATTGTGAAAAAATTCTCGTCGCATAATGTGGCATTTCCAGAAACTGGAGGATATATGCAGACGGAACACTAGGTCTTTGCTCCCTGCTTTCACATAATATTCAACCAAAAACGTTGTTTCTAATTAGCGGCGTTCAAATCTGAGCTTTCAGTCAAATTCAATTAGGACTGGGAAAGTGATTATGTTTGAAATATCTAACTAAACAGTTATATTAATATACTCACTCAAAGTTTTGTTGATTTTTCAAATAATTATTTGTAAATATCATTAATGGTCATCATGTATACATATGGACACTTGTTGATATCAATTATGCATATGATTCTTTAAATACTAATTTGTAGTATTGGTTTTAAAATTTCAAGTTTTTTGGTACCAAATTTTAAGTATGAAAAAGGTAGCAAATTTGCCACGACTTAACAGATCCAAGCGATTGACAGTTAGTTGAGCAAATTATGCTAATGTGGCTCTACCATATAGGATTTAAATGCCACATAATAATCCACGTCAGCGTCACATTCATTACTCTCTCTCCTCCCTCTCGCTCTCTCTCTCTGTACGCAAGGTAGAGTTCTTGTTTTTTTCTCTCATTCCAAATACCAGACAGCAAAATCAAACCAGTGTTCCTCCAAATGCCAGACAGTGCAACCAATGTTCTTCTAGAGCAAATCACAACCACACAATGAACAATACAATAAGAATCACCAAAACCTAACAATCAATGAAAAAAATAAGTATGGCAAAATCAACCTCTTCACCTTCATCGTCCTTGGCATCCGTCAACAATCAATTGAAAAGAAAAAAACCCCAAACCACGAGACCCACTCCTAATACTTCTTTTGAAAATCTGGGTTTGAACATCACAAGTGAGCATTGCATTGATTGAAATCCAAGAAGAAAAATATATACAGAATGCCAAAAAACAAAAAAACAAAAACAAAAGATCAGCCTTTCCTTAGTCGAACAAAAGATCAAATTGCAAACCGGTGTTGTTCGAACAAATCCAAGAACAAATTTGTCGAACAAATTCGACAACTTTGTTCAACGCCTTCAGCCAATCTAGGAAGAAATCATTTGGGACATTAACTGATCTATTTGCTCAATGCCTTCACCCATAAGCTCAAGCATCGGAACGACGGTCTGTCCACCGAAGCTTCTAGATTTACGACTCCTTCATTCAAGCCGTCGGATCTTTCCTGGACTTCTCCACCACCAGCAATGCTACCATGCGCAAGAGGGAGGTGGCAGCTTTCCTCGGTCAAACTTCCCATAAGGCCACCAGTGGTTGGCCCACCGCCCCTGACGGTCCTTACCCATGGGGATACTGCTTCAAATAGGAACATAACCCTCCAAGCGATTATTGTGCCTCCCGATAGTCCTACGCATGGGGGTTGCAATTTTTGGAGGAGAAGATCTCGATGATCTGCGACATGGGCATGGTCGGTGCAGGGGGAGGAAGAAATTTTGGCAACCCACCATATTAATGTGGCGGTGAGACATTTTGACTTTTACATAGATAGTGATGAATGTAGAACTGATGTGGATTATTATGTGGCATTTAAATCCTATATGGTAGAGCTATGTCAGTATAATTTGGTCAACTAACTATTGACCGTTTTGATCTATTAAGTCATGGCAAATTTGTTACCTTTTTCATACTTCCGGGACAAAATTTGATACCAAAAAAACTTCCGGGTACTGAGTACCCCCTTACCAATAGTGGCAAATTAGGTATTTAACCTTACGATTCTTTAATTACTAATATATTTTTAAAATTTCAATCTAACTGTTAATTAATTAATTGACTTGGCCAAAAAAATTAATTAATTAGTTCATTCGTGTGCAACTATATATAAAATTATGTAATTAACTCAAGATAATAAAATTTGGCTAAAATATACTTTTATTCTTTTAAGTGTATATGAGGTGTACTTTTAGTCTCTCAACTTTTATAAACTATGCTTTTTGTCCTTTAATTATAACATCGTTAATGTTAAAATATTGATACAACAAACTCAAGTGACAACGTGTGAATTTAAGTGATGATTATGTAATTAAATACTATTATTTTTAAATTTAAAATATATGTAAATTAAAAAATATATAAAAACTTAATGAAACAACCATTATTATAGCATCAATTGTATTTAAAAAATAGTTTAATAACATAAATATATTGGTTTAATAATCTAAATAGAAAAACTTTGATTTTTTTGTAACTATTTGTTGGTTTATTTTTTATTTAAATACATTAATGGTGTTAGAAATATAGGACTAAAGTATATTCCATAAAATTAAGAGATCAAAGGTATACATCATGTAAAATTTAAAGAACTAAAAGTATACTTAAGCCATAAAATTATTTTTAAGCAATTTTTTTTTTTTGTAATTCTACATTATTTTCAAATTTTGACTACATTGTTACTTAATTAATTTATTTGTATAATACATTTCGTTTTTATTATTAGCGTCTTTTCTGTGGAATTTGGAAAATTCTCACGAAAAACTAAATAAAATCAAATCGATTAAATTGATCGTGACTTGGAAAAACAGATCAACTCTTATTTTATTTTTTTTTTTCCCCAGTGGAGTAGGAGTATTGATTTTTGACCAGTCCAAGTCAAATTCAAGATCACACGCGTAAAATAAAAGAAAAGTAGCTAAAAAGGCAGTAAGATCGAACACCCATATTTAAATTGTGGTTTTATTTTTGAGTCGATATCATATATTATATTATATTACCTGATTTAACGCAATTGGAGGCGAGAGACAAATCAAGGGTTGGGAGGCTTTTCCGGGTGGGGCCCACCCAGAAAAACGGTGGATATTGACTCACTCCATTTAAAACTTTTTGTCCATTTTTCCTCAATGAAATTAAAAAATAATAATGTGAACCAAAGAGCATGTCGGCATATCCCTTAAATCCTACTCCTTCACCATTCACATTCTGCCATTTTTCCCACTCCCAACTGTGCCGTCTTCCTAATTACTAAACACCAAACACAAAATCAATGTGCATTCAACTTCTTAACCTTACAACAAACCATAGCGCAGTGACATATCGGCATTCCGATAAACGTACAGAAAAGTTGTTTTATTATTATTATTATTATCATACTTGTAACTTTATGCCATCATTATTATACACCCATTACATCATTTAAAGAACTCATACCTTTACATTTAAAGAAGTTTTAAGGGAAGCATTTGATGCATACCACACATGTATCTTAGCTCTATTGAGTTTATAGATAGGAAATTGCAAAACTGTGAATCCGAGATGTGACTTTTGTTTTGTCATAGTATCATTTGTTTGAATTTGAGCTAGCTGCCACCTAATTGACATTTACCAAAAGTCTCCGGACTATAAGGTAAAATTAAACTCCGTCCTAACATATATATATATATATACACACACACACACGAGGTTGGATCGATGAATATTAGACAGCGCAAAAGAAGAAACAAGGCCAAAATGAGGCAGATTGTTTCGATCTTCTTGTCCTTGACCCAAACCCTAATTTCTTATTTTGTCGCTTTGTTAAGTCTTAATACATACATATGCTTCCAAATTACTAATCGGTGATTTTAAACTAGTTACCTGTGCCGTAAGAGTACAAGTTAAGCCACCCTCATCGTCAATGCCCGTGACATTAATCTCACCGGACGCTGTGTTTTTATCAAGTTTAAAAACTTGCTGTTTTTCTAATCTTTTTGCAATACTTTACATATCATACATTATCTTTATCGCACTAGAGTTCAACATTGTTACATTTATATGATGCTAATCACGTTGGTCCATATATATTCAAGCCGTAAATCTAAACCCAATCGAAAAATGAATATTTTAACAAGAGTTTTGTCTAAATGATTTAATGAATGCGTGTGGCAATCATTGAAGCAAACAAATGCGTATTGTTTTAAAAATGTTGTTCATAGATATTAGAAGAGAGTTTGAGCCGTTCACTGCTCAGTGTCGTGAACAGGGAGATTGATTGGAAACCCTAAAAACATTGATCCTGTGAAGCGGCTCACGTGAGTGACGAAAAGTCGTCGATCGCCTTATAATTATCAACGTTGGAGGGTTTGATCAAGAAAATAGAAAATGTAATCGGGAAATAAGTATGTACTCATTAAAACTTGTCGGCTTAGTTAGGGTAAGACTTTTACACCTTGCCTTGCTACATACCTTATAGAGTGATTTTTTTTTTTTAAAAAAAAAAAAAAAATTCATTTTGGTTCATATTATATACTCCCTCGTGTTCTAAATTTAAAGGCGAGTTGATTTTTTTTTTTTTGGAAGATTAAATAAATTAAATAAGTTACTTAATCATATCATATGTTATGTATCCTGAAATTATATGTCATTTTATTAGTCAAACTAATTAATTTGAAAAAATACGGTAATTTAATTAGTTTCCTTAATCTCTCCAAAAAAATCTATTATGTCGTATATTTAGGATTGGGGGAGTAAGACTTATTTGGAAATTGGTTTGGGTTTTAAATATAATATATATTTTTTATATTTGCCAATTTTTTCTTAATTTACTCAGCCTATTGATGAGAGAAGATGGATCAAATGAAGAAGTTAAGGAACATGATTAAAGTAGTTTTAAAAATACATATTATATTAACCGACTTAATTAACTTTCTTAATATAATTAAATTAGATAAATATGTTTTATATTAAGAAAACGAAAATGATAAAAAATAATAAATAAAAAAAAACCTGTACTGTAGTGGTCAAAGGGGAGAGTGGGAAGGGCGGTGAGAAGAATGACAAATGGCTAACCATCGTATACGACTCTTGTTTGTCTCAAACGCTGTCTTCCTCTTCGACACTATCCTCAAAAACATCTCATTTTTTACGCGGACGCTACGAAATATAATTCAAAGTACAAATTTGCGTCTTGTTATGCGACACCACAGTGGTCTTATCCCAGAGACACGTGTTGATGATCAGCCGTCTTAATTACCCACTGTCGCCAGAATATTATTTAGTTCCTTTTTCATATCCATTCGTTCAATCACTTTTTGGGGTGGCCCTTTCTCTGTTTTGTTCCCAGTCCTTTGTGGTGGAAACCATAACAGGTTCACGAAATTGAAGATACAATACCCAATTAATTAATGTCTGCTCTTCATACACAATTGCTTGGTTCCATGTATTTGTCCCGATTATGACTCTGTTCAACGGAATATAGAGAGCAAAATGATGCGTGTTGGGTGTGTTGCGTTAGTTTTGTACTCACTTCAACAACTCTTCTTCGCCTTATGATTTGGGTTCACGCCTGAAGTTTTCACACATGATCAGTGGGTATACTCAGAAGTTTTTGTTAGATCAATCCTACCCCGTAATTATTAAAAAATCTAAACAATGTTAACCCTTACATTAAAAATACTTTTTACCTGTTAATGTGACATTTATGACAAATTTTCAAGACAAAATTAGATCTTAACCTTTATAATCTAACACTATCTCAGATTCTTATTATAATATTTAGTTTGCAGTGCATTACAAATTACTCTAAGCTACTTTTTTGTTATTGCCCAGAACAAAATGGTGGTGAAGATTAGTTAAAAATAATAAATGTATCAAAAATGTTATATTTCTTCTAAATATGCCCCTATTTATTAAAAGAGCATATGAGAGATAATCAGTTACAAATATGAGTGATAGTGAGTATAATAAATGATTAAATAAAAAAGAATTGGCGCGAGTGGAAATAATTAATACCACTCTGGTCCAAATTATAAATCTTTTTTGACGAAAAAAAATTGGTCATACTTATAACTCCTGTTTCAAGGTAGTAAATAAGATTGTGACAATTTTTCTCATATTAATTGTATCAATGAAAATAGAGAGAGGAGATAGAGTTGAAAAATACCTTTCATAAATGCGGGTAAAGTTGGAAACTTATCATATAATCATTGAGTTAACTACATCTTCTTGATGGGTGTGATTTAGTTAAAATAGATTTATAAATAGTACCAGACGATCGATTATAAGCACCAACTAATAATTCTCACAAACTAATAAAAACAGTTAAAGTCATTAAATTTGTCCTAGAATTAAATAATTTCCAATATCACCCATGCTAATTTCACTATACTCTAATATCATATTAATTATTATTCTCACCCACCACCCTTATTAATTATAGGTATAAGTGGAAAAAAAATATTTAATACTCTTTAGAAATAAATAAGTGCCTTATAAAAATGAACAAATATACTTGTTAGTTAGTGCCTTATAATAAGAATCACAGTGAGTATGACGATAAGTATTTGATAGGAGTAGAAAAAGAAAAAATAGTTTAAATTTTAAGACACAAGAAAAATGTTGCTTATATTAAAGACCAATATTAAAAGAGAGAAAATTGTTTATAAAAAGAACCGGAGGGAGTAAATCTTATATTAAGGATCTAAGATGGTTGATATTAGCATTTGTGAAAGAAAAAGTAAAGTATGACTAACAAATTATTGATTGGAGTGGTAAAGAATCTCACTACTGTAAGTGGGAAAACACATATTCAAATTCTAAAAAGCGCTCTCATTTGAAAAGGTGAGAATTCTTTGTCAGGCTTGAGGGAAACCTTACTCTAAATAAAAAAAGAAAAAGAAAAAGTAAAGTGCAACACATTCAACTTAGGCTTGGTGTGTAAGTTAAAGAGTGTCAAAAGTTGACGCATATGAAAGTTGATGATTCAAAGCTCTTAAGGATGCCACGTCTGATAGATTGGCTCTTAAGTTGGCAATAAGTAACGATAGTCATGGCTTGAAATGAGCCTAGACCTCAAAAAAGTTCCATGATTAGTGCTCCATATACATACACAATTTCACTCTGGAAGGTTCACACTGTCGCGACTCCTTTTTTAATTAAATGGAAACGACCAGGGGGAATAAAAGGATGCTAGTGTGAAAGCACGAAAGGTTTCTTTCAACGTCCAACTTTGAAGAAAAGAGGCCTCTGGTATTTGAAAGTGGGAAAAATAGGAAGCAATTTTACCGAGTCAAAGTGTGGATAAATGACAACATATATGGTTCTTCTAGAAACCTTCCTAAGCCCTCATATATCCACCATATCCTCTCATTCTTGCTTGCCCAATCACAATGTAACGACCGGGTCCTCTCTCTAGAGTTTCCTAATGGAACAGTGACTTCACAATTTGTTTTCGTACAAAAGGAAAGTTCTGGTTTCTTAATCTTCCTTTTGGTTTTCTGGATTTTCCTATTCTTGATTAATAGCTGTTTTCTCTTTCCTTAGGCATGCATGAGGACATATTTGTTCAAGGTTTGTTAGGGGAACAGGGTCCACCTCAGCATAAATGGAGATATTTGGCGATTGGCGGTCCAATCAGGTGGGACTTTTGGAACACTATCAGCATAACAAGGACAGGCTCAATTCCATTAAGACCGAGTCCTTGGGTTGACTTTGCCACTGTATGTAGTCTTAAGTGTGAAATTTCCGGGAACACACACTCACAGAGTTTGGTGATCTTTTTGTTACAGTTCCATATATAGGGCATTTCCATGTTTGTTTGTTTGTTTTTTTTTTTATACAATCTCCATGTTTATAAAATCAATATATTCCACAACTCTACTACTCATGAAAATAATTAGAAAAGAAAGCGCGTTAAACTAATTATTTTGACTTTCAGGGACATAGAACCCCTTCAACTGAATTGAAACCTTCAACTTCAAGGATGGCCACCAATTTCGCCATGGTTGTGTGATCCAAGCGAACCCATCCAACTCGTGGTGGAGCCCACTTAGAGTTTAGACGTCTTTGCCCAGATCCAATGGGCGGTTACATTGCCAATGTTTTGGACGGGGCCATACTCCTGAGTCCAAATATGTGTTCTTTCAGGCCCAAAACGGCCCTAAAAAATATGGAGCCCAGCCTTGATGAATCAGAGGAAACAAAACAGTGAAGTGTAATCTTTGGAAGATGATCTTCTCCTAATCATTTTTCTTCTTTTTTTTCATCCTTTGGGCCATTGATTGGGAGGAAGAAAGAGATGTTAAAGTAGTATTGTGATTGATTGAATAGATATGATTTAGAGATGATGAAGAATAATGTGAAAAAAATTATGAGAGAAACCCAACCCATAATCTTTATGGGTTGTCAGGAATTTCGCAGAGCTAAGTTCTTTCCGAGCACTCCTATGGCATCCATGCTAGATGCCTATGAGGTCTTTAAGTGACTCCGGTTAAAGAGTCAAATTCAGCACTCGCCCAGTTGAGCATCTAACACATGCCCAATAACCCAGCTTCACCCATAACATCATCGAACTCACGACCTCAAGCTTTCATCAGGCTAACGTCTACTAACACTTTGCATCACGTCTGTAGGTGGTCGTGCCCGGATATCCATGTGAGTTAAAACACGAGGTTCATGCTCCATCACGAGGAGCACCCTATTTCTGTCATTTTCTCCATTATAACATCTAAAAGAGATCTCCTGAAATGAGGCACAAATAAAACATGGCACTCAGCTCAATATTCCTTTTATGCAAGAGAATTGTCAAGCTCATAATACATAATTGTAAACTAAGAACGAAGCCTAGAGGCCTCCCCTTCCAATAAATCTGCCGCAAGTGAGTGTCATAAAAAATGACACTACATTAGCAGCTCTTGTGATTGTTGGAGGTAGCTTCTAGATTGTCACGCAACATAATGGATCTTCCAGCTTCGATCCTCTTAGTGCTATGTGGATCCTATTAGCGGTAGCGCCTGTAAATGACCAAGTTGATCAAGTCATGTCCGAAGACACTGTCCTTAATTAAGAGTTATTCCGCAACTGGAGGTAGATAAAAAAATCGGCACTCCACAGAATTAAACGAACCTTTCTTATGAAACGGAGTGAGCAGAACTATAGAAGGTATAAAAATGTGCTAGAGGAATGCTCAAGAGCTCCGTACTTCACTGACTTGAAGCAACTTATATATGTAGGCCTCTAAAAACTGAACATTGGACAACCTTTTAAACATAAGTACTTGTACGCGTGCATTAATACTCTATTTTGTACAATTATAAACTTAAATTCCGATACATGCATCAGTATTAACTTAATGTTGTATTGTCCCTTCTTATTTTTGCGTGCTCCCTCTGCTTACATGTTACAAGAATATCACTATTTGATTTTCATTTTTCTCCAAACATGAGATACGTATACATGCAAATCCTTATTCAAGTCTTCCTCATTGAGCCCAATGCTTTGATCACACGATGTCCGGCCTGTCCATTTCAGCCTGTGCCTTCTCTATTCAGTCAATGTCGGCAATTAATGCTCATACCAAGTATGGAAGGTTTAAAAATTGTTTTGGGAGACCATGATGATGGAGGGAAATCCACAACAAAGTGGTTTACAAGGAGGTCTTTTGGAATGTAGATGTAATGTTGTAAGGTGTTGTTCCTGTTCTGATTGAACTTTTTATATATGACGTATTTGTGTTTGTTTATTTACATTAAGCCAGACTATTGTTTATGTTAATTATATCTTTTCCATTTTCAAGGAAAGTACGCTTAAGTTCAAAGAATGCAATGTTCTTTTTTCTTTAGTTCAAAATATATCACTGCGTTTGTGGACATTGAGAGGCATCAAACCATCAGATTTGGATGTTAGAAAGTAACGATGTTTTAAAGCTATAAATGTACAATATTAAAATTAATAAAAGCTGGTCCTTGAAATCCGTTTATGCATTTGGAAAACACCAACGTCCATATTTCACATTAAAAGCTAATGAATTGTATCTGAAACAATTGAAGAATTTCCCTTTATGAAATTTAAAAGCCATAACGTCCAGATTCCATGATTAAAGGCTGGTACTTATGAACTTAAATATTGCAACCTCCATATTTTATTATGGGTTAAGGTGTAATTTTACCAATGAACTATTGGTCCAAGAGCAGCCAACACAATAAACTTTCAACTGGACCTTAAATACCAAACAACTATTAAAAATATAAAATTGGCACAAATCTGTTAATTTGATGTTAACCTCCGTTAACTCCCTTTGACCGGAATTGCTGGGTGTACACGTGGAAGGCAATTTTATCTCCCCATTCCACCTTCCCCTTCCCTTCTCTCTCTCTCTCTGGCTCACCTTCCGACGATGCCCATCATGAACTCTCCCTAAAACACCACCGACGCCGTATCGCGGATCTCGGAGCTGGGCGCACATATCGACCCGGAGTCGTATTCTTGGCCGGAGCCGGAGGCGAGATGAAGAGCAGCAGCAGCGGTGAGTGGTGAAGGGAGCTATGATGGCGGCGATTGGGCGGAGTCGGTGGACCCGTGGATCCGGACGACGTCATGATGAATCGATGTCAAGCGGTGAGCCGTTGTACTAAGGGTGTAGGGGAGCATCCATGGACCATGCGATGGTGGTGGTCTTAATTAATTGGGATGTTATAATTATTAGATGAAGCGACTTTTAATTAGTATCTGTATAAACAAAAACCTATGTTGGATGGTAGTGGTTAAGGATTATGGTTATGCCTGTATCTGCTGTGTCTTCGAGTTACTTTCAACTATGGGGGCATCGTAAATATGGGAGAATAAATGTGTTTTCTTTTTAATTTAAATATTTAAGTTATAATTGTAGAAGTATAGGGTGGTGTGGTAGTACTATGCAAGTGGAGTGGAATGTGAGAGTGATATGAGAAACTACAGGGCAGGGTTCCAAACAATGAAAGTAGATCCATCTTCGTTCGAGGAAATCACATCGTCTATGGTGAGATCGTCGACAAGCTGATACATCTTGGTGAGGAACGGCGTAGGAATAGATCTCTGGTTCTCACCGGATGTGGACTCGCCGTTGTGATCCACCGACGACAGAGCCATATAAAATTAGCTAGAAAACACCGAGAAATACAACCCTGAGATGAGGTTAACTCGTATAATTTACCTGAAAGTGGTGTTTTAGGGAGAGTTCATGATAGGCATCGTCGGAAGGTGAGCCAAAGAGAGAGAGAGACAAGGGAAGGAGGGAAGGGGAAGGTGGAATGGGGAGATAAAATTGCCTTCTACGTGCACACCCAGCAATTCCAATCAAAGGGAGCTAACGGACGTTATCATCAAATTAACAGATTTGTGCCAACTTTATATTTTTAATAGTTGTTTGGTATTTAAGGTCCAATTGAAAGTTTATTGTGTTGGCTGCTCCTGGACTAATAGTTCATTAGTAAAATTGCACCTTAACCCTTTTACCATTAACGCTAAGTAATTATGCCATTCAGAATATATTTTGATATTTTCGCAAAACTATATATTCAGTAAAATGTGCCCAGTGTGCATTTAACTCATGTACAAGAAAAATTGGTGGATTTTCATGTGGCTCATCATTGTGCCAGTTCACTCCTCCTCTTGGCTCTTTTAATAGTCCAATAACATTTATTCCTTGGACCCTCACAATCCCAAACAATGTGGGACTCATTCCTTTTGCAAAACTATATATTTAGTAAAATGTGCCCAGTCTGCATTTAACTCGTGTACAGGGAAAATTGCCAGATTTTCATCTGGCTCATCATTGTGCGAGTTCACTCCTCATCTTGGTTCTTTTAATAGTCCAATAACATTTATTACTTGGACACCCACAACCCCAAACAATGTGGGACTCGTTCCTTTCGCAAAACTATATATTTGGTAAAATGTGCCCAGTCTGCATTTAACTCGTGTACAGGGAAAATTGCTAGATTTTCATGTGGCTCATCATTATGGGAGTTCACTTCTCCTCTTGATTCTTTTAATAGTCCAATAACATTTATTTCTTGGACACCCACAATCCCAAACAATGTGGGACTCGTTCCTTTCGCAAAACTATATATTTAGTAAAATGTGCTTAGTCATCGCATTTAACTCGTGTGCAGGGAAAATTGCCAGATTTTCATGTGGCTCATCATTGTGTGAGTTCACTCCTCCTCTTCGCTCTTTTAATAGTCCAATAACATTTATTACTTAGACCCCCACAATTTCAAACAATGTGGGACTCATTCCTTACGACACACCCACTTATTATTTCCAATAGTCACCACCTATAATATTATCATATAACCAGTATATATATGTTAAGTCAAATATGATATAGATGAGCAAATGAAATGAAAAACACATGGGATTCATTTATATATAATAATGATTGACCCTGAAATTCCAAGGTCATGAGCAAGTACAAATTAAATAAGAAAAATTAATCATCTATTGATTAAGGAGTTTTTTTTTTAAAATCAACCAAGTATAACAAGTGGCATGTAAAACTCGATTTTACCTCTCTTTTTTTTCAGAAAATGAGACAAACTCCTCTTATTGGAATCATTTTCATTTAGGCATCACTAAAATAAACTTATTGCAATTATCATGTTGCTTCAAATGACAAAATCAAGAGAAAGATAGTGAGCTAGCATATTGCCATCTCAGGCGATCAAAAAGAAGAGAAGTGGATGTGATCAATTGAGGAATGAAAGTGTTAAGCTAATAGGTAAATGATGAAATATGAAACTTAGGGTTAAGACTAAGTTATCAATTTTTCAAATAATTTACAAAATTAATTTATATTGAATTATTTATAATTATGCATATTAATACATTTAAAAAAAAAAAACTAAATATATAGGTCAGACTTGTAGACTAAGTCTTATGAAAATATGTCTAGTCTACTCATCTAAATAGGCCTAAGCTTAAATTTGACTTCTTTTTTTTTTTTTTGTACTGACCTATTTAATAAATAGGTTAGGGCATGGACCCTTGGTAAAGGGGGGCTCCAGGAATATATGGAAGGGGGCACTATTGGCACTTGAAGGGTGCGGGGTTGGGCGCGCCCTAAATTTTTTTTTTTTTCACTTGTCATCAAAAGCACAAAAACTAATACGGGATTCGGAAGGTTTTCACTTGTTATCGATTCAAGTTTGATCATCATTAATAAGAAAAAGAGCAAGTGTTGCAGAAAATTAGCAACCTACATGCTCCAAGCAATTTTTTGTGTTGGAAATATCCACCTAAAATACAGAAAAAAGATAACAAAATGTTAGGAAAGTATCTTTTGGAATGTACTTGTCAAGATAATCCCAAAAAGCTAATGAGATTCTCATTCATTCACGGGTTTCACATTCATTCCTTCTTATTCATTCATTAGTGGAACGAAATCATTGAAAAACTCAGACAGAAAGCGTATAATACCTACGTTTTATATTAGCTTACTCTCGTTCGATATATTTCTTCACCACCGAACATGAGTGACCGAGAATATAATCGAGCGAGACCGAGAAACGAGAGAACAACAAGCGGAGCATAATCGTTGGAGCAAAGGAAGGAGGAAGCATCCTTACATTCCATTCTCATACATCTCGTTGCGATCATTCAACCGTAAACGGAAAACACAGCCGAGAGCGTTAGAAAAACCTAAACCGACCAAGGTGAGCTGGCCGTGTGAAAATAAATAAATAAATGAATCAAATATCAAGGGGGGCACGTGCCCCCCTTGTCACAAACGTAGATCCGCCTCTGGGTAGTGGTCTAGTTTATTTCCACCCTAGTCATACCCAAATATTAAGCCTCCAAAGGTGAAGAGGACTCTTGGAGTGAATCTATAAGGACTTAAATAAAAATTTGTTGAAACACTTGCAAATCAATTATCCTATGAGTCTATAACTTTTAACAACAAAAAACAAAGTAGCTTTTTAGTTTTGTCTATAAAATGGCTTACAGCTTAAAATTTGAGCATCTCTAAACACACGTTAGAGTACTTGGGAGGGGGATGGCTCACAGCTTAAAATTTGAGCATCTAAACACACATTAGAGTAATTGGGAGGGGGACCTTGTGACAAGTAAACTATTACAAAATATTGACGAAAAAGTGTGCAAATACGAGAAGTAAAAATTACACAAACAAATCTAAGAGAAAAAAAGGATAGAAACCAAACACAATTTTAATATAAATGAGTGGCTTAATTATTTTTATGTGATATATGTGCGTGTCTACACAATGAGGAGGCACTAGAGAGCAGACAATTAACGAGGCGTGTGCAATGTTGTCAAAATCGAATTTCCACGCAGATACAGTAGGGGTGGTAGAAACGTAAATCGTAAATCGTAAAAACGACACGAAACGTAAAGTTTCTACTTTCTACTACTTAAGGTCAGAGCTAATATATATATATATATACATGGGGAAAAAAATCATAAATCACTACTCAAAATTTATTGAACAACTTCATATTTAAAATATATAAGTCATATAACTATATAAAAAATAAAAAAACTTATATTAAAAAGGTTTACGTTAAAAACTTACGTTTATATAACTATGGAAATATGTTAAAAACTATATATAACTATTCGATCTCCACTCTCCCGTAATCCCGAGTCAAGATGCACGATTGAAATAGGATTTTCAACTTTTCATTCGTTTTTTTGTTAAAATAAAAACTATAAAAAGTTTTTACCTGTTTGAGCAAAGTTTCTATCAGTTTTCGACAATTTTTACTTACGTTTCAAAGACACATGATCCTAATAAAAACGTAGAAAAGTAAGTTTTTACACTAGTTTTTTTTTACAATTATAAACATGTGAGATCGCAGTTCACAGAATCCAACACAACCAAACATAAAGCATTAGACTTGTTGGCGCCAACTATGGTCCATACAATTTAACACCACCAGCAAAACAAGGTTTTGTGGTAAAGAAACAGTTACAGCAAAAAACCATATGGTAAAGAAACAGTACTTTCAAGAGAATTCAAACACTACTTCCCTCCTTTTCCTTTCAATGTTACGTTATCAGAAAGTCATTTCTTTCATTTCTGGGTTACGTGTAATAAAGGTACAAAAAGGGGCCACTAAGCCAGGGATAATAATTTTATTGTCAGTTGGAATATCAACAGCTCCTAAATTCGGTGACATATCAATCCAAAGAATAGTGTTATATATATCCTTTTGGATAGTGACTCCAACAATATAATAATGGGTTATATGTTCAAACCCCTGGAAAGATCAATTCAATGCTATGTTTTTCCCAGTTTATTTGTTGTTTAAACTCTAAGTATATCAATCCCCTTCATAAATGGACATATAGATATAATATTATTGAAAGGTCAAAGCACAAAAACAAAAAGCATCTGTACAGGTTGAGCAATCTATATGCAGTAATAAAAAGAAATAGTTGCATTTTCCATCTGTTGGAATGTGCATCAATATATAAAATTAAATATAAAAAATTACAAGAAGTTCTCAAATTATCCAACTCATATACACATATACATTCCTTTAGTCCAGCAAATAATAAAGTGCCTAAATATAATAGAAGACCACTGTGACGTCAGAGAATATCACAGAAAGTGACTCTACGTCGATGAAACTTATGTAGACTAGAGCCATGGAACCATTGTCCACCCCTGGTTGGAGATGTGAACGCTCTTATTGCAGGACACATGGGTCAAAGACTTGTTTGACCATTGGAGATGAGAAAAAAAAAAAGTAAGAGAAATGAAATTGACGACGCCTGTGATTTCCACTCGGTTTGTACTCTATAAAATAGAGCGAAAGGTAACGTGTAAGTTTAGAATTTTATTTTAATCTTAAAAAGTTGTACGACAAAAAATATTGGCATTGATGAGTTTTGAATAAAGGTCAACTTTATTTAGCAGGCAACAACGATTGAATAAATTAGAAAAGATAAATTCCGTAAAGGTTGTCAAAATTTTAAAAGCAACAACTTCTCTAATCTACTGTACAAAAAGTATATTCTATTCAATTAATTAAAGAATGGACTTTGTACAGCTATATTTAGGTATCAATAATGGCAACTTATTACGAGTTAAACCTTTGATAAAACCCTTGAGTTACAGTTCTTCAAATATATCATCATCCATGCAAGAGCAGAGTCGCCGTACGAAACACATGACCTCCCTTTTTTAAGACCTGGCCTTGTGGAAAAGCAAAGATTCAAATTAGAAATATTGGCATAGCGGCATACTCTCAAGATGAGGTAAAAGTAAGAAAAGTAAATAAGAAAAATTTTACTTCTCTTCTGAGAGCTAGAAAAGCAATTGGTTCTAAAAATAAGATCTATATCCACTTTATATTTTAAATTTTACTCTATCCGGTACTTAATATAAGATATATTTACCAAATTTCATTAGATTAAGAAAGTTGTTAAGTTAGTTAACATGTCATATATTTTTTAAAACGCCTTAGTCATCTTCTTTAATTAATTTCACATTCTCTCTCTTCATTGATCATTGTTGAAAGAGTATTAATAGGGGTAAATTAAAAAAAATGAAAAACATGTATTATACTTAGGATAAAGATCAACTCTTTAAATATATCTTATATTAAGGACTAATAAAATAGTAAATTTCGAGGTATACCTATTTACAACGGTGGAACTAGGGGGGGGGGCTAGGGGTGGGCCCCGCCCCCCTAAAATATTTTTAAAAATATATATATAAACGGGACTTCATTATTTTCTTTGCTTGCTGAACCATACACAATAGACAACCGCTCATTTTCACCGATGTATCTGTAACTGTATGTGCAGTGTGTGATGAACCATTATGTGGCCACTTCATGCTCTCTGTGTTTTGCACTACACGAAGCAAAAAACTATGTACTTGTCTACCCATTTCAATTGTAGATAATCCAGTGCATGCACGTAAAGCAGCTGATAATGTAAAGTGATCACATTTCAATTTCAACATGGCCATTTTTCTAATCATTTCAAGTTCTTGGACCCATAGTCCAGCCTCACCATAACCAGCCAAAAGTGCATTGACACAGATAGTATTCTTCTGAGTAATTTCATTGAACACAAGGGTGCATCTTTTACATTTGAGAATTTTGAGTACAAATCAATGAGAGCAGAACCAGGTTGATTTGGAGAAATTCACGTTGGACAAAGAGCATGCCCGTTGTGAGCAGATAACCAGGTTGATTTAGAGAAATTCACGTTGGACATATAAACTCGGAGGAATTACAATACGTGCTTATTACATTGAAAGTTCATCTTCATTTTCTATATCAATTACAGAAAAAGATAACTATGACACATTATTTTCCCTTTCCGCCTACAAAATTTGCATTTTTTTTTTTTCCTTTCATCCCCACTGGAAGTTTTGTGGAGGAACCAAAGGGAAAAGCTTGAAATGTTTATAGGGTTTAAATGTAATTTTATAAATATCTAAGTTCTATTTTATAATTTTCGTCCCCCTAATTGTAATTCCTGGCTCCGCCCCCGCCTATTTATAAAGGAGATGAACAATGTTTTTTGGTACAATTCATAAAGCACGTCATTAGATTTTTTACATGAACGTGTACAATTTTAGCCTGTATTTGTTATTAGATAGATAATTATTTCTTAAAATTAAGAAATTGTTAACTTTTTAAACAGAGTTAGTAAAATTTAAGTTTCTTTCCGTACATGTGAAATATGATCGTAGTAGCGTCTTACAAATCAGAAAAGATGAGTCCTAGTAATTAGGTGAGTGCGTCTATTAAAAGGTAGAAAGTAGGTGTTGTCACCCTAATCAGCGTCCCATGCCACCATGCGTGCCACGACAAGATTTGGGGTATGTACCACGGACTCGCAGGTCCCAATTATGAAACGTCATCACTGATGGAAACATCATCAGTCCCTCTCTCTCTCTTACAGACACACTGTGGTCGTAATACTCATTTAATGTTGTTCTGTTAATCACAAAATTCACAATGTTCTAACCCCAAAGCCTAAATTAGTGGAGCCCAGCTAATTAAGTAGCAGTACATCACTCAGCTTCTCCGCGAAATCCCCACGCTTTCTGTCTCTATATATAAACCCCACTTCACTCTTTGCTTTATTAGTGTAAGCCACCAAATCTTACTTCCTCCTCTTCTTCAAACTTCTCACGACGTACTGTGCCATTAATGTTGTGGCTAAACTAAATTAAACCAGAGGCCTCCTCCACCTGTCAAAACCAGCAGCCCATGGCGTCATCGTCGTCATCCAAGAGCAAGAGGCACCCACTGTATCATGGAATTCGCTGCCGTGGTGGCAAATGGGTGTCCGAAATCCGCGAGCCACGTAAGGATTCTCGCATATGGCTGGGAACGTTCCAGGCACCGGAGATGGCCGCCGCAGCATATGATGTGGCGGTGCTAGCCCTCAAAGGAAGCGAAGCGGTCCTCAACTTCCCGAACTGGGTCCACACTTTTCCGGTGCCGGCTTCTTCATCTGCCAATGACATTCGCAGCGCCGCCAACGCCGCAGCCGCACTGATGGCGCCCGATCAAGAACAGACCCAAACCAATGACGACGACGTCGAAGGTAATGTTAATCATGGTAATGATCAGAGCAATAATGTTTCGTGGCCGGAAACAGATCATCAGTTTGTGGACGAGGAAGCCATATTCGACATGCCGAATTTGCTGGTGGACATGGCCGGAGGAATGCTGCTCTCGCCACCCCGAATCGAACCACCACCCTCTGATAACTCTCCCGACGACGATAAGTCGTACGGAGGAACTTTGTGGAACTATTTTTGAGAACTTCCTGCAGGTTAATTACAACGTAGTGGGCTCAAGCTTTTACCGAAGCCACTGTATAATTTAATTATATATATGCGAATTCATCTCGGAGTCAATGTGTCCTGAGATGTTTCTACTTCTAATCATTTCAAAGGTTCTCTTGTGAGAGTGTTATTACTTATTATAGCATATCCTGCTTTTGTTTTCGTAAGGGTTTAACATTTTGCGTTCTTACTCCTTTTCACAAACGTGTGCTTTCCGAAGAATATATAAACAAAACTCCACAATGACACGGACTTGACTCGACCCTTGTAATCCCGGCTGTTTAATAATTACTATTACTGTTAATTAAAGTACTCATTCTTGTTAGTGAGATGATTTTATATTTTGATATATTCAAATTAAGTACAGTGTGCTGAGGAAGGAGGGTTTTACCGACTCCAGCTCACAATATCCTTAGTGGGTCCCATTGGTTACATAATTAATATTATATGAGTATATTAGCACCTGTTTGATTAAGATTGAGGGGAGACACTTGACGAATGATTCATGGATATCATGATTTAACTTTTCTACTGTCTAGTTTTTCTGAGTTTGCAATCATGTCACATAAGCAAAACGTTTTTCCCCCTTAATTCATTTTCTTTCCAATCCATGCAATCCATGCCAAAGTTTCTCATTCATGAAAACTGGTAATATGTACGGAAGCTTAATAGGAAACCCCATGTGCTTAATTAACAATAATAAACAGTTGTTAGCTGCGCTTTTGCACTTAAATTTCGAATAAACATACAAATACACGAATTAATTAATAGAATAATGACCTCTTTTTGGTCTTGGCAACAGTCTTGCCATTCATTGTGTTGAATTAAAAGTGTCCCTTCTGAGACTGAGAGCCTTAGAACATCCCCTCTTGGCCTCTTATCCTTTTCATGATATGATATTAAAGTATATCCATTCCCAAATATCATAAATAAATAGCTTGTACCAGGTATAGACCAGTATATATAAATACCTGCATGTACGTATGCTATGTCATCTGGAGAATGATCCATTAACAATTACGCCTATTACTGGAGACATTTATTAACAGTACGAAGCTAGCTAGAACAATAAGAAATTACATGCTTCTTTGGTTCTATTTATAAAACACTTTCAATATATTTCACACTACTCACTAAGAAAAACCTGAAATTTCTTTAATTCTACCATAAAATTTAACAACTTTCCAATTTTGCCCTTATTTAATATATATACTATACGTTTATATCAATTAGAACAAATTTAATGAGGTGCCTTATAAATTACCACTCTAATCCTATTTATAAGTCCTTTTGATCAAAAAATTTGGTCCTATCTATAAGTTCAATTCTGGGGTAGTAAATAAGATTATGATAATTTTGCTCATATTAATTGTACCAATGAAAATAAAAAATGAAGAAAGAGTTGAAAAGTACCCATTCATAAATGAGGACAAAGTTGAAAATTTACCTCATAATCATTGAGTTAACAATCTCTCCTTGGTATGTATGATTTAATTAAAAGGAACTTATAAATATGACTAGAGTGGTATATGATTAATATAAAAAAATTTAATAAGGTGTCTTGTAAATTGTAGGACCAAAAGATTCATTATCTCTCTACCCTATAAGTAGGACTAAAGGAGTACTTACATAGGATGTTGTGGATCCTTTGGTTTGGTATGTAATCTACTAATCTTACAACTATCTAGTGAGAAAACAAATTAAAAAAATTGACGGATCAAAATAAACTTTGACGGGTCAGCAGCGAAAGGGTGTTCAGGTGTAGCTAGATGTAGTGGCGTGTTAATTCAGAAGGGATGATGGAAGCTGGGTATGTTGGTTTGTGAAGAAGTAGGGATCAGTAATGCACTTGTTGAAGAACGTTGTGTGGTGTTATATATGGTCTCAAATTAAATAATTATGCAAGAAGTAGGAATCATAAAGCTAATTGTGGAGAGTAATTCCTCTTGTGTGTCTTTTTATGTAACGGCTCATCACCACCCTGGCAACAACCAGTTCCCGACAGAACTGGTCACTAAGAGTGGCACCGGTCCTCACTGAGGCAAGTATTGTCCCCTCCTCTAGAGGATTTATCCCTTGGCAACAATCAAGAGCACCTCTCCAAAGGCTCGAACCTTGAACCTAAGGAATAAATCTAAAAACTAAGAGCCACTTGGTATTCAAATGCTCTTAGAAGTGGTAAGATAAGAAATAGGATTCTTTATGTGACTTAGGGAAGCTAATAAAAACATTCAAGTTATACGCTTCTCTCACTCTTATAGAGAAGGAAACTTTCACTAGTGGAAAAAAGGCTTTTAAGACCGGACAAAAGGGGGGTCGTAAGACCGGATATGCGACCGGTCTTGTTTCAAACTCGGTATTAAAAATATGGTAAACGACCGGTCTTAAAAAAATCATTTCTAGACCGAACTTTTGAAATATCCGGTCTTAAAAGTGTTTGAGAATAATAAAAAAAACCGAAATGAAACAATCGGTCCCAAATCACCAGATCCGGCAACATTTTGAATGTCCTTACGCATTAGCGACGAAGAACCAAGAGAAGATTGGAAGCAACAACAACAAGAAAAACAAAAAGGATTATTACAAAGTCCGAAATAAGAAAAAATAACAAGAAACAGAAATCATTCACTATGGAAATCGAATTTAAACAATATAAAATCAAAGGTGAAATTGAAGTCCAGATCTACAAAAAAATCACAAACTTAAAACAACTAAATCGAGCGGGATCCTCTTATCGATGCTAGCAAAACTTCAAGCAACCAAAATCGAAGTCCAGATCCGAAAGCGGGAGCGATCAAGGCAGGAATAAACGGACTTACGCAAGAAGAGATGGGTTTGATTTTAAGCCGGTCTATGCGAAGAAGACGTGAGAGGAGCCATAGATCGAAGAGGAAGGAGCCGTCGTCGTCTAGAATCCTCGAAGTAGTATGCTTTCACTTATTTGCCGAGGATTGGAGTTGACGCCATCGTAAAACCCTCGAAGCATCTCACCACCAACGTTGCTAAGGATTTGATTGTGTGGCTCTTGGAATGATTTACGAAGATTGCGAGTAGGTTGGAGGAAGACGATGGCATTCTTGTTGAGGATTTAACTCGTGAGGCTTTTGGGACACTCGTTGAATCTATAACTAAGTAAAAGTTATATCACCAAGAAGATAAAGCGAGACTCTCGGACTTAACGGGTTTATCAAATTTAGCTTTTAAAAAAAAAAAAAAAAAAAAAAAAAAAAAAAATTAACACTTTTAAGACCGATTTTTTGAAAAAACGGTCTTAAAAGTATACTTTTAAGACTTTTTAAGACTGTTTTTGAAACAACCGGTCTTAAAAGTATTCTATATATTTACGAAATTGTCATGGTCATATAACACTTTTAAGACCGATTTTTTGAAACAACCGGTCTTAAAAGTATACTTTTAAGACCTACTTTTTGAAACAACCGGTCTTAAAAGTGTTCTATATATTTACGAAATTCCCACCGGTTTTTTTTTTTTTTTTTACACTTTTAAGACCGGTTGTTTGAAACAACAGGTCTTAAAAGTATACTTTTAAGACCTATTTTTTGGAACAACCGGTCTTAAAAGTGTTTTATATATTTACGAAATTGCCACTGGTCATGTATATATTTTTTTAACACTTTTAAGACCTGTTGTTTGAAACAACCAGTCTTAAAAGTGTTCTATATATTTACGAAATTGCCACCAGTCATACTTTTAAGACTGGATCCTTTATAATCCGGTATTAAAAGTGTTCTATATATTTACGAGATTGCCACCGGTCATACTTTTAACACCGGATGCTTTATAATCCGGTTCAAAAAGTTCCTTTTATTTACGAAACTGCCACCGGTCATACTTTTAGACCAGAATCCTCTTTAATCCGGTCTAAATGAGGCGGTCTTAAAGCCCTTTTTGCACTAGTGTTTATGGTTGATTGGCTTGCAAACTTTAGTCTGAGCTGTGGTGACAAATTGCGTTGATTTGATGTGCCTAGAAGGCTAGCTATTTGATGTATTACTGATGAATTTGGTGGGGTGTGTTGTACTCTCGTTTTAGTATAGATGATGAATAAAGTTTGATGGGGTGACTGCCCCTTTTTCTTATTAAAAAAAAATCTACGGGGCTCTAGTGGCAAGTGGAGTTAGAGTTACCACTCGGTGTGTTGTGTACCTAAATCCTAAGTAGATTAAATAATAAAAGCGTAATAGAAATTTGGGAATATGTTATTGCGTAAATTAATTTATTAATTTATAAGTTTTATAAGATATGAATATTTTAACACTACTATGCTTAGCTTGATATATAGAGCATATGTATATAATAAGAATGGGTGTGATTTATATAACCGATCTTGTCCACCTAATGGGTTAAGGCTTATTGTTTTCATCGTGGTATCTTTAAAGAGTAGGTTTCATATTTCCGTACATTAATCTTTCTTTTACATGAGCAGGGGCAATTTTGGCTCTACAGACTTCATTCCATTCAGGTATATTCCTCCTATGATTTGATGTAGTAAATTGCTAAAGCTTTAATTTGAAAAAGATGGAATTATGGGAGAAGTAATCAATAAATTGCAAACCAAAACATGGGCGAAAAGCTACCATGTTCTTTTGTCCTCTCCACAGCCCACAGGAATCAATTTCTATAAAGCAAATACGTATTTGTTTTCAATTATATATACTACACCATTACAAAGTGTACTTTCAATTCCAACAACCTCTGCCTCCATCTCCATGAACTAATTAAAACTGTTTGATATCTACTAAAACGACAAACCCAGGTGACACATGATCTACTCTATTGCAAGGCATTATTCTCTGCCAAACAAAAAAAAAAAAAGGATAAATAAAGAGTGTTGTTCCGTATAAGAACACAGATGTCTAGTTCTTCTAGACTAGTATGTTTATATTGGATCACAATGATACCAAAGAGAATGTAGAATCACTATGCACGTAAATGACGTTTAGACAAAAAATGGGGGTGTGTGTACACAGTAACGGCTGAATAGTAAATGAGAATAAATAGAATGTGTATACCTTTTAGGTTTACCTTCTATTTATAGAGATGATCTTAGGGTTTGGACCATTGGGCCTTGTGTGTCTCATGGTCCACATATTGTGCCGCCACACCTGCATATTCCTTGATTGTAGCCAACATATAGGGCAATTAGAATCTCCCCTCATTATCGGTATATTATTATGTGAATTGCCCCTTGTTAGGCCATATTGCCAATGGACCTTATACAACTCCGTGAGAATGGTTAAATAATTCAACTTTCAAAAGGTAGAACGCGCAACATAGACTAATTAACTGTTCCAATAACAACAATTCATAAAATATAATATATGACAAATTATCAGGCCACTCGTTAAGCAAGATCAAATTTTTATGATGCTACTTGATTTTAAATACAACTAATTAACCTGTAGCTCGTGCCATTTATTGATGCGCAAAGGCTAGGCGACACAAATTTCAAAAGTTGATTTTTTTTATTATTTTTAATTTCATTGCCTTTTTAGTACGCAAAAATCATTCAAACTGCTTAACTATGAGAGCAGAAGTTCCGCATTAGGATGCCTCCCGGTCTTTGTAATATCTTTGATTATTTCACGACGACTCTAGTAAGAACAAGGACATACCTTTTTTTCCCCCTGAACCCTTAACTTGTTATTAATATCTCATAATATAATCAAAGAATCAAGAACGGTCACTTGCTCAGTTGGATCAAGTTGGCTTTTTAGGGGTTGGTTGTTGTTTAATTTCTAAGTGTCATAAGGGATTTGGACTAGTTTAGTCAAGCATAAATATGATGAATATTGGTGAGTCAAATATAGTGAAGATTGAGTGGGTGATAGCTAGATAATTAAGTCGGCCGTGAAACCTTTAATTAATGTTGAAAGACGACACTTTGCTACGTAGTTTACTTTTGTCGGAGCTAACTTTAGTATTCATCATTCGCAAAACCGATAAAGAGAAGAAATTTAGCAATCTCCAATTGGTGGGGTCTTGATGTGTCTCTGTGTACCCAAAATGACCAAATCTCACACACATCCCACTCCTTAAATTTGTAACTCACTTGAACACCATTTTTCAAACCACAAAAATGTATTAAATAGATAAATTTTTTCTAGTTTGCCCGTATTTATGAAAATGTGCACATTTTCTCTCACAACTATTTATCTCTCTGCATTTACACATCTGTCTCTTTTATTAATTTATTAATATATATAGTTGACATAGGTAAAATTGACATAACCTCATTTAATACCTTATAAGTGACATATTTTGAACAAAACTTAGGCATTGAGTGGTATATATTACTCTCTTCTATTTTTAATATAAGTCATAGTTGATTTTTTTTTTTAAGAGATTAAGGAAGTTAAATAAATTACTTAGATATGATATATGTTGTGTATCATTAGATTATATATTAGTTTATAAATCACATAAATTAGTTTTTAAAAAATGATAAATATAGATACTCTAAAGTAATTTATTTAGTCTCCTTAATCCTTAAAAAAATTAATTATTTTTATATTTAAGACTGGAGAAACAATACTCACTCGCTCTATAGTCATCAGCCATCTCAATAACTTTGAAACAGTCCAGAAACGACCAATTCTTCCTTTTTTTAAAAAAATCTTTGACTAAGAGAGGTTGACACAGGATAGTTAATATGGCCGACATCTATATCTATCCATTCTTCTTCTGCTGCATGTATATCACTTTCTTGTTTCTTTTCAGTTTTCAAAGTATAGGTTTGAACTGAGCTGAGTATGACTTGGGGTTGGTGACCTCTCGCTTTCTCTTCTCCTTCGCTTAGTTTCTACGTTCTATAAATGTATTCATATGTATATATTTCGGCAAACCAATTAAATCAACTCATGTGTATATTTGCACGTTCCCTATATATATATATATATATATATATTACTGAGAGATGTGTGTTTGTGAGGTGGCCGACATGCTTCGATTTGATATTTCTAATCACAGCCAAATCTTGGCGACCCCACACAATGTCACAACGTATCTCATTCTCTCGTCTCTCTTATATTCTTCAATACTACGCTTTCCTACGTCGCTTCTTTATAAGGGTATTATCCAGGTGGCGTGCTGGTTGGGTAACGATATTTGTAGCGGTTATTATAAAATAACCGTTATAAATAATGGCGCTAATTTTGTTGTGGTTAATTTGTAACGATTTATGAATAGTAACCGCCACAAATGTGGCGTTGATAAGAGCTGTCGAGCTCATGCAAAATAACTATATTTACCAAATATTTGTAGCATAGGAACAACCTAGATCGTCTCTCAAAGAATTCGCATTAACGCTAAATCAATCAAGTAAAACATTAAATTAAATGAGGATTTTCAATGCAATTCGAATTAAAGCAAAGCTTAAAGCAAAATATAAGGAAATGAGAGATCAATAGATTTAAGATAATCAACCCAGAATTGAGATTCCAAAAACTTCCATCATCGAACGAACAAAAATGACTAAACTCATTATTGATTTTGGACAAATCGAAATCCCTACATTTGTCTAGAAATTCCCTCAACTAGACAATCGCCTAGCATTTGTTCGAATATGTGGCGTGTTCCCTGTGCAATCGCACATTGCTCATTGTAACCCAATTTGAACTATATCTTTAGGATATCAATTTGGATATTAAATCTAACATCCAATCTCTCTTCCCTAAAATCGAATCCAACTAAACGAAAAAGAAACGATTTCAGTTACCGATTAAAGCGCGAGTCCTCTAGATGAAATCATGAAATGCTCAACTCATGGGTCGATCACATAAACTTAGCCACGCATGGCTGGGCAAAACAAAAATGCATAAATGACGAAGATTATCATGAACACGAAGAACACATTCAAAGAAAATGAAAGCTTCTGTGTTCAATCCGAAAATATGTCCAAACATAATAATGAGGTGTTTCAACTGACCTAGTGTATTAACCTAAAACAAAAACCGGGCTGAACTTCGCAAAACTGGCTCAAAATGTTTGATTTATTCTTGCACATTCGAGAATAATTCAGATTTTTTACATGAATTTCAAAAGGCATCTAGGAACTTTGCCAAAAGGCAATTGACTTGGTTTCAAAATGAACATATATGAAAACAACTAATAAATGGTCTTTAATTACAAAATAGGCCCAATTAAATAAAATTTCAGAATTTTGCATCTAACTTTGGCTCCAATTTTTACCATCTTCTTGTGTGAATTTAGCTCTCAAGTCCTCATATCATCTGTAGCTCTCTGAATCATCTAAAAAATGAGACAAGAATGAGGCTAATCGGATACCTAGAGCAAAAGTTATGGTAAAAATACTCAAGCACTCTAAATCTGCAATTTTATCATAAAAACAAATTAAATCCAATTAAAAGCCCAAAGTCCAATTAAGCACAAAAGCCTATTATTTATGAGCTAAATAGTCCTAAAGTTATCAACCAAAAGATACAAATAAATGTAATAATATTCAATTATCGCCAACTAGCCTTTATAGCACCAACTAGGCGCCTTATAATTATAAGAGCAAGTTTTAACTTTTGTCAATTTTTTCCTATAACACCCCTATCTATACTTTCTCAATAATAATTTAATAATATACCTATATATTTTATAAAGTAAGTAATGCTTGCAACTCATTAATGTCATATATAAATTCCTAGCGGTTTATTTGTAGCGATTATATCAAAAGAACTACTACATAATGTACATTTGTAGTGGTTACTCAATGAAACCGCTATAGAATGTAAAGAGTCTTTCACATTTGTAGTGGTTACTCAATAAAACCGCTACATAATGCAAAGAGCCTTACACATTTGTAGCGATTACATATAACCGCTACAAAGTTTCACAGTGCACAAGGCAGGGTCAATTTATTGGTAGTGGTTTATGTAGGGGGTTTTCTTAAACCTCTACAACACTTTGGAGCGGTTTTTTAATAACCAGTACAAATTTCACACCTTTATACACGGAGTCACCTCCACAATTTAGCCATTTTGTAAATTTGTTTTTCACGCACCCTCTGGAAGATTTTGCTACATCGAGGTTACGATCAAGCATTTCTGAGTTATCCACTTAAGGTTAGTAAAGTTAACTATTTTATTTCGTTTATTCCCATATTATTCTAATTTTGTTATAAATATTAATAACTTTTTTATTTCTTTTATAATAACTGCAATTATTATGCTTTCGGGAGAGATAGGGACAAGGAGAAAGGGATTGAGCATCCCAGACCTATTCTACAAGGTAGCGGTAGTAGAAGGGGTGGTGATTAAGGCAAACGAGGGCAACATGGAGGTAGAAATTTCCCCGTGCCATCTAGGAGGCTACCTCGCCACAGCAGCTCCTCCCAGAGCAGCCATAGCAAACGACCCTACATGAGGCAACCCCAGCAGAGCCACCTATTCAGGCTGATGGGGATGACCTCAATGTGAGCGACTATGAAGATAATGAGGAGTTTGACTTCAACATTCCCATTAGCGAGATGGAGCGGTTCTTGTATGAGGAGGAGGCTCGAGAGCAGAGTAACCCATGATAGTCGTCTTCGCGGTCGACGGGGTTTGAGGTGCTAGTCCAAGGTAAATTTAATTATTGTTTTGATAAATAATATATCCTATTTAAATAATATTGTATAAATAATTGATTAAATGGATATTTTCTTGTGTTCTGGACGATATTGAAAATGAAGAATTATTTGTATGGATTTAAATTTGATAAAAGAATGTCATAAATTGTATAGATGAGTAGGGGAACATCGCCACCAGGAGGCTGGATGTGGCCGGTGTAAATAAGCTGGAGGGGCTATGTGTCCTAGTTTCGTGGAATTAAGTCATAGACTAGCCGATTAAGAAAGGTGGTATGAACGTGTTGGGCTCAAATTGGTTACGGTTCATCATCCACTTTAGGACTTGGAAGAATGTTCCTCGACGACTGAAGGATTTAACATGGGACGAGCTTGTGAAGGAAATTAATTGTATTTAATTATGTTATAAATGTATAGTTATAATTTATTTCATTTTTATTTATTTATATTGAATTGTTATTTATTCAATTGTGATACAAGATAAGTTTGTCATCCGCGACACTAGGAAGAGATACATATTGAGTAAGATGGGGGATGGCTGGAAGAACCAGAGGAATCATCTCTACTACATCATGAATAAGGATAGATGGAACGATTCTTTTGTAGGAGTTGATCGAAAACGTTCTAGATGGCGTCTCACCTAATGACTAGGCAAGTTTTGTATAGTACAAGAGAAGCCAAGAGAGACATGTAAATTTTTTAAGAATTATAAATTTTGCAATGATTAATATTTTCTTAATTATTTTAATGTTTCGTATCTTCTTCAGGCTCTTTCTCAGAAAAACACCAGGAGCCGCAAGTGCATCGGAAGATCCATTATACGGTGAGATTGAAGACTTTATTGTCACTTACAACAAGCTGGTATTTTTTACAATCAAATTAATTTTAGCTTTATATTATAAATTTATTTTTTTATTGTTACTAATAATAATTTATTGTTTGATTATTTTAGGAGATGAAGGCTCAACAAGAGAACCGCCAAAGGAAAACGGGACGAAGACCTCTTAGCAAGCAAAGGAGGCGATTGTAAGTTATATACGTTTTTAGTTTTAATTTACGAATTTATTTATATTAAATAAAATTGTCTTACAAATGTTTTATAAAATGTGCACGGCAGGAGTGAATTCAACAATCACATGCAGAGCTGCAAGAAACCCAGACCTAGGAGCACAAGGGTTTGTAGAGCTCACTGCGCCTCTAAAAAGTACAAGATTTTCATACAATCTGTCATCTCAATCTCATCTTGTAGTATTAACGTAAAACCACTACCAATACAATAGTGGTTTTTAAAAATCACTACAAAACAACTTACAATAGTGTATTTTATAGCGGTTCTATACACCGTTATTACTATCAATCGCTACAAATACGTAATTTTAACCGCTATAAAATATTGATTTTTGTTTCTAGTGATCCTTTTTCCCTTTAATTAGTTGCCTCAGCTCGCTGTGAAATTAAATTCATCATAAGGAAATACACTTAATGTATGTGTGTGTATTTATGAATATGTGTGTCTGTTGTCGTCTATTAGATGCTTTTCTGGTCAGGGAGACCAAGTCCGTCTATTGATATTTGCGATGCGAGGTTGATGCTCCCTTTTTTATTTTAAGAGCTGGGTAACTAATTATTCGTATCGATCAAAAATATTAATTAAATTAAAAATGTGTGTTGATGAGAAAATATAATAAATATAAGAAACAAAGAGATTGAGATCTTATATATTCAGAAGCAAAACAAAATATTCAACTAGAGTAATTCATATATATTTAGGATGGGAGCAGTTAATTTGGAACTATTGATAAAGTTTTAAGTACGGTTAGTGCTTTTTAAAGGAATTTCATACTAAGTTGTACATTTTTAACAATGATCTTATGTGCACAACTCCCCGGCTTAAAAGATATAAAATGGGTATAAAGTTTATTCGATCCTATTATCGAAATGCATCATTCTTACTTAAAAATTCATTGCTATTATATTATACCTTGACCATATTGTTGTTGGTAATTTTAAATAGTTTTTTTTAAGATATGTAAAATAAGTATAAAATTTTCGAATTGAAGTATCATTAGTAAAAAGCACCAACTTTACTTGAAAATTCACCGAATTCAGGGCTGCAATAAGTCGTTGCAAAAAATTGAAAAAAAGACTATTTGAAGGATATAAATTTTGCAAACCATAAAATTAAAGTACTATCAACCTCAGTTTCAAATTCACCAATGTTCAATATTATTCTTTGGATATATCTAACTTAAAGGCACTTGGAAAGAACCTGACTCTTGAATTTTATTCTTTTAATGGGGCCTGTACTCTTGAATTTTATTCTAAAAAAGGTTAAAGAGCGAATTGGCCAACAAACTATTATCCCAGAAATACAAAGACAAAAACAACTATTAAGTAGAACTTAAATACCAAAAAACTTTTTAAAATATGAAGTTATCACAAAACCATTAATCATCATCAATGTCCGTTAAGTACTTGAAGTATAATGAAATTGATGAATTTGTATCAGCAAGTCCAAACAAACATGCACCTTAAAACAAACTATTATCCAACAAACTATTATCCTAGGAGCGCCCAGCACAAATAACTATTAAGTGGAACTTAAATACCAAAAAACTTTTTAAAAGGTGAAGTTAGCACAAAACCGTTAATCATCATCAAAGTCTATTAAGTACTTGAAGTATAATGAAATGGATGAATTTGTATCAGCAAGTCCAAACAAACATGCACCTTAAAACAGTCAAGATCAGACTAAATTTGAATAACTTAAGCCATACTTGTTGTTCAGAAGATTCTTCACAACCACCACCGACCCATCTTCAAGAACACCTTTGTACACAATACTACCCTCCTTCACCGATCACACTTTCTTCCGCAAACCCACGCGTCACATCCTCCAACTCCCTCAAGTTATACCATCATCCCCACCCTATGTTCGATGCGTCCACCGACACGTCACTATGGCTCCCACCGAAAACATCACTCTCGTCGCTCGTCTTCTTCCCTCTTCCCTCAACCTCAACCTCAACCTTCTCCTTCTTCGGATCCTCATCCCCAATTTTAACCTCTGCTAGCTCATAATTTTGCTTGAGATCTAGGGCTTTGACTTCTTGCTTCCAAGATTTGCTAGCTCATAATTCTGCATCGTCCCGGAACTGTGCTTCACGCCCAATTTACGCTTCGTCGAGATTTGACTCCGACGAAAGTAGAGAAAGATCATAAGCAAAAATGCAGTACGATTAGAAGGAAAAAGTTGATCACGAAGTAGAGCTTCAAGCCAAGAAATGGAGTTTTGTTAGAGATCTGTGAAAGACCGTGACCGGGAGAATCGTTGGAGGCCATTGCGTCCTACGAGGTGAGGAAAGTGAAATTTCCCAAGGAAAAGTGATGGTAACAAAAGTAAAAGAGAGATGAAGAGCAAGACGTTGTCAGGGGCTTTGGTTGATGAGAAAATGACAAGCAACTGTGAGAGAGGGGAGTGAAAATAAAGCATGGGAGAGAGGATGAGCTTTTGGGAAAAGGACAGAGAAGAGAGGCTGTGGCTGAAGAGTAGGGTTTCAATGGATACAAAGTTGGGAAAAGTCAAGGAACGATGGAAATTAACGGACGTTGATGATGAGTTAATGATTTTGTGCTAACTTCACCTTTCAAAAAAAAATTTGGTATTTACGGTCCACTTAATAGTTGTTTGTGCTGGACGCTCCTGAGGTAATAGTTTGTTGGCCAATTCGATCCTTAACCTTTCTAAAAATTAGGTTTTTAACTTTTTATTTTTTTTAGGGGCGGGGTCAAATAAGACTTTGAACACTCGCGAGTGACTTCTTAAAATGTCTTCAAAGTTCAAATAGTTGATATTGCTCATTGATGTCCTTTTTTTTTGTACAAATAAAAAAGTTTAGGTGGGGTAGACATCGTTACCCCATCAAGATTAGGGCACGTCTCCAGGTTCAAAGAGCGCTTATAAATTTACTTCTAGATTACACACCAACGAAGACCTTCACATCGGCCAGCAAGTATCGCTGTTTTTTTTTTAATATTTAAATTTTAGAAAAATGGTTGGGTTTACCCATGATCACAGGGCAGGGCGAAATCTCTCTTCCTCTTAGGTGATACTATTGTTAGGCAGGGTGAATCGTCTATTACCCTTAGGCGTTTATCTAGGCACTCAGGAGCTAAGATGCTTCCTTTAGTGTTTTGACCAACTCTAAGATCGAACCCCTCCCTTTAGTGAGAGTGTTTGATCCTTTTGCCAATTGAACATCCCTTTACCAATTTTTTTTTTGTTTTTTGATAAGAATCCTTTTACCAATTGAACACAAAGGTAGTGGGTATCACTGTTAAGGGTGTAGAAAAGTGTTTTTTTTTTTTTTTATAGAAGAAAGTTTTGGAGGGGGTTCGACATAAGGACCTAAGAGAGGATACACATCGGCTCTATGAGCACTTTATCGGGACTTACGAGATCGCCTACCTTTACCAAGTGAACGCAAAAGAGAGGGGTAGTGGGTATCACTGATCCCTTACCATCTGCCAAAAGTGTTGGTAAGGGATGATCCAACATGAGGGACAGGCCCAAATGTGCAACAATGTTTCGGACAAAAATATACAGAACAAAAAATCTAATGAACCGCAAGTGCCAGCCACATTATTAAAAACTACTGTAGGTCCTATTTTTTAGTCATGTTTATTTTGAATCCTTACGATTTATTTTCGTAATTTTTTGTCCTTTTTTTATTTTTGTCCATTTGAAACATTAGTCTTTTCTATTCAACAAAGACTTTAATATCCTTGGAAGGATCATGAGTGGGTCTTAATCTTAACTGTGTTAGTCTCGCTTATATACAATGATTTTCTCAAGAGGCGAAAGTTGGAGAAATAAGGTAGGATGGTTTATCTTGGTCCATGACAACAGTTTTTTTTCCCTCCTCTTGGTCATCTTCTCTGGGGCATATTTGTTTGCCCCTATTTGGTTTTAGGATTTGTTTTTGTAACGTGTTTACTTTGCTTCTTATGTGTAGATATTGTCTTGTTTTAGCATTACATTGTCCTTTTGGTTAATTCTGGTAGTGGTTGGTTTGTGTCTATGATGATGATTTGCTTTGCACCGGAAGTTTCTGTTAACTTTCGGTTGTTTCTTTCTCCTCTTTTGATTGCAAAGGTGTTTAGAGCTTGTTTTGCAACATTAGCACTGAAGACTGTGTGCTTCTTTGAAGTTATAAACATTATTTAGGCATCTTGTTAGATCTTTATGTTGCTACTTTAAATTGGTGTTTGTATCCTTTATACTGCCTCCGATCCTAATTATAAGATAAAACTGACTTTTTTAGAGAGATTAAGGAAACTAATTAAATTACTTTAGAGTGTTTGTGTTTGTGTTTTTTTCTCTAAGCTAACTAGTTTTACTAATAAACTAATACATAATCTTTGGATATACAACATATGATATGATTAAATAGCTTACTTAGCTTTCTTAATTTCTCCAAATAAAGTCAACTCTGTCTTATAATTAGGACCGGAGGGAGTACCTTACAATGAAAACTCTTTATTAGCTAAAAAAAATCTCACTCGTATTAAAAACCATCATATGATGACTAGGGAAAAAAAAATACAAAATTGTCTTTTTTTTTTTAAAACAATTCCACTTTCTTAAAACAACAAATGCACAAGTGATGTACCCAAAAAAACAAAACACAATGCACAGGTGAGAGCAGAAATGCATTATAAAAAAACATTGGGCATTAAACCTTGGCTAAATCGTCAATTCATATTTTCTTCTTTTAAAAATAAAAGGATTGATAATTCAAATAGTTTTCTTCTTTCTTTCGTTTTTTTTTTTTTTTTTTTTTTTTTTTTTTTTTTTTTTTTTTTTTTTTTTTTTTTGCCAACGTTTCAAACTGTAAATAGAATATAAGAAACCACGGAAAAAAAATTATAATAAAATTAAAATATCTAGAGTCGTATTTATCTTATTAAAATTTTCGCGGTACGCGCAGGAGTCATGAATTCTAAAGCGTTATCCAATCTTTATATATTACTCTTTCAATCCTAAATATAATATATAATTGACTTTTTTAAGATAGATTAAGGAAGCAAGATAAATTACTTAATCATATCATATATTATGTATCCTTAGATTATATATCAGTTTATAAGTTAAACAAAACAGTTTAAAGAAAAATGGTATATATATATTTTAAAGATATTTAATCAGTTTCTTAATTTATCAAAAAAAAAAAAAATCAACTCTATCTTATACTACCTCGGTTTTAATTATAAGAACATTTTTTAGTATAATTTATACTATAAAAATATACATATAATTAGAACTAGAAGAAATAATATTTAGGATCGGAGGAAGAGTATACAATATGTGTGTGCGTGTGTAAAAGGTGGATGATAAGTTGAGCGCCAGTGTTCTAAATTGTTGAGTGTCGACTGATAGTAGAAATTAAATGTTCAATGTGAGAAAAGGAGACCAGAAAGAGTCATACAATTGACCATCCGATGATGCCAGTTTGGAGTAAGCTTAAGCACGTCATCAGGTGTGAACACGTCTCCAACACGTGCCTTACCGGTCTTCCCGCTTGCTTATTCTAACTCTCGACGCTCCCCATATCCACGTGTCAAAATTCTGAACTCCCATTCCAAACACTCCAGCAACTTTTTATCTCTTTCACCTTTTTAATAAACTTCTCTTATCCTCTTTATAAGGTAGGAAGATAATATATTTTTTGGTTTTATTTTATAAGACATGTCATTTAATTTTTCACCTTTTTAATAAACTTCTCTTATCCTCTTTATAAGGTAGGAAGATAATATATTTTTTGGTTTTATTTTATAAGACATGTCATTTAATTTTTTACATAAATGTATAATTTTAACCTTCATTTATTATTGTCTAGATAATTATTTTTTTTAAAGAGTATGTTAAATAGGAGTAAAATTAAAGAGTCGTTAAATTTTAGGATAGAGCTAATAAAGTTTAAATGTTTTTATTAGTTTAAATAATATATGTTGTAAATACTTTATAAATATAACTTATTTATAACTTAGAGAGAGAAAAATATGTCTTATTTATAAGATACCTCATTAATTTTTTTCATAAGAATGCGTAATTTTATCATTCATTTATTAATAAATCTATTTTATTCTCATTGGATTCAATGTATATTGAATATGAATAAAATTATTAAATTTTATGATAGAGTTAATAAAATGTAATTTTCCTCCCAATGATTGTAAAACAACATGCTAGTAGTAATGAATTATAAATAAAATTAAAGGAGTATAATGTTCTTCCCCCCAACAGTATAATGTTTTATTCTTTATATATATATATATATATATAATTTAGTAAAGTAACTTTTAACCATCACTGTTATTTACTACTACTTGCGGACATATTTTAGCGTTGTGGGGTCCTAATTATAAAATACGTATTTTAGATGGTTGACTTTGTTTGGAGGATGATTAATGAAGCGTTAAATAGCTCTTTTTCTTATTGATGATGATAAAAAATCATTTTATATGTTGTGTATCTTTAGATTATATATTAGTTTATGGGTCAAACTGATTACTTTAAAGAAAAAATAAAAATAAAAATACTTTAAGATAATTTAATTAACTTCCTTAATTTTTTTAAAAAGTTAATTATATCTTATTATTAAGAGTAGAGGGAGTACTTATTTTTTTGGCTAATAACACCGTTAGTTACTACTTACTCGTCAGTCCTCACACGAAGATTATATTTTCTAGAATATAATTTTAAGATTTCAGAGGATATTCACTGGCCAGCAGAAAAAAAACAAAAGATGGTGTTCACATTACGTGGCACCAAAAAAGAAGTTTCTCACCAAAATTACCCGCTACATACGAGTGATTCAGGGAACCTGGACCCATAGAAGAAGCAGAAGCAAGTGATAACCGTGGGCCAGTAGGGCCCGTGTTAAGAAATAAAAAGCCAACTGTTCCCGCGTCCGTGTCCCCCACGTAGGCACGTGGGCTTTATGCATCTTCTTCATTCTCAACTTTCAACCACGCTAAGCTATATATAAACATATACATACTCCCATCCACCAGCACTTGACTCGTCACTCTCACTCTTACAACATTTTGCTCAAACCTTTGAAATGAACGCTTTCTCAACTTTCACATCTAACTCTGAGGGCTCCAACTCCAACTCGTCATCGACATCGCCATCCGACGAAGAAACCGCCATCACATTAGCGTCGGAGAAACCCAAGAAACGAACCGGACGCAGGGTGTTTAAGGAGACAAGACATCCTGTGTACCGAGGAGTGCGTCGCAGGGACAACAACAAGTGGGTCTGCGAGGTTCGTGTTCCTAACAACACAAAGTTAAGGATCTGGCTTGGAACTCATTCCACTCCTGAGAAAGCAGCCAGAGCTCATGATGTTGCTGCTCTCGCACTTCGTGGCAAGTCGGCATGTCTCAATTTCGCTGACTCCGCATGGCGGCTTCCCGTGCCGACGTCTACCAATCCCGACGAGATACGGCGAGTGGCGATGGAGGCAGTGGAGGCATTTGATGACGTGGACGAAGTGTGTAGCAGCAGTATGGGGACGACAGTGGAATCATCAGAAGAAAAAGCTAATAACAATGAGGGTGGTATGAGTTTGGAGTTAGAAAGGTGTGTGAATAATGAGGTTTTGTTTAGCATGGCGGATGAGCCGTTGAGATCTCCTCCGACGGCTTATTATTCTCTGGGAACACAGGGATGGGGGTGGAGAGATGAAGTGGACCAGGTGGATAGTGAGGTGTCACTTTGGAGCTTCACCATTTAGTTCTGATGTTGATTTGAAATTAATAATACCCCATCCACTCTTCAATTTAACATAAAGTTTGTAGAATAAATTATACTAAATTGTATATAAACATTGTTTTATATTTAAGGTCAGAGTTAATACTAATTAGAATCGTCTGACTTTTTCGTAGCTGTATTCCTCTGAGATATTTGAATGGATGTTTAGGCAAAGCTTGTACACAACACGAGAAGGAAAAAAGAGGGCTGTATATGTCTTCATAATGTCCCAAACACTTTTCAATTAGTTAGCTTTAGTGTTAATTTCAGCAGAGTGATGAGTGATGTAGCAAGAGCAACAAAAGAGTGACCCTCTTCAGGCTGCGCTTTTTTTGGCAGGCAGGGAAGACTTCTAAAAGTACGTAAATTTTTTTGTCTTTTTCTCTCTTTTGTATCAGACTTTTCGTCATGGTAAAAAAAAAAAAAAAAAAAAAAAGTACCAGACTTTTCTTTATACCAATCGATATTTTAAAATACGTGTTTATTATCTCCATGCATGCAAGGGTTTAAGTGGAAAACAATTACTAATTATCCAGTCAGCCTCTTATATTTTGGGCCAAATTTTCCTTTTATAAGACTTTTTTATATTTTGACACGGGGGAGTACTTATATTTATAGATCAAAGTGGAAAAAACTAATTATCACTGAAAAAAAAAAAAAAAAATCCATCAATAGAAATATATCCCAATGCTCCTAGAGCGGTGATGGCTTTCTTTTCGAGTATGCGGACTTCGGCCCAATTGCATCATGGACCAATTGTTTTTATTTCCAACCATACTTATTGGGCCAAAACAAAAGAACGAAGATTTTACCTACATTGTTTATTTATTTTAAGGTAAAGGTGTAAAATGAACATTGTTTTGTCCTACGCCAACACTACATGCTTTTTTCAGGTGTAAAAATATACATGTAATTATAAAATAGGTGCAAAAGTCACACATTTGTTTAAAAAAAAAAAGTTGACTGTTAAAAAAAGATTTTGACTAACAGATTCTGACTTGGCATATTTAGCATCTGGAAAAAAAACAAAAACAAAAACAAAAAACTAATTTGTTCTCTTATTGTGATTGAGCGATCGGAAGGCAGAAGAAGAGGACGAGAAGAAGCGATCACGATCGCAGACACCATGGCCTTAATCGGCACTTATTTCTTCTCTTACTGTGATTTGTTTATAAGTTCTGGATCCAGGTCATCCTCAACAAGTTTCCTTGAATCACAGCATCCAAATCCCAGCTAGCCTCCCAGATCTTTGAACAGTGATTTCCAAAGATATGCGATTTGCATCTTGCTGACAGAATTCTAACCTTTTTTTTTAAACAAAACAATAACTGAGTGAAATCCTCACTCTCTCAGTCTCTCGGGATCATTCACGCGCATACACGCGGTGCAAACCCGACCTGAGAACTTCCCACGTCGAACACGACTTGAAACCATTGCTGCTGGATGTTTCAGATTATCGACAAATCGTCCGCCGTTCCGGGGAAGGCGAAGCAGAAGGTCCCACTGGTATAGAAACTCTTCTCCTTTCTCCTTTCAACCTGCAAATTAAAAAAACACGGAATCAGTAAACAATTTCGGGTAAAACAGAGAACCCCAATCCCATAACTAATCATTACTCTTCCCATGAAAATCGGATCGGAGAAAAACGTAGCCAGAAACACCACCAAAGAAGCTGCACGATGCCGGAGAATATTGTGATCCGAGAGAACAAAAAAAAAATGGAAAACAGACTTGGTCCCTGATTTGGTTGAGTAAAAACTGAGCTGAACAGTGATTCTTCAGTCAAACTCCGGCAAAGGTCAAGTCAAGACGCCCCCGGTGAAGTACAACTCAACTTGGTTTTTTTTAAGATGCTAAATATGTCAAGTCAGCATTTTTAACAGTCGACGTTTCTTCATTTAAGAGAGGTGTGACTTTTGTACCTATTTTATAACTACATGTGTATTTTTATACCTGAAAAAAGCACGTGGTATTGGGCGCTCTTGAGAATAAAGTACATGTGTATTTTTACACCTTTAGCCTTTATTTTAATTCAAGTGTAATCTAGTCTAACGCTATAAGATCCCGTTAGATTCCTTTGGATCTTGAATTCACGTCTTGGAGAAAATATTTATAGTAGGAGGAGCATTCATGAACCCAAACCGGATAATATTATTAAAAAGGGAAAAAAAGATCGATGCAATGAAGAAACGTGACTTCAATAGTTAAGTAATTCGTGATCTAAATCAGTCTAATTGTAATGATTTGACGTGCTGAAATTTGTCTAAAACAATGAGAAACAATGTTAGATAATTACGTGTATCAAAAAAATGTTAGATAATTACGTGAGTGTATTTATGTGGACCCCTATTTATTATCATTGTTTTATTTGACTGGTTGGATGATATTAAATATTAAATCAAAAAAATGTTAGATAATTACGTGAGTGTATTTATGTGGACCCCTATTTATTATCATTGTTTTATTTGACTGGTTGGATGATATTAAATATTAAATAATAGTGGAGTGAAAACTTAAATTTAATTGAAATTATCAATTGATGGATGCCAAGATTCATAATTTGGACATATCAATCAGATTATAGATCAAAGCCGTAAAAAATAAAAATGGTCATGGGGGATGGTGAGTTGATAGAAACCTTAAAAGGCCACTTTATGAAATAGCAAACCTAAATCATTCTAAATTAACAATCAAGTTAGTATCTTTGGCAAAAAAAGGCATCTTGTCTTCAAACTTTCTTGATGTTTGTTCGATGTATTTACGGACCTTAGTTTCAAACGAGTTATTGGGATCTCAATCCCCATATGTACTTCAAGTTTAATATTATATGGCATCTCCTTCGTATAAAAAAAAACAATCAAGTTAGTATCTGTCCATAAGCATGAAAATGGACCAATGGAAATGACACTTTCCTTTTTTATTTTTTTATGGATACAATACAACTATCATTTTATTTGAGATTGCTAACTACTCTTTCAGTCCTTATACTACAAACTATGTCTTATATTTAGGACTGAATGAATTATTAAATATAAGCAACTCATTTAGCTGTGAATGATATTGATTGTTAACTGTTTTTTTTATCCAACTGAGAAGCTATGTGCATTAAATGACCCATCATATCACATTAAGCCACATTGTGGCAAAAAAGTGTAGATGACCATAAGTGCAAAAAAATCACCACCAGTAGCATGAGTAAATCTAGTTAATTATATCTATTACCACATTCTATAAGTTCACTATATGCAAACTAAACCTAAAAGAAATAAGAGAATATTACAGCAATTTTTTTCAAAGAAGAAGAAGAAGCATTTGGCTTAGTCATCTCATCGACTCATCTATAACGTTTCTGAAAGTTAATTAACAGCCTCCACGCAGTCCCCAAAGATCTCTACTTTTCCACTTACCTTTCTGATTATTATTATTTTTTCCTTAGCGGACCTCTATTATTCTCTGGTCATGGATGCCGACGACGATGGAAGGGGCTGAGCTTTTCGCACATTTGCCGGGACATTTGGGGCATCTTTTTTTTTTTTTTTTTTTTTTTTTTTTATACATCAAATTAATTTTTTTTTTTGTTGGGGGGGGGGGGGGATTGAGGTTATATGCGAAGAACTACGATAGAGCAGGTCCATGAATGTTTTCTCTTTTTTTTTTTTTTTTTTTTGGTCAAAAGGAATTTATATTAATACTAATATTAAAAGTTACATCAAAGTATAACGATTACACTGCGAAAAACTGGAATAGACACAAAACAAAAACAAACCGGAACAAGAAGATTAATAAATACAACAAAAACAAACCAAAAGTAAGGAAAGCTAATACCACAAAACAAGTGGGAATAAAAGTAACATCAAAGACTCTATTGGCTTTCTGGACATCCAAGGTTAGAAGTGACATGAAAGAAGGTGTTGGTTGCAAAACCCACCTATACGGCACACCTCTTTATAAGAATAAACTGCAAATAGATCAGCTACATAATCGCTTAGACTTGGGGTACAAGACAGAGAAAACTCAACCTCAGAAAAAAAAAAAAAAAAAAAAAAAAAAAAAGGCAAGTGATCGACGTCGACCACTCACCAACCAAATTTTGGCTAACATTAGCGGTTTGGATTCATTACCAACGAACAATTTTAACAATGGTCCTCTTATAGGTAAGGCACATAGCAGAATTGACCATCAATAAAACCCTTCCCCCAAAATCCCAAATTTGAGCCACAACAGAATACACCACCATAAATGTCCAAATCCACAACATCAGAAGAAACACACAAACATAAAATAGTAAAAACAAAATAAAAGGGCAGACATCCCCTCCGCTGGAGACCACCAGCGAGGGAGACGTCGAGACAAAAGCTCCCACCGCCAAAGACGAGAGAGGACCACAGCCGCACACTGAAATCAGAGGGACACCACAGCTGAAGAGACGATGAGGACGGAGACTAGAGGAGAGCCAGCGCTGGATAAGAAGGAATGTCGCCGCTTTGTGTCTCTATTCCAAACTAAAACTCGCTTGCTCCTGACCTTTCGAGGTCCGATCTACACTTTTGCTGCGGTTGTGGTTCGAGAGGAGGCTCGCTGGTGGCAAAGACGCCACTGACGAGACAAAAACCCTACTGGTGGAAAAGAGAGAGAGAGCATTGAGTCTACTAGGGTTTCGAGTCGAGGCTTCGTAACGGACACTGTGTACTATGATGAATGTTTTCTTGGTGGACTTGATTTTAGCAAAGATGATGAGGATGTGAATTCTCAACCATATATTTATGCATTGAAAAGACCATTTATTATTGTGTCCATCTATGCTTTCTTAATAGGGTAATGCGTGTGCCGGATATAAAATTAACTAACTTCCCTTCTATTGCATGTAATGAAACGTGCATGCCTACGGCTGCAGTTTTCCCAATCTATTCGCTTCATTTACTTTCTATCAGAAAAACAGAGACAGTTGGAACATCCAGATGAAACCTAAACCACAATAATTGAATATAGAGAAATAACAACAAAGGCAACACTTATGCTGTGTCGGCTGATGTGGAAATGACAAGCCTTTATACAAATTTTGTGCATGTTTGCTAACCACAAAATCTTTATTTCAGAACATTTTATCGATAAGTTGAAACAAAATTTTTCTTACATACTTCTTTCATAAATTGTAAAAGTTGTTAACTAAAAACTAATTCAAAATACACTTATTGTTCACGCATGCAGACATAGTCCGATCGTAGCAGGATCAACAAGAGCAGATATTAAGATTTTGATATGATGTACTGTAGTAATTAATTAACCTGGTTTTTGTTTTCACTTATTAACCACTAATTCTGGAATCTAGTAAGCTTACCGTCTGCAAAAATTAAAGCTGTGCAAGTCACCGTTTCAAGTGTATTTAAAATTGAAAAGGAAAAAGACAGTGGAAAAGGAACAATAGTTAATTAATATGACCGTGCAAAGAGGACAGGGGCAATTAATGAGAAGGAAATTGCAGTTGCAGGTCAACACGATGAAAGGGACACGTGACTGAGCACGTGCAGAGAGGAAGTGTGAATACATTTGGTTAATATTCAATTTGCATTACGGTTACTAGATTCCAAAAAGTAAAAGTCAACTACTGGTCGCCCTCAGTCCAAATCCCTCCCCGAGCATCGTTCAAAGGCTCAACTCAACTAATATTAATTTAATTGTTAATTATTTAATTATATCCTCATTTTCAGATTCAAATTTGAAGCATCGTCCTTGCTTCTTCTTCTACTCACACCCTCCTGCTAGCCTGTTACTATCATAATCGAAGCCTCACTGTATTTTATATGTGTATATATATATATATATATATATGCAATAATCATTCATTGAGATCTTCACCTCACCAACGAACCTTCTTTTATCTTTCACTTTCCCCCTCTTATAAATTTGTCTCCCTCTTCACTTCCCTCTCTCTGTGCTTGTAAGTGGCCACTGAACCTCCCAGCCTGGCTCACTTTATCCAGAAAGAAAAAAGCTTCTTCCTCTTCTGAATTCTCTGTTTGCTCTGCAGAATCCTCATTTATGGACCCTTTGTTTCCTCCTCCTTCTTCCTAGTTAACATCTTTGCTTTCCCTACTCTTTCTTTCACTATTAACTTCTCTGAGATTCTGTATCTCACTCACATCATCGATCTCCTTATTTATGGCTTCTCATGGAAATAAGCCCTTGAGGGATCAAATGGCGCTGACCGCCAAACATCTCCGAAGGCCTTCCAATATGCGACTTAAGGATTATCTCAGGGATGATCTCAGTTCCAGCTCATCCAGCGGCTTCAAATCATTTCCTCGCCGGCAGTACTGCACCAACGTCCGATTTGATCTCCTCGAGAAAGATCTCCAGGCCAAACGGAATCGCCTCCTTCGACCGACGAATAGTATCAGCTACCGGAGTTCTTGTTCTTTCAAGGTCGCTTCCTCCACCATATCCGCCATCCACAAGGCCTCTCGAGCCGTAATCAACGCCGTTAAATTACTTCCATTCCCCTCCATATCACCGACGCCGTCGTCGTCCTACAGAAAGAATAATAACTCCATGAAGCGTCTCCTCTCCAAAAGCTTATCTCGCAAGATGTTGAGCAGAAGCTTCTGGAGAAAAGTAATCGAGGAAGAGGAAGAAGATGAAAGCAAGCATCCACGGTGGAAATCATTCAGCGAGTTTCTAGAAGAAAAAGATAAGCCCTTGGATCAACAAACACAGAGCTCGAGCATGATCAGCATGACTCTGGGAAGCAGTTGCACTAGCGGAAGTAGCGGCAGGAGTAACGGAAACAGTTGGGGGTCGTCGGGCGAGTTCACGTGGGAGATATTACGGTCGACGACGACGAGAGATAATAATTCCGATGTCGGGGTTGTGAGCAGCAGCAATAGTACAGTGCAGAAAAATACTGCCACCAAAACGACGAGTGAAGATTCCACCGACGGCTGTACGTTAGAGAAATTAATGGTAAGTTAATTACTTAATTATGAATGTTTGATTTGTTTAATATATTTTGAAAATTTCCGATTCGCTCGTGGAAGATGGTCTGGTCCGGCGATCTGATCCTCTGGCAATAATATTGATGGAGGAGGAACAGCTGGACCCGAGATTGCATGAATTCCACGTGCGTGGGAAATTAGCAACCAGTTTTGGTTTTGGATATGCACCATTTATTATCTCATCCGAACCGTTCAAATATGATTTAGATGATTCATATTTGATTTCTTTTAATTGATGATTTTTAAATAAAAAATCATTTAAAAAATTCGTTAAAAGATTTTTTTATTTTAAATTTTCTACTTATTAAAATATTTTTTGTTAAGAAAATAGAAGGTAAAAAAAAAAGTCAAATCCGGAAAGAGAGACAAATGATGTCTATCCAAGTATCCATACATTTGGTTAATTACCAATCAGCCCTTGCGCCATCTTGTAGGCGCCCGCTTACTCCGCCAACTATATTTGTCTTTTATCTGTAAATTTTGTTTTATTTTAATTTTTTTTTCATGTGATAAAAATCTTATTAAAAATTAATATTTCATCATGTATTAAATATAAGACAAAACTGATTTTTTTAAAGAGAATAAAGAAGAATTTAGAGTATTTATATTTATTGTTTTATGTAAACTCATTAATTTGACTAATAAGTTATATATAATATAAAAATACATAACATATCATATAGTCAAGTAACTTATTTAGTTTTCTTAATCTCTTCTAAAAAAAGTCAATTCTGTCTTATATTTAGAACTAAGAGTAATTGTTTTAGTATATGTACACAGCCTTACTTGAACGTATCTCACATGAAATAACCTCTTGCATATTTTGTCGGCGAGGGCATACAGTCCAACTAAGCTTAGGTTTCCTGCTGAATTTTATTACTTTTATTATTTGAACCATGTCGTGTTTTTGTTGTCTTCTCCTGGTTTGACTTCTCCATCCAACTCATCCCTGCCCTTTTTTTAATCTCATGATTCTTTCTTTTTTCTTTTACATTAAAAAAAAACTTTGATCAACTGCCTTTTCTTTTCATAACAAAAAAAAAAAAAAAAAACTTCACCCTTAATTTAATGCTACCAAAACCAAAATTTTCGCGAGTATATGAAAGATAGCGACAACAAATTAAATTAGAACATGACTGTAGGCCAATAGAAAGATGCTAGCCAGAATCCAAACTCTAAGCATGGTTAATGGTCAAAGTGAATGTTAAACACTATGTTTCAGTGCTAAGCAGAGTTGTGACGAGCACAAAATGTTATTATCTCCTATTCTGTTTGAAGTGAATATACTCCAGTCCTTAATATAAAAACTATCAATAAAAAAAGATTAACAAATATAAAAACTATGTATTTTATTTAGAACTAAGATAAACTCTCCATATATATTTAATATTAAGTACAGTGTATATATATGGTTTGTAGTAAGGATGTGAACTGAGCGTGGTGAAATTGTATGTGCATGTGATGTAACAGGATTGGTCGAGGGAGGTGAAGGAACAACTGAGTCCTGTATCAGTATTAAATGGTCCGTTTGGGGACGATGAAGAGATCAATTCTCCATTGGACTCTACGAGCTGTTGTGGCTTGGAATGTGAGGAGACTATACGTGGAAGCAAAAACAAGCAGACACAGAAGGACTCTACGAGCTGTTGTGATGGCTTGGAATGTGAGGAGACTATACGTGGAAGCAAAAACAAGCAGACACAGAAGATTCGACATTTTGATCACAAGGCTTCGCCACTTAAACCCATAGACTTGGAGAAACAAATGGCAGAGTTTTCAGAAGCTAAAGAGAAGATCAAGGGCAGTGAGGACGAAACGTGGATGCTGATTAACGAGCTTGAAAGTTCAAGGTTCAATAGCGCAGAGAATAAGCTATTGTTTGATTTGTTCAGTGGCAGCACTGAGAAGGAAGACGCAGTGACGAAGATGGCGAAGGAATGGATAAGTGGGGAGTCAAAAGGAGTGAGTTATGTGGGTTGGCAAGTTTGTGTGAGGGAAATGGATAAGTGTGAGCGATGGACAAGTATTTCAAATGAACAAGTGGTGAAACAGCTGGAATTCGAGGTTTTGACGAGTTTGATGAACGAGCTCGTACTTGAACTCATTACATCGTCACGGTCATGAGCCTTCTTTAATTGCTTTTATTATTTGTTCTTAGTTCAGTGATCATAGAATTTCAGATGCCCAGTCCCCATCTTGGGGATAGATAGAGATCAAGCCGTGAAGTTTTGGAAGGATCCACATATATATACTCCTTACGATTTTAAATATAAGATAAAGTTAATTTTTTTGAGAAATTAAGAAGTTAATTAAATGATTTTAGAATATTTTTATTGTTATTTATTTTTCTCAAATTAATTAGGTTGACTAATAAACTGATATATAATCTAAAGATACGCAATATATGATATGATTAAGTAAGCTTATTTAGCATTCTTAATCTCTTAAAAAAATTAACTATATTTTATATTTAGGATCGGAGGGAATATATATTCAGTGGATCAAAAGTGGGAATTTTAATTTGTTGCTTACTTGAATTAATTCCTTTGAGGCTTTGAATGGCCTCCATGATTCATAAGTGGTTCTGATTAATCTGTTCCCTTCCCCGGGCCTAGTATCGAGAATCTTTTTTTTTTGTGGAGGAAAAGTTTAAGTGGGGAGTAGACAGGTATTTCATTTAGGGGTTAAGAGATCTTCCTCTCTAGGCGAAGAAAAAGTTTTATAGAAAGATATTTATAGATCGCCCACCAATAAGAATCTCATATCGACTAGTAAGTATCGAACCTTCTCCTTTTTAAGATAAAGGCTGACACCTTAACAACAAACTGTACAAATCCAAATCCCGAGAATCAAACCACGAAACTGAGGTAGATATAGCTATTATTATAACTTTAATGTAATTAATATTGGGGTCCAAGTCCAACATGTAGGCATTTATTTCAAGGCCGTTGTCTAATATGGGAGGTGCTATTATGGATTTTAGGTTTACCGCATTTTTAGTTCCATACACAATGATCGCCATCATAAACAACTTAAATTTATTATGCACGAATCATCTGCCTTTTTTTATGGCAAAGAATATTTGTACCATGTAAGCAAGCGTGACCTTAGCTTAATCGTGCAAATTGATATTACATCAGTGGTTTTCTAAGTTCTGATTGTATATATATATATATATAAGCGCATTAATTATTGAGCATACAATATGAGCTTGGAAATTCTTTTTTCTAATATCTCTTATTGGAGGTGGTATTGTTTGAGGCACTATTAGATATTAAATGTGAACACCTTTCAAAACGAGGAACCGTGAATTTAAATATTAATTTATCATGTTATAAAGGATTAGCGGATTCCAATAGATTCAACTCAAGTAATGGAATAATTAAAATCTGAAGACAAAATGTCAAGATTAAAGCTTTCACGAAGAATGGCCATTTGTAGATCTTTAGGCCCAAAAAGCTTAAACCTGGGAAAAAATTCTTATGAGGCTTGAACCAAAGTCCAATACTCCAATCTATTAAGTCCAACTTGCTTTTTTTGTTTTGTCTTCTGGGAAAATAGAAAACAACGAGAGGCGTCAGGCCCGAATCATATTCTTTACACGAACACACGAACCGGCCCACGTATTGATACCCACAAAAAATATATATTTTACAATTTGAAATCAAGATAAGCTGTCTAAATTTAAATTTGCAATTGAATTTCTTAGCTACTACTTATTTATTTGCACAAATGGTAACTGGAGAAGGCAAAAAAGGTCCATTTACTGGCAGACAAGATATTGCTTGGCCCAATCCTGGAAGGTCATTGAAATGGCAGCCTTCAATCAGTCTTTTTTTCCACACACCAAAAAAAAAAAAAAAAAAAAAAAAAAAATTGGTCCATGTGCTTCAGTTGTTGGTTTTGACGCAGCATATAAAAAACACGAACCACCATGACGGTTGGGTTTTTTTTTTAAATGTAAAAAAAATAGGGTGGTACTCTAGAAGATCATCGGTTTTGGTAATAATAATGCAAACAAAAAAATCAGTGTTGGTAATAATGAAAGAGAAGGAATCAATGGAGTGATTGCTGTTCCCAATGTACCCGCCACTCTCCTCTGCACTCTATGCATTGGTCACGTGTTGCATAGTACTTACCCTGATTTTTTTTCCCATATACCCCTCTGGTCCCAGGTAGGGAGGAAGGTTTCTTTAGTCCTAAGTCCTAATCATGACTCATGAGTCCCACTTAAATTTTTATATAAATTTGCAATTATACAATTCATATTTAATTCATATAGTTATGGTAATTAAAAACTCAATTTATCAGTGTGATTTTACATTTTTTGATTTTACATTTTTTTTATTTTTTTATTAAACGATTTACGCTTTTTCATACAGTGTATAATTAAATAGAGTAAAGTTAAAAATTTATTAAATTTAAAATTAATTTAATGGGATTTAAAATTTTTCTCTATTATATAAAACAAATTAGAAGTGATTTATTAAAAAACTACATTTTCTACAAAATTTAGAATGACCGAGGAAAACAAAACATAAGGACAAAAGAACCTAAACAGACACTGCTCATAACTTCTGTAAAGATTTGTTGCGTCCGTGCCAGCGTGCCACAGTTCAGAGATTCTTGCATGCAAAATGCCAAGGACTTTTTATTTATTTTTGTTAATACTATTTTTTTTATCGTTCAATTTTACTTTTGTTTTGATTTTGATCTTTCAAATTTTAAATTATTAGTTTTGGTCTCTCTAAACATAAGTCGGTCAGTTTTTATTGAATTGTGAGGACTAATGTTTTAAAGAAAATGAAATTTAACGAACAAAAATCTAGTATAATTTGAAACTTGGGGCATTAAAATTAAAATAAGGGTAAATTTAAAAGATTAAAGATTACACTAACCACTTTTCTTTTTTTTTTTAAAAAAGGTTTTGATACAAAAATATTCATAAAATTTCTAGTGACAGAGCTCATTATTTCTATATATTATATGTCTCATCCTATGCTTTTAAGCACTTTATTATTAATAAATTGGCCATAAGTAATGATAAATTTGTATAGAGGGTAGTGAAGTCATTTATTAGGTTTTATGTTCTTATTTATAGATTTTGTGTGATTTTCTATCTCTTTTTCTTGTTTGCAATTGCAGATAATCAATTGAATTGGAATTTTTTTAAAAAAAAAAAAAGCGAAAAAAAAAAAAGGCAATTAGGGACCTGAATTGGAATAAATACAGTTGAGGGCCGGAGTTACTTGCAGGAAAAGACCTCAGAATTTCAGAAATGATGATTTGGTCCAACATGGAAAATCTCCTGGCAACTATAATAAAATCCTCGTGCAAAAGTCCAATACTTTACCACTGGTGGGGCCCACTTGATGTCCACGTCTAATATCCAAAACCAATCAAAACACGACGCTTCATTTCTTCTTACCTTCATTAGTCCACACCATAGTCGATTTGCTGTCCTCTCTTCTCGCCAGTTTTTTATTTATTTATTATGAAACCCCTTTTTTTTATGTCGTCTTCTTCCCATTTCAATTCTACCGACTTTGATTGATATTATTTTGTCTAGTTTTAATTATAGAAATATTTTATACTACAAAAATTTTCAAATAATTAAGTTTAAAAAGAGTATAAGGTATGACCTAATAAGTATATTTGATCTTTTTTATCAGGTATTTATTTGTTTCCAACGCGCATTAATTATTTTTTTCTATATATACCCATAATTAATAAGGGTAGAGGGTGAGAGTAATAATATTAGAATGGGTAATATTGGAAGTTACTTAAATTGTAGAACAACTTTATTGATTTTAACTGTTTTTATTAATTTGTGAGAATAGTTAATTAGTCTTTATAATAAAACTACAGAAATAATAATTGGATAAACAATCGAAAATGTGAATCCAAGCAAAAAAAAGAACGGAATGAATTTAAAAGAAAACAAAATGAAGAAGGAGACGAGGTGGGGAAAGGGAAAACCATATATTCTTCCTATTAAAATCCCAAAGTAACAAGCATTTTTGCTTCCATTTTAAAAAATTTGTACTTAATTTTGCACCTGAGGTTTTATCATAATGACAGGCTCATATGTTTTTTTAAAAAATAAAAATAAATCAAAGAGGTTTTAATAATGAAGCTCATCTTTTTTTTAAAAAATAAAAATAAAGAAGAGTTTTAATATAAGTTGTTTTTTAATGTGATTTACGATATACGAGATAAATATGTAAGAAGAGTTTTATTTCAACCATTTTTCTAACAATATCTCAAATTGGCCCTATATTAAAATTTGAGCATTTCAAAGTTCACGTTTTATAAAATACTCCTTCATCTTAAATATATGACATAGTTTAAAGTATAAATATTCCAACTAATTTTTCCCACAAACCAATAAAAACAGTTAAAGTCAATAAAGTTGCTATACAATTTAAGTAACTTTCAATATTACTCCTACTTATAAACTATAATATTATATTAATTATCATTAATTAGAATGCATATGGAAACAAATAATTAATGGCTTTATAAAAGTTTAACCAAATAAAATAATATAATTTAATATAATATTTTTAGAATCGGAGGTAATAACATTTTAATTTATTTTTTTTATTATTACAGTTACAAAGTGTCTTGTCTAAAATTTCGTGGTGACAATGATGAGGATTTGGAAGAGAAGATCAACCAGCTACCCAAGCCTGTGGTTACCAGGAGAACATGTGGGGCCCAGAAAGAAAAGATGGGAGCAGAAATGACACTGTAGTAGTAGTAAACAGGAAGCGATATTCCCGAGTAGGGGCCGCGTACTCCCTAGTCATTCACACCGTCAGATCAGCCCGGGAGGAAATAGGCTAGACCCATCAGGCCTATTACCTTGCCTCCCTCTTTCTGTAGTCTTTATTATAAAATATCAATTTATAAGTGTATTTGATCTTTTTTATAAGGTATTTATTAATTTTTAAAGAATATTAATTATTTTTTTATACATGCCCATAATTAATAAAGATAGTGGGTAAGAGTAATAATTATATAACACTAGATTTAGTGTAATTACTAAGGGATAATATTGAAAGTTATTTAAATTGTAGGAAAACTTTATTGACTTTAACTATTTTTATTGGTTTGTGAGAATTGTTAGTTGGTGCCTTATAATAAAGACTAGAAGAAGTATCTCTAGTCTTTATTATAAAATACCAACTAGTAATTGTATTTTGTCTTTTTTATAAAGCACTTTGCTTCTTTCCAAGGCATATTGATTATTTATTTCCATGTATACCCATAATTAATAAAGGTAGTGGGTGAGAGTAATAATTAATACTTCGTATAATATTATATTTTAGTGCAATTAGTAGGGTAATATTGGAAGTTACTTAAATTTTAGGACAATTTTATTAACTTTAACTAGTTTTATTAGTTTATAAGAATTGTTAATTTATGTCTTATAATAAAGATAAGAAGGAGTGTTACTAGTACCAGCCATGAAAAAAAAAAAAAAACTGGTTTGTATAAGGACACTCTTATTATTATTATCATTGGTTGATTGTGGAGGGCCCACACTTCTGATGAAAACAGTGATAGTACTAATTGGACAAGGAAAATTGACTGTGCATGCTCCTTTCTACTTTTTGGCTTTCCACACACTTTGTACTCCACCTTTTCTCACTCCCTTCGGCCGTAAACCCCTTTTTCTCTCTCTCCTCTTACCCCCAACTTCCCATTGTGATCTTATTTTTTAATACAATTTTAGTTCAGGGAGCAAAAAAATTGATTCTCGCTATAAGTTCATCGAGAGATTATTAATTAATAACAATGCTATAATTTTGTAGTTGGCAAAAAGTGTAATGAAAACAAAAGAGGTGATCCAAGTTGAAAAGAGAGGAGAGAGAGAGATCTAGTTGAGTTAAATAAAGGTAAAATTAAAAAATATATATAAATTTATGACAATGTAATGTATTAACTAGTCTTGGGTTAAGGGATAAAAATACACACGAGCTTTACTTTGAGAAGCGCCCAACACCATATACTTTTTTTGGAGCAAAAATATGCATGAGCTTGTAAAACCAGACCAAAAATACCACAACCGTTAAAAAATGCTAAACTCTGTTAACTACCATATAAAATTACCAAGATGCCCCAACTGAAAAAGAAAATACCTTCCCTCAGAAATTGCTTGGGATTGAAAATGGAGAATCAACAAATCAAACCACAAAACATCCAGATAACAAATTTTAAGCTTCAATAATGCAACCTTGCAATCATATCAACAAACATAAGAGATTAAACCTAACCCTAACGCAACCTTGCAATCAAATCAACAAACATAAGATTAAATCTTAAAAATCAAAGACCCGTTCGCCACAAGCATCCGTGAATGGTTTCGAACCACTGTAAGATTTCATAAAGAGAAGGAAACTATGCGAAAACGAGATACAAGAGATACACCATGATCCATCAACATATGGGAAAATTTTGATGGGTGATGAGCAGATACAAGGGATGAAAAAAAAAGAGATAACGTTTATACAACGAATTCACGCATACAGATTCAAGTACAACAGGGTCTGTTTGCATAATTCCCTATTTGAGTATCAATATCAAGAACTACGGTTCTTGCATAATTTCGAGGAAAACATAATAATAGCCTGAAAAAATTGAACCTTTCATTAATGAGCACGGGGTTGATGCTATTTTTCTTTGAAAAAATTTGAACCTTTCAAACAAACAATTCTACGCTTGCGTTCTTTGTGCCAACCCACGACCATCGATTTGCGTTTCAAAAACGAATCAACTTCATCGACTCTGTCAATCACTAGATCCAAGGTTGGGTGTGAAAGGAGATCTGACAATGGAATCCCCAGTGAAACCACCTACTCATGGGTATGTGCTTGAGCTTGCCTTGCCGTAAAAGGTCACTGATTCTATCCACTGCGTGCTTCGTCGTTGACCCGGGTCCCAATCCCAGAACCATGCCGGATTCAAAGTACACCACGACTTTGTAGGCAGCAATTTTCTTCAAATCGTCTTGCGGTAGAATCACGGGAGAAGGAGATAGAGCGTCCGTAGTCGTCGTTGGTGGCAATGCCTCCGCTGCTGTCCGCATCGCATCTGAGTGAAGGGAAGCAGTGAACGATTGCGAAGAAGGAATGGGGGTGAAAGGAGCAGGGGGCACCGAGGGAAATTAACAAAGACTCATGAATTTTTGTTTTTTTTTTAATAGGGTGGGGCCCACCATAAGATAACGGCGATTCTATTTGTTCTAACGATGGTGGTATTTTTGCTCTGGTTTTTTACAAGCTCACGTGTATTTTTGCTCCCCAAAAAAAGTATATGGTGTTGAGCGCTCTTCGGGGTAAAGCTCGTGTGTATTTTTTCTCCTTAACCCAATAGTCTTTCTTGACATGTAAGAATTAGGTAACTAAAGTGGTAGGATATGGGTTAATGAGTTTAATTTTAAAATTTTTAAAATAATATTACAAGCTAAAAATTAAGTTTCGTATTTTTTATCTTGCATTTTTTTTAATTAAAAATTCTAACCACACTTATATATTTTATGTGAATTGAATTTATTAAAATTTTCCTTCATCTGCTTTTCCTCGTGTCAAACAGAGCCCTTAATGGCTAGTTTTGATAGATTTTGGACAAAAATCAAATTAGTTTGCTCATAACATAAGTTTTATCATTTTTATTATGAGTTTGCTTTGATTTAAAAATTTAACGCCAATTAAAAAAGTAAGTAAAAACAGTTCATATTCAACTTAATAACGTATTATTATAAAACTTAGGTCCCTTTGGCACAACGTCATTGCAGGTGTGCAACGCGTGGTTGTTTGGTTGGACTTACAGATTGTTAAAGAGGATTGCACCAATAAAAATAAATTAATGATAATTAAATAAATATAGTACTTAAGTTAGTGAGTTGATTAATTATATGAAAAAGACAAATACATACATTGTGAAATTTTAAAGGGAAAAAGGACGTTAAAATACCATATGAGATCCTAAAGCCCCAAAACTTCTGTTAAAATTTTGAAATGACTTAAAGATGACAATGATTAAATTAGTATTTTAAAATGTTGATGAATTTATCATTTTACTCTTAGTTTTTAAATAAATAAATAAAAATAAAAATTTCCTCATTTGGAGGACCACCACAACTGATCACTAAAGCCCCGTCGTTGGTGGCATGGGCTCTAACGAGGGTTTTTTTTTTTTTTTTTTTTTTTTTTTTTTTTTTTTTTTTGGCGGGGGGTTGTTGAATCTTTTTTTTTTTTTTTTTTTTTTTTTTTTTCCAACAAAAAAAGGGATTGAGTGAAGGGTTTGAGGCTGGGGTTCAAACAAATCCCACCTTCATATTGAAAGGGCTTAGGTGAGTTGGGTCACCTAACTCCTTTGATATATATAGGTACACACTCACATTAATAAATATATATCATTTTTAACAGTTTTTTTATTATCATGAAACACTTTATGAATCCCATTATAGGTGTTATGAATGTCATTGATGAACTTGTTAATCTCACTATGACGTTTGTTCATAATGTAACATTTTAATTTTTATATTTAGGACTTAATTACATGTAAGAAATAATTAATCATGATGCATGAACTTTTCATGTAATTATCAAGATAAATTTTTTTATTTAAGATATGATTTATTAGAAAAAAATAGTTGAGATAATAAAGAAGAGAAAAAAAAAATGTTGGATCTTATATGATAATTTTGTCCCAATTTATATGAAAGTATTTGAAATGCCAACTCAAACCGCCACTAAATTGACAATACCACTTTGAACCTTTTTATAAGTCATCTTTACCTAAAAAATTCTATTTAAAATATGAGTTACTTGTAAGGAACTTAAAAATATGGTTTTGCCAATTTAATCCATATTCACTATTGGTCTACCATATGAAAAATAGAAAAGAGAGAGGTGTAAATGCATAAAAAGATATGAGAGAAAATGTGCACACTTTCATATATAAAGACAAATATGAAAATAATTATTCATTTAATGCTTTTTTTTTATACAATAATGCTTTTCTTAATTTACAAGAATGAAATACAACTGGCTTATTAAAAATACATAGTGGTATTGTCTTAAAAAAGCAAAAAAAATATATATATACACACACACAAAGGATAACAATCACTCGATAAAAGAGGCGATATTGTAGTTCCCGATAAATATGTCGGAATAGAAAAGTTAATAGGAAAAGTTGGACGGGGCTACCTAATGGAATCTCACGGAATAGGAAAAGCTGAACGGGACAGCATGTAATCAAAATAGGGCAGTGTTCCTCACTCTTTCCAAGTTCCAACAACTTTTTGATTTGATTGTAAGCCAGTTTTCATATATTATTCCCTTTAATTTTTATTATAAGATACTAATTAATAAGTTTATTTAGATATTTTTATAAAATATTTGCTTATTTTTACGGAACATTAATTATTTTTTCATATATCCATAATTAATAAGTTTATTTGGTAATTTATTAAGATACTTACTTGTTTCCAAAGAAGATCAATTTTTTTCCGCAATATATGACTATAATTAATAAAGGTAGTGGGTGAGAATAATAATTAAAATGAGTATTAGAGTTTAGTGCAATTAGTAGGGATAATATTGAAAATTATTTAAATTCTTGGATAACTTTATTGATTTTAAGCTGTTTTTATTGGTTTATGTGAATAGTTAGTTGTACTTTTATAATAAGGAAAGAGGAGTAGGTGAGAGTAATAATTAATAGAGTTTAATGCAATTAGTAGTGGTAATATTGAAAATTATTTAAATTTTTGGACAACTTTATTGACTTTAACTGTTTTTATTGATTTGTGAGAATAGTTAGTTGATACCTTATAAACAAACACTAGAGGGAGTAGTATTTTATTGGAATAGAGGAAAACATTAAATTTTATTAATCTTAATAGTTTTCCAACCCTACTCCAATTTGGAACCGGCTGTGGTCCTCTTCCCCTTACCGTCCTCTGCGCTTCTCTTCTTTAAAGTGGCGTCGTTTTGACGCCAAATGAGGCTGTTGCCTCTTTTTTTTTTAAAAAAAATATATATATATATATATATATTCATGGTCTTGAAAAGATCTTCGAGGATCTTGACCGATCTTGAAAAATTATTTCATAATCTTGAAAAATTATTTTAGGATGTTTAAAAAATATTGCGAGGTACTTACTAGTACTAAAAAAAGATCTTTAGGATCTTGGTGGTACTAAAAAAAATACTTCATAATCTAGAAAAATTATTTTAGGATATTGAAGTATTTATTAATATCATAAAATAATTTTTCTAGATCATGAAATATTTTTTTTTAGTCAATGACGTAAAACAAGTATCACAAGTATATTTTTAGTACCAAGTCGACCTCCTATGCAATATTTTTCAACGTCATAAAATAATTTTTCAAGACATGAAGTACCCATCAAGTATTTTTTGATCTTAGGTTAAGTATCCCGAAATATCTTTTTTAAGATTTTTTTTTTTTTTTTTTTTTTTTAAAAAAAAAAAGAGGCAACAGCCCCCCATTTGGCGTCAAAACGACACCACTTTAAAGAAAGAGAAACGCAAAGGACGGTAAGGGGAAGAGGAGCCCAGCCGGTTCCACTCCAATTTACTATATATATCAACAGTAAAAAACTTGTCTAGTAATAAGTAAATGATTATTCTTTTAAAAAAAATTAAGGGTTTTTATAATGTTTAGTCTTTATAGTTTATTCTTATTTTAATTTTGATTCTTGTAGTTTTAAACGAAAGGTTCTAGTCTCTCAAATTTTCTCCCATCTAACGACATTGTCGTTGCCTTCAAATCGAACGACATTGTCGTCGCACAGACCTACAATATCAGTTCCTACAAATCCATTGAAGAATCAAAGCTCTCGTTCGAGGTTTCAGACCTGAGTACCGTTGAATCTAATGGCATTATCATGATCCTCACGTCGGTGAAGGTTACGGGTAAGCCGAACAAACTGAACTAGGTGTGGCAGGTCAGGCCGTCAGCGACCAACGGGAGGCTGAACAAGCACAACTCCACTCCGGCAAATCTCAATGCAAAATTGACCTTGTCGGTGTCCACATCAACATCGTTAAGGGAAAACACCACCACCAACACGGACAATATCGGTGGCGTTTCGGCAACAGATAACAGATTTGGCTTAGGATTGTCTGCTGGATTGTTTATGCTAGTAGCGAGTTGTGTTAATTTCTGATTTTCCTTTGTTCTTGATCCCTAAGAATAATACCATCTGTGTGACTCCTAATAGTTAGAATAATATTCCATCTGTGTGACTCGTAATAGTTAATATTTTTGCGGATTATTCGTTTACGTGAATAGGCGATTTATGTTATGAGGATTTCAAATTCATATTTATAGGAATTTTATATTCTGACTTCAATCCACAGGTAATTTTTTCAGATCGGAGAAATCGATATGATGAAGATGAGTTTCCTGTATTTATACCTATATTTTTTCTAGATCGTGGCGGTCTCTCTATGAATATGAAGATGACGATGAACATTGGAAGAGGTGTTCTTCCCAGCAGGTTTCTTTTTCTTTTTTCCTTTGAATGATCATTTCACCACGTAAGCCACAAGAACCAGTTAGTTTATCCCGTGATCAAGCCACATCATTCAAATTGAAGGTATTAGTGTCACATGAATACATAATCATATTTAACCATGTTAAAGTCCTTATTAAATTATAAGGATAAACATTTTAGATGAAAGAAAACTTAAGGGACTAAAACCTCTAATTTAAAATTATGAGGACCAAAACAGAAATGAAGGCAAATTATAAGAATTAAACATTATATCAACCTAAAATTTAATTATATAACTTGTAAATAAAAAAAAAGATTTTCTTTTTGCCATAAAAATAAAATCATCCAATTAAGGGAGTAATCCCTTTTAATATAAGACATATTTAACTATTTTGACTAGATGAAGGAAATTGGATAAATTATTTAATTTTAATAAATATGATATGTTTTTCCTACAACGTTTTCATCATCTTTATTAATTCTCCCTATTTCCTATTTGGGCACTACTATAAGAAAAAGTCTTTTAACATCATTTTAAACCTTTTTTACGTCCTTTTTTGGCAAGACGCTTATATCGGAGGCGTAATAAGTTAAGAGCTACAGTGTTCCAAATATTTTAGGATGCCGTATTTCTGTTTTTTTTTTTAAAAAAAAAAAGAAAAAGAAAAAGCCCTCTAACCTGAGGCCGTAACGCCGTTTGGGAGCATCTTCAGCTTCATGTTTGTATCATCATATTTTAGGACTTTGTAGCCAAATATTCCCTAGAAAATCAAAAAAACATTCGGTTCATATCCAAAACAAAAATGCATTCGTTGATCAGTTACATCTAATCCTCTAATCTCATTAATGATCTAGGGTGTTGGATGCCCTATGAGTGAGGTTATGGTGACGAAAGCACAAAAAAGGGTGTTAGATGCATCATAAATGACACAAACGTGTTGGATGCAATTGATAAATAATATCGGGTGCTATATACTACTTTACTTATAATTTTAAACTGTATATAACTTGTCTCTCATCAACAGGTTCAGAGGCAGTATTTATTTATTTAAATATAGATTTTGCAAAGTAGTTTCAGTTATGCATGATTTGCAGCTAGACTTTAACAGAAGATATTCTAACATTTTCACGCATATATAATACACAAATATAATCTCAGCATTTTCCCAAAAATGAATTGAACATAATTTCGGGATCACAAACAAACCATGGATTTTTGCAGGGGACAATAAGTCGTATAAAAGTACAGTAATTTTTTCATTATTATTTTGGGCTCGTCTTTTTAGTCATGTCTATGGAATATTAATAATATCGGCGGATATGGACAAGAGATGGCATACATTATTCTTGATTCTTCAAAAAAGGAAGGGACGGGTAGCTAGGCAATCAGCGTTCACTCACGAGTGACACGCCCAAGGGCACAAAACGCAAGTATTTTTTTTGGATCGGCGTAATATTATGTGTGTGTGTGTGTATATATATATAGATTCTTTTTCTAGTAAAATACCCTGTATAGTGTATACACTATTCACAGCCAGTGACTGACTAACTACTCAAATTAAAGCAAGAAACCATTCCTAGCTTTATCCTGCAAAAAGGACCAACCTTGAGGTTAGAATCTCTACAACAACTATAAAGCTGAATCTTCTCGCTCAGGAACTTTGGTAAGGCTTTCAATAAATTCATTATAATCACAAAGAAGACAGCAAACTTAAAGTCCCTTTTTCCCAGAAAAAAGAGAGCCATAAAGTTCAGCTCCCCTTATATCTAAGACTTGCTTGGAATAGTGTTAGCTCAGTCAATTGCTTATGGTTTATGGCTTTTCTTCATATTTATATTTATTGGAGAAATATGATATTGTCACTATTAATTTTGGTCACTACTAAGTCACTACCAATTTTTTTAGTGTTAGATCAGGAGGAGAGAGAAATGATCAAATAAGATTATGATCTAATGAAAAAGTAGAAGTGACCCAAATTAGTAGTGATAATATCATATCCCTATTGGAATTGGTTTTTTTAATATATCATCTAAATAAAATGAGATAGGATATTGTCACTACCACTTTTCTATAGTTAGATGGAAAAGTGGTAGTGACATGGTACAATGAGATTATGATCTAACGATGAAAAAAGTGATAGTGATATTGGTAGTAACAATATCATATCTTGAATAAAATTCTGTCAAATTAATTTTATAAAATTACATTTAAATATAAATCATACCATACTAATTAATTTTCTTGAACAAAAAATAAAATACCATTTAAAATTCAAAATCCCAAATCAATCAAAATTTTAAAGTTTAACTGATATTCTCTTATCTTTTTTTTTTCTATAATTTTCCCCGACTTCAATGTATAAAAATCCGTTCAAAGTCACTTTGTAATGCAAACAAGGCACTGGGTTTTTTTTAATTATACGCTTTCCGCTCCTCCTGTGGGTCCCATTTTTAAATTAATTTTTTGATCAACTTAATTATTGCAAATTTTTTGGTTTCTTAATTTCCCTATAAGTTTTTTTTTGCCACCAATTTAACTGCCCACACATTGATTCGTATTCCGTACCAAGTCACAGAGGTTAGGTCAAGGCCGTAAATTCAAGAAGAACGGAGGGTTGTATTTCTGACGCTAACCAGAACCATTCCTCTCAGTCTCTGGGTCTCAGAAACAGTCGTCCTCCAACTCGCCTGTTTCGTTGAAAGTGACCGCCGGCGACCTCACTCTCTTACTCTCCTCTTCTTCTTCTTCTTCGTCGTTTCTTTGATTTCTTCTTCTAAATTTGGTTCCCTTGGCTCTGTAATCCGTAGTCGCTGAGCAGCTCACTGGTGAGCTGCGATATTTGGTTCTACTCTGCTTTGCTCTGTAAAGCAGCATTCTTCTCAACAAGTGAGTATAAGAGTTTAGTGGTTTCTGCTTTTCCAGGACAGTTTTTCTTAATTATTTCCAATTCGTTTATATTATGTTTCGGTTTCTTAGAAATATTGCGATCACTGTTTTTTTCTGAACAACCACCGCAGTCTCGTCTATAATGTTAAGTTTTTGGGTTCATTGAGGGTTATTTGTATTAAGGGTGCATGGCACTGCCTTGCATGTTACATGATCATGCCTTTTGAGGTTTGAGGGTTGGTGTTTCTGGCAATGTGCCTAGATTTTCCTGCGGAAGTAATTCCGTATGCTGTATACAACTGCTAATCCATTCAACTATCGGCCAGTTTTCTCCGTTTTTTAATGTAATCGGTTGGCTTCTGCGTTTTCAAAAGCTAGATTTTACTCAATATGTGCCGGATAATATAAATATAGAGGAAACCCTTTTTTCTAACATGTGATTGTTCAATTTAAAGATAATCACAAAAACACGTTTACGTCTAGGCTTCATAAATACACATTCCAGGCTGAGCTCTGAAGTTTATTTCAAAATCATGTAACACTTTAGGATACCGTTTAAATTCTTTAACTTTAGCTCTATGTTGATCAAATTGTAAGTAAAGTTCGTCCATGCCATACTTTGTACACTATAATGTGTAACATGACTACGTAACGCAGCAACAGGTTTAAAGAGATCGTTTACCGACAAGAGGATGAGGATACTAGGATGAGATTTTAAAGATCTTTAATAGGTTGGGTTGGGACAGGGTAATGGTGTGGTCTGAGATCAACATTGCTGTTCCGCAATAACTGGCAAGGGATAAAATGTTCTGGCTGGCTAGCTTTGGATGAAATCAGAAGGATATATATCCCTAATGATTTACTTAATTATGTTCTTGATTACCATAGTTGAATTTCAAATTTTAATTCTAATGAATTAATCAGTGGTTAAGAAAGATGAATTATTGTTGATTCGTTGAAACTGACTTAGGTTGGTTTGTTTGGTAGGGGTCTTTGTGTTTTGGGAGCAAGGAACTGGAGATTCCATTTCCAGCTTTTGTATATGAAGCAAATCCAGTTTTTCCTTTTTCCCTTTGTATTTTGAGGAAGATCAATTTCTAATATTGGCGAAGGATATTCCTAATGTCTCACTAGAGAGAAAAAAAAAAAAAGCTTGAAGTTGCGCTCCATAATGCTATTTTCTAATTATTACCATTTTAATTATTTGTGTTTTGACACAATGACCTTTATGCAAATCTTAATTTTCTCAGAAGCAAGAAGGACTATGTGTAATGATATGTTACTGATAAAAAGGGCTCTAATTTAATGTCTGTCAAATGTTGAGCAGGCTTTTTTATTATCTGCTGAGATTTTTCTAATGTGTGTTTTTATTTCTCTTATCTTATATAGGCTATAATTTGTGTCCTTTATACTTGACATATTCTGCATTTTGCACAAAAGTTATTTATATCCTTCTATTACTGTCTTCTGTTGGATTCCTTTCCCTTGAAAAATGCATTCTCCCCAAATTATGATAAGTATGGCGATTTTAATATAAGAGCATGACAACGCACCTTAGAGAACATCTGAAATCAATGCGTTGGTTCCCTTATCCATTTACTATTAATAGAAATCTATTCTAATGAATATTTCTTTAAAGAATTTAATTATTTGTTCTGATAGCTCTAGATGGAGTTCATTAATTTAGATTTTGAATAGCCATGTTAAGTTTTGATAGGTTGATTATTTTGTGTAGCTCAAAAGGTTGAAGTTGTCAAATAGTAGTAAACTGTAGAAAATATATTACTGAACTAGTTTTAGGTGAATACTATGATGGGAAAATTTACCTTGAGTAAAACAATGCATCTGTATGTCAAGCTAGATAAATGAGGTTTATTTTCTATGATTTAAGCATAAGCATAAACTGTTCTACACTCTTTTTCTTTGGGCTTATTTATTTTATCCTATATTATTCATTCATTTATTTACTTTTGCAAATGAATAGGCTTGAATTGTGGTGAATACGAAGATACTGTGCCCAATGGATGATGACTTCTCCCTAGAGCAAAAAGTGCCATTTGGTCTCATAACGGGGATAAAGTTTGAAATTTTAACCGAGACAGATAGAGTTAAGTATAGTTTTGATCTTATACTGATATCAGCTACTTCTTTTCTTAGCTTTTTCAGCTTGGTCCTTTGGCATACCTGTTTGGCATAACAATGTATTAGATTAAATGGCATACCATGTAACACGAAGCATGGAGTTGAGGGTGGGAGACCTGTTCATTTATGTTTGGGTGCATAAATTGTCATTTCTGGTCAAAAAGGAAGTTGTAGTCTGCTGATTTGATCATAATCATAAATATCTTCTGGCGGCCTTTTAATTACTTTTACCTCTACAGGAGTATATATCTGCACTGCAGATTAATGCAGCTGGGCAGGTCACCTGTTCAGATTTGGGTTTTCCAAATCAATCTTGGGAGTGCTCCACATGTGGTTCTAAGGAAAGGAAATTCTGCGAAGGTTTGTATGGATATCTAACAAGGAAGCACGATTTGGGATTCACTTGAGTTATGATCAATGTAACCTCCCTAGTAGATAGGATACTAAAAGATATTTATTGAATTTCAGGTCATTTTGGTGTTATCAAATTTCCTTTTCCGGTGTTCCACCCTTATTTTCTCTCTGAGATTTCAGAAATTTTGAACAAAATTTGCCCTGGATGTAAGTCTATCCGACAAGAATCGCGGCTCGGCCTTAAGGTCAGGTAGCTCCTACAAATACATTTAGTTTGTTTGTCAATGAAATGAACAATTGTTCATTATATATTTAAATAATTTCATCAGGAAAATTATCCAAGAAATCCTTAAAATCAAATTTACTGTATGCTCAAACTTTGAGTTTTCATCTAAAGTGCTCATATCAAAACTCATCACTTTTCACCTTATGAGCAGAAATAAGTGACTTATAACAATAAATTAGAGAGTTATGGAGTCTCTGACATTCCTTTCATTTTCTTTTCCAAGTCATGTCTCCCTAAATCATGTGATTATGTTAGTAATACACTGGTTGGCTTCTATGGGTTTGCAAGCTTGCTAGGGTTACACACTGATAGTTCAGATTTCTTCTTACAGGGAACTCATTCAAAAAACAGGCAACTTATAGGTTGCAAATATTGTGCTGTAAGTTTGAAAGGCTTCCCTAACTTTTTTTAAAATAATTTTTATTCTTCTTTTTCTTTTTTACTTTGCCATCAAAGAATTAACAGCTTGTGCAATAAACAGGGAAGTTCAACGGGGTTGTATCCCCCAACGAAATTCAAAGTTTCTTCCAATGATTTATTCAGAAGATCTGCAATTATGGTGGAAGTAAATGAGAAAAATCCGAAGAAAATTTTGAGAGGATTGCCGGCTGATTATTGGGATTTTATTCCAAGAGATGTTCAACAAGAAGAAAGTTGTATGAAAATGAATAGAAGGGTTTTATCACCTGCTCAGGTAGCTGTGTGCTTATAAGAATTTCTCAGCAATGTTGTTTCTTCTTTTGTTATATACAATGAATTGGCATGGAATTTGATGATTCCTAGAAGGTTATCTGTTCATATCCTTTTTCTCAATTTTGATATATTTGATAAATGCTCAGACATTTTTCAGTAGAAGCTGCCAAGTAGGAGGAGAAAAGGATATGATATATACCTTTTATTTTGCCACCTAACTTTATAACTTATCAGATCCCGAATTATATTATGGAGGTGTTTGTACACAGTCTTTATACCCAAGTTAGATGTCTAAGATATGAAATATCAACTAGCGTCTCAACTTCTTTCCTTAGTATTACTGCAGTTTCTTGGCTTGTGATGCCTCCCTGAAAAGGTAGGAACCTCATCTTCCCTGATAAGAAGGCATGAGATTTGGCTATTTTATATTTCTTGGTGAAGCCTTTTAAGACTGAATAGCTTAGCTTTATTCACGATCAAATGCGATATATATAAGGGAGAGGAGATACAGCTTATCGGGTTGAATCTTCTGATAAGAAAAAATAAATATTTTCCTAATCTGGTCGAATCATACAGGGCCCAAAAATAGCATTAAATAATTAAACATTAAACCCTAAAGCTAAAGAGAAGACGGCGCCCAGGGATGCTAGTAATTGGCATACTCAAATACTCGGAATGCCAAATTCTAGGCTGTTTTTTTCCTCTTTGGAATGGTCTGTGATTGGCATTGCTGCTTGTTCTAACCTTTTAATTGACTAATTTGGCCAGAATCTCCTATAATATTTAATACTGTGAGCTATGGCTTTTAAAGCTTAAGGTGATAATATTTTTTGCTGGTTGATATTATTGAGAATTTACTGTGCACCTTTCACTCATATTCATGTTTAACCAATTTCTGATTTCCAGGGCATTGACCTCAAGATGCCCTACTCTTTTAGAGAAAGAAACTAAGCATCAGAGTTACTTTGGGGTTGCAATAGGCCTGACCCAGGAAAGGGTTGTATTGGGGTTTGTGAGAATAACTTTTTGGACTTATAATAGTTGTTGGTTTCTCCCGGGGGAAGGCATGGATCATTTTGTATTGAGAGTTTGGTGAGGAGAGTTCTGGCCTCTCGAATCCCAGGTTGGCGGTTGAGGATGAGCATCTTTCTTCATCATTTTCTGTTTCAGTTTCAGAGTATTTCGTTTTATATCATCTGTGTAGGCTGTGTGTGTGGGTTTTCTTATTTTATAACTCTCTTTCATTTCATTGAGGGGAAGAGTATTTGAATGTAAATCGGTGTCAGTTTTCTATTATTCTGCTTCAGGCTCTATCATATTCATATGAAATTGTGTCCAGATGCATGAGTTGTCAACAAGAAAGATACACTGATATATGTTATCCTGTGGATGTTTGATTGCAAACAAAGACATGCATTGCTGACCCAAATTTTGGGATATAGATTTGGTAGGACTATTCAACTGGTTTTTATTAATCACTCACTTTGCTGTGATCCTGCATAGCAAGGAGGGTTATTGTGACTGGGAAGGACTGGAAAACCAGGTCTGCTAAAGAAGTCTTCCATTCTTTTCAATTAGGGAGCGTTTACCCCTCCTGTCATATCCACACACCCTCAGCTTAATTTAGTTCATCATGTTCTGAATCATTTTCATCATCAGCCATGGTGTTTTGTTAATGCTAAGCTGATGAAATTTTTATGTCTGTTTTGGTTTGCAGGTTGATGATTTGTTGAGTGATGTTGATCCAAGTTTCATTGAAAAATTTGTTTCACGGAGTGATTTGCTTTTTCTACATAGCTTCCTAGTGACACCAAATTCTCACCGTCTGACAGAAATCATGCACGCTTCTTCTAATGAGAACCGCTTGTTTTTTGTACATATCTTTACCTCCAATGATATATTGGTTAATTCACATAAAAATGACTCCGGTTTCTCTTTTCTTATGTTCTACATTATTGGCTTAAATGATTTAGGATGACAGGACAAGAGTTTACAAGAAAATGGTTGACTTCAGAGGCTCAGCTGATGAGTTAATGTCTCGTGTTTTGGATTGTCTGAGGATCTCTAAGGCATGCAACTTAGTGTTTTTTCTACTGTTTCTGCAAATCTGTCTGGAATACTGCTGGTTACTTATGATTCTAGTTTAATAATGCAGCTAAATCCTGATAAAACACCAGAAAATAGTTTTGCAGCTCTCCAGAAAAGAAAGATCAAAGAAAATGCTTGCACTTCATCTGGTTTGAGATGGATGAAAGATGTAATTCTTGGGAAGCGCAATGATCATACATTCCGCACTGTAGTTATTGGTGATCCAAATCTCGAGCTTGGCCAAATTGGTATCCCATCTCAAATTGCAGAAAATTTGCTGGTTTCTGAACATGTTAATAGGCAAAATAAGGAAAAATTGCTTGACCGCTGTGGGCTGCTTTTATTAGACAAGGGGCATATACGTGTCTCTAGAAACAGTAAACCATTATTATTGTATAAAAAGGAAGACCTCAAGATAGGGGACACGATTTATAGGCCTCTTAGGGATGGGGATATGGTCTTGATCAATAGACCTCCTTCAATACATCCACATTCTCTGATTGCCCTTTTTGTTAAGGTCCTTCAGACATCGTATGTGGTATCCATTAATCCATTATGTTGTTCCCCATTGCGTGGTGATTTTGATGGGGATTGTGTGCATGGTTATATTCCACAATCAGTTGGTTCAAGAGCTGAGCTGCATGAGCTAGTTGCTTTAGATAGGCAATTAATAAATGAGCAAAGTGGTAGAAATCTACTTTCGCTTAGTCAAGACAGTTTAACTGCGGCTTATTTACTTATGGATGATGGGGTTTTGTTAAATATTTACCAAATGCAGCAGCTACAAATGTTTTGCCCCCACCCCGATTATATATGGCCTGCAATAGTAAAAGCTCATTTTAGTAATTCCTCTTTTTGGACTGGCAAACAAGTATTTAGCATGCTCTTGCCTCCTGATTTTGACTACTGTCCTTCAAATGGTGTTTTTATTAGTAAGGGGGAGTTAGTATCATATTCTGATTATTCTGGTTGGTTACGTGATTCTGACTGTAATATTTATCAGAGCTTGGTGCAACATTACCAGGAGAAATCTCTAGGCTTCTTGCATGTAGCACAAAATGTTCTTTGTGAGTGGTTATCTATGACTGGGTTTAGCGTATCACTCTCAGACTTGTACCTTTCTTCTGACTCCTACTCACGCAAAAATATGATGGAGGAAATCTGCTATGGCTTGCAAGAAGCAGAATATGCATGTAAGTTTAAACAGTTATTGGTGGATCATCACCGAGATAATATTTCAGGAAATGGGGAAGAGAAACTAGATTCTTTGGTTGTTGAAGCAGCGCATCTGAATTATGACAGGCAAATTTCTGCCGCGCTCAGTCAATGTTCAGTTGATGCATTTAGACAAGTTTATAGAGATATTCAAAGCGTAGCCATCAAATATGGATCCAAGGACAATACTTTGCTTACCATGTTTAAAGCTGGAAGCAAGGGTAATTTATTGAAGATAGTCCAGCACGCCATGTGTCTTGGCTTGCAACATTCTCTAGTTCACCTATCTTTCAAAATTCCGCATCAACTTTCATGTGCTGCTTGGAATAGTCAAAAGGAACTCGATTCAATCCATATGTTTTATGATACTCCTGTATCCGCTCAGTCTTACATTCCATATGCTGTGGTTGAAAGCTCATTTCTGACAGGGTTGAATCCTCTTGAATGTTTTGTCCATTCAGTTACAAGTCGCGAATGTTCATTCAGCGACAATGCTGATCTACCTGGAACTTTGACGCGAAGACTTATGTTCTTCATGCGTGATTTGTACCTTGCATATGATGGAACAGTGAGAAGTTCATATGGTAGTCAACTTATAAAGTTCTCATATGATACAAATGAGGACTCATGTGCTGATGTCTATTGTCACGAGGGCACTATAGGTGGCCAACCTGTTGGAGCACTTTCTTCTTGTGCAATTTCTGAAGCTGCATACAGTGCTTTGGATCAACCAATCAGTCTACTTGAACCATCACCTTTGCTGAATTTGAAAAAAGTACTGGAGTGTGGTTCAAAGAGAAAAACTGGTGATCAAACAGTATCTTTATTTTTGTCTGAGAATCTGAATAGACAGAGATATGGGTTTGAATATGGAGCCTTGGAAGTTAAAAATCATTTGGAGAGACTAAAGTTTTCAGACATAGTTTCTACTGTTATGATAATATTCACCCAGCAGAATTGTATGCCACGAAAATTGAGTCCTTGGGTGTGCCATTTTCACCTAAACATGGAAATTTTAAGAAAGAGAAAGCTAAAAGTGCATTTGATCATTGACGCTTTGTTTCGAAGATGGAAATCACTAGCCCAAAGACGTAAATCACAAGCTGCTTTTACCAGTTTAGAAATATCAAGCGAGTAAGGCTTTCTTTGCTGTTACTCTTGCTTGAAGAATTGCTAATTTTAAATTTTCCTTTCCATTAATATTGTGATAAATTTTTTATGCTTAATATTGTCCTACTTCCTGATGTTTAGTGACGTTTGTATTTGTTCCTATATTCATATGACATGCTTGAGAAACATGACTTAAGAATGATACAAATATTCTGCTGTATTTCTTCCATCTTTCCTCAATTTGCTCAGTACATTGGGATACAAATCCGAACTTCTAAATTCAGTTTCCTGCCTATACAATGATATATAAATTATATGGGAGATAAGTTGCATTTAAGCTTGTTGCACTTGTAAATTTACTTCACATGCAAGTCACTAAAAAAGTTGCCAATAAATCATTCTAAAATCCTGATACTATTTGAGAGAAACTTGTAGAGAACTATTGAAATGAAAGAAAGAAACTAGTGGGGTTGAAAATTAGAAGATAGACAAATAGGTTTAAATGAAAATAAACGATTCTGTGTGATGCAAATGTGCTCTGAATTGTTCAATGTTGCAATGAAGGGTTATGATTATTATAAAATGAAATTCTGATCTAGAAAGAACAACAAGTACTGATATCAGGTTGGGTGGTTTTCTTATATAAATGGAACTATATCTAGGCCCCTGGGCAAGTTGAGAAATAATCCACATTGTTCATAGCTTATGAATAGTATGACTCGCCATATATTTTATATTTATATTGATTTGCTAGCAAGCTTTCTTTCTGCATACTTCTTTACCTGTCAGTGCAGAACTTTTACATTCATCTTAATTGATTTTGATGGTATCTTTATTTAATGTTTTCAAATTGAAATTGCTTCTGTTGCAATTATAAGCTCCTGTGACCACTTACTTTAGAAGATGAGTGTGTTATAAGTTGATAAACGTCTTAAATGAAAATAGAGAACTCAGATGGAAGCAGTATAGTCTGATAGGAAATATAACTTTTTGTGGCTGACATGATTTCTGTTGCTCTTTCCTCATTCCCTCCCTATTGACTCGGACAATGACTTGTCAGGAAATGTTCTATACCTGGCAATGGTGAAGAAGGTGAAGATAATTTTTGCATCACTGTCGCACTCATTGAAAATCCTAGGGACCCTATACAGCTGGATTTTGTTCAGGGCTGGTTCATACCTTTCCTTCTAGGAACAGCAATAAAAGGTTGGTGTAGTGATCTAAATACTCACTTATCATTGTTTTGCATGTCATTTTTACACCTGATAAGTAGAATTATGGATAGAAAGTTCCTTGCATTTCTGTTCAAGTCCTAAGTGTCTTTGGCACATATATTACTGCCAAAGTCTGCCTTATAGTCAGGGTAAATTCCTTGATTATCATGTTTACAATAAATGTTTTATTTAAATTTATCGCCTACAACCTGTGAATTAATTCTTATGTACCCTTCCACCCATTCATTTTCTTGAAGGCTGCGCCTATAAAAAATGTCAAGTTCATTTTTTTCATTTTCCAATATTTTCCAATATTATACTCAGATGAAACTGTTGTTCAAATTATATAAGATTGTTGTCTGAAGGCAAACTGCTTCTGATGCTGGACTGTAAATTTGATTTTAGAGGATTACTAAAGTTAATGTTATTTTAGAGCTTGTGTATTTCAATGTTTGGAAAGTCAAATAAAGCCATACCATAAAGCATATGAGAAACTAGATGACCTTGTAAAGCAGAAATTCTGAATTTTCAGTTAAGTTGGAGTACCTTAGTTTTTCCATCTCTCAAGTTCTTTCTTCTCTTCAACCTGATGAGTCTTTTTTAAAGCAATTATATGTGGTTTGGCTAAGTCCTTTCGAGGCTTAGTGAGCAAAGGGTTTTCACTTCTCCCAACAAGTGTGCTTCCCAGGATTGAACTTGTGTTTTCATCCTTACGGGGCAAGGCCACTTACCACTTTAACCAACAACCTGTTGGTGTATCACTTTAATTTTAATGAAAGTAAAACTCTAGGGTAACTGATATGTTCACACTACTCTTTAAGGATTTAATGAGGATGATTAAGAGGTTCAATGATTACCTTTGTATGTTGTAGTTTTTTAAGTATTTTCTGCGACTTTCCTGGCATTCTGTTCTAATTGTGCAAGTGATTTAAAAATTAAGCCTCCACAAATTATACTAATGCTCGCTTTTATACAACTTACTACATTTGGCATTATATTGTGGAGTGGACAATTAACTTACATGTGTTGCCATTATTATGAATTCCTGGATGTCCTTTAGGTTTTCTGGAGATCACAAAGGTGGATATCCTATGGAGTGATCGGTCTAAAGTACCAAAATCTGACAGTTCTTCTGGTGAGCTGCACCTGAGGGTCTCTTTGTCCCGTGACTGTGGCAGTGGAAGATTCTGGAGTACACTCGTGAATCATTGCCTCCCAATAAGGCATCTGATTGATTGGACACGTAGTCATCCAGAAAACATACACCATTTCTGTTCAACCTATGGAATAGACTCGGGGTGGAAATATTTTCACAATGTGTGTAGGTTTACCCTTCAGATTCCAGTTGAAATTTATGGCGCCATGTATTTAATTGACTAATACATTTATAAATGCAGAGTTTGGAATCTGCAATATCTGATACTGGCAAGATAGTCCTTCCTAAGCATTTGCTTCTAGTTGCTGATAGTTTATCAGTTAGTGGAGAGTTTGTGGGATTGAATTCTAAAGGCATGACACAGCAAAGACAACATGCATCTGTGTCATCACCCTTTGTGCAAGCATGCTTCTCTGTCAGTTTTCACACTTATGAATTATGATTAGTCAAATACTTTCATGATGAATAGCATGTACAGCCATATCCACCCTGACACTTATCTCTATTGCAGAATCCTGGCAGTTGCTTTATAAAAGCTGCTAAAGCTGGAGTGATGGATGATCTCCAGGGGAGTCTTGATGCTTTGGCTTGGGGAAACTGTCCTTCCATAGGGACAGGTGGCCAGTTTGATATAATGTATTCTGATAAGGTAAAGTTAATTGCTTCCCCATGTATGATATATCATATATCAAGCTTGAGATCAGATTTTAGTTTATTACAAAGATGACTGCAATGGGGGAAGAAGCCATTAGGAATTCAAATTGTGGATTCCATAATCTATAAAAACCCATTATCTGTTAGAAGTAAATGATCTGTCTCAAATATTCAAGCTGTGATTATTTTATCCTGTTGATGGTGGATTTTGGAATTTTGATATCTTTATCTGAATCCCTTGTTATATTTGCGGAATACAGTGCAAGCTTGTTCGGTGAGAGGCTTCCTTATTGAGTGTTTGGTAGAAAATGAGAAAGTTGGAATTGCTGGAAAAATAGTTTTAGGAATCTCAACATTATACCATTCCAGCAAGGTTGCCCATAAGGAGAAGAGAAACTGAGTAACAGTTACAAATAATCTAAATGAATGAACAAGCTAAGGTGATCTTACACGGGGCTTTTATACTAAATATCCCAATATTATTTGCAATAATTGACAATTTAACATAGATAAATAAACTAGCAATCATAATAAGAAGCAGCCTTTTGTCACAAGTGGAAACAGAGAAATAAAACTTCAGCATAAATAAATAGCATACTGCCTATTCCTAATACTATTTTGAACTTTGAGAGAGAAATATTATTCTTAATTAATCTCTAAATCAGAAAGAGTACATATAGGCAAACCTAGAGCTAACCCTAGAATCTCATAAAATCTAATCAAATCAAAATCAATCAAACTGATTGAGATATAATAGAAAATATCCGAAGATATAATATACCTATATCTAATCCTAAGATATGATATAATTATCTATATCTAATATAATAGTAAGATAATAACTACTCTAAATAATCCATCATAAATGCATAATATTCCCACACTCCCTTTCAAGTTGGATCATGGATGTGAATCATGTCCAACTTGTTTATACAACATTCAACTTCCTTAGCACAGATGAAGACATAGTGATCTCAGATTTCAGATATCTACCTTTGAATTACTAAAAAATGACGGTTTGGTCCTCGAATTACCAAAACGACAGTTTGGTCCCTGTTGAAAATGGCAACATTTTGAATCAGAAGCAGATGACAGACAGATTTTCAAACTAAGATCACGATGAGATCACGACTTGCGTTTTGAATAAGAAGCAGATGACGAACTGATTCTCGGACTCAAACGAATGATTGATGCTGTGATAGGAGACAAACCAGAGGACGAGTGAAGAAGCTTGTGGTCGTTGGACGAGTCGGACTATGCTAGACGAGACAATGACTTGGACTGAAGGTTGGATTGTTCGACCAGATGATAATCTGGACTGAGATCGTCTTCTTTGATTTGGAGTCGACAGGACTAGTCGAGGCTGCTGAGAAGGACGGTCGGACTAGACTGAGATGCACTGTCGGACCATTCGAAGACGAGACTGGGTGAGGACGACGGTCAAATCTGAATATGCTGATTTTGACAGAAAATATGTAGAGACGCTGATCTGAATTCGCTGACTTTGTGCGGGAACTGTTGCAGAGAGTGCAGGGACGAATAGCAATCTGCTGAGTTTAGGATGACGGAACCAGTCATCGGACGAGTTGAGGACGACGGGACCAATCGTCGGACGAGTTGTGAAGCATGATGACAGAGGAACTACCACCAACGACGATGACAGGCTCGACGATAATGACAGCATCAAAGAGGAGATGAGTCGTCGATAAAGAACTATACTTAAGCCGGAAACATTAGTAGGGTTGAATATTTTTAACCTAGCTTCGATACCATGTGGACTTTGAGAGAGAAATATTATTCTTAATTAATCTCTAAATCAGAAAAAGTACATATAGGCCTTTATATAGGCAAACCTAGAGCTAACCCTAGAATCTCATAAAATTATCTAATCCTAAGATATGATATAATATATCTATATCTAATATAATAGTAAGATAATTACTACTCTAAATAATCCATCATAAATGCATAATATTCCCACAACTATGGTCCCCGTGCAGCTATTAAAAAGGTTTTGCTCCTGCATAAGTAGGTGTGTCATTCGGTTGTTTATGGTTGAAATGGTCCATGCTTAATAAACTAGCCTGACTTTCATTGGACTTCCCCCCTCCTGAAGTATGTAGGAAAGGGGCTGTTGCATCAGGGTCTCCTAATTCTAGTTTAGCCAATGGCACTACTGGCCTTAAATTTAATTGATTTTTTTGAGACGTTGAAACATAGGGTTTGGTTCTTGTAAATTGTCATTATTGATTTATTCGCATTAATTTGCCATTTCTATTAGACTTGCATTGTTTTTGGTCCTTGCTTTACAAAGGGATTGAAAAACTTTGAGCTGTTGATTTTTCTTTCTTTCTTTCTTTGTTTTTTTCCTTCCCTGGTTTGGGAGAAATCCTTGTCCTCTGTTGATCTGTTATTTTCTTTTTGCATCAAAGAATTATTTTTCAATTATTTTTTTTTTTTTTTATGCTTTCCCTTTAATATTTGTTATATTGAAATTTATCAGGGATATGAACTTGGTAAGCCTGTCGATGTGTACAAGTTGCTGGAAGACAGTGTGGATGTGCCTGATCAAAAGATTGGTACTTGGGAAGCACAAACATATTTACCTGACAAATGTGGTGTTAGGTATAAGAAAGATTGCTATGACTTTGAAGAGATCAAAGAGGAGCTCAAAGATAAATTCATTAGAGAGTGTATAAGAAAACACCTTACAGTGGCTGATATTCTGAAGCTGGCTAACAAATCAAAGCGCATGTTAAAAGAGTAAGTTTATTCACATGTAGCGTTTGTTGCTATAGCATGGTCTGATTTTACCTGTGATATTTATCATTTAGCAGCAGCAAATTATGTCTCTACTTGAAGGAGTTCTGTATCATCTGTAGTGATATTTACAAATCCCATTTATAGTGTGCACTATATTGAGTCAATAAAACAAGAAAGCAAATTGGGTGCATGGTCTTTCCAACCATGATAAAGATTCTTGCAGTCAAGTGCTTCCACCCCTATTATTTCTTGCTGCATAAACTGAAAATCAAGTTTTCTTGTGGGCTTGGTTTTCTATAGTCTGGATGTAGTTCTGAATGTTAGTCTTGCATTAGAAGTCTGTTATGGGCTTATGCTATGTTTTGCATTATTTGCCTCATATGGTGGTGGTGGTTGAAAAGAATTAAGCCATGTATTTACATTGAAAATTTCTATCAAACTTATAATCTGTGGAGTGGCATCTCAAGGTTATGTACTAGGTGCTTCGTGATCATCTTTTATATTATCCTAGCATATGCCTGGATTCAGGAGAATGGAGAAAGGAAAGGCAATTTTTTAACTAGAAAATTTATTTGATTTAATTTGACATGAAATTTTTCTTTCCCGTCCTTCTGAAAATTTTTATGTTCTAGTTTTATGGACACTTTCTGCATTTTGTGGGGCATACAACCAAAACAGTTACGTTCATATCAAATCATTTCTCCATTACTGATTCTGATAGGCTTAGAAGGATTTTTTATGTTTTAAATCTTGGTGTTTTCTCCTAAATGGAAGTTGAAACTTTTTTCCTCTGTTTAAATTAGAATTCCTTTTCCTACAAAAATTGATTTTGGGCTTCATCCACTGTGTGTTATGTTAGCCCAATCCATGCATTCTTTATGGTCCATCATAACGATTAAATTTAAACCTGTGAAATTTGAAATGCACAGAGGATCTACTAATACATATGTCTTTGATATCAAAGATTTGAAAAATGTTTGCTAGAGAAGGCATTAATTGGGAAATTTGAGATGATCTTTAGGCCTTTGAAAAGATGTAGTGGAGGGAGGCCAAAGACACTTAAAGAAATTATAGAACGGCATCTCATGGTGAGGATATGTTTGAATAGTTAATTGTTGTTAGAGTATCAGGCAATCTATGTAACAACCTTTTTTGTGGGGTAAGACTTGTTATTAAATATTTAAAAAAGTAATATTGCTTTGAAATGTAATATATATTCTGCTCATAAAAATAGAAAGAGTATATTATGAATACTATGATAGTATGGAATACGTAAGTCTCACATTGGATGCTTTATGAGTCAATGGGATACTTAAGTAGGTTGGTTCTCCTGCTTTAATGGCTGGCTTTTGAGAAAGGTTTCCTCACCTTAATCAAGTGCACATGAATCGGTTTTGGCAATGGTGGTCAATGGTTTCAGAAAGGGCTCCCTACACAGATTTTTGTCTAGCAAAGAAGTTGATAGAAGTGTTGCAGGGCTTAGTGTAGGATGTTGGCTCTTGAAGGGGGGCCAATTTATAGAGACTAAGGCAGTATGGAATGCCTAGGTCTTACATTGATTAGTATGAAAGACTTTATCTAGGTAGTAGGTTATCCCACTTCAATAGCTAGCTACTTAGGGAGAGTTCCCCACCTCACTTAAATGTTGATGGTACGCTAAATGCTTGATGACCTTTCCTAATATTGAATATCGCTCTGTTTATAACTCCAATACGAATTCCGCTTGTTTTGTAAAATGCTACCAGGCTCAAGGTACATGTTCCATTGGATGTGGTTCTTGTGTTCATTAGACTAGATTCTCCCGACATATTAAGGGCCTTGCATTTTCTGGTATAACTCTTAACTGTGCCTATTGTCTGCGTAGATATTCTGAGGACCAGCAACTAAGTGAAGAGGACAAGCGAACCATGAGGTGGGTTATTTGTTGTCATCCTAAATGCGTTGAAAAGGTTGGTGATGGAGTGACGGACATAAAGGTATGTGTACTTGTCCTAAAAGTTAAAACTACAGCATTTATTCATGGCAGTGGGCACAGAATAATTGATAAAACTTCACTGGCCAGGTTCTACTGGCTGTATAAAATCAGTGGAATTCACATTCTGATCTAAGTAGAAATATATCTTTCTAGAAGTTATACGTTTTGGAGCAGTTTTTTATTTTATGCTGGGAATTCTTTCTGAGGTCTGTTCTTATGCCCCTATTTGTTTCAAAGGTGGAAAAGATCACCTTTTTCATCCTCTCTCTATATTGTGTTTATTTTGTTTTTATAATCATTCCGCAGTAGTTAGTGTGTGTGTGCGTGTGAGAGAGAGAGAGTGGGGATACAAAAATCATTTCTATTCAATTTTTTTTAAAATTCAGTTCTTCTCATTTTGCACAACAAACAGACCCTCAAAAAGAATGTTATGCCACAATTTATCATTTTCCCTTGATTGAGTTTTTGCTATTTTTTGGTAAACAACTTCAGAACTATCTAAATTTAGCGAGACCCAAAGTATAAGCATAAATTGATCAATTTTATTTATATGAATTTATTTTTCTTAAAAAACAATTTTCTCCTTTTCCGCACTGTATTGTTTGATGTGACAATAATTAATAAATCAATGGTGCTATAGGTTATCATTTATCTGTCATTTATCTCCACAGATCCTTGTGTCATTAGTATAACTATTTCCGAATGCTGCCTAGCCTAGGATAGTTATAGGTTTCAAAATAAGATCGTGGATGAGAGAATACATGATTAACCAAAGATTTTTCCTTTTTTGAATAAAAAGTGAAATTTTTTCCTGTTTTCAAGGCCTTATAACTGATGAAGTCTGCACAAATCCAAAATTCTTTTCCTCTGTGAAAGTGGTATCTAGCCTTCATGCCAGAAAAACTGATTACAGTTGGCACGTGGAAAATGGATTTATGGAAAGGGAAAATGTTATGGTTATTATCAGAGAATTAAGAAATAGAGAGAAAGGAGAGACTATAGACGGAAATAAGAGAAGAGACAGAGAAATCAGAAAACACCGTTATTACATCATGAATCATAATCTGCCTTACAATAGGGATTAGGCCCTTATTTATAGTCTAGAGTGACTTAAGGACCAAGCTAATCCTAAACTAACTAACTAACTTTCTAACAGATATATTTCCTAACAACCCCTAACTAACTCTTAACCTTTTATTATCTTTACATATCAGAAAATCTGAGGGAAAGAATTATTATTGTGTTTGGTATATATGATAAAATGGAAGAGAGACTCTCATATTAATAGGAGGGGGTTTTCATTTTAGGATTCCCATTTTGTTCCTCATAGGCCCTATCAATTATACTAAGTCATAAGATATAAGAAATAATTTGGCTTCAAAATTGTAATGCTTCAATACTGAATTAAGATTGAGATACGGACATGGGTTTGGAATTTGCTTGAGTTGCCAATGTTAGATAGTCAATCCAGTAGTCATATGCATTGTGTTAAAATGCTGCCTTTCTTGTTGTTGGCCTGACCCCCATATCCTTGCTCTTTTTGATGTACAGGTTGGACGACATCCTATATATAGGGATACTCGCTGTTTTTTTGTTGTACGGAAAGATGGTACTCTTGAAGACTTTTCCTATCGTAAATGCATTCATCATGCTCTGGAGATCAAAGCACCTACCAGGGCAAAGCAATATCGGGAAAAGTGGTTGGGAAACAAGCAAACCATCTAGGTAAGCAGCTATTTTTGTATGCACGTCCTGGCTTAATAACTTGCTGATAAAACGAGGGATGTTTCCTCGGATGTCATCATGATAATGTAATGCTGAAAGATGACTAATCTGGAGCCTTCTTTTGTTGTAACCCTTCTCAAAGCTAGGGAGAGTAGCACCTAACCCATCATAGTTTCTGGAGTTCTATTCTTCTTGGGAAGCTGTACATTTTCATTTCTGAGCAGAAGATCATCCAGAGGGGACTACGTCAGTTGGAAACTCCAGAAAAAATTTATTTTTTGTAATGCAACAACCTAACTTGTTTAATTCAAAACATATTAGTGGTTCCTTTCCCTCAGCTTCTTTTTGCTACTTCCGCTAATGCTTTATTTGCCTTGGTACGTTGGGCAAAGAAGATCTAGCGGAAGTAGCAACGAGAAGCTCGTAAAGGTCAACCCTGAACTTGATGTATCTGTGAATTATATAATGCGGCAATGGGAAAAATATCTGTCTCAACTCTGTTTAAATATTGATGGTTGTCATGTGATTCACCTAAAGTTGAAACTGGAAGATGGCTAAAAAGTTTATGAGAATGCTTTAACATGAATGTGTGTGTGATAGAGTAGCAGTGTGCAAGGTATTTGTGGAATTGAATTAATTTAATATTTATTTTAAGTGGTTAGTTTAAGTGCAACACAAGTTTAGGAGCAAGTGGGTTTGCTAGGCTCAAGTTTAATCACTTCAATGTCATCTTCATATATTTTAGGGAAAATTAAAATTAAGCACCTATAGCAGATAATATTTATTGAAAAGAACCGTAAAAGTTGTAATTATTTAGAAAGACCAATTAACAGAATAAAAATTTAAAAATATTAAATTGTACCTAATCAAAACTCCTATATTTCTCTTACATTCTATGTTTAAAACTAATATAAATTTCTAAATTTAATTTAATTAAACTCAATTTCCCTCCACGTAGGTATTTATAGAAAAAATAACACAAATATCTTTAAATTATATAATGATAAGATATGAAATGCATTTAATTTTTTATTTTGGTTGATAAAGTTTCTTTGATAGAGCTTTTTTTCATGATTTATATAAAATTATGTAAATCAAGAAAAAAAATGATATGAAAGGGTTCAAGGGCCAATATCTACCTTACGACTCACGAGTAATAATTAAATGATACGATTATGTAGATATTAGTTAAGGTTAAAAAATGATGAATTTGGCGGTAGTAATTTGGTGGGGAAAAAAATAAAATCACTTTCAAGGACAATTTAGCATTTTTAAATTTATATTTTAGTAATTGGTCCTTTTAAATAATTACATTTTTTATAGTCCTTCTCAATAAATATTATTCTCAATAGGCCCTCCAATCTAATTCTCCATATATATTTTTTTTTGGTTGCCTATTCAGATTCGAGCTTTCGCTTCGACTAATCCGAATCCGACTGGGCCGCACACCTGGCTATGGCTATGGTGGGTAAGTCTCCCTACGAGGACTTTTTTCGCATTTACAAGGCTCGAACTCGACTCGCTAAAAGTCGACACAAGCTACTTACCACTTGTGCCAACCCCGTTGGTATTTCTCCCTATATTTTATTATCAAGCTATGGACACAAATGATGCAGACTTGGTCTTGCTTCATCAGCTTAGTGTGCCGAGTTTGGTGGTCCTATGTATCAATTTTTTGCCTAGATGTCAGTGCGATACTAAATATAAGATTCAATTGAATTTTTAGAAGATTAAGAGAATTAATTAAATCAATTTAAAATATTTATATTTATCACTTTTTCACCAAATTATTTTGTCTGACTTATAAAATGACGTATAATTTAATTATGTACAACATATGATATGATTAAGTAATTGATTTAATTTCTTTAATCTTTTCAGAAAGTGTTAATTAGGTCTTATATTTAAGATTAGAGTTGGTATGATCAATGCACCATACATCAATCAGATAAAGACGCGTTTCAGTTCTCTAGAATTTCCTTTGTTTCCAAAAACTAATCATTTCGGAGACTCACCAAAAAAGTGCACTTAAGTAATTCTTTCAGCGTAGTGCGATGTGGCCGAGCTTATCAAATCCAACGAAAGCTGATCCCTTTTTGGGTACCTGTCGCTGCCTCACCACCTCTCTCTCACTTTCTCTTTTTGCCTAACATATAATCTTTATTATTATTATTATTATTATTTATGGTGTAAAAGTTTAGGTGGGGTACCAACCAAGTCGCAGTATATCTCCGCGCTTAACGTTCACGAGTATGCAGATTTACAGATCGCCTACTAATAAAGTTCTTACATCGATCAGTGGGTAATTAACCTCCTCCTTTTAGGGTGAAGATCAGAATCTCTTTACCGATCGTATCTCAATCTTTATTGGCGCCTAACATGCAATCTTCATCAGTGCGGTGAATCTTTTAGCCCAATATATTGTAATCCCACTATGTGAAAAAGCAAACTCTATTTCATTGTTCGGCTTCTAGATGCGCGAACCACAAACTATGCAATCATTGCGTTGCATTAAGTATGGATTTATTATTTACATGCCAACTCGATAAATTAACCTGAGAAATTAAGCAAATCCATATGATTCATTAAGTTTTAATTAGGCAACTAATATTGATCAAATAAGTCGCCTGGGATGATATTGAACTCTGCCAAATGAACAAGATGTGGGATTCATGTTATATTATTAACATGTCGGCAATTATTGCCTTTTTCAAGTCATCTGTATATATTCTAATCCGCGTGCATGTGAAAATAACTAAGCAGATATCTGTCTACGCTAAAAGACACTGGCAAATATACCCATGTTTCATCTCATGTTATTAAAAACCGTATATACTAATGAAGAAGGAACAATATCTTGAATTATTGTCCATACCTTTCTCAACAATGAAACTTCTTAATTACTGGTCTGATAAAAACGTGGGGGAAAGAAAACTGTGATGATGATTTATGGGTATGACACTGAGCACTAGCTGCTGCTTTCTTAGCTATTATGATTTTCTAATTGATTTTTGGTATTCAATAATTATTAGCGCGATGAATCAAACTGATTGGAAAAAAAAAAAAAAAAAAAAAAACAAGAACAGGAACAAGATAACGACCACCTTCCACTTACGTTCAACCTGGTAATCATGAGATTGAGGGACCCCGCAATGTGGGGAACCTGGATTGGAAGTTTTGAACCTATTCTCGTGTCTCTGGTCGGGAGCTCCCACACACAACATACTCAAATAATCTCTCATAATATGGTGAACTAATCTTTGAATCCTTGCTGGGAGAACATTCTTTTAATGACTCAGGTTAACTTGATATTACACAAAAGTCCCTATTTAGCAATTTTATTGGCGAAAAAGAACATGATATATTTCCATACATAGAAAATACATGTATTCTAAAGGATTTTATACATGGGAAAAATCAATATTTAAATTCAGGTCCTTCTAGCTAATCAAAATTTCAAAATTGACTAATTTTTCCTTTAGATAATTTAAATTGAATATGTATGTTTTTATATGGCTATTTAAATAATTTAGATTCTAGCATTGTCGACCTTAATTGAAGATAGCTTTCTCTAGGCATGTTCAAAGTTTTCCCGATTTTCGGAATGGGGAAATTCGGGTCCAGGAAAAATTATGTTTGGGATGGGAATATCCTGTCCTGAATATATATATATATATATATTAAAAAAATTACCTAAAATCCTAAATAGCTTCAATGACAGGATTATTGTAGAACAAGGTAATATCTATTCTTTTGGTTCCATTTAATTCATTTTATTTATTATTTATTAAAAAAACAACCGATAATGAACATGATGTTGAGTTTTCTGTATTCCCATGCAGTTAATTTGCCGGGGAAGAAAATTGGGTTCAGGAAGTTTAAAAGTTTTTACTTTTTTACCAACACATTTAGCCAATGATCACCTATACTTTTCTCTTCAGCTGGCTGCAGCTAAATTGATCCTAAAAATCATTAGTGAAATTAAATCAGAAAGTATCAGCAATGTGGGTAAGTTTTGCAATAAAAATGCATCACGCACATGTAAAATTTTCACATGTCAATATAGTTTCAGCAACAGAGAGGCTACGTAAAATAGCAGCTATCCTAGCTAGTTGACTTATGCCAAATTAAAGCATAATGCAAAACGAAGAAATAGTTACCGGTAAAAACAAAGGAAGAGAAAGCTATAAAATGAATGGGAGGTGCACCTTTAAGATAGACCAACAATAATACTTAAGACACACACAAACAGAGTTCAAGATATTGGTGGTGTGTATGTCGCTTGTTGTAGTTTGTAGCTATATGAAGAAATATAATGATGAAAAAAAAAAGTCAAAATATTCAGGAAATCCCGATTCCATTAGGATGGGAAATTCCCATGATCAAGTTGAGATCGATTTCCCTTCCTGAACCCTTCTTCAAGATGAGACCAAGAATTGGGTTTCATGATCCTGTCCCATCCCGTCACGAGAACACACCTAGCTCTCTGAGAGACGTTCTTTGCATTCAAACATCAGCTCCCTTATAGATATTCTCTGCATTAATATATTCAGTAATCAAATTCATGTCCTTCAATAGCTGTAAAATCTGTGAGATGGATAAACATCCTTTTATACCTCAAGATCTGTTCGAACGAAGCACCATGTCTCTAGGCATGAAAAAGTTTATGATGAAATACTTGGTCTAGAAGTATCATATCTCAATACAATTGTAGCACTTGCATATCTTGTTAGTCACACATGACTTGATAATATCACATGTTAGCAAGACATAATTCTTCATCAACATGAGGATATTGGAGTGGAATTTGTTCACAAACTCACTTTATGCAACAATATTTGAAAAATTTGTTCATGATATCAGACTTGGCATGTTGCTAAGAGGGGAAGCTAATATGTGTTGTAATATTTTTCCCTTATCTATGGTTTTAGGACAATGAGTTTTTCTGACAAGGTTTTTAATGAGGTAACATTGTGCAATATTTATTCTCTTTTTTCTACTAGGTTTATGTCCCACTAAAATTTTGTTAATTGAAGATTTTTTAACTAGCCACATATCACTTTTGAAATTATGGTTTTGGTCCAAACCATGATTTTAAAAGTGAAGTTATCAAACACTCAACAAAATTCTAAAATAACTTTTAAATTCATGCTTTGAGATAAGTTACCCAGCATTCTTTTCTCACCCTACCAACCAAGTACACAACCACTGGGGTTGGAAGATTTAAAAATTAATTACTATTGGGGCTTGACTCTCCTACAATCTGAAACAGATTCGGTAGGGGTTTTTTTTTTTTTTTTTTTCCTCAAGGCCTACCCTACTTCTTTACAAGCAACTTTGGAATATGATAGCATGCACCGCACTAATGTTAGAAGACAAGAATAATAATTAATGAAGTGGACAATGCAATGCCCTGTTTGTGGACCAACACAAGTACACAACCATTGGGGTTGGAAGATTTAAAAATTAATTACTATTGGGGCTTGACTCTCCTACAATCTGAAACAGATTCGGTAGGGGTTGATTTTTTTTTGGCTCGAAGGGTAGGGGTTGATTGAATGAATGTGATCTCTAGAGACACACAGATGTTTGTGTCAGAGAGCACCACCTGGGTGGTCTTGTCGTTTTGCATTTGATGATCCATCTGGGTCAGACGAGAGCGGCTGTCATGTTCTTTTAATGAACAGTCACTTTCCCTGCTCACGAGGCGGCCTCAATCAGTGGCTTATATGTATTGCAATTTTCAAAGTTCAACTCAACTTGGTTTTGGTCTTGTGGTTCTTCTTCTTGCACACCAACCCTGACGTGTGGCCAATATTCTAATTGTTATAATGAGTTAGCTCATAGCTTATGGCCGTAAAATCCTATTACTGATCAGAAGATCTTATTTGTAAGGATATTATATCTTTTATTAATATTTAATGTATTCTTGTATTTTGATATATTATTTATTTTATGTTGATTTATAAAATATATAAAATATAAGATATATAATATCCCATGATAATATATGAAATATCAATATAATATAAATATTTTAAAATTATGAATGTTCAGTCTATAAATATATCAGTAAAGCTCTTTTAAATTTGAAGACGTATCTGTGTTTAATTACTACTTAATTCACCTAAACTTTTATGTCAGGAAAAAAAAAAAAAAAAAACTTCACTTGTCTCGCCTCTAAACCATTTAACTCAGAAAAAATATGCGTAGTGTATTGTGTTTTATGGATGATGCATTAGAGAGTGAACAGTGAAGAGTGCAATACTTGGTTTATGTGGATCGTATTTTCGGATTGTGTTGTGTTCTTTCATTTTCTTAAAACAGTGTCTCGAATCCTAACTAACAAACAGATAACTACCAACAATAAATAGCCTCACCTGTATCTCATGTTTCAAAACGGTATTGTTGAGTGAGAATGAAATTCTTTCCCTTTGTCAGGTGTGAAATAAATGGTTTTTATTGTAGGCAAGATATGAAAGTTCAGATTTGATCTTAATATTATATGTATCTATTAACAACTTTATATATTGTTGACAAAAAAAATTTTTTTAACAACTTTATATATAAATTGAGAAATTTAGTAAACTTAATAATTAATCCTTGTAACATTTCAAAATTGTCATACCATAAATTAGAGGATATCAACTCAAATTATATTTAATTAGGAAAAAAAAGTAATGCTTTAGATAAAGAGTTATTAAGAGTAACGAGGAATATAATGGTGCGTTAGAGGAGGTATGATCAACATCATATTCTCACCCAATATAATTGAGGATTTAAGGGTGACTTTAGAATTTGGATCGTCTCTTCAATCCTTTCTATTATTTTTTTCTCATTCCATCATGTTGTGGGTTAAAAATGGATTAATATCTTATACAACTATTATAATATATAATAAATAAATAAATATAAAAAAATTAAAATGTTACCTCAATAGTTCACAATGGTAGGCTGTTATTAAAATAATGATTTAATCTATTTTAAATCTCAATTGTTTTAATTTTTAATCAAGTTGTTAAAATAGGGTGATAAGAAAAAATGAGAAAAAAATGATGAGGAAAGGATTATATTCATTCATGGGGTGGAGGTGGACCCTATTTAAATATGGTAGGCAACACTGTCATTGGAGCAACTTGTTATGATTATAAAAATAGTTGATAATTGTGTTTACATGAGTAAACGCTTTTATTTTTATTCTTTAAAAAAAAAAATGGCGGAGACTTTTGTATATTTATTTGTGTGTTTATCGAAGTTCCTAAATTTAAAACGACATAATCTGGCAACGAGAAAGGCGGCTATACCGCTAAGTACAGCATACGACGCGAAATCTTTGAAACTAATCTGACTTTAATTTTGCTGTTTTCTCTTCCAATCGCTTCCTTTACTCATAATTCATTCACTTTCACGTACTGTCCCCATCCCTGCACCTCCCAACAACAACCTTCATTTCACACACAAATTTTAATTCCACTTGGATTCTCTCCACATTTGGCCCCAATATATGTTTCAAAATTACAAATAAAAATAGCTTTTATTTATGAGTTAAGTTACATCCAACACTTTGAAAATGTTTTTTTTTTTAAAGTACATCTAATATCCTAAAATATTTTATCAGCACCCTAAAATACTTTGTCACATTTGCCCATCACTCAAAAGTATTTTTATGTCTGTTAAGCACTCTATTTTTTATTTATTTATTTATGTATTCAATGCCCTAAGTATCTATCTAATACCCTAATTTACCAAAGTTACATTAAAAAAATAGTTTAGGGTGATGGACACATATAAACAAAATACTTCCTAGCTAGTTTATCTAATCACTTTCCATTAATTTCATCTCAAATCATTATCCAATCAAAAAACTTTAGTTTAGGGTGATGGAAAATATAAACAAAATACTTCTTGGTGCTAGATACACCGCAAAATACTTGAAAATATTATATATACTTGAAAAAATACTCGATAATGCTAGATGTATCTTAATCCTTTATTCTTAGAGTAAAATACATTGTAACCAAAGCAATTTGGCTTAGTTAGTTCGTAGCTGGGTTCCCTTAAGCATCTAGTCAGGGGTTCGATTCCTGGCGGTGTGTATGGAGAAGGTTATTTTAAGCCAAGACTAATGCCCCTTCGAGACGATACGACAATGCCCTTCGCGACGACTACGATGCGAAGGAGGATTAGTCTCTCTTTATCGGCGGAAGACACCCCTAATTTCTATAAATAAATAAAAAGAGTAAAATACATTGATTACCCTTATATTTTACTTAAATTACACAAAGATCCCCTCTATTTTGAAAACATATGTAGACATCCTTTGAAATTAAAATACATGGTATATAAACTTCCCTTATACATTTGATATTCCATTTCTATCAACCCAATTATTAGTTTACCATTAAGTTTGACTACTAAACATTTTATGTGACCAAAATACCGCTATTGTAACAAATGAATAAATATTTATATTTGTTTAAAAATAATTTTATACAAATAAAAAATAATTCTAATACATATCTATTCACAATTTCCAATATGTTATCAAATTTATTATTTTTTATTATATTATAAAATTTAAATTTTTTTAATCATATTTATTGAAACTTATTTATTTAGTATTCTTTTAAAGGCATATTTATTTCTTTCTTCTTTTGCAATGATAACATGTTTGAAAGCATATTTGAAAGACATATTTTCACTCACCGTATATGATTAATAATGTAAATTCAAGATATTATATAATTTATATTTATTTAAAATTTTACTTTTTTAAATACATTTTTTAAACAAAAATTATAATCACATTTATTTAAGTATGCATTATTAAAAGAATTAATCATATTCTTAATAAATATTCTATGTCTGTATTAAAAAAATTAATTAAGAATTTATCTCAATATGAAAAAATTAACAAATAATTATTTGCAAAACTAAAAAGTAAATTAAGAAAAAGAAAAAACTCTTAAATTACTCTTTTTTTTTCTACCGATGAAAACTCTTGAATTTACTTAAACAATTTTAGCCAAAACTAGAGAATTAGTAATGATAAACGGAAAATTAGTAAATAAAATTTATTATAATATTAATTTTATTTAAAAAATAAAAATCCTTAATAAAGTTAATGGTTCGAATTTAAGTATATATTTTCAAAATAAAAAGGATATTCATATAATTATGGTAAAATGTACGGAAATTTAGAATATTTTACTCTTATTATTATCATTCCAAAAAAAACAATAATTTATATTATAAAAAATTACTAATATGAAAATATTGAGGATCTGTAAATTTATTTGCATACCAAAACTATAAAACTTCCTATTTTCCCATAGCCAACATTCATTCGTTCAATCATTAATTTTTAAGATTCAGTGACAAACATTGATACGGTATCATATCGGCTCCGTTCATTAGCCAGCCCATTCAACCTCCTTTCCATTTATGGCGTCCCCGCCTCCGTTCAAATCTCGCTCTCTTCTCTGGGCACCCTCTTCTCTCGCTTCCTCTCTTCTCAAATTTTAAATCCTCTCTGGTTTTCACTGTTCAAGGTTTCACTCTTATAGCGAATCTTGTCGGTATCCTTCTCCTTTTCATTTGCTTCCAGAAATCGTTCTTTTTGTCTGTGTTCGTTGATGTTCATCTAAGTGGAGCGCGCTTCGGTCACGTAATGATAATTTTTATTAATTAATTTTTGTCTTGCTCTTTGGCATCGTTGTTAGAATATGAGGGATTAAATGAGTAGTTAGAGAGTTAGTTGGTGAGTTAGTTAGGAGTCCTAATCTATATAAAGGGTCCTAGCCTAGCTAAATCAATCAATAAGAGTGTATCACAACTCCTTTGTAAGAGCATTAGGCTCTCCATTGTTCATAATACAATGAGTATTCTTCATCTTATTTCTTCTAATTATTCTCTAGTCACAATAGTTAACATGGTATCATGAGCCAGGTTGATTTTTCAAAATTAGCAGCCTAGTAATCAAGATCCACCATATCGTCTGAGAGAGCCATCAAGTTCATACTAAGAAATCAAGAAAGCCCCGAGAAGCAAGTCCAAATCGTTCAGCGGATTCAAAAATTGCCTTACGCGAAGGTTAAAGAAATCACGCCAAGATGGACCTGTCATTCTTTCATTGGGCAAAGGAAGAAATCATGTGGGTAATGAGTAATGACCAGCAATTAAGCTTGGCATTCTCTTTTGTCTCCAAGCATCACGTGAAGTCTGCAGACAATGTGGAATATGACCAAGTAACTTTCTTTAGTGTTTAAAAAAAAAAAAAAAAAAAGAGGGGGAAAGAAAGAAAAGAAAGTGCCTTTTGTGTTGTCCCTTCTGGCCAGAGCAGAGCAGAGATCACGTGAAGATTACATTTCAAAAGAATTCCCATCTGCCAGCTCACACAAAGGGACAAGTCACATCAAGGAGAGAACCCACGTGAAGGCAAGACTCTGAATCAAGGACAGGTTGATTTTCTTTCTTCCTCAGATCCACGGGTTTGCACGCTCAGATCCACTGGTTTGCACGAAGCCATTTCTTTTTCCTTTCTCAAATTCGCGATTTGGTATCACCAAGATTCCGGCACCACCATGGCAATCATCGTCCACCGCAGTTCCACACGGCAAGAATCGGGTTGAGATTCAAGATCCGTCGTCCTTTTGCTCACCAAGAAGTGTATTGACATCCACCGTAAGATCAAGAAATAGAGCTGGGTTGCGCCGTCCTGTTGTTTGATTTTCAGAACCGGTGGCCCAATGAAGAAGCCCAGAGTCAAGAAAGGGGCCCAAAATCATTCGGAAATACAAGATCCGACGGAATGAACCATGGAGCCCCGGAGAACAAAGGATTCGACGGTGAAGAGGTCCCTAGAGAGCATCCCCACGTTGACGGCGCGACACCCCAGAGAGCATCCCCACGTTGACGGCGCGACACCCCCAAAGAGGGGAGAGATTGACGCCGGCGAAGAGGGAAAGAGACTCCTCTGAAGAAGGGAGAGATTGACGCCGGCCAAGAGGAAAAAATCGGATGACTCACACACGCGAGACGCACGAAAGGTTTCGCCCTTGCGATCTCCGGTAAGAATAAACGGAAGACGCACGAAAGGCTTTGCCCCTGTGATCTCCGGCGAGCACCGAGCTCCACCACGTACTCCGCCGCGAACCAAGAACTGGAGTCGGACGCACGAAAGGCGATTTCAGATCCGCTATGATCATCCACCGTCACTCTGAAGCACCACTCAAGATTCAACACTGAACCAGAACGAAGTCAAGCGTTTGCCATTCAGAATCAGTCGACAACTTTCTTATAAAGGGGGCTGGAATTCAGGATTTTGGACAAACATGATTTCTGACTCTACGTCACTTCCGTTCCTCCAACTCCTACAAGACAAAGAAAATTTGGGTATTCTCGATTTTTAACTCTGGTCTGCAATTAATCTGAACATCTGTTTTGCCACTTGATTTGAGATTTGCTCGTGGTCTACAAGCTTTCTTCTTAATTCTCTATTCAAGATTTTGGTTTTCTTGTCTTTGGATTCTGAAATTCTCACTGTCAACAACTTCATCTCTTGAACTTCGAAGTAATTCGGTGGTGATCCGTTCACATTGCCATGTGGTGGCAAAGGACTTTGCTAAGTCATCATGGTTTTGCTAGTTGTTTGTGAGAATGCTGGCATCGAAAATATTAACTCTGGTTTGAATCTGAATCCAATAAGGATAAAATTTTGGAGGAAAGTACTGACGATATTACAAATTGGAATGTAATGAAGAATGGCAAAGGCTAAGAGCAGAGAGGATGAAGGTCAAGGCGGTTGTGCATTCCCAGCTTCATAATCTAGAATTGCAAGCGGTGGATGAGCTGGAAGCGATGCTCAATGTTGTAGATCCTCAGCTCCCTGCTATCAAAGGGAAAATGAGTTGCTTTCTCAAGTGAAAAGGGTTGCTGAGGTCAATGCTATCAGTAGTGTGGTTTACAATTGCTCAAGACTTTGAAATGTTGAGAAGTGATTCAAGGGGGTATGCTGAGAGCTGGTTTTGAAGTAAAATTGAGAGTGGATTGCTTGTGCAGTCATGGTTTAATTCGTAGAGATGTTTTCAAGGTCTTGCGGAAAGAACTGAGAATATTTGGGTGTAATTTCGAAAAGCAGATTGTTCCTAGACACTGTGTGATGGAATATTAGAAAGCAAAAGGTGTAATTGACTTTGAGGGAATGTTGATTAAGCTCAAATGGTGGTAGTGAATGGAGACAATGCATTCAACCTGAAGCAGAGCACTTTGAAGATGTATCTGCTATGTCATCTGATATGATTGCAGATGCTTATAGATTGAAGCCAGCAAATGGAAATGGAAGAAGATTGTGAATTGAAGAAGTATTTTGTATTGTTTTTTGTTGATTTGAAAACTAGTCATTAATTCACCTTACCCCTTAACCTTAATGTGTGTTGTTCAAGTTGAACACCTTGTGTTAAGTAGTGTTCAACTTGAGGGGGCGTGTTAGAATATGAGGGATTAAATGAGTAGTTAGAGAGTTAGTTGGTGAGTTAGTTAGGAGTCCTAATCTATATAAAGGGTCCTAGCCTAGCTAAATCAATCAATAAGAGTGTATCACAACTCCTTTGTAAGAGCATTAGGCTCTCCATTGTTCATAATACAATGAGTATTCTTCATCTTATTTCTTCTAATTATTCTCTAGTCACAATAGTTAACAATCGTCCACATTCAATATAACAGATGCTCTGTTTTGTTTCGTAAGATTCCGGCAGGCACGATCTTGTTTCACGACGCGGCTTGTTTTCTCCAGCATCAAAAAAGTGTGTTATAGGGCACTCTGTGAAGAATTGCTGTACGTGTGGTTGATTCTACCTAATGATTTGAAAACATCTTTAAATTCTTGGAAGTACGTGCTTTGAGCGAGTCTTGTTTCGTGGACGCTTTCTTTTTCCTTTGGGCGTGGGCCTTATTGAATGGAGCTGATGAGCCTGTTCTTGTTCATTTAATGTGAAAAGTTCGACTTGTGGCGGTTTCAAGTCCGTTTGGTCGTTTTGAAATTTTAGCGAATATGTTTTGGGCTATGGCCGGTATATGCAGAGCCATTAGCTGGTCTAAGCTGGACAGAGTCAAATTTACTGTTCTTATGTATTTAAGTGACATGGCTGATTTTAGTGGCTTTGTGTGTGCATGTTCATGTGTTATAAATTCTTAACCATCTATGAGAGGGCATCAGAACTTTGCTAGAGAGTGAATGAAAATTTCAACTTTATGCACTTTTTCAAGATTCACTCTTTAGCATTCGCGGCAATAATTTTGCTCGGTGGATACCTGCTTAGTTTGGAGAAAAGAAAAGCAGGTTATACCTTAGTTAGACAAAGATTCTTTTGCAATGACTATCAAACTTGGTATGCTGATTTGATTGCTGAATTCACGCCATTATCTGTCAAAGATCCAGATCAATTTTGTTCATTATGAACTGAATCTATTGGTGCACATATTTAGTAAAACCATAAATATATTCTTCAATTTTTCCTCTGCTTAGCCTTTTTTTTTTTTTTTTTTTTTTTTTCATATTGTTTTTATCAACTTCCATCAAAATGACCTTTTTTTGTTCAATTTCAGAGAGAGATGGTTGCCTTTGGGAAAAAGTTGAAAGAAAGACAAATTCAAGAATGGCAAGGGTATGTTTGTATGAGACAGTTTTAAACTTTAAGTCAAATATTTGTTACACTCACAGATTAAACTGTCAGTTCATATGTACGCATATTGATAATCTTGGGTTTTGTTTTAGATATTACATAAATTACAAATTAATGAAGAAAAAAGTTAGACAATATGCTCAACAAATTGAACTTGGCACACAAGATCGGCGGCATGTACTCAAGGATTTCTCAAGAATGCTCGATAATCAGGTGTGCTATCTTCATTGTTCAATACATATATTGTATGAAATGTGGACCTTTCCATTGTCTTTGACTTCTCAAAGTAGATGCTGGTTACATGAGAAAGTGACAACCTGAGAAAACTGAATCATACCCATTGTCAAATTCAGGGTTTTATCAAATAATGCGTGGCATTCTTTATCAGTGTCTTAAATTTGTTTCGCTTACTTTGTTGTTATTAATTCAGATCGAGAAGATTGTCCTTTTCCTGTTGGAACAACAAGGCCTTTTGGCAAGCAGGATAGCTGAGCTCGGGGAGCAGCATCATGCTCTTCAGAAGCAGCCTGATATATCCAAAATGTCTGAACTACGAGAAGCTTATAGAGCTGTGGGAGAAGATCTCTTAAAGCTTCTATATTTTGTTGAGATCAATGCTGTCGGTTTGCGGAAGATTCTGAAGAAGTTTGATAAACGTTTTGGCTACAAATTCACTGATTATTACGTTAAAACTCGAGCAAACCATCCTTATTCCCAACTGCAACAAGTGTTTAAGCATGTGGTAATATGTTGTCTACTTTAAACAAATAGAGCTTGAGCAGAATGCAATGTATATGATGTTCTGTATGATTGAATATAGACTGAGACACATGGAATTTGTAGGGGATAGGAGCTGTTGTTGGAGCCTTATCTCGCAATCTTCATGAACTCCAGGACAGTCAAGGGAGTTATTTATCAATTTATGATCAACCCACTCTTCCCCTTCAGGTTTCTTTCGCATTTGCTCTGTTTCATTTCTTGATTTTGACCTTATTAGCTTATTAATTAGTAGTAACAAGGTCAGTATTGTTCATTATACTTAATTGAATTCATGTGCAGGATCCTGTGATTCATTCAATAAAAGCAGCTGTAGACAGGTTGACTCACTCAACAAACTTCCTTAACTTTATGGCACAACATGCCTTCATCATGCAAGAAGAATTACCGGCTCCCACTGAGGAACATGTCGATGATCAAAAATACAATTTTATGTCACTTATTCTGAACTTAGCAAACACATTTTTGTATATGGTCAACACATATATTATTGTCCCTACAGCAGATGATTACTCAATGAACCTTGGAGCTGCCGCAACTGTTTGTGGTATTGTGATCGGGGCAATGGCTGTTGCGCAAGTGTTTTCTTCAGTGTATTTCAGTGCATGGTCTAATAAATCGTACTTCAGACCTCTTGTATTCAGCAGCATAGTTCTTTTCATTGGAAACCTTATGTATGCATTGGCTTTAGATCTCAATTCAATATGGGTTCTCTTACTCGGTCGTGTTTTTTGTGGGTAAGTTGTCTTCTATTTCCATCCATTTTGTCATTACTTGAATAGTTCAACTTTTGAGAGTGTATCTTTATTCATTTCACTTTAGAAAAGAACTAAGACATCTTTTCTTCCGTCTTACCATAGTTTTTGTGATCCATTTGGTTGTAAATAGGTACCTCTTTATAGGATCATTACCAAGGAACATGGAATTTTCTTAATTACTCGATATGTATTCTATGAATAAGCAAATCATCACCATTTTCACTAGGATTTAGGAAAGTTGGGGGGTTAACTTTGTAGCTAGGAACGTTGTGAGATGTTTTCCACATGTAGATGTTGTGGTTAATCAGTATGTTAATTCATTGCAGATTGGGTTCTGCGAGAGCTGTTAATCGGCGCTACATAAGTGATTGTGTCCCTCTTAGAATCCGGATGCAAGCATCAGCTGGTTTTGTAAGTGCTAGTGCTCTTGGAATGGCTTGTGGCCCTGCATTAGCCGGCTTACTGCAGACAAAGTTTAAAATTTACAAGCTCACCTTCAACCAAAGCACCTTGCCTGGTTGGGTTATGTCTGTTGCTTGGCTAGTATATTTAGTTTGGTTGTGGATCACTTTTAAGGAACCTGTCCGTGATGAAGTTGAAGAGAATCATGTACCTCATCAATCCAATGCTGGTACTGTACTTATATGCCATGACCTTTTTTGCTGATAAATCATGTAATGATATTCTGCCCTTGGGTCTTTAACGTGCTTTCATTGAAATTATCAGGCCTCTAATTTCACTATTCTATTTAAATATTTCTGTTTAAATGGTTCACTAATCGAGGAGAAATTTATATTGGTGATCCAGATAATTGAGTGACTTTTACCTCATTGTTTCATATTACATGGATTTTGTATCCACACAATGACATTGTTCATTATGTTGGCCCCCTTTTCTTATTCTCTTTATTTTGCTCAGCAGAAAATCATATTGATGCTCTTGAAGAAGGTGTTAAACAACCTTTGCTGATCACTTCAGAACGTAAGGAAGATGAAGATGCTGACCAGGACTATGATGATAGTGAAGAAGCTCCAGAGGAATCTCGTAAGCCTGCCAATTCACTTCGATCGGCGTACAGACTACTTACGCCCTCTGTAAAGGTTTGTGGTAGCCTCGAAATACTTCATTATCAACCAATATTATGTTGGATCCTTATCAACTGATGAAAACCCAAAGATAAGTGTCTCATGTCATTGCTTTTTTTAAAAAAAAAAAAAAAATGATACATCGATGTGAAAGTAAATAAGTAGAGTTTAACTTTTAAGTGTTCTGCATGACAAAAAACTACTTTTGGAAAGTTATAAATGATGGTAGAATTTATCTGTGTTTCTATTCTTAAACCCAGTATTATCATTTTCTTATTCAGCTTATTAATTATTTTCATGTAATTTAACTTTCCTATTGGAGTGAAATCTTTAAGATACTGTTTTTCTAATTTGATATTGCAATTTATTAACATCCTCAACACATTTTCGCTGAAGATTGTTAAATAGAACAAAGGAATGTGTTTACTGTATGCTGACCAAAATTTCTGTAACATGTTCAGGTTCAGTTACTGATATATTTCATGCTAAAATATGCAATGGAGGTTTTATTATCAGAATCAAGTGTCATCACAACTTACTACTTCAACTGGTCAACTAGCTCGGTAGCAATTTTTCTTGCTTGCCTTGGCTTGACGGTTCTTCCTGTTAATATTATTGTGGGAAGCTATATAAGCAACATGTTTGAGGACAGGCAAATTTTGTTGGTCTCACAAATTATGGTTTGCGTCGGCATATTTCTGAGCTTCAATATATTCTTCCCTTACACCCAACCACAATACATCTGTTCAGGTCTCCTTATGTTTGTTTCCGCGGAAGTCCTTGAAGGTAAGATTTTATTTCTGATTTTTTAAATTTATGGAAATAATAATAAATACAGTAATATCGTGAAGGCCCACGCGAGGGAGGTTGTTTTTACTCCTGTGGGTATAAAGACAAGATAGAAGGCTTGTTAACTCAGTTACTCATGAGCATGTATCTAGATACGTATGCTAACTAGTTGTTTAGACTCAAGATTCATAAGCACGCTTACTTAAGCTAAAACAAAAGTTTTCTTGCATGCTTACACCGTACACTATATAAATCATTCCAAACTATATGATCTATGAGTTGTTTGCTGAGTTTTCATTTGTTTCAGAACGTTACATTGAACTCTATGCCCCTGGCACGAGTTTTGGGATACTTATAAAAATTACTTTCATATTTTACCATATTGATTGATACTGTAGCTTTTTTACTGAATCATTGTGTGGACTTGCAGGCGTGAACCTGTCACTCCTTTCGCGGGTGATGTCATCGAGGCTTTCTCGTGGGACCTACAATGGTGGGCTACTGTCAACAGAGGCAGGGACGCTTGCAAGAGTGGTGGCAGATGTAACAATTACTCTGGCAGGCTATCTGGGAGTGAGTAGGCTTCTTAATATCACCCTACTTCCTTCCTTCTTCATCTGCGTTATTTCCATTATCGCCACTCGCTGTACCTACAACTCCTTGTATTAAAATCCCATGGCAAGTTCAACTCAACCTCTTTAACTGGCCTTCAATGTAATATTGGGCCAGCTTCTAAAAAAGCTCCCTCATCGACCCTTTCTCTCTTCTTTCAGAAATTCATAATTTAGTTCCCATTCAAGTCCTTTGGGGTTGGCTCTGGCTCCATAAATTGGTTGGTCATCCAGCTAGCCTCATTTGTGTTGGCCATGCAAAGGTGACTTGTTTTTATTTAAAAGGTATTTAACCATCTTGTAGGAATCAGGTAATCTTGATTACTAGCTGGTTCTATTTCTCACTTGTCATACTCAGTTTCGTGGAGCCCATGTTTCTTGGCACTTGACATTAATGAAAACTGAAAGGCCTGAGCTGAGATTCACACAAATACACAAGCATGCGCGCGCCTAGGGAGAGAGGATGTGAAAAAAAAAAAAAAAAAAAATCTCGCCATATTCAAATCATTCATTTGGATAAATCTAGTGTCCAAATAAAATGGAAATTGCGTTTCCAAATCTAATTTAGGAATAAAATGACAATAATATGTAGGTTTCAAATATAATTCATCATCACATACCTTGCACATGTTCAGAAAATTGGTTGAAGTTGATTTTTCTTATTAAATGTGTTGTAAATTAAAATAATCAACAAAAAAGTGTACTTATACCAACTCTCATCTTTATTAAAATAATTTTATTTTCTTAATTAATGTCATTATCCTTTTTGCCAATCGATTATGGAACTCTGCTTAATTTGTACTTTCTCTGATCTTAATATAAGACATATTTATCTAATTTCATTAGATTAAAGAAGTTGGTTAAGTTAGTTAATATGAAATGTATTTTCTAAAACACTTAAGACATATTCCTTAATTCATCTCCTCCACCTTTGTTATTGTTGAGGGATAAGGGTGGAAATAGGTCAAGCAGCCTGTGGCCTAGCTTGACCTGCAGTTATTAAAAAAAAGTCAAGCCAGGCCTTATTTAAAGGCCTGTTTTGGTTAACAGGTCGGACATAAGCTTACTAAGAAGCCTATTAGGCTAACAGGTAGTTGGTCCAACAGAATGTGACGCTAGATTCCCTTGAGAGGTTTAGGGGTTGAGCTGCTGTAACGCACTTGTGATTCGCGTTGTATGGAGTTACCACTGTTGGGAGGATCATTCTTGTTACTACAAAACCCGAATCTGGATTAGTCAGAACCAAAGGTTCTGATGAATCGAGTGGGATACCAAAAAAAGAAGCCTATTAGGCTTGTCATGCTTACTTCTGGGCCTATTAATTACTCTATGTTAACAAAAAAAAAAAAAAAAAAGAAGTTAATTACTCAATCTAAAAAAAGATAATTATCCTATCTGAAAAAAGAAGAAGAAGTAATTATTCTATTTGAAGAAAACAAACGTAATTGTATAAAAAAAACATCTTAACAGGCTTGAATTTTGCTGATTTCTAGTGCTTGATCTTAACAGGCCTCAAGTCAGGCCAGGTCTTTGTCTAGGCTTAAGCTTAAAATAAGGCTTGTAACTGATCATGGGTAAAGCTCAGGCCACTTTATTACAAAACAGGCATGACTTGTTAAGGGTGAAGTTTGGCCTGTTTGCATGTTCTCTATTGAGAAGCATCAATAATGATAAATTATAAAAGCATTAACAAATATAAAAATTATGTTTTATATTAAAAAACAGTAGTTAAATAATTTTTATCAAACGAAAACATCTTTTATTCTGTGTGTGGACCAGCTCTAATTCTTGAAGTAAGGCAATTAGAGAGAAATTGAAACTTGTGGTCTCAAAAACCTACAAAATATAAATTCCGATCCGATCCGATCCTTTTTCTTTGTGGGCGTCACATGATCTGCACTTTCTCGAATCTTTTGAGCGCCTTGTTCTCCGCCGATCGATGCAAAAGGAATCACACATTAAAATATGTTAATTTCGGCGACAAAGAATACCAATGCTCTTTATATTAGTCAAACTTATAGGAGATATATCTATATCTATAGTATATAAATAATCAAGAATAATGACCCGTTTGATTCAGCATAGTTAACGTACGTAGCCAAAACAAACCCTGAATCGCAAGTCTTTTGCTGCATTAATGGGTGTTTCCTGGTGGAGACTCGCTGCTCTCTCTGCTCTTGCCGCCATTGTTTTTACTCCTCATCATCACTGCACATCCCAGGAAGGTAATTACAGTATATATCAATTTTAGCAAAGTTGAAATGTCAATAAAGAAGAAGTAATAATACGTATTAAGGAAGAGGTTGTTGCTTGTGTTGCCAGGTATAGGTCCGAGGTATCCATTCATGAGAAATGCAACGACAGCTCCGAAGGTGTCGTACTACGACTACATAATAATAGGTGGCGGCACAGCTGGGTGCCCCTTGGCGGCGACGCTGTCCCAAAATTATAGGGTGCTCCTCCTTGAACGCGGTGGCTCCCCTTTTGGCAACCCCAACATCACCAACTTGGCCTCCTTCGGCCTCCCTCTCGCCGATACTTCCCCTGCTTCTCCCGCCCAGCGCTTCATCTCCCAAGAAGGCGTTATTAACTCCAGAGCCCGAGTTCTTGGCGGTGGAAGCTGCCTGAACGCCGGCTTCTATACTCGTGCTGATACTCTCTATGTCAGGTGTATATATCACTGCATGCACAGGACCTATAGAAAAAGACAATAAAATACCACTTGAATTTCTCTATCTATATGTCTGCCACAAAACAATGCAAATTTGAACCTAGAGATTCTTTATTGTTAGGAATGCTGGTTGGGACGAAAGGGCAGTAAACGAGTCGTATGAATGGGTGGAGCGGGTGGTGGCGTTTGAGCCGCCGATGCGTCAATGGCAGTCGGCTGTTCGGGATGGATTGGTGGAGATCGGAGTGCTTCCTTTTAATGGCTTCACTTACGATCACAAGGAAGGCACCAAGGTTGGTGGTACCATTTTTGACCAACAAGGTCACAGGCACACTGCTGCTGATCTCCTTCAATACGCTGATTCCACCAGAATCACTGTGCTCTTGCATGCCACCGTCCGCCGCATCTTCTTCAGAGTTCAAGGTCCCTTTCACAATTCACGAACATGGTTAATTCATTCCAAAAGGAACAAAGAGTCAAAGAGTCTCAATAAAAAAATAGTCAAAGAGTCACAGAGTTTCCGGGTTGGATCCTCTCTCATTGGCGTTTTTTCATTGTCCCGCTTTAAATCTAAACCATACATTTGATATAATTACCCACATCAGCAACCTCATTAAATCAAATCAATGGCTTAGATTGGATGATGAGAGATGAGAAGAAAGTACGCCAATGAGAGAATCCTCTTCCGTCGCAAACATGCTTACTAGTCTGTGATGTAATTTTCAACAGGAGGATCAAGGCCAGTGGCCCATGGAGTACAGTTTCGAGATGCTTCAAGGGTGTTACACCGGGCCTACCTGAGAGATGGGCCAATGAATGAGATCATAGTATCAGCTGGAGCCCTTGGAAGCCCACAGCTTCTGATGTTGAGTGGTATAGGCCCAGAAGCCCATCTCAGGGCCCACAATATCAGCGTAGTTTTGGACCAACCCTTGGTGGGCCAAGGCATGTCAGATAACCCCATGAACGCCATATTCGTGCCGTCACCTATCCCTGTGGAGGTCTCCCTTATTCAGGTGGTCGGCATCACTGACTCCGGCACCTACATCGAAGCCGCCAGCGGCTCAAGCTTTGGCCGTGGAGACCCCAGAAACTATGGCATGTTTTCACCCAGAGTAAGATTCATAGTTTCAAGTTCTTCTTTTGTTTTGTTCTTTAATAATCCCTCACTCTTTTATATATTTACCTAATTTGATTAAATTAAAAAAAGTTAGTTAAATTAGTTATTATTATATGTATTTTTCAAAAACATGATCATCTTTCTTAATTTTCTTATTCCCTTTTGTCCCTTCAATAGGGGTAAATTAGGAAAATATGTATAATATAAAAAATATATCTTATACTATGCTCTGATCTTTAATGTAAAAGTTAATTGAATTTTTTTTGGAGAGATTGATAAGTGAAATAAGTTATATTTTATGTTTATAATTATTCACCAAACTTATTTATTTGACTTATAAATTGATTTATAATTTAATGATACACAACGTATACTATATAATTAAATAACTTATTTAACTTTTCCAATCTCTCTAAAAAAATTAACTATCTTTTATATTAAGGATCAAAGAGTATGTAAGTGCATGTTTGGCTTAACTTATTTTTTATCTTCTATTTATAAGTATAAGTTAAGTTAGGCTAAATAGATTTTACAAAATCTTCTAAGTATACTTATTTTATAATTTAGTTTAAAAATAAGCTCCTCATAGGAGCTTTTTTATAAGCTTTTTATAAAAAAAAGAAAAAGAAAAAGAAAAAAAACTGTATTCTTTCGATTAAACGAACACTTCTTGCCGCCGCCACCACCGTTACTCGCTTTTAAAAAATTTTGTCAAATATTTTATTTTTAATTTCAGTTTTTTAAGTAACTTTTAAACTAAAAAATTTATATAATCACCAAACATTTTTTTTTTTTTTTTTTTAAAAAACTTTTTTTTATAGTTTTAGTTTAGCTTTTAGTTTAAAAATAAGAGGATCCAAATGGATTCTTTAAGACTAATATTAAGCTGATGGACAGATTGGTCAATTCTCGACAGTGCCCCCAAAGGAAAGGACCCCAGAGGCACTAGCAAGGGCAATAAAGCTGATGGACAGTGTTGAGGAGGCAGAGCTAAGAGGCGGGTTCATTCTGGAGAAAATAATGGGCCCAATTTCATCCGGGCATTTGGAGCTCCTAACCCGAAACGTAAACGACAATCCATTAGTGACGTTCAACTATTTGCAGGACCCACGAGACTTGGAGAGATGTGTGGAAGGCATGAGAATGATCGAGAGAGTGACAGAATCGAAGGCATTCTCACCGTTCACATTCCAGAGCATTCCAGAAGATTTGGTGGCTAACATGAGCTCAAGATGTCCCGTGAATCTATTGCCAAAGCACGTGAATTCGGAGACGCCATTAGAGGATTTTTGCAGGAACACAGTGATGACAATATGGCACTATCATGGAGGGAGTCAAGTAGGGAGGGTGGTAGATAGTGATTACAAGGTTATTGGAGTTGGGTCTTTGCGTGTTATTGATGGTTCCACTTTTCATTATTCTCCGGGCACTAATCCTCAAGCCACTGTTATGATGCTTGGAAGGTACATACGTATGTAATTCAATATTTAATTTCTACTTGTTCATGGAGCTGATGCATACTCTTTAATTTGGTTTGTGCATGGTGGTGCAGGTATATGGGGCTCCAAATATTGATGCAGACTTGCTGCCAAGTGATTAGTGATAGTTAGTCAGTTTGTTTCTGTTATTTCAGGACGATGAGGTTCATCAATGGGTAATATTAGACTTATATCACTTCCAAATAAATGTAAGAAAGTAAGGATTATAGATTATATATAAACCTGCGTTCAATGCATACAATACTTTTCCTTTCAATAACAGATATGATTCTATATATTTGCGATGATACTGCAGCCGCCTTGAAGTAAACCAAGGACGGATGTTTTAAATACATTTGGAATCCAACCAAGTTAAAAAAAACGCCACTGGGAGGTAGGTTTAATTTGAGGAAATAGTAAAAGTAAAAGCTTTTTGGAAGAATCTATCTGATCTGACTGAGCAGAGAAAGTCAATTTAAGGCTAAGGTTATATTCCAAGGTATAAACTCCACAATGAGCTTTCAATGGACTAAAAGATATAGTAATGAATTGACAATTCGAATAAAATTTTGCTATAGATTAATAAACTTAAAATGTTTTTCCCGCAGTGGAATCAACTTCCGGACAGTTCAAGAAATATATGACAATGGAAAACAACCACTGCCAGATCATTAACAACTCTAGTGCTCCAAAGAATTTACTGGTATTATTATTTCATGAAGGATATATATATATATATATATAAAGAGAATGAATGAAAAAATGAAGGGAAAATGAAATGGAAGAAGAATATGACAGGAAATATACCTCCTTCAGGCCAAGTAGTATCTATATAAATATTTAAATATTTCTCTTTAAATGGTTTCACATATGTATAAATATATATATGTGGAATGAGTATATATAAAGCAGGGAGCTAGGGTGGGATGAGAGAATATCCAAAGGGCATATGCTACTAGTCAAGTCTAAAGTCACATATAAATATGCATCGCAGGGCTTTCTCTCTTCCCAAACATAAAAGTGAAACTCAGTTGTAGGGCTTCTCTTCTTTGGCAGATGATGAAGAAGAAGACGAATACTGTTAATTACTACTGTGTTCGTATTTACGTATTCGATCACTTGTTGATCATAGCCGCCAAAGGAGAGTTGCCCTGTAACTGATTCTGCTTGATTCATTACTACGTATACTTCTCTGTCCATCCCTGCTGCCTCATGATTTTTCTCATGGCGTCAATCACCATCATATATAGGTATGCATCGAAAAATATAATACTACTATTCAACTAGCTAGCAGCAAGCTCACTATATATCCCGATTCAAAGTACTGATAGTTTCTGGCAATTTCCAATTAGTTTGTACTCCATTACTTTAATTTGTTCTAGGGGTGTTCACCAGAAATAACAGAAACGGGATATGTCTATTCCACGTCCCATCCCGCAACGGAAACGGGATGTCCCTTTTTTTCTTTCGTTTTGAGGATGTAGACCTTCGCAGGGTTTTCTTCTTCTTTCTCTCTTTGTTTTCCCTCTATTATGGATTTGTAAAAATTAAAATGTATGTATATGAGTTTGACACTGAACCTGAATATGATTGAATCATCCTCTTTTATATTTTTTAATTAAGTGAAAGCATAATCAAAATAAAGAAATCATTAAAACTTGAACTTAATAAGAGTGATGATCATAAATATAGATAGTATTTTTTAGGGAAAGTAAGCAGGTGCAAGAAAGACCCACAGAGAGCGGAGTAATTGAAGAGGGCAACATCATGAGGGTGAATCTTTGTATTAAAGATATAACCAATATATTGATAATATCTTTTTATATCTGTACTAATATCTATTTAAAAAAGACATTAGTCATATGTTCAATAAATATATTACATATTCTGGAAAAAAAATATATAGACACATTAAATAAATAACAACATGATTCTGGGACGGGACAAAGCCCACCCTATGTCTTGTTCCATTCTTGTAATAATTTTGTCTCGTCTTACTTTTATCCCCTCCGAATATTTCTGGGACGGAACTATCCATAGCCAAGATTTGTAGGTATAGAAAGGTCAGGATGAGACAGAAGTGAACACCCTTATTCCACTTCTGCTAGCAGAAGCTTCACTCAAAGCTCAACGCATAAGCCCACAGTTTGGTGCACGGTGCATTGATATCATCACTATTAAGTGTTAACACTGATGTCTGCTTACAACGAGATTCAATGATTTTGAGCAGCCTTAGGAATATATGTAGACGTGCGTGATGGGTTGAGTGACCAACGCAATGAGGCAGTGTAACGAGAAAGCTGGATGTGATAGTTAAGTCTCAGAATATCAATTTAATTATCTCACAAATTTTTCTGTAAACTCAATCGAAAATAAAAATTCTGACACTGATACTTTCAAGAGTCTCAATTACTGTATATTATCTTATGACATATTTATAGTTTGTAATTAGTTTTACCTAATTTTTCTTATATAGCTTGATAAAGTAGGTGTTTTTATTCCTTGTAACCTTGTAAAAACTAAAAATACATGAAAGGAGTAATAAAATAATTTATAAAATTTTTGATTTTATATTTCAACAAATTAACAATAGTTAAATTAAGTGGGGGGATGATGGGTTCAGACTTCTGAGCTCGATCATCTCTAATCAAGTAAAAGTAGAAAGACGTGTGGAGTCTGAGGAAAAAAGTCCACGCATTAGTTTGTATAATTTTAAATGCAAACATGATCAACAAATGTTGAGATGGCCGAGTTGGTCTAAGGCGCCAGATTAAGGTTCTGGTCCGAAAGGGCGTGGGTTCAAATCCCACTCTCAACATACGTTTTGCCTTTTCTCTATATATATTCCAATTGGGCTTTCTTCGACGTCCATTTTATTGCGGGCCTTATTCTAAGTTCATTTGGGCTTTCTTCTTCGTCCATCTTGTTGCTGGCCTTCTTCTAAGTTTGATTCTCCGTAGCCCAAACCCAATTGTGTTGCGATCATCGTCTGATTCTTACTTCGCTGTCCAAAGGAAAAGACAAATCCCACCATATACAAGGCAATATATTTTTTATTTTTTTTGAAGTCAATATATCTAAATCCTATATAAAAAACTCTACACACACTGACACACACATATATAAACAAGTCCCTAAATATAAAAGTGTTACCATCCTTGGGCTTCTGATTTTTCATCTATTATGTGTGTGTGTGTTAGCCAGAATTTTCATCTTGCTTACTTTTCTATTTGCATATCTTTTGATAAATTCTTGATGGAGAAAGAAACTCAAATTAGAGAAATATAGCAACCATGCCCTTAAAAGGTGTATTTAATTTTTCATGGACTTTTTATTTTATTTTATTTTTATTTTAGCAATTCATGGATAATATTTTTCCCAATCTGCTTCCGGTAAAAATTCCATCCATTTCATAAATATTTTGGAAAATTCAAGAAAAATATCTTGGAAATATTAAGACCCAAATGTATTTTATTTACTACGCTTCATTAGCTATTTTTTAAAACTTTATGAGAAAATAACATACAGCACATTTTAGCATGAATTCCTGATCTGGGATTTTCAAATTCTAAAATTATTTGATTGGAATTTTTTCAATTTAATTCCTGAACGAAATATATTATAGATAGTGGCCATTCAGGTATGATTTGGATGGATTGTCACTATTTTCTCATCTACATTATTAGATTATAATGTAATTTCTTATTGTTTCAGGGGCGGGAATCTGATTTTATTTAGGGTTAATTAGTTAAATTTATCCTGAAAGTTTTCGCTAAATAACAATGTTACCCTGTAAGTTTTTCTTGTCTTGATGTTGTCCGAAAGTTTCAAAACATAGCATTGTTGGCCATTTTCGTTAAAAAGTTAACGGTCAATATCAATTGTTTGACAGTCAATGTTAGTTTTTTTTTAAATAAAGCAATATTGCTACGTCATTAAACTTCAAGGTAACATTGAGACAAAAAGAACTTTTAGGGTAATATTGCTCCTAGCGATGGCGGACCTAGAAAATTACAAGGGGGCACAATTGACGGGGATGTTGCCCGAATTTTTTTTTTTTTTTAAAGAGAGTTTTAAATACATTTAAAAACAAAAGAATATAAACAAGAAAAAAATATATCAAAAAAATATTTATGAAATCAAGTGAATACTAATGATGTAATAAGAGAGGCAATTATTTTACGAAATGTCATTTAGAAAAAGCAAGGCTAAGTACTTTTAGGAATAAATGCATTACATAAATTATAATATAAGGCACTAAACCATCATTCAAACATTCATCCTCCATCCCATTACGAAGTGTAGTCTTAATGTATTAAGGGTGGACAATCATTCAAATATGTATTTATTTTACCAAAAAAAAAAAAATCCCAAATTCAAGTGCCCCCTTCTCTACAAAATGGGTCCGCCCCGAGTGTCGTTGGACACTTTAATTGCGTTGGTTCAACATAAGGTCTTCTTTGATAGCCGGTTAGTATGCCTTTTTTTTAATTTCTTAACCCTTCACTTTACTCTTATTATAGGAAAATATGTATTGATTTTTTTTTTTTTTTTTTTTTTTTTAAAAAAAAAAAAACACACACACACACAAAACAAATTCGGGGGGGGGACTTCCCCAATCACAACCTTGGTCCGTCATTGACTCCCGAGCTTATATTTCTAGGACGGATTTACTATTTGACCATTTTATTTACCTAGTATAAAAGATGGCTTAAAACACAAAGCACTATGGCTCAGAGAGAGAGAACCTCTTCCTTCTCTCTAGAATTCTTCTGTCAACACGCAGCACCCAACACCCATTGAAAGCGCACCCAAACTTGAACCCCCACCGCACCGTGGAGACACTCGAAGCACAAAGAAGTTGAAGTTTGCAAATGATTCAGGCTCAATTGATGCTATGGAAGATGATATGTCAAAAACATATTCTATACAATAATCCTTTTTAAATTTTATTGTTTATATTTAATCCATCGGCTAATAAAACAAATTAATTCAATATATATTATTTTTATTATTATTTAATAATAATTTATTTCTCAAGAACTCAATATTCTAATTTCTTAATTAAATATTCTAAATAGAAAATATCTATATTCATTATATTCTAAATGAATATAATTGAACGGTAAGTAAGTCCTTGTTAAATTTTATCAAATAATAAATATATGTGTATATAGATATTTTTTTCTTACGTAGGTATTCCACAAACTATGAGACTAATCCTTTGCCCTATTGTTCGCAAGTAGAAGTCGGCCAGGAGGGTGCTTTTCATTCAGAAGAGTTGAGGATCGAACCCCCAACCACTTGCTTAAGGGACGAGATACTGAACCATCACACCCATCCGTCGTCGTTTATATGCGTATATTATACACACACTCTTCTCGGGTAGGGTCCAATGGGTCTGCCTAAAGTATACCTTTTTTGTGTATGATTCAAGAATATTCTAGGTCTCATATTAGCTTGAGGCCCTTGAAAATGGCCCATTGCTCTTCATCGAAAATAGTGCAAACCCCAAGTGATGAATGCTTGAAACCAGAACCTTGTTACCCAAGATCCCACCACACTTTGCCTTATTTATGAGAGCTGTGATCGCCCATTCAACATTCAATTTGACCCAACCCAAAGGGGAGGGTGCCAAAATTATGGCCTTGGTGTCGGAAAATCATTAATAAAAGTATGGCTAACACGTAAACATACTCAAAAAGTCTTCGCGAATGCTCGCCTAAAGTTCTCTAAGGTGTCAGGTGAATACTTCATGGTTTTGGTCTCGATGCTTATCTCTTTTAGAACTTGGATCTGTTTCAACGGAAAAAGGATAATTGCCTTCAAGGAAAAAATGGAAATAAAAGAAAAATAAAAAATCACCGTAATAAGTAAATTATATTATAAAATTAAGATAACAATAACAATAACGTGAAAGAGGCAGAAATTGGAGAGAATAATATGAGAGTATTTATTCACTTCTCTAATACCATCATCTCTGAGTGCGTTTTGGTGGAGGCTATTTATAGCCAAAGATACAAGCACCTCAGGCAACATGCTTACAATACAATTTGAAATTGGCTAGCCTACACGTACAGGTAATGAATGCAGATTGTATGTGGGCTAATGGGCGGCTAAATCGTGCCCTACATGCCTAATATATATTATATATAATAATATATATTACACCCAAATGATAATCAGGATTTGTGACAAATATGAAAGGTAAGAGTCTATGGACATCCACATAATTTAATATATTCACAACACTCCCCCTTGGATGTCCATTATGAATGTGCCTCATTAAAAACTTTAACTAGGAAAAACCCAGTGGGATAAAAACCTAGCTAAAGAAAAGAGTACACCATTCATTGATACACTTTCTAGTGCTGCCTCATTAAAAACCTTTCTAGGAAAACCCAGTGGGATAAAACCTAGATAAGGGAAAAAGAGTACAGCGTGTATCGACTCCCCCTCTTGACAACGTCAGTTGAGATCTCTGAGTCTTCGGAGGCCAATACCATGAACAAGCTTTTCAAAAATTGCTTTCAGAAGTGACTTAGTGAACAAATCTACCAGATTTTCACTTGAACTGATTTGTTGGATATCTATTTCACCATCTTTTTGAAGATCGCGAGTGAAGAAAAATTTTGGTAAAATATGCTTTGTTCTATCGCCCTTGATATAACCTTCTTTAAGTTGAGCAACACATAAAAGATTATCTTCATATAGAACAGTTGGATCCATTTTTCCCGAAGATAAATGACAAGTTGTTCGAATGTGATGTACATCGACCTCAACCATATATATTCTCGACTTGTTTCATGCATTGCTAGAATTTCGCATGGTTAGATGATGTGGTCGATATAGTCTCCGCTTCATAGATCGCCATGAAATAGCCGCACCTCCACATGTAAACAGATAACCGGTTTGTGATTTACCATCATGTGGATCGACATAAACCCAAAGATTCGCATAACCAATCAATTCATGTTTGGATGCATTTGAGTAGTATAGTCCCATGTCCATAGTGCCTCCGAGATAACGAAAATGCGTTTTACTCCATCCCAATGCCTCCGTGTTGGTGTAGAACTATATCTTGCTAATAAATTCACCGCAAATGATATATCGGGACGTGTGTGATTAGCAAGATACATCGTTGCTCCAATGGCACTAAGATATGGTACTTCGGACCAAGTAGTTCTTCTTCACCTTCTTCGTTGATTATCCGAGGTCGGAATGGATCTTTATCAACATGCAAGGATCTTACAATCATTGGAGTACAAAATGGATGTGACTTATCCATATAAAATCTTTCTAGGACCTTCTTTGTATAAGTTTCTTGATATAAGAATATCCCATTCTTCGATACTTGATCCGTAGTCCTAGACAATTTCGTTTTGCCCAAATCTTTCATCTCAAATTCTTTCTTTAAACAATTAATTGCCTTTTGGAGCTCTTCAGAGTTCCAATTATGTTGATATCATCAACATATACCGCAATTATAGCAAATTCATTTCTAGATCTTTTCATGAAAATGCACGGGCATATTGGGTCATTTTTGTACCCTTCTTTTTAACAAATATTCTTTGAGACAATTATACCACATATGCCCTGATTGCTTCAGGCCATACAGGGATTTATTTAACTTAATCGAATATTGTTTTTGAGAACTTGAATTTGGTGCTTTCGGCACCTTGAGTCCTTCAGGAACTTTCATATAAATGTCATTATCAAGTGGGCCATACAAATAGACTGTCACAACATCCATTAAATGCAAATCAAGTCCTTCATTTACTGCCAAGCTAATCAAATAGCGAAAAGTAGTTGCATCCACTACTTGGTGAATACGTTTCTTCAAAATCAATGCCTGGTCTTTGTGTAAAGCCTTGGGCTACAAGACGTGCCTTATATCTTGTAATTTCACCCTTTTCATTTCTTTTTCTTACAAAGACCCATTTGTATCCAAGCGGCTTTACATCTTCGGGTGTAGGGACTACAGCCCAAATACTTTTCGTTTTGCCGGTGATTTTAATTTGCATTTATAGCATCTTTCCATAGGGGCCAATCCTTTCTCTCGTTGGCACTCACTAATGGATTTTGGCTCATGATCTTTATCATCATTCATTACATCATATGCTATATGATAAGCAAAGATGTCGTCAACGTTGACTTCATTTCGGTCCCATCGGATACCATTCATAACATAATTTATTGAGATCTCATTATTTTCACACATTTCGTGTACCTGGGTCTCTTTCGGGGACTACAATATTCTCTTTCGGAGATATCTCTACCGGAGATAATATCTCTTCGGGGAGATGGCTCTTCTGGAGTTTGTAACTTTCCATAATTATCCTCATCTTGACCATCTATATTCTTAGCTCCTTTCCTCTTTCGAGGATTTTTATCTTTGGAACCGATGGGTCTACCACGCTTCAGGCGCATTTTAGATTCACTTAAAATAGGTTGTCCTTCAGGGACATTAATTCGAATAGGAGCATTAGCAGATGGTATGTGTGACTTTGTCACTTTCTTTGGGTCCGTAAATGCTTCTGGCATTTGATTAGCTAAATTACGCAAATGAATTATCTTTTGAACTTCCAGTTCACATTGTTTTGTTCGAGGATCAAAATGAGCCAATGATAATTCATTCCAGCTAATATCTTTACCCAACCGCTTATTTTCTCCCCTAATGTTGGGAAAACTGATTCATCAAAATGACAATCGGCAAATCTTACAAGTAAATAAATCTCCGTAGATGGTTCTAAATATTTTATGATTGAAGGAGATTCATACCCAACATATATTCCCATTCTCCTTTGAGGACCCATTTTAGTGCGTTGTGGTGGTGCTCGGGCACATATACGCACAACCAAAAATCCGTATATGGGAAATATTAGGTTCTTGACCAAAAACCATTTGTAAGGAAGAAACCTTTTGGTAACTTGTTGGCCTCGATGCGAATTAACATTCCGCATGCAAAATGGCATGGCCCCAAGCGTAAACCGGGAGATTAGATCTCATAAGTTAAGGTCTTGCAATAAGTTGCAATCGTTTAATCAATGATTCTGCAAGTCCATTTTGTGTGTGAACATGAACTACAGGATGTTCAACATCAATTCCAAGGGACATACAATATTCATTAAAAGCATGTGAAGTAAATTCACCAGCATTATCAAGACGTATCTTTTTGATAGGATAATCAGGGTAATGTGCTCTTAATCCAATCAATTGAGCAAGTAATCTCGCAAACGCCAGGTTGCGAGAAGATAATAAGCAAACATGCGACCATTTGGTTGATGCATCAATTAAAACCATAAAATATCTGAATGGTCCGCATGGTGGGTGTATTGGCCCACAAATATCTCCTCAGTATCCGTTCTAGAAATGTGAGTGACTCACTTTCTACTTTGCTTGGTGATGGCCGAATGATTAACTTTCCCTTGGAATAAGCAAAGACATGAGAAATCATGGGATTTGTTGGATTTGTTTACACTTCAGGGTATGTCCACATGAATTCTCAATTATTCGTCGCATCATAGTTGATCCGGGATGGCCTAACCGGTCATGCCAAACATTAAATTCATTAATAAACTTCTAGTTTTCATTGACAAACTTCTGGTTTGTAATAGTATGTGTTTCAATTGTGCTTATAAATGTATAATACAATCCAGAAGAAAAAGCAGGAAGACATTCTAATATACATTTTCTACCAGAAACAATATTCGTTATAGCTAGACATTCCTGATTATTATTAATTGTTGTTTCTATATGATATCCATTTCTGCGAATATCTTTGAAACTCAACAAATTTCTTTTAGACTTGGTAGAATAAAATGCATTATCAATGCATAATTTTGTTCCTTCGGGTAACAAAATATTAGCTCTTCCGAGCCTTCAATCAAATTTATACTACCGGATATAGTCGAATATTGGCTTCTTGCATTACCAAGGAAGAGAAATATTTATCATTTCTTAGTATGGTGTGGGTTGTTGCGCTATCAACGAGACATAAATCTTCGGGATTGATGCCAAGGAAATTCATTCTTCATTAAAGGATACATGAAAATAAATAAAAGCATAGTTAAAAGAAAAACATATAATAGAACTAAGTCTCGATTATACTAAAACATAGTCAAAACATAGTGATACGACAAACAAACATAGTCAAAACATAGTGATACGAGACAAACAAAGATAACTTATGCTAAGAAATCAGTTGAGCTTCTAAATAGTTAATATCCTTTTGCTCGTAGTTTTCACCATATCAACATGATTTGCTTCTGGGTCCTTGGCCCTTTACCATTTCTTTTCGTGATTCTTGGTAAAGATCAACCAAATGTCTTGGCGTACGACAGGTACGAGACCAATGACCTTTTCCACCGCAACGATAACATGCATTTTCAGTATGCTTATTACTCCCACTGGTTTCCCTTCTGGGGTTCTTTTCAATCATTCCTCCCTTAGGGCGGGAATTAAATCCACCGCGATTTGAGCCACGACCTCCTCGGTTGTAGCCATTTTTACGTCCCCGTTGTCGGCCTCTAAAATTTTCATTGGTTACCGCATTCACTTCTGGGAATGGAGCTGAGCCTGTTGGACGAGATTCATGGTTCATTAATAAAAGCTCATTATTTTGCTCAGCCACGAGGAGACAAGAAATTAATTCAGAATATTTCTTGAATCCTTTTTCACGGTATTGCTGCTGCAAGAGCAAATTGGTGGCATGAAATGTGGAGAATGTTTTTTCTAACATGTCTTCATCGGTAATTTTATCTCCACATAATTTCAACGAGAAGTAATTCTAAACATGGTGAGTTATATTCACTCACATATTTAAAATCTTGTAAACGCAGTTGAATCCAATCATGATGAGCTTTTGGGAGGATGACCATCTTCTAGTGATCATATGTTTCTTTTAGATTGTTCCAGAGAACTAGTGGGTCTTTCACAGTCAAATATTCTATTTTCAAATTTTCATGTAAATGGTGGCGTAAGAAAATCATGGCTCGGCTTTTTCCGATTAGAAGCTTGGTTTCCTTCTTTAATTGTGTTTTCGAGACCAAGGGCATTGAGATGAATTTCCGCATCCAAAGACCCAAGATAAGTAATTTTTCCCGAAATATCAAGAGCCACAAATTCCAGAGTTTTGCAAGGGATGTGATGGTTGTGTTTGTCATGGTTCGGGCTAATTAAAAGAAATAGACAAGAATCAATAACAAGAAATCCATATGATAACAAGTAAGATATTATAATTAAAATTAAAATTTTGCGGCTTCTGGCCATATATAAGAAATCATGACTTCTAGTCATATAGTTTTAAAATAAGAAATCAAAATATATAGCTTCTGGTTATACAAAATGTCAATGTTAGCAATAAAAGTACAATTAAAGAAATGAGTTAAGTCCGGGGATAATCCACAGGTAAAAGAAATAAGAATGGGGGTAATCCGCATAGGTAAAAAAAATGGGGGTAATCCGCACTTTAATAATAAATATGGGGGTAATCCACACCAGTAAAAGAAATAAATATGGGGGTAATCCACACCAGTAAAAGAAATAAGAATTATGGGGGTAATCCACTCCAGTAAAAGAAATAAGAATTATCTCCGATCTTAACCATGGAATTTGATATTTAAAGCCTTTGATAAAGGTATTTCTTTAATTCCATATAGTGGCTAAGATCATCCCAGAGATAGGTAAAATGAACATATAATATAATTATTAAAAACATGATAAGAAAACTATACCTTCGATAGAGCTTCGTCGATAACGTATTATAAAATTAAGATAACAATAACAATAACGTGAAAGAGGCGTAAATTGGAGAGAATAATATGAGAGTATTTATTCACTTCTCTAATACCATCATCTCTGAGTGCGTTTTGGTGGAGGCTATTTATAGCCAAAGATACAAGCACCTCAGGCAACATGCTTACAATACAATTTGAAATTGGCTAGCCTACACGTACAGGTAATGAATGCAGATTGTATGTGGGCTAATGGGTGGCTAAATCTGTGCCCTACATGCCTAATATATATTATATATAATAATATATATTACACCCAAATGATAATCACGATTTGTGATAAATATGAAAGGTAAGAGGCTATAGACATCCACATAATTTAATATATTCACAACAAATTAAGAGATTTTGTCCAAAATAAAAAGGACACTCTCACTTACCTACCACCTTGAAGTGACGAAGTATATAAAAATACATTTCACGTTTCTTCTTTCTCATTATCAAATGGGACCGTACAGTGCGTGCGTGGATTATTTGGTGGTCATATATTCAACTACTCTGTCCCTACAAGATCTTTAGATTTCTGAAATTCTTAGAATAGGACGTGTGTCCTGATCTATTAATAATTAAGGTTTACTCCCTCCGATCCTAAATTGTCGATCCAATAATTTCCAGAAGCATATGTTTCCTTTAGGAGGGTAATAGAGATTAATAGATAAATGAAATAGAAAACTTTGACAAGAACAAACAGATGATAATTAAGAATACATAGTAGCTTTATTATGAGTCTTGATCGAATCTAGAGCAGCAAGTGAAGAAGTAAGTGTGCCCACAGTCATGAGTACAGTGATATAGTGACCTCTATTTATAATAGTAGACTAACTAAGCATGTGGGTTAGTTCCGTTTTTGTACGATCTTAGTAGATCATAGGGTTGTTTCTATATTTGAGGATTAAGGTGTCAGTTGGTAGGGGTAGAAATAAGCCAGACTAGGTCAGGCTTTACCCTTAACAAGTCAGGCCTGTTAAGCAACAAAGTGGCCTGAGTTTGGCCTATAGTCTGTTAAAGAAGTCTGTGTTTTTAATTTGTAATTAGGCTAAAAAGCCACAGGTCTAATTGCAAAACAGGTCTACTTTAAACGGGCCGAAAACAAAACTACTTTAAACAAATAAAAAATAAACCGAATTAATATTAATTAGACATTACAATTTTACCCTCATCTTAACAGGCCGGCCTGACAGGCCTAATAGGTTTATTGGGAGGCTTAAGTCTGGTCTGTTAAGATAAACAGACCTTCAAATAGGCCTTGGCTTAGCCTTTTAGCTTGACAGGATAGGCCTGACCAGGCTTTTAATAGGCCAAGGTGCAGGCCCCTGACCTATTTTCACCCCTATCAATTAGGTAGTGGGTTTGACCAAGTAGCTCGATTGGAGTCGCATAGGTTTGGGCCTTGTATGCTGGCCTTGCCTTCTTGGGCTTGTTCTGCACATGGGTTCAAGATACCAATTTTTGGGCCTATATAAATATAAAACAATGTTGATTTTTTTAGAGATAATAATAAAGTTAATTAAATTACTTTAAAATATTCATTTTTATCTTCTTTTTTTCAAACTATTTTTCCTAACATAAAATAATATATAATCTAATGATACACAATATAGGAAATGATTAAGTAATTTACTTAGATTCATTGATCTCTCAAAAAAATCAATTATATCTTATACTTAAGACAAGAGAAGTACCATAAAACAAATAAATTAAATATTCTTCTTCCTCGGGATGGGCATATCGTGGTCATAAATATCAATTCCTTCCAATGATACACAAGTGAATCTCTCATGATAGCTTTTTAAATTTCGCTTTTGAATCAAAATTATTGTTGTCTACTAGCCATTATTTGCTGCACCACCAACTGTTAATTGGCCCCAGCTACAATTATATAAAAAGTAACTTTTGAAGCACAACCATCATAATAGTTTTTAGCTAGAGAATGAAAAATCGTAAAACGTAAAATCGTAAAATAAAATAGAATTTTTACCTGCATATGTATATAAAAAAAAATTCGAGAAAAGTAAGGTACCTGCCATCATACACACTTATACTATCAATGCAATATCAATTAAAATGTTCAACATTGTCTTGATCAAACCATATTTTTTATATGATTTTACATTATTAAATTGAGATTTTTAATGCATTTTCTGGGACATTATTGTATGATTAAATACTAAGTTGAGTTAGGAACATTTGTATTGAATTAAGTGTAATTAGGGGTAAAATGATCTTTATTTATTAATTACAGAAAAGGACCCAGATATTTTTGAAATTTCAGTTCGTCCCAAAATAGTTTGAAAATTCTCACTTTAGTCCCTCTCCCGAACTTTTAAAACTTTCACTTAAGTCCCTTAGTAAATTCCGCGTTTTTGCAAAAACACAGCGTTTTTACGTTTACTCCCGGCGTTTTTACCGTTTTTACGTCTGGAGCGTTTTTTCCAAGACGAAACACGTTTTGCCCGAAAAAAAAAAGTAAAATCGGCGTTTTTTTGCGTTTAAAGCGCGATTTTGGCTACCATGAGCACAACCATTAGTGCAATAACGCTATGTGGAGCTGTGTCAAACTGCAAAATACTGTGTCCCCTGGATTCTAAATTAAAATTATTAATCTTTATTACATATGTTGTTTGCAAATCCTTACAAGCAGTCTCATCTGCGTGTATATGTCCACAACCAAGCTACCTTCCTACTCATTACTTGATTTACGGTGCTCTTTGCAAGTTGAAACCTTTCCTCCTCACTTGATCACTCCAAAACACCACAATATGATAACGATTCTCCATGCCAATTTCTGTGAGATCAATGAGCGAAAGGGCACTTGAGTTATTATCGCATGTATTCTTACAAAGTTCATTTCCCGTAAGAATTTACTCGAATTTTATCAGTCATTTTCGGGCTCCAATATATTGAATATATCTATTCATCTATTTAAATTTTTCTTCATTAATTACAATGGTTAATCATTTGAATTTTTAAGGTAATGTTTCCAATTTAACGTTTCCCTTGTCGAAAAAGTTTAATTCACAGCGAAATGATGAGGTAAGTTCATATTTAAGTTTGTCATCTTTTAAATACCATTGTACATAAAGACCTCATATTTAAGTCTCTGCTCCTTCATATTCCATTCCGTTGTGATCTTTCATATTTCATTGTACATATCGAACTCATACCTAAGTTTTTGATCTTCCACCTCCCACTGTACGTAAAAATTAAATGCCCACATTATGTCTTTCTAAATCCATAACTTTTTGGATAAATACACTTATAATAAGAATAGTTACTATCTACGTACATGTTATTGCTTATTCTTAAAGTAAAAAACGTTGAACATGGAGGAGATTCATCTAATAATGTTTTATTTTCCCAATTAAATTAAATTAAAGGTCCACATTATGTATTTTTAAATGCCTAATTTTTTTTTAAAATAAATATAGTTTAAATATCAATTCAAGTTTTAGTAAAGAAAGGAAGAAACCAAATAGAATTCATTAGTTTTAAGCAGTAAATTTATACATGTATTATGATTATTTCCCAACCTACACTAATGCGTGTAATGTTCCTTTCTAGATGCCCTTCCTTTTTTTAATAATGACACATTACTAATCACTAACTCATTAGGAATTGATAACCCCAAAATAGGTGCACAAAATAATAATAATTGCAATCTCTTGAGTTCTTCAAAGGTTAAAGAGTCGATCTATTCCATTCTTTAAATATGATCGGCATTGCATCATGAGCAACACATAGCTAACATGGCCTCCTAAGATGGTGTGCTCAATAATTTTTGGCCACATATCATTTAAGGGAAATACACTTCTTATATTGCAGGAGAACTGTATCTCCATGTCATAGATACTTGGATTTCCTTGCTTGAGTTCTTTTTAATAAAAAAAATGTGGGTCCTACCATTTCATGTGTGTGTAAGAATCTTTTTCTTCTCATGCTACATGAAAAGTGTAAACCTTATCATTTAAACAACCATCAAGTAATGAAAGAACACATTCCTCAACAAACTTTACGCATCAAAGTTGAGAAGTTGTCAACATTTGAAACAAAAGCATTGGGAGCTCCCCATTGAAGAAGAATCGCCTACAAGGTCAAACCAGGCCAATACGGCATCAAGTCTTAATTAACTCATCAGAGGCACGATGTTCAACCCATGAGGGATTGAGGGTGGTAAATGAGTAGCATTACATTGCGTGTCTCTCTTCACATTTATGATACCTCTTGAATTATATTGTAATTGTGAGATGATTTGAAATGCAGATGAAGCTCAAGAGAACTCAAATGCTGACGACACCACAATTAATGGAGGATGCGCAATGCACTACTACATACAGACATTTCTATCTTCCCTTTTGCACCACGAAAACTTTTGTTGTTTGATTTATGTGCTTTAAATAAAACGATACTGTTATGGACCCATATATAGGGCCTAGTGAGATGCGGCCCAGTGAGGGTATTTGCTACAGAACCCTTTCTACCCAGGTATGAGCTGAGTCATCCTTTAACCACGTATCTGGGATTTAGAACCGTACAGGTAGTGGAGCAGGCATTTCTAGGATGTGGGAGGCACACTCTGCCTGAAGAACGGATTTACTACAGCAAGGAGAGGAACCCTAGGTAATCCCTATAAATAGGAGGTTACCCACCAGGTGCACTCTCTACATTCTCTATTGATTATTTACTATTCACCACGTGCACACACCCCACCCCATGGCGAAAAGCCACCACCGCAGAAGACAACGGTGATCCGAGACAACCCGTTGGTATCTTCTCCATAGATATCGGTGGGTAATCTTTACTCGGGGGCTTACTCTTAAGCGCCTCGTGGAGAGCTCATTGATCCTATATTAACATTGCCTAGCCTCATTGGGCTGACACTTATGTTCTACTACGTAACATTGGCACCGACCGCTGGGACCGTAAACTTTGATTCCCAAGCCACAAAAGGCCGCACGACCACCGAACATAGTGACAAGTACTCGAAGTCGTAGTCACACACCGCGACGGACCATTCACGGAGGGACGGCCCGCAACAATGGGGCCGGGTAGAGCAGACGGTCCAAAGATTCGATTCTCGTTGCTCCTAACCTTCACCGCGAGGTTGTGGGAGTAGAGGATGAGGACCGAGGATACTGCAAATTCCCCTCATCCTAACCGAGATATCTTACCGGGGAGAAGCGGGGGTTACAAGCAAGATTCACATCCTCCGTCTCTGGAGTTTCAGTTGGAACATCCTGATTTGAAGATTCTTTGCATAAGGCGGTCAGTTCGTTGGCTCAGCGGATAGATAACATGGAGACTTCTATGTGACTTCGGAGGGAGGAGGACTCCCGGCTTAACCGAGAGGATATGGAACGTCGGAACGCCATATGGCGCCAAGACGAACAAAGGCGGATTAGAATGGAGTTGGAAGAACGTTTCGCACGTAAGGACAAGCCGGTCCAGAATCCGGGGTGTGATGGAGCGGGCCCAAGCAGGACCGTCGTTTCAACGTCGGTTAACACCGAGATAGAGGAGCCCAGTGAAGAGCGTGAACAGAGGAATCCTACGGCTGATGACCGAGATAAGAACCAAGAAAAGGAAGCTAGGAAGATATCGTTGCTCGAGGAGCGGGTTAGGATGTTGGAGCATCCCGCCCCAAACACCGGTCATGATGCTAGCAGGCCAAGTCGGGTTAGTGATACTACGGCTACCGAGGTCAATAAAAATGATCGCCGGGTGGACAAAGCTGACTTAGCCAGTAACAAGGAGAAGCAACCATCCCGGCGAACCCCCACGAACCCGGAGGGCAATAAGGAGGGCCGACGCCCCCATCGAGTGACATGCCCAAGGCGGACGGAGACGGACTCGGTGGCGAGAACGTATTGAGTCAGTTTTCGGATGAAATAATGGCCGTGGTGTATCCTAAGGGATTGGACTCAAGGGAGTTGCCGAAATATGATGGAAGTCAGGACCCGCTTAATCACGTTAACAACTTCAAGTTGGAAATCGGGGTTAAAGGAATTGTCGGGCACGTGGTTCCACGGTTGTTTGCAGGAACTCTAAGGGGTCCGGCGCAGGACTGGTTCCACTCTCTTCCGTTACGATCTATTAGTAGTATGAAATCTTTCGAGCACAAGTTTTTGTTAAACTTTGCCACAAGTCGGAAACAACCAAAAACTGAATTCCAGCTGGACCGGGTGAAACATTTTACAGGGGGAGACTCTACAAAAGTATCCGGCACGCTTTAAGGATACGGCTTTGCAGTGCCCGGTTTGAAAGAGGACGTGCATCTCCATTGTGTCATAGTCGGTCTTAATGGTTCGTCTCATCTGAAGAGGTCCGTGTTAAAGCATCGTCCGGCAACCTTGGCGGAATTCCGTGATAAGGCTAAAACCTCTCTGGAGCTTGAGCAGATGGAGATGCTAAATCAGGTGCCCAGAGAGAGGGCCCCAAGAGGCAAGAGCGACATAACGGACGTCGACAGGATTCTCATGGACGAGGTAATGATAACAGAATGATTGGGGGGAAGCCGGGAGGAAATTTTGACCGGTATGCCCCGTTGAAGGTCTCCTAGGCGTAAATCTGGAAGGAGGTCTCGACAACCGAAATGAAAGAGGTTGAACGACCTCGGCTTATGAGGAGAGGGCCACTTTAGATAAAACTCGGTATTGTGAATTTCATGACCAAGATGGTCATACTACGGATAGTTGCTGGGACCTGAGGGACGCCGTTGAAAAGTTCGTCCGTGAGGGAAAACTCCGCAAATACGTGATTCAAACCCAGGGGCGGCGAAACCAGAAACGGCGTGAGGATGAAGTAAGAGCCCGCCTTCGGAAAAGAAGAGGCGGGGCCGAAGTAAGAAGGCCGGCGTCAGTGACGAGGATTTCCCTGATTCCAAGTTTGACTGTAATGTTATTAGCAGAGGATTTGAAGGAGGGGGAGACTCCACCAGTCAACGAAAAAGGTACTTGAGGGAGGTACTCTCCATTACAGACCGCCCGCAGTTCAAGAGGGATGTGTCAAAACCAGAATCCCCGGTGCTCGGCTTTACTAGGTAGGACTTGGAGGATGTACCCCCAGGTCATCACGACGGTCTGGTTATCACCGGAACGGTGGGGGATTGTTGTGTTAAGAAGATATTCATTGACAACAGGAGTGCAGTCGACATTATCCTGTGGGACGCATTCAAGCGCATGAGGCTTGACCCGGAGAACCTAAGGCCATGTCGAATGACCTTGGCCGGATTCAATGGGCAGGAAACTCGTCCTAAGGGTTGCATAGATGTGAAGCTGACCTTAGGAACAAGGGAAGCTTTTAAGACGGATCGGGTTAGGTTTATAGTGGCTGATTTTCCTTCAGCGTATAACATCATTTTGGGACGACCGACTATCCATGATTGGGATATGTTGATATCCTCGAAGCATCAGAAGTTGAAGTTGGTCAATAGGAAGAACCAAATCGTGATGGTAAAGGGGGACCAAAAAGAATCCCGACAGTGCTATTTTAATACAGTTAGGGGTGCCAAGGGCGGTTCAAAAAAGCCTTCCATATGGACAAGGTGCGTCGGCCAAGGCCGATGAAGAAGGAAAGTCGGTCAATTCGGTAGAGTTGGATTTGCGTGAGGAAGAGAAGATGAAAAATTCGGAGCCAAGTGGCGAGTTATTGGACCTAGTGTTGGGCGCGAGCCCGGCCAGTAACCAAAGTCGGTAGGGGGATGGACCCGAGGTCCGGACGGAGCCGGAGGACATACTGGGGTAGACCCCGAGTTTTGTTGTCATAAGTTGGCAATTTGCCCGGGGTCCACACCCGTCTCTCGAAGAAAAGGAAAATCGGTGATGACCGCGGAAAGCCTTAGAGGCTCATGTAGAAGAATTGTTGGCAGCGGTTTCATCCGCGAAGTGCAATATACTACATGGCTGTCAAATGTCGTTATGGTTAAAAAGCCAAACGGTAAGTGGAGGGTATGCACTGACTATAAAGATTTGAATAAGGTGTGCCCAAAAGATTCCTTCCCTATGCCAAATATAGACCAACTGGTGGATAGTTCATCGGGGTTCCAACTGCTTTATTCATGGATGCTTACTCCGGATACAATCAAATAGCTATGCACCCCGAGGATCAGGAAAAGACCGCTTTCATCACTGACAAGGCTAACTATTGTTACAACGTTATGCCGTTTGGATTGAAGAACGCAGGGCGACTTATCAGAGAATGATGAATCGGGTGTTTGAAGACCAACTCGGGAAGAACGTCGAAGTTTATATAGATGATATGATCGTTAAGTCCGTGCATGTAGCAAGCCACGTGCAGGATTTGCAACAAACATTTGACAAGCTCAGGAAATACCAGATCCGTTTAAACCCGGCGAAGTGTGCTTTCGGGGTCCCGACGGGGAAGTTCTTAGGTTTCCTGTTAACACATAGAGGAATCGAGATGAACCCGGAGAAATGCCAAGCCGTGTTGGATATGCAGGTTCCTCGAACTAAGGAGGTGCAACAACTAACTGGCAGACTAGCAGCGTTAACTCATTTCCTACCAAAGTCGGCAGAAAATTCTCTCCCTTTCTTTAAGTTATTAAAGAAAAAGGCTTCGGGTGGTTGGAACCAGGAATGCGATGAGGCGTTTGCAAAAATCAAGCAGTGCTTATCCTCCCCACCGGTGTTATCAAGGCCAGAGCCTGGGGAAAGTTTGATCTTGTATTTGTCTGTCGGGGAAGAGGCGGTGAGCGCCGTTTTGGTCAGAGAGACTGAGAAAGGTCAGAGTCTGGTGTACTTCGTGAGTCAGGCACTACAAGGTTCGGAATTGAGATACCAAAAGCTAGAAAAGATGGCTTTCGCGTTACTCGTTACAGCACGACGTCTACATCCATATTTCCAGAGTCATCATATTTTTGTGCGAACCGGCCAACCGATTAGACAGATTCTTCACAAGCCGATTTGGCGGGACGAATGGTTAGCTGGGCAATCGAGTTGTCTGAGTTCGACATAACGTATGAAGCTCGGCACGCAATCAAATCTCAAGCATTGGCTGATTTTGTGATGGAACTTACCCCTTCGGAAGGAGGGGGAAGAGGACACAGAGACGTGGAGGATGTTTGTAGATGGTTCCTCAAACGAGAAGGGAAGCGGAGCTGGAATAATTATTGAAAACCCAGAAGGATTATCAGTGGAGCATTCCCTTCGATTAGATTTCAAAACGTCTAACAATCAGGAAGAATATGAGGCCTTAATTGCTGGATTACTTCAGGCCAAAGAGAATGGGGCCAGGAAAGTTCATGTTTCTACTGACTCCCAATTGGTAGCCTCACAGATTGACGGAACTTACCAGGCTAAAGGGCCTTTCATGGTAAAATATTTGGGGAAAGTACGGCGAATCATGGCTGACTTCGACAAAGTAGAAGTAGCTCACATTCCCAGAGGAGAGAATGTTAGAGCTGATATCCTATCCAAATTTGCAAGTACAAAGAGTCCCGAAAATCATCGCATAATGGTCCAGCAAAACTTGACAGAACTTAGTTGCGTAATGATCATATCAGACGCGACAGATTGGAGGAAGCCAATAGCTGGTTATCTAGAGAGAGGAATTCTCCCGGTTGAAGCAGCAGAGGCGAAGAAGTTAATAAGGATGGCAGCATCATACGCCATGATTGGGGATGAGTTATACCGAAAAGGGTTTCATTCTCCAATGATGAAGTGTCTCAGTACGGCCGAGGCCAAATATGTGCTGTCCGAAATACATGAGGGAATCAACGGACACCATATGGGCGGTAAAGCTTTGGCGCGTAAGGCGGTTCGGGCCGGTTTCTTTTTGCTGACTATGGCAGCAGATGCTAAAGAGCATGTACGCTTATGCGAAAGTCGCGTAAGCACGGTAAAGTGATTCGGATCCCACCGCAGTTAACCCATATTTCGGCTTCGTGGCCGTTCTACAAATGGGGTATGGATCTGCTGGGACCCTTTAAGCCGGCGCCGGCGCTTACGTTGGCTTATAGTGGCCGTGGACTACTTCACAAAATGGATAGAGGCAGAACCACTGGCAACCATAACGTCGGCCCGAGTTCAAAAGTTTGTAAAGAGAAATATCATTTCCCATTTTGGGATCCCGGCTGGGGTTATCACGGATAATGGAACCCAGTTCACTGACAAGGGTTTTCAGGGGATGATGGCGGACTATCATATTGAGTAGCACTTCGCTTCGTGGAGCATCCATACCCAATGGGCGGCCGAGGCCGCAAACAAGGTTATCCTTGAAGGATTGCAAAGCGGATGGAAGACGCCGAATCGGATTAGTAGACCAGTTATATAGTGTATTATGGGGACTTCGAACAACGGTGCATACTGCAACCAAAGAAACCCCATTTAGACTCACCTACGGCTGTGAGGCAATGATCCTGGTCGAGGTCGGTGAACCTTCATTAAGAAAGATGAATGCTCTCAATGAGGAGGGCCAAAACAATGAAGCTATTTCGGTGGAGCTAGATCTAATAGATGAAGCCCGGGTTAGGGCACATTGCAGGGAATTGGCAGCTAAACGGCTTATTGCCAACCGGTATAACAAGAAGGTCAGACTCCGGAGTTTTGACAAAGGCGACCTCGTCCTTCGCCGAGCCGACATAGGCAACAAAAATGCCGGTCGAGGGCAAGTTCGCGGCAAATTGGGAAGGCCCATATCGAGTAACGGAGAACTTGGGCGAGAGGCGCCTACAAGCTTGAAACGCCGGGAGAAGAAGCCCGTAAAGCGGACTTGGAATGCTGACAAGTTAAAGGCATATTATAGCTAAAAGGCAGTCCAGACTAATGGGTATAGACGTTGGTAGTTTCGTGAGCCCATAAGGCATTATGTAATGACGGCATGACCGAATCATTTTCTCTATATTAATGAATATGGGCCTAGGAGCCCATTTTCGTAGCAATTTATTGTTGTTATGTTCAAAGAAACACAGAGGAAATTGAGGTGTACAAACCCTTTTCTGGAAATCTGGTTCAAAGAAACATCAAAGGGAATCGAGGTCCATAAACTCGTTTCCGGTAGATATGATCGAATTAAACGTGTAGGTTCCAGAGGTCTAGAAAGCCCGGTTCCATAAACCATGTTGATAAAGGGACATGTATAAATTCATGGCCAAAAAGCCGCTTTTGGAAAACATGCCTAAAATTTAAAGGTCTCAGCACTCCGGGCGCGCACACCCGCTTTTCAGCACCACCAAAAAATAAACACGTAGAGATTCATGGTGCGATCACCGTTTTTCGAAAATTGTGTAAGCGAGCACGAATTATTGGGCATACACACCTAATTCTCGTAGCATGCATGAAGTCACGGTCAATAAACCAGTCTTCGCAAGGCCTATAAAAGCCACACTAAAGAGAAATTTCAAACCGGTTTCAGAAAATTCTCATGTTACCACGTGAAGCCAGAGATGGCAGATGTCGAACAAACTATCCGGGGTAACTGAATAAACATGCATACCGACCTTGATCAAGTCGGGGTGTTAAAGCTCGGAAAACGGAGTTGAAAACAACCGACGGGTTTATTATCGTTATTAACGGGCAAGGTAACGAATTGACGAAATTGATAAGCGTTAAATAAACCGATCAATATATCAAAGGAATCAGACGATTTAATTAAAGGGTGCAGCGAAAGGTCTGTAGTCAAGGCCGAAGCCCGAATCCCTTTTCAATTAAAAAGCCGGGCCATAACGACGGTAATAAACATATAGCAGGTAGGAAGAAGGAAGGCCATGCATAGGCTTAGGAGGAATGGTGGACTCTTCCTCACCGTCCTCATTCTCCTCTTCTTCGTTCTCATCAGCCGGGGGAATTAGTTTCCCTTTTCGCTAACATATGCTTGAAAGTGTAGCCCGGAGGTGTTCGAGGAATGTCGGATTGAGGACTCGGAGTTGTGCCACGGCATTATTGAAGGATTGTACAGCAGCGCTGGCATATTTCGACAGCTTGCCCTTTGGCCGCCGTAAGCTCCTCATTTTTCCCTTTAAGCATGTTGTCGTCCGCGTAAGCTCCTCGTCCTTCGTCTTCGCACGTCTTTGATATGGTCTATATCGAATTGTGCCTTCTCTATCAACAGCATGTCATTGGTATGGAGTTCCTCCAGCCGGATGACATCCATGTTTGCCAGGGCCAGCTCCTCCTCGATTTGAGACAAATTGCCTTCGAGCCCTTTAACCTTATCCTCCAGCCTTTTCATTTCAGCTTCAGAAGCTCGGAAGTCGTCTTGAGCTTGATTCCACTCCTGGATAACCTTGGCTAGATTAGCGTTATCCTTCAAAGGAGCAAGTTCTTGCTTAAGGCCATCTCGTTCCGTAATTACTTCATGCAAGTGCGCCATAGTCTTGGCATATTTGACTTTTAAAATGGCATACGGACGGATGAGGGAGACGGCTCTGAGGCCCTTAAGCTCCAACTCGGCAATCTCGACTTTGTCCGCTTCGGAGAGACCGAGAGACTTGTGAAACCGGGCAGGAGGCCGGACGGCATCCAAGAGACTTGTGGACACCCCGCCTTTCCATAAATCTCCCTCGGGTAACTCGGCTACGGAGGGAGCCGCTTCCGTAAAGGAAGGGGTAGAAATGGCTTCCACCAAGGGCCTAGAGGTGGCCAGCGGATCAGTGGGCCCGTCATGAGGAGGTTTATTCTTCTGTTTCTTTGAGGTTCCTTCCCTGCGCCTGGATCCGCCCTTGGGCACCGAACGCTTGCGAGAGGGTCTAGCATGCCGCTTTGCGTTCGGGACGGCCATACTGGGTCATCGAGGTTGGCGACATGAGGGGAGTTGACAGTCCCTTCAAGTAGTTCGGCAAAAACATTAAGGTAGTCAGGCTTACCCATACGTCGGCCTGCAAGGAACCAAACTATGTTAAAAAAAAAGGATGGAGGACGGTTAGCATGAAATGTGCCCGTACTCGTCGTGGAACGTCTCCTAACTAAGGGAGTGGTGATATATTCGGCCGGATCCATTGGCTGCTTTAGTTTACCGGCAAGTTCCAAAAGTTGTAGGTGGGCTGTTACTTCGGCCTCGGAAAAGCTTTTTGGTTTTGGGATCAAGTCCTTAGGCGTAAGAGTGTGATGTTCGGCATGCCAGTAAAGGGGAAATTTCTCCTCGGTCTCCCCTAAGCGAATTCTCTGAACAAACCAAGGTACTCGTTGGAAGTCGGCAACGACTTTTATAAAAGCATTTTTGAAGTGTTTCCATTTGTCCATGAAGGGTTTGAAGAGCTTGCGATCGCGAATACTGCGTAGAGAGGTCCATCCAAACCAAGTTTTGGTGCCTTATGGGAGCATATTAGACTCCATGGGAGCGAAGAAAGACATAAACACAGGAACGATACAGACGATTTCCATTTTCTCGCATAAATTTTCAAACACGATGGCAAAGGCCCATCCGTTGGGATGAAGTTGTGAAGGAGCCACTTGCTGGTGGTTTAGCAAATTCATTTGAAATTCCTTGAAAGGAAATCTCACACCAAGGATGGTGATAATGTCTCGGTAGAGGAAGAAGAAGTGGGGATCTTGACTTTGCGGACGCCCGGACGCAACTGATTCGCGTTCAAGGGGAAGCCGGATTGTATACCCTTCCTCAGCAGGCAGTCCAAGGGGCTTAATGTCCGTTTCGTCCATAGTACTTCTAATACTGGTTACGCAAGGGTTCACGACATACATTCGGGGGATTCGGTCCCTGGAGGTCGATGCGCTGGACTCTCCCATCTCGGACAGGTCAGGGTGGTCTGACGAAGAAGCCATCTATACCTAAATGAAAAGACAAAAGAAGGGCCAAAATTAGAAGAGGCGCGGTACCTGACGGACAAGTGTTACATCGGCAGCTTGCCACTATTAATTCTGCTTCTCTATGACGCTCTAACATAGCAAGGTCAATGCTCTTGTAGCAACACTCATCGCACGGTGTTGGCCCTTGGGATGGCACGATGGCAGAAGGAGCATGGAAATGGGATGGTGTTTGAAGGTCTCTAGTATGTCTATTTCTTCGCGGTAAAGAGTCTTTAAAGTTAAAAACATGTGGTATGGTACGGGCCATTTTTGGGTGAAAAACGGAAACCTACTTAGAAAGAACCACCCAGGATCCCAGAAAACACTCAGATGCGTGCAGAAGAGACAAACAACGTTGGCATAAAGAATGCCACAGGAAGAATAAGTAAAAGAGCAAAAGGGAGGTACCTATGTTTGTGCGTAAAAGCGTTGCTTGGCTGATGGATCGTCGGAGTGCTCTATCAAGAGGATGACGTTCTTTTTGAAAGACCAAAGGGCTTGAGTGCAAATGGGTGGCGAAAGCGCGTCTCCACAAATGTATATACGTTAGGAATTTGAAACACCAGGGGTTTTGCTATAAAGTTGCTCGGCAATTAGGGTTGCAACCCTAGAGAAGCGTGAAGCAATAAATGCTTGCGAAAAAGTGGAGGCGATTCAAATCATCACTCCACGAAAAATCGCGACCGTACGTCATGAGGAGTCTAGGGACGTAGGCCGTCGAAGGAATGGGAAACGTCGGGCGAATGGACATGCCAATGGTTGGCCTGGACAGCGAGGCGCTTTATTTTGATTTCAAATCCGACGCTTGATTTTGATTTCAAATCCGGCGCTTGATTTGGATTTCGAAACCGGAGTTTTATTTTAGTTTCAAATCCGGTGATCGATTTTAGTTATTACTCCGGGTTGGGGGCCATTAATTTCAACGTCAACCGGGACCGAGGGCGTTCGATTTTAATTATTACTCGGCTTGGGGGCCATTAATTTCAATGTCAACCCGGACCGAGGGGCATTCGATTTTAATTATCACTCCGGCTTGGGGGCCATTAATTTCAACGTCAACCCGGACCGAGGGCGTTCGATTTTAATTATCACTCCGGCTTGGGGGCCATTAATTTCAACGTCAACCCAAACTGAGGGGCGTTTGATTTTAATTATTACTCCGATTTAGAGGTCATGAATTTCAATATCAACCCGAAATGGGTGGCAATTGAGTTTAATGATGTCGAGTTTTGGGGAGCTGTTACATTCAATTTCAATCTTATTTAAGGCGCTCAATTCTAAAGTAGAAGAGGAGCAACTAGGCGCGGTGATGTGCCGGTTACCATGAGCCAGTTCCGTGCACAAAAGTACGGAGTTTATAAAGACAGATGGATCTATAATAACAATTTTCCATTTCTATCAACACCAAATAGTTTACATTGTGCTTATACGTAAAAAGCAATAGGTTCCATAAAGGAGGTACAATGGCAAGATCCAGCGAATAATTCAAGTCGCAACTCGTCAAGACCGGCACTTCACTTGCGGCCAGATAATTGGGACTCGTAACTCCGAGTTTGGCTTATTAGAACCGGCCTACTCACTGCGCCTCGACCAAGACAGGAAGGGACGCCCAGAGTCACCACCAGGATGACAGGAATCTTGACCATGGTTAAGTGTCCTTTACATGGTTCTATCATGCAAAGGGTCCTGGAGGTTCTTCTGAGAGCCCATGAAAATAAAGTTGAGCCATAGTTTGGTTCAACACCGTTGAGAGCCCAGATGTATTTGGAGAAATCCACGTGAAGACAGGCAAATACATCGGCACTCTCATATGCCCTTTGGGGTAGGTGAATGAAGACTGGAAAATGCATCAGAGTATGGTGTTCAGTTCTAGGAGCCTTCGCGTCATTTTTCGATCTTTTCTTCTTCTGGGATTCTCTGCATTTTAGGTTCACTTTGAAAAGCAGAAACCAGTGTGTAGGAAGCGAGTTCCTTGACATACTCGGGGCAATTCGGAAGTAAGAGGAGTGCATTCTCAGTTTTCTGGAGAATTCAAAGACAAAGGAATTTGGGGACGATAGGTTAAAAGGAAGGCGTAGGCGATTTTATAGGCTTTCTGTTGGATGCATGGCATATGGAAAGTCCAGAGGTAATCGATATCCTTGATGGGAAGTGTAAACGTCGGAAGTAATAAGTGCTTTGGTAACCAAAGCGTGGACATTAAGTACGCACGGATGACGAAGCGAAGAGGCGTTTCTGTTCCCGAAGGGATATAGGTGATAGGTTACCCGTATCCGAGGCTCGTAGGCTTCCATGATGACCTCGATTGGGGGCAAGTAGGAGCGGGAGTTCATAATGTCGGTTATGAACGAAGTCTATACATCTGGAGTTCATAACGGCGGCCTTGTGATGAAATGCATAGGGCCGGTTATGACCGAAGCATGCACGACAGGGGTTCATAAGGACGGTCATGAACGGAGTCCATCTCTCTTCATGAATCTCGGAATCATGAAAGCCGGACTAAGGCTAAAGAGAAACATAGCATGTCGGTCATGGGCACGGGGATGGTTGCTTCATAAACCTCGGCACAACAGAAGGCCTGAAGTGCCGAGCTTGGGGGCAACGTTATGGACCCATATATTGGGCCTAGCGAGTATGCGGCCCAAAGGAGGGTATTTGCTACGTAACCCTTTCTACCCGGGTATGAGCCGAGTCATCCTTTAGCCACGTGTCCGGGATTCGTAACCGCATGTAGTGGAGCGGAGCATTTCCGGGACGTGGGAGGCGCACTCGCCTAAAGAACGGATTCACTACGCAAGGAGAGGAACCCTAGGTAATCCCTATAAATAGGAGGTTACCCACCAGGTGCACTCTACATTCTCTATTGATTATTTACTATTCAAACCTCACCGTGCACACACCCCACCCCATGGCGAAAAGCCACCACCTTGAAAGACAAGTGATCCGAGACGACCCTTTGGTATCTTTTCCATAGATATGGGTAATCTTCTCTACTCAGGGGCTTACTCTTAAGCGTCTGTGGAGAGCTCATTGATCCTATATTAACATCGCCTAGCCTCATTGGGCTAGACACTTATGTTCTACGATAGAAAACGATACAATTAAATTAGTGGCAAATCAAACAACCGGATGAACCCTGAAACAACGACGTACAGGGAAGAACACAAAAAAACATCAACTCTGGGATATATTATCGTGCAATAAACATTGGCCTGTGAAGCGCATCAAGGCAATGGTAGAATTAAAGAAAATGATTATATTGTTTTAAAAAAATACATGTCATAAGAATTAACTCAAACAACTTCCTTAATTTGATCAAATTAAGTAATTATTTCTTGTATTAAATACCAGAATAAGTAATTTTTTCCTATTTATGTATGTGAAGCATTAATTCGGGGTAGGAAAAAAAAATGGATGCAATTGAGAAGTAGACACGAATATGTAAGAACATATTAATACTACTACCAACATCCTTAATCTAAGATCTTCTTAGCTATACAGGGCTTTTGTAGGCGTATTCCATCACAGAGCTAAGTATCTAATCATATACTTTTTCTGATCTTTATTATAAGGCACCAACTAATAATTCTTACAAACCAATAAAAACAGTTAAAGTCAATAAAGTTGTCTTATAATTTAAGTAACTTCCAATATTAGCCTTACTAATTGCACTAAGCTCTAATATTATATTAATTATTTCTCTCACCCACTACCCTTATTAATTATAGGTATATATGAAAAAAATAATTAATGCTCCTTGAGAACAAGCAAGTACCTTATAAAAAGGACCAAATAAATTTGTTAGTTTATGCCTTATAATAAGGACCAAAGAGAGCAGATCCTAAGCTAAGTAAATCTACAAACGAGATCTTCAATTAAAAACTAATGGTCATAATATTTCTCTTGGTGGAGATAAAGATATGTGGTGTATATGCTAAAAGGGCAATAATATAAATATATTCCCTCTGGTCCTATTTATAAAAGCTCAATAATAGAATTATACGGTTTAAGAAAGCGGTTAAAGTTAATTAAAAATAATAAGTATGTTTAGAATAAATTTTGTTTTTCAAGTATACCCTTTTTTATGATGGGCAAATAAGATTGAGAAATAAAGTAAATATGAGTATCACTAACCTTTTAATTAATGAATATACATAATTAATAAGGGGTACAAATGAAAGAAAAAAAAAACTCATTGAATGTTTGGACAATCCTTATCGAGCTTATATGAAAAAAAAAAAAAAAAAAATAAGACAATTCAAATTTTAACTTCCTATTAAAAAATAAATAGACTAGATGGAGTATTTATGTATATAGATCGTAGGACCCTCGCGAAACACATTGTCAATAATGAAATGAGATAATTAATTAAGGAACCTATAAAGTCAGGCATTTAAAATAGGTTTCGATCGAAAGATGTAAACAGGAGTTTTTTCGTGACATTTAAAGTCAGTGAGACAGTGACTGGGAGGACCAACAAAATATAGTCCCAAAAATAACGGTTGGGGGATAATGTTATTATTAATTTAGGTTCACGTTGCTCGCGATCTCCACGAGGTTGCCCAGTTGGCCACCCTAGCTAGCTACCCTCCAATGTCTCACCAAACTTATAAATATGATTGGGAATATTCTATCCTCCCATCTTGATAGCGTTAAATCTCACCCATTAAAATATTATTAAACGATTGAAACATTAAGTAGAAAGAAAAATTACTGGAGAAACTCATTTCTCATCACATTGGGAGAGAGAAAACCCTCCTTCCCATTTCCTCTCCACTTTATCTTTCAACAATTAGATTATGTTTATGATAACGTTATCTAACATTAAATCTTTCTTATTAAAATATAATCAAATGATTGAAACATTAGGTAGAGAGGGAAGTTAGTGGAGACACTTATTTCATTGTTATCAAATTTATGAGTTGACTATCCGAGTTTATCGATTTTACGTTTTTAGTTTACAAAATCAATTCAATTTGTATTTAAACTCGTGCTAGTCATAAACTCAGTTACGTTAAACTCACAATTTTACACACCGGATTTATCGTTTTTACGTTTTTACCTTATAAAATTATGCCACTTCGCTTTTAAACTTGTGTTATTTTGTTCGTTTTATCATGTTTAATGACTTTATTATATATAAACTTCATAAAAATTTAATTATTGGATATGATGAATTTAATTTCAGTTATTCATATTGAAAATATATTTAAATTAAATTATTGTCATTTTTATTATTTTATTTTATATTTTTAACCTCAAATTATTAATAAACATAAATTCTTATAAGTTTACGATTTGAGTTTATATCATTATCATGAGTTTATTTAAATTTATGAGTTTGACACTCTTAGTCATTTCCCATCATGATATTAGTTATAAATCCAATCACTCAACTTCACAACTAATTATAGTAATAAGAAAATATCTATTTATTAGCGTTCCCTTGTTTGGAATGCAAATGGATCATTAAATGAATTTGACGGACTATGCACCTCGAAATATTGGGAGTTGGAAGTTGGAACGGTATAAATTAGAGCGACATGTCATGAATAATATGTGGTACACCTCTGCTATCAGCTCGAGCTTTTGGCATGGTTAGTGCTTTTCAAAGTTAAACGTCTTTCGGCCAGGGAAAATCTCAAGATGGGTGACCCCCGGGAAGTTCCCCGTGTTGGTGTGCTTTCCGGGCGCATGACAAACAACTTAAAAAACAGATGTGGTTTTTAGAACAACATAGTTGAGTTTTATTTTAGAAATTAAGAAAGTTAAATAAGTTACTTAGTTATATTATATTTATATACCTTTATATATCAATTTATAAGTTCACTAGACAAAATAGTTTAGAGAAAAAATGAAAAATATAATTATTTTAAAATAATTTAACTAGTTTCCTTAATATCTCCAAAAAAAAAAGTCAATTTATCTTATATTTAGAACCAGATGATGAAGTATTAAGAACATAGCTAATCTTTCGGCTAAGAAAAACACACATGACTAATCTAGATCGACCCGATTGAGGGTTTTTTTTTTGGTTGCCCACCTGGTTCACTAGGGCTTTACCCCGACTAATCTGAATCCGACCCGCGTCGCGCACCTAACTATGGTGGAAGAGTCTCCCAGTAGGGGTTTTTGTATTCACAAGGCTTAAACCTGAGATCTTACTTAAACGACACAAGACGCTTACCACTTGTGCCAACCCTCATTAGTGACCCGATTGAGGTTCTTCAAAGAGGCGAGGGAAATTTTTATATATATCCAGATATCCAACCCGATATCTTTAATTAAGGAGTCGGTATACCGACCACCTCAAACCCCACATTGGTTAAACGAAAAGATTTTTGAATATATATGTATCTGTTCTTAGGAAAGGAAAGGCTGATATTTGATTTGGGAACGTAATACATAATAGGCATGGAATAATTCAAATTAACTTAGTCTCTCGAATAAAAGAAGAATTCAAATTTAATCAGTGTCTCGTATAAAAGAGGGACAGGGAAAGAAAGACAATAGTCAAGAGAATTTATTTATTTTTTCAAAAAAATGCGTTAAGTTAATGAGGTTAGTGAACCACTTAAAATTTATTTTAGGAGGAATAAAAGTTGTTGAGAGTGATTTTTACTGCACGAATTAACAATTGAAAAATACGGATATAAAACATTAATGGCCTATTTGATTTGAGGGAGAGAGAAATTTTTTCTCTCATCTTTATTTAAATAGCCAATAGAAAATTTTCAATATTTAAAAAATATAGTATTAACAAAAAAGAATATTTTTTTCTTATTAATGACCTTAATATTCCACAAATCATGACCAACTTTTTTTTTTTTTTTTTTTTTAATATTATCATTCAGTACCTAATTCAGGGTTTTGATTGTCTCTTGTAAGTGACTTTTCTAAAACTCAAGTCAACAAAAATACTAGTAATATATGGCCACGCTGGACACGAGGATGGATGCTTATTCTTCTCCTTTTATTTTATTATTATTTTCTGGTTTGCCTGCATGTGTTGAGGAGGGAGGGGTAGGTTGTTGATAATGTTTTAATTACTTCCACCTATTCTTCTTTACAAACATCTTCGTTGTTGTTTACTTTTTATAATATAATATATTTTTCATTAATATATTAATATTTTTTCCATGAGTATCTCTGATTAATCATAAAAACTTCCTATGTATTACAAAAAAAAAAAAAAAAAAAAAAAATTACTTTTTATAATATAATATATTTTTCATTAATATATTAATTTTTTTTTTTCCATGGGTATCTTTAATTAATCATAAAACTTCCTAACTAATTACTCAAACTCTTGTAACTAACAACTTTTATTAAAGACAATTTTCAAAATAAAATTAAAAAGTGTGATATACTACATTTTGAAGTAGGTCTCATTTAATGAATCTGTGTCATTTGATTCAATGGATACAAAACACCTCTTTAGTTTTGGTTTAATTAAGAGGTTCTAAGATCGACTGTACAAAAATATGATAGGAGTGAGAGTTTAGATTTTTTGATGATCATTCAGTGAATTTAGACGAAGGATGACAAAAAAAAAAAAAAAGACAGGTATCTCATTTAATGAATATACTATAAAAGCCAAAACATTTAAAAGCTTAGAATTGGAAGGCACAAGAATGTGATGGGTGATGTTGAAAAATAGGGAAGAGACAGATAATGGGTTGGGTGCAGTTGGGATTAGACAAAGTTGCACTAAGCAAACTTTCAACCTCCACACTTCAGTTTTCTTTTTTGCCCAGCTTTCACTTAATAGTCAACAATTAATTAAATTGCTATATTATCTAATTAATAATTAATCTAAATAAATAAACAGAAGCCGTGATATGAAACGTACGATTGCCACAGTAAGGCTTCAAAATGATCCAATAAACGACAGCGCGTTTAACTTCAATATATATGTGTGGGTTAATTTAGAAGTGAAGTTACAGAATTCGTGATGAGGAGAGTTTAATTTGTCCATATATTTTATACGATCCATGAGTGATGACAGTTTAGGAAGCTACGACATAGCCTCCTTCACGAAATCCTCTTTAATTCTTTGTGTGTATACCCTTAAACTTCAAGCATCATCAATACATACCCATTTCAACTTCTCACGTTTCTAGCTAGTTTCTTGCACTGGATTCATTCAAAATATTTGACCCTGCCTCCATCCACGTCACCTGCCCAACACACATATGGAAACCATGTTACTCCTTCGGTCCTTAACATAAAAGGTAGTTGATTTTTTAGAGAGATTAATGAATCTAATTAAAGTACATTAAAATATTTATATTTTTCGTTCTTTATCAAACTAATTTGTTTGACTTATAAACAAATATACAATATAGTTAGACACAATATATATTATGATCAAGTAATTTATTTAGCTTCTCTAATTTTTCTAAAAAAAGTCAATAAACTTTTATATTAAACAGCAAAAGGAGAATAAGCACAAGAGTTGAAGAGACTAATTTATGACTAATGATAAATGTTAAATAAAAACAGTTCTATTTCACTTAACCTAAGGCCTCGGTATTCTCTTTTCCTACTACCCTCCCTAGCTAAGCAATTGTAACATGGGACATTACAGTTGTTTCATTTTAGTATCCTGTATGATTCTTTATCAACCACGAAATTGAAGAATCGGTCACCTAACCGGTTTGGGTGGTTAAATGTTTATTTAGAATTTTTCAACTTCAAAAATTTATATCTAATTCTACATAATTTCAGAAATTATAAATAAAGAGCCTATAGAAAGCTTGAGATGTATGATTTCTAATTTATAAAGAATCACTAAAAAATATAATATTATTATTTGATTCTCGAAAAATTAAAAAATTTCAAAACTATTCTAAAATATATTATCGTCAAGTCCAATTTCAAAACCAATGTGATCCCGAGTTAGTTTCGATTTGATTTGATTCTATTGGTTAGTTTTGATTTGATTCCAATCGACCTATTAACCCTTAACCTACTACCAAAATGATTCAGTAACCAATCTGGGCTTAATAACATTTGTATTATACTTAGGCACTCAAAAATACATAATACAACTACTTTTATAATACAACGCAACTGTAGTCTATTATGCATTAGTCCCTTATTTTCTATTTACATGTTATCTTTCCCCTTTTTTTTGGTGTGCATATGGTATTTTAGGCCAACCCTTCTTTTTTGAGGACTCAACGGTTCACACTAATCCGGATTTATGTATTATAAACACTCATATAGTGAGTGACCCTCTCAAGCCAACAACTCTATTCATAACTCAAGATGTTGCTTAAGGAATACACACTTCATCCCACTAGATCAAGTGAACATTAATTATTTGCAAGTTATGTTTAACTAACTTCACTGTATATTAAAAAAAAATTGCTAAAAATCATATAATTGCAAAATTTATTATCTAGAGGCGGCTGAAATTGGTTTAAGAACTTTTGTGTAACATATATTTTGAGCATTCGTAACTCTTTCATCAATTTCGAGCAAAATGGACGGCATTTACACATAAAGTTGGGTTCTTAAATACTTTGTAGGCAATAAATTTAACAATGAATGATTCTTCAGCCATTTTTCCTTGTATCAGGAAGTTTTCTTCATCTTAATCATTTTTTAAATCTTCACCAAAGCAAGAAACCCAGAAGCACGAGGGCATGAAACAGAAAAGTGCAATGGGACAAATCATGGAGGAGCCAGGGCCAAGTTGAACATGTCAGAAAAGATTCCAGCTTTTACCAACTATTTCCTCAATATATTCCCTCTCTAGCTTGCTCAAACTATATATATGTATGGGACCACAAGGCATTTGAAAATATGCAGCTTGATTTCCATATCAATTTCTTCGTACACATTATTCATATGTCTGGACCACAAGGCATATATAGAAAGCTTTCTGTGCTTATGTAGATTAGACACATAACTTGGAATTTATATTTATAAGTAAGTTTTTTCCCTGGCGAGGCTATGTAAATTTAATTGCTTTATATAAAATTTAGAGATGACATTTATTTTTCTGTAGCGTTTGAAAAAAACAAAAACAATACGGGTATCACCAACCTCGTGGCAACTCCGTCACAAACGCTAGTGTCGATGTCCACGTTCCGTTTTGTTTAACATGGGAAAAAGGACCTCGCTGCATTATTTTATTTACTAGTAATAATTACTGTTATGAAATCTCATCATCGGAAATCAGTGAACCGATTAGTGAATCAATCCGGGTATCAACCCAGTTTGGTGCTTTTTTTTTTTTATAAAAAAAAATAATAATAGAATTTCATATTAATTATCCTAAAAAATCTCTAATTTCTCACCATTTTGGTCCGGGGTTGGCTCCAATTTAACCATATTGATTCTTGACCAAGTACCCACCAGTTTAGTTGCCAATCTGGATTTCAAAAGCTTGGTAATAAGTGTAAAATTTTCCTAAAATTTAAAGATACAACTATTAAGGGCCCCGCCTTTTTCTCCATTTTCTTTTACTCAAAGTCAATGAGAAATACAGGAACTTTTTCGAAAAGATTAAATATTTTGTAATGTAAAGTTTCCATTTTAGAAAAAAGTAAGTTTTAATTTGTAATAAACTACATCTTTCGAAAGCTATAATTAAATAACACAGCACGAAAACATGTCTAATAATATCACTTAAATTTTTCTTACTCTGCAAGAACTCATTAGGAAACTAACCATATATACTTTTTACTAATCCAAATATTCATACAAATACAAATACAGTGAATACTCTAATTGAAAAAAATATAGGGAAAGAAAGAGATAAGTGTACGTAATGCATGTAATAATAAAACCCTCAACTTCATTACATTTTTAATGTCACTCGTACATGAAGAGATTTGGATGGGAGATGAGGAAAATATTTTGTAAGTTGGATTTTTAAAAAATTGGAGAGGTAGGGTAAAAAAAAATTTAATTAATTTTTATTACTATTTTATTTTACTTATTCTATTCATTAAAATTTTATAATCTCACTTATCTATTTTTTTTAAAAAAATCTAACTCAAATTTTTTCCCTCGCTCCTCCCTCATCCCCTCTAAATCCCTCGTATCAAATAAACAGCCACCCATTAGTGAAATAATAATTTAATTTTTTTTTACTAAATTCAAATATTCAAATTCATAAAATGTAAAGTATATGATGCATTGAAAAGAGACAGCAAAAAATGAAAACATAACATGAATCTCATTAATTTTTGCAATTTAATTTCTCAGTGTCAAAATTTGATTAATTAATAACCATAAAGGGGGGAAAAAGGAGGAGGGGTTGTGCTGTTTTTTAGTTAGTTTGTCGTAAAGCGAGAGCGTCCACGAAGTCTACGTTTTGGGACATTGGAGGGAAGGGATGACCGTGGTGTGGGGGGCTGCTTCTGTATTTATATATACACATATATGGAGCAGCACTTGCATGTGATGTGAGATCCCTCAACACTACACGCAGAGAGACTCACACATATACCCCACTCTTTCTCTTTTCCTCTTATAAAGCTTTTTTTTCGCGCAGCTGCGAATCCATTCAAATAGAGGAGCTATTTTCGTTGGAGATCTCTGGAAGCGTTGCTTGCAAATCCAAGTTTATAACACAAATGGCTAAGAATGTTGGGATTCTCGCCTTCGACATCTACTTCCCTCCCTCCTACGTTCAGCAGGTCATTTTTCCATTTTCCTTCTTCTCTTCCTTCTTCGTCTTTTTGGTTCCCTGACTTTTTTTTCCTCCTTCTTGTTGATTGGAAATCTCGAGGAAAGGGGAAAGCATTGACACCGAGAGCTTTTTTTTTTTTTTTTTTTTTTTTTTTTTTTTTTTTTTTTTTTTTTTTAAATAACGATAAAACCAGTAGAAAGTATGAGTTTCCGTGTATGAAAGGCTCGGGAGAATTTTGTTATTGGTTCTGTGTAAATTATGAGTTTGGAAAAATAGAACTCGGGCAATAAGTACATTTAAAATTGTTGAAGATGCTGAAGTTTACAATATAGAAGCTGTTATGCATTTGAATGGACAGGAGATCCATGATATCCCTGCCTCCAAAGCTTTTGATTCTTATTGCTGTTTACCATTTTGGGATCAGAATTCTGTGATGTTTACCTCTTCTGCTGCTGTTTTACGGTTTGCTCTGAGGGATTGAATCGATTTAAGTTTATCCGTACTTTTGGGGATATTGTTCTACTTGACCCTTGAGAGTTCAACATGTAGCCTGAAGTTGTCATTTGCACTTGGGAGATAATGACCATTAAATCCGTGGTTCGGTAAAAAAAAGAATTGAAAACTTAATTGGCACGTCATAAGTTGAGATGGAATGTCTGTGGTGTGATTCCCTTTTTTGTTTTGTTTTGTCCCCCCCCCCCCCCCCCCTCTCTTTTTTCCTGCTGAATATTGCTTTGTTCTGCTTCTATGTCTGTGAAAGGGAATGTCCCTTAATAATAGTGGGAAATTTTCATGAAATTATCACTTAAGCTAACGAGGGAAAATCTACATAGCATTCTCCTTAATAACCCAGCTTTCCATGGGATAATCAGGAAATCACTTTAAAATTCTGTTCAAAATGACTACTTCTAAGGCTACCCTCATTTGCTGCGAGAAAGGGGTTTTAAAAAAGGAGGGCATTTCCTTTGGTCATCTCTGGATTATTTTCTTTGGAGTCATACCATGCTCTCAATGCATCCTCAGCAATATATATCTAGGTCCTTGACTTATTTTCACTGTCCTTTAAGTTGAATGCTTTCATTTTCTTCGCATAATGTTTGCAGGAGGCATTGGAGGCTCATGATGGTGCCAGTAAGGGGAAATATACCATCGGACTGGGACAAGATTCCATGGCATTTTGTACAGAGTTAGAAGATGTCATCTCAATGAGGTCATTATTTTGGAGTTAATAATCTGTTTTAGTTCAATACCAATGAGTACTGAAGAACAAAATAACAAGAATTCAAATATCAGGACAATGTAAAGAACAGAATAACGGGAATTCAAATATCAGGGCACGCCAAATCCAATGTTATGAAACCAAATCAATTCTTCTTGATTTGCTTAATGGTTTGAGCTGTAATGATTGTAAAGCCATATTGTTAAAATTAACTGGAAAATGGGAAGATCTAATCTTGAAACATTTTTGCCTGACCCGGTATTGAATCAGTTATCTTCAATTTGTATGAGTTATGACATTGTAGGGTTGTGTAAATGATGGAGGAACTTCTGGAAGCTTTAAATAATGCATTATCACTGCATATCATGAATTTAAATTTATTCCTTTCTAACTTTTGTGAAGGAGGTCCATCTTTCATAGCTTCAATTCTAGAAGCTCAACTTTTTCATTTTCAGTTTGACAGTTGTAAAATCCCTTCTTGAGAAGTATGAGATTGATCCCAAACAAATTGGTCGTCTGGAAGTGGGCAGTGAGACTGTTATAGACAAGAGCAAGTCCATTAAGACATTCCTGATGCAGATCTTTGAGGTAATTTTCCATTTTCAAACTGCAAGACTAGATTGTTGTCCTTTTCAAAAGTAATTTCCTGGAGTATAATTGATTTCATTCGCCATTAGATGATGGTTTAGAACCTCAACCAATTGATATATGTATTCACACAAGTGGGAAGATATCCAATTCAAATTGAAGAAGTTGATATTGGTTTAAAAGCCTTTGAGCAGTCATTATTGCATATTCCCAGCAAAGCACACTGCTGAATTTAAATATTACTAGCTTGGTTTTCATCTTGGTTCTATGAGTAGACTATAATACATGCCTTTGTTTCGGTTGAAAGTACATGCATTTTAATTACAGTGTCATTAAATACTATTTAATTGTCTCAGGTTAGTCAGGTACTTTTCAGAGTATGTGTGACTTGTTATTAATCAGTTCAAATTGGTGCAGTTTTATGTTTGCTTTTATTATCATCCATCTGCAATCTTAGCTTTTTAATGGAATACTCATTTACTTGCTGGAAACAAGCAGAAATATGGAAATTCTGACATTGAGGGTGTTGATTCCACAAATGCATGCTATGGAGGAACTGCTGCTTTGTTCAATTGTGTAAACTGGGTGGAAAGCAGTTCCTGGGATGGACGTTATGGACTTGTTGTCTGCACTGACAGTGCGGTGAGGTCACTTCCCATTTTCACATGGCATCTAGTCTATAGACTATATACTAACTGTAAACATGCTTTGTACTCCCTTCTTGATACATGACCCAGAGAAATTACATATTCTGGCCTCAAAGATGCATGTTCTAGGATCAATCATTCTTATTGAATATAATCTCATGCAAGTGTTCATTCTCAGGTCTATGCTGAAGGGCCTGCCCGGCCTACTGGTGGAGCTGCTGCCATTGCCATGCTAATTGGTCCTGATGCGCCTATAGCTTTTGAAAGCAAATTGAGGGGAAGTCATATGTCCCATGTCTATGACTTTTACAAGCCTAATCTTGCTAGCGAGTATCCAGTAAGCTTCTTAATCCCTTTACAATTTATGTCCAAGCACTATTCTAGCATCCTTGCAGCATTCTTTTGGTCTTGAGAAAAATATTGTGCGAGACAGTATAATATTTGAAAGTGTCTTAGTTTCTTGGTTTCCAAATGCAACTTATCCATCTACTTTACGTGGTGTAGGTTGTTGATGGGAAACTTTCTCAAACATGTTACCTAATGGCTCTTGATTCTTGCTATAAAAATTTCAGTCACAAGTAAGTTAATTGTGACTCTGTGTATCTTTAATTCTGTTTTCATGGACTCTGATTTCCAAGTAATGTTTATGTGATTTACCATTTTTACTTTTTGCAGATATGAGAAACTTCATGGGAAACAATTTTTTATTTCTGATGCTGACTACGTCTTATTTCACTCTCCTTATAACAAGGTATGTTAGATTATTAGGATCCCATAATACAATTAAGAAGGGGAAAACATACAAGTCTCTCTGGTACTAAAGAATACATAATTTAGCATCTTACTTTTCATTTCTAATTATATCTACCATAATTAATGGGTATCTGTTTAACATATCAGTATGCCCCTTTAATACTTTGAACTACTGCAGCTGGTACAAAAAAGTTTTGCTCGTTTGGTGTTCAATGACTACCTGAAAAATTCCAGGTTTTCTTTGACTCCTCCCGGAAAGTTTTTCAATTTTTAGTTTTCTGGTGTATGGGTGTCTGAACACCAATATCAATTGCAGCTCTCTGGATGAGGCTGCTAAAGAAAAGCTGGAGCCTTTTTCAACGTTATCTGGTGATGAAAGCTACCAAAGCCGAGATCTTGAAAAGGTCAGGCAAAGCTCCATAATTTGGCAAGCCAGTTCTTTTAGTTACTAACTGTTCACATATATAGAATTCTTTGGTAATGGAAAAATTTGTAGACTTGCTGCTTATGATGTGCAATATTCTTGATTTGCAGGCATCCCAACAAGTTGCAAAGCCCCTATATGATGCAAAAGTCCAGCCTACCACTTTGTTACCCAAGCAAGTCGGCAACATGTACACTGCTTCTCTTTATGCAGCATTTGCATCCCTCATTCACAACAAACATAGCACACTGGTAATGCTTGGGTTAATACATGGATCAAATACAAGGCTTGATCACTTCAAAAGTGCAAGCTTTCTGATAAAAGATGTATGGTTTATAATTTTCAGGCAAATAATCGGGTGATACTATTCTCATATGGAAGTGGCCTAACAGCCACAATGTTCTCTTTGCGGTTACATAATGGTCAACATCCATTTACCTTGTCAAACATTGCTAAAGTGATGGATGTTGGTGGAAAATTGAAGTCAAGGCATGAGGTACTGATCTTCAAAAGCCTGTTCAAATATGTATTTATTTTGAATTTGTGCGGTTGGGTGGTTTAAAATTAAGTGATTAACACATAGGAAAGCAATCCAAGAATCAGATATGGTTGACAGAGATGCACGCTCTTGATTTTTTTTTTTTTAAGAAATACTAAAAGGAAGATTTGTCAGTTTAAATGCCCAAGAACTGTAGCTTGAAGATTGACACTAGATGCTTAAACGGCTAAACCAGAGTCGTGCTTCTTGGTCATGCAACTCAATAAAGTTTTGATGAGTGCACGGTTTGATGCAGGTTACTCCGGAGAAGTTCATTGAAACTTTGAAGGTAATGGAAGAAAGGTATGGTGCCAAGGACTTTGTGACAAGGAAGGACACTAGCCTTCTATCTCCAGGCACTTTCTATCTCACTGAAGTCGATTCCATGTACCGGAGGTTCTACACAACAAAAACTAGCGAAAATGGCAAGGCTACAGCTGAAAATGGTGCAACTGCCAATGGTCACTGAAACTGAGACCACACAGAACGTGAAATGCTATTATGAATGGTGTCTTTGCTCGCCTTTTAGTTACGTGTTTAAAGGGAAGTCTATTTGTTTTCATTGTAGTAAATGTTGAATGTTCAAAAATTTAATCCGTTTCTGGATGTAGTAGCTTCAAATAATGATTCCCCAGTGGTTCAAACTATTATATTTTTCAGTAGTGGTTGTAATGTATAACAGGATTTGTCATCAAATTCAGCCAGTTTAAGGGGAAGATAACTTAGATACTAGCCCTTCAATAAACCAAAGAAGATGATGGCAATGGCAAATAGAGCAAATGCTTGTCAATGGATTGCGTCTAATATTGCTATTTGTTAAATTTCATTGGGATAACGCATGAGGCGTTCGTTGCCAGTTAATGATATTTCATAGGTATTTGGGATGACTCTTTGCTTCAATCTGCAGTAACTAATTACATAATGCCAATTGCCATTAATTTTAAAATCGATCAAAGCCCTCAACAAGTGCACGGGGATCTGAAAGTTTTCGAATCTGCATAGTTCGCATTATTTAGTATTTTATCTACCTTAAAAATTGTAGCTTAAAGTACTTACATCTTTTATACATAGATTCAACTGAGAAAAATAAAGTTAAAAAGCATTAAAAAAATAAAGATGGCTTCTATATAAAATGCACAAAAACAAGGACAATTTTATAATTTATAGTAGGATATACTGATTTGAACTTTGGAGGGTAGGGTCAAGGTCTTCTCCCCTTGCGGATCCAATAGTGGCACACTGACTGAACCTCCTATTTGCCACCTTTAAGTAATATAATATATTGAGGGGCTGATTTTAATTTTAAATATAAGATATAGTTTTTATGTTTGATAACATTTTCTTTATTTTTCCCTATTGATACTCCCTCATCAATAATCAAGGATAAAAGAAATAAAGTAATTAAAGTAGGTGATTAAAGGATTTTAGAAAATACATATCATATTAACTAACTTTCTTTAATCTAATCAAATTAGATAAATGTGTTTTATATTAAGGATCTAAGAGAGCATTTTTTTTGGTGGCCAAACAGACATTTGCGATTAGAACTCAATGAGATAGGGATTATTTGCCAAAATCATAAATGAAGCTTTAAAACCAAGGTACGTACCTCCAAAATTAGGCATATAGTGAGTTTTATAGCTCAAAATGACATCAATCACTTCTCTTAAAAAAATTTAAATGTGAAGCTATGAATTCAGACTCTTTTTATATGGTTTAATAAGTGCATCTGCAAGAAAAATAATAATAATCATATCATTTAATAGGAATTATGATATACGCCCAAAGACTTCCCTACTCATCAACGGTTGGTCTTTTTTTGGACAATAGAATAGATTAGCTAATCTAAAACGTCTTTATAAACCAACCACGCTCTAATGGGTTCTTATCTGTGCGCTGAAGCTGGATTTTTTGAAGGAAAAAAATGTAGAAGGAGACAGAAGAATACTCGTATTATATCTTTTAAAAAATGTTCATACTTTTCTGGTGTGCATGGACCACCATAAATAGGTGGTGCCCGCCAATAAAAACCATTTATCAAATCAATAAGAGAACTATTTGAGGTCCTCCCGACGTCAGCATCTGGCCCACCGTTGAAGAAATGGACCACACGTCCCCACTATTTCCCAGTGGTCCACAGAATGGGAGAGGGCCACCAAGTAAGGGCCCAACACGTGGCAGTCCCTGGGAATCCCCTAACTAATTCGATCTAATCATTACCGTTGGATTTTTCAGGTTTCGCAGAAACTGTGCATTGTGATGACCCCAACGCCCCCACCCCCACCCAATAACAAATTAAATTAAAAGAAAAGGTAGGAGAGAGGAAAAAGAGGAATTTCCCCACTTGGTAAGCCCTCAAGGCCCAAGGGCCCCACCCTTCGTTGCTCACTTCTCTCCCATTTTACTACTCACACGCAGACTCTGTTTTATTGCACTTCCTTGTATTCCCCGCAAATTCAATTCTCAGCCTCCTTCCGTTACATCGCTCTGATTTCCCTATTCGTTGCCGGTTTTCTCCATTCTCTTCCCGATTTCTTCAAATGACGTCGTCTCAGGAGCATGACATGGATCAGGACGACGATGGCGGAACCTCCGACCTCAGCAACAGCGCCGGCCATCCTGGGGCCATCAACACCGACAAAAACAATGGACTTTCCAAAGAACCTGTCTCTGACGATCCCTTGGCTTTCCAGGTCTTGCGGTTGAAGGAGGAGCCTGTTGATTCGGACTCACCGTCAGACCAGGAGCAAAAATCGGAGCCTTCCTCGTCGGCTCCGATTGGGGCAGTTCCTGTCGCGATGCAGATGCAAATGCCCCTAACTATGCCCATGCCCATGCCGGTCGCTACCGCGAGACGCTCCTCCACCAAGGACCGCCACACGAAGGTGGAAGGCCGTGGACGTAGGATCCGAATACCCGCAACTTGCGCGGCTCGGATCTTTCAGCTGACTCGGGAGTTAGGTCATAAGTCTGATGGCGAAACCGTGAGGTGGCTCCTCGAACACGCGGAGCAGGCCATCATCGAGGCCACCGGCACAGGCACCGTCCCAGCCATCGCGGTCTCCGTCGGGGGAACTCTGAAGATTCCTACAACGTCTAGCGCCCACAGCAATCCGGAGTCGGAACTCAGGAAGAAGCGGAAAAGGCCGTCCAATAGTGAGTTTGTGGACGTGAGTGATGCCGTTTCACAATCGTCCGGTTTGGCCTCGGTTCAACCGGCTCTTCCGCAGGGCCTTGTGCCTGTGTGGGCAGTGGGCAACACTAATATGATGATCCCGGCGAACGCCTTTTGGATGATCCCTCCAGCGACAACGGCGACGCCAGTGGGCGGAAGTCCGGGATCGTCAAACCAACAACCTCAGATATGGACTTTGTCGCCTACGGTAACGCCCGTATTCAACGTGTCCGCCAGGCCCGTACCAACTTTGATGGCAACAACAAATACCTCGAGCGGCATAGAAGCGTCGCCGTCGGGATGCAACAATTCGTCTAACTCAGCGGCGGTGAGCACGAGCACGGTGGGGCCAAGGGCGGCGAAGAAATCGACGATGGCACCGAGCGTGGCGACGGGTAGCAGCAGCAGCAGCGGGAGCAAGGCGCAGATGTTGAGGGATTTTTCATTGGAGATTTACGATAAGCAAGAGTTACAGTTGATGGGGCGATCAGGGAACAAGCAGGCATAAGCTTCAAATCAAGGAAGAAGACTCTGCTTTCCTTTCTACTAACTGAAAAGCTGTTGAAATAGAGAATAATAAATATGATCAGATATTTAGAAGGCCTCTTTGCTTTTTATTCTACTGTCGTTTGTACTTGGAACTTGCAATGAATGTAGCCAGCAATTTTGACATTTTTGTTTTCTTTAGAGAATTTGGCACATTAGAGAATGGAATCGCACTTTAAGAGTATGATAGGAATAGAAGGTTTTTGCGTACAGTTTGTGGAATCACTGTTCAAGTTCTGGTATGCCATTATTTTTCATTGCAGGGGGAAGGAAGAAATTAGAAAGAAGCTAACAGGGACGGTGTGAGAGAGAGGTTGAGGAAGGAGAAATAAGAGAGAGGCTGAGGGGGGCTATGAAAGCAGATGAGTACGGACTACGGAGGCGCTTTCCGCACGTGATTGGAAGGAAGACACGTGTGAATGTGAGTGGTGGAGCCCACATGTGTCCCCACCTGCACTATCCCCACTCCACACACTCTCCGCGACCCCTCCATGGGGTCCAGGCACCCCACTTTAGCCCCGCCTCCCTCACTCCCATGTGATCATTAACCTTTTTGTAAGATTGTGAGAGAAATATTAGTTTTATAGTTCCTCTAGAAATTTATTTTATGTTTTTTAATATTTAAGCTCTGTTGCAAATTTACAACAACAAAAAAATATATGGAATTTAATAAGGAAAGTGGGAATAGTTGAAAGAATAAAAACGATTATATCAGTTTAATTAAATCTAGATTGAACCATCCAGTTTGACTTGAAAACTAGTCCGATATATTAACTCAGTTTAATTTTTTTTTTTTTTTAAAAAAATATATTTTTTTATTTTAAATTTTTTATAATAATCACCCTGAAATTTTTCTCTCTCAAGTTTGACTATGATCCAAACCACTAACTATTGATGCAATACCTCAACTTTGTTCGGTGATCGATCTAGTTTTGATAACCTTCGATTATACATAACTGAACGATAATGGTACAATTTATATGCAACATATCATATATGGATTGAAATTTTTTAAGAATGATATGATAATATAGTTAAAAAGCGGGATACGGAAAAAGGTTTAATTGAAATGAATTGTAAATTAAATGAGAGGGAAGATATAAAGTAATGGGTGGAGTTGAATTTTAGAATGACTATTGAGATGGATAACACATTACCAATAAGTTGGGTGTAATGAATGATGAAGAAGGGAGCAAAACAAAATGTATTTGGGTGCTTGGAGTGGTGACAACACGAATTCTTCATCTTACTCAATTAGGCTTCTTCCAATTTTTCGTCAACCAAATCTCAAGTGTGATTAGAAGCCTCCAAACAACCCACTTCCCATTACTTTTAAAGTGTAATTATTTGCAAACAACAGAGAGAGTTCCACAGACGCAAGTCATGTCAATTGGCAAGAGAGGAAATCAAAACAATAAAATGGATAGGTCAAATAATAATGTGATTTGTATTAACGACACAAGGTTACTTATACGTTTATAGTGAAGCATGAAAGGAAAAAAAACAATCTTTCGGCCTCATGAGACTGCTAATTAAATAAAAAAACGCAAAAAAAACAAAAACAAAAAAAAAAACAAAGAAGGAATCTCATGAGGCTAAACATTTCATAAAACTCTAAAGAAAAAAGAAAAAATGAAAGCGCACAAAGTGTGCTCCCTCTACTCACAACTTGAAATTGATCATAACATTTGTTTGGCTCATCTGAATCAATTTGGGGGCATAATATCTATTTTCCAGCCTCTCCATGTGTGTCAAATTCTAATGTGAAAACCCACCAAAACTGTAAACAAAACATGCCAAAGTGTTTTTATTTAGAAAATGAATTTTACAATTTTAAATCAATGATTTCCTATTAAAATAAGTTATCAATTGTTATCCTCTTGTAGTTAATACATATACTTTTATAAACAACAATACTAATTTGAGATTTTGAGATTCAAGGGGTTATTTTTTATTTTTCCCCTCTTCTTCTTTCTTTATTTTTGACTAATTTTCAAATTAATCTCTGAATTATGGGAGAGGATTCGGATTTATCCTACGCTGCTGAACAGTGAACACCCCCATTCTCTCTCTCTTTCTCTCTCTATTTTAGCTTCGTTGAATGAGACTCATCGTCATTAACAGGGGAAACTCAAGCACAAATCGATGAGTCAGAGATGCTTAAGATATCTTTTATTAGCTGATACGAGTAATATTCTGAGATTAGGAACACGAGGGGGAAACTTGTGCTCAGAGCACGAGAAGATATGCTTAAACTATGCATAATAATGCTGACAGCTGTAGCTAAATGGACACGACCAGGCCCATATCTACATCGCTAGGACTGACCCCACTATCCTTATGGGCTTTTATAATCAGTGATAAATTTAAGGTAAGAGCTCCAATCTTATCCTCAAATTTTCATGGACAAGTTGTGGGTTTTGAAAAGTTTTGGTTAATCAACTGGCGAAGGAGTCGGACTTTCTCACTTAAAAGGAGAGAATTTGATCATGGAGTTGCTCAAGGCGTTGGGGTAGGCATCCTAGGGGTCTATAAAGTAGTGGAAACGCTGGATGGAGGTGGAGGTATGTATCTCTCAAGTATCAAGATGTAGATTGGCTTCAAACGCCCGCTTCGGCTTGGATTGTGGGCCCAACCTCTTTCCTAAAATTTTCGTATAAAAAAAAAAAGTTTTGGTTAAATCAATTTCTTATTGGAGGGAAGGGACTGGCAGGTCCTATTGAAATCTATTCCTAGAGATGCTAATAGAATTGTTGATGCTTTAGCTAAGCTAGGTTTATCAAAGTCTGATGTATTTTCTGCTTGCTCTTTTCAGCTGAGAGCTTGGGTGGAGTATGAGAGTTTGGGATTTGTTCCCCTTATGTGTAATTTTTTCTGTTTAATGTAGGCTTTATGCCATTTTTTTTTATCAAAAAAATTTAGGCTTTATACCATCTTTTTTATCAAAAAAATTTCTTATGTGAAGGAGGGGTGTTCACAGGATGCGACTGGACTAGGAAAGCCAGTCCCGTCCCAATGAAAGGGTTTGCAATAGCATTTGCTGTCCCGGTCGCGATCTCAAGATTGTCCTGGTCTCAATTGGGTCAATGGAGATTTTCCCGAAAATCTTTTTATTGTAAAGCTTTTTTCTGTCTTTTTACAAGAGTTAGGGCCCAATATTGATTTGAATTGGGCTTCAAACAATAAAAAAAAAAAAAAAAAAAAAAAAACATAGGAGGATTATTTTTATTTTTTTAACATGGGATGGTGGGTAAGGAATTTATTTTTGAAATAAATAAATAAGTAATATACTCATGACGGGATAGGATCGGGAGACCCCCATCTCGGTGCCGTTTCTATCCCGACATTAAATGTTCCCCCTCTAAGAATTTTCGGGTTGCTTGGGTCCGGGTTGGGGTGACCAAGACGAGAAAATCTTGAACACCCCTAATTAAAAATATAAAAAAGGTGTAAAGTTACCCTAATAGTTAAATAAGATATTTTTCATTGTTAAAAATTTAACATTGACCATTAACATTTTTATCGGTTAGGAGTGACATTAATCATTTTTTAATACTTCCCAAACAAAATTAATCTAACAAAAAATATATATATATATACCCATAGCTTTTATATGAAAATTTTTGAAATAAAATTGGACCTTAACCTTAAATTTAAACCCTTTAATAAGTGGAAACGCTGATAACATCATATTATCTATAAGAATAATACACACATATAAAATAAAATTAATAACCGAAAATGAATTATAAAATTTCTAGTAGATTCTATTCTTTATAAGTTTTGAATAGTATAATTTATTTATCATATCTATTATAAGCCACGTGCCCATATTTAGTTAATAATAATTTGTTATTTGTAAATTATGAATAGCATAGATCACTTATCAAATTCTTCAAGACTACAAATTTGAAATTTGTGTATTATGGTTTCAATGTTCATCACATATGGTACTATTTTCTATAAATTATTTTCTATATATTTTTATATATATATATATATATATATATATATATGCACATTTACGTTAGTTGATTCTCATTTTTATGGTGTAGTCAGCACCAACTTTTCCTTTTTGATTTTCCATTTTTTTGGGAGGGGTGGCAGATTTTTCACTTGGTTAATCTCAAATCATCACCTCCCAATCACGCCGCTTCATTTCCTTAATTCGGTCCATGATAAGATCACAGACAAAGAGAATGTTATTTTTTAGTCCTTTCTAAAATGCATGTCATTAAATTTGTTACGTGAATATATAATTTCATTATTCATTATCATGTAGATAGTTATTTATTTTCTTGACGATTGTGGGGTTAATTGGGGTAAAGTTAAAAAATGATTGAATATTTAAAGTAAGATTAATAAAATTTAAAGCTTTTCTTAATTTATGTGGAACATACAAGAAGTGTATTAAACGTGCGTTTTACCACTTCTGAGTTCAGCGCATGTTAATGTTTTTGCAGCAAGCAATCCTCAACTCTTCATCAATTCCGTAGGTCATGATTATTGATAGCTGGAATGAGCCCAGTGGCCTATAGTAAAAGAGCTTAACGTGCAGAGACAAAATCTTAAAGGGTAAATGGAAAATTTTGTTCTGAAAGTTTTACAGATAGACAATTTTGCTTCAAAAGTTTTTTAGAGGATAATTTTGCCTTAACTGTTCTCCCAATTAATTTTAACCATTAATTGATCAAATATGCTGAACTAGCAGTCTACATTTCGTTCATGTCATATTTGTTAAGGGGCAAATTTGTGCCGTAAGTCTAAGTGTCATCCACTTCATCTTTTTTTGAAGTTAAATTTTAAACTTTCAAGATAAATATGCACTTTAACAAAAATTGACATGTAGACTATTTAGTTGAGCATATTTGGTAACTATAGTAAAAAAGTTTAATATTTAGAGACAAAATCTTAAAGGGTGAAAAGGGCAATTTTGTCTTGAAAATTTTCAACAAGGAGTAATTTTACCCTAAAAATTTTTCGGGGGGTCATTTTCCCCCAAAAGTGTCAAAAAGGGGGAATTTTGTTTTGATTGTTATCCTAATTAATTTTAGCTGTTAGTTGACCAAATATCTTGAATTAATGATAAATTATATGTCGTCCACATCATTTTGTTAAGGTGTAAATTTTTTGATTTGGAAGTCAACATGTCATCTACTTTATCTTTTTTTGAATTTAGATTTTAAACTTTCGGGGTAAATTTACACTTTAACAAAAATGACGAGGATGACATATAGACTACCAGTTGAGCATATTGGGTAACTAACGGTCAAAATCAACTGAGATAATGGTCAGGATAAAATTACTCTATTTTAGAAACTTCTAGGAAAAATTCCCAAAGGAAAATTGCCCCATGAACCAATCTTAAAACTCTTCAAACATTAACAATTAAAACATTATGACATATAATCGGTACAAAAAGAAAAAGAAAAAGAATGATGATATATAAATAGCTTCCGTTAATTTATTCACCATAAGATCAATACAAATACGAGAATCCAACACAGTAAATGCAGCTGCGATGAATATTAACGAAGAGGGACACCTGAAATTAAAGAACACAGCGTCCATACAAGCAATTCAATGTAACAGTAGAAAGGGTAAAAATTAGAACCCACATGGTTTAAGCTTTAACCTTCTGATTTGGCTGGAAAACACACTTAATGAGGGACTCCTTGATAGACAAGAGTTCAGGGAACTCTTTCTTCAATTTAGAGGCGTCAAGCTCATTGTTGCTCCTGGGGGCAACTATTACCTTAGCCTGTTCCTCAAGGGTAAAGTTCTTCCAAGTAAACTTGGGCTCAACATAATCCCTGTACATCTCCAAGATTTCGTTGTGGCTTACCACTCCAGGGTTTGTGAAATTCCAGATGCCAGTGAGGTTTCTCTTTGCCATTTCTAAGGAAATGGGAAGCAGTTCGTCCAATATAGTCATTGAATTTGGAATGTTAACCACCTTCTCATATCGAGTGATCTTTGTGATGAAATTGCGTGGGTTGGATAAATCTGATGAGATAGGCATTCTGACGCGCAGGGTACAAACATTCTCATAGTTCCTGAGCAGATCTTCCACCTAAGACAAACAGCAGGAAAATTCAGCAAATATGGCTAAGCTAAATTGTTTAAATTTTCAAATCAATGCATACGTACATACACAGACACACACACACACACATATATATATATTTGTTTAACAGCATAAACACAAAAGTTGACCCGATCATGGTTCTGAGATTTGAGCTTCATTTTACATACAAGATTTTGTCATTTAACTTAAAGGCTAATCCATAAAATCAACAAAATCAGAAGTTTAAGGTCAAGAAAATCTTCAATACACCATGTAAGTACATTGCATTTTCATATTGTTCTTTCTCACTGACTTAATCACCTGTCAAGACAGAATGAGCTTGCCCAATAATACTATACTTCTAATGTTAATATGTTCATCAATCTAGCATATTATGTTTAGCATTTCAACTACATCATTGATACGAGATATGATCTCGGGAGACCAAAATCTTCATAAAAAACTAGCTTCAAAGGTGGAGATTTGGGCCCACTAATAATTACAAGAGTAGACTAAGCAGCCCATGTACCCTGCGTCCCTGCGTTACTTTATTTATATATCATTTTTCAAAACTGAGTATATGTAATAGATCAGAAGCAAACGGATGGAAGGAAATCGAAATGTGACAAGTCCAGATCTAGAACCGTAAACAATTTCAGTAACATGTAGAGGCCTTTTTCGGAATTCAAGCACCAAATTTGCATCATGAACGAAACATCACACCGCTTGGCACAGAAATCTAGATATTAGCATCAACACAGCTGAACAAATGTTAGAGCAATCACTGGCTAAAGTTGATGCATACAACTCAAATCGATTGCAATGGACTAGATATATAACTTTCAATAGCTAATATATAAACCACATCCGTTCGAATTTTCGTGTGCACTATTAGTCTACTACATTCTCTTCAAGGCTGGAGAGACCGAAGCGAGTTTAATTAATCAACGAAGGAGCAAAGTGGTGCAAGAAGACTTACCATGGCCTTGGACTTGGAATAGAAGGATCCGATGAAATTGGGAGTGTCCTCTTCCTTGAAGCCGACACCGGATCCGATGAGATGATTGGAATCGTACTCAAAGATGCATCCAGTGGCATAGTTGATGAGGATGAGGCCTCTCTCCCTGCACACATCGGCCAAGGTCAGAGTGCCCACAACGTTGGTCCTAATGGTCTCGACCTTGTGAGATTCGCACCAGTCCACATTCGGGCGCCCCGTGACTCCGGCAGCGTTGAACACGTGAGTCGGCTTCACGTTAGCGATATCGGCTTCCAAAGAAGAGCGGTTCTCAAGGCGGCCGGAGCCGTATTCGAAGTCGATGCCCTGAGCTTCACAGAGTTTGCCGAGGATACCGCCAATCCATCCGGTGCGACCGTAAATCAGGAACTTGAGAGGCTTGTCACCGGAGGCGCCGTTAGCTGGGAAGCCCATGTCCTGCGAGCGAGATGGGATCTGCTTCTTCTCCAATTTCTTTCAAGTAAGAGGTTAGGAAGTGAATATCTCTGTGGCACTGTCTTTTATACCTGGTGGAGCGCATACTTCCTTTTTTTTTTTTTTTTTTTTTAATGTTTTATTTGTATACAGATTGCCCGACGGTGATTATTAAAAATAGAAATTAAAATAGGTTATTACAACTTTTTGTATAATTTTAGTTTCAGTCCCTTAAATGTAAAATGGGTGATTTTTTCCTTCAAATTTATTCCATCTATAATAGTTGGTCTGAAGTTTGAAAAGGACTTAGAATTATATTTGACGGTGTCAATTTATCCTACATAGGATATAGTACTAACTCCGATTTATTGGCTTACGCGTGACATGCTGATTATTAGGAAATCTGATGTGTGTATAATAAAAGTTACAAAGTATTAAAATTTGAAAAAATGGTTGATTCCCGTTCTCTTCATCGTCTTCTCTCAGAATGTTCTTTTGCCTACATGGCCCGCAATCTTCATCCACTATCACGTTAACAAAACCTCACTGATCTCTTAGCTGTGGATCTGGATGATAGGGTTTTACTCAAGCATGACCTTGGATTCGACACTGGTGATGATTGTATTTTTTGTGTTCTCACCCGAATTGAAGAGTGAACGGAGGAAGCTAGTGAATCTGGCGCCTGGAGAAATGGGTTGCTTCGATTTCTTCAAATCGCCATATAAGATCTTCAAAGCTTCGGACTTTGCTTTGTTGGAACCATTTTTCTCGTGATTCGGCTTTTGGGTTTGCGTAGAATGGGTCCTGTTGTTGTTAGGAGCTTCAAAGCTTGAACTTTTAGGCCGAATCAATGAAGAAATACTGATTCAAATTGGCTTTGGCTTCTGCATTTTGTACTAGGATTCTAAAACTGGAGAATATGGTGAACGAATTTGAACTATAGTTACTTTGTGCTCTTCTCTGATCAAACCCAGTCAAGGAATTCCGATGAAAGTTGGGTTTCTTAATTTCTCCAACATCGCCGTCATGAAGAAGTTCTTGTTGCTGGTGGTGATGTTGCTGCTTTGTTTCTGCTTCCTCATGCTCCTTTCTTTGTAAAAAACGAAGTGGTCTTGTTGTTTCTCAATGGTGATTCCGGCAAGGTGACCGATGCCTCCCAAAATTTAGCTGAAGAGTGCCGTCGCTCAAATATGAAGTTGTTGCTGGTGTGCCTACGTTTTATTTCGGCCTCCTTCTTTTTCTTTTTTTTTTTTTAATTTTAATATCCAGTTCATAACTTCTATAATATTTTTACCACATCTGCTTTCTCAAACAACATGTCACATAAGCTGATTTACATATAAGATAAATTAATATCCTCAAATGTAACTCTAAGTCTTTTTAAAACTCCAAGGACATTATATAAACAAAGTAAATTTGACTTACCAAAATCACCTGTTTAAAGTTAATGGATCAAAACCATAGTTGAGTGCAATTTTAAGGACAAAAATAGTATTAAAGTACATGCGATCCCCCACTGAAATATATCAATTTGTTACCTCCAATTTACTCCAAAAAGGATGGGAAAATTGCACTGGAGGCCAAATAAGATAAAATATGAGCTAAAGGTTGTGTAAAATCTCTAAATTACAGCGAAATCTTGTGAGATTTTTGCATAATATATTGTAATTTTGAAAAGACTGAAATACCCCCCTCTCTGTTTTCTCTCTACCATAACCAAAAACAACTCTTCGTTTTTCTCTCGTTATCCTTCTTTAATTGCAGGGAGTGTAGAAAGAATCTCTTCTGCTGCTACCTTTTCTAGACTTGGCTGCATTTTTCAGCACTTTCCACTTTCCTTCACTTCCTAAACAGATATATATAATTGAAAGGAAAATCAAAATTCCCAGCTTGATGTCGAGGTCGGAATGTAGAAAGTAGATAATTGAAACAAACAAACAAATTAAAAGACAAGTTTTAGAGATTGGGTTGGGGGCGGAGAACAATGAGACAGGAAAAACTGAAAAAATATACATTTTTGGGGTTCTCTTTCTCGACAGGGTTGCTCTGCTTCTTGGTGTGGGAAATCCAACAAAAGAGTGTCAGAAAATAACGATAAAACCACAAATTGGGAAACCAAGTTTAGGCAAATTAAAGAAGTATTATGAGGGAAAAAGAGAAGAGTTGTTTTTGGTTGGGGTGACGAAGAGAGAGAGAATAAAAGAGGGTATTTCAGTCTTTTCAAGATTATATTACCCAAAAATTCTACCGGACTTTACTGCAATTTAAAGATCTCAAGAGACTTTTAAATCATATTTATCTTATTTAGAACTTCAATACAATTTTCTCAAAAAAATTCTTACCCTCAAGGTTTACATTGATATTTTGGACCATATATTGATTAAAGTTTATAAATTATAATAGTACCTCCAGTCTAATTACAAGACAAAGCTTATAGTGTAATTTACACTATAAATTTTTGGACCATATATTGATTAAAGTTTATAAATTACCCCCAAGGTTTACATTGATATTTTCTTTGGTAGATATATTATTTATTTATTTTACTTATCATCTTTTTAATAGTTATGCTAAGAGCAGCAATAAACTTGCTTGACTAATATTAGGGCTAGGTTTCTCTTATCATTCCTCATCATAATTTTTAAATTATATTCATCCAATCAATTTAAAAAGTCACAATATTATTATAACTTTTCTCTCATCTTCCCAATCAACAACCAGTAGATGGACTTATAAGGGAGAATGAGAAAAATAGATCATGAGAGAATCTACTTCCTTAATGTTAGCTGGTTTTTTTTTTTTTCTCTCTTTTTGATTTCCAATGTATCAAGAAAAAATATAATTATAAATAGATTAATAAAAATAATGCCCTCGTTTATCCTTAATATAAGATAGAGTTAAATTTTTAAAGATATTAAGAAAACTAATTAAATTATTTTAAAATATTTATATTTATCGTTTTTTATCCAAAGTAGGTTGCTTAACTTATAAATTAATATATAATCTAATGATACATAATATATGATATGATTAAGTAACTTATTTAACTATTTTAATTTCTCAAAAAAATTAATTTAATTTTATATTTAGGAGAATAATATTAAACACATTCCTCGTATGAAATACAAAATATTTCGCAGAGGAAAAAAGAAAAGAAAAAAACCCTTACAGGAGGAAGATTGACCACCGTCCACTATATTCATTGATGCTTTTGATTCAAAGGTCGAGGTTGGGGTCCCCTGCGTCACTCCGAATTGCCTATGCTAAAGCTGCTATTAAAGGGAAAAATCCCCTCAAGGACTTAAAAAATGTCAATTTTAGAGAAGATTTTGATATAAAAAGGACCTAATTAATAATTCTTTTAATAGGGTATTGACAATTTTTTCTATGTATTTTAACAACTTCTTAGAATATTTTTGATATCATAATTTTTTCTGAGACTTTTTTGAGATTTTCTTAATCCTTTAGGGTTTTAATAGGATTTTCCTGTTATTAAATACCCCTCTAATTCTTTTTTGCTGAGTAATATTACTCCTTTAATAATATAACAATTAATCAACTAATTTAAATATATTAAAGATATTAATTAAATTAGTTTCCATTATGTGTTTTCCTTAATACATCATAACAATCTTCCTTAATTCATTCCTTTTCCGACTTGATTATTGTTAATAGAATATTAATATAGTTAATTTGAGAATAAATGAATAAAAAAGGGAAATAGTAAATCTTATATATATTGATGAACAATTTTTTTTTCTTCATTTATTATTGTATATTCTTAATTCCGGTTAAATATAATAGAAGTAACTCATAAATGTTATCAAGAGAGTATCTACGGAGTTAGAATAATTATAATATAAGTATATAATAAAGTGTAACACTATGGGAGAAAATGGAAATCGTTCTTGGCCATAATGATTTCACTTTATACCACATAAAAGTTAAAATTGTTCTCGCCAACAAGAAGTTCTATATAAGTACCACATTTTATCAAGTCTGAGAGCTATTTTAATTAGGAAGTTTATGTGATACGACTGACTTCACATTTTTAACTTAACTAACATCTTTAATATACTAAAATTAGTTAACTTGGCCTTGCATTAACGACCATATGAGTATTTTTATAATATGTTACTCCCTCCTCGGTCCTAATTATAGGAAAGCAAAATTTGAAGTTGGTTTTGGTCTAATTATAAGAAAAGTTTTAACTTTTGTCAATTTTTTCCTATAATACCCCTATCTATACTTTCTCAATAATAATCTAATAATATACTTATATATTTTATATAGTAAATAATGTTTGCAACTTATTAATATCATATACACCGAATTATATATATTTTTTACCAATATCGTGAACGGGTTAAATGAATTATTGATAAGAGCACATAGAAAATATTGGTAAAATATTGTCAATCACAGTAAAAACATGGCCATCTTCTGGACGATTTCATTCAAACTTCGGCTTTTTTATTGATAAGCACACAATAAAAATATTTACCCAAATGCTACAGTTTAATGTCATTTTAAATTTTAGGTAAGGGTATTCTAGGAAAATACATATAATTAACTAATTTAACTTCCTCCTTAATCCCTCCAAATTTCGTAATTTGCTCCTATAATTTGATGGGAGGGAGTATTATCTTCTTCTTTTTTTACTTGGTTAGGGGTTTTCCCTTTAAAGTTTAGAAGACAGAGAATTTTTACATCTCTCAATAAATGTGTTTTTTGGAATTTCTCTTTTCAGACGTGGAACTCCTTACCACCTCAACTAACATTTTATTGGTATATATTATGGTCTTATTGATATATTAATCAGAGTCTCATATTTATTTAACTTAAATTCATGATTCATCCCTTGCTTTAAAAGGGGGAAAACCCCTAAAGTGGGAAAATGGGAGGTCATGTCAGGGTCCTTTTAGGATTGAAGGTTAAGGAAAATGTGCGCGACATAATTCAATAGGATCTGATGATCCGACTTTATCTGCAAAACTGGATGAAGGAGGAGGTGAGTTTTCACAAGTTAAAACCAGAAAACGATTTCTCCTCTCTATTCTATATTCGTCAAAACCAATTCATTTTGTTCTTTTTAGAGGAAACAAAAAATCAAAATCAATTAAAATTTGAAATCATGACGGAAAAGTCGTCTAAAAATTTATTATCATTAAAAAGAAAATGTCTGATGAAAGCTTTCGCCTCACCTTGTAATAATATGGGAAAATTGCACCAAGGTCCCAAGCAATGAAAAATATAATAAAATGATCCCTTGAAGTCCTGTAAGACTTTTTTTGTAAAATTTTTCATATGTGAAAACACACAAACGACCCATGAAAGCTTATGGACTTGTCAAAACAGAAACATAGGGTATTTGTGTCTTTTGAAATATAAAAAATATTATAAAAAAGTTGTATGAGACTTTACTACAATTTTAAGGTTTCAAGAGACCATTTTATTATAAATTCCTTTACTAGATTATAAGTGCAAATTTCCCCAATAAATATAATCCCCCTTAGAGTCATAAATGTTAGCGAAAGTACAGAGGTTGTTTTGATATTGTATGTAAGACCAAACCAACTTTACTTCTGTTTCACGAATTTATAAAGTTTTTACAAAACTTTTTTATTTACATATATTAAATTTTTTTTTATAAAGCAGTAATTTTCAATGCAAATAAATTAAAGGAATATTTTAGAAAAAAATATCATTTCTTATAAATAATTAAATTTAATAATTTTTTTTTAATCAAAACTTCAATAATTGTTCAACATTTATAAATTGTTAAATCCTTAATATAAGACTTAGTTGATTTTTTTAAGAAAAATTAAGAAAGGTAAATAAATTATATTAAAGTGTTGATATCTTTTTTTTTTTATATCAAATTATTTTTTATTTTTACTTATATTAATGACATACGAGATCAATTAATTTATTAACTACCTTAACATCTGAAAAAAAAAAAAAAAAAAAAAAAAAAAAAAAAAAAAAAGTTAGTTGGATCTTACATAAGCTACAGACACTCAGAGAGTACTTATGAGAATATGAGTTATGACGTCCTGGAAGAGGATTTTCTCTCCATCAGGCTCTCTCTCCATCCTTTATCGCTTAAGGATGATTGGATCCAAATCTAGATCCGGCGGTTCAAATTGATTTTAAATTTTTTTTTTTTGTCTTTTAGCAAAAAAACAAATTCTTTTTTTTTTTCTAGAAAAAACCAATCTAAACCGTTAGATCCAGATTTGGACGGCCAGGATCGCGCCTTGTGTGACTTGAAAAGAGTGTATGGTCACTTTTAATGGACAGCCAGACAGGTACAGATCATTATAGCATGCGCAGATTCAGGCTTAGCGACGTTACACATAACAAATAATCTATTGGAGTCCAAGAGGCCACGTCTGAATATCATGCATCACTAGCAAAGCAAGGCTAGTGCTGTCTTGGTAAACTAGATACTTCAGTTATATATATATATATACATATATATATATATATAAATTTAAGTAATTTTCAATATTACCCTTACTAATTGGAAATATTATATTAAAACTTCTCATATTACTTTATTATGAGAAGAAGAAAAAAATATCATGCATGAAATGCCGACTTTAGTTGGTCATATATATATATGGGCCTCAATATTTCAGTGTTTGTGTATTATATGAAGTTCCAACATTTGAAATGTTGTTATATATATACGTGAAGATAAGACATTTCTCCTACAACATGACGAGAAATTTTTAAATATGGGTTTGTTTCTATGAAATACCCTCTTAATCATATATGCATTGGACTAGCTTTCGATAGAAATGCATTATTATGTGCAATCAAAATAGGTACCATAAGAAAGTTATAAATTCAGGAATGAAAAAAATTAAAGTATTATATTTAAAACTAAAACAAATTCCTTATTTAGCTCTCATATTTAGGAGAGAAGGAATACTCCTTTTGGTTTCTAATATAAGACATATTTAGAGAATTGATATTCGTCTTAAATATATGACATAATTTTCATATTTATTAATCTTTTTTCTAATTTTCACATATTGAAGCTCTCTTGACAATAATGAAGGAGGAAAAGAAATAACTGAATGAGAGGATTATAGAAGATAACTAGAGTGTTTTAAAAAATATATGTCTTACTAACTAACTTAATTATTATTATTTTTAATTTAATAAGATAAATATGTGTTATATTAAAGACACAAAGAAGTATCATTTATGACTCTTCAGCTATAAGTGACAAGGGAAGGATTGTTGACATTCCTCACAACCTCAACCTCAACTTCACCTCAACATCTGGTTGCTTTCCAAGCTCTTCGTGAGGCAGCAATCAAACCAAAGTAGAAGACGACATTACTCAATATGGGCCTAATAGGCCCAGTCATATTTAAAGGGCTAAGCCTTCTGTATGACCCAAATACAGATCATGTTCTCCAGACTCCCAAAATATAAAAGGTACATGGCCCAAAAGAAGAAAAATTAATGTATTATTTGATAATACATCTTGTTTCTCTATCAACCACATTGAGTCTAATGAAAATAACTAGTCCTTTACAATGTGATGAAATAAAATTTGAATCTTTATTGAGAGAAATGCCCGTATTTAGTGTTTGTCAGTGTCTCAGGCAGAATTACTTCTAACAAGAGCATACATGTGCATGCTTTGTTGCATTCATGCTCCCTGTTATTTATATATTAATTAAGACATTTGATCACAGTGATGATCAAATTATGACAGAATATATATAAAATTGAACCTAGCACTCATATAATCCAATAGCTTTACGCATGTAGTTGAACTCCACAAAAGTTTGTTCATTCGCATATCCTGGAACTTTACCATCACTTCAAGGGGTTTTAAGATGATAAAGTAGCCAATATTTAAGATTTATGGAATAGGAGAAACTAAAACTTAAAGCTATAAGCTCCTGTTTGGGATTTTACGATTAATATATCTTTATTCTCCTTATCTTTCAACTTATTCTTTACCTTTTTTTCAATCATAATGTGTGCTATTTATCACGATATTGAAGGACATATCTCGAGAAGCCACACTTGCGATCTATTTCTCATGCAGGTTTATTTATTTATTTTTATTTTTATTTTTATATGAAAGATGGCGAAACGCCTACATTACAATAACAAGGTTACACATAAGGGGAATTTAATCCCAAACTCTCCTGACCTACCCATGACATAAGGTGAGTAGGACACACATCTAAAAGAGAAGACTTTGAAATGCCCGACTTAGCTAAGGTATCGGCAACACGATTGCACTCGCGAGGGATGTCCGAACATCCACCTGCTAATCCCATCTCAACATATCTTTAATTTTTACAACCAAATTACTCCCAAGAAAATAAAAGTCATCTAGTATCAACTTAATGACCTCTTCCGCGTCGGATTCTAAAATTATCTTTTTGAAACCTAGATCCCAAGCCAATTGGAGCCCTTCCGCCACAGCCCATTCTTCCGCAGCACTCACCTGGTAAATACCAATCTTCCTACTGAATCCGGCGATCCAATTGCCCAAGAAATCTCTGATTACACCTCCACATCCTGCGTTGGAAGATCGAACCTCCATGGCCCCACCGACGTTCAATTTGACCCAGCCGTTGGGAGGTTTTTAATTAGCCTTCGGTCTTGAATATTCAAGCTAATCGGATTACCTGGCTGTAAAGACAAATCACAATGGGCCTGCATTGAGTTATAAGAGGCCCAAGTTACTAAAGGCATAAGCCTAGTCGTTGTATTATCTGATTCTTTGTGTAATAATACAGGTGTCACAATATTGTACATTTTAGGGTTAGTAACCCTATTATAAATATCAATACAATCAACTGTGGTCTCTCACGCCACTATTACACAGATTATTTTATTTTATTTCTTAGCGTTGAGGCTTTTTTTTTTTTTTGGATCTTATTACCAAATATTTGAATAACTGACTAAATTAAATTGAGGCTTTGAGACCATAATGCCTCACTTCATATGTTTTTTTAAGGTGAGATTTGGATTTTGTTCGCCTACTTTGTGATTTAATTAACTGGTCCTCCACCAGACCATATAACCTTGGATTAATGGTGTATTGATTTTTTTGCTCGGAATAACGGTGTATTGATTGAATGGAATATTTTAAAAAAGCAAACACACGTTTATCACAAATAGGTATGATTTAACTTAATTTTCTTAATATCAATAAATTCATTATCTAACTCTTCTGTATAGGTATAAATCAAGAGGTACAATCATGTGAGATGAACAACAGTATTGTACTACCAAAAAGAATGTTCATATTGTTGGCTTTGTAAATGATGAATCATCTTAGATTTTTTACTAGAAACGTAATGGCGCATTACCGTTATTCTCAATCATTATTTGTCATATTCTACGGATCTTGTGGGGTGGCAAGGGCCAATATTATTATTCATTAATAAAAGCATTAACCTGCCACCTTTCTGATCATTGCTTTGCTCTCCATCGTTTATTTTAAATTCGCAGTGCCACCATAGGCATATGACAACACTCGCTTAGTTTTTATATTCAAGCCGCAAGTTTGAAATTAGTACTCCTTTTTTTATGGGTGAAGGTGTAAAAATACACATAGGCTTTTACTCAAGGCGCACCCAACACCATATGCTTTTCGGAGGTGCAAAAATACACATACCGTTAAGTTCCTGTAACTGCCGTTAAATACAGTATAAAAATACCAAAATACCCCTAAACACAAAATTTCCTGGTTTTCCTCAGTCGTATGCATCTTCTTCTCCTTCGGCAAGCTGAATCCACTGTTCATTTTTCTGGAAAAACTCACCTCTTCAATTGATTTCTAGATCTTCAATTCCCAAACTTCAAATCGCACAAAATTATAGCAGAGAACAGAAAACATAATTTTAAAACAACAATACAACAAACCTATTTTTTCTATCAGTGTTACAAACTTCATCCAAATCAACAAAATCATCAACAAAGATTTTGAAATCCAAATTCAAAACTGAACCGTAAAAAAGAACAAGAGCCCAGAAATATAGAAAAAATGATGAAAGAAGAATAAGAACCCACAAATATTCGCCGATGAGAAGTAGAAACGAAGCCGGTGGTGACACCGGAGCTATTTGTGCCTTTATTTATGTTGTCCATGACCGATCCATCGCGGCCTTAACGCCAGCCCTAGCCGACTCCGATAGCTCCACCTTGACAACTTGGTCGTGGGCGGCGATGGTGGCCACCTGGAAGATGTTAAGGGTCTCACCACCAAGGCGGACCACCGGCTTCCAAAAATCGTCCACCATTTGCTTCACCTCGTCCAAGTGGCTTCCCTTGAGTGATTCGGCGACGACACCCCAATTGAGTGGGTCCGCGGCAGCTACTCCGCCGCTCAAACAAAAGCTATCGACAGTGGCTTCAAATGAGAAGGAAAATGGATCTTCGATTCCGTTCTAGACAAGCCCGCCGAAAAGATCTGTTCCATAAAGATCTGGGAGATGTTGGAAGTGGAGGTGGAGGATCAGGGGGGACCGAGGAGGATTCAGGAGCTGAAATGAAGAAGAAAAAGTGGATCTGAGACGACGTGAAGGTTCAGGTGGAAAGAAAGAGAAAATGGCAATGTTGAAAATTATCAAAAGTTTGACATTTTTATCTTTTTAAATGGCGTGGGGCCACAGTAAAAGTGACGGCAGTTAAGGGAACTTAACGGTATGTGTATTTTTGCACCTATTTTGAAAGCTTGTGTGCATTTTTGCACCTCCGAAAAACATATGGTGTTGGGTGCACCTTGGATAAAAGCCTATGTGTATTTTTGTACCTTCACCCTTTTTTTTTATTTGATCAAGGTTTTCCCTTTGAGACTTGAAGGGTAAAAGGTTCTCACCTCTTCTAACAAGTATGTTTCTTAAGATTTGAATTTGTGTTTTCCTCCTTATGAGGTAAGTGGATTTACTACATCAACCAACCACTTGTTGGTTGAAATTAATACTCCTTTAGTTTTTGATATAAAACATATTTAAGGAGTTAATTTTAGTTCTAAATATAATACATATAGTTTTTTATATTTGTCAATCTTTTCTGATTTACCATTATTGATACTCCCTTAATAATAATCAGGTGGGGGAAAGGAAATGAAAAAAATTAAGGAAGATGACTAGATGTTTTAGGAAATGCAATACGTGCCATATTAAGTTATTTAACTAACTTCTTTAATGTAATTAAATTGGGTGTCTAATATGACTAGATGACTTCAAATTATCGTAATTTCAACGTCAGATGAATTCTCAAAAGCATAAAAAAACCATATATTTCTTTATCAGCGTAAGAAAACTCGTGAACACAAATGACACGACTCACGTTCGCATATATATATGAATAGGGTCTATATGTATATGAGTCACAAAGCTTGCCACTACTGCAAGACCTGTATGTTATAATGCTATGATCTAATGCTTTCTGTTTTTTCAGTTGGTCATCAGAACTCAGAAACGTTGCAAATCAAACAATTTACAAAATACAAAAGAAGGGTTAAAAACCACGATTTTCCTCGTTGATAAAGAAACAAATACAGCATAGTTAAAAGTTACAGCACAGTTCCATATATATCATCAGGGAGACTGACTACTATATATATATATATATGGCATAAAGTTGTAATTAGAGGATGCTTCTGATGGATGTTGGGTACGTGTTCCCATAGGCTTAGGTGTACGTAGGGTCTATATATATAGAGGAATCTATCTCTTGCGCTTGGACTTCAAAGAGGTGACTGATTGAGAGTTGCTGTGCCAATTGCGTTTCCTTTGGTTTATGAACCAATTATTGATCTGCTTCAGCTGCAGGCCCGTCTCCTCCACTAGTTTTGCCTTGTCATCTTCCTGCATTTTCAATTCGCCAAATCATGCATCATATATAACCTTGTTAATCTTAACAATATCTATTCAAGCAGCTATTGGTTTCTTACTTCCTACTGTCCATAATACTATATATAAAACACTTCAACTAATTCATTAGAATTAAGAAATGATAGTTAACTCATTCAATATGACTTAAATTGAATTATTATTTTTTTCCAACGTTACCTATATTAAATTAGGTTTTAGATGAGAAAGAACATATAAAAAGTCATATTTAAGCATTAACTATATAGGCAAAATTGACAAATACTCCCTCAGGTTATAAGCAACATTTACTTTATTGCTCAAAAACTAGCAGTTAAGATTAGTTAAAAATAATAAATGTGTAAGAAATGCAATGTTTTTTTTTATAAATATGCCCCTATTTATGAAATGAGCATAAGAGAGAGAATATGTAACAAATATGAGAGAGTATATGAGCATAAAATATGTGAGAGAATGTGTAATAAATGATTAGGAAAGAGAATTAGTAGTGAGTGAGAATAATTAATATAAAGATATGTATTTAATACGGGTAGAAAAGAAAATGACAATTTAAATTTTGAGACACAAGGAGAAAATTGTTTATAAAAAAGACAAGCCCAAAAAAGAGAAATTTACTTATATAAAAGATCGGAAGGAATAAACATTAATTATTCTAAAAGTGACTTACATTATTAAATATTAACCTAGACATTTTTTTTACAAGTCACTCGTAAATTTCTGGACCTATAACTTTTGTGATATGCATGGTGGGCCGCAGTCATAAATTTTTACGTCTAGAGTTGGTTGTCTTTTCACATGGACAAAAACATGAAGAGGAATAGAGCATGAAAGAGTAGATGAAAAATAAAGAGGTGTTGGGGATTCGCAATAATTATGATTCATGAAGAAGATGGTAGAGATCAGTAGGCTAGCTATATATATAGCTTACAGTGGGGTAGGGCCACTTGGAATGTTGCTGCCACCAGTTCTTCAACACTGAGGTTGTGTCTCCGGGTAACTTGCCTGCTCTTCTTTTCCTTAATATTTCCTCTCTCACATCTTCAATTCTTGACTTGAAACCCTTCACATTCCCCAAACATAAGAATTTTTAATTACTTGTTATTATTCAGAGGGGAAAGAAAAACATCAAAATGAAAGTGAAGTTTGAGGAATATATAATTAATTAGAATGAACCTGCTTGAGCTCAATCTTGAGTTCCTGACGAACTCTTTCCATGAGTGACCTTTCAGATTCCGTAGGTAGCAATGGACCAAATCCCATCATGTCGTGTACTTCAGCGCCTGATTGGTCTAAAGAGAAATCCATTGGCGAATCATCCTCATCATCTGACATTGTTGCACCACTTCCCTCTCCCAAACTTACTCCTGAAATTCAACCATTTTTTCCCATTCAGTGCTTCGGAGCATTAGTTATACATAGATCTTAAATAACCATACATGTATATATTATAGTATATACCTATCATTATAAGTTGAAATGAAATTATTACAATAGAAAAGAATATGACTAACGATCAGTTTTTGTATCTCCCGGCGGCCGAAACGACACATGGAAGATTTTTTTTTTTTTTTTTTTTTTTTTTTTTTTTTTTTTTTTTTTTTTTTTTTATGGTACAAATGAGTGTCGGCACGGGATTCCTTTGAATATGGCTAATATTTATATTTGCGGAAAGTCTCCGATCCAGTATGAGAAAAAGCATTTTGAAAACCCTTGGTCTTTGAAAATTTTACTATATATTTCACTCGGTATATATATATTTTCCTGGGAGAAGTTCGTCAAGGTGGGATAATATAGGTTCAAGAAAAGTTATGCTCAAGTTTTTTCTATAATTTTAAGGTCTCTCTCTTCTCTCACTCTCACTCTCGTTCAACACTTCAACCTGTCTGTGACTATGTGGTGAGGAAACTATCCTCCCAGCCAATCAACAAGGCACTCGAATGTTGACATGTAATTTTGAAGGTAATAATGCTATGAAGTATCCGGATCTGTGTAAAATAACTTTGCACCACCGTTAGGTATAAACCAAGAGGTGATCCAACACAGCAAAATCATAGTTTAGTTGCATAGAAAACAAGGTTTATATGGATATTATTCTAGAGTGGAACCACCGAGACCACATTACCCAAAAACAAAACGGCCTATCGAGTAGTTCATTAGTTTCTTCTTGAACCTAAAAAGAACGGACTCAAGGATGAAGAATAACAAACTAACATCTAGCGACAATAGCACAAAAAGATGTTAATTTCACCCACTAAAGAATCACCAAACATCTGTCTATCATATTGCCATCCGTGTTCGCTGTAGGAAGTCTCTAGATGTTGTTAAATAAGCAAACTCTGAGATAGAATCTTCCAAAGGAAGTAAAAGAAAATTTAAAAGCATTTTAGGGATAAACAAATAAATCTGGAAGTTCCTTAATTTTAGGTAACAAAATATATTAAATATGATATGGCACCAGATGTTGCTGGTAGCGGGTGGGGACTTCTTCTTCGACCGTTCGCCAAAACTAACTAACCAACCCACAGTACATAACATTATAGCAGACCCTACCAGCAGAGAGTCCCACGTTCTTCACTCTTTACCTAAACTAAATGACAACGATACCTAAAAGCTAATTCCTTCCCATTTCTTTCGAAACGTGTTCAACACAAGAAAAAAGTGAATCAACATCTTGCCACACCAGAAATATGATAGGGATATCTCATTCTTACATGTCTCAGATTTTATATTACCCCCTCCCGAGAAAAAAAACAGCAGTTTATTAACAATAGGTCGTTTTTATGTTTCTATGGTATATATCATGCAGTAACAATCGTTGTTTCACCTACCTAGAACAAAGTAATAAAGATGGAACCAGGTAATATATACTCCATCCCCTCTTTAATATAAAACTCAATCTCACTTCTTTCTTCAATATAATAAGACCCAATTTGACTTTTTTAAATAAGTTAAATAAGGTAATTAATCAAAAATATATATTGTATATTATTTGATTACATATCAGTTTATAACTCATATAAATTAGTTGGTATAAAAAAAAATACAAATACTCTAAACTAACCTCTTTATCTTCCTTAAATCTCAAACTCTTGGATTTGTAATAATAGAAATGAAGAAAAGTGAATATACCAGTGAGAGCTTGTAGAGTATTTTCAATATCACGGCAGGCCATAACGGCTTCGACGGCATGGACTTTGACATGTTGTTGCAGCTGTTCTTTGAAAGTACACAACACTAACAAATATTGTGCCTGCGCAGGAGTATGCCCATGAACATGAAGCCTCAGATTAACTAATTAACAAATAGGGGGAAAAAATATTTTTTAGTGGCAAAATTAAACAGGCTCTTAAACTAGTTTACCAGGAAATTGTCAAGGTCCTGACGCTCAGGTAGTGAGAGGGCATGGATTTGCTGCGATGCGTATGATCGGAGGATATGGTGGGACTGCGATAACTGAGCGTCGATGAGTGGAAGCTGATCGATGGGGGTGGCGACACGTAAGCAAGAGATGTGTGCAGCGAGAAGCTGGTCATAGAGAGGGTGGGTGGCTATCTCCGCCTTCAGTTGCCGGAGATGGTCACCGGAAGCAGCTACTTCTCCGTTAAAACCACCACCACCACCCATCATTCCCAAGCTTGGTTCTGACTGCATTTTTCCTGATGTGAATTATGAAGTCACTGTTAAAGCTCAGAGCAAAAAGGGGGTGAAGACGAGGCAGCGAATTATAAAGAGAGTTTAGGACCACTCTAGGACACGAATAGCAGAAGGGGGGGGGGGAGAGAAGGACACAGTTTTATCGTTTTTGGAGAGAGAGAGAGAAGCCGTATTATAGGGATCTGGGACACAAAACTTTCTGCTATTACCACTGATAGAAACAAAGATCTTTACACAGACAGAGAAAAAGAAGAGGCAGAGGCATCAAAGTGATACATATGCGCGTGAGAGAGAAGAAGGGGAAAAGAATATGTGTGTGTATTCAAGTTTTGTTTTGAATTTGTGAGAGGAAGAGAGTAGGAGAGAGAGAAAAGAAGCAAGCTTCAGAATCATTACTATGAAAGGAGGTTGGAAGCGAGGTCAGAAAAAGAAGATAAAGCTCCTTCCGTGGCCTGACAATTTCTTTTTCTTTTTCTTTTTTCTGGGTTTCGAAGTGTACTATTTTTTTTTTTGGGGGCTAAGATTAGGTACGTTGATTTGATGTTGATTGGAGATCATAATTTTGGGTTGTCCGCAGACAATTGTTTTCCCACATGGATTTTGGTCATTAACCTTGAGAATTATTATGAGTACACTTTTCACACAGTTTTGTCTCTGGACTTTTGTATTCGTGCCACAAGTCAAGTTAAATTTCCGAAAACAGACAAACGAAAAAATCAACAAATTTCAATTTTAATTTTTGTGGGGTACTGTCTTGTTTAGCCGGAAAGTTTTTACATTGGACCTATGAGTATTCAGAATTTTTCAGTGGATCAATATTGGTGAAAAAGTATTAAAAATATTACTCTAACCCTATTTATAAGTTCATTTTAATAAAAAAATTTGGCCTTATTTATAAGTCCTCTTTCGGATAATGAATGAAATTGTGATAATTTTTCCATATTAATTATATCAATAAAAATAAAGAGAGAACGATAAGTTGAAAGATATTCATTCATAACTAGAGCAAAGTTGAAAATTTATCCTATGATCATTAAACTAATTACCTCTCTTTAGTATGTATGATTTAGTTAAAAGAGACTTATAAATAAAATTAGAATAGTAGATATCACTCATAGTCATTAAAAATGTTAACAAAGAAAATGTGAAAAAAATGTTAACAGAGATAGTTGTTTTAATAGTTAGGTGGTATTGTTCATTTTTAATAGAGTAAATATTTTTTTGGTCTCAGACAAAAAAAAAAAACACCCCATTTTGGTCCCTTACAAAAAAAATGACCCTTATTCGTTTTTTTTAAGGGACTAAAAAGAACCTCTTGGAAATTTGTGAAGGATCAAAATGTCAACTTATCGGCCTTATTCGTCCTTTTTATGGACTAAAAAGGACTTCTTTTTTTTGTAACCAAAATGAGGATCGTGTTTTTTGTCGGGGACTAGAAAGAGTATTTACTCTTTTTAATTTTTCCATATTAATTGTACCAATAAAAATAAAAAGAGAAGAATAAGTTGAAAGATATTCATTCATAACTAGAGGCAAAGTTGAAAATTTATCCTATGATCATTGAACTAATTACCTCTCTTTAGTATGTATGATTTAGTTAAAATGGACTTATAAATAAAATTAGAATAGTAGATATCACTCATAGTCGTTAAAAATGTTAACAAAGAAAATGCGAAAAAAAAAAAAATGTTAACAGAGATAGTTGTTTTAATAGTTAGGGTGGTATTGTTCATTTTCAATAGAGTAAATACTTTCTTCTCGGTAGACAAAAAAAAGGACCCCATTTTGGTCCCTTACAAAAAAATGACCCTTATTCGTTCTTTTTAAGGGACTAAAAAGAACCTCTTAGAAATTTGTGAGGGATCAAAATGTCAACCAATCGACCCTTATTCGTCCTTTTTATGGACTAAAAGGGACATTTTTTTGTAAAGGATCAAAATGAGGATCTTGTTTTTTGTCAGGAACTAGAAAGAGTATTTACTCTTTTTAATACTTTCATAAAGATATTGATTTAACAAAACTCCTGTATGAAAACTTGCATAACAAAACTGAAAACTAGCCCTTGGTTTTTTGTATCTTTTTTCTCAAAAGGAATTGTCACCAACCTTTATTGAAATGGAAGCTTGTTAATTAGTTGTTTAGAAAGTGAGGTGAAGGTTGAGCTTTCAAAGGGTTTCTCTTTTTTTCATTATGAACTCTCCTTACCCGTTAAGCTTTACATTTTCTTGAATATAAATAATTGTCCAAATATTCTGGTATGGTGGGTGAAATCAAATCAAATCAAATGTACCTACATTGCTGTTACCAAGAGACATTTCTCTATTATTTAAATTTAAAGTTTTAAACTAGCTAAGAAAAAAAAAAGGCGACACGTCACCACCACCAAATGTGTAATTAAATTAATTAATATAGTACCATTCAGGCAAGGCCTATAATTGGAGTACCAACTCCAAATTGCCATTGTCACCCACCACCTCAAGATTTTTTTATAATTTTTATATTTTCAAAATTCAATTGATGTATTATATAATTAATTATTCTTCGTGTGATGACCAACAAAAGATTCGGATTTGGGGATTAATAATATAATGTGGGTAGATATAGTATGTGGTTATATACATGGTAGGGACTGTAGAAGTTGCTTCATTGGAGGTGGGTACATATTGGTGGTTGAACCTAAAAAGATAAAAATTAATTAATTAATTAATTAATTAAAAAAATGAAGTGGTATGAACAAAATGAAATGAATGTAGGCGCTTTACTTTTGTTTCAAGTGTGGGTGGTAGCGTTGAAAACTAGGAAGCGTTTTATCCAAAATCTCCAAACGAGATAGGCTTTTAAGCAATGTCTTGCATATGGAAAATTTGTCCAATTATGCTTTATGTTTGCTTTCACATGAAAACAAACAAAGTTAGAGAAATATTTCTTTTAGTCCTTATTATAAGAAAGCAACTATCAATTGTATTTGGTTATTTTTATAAGGCATGCACTTGTTTTTTTCCAAGACGCATTAATTATTTTTTGGTAAATATGCGCATAACTAATAAAGGTAATGGATGAGAGTAATAATTAATATAATATTAGAGTTTAGTATAATTAATAGGGGTAGTATTGAAAATTACTTAAATTGTAACTCAATTTTATTGATTTTAACTGTTTTATTGATTTGTGAGAATTGTTAATTGATATTTTATACTAAGGAGTAAGGACCAGAGGGAATAGTAATATATATAATACATATATCTTCTAGAAGTCATGTTTTAAAATAGATTGATGGCCCTTTACTAAGTCACTTTACATGAAAAATGGACTATTAATTATTTTCTTCGAAAATTTATCCTTTTGCAATTTTTTAATAAGTATGGGAAGAGGTTGTTTATGAGAAAAGAATGTATTTTTAAAGATTGTTATGGGGAAGTTTGAGAATTTCTTTTCCCTTCAAACAATGTCATTAATTTAATTACATCTTCTTAATACAGACAAGATAATTAGAAACAATCTTATATATAGGATTTACACACATTTATTAGTTATGGCCTTGAGTTTTCTTTAACAGGCGCAAAGGTATAATCTTGTTCGAAGCATCGGATAATAAATGTCATGGAAATTTAATTAAATATTAATTCGTCACATTGTAAGGATCTAATTCATTCTACCAAATCCAATCTTATTGGTTTTTTCTTGAGGCGTTAAAAACCATAATTATTAACAAGCACAAAGGTATAATCTTGTTCGAAGCACTGAACAATAAATATCATGAAAATTTAATTAAACATTGATTATTCACGTTGTGAGGATATAATTCCTTCTATCAAACCCAATCTTGTCGGTTTTTCCCTAAGGTGTTAAAAACCATAATTATATACATGTTGGCCAACAAGGAAAGGAAGCAGCTCAAATATCAACGTGAAAAGAACACTTCAATGTCTGCAAACTCATGAATTAATGTGGAATAGCTTCACACACACGGTGCACAGAAACAAGAAATCTTGTAAAGCAGATCAAGTGGTAGGGTCTGACGTCGTTTTCCCCAGACGTTTTCTGGTATTCCCTCCTGTCCAACTGATCTTCATACCAATAAGTTATTAATAAAGATCCAAGGCACTTATATATATATATATATATATATATATCCCCACCCCAACCTCAAATAACGATAAAAGCTAGCGAACAAGAATTTTGTTTTGGGAAAAAATAAACCATTGGGCAATTAGTTCTCTGGTGGGTTATTGCTTCTTGGTGGGGATGTTATATAAACTGAAAGGCCATTTTCATTACAGTTCTGATCAGAGTGTGATAGTTAGGTTGACAAAACTCATGAGCAACTACATGCCAACAATATAACGTGCAAAATCGATGATGGAGAAATAATATCTGATTTGAGAAAAATATTATAGATCGATCGTCTTCCACCTCGAGAAATTGACTACAAATTGAAACGTTGCATGCACTTGGATAGAAACCCTAATAGTTAAAACGTGACAGTACTAGTGCGATGCATTAATGAACAACAGCGAGGAGGGAAAAAGCAATGGTAAAAAGGAGAACGTAGTCTTCGAGAAAAGAAAAGAAAACGCAGGTGGTGGCGGTGGCGGTGGTCGACGGAATTAAACAGGTGGGTCACCATCACAGCTGGAGATTTGTCGTGTTCTTCAGTGGAAATGAAGCATTGAAGCCCTGCAATGCACGGTACACAAAAACAGTGGTCCCCCTTTATCATTAACACAGATTTTAATTCAAAGGACAAATACAATACAAGCAAAGCAGAAAGCAAACGCAACTGGGGAGTGATGTTGATAATCACTAATCACAGGTGCCATCCCATCACTCCCAATAAGCAACTACAACTACACTTTTTCTCTTTTTTTCTAAATCCCACTTTTTCTTCGTTTGTTAATTAATTCAGCCATTATCAGCAAGCTGGTATGGTTGAGGTTTCAAATGCTGCGAATCATACTCAACACTTGTTGATAAAGATAAAAACTCTTTTGTCATCTAAACTTCGAAAGGGGAAAATTTACCAAATAAAAAAAATTAATTCGGTCATTAAAAAGTTAAAAAAAAAAAAACTTTGTTTTATTAAAATGAATTAATCATGCAGCACTAGCACTTGCAATACAATTCCTGAACTTTAACAGATATAACAATGAATAGCACTAAACAACAACAGTTTGCTGAATTTAACTTTACGATGGTTTGGCTGATTGTCTTGTCGGTGCTTGATCGGATCCTCCTTGTCTTGTTTTATCTTCGTGATCGCAGGCCCACTCAAAAGCAGTTTTGCTTGGTGTCAGTTTAATTGGCGGAAATAGGCCTAAAATATTGCGTCAGAACTACCAACTTTTTTCCCACTCCTCCTATTCCTCCCGTCAAATACAAGCTGTCAATGTAAACTTACCTCCTAAATATTTAAAATCAGTTTAACGAATTTTTTTTTTATTACTAAAACTCAATTATTTTTAGATGTCTTTAATTAAATGGTTTATCTCACTCCATTACATATTGCTTCAATTTTTTTGTGGAGCTATTAGCGAAAGTGTTTTTTTTTTTTTTTCCAAAAGGCATTTAATGACTAGATAATTAATATTTAATAACAGACCAATTTTGTAATTGAATTAAAAAGTGAATATTATATTTAGGTCCGCAAAAGTATTTGATATAATACACCTATCATATCTTACAAGAGTAACAAACCTAACTTCAATTCCAATGTAAGAAATTACGACTCAATTATTTTTATTTTAAATTTGAACCTTGATTAGTTTATTCACTCAAATCTTTTCCTTCGTCGAAATAATGCGCACGTGTATATACATTCTATACCAATTTGCCAAATGAAAACAAGTGCGCACGCACACACTAATAACTGCCTATTCATTTGCTTTATCGCCTTTTCTAATATCTTAAAGCATATTTATTTATATAAATTATTTTGATTCCTGGGATATAGTTATATTCTTGCATTTCGGATGGCTAGCGAGAGAATGTTGAAATTCTATAACACCGACTAGCATCAAGTTTATATTATATTAGCATTTTAAAATAAGAGACCAAATCCATGGTTTTATGGACAAGACATCCAATAAAAAATTACTCCATACACCAATCGCTTTTGCCAACTTTTCTTTATCTTCATACAATGTTTTAGCTTTTGATAACCCATCACTATCTCACCTTTAGGTTGAAAAGGACTAACACCTAATCTAATCAAACAAATCTAAAGTGGACATTATAATCTGTGGCTTCTTACATCGAACAGGTTACCACGAGAGTACAGAGATGCAATGACGATTCTAGGATTAGGGTTTTGTGGGGTGAGGCCATCTTTGTTCCCTATTAAAAGCTGTAAAATCTGCGTAGAAAGTATTGGTAGAAAGCTGACAGTAACGTACATTATGGCTGTTAGGCCGGAAAAGCAAAATCGGTATAAAGTTAAGATTTGGTGTCACAAGTTCAAAAGATCCAACACTGTGGTAAATACTATACTACTACTATTCACAAAAGAAACATACTTCAATCACATACATGATATGATGAATGGCGTTGCTGTGACGGGATACAATGGCATCAAGAACTGCAAGTTTCTAACCTTCTATAACTCCTCTCGCTTATGATATTCACATCACTGTACATTTCTCTTTTGACTTCCCTTCGGCCTTGGATGAGGAAGATGAATGCCTTTCGCTGTTTCTTGCCGCCTGCAAGTAGCACCCGTTTGCATTTTCAGATAAAAAGATCTTTGACTTGATACCGCTACTACATGGCCCCATAAAAAAACACCCACAGTAAACACTATTTCCTTCAAACATTTTAAAGAAAAACGTTCCTGGGGATTTTGAGAGAAACAAAGGCAGTAGTAATTAAGTAGTCAAGTTACGGAGTACTAGCCAATCAAAACAAGTGTGCACAACTCACGCATGTGAGATTTCACTTGACCAAACCGGTGACAATCCAAACTTACAGCAATGCACATAAACTCAATCTTCATTGAGCATAGATCTGTATATAGCAATCTAAACATCAACTCTACGCAACAAATACTAGGCAATCACAATGGCTCTTCGACAAAGAAATACTAATTATTGGACCCATCAAATAACTGGAAAACAGAAGAGATATACCGGGGGACCTGTGACCAGTCTGGAACTGCCAGTAATGGATGCTGGTTGTGAATTTTGACGAGGTTGCTGTTGCCCAAACTCCTGTTGTTGCAATGCTATTGCTAATTGCAGATCTGAACTGCTATAGTTACAGTTGAGATTTGTGTAAGTGTTAAATCAATAACTTGAAATACAACTGAGAACAATAACATGTTTCTATTTGGATGAGAAGAAAAGATCCATTTTTACTATAACATTGAGTTCTTATCAAAGGAATATATTATTTCAAGAAAATCAGCCAAGGATAGTAGAAAGAAACCAAGATGCACAAACGAGAATAATCTTAGACTACGAATGATTTTCATGCTGTTAATTCAAAACTAAAGTGTGGGTAAAAGAGAGTTTTTATTGCTTTTTTTTTTTTTTTTTTTTTTTTTTTTTTTTTTTTTTTTTTTTTTTTTTTTGGGGGGGGGGGGAGCAGTAGCAAGTTTTTGAAAAATTACCTGATATTTAAGCCTGCCTCTGCTGCACTGTTTATACTGGCAAGATAATCCTGAAACATGAATAGTTAGGTTAATATCAAGGAAGGAATGAGCTTAAATGTTTCACTTTGAAAGAAAATACATACAGCAGTACTGGTCATGACATTATGCTCATCCCAAGTGTTATTTTCCTGACTTTCTACCTTAAATTCCTTGAAGTTACCAGTCATAAAAAATGTATCACCATTGACCTGCAGTACAAGTAAAACCAAACTAATATATTGTAATCCAAAATAATTCAAAATATATGCAATTAAACCATTCATGTCCATGTCTCTATGGTCACGAAAGCAAGCTTAGCCTATCAAGAAATTTATAAGCGCTTTCAGATTTTTTTGGAGGTACTTTTCCAGTGACCAAAGTTCCCTTTTGCAGCAGTAGAATTTATGCGTCTAAAGAGAAGCAGGTATTTGGAACTCAAAATAAAAACCAGAAACTGGAAGAAATTAACCAGGCTGCAACATTTCTGCTATTCAGCAAATTATTTTAATAAGCACTGTCACAAATAATGAATTTGGTGTTTAGTTAAATCATCCTAGAAATCTTTTAGCATTTTTTAGATTCTTTTCTAGAAGTGAAACTTATATTAACACTATTGATAGAGGCTAAGGTAGTATGAGATGCCTAATCCTACATGGAGTAATAAGGGATGCTCTGTGGCATTTGAGTGGGTTGTTTCTCCCACATCAATAAATAGTAGTCGGGCAAACGTTCTCAACCCTAATTGAATACCCATCAATTGGTATTAGAGGTAGAGATAGATGGTTCCAAAAAGAGCCACCTAAGGAGGGTTCAGAATTGAGAGTTGAGTTTTAATTAGCAAGGAAGTCGGTGAAGTGTCACCAAGTGAAGTGTTATAATGTGTAGCAGCCACTCACTAGGACGTCAGCTATCTCAAGGACTACTTGATAAAGATTAAGGCAACATAAGATGCCTAAGTTCCACGTGAAATAATATGGGATAGATATTCTGCAGAGTATTTAAGTTGATTGGTTCTCCATCATTAGCCAGCTTTTGGGAAGGGTTTCCCATGCCACATTAGTGAACGCATAGCAACAGAAATTCCATAGCAATGTCAAAGATACAAAAAAGGCTGTAAAATAAATAGGATTAAAAGAAAGATTCTCCACGTGGTATTTATTCATAGAAACAGCTTATTTTACATACACGAAAACTGATGAAATTCTGTCATAAGCATATGAAGCTCAGGCCACCAAGACGCAAACTTTACATGTCTTCAACATGATAAATTTTGAATATGTACAACTTATATGAACAAAAAACTACAACCACCACAAGCATCAGAATCATACTGTTTATTTTGACCAAAATCTGGAAGTGCAAACCAGCATCCACAGTCTCCCAGAAAGAAAACAAGGGCCAAAAACAAAACAAAATAAATTTTTTTTGAAACAAAGTCAAATGAAAAGGATCATAGAGAAAAGAATTCTACCTCATACAGTTTTTCCCACACCAAATCAGGTTGATTTAGGTATCCTTGGTCTGTAGCTAGAAGATAAAGCTCACCCTCATACTGTAATACAGATGGACATTATATATTTCTTGAACTAGTAGATAATAGATATACCAAACAAAAGAAATTTTATGACTGATAGAAAAGGTTCTTGATTCCTACCAGTAAATTCAAATGAACAAAGAACCAAATACAAGAACCATCAAAGCATTTTACTGACCTTAAACATGGTGCTGAAATGGTTGTTCCGGAAAAAAACACACAACTCCCGATCTTCAAGACCACCTTGTAAACAGAAGAGGCTGCAAAAAGCATTTATAAAGCATATAAAGACGCATCATCATAGCTATCAAAAAAAATTGCACTCAAGAGGTATAGTATGGAGAAACTTAGAACAGGAGGGCAACAGAGTAACATACCCATAAAATGTCAACTGACTGGCATTGTTCCTCAAGAAGCTCTTGATCAATTCCCCTAAGACCATCAAACAAAAACCGATGTTTCTTCAAAAAACAATAAAATTATCTATGAGAAGATAATTTAATAAGAATCCTACATTGCCCTAATATATAGCAGCTAACACAGACCTTGTTGAGGTGTAATTTCATCCTTAGTTCTTGTATCAGAGGGTGCTGGAGTGTTCTTGTCTGCTTGTTCTGCAAGCAGTACCTCGCCTTCATAGACCGGTTCATTATCCTGGAAGTTTGCATTTCCTTTCTCCAATACACATTCCTCTCCTTCATATATGGGCTCACTCCCATCGATGCTGGAAGAGAATGCTTCTTCAGAAGCATCAATTTGCTGAACCCTGCCACTAGATGATTCTGAATTTTTATCAGTTGCAGATAAGCATGATAGTCCTGTGGAATCACGTTCATGGGATTCATCAGCAGTTCCATGATCATTAGTGGTCACAGAGGGTTGATTGTGAACCTTTCCACCCCCTTTTGAGACATCCATATGGCTTTCAACTGAAGACACCCAGCTTTTTCCAGAAGAAAGGAGAGGTTCACTTTCATTCTGAACCAATATATCAACACTGTTCTTATTCTCATCAATAGATTCTTTGGACTCCGCATGAGTTAACTGATCGCAGCTATTGACCCAATCAGCCTTTACAGACGAATTGGCTACTTCCCCCATAGTAGGTGCAGAGGCAATCTGCTCAGTGCTATCCTTATCAGAAACAGTGCAAAAGCAATCACCATGGATGAGGGGTACTGGTTCACGAGAGTCATTGTTAACAGCATCAGTTTTCTTTACAAACTCATCTCCAGAGCTTATGGCAACAACCTTGTTACATGTATTACCATCCATATTGACAGACATAGTGGTTTCATTCACATGACCCTCAACGGCATTACTTACTGATGCCATTGAATCAGCCTCAGATAACTTCAAAGCTCTCAACAGCTCTGCCTCTTCTTCAAGATCCCCTTTCCTGGGCATTTGTTGATCAGGAACAGAATGTGGAGAATCATCAAAGGACCTGGTTTTTGAGAGACTTGGAGAAGGAACACCAAGAGCTGCAGTTGTAGCAGCCACAAAATCCACACAATCTTCTTCAGGACCATTCTTATAGTGATCTCCCATGTTTCTAGTTTCAAGAGCAACAAGCTCCCCCATAAGAGCATTATAGGACTTGGACCCTATTGCATTAGCTGTATCACGATCCTGGTTCACATGCATACAAAGGTTTTAGTATCAAATTCATACCAATACATCAAGAAGAAATAAATGAGTTTTATAAAATAAATTATGACATCAAAGTAAGAAAAAAATAAGTATAGCTGTAGCGCAAAGGAGGTGAAAAAGCCAGGTAAGCTAACAAATAGCTTCAATCCAAAAGTGCAACTTCCTAATGTCAAATAGGCCAGCCAAGATTAAGAACATAGTCACATACAAAGAATGTCAAATAGGCCAGCTAAGAAGCCACATAAAAAGTATTCCACATGAAAAAAAAAATAATATTTGTAGAAGAAGCAGAAATGACAGAGAAGCAAACAAACAAATCCTAACAATTTGTAACTGAACATTTTACATAATACGCTCAACCAAAATCTGACCAACAATGCTATAAAAGTTTCATGGAACTTGATTTCCCATTCCATACCCCAAAACTCACATAGAATCCACAACATCGTGGTAAGTATAGGAGATTCCCCTAAGCTTAAAATTCAAAACTCACATAGAACCCACAACATCATGGTAACTATTTCATCTAAGTATTGTAATATGTATTACATCACTCATCATACCTGTAGATGATACTCACTCTCTGTTTTTTTTTTTTTTTTTTTTTTTTTTTTTGGGTTTAATACATTCATATTCATGATATTAAGATAACAGGTGATGACCTGATCATCAAAATTTTAATAGAGGGTTGTCAAAAGCTTAATGAACGAGATTAAATTTTTGAAAACTATGATGACCAAATAACAAAATTTTAAATTACCAGGAATAATTTAAAAACTGAATGGAAATATTGCTCAAAAAAGCAATTTTCAAAATCCTACTCTACTGAGTTCATATATAGCAACACGAGAAAATTATTGCCTTAAAGGACAGGACAAACTCAATGAGAGGCCCCCAAAATCATGAGAATAGTGAGGTGCCAGCCAATGGCATGAATAACACGTGGATAAATAGAATGCGTCTAGAACATTAGCACAGCAATCTAATCAATGGTGCTGTGAGAAAAACAATAAAGCTACTTGCTAGATATACAGGCAAAACAGAAAAAGCCTACCTGAGGATCAACTATCCAGCCATGATACAACGAGATGTCCAACAGATCAAATATAGCACATTCTGGAGTGAACTCAAAATCATTTATTCTGCAATTACAAAGCAATCTTTTTATCAGAACATCAACATGGATCATTAAAACACCAGTGACAAAAATCAACAGAACTTACCTCTTAAATTTTATATTTACATCAATGCCTGTCGCAAGTCTTGGAAGCAAATCGATCGCATCAGAAATGTTCTGTAGCTGATTTTTGACATAGCCTGCATCTTTATTCTACAAGCAATAAGAAAAGTTGTCAAAGCAACCCACACAACAATAGTAAGATAACAAACAATCACAAATTAAACCTATCAATTCTTATTATTGAATCAGAGTAATCAAATTACACTCTGTCTTGATATTTCCATCAATGAGGGTTACAATATATATAGGGGCCATAACAGAGCTATCACTGGGAGCAATTATGAGAGGATTACAATCAATCAGAAACCAAATCATAATCTTTCCTAAAGTAGAGAAACTAGAATCAGGAGATATGATAAGGCTAGAATCATGGGATATGAGATATTAGGTTGATTTCCAAAACTCCCCCTCAAGCTAGAGAATATTTATCAATTAATCCCATCTTGCACCGAAACCCTTCAAATTTAGCTCTGCCTGGCGGTTTAGTCATCACGTAAGCAATTTGATCTGCAGACCGTATGTAGGACAAGTTCACTATGCCTACTTCAACCTTTTGTTTAATAAAGTGCCTTCTATCTCAACATGTTTCGTTCAATTGTGGTAGACAAGATTCTTAGTCATTTCAATGCTGGCCTTGTTGTCACACCAGAATAGCATGTGTCTTACATATGGAATTCCCAACTCTTTCAATAGCCTAATAACCCAGAGCCCTTCACTTACTCCTTCATTAACAACTCACTTTCGTTTCTACACTACTTCTTGAAACCACAGTTTGATTCTTGCTTCTCCACATAACCAAATTTCCCCACACATACATGCAGTATCTTAAGGTTGACCTCCTATTCTCTATATCTCTTGCATGGTCCGCTTCATGTATATTTCGATGTCCTGGCAGAGATTTTCTAAAACAAGATTCCTTTTCCAGGGTTAAGCTTCAAATAGCTTAGAATTTTGTATACAGCTTACATGAGCTCTTATTATGGCTGGTGCATGAACTGACTTACTATTGCCATTGCATAGCTAATATCTGGACACGTGGGTTAAGTATATTAGCTTCCCTACAAGTCTTCTATATTGTTTTGAGTTAACTGGGACACTGTTTGGCTTGATCTCTAGGTGACAACCTTCTCCCATTGGTGTTCCTTCAAGTTGTATCCCTAACATTTCTGTTTCATGTAACAAATCTAGGGTATACTTCCGCTGGGATACGTTGATGCCCTTTTTGGTCATTGCCATTTCCATACCCAAGAAATATCTCATTTGACCGAGATCTTTCACCTAGAATTCATTTGACAGGTTCCTCTTAAGTTAGGCAATGGAATCTTCCCATTATCTATGTTGAAACAAGTCTTTGTATGGGTTAAAACAACCTCCAAGGGCATAGTTCCCGGTAATAACTACGTCTTCAACATAGACAATCAAGATAGTGACTCTCCCATTGTCATGCTTGATAAACAACGTATTAACTGCTTGCACTTGTTTATACTCAAGTTTCTTTACTGCCTTGATGAATTGTCTAAACCATGCCCTTGAAGATTGATTTAACCCATACAAAGACTTGTTGAGTTTGCAAATAGAATTGTTTGGAGCTAGAACTCCCTCCGGGACCTCCATGTAAACTTCTTCCTCTAAGCCTCCATTTAGAATTGCATTTTTGACGTTCAACTGATACAGTGACCAATCCAATTTAGCTACAACTGCAATTGACAACAGCACTTGGATTGTATTGAATTTAGCTACCGGGGCAAAGGTTTCCTGATAATCAATTCCATAAGCCTAAGTATACCTTTTGCAACTAGTTTTGCCTTGTACTTGTTCATACTTCCATCTGGATTGAACTTTGGGGTAAAAATCCACTTGCATCCTACCGGTTTCTTTCTAATGGAAAGAGTTATGATTTCCCATGTTTTATTTTTCTCAAGTGCCTTTAACTCATCTTCCGCAGCTTGCTTCCAATTTGGATAAGTCATGGCTTGTTGGAAAGTATTTGGAATTTTAATTGGTGCATTGTTCGCAACCAAGCTCTGCATCTTTGCAAACAAATTACCATATGAAACAAATCATTGAATTGGTGTTGAGTACAACATCTTACCCTTTTTCTAAGTGCAATATGCCAACCCGTCTCTTTTGATCTAATTCCGGGTTAGAGTCATGGTCATTCCTTTGAGTGGGAGAGACATTTCTACCATTATCTTCCTAACATTGTTGACCGGACTCTCCTAATAAACCTTCTATATCCATCCCTGAACTGATCTCAACATGTGTTTCCAGATCATTAGGCGTAAGTTTAGGCTGATTGGATGGAATAGTAGTATCAAGAGGTGACGATGGTAAGGTATGGGGGACTGGTAAGGTATCAATGGTATCAAGGACTTTGCAAGTGGGATCATGTGAAATTAGCCATTCAATATTTGAGTGCTCCCCCTGAATAAGTAATTTGGGATAATAGGCATCCTCTTCAGAACACGATATCTTTTAAGATGAATAGTTTCTTGGTGGTAGGGCAGTAACACTTGTACCCTTTTTAGTAGAGGAGTAACCAAGAAATATACATCTTTGAGCTCGGTCATCAAATTTGCTTCTACCATGTTGATGGACAAAGACAACACAACCAAACACCTTTTATGGTAATGGATTGATCAAAGGACAATTGGGAAAGGTTTCAAGGAGTTTTTGAATGGGAGTTGCATAGTTGAGAACTTAGGGCATTCATTAGATAGGTTGCAATTAAGACAACATCAGCCTACAAGGTAGTGGGAACATTTCTTTCCATTAATAAAGTTTGGGTGACCTCCAATAAGTAGAGGTTTTGCGCTCAAAACTCCCATTTTGTTGAGGTGTGTAAGGACAAGAGGTTCGTTGATGAATTCCTCGCTGATCAAGAAACTCTTAAAGGTTCCACTCAAGTATTCCCTAGCATTATCACTCTGAAGGACCTTAATGGAAGTTTGAAATTGAGTTTTCAAAGGTATGAAAGTTTTGGAAAACTTTGACTACCTCAGATTTTTCTTTCATTAAGTAGACCCACATGGTTCTGGTGTAATCATCGATGAAAGTGACAAACCACTTGGCATTTTCCAGGGTTTTTGTTCTTACAAGAACCCAGATGTCACTATGAATTAGTTGGAAGGGAGTAGAGGGTATGTAGTGCTGTTTTGGGTAGGAGGACCTTGTTTGTTTAACGAGTTGGCAAGTTTCACAATGAAAAGGAACGGAATTTTTATTAAATAAACTTAGAAACACATGTTTTATATAATCAAAAACTAGGATGGCCTAAACGACAATGCCATAAAAATACATCTTGATGTTGAGAACTTGAGCTAACCATGGCCTTTCATGCATTCCAAGTATCTTTATTCTTCAGCTTGGATTCTTCTAGGTAGAAAGGTCCATCCCACTATCTAAAAATCCAAATAATCTTTCCTAAGTTTAAATCCTAAAAGAGACATAAATCATCATCAAAGATTACTCAACATATTCTCCCTTTAGTTAATTTGCTCATGGATATTAGGTTATAAGCAAGTGCAGGTACGAACAGAACATTGTGAACTTTCAGACTATTAGATAGCATGACTGTGCCAATTCCTTCAACTTTCATTAACATGCCATTAGAAAGTTTGACTCGAAAGTTTCCAGGACACAATTTAAGAGTTGTAAATAATGTTTGATTACCAGTCATGTGATCTATAGCTCCTGAGTCAATAATCCATGTATCTTCACTAGTCCTCACAACATTGAGAGTTATAATAGAATTACCTGATTGTACCAGATTAACACTTGGTACAGAGTTTGATTTGTTTTGTTTTTCAAGTATCTTGTGGAGCGCTTGCAACTCCTCCTAGCTTAGGGAATCAACATCCTAAACTTTCTACTTAGTTGTAGTGAGATGACTTTGATGGGAGTGTTGTTTTCCATTTGATGGTCTGCCATGCAGTTTCCAACATTCTTCTTTGGTATAACATTTCTTGCAATAATTGCACCATTTATTTTCGTTCAACTTGTGGTCCTTTCACTGTAAGAGTTGAACCCTTAATGTGATTTTGGCTGCTCTGATTTAAGAGTTTTCTACTTTCTTCAAACTGCACATGGTCGGCTACATCAAACAGATGTGCTAAAGGTTTTAACCCCATAATTCTACCCCTTATCTCCTCAAAAGAATCGTTGAGTCTGAGAAGAACATCATGAATTCTTCCTTCTTCTACCATTGTCATATACAATTGAGCATCCTCAATGGTTTTCCATAGGTGCACCTCAAACAAACCCTATTGTCGCCAGAGTTTCAACAAAGCATTGTAATAATCAGTCACCAACATATTACCTTGTCTCAAATCTTGGGGCTTCCACTTCAAATGAATCAAGGCAATGGTGTTATCAAGGGAAGAGTATGTTCTTCCAGCCATATCCTAGATTTCTTTAGCAATGTTTGCCGGAAGGTAACCTTCACTAATATCCGGAGTCACAGAGTTATATAACCAAGTCATGACTTGGTTATTTTCAGCAGACCATGAGTCGAAACTTGGATCATCAGGGGCTGGTTGGGGGGCTGCTCCATTAATATATTTCTCCTTTCTCTTGCCACGGAGTATCTCAACACACTTTATGACCACTGGATATAGTTTCTTCCCTTAAACTTATGGTTAATAACCATTATTTGATTTTCTGAGAATTCTGATGCCATCTTTGTAGCTCTGAATGGTAGAGAAACTGTAGTGGTAGAAATAGAAGAAGAGTTGAGAATAGTGGAAGAGTTACTTTTGCACTGAGCATTAGTTCCAGAAATTAAAGCCATTGAATGAACCCCAAGTGTTGCTGGTTGTAGAGGTATAGAGCCAAAAAGAGGAGGAAATTGACTTGGATCCATTTCTGGATGTGGAACAGCAAGCTTTCACCAGGAGACAATAGATTCGCTGTTGCATGCGCCTTTTGATAGGGAAAGATTGCTGGTGTGTGTAGTTCATGCATCCTTGAAGCAGAGACCGTTGTCAAACACTACTCCAATTGACGCTGGATTCTGGGAAACGGCTGATTGGCGGCCTCCGGGTCTTCATGCGGGGCCGGTGACTCACCACTCTCTCTCATGCAGAAGCCCAAGGTCAGGCCTCCCCCCCACCTCAAGTATTTTTCTAGCATATCTCATTGGCTCTTTCTATTCTTACAACCGCTCGCTCTCACGGTCTCTAGGATCAGACGGAACCCACAGCTCTAATACCATATTATTGAATCAGCGTAATCAAATTACACTTCGTCTTGATATTTCCATCAGTGAGAGTTACGATATATATAGGGGCAAGAAAAGAGCAATCATTGGAAGCAAGTATGAGCAGATTACAATCAATCATAAACCAAATCATAATCTTTCCTAAACTAGAGAAACTAGAACCAGGGGATATGATAGGACTAGAATCATGGGATATGAGATATTGGGATGATTTCCAACAATTCTTACATTCACATTACTATTGGAATCAATTAAACGTTCAGCAACCAATGAAAGCAATTTCTCCTGTGAAACTTCAGCAACATCTGGACTCAAATGTATGCTGTTTCTAAGAAGAAGAACATTACCTGCAGCCAAATGATATACAAACTACCATTAATAAGAGCAATGCAAACAGGCAAGAAAAATCAAAGGAACTATAAAAGTAAGACAACTAAAGAGCATAAAAAAAACACCGAATTTGGGCAACCAAGGCCCAAGATGGATAGATTTTGAGTTTTAAATTATCATCAAAGAGGGCTAGTTTTTGCTGAAGAACAAGGAAAATTTAAAGGAAAAAAGTACGTTTACGTTTTGGTCCATATAGTTTACATTAGTTTTTAAAATAGATATATTTGTAATCCTTATAATTCTTTGTACATTGAACTCCAGCAACCCAGCACAACATGTGTAGGAATCTTGATGAAATTTTCATTCATTGGGGGGCCGGTTTTGACCCATAAAGACCAAGAGGGAGTTGCAAAAGAGGTTAGAAAGAGAAATATAAGGAGAGGAGAGAAGAGATAGAGAGATAGACAGTCGGGATAAAGTGTAGTGGAACAAAAGACAACTTAATTCTTATTGCACGAGTCACAAAACTTCCTCATGCCTTATATGGACACAAATCCAACAGCTATTAACTAGCCATTCCAATAACTACCTTGACTAACTCTCTTATTTTGTATCAAAGCAACATTGTAATATCAAGGAAATATTTGACTGAAAGATAGTAAAGGTGAACGAGGAATTTGTTATTATACAATGACTTTCGACAATTGAAATAGAACAAGTGAGTTTTTTCCTCCTAAGTATTGTAAATACTTAGGGGTTAGGCTCAACTTTCTTTTCTTCTTTTCAACTGCCTTGGCGATGATCTTTCCAGTATGATTGGTGGGGAAAAATCAGACATCATCCTATCTCCATAATAGCATTCTATCTAAAACTAAAGGACGGCTGAAATAGCACCAGATACTCTTGAGTCTTGACTATACTTAATCTTTCCAACAATTTGTAATTGCACGACAAATTATTCCGCCTTACTGAGCTTCCAAAAGGAAATAAAATATGCAACAAGTAGAGTGGAACACAAACAAAAATAAAGAGGATGGCGCGAATATGAGCAGTTGAAATAAGCCTAAGGTCAAACCATTAGTGTTTGTTGGTAAATTAATAGGGAAGGGATGCAATAAGGGGCACCAGGCCATCAATCGACCGTGAATATGAGAATAAAAAGTAAGAATTTCATGGTAATAAGTAATCCTTCAACTAAGATCAATCGGCCGTTCTGTGAAGAGTAATATTAACAAGTCAGTCTCAACGATTCCTAACTGAGCACAAATATGTCCTGGTGCCAAGAAATGAAATCCAATAGCGTAATTGATGAAAACAAATATCGACGAGGAACCTACCGTTCAAACATTTCAACTTCATATGAAATAAGAAGCACCGCAAAAGTGCCATAAGAATCGAAGAAAAAGAAAGAAACATGTATATAAGAGCCGAAGATGGAAGAAAGACATACAGATAGCGAGGAGAGGGCAGGGACCGTTCTCATTCTGAAGAACGATTGGAGTGGTGCGTCCAAGAAACTGAATCGTTTTGGTCTTGTGCATAAACTCTTTTGCTGCCTCCTGCTGTGGCGGCTGTGGTTGGTCCTGTTCCTGATCCCTCGGTTCATCGTTAGGAGGAGGGGACGCCATTGCTTAGAGACCTTTTCCTCTGGCCTGACGAAGACGATGGCGCACGTTCTGGGGTTGTCTTTAGGTAGAGAACAGCGATGAGTGGGCCAATTAGGATTTAGGAAAACAGAAAATGAAAAGAAAAATGACGATGCGAGTAAAGTTTATGGAGTGCTGACGGCAATGTCAATGGGAATCTGTATCGCATTTTATGTTCGATTAGTTCTTAACTTTCCATTTGCAGGATGCAAGAACCCCGCTGGTATTTACCAATTACTTTCACCCTAAAGCTGACGCTCATGGCACGGCAATTTTTACGTTCGCCTTTTTTGGTACGTCCCGTTTTTTCAATGGTATGGGCCTGTTGAGCCATTCAACAACTTTTAAGCCCATTCACATTTTGGCCCATCTAAATTCAAATTCGCTATTCAGGACTTCTCATTGGGCCATTTACATTCAGTAACAAGCAAATTTTGTGGTTTTGATTGTGAAGCCCTTCCTTACCGAGTTACCGGCGAAGAGCTCGATAAACATAGAGATAAGCCTGACGAACCATCCTCTTCCAACTGCCGCCTTTTGTCAGTTTGTGAGGAAAATTCAACCGCTTGTTTGTTTTTTTACAGGAAACTCCACAATTTCGCTTTTTTCGAGGTTGCAACTTCGTAGGAGTGGAAGGTTGACAATTGGTCTGCTATCCTATATATAAACCAGCTTCTTATATTTAAATTTAGTGGGAGTGGAAAGAAATCCTCAGGCACGTCTGGTGCGGCAGCAGCCTTGAGCGGAGAAGAATTAGTGTTGGGGGCACACTTGCTGGAGGCTTGGTGGCTGGAGCCGCCGCAGTCTTCGAAGGAGAACATGCTGGAGAGGAAGCCAGAGATGCCAATTTGGGAGACGCGGGAAGAGGAGGGTTCTTCAGGCTTATCTCAAGGTTTATCAATGAATGGCGAAGATTATATTTTAGAATTGAGGGCTGAGATTTCATTTTATCCTAAATGGAGACATTTTATTGCGGTGGGGAAGAAAGGGAAACACTGTCGCGCTTCCCCTCACCACCTCTCCCAGTTCGTCTCACGGAGATCCAGCCGATATTCCTCGTTTGGAGTTTGGAACAAGTTAAGCCTTTAGAAATGATTTTGTTGTTTATAATTCGTAACATATGTCACTTACATAAGATGAAAACGTGTTCAATTATCAAACTTATAGTAGAGGAATGCTAATTAGGATGGGTCATGGGTGGGTGGGAAGATATCACCTCGTGGATTGTCTAAATCTCAAGCCTATCGTCCCTTTACATTCTAAGAGCAAGAGGACTTCTTTCATTACTGGAAGGACCGGTCAGACCAGTTGGAGGTATAAGGGTCAAATCTTGCTGAAGGTGAAGGGTGTCACAATACATGACTGCCCATGCTTAGCTCCTCTTCAGTTGATTGAGTATATGAGAGAGGTAGAAAAGTGCTAAAGCAGCAATGCAAGCAGAAAACACTCGGGGGAAAAAAAAGACTATCAATATATTATCCTTGCAATAAATCAGTTAATTGTTTATTACAAGTCAGTATTGGTTTCTCAAAAATACATTTTTCTAGTCATATCCATTATAATTACCATTTGATAGAACCCCCACCATGGTCCATGTATAGCCTTAGGATGTTTGGGAGAGAATTTTATAAATTTAGAAAACAAAGTGAATCTAAATCTTATATTTAGGGTCAAAACGAATCCCCCATCTATCTCATTTATTTAAAATCAGAGGTGGTACATTATTTATATTTTATTATTGGATTTAACGTGGGTTTGGATCCATGTCTTGAGCTTCAGAACATGCTATCAACATGCAAAAGCTAGGTGGGATCCTTTGTCATGTTCTCCTATGAAGTTATCTTGCTTTTGGTCCAGTGGTGGAATGTAATAAAAGCAGGTTTATAGTTGCTTTTGGTCCAACCGTGTAGAGAAGGGGGAAAAAAGCAGAGTTGCAAAGAGTAGAGATGGGAAATGTGGGACCTTGGTTTAATAAAAAATAAAATTACTCTGAAAGACTTAATAGCCATATGTTAAAATATCAATTCAAATATAAATCACAATACATTATCTAATTTTTACTAAAACTTAAATTTATAAAAGTCAAAGGAAATAAAAACCACTTTTTTTTAAAGGGTGTGTATGAATTAGCGGTAGCAAACATGACTTTTTTTTTTTTTTTTTCAACTTGACTTTTACAAACTCATAGTGTGGTAAAAGTTAGTTTGACAAATTGAAAGTTATTTGAATGATAAGTGGAACAACAAATTTAGATGTAAGATGAAAAAGAAATATCAAAAATTAATATATTATAGGAAAAATTTTGTGAAAACTACAAAATATTTAATTAAATATATTTAATAGATAGAAATATACCTATATTATAAATCATAACAATGTTAAATTTAATATTATATTGCATTTGTCATTTTTATTTCCAACCTAAAGAATTAATTTCTTCCACAAAATGAAAGAGACAAAAGTGGAGAGGGACGGATGCTATTAGCATATTTATCTTAATGTTACCCATCTCACCATAGAAGCATAGAGAAGTTGTTTCTTTCTGTGTTTGGTTTAAAGAAGAGGGAGGGAGGGGAGCTTCCCTCCTTAATGTAAAAAGTCTATGTCCATAAATTTGCATTATTTTTCTTAAAAATATTTTACATCATGGTTATATATGACTTTTCACATTTTAAAAGGAAATTCTACTCCCTTCAAACCAAAACAGATCCCATAAGTCAAATAGAGGAAATAGTATTCCAAACATCAACAAAAGGAAAAAGGCCACTTTTAGCTGTTTGGATGTACATTTGGGCCCTCAAGCACAGTCTTACCGTGTTACACGCGTTTAAGCAATATCGAGGCATTATCCTTCATTCCCTTGTTATTGGTATCAACTATGGGAATTTTAAGACTTTAGACAATTTATGTATGGATTTAGGACTGAATAAATTAAATGCAGGAAAATTGGAAAAAATCGTGGGCTAACAGGCTGCACAGTAGCCTATGAAGAAAGAGTGTAACCTAGATCTCTTTTAACAATGGGCTAGTCCAAACTATCATGTCTTATAATATTGTCTAATGTTTGTGTACCCATCCCTTATCTTATTTTAGACTCAACTGGTAAAAGGATCAGACACTCTCATCAAAGGTAAGGGGTTCGATCTGGAGTTGGTAAAAGTCTTGGGGGAGGCATCCTAATTCCTAGGTGCCTAGGTAAACGCCTGGGGAGGCATCATAGCTCCTAGGTGCCTAAGTAAACGTTTGAAGATAATAGACAGCTCGCCCTGCTCTTAGATCGTGGGTGAACCCAACCCCTTTCTTAAAATTTTTATACCCAAAAAAAAAAAAGTTTGTGTACCCAAAAAAAAATGTCTAATGTTTAAGAATGCAATAGCATATTGCGTGGATGAGATAAGGGAGAAAAGAATCAAGCATAAAAGGGATTTTAATAAAACAAATATTTTAGACAGAAATTTAAACCTCTAGTCATTTTGCCAATATTACTTTCACTTTTATCTTGGAGTGAATATAATACTGATATAAATTTTTGTATAAATCTCCTTTTTGCCGACATTTTTTTTTTTGATGAATTACAATGTTAAAATAAACCATGCTATGAGTATAATTGCTATTTTAAATTATGTATACTAAAATATTTACACTGAAGCTTTTTTTCTTTTCCTTTTCTTTTTTGCTTTATTTCTCATTCTGAACCACTCCTCACTCGGCTTCTCTGACCGAAAGCAAACTTCTAAATAAAATAAGACAAAGAAAAGTAAAATAAATAGACTCCCCTAGTCTTTTCCAGCTAAAACTGTGTCCTGACTTGTTAGGGTATGTTTGAGTTGGTGTCTAAAAAAGCATGTTTATACTAGTTAAGATAAAACTAATCTCACATACTTACCTCATATAAGGCAAATTACATTGGAAAAATAGTTTGCTAATCCAAACAGATACTAAGTGGTCAAGACCTAAAGGGGAGTACTCAATAAGAGATGTTACAGTACCACTTTCTACGTAGTGTCTTCAAAATATAATTCATTTATGTAATAAATGAGGTTTTGTCAATTTTATCCTTATTCACTACTAATTGAGAACATGGAAAAGAGATTAAAGAGAGAGGTATAAATGCATAAAGATAAAAAGGATGTGAGAGAAGATTTACACCCTTTCATATATAAGGGCAAATATTAAAAAAATTATTCTTTTAATATTTTTATTGGTGTGTGAGAATGAGATTCAAATGACTATAATAAGTTATAGAGTAGTAGTCATAACAATAATAAAATTTCAATAATAACAAAATTGACATTTAATTTAAAACTTATTTGAGAATTTGATCTTTGTTTTAAGGGGTTTAAACTTCTCATGTTGCATGAGAAGAAGAAGATTTTTACACACACATGAAATAGTGGGAACCACATATATATACATTATATATATATATAGGTCCCACCATTTTATATGTGTGTGACATGAGAAAACACTTCTCCTACAATATAAGAAGTGTTTTTCCCTTATTTTAAATATAAAAACTATTTTTTCATAGGAAAAACACTTCTCATGTTGTAGGAGAAGTGTATTCTCATGTCACACACACATGAAATGGTGAGACCCACATATATATATAATTAGCATTATATATATATATATGGGGTTTAAACTTCTCATGTTGCATGAGAAGAAGAAGATTCCTACACACACATGAAATGGTGTGACCCACATATATATAATTAGCATTATATATATATGTGGGTCCTACCATTTCATGTGTGTTGACATGAGAATACACTTCTCCTACGACATGAAAAATGTTTTTTTCCTATATATATGTGTGGGTCTCATCATTTGCATGTGTGTGTAGGAATTTTCTTCTCATGCAATATGAGAAATTTAAACCTCTTTTTTCATATTTGATTTTCCCAATTCTCACTTATTGATACCCCCTCAATAATAATCAAAGAAGAATTAAGGAAGAGGTTATTTTAAAAAATACATGACATATTAATCAATTTAACTAAATTTTTTAATCTAATTAAATTAAGTGAATAAATCTTATAGGAGAGAGTCTTATTAATTAATAGATCGTATTTACATCAAGTTTATTATATTTATTACGTCAAATTTTCTAATCACATATAATTATGTGTGATAAATATCATCATTTAACTATAAAGCTAGGTGGAAACATATTTTTTTTTTTTTTTTTTGGTCAAAGGATACTTCTATTAATACGCCAAAGAACATTACAAACAAAAGCAGAATACACTCAAATAAAACAGAATACATCAAAGAAGGAGAAACCACAAAAGAAAACAAACATCAACTGAAGCACAAGTCCATAAATTACAAACAAAACAGAATACACCCAAATAAAAACAAACTAAAAACAATCACCCTCTCAATGGGTGATTGGGAAAGGGAGCATCATGAGGAACAGCATTCATCTTCTGGGAGTCCAAAGCTAGAAGTGATAGCAAAGAAGGTGTTGGTTGGAAGACCCACCCAATCGGGCACACCCTTTATAAGCATCTCGCGTAATCGGTCGCACGATTACCCCGCCTTGGGGTAAAGGACAAAGAGAACCCAACCTTGGTACCCAACAGACAAATAATATCGAAAATAATGCTCCTACTCCTCCAATCAATCATATCCGGAGCTTTAGCATCAACACATTTCAGAAGGGAAAGACAATCAGTTTCAAAAATAACATCATCATGACCGAGATCGACAGCAAGCATCAATGCCCTCTTAAGAGCTAAGGCTTCAGTCATAAAAGCAGATATGGATTTCAACTTATCCACAAATCCCCATTTGAAATTACCAAAATGATCCCTACAGATAACTCCGATAGCAGCATCAGTCATCTTAGCCGAAAAGGCCCCATCACAGTTATATTTGAGCTTGCCCGCCGATGGAGGGGACCAGGCAACTAAATGAGAAGGAATAACCCTTTGGACCTCCGGATCGCTGTGCTTTTTATCGCAATTCACCCAGAAGTCAAAATTGTTTTTCCTCGCACATTCAATGACATCAATAGGGTTAGGATCTTTATGATTAAAAACTAGATTATTCCTTTGTTTCCAAATAAACCATAAGATCCAACAAATTAAGGAGAGATTTTGTTGGCTTAAGAAAGACATACCTGAAAGTTGAATCCACCAAGCATTGAAATTCAAAATACCAGCAACATCAAGCTTTACACCAAGAGAACACCCAAACCAGACACACCTCGTCCATGGGCAATGGAAAAACAAGTGCTCCACCGTCTCCATTGCATCAGAGCAAACTGGGCAAAGGCTACTCGTGATCTCTTTCTTCGATAAAGGGCCCCATTGGTAGCAACAACATTATTTAAGATTCGCCGGATGAATTCTTTGGACCCAGGGATAATCGGAATCCTCCAAATTGATTTCCAACAGGATGAGGCAACCACTATTGAGGACCCAGCCTTTTTGTCTCCAGACAGCATCTTCTCTTTACTATTATGATACCCACCTTTCACAGAATATACACCATTCTGAGCGCTAGTCCATACTAACTTATCAGGCAAACCATTAGCTAGGATGTCAATCTTATGAATAACATTCTTAACATCCGGGGATACATACTGGTCAATGAGAGTAAGATCCCACTTTCCATTGACAATAAGATCACAAACCCTGCCCTCAACTATGACAGGGTTTAGATTACTAGGCTTCTCCGGAAAATCAACCTGTGGGACCCATATGTCATCCCAGATGCTGATAGAAGCCCCATCTCCAATGTCCCAATGCAAATCTTGTTTGAGAAAATCTCTACCATCCAGAATGCTAGACCAGCACCATGATGCTTTGTGACCTTTCCCTGCTTTCATGAAGCCACCTTTAGGAAAGTACACACTCTTCAAAACCCTAGCCCACAGATCACCAGGCCTGGTCATCAATCTCCATGCAGTTTTAGCCAAGAGAGCGTCATTCATGACAGATAAATCCCGGAAGCCCATTCCACCAGTACTTTTTGCTGTAGTTAACGACCCCCAGGCTTTCCAATGTGTAGTACCACCAGAGACTGTACCACTCCACCAAAAGTTAGCAATCAGACTGCTAATCTCTTTGCAAGTCTTCACTGGGAACTTGAAAACATTCATAGGATAGATAGGGATAGCCTGGAGAACCGCTTTAATCATAACATCTCGTCCGGCAAAAGAAAGGAGAGAATGACCCCACCCTTGAATTTTATTAGCTATGCGTTCTCGAACATAAGCCAACGCCTGATGCTTTGTCTTTCCCCATATACTCGGGATACCGAGATATCTACCCGGGTCTTCTGTCACAGGAATACCAAGAATTCTTCCCACCATATTTTTAACATCATCAGGGGTATTGGAAGAAAACAAAATACTCGATTTATCCAGATTAATGACCTGACCAGAGGCAGTACAATACATCTTCAGGATATCAGCCAGATGGTTGCAGTTGCGTTGAGATGCAAGCATATACAGAAGAGCATCGTCAGCAAAGAAACTATGTGTAAGTTCAGGGCAACTCTGGCTCAGTTTAACACCTTTAATAAAATAAACCCTCTGGCTTTGTCTAATCATAATGGAGAGAACTTCTGCAATAATGATAAAGAGGTATGGAGAGAGGGGATCCCCTTGCCGGATCCCCCGGCTCGGAATAAAGGAACTCACTTTTTCACCTGATAAGCAAATGTTCAAACTAACAGAGCAAACACACTTCATCACAAGGGACACCCACTCTGTACAAAAACCAAATCTCAACAGCACATTTTCAAGAAAATTCCACTCCACCCTGTCATAAGCTTTACTCATATCCATTTTAAGAGCGAATTCATATTTACCCGTATCTTTCTTACGACGAAGATAATGGTAAACCTCATTGGCAATAATAATATTATCATGAATACACCGACCAGGAACAAAGGCGCTCTGATTCTGTGAAATACAAGTATCAAGCAGGGGCCGCATTCTATTGGCCAAAATTTTAGAAATGATCTTATAAGAGAAATTGCACAGGCCAATAGGGCGAAAATGAGAAACATGCTCAGGCTTATGCACTTTAGGAATAAGAGTGATGTTAGTTTCATTTAAATCATTAAGCAACAGATGACCAGCAAAAAATTCTTTGACCATACTGCAAACAGACTCACCAATTTCAGACCAAGAAGAATGATAAAATTTACCCGAATACCCATCAGGTCCAGGCGCTTTGTTGCTTCCAAGACTAAAGGCGGCTGCTTTGATCTCCTCCGCAGAAACTGGTAACAAGAGACTGTGATTCATATCAGAAGAAATAGTAGGCTCAATGAAACCCAAGATCGTATCCATTGGTCGGGCACCGAAGTAGTGAGTGAGCTCTCCCGAAAAAAACTAGCAATATTGTTAGAGATAGCGTTCTTCTCATACAACCAATTGCCCTCATCATTTCTAATACACGAGATCCTGTTCTGTTGCCTCCTCTTGATAGTAGAGATGTGAAAGAACCGTGAGTTCCTGTCACCAGCACTTAACCAATTATTCCGGGATCGTTGCCACCAATAATGCTCTTCACGCTCCAACAATCTGTCCAGGTCCCCTTTGGCCTCCATAATCCTTCTTGAGATATCTAGAGTTCGAGTTACTAGAGTTAGCTCATCCAGATGATTCTTCAAAAGCTCAATGCTCCTGCCACTATTAGGGAACTCCTTCTTGCTCCAAGTAGTTAACCTTTGCGTACACCTTTTCAGATTGCTCACAAAATTTTCTAGTACCGAGTGATCTTGATCATCGTGGTTCCGCCAGCATCCCTTAATTACCTCAAGAAAATTCCCATGAGCTACCCAGGCAGAATCGAAACGGAAGACACGATTATGCTGGCGATTCTCGTATTGAAAACAGATGAAAAGAAGGTGATGGTCAGAACCAGCCGGAACAACATTGAAAACCTGGAGACACGGGAACAGCTCTCTCAATTGCAGATTACCCAATGCCCTATCAATGCGTTCGTGAATAATATCCGGGTGATTACGGTTATTGCACCAGGTAAAAGTAGGCCCATTGTAACCCAAATCGTCAAGTTCGCAATCAGCCACGAAAAATTTGAATTTGAGGATCTTTCTCCAGGCTTTGGGGCGCCCACCACTCTTCTCTTACTGAGATAGGATATCATTAAAATCCCCAATACACATCCAGGGCTCCCTAATATTGCTGCTAATTCTACGAACCTCTTTCCAACATAATTCTTTTTCCACATCATCAGAAGGAACCCAGATAAAAGTAATATAAGTGGGAGTCGATAGGGTCGCAGACACCACACTGGTATGAATAATATTAGAAGACGAGAAAAGGATATTAACTGAAATCACATCAGACCACCATAAAGCCAGCCCGCCACTTCTCCCCACAGGATTAACAATCCACTCCTCACTGAAGCCACATCTTCGCCTCACTTTCCTTACTACACTCGCCTTCTGCTTAGTCTCCATCAAGAAGACTAAATGGGGTTTTTTCCGGGAACACTCATCCCTCAAGTTTCTGACTGTCAAGGCAACCCCCAAACCTTGACAGTTCCAGGCTAATAGATTCATGGCGAACCGGTGGTTGGTTTCGTCCAACCACCGGCGTTATCAGACACCAAAGAGTCATGATCCATATCTTGTTCACTACCACCAGACAACCAACTATCAGGAAAGTCAATCTCTACTGGCAAAGTCGACTTACTAGACATGCCCTGACTTTCTCCTTTTCCCTTATTTCGGAGGCACTTTTTAACCGAACGAAAATTTCTTTTCCGCTCATTCGGGACCTTCCCCTCCACCTTTTTGCCTTGAATTGGTTCCTCAATTGAGTCAAAGTTCAGCTTCCTGCATTTATTTCTCTCAACCGGAAAAGGATCATCCTCCAAGGCACGCTTAAGAGTAATCCCTCTCAAGCAAAAAGACATAGCTGAAATAGGAGAGAGCCCATTAGAAGGAATAATAGGATTAATTTGTAGCTCCTCCTCACTAGGGTATTCGACAAAGTATGGTTGAGAATTAACAAGGTCGACTGGGTCCCCGTCCTTGGCTAAATCCGTCCCCACTAATGATGCTTCAACCTCAGAATATATTGATGACTGAAAAATATTAGGAGAACCAGATGGCAAAATGATACGAGGCTCCTGGACAGCTGTTCCTGAAATAAAAGGGTCCAAAGTAGACAAATGGGTCTTGGGAGAGAGGCATAAATTCGCTGGACCCAATATATTAAAAGCCAGGCTCGTTGGACAAGAGTGAGAGGAAAAACCGATTGGGCCTCCATCATCCACTAGGCCCAACGAATTGTCCATATTTCCTTGACAAGAGCCAACCGAGCCCACCAAGTCATCCATACAGCCACGTGGTGGGACCCCAAGATTCCCCTTAGCAAAAGCACACTCAGGCAAGGTCAAAGTAGCAGGTGAGATGGTGGGCCCACTCACCATCACTTTATCATCTTTCATCACATCTTGCATTGCTTCAGACTTCTCCACCCCGACGTCAGCCACGTCCCCTCCTGCCACTAACACAGCAGGCACTTTCGGCCCCAACTCAGAAATCTCCTGCACCACCGGCCTCGGAACAGTGCTTTTTAGCCACAGAACAGAGTCAGACTGCACCACCGACGTCAGAGCTAGAGCAGAAGGAGCCGTTACGCATTCCGGCCTGACACCGCCGTTCACAATGTCGCATCCTGGAGGTGAAGGCCGCGCCTGAGAGGACTCGCCAGCCGGAGAAGAGTTCCGGTGAAAATTATAGGTAGACCGCGTGAATCCTTAAGCAGGAACTCCGACCACCCTTCCTTGCACCCCACCACTATATCGTCATAAGTTCTTACACCAGGTGTGCTCAACCATCCTCCAAACTCATTCTCGCCCCCATCGCTGTATACCGGATTAAGCTCCTTACAACTCCTTTCCTCGTGACCGATTCGACCACATCTATAGCAGAATTTTTGAAGACGCTCATATCTGACGGTTGCCCAAACGTCCTCCATACCCTCCCTTGGAACCCAAAATCCATTCGTTAATGGAGCATCTAAACAGATAAGAGCTCTAACTCTGATGAAACTGCGCGTCATCTTTCCGTCTACCATGGGAGGTTCAAACATAACAGCCTCTCCAACCGCATCGCCAAGAATTTTAGCATTTGGTTTCTTCAAAAGCCGCTAATGGGAGCCCGTGGAATTGGAGCCAGAAGGGTTCATACTTGAACTCAATGTCTTTAAGAACCTTAAAATCATCCCATAGTTGTAAATTTAACAGGTAACCTTGAAAGGACCAAGGCCTACCTTTAAGTATCCTGGCATAATCATCATTATTGTGGAACCGGAAAAGAAAAATCAGTTGGTCGCGGTCAAGTTCAAGGACCTCTACTTCTTCACACATTTGCCAACCCTTCTTTATCAAAGATATAATCGTTGGGACATGAAGATTCTTCCCAGTTAGGATTTTGCCAACCAAAGAACCCCCCTCAATAACAGGCCGCTTACCCAGATCCAGAGAAACATGTTTCTTCATCCTATAGTTGCTGTTCCGACCACCCTCCATAAGAACAGAAGACGGAAACCCACCTGCCCAAAGAAAATGCCAAAGCCAAGAAAAGAGACAGGGGTGGAAAAGCGAGAGCAACCAGAGAGCAGAACTCTACAAACACTGATCGGAGAGGTTCACAAAGGAACCACCAAGACTCTCACAGAGGAGAAGCCAGAGAGGAGAGAAAAACTCTCGACACATGACAGTTGAACTGAGAACTGACTGCCACATGGGTGGAAACATATTGACTTAGTGAATATAAGGAAGTTTGCCTAACTATTTTACAGAGTGAAAGACAACCCATACGGTGGTGACACATGACACTGGCCCCCTGATCTGCTGGCTCTACCTTATTGGCTGTAGGCTGCCACTTATTGTACGAATTGATTGACGTGGTCCAGCCTTCGTACGGACAGGCCTTTCTTTATTTCGCCCATCCTCATACTCGCTGCATTTTTCTCTGTTCCGAAATAACTGGCAACCGACAAAGTTGTTTGCTGTTTTTCTGTAGCAACCCGCTCTTGTCTGAGTATCGGTCACCGGTAGCTTAAGTTGTCGGTGCCTGCACCCACGTGTCGTCACGGCGGCCGAGAGCGCCGGGATAATTGTGCCTCCACTTGGGGAAAAGCTTCTCTACGGGGGATGTATTGATTGGATTCACGTGTTCGCGAGCATTTATTCTCTCTTTTTCTTTATTTGGGAAGGGTCGAATTTTCCCTCCGGTGTTTGCCAAAAGAAGAAAGACAATTAGGTTCGGTGACTTGCCCTTTTCCGATAGTCATTCAGATTTGTGGTTTGAGAATGATACTTGTTTAGTGCTCTGGAGCAGTATATTAGAATACGGGAGGAGAGTGGAGTGAGCAGACAAATCTGTCGATCAATCAATCAGCCATCTCGATTTGTCTCACCGTTTCTTCTCGGGAAAATTTTTCCTAGGGTTTCCAAAGACGGAGCCAGTCATTTCCATGTGTATTTTGAGAGCTAGTCAATAAAACTTTTATTCTGTGGCTTCTGAAGGCAAGTTCAGTTTTGATTCGCTGGTTTCTAGTTTCTTTTTATTGATAATCCCATCACATCTGGGCTCTGCGCGCTCATTTTTAGCAAAATTTTGAAAATATTATTATGTCTTGAAACTAGCGCGCCTTTAGTGGTTTCTTTCGGTTCTAAAATCGTCAGCAACTTGCCAGATCCCACTTGTTTCTGTCCGTTTCAGTTGGAGCTATAGTGAGAAATCAAATAGCTTTCGCGAGAATCGTTTTATTGGTGGGTTTAGAAGCCGAGAGGTGTGAAGAAAGAAACGATCGTGAGAGGAAAAACTGAGATGAAACGCATAGAAAACGACACGAGCAGGCAAGTGACGTTCTCAAAGAGAAGGAACGGGCTGCTTAAGAAGGCTTTCGAGCTGTCTGTGCTATGCGATGCAGAAGTTGCACTCGTTATCTTCTCGCCCAGCGGCAGGCTTTCTGAGTTCTCCAGTTCTAGGTATGTTCTACTGGTGCTATCCCCAAAACGACACCTAATGTTACCAAAACTAAGTTTATTTATATCGGTTTCTATCCATTTGGTTCAATTATGACGGATCTGTATTTACAATCAATATGACAAATTAGATTTTGGATATTATTGATCCATCAGCTCCAGGTACAACTGTTATGCCAACTAGCCTGTACTGTAAGCTCACCCTTTGTAGGTCAAATCTGCTCCAAGACCACACCTGATTTAACTTTTTATGCCCGCCTCTCTCTCTCTCTCTCTCTCACTCTCACTATCTCTCTCTCCCCCATTTGATTTTTTTTTTTTTTTTTTTTTTTTTAATAGAAACTGATTTAATTACTTTCATACCGATTATAGTAGGAGGGAGGGTAGGGACTGAAGAAGCAAGAGAGAGTAATAAATAGATATACATTTTTAAGTGAGGACTGAGAAACTTGAAACGGAAGGGATAGTGATAGCCGTTCCAAACTTCATTACAGGAGCACGTAGTAGGTACACCGCTTTACAAAATTCAAAGTCTCAAAATTTCCGAGTCACCCGGTTGGTATTGGTACACCTTTTACTCAATGGATAGTTAGATACTCGTTGACCGCAATCCAATCCTCTGTCTCTCAAGTCTTAACCCTTAAGAAAATCACGGGGCTCTTTGGCCTTTCCAGGATTTTAAGAGACAAATTATTGGATTATTTAATTTCATATAAAAAATATATAATTTTATGAATGAATTTTACCTACTCTTACCTTTAAAGAGCTGAAAAAAAAAAGATATAATATTTTCAATATCAATAATCAGTATATATATATTGCATATCTTATTTTTTGTGGATGAAAACGAAACATTATACTTCTGCCTAATATATTTATCCAATTCCTTTCTTTTTTTTAGTTTCCAAATTCTTATCCACATCTCATTCAACTTGTACTATTTAGTTCTAGGCTTATATGTTTTGCAGCAGCAGTGTTGAAAATTTTAAGCTAATGTCATCCATAAATTTGTGTGACAAATTATTCGACAAAATACTGCCTAGCTTAAAAGTTTTTCAGAATGAACTGTTTTTACTGCAAATCAAGAGTATATCAGTCCTTAACATTCAATGAAGATGCTTAACAGACCAGACGGACCCAATGCAATAATCTAGTAAGCTAGTCCTTTTCTTCTTTTCTTTTTTTTGAATAATTTAGTATCCTATTCGGATATATTGCTCTGTGATCACAAGACTTTAATTTATTAATTCTAATTAAATTAAATTTAAATTTAAACTAGTTGGAACCTTGTTGGCTGTTCAAGTCAAGGTGGACACGTATCAAAATGAGTGCTACTGTCCTTGCTTTACCCGGAATCAATATTATTATACGCCCATATCTTATTGTGGACTAGTGGTTAAGGGTTAGAAAATAATTATAAAAAACCGTGTCTCTTTTTCTTACAGCAATTCCTGTTCCCTATTATTTGGTAAAAGTTGCCCTTGTACATGGTGTTGAGTATGTGGTTTCCATGCTTTTTGGGTTTGCAGCAAGCGAGGTTAAAAAAACATATGCAAGTCCAACTCTCAGGGATTTATAAAATACCTCCCATGGCCTGCTGACCTGAGCTTATATATTTGTGTGTCAAATCATTTTTGAATAACGTTATGTTTAATGACATAACAATGTCATAGGTAGTTACTTACTCAGTATATAATAGTTCACATTATCTATATAAGGTTGTTAAATTTACGAGTTTAAGCAAACTCGTAAGAATTTTTTTTACTTATATCAATAAATATGTATCAATAATGTATGATTAAAATATAAAAATGACAACAATTTAATTTAATATATTTTAAATCCAAATAATTGAAATTAAATCTGTTAAAATTCATAATTTATTATACTCAAAATGGAATTTCTATAGAATTCATTGATGAAGCCATTGAAAATGATAATATCATAAAAAGTTAACATTAGTTTAAAATTGAATTAACATGATTTTGTAAGCTATAAATATAAAAACGGTAAACTCGATGTGTGAACTCCTGAGTTTAATTGAGTTTACAACTATCTCGAAGTATAAGAGTGACTTGATTCAATTTTGTAAGGTAAAAATGTAAAAGCGGTAAATTTAGAAACTTAACTTGTGAGTTTGACAGCAATGATTATCACGTACTATTTATATAATGCAAAATCTAAAACAATATTATCTATAAGTCATAATTAAATGGTGCAGTATGATTAAAAATCCATGCAACTACATTCTAAGTAATTCATATAAAGTAATTATATTCTTGCCTAGGTTTTCTTCTTTAGTAGGATACAAAATAAGTTTTTAAGACATACATTTTCCTGTTGTCTTGGAGGCACTTCAGTGTGAATAAAACGGTTGAACGGTATCTAAAGAAAGTCAAGGACCGGGGTCTTGGCACCAAAGGAAGCCAAGCAAATACGCAGGTTAGCCTTCCATATTTGCTTTAACCGTCTATTTAAGATTTATAACCTGATTCTGAGTGTTTTGAATTCTCCCATGAAAGTGGTTATTAGTTAGTTGAATGCAACAGTCTATGGATATAAATATTTGACTGAAATGATGTGCTACGGTATGCGTTAATAATCATTTTCGGCACACCTATATACATAGTAATCAATGACCATTATGATACAGGTATTACAATGTTATAGTAGCATGTAACTATTTGTCTTATAGCCGTCATGTTATCTAGTTTTAAATCCTTTTGAAGCTGAATTCTAGTTTTGTGTAAAGGCCTGGATGAGATATTTGACACAGATAAATGGTAGCCTTACTGAATATTATTTCTGGAAAATGACATTCTTGAAAAAAGATGATAAGTGAGGTGTTGAGATGAATGCCAAGGCTGTCTCATCAAATTTTATGTTGCGGCCATCAAGTTATGAATAATTTTCTTTTAATTAGAACACTACTCAAAATGCATGAACCGATTAGGTCATATATTATATTATTTATGACTCGTACTCAACATATAGTGTTGTGACTATTTTCTATCAATTGATAAGAAAGGCGTGCATTTGATATGCTTATTATATTGAAAACCATAGAGCATTCCTTGAGGTAAGCAATATCTCTTACTCTCTCTTGTCCTTTAATATAAGACATATTTACCTAATTTGATTAGATTAAGGAAGTTAATTAAATTAGTTAACATGACATGTATTTTTAAAACACTTATTCATCTTCTTTAATTTCCTCATTCCCCCTCCTCCTTAATTATTGTTGAGGAAGCATCAATAGAGGTAAATTAGAAAAATGTTGACAAATATGAACATTTTCTTATATTTGGTACCAAAATCAACTCCCCAAATATGTTTTATATTAAGGATTGGAGAGAGCAGCTTCTTTGATAATCTGCCATGAATTTGAGTTGCTTCTTTGGCTGTGTTCTGAAATTTGATGGCCTGAAAGAGACACTGCACTGAACCACGTTAGATTGATTTTAACGCATTATTTGATGGGATATTGGTGAGAGACGGATCAGTGCTTCTAGTTAATTCTTTTTCCGCATATGCTTGCGTTTGAAGGAAGGTACTATTAACATGACTAAGAAGATAGAGCATCTTGAAGTTCTTAAAAGGTTAGTTTCTCATTAGTTTAGCTGGTCTCATTTGGCAGTTATTATATACTACATGTTCAAGGGATCAATCACACGAACCAAAATGGTATGCCATGATTATTGCAGGAAGTTTCTGGGAGATGGTTTGGATGCGTGCTCTATTGACGAGTTGCGTCAGATAGAGAACCAGCTGGATCAAAGTTTGACCAAAATTAGGGCAAGAAAGGTACACTGGATCGCATCTTGTCATTTCCTCTACTCAACTTTTAGATCAATTACAACTGTTAGCATTCATTTTTACCATAATTTGTTATGTTCAGTATATGTAGCCTCTGAAATTTATAACGTACAGCCAAAGTGACTTAATGGTCGTAGTTAGCTATAGTTAATCCTCAATTTCGACCCTTTAAAAACTAAGGCTGAAACGTACATTTGACAATGGTGACTCAGAATCAACTGTTCAAGGAACAGATCGGGGAGCTCAGAGAAGAGGTAATGCTGCTAAACTTGCTCATGCGAACGTATTTATAGCTCCTTGTATACATGTTTCAGATTATGCTCACTATAAATTATATTATTATTCTTCAGGAAAAGCGCTTACTGGAAATAAATAAAGATTTACGGGTGCAGGTGAAACTCTTTCTACCTCCTCATATAGATTCTAACTTTCTGGGCAGAAGCATCTCTGACTTAAATGGGAATCAATCCTGCTTTTCTTCCACGCTCATATGTATATTGATAAGTCACAAAACGAATCGAAACCTCAAATACTCCATGTCTTCATCTTTCAGATTAATATATTGTGTGTTTGGAATATTTTCTCAACATTATTTCATGGTCAGTTGTCACAGTGTGGCAGCGATGAACTTCAGCGGCCGAATTCAGCTGATGAAGAGCAGGATGATGAGAACTTGAACGAAGGAGCGGATGGCGTAGAGACAGAGTTGGTTATAGGACCACCTGCAGAGAGACGAATAATGCCTTGAAACACACGTCATATTTGTACTTTTTTCAATATACACAAATCTGTGTGTTTAATAATGCTGTTCTGAAAAAATAAAATTCTCACCCCAATAAATCCTGCGGGACTTTTCATATTTATGTCAGTTTTTGTTCTTGTGCCTCTCCATGTGCAATCAAATAATTTCTGTTTATTTTAGAGCCAGCACTTTCTTTCTTTAATTTTTTTATTTGATTAAAGGTTTTATTTAACTTGAAGGGTTTTCACTTCTTCTAATAAGTATGCTTTCCAGAATTTAAACTTATGTTGTTCTTGTTAAGGTGAGGCCTTTTATTACCTCAACCAACAATTTATTTATTATTATTATTTTATTTTATTTTTTTGTTAAGAATAGGCCTCCTCTTATTGGAGGCAATATGATTCGAGGTATGTCAGGCTCTAAATATATATGTGTACCTCTTTTAAGCAATTGTTCACGATCCCAACAGCTTGTTGGTAGGGCTAGTATTTTGTTTTTGTTTGTGGGATAAATAATGATGGTATAACAAACGGGCCTTAGGCCCAAATATGAGGACCAAAAAACAATCACAGGACTCGTACTGATGAGGCAGCTCGTAGGTCCAGAACACTCCTAAGCTTTGGCAAGGTTCTGTTTGATAAGCCCAGAGTTTCAGGGGGTGTCCAGGATATCTGAAAATAAATAATTTTGTATTTTATAAAAATAAAATTCATCTCAGATATTTATACCGGCATGTAGCAGCATTGTTGAACTGTAGAAATGGTTATCGTTTTTGTCAATCAAAATTTGCAACTCTATATCTCCCAATTTCTCAATTACTCGCATTCTTTTATAAAATTAAAGACATTTTGATATCGTGTGATAATGAAAAAGTTTCATAACCACAGTTGGGAGCGGACACACCTTTGCCCCAGTTATGTGTTTCGGTGTTCCCACCCAACTAAAACATTTATTGTTTCGGATCTCTGATTTATCTTCTACTCATTTCTGTTTTTTTTTTTTTTTAATAAGGAATAAATATCAGCATTATGTGCTTTAATAAATGGATAATATTAACAAGTGACATATATTTAATGTGATAAAAATAAAAAGACTAGTTAAAAGTTTAGACAAAATATATTTGTTCCTTATACTCATTAAGGACCCCATATAAGAGAGATTATTTTTTGATAAAAAGGATTTGAAGGAAGGAGTAGCTATTGATAACAATCAACATAACGTTAACGCTAGTATATCTTCACAAAAAAACAAATATCTTTTCATGAATTTTTTAGTGAGAATTATTAATACCCAATCTCAACAAACGTACGTGTAAATACAAGAAAGTGTTTAGATTCGTTTTTTTTGGTGTGTTGTGGAACCGAGTGCATTAATATGGGATAGTGACACTTCAATCTTCATCATAACTTGGAATTAGCATCCCAGTTCTCTTGGCCGACTCGTACTTCATTTTTCTTAAAAACAGAGAAAGAAGAACTCAATTTATTTTGTAAGGCTACTTCATCTGTTTCATCATCCGATCCTCTTGTCGTCGTCGATATTTATATGTATATGTATATGTATTTGTATTTTGTGTTCGGTATGAATGTATGTATAACAGAAATTTGGCTTGTTTTTGCTGGCCCCGACCTGGAGTTCGGTATGAATGTGTGTACGTATAACAGAAAATTTGGCAGAGTTTTGTTTAGCTTTTGCATATATCGTCATCTCTATCCAAATCCCTGATCTTCGATCGACCTTTCAAGATCTTATCCATCGGCTGTCTTTCTTAATGTCATTTTTCATGTTTTTCTTTTTCAATCTGAGCAAGTTCAGGGAACAAAATTCCCAGCGCGCGCACACACGTTTTATTTTCCTTTTTGGTTTTATCTATAAATATGGATTTAATTTTAAGCTGTGTCCAGTGACGCTGAAAATCATATTATTTCAACAATTATTGTCTAGAGTCTAGACTCCAGAGTCACCGTCATATCAAATATCTCGAGAAAAGGACCCCCCCCCCCTTTTTGGGTTTTTTTTGCTAAAAAGGTCCCTTAGAAGGATTTTCCCCTTTTTTTTTTTACTTCCCTTGGATATATTTTGAAAATCGTTAATATAAATTAAAGATATTTTTTTTAATATTCTAAGAGATCGATATCAATTTAAGCACATCATTTATGGAATTTTAACATATAAGTTTCCAAGTTTAGGAAATGTTATGGACTTATATATCAGGCTTATTTAATGTATGGGAAACCGGCGATAATCTACGTGGCACAGGTATGACGGCACGTCACCTGGGCTTAGAGGCATAAAAGGCCTATAATTCCAAATCCTAACCCTACCGGTAAACTCTATAAATAAGAGGTAAACCGTAAAGGTATGATTAATTTTTTTTTCAAGTACTATTCTGTTGTCACTGTGCATACACACTACTCTCTTTGGTTAACGACTATTTGTGTACAACGGACTAGACATCTCTGTCAATCTAGACAGAACAAGAAAGAAACAACAATAAGAAAATAATAATTGAAAGTTTTCTTAAAAAAAGAGTATTAGTTTTTGTTATTATTATAACAAGATTGTTTCTCTTTTCTATTGATTGATAGGAGACTGCTTTTAGAATAAAACAGAAGGGAAAAATCTAAGTCACAAGTCACAATTGAAATAGAAAAGAGAGGAGATTATCCATCATATCCTTCAATCAAGCAAGAACCGAAGGGTGAGCTAGAATGAGAAGAAAGAATGAAAAAGTCGTTCGGATTCCGTTCTTCTTGTTTATGGGAGAACGAGATGATTGTGGAGAAGAGAAGAGACTAGAGTAGCCGCAAAACTAGAGGGGAGAGAGGCAGAGTTAGAGGTGTCAAAATGGGCTGAACCCCGCGGGCCAGCCCATTAAGCCTCATTTTCAGCCCCTTTAATTTTAGCCCCCCATATGATGGGGTTGTTTTTGGCTCGGCCCAAGATAACCCCCACTCTTTTGGGGTTATCATAGGGCCACCCGCGGGCCAAAAAAAACTTAGCATATCCCCTAGCCCAAGATTTTCTTTTTGTCGGGATATTGAAAGTGGCGTGATTGTTGTGGTGTTCGCTCGAATGGAATTACAGCAGGACGGTTGGGATTCATTCACCAGTTTTGATATTAATAATATTTGAAATAATTCATGCCTTTAAAGTGATTATTATAGGAAGAGCATTACCATTGATAATAATATGAAAATATAAAAGTCAAGTGATGTGATGTTAATTTCTATAATAGATTGTTTTTTTAATTTTTTATATATTAAGTCCATATCGTAATTTAAGTATTTTAATTATAATATAATATTTTTTTTCTGTCCAGTCATTAAAATTCTTGGATATAGCAAACAAGCCCCGAAGAAACTTGAGAATATTTTTGTAAATTTGCATGATTTAATTGTAATTTGTAAATAAGTTTCTTATTTCGGACTTATATATAATTTTTTTTTTGTCAAAGGTTATGAAAATTGAAGCATGCTACGGTATCTCGAACGGGATTGAGATACCGGCGAGCAATAAAAATAAAATTGAAACATTCTATAAATATTATATTATTATCTAATTTAATAATAAATTATCTAGTTCTTTTGTTTTTATGTAATCAAAAAATATTTTGCCTACACATTAAACTCACTTTAATCTTATCCATTCTATGTCTTTATTAAATGCATGTGTTTTTTTTTTTTTTTTTTAAAGAAACAACTTGCTTGGACATGCTTCCATAATTGTTTATGGTGTATTCAAAAGCCAAAAAAAAAAAAAAAAAAACCTTAAACATTTAAGATGGATCCAAAGTAACATTTAAGATGCACGTAGTATAATAAGTATTACAATAAGGCCGATAGAATTGGGTAGTGCTTGTCTCATTTTATTCTCTAAATAATAATACCACTTTGGTTGCTAAGGCTATAGCTGGCGAAGTTGGAGTTCCATTTTACCAAATAGCTGGATCAGAATTTGTTGAAGTTTTAGTTGGTCTAAAATAATTTTTGGCTCGCGGGCTGGCCCTAACCCTTGGGGTTATTTTTTTTTTGGCCCGTGTGGGCTGTCTAATATGCGGGCTTTTTGGCCCTAGCCCTCGCGGGCTAGGGCCTAACGGGCCGGGGTGACCCGTTTTGACGGCTCTAAGCAGAGTTGAGAGGATTCCATTGGGTGTCTCTATCTTATTGATCTTTATTTTTTCTCAGATTCTGAATCTATTTTTAATGTTGTTGAGATGAGATTGATTAAATCCATCGAAGGCTAATTTTGTTTTTGTAGCCTTGAAGAGCTTTAAACTTGTAGGTAGATTAAACCTCGAATGCCCTTGTTAGTTGTGTTTTAATGTTAATTTTGGTTATTTTATCTTGTTTATTTCCTATCTATTTAGTGCTTGATCATCATTAAGTATGATTTTGGGGAATTTACATTAACATTGGAAGAAGGATCTTAATTGGATCATAGGATTGAGTGATGTGGGATTAGAGTTTATTCTAGTTTGCTAATAGGATAGGAATATACCTATTATACCCATATAAATATATAATCATATAAGGGTGAAATTGAATTATTATTGCCTTTTGGTTGACCATGTTAGGAATAACAATTTTAACTTGAGAGAGAGGTGTAAGTGATTGAGAGATATTTACATTACTAATATTCTAGATTAACAAAATTGACATTGAAACTAATTAATTAGTAAAAACAAGGTTTGTGAAGTTAATAAGGGACTAGGACTAGTTTGATAATGATATTGATTTTAATTTTCTTTTGACTCATTTGAATTCAATTTGGTTTACTCAAATTAAACAAAAAGTGTAAAACCCATGCTCAAATGGGTTTATGTACCAAGTCCAGGGGCGGAGCCAGGAATTTTAGTCATAGGGGCGAAAATAAAAAAATACTCTATCATAAATAAATATACTTGAAATAGAATATAAAGCTAATATGCAAAAAATTAAAAGAAATCTATCACATAATAGCCCCACTTGCATTGATTTGGGCGGCCCTAATCCATCAAGAATGAATTATGTATATTCCAACAAATTACTCCATTTGATCCATAATATAAGACATATTTAGGGAGTTGATTTTTATTCTAAATATAAGACATAATTTTCATATTTGTTAACAATAATCAAGGAAGATAATGAATAAAAGAATTAGGGAAGATGATGACTAGAGTGTTTTAGAAAATACATGTCAAATTAGCTTACCCAACCAACTTCCTTAATCTATCTAAATTAGGTAAAAATGTCTTAAATATATTTGGAACCAGAGGAGTGTTAACTAGATTTTTAAAATATAAATGATGAAATACAATATAATAAAACAAGTTTAGCTTATTAAGCTTGAATATACATGTAGATATCTCCTTATATTCTGTTAAGGTACAATAATTTTAAATTCTAAAGTCAAGGATCAAACACAAGAAGATTATGCGAAACTACTATATATTGAAATCAAAAGATAAGCAAGTTATATATAAATAAGTTTCTCTTATGCATAGGTTTGTTTATGTGTAGTCGAAATATTTAAATAAGTCTTAGACAAAGAAAGATACTTATATTTAAGAAAGATACTTATATATATATATATATATATTAAATTCAACGGACAAAATATATAGTTTGATAGATTTTTCCTGAAGAAGTCTTTAGCCAGTGCCTGATCTGATGGGTAAGATACTTATATCTTTGTAAAAAAAAAAAAAAAAAAAAAATTATTAGGGGCGGGGGCCACCCCTAGCCCCCCTAAATCCACCATTGCTCTTATGAAAATGATATCTTATTTATTTTTTATTACTTGATACCATCCTGTATCTTGGGTTAAAAGCTATATATATATATATTTTTTTCCATATGACTCTTTAAAATTAGCTACCACCCCAGTCCATGGTTACTGAAAATTATGTTTTAGTTCGGTCTAAAACGGCAGGTTTCGGTTTCGAAAAATACAATCTTTGTTCGAATCTTGTCATAGTTTTAACCAAGGTGTTGAAAATGAAAAATAAAAATTAAATAACGTAAATCTTGTACGCTGCGTGGAGAATCATGAAAAGTATAGGCCCATGAACAATATTGCCTTGAAAGTTTTTTTTGGTCTCAATGTTGCCCCGGAAAGTTTTAAAACACCGTAATGTTGCCCTATTTCGTTAAGAACTAAAGTTGAGCGTAAAAAAAAATTGACGTTGACAGTTAGTTTTTTAACGGAAATGGGCATTGCTGCATTTTAAAACTTCCGGATTGAGACAAAAAAAACTTCCAAGGCAACATTACTTCTCAGTGAAAACTTTCAGGACAAATTTACTACTTAACCCATCATAATTTATAAACTGTGTGTATGTATAGCATACTGAATGCCTAGGTGAGCGGAACTAATTATACTAAAAAATCACAATACTAAAAAATAAAATCTCTGAATGTAATTTAATAAATCACAAATTTAATAACAAATAATAAATAATACAATAATAAAATGAATACCATAATCTAATTTCACTTCGAATAACATACAAGTAGAATACTACAAGAGAAGAGGAAATACAAAATCCCTTATAGAAGAGAGAAAACAATTTGAGGTAGGGATGTCCAAAGACTAGGGTTGAAGGTCAACCCGAGGTCTCGCTCAATAGAACTTTGGGGTGGATAAGTCAGCCCGAGGTCCGGCCCCGTCTCGGTACTAGCCTGAGCTTAGGCGGACCGAACAAGACCGTCCAAGCAGTTCAGTTTTTGTTTCAGTTTTTTGAATTCACATTGAGTGATTTTTTCTAATTAGGTGCTTCTTAGATGTTTTCCCCTCTAATTAGAAGGATTAGACATTTTTTTAATTTTTATATATATTCTATTTATTGAAATTAGATCATATGTTACATCCTGAAATTTTTTACACACAGTATCTCAGATTAATTAATTTCCAAGATATTGGGGTTTACAGGAAAAATATTTCTTAATGCAAGATTGAAAATTAATTAATTTGAGATATTGGGTGCAAAAAAAGTTTTAGATGCAACATATAATATAATATAATCTAAATAAATAGAATATATAAATATTTTTTAAAAATGCCTAATCCCTCTAATTATAGAGAAAAACACCTAAGAGAAAAGCATTTAATGTGAACCCCAGTTTCTTTGTTTTTTGCCTTCTTGGGAGTCAATATTTTAGCTCTAGTTTTACTTAACTTCCAAAAGTAATAAAAAGTAATTCATATAAATTAAAAATCATATTAGGATGTCCAAACTTTAGTGAGTGACGAATGCAGTGGTAATTTACAAAAAATAAAATCGGGTCATACCGGAGAGTTCAAGGGGTCTAAGCCCCTAGACCGAAGTCCGGTATGGTGAAATTGTCTTGGACCAATTTTTTTTACTCGGACCGGACTGGGTCGTGTCGGGCCGGACCAATTAGATCACCGGGTTTTTGGACAACCCTAATTTGAGGGATGAAATTTTTTTTTTTGGGGGGGGAGGGGGGGTAATAACACAAGGTACCCCATTTTCTCATTAAATTGTCCGATGTGGGACTAATTTTGCCACAACCAATATAAGTAACTATGAGAAAAAAAAAAGTTAATCAGACATCTATTATAATGAGAAATTAGGTGTATACCTATGCAATAGAAATATGGGGTCACCTATACAAAAGATATTAGTGATCACCTTGCTTGTATATTAATGGAAATTAAGCTTCAGCACTCGAGCATTTGAACATGCAAAGTTTGTGTATTATAAACTCAAGTAGGGCTAGAGTTGTTAAGATACTTATTTTGGATGTGACGAGCCAATAGGATGAACTAAAAAAGTTTTGCATCATGAACTATGTATAGCGCACATCAACATTAAAGAAAATGAATAAAATATGAAAGAAAATATAAAGAAATGAAATGAAAGAAGGGGTGGGATTCTATTTATAATGTATAAGAGACTAATTTTTGCTAATTCTATCCCTAAATTTACCTAGCCTAGACTTTTGGCTTTTGCTATAGATATATATAGGGATAAAGACCAATTTTGACACGAAAGTATTTACTATGGAGCATTCAGCACCCAGAAGTTTTTGTGGTATCATTTTTGTCTCGAAAGTTTATAAACATAGTAATTTTGTCCATCAGTTGATCTTGACCGTTGGGTTGGTATCATTTTCACCCCGAAAGTTTACAAAAATTTGCTCCTAAACAAAACTTCCGGGGCAAATTTGCTCATATAAAAAACTTCCGAGACATATTTGCTCCATTTTGTAAACTTCCGGGGTAAAAATGATACCAAAAAAATTTTCGGGTGCTGGATACTCCTTAGCCAATACTTCCGTGGCAAAATTGGTATTTATCCCATACATATTGTTCTAGTATAGAACACAGATGTTCAGCTGAGGGCTGATAGATTGATCTTGGATGTTTGGGCTGGCCTGGATATCTATGAAAGAGATAACCAGGAGAGCGTGGGATCACCGTACACGACAAAGGGGTGGTGTGTGTGCACAGTGAGACTGTATGTAAATAGTCTAGGTTTAGAGTGTGTGCACCTTGTTACCCGCCTCTCGTATTTATAGAGGCGTCTGGTGCGATATCCGGGGCACGCCATTAATGGGGGGTCATTAATGGGGCGGATATTGGATGATACTCCCTTAATGGGACGTGTCATTAATGGGGCGGATACCCGGGATATGCCATTAATGGGACGTGTCATTAATGGGGCGTGTATCTCGGGGAGGCCGATATGATAGGGGCGGATTCCGCCCTGGCCGAGGTTTCGGATCTCCCGCCTTGATTAGCGGATTACGCCTCCCGGCTCGCTTGGGCCTCGCCCAGGCTTGGAGGCTTTTGGGCCGGTCGTAATCAGTTGCCCCCGGCTCGGGCATTCGGGCTTTGGACGGCCTAGGTGTATGATTCTCTTGGTCCGGTTTGTGGCCGGGGCACGTGCTGCCGGTCCGGCTTCTTGTGCCGCGGCTTACCTCTATGATGTCGTTCTGGATGGTGCCCCGGGTCATGCCCGACCGAGGCGTCTTGGGCGGCCTCGGATTTATGTGGTAAGTCCCCGTTCGTGGGTAAACCGTTTGGTCTTCTTTCCGTAGGCGCCATCATTGCGTCTTTACACCGGCGTGTCGATTGGAAAAGTGCTGGCCGTCGCGCCGCTCCGAGTGCCGATTCGTGTGCACATTTAATGCGCCTACGTCATATCGTGCATTTCCCATCGTGTCAATGTTCAAAGACCGAAGCGCCCCGGCGTTCCCTCTCCTTCTTCTTATATGAAGTGTTCGCTTTGTGTTTTTCATTATTTCCGCCGCAATTTGGTAGTGAACTTGCTCCGAGTTTTTTCCGTGAGAACTTCCTTGTCCTCCATTTCGCTTGTTCCGGTTATCTTCTTCGTATTCACGCAGGTATTTTTCGTCCTTGTCTTTACTCGTTTAGGCATATTTCATACCGTTTAGATATCCTCTGGTTTCTCATCTGCTTTTCCCATTCCTCTGGTCTTCTGAGTTTCCCTTTAAGATCAGTTTTTAGGTTTTGCTCTATACGCTCCTCCCTTTTGACGTAAGGCCTGTAGCTCTTAGGTTCTAGTTCCTCTTCTGATGGATAGACGTAGGCCCTTCCTTAGAACCAGACCGACGCTTACCCTTGAGGAAGAGGAGTTTCTCTGCATTCGTTACCCGAGAGCCTCTTATTGGGTTCTTGGAACTGAGCAGAAACAGAAAGGTCAGCGCCTCTACTTCGAGGTGGGAATGGTTCTTCTCGACGAATTGGGCCCCAACCCATACCAGCTAGAGCTCTGTCACCTTCCTTGGTTCGAATTTCGGCGTACAACGTTCCTTCTTTATCACCTTTTCGATCACCTTTTCGGGCCGGAGTTGGTTCTTCTCTTTGGTTCCGGGCTCTTGTCTCGATGGCCCAACCGCCCAACTTCTATGAGGGTCCATCCCACGGGAGCTTGGACCCTTATCCGATGATTATCTCGGTCCCGCTTTGGACCGCTTTGGCCGAGAGTTCATTCCACATTGCGCGTGGCGAGGACTCTAGAGCTACCTCGGTTCTTGGATCTTGCTAAGCATCGGCGCCCTTTGGGCACCACTTCGGCGTGCCCTTTCGTCCGAGTCCGCCATCTGTTTTGCCTTCTAACCTTGTTTTACCAGGTATTTCCAACTCTGCTAATTTCCTTTTATGTTGCATATAGGTTAATGGCTCCGAAATCTTTGCCTTCAAAGAAAAAGGCCGAGGCCGAGACATCGGATTCTTCTAGTCCACCCGAGGCCCTGTGTCGTAGGTATCCCTGGGTGTCCCACGAGGTCTTGAAGACCCGGTCCATTATGTCGGATACGGACATTGCCCGGTTGGACCTACCCGTCATGGAGGGGTGCGTCTACGCCGCCTCTAAGCGACGAGCCTGTTTGTGCTGAACGGGGAAGTAGGCAGTCCCAATTTCTTTCATTTTTTAGGGATTATCTTACACGGGTTGGTGTTCGCTTTCCTTTTACCCATTTTCAAATGCTCGCCCTGATGCACCTGAGACTCGCCCCGTCTCAACTTCATCCGAACGGGTGGGCTTATCTTGTAGCGTTCGAGCAATTATGTCGTTCCTACCCGGTTCCAATCCCCGCTTTCGACCAATCTTTTCTTCTACTACTTCGGCCCCTTTACCCCCCGGCTCTCCTAAGGAAAGTGACAAGTTAAAAGGGCTGGTGTCTCTCCGCGTTAATCCCGACCGGAGCTTATGAAGCCCTTCTCCGATTCTTTTAAGCGGTTTAAGAATGTGTTTTTCAAGGTTGTCGCCGTGCCGGTAGGACCGGCTTGGTTTACGAAGGGGGTCGAGGCCGCCGACGTAGTGTGGCGCTTCCCTTTATATTGGGTGGAGAATCATCACAAGGCCAGCCCCTCTTCCTTCCGGATCTCGCAAGATGACCTCCTACCCGAGATGGCCCCTCACGTCCCAAGATTGGACACCTTCGTGGAGCGATATGGCATCCTGAGTGCGGCCTTTTTCATTTCCGGGGAGGGATCTAGGCCAATCCCCTCGACTTGTAGGAGTCCCTTTTTTGCCATGTTCCTTATTCTTTTGGTCATGTTCTCGTATATTGGTGGCATACTTTGTGCTTATTGCTGATTTCCCTTTACCTATTCTTTTCAGCTCAAGACATGAAGGCCCTTCCGGTTACTTGAAAAAAGTGAATCCGCCGCGGCATCTTCGAGTAGTCGGTCTCGGAAACGGGCCGCCCTGTCCAAGACTACCGTGCCGAGGCCGATGCTCCTATTGTGGCTAAGAAGGCCAAGGTCTCGGGTCGAGGATTCGGCTCCATCCGCGCCCTCCGGATCCCCTCGGGCGGCGTTCGAAACTTCCAAAGGGAAACAGGTTGTCGTCTCGGCGGGTGAAGCTGCAGCTACGGGGGCCGCGACTGTTCCTTCGGCATCGGTTCTTTCGATGCCTTCGACCATTCCGCCTCCTCCTCCTCCTTCAACCGGGCCCTTACGTCCTTCTTCCTTGCTTCCTCGGAGTTTCGTATGGGAAAAGGCGGTGACCAAGGGCTGGATGTAGCGTTCCTCCCCCGGAATTTATGGAGAGCCGGGCCTTGTCGCTCCTAGTGCCGAGGAGGTGCTTGCCGCGAGCGGTACTGTGTAAATCTATTGGTTTCTGCAAGCCTATGTGATTGTGAGGGAAAAATACACTGGCCGATCAGAGAACGACGGCGAAGGCGTCCCGGGCCGAGGTTGAGGCCAACCAAAGGCTCGGGCCGAGGCGGCGTCGTAAAAAGGCTTTAGCCGATGCGAGGCCAAGTTGCACCTTATGGAGGAGGAGCGGGATGCTGCCCGGCTTGAACGGGACTCGCAAGGATGCGTTCGTGAAGGTGGAAAAAGATTTGCAACGAGCAAGAAGGGCGAAGAAGTCAGCCTCTAAATGTGTCCGGGCCCAGAAGGCGCTGGGCGACAGTATGGAAGTGGTGAGAACCCTTCAGAAATAGCGTGATACGTTGTTTGATAAGGTTAAAGCCGTCGAGGAGGCTCTGGCCGTATCGCAGTGGGAGCGTTTGGAGTCGACGAACTTTTAAAGCGGACGGCGATTGCTTTGAGAATGCCCTGGAGCAGATCCGACTTTTGAATCCAAAGACGGAGCTTAACTTGGACGGCTATGACTTTCGTGCCTTTGTGGAAGACGGAGAGTTGCTTTCGTATCAACCTCCTTCCGCCAACGCGTCCCGGATCGGGAGGGGGAGAGTCGGATGCAGAGAGTGAGGCAACCAAGGATTCTCGTGAGGCCGGTCCTTCTAGTTAAGCTTAATCTTTGGTATTGGTGGGCGTCTATGCCTTTGTACTTTGTTGATTCCCGGCTTTTGTGCCGTAACTTTTTATGACTTATGGAGGAATTTATTTATTCGCCATTCGCCATTTTCTTAAATTCCATTGTTGAAGTTTATTGACTGCATTAAATACAAGTCGTGTACTCGACCAATACTGCGGTGTGGGAGAGTGGGACAGGGTTGTATGTCTTACTCTCTGGGGGTGTTAACTTAACCGCACTGCCTCATCCCAGCTTAAATGGCCGGAAAAGGTGGTAGGAACCGACTTAAGGGCGAGGCTGTCACATGTCGACCGAGGTGTCTAGTACCTCGATCGACATTTTGACTTGATCGTGGTCGAGATGGCGGCCTCGCTTTCTTAAATCGGGCGAGCGTTGACGCATCAATTTCGCGAAGGCCACGTATGGCGTTTTCGCCGAGCTCTTACCTATGCACGTCGGAGTACAACAGCCGGTGTCATACATCTAGATGTTTTTTCGTTTCTGACCGGGTATAAGTACCTCGAGTCGGGTTTTTGCTTAGGGCTTTGTGGCCTCGGCTTCAAGCTTAAGCAAATAACCGTGCACATTGACGCCTTTCCTTGAGGGATTCCTTCATTAAATAAAGCAGCTCTAAAGAGCGTACAAATGGTCATAAATTATTCAAATGCAAAGCAAGTAAAAGTTGGAAAGCAATTGCAAAAAACATGAAAGAAAGTAAGAAATGACCGAGCCGTAGCCTTGGCCTAGCTGTAATAGATTTTTAACTTATCGGCATTCCATGTCCTTCTAACCGGCTTCCTTGCCAAGGTTTCGAGAACATATGCCCCAGCGTCAAGCTTTTCTTTAACACGATATGGTCCCTCCCGGTTCTTGCCGGTTTTCCGTCTCGGGAATTCTTATTACCTATATCGGCCCTCCGAAGTACCAAGTTACCTCGGTTGAAGGATCGTGGTCGAACCTTGCGATTATACTTGGCCGCAAGTAACCGCTTGGCGGCAAGTTCCGGCAGAATGAGTTTGTGACTCGGATCTCATCTATTAGGTCCAGATCTGTCTTTAAGGCGTCGTCATTCGATGCCGGTCCTTCCTGTCCGGCTCTGATCTTCCTCCATGATGGCTGCCCGATTTCCACCGGAATCATTTCTTCGCATCCATATGTCAGTCGGAAAGGGGTTTCCTGGGTCGAGGACTGCATACTCGTCCTATAGCCCCATAGAACATTGTGGAGTTGTTCGGTCCAAAGAAGAGTTGGCCTTTAACATGCATTTTTTCAATCCGTCAAGAATGATCTTATTGGCGGACTCGGCACCGGCCATTAGATTGCGGATGTTCGACGGAGGAAAAGTCTTGTTGGATGTCCAAGTTGGACATTAAGGCCTAGAATCGTGGTCCGTGAACCGGGTTCCATTGTCGTGACGACCCTCGCGGTATCCCGAATCGAGCAAAGATATTGTGACGAACGAATTTCATAATCCCGGGACGACGTGATTGTAGTTAATGCTTCCGCTTCAATCCATTTGGTGAAGTAGTCAACGGCGACAATGAGCCATTTGATTTGTCCGGTGCCGGTTTAAATGGTCCAAGAATATCCATTCCCCACTTATAGAAGGGCCAGGGAGCCGACATCCCTTTTAACTCCGAAGGCGGCGACCATAAGATCCCGCCGTGTTTCTGGCAACTGTCACACCGCTTGGCGGCTTCCATGGCGTCATGCATCATGGTGGGCCAATAATAGCCGGCCTTGCAATGCCTTCCTTGCCAACGCCTTGCCACCCATGTGTTGGCCGTTGCATCCCTCATGTATTTCGGTCAAGACATACCTTGACTCGGACTCGCCGAGGCATCGCATCATGGGCGGTGTACTCCTCGGTATAGGCGATCATCGACCATAGTGTAGATGGCGGCTTCTCTCATCAGCTTCTTTGCTTCGGTGGGGTCTGTTGGGATGATTCCTCTTTCCAGGTAATCCTCAATTGGTTTTCTCCAGTCCGAGGCGGACGAGATAGTCATGATGCATGTGGGCTCGGCCAAATTCTGTTGGATGATGTTACATGACTCCCTAGGACCTTTGGTACTTGCGAGTTTGGAGAGGATGTCGGCCGGGCATTCTCTTCTCTCGGGATATGAGAGACAATGACTTCTTCGAATTCCGTCATCACCTCTTTTGCTTTGTTCAAGTACTTGGCCAACAGGGGGCCTTTTGCTTGATAGCTGCCATCGATCTGTGCGGCGACGAGTTGTGAGTCGGTAAACACCTTAACTCGCCGCGCTCCGTTCTCTTTTGCCTGAAGCAATCCGGCTAGGAGGGCCTCGTATTCGGCCTGGTTATTGGAAGTCGGGAATTCCAACTGGAGGGAATGCTCAGTAGCGACCCCCTCGGGGCTTTCAACGATGACTCCTACTCCACTGCCTTTTGGATTGGAAGACCCGTCAACAAATACTCTCCAGACTTCCTCGTTAGTCATAATCAGAGTCAATTCCCTGATGAAGTCCGCCAATGCCTGTGATTTGATCGCCTGCCGACCCTCAAAAGTGATGTCGAATTCGGATAATTCAATCGCCCAGCTTGTCATTCGCCCTGCCAAGTCCGGTTTGTGCAAAATCTGCCGGATTGGCTGATTGGTCCGAACTACAATCCGATGTCCCTGGAAGTATGGGCGAAGCCGTCTTGCCGTTGTTAGTAATGCGAATGCCATTTTTTCCAGCTTCTGATATCTAAGCTCGGCGTTTTGTAACGCCTTGCTCACAAAATAGATGGGTGTCTGTCCGGCCTCGGTTTCTCTTACCAAGGCGGCGCTTACCACTTCATCTCCTACCGAGAGGTATAGGAACAAGGTCTCCCCCGCTCCGCCGTTAGTACCGGCGGGGTTGCCAAGCATTTCTTAATTTCTTCAAAGGCCGTCTCGCGGTCCGTACTCCATCCTCCCGGGTTTCTTTCTTCAATAATTTAAAGAAAGGTAAAGCTTTCTCGGTGACCTCGGTAAGAATCTTGTCGGGCCGCCAAGCGACTGTTAATTGCTTGGACTTCCTTCTTGGAGGTGGGGACTTGCATATCTAGCACGGCCTTACATTTGTCCGGATTGGCCTCAATCCCTCGGTTGGTCAGCATAAAACCCAAGAATTTTCCAGCAGGAACCCCAAATGCACATTTGGCCGGGTTCAACCTGATTCGGTATCGTCTTAATTTGTCAAACATCTGCTCTAAGTCCCGGATGTGCTCCTCCGGTTGTTTTGACTTCACGATCATGTCGTCTATATATACCTCCACATTACGGCCGATTTGATCCTCGAAGACCCGATTCATCATTCGCTGGTATGTGGCGCCAGCATTCTTCAATCCAAATGGCATGACGTTGTAGCAATAGTTTGCCTTGTCTGTCATGAAGGCGGTTCTTTCTTGATCGTCGGGGTGCATGGCAATCTGATTGTAGCCGGAGTAGGCATCCATAAAGGAAAGCAACTGGTACCCGGCCGAGTTATCCACTAACTGGTCAATGCTGGGCATAGGATATGAGTCTTTTGGGCATGCTTTGTTCAGATTGGTGTAGTCGGTGCACACCCTCCATTTACCAGTGGGTTTTAAGACCATGACCACGTTAGAGAGCCAAGTCGTGTATTGTACTTCTCTGATGAATCCGGTAGCAAGGAGCTCTTCAATGTGACTTTCAAGTGCTTTCTGCCTGTTGTCTGAGATATTCCTCCTCTTCTGGGCCACCGGTTTCGACCCCGGCCATATGGCTAGCTTGTGACAACAGAAGTGTGGGTCGATCCCTGGTATCTCGGCTGACGTCCAAGCGAAGACATCCTGGTTTTGTCTTAAAAATTTGGTCAGTCTTTCTTTTATATCTGCGTCCATGTCCCTGCCGATTTTAGTTGTCTTGGAGGGATCCGTCCCGAGGATTAATTCCTCCAACTCCCCTTCCGGCTCGGGGCGTGGGTTTTCTGGCTCCCGGAGGTCCAGCTCTACCATGTTGACCGACTGCCGGGGCCGTCCATCCTTCCTGACATCGGACCTTACCTCGTTGGGTCGGAGCCGCGGCGGGGATGACGGTTTTTCTTCCTCGACACGGAGAGTTTCGAAGTAACATTGCCGCGATGCTTTCTGGTCACCGGACACTTCAACCACCTGATACTTATCATTGATCATTTTCAATTTCTGATGCTTAGTGGACGCCAGCATGTCCCAACTGTGTATAGTAGGTCGGCCTAGTATGATGTTGTAAGGGGAGCGGAAGTCGGCCACTACGAACCTTACCCGTTCTGACTTGAAGGCTTCCTTGGTTCCTAAGGTTAATCTGAGGTCGATATATCCTTTTGGGAAGGAACGCTCTCCATTAAACCCGATTAAGGTAGATTTGCATGGTTTTTAGTCTTCCACGTCGAGGTGCATCCTCTGATATGCATCCCAACTTATGATGTCCGCCGAACTTCCAGCATCGATGAATATCCGTTTGACACGGCAGTTCACGACGATCCCGGTTATGACCAATCCATCCTGGTGGCCGGGAATAACCTCCTTGAGCTCCTCGTCCGTGAATACTAACGGGGGTGGTTTCGGTTTTGTTGACACGCCCTTAAACTTTGGTACATCTTTTACCGTCAACACCTCCCGTAAGTACTTCTTGCGCTGGCTTATAGTATCTCCACCTCCTCCGAAGCCGCCGTTGATCCCATTGCATTGGATATCAGCATCTGGGTATCCCTCGGGAGGGCCTGTTCTCCGTTTCTTCTCAGGCTCCGGAGCGCTCGTGACCGGACTCCTGCTTCGGCGGCTACTATTCCGTCGGCCTGTTTTCCCTTGAGTTTTAATGACGTATTGGCGTAGTTTCCCCTCTCTTACAAATTTCTTGATAGCATCCCTTAGTTCATAACATTCGTCGGTCGTATGACCGGAGCAATCATGGAAAGTGCAGAACTTTCCCCGGTCTGTATTGGACCGGTTTCTGAGGGGCCTCGGCTTGGTCACCCTCTTCATCTTGGTCTAGGCCACCTCCTTCCATAGCTGGGAACGCGGGACATTCAAGGGAGTGTAGTTACCGTACTTCCCCTTATTGTCCGTTCGCTCCGTCCGGTCGCCGCTCTCGCCACGCGTCTGCGGGGTTCCGCCTTGTGCTTGTCGGCCAGATCCCTTCTTTCGGGCGATGAATTCCTTGCCTTCTCGGCTCATCTCGCATTGGCGATTTCCATTTGCTCGACGTCTAGGTACTTCTTGGCTTCGGTATAGAATTCCGTTAATGAATATACTCGATTCTTACATAGATGTCGGGCCAGGCGAGTCATCGGGTCCAGTCCGTTGACGAGGCAATGTACATGGACCTCTTCGGATAAAGATCGTACTTGTATTGCCGTATCTCTGAACCGATCTAGGTACTTCTGCAATGTCTCGCCCTTCTTCTGCTTTACTTTACTCAACGTGAATTGAGACTTCGGTTGTTTCTTGCTGGTGGCGAAGTGCAATTCAAACTTACGCCCAAGGTCTTCAAAGTTTCGAATGGAATTATTGGGTAATGAACTCAACCATTTGTGGGCCGGCCCGGTTAACGTGGCCGAGAAGAGTCGTAGAATGACCAGACCTTCTATTGACCTTACCCACATTAACTTTTCGAATATCTCCAGGTGATGACGTGGATCCTGGGTCCCATCATACTTGGGGAGATCGGCTAGGTCGAAATTCTTCGGGTAAGGTGCCGTGGCCGTTGCTCGCGAGAATGGAGTCCCACCAGCGCCGGCCAAGTATTTGATCCTATACTGCCGCGGTGATCCTCGTGTCTGAGGCACAGTGATCGCCTCGCGTAGGTCATCCGAGTCCTGATCACGATCTCGGTTTTCCCGATCCCTATCGTCATTATGGCGGTCTGCTCGCCGTCGGTCTTCCCTGTCCCGGATCCGTACAGGTCCCTCCTTGTGCCTCCTGGGGGTCGGTTGGTGATCTCGATCCCTTCTGGCGTCCCCTTCATTCCTGCTATAGGGGCTTCGATTCGGTTCTGGGCTGGTACGCGGACTATTGCTATCCAGGCGTACAATCTCCTTCCCCTTACGGGGGCTTCTCGGGGTTCCGCGTTGAAAAAGGTTTTCAAGCTTTTCCTCTATCATTAATTCCAGAGCATGAAAATCCTCCTGCCTTTGGAGGTGATCTAGCTTTTCCTTGTTTTCGAACCTCTGAATCATCGACTCTTGGGTTCTCCTTAGGATGCGGACGTCGGTGTCTAATACGAGCGTCATGGACCGGGATCATCGGGCTTGGACTTTTGGGGGCCCCGTGCAAAGTGCAAAGACTCGTTGGGGGAAGGGGAAGTGCTCTCCGCGTCCGTAACGTGTCCCTCGGGCGTCTTTCCTCGGGGAGGTTGCTCGTGAACCGGCGGTCTGCTCGGTCCGGCCTGAGGTTGATTTGGAGGTACAATACTCTCCTCATTCGGCCGGCCCGATCGCTGGCTTTGCCTGTGGCTTCTGGTGTTAGCCATTAGTGGTCACGGGGATAGAAGTTTAAGGTCCCCACGGTCGGCGCCAATGTTCTAGTATAGAACACAGATGTTCAGCCGAGGGCTGATAGATTGATCTTGGATGTTTGGGCTGGCCTGGATATCTATAAAAGAGATAACCAGGAGAGCGTGGGATCACCGTACACGACAAAGGGGTGGTGTGTGTGCACAGTGAGACTGAATGTAAATAGTCTAGGTTTAGAGTGTGTGCACCTTGTTACCTGCCCTCTGTATTTATAGGCGTACGGGTGCGATATCCGGGGCACGCCATTAATGGGGGTCATTAATGGGGCGGATATTGGATGATACTCCCTTAATGGGACGTGTCATTAATGGGGCGGATACCGGGATATGCCATTAATGGGACGTGTCATTAATGGGCGTGTATCTCGGGAGGCCGATATGATAGGGGCGGATTCTGCGGGCCGAGGTTTCGGATCTCCGCCTTGATTAGCGGATTACGCCTCCCGGCTCTCGCTTGGGCCTCGCCCGGGCTTGGAGGCTTTTGGGCCGGTCCGTAACACATATATATATATATAACTTTAGTCTGTTGGTATCGACTCTTTTAATTAAAAAAATACATATATCCCACTTTTTTTTAGTAATAAATTGTTGGTTGAGATGATAGTGTAAACATGACCTTATCATAAGAAAGAGAACATAAATTTAAACTCCAAGAGGGATGAAGCCTTTTGCGCTTTGAGTCTAGAAATTGATTATAGGCTTGATCAAAATAAAAATAAATTAAAGCTACTCTATTATATAGTATGTGTAAAACTAAGAGAAATTAATTAAACAAATTTAATCCAATTTTTTTAATAAAAAAAGGTTAAAGTCCGGGTTGGGAAAGAGGGAGGAGGAAGAGGACACGTGGAGGACTCAACGAAGAGAACCGTGTCGAAGAGTAACAAGAGTCGGCATCCCAATGGCTTTAAGCAACGGCAACAAAAAAACCTTCCCTCTCCGAGCTTCCCTTGTTCGTATAAAATGGCGGTCCCATTTCTGCTTTGCTTTGCCTCACACTACACGCTTCTTCATGCCACACAACACTATTCCTACATTATTAATCCATCTCTTCGTTCATTCATTCATATCATTTGATTCTCACAGCAACCTTAATCCTCAAGCTTCCAAGTCTCAGTCTAAGCTAGCTAGCTTGCAACGATCTTTTTATTATTATATATCGCTTCACTCTGTAAATTAATCCTCTCATTAACAATAATCTCTGCTTCTCACATGGCTACTCTCTCTACTACTGCTCCTGTTCTTCCTTCTGAGCTCAAGCCCAAGCCCCACATCTCTGTTTTCCCTCGCAGAAGATTATTCCTCCTCCGCAAGAACAATAACCAATCGTGTGTTCCTGTATGTGCTTCTGTGTGTGTGTGTGTTTCTTTTCATCTCTTTGTTTTTCTGTTTGGGAACGGGTTTTGGATTAAAATATTAATTACTTTGCTTTTGTTTGTTTGGTTGAATCATCAGGTGGCTAGGTTGTTCGGGCCCTCCATGTTTGAATCTTCCAAGTTGAAGGTCTTATTCTTAGGAGTGGACCAAGATAAGCACCCAGCAACGTTTCCAAGGATTTATACCCTAACTCACAGTGATATAACCTCTAAACTCACCCTCGCCATCTCCCAGACCATAAACAACTCCCAGGTATGTGTGTGTGTGTCTATATATATATTTTCTTCTCATCTCAACAAAACCATTCCCTTCTCTTTAATTCATTGTTCTTGGCACTCCCCTGTCTCTGCCAAAAAGAAGATAATGAATTGTTTCACTTATTAACAAAGGAAAACAAGGCATGCTTGAAAAGCATAATGGTTGACTATGTTTAAGAGAATAATGTTATGATTAAAAAGTGGGAAATGGCTTGCAGTTGCAGGGGTGGTACCAGAAGTTGCAGAGGGACGAAGTTGTGGCACAATGGGTGAAGATTAAAGGGAGCATGTACCTTCATGTTCACTGCCATATCAGTGGAGGCCATTTTCTTTTAGACCTATTCGCCAGGCTTAGATACTTCATCTTCTCCAAAGAGATTCCTTTGGTAAGTTTCCCTAACCTAGCACTAGCACCGGTCAACCGGTTTATCTTAGCTTCTTAAAAGCACTTAAATACGAGGGTGTGGCCTGTTCTGATATTTGCAGGTTTTGAAGGCCTTTGTTCATGGTGATGGTAATTTGTTCAACAACTATCCAGAGTTGGAGGAATCTCTGGTTTGGGTTTTCTTTCACTCAAACACCCCAGAATTCAACAAAGTTGAATGCTGGGGCCCGCTGAAGGACGCGTCAGCACCTAGACCCACCACCACTAGTGGAGCCCACGAAGACAACGAGCAAGAAGCTTCTCCAAGCAACCTGGAGCTGCCACGGCCGTGCCAAGAAGATTGCAACTGTTGCTTCCCTCCGGCGAGATCAATCCCACGGTTTCAGGAGATTAGCCCTATCGATGACGCGAGTCATGATGGTGGGACCCAACACCATTCGTACGACCCCCTCAACTCTTCTGGCAACCTAAAATGACGCGTCCTTCGCTACGCTACTTTCTAGTGGGGAAAAAAACTTAGTATATTCTTGAATGTAGATATTCTTTCTTAATCAATCTCTTGTATTTCCTCAGCCTCCGTTTTTATGAGGCATTTGGTGTTTTATAGTAGTAGAATTCTAGTGTTATTGGAAACTACTATTAATGTATCGTTTCTCATTTTTTGAATAATAAATATATATTCAACATGACGGCTGGTATTGGCGGCGGGCAGCAGTGACCAGGAATAACCGTCACATAAATGGAACAGTAAGTTTTTTAAATGAATCGATAAAAATCGAAGACTAAACATGCAATGTTCAAGTGTTGGTTAAGATTTGATCAAATCAGAGATAGCTGGAAGTAATGAGAATCAAATGAGATTATTTGCCTTGTTATCTTTGGGTTGTCCTTGCTGTCTCTTCCTAACTTACCGTTTGGTCTATTTTGATTGTTGGTTTATGTAGGGTCCTTCTTAGGAAAACTTGGTGGACCAACGACAAACTAGAAGAGTGTACGAGAAAAATAATGTTAGGAAGGGAACAAAAGGACGTAACTAGGCATATGAAATTAGGCAATCGCCCTTGCCAATGATCTTCACTCTTAAAACTCCATATCATGTGATTAGATTTAGATACATCAGAACAGCCCATTCCAGCACGTCAATGTTTCGGGATACTACTTCTGGTGGTACTTAATATAAGACCCACTTTAGAGTTCAACAATTTTTTATTTTTATTACAGTGGACCTTATATTAAAGAATATATTTAATCTGATATTGAATGTGTTGCCATAACAGATAGTTTGGTGTATTTTATTTGATCCATTGATGATTTCAGAGCAAGCCAGCTATGGACGTGACAGGAGACCAACTGTGTTGTGGTAGAATATGATTGGAATCCGGATATTAAACCTTGCTTCTTCTAGCCTGATCTTTATAATTGAATTCCAACTCAAAAACTAACCATCTTCCTCTAAATATATAGAGCAAACCATGGATCTTGTTATTATTATTATTATTTGGTTTGAACGGATCTTGTTATCTGATCTCTGGTTCTACCTTTTAAACCACGAGATGCGAGTGTAAGAAAAGTAATATCAGCATTAAAGGAAGAAGGTAATTAAGATATATGAATTCAAAAAGCAATAATTATATGCAGGACTTTTGGAAGTTGCAGATGCGCCAAGGTCTCTCCTCTATTTGACTATTTTATTTTATTTTTTGAATATACAATGCAAAGAAGCATTGCTAACAAAGAATGAAAGAACTATAGGAACAACAAAGTTGACTATAACTCCCTCACCACATCTGCAAATCTTAGACAGATTTCTTTTGATTTATTTTCCTTTGAATAAGATGATATGAAACTTATGGGACTGGTACTGTGGTAGAGACACCTATCATTTGCGGCTACGTTGTAACTTTAAGATCCCTGTCAGACTTTCAAATTGGTCAGGCAGATCTCTCTTGCTATGTCTTGCAAGTGGCACGACGACGCTGTTCTGAAGTTTCACTCTGCAGTTACGGAAAGTTTGAACTTGGAAGTATGCCACAGGAAAGCTACCTAATAATAGTTCTTCCGAAGGACGATGCAACGATTTCACTGTCAGTATTCTGCATAAATAGCCGAGAGTCCCATATCAATTGGTATGGATCTTTTGTTGCAATAAAGCATGAATCCCAAAGAAGAGAGAAAAAAAAAGATGCAAGAAAGGTAACTGCACAGGAGAATTGACAAATTTTCAAGGGGATGGCCCAGAAGATCATTCACTTTTGCTTATGTTGTATCGGTCATTATGTACTCTGTCTATGTCAAGGTATTAATTTGAAATATAAATTTTCAGGCCACGAAATTTGCGAATGCTCGGCAACTAGAAATCCAACTCAACAAGCCAGATTTAAAAAACAAAATAGGAACATGACGTGGCAAGATGATATCATTAATGACTCATATCCTCGCATCCATGTTCAAGAGGTGTATAAAAGGAGAAAACCACATGAATAGCAAAAGTTATTTCCCTTTCTCTTAAGTAAATATTTTACCTGAGATTTAGGAGACGGAAATACATTCCAAAACCTAAGTGTTTCATCTCCAGCTCCAGTGACAATTGTCTGAAAAGGTAAAAGTGATGGCAACCAAAAAAATAGCATGTCAATATCTAGCAATGTCCATGGACTAAATCAAAACTGCTCAGTCAAACTGGAAGATGTCAGTGTGCTAGGAGAGATGGAGTACCTGCCCATCAGGAGAGATGGCAAGATAAAGAACTCTATATGTGTGGCCTGTTAGAGTTGCCAGCTGTACCAAAGGACAGTTTGTATAAATATGTTTCGACGAAGCAAAGAAATATAAAAGAGATTCCTGCTGCATCACAGAAGATATAATTTTTACCTTTGACATGGAGGGATATCTCCAAACTATTATCTGGTTCTGGGAGTAGCCGTGCGTGCTTACCAGCTCATTGACATTTTTGGACCAAACAAGGTTGCAAACCTGTAAAACATTAGGTTCAAGGATAAGTGCGTTTGTGTAGGAAAAAATGAGTCGGGTGGGTGAGAACTTGGAGGCAGGAAAAGTGGGGAGGGGTTCCCTTCATCCCTACCTCAATAAGCAAAGTCCAAATCTAATGGTGATAATTAGTAATGCCACCAGTTCATATCTTGGGAACTAGAAGCAATAAATTCTAATGGTGATAATAATGCGCATTAATTCATGTTTATCATGTCGGCCTCAATTAGCATATTTCTCAGTCCTTTCATATTTCCACCAAAAAATAAGTCTTCAACAAGAGCAGATTTAAAAGGCATGAATGTGAAGTATAAAGACAAAGGACAAGCAGATAACCTGACTTCCAGTGTCCATACAGCTTAAATGGGAGTTTGTTGTTGTATTCCAGAAACGAATACATCGATCAGCAGTTCCCCCACCCGATGCAAGAAGTCCATGAAGATGAGGAGACCATGCAATAGCTTTAACAGCTGCTGTATGTTCACAGTACTTGAGGACAGGATGGGTTGAGTGCGCATTCCAGACAAACAACTGCAAATATATGAAATAAATTAATGCTGGATAACTAGTAAAATGACAGAAAGTAGGGCAATTTAAGTGAAAAAGGTTAGCAATCACGTACTCTGTTGTCATTACCTCCAGATGCTAACTCACGATTATCATAAGACCACTTCAGTCCACAAACCTTTGAAGAAAAAGGAATTAACTTTAGGCTAAATATTGGTATTGTGCAACATGTTTGTTTTAACAGAAAATTGTGAACCATAAGTAACTGTGGTCATTATTGGCAACCCATGCCAAAAATTGGTTTAGCATGCGTTGCTCTATTTTCAGAAGCAAACTTGCATGAATCATAAGTAATCAAGCATTTTGCAGGAGACACATAAAAAAGAGACCAAGTCCAAAAGTCAATTGATCAGATGAAGCTGAAGGACTGAAGCAATTTTTTTTTTTTTTTTTTTTTTTTTTTTAAAAAAAAAAAAATCTAACCTCAGACTTGTGCCCTGATAATTTACTGACATAATCTTCTTGTGCACGTGTATCTCGCTGATAAATATTCTTATCTCGGCCACCAGAAGACAAAAGAGAAGAATTCCAGGCCAAGGCCCCAACACGTAAACGATGACCCTCCATAATTCTTATCTTCTTGCATCGAGAAGCATCCCATATCTGCAAGGAGAATTGTTATAAGAGGTATGGATAAAATAATGGTCCTGGGAAAAACTCTTAAGGCATAAAGGTTCATAGAAACACAGAATCATTTAGTGAAGTTTGCAAATTTGGTTATCAGATGAACAAGTACTGAGATGTCACTAAAAAAAATTAAGCATAAGACAACTTGACTTCATGGTTTCAATAGCACATTTTCAGAGGTAGCCAAGATGAACTAACTGCCATCATTAATAGACCAATTGAGAAATATCGAGCACACAGCTAAATATGATTATGATTGGCATTTTAAAAAACTAGATAGAAGGCAATATAATGTCAGACATCAAATCAGGAACCAAAGTTGATTAAACCCATTGCATGAGAAGTTTCTGTTTCCCAGACTTGTTAAGCCTAGAGGGGTACCAAATAAGGGAAGTCAGGTTATACAAATAAGGCACAAATTGCTATAACTCATATTTCCCAACATAGATGAACTGACATTATGAGATAAAGAAAGATGTTCATCAGTTACATGATTTACTTTTGGTTGCATTCCATTAATCTCCCCAGTCAACTTACATAACACATATTATGAAACAAAAAATAGGGGCAACCAGATTTTTTAACTGCATAAAAAATCACAATTAAAAGGCAATCAGGCGATGCAATATCAGAGTAGATACCCAATTTTTTGTATTATACATTTGTCATCATCATATTTTGAGCATAAGGTCTAATTTTAATGGAAGGGACAAAACTAAAAGGGAAAAGAAATATACACATCCAATCATTTGTTTATGTGCAGTACAGCAAAGGAAGGAAGGAAAGAAATAAAGAGAGCAAAGGGGGAAAAGGTGTTATACTTAACCGTTTTCCCCTTTAAGAGTGGTTGAATAGAAAAAGAAATAGAATGAATTTTTACTTCCAATTTATATGCCAATAATAAAAAGAAACAATGGTAAATTACTCTTTAACATTCATTGAAAGGTTCTAAATGAAACTTTATGAACTACCAAATCTCTATACCTTTTTTTTTTTTTTTGCCAAAAGAGAAAAAAGAAAATAGCTTTAACTGAAGCGCTAACTGTAGCTTTCAACCAAAATAATATCAGTGAACCATAGTTCACATCCTACTACCAACCAATGATAACTGTTATATTACAAATGATACACTGTACCAACTGAAGATTCAGAAACATCGAACAAGGTCATCTTCTTCCCACAAAGCACAAGAATTATTACAAACCAAAGCCAAGTTGCCTTACCAAGAAAACACATCAACAACAACAAGCCTTATCCCAAGCAAACACATGTGAATGATATTTCTTTTTTTAGAGGTGAAGTATCGTAACAATCATCAATACATTCCTCCATCATTATTTACACCTTACAAGTTACAATGCTCCCTTCTCTTTGCATTTGTTCTTCTTTGCTAATGGCATGCTCAACACAGAGGTTGAGGATTAGAACAAAAAACTAACTAGCCATCACAAAGCTTTGTGGTTATGTTGTTAATCTTAGGTGCATGTTATCACATGTCATTGCCAATCAATTAGAAGCCCTTCCCTACAAAACAGAATTTTAACATCTTTTCCTTTGTCTTAAACTTCCTTTAATGGCAAATAAAGATGGCACGAGCACAATATGGAAAGGAGGTCGAGTAAACCTTGTAAGGAATAAGGTAATATAAAGAAAAGCAAGTGATTAAACCAAATGAGTCCTGAAATGCTATGAATATTAATGGAAGACAGGGCATGCTAAGATACCTAATTTAACTGGCACATAAACTCTTACCTGAACTTTACCATTGCTAGTTCCAACCGCAAGATGTGTACCATGATGAGCCCAGCCAACTGAGCAAACGCTATCATCGATCCCCAAGTCACATAATTTAGTCACCTGCATTCAGAATATCCAAATGGATTTGAAACATAGAACAATTTTTCAGTTTATGGGAGCCTTGTGACTGGGCTACCCTTCTCTTTTTTTTTTTTTTTTTTTTGCAACTTTGCATGACTAAACAATACCTAGCTCATAGTCACATGAGACAAACATGCATAGAAAGTTGATGCACTGAAATTTAGCATATGCATTGCCCTCTAATCACATCCAAATAGAAAGATATGAAGATCGAGAGCAATTGTTATCTAGGTATGTAGAAAATGTTTAAATGGGAACCAGGAATCACCTTGCTACTACAAGCATTCCACAAATAAACACAGTTCCCCAACCCCACGGCCAATACATTGTGCGAAGACCAATCCACAAGGTTCAGATAAAAATCGTCTTGCAGCGCAGGAGCATCCAGAACCTAGTTCAACATTATATAATTTCCATTAAGCCCCAACAACCCGTTTATCGAACTTGCAGAGTAAAAACAACGAGGACAGAGAATTTACTTTATAAGGCGACCGGGGAACCTTCCGAGGAGCCTTAACAGGACAGGGATTAGCCCCGGCACCACATCATCATCGAACATAAACGGCGAAAGAGAGTGCATAGACTGGTGAGTCTCGGTTTTGTAACGAAATATATTTCGGTTCGGTGGGTTCATAAGTGAACTCCTTTTCTCAGGAGTAACCGGAGATATGACTCCAGCATCAGGTCCAAATAACGCAGTCCGCAAAAGTGTAGTGTAGGCATTGGAACTGTCTTCCCGTCCCTCCGCCGGTGAATTCGTCGGATTCGGTATATCAAACAGAGCGAATTTAGAAGCAGATCTGCTCGGTATGAACCTGTCGAAGCAGATTGTTTTAGAAGGTGATTTATAGTGGTTGGAGTTTATCATGCGTTCAACATGACGAGATGGAGTTAGATTGTCAGGGGAAAACGAAGGTCTAGACATATCAGGATGTGAATTAACCGGAGCAGTCGTGGACGGAGAAATTCCGAGCGGTGATTCGCCGGTAGATTCCTCCATAGGGGGCCAAAGCGAAGAAGCTGACCCCTTGAATTTAACTCTCCCAAGCTCCTGAACCAGATGTGTATGAGAGTATTTCCCCGGCTGTTATTTTTCCCGGGAAATCCAACGAAGCGTTATTCCGGGGAAAGATTACAGCTACTATTTTTTTTTGGTAATCCCTTGTGCGTTACGTGAGCTCTTCAACTCCCCCACAGCTCCCACAAAATGTATGTTTCAAGCTATTGATCAAACATACCAATTCCACTATTTATAATGCATCTCAAGCTATTTGTCTTGAAAATAAATTAATTAATCCCCTTTACTTTCCTATTTTATTTTAATTAATTTTATAGAAATTTTTAACTTTTATGGAAGCTTGTCTACTTTTCTTAAATGAATTAGATCTTAGAGAATCAATTAATCAGAGTGTCTGCTGTATTTTTTGGCCAGTTTAGGAAGCTTAATTAATGCTAAAGATAAAAGTGATGCAAAAGAAAGATATAGAATCATATCAAAACCTACCAAAAAAGTATTTTTTTGGCCGGACTACCAAACAAGTATTAAGAGAAATAATAAAGCTGAAAAGAAACATTATGTTTATAAAATGTTGAAAAAAATATAAACACTTTCTCCGCTCAATTTGTTTTTTTTGTTTTTAAGAAAACTTATAGCGACTTTTATTTCTAAAATATCTTTTAACAATATTATATATACGATCTCAATAAAATTGAGAGAAAATTCATGTATGTTTCTTAAAATAATATGGTATGTGTTGCATTATATTTTAAAGGCAATTGGATCTATTTTACTTCCTTTGCCGTCAATAGAAAAATTATTTAACTGGAGCTAGAGAATAATTAAGAATTTTTACAGATATATTATAAAACATATTATTTGTAGACAGCATCTTCGACAAACGTGGTTATTCGCCGATTTGGTTCAGGCATATTTCAGTGTATATGTTAAGATATTTAAAAATGTGAGTGTCATATACTCGTTCTAATTAAACTTCCTTATGTCTTTAATATAAGATATAATTAAAGAGTTGATCGTGCTCTTTAATATGTATAATGAAAAGTAAGAGTTAATAGGGGAAAAGAGATTTCACTCTGCCTTTAGATCTCGATAATCAAAGAGAAGTTTATATATATCCTAAATATAGGTAATCTATTTTATCTCTCAAATTTATGATTTATTATCTCCGATCCTAATTATAAGACATAGTTGACTTTGTTTGGAGAGATTAAGGAAGTTAAATAAGTTACTTAATCATTTCATATGTTGTATATCTTTAGATTATATATTAGTTATTAGCCAAGCTAATTACTTTGAAGGAAAAAATAAAAATAAAAATAATCTAAAGTAATTTAACTAACTTCCTTAATTTCTACAAAAAAGTCAATTATATCTTATAATTAGGACCGGAAAGAGTATCTTTTAATTTAATTTAGTCTTATTAAACCTGCATGTTAAAGGAATTTTTATCAAGGAAGTAAGTATCCAATGCAAATTATTAAAAGGGTAATTAAGAAAAGAAAAGCATATTTTTTTACAAAAAATTGACGTGATTCATTTTTTTAATATCTGTAGATTAATTATCAGTATTTTAATATACTGGAATAAATACAATTTAAGAAGTAAATAGGGTGAAGATTGGAATATTAAATACATTAATGATATTTTATAACGTGCAGATAAAAAAGAAATATATACAATGAAGCACCGATCAGGGATGATGTAGAACACGGCACGTCGGTTCATGTGACCCATGTTATGTCTGTTTCTGGCGATGATAATTATGCCTGTTTCTGGCTATGAAACCTTGTCTCTGCCGAATATAATTATATATAAGACTTATAAATTATAAATTTCCAAATAAATATCTGAAATCCAGAATTATTGATGTGAGTTGATACTGAGTTTTTTTTTTTTAAAAGAAAAACAATTGTTTTACACTTTTCTTAAAAAGGGAATTAAAATAATTTTAGGGTGGGACAGGTTTTTTTTTTTTTTTTTTTTTTGTGTGTGGGAAAATTATAAATGTCCAGGCTGTAATTAAGATTGCCTAAGTTTAACGTGATGGTAAAGGGAAGCATCTGAAATCAGTGATCGTCAAGCTTCCTGACCATAGGTCATTGTGAAACAGGTTGTCGATCGATCTAGATCTCATGACAGTGTTTATTGTTCACAAAGACAAAAAAAAATCAGTTTTTGTTTGCTCATTAATTATGGACTTTTATTTGTAAGGTAAGTAATTATTATGGCCAACCCTACACAATTGATTACAATTAGAGATCACTAATTCTACTTAGATCGACATATTTAACTGATGATATCACTCGCATATCACTAATTAATACATTTAAAAACTTAAAATTAATAATAAACAGCAATCACATCTTCTTAATAAGTATTCTTCATCTTAAGAAATAAATGGCGTGCAGCATGTGGGATGGAACATTAAGTGTATAGAGACAGTTGAGAGTCTCTCGTATGGATCTGAAGCAGAGGTAAAAAATAAAATTAAGCAATATATATAAATATACACACAACCATAATAAAAGTCATAATAATGCATAAGGCCTCAACAATCCAGAGTGGTCCCAACAAGAGTAAGAATTCAGCTTGACAACGATCTGACGAACTCGTGGAAACTAAAACTCAATAGCAGCATTGAAAAAGTAATACTAGTACATCTGGTTCTAAATATATAATTTAGTTTATGGTGTGTAAGTTGTACCACAAACCAAGTCCAGTCCTACATTTAGAAGGGAAAGTAGTTGAAAAAGGAAACATGAGAATGGTGGAGATGGGGTTCAGTAGAAGTTGAAAATGGAAGAAAAATGGAGTCAACAGTCCAATTGGGAGGGACAACATTCCAAGCAATGATAGTGTCGTGGGATGTGTAAGAAGTACGTTTGGAAGAGAGAGATTGGCCAGCGAGAGAAGCAAATGCTTGGTTACTATTCGCAAACAAATTCCCATACCCACATGCTCCTCCTACACACACACACACAGAAACATTATTAAAGAAATCAAATGATTAGTATTTTAGAATCAGGTAATATATGAATGCTCAAGATTGATAATGTTATTATACGTACCCATGGTGGCGGAAGCAGAGTAGTCAACATAAAATGTGGCGTGGGCAGGAGCCCATTGGCTGGGTTGAAATATTCCGGCAGCCGCTGGTGCTTTCCGATGATTGTGAGCGTCCATGAAACCAACAATACGCTACGAAATGGAACGACACAAGCCATGATTAATAAGTCAGCTACGTCTGGTTTCTTCTTCTTCTAGAGGCACTCTATATACTGCACTGTTCATGATTGTTTTACACATGCATCGCCCCCATTGCATTGGGGTATATTGTCATATTATATGGTCATAAATATAGATAAAGTTTATAATACATTTCCTATATTTAAGATCAGAGGTAGTATAATAAGAATCAAATCTAGAGGAAACATAAGGAAATATTTTGGGTTTTAGTGAGTGCCTGCTACTACTGTAGACTATGTACTCCCTCCTCGTCTTAAATATAAGAGTTAGATTTCACCAAAAAAAAAAAAAAAAAAAAAAAAAAAAAGTATAAGAGTTGGTTAGAAGGTTTGTTTTAATACTACTTTTGATCCTAATTATAAAACCTAGTTGACTTTCTTTAGAGAGATTAAGAAAGCTAAATAAGTTGCTTAATCATTTCATATAGTATATATCTTAGTTATATATTAGTTTATTAGTTAAATTAATTGGTTTGAAAAAAAAAACTATAAAGTAATTTAATTAGCTTCTTTAGTTTCTCCAAAAAAAGTCAAGTAGGCCTTATAATTAGGACCTGGGAGAGTATATTAGTTTATTAGTTAAACTAATTAGTTTAAAGAAAAATAAAATAAAAATACTCTAAAGCCTTTTAATTAGTTTCCTTAAAAGCCTTATAATTAGGACCAGGGGAGTACTAAATATAAATATAAGACATTAATCTACTCCATAATTTAAAATTTTTCCTCAAAGAATCACTATAACTGATTGCACATATCAAGAGAATTTTCATCGGGGTGATTTTAATGCACCTGATTAAATAAAGTATTTTAAGAAAACCAACATACATTTATTACTAATAATCAATTTCACTAATTTTTTTAATATCTGTAAATTATAAATTAGTTATATACTATTCTCATATTAAAGACTTAAGAGTACAGTAATTACAGGTGAGAGGGAGTTCTTAGGCGGAGGTGGAATCAATCGTGGATGTATGCCTATTAATAATACACCGTCCGTTGACTTCTGTTGTCGTTGGTGATGTCCTGTAAGAACGAAAACGGTTGGATTGTGAGGTCACTCCCGAATTTTTTTTCAATGGAGAAACGTGTCAGCAAGTTTGAAGGTTCGCGTCCTGCATTATTTCTATCGTCATTCCAAATATCATTCTTGAAATAACATTTCTTATGGTTGTTTAAACTGTAGATTAATGTAATTATTATTCATAACTGAAACCCAAACGACGTTGACGTGTTGTGTTGTCTACTTTTTGAACGATTTTATATTAATACTAAAAACAGGTACAATATCTGGATACAAGTAAAACCAGATCCAGTATAACAAAATACATCCAAGACAAAAACAACAACAAAAACAGCCAAATCATCGTACATAAAATATTTAGAAGTAGAAGTAGAATCAAAGACAAAGCGGCCTCCTCAATATCTCGGGGTTAGAAGTGACAACGAAGAATGTGGTGGTTGTAAAACCCACCCAAACGCAAGCACACCTCCTTATAAGCATTACCGCAACGCAGCGACGAGAAGCGGTATGCAGTACCCCATATTGGGGTTAAGAACACAAAGAACCCAACCAGATAGAAAGGAGTAAAATAACAAGAGAGAAAACTCGGAAAATAATGCGAAGCAATGAGAGGTTGCTTCCGCCTTTCGATATATATAGCGAGGAAACGGTTAGGGTAAATACAAATATGACCTATAAACATAATACACGTGTCTAGGCAATATTCAGTAGTGCCTATACAATTTACACACACTAATCATGTACATACTAATTACATTCTAACATTCCCCCTCAAACGAGAGGGTGTAACCAACGATCCAAGTTTGTCTCTAAAGAACCGAAATTGTGAATGTGACGATGTGGCTTTGTTAAGCAATCGCAAGTTGATACGAAGAAGGAATGTATCGAACATCAATTAACCCAGATAGAACTAAGTCTCGAATAAAATGAACATCCACTTCAATATGCTTACTCCTAGCATGTTGAACTGGATTTGCAGCCAAAGCCTTAGCACTTAAGTTATCACACCAAATTACTGAGGGGCTTCTAACAAATAACCCAATTTCACAAAGTAATGAGGTCAACCACTTAATCTACGAAGTTCCATCGGCAAGAGACCTATATTCGGATTCTGTCTTGGATCGGGACACCACTTTCTCGTTTTCTCGAAGACCAAGATATGAGATTATTCCCTAGAAAAACACGAGAATCCTCCCCCGTAACGCCTATCATCAAGATCACACGCCCAATCTCGCATCCGTGTAAGCAACAATTTTAGGACTACTAAAAGGTCTAATATGCGATCCTAAGTTGTAGGTGCCCTTAAGATAACGAAAAATCCTCTTAACCGCTTGTAAATGTACGGTTCGATTTGAGATAGGAATTGGCCGAGTTTATTTACGCATAAGAAATGTCGGACGTGTGGTAGTGAGATATTGGAGTGAACCTATAGCCCGCATCGTATTACGTAGGATTTCTTAAGAGCTCACCATCTCCCGATGTAATCAACCTACCGGTCACCATAGGTGTGGTAAGCTGGAGCACGATCAGTCATACCAAATCTTCTTAACGAGATCAACGACATATTTGGTTTGATTCGAAAAATACCTAAATCATTTCGATAAACCTCCAGGCCAAGGAAATAATAAAGAGGACCTAAGTCCTTCAGAGAAAACATTAAGTTCAATTGCTTCACAAACTTGTCAACTAAAACAGAGTTATTGCCAGTGACGAGAATGTCGTCCACATACACAAGGATGAAGATGGTCAGATTATATGTCTGGAGCATGAATACTGAAATATCACTCTTTAAATTTTCAAAACCCCAATCTAGCAGAGTTAGACGTAGACGGTCAAACCAAGCTCTTGGGGCTTGCCGTAAACCATAAATCGCTTTATTTAACTTACAGATGTGGTTTGACCGTGATGAATCGATGAACCCCTCTGGTTGAGTCATATATACATCTTCTTGCGTAAATCAGTTAAGAAACGCATTGTTCACGTCCGGCCAGTATCGCCCATTTATAGGTGATCGCAATCGACAAGATCACTCGATTGTAGTAGCTTTCACAATTTGAAGGTTTCGCCGAAGTCGACACTGGGGTTTCTTGAAAGCCCTTTGCTACCGAGCGAGCTTTGTGCTTCAAGATTGTACCATCAGCTCGGAATTTTATCTTAAACACCCATTTATGATCGATGAGCTTCTGATTTGTAAACGGCACCAACGACCATGTTTGATTTTTGATTAAGGCATCGAACTCACTCTGCATCGCATCACGCCATACGGAGGAAGACAGTGCTTCACGAGGTGTCGAGGGTTTCGTCGAACGAACACTCCTTCGTGTTAAGCCAACATATGGGTAATTGGGCTTTACTGTGCCCATTTTGGCCCTGGTCAACATGGGATGCAAATTTGTAGGCCCAGTTGTGACTAAAAGAGGATCTCGGGTGTTTTGAGCAGGAGCTACTGGAGATGGACTACAATCAACTGGGCTACTGGAGACAATTGGACTACTTTCTCCAACCGACTCAAATTTGTACCCATCGACAGAGTATCTTGAACTGGTGAAGGAGCTTGCACAGCATGATTGACATCGTCGTTATCCTCACAGTCTTCATTTGCGAGTCTGGTTTGACGTTCATACTGAATTATTAGAGGAATTGAACCTTCTTTGCTAGGAGTAGAAGAAGCCTCGCCATAAATCCCGCTTGAAATGGAAATAAAAAGCGATCAAAGACAACATGTCTAGACACAAAAATTTTACCGGAAGGATGAGACAACGGTGACCCCCTTGTGTGGAGCCACACCAAGATACACACATTTTTGGTCGTGAAAACGAAATTTATGAACATTGTATGGCTTAAGACGGGGATAACAGCACGACCAAAAGGTTGCGAGAGATGCATACAATGGTTCTGTTTTTTATGCAACTTGAACAGGCGTATCGAATGCAACACCGGTGTTGGTAATCTATTAATTAAGAAGACGACTGTTGAAAAGCATCCACCAATACATCAAAGGCATTCCAAAGATGTGCTAAGAGAGTCAAACCCATCTCAACAATGTGACGATGTTTCCTCTCAGCTCTACCGTTCTGGGCAGACGTGTAGGGACAGGTTAAACGAATATTAATGCCGGCTTCTTCGACAATGGGTATAAGTGGTTTGTATTCGAGTGCCATTATCACATTGAATGGCTTTGATTTTAGAATCAAATTGATTTTCAACCAATGCTTTAAACACTCTGAACGCATGCACTGCCTCTCCTTTATGTTTAAGAGGATAGATCCAAGTATAACGACTATAATCATCAACAAAATGGATGTAAAATCGATGTCCACTACGAGATTGAATTGGAGCAGGCCCCCACAAATCAGTATGAATTAAATCAAGTGGGTGTGGGGACTGAGAGACAGATTTAGAAAATGGCAATCGTTTGGATTTTCCCAACTGACAAGCTTCACATACATAGTGATCATTGACAAGAGCGAGATGAATCTTTCTTATTACATTGATTTAAAACATGTTTCATAACTTTTGAACTAGGATGGCCTAACACATGATGCCATTTGAGGAATTTGATTTGTCGACCTTCATCTTTTCTCCCGTAGTGCCTTTGGTTGGAGCTCAAGCTTTCTTTCTTTCATTGTCTTCATTGGATATAGCCCTTCCTGTGGAGTTCCCTGAAGTAACATTCCTCCTGTCACCGAATCCTTGACATCGCAACTTCGATTAGTAAAATGAACATTGACAGGATTATCATGGATAAGTTTATTAACACTTATGAGGCTCTTAGTAGCAGAAGGAACATAGAGAATATCATTTAGACATAGCTTAGATGCATGACTACCAGTTATAACAGAGGACCCAATACCAGCGATAGAACTTCGTTCACCTGTACAAGTTCTGAGAAATGACTTACCAACAGGGACTACATTTTCAAGATGATCAGGATTGGGGGTCACATGATAGTTGGCCCCACTATCCATGTACCAGTTGGGATCGACCACGTAGTACGGATTTGCATAATACGCCCGAGGAGATCTTTGGGTAATTGAAACCGTATTCGTTATGATCGAAATCCTCTCGATGGTAGCAGGTTGCGAGAGTGTGACCAGGACGTTGGCAATGAATACAAAATGGTCTGCCGCCACCACCTCGACGACCACCGCGGAAACGACCACCCCTGTGGCGAAAGTTGCGAGAGTTGCCTCGGCCACCGCGGTTGGGACCTGCTCCATTCTGAGCATGACTGGAGTAGTCGCCATGTTGTGCGGCGTTAATGGAAGGCTGCACACTCAAACCAGAGAAATGATTCAATTGACTAAGCCGAGATTCAAAGGAAAGAAGATCGGCCTGAGTTTCAATCCAGGACAAATCGAGCTTATCAACGAGTTTCACAACGATCGGGTTGTACTCTGTATCTAACCCATTAAGAGTATGAAGAATAAGGTCATCGGTAGCAATGGGAGAACCGGCAAGAGTGAGTTCATCGGCAAGGTTTTCATCTTGTTGAGATATTCCGCCATGGTCAAAGCGTTTTTCCTCGTATTATAGAGTTCATTTTTGACCACCATGACTCGTGCCTTGGTGGAAGCACAAGTCAGGTCCTTAGCACAGTTCCATACATCTTCGGCCGTCTGACAGTGTAGGAGTTGAGCTCCTACATCTTGGGTCATTGTGTTGCGCAGCCTAACCGACTAGCATTCGGCCGATCGCGAACCACTCGACGTATTCGGATTAGGGACTCTGGTTTCTTTCTCACCGCAACAATCTTCGGTGGAGCGCTCGAAGTGCCATTAATGTGGCTCTCGAGACGATTACCTTCGATCGGTGGAAGGACTACCGATTCCCAAACAAGGAAATTAGTACGATCCAGCTTGATCGTAGTTGTTTGACTAGAAGAGCTAAAAAGAGAATAGGTTTTTGGATTTGCGGGGCGCGAAGCAATAGAAGACGAGGAAGACGTCATTATCGTTGCTCGATACCAAGATAGAAAGGAGTAAAATAACAAGAGAGAAAACTCGGGAAAATAATGCGAAGCAATGAGACGGTGCTCGCCTTTCGATATATATAGCGGGAAACGGTTAGGGTAAATAATGTGTGACCTATAAACATAATACACGTGTCTAGGCAATATTACGTAGTGCCTATACAATTTACACACACTAATCATGTACATACTAATTACATTCTAACACAACCTCAGACGTAAGAAGACCCATGATGTCCAGAAGAAATCTTCTGCTCCTCTGTTGAATCAGAACTGGTGACCTTGGCCACACAACAAACAACGCCTCTTTAGATCTACCCCCATGAACGCAGATCCGAACTACCAAGGGCGAATCGGATCTTATAACGTTCATACAACCGTCCATCCAAGAGGATTTAAATGCAGATCTTACGGATCTGCTTATTTCAAGAGACAAAAACACCACCAGACAACCCAAAATCACAAAAAAGTAATAATAAAAAAACAGATAAAACTCACCCCCACAGATCAGATCTGGAGAGGAGAGGAAAGGGCTCGCCACGGGGACGAGAGAAGGCCACGTCTGACAGAACTCGGAGGGAGAGGACCATAGATGAAGGATCGGACTCCAAAACACCTGGACCGCAGATCAAAGATATGGATTCGCAACAACCACTCGGACTCGTCTGTGGCACAAAGGCGGTGGTCGCCAGCGGCTTGTGTGTAAGGCACAAGCGGCCGGCGAGGGAGCATGCGATGAAGAAGATGAAGTGCAGAGCGGAGGAGAGAAGGAGGAGAAAATAGAATGTTTTTCTCAATCAGAATACTAAGGTTTGGTGACTTTTGTATTGTCTACTTAAAAAAGTGTTTGTTTGCTACATATACATAAGCCCTTGAACTTGACACAGATGATTTGCGCGGAATCATTCTTCGTTACTAGTTTCCATAGTTTTGCGCTTCTGCTTTCTACTGAAATGGTAAACATAAGAAATATCATTAATTCTATAGCTCGATTTAATAGGCTTGCAGGCACGATGTTTTTTGAACCCTGATCTCCTTTTTCTTTAGATAACGAGTCTAATTGGATCTGTTGCTTGTCTCAATTAACCATCCACCTTCTGAATTCTGATACAAGTAACAGGGAGCGAGGAAAATTTTCAATCTCTAATAATATATATACTATACAAAGCCCGTTTCTTTAGAAGTTACAAGTATGACAGCAACACAGAATAACGATATGGAAATGCCATCATCAATGGTGTGTGACTTCATGGATGTCTTGATAGGTACTTTTTCCATGGAAGTTACTTCTGCCTTTTATTAATGAACTGATCCCGATTACTGCTCAACAGTCAACAGATCCAGGTGAGGCACTCTTCCCAACGCTAGTAATACAAAACAAGTATGCTCCCATACTAACAGGAACTTTAGCAGAGGTTTTTCAAAGAGTGGGAATATCCATACCTTCGCTTAAGCTTTACTTCCCTCTGGTAATGTAATCATTCTGGTACTTGAATCATATACCATTTCAGTGCCACAGCTGAATCAACAAGTTATTTTCATTCATTCAACTTATGCTCTATCGTTAATAATATAATATCATAATGGAGTGAATATGTTTAGCCAATAAAGCAGCCATCGTTTTGTACTTACTTTGAGCATTTGACTTTGTTGATGGAACCACCACTCGAAATTGATAATATGGTCCCAAAGAACGAAGTATTTTCGGTCCCACAGTTTGGACAGGGTCCCTGTTAAGTAACCGCTTTTAAGTATAGTTATTGGCAAGTACAACATTTAGAGGCACCCGGAAGCAGAGTCCATACCTTTAAAATCAAGAAGTCTTTAACAATCGCATTTGTAAGGGAGAGAGCTAGCCACACAATGACTGGAACAGCAGCAAACCAGGTGAAAATGAAACTAAAAGGCTCGGGCAGCTGCATCAACAAGTCAATCATACGTTATAATAGCACTAAATGCAATATTATTTTCAAAGTTCTGTAGTACTGGTTGGATTTACAGATGCGAAGAATGAATCCTATAGGCTCAGATTTCATTTTTTCTGACCCTTCAGCTGGGATTAAAAAGTTTTAAAAATTGTCTCATTGACAACCCATATTATTGAAGGCAAAAAAAATGGACAACCCATATTCTATACTGACTATAGTTGCCTTTTTCATTGCTTGGATCAGGCCAGACAGAGTATCTTAAAATTGAAATGAGATAAATATGATGAGTTGATGACCATAACCCGCAAAAATTTCCAGCCAGCATACAAGAATTCTCTTCATGCAATTCACAGGTAATTTTATCCATTCTTTTACTACAAAATATAGGAAATATAATAATATTTACAGCTAATCAGATTCTTGATAGGAAGGTGATAGAAAGGATTACAAAAAATGTAACTACCAACCATTAGATAATGCATCCTGGAATCAAAACTTTACTCTAGAAATTGGAAATCTAATAATATCTACAGCTAATAGATTCTCGACATGAAAAAGGTGATAGAAAGGATTAAAAAATGCTACTACCATTAATGCACCCTGGAATCAAATTAAATCTGAATGACTAGTTTCCAAAGCTAGAACAAGAAAAATGACAACATACCTCTAACAGATATGTGATCTCAAATCCGGTCAGATCATCAAGGAAGAAGAACCTAACAGATTATAGGATGAAAAAAAATAAAAAAGAAAAGGCCAAAAGTCATGACCTGACTGGGTGTAAACAGTAACATTCACATCAGTTGGACAGAGAAGAAGTCAAAGGAACACTTTGTTTTGCCCCTCAACATGACAGAAACCTTTTAAGATATATAAATAAAGGAAATGGATACCAGTGTAATAAACAATATCTAATTTTAAGCTTGTTATATATCAGATAACTAGGTGGCATTTCAAAATTTCATAAAAAAAATATGGTCAAACATATCAGAAAATTGTGCATGTGCGAATAATCAACAACGTAACAAATGGGTATAGGTAGAACATGACTGCCAGTAGTTTAATGCGTAAATAATCAGGCAAATCAGGAAACAGTTGACTTTTTACATGGGCCTTGGGCAATATGCAACACTTCTCTCTGTCCCCTTATGATGAACAATACAGTACATTGTGAATCCTTTGGAAATAGAAATTTGTTTAAAAAATGCATCAAACTCTGTAACCTAATCATAGGTCAAGTTTGCCATACAGATCAATTAATAGAAATTTTACAAAATGCGTGCACCCCATGGGGAAGAAAAAAGTTACTTACAGTCCTAATGCAATCACAGTTGCCGGCACATTCAGGAGGAACATCTTCAAATAGTCAACCGATAGGTCACTGTACACCTATTTAGAAAAAAGATTATCACTTGGTAAATAATAAAGATTAATAAGCAGAGCAGAGCCAAATATTTTGTTGCCATTTCACATAAGCCTATAACAGAATTCTAGTAAAAGAAATAGGATTTACATATAAAACTCAGGCTATATACCTGTCAGTACTTGCAACTTAACTGATTTTAAAATCACAAGTTCGATCTCACATATCACATTTTTCAAAAAGTACTTCAAGATTGATTTAATCAACAAGCATGATTTGCTTCCTTTAACAATCAGAACTCAAAGGATATAAAAATTTGCAGATTAGCACAAACCTTTTTAGTACGAAGACTGCATCGTGGACCCTCAACCACAATTTCACTCCCTTCCATCTGGGAAGTAACATGATGTCAATATATAATAAGGGAAGAAAGAGTAACGTATATATCTTTATGAAGCAATTCCAGCTACATCCCCAAATTGGTATGATCCGCGCAACTACCATAAATGAAAACCTTATAAACTGCAGTAACGACTGTCTTTTTAATGAGAAATTATAAATTCCATGATAATGGAAGCATTGATGTTGACAGAAGGGCAAAAGGCTCCGTGGCACAATTTAGAAGTAATGACGATGACTACGGATCAATATACTAAAGGCTTCTGTTCATAATGAGCATGGTAGATTTTCATTTTCATTTATTAAACTCTTCACTACTCTTTATTGGCCAATGAACGCCATCACAAATGTGCCGATTATACTGCGGTTTTTTTTATTCATGATGAGCACAGCGAACCTTTAGTTTCATTTTCAATTTGTCATACTCTTCATCGCTCATGATTGGATTTCCAGAAACATACGCCATAGAAGCTTCGAGAAACTTTTGTTCATCAGAACCTGCGTGGAGAAGCAAAAGAAGTTAATTTTTTTTTAAAAAAAAGGTTAAACAATTAACATGAAGTTACTCATTTCAGCCGAAGCTATTTTCAGTAAGGATGGTCCATACTTAGCATGACAACACTACTTCCTTCCCACATAAGTTCTTCCTTGAGATTATCAAATTCCTCATTTGACATGATAGCTTTTCCCTCGTAATAGAATGCCTGTAGAAGCAGAACAGAAGCTTCAGCTTCAGCTGGTTTTGTCACTAAGAAGTTGTCGTTTCTATTCTTTTATGTCAACTCATTAAATAAGACAGCGATACATTTAAACGGTTTCCTTTTTCAGAAAGATGGGGGACCTACTTGCAGTGCTTGAAGAAATTCTTGCTCAAGTTCACCGACCGATTTCTTCTCTTTCTTGTCAATGCTGCAATACGGGAGGATTTTACTATCAACAACTTCACCTCCTTCAACCTGGCCTGAAAGCCGTAAGAAAGCAAAAACAAAAATCAGAGTTAGTAAACATCCTATGCGGAGATACTAAGAAGGAACAAGAATTGAAGATCCAAATAGACCTTGTTGATCGGCGGTGGCCTTAGGGGGAAGTAGGAATAGCCGACGCCGGAGGCATAATTTCCGGCCATTAAACTGAATCAACCGATCTCTAGTAGTAGACGAAGATGAGAGAGAAGAAATTGGAGGGAATAATGGTGACCTAGGAGGAGTATATGGACGAGGGCACGTCAATGTGAAGGCCAATTTGCTAGCCATGAGGAGAAAGTAGAGCTATGGTGGTGATCGTAGAAACTATGTTATGTTCAGTTGGGAATGGAATTACAGGGTTATTCACATTGGCGGGAAGGAGATAAGGTAAGAAGAAAATGTATGGCGGGGACGCGAAAGCGAATCGAGATTTCGATTTCCATTGGCTTCGTTCCACGTGAGATTCCGCTTTGGCATGACTCGTGTCAGTAAAAATCTGACGTGTGTTGCGTTGGCTTCCCCTAGGCCACAGGATTTGATTTCACGGGTCCACATTTGAGTCCCACGGAAACGCCTTATCCACATCACTAATGGGCCTTCTTGTTAGGCTTTAACCTCACCTGAATGGACAATCCAGAAAGGGAAGATGAAATTAGTATACTCAGGCCCAGTTAGGTTATTTATTAAAAACACTTTTCATTCCCAACAAGACCATGGGTAAGTTTTAATAAAAGTGTCTACATTTAATATCAGACAGTGTCTTGAATAAGATTGACAGAAAGATACCTGTATTTAAAAAAAAAAGTTTATTGAATAAGATTGACAGAAAGATATCTGTATTTAGTAAAAAAAAGGGTAATTTTTGCATTCTTTTTTTTTTTTTTTCCTTCTGAGTTCTAGACTCATGTAAATTAATATGAATTTTATACACCTCTAATCCTTAATATAAGACATATTTATCTAACTTGATCAAATTAATAAATTTAGTTAATATGACATATATTTTTCAAAATACTCTAGTCATCTTCCTTAATTCCCTCATTCCCTCTTCTATTTGATTATTGTTGAAGAAATATCAATAAGTGTAAATTAAGAAAATTGAAAAATATAAAAACTATATTTATATTTAAGACTAAAATCAACTCCCAAAATATGTTTTATATTGAGGATTAGAAGGAGTAATAATTTTAATTTTAATTTAAAAAATTCAGTTGGTACATGAGGAATTACTTTAAAAAAATAAAAAATACTTCTATATCCCCTGTAGTAGAAGTGGTATATTCTTTTTTCCAGAAGGGGCATATTATTTTTAGGTAGTAAAGAATTAGTTCAAGTTTAGTTGTTTTGCATTTAAATCATTTTAGCTTTCGCTGAACTAAAGTTTGAATCTTGACTAAGGCAGGTCTCCATATTTAAAACCTGATAGTACTTGGAACAAAAATGTCACCAATAAAAAATACTTGTGTTTACTGTGGTGGATTGGTTGGTTAAGTATAACTTTATTTGTAATGAGGATTTTCTGTTTTTTATTTCTTCTAGTAAGCTAGTAAGGGTGGTAAATTTTCTATTCGGGGATAATGTGAGAGTTGTTTACCCATGGCTAGATCTTAGTTAATTTTAGTGAAATAAAGGGCGATTTAGCCCCAATTTTTTTTTTTTAAAAAACTTGTGTTTATAAAAAATATTTGTTAACTCTGTTTTTGATTTCTTTGTTTAATTACTGGTATTTACAAATGTGTTTTTCTATCTTCCATAACTGAGCTGCAAAGTTTTCTTAAAAAAATTTGTAATATTTTGCCCATAACCGGTAATAATTTCAACAAGAAAAAAATCAACATTTAATTTTATTAAAAATGATTATGATATTAAATTATGTTTTTAAACAACTATAAACTAATTTTTATAATTAATCTATCTCGTGCGAGCGTGTATATTAGCCAAAAATCTGTCTAGCAAATATTATTTGTTACAACATTCAGAGAGTGTTCTATGTTTTTTGATTAAGTTGAAAGTGATGAGTAAATTTGTTTTAAGAGTCCTATGCTGATTTCCATTTTGGATTGTATTGTTGGGGGCTTTTTTTTTTTTTTTTTTTTTTTTTTTTTGATAACAGAAGGCTAAAAAGCCAATGGGAGTAACACCAAAATTACAAAGAAGGGGAAATAAATTCCAAACCCCCTTATATAAAATTTTTATATAAAAAAAAAAAAAAATTACTTAAAGAAGGAGAATCCAAAATAAATAAATCCTAAGGCGTCAACCACTCTATTAATCCTCTAGGGATTGATCCATCCATACATTAAGATACAAAGGACAAGAATCTAAAATAGAAGACTCAGACGTGCTTGACTTTGCTAAGGCGTCAATCCATAAGAACCTGAAATACCCATTTTAATGATCTCAAGAGATACATGAAAACACCACCTCCCAATTCCAACCCAGCATTTCTTTGATTCTAATAATCAGATTCGACAACAATTCTCCTCAAATAAATTGTTTGGGCTTATATTCGGAAGCATACCTGCAGTGGAGATAAACGTTGGGTTCCACCAGGCATTGATTGGTTTGGCTTGGGCCTGCCTCCTAAGCGTATATCCCTAAGTCCCGATATTGTGTATTGGTGTATACTCTTGTATGCTGGAAAATTGGAGTGTTCTCTATGCAAAGCTAGAACTCGTGGAGAACACTCCAATTTTCCAAGCATACCAGAGTATACAAATGGTATGATTTTTCAATATCATATCTGTAGTCACTGGTATGACTTTTAGTACCTTGATTCGCATGCTTTTCGTCGACTATAGTTCTGTTTTGCCTTTGGTGATGTTAAAGGAATGATACAAATATTTCTATTATCAACAAATGTTGGTCTTAGTGGGAGACACTTGGCGTATTTTGAGGTTGAACTTATGTAAATACAAAATCATATTTTTAGTGTTCTATTTGGAAAATTGGAGTGTTCTCCCCGAGTTCTAGCTTTGCGTAGAGAATGTTTATCTATTGAATGGAATGTTTATCTATCGAATGGAAGTGCGGTATTTTTTTAAATATTATTTTAAGCGCTCTAACTAATATGCACGTCCAATGTTATGAAGTTGAGGACTGGTTTTTATTTTGATTTAGCATAGTAAGAACTTATGTTTAGTGAAAACAATTGTCATTGATGAGAAGGTTGCAATGGAGGAAAAAGATGCAAAGAATGAAAAAGAAGGAAAGGAAATAAAAAGTTGAGAGAACATAGAGGACAATAATTAGATAACAACATTTCATGAAAGGGGCGAAGTAAAGGAGGGAGATTGAAAAGAGATAGGTAGCTGTAAAGTTGGAAGACGAAGAATGATGATGAATCCATCAGAAAAAGCAAAAAGCGCAGCCAAGGATTCTGATTCTTGAAGTCACGGGTAAATATAGAAAGTGAACCTGCTACCATATACGAAAGGAGGGCAAAAAAAGGGATATATGGATGGAAGAAAGATGTTCGAACCCAGGACCTTAGAATAGATGTGTAATGTAATAACCAACTACTCCAATTAGACAAGTTGTCCTAAAATTCCTTCACAACATATATATTTTTTCAATTTTTTGTGGGTGCACTTACCCACACAAGCACTGACGTGGGTCCGCCACTGGGTTGAGCTGATGAGAAGGTTAAATAAGAATGAGAATGTAAAGAGAAATAATAAATTGAGAAGAATATATATAGATCTAAAGAGGAAACAAATACCTCGCTAGCTCTTTAAGAACAGCTTCTATTGTTAGTAGAATAAGTAAGTATCTCACTTATTCTTTAAAACAACTGAGGAGAATTTCGATAAGTAAATTGCTCTACGAATAGTCGATGCTTTATTCAATAAACTAAGAGTCAATAAATAGTTGCGGAGAGAGATTCTAATACGAAATTCAAATAGATAACGAATAATCCTAAACCTTAACAACTAAATCTATCTAGTGTGATATTCCACTTATTTCCTAATTTCCTAAAGATAATAATAAAAAAGATTTAATTAAATAATAATTAAATAACCAACAAATAATAATTGATATTATTATTCTTTTTTAATAATATCAATTATCATTTAATCGGTACTCTATCAAAGTGTGTAGCACTAGTGGATTATATCAAACTTGGAAAAACATTAAGCTCAGGTTGCTTATTGTGGTTACCAAGTTTTCATGCAGTTGTAATCTGGATAGTGTAATCTGAATTGATCCTAGCTGAGGATTTGCTTAGTGCTAGGAAGTTTTTTTTTGTGTTTTTTTTTTTTTGTTCTGTTCTTGCTATTATACTGTTTCAAGAAAATTAACACGTACATCTTTTGTAAATAAATAATTTAAATATAGTTTCTTGATCTTCATAAATTAGTTGTGTAACTCATATATTCAATTGGTTCATTAATACAAGGGTGACTTGACTAATTTATGATATCATATTTTATACTCATTTGGTCCTTAATATAAGACATATATTTAGAAGGTCGATTTTGATCTTAAATGTATAATATAGTTTCATATTTGGCAATCTTTTATTAATTTATTTTTATTGATGCTTCACCAATAATAATTATGGAGGAAAGAGAATGAAAGAATTAAGAAAGATGTCTACGATATTTTAGAAAATACATGTCATATTAATTAACTTAACTAATTTTTTTAATATAATCATATTAGGTAAATATATCTTATATTGAGGATCGGAGGGAATATTAGACTCAACTCTAAATACTAAGTTTTGTAAAAATATTAAATGCTGAATGTAGCATTCATGATCAAGGAAATTTTAGTTGACCCAAAGAAAAAACCAGAGAAATTACATTGCAGACAGCACGCAACGAAGTATCATGTTGATTTGACCTATAATATCTAGTTTTTACCTGTCTTTATATCACATATTTGACTTATGTGTGATTTATCAAAATAATACTACAGTATAAGATAATATTAACAGGTGGTATTAATGATTAATTGATTGATGGTTTGAAAAACACGCCCTAGATGTATTGTTCATTGCGTGCATAGAAAAAGTTACCTATATTGGTAATGTGAGACTTTTTTTGCCAGGGTAGGACCTGTTATTAGATTAGGGAAATTTGTTAATATTGCATATTTTCTATCAAACACTTTAATTATCTTCCTTAATTTCTTTAATCTTTCTCTTAATTAATGTTGATGGAGCATTAATAAAGGTAAATAAAAAAATTGATAAATATAAGAAATATGTTTTATATTTAGAACCAACATCAATTATTCAATTAATTTGTATATTTTAAGAAGGGAGAATCCCATATAAAAACGGTTGAATTACCTAAATTCTAATTTGAGTTACTAAATTTAACAAATTATTAATTAAGTTATGTAATACAATTAGAGATTTAGAAATTGAATCAAATTACCTTTTATATTAGGTTTGAAATTTGTCACGAATTGAGCGTACGAATAAAACCGCAAAAGGATTGGATTTTCCTATTATATCTTTATTTGCCAAGTCTTTTGCTTGCACTAATATTATTTCTATTGTTCCAACTGGTTTTAACTATGGAAGCTGTGAGAGCACAAACAAAACATTGACTATTATAGATCCAAGGAAAACAAGTTTAATTAAATATATATACCTGTAATCCCCCAGTATAATTGGTATAATTTTGCGAACTAGCCAAGTTATAGAATCTTCAATAGCATCTCGAATTGTTTCCTCTATAAATAACAGAGAAATTTAAATCTGTTGGATAAAAATTACCGTCTTTGATCATTGAACAATTTGGAAAATCCAAGTTAAAATCAACACACTTAAAAATCACCACCCTTTAAAATTTTGGTGATTCAACTGCAAATACTATAGAATCAAGGCATAGTAGAAATAGCAAAAATACTTGTTTTGTTCATACCTCTATAGCACATGTGAGATAGTGTGTCTTGCATCTTGCGAGATAGCAACAAATTTGAGTGACGCCGAGAAATACTTGACCGAAAGCGGATGGCGAGATCGGCGGCTTCTCATGGCATCGCTACTCAAGGCAAAAGAGAGAGGGGGGGGACGAAGGTAAGGAGCGCAACATCCAATTTTTCCTTTTCTCTTTTCTTTGATTTATGGATTAGTGGTATTATTGAAAAATAATCAACATTTGAATATCCTAAATTGAGTCATTGACCCAATTTAAGATTTGTTGAGTTTACCAACCTCATATAGAATTTTTCTATTTCAACTATCTTTATATGAGATTCTCTCTTTTAAGAACCAGAGCCACGTTGTAGCGTGTCTAATTATTACTCACTATAATCCTCGACATATTCTAGAAGGCATTCTTAATCTCTTTTATGATGCATTTGTTAATTTCAAATATTATTGAGGGTAAACGTGCAATTTTCACAGCAAAGTTTTCTCGCAAGGGCATCTCACACCATTTAGCTTTCTTCATTGCTAAAATGTCCATCAACTATACAATATGAATCAATTTTGAGACAACTGGTAACTCAGTGCATTATTTGGGTCCCACAAGTGCATATTTTCCTCTCTATCTGACCACTTGAAGAAACTACTCAGTACCTTTACCAATTGTGCGTACAGACTACAGATCCATGAACGGATTTGTCCTTTTCCAGCCACATCACCGAATCCGTCTCCAGCATCTGTAATCCTCTCTGCAGATCCTGGTAATACATGTTGTCGAACTTCTCTGGTGTCATCACGTTGTTGAAGGCACTCACTCCTGGATGTTTGCCTGCATTCACGCTCATTTTCTTCAACCCTTGGATTTGGGGCAGATGGGTTTTTCACGCGAATCGGCCGGTTGATAAAGGAGAACGCCAAGAGTGGTGTTGATGTACAATGTTATATATGATTAATTTTATTGATAGTCAAATATTAACAGCAAAAAATTTATGTCATGTATCTATATAATCTTGACCAATAAGAAAAGGAGAGAATGACCAATAAGAAAAGTGAAAAGATATTAAAGAATGAAGTTATCAACTATAGTGAAAAGAAATAACTTATTAAACTAGATTGTGGAGAATGATCATCAAGAGGAAAAAGAAGAAGAAAGAGTGAAAGAAAAAAAAAAAACCTTCATAATTAGTCAAAGAAAGGAAGAAACTATGAAGTTGACTTACGAAAAAGAATTAAAAGGAAGAAGAAAAACTTATAAGCCAAGAAAATAAAGAAGTTATCAAGATGGTTTGTAGAGAATAATCAGCAACAATAAGAGATTGAAGAAAGAAAAACTTACATGATCTAAAGGAAATATCAAGATTCAAGTTTTTAAATGTGATATTGGAGGTTTCGATGGTCAAAAGGAAGTTGAAATGGCTCAGTTTGAAGTTAATATGCCTTATATAGAAGTTATAGCAACTTAACTCTAGTGACACCTCGGGAGATGAATTTTTTATTATCACTCTATTGTACTTTGTTTTCATTCAACATGACAAAGACTTGGTATTTTAGTTATATCTCTCAAACCACACATTCAATTGAAGTGAAACTTATTTCATATGAAACTAAACATCAATTGTTAAACAACACCAATATCAAGTTCAAATAATATTGGATGAAAGAGATAGGAATTTCAAAAGTTGATGCTTAGAATTCAATTAGATTAGGTTCAATAATTTGGACATAATGTACTCCCACACCAGAACTTGTCTGAGATAAAACTTATTGTATATGAAACTAGACTCAAAAAGTGATCCAATGATGCCAAGATCAAGCTCAAATAGGTTTTGATGAAAGAGATGTGAATTGTGAAAGTTGATGCTCTAAATTCAAAATTTGTTCAGACTAACAACCACTCTTTGGATCATAACTTTCATAATACAACGAATATGGAACTAGTTCTTGTTGCATTGAAAAGTAGACTTAAAGAAATTTCTGGGGGTATGTCATTTGTTTAAGCTTGGAGTCAAAATAAGTCTATCACTAGCAAGGATCACTCCGAGATATGAAAGTGATGCACTGTTCACTTTAAAGATTCTAAAGGATCACTCGAGTAAGCACTCGAGTGATGACCTATCACTAGCAAGGATCACTCCAGTGATATGAAAGTGATGTTATTCAGAGTTTTTATCAATGTCTAGGATTTATGCCAAACTCATTTAAATCTTGATTATCTTGTTCCTAACCATTTCTAATAATCACTAATCAATTTATGTGAGGATTACATATGATCAAACATTGATTAGAGCTCAACGACCAAAAAGCAAACTTGTGTCAGAGGCTTCAACGGTAACTTCCAATAGTCATATCTTGAGAAGCTCAACGGGAAGCATGTGCTCAACGGTCAAATGATCCTCATCAACTATAAATAGAAGAGCACTCAAAGCTTAAAAGGAGAGCAACTACACTTGTTAAGCCAAAATGCTAAAACCATGAATCCAACACTCCAAATACTCATGTACTCTCTATTTTTCCAGCTTCTATATCATTTACCTTAGAGAGAGAGATTATGTGTATTACGCTTCAATGTTAATCTTAATCCACTTCTTGGAGAGAAGATTGATTGTAATTCTTTATCATCAAGGTTGTATCATTACATTGTATAAGGGAGTAACTTGGTGTGAGCATTGTAAAATGCCCAGTTAAACTTGTGGGATTGTAGAGACTTCTCTTATGTTCAGATTAAACAAGAAGATAATATATTGACAATTTTAGGTGGAGCCTCGAGACTGGACGTAGGTCATCATGAATCAGACCGAACGAGAATAAATCATAGTTTGCATCTTCTCTTCCTTTATCTCTTATAATTACAGCATTAGTGATTGACATGCTTCAATATGTATCTATGGTCCATTATTTTTGTATTTATTGCTTTTATTAAGATGCAAAAAACTTTTAAAGTTTTTATGTTATACCCAATTCATTCTTCTCTCGGGTATCAGCCGATTCTAACAGATAAGATCTTCTCTAGTTTCTCTAAGAGCTGAAACAACCTAGTTGTCATCAATGAGCTCCTTCTCTACTGGAACCTGGTTGAGACAAGCCGAGTCCTTGAAGAAATCGAAGAGGTTTCTATTCTTTGCTTTTAAAAATGATTTTCAGGGATTTTATTATTTGTTTTGAAAATAATCCCACATAGCAAAGAGAATAAGAATGTGAGTATTGGTAAACAACTAAACATTACCCCTTTAGCGTGATTTTTGTATATGTGGACTATTTTTGGAGTTTTGGTTAAGAATTGTCACTACAAAAAAAATCGGATTACCAACAAAATTACCGTCGGAAATTATCCATAGAATCCCATGGGTAATTATTACCGATGGAAACTACCAACAAAATTCCGTCGATAATTGAAATTATCCACGGAATACCGTGGGTAATGTCTTCTGTCATAGTTTTAATATCCATCGGTAATTGAATTTTCGATAGAAAATGTCTCATGCAGAAAAAACTATGGCAAAAGCCATTGCCCACGAAATTCTGTAGGTAATTTCAATTACCGACGGAATTCTATGGGTAATTTCCATCGGTAACAATTACCCACTTCCGTAGGTAAATTCTAATGAAATTTTTTCCGTCGGTAATCTAAATATATATATTTTTTTGGTAATGTGTGAAGGATAAATTCATATATGAATATAAATCAATGGGAAAATTCCAATTGTATTTTTTTCTTTTTCTTTTTCGGCTCTTTTGTGGTCTGATTTCAAGCCTAAAATGTAAAATCACATTCAAGATAGCTGATAACTTCGATGAATTGACTGCAGTGTTGAAGGCGTTGGTGGTGACTAGAATGGAGGCGTCGACATTGCCTTCCACGTCAGCATTACCACCTTGTTATGTCACCATTTGAGGGTCGAACATTTTTCTCTCTCCATTTGAAATCTAGGCAAAGTTAATGGCGTTAATTGTTTTTAAAGTGCCCCATTTTGTAATATTTATGTAGATTTTAGCACCCAAAAAAAAAAAAAAAAAATTAATGGTGCCAGATACCCATTTCAAGAAATTTTGTTGTTTATATTGTACCTTTACCCTAATATTAAATGCTATTTTTTCACATGTACCCCTATTTAATAAGAGTAGTAACAGAAGTAAAAACTAATGTAACATTAGAGTTTAGTGAAGTAAACAAAGATTATAATAAAATCATCCGAGTCATGGAATAAATATAACATGTTTAGACACGGATAAATTAGTTAGGAGTGGTTTGTGTTAGGGATAAAAGAAAGTAAACGACAATAAAAAAATGAATTCAAAGTGAAAATATACTCATAAAGCATTCTCAATTTTATGCATATCTGGCACTATAAACTTTACGGATCAGGCTTCTCTCTGCTTCATCTATCATCCGCTTCCATCCCTTTCTTTCAAACGGTGCCATTTTACCACAAAATAACACTGTTTAGTTCTTTTTTTCTTTTTTTAATTAGCATTCACCATCCTGAAGTATTTTTTTAGTATCAGTTAGTATACTGAAATACCTTTTCAAGATCATAATTTTTTTCAAAATCATGAAGTATTTTTTCAGTATCAATCAGTATCCTAAAGTATGTTTTTAGTACCTATCAGTATTCTGAAGTACCTTTTTAGTACTAGTCAGTATCTAGAATATTTTGTCAGTACCAGTATCCTGAAATGTCTTTTTAGTACCAATCAATACCCTAAAATAATTTTTTAATATCATAAAGTATTTTTTTTAGTACCATTCAGTATCCTGAACAATCTTTTTAGTACAAGTCAGTATCTAAAAAATATCCTAGGATTTTGAAAAAATATTTCAGTGTATTAACTGATATTAAAAATATACTTCAAAATGATCAATATTGGTTAAAAAAAACTAAACAGTGTTATTTTATACCGAAACGACACCGTTTGAAAGAAGAGAATGGGAGCGGATTATAGACGAAGTGGAGAGAAGCCTGATCCAAACTTTACATGGGTATTAAAAATTTAAAACACATGAAAAGGGCAAATACATCTCGACTGTTTTTTTTTTTTTTTTTTTTTTTTTTTTTTTTTTACAAGGCGAGGGAGGGGGATTTTGGCTATAATTTTTGCTATAAATCTCAACTGTTAATTTAACCCAAAGGCCGTTACTTTTAGAAAAGTAGAACATTAATGGGCCCCGTCTCTGAAAACTATCACACGTTCACAGTCCTACCATGTCTTTTTGTCTGGGCAATCCGTTAGCATTTTCAGAAAAGTTGGTGTGAATTTGATAACCTCGGTAAAGTTATAAATGGTGTCATCATAGGTACAGTTTCCCCAGACCGTAAAGGATCCAAATTCGTTGAGGGTGGCGAGTACAGTTGACCGAAGGGTGCAATCACGTGGGCTTCACCCACCACCCCTTTTTTATAACACGCAATAAATAAATAAATTATTATCCATAATTTGATTTGAAGTTTGTGGCTTAAAAAAAAACCATATTTTGTATTGACATAATTGTTTCCTAACCTCTTATTTGGTTATCTTTTATCAAGGGAAGAAGTGGGGAGCAGATATATAAGGGCGAGAAATTAAATAATATGTATGATATGCCAGTATTAATTTACAATAAAACAAAGAAGAATAAAATGTTTTTTTTTATTTTATGAGATCGAGGTTTTGAGACTAAAATGCCTCGCTTTTTGGAGTCTTTTTAAATAAGGTGAGAATTAAATCTAGTTCGTTCATTTTATAATCTAACTAGTCCACTACTAGACTAAGTACCTTAGATAAAATCTAGAATGTAGGTCATTGCATATCCAAGATCAAAAAAGTTGGACCTGGCTTAGGTCCTTTTTTCTCTTTTGTGCGTTTCGTCTGCTGTTTCGGCGTAGTTTCACACCCCTAATCCACTTTTCTATTAAAAAGAAATTCAGGCACCGTTGGATAGGAAAAAGATAATTCATGATATTGAAATAATTTTTCATGATCTTGAAAAATTATTTTAGAATCTTGAAAAAAATATTTTAGAGTACTAACTGATACTAAAAGGATACTTTTGGATACTAACTAGTACTAAAAAAAATAATTTATGACCTTGAAAAATATTTTAGAATCGTGAAAAAATATTTCAAGATCGATCGATACTAAAAGAAAACTTGTGGGACACGACGAGTACCAAAAAAAATAATTCATGATATTAAAAAATTACTTTAGAATCTTGAAAAAATATCCTAAAGCATATTTTTAGTAGCAGTCAGTACTTGAATTATTTTTTCACGATTCTAAAATATTTTTCAAGATCCTAAAATGATTTTTCAAGATCATGAATTATTTTTGTAGTACCAGTTAATATCCCGAAGATCCTTTTAGTATCGTTAATATCCTAAAATATTTTTTAAGATCCTAAAATTATTTTTCAAGTATTTAACTATAAAGGAACTGATACTATTTATTAACCATGCCTCAAATTCAACGAATCTTTATTTTAAAATTCTGTTATTTCTTCTTAGCACAAAAATAAAAAAAGTAACGGGACACAAAGTAAATTAAGCAAGAATATATCGTACCAGGGAAAACAACAATTAGCCTTTAAGAAATACTACCTCCGCTTCTAATTATAAGGTTTAATTAACTTTTTTTTTTAAAGATTAAGAAAACTAAATAATTTTATTAATCATTTCATTTATTATGTATTTTTAGATTATATATTAATTTATTAGTCAAATTAATTAGTTTGAAGAAAACACAAAAATAAAAATACTCTATAATAATTTAATTAGCTTCCTTAATCTCTCCAAAAAAATCAACTAGATCTTATAATTAGGATGGGAGGGAGTAAAGTTATTAATCCCCTATTAAAATAGTTGTTAATTAATGAGATCTTTTTGACATTTAAATTTTCTTTAAGGTTATTTTAAGATTTTTTTTGTTCGTTTGAACCTTAATCCCAAGGAGGAAGGTCGTGGACTCGTGGGTGTTATTCTCTCCCAATGTCTTGATACATAAAATATAAATACTACAAAACAAGAGAAGAGGTCAAATACCCATAGTATATATTTTTTTTGGTCAACACTATTCTTTGTTTCAAAACTACTGTTCAATCTTTTAACTTTTTAGGTTATGTGCTTTGTTTATTTTATTTTTATCCCAAATCCACAACTTTATTCCTTTTCCTGTGCGAGCATTTAGGTATATATAATATATATATGGGTGTGAGCTTGTCTATTTGGTACATCACTTTCATTGATCCAGCTGGGCATTGTGCGTTTTTCTTTTATTTGTTTTATATATTATTTTTAAAACCCCACGTGCCTCTCCCATCTTTTCTATGCGATTGTGTGTGTAAACTGTAAATATATATTTTACTTAATCCTCCTGACAACGTACTACTGAACCATTTTATACCTTTTTTTTTTTTTTTTATTATTCATTGTTCTTTTTTTCTTTGGTTCATCATTTGGAAAAAAAAAAAAAAAAAAAAAAAAAAAGCTTGGTTTGTGGTATGAAAATAAGCGCCTACCAGTGACGCCTTTTTCTTTTTCCCCTGTATGTACTCCCCTACCCCTCCAATATTTATTACTCCCTCTAATCTTAATTATAAGAGTAAATTTTAGAGTTGGTTTTGATCCTAATTATAAGAAGAGTAAATATCCTTTTGGGTCCCTGAAAAAGAAATACGGACCCCATTTTCATCCCTGGGAACTAAAATGGGACATTTTTTGATTAAAAAATTTTGGAAATTTTCGGGGACCAAAATGTTCACCAATAAACCTTTTTTGTCTTTTCAAGCACTAAAAAGGGTTTTCATTGTTTGGGGACAAAAATGGGGTCCGTGTTTTTTTCGGGGATCCGGAAGGGTATTTACTCAAATATAAGAACAATTTTTAAATTTTGTCAATTTTTTTTTCTATAATAATTATAATTTCTTAATAATAATTAAAGACAATAATAATTTAATAATACACCTATATATTTTATAAAATAAATAATATTTGTAACTCATTAATATTATATACACCTAAATTATATATTTTTTTATAAAATAATTTTGAGCAATCAACAAATACAGTACCTCAAATGATTGTATATACGTTTTGGATCAACAAAGCTAATAAACTTTAGGTAAGCTAATGAAAATATTTGTTGTATATACTACTCATGTCTGTGATAATGTCATATACTCCTGCATTTTGAGCAATCAACAAAGCTAATGAAAATTACTACACAGCAGGATATTGCTCTCGAGTCCCACGCTTTGGATCAAATAATTGTTGTTGCTGTTGTTCCTTCTACCATGTAATTTTCTATTTGGTAATAAATTTTAGGTAAGGGTATTTTAGGAAAATATATATAATTAACTAATTTAACTTCCCTCCTTAATCCCTTCAAATTCTGGTAAATAGCTCCTATAATTAGGACCGGAGGGAGTATAAAATAAACTGATACGTGTATTTAGTCATTTTTTAAATTTTTTATTTTATTTTCATAGAGTATTAGATATTTTCATTTATGCCCACAATTAATAAAGGTAGTGAATAAAATTAATATAATTAATAGTATGATATAATATTCTATATAGGCTATTTATGGGGCCTGAATTTTTCCTGAGAGATGCCAGAACAATGTCAATGCTAAATATAAGACCAGATTGTCTTTTTTTTTTTTGAAACATTAAAGAAGTTAATTAAATTATTTTAAAGTGATTATATTTATCTTTTTTCTTCTAATTAATTTTCCTAATTTATAAACATATATATAAACTTAATGATATATAACATATATATTATATAATTAAATAACTTATTTAGTTTGTTTAATTTCTTAAAATAAGTCAACATAATCTTATATTTATTAGAAGGAGAATTATTTTGACTTGCTTCTAGAAGTGCAGGAATAAGATATTTAAAGATTAGTAAAATCTCAGTTTGTGGTGACAGGCGGCGAACATGCATGTCCTACTTTGGGTGGTCCTCTCTCATGTTCCTAAAATCACATGTGTTTGAATTAGCGATGCTAAAAGCGACTTTTATTTCATTTTGCTTTTGTAGACTTAAGTTTAGATAAAAATTAGATAACGTATTATGATTTATATTTGGATTGATTTTTTGTATTTATGGTTGCAGTAGATTGCTTGTTTTCCTCTCTCTCCCATTTTCTTCTCTTTCTCTCTAATTGAACCAAAAGCATCTAGAACCTGTTTATGGCTTTTAGCCATGCTTACCAAAAGCAAGATTAGCCAATCATTGTGTCAAACATGAGAGAAATGATAGTTGGGGCTTTAAGTGATTTTTTGAAACAAAAAGACACTTATAAGCCAATGATAGTTGGGGCTTTAAGTGGCTTTTTGAAACAAAAAGACACTTATAAGCCAATGATAGTTGGGGCTTTAAGTTGATCCAACACCAAAGTATTTTTTTATGTGTAAAAGTGATTATATAGTTACAAAAATGGAGCAAGAGTCACATATTCCATTAAAATAATTGTGGGCCCCATCGACATAAAGTAACGGAATATGTGACTTTTGCAGTTTTGCTCTATTTTTATAAGGATAAGGATTCTAAATGCCATGGGAGTTTTCACTGAGGAGCATTGGTAATACGGAAGTTTTTTTTATACCAAAAATGCCACAGAAGTTCATAAAACGTAACAATTTTGCCCCTCCGTTAATTTTGACCGTTAGGTTTAATTGAGTGTACACGTGGCATGCCACCTCATCAATCAAAAGAGTTAAGTATCATTTTTGCCTCGGAAGTTTTCGCCGAGGAGCAATTTTACCCGGGAAGTTTTAACTAAGGAGCAATTTTGTCCCGGAAGTTTACAAAACGTAGTAAGTTTGCCCTTCTGTCCCCCAATATTAAATTTGAATATTAAATCAGTCAAAGACTACACATGTCATGCCTTGAAAAGGTCGAAGTTGAAGTCAGAGAAGGAGATCCTTGAGATGTTGAACTCAAGGCGGCTAGAATTTGTGAAGCCGAAAGGTCTATCGCAAAACCTAGAGGAAGCATCACTTATGATCTAAATAAATGATCAGTCTATACAAACGTAAATATTATCTCTATTGATTTGTTTTACTGAATCAATTTTTGGAACAATTCATTTCTTGTTTTGCGTTTCATTTGCGTTTCAGTCCCTTTGACCAGTTTGGTTTCACAAATTCTGGCCGCCTTAAGCTCAACATCTCAAGGATCTCCTTCTCTGGCTCCAAGTTCGACCTTTTCAAGGCATGACATGTGTGGTCTTTGATTGATTTAATCGTCAAATTTAATATTGGGGGACAGAAGGGCAAAATTGCTCCTTAGTACAAACTTCTGAGGCAAAATTGCTCCTCAGTGAAAACTTCCGTTGCAAAAATGATACTTTTGATTGATGAGGTGGCATGTCACGTGTGCACTCAGTTAAACTTAAAGGTCAAAATTAATGGAGGGGCAAAATTGCTACGTTTTGTGAACTTTTATGGCATTTTTGGTTTAAAAAAAACTTCCGTTTTATCAGTGTTCTTGAGCGAAAACTTCCATGACATTTAAGACCCTTATCCCATTTTTATAACCACAAAGTCACTTTTGTATCTAAAAAAACCATTTGGTGTTGGACGAACTTTTGAAAAAACTACATGTGTATTTTTGCATCTTAACCATTTTTTATAAGCTCATAAGGTGAAGTTGCCCCTTTCTGGAAAAGAACATAAGTTCAAATTTCAGGAATTTTCAAAACTTTTGTTAAAAGAAGTGAAAACTCTTTGCGCTATAAGTCTCGAAAATGACTAATCTTAAGCCCAAAGTGACATGGAAGTACCCTTATATTAATTAGATCAAATGAATGATATTGGTAAGTAGCCTCACTCTCATAAAAAGAAGAATATAAATTTAAATCTCGGGAAGAACACTTGTTGGGAGAAACGGAAACCCTTTATGCTTTAAGTTTCAAAAGGGAAAAAACTTGGTCAAATAAAAGAAACGAATAATATTTTAATAATTTAACAACAATCCTAATGTAATTTTTATTTAGCCCTTTGATCCGCAGAATATTTTCATATTTAATTAAGATTTATTTACAATTAAATCTTTACTGAGAGTCTTTGTGATTCTCCCAAAAGAAAGTGAACTGTGAATACTATTGTGGATTTGTGGGTAGAAAAATGGATCGGAGAGCTACCCCAGGGCTTCTTAGCTTCTGATCTCCAATGGCTTATAAGCAGACTATGACTATTCGTGTTCTCTCCTGCTATTCTTTTATTATAATTTTGAATAGTTAATGTCAATTTTTCACTGTACAAGTTAAAAATTGAACTCACTCCGATCTTAATTATAAGATATAGTTAACTTTTTTGGAAAAATTAAAGAAACTAATTAAATTACTTTAAAGTATTTTTATTTTTATTTTTTTTTTCTTCAAAGTAATTAGTTTGATTAAAAACTAATATATAATTTAAAGACATACAACATATAAAATGATTAAGTAACTTATTTAGCTTCTTTAATCTCTCTAAATAAAGTCAATTATATTTTATAATTAGGAGCAAAAGTAGTTTATTGAAGACCATATGTTGTTTATTGAATGCAAGATAGGAGTGGAATGCGTTATAGAACGCATTAAAAGTTTAGAAGTAGAATACCGTTAAAGGTAACGATGGATGGGTGAAGGTTAGGTACTGATGGTGAAGTACAACCGCAAGCTCTAACCTTCCAGTCAACCCCAGTATTCTTCGACCGCGAGGACGCGTCAGGTAGAAAAATCTAACCACGTGATTACTTGCGCGGTCTGTACTGGGTTTGGAATTATTATTATTATTATTATTTATTATTTTTCCCCCGTTTTGTTCCATACACTCGCACTCTCTAGCTTGTTTTATATATACCCTACTAGCCTGGCCACCAGAAGTATCACATATCAGTGCACTGAAATCACACTCACCGCCCACTAAACGAGGGACTCCTTTTTTGTTAGTTCAAGGTCGATAAAAATGGTGGTGACTAGTTCTGTGGCGGTGGTTCCCAGCAGAGTTGAGAGCTTGTCGAGTAGTGGCATTAAGTCGATTCCAAAGGAGTACGTGAGGCCTCAAGAAGAGGTGGCCAACATGGGCAACGTTTTCGAAGAGGAAAAGAAGGAAGGACCACAAGTTCCGACGATCGACTTGACGGAGATAGAGTCGGAAGATGAAGTGGTTCGAGCCAGATGCCACGAGACGCTGAAGAAAGCTGCTCAGGAATGGGGCGTCATGAACCTGGTCAACCATGGCATCCCGGAGGAGCTGTTGAACCGCCTCAGGAAAGCAGGTGAGACCTTCTTCTCTCTCCCCATTGAGGAGAAAGAAAAGTATGCCAACGACCTGCAGGTCTCCGGCAACGTTCAAGGCTATGGAAGCAAGCTCGCCAACAATGCCAGCGGCCAGCTCGAGTGGGAAGACTACTTTTTCCACCTTGTTTTCCCCGAGGACAAACGCGACCTCTCCATCTGGCCCAGAACACCAGAAGATTACATGTAAGTTGCAACCTCCAGTTTTCTCTCCTGATTTGGTTCTGATACCAAACATTATAATATATTATGTTTGTCTTTCGGTCAAAATAACTTATGACACATTCTAATACCGCAGCGAGGTGACAAGCGAGTATGCAAGGCAACTGAGAGGGCTGGCGACGAAGATTCTGGGGGCATTATCTCTGGGATTGGGGTTGGAGAAAGGGAGGCTTGAGGAGGAAGTTGGTGGGATGGAGGAGCTTTTGCTTCAGATGAAGATCAACTACTACCCAACATGTCCACAACCAGAGCTAGCTCTTGGGGTCGAAGCTCACACGGACGTTAGTTCTCTCACCTTCTTGCTTCACAACATGGTGCCCGGCCTGCAACTTTTCTACAACGGCCAGTGGGTGACGGCGAAGTGCGTGCCCAACTCCATTTTCATGCACATCGGCGACACCCTCGAGATCCTCAGCAACGGCAAGTACAAGAGTATTCTGCACAGGGGCTTGGTGAACAAGGAGAAGGTAAGAATATCGTGGGCTGTGTTCTGTGAGCCTCCCAAGGAGAAGATCATCCTGAAGCCGCTGCCGGAGCTGGTGACCGACGACCAGCCGGCTCGCTTCCCGCCTCGCACCTTCGCTCAACATATTCAGCACAAGCTTTTCAGGAAGGCGCAGGAAGCAGGTCTCTCCAAATGAGCCTTTTTCTATATTATCTCTTGAATTCATTCCATCTCCCCAACGCTCATTTTGTGCCTTTTCGTCCGCGTCATCTATATTGTGTTATTAATTGTTATATGTGTCCCACTTTATATTATCATATGTCGTGGCAGTAATATGCTTTTTCTTTGATGGCTTCCATCTGCACTTTCTGTTTAACAAATAATATCCACATTCTGCTGTCACTTTGTTTACTCTGTTCTCTAAGCAATATACATATATATATATAGTTTAAGATATGAAGTGTATGCCGTTTAGTTCTAAAAATGATGTAGTGTTTGATTATTATTTTCCTTTAATATATCAATGGATTTAGAATGATTTTGTCCCATTGATGATTTTGTGTTTTTCCCGGGATCTGCAATAATTCACGCGTTACCACATGTTTGGGTATTTTTAGAAGCAAATTCTCCGATCAACTTATTTTCTCAACATCTCTCGTAAATTCATCTGAACTGCTTATTTCGTTAAATCTTGGCTGTCCATTTTGATGCTCTTAGAACACATTCAACCTAGGCCTCAAATGTGTTTTGTAATAAAATAATTTTTTAAGATCATGAAGTATTTTTTAGTATAGTCAGTTTGTATTTTGAAGTATCCTTTTAGTACCATTCAGTATTCTGAAATATTTTTTTAAGATTCTAAAATAATTTTTAAGATCATAAAGTATTTTTTTCAATACTAGTTAGTATCCTAAAGTATATCATAAGACCGTGAAATATTTTTTGAAGATCCTAAAATAATTTTTCAAGATCATGAAATATTTTTCAAGTACCAGTCAAGTATCCTTTTAATACGATTCAGTATCCTGAAATATTTTTTTAAGATCCTAAAATAATTTTTCAAGATCATAAAGTATTTTTTAAGTATTAGTCAAGTATCCTAAAGTATATTTTTAGTACCAGTCAGTACTTTGAAATATTTTTTCTAAATTCTAAAATAATTTTTTAAGATCATGAAATATTTTTCAGTACCAGTCAATATCCTTTTAGTACGATTCAATATCCTGAAATATTTTTTTAAGATCCTAAAATAACTTTTTAAGATCATAAATTATTTTTTAAGTATCCTAAAGTATCTTTTTAGTACCAATCAGTACCTTGAAATATTTTTTCTAGATTCTAAAATAATTTTTCAAGATCATAAAGTATTTTTTCAGTATCGGTAAGTATTCTTTTAGTATCAGTGAGTGATTTGAAGCATTTAAGAGTTTGAAAATGAGTTTTAAGAATATAATATAGACGAATAAGATTAAGTGAAATTTACAATGTATATTGATATATAACGAATGAGGAGAAAGTTGAATCATTCGTACCCGTATTTTCAAGATCCGGCTTGTATCCTTTTCTTTTAACATCCGCTGCTGCCCTCTGCGCTCATACGGTGACGTTTTGGCCAATATACAAGCTGTTGCTTTTTTTTTTTTTTTTTTTTTTTGAAAAACTATTTCACTAATAGAACACTAATAGGTACTAAAAAGATGTTATAAGATATCATAAATTATTACTCACCCACTACTATTGATTATGCAAAAAAATACTTTATCATCTTAAAAAATTATTTTAGTATCTTAAAAAAAGATGTTATAAGATCTTCGGTCTTGAAAAAAATACTTTATCATCTTAAAAAATTATTTTATATTTTAATGCAGTATATTTTTAATCAAGATATCTTAAGATATTTTTTTCAAGATCCTAAAATATTTTTTCAAGATCATAAAGTATTTTTTCAATATCAGTGAATATTTTGAAGAATATTTTTTAGTACCAGTTAGTAATATGAAATATTTTTTCAAGATCCTAAATAATTTTTAAAGATCATGAGATATTTTTTTCAGTATTAGTATTATTCTAAAGTATCTTTTTAGTATCGATCAAGATATCCGAAATATTTTTTCAAGATCCTAAAATAATTTTTCAAGATGATAAAGTATTTTTTCAAGATCTCATTCAAGATCTTATAACATCTTTTTAGTACCTGTTAGTGTTCTGGAATAGTTTTTCAACAAAAAAAAAAAAAAAAAAAAAGCAACAGCTTGTATATTGGCCAAAACGTCACCGTATGAGCGCAGAGGACAGCAGTATTTTCATGCTCCACGTATTCTATTTGATTTGACTTTAACAGAAAAATTGGCCAAAAGTATTTGCTTAGTGCTTATTTGGGTTGCTTATTATATATAGGCTTATGTAAGCCAAAATAAATCTTTCTCATATACTTACATCAAATGTCCTAATTAGTCACTATTAAAAAGTTGTTTTTTCAATATTCTAATTATCATTCTAAACAAAACCATAAAAAAATTATTGGCTAAAATTATCTAAATTACAGTAGGGGCAAATTGTCTTTAGTAAGTGAAAATGCAACTTTTTTCTAGATGTGATACGTATTTTTGTTATATGCAAATAATTTTTGTTTTCTTGACTTACACGTAACTAAAAATAAGTTTATATGGTAAACAGGTACATTTGAGCAATAAACTTCTAAAACACCAATTTTCCCGGGATTTTATCGAAGCCAAACTGTTTCCATCTTTTTTTTTTTTTTTTTGAATATTTCTTTATTGTGGGTCAAACGCTGTAAGAAAATAAGCTACTCAACTCATTTTCAAACTTTTAACTTCCCTTCTTCTGCAGAGAACCTGCCTTTCTTCGTTTGAAACTATTTTAAACATAATTTCTAATTTTATAAATTTAATCATACTGATAAATAAATATAGGGAAATTTTTTTTTTTTTCCAAATACTAGTTATCTCCAAATTGACCTAAAATTACGTCGTTTTGAATTAATGAAGGGTGCGTTTGTAATTTTAGGTAAATTAATAATTCAAAACGACGTAGTTTTAGGTCATTTGAAAATAATCTATCTTCGATTTGGATAAATCCTTTACCCATAAATATAAATATATATATATATATATATATAATTTATTGAGATGTCAACTTGTTTTTTAAAAGCTACGGTATTCCTTTGTCAACTTGTAAATAAAGTCTCTCACAATATTATATTTTTTCAATATTTTTTTCTAAATATTTTAGCAGATTTAGATATTTAAAATGTGAGAATTTTAAGCAATTATATTACTATCCAAGGTAATTTCATGCAAAAGGATACCTAGTCTATAATCCTGGTCTACACTAAAAAAAACAGACAGTCGTGTCATTACAATATCGGTTTGGGGCCGAGAGATCATAAATGGGCCCACTCAAAGGGGACCAATAGCCATCAGTGTCGGGTGATATGAAACAAATTGGATGCCAATCTCATGTTAGGTATAGTAAAATAGGAAATTTTTTTCTGTTCATCAGTAAATAAAGTGAAAATTCATATGGGGCCCTTTTTGGAAAAAAAATCCTAAAAAGGGCCCTAAGATTCTGAAAATTTCAAAAAGGGCCCAAGCACCTTTTCTGGTATAAATTTATTAAACTTTAACAATTAAATCAGCCAAATTAACAATAATATTTTAACAACTAAATCAGTCACATTAATAACAATATCGCCCCATTAACTATATAATTAACAACTCACTAAATTCTGAAAATCCCAAAAAGGCCCTTGGACCTTTTTGATGATTTTCAGAATCTTAGGGTCTTTTTTAGGATTTTTCTCTAAAAAGAGCCCTGAAATGCATTTTTCCTTAAATAAATGGATCCCAAATTCCCAATAGAATGTCCATCATTATTAAATACTAAAAATCAAAAACTATTTTTCTATTATATTGTTATAATATCATATTACATTTTTATTTATTTATGTAGTCTTTCAATTAAGTTTTTATTTAATTCTTTGCATGGTTGATAGGTTTAGAGGTATAATAAGGTGTTTATAGTTTTAATATGCGGTAACAAATTGTATAAAAATAAAGAGTTATTATTAGAATAATTTATGTTTTAAATTTTTAAAAAAAATTCAAATTTATCCTAATTAAAATTTTTCTCTCTTAATATTGACAAAACATTTTCACCTCTCTATTATCTTTTTTTTTTTTAAAACAAGAATTAAATAAAAATAAAATTTGAAAATAATCATTAACCATGAGTTGTAATTTGGACAATAGTTCCTCCGGTCCTAATTATAAGCAGGGAGCAAATTTTGGAGTTGGTTTTGGTTACAATTATAAGAGCAAGTTTTAACTTTTGTCATTTTTTTCCTATAATACCCCTATTTATATTCAATAATCCAAAGTTGAGATTGAAAATAATGTTTTATATCCAAGACCAATAGAGGTAAATAATCATCACCACAAATTCATTTAAATTGAATAATAATAATTAATAATGATTGGGTGGACGTGATTTTTTAAATGAATTTACCTCTAAATGAATTAACTAATTCATTTAAATTGAATAATAATAATTAACCAATTTATTGATCAGCTTTGTTTCGATCAGGAACTTATCTGTCCCTCATATGTGTTGCTTCATTAAAACGCACGTTCCCTTTTTCAATAATTTCTTTTTTATACGCATTCATAATTACACAGTGGGAAGTAATTTCGGTCCCAACACAATCACATCGACAGAAAACAGAAAAAGGAGTTGAGATGTGAGGGGAAAAAAAGTCGGGGAGGGGAAGGAGGGAAGATATTTGGAGGAGGAAGGGGGTATTTTAGGAAAATATATATAATTAATTAATTTAACTTCTCTCCTTAATCTCTCTCTAAATTTTGGTAATTTGCTCCTATAATTACGGAGGGAGTACATACCAATCCCCTGTTTTTTAAAAAAAAATTAAGTTAGTGCCATTAAGGCATGCCAACACCCATTTATTTATTCATTGTTTTTATACTGAAGATATAATTAGATAAAACTAAACAAAATACATAGGGGAATTGAAACCCATCCTCTCCTGTAAAACTCTAGAGCGTATGATCTCAGGACACATGTCCAAAAACTCAGTAGAAGAGATGCCCTTTTCCGCCAGTACATCCGCTATCCTGTTTGCATCTCGTGGAACGTGTTTAAGTCCCAGTTCCTCCTTTTAAGTGTCTGAATCTGCAAGATAATTAAATTACCTCTGGACTGTGATGTTTCCTTGTTCATTAGCTCCATCAATTCCTTTGAATCGGATTCGAGGACCACCTTCCTGAAACCCAGCTTCCAAGTCACTTCGAGGCCCCTCAGGACTGCAAATTCCTCTGCCTCCATAGCTCTGCAGATTCCTACCGTCTGAGTGAAACCCGCCAACCATTCCCCCATATGATCTCTAAGGATCCCTCCACAGCCTGCTTTACCTGACGATCGTGCAACCGCTCCGTCAACATTCAGCTTGACCCAGCTCACAGCCGGAGGTTGCCAAGAAATCTGGTTAATCTCATCTTCTTGCAAGGATATAGGAGTTTCCTGGATTAGCACAAAGCTCTTCCAAGTACTCAAGATCTCAGCCGCCAGGTTGATCGGTCTCTCAAAATCTTCATTGAAAATCCCGTTGTTTGTCCAAAGCCATAGCTTCCAAATTGTAACCCACCACACTTGTGACCATGTTCCGTCTTGTTGCTTACTTAAGTCCTTCTGCAGATTGAGCTTCCCCCAATCTCTGAGATTTACCGAGAAGAAACCAATAGCGTAAATAGGATTTAGCAATTCTAACCATAAGTCCTTCACCCACTCACAGTCTCGGAGTACATGGAGTGCATCTTATAATTCATTGCCACACACAACACATAAAGGAGAGGTGCTAGACCATTGACTTCTCCATTGGTTAGTGGGGAGTCGGCCATTGAAGGCTATTCACATGAAGGTTTTGATCCTTTCTGCGCCTTCCCATTTCCATACATAGTTGAAGAGATTATCTCCCGTATTCCTGCCTATTCCTTCTATCAGCCTGTAGGCACTGCGTATTAAGAAAGATCCATTTGGGGAGTCTTTCCATGAGATGATATCATCCCTTGCTTCAGCTATATGGAGGGGTTGCTATCATTTTCTGAATTATATTTGCTGGGAGAATTTGGGATAAGGAGGCGAAATCCCAGCTTCCGTGAGACACCCAGTATGCCACGACACTATCTTCTTCCTCTTCAAATAAAGGTCGGGAGCACAAAAGAGACCGTTCCTTAAGTTCACGCAGAGTCATTTTCCACAAAAGCCTTCTGATTTACTATGAATTTCCATAATAAGGAATCATCGGGTTTAATGTTGAAAAAATCAACTTTGTCTCTTAGCATATATTTCCTTAGCAGTACATCTGCCCATAAATCCTTTGCATCCAGAAAGAACTTTCCATGTTAACTTGGCATCGGTAAGTTTTATTTAGTCAAAGAGTTAGAATAAATTAATAATTTAAAATGAAGAATCAAGTTCAAAAAAAGAAAAGAAAAGAAAATACGTCCTTAAATTAACTCTTCTAAATGTATGGTTGTGTATGTAAATATATGAGAATAAATAAGATAAAACAAAAAATGCTATCAGATATTACTAATATTTATACTTTTTAAAAAAATATTATTTAAGACCGTAACCGTACTCCTATAAAACACCCTTTACTTCTCACTCCAACAGTACACTCCGGCGCCGCATCCCTCCACCCCCAGGCCCCAAGGTATATTGTTTTGCTCTCTTCATCTTCTAGTTGGTCTTGTCAAACAAAATTTCAGACTTCCTTTCCTTTCTTTTTATCTTAACTCATTTTCCATGAGGGTCTGTGTATTTAATTTATTTTACCTACTTCCCTTGCTGATCACTGTTGGAGTTGGTGTGTGTTTTGTTCATTTTATTTTATTTTTCTCCCAACAGTCATCATCCACAACTTTCATCCTTTTCCTCTGCGAGCATGTAGGTACATATATAAATATATGTGGGCTCATTGATCCAGAATAACTCATTTTTTCTTGTCACTGTGAGTTTTTCTTTTATTTGTTTTGTATATAAATATGTGGTACATCGCTTCTTTCTTTTCCTCCATATTTCAAACTCATGTGTCTTGTCTTCACTTTTCTCACACCAAGCTATCACATCGCTACAGTAAAGGTGAATTTATATAGGTAAAAGAACAATTTTATACATGAAGTTTGTCCCTAGGGAGCACCTAGCACCACAAACTTTTTTCTGGAGCAAAAGTATACACGAAGTTACATTTTGGGAGCAAAAATACCACGTGCCATTAGTTGACCATTAACTTGGATGAAACGCTGACGTGGCGTTGATTTGGACTGACACGCTGATTTGGACGCTGATGGAAAGTAAATAAAAAAAAACTAAAGTACCCACCACCGCCGGCGACCACCACCACCGGCCGCAAACCACCGCCACCGCCGTGGGGGCCCACCGGCGGGGGGATTTTAGTGTTTTTTTTTTTATAAAAAAAACTAAGGGCAAAATGATAATTTCCCGCGTTCGTTTCACGCCATCTAAGTTAACGGTCAACTAACGGCCCGTGGTATTTTTGCTTAGGGCTAAACACAAAACCCGGAAACCCGGCAACCCAGACCGGCCCGGTCCTGACCCGGTCTAGTTAGAAAAAAAGAAAGGCTCCTGATCATATATTTGGACAGGACCAGGTCTGACTCAATGTCCGGGTAAGACCGGGTTTAGGCTAGTATTCCCCGACCATTTAACCCGGTCCTACTTGGATACATATTATAAACTTTACTGATTTAATATATATTTATTAATAATATTACTACTCCAATCATTTTCCATCACGTAAAGTTTTTTGGATACAGTAGGTTAAGTTCACATAAAGCTAATTCTTTTGTTTCTTTGGCTAAAAGACAGAAAGTAATTCCATCATCATCGTCCTTTACTCTTTTTCCATTTTCTCTTCCTCAGTTCCTCTTACATTTTCTCTTCTTCTTCATGCTTCAAGCCTTCGACGCCATTTTTACTCTTTCAAGAATTAAGATGGTTATTCTCGATTTTTTGTTGATCGCACGGATCTGCTTGGTAATTTTTTTTCCATCAAAACTTCTGTTTTATTTCTTCATTTTCGTCTTGTGAATCACAGATTGATCTATTTTTGAAATTTTTTTAGGTTCTTCTGGATCTTGATTTCGGAATTTTTTTTTATTTTGGATCTTGATTTTTGAAATTTTTTCTAGATCTATTTTTGGAATATTGTTTTGATTAGAGGTATATAAATTCATTTCGATCGACTAGATGTTCTAGAATTGTTTTTTGGATTTTCATTTTGAACATTACAGATCGTTCTGTTTCTAGATTTTTTTTTGGATCTTCATTTTGTTGATAAAATTTTTTTTTTGATAAAAATTTGGATCGACTAGATCTAGTTTCTGGAATTTTTTTTAGGTTCTTGAATTATTTTTTTTGGTTATACAGACCACTAACCCGGTCGATCAAGCCCGGTATGTCCAACCCGGAGCCACCGGGTTTTTCTCGGGTAGGGACCAAGCTTCGGCTAGACATTCCAGCCCGAGGAACCTTCGGGACAGACCACGGGTTAATGACCAGCCCGGTTCGGTCTGGTTCTTGAACACCCATATTTTTGCTCCCAAAACGTAACTTCGTGTGTACTTTTGCTCTAGAAAAAAGTTCGTGGTGGTGGGTGCTCCCTAGGGCAAACTTCATGTGTAAAATTGCTCCTTTACCCAATTTATATCATGCTTCATGACCCATACCCTTACACCTTGTACTCTGTTGGGGTGTGTGTGTGTGCGTGTGCGTGTATTTTTTAAAAAGGACTATTTCATGCTTCTTGTGCACACCAATATAGAAACGGGAAAAACCATTTTTTTAACCAGCTGCAAATTCCTTAAAGGAAAATTCCATATAAATACCAGTTAAATTTGCAAAATTCTCAGAAGTCCACCGAATTTGTAAAACGACTGTTAAGTGACAAGGACCTATGACGGATATGCAAATTTAGGTGAAAAGTCCACACTACCTTTAAGGAACTTTATGAAGACACTAGAGGAAGTAAGTTCAGTTCATTCTCATTCGAAATCCATTTTTCATTTGACCGCCCTAGTGCGTTCTTCATCTTTTTCATCGCGACGCCATGAATCCCTTAAGAAAAATCAGGTTTGATTTTCTGAAATTTTAATCGTTTGGGATGTGGTGGTTGTTGGGGCTGGACTTGATTCATTATTGGAAGGTGAAGGAAGGAAAGATAAAGAAAAAGGCGAATAGTTAAATGAGCTCAGAAGGCTGAAAAATCCAGTAATGAACCGTAAATGCATTTGAGGAAGAAGGTGAACAGTAAATGTGGATTTTTAACAAAATCCGTAATAGGATTAATAAGTTTAGTAATGGCTTAATTGTCAACGACCATTTTTGTTGGTTCTCTAAAAGATTTTGATGATTGCCAACAATTGTGAGCAAAGAATGAGGATTTGCTCTCGAAGTTGGAAAACCCCGAGTGAGAGCAAACCTCGAGGTTTTCCGAAACCTCGAGGTTTGGCCTTACAAAGGAAGCATCGAGGTTCTATGTTTAAACTTGCAAAACTTGGGATTCACAAAATTATGTGAAACCTCGAGATTTATTAAGAAACCTCGAGGTTTTGGACTTCCAGAGAAAACTCGGTTTCACACCAAGTTGTGAAACCTCGAGGTTTACAACAAAACCTCGAGGTTATGCCTTGGCGCCAAACCGAAAATTTGAAATTAAGTGTAAAACCTCGAGTATTGACGAAACCTCCGGGTTTCGGCTTCCGAAGAGAGCTAATGGTTTTCGTATGTTTGAAAACCTCGAGGTTTCCATGGAAACCTCCGGGTTTGTGTTTTGGTTCAAAACAAAGAACTTTGAAGTTTGGGCAAAACCTCGAGTATTACTACAAACCTTGAGGTTTGTGAGTTCCAGAGAGCAAATGAACTTTCACTCATTCTAAAACCTCGAGGTTCTTTGAGAAACCTCGGGTTTGCTTCCATCAAGCTTCGGGTTTCACTTACAATGTGAAACCTCGAGGTTTCGAGAAAACCTCGAGGTTTGGAGTAAGCCCGAGAAACCTTTGTGTATTGCATCATGAGAAACCTCCAGGTTTTATTATAAACCTCCAGGTTTGAGGTTTTGGTCTTAAATCGTTTTCAACCTTAAATGACCAAACCTCGAGGTTTGTGAACAAACCTCCGTGTTTACGGACGTTACGAAAATCGAATGTGTCGATTTTGCTATGCCTTCGTGTTTGATCTCAATGCTTTCCATGATTAATCTCTATTGGTTCTAGATATGTTTAACCATCTTTTTAGTGAGTTTGAGACAGTTAAGGAAAGTTTCTCGAAGGTTTAAAGCAAAAGCAAAAGTGATGTCGAACATTAAATGCTCAACCTAGAAACTTGCATCCTTTTGGTTAATCCATCTGCACACGGTTGTAAAGCATTAAAGAATGATTTCTACATCAAGCAATATCTTCTCCAACGGATTGATTTGCAGAGAGTCAACTCCGACCATCCAATTAACTTGGATTAAGTGAGTTTTAGAAAGAGAAGAAGACCTAAGTACCACAACTTCGCAGATCATCTTCAATGGTCTTATTATCAATGCAATAGTCTATTAATGCTATCTAGCTATAAATAGAGTTGCATTCAATTCTTCTCAACAACAACTACATCCGAAAACGAACAAGCATTCAAGTTCTTCAACTACCTTTCTTTTTCACTTGTATTTTGTCTTTTGACATTATAAGCTTCGAGTGTTTATTATTATCCACTCTTAGAGAGAGCTTTTATCTCGTAATTCATTTATTGAAAAGAATCACAAGTCAAGGGGACTTGGTGATTTGGGAGTTCATTGATTACGGCTTGTAAGGGGAGTGAGTTCTAGAGAGAGAACTACTCTTTAAGTACGAGAGTGTGTAATCTTTGTGATAGTGAAAATCCAGAGAGTCCTGGGATTTGGATGTAGGTCAAGTTGTTAAGACCGAACCAAGTATAAATCTCGTGTTCACTGTTCTTCCCTTTACTGCTGTTCATCTATGTTTTTGTTATCTAAAAACATAGCAATTTACAAAAGTTTTTAAAATACCCAATTCACCCCCTCTTGGATATATAGCTCTACTTTCAATTTTCATATAAACGGTCATTGAAAGTTAAAAAAAAAAAAAAAAGGTTACAACGACTATTTTTAAGAAAACATGATAGTACTTTTAATGACTTTTTTTTTCAAAAACAATAGTGAAAAACTTTTGAAGACTGTTTTTAAGAAAATAGTCATTAAAAGTTACAATGATTGTTTTTTTTTCCTTAAAAACGGGCATCAAAAGTTTTTGACGACTTTTTTGAAAAAACAATCATTAAAAGTACTCTTTTTGACGACCTTTTTTGAAAAAACAGTTGTTAAAAGTACTTTCAACACTCGTTTTCTTAAAAACGGTCGTTGTAATTTTTTTTTTGTTGCTTAACTTTCAACGACGGTTTATACGAAAATAGTCATTGAAAGTTAAGCCATACCTGAACTTGTTAATCTCATTATGAATTTTGTTAAAAGTCCATATTTACTGTTGACCTCTTCCTCAAACGCATTTACTGTTCATTATTAGATTTTTCAGCCTTTGAGCTTATTTTACTGTTCGCATTTTTCTTTATCTCTCATTCCTTCACCTTCCAACAATGAATCAAGTCCAGCTCCAACAACCACCACATCCTAAACAATTAAAAATTCAGAAAATCAAACCTGATTTTTCTTAAGGGATTCATGGCGTCGTGAGGAAGATGATAAAGAACGAGCGTCGCGATAAAGACGATGAAGAACACGCTAGGGCGGTCGAATGAGAAATGGATTTCGAATGAGAATGAAGTGGCTTTACTCCCTCCAGTGTCTTCATAAAGTTACTTAAGGGCAATGTGGACTTTTCACCTGAATTTGCATATCCCTCATAGGTCTTTGTCACTTCGTCTTTTTACAAATTTGGCGGGCTTCGAGGGTTTTGTAAATTCAACTGGTATTTATATGGGATTTTTCCTAAATAATTTCAGAGATTTTTATACATATAAAGATATATATGTTAAAGCTACTGTACCGTTGATAATTTTTTATTTCTAACAATAAAATCTCTTAATATAAAAGTTGATATGTGGTAACCTATAAATATATACATATATAATATTAATTTTTACAGGGTAGCTTAAGGTTTCAAAATAATTTGATTAATATGTTAATAGAAATTTATTTGTGTGGTTTTGTAAAGTCTCATTGAGAGCTTTAGAGTGACACTAATTGTATGTGTTTACCTGTACACTAGAAAGTAACAAGTAATTCTGAATGTTCTTCTATATACTTGTGAATTGTGTGTGATCGTGAGTAATTATCTTTTATTTAAAATGAAAGGACCGAATTATATGTATATGTGTATGTATTGTAAATTGATATTTTATATGAATTGAAGCATGATTTATTGTAACTTGACATTTAATTATATTATTGGTGATTTAATATATGTTTAACATGGCGGATGCATATGTGATGGGTTGGAGTAAGTAGGAATTTGTATGTTGAGATCTTTTACCACGTGGTATGTTATCACTCGGTGCACAGTTGATGACACTTGTCAGGGCCTGTTCTTCCATGTTTTCCTTTGGCTAGGATTGCATTAGAGCTGTAGGACATGTGACACCTTCTTAGTTGTGTTCTTTTAAGGAGGGGAACCATAATCTATACTTAAGCTCTATACCTTTGGCCGTGTGTATCTTAAGTTTTGGTGAGCTAGGGACAATTTGTCAAATGGATGAGTTGCTATTGGACTATGTGTTAGCCTGTGGCTCTAGTCAGCGGTATGAGGATGAACGGTGATATAAGGGAAGTTGCATATTGCATATTGTATAATTGTATGGTTCACATTGACATCATGATAATTAATGTTGTATAAAATTATGATATATACAAATATATATGTAATCAGCTCATGCTTTTTGTCATATGTGATTTGCTTGTGTACGGTAGAAACTTTCAGTAGTTACTGAGATGTCGAATCTCACCCTATATTAACAATTTTCAGGTGATTGTTCTAGTAGGAAGAAAGTGAAAGAACCTATGGAGTGAGCCTTGAAGGCTCTTTTGTACTCCTAGAGTTCATGTTATGTCATTTGTATTTGTCATAACCATAAGACTTTTGCATTTATCAACTCTGAAATATTTTGGAAATTAATTTGGCCCTATAAAAATGATTTTTTATTGATTGACAATATTTTAAATATTTGGTTGTTGAAAATTGAGCTGTTATAGCAAGTACTATTAAAAGATGATAGTCTTTTAAAGCCAAGTCCCCCTTGACTTTTTGGAAGGATGATTTGGTTCCATCCTATAGGATGGAAACCATGAGCTGTCTCACTATGCCCCCATATAAAATTCCTTTGAATTTTCTCAATTTCAAGGCAGGTAGAAAGTGGAAGTTGCATCACCTGCATGGGGTATAATGGAATTGCACTTAACATTGATTTTGCCAAAGTGATCCTTCCTGTTCTTGATAGACACTTTTCTTTCCATATAAAGAGTTTGGATCCGACCCTCTCCACTATATAACTAAAGGTTTTTGTGTGTTTATTTTTTTTGGATAGAGGAAAACCCAAGTTCTCCCTATCTCAGATGATATATGCATACCCATAGTCGATGCTATGCGTCATCTCATAATAGTAGATACTCTAGGAGAGAAGAAAATTGAAGACTTAGGCTTACTAATCTTCGCTCCTGATACTCCACAAGATATGTTCAAGCCCTCCATCATGCAAAGAGCCTATTTCTTTGTAGCAACATCGAATAAGAGGATATCATCTGCAAACATAAGATGAGAAATAGCTGGTCCTTCTTTTGTGATCATATTCGGTTTCCACGTTCCCTTATCTACTTCATCATAGATTATGTGAGATAGTTTATCCATAAAAAGTACAAACAAAAAGGGGAGATAGGGTTATCTTGGTGAAGTCCCCTTGAAGCAAGAAAAAATTCATTTTGGGATCCATTCCACAGGGTATTATATGACACTGTAGTAACACATGCCATAATTAAATGAATAAAATTTTGCTCCATACCTATCTCATCTAGAACTTGCTTGATGAAATCCCATCGAATTATATCGTAAGCCTTTTCTAGGTTGATCTTTATTGCCATTAAGCCTTTCCTTCCCTTGATTTTCTTCATAGTGTGCATCACTTCTTGGGCTACAATTATATTATCTTGAATCTGCCTCCCTTTGATGAAACTTGACTGGAAGGGTGAGATAATTAGATCCGTTACATTCCTTAGTCTGTTAGTGATAACTACTGTAATACATTTATAATGAATTGAGTAGAGAGATATAGGGTAAAAATGACCAACTGTTGCTGGCATATCTATCTTAGGAATCAGGGATATAAGTGTTTTATTTTGGGGAGATAAATCTTGTTTCCCTTCAAAGACATCCTTCACAAATTTGCACAGACTTTCACCCACTATATTCCAATTCTTCTGAAAGAAAATAGATGGGAAACGATCATGTCCAGGAGCTTTGTAAGGGTCAATTGTAAAAGAGCACGCCTGATATCCTACTCTGGTGGGGGCCTGTTTATGTTCCTCATAATGTCTTCCCTTATACCTAGAAATTTATTATTTGTAACAATAATGCTAGAGGCATTTCCCTCATCTTGGTACAAATTTTGGAAGAAAGCAATCACCATTTTTTTTTAAATTGTGGCTTCATCATTAACCCAAGCTCATGCCTCATTTTTTTAACATCGCTATCCTATTCCTCCTTCTTATGGAGGTTTTTAAGTGGTAAAATCGAGTTTTTCGATCACCTTTTGAAACCCACTTAGATCTAGATTTCTAGAACCATTTCTTCTCTTCCCTCTTCATAAGAATATCTAGTTCAAGTTGCAATTCTCTTTCTAGCCGACAAAGATACTATGAGTGTGGATATCTAAGACTTTTGGATCCTCTCAACCTTGCTAATATAATTCTTTTATTTTTTTTCAACTAGGCCAAAATAGTCCCTATTCCAATCAGGCAAAGATTGTTTAACATCTTTAACGAGTCTAGAAAGTTATCTTTATGTCTCTTGTAACACCCGAAAACTTGGCCAAAATATTTGAAATACCTCTAACAGGGATTATCAATATCCAAATCATTAAAATTACATAACAATTTCAAATAAAATTCATAGTACAAAGTCAAAATAAGTTTTCCAAAATATTTCAGAGTTAAATACAAAGCGGAAGTCTTAGGGTCATGACAAATAAAAATAACATAACATAAGCTACAAGAGTACAAAAGAGCCTTCAAAGCTCACTTCATAGTGTTAGTTCTCAAGTGTGTTTTGATGATAACAATAGTTGAAAGCTTTTATGATCAAGATTCTTCTCAAATAAGAGAGTTTCGAGAATGGAAGGTGATTCTTGAGATTCTCGAGAATGGCATAACAAACATAAAATGATTTCACAAAGCCAGGATTCTCGAGAATGCCATAATAATTCCCGAGAATAGAACTTCACTTTCAAAGAAATCTCTCCTGACTTTAATTCTCGAGTATGAGAACTTAATTCCGAGAATGTGTGAACTAGAATCTATTTTGTCTTCAAAATGTAATTCTCAAGAACAACAGAATGACTCTCGAGAATAGCTCGCATAAACATCATTCTCGAGTGTGAAAACTTGATTCTCGAGAATGATGTTCAAACTTGAAACAAAATTCTTTCTCGTTATAATTCTCGAGAATAGACAACAAATTCTCGAGAATGACTTAGAGAAATTGCACAAGAAATTCTCAAGAATGCTCTTTCAAGAATTCAATATTCCTCTCTAGTAACTCTTGAGAATAAGAATATAGTTCTCGAGAATTCCTTATTAGTCAACATTATCTCGAGAACATGGATGTGACTCTCCAAAATTCACTTCCCTCTTAAATACTATGTGTTGCATATGTTATCTGGCAATATAATTCTCGAGTATTAACACATTAATTCTCGAGAATGATTGAGACAAGATTCAATGAACGCTGAACTTCAATAATTCTCGAGAATGCCATGATTAATTCTCGAGAATGCTGATCAATATTTGAATTCTCTGTCCTCGTAATATGCAACTTTCTGATTAAGTTTTGGGTATTATTTAATATTGATTCTTATTACTCCTAACATCATTTAATGAGTTTGTTAGTGGTTTTCAGATATTCTTAACTTTGTTTAACCATAAAAAATATCATAAAGCAATCTGTGTTAGATGCATTTAATGCAACTCATTAAAGCAGAGCAACAATCGGAATTAATCTTCGTGGAAGACGAAATAATTCCTTCGAGGCCTACCTATTCCAGCTAATACTCTGAACTACTCTCTGCACAAATACATCAACGACGAATGCATTTAATGAATCAACGGTCGACCATTTACAAAACGTAGTGCACCGTGCCTAACGGAAAATTCAAAGAATCTCAACGGCTAGTTTGCAAAGCCTTCCAACCGCATTAATGGTGAACGCTATAAAATCTCACCGCATTCAATTTCGCCAACCACCGAAACGCTGTGCATTCAATTCAAACTTATTGCATTTTGTTGTTTCAACTGTTTCATTAATATCTTCGGATAAACTATACTTCAATGTTTAGCTTTTATCTACTCGTGAGGAGTTATTCAAACACTTATTTTCATTCTTCGTTTTAAATCTTAAGGTTGTGGAATCTTAAGAGTGGGTGTACAATTACAGCTTGTAAGGGGAGTGAGTCTTAGTGAGAGGATCATCCGAATACAGTGTAATTGTTTTTGAAGGATAGTGAAATCCCAGGTGTTCTGGGGACTGGACGTAGGTCAAAGATTTTGGATCGAACCAGTATAAATTGTCTCATGTCTATTTCACTTCCCTACTTCATTACTTTGTTTCTGTTTTATTCACCGACATGTGAGACTTGCAAGAAAAAATTTGAGATCACCTATTCACCCCCTCTAGGTGATATTCCATCTTCACATATTATAACATCCTCCATTTTACTTAGCATAATTATGATTAAGGTTTGATCAATGACTAAGTAATAATTCATCACTTGCTAAAATATACAAAATAAATCAGAGTATGTAAAATGAGCTCTAACGTGGCAATATACAATCATCCAATGTATACCAAAAGACGGAAATACTAGTGTCAGAAGAAGTAGCCTAATCTTCCGAAGTCTTCCCTGATGGACCCGGACGGGAACTATCACCTGGAAAAAATGTGGTAACCATCAATCCAACTCATTACGAATACTAATATGTGCTAGTGAGGTGCCATGTGGAACGATTTATATAACAAAGTATTTTAGAAGAATAATGTATATAATTTGCCAATATCCACATCACAAAATTTCATATAAAAAATTATGTATCACATTTTTCATTAACATAATTCCCAAGATACCTCCCATCAATCCAACCGAACCGCCTTATTTCCTCCGACTAGACCCATGGGCTAAGTTACATCCATGTTAATCGGTTACTCAAAAGCTCATTGGTCATGTGATGAGGACCGGCCAAAATCCCTGAGCACACGTCCCAGACCATGGGCCTTTTCCCTCATTGAACATGTGGGGTGTCGTATGCCCTCATTGAACATGTGGGCCGGTCCCCTCATTGAACGGTGAGACAATAGAAAGCCAACCACCGTGCACGATGGAGGCCTCACCACGTGGTGGAATATACATTTCCTCCCAATTCAACCCTTCCCATAATTATCATAATAAATATCATTATATCAAAACTCTAAATTCTTATACATAAATAAATAAATATGTATAAATTCATAATTTAAATCATAAGGTTCCGCAAGGCAATTTATTTTAAAAATACTCATAGTGATTTCACAAAATATTCACAAACAACATATCAATATACATAACAAGTGGAAAGTGGTTACCTCTCGCCTTAGCTAATTATTATTACACTGCTCCTAATCCAAAAGCTCAAACACACGCCAAAAATCAATCTACCACAACCAATTTACTAACCATTAATAACTCTTCTAAAAAAATCTACATAAAATTATAACTTTATAATTTAATAAAAATTAAGATACACAAATTTTAATATATTTGAAATGCTTGAGGTGGGTACATTATGATGGGACTAAAAAGTCAGTGAAAACAATGTAACTATTAGTTCTCTGTATTTATTGCTGATTAATAATACCCTTTTCTATTTATTATTAATTAATGACACCCATTATTATTTATTCCCTTTTTTTTTCTCCTTATAATAGTAACAATATCTATTTATTATTTATTTATTACTAATTATTACTATTATTATTCCCAAACAATAAGAATTACGGGACTAAGCCTTATACATGTATAAATAATACATTTATTGGATACATTTATTTATAATAATAAAAATAACACAAGTGAATATGATTAGTATTTCACTAACTGCTATTATTTACTTACAATTATTTTAAATTCTCGAGACTATCCTAATATTTTAAATTAGGAGTTTGATAGAACCAACGTCATTTAAAAATATACTTTAATGTATTGCATGTATTTATATTAACAAGATTTTGGGTTTTAAAAATACTAGCATCTATTATCTACAAATACATTTTTAATGATATGTATATATAAGTATATGACCATTTTTCCACGATCTCCTCGTAAAGCGTTGACATCATCGACTTTGGTTTCAAATCATATGGTTTCAATTCTATATATATATATATATGCACAACGTACATTACAAACTTTTTGGTTTAATATACACATACCTATATATATATATAATAGCAACTTCCTCTTTTCCTTCCACATGCTGAGATAATATATATACATATATTTACATGATTGCAAAAAGCTTTCTTTTCCCTATGCAATAAGATACACTTACACACTCTCAGATCTATATAGCAAGTTTTGGTTTTTTTTTCCTGACATATTGTTGACCATGTTTAGATATGTAAATATTTATAGCGTAGTGTTTTGTTTTCCTTCTTTTTTCCCCCCTAATATTAAGCTTTAAACTTCAACAATTCTCTTTTCTAAAATTCGATTAAATATGTTCTTGTCTATCAAATTGTGCTTTGATTTTGCCTAAATTCACTTGTAGGCTTGGGATAGCAAAATTACCACTTTATCCTCTTCTCCATTTTGACAAGATATTATCGTAATAAAATTCTTGAAATAAATCCTTAATCCCGATATAAGGATTTTTCTTTCTCAATTAACTTCTCTAGCCTATAAAATATAATTTCTATATTTTTTTTAGGTATAAAAGATTCTTTTCTTCAATTTATTCTTTCTCCCAAAATAAATTAATTAAGGGAAAATTAAGCCTTAATTTCTAAATAATTATTCTCATAATTATTTTGACTAAATTTTCCCAAAAATTTTCATATAATAATAATTCTAATTCCAAATCCTAAAATTTGGGATGTTACAGGTGCCTTCCCATGCTCCTTACTAGAATGTTCACATGAAAAATGTTAATATGGGATGAAATTTCACGTCTCAGTAACTACTGAAAGTTTCTACTGTACACAAACAAATTATATGACAAAAAGTAAGAGTTTATTACACACCCACACACACGCACATATATTTGTACATATCATAATTTCTCATACAAAATTATTTTTCAAAAGTAAACATTATTATGTCGAATTGTAGATTATACAATTATACAATATGCAATATGCAGCCTCCTTTATATCACCGTCCACCATTCAGACGGTGACGGAGCCATAGGCTAACATATAGTCCGACGTAAACACATTCATTTGACTGGATGGTTCCAAGTTCACCAAAACCTAAGATACACTCGACCAAAGCCATAGAGCTTAAGCATGAACTATGGCTCCCCTCCTTAAAAATAACAACTAAGGAGGTGTCACGTGTCCCAAAACTCCAATGTAATCTCGGCCAGAGGAAAACATGGAAGATGAGGCCCTGACAAGTATCATCTACGGTGCACCGAGTGGTAGCATAAATAAATCTTATCATTTAAGTTCCTCCTTACTTTGACCCATCACACATGCAGCCACCATGATGATTATATCAATAAAATAAAATATATTAAATCACGCTTCCATTTATATCAAATATCATAAAAAAGTAAATCAAACATATCATAAAACCTCATCGGACCAATCTGTCATTCTTGAAATTTGAAGGACTAAATTGTCATTTTGAAATTCAGGACTAAACTGTCATTTTTGAAATTTCGGGACCAAATTGTCATTTCTGAAATTCAAGGGCAAAAATGTAATTTTCATGGGCACAAAATTGCAATTTTTGTGGGTATAAAACTATAATTTTTGTGGGTACAAAACTGTAATATTTAATTATCATATTAATAATATTATAATACATATACATATTAATCAGTCTATAAAAAAATATAATTTATAATCATACACAATTCACAAAGTATATGGAAGAATATCCAGAGTTATTTGTTACTTGCTAATTCTCAAGTAATCACCAAAAGCAACCACCAGTATTCCCAAATAATTATCTCTACGCTTTCCCTCTTTCCTTCTTTCTCTCATCTCTTTATTTTTTTTCGCACTTGGATTGTTCTCGCTTTCGAATACGCACCCAAAGGTGTGTATTTATAGTAGTTGGGGAGGGGGTAATTGGGTAAAGTTGGGGGATGAAAAGGGTAAGTTGGACGATGAGAAGGGTAAGATAGGGGTGAAATGTTTTTGCTCCATCCCCTTTTAATCTTTCAGGTCGACCACATTTTCAATATATATATATATATATATATTATAATATTTATATATTATAATAAAAATTATTATATGATTACATTAGAAAGTTGTACTCCTATACTAAATTTTTTTGGTAGATTAATTTCCATCAATTTATCCTATAAATTTCAGGATGTTACATCTCCAGCAATTCGTCATAAAGTTGTCAAAAGAATCATGGAGGAGCCACATAGCTTCGAACTTGAATGGGCGGGGTATATTGCGTTTTGTCTTGGAAAATTTCCAGCAGCAGGGGCTTGTATGGTCTGAGAAAAGAATTCTAGGAAGAACTTTGACAACACACTCATTTAGAAGCAATAGCCAAAGATTATTCGCTAAAGCTCGATCTAAGCGTTCGTACAAGCGGTTGTACCTATCAAATTTTGGGCCCTTCCATGTAAACTTAGGTCCCTGAAAACCCAAATCGGTGAGACTGCATTCCAGTATTCTATCATGGAACTATTGGATACAATTACGGTTGCTGGAGGATATTGTTGAAGTCGTCGTATACAATCCATGGTAACGTGATAGAAACAAAGAGATTTTTCAGGGAAGACCAAAGCACTGTCCAGAGATTTGAGTGTGGGATTGCATAAATTGCAGTTAACAAGAAGGGTGGTTTCCATTCAATTCATACTCATGATGAATCAATTGTCTATCTTCAACAAGAACACTCACATTGATGCTGTTGCTATGCCAAAAAATTGCCAGACCACAAGATCTGCCTTCACTAGAGAACAGGCCTTAGGGGAAAGTCGGTGATACACTTAGTTTCAGTTAGTATAATCATACTGGGCTTAGGCCCACTACATACAGACTTCAAATTTTTGAGGAGTCTTTTATTGCATCTTCCTCTAATGTTCCAATAAAGAATACTATCTATAAACATGTAAAATGGGCCCAAGATACCTATTGGGGAGGTTGGGACTCAGGTACTATGATGCTATTCGTTAGGATCTCGTCGCCACCTTTATCGCGTGTAGGACTAGAGGATAGAAGCCCAAAACCTTGCTTAGCTTCAACCACCTTAATTTTTCCTGGATTGAGTAGAGTAACAGACTCATAAGCCTCCATACCAAGGCCCGCTTTCCTACACCGATCCTCTATTAAAGGACTTGGTTCATCAAATGCAATCAGGCCTTCCTCCATGGTTCCTACTCTAGATATACCCTCATTTGGATCTATAAAAGTTCATCTCAGGGCTTCCTTGATTCCTTTATCTCTGGACTGTTTCTCCGTGTGTTTGCTCAGCTAAACCATTTAGAGATTATTTGTTCCATAGTTGCTTTTGTTGTTAGTCCTTTTTTCCAAATCTGTTTTTTTGTTCACAGACAATCCTTATCACCCCCATCCTTATAACCGCGAGATAAGGAAAACATTTGTTTTTCAAAGCTCGGCCAAAGATACATAACTCATATCGGATAGTACCGACCCTAATCCCCTAAAGGATTAGGATGATACTAAGGGCAATATCCGGCCATCCACTCGTGCACCCATCCTTCAAAGCATGAATATATGAAATTCCAAACAAGATTTATGACAGGTACATCGTCACAATAATCAATAACGTAACGATATTATTTCAGCTCAAGAAAACCATAAAAAGTACATTTTCCATAACAAATAGTATTACTAATCATTCCAAATTCCCACAAGGCAATTTTGTCAACAAAAACATAGCTTTCATAAATTCACTATTCCAAATTTTAACTATTTTGAGAGATATAAGGTCCGGGTAAAAATTTTTTCCCAAAGAAATATAATTAGTAAATTGCAACCATTAAAGTTCTAATCTATCAAATAAATATTATCAACATTAATATCTAAACAATACAAATCATCCAACAAATAAACACATTCATTAATTCGTAATAAAAAACAAACCATTGTCCACAATTGCCTCACATAAAACGTAAGAAGCATTAAATTCTTTTAAGCAACATTAAATAACTCACATAAAATATAAAAGCATACCATATTAATTATATCATTGTCAATTGTCATATTCTTCATCACTATCATCAATTTCATAGATATTTGATTATAATACTTTGAGCAAAATGTTGTGCTTCATGAAGAAAGTTTTTGACTAATTTTTTTAAAAATGAAAATAACTACAATAAAGGGGCCTAACTCTTTATTTTTCTTCCATCTTTCCTCCTCTTCACGCTCCCAATCTTTCACTCTCCCATGCCCACCGAAAAAACACACACACATATAGCATCCTCACAAACCCTCACTCACTCATATGTAACTAATTCGGTGGGGGTAATTATTTCCCCCACCGTCATATTAACTTGTGGTAACATCTGCCCACATAATAATATGTAATAATAATTATTATTAATATAATATATTATTATATTATATCATTATATTATTAATATAATATATTATTATAGTATATCATTCTATCATAATTTTTTTCTTTCTTTCTTTTTTGTTTTTTTTATAGTAATTGGACAAAAGTTTATATTTTTAATCTAAATAAAATTTCCTTAATATTTAACAAGTTATAGTTGATAAATTTAATTACTATAAATTAATCTCTCATAAAATATCACCTCGTGCGTTTGCTCAACTCAACCATTTAGAGATTATTTGTTCCATAGTTGCTTTCGTTGTTAGTCCTTTTTCCATATCTGTTTTTTTTTTTGTTCTCTCGCCGCGTTCGCATGCATTTCATGCTCGCTTTTGATGCACTCGTTCCTCCATGTTCTGTCCCACATTATGATCCGAGGCACCTTTAATTTTAGGCCTATTTTTTTAGCGAGCCCGACCTCGGGTTTATGAGGTCCCTCCTTTCCTTCTTTTGGCTTCGCAAGACGTCGATTCCTCTAACAACCCTCTGTTGATCTCGGTGAGAGTTTGATCCTTCCTCATGGTGATGGTTATTTTTTCATGTCTCTTTATGATTTTCTACTAGCTCCTTTCCTACATGATCTTGGTCTTTGGAACGGCTGATGAGCACAATTTATGCCATGTTTTCCCTATATTTCATGACGAATTGTATGGTAAATGCTATAGCAAAAAGGCATATTGAACTGAAGGATAGAAACCATTTACATCCTAAACATGTGCTAAGAAAGGAGCAATTTACATGGTTTTTAAGAAAGAGCGTATGACAAAGCTGATACTATGCTATAGCATTTCACAAAGACAACTCTGAAGTGCAATAAAAGGTATCACGAAAGCTATAGCAAAGTAGAGGACGCAATGTTATGCGGCATATTTTATGACCTTTTTATCTAGGTGATTTCAGGAATAAAAGAGAAGGGCAATAATGACAGGTAGATTGCTGACATAACAGAATAGAAGATGCGGACGATCGAAACTAAAAGATTTGAAGAATCCGCAGGATCGCATAATCAATCTACTAGATCAAGAGATACGATAGATCTCGATGATTTGGAAAGCCCGGCCATTTGGAACTTACGCCACAAGAAAGCCGATTATAAAAGGAAACAACAAGACAACCCTAGAGAGAGAGTCGCACTGAGCCAAAATGAGATTCCATATTCGGCAGACTCGAAAGAAGAGTGAGAGATTTCACACACATGAGAATTCCAGGATAACCTAACATCCTTCCTTTCAGTAAGACGGAGAGAAGAAGATGTGGAGTGGTGATGTGACAGAGCTTCTTCCACGCCGACGGATCTTCGTCAAGATTTCTGTTTTCTCTTTTATTTTAGTATTTAGATTATGGGTCATTCTGTTACTATTTGTTTTGTATTTCCCTTGTCGGTCATGAATTGATTTCCTAAGAAATGAGGATGATTTCTTAAGTGTTAAATGAACCTAGTTGCAAGTTCTTAATTTAATAGATTTGGTTTGCTTATCGTGCATTAATTACTAGTCGATTAGCAGAAGCTAAGGGCTAGATTTGTGGCCTCGGCTTACTGGCAAGGAGTCGAGGTTAGACCTCTGAGAAATAGTGTTTGCTAGGCAGCCCGTGCATCGCTTGACCTATTATTGTAGGTTTCAGGAATGGGTCTACCTCTCATAACCATGACACCCTGTGTGTAAAGTAGATCTAACTAGAAAGTTGCCATAGGAATATGGAAGGAGTATAGTTAGTATCATATGTATCGGACGCGGAAGCTTCGGTAGATTATAGTGGTGGGTTAACCAAATAGCATTGTAGTTAGTGGCTATGTTGTAGCATTGCGGAAGCTGTGCAGTATAGATGCTATAGCAATGGGTAGAGCAACTGGGGGATTGAAACGCTTAAGAATGATTCCGAGTTCGCCTAACTTACTACCGATATCTTCTCAAAACTAAATTACTTTGTTATTTATTTCTACTAGCATAAATACAAAAACCTCTCAAACCAATCATATTTATTTTCTGTTTACGCAACTATCATAGCAATTGAGTGTCACTTCTTAGTATCTCAGTCCCTGTGGTATGATACTCTACTCACACTTTATTACTTGTTCGACTGGTTCACTTGCCATCAAGGAAATCGACCAACAACGGCTTGTACAGGTTTCTCCAGTGTGGCCATAAACTCCAAAATTAAAACAGAGCATGTGGAGGCCCTCATATTCCAGATAGTAGTCCTTATCGTCAAGTTTGAAACCCAACAATAGCTACTTCCCCAAATCCACCAGTACACAGACCCTAGCAAAATGACCTCTCAACTGATGGGAGGTGTTCATATCCACTAGTCTCAATAATACGATCTATGATATAATAGTTAAAACCTCTCGGTCATAGTATTCCAATGACAAATTTGGCATTCTAACCTATACCGCCACCTTATCAATCTTCACCCTCGCCAGAATGAAGTTTGATTCCCAAGGCCTCACCGTATGGTAGTGGTCGTAAATCATCCAAGGTCCCCTTGTTAAAGCATTTGAGTAGTCCTCCTTATTTGTAAATTTAACCACGTAAAAACTGCTCCTAATGTTGATGAGATTAACAATGCCACGTTTTGCCCAGAGAGATTGGAGTTGGGTCTGAAGAGCTTTGTAACCAATGCTCTTATCCAGAAGTTTTACTATCATTGCCTTCCTCAATGCCTTAAACAATCGATTTTTGAGTTTGTCTGAGAAGGAGAAGGTGGGAAAGTTTCTGCTCAGGTCCTCCTAAATCTTACATAAAGGTTCAAAGTCTTTCGCCCCCTAATTGTCCTCGGACATATCATCTTTTGATAATGCATTTTTCCCCGTTATATCTCCATCTTTGGAGCTATCATCATTATTGGATTTCCCTTTCAGTTTTTCCACTAAGGATAAGCCCCCTTTACTGTATCCCACCCCTGAGGAGCCCAGTTTTGGCCAAGTCCCTGGAATGACATTGCTTCCTTACCTTTCCCATTATTCTTCATCTTTTTAGAGCTACGTATTAATAGGTTGTCTTCCTCCGAAGACAAAGGAATGAGAGAACCGTTTTCGCCTTCAGTCACCATAAGTTCTTCTTAAAGGCATAGAAGTTACAGCCAGAAAAAGAATGGGATCTAGAAGTTAGCTAATTGAGAGGAAGAACATTTATTTATTTATTCATTTATTTACACTGTCCCCGCTCAAAATTAAAGCCACTGACAACGATGCCTTTGATCGATAGGGACTGGTCCATAGGCCATCGGTATTGGAGGCTATTTGTTATGAAGGAACACTCGCCACTCGTGACTCGCGAGAGATTTTTTTGTTTTGTTTTTTGTTTTCTCTTTTGTGTCGAAAGACTTGTGAGAGATTGTTACGTCTCCGGTGGCCATCCCTTCTTAGTGGTTGTGTTATCTCCATACCATATTAGAGGAAATGGGAAGAAAGTCGACTATTACAAATTTTAGGGAAAACTGTAACTAAATCCCAATTAACAAATTTAACAGCAACCAAGTTCTTTAAAATCATCAACTTGCATTGAAGTCTTAGGGAACTTGGATGCAATTAATTCTAAATGTAAACATACAATTTTGCCCCTTATTGAATTTGAAAAAAAAAAAAACCTTGGAATTTTAGGGCTCGGTGGTGTTTGAAAAAGTGGAGCATTTCTCCCTCACCTCACCACATTTGCACCTCACAATATCGGAGTGAGAAGAAAAGCTCAAATTTTTCAAACTCAAGTGAGCCTAAAAATTCAAATTTTTTTCCCCAAATTCACTGACAGATAAAACTATATTTTTGCGTTTGGAATTAATTGCACCCATGTCCTTGTACTTTAATGATTTCAAAGGATCTAATTGCCATTAAGCCTATTAATTGAGATCTGACTGAAAATTTCCCAAAATTTTATTAACTAGGATGGAACTCCAAAAATGCCCTAGGGAACCTCAAATTTAACACATGGCCTTGGCTGCAAATATTTGGTCTGATTTGTTGGCTCGTCAAGAAAAATAGGTGCAAAAAAGTGTTTGAAGGCACAAGCAATTACCCCAACAACATTATGTAACGTTGCAACCATACATTACACAGAGTAGTGGAGAATGTGCATTTTATACACAAGATCTGTGACTTTTCAAACTGAGTTTATGCTAAATGGTGTACCCTACCGGATGGCTACGTTCGTGTAGATGTGGATGGTTCACTAATAACTGATAAACAAGGAGCACGCAGAGGCATAATTTAGGACAGCCCTGAATCCTGGATATAAGGATTTCAACATAAACTTAGAAGCTATCTTTTTTCACTACAATTAAGATTCAAGCAACTAGAGCAGGGTTGCAAGTGTGCAAGAGCCAAGGTTTTAAGAAAATCAAGTTGTTTTTTTTATTCCATCGAATCTCTACAACTCTTTTTAATGGATCATAGCCCCTATCACCTGTTGGCTAAGGAGATTATTTATGTTCAAGCTTTAAAATTCTCTAATAGGGACATTCAAGCTGACTCACAGAGAAGCATTTCAGTGTGCTGATGAGTTAGCTATAATGTCTCACAGAGTGTGTATAATGAGTAGTCGATTTTACATGCCCCGAGCCGTTTGTTCGAATCAAATATTAGTTGACTAAGATTAAAATCTGTAGAGTGTTTTGGCTCCTGATTAGATGTGATATTGTATTTGTGATACTCCCCAAACTTTGTCCTTGTCTTTGTCGTTCAAAAAAAAAAAAAAAAAAAAATAAAATTAATAGGACCTAAATTGGCGTAATTAGTAAATTGTTTGCACACAATTTGTAGAGTATTGATACTTTGTGTGTAACAAAACTTATCACCTCACTCTCACTAGTAAAATTTTTAATAGTAGACTTTTCACCAATTTCTCTTTATATTATGCCAAATAATATTAATCTACATCAAGTAAATTGATAATTGTTTTGTTAAAAATGTTGATGTGGAATCAATAATTCATTTGACATGTGATTGAACCATATTTTTATAAGTTTTTTTTTTCATGATTAATTTAGAATTTTTAATGCATTTTTAAGAACATTATTACATGATTAAACACTAATTTGAGTTAGAGACATTTTTAGGATTATCTTTATGTACTGTTGAGACTTGATTATTGTTTGGATAGTCTTATGGATTCAACCTATGTGATTAGATTGGATTTTTGTAGCTTGTTGGATATATATATATATATATATATATTATACTTTCCTTATTGATTCAATGATATTATGTTATCTACGTATTAGTATTATTATTAGATAGTATGATTGACTTGAATCAATTGAGTGCCCTATTATTGTATTCATATCAAGAGGAAGCAAGTTATATTTATCTATTTCAATTGCTCATTAAGTGGTTTTAAACAGTATTTCAAGAGGTAGTAGTTAATATGGGTTGAGAGCAAATTGGCCAACAAACTTTTGCCTCGAGATCGCTTAGCACAAATAACTTTTAAGTGGACCAAAAATACAAAAAACTTTTAAGAATGTGTAGTCAACACAAAAAACTTTTAAAAATATGCAGTCAGCACAACACCGTTAGAAAATGTTAACGTCCGTTATCTAAGGTGCAAATTGGCCAACGAACTTTTACTTCAAGAACGCCCAACAAAAAAAGTCTATGTGCAATCCACTCAAAATCCGATTGTTGCAAATCCTTGTCCAGGACCCCCAACTATATGCATTGAGGTTAGAAATAGTGAATGCAACAAAAAAATCACAAATGATTAAATTGTCCTTAATCAAGCCTATTAGGTTATCTTTTTAAAAAAAAAAAAAAAATTCAACAAGTCCTATATTCATATAATTAATAGATCATTTAATTAACACATATATCATCAAATTGCCGAATTTATATTATCAAGTATCAACGTTGATATCCATTATAAGCTCTTTTTATAAAAATAAAAATTAAACTCATTTCATTTCTTTGATATAATAGATTTTTAAAATTTTATTAACATTAAATGAATTTTTAACTCACATAAATTTCTTCTAAAATAAAAATAAATCATATAATTTTTTATTTAACATATATAATAAATTATAAAACACCTTGAGTTTTATTTAAATCATATAATTATATTTTTAATTAAAAATTTTGTTTATTTTAGCAAATTATAATTTTGACAAAAATGAAGAATGAATAATTTTTGTCCATAAATATCTATACAAGTAGTTTTGAATAATAACAATTGAGAAAACATTTATTTAATTTAGTGAAATTTAGAATTTTGTGCTAAGCGCTCCTGAAGTAAAAGCTCGTTGGCCAATCTGCACCTTAAATAAGGAACGTTATCTTTTTCTAACATCGTTGTGTTGACTGCACATTTTTAAAAGTTTTTTTGTGTTGACTGCACATTTTTAAATTTTTTTTTGGTATTTTTGGTCAACTTAAAAGTTATTTATACCGAGCACTCCGAGGTAAAATTTTGTTGGCCAATTTATTCCTTAACCCTAGTTATATTTGTAAGAATTACTATTTATTGGGAATATTAGACTTAAGTGTTATTTTGAGGTTTTTCTCGAGACTTGATGAATTTTTAACTCTCATAATCTTTTTGAGCAAGGATAGTTACTTTCTTCATTACCAAGAGCATTTATCATTCATATTTTTCACTCCATACCATACCATTTAATTTCCTCATATTCATTTCATTTTTATATAAAAGACGAAAAAAAAGTTCAACTTTTAATTAAATTACATTACTCTTCTAGTTATTAATTTGAAATACCAAAACTAATTTTCTTTTGTTTTATTACATTTGCATGACATTTAGATTTTAGGAACCAATAAAAGACTCTTAGAAAAGAGTGAATGATCTTATATATTTGCCTATGCTCAATCCTTAAATAATTTTTTATTGTGGACCCTAAAACTCGCGTACAAGATGGCCCTCATCAACATGTCAAATTTTTTTTTGTCCAAAACAAATGTTTTTCATTATTATGATAGGCTTTAAGTCAAGTTTTCTTCCAGAAACATTGGTAGCGTTTGGAAACCTTCTAAAACCTAGGTTTTGCCTAAGCCGAGGTAAATATATAAGATGAGTTTTATCTTGACTTACCTAAAATGTATGTTTTGTAGTGTTTCCAAACATTATTATGATGAAAAAATGTTTCTACTGCAAAAGCAGAAATATTAAACTCATTATGGTAAGTCCATTATTTTTATCATATAGGGTTTTAGGCCCAAAAGTAAAAGAGTATATATTGAACTCTGAAACTATGAAGATGCTAGTTTGGCTATGGTCCACTTCTCTTTTCATCCTTTTTTTTATCTAAGCCGTTGGATTGAAATCTCAATGGTTGAGATCTAATGATTTATAAAAATATTATTTTTCAATAATTTAATATTTTATAAAAATATTAATAAAATATTAAAATATTTAAAGACAATATTTTTATAAATCATTAAATCTGAACCGTTGAGATTTCACTTCAACGGCTTAGATGGAGAAGAGGATGGGAAGGAAAGTGGACTATAACCAAACACGCTGGGTGGTGTTATAAAAATGATTATATTTACATGTACAAAACATCAGTTCAACATAACACACGATTCAATAACGCATCCCAGACACCAACATCAAAGACTCCACTAATGGATCACCTTTTTTCCTGTTTATGGTTAAATATGATTCTCATTTAATTTTACTACCGGTCGTACGTTGCTTTTGGTTTCTTTACCTATCAGTTGTTTGCTTATTCCATTCTCATCTTTGACATGCGGTTTTTCAAAAATTGATTCTGGACCATTGGATCAAAATTTTGACGATTAGGATCGAAAAGAAGAAGAATGGGCAGAGTATTTGCTTCCATCCTTTTACTTCTTTTTATGTTGGGAGGTTTTAATTTGGCTGTTGGTTATAGGAGTTGTGGTAGTCGGTCTTTAAAAGTACTGTTTGTAGCTGCCTTGGAATTCATGGGGTTTAGGTACTTTCGTTTTAAAATATGAATTTTAATCTAATTATACCAATAATTTTGATTGCAATATTTAATACAAATATATAAAAAATAATTTGTCATCATTATCATTATCATTGTGAGATCGTTTAGTTAATAATTTATTTATATAAAGATATGATTTTGATGATACAATGACATCATGTAAAGATTAGTTTTCACCAAGAGGCAATTTTACTCTGAAAGTTTAAAAAAGAGGAGCAATTTTATTCTAACTGCTATCTCAATTAATTTTGATTGTTATTTGACTAAATATGCTGATTTGGTAGTTCACATGTCATTCACATCATTTTTGTTAGGTGAAAAATTGCTCTAAAATTTTTAAATCCAACTTTAAAAAAAAAAAAAAATGAAGTAGATGGCAAATGAACTTTTGGGTTAAATTTACACTTTAACAAAAATGACATGGATGTGGATATAAACGGTTAGCTCAACATATTTATCAACTAATAGTCAAAATTAACTGAGATTGAATTGTCAAAGTAAAATTACTCATTTTTTAAAACTTTTATGACAAAATTACCCTTAAAAATTTTCGGGACAAAATTATCCCAATATCGGAGTGTTCAGCTCATCAATACATGACTACACAGTAAAATACCCGAGTACTTATTTTCATATTAAAAAAGAACCGAGGTGAATATTCTAAAAATGTGTACAAGGGGCAAATATATACTCACAGGGAGCATCGGAGAGTCTGGGCTAAAGAGACGATGCAATGGAGGACGGGGGGAAAGTTGCTTCCAAAGAAGACGTCATTGCAAAGTTGAAAGACGACGGTGACTTTGACAGGCTACGTTTGAAGATCGTTCGTAAACTGAAGGACAATGTATGCTTCCTCTCTCAATTCATCCCTCCTTCTTTCGATACCTTCTATTGGCTTTGATTATGTTCTCTTTCTCTATTTAGGGTTTTTAGATTTTAGGTGAAATCGCTCTTCAATCCGGATTCGCCTGATTTTGGGCGAATTTGGATATATTTCTATATTTGTCTTGGTTTGAATTGAATTGGACATGTGACTTTAAGTTCTGAAATTGTAGTTTGCACCGGGATTTTTTTTTTTTTTTTTTTTTTTTTTTTTGGGAATTGTAGTCGAAAACCGTGAACCTCGACGGTTACTGAGAGCTTCCATCTGGAACAAAGTACCGAAATTGATTGTTATTAGCAAGCTTGGAAAGTTTTAGAGCGTGGCTGAATGTGCTAAATTCAAGTGTGGTTGACGCTATTGGTTATTCTTTTATTTTGGTAATTTTAATTATAAACATGCGGGCCATTAGTACTGAATTGAACAATTTATGATAGGAAGAGTTGCGAGAACACATTATTTCAATTGTGAGGCAGTCGGCCGTGCTTAATCGTGATCGAGCAGAAAATATGAAACCCAGACAACTATCCGATGCCATATATGAAGAAGTTGGGTAATTCATCGTTTCCTCTTTTGTACTGTATAATTTTGGAACTGCATTTTTTGTGTTTTTGCTCGTACTTCTGATCTCCAGGCACATTCCATTGTTTAAACCTTTGCTTTGTACAAGCATTTGAAGTGGTTAGGTGAATTTTCCATAGGAACAGGCAATTTATCTCGATTTATTATCTGTGTCCAGGGATAAAGTAATGAGTCAGATATCCAATAGTTTATGGAAAATAATCAGATCAGATGATGATGGCATGAAAAGTGAAATTATAGAAACAGTGCAATCTGTCTATGATAAACTGGTCAACCCAAAAGGGAAGGACGAGGTTCAGTTATCCACCTCTGGTGTGATGCCATTTCAGCCACAAGTTCAAACGGCTCTGACTGCTGAAAGGGATGATACATTGCATGAAAATGAGCCGAATGAACCACCCGGTTTTACTCTTTCACATAATCATCTGAATAACCACCACGACGACCAGAATAGGGGAAAGGAGCAGGCTAATGTGAATATTGGTGTAGAAGGATCTAATGCAGAGCAGAAAGAAGAGCACCAGCCATCACCAGAGACGTATGGCGCAGAAGACGCCAGTGATGATGGGCCACCTGGATTTTCAATAGAGATGGAGCACATTCCATCATCTGATTGTGGTGATGAGGACCCTGATGTTCCTCCTGGTTTTGGATGATGAGTTGTGTTGTTGGAAAACATGGCTTTGGCTGGAAACTACAGATATAAATTTTTCTGTCATCAGTTTTGAAGCTGTCCTAAGAAATTGACATTCAGGAGGTCTCTTGGACAAAATGAATCTCTTCCCCCCTGAAATCATGAAAGAGATGGAGAGGGAGAAGCTAGAAATATTATTATGATTTCTTTGTCTCAACATTTTCTCTTTCTTATTATTTCACCAGAAACCTGACTCCAGAAACATTGTTTTGTTTATTCCCACATTAATGAAAGCTAATTTCATATGCTTCAGGCCTTAAACATGGTCATGTACTCATGTTCATTTAGCAGAGTAACTCATTTAATCCTCCACCTTGAGCAGTGAGGTGGTGGATGATGAAAGGTATACAAAATGGATTTTAAATCAGTCGAGCTCAAATATTAGCATGCTCTACAACTTCTCTGAAAACAGACTACAAGATGTACATTTAATCTTTTGTGTGAACTAATCCCAAAATCTTTTATAGGATGGCAGTGTAGGGCTACGACTGCTTGGTTTTGGCGCCAGTATTGCTCTTCCATTTTAATATTAACAGCATTTAACTTGGTTGGAATGTTGCATTTTGGTTCTTGGAGATGTCAGTTGCCAACAACATATTGATATCCTTCCATGACCTAAAATAGACGGATAAGATTCCCACCAAATTTTTTTTTTTTTTTTTTTGCTACAGATGCGGGGAGGGGGGGAATCGAACCATCGACCGGGGGGAGATATTAAACATCTCAAATACCACTGCCAGTGCCACTGCACTGCGAGGAACCGTGGTAGATTCCCACCAAATTGAAAGCGTGTTGTTGGCGTCATCCATAGAAAGAAGCCTATGCTCGCATGAAATAATTTTACAAGTTACCATGAATATGATTATGTATAATGAAATTTTTGGCAAGCTGAACAATGCGATTTGCTTGTGTCTAGTTAGTTGATTAATCAATTCTTTGAGCAAAATTAAAAAAAAAAAAATAATCAATTAAAAATATCCTTTTTTTCTATACGAATAATTTTACTCTTAGTTTTTTATTTTATTTGAAGAGATGAGGTAGGAGAGAGTGATACCACATTACTCACTAATTTGTTTTGGATTACCATCTTTGGTCTTAAATATAGAAGTTAAATAAAGGGTTTACTTTGGTAATTTATTTTGCCTTCCAAATTTATATTTCCCCCCCTAAAGTATCCATTATAATTGCACATAGTAATGGGGTTTTCATCACTAGTTAGTTACAATTCACTTGATTACATGAATATATGATTAAAAATGATATTTTAGGAAACCAACACATGTTTACTGTAAATAACCATCTTAACTAGTTTTTTTTTTTTTTTTTTAATATCTATGAATTAATTATCTATCTCAATGGCGTATGCAACAATGTGAATCAGGTCAGTGAGTTTGAGAAACCGTCATGTAAATTTGTAATACTTGGCACCTTCCCTCCTGCATAAATAATGTAATACTTAACAGTACTCGAAAATATATTTTTTCTTAAAGTGTCTCCACCATGATTATATATATTCTGTGGTATCAAATGGTATGCGAAGAACCATATCTTTTCTTCTGTGGGCTATGGAACTTTTAATTTGAAATTAAATGTACTACAGACTAGATCCTACATTTAGGACATGATCTTAATATTTCCATTTTAATTTACCTCCACTGTCATGCAGTTTTGTATTTCATTTTTCACGGGCTAGCTTCTACGAAACTCGTTATTAAATTCAGATTTTACATATGCATGGAACGAGCAAGGAAATGAAAACGATGCCAAGGACAAGGACCATAGAAAATCGCAAGGATATTGATTTTTGATGCAATGACGATTATAAGAAAGCAGTTATTCATAGTTCAAATGTGGTAGGACAACTTTTAAATTAAACCCCCGACAATAGTATGTCCCAAGATGTCACTACCAACCTTCTTAATATCTTATCCAAACTGGACAGAGATGGGACTCCTAACAATGTGCCTCACAGAGACCCATCGTAGATACCCTTGAGCATATTTCCCTGTTTTATTTCTCGGCCCGATTCGGCTGAAAGTGACCGAATATGTCTTCTTCTGGTTCACCTCAGAAAAATAAAGTTTATCTGGCTGGACCTTCACGTCAACCTCCTCCGGTGCTGTAACCATGACAACATAGGATGAATTACCTTCTCCGACATTTGTGACAGTTCTTGTGAATGTCTGTGATGAACCAAGCACAACAGAAAACGAAGGATAGTTGAGCTGTCCTTGTGGAATGCTTGATGTTTCAGAGCACTTAATTGCTCTACCAGCAACAATCCCAACTTGCTTATCTGTGTACCCTAAACCACACATATAAGGAATATAATCATCCGGTTCAATATCATAAACCAAACCCGGATCATTTGCTCTTGACGGGTTCACGTGGCCGGAGCCAGTGGCGAATAGATCTGCCGGCTTGAGTTTTTCATCAAGAATGAGTTTACCACCCAAATTAAGTGTGTCAGCAGTAGTCATCATAGCAGATTTTATAGCAGCCGGCGACCAACTAGGATGAGAACTTTTTAGCAAAGCCGCAATACCACTCAGATGAGGACACGACATAGATGTTCCAGACATAATATTGAAATTAGGTTCTGAAGTTGTAATGTTATTTGGTGGGAATGGCCAGGCAGCTAGGATGTTCGCACCAGGTCCTATGATGTCTGGTTTCAAAATCCCAGGGCTTACCGTGTTAGGACCTCGTGAAGAGAAGGAAGCAACTTCAGGAGCTAAGACATTTCCTATGATAGTTCCTTTAAACAAGATTGTTGCTTTTGGTGTTTCTGTAGAATTTATATAAGCCTTTATCTTCAGCCCAGCTTCATAGGTTACTTGTGTCGCAGGTAGAACATGTACATCAGCTGAGGTACTAAAACCACTAGCTTCATCATTCACCAAGATCATGGCGACCCCACCAGCTCTTTTCACTTCTTTGCCTTTGTCAATTCTTGCAATGCCTCCTCCTCTCTCACATAAAACAACTTTTCCTCTGTAATCATTGCCACTCAAGGATCCGTTAGCACATAAGTTTGAATCCTTTTGGCCTTTTTTGCCGGCGTATATCAGCGGCAGCAACGACGTAGGGAAGTCATGAGGCTGGAAAACAGATTCGCCGTTAAATTCTTTGCCGTTTCCCAGCTTCGCCGTGGCTAAAATGGTTCTGTCAATAGTGCTTGCTCCAACTGTGAGAAGCCATGGGGCTCCGTTAAGAATAGAGCCACTGGCAGGGCCAGTGTTTCCGGCGGAATTGCTCACAAATATTCCCTTCTGAATGGCTGCAAATGAGCCAATTGAAATGCTGTCATTAAAGAACGGTGACACCATGTCGGAACCGACAGACATTGATATTACATCTACGCCGTCTTCGACGGCGGCTTCTAAGCCGGCTAGGATATCACTTTCAGGACAATCGTCAAAGACACATACTTTGTAAATGGCCAAGTGAGCATAAGGTGCTATTCCTGATGCTGTGCCATTGGCATTTCCGAGAACTTGAGCGTTGTCGACAAATGCACCGGCAGCCGTACTCGCCGTATGAGTTCCATGGCCGTCGTCATCAAAAGGCGAGTCTATTTTCTGCCCTCTGGCCTTAGCCGCACTGTTGAACGATCTTGCTCCAATTATCTTATTGTTGCATGCCGACGACACGTTCACTTCACATTTGCCTTTCCATTTAGGAGGCGGCGGTGGAATCCCGGCATCCCTAAACGAGGGGTGGTTAATCACAGCGCCGGAGTCTATCATTCCGATGATGATCCCTCTTCCAAAGTTTGATTCTTTCCAAAATCCTCTGCTTTGCATTAACCCTAAAAACTTGGGTGTGTGTGTGGTTTGGCGATGTAGGATTCTCTCAGGATGAGCTGAAACAAAGCCATTTTTCTGCTGCATAGCTCTCAGCTGATCCTGAGTGAGTCTTGCGGCAAAACCACTCATTACATTCCGATACGAATAAAGCAGTCGCGGTTGTTCCTCGTCGGAGCTCATAATTGTCGGCGGCAAGAATGAACGGTGCCAGCTATGTAAATCTTCTGACTGCGCAAGTATCCTACCCTGTGGTCGCTCGACATGGACGATGTATGTTTGTGGACTACTTTGAACAAAGCAGAATTACATGTTTAATTGTAGAAACTGAATGAGGGGGAAGATGGAGAGACGAATATATAAAGGAGTTAGATATTTTATAATTAAATAATATCGGCAACATGGAATTTTTAAATATGTTTGAGAGATTTTCCTGTTGTCATATATTGGATTAAATTTTTATTAATATTATACTTATTTTTAATTATCTTATTTAATTATCTTTTATATATTTATTCATCTTTTAATTAAATATAGGATAAAAGAATATTATAACGTAAAATCTATTGATATCCTATTTTATTTTTAGGAGATATTATGGAAGAAAAACATAGAGGAATAAGTTAAATATATAAATTAAAAAATAAGAAGCATGATCCTGGGCAACAAATTTAATGGAAGAGGATATAATTTAATATATTAATATATTATATTAAATTGACCAATGATTATAAACTAGAAGACGTGGAGCATATGCAAAAAGTTATGCGCAACAATATAGGAATAATAGATATGAAATATCATATCTGAGGAAAAGGGATTTCAATACGCGTGGGACCCAAAGGGAAACCAATCCTAACTTATATCTATTAAAGAGAGGAGCCACGTGAGAAAGAGACGACGCATCAGACCAAGAACGACAATTCAAAGAATTAACCAAGAACGCACAAGAGAGAAAAAAGGACGCATACACGGACAACGCAATTGAAGGATTGGGGACGTGCACAGGAACGATCGGGAATTTAAGAAGTAGAGGCATAAAGGCAACCCGCGAGGAGCAATTCTTTAAGAGTCTTGATTTCTCCTATCTTTTCTTTATTCTTTCTTTTATTTTTCGATTATGAGTTTCATCTTCATGGATTTTATTATGCCATGTGTGGCTAATTTTCTTTTTCAACCTAGAGAACCTATGAACTTGTTTGGGTTCTAGGTATTATTTCCCACTATTAGTTTTGATTAATTTCAATCAGTTTATTTATTCCCTTTTCTTGCTATTGTTTATTAATTGGCCACTAGTAAGCATGTTTAGGGGATTTAGGGTTAAACTTGGAAGAGAAATCCTAAATAGACCTTGGGATTAAATAATGTGGAATTAGATTTAAATTTAATAAGGAATTAGGTTTAATCTAATTTGCGTCTAGGATAGGAATATACCTAGAAGCTCCGCATAATCAAATTAGGGTGAGTTCGATCTAAAACGCATTTTAGTTAATTGTGTGAGGCATCACATAGTTAATTAAGATAGGTTTATAAATGGACCGGAAGGCATTTATAAACATTAATACTCTAGGTTATTTGAGTTAGTTAAGTCAAAATTAATTTAGTGGGGATTAATTCTAAGAAACCAACAAGGGATTAGCGACTCTAGGTTGTACTTCTCGAATTAGAATTCGCTCTTTTGCTATTATTAGTTTCTTATTTAATTTATTTTTATTATTCAAAACAAACCGACTTACTCAACTTAAACGAAATAAAGGAATTTAATATCTACTCGCTAGTTAATTGAGTCCTCGTGGGAACGATATTTTTCCTACTTATCACTTTATTACTTGATACCTACCCGTATACTTGAGTCTATAGGCTTTAAATTTTGCCCTATCAAGTTTTTGGCGCCGTTGTTGGGGACTCAAGGCAATTGGTGACTAGTATTAGAAATCCTTTAGTAGTTTTAGTTTGAGTATTTTTTTTTTTTTAAAAAAAATAAAATAAAAAAATCTCTTTCTTTATTTTTCTTTTCTTTTCAATTTTTGGTGTTAGCTGGTACTTTGAGATTTATTTGGTTTTGCAGGTACCTCGGTACATGTCTCGTAGAACCAAATCTACTAAAACACCACGTAAAACAAGGAATATCCAAGAGCTTTTGGAAGCTACAACATCTCGAACGAAGAGGAGGAATTAAGAGAAACCGAAAACTGAAGAGATGGCTACGGATGAAAATGATCGTTTGTGTATCAATGATTTTCTAGGAAGACAATCGCGAGGATATCGATCGGGAATCGAGTGCCCGAGTTTCCAGCCAACAATTTGAAATCAAGCAAACTATGCTCAAGATGCTTGAACTACAAGGTCAATATGCGAGGAAACAATTGAAGATCCAAATCGGCATCGATACAATTTCTTGACGTTTGCAACTCATTCAAGATGAATGGAGTTCGATGGTGTGATTCGCCTTCGGCTTTTCCTTACTCTCTACAAGGGAAAGCTAAAGAATGGCTTAACAACTTAGAAGAGGGTAGCATAACCTCTTGGGAGACACTGGAAGAAAAGTTCGATCAAGATTTTTTCCACATAATAAGATTGTGGACGCACGAGCTGCTCTTACAAATTTCGGTCAACAATGTGGTGAACATCTGTATGAGGCTGGGAGAGGTTCAAGTTGCTTGTCGCGAGCCCTGGTCACAATCTAGAGAAGTGGGTCTTACTTCAAATATTCAAGTACTCGGTTGACTCCGAATCTAAATCGAATTAAATTGTCACTAATGGAGGAATTACAAAGCAACCTAGGTGAATCATGTCGGAATTGTTTAGATGACTTATCGATGACTTTATACAGAATAACAATGAAAGAAGGCCGGTGAAGTCAGTTGATAAAATTATTGAAGCCCCTTCTTCACAGCTGATGGCAATGTTAAATACAATCAACAAGAAGATTGATCACTTAGAAGCTCAAGCAAATCGATCTAATGGTGGACACAGGAGAGTAAATGCTATTCGTGCTCCTTGTGATTACTTGTGGAGATGACCATGATAATGGAGAATGCCTCATAACTCAACCGATAGAAGCGAGTGAACTATGCAGGAAACTACCGTGGCAACAACCGAACAATCCTTACTCGAATACCTACAATCGTTTGGCGTAAAAATCCTAACCTCTCTTGGAAATATGGCGCAACTCTTAATGAAGCATCAACTTCTAATACAAGACAAGGGCCACCTCCTGGATTCCATCAATTAGAAAAAGAAGTCATTCCTACCCAAGAACCTAAATCGATCTAGAGCGAGTGATTTCTCGGCTCGCAAATTTTCAATTAAAAAGTACTCAAGATCAAGCTGCTACCAATGCAAGGTTAGACTCATCTATCAAGAATCTTGAAGTACAAATGGGACAAATTGCAAATGCTGTGAACGTTTTCCAACAGAGAGAATTGCCGAGTAATACTGTGCCTAATCCTCGTAGAGATGGGACAGAAGAATGCAAAGCTTTGACATTGAGAAGTGGAAAGGAATTACCTGAGGTTCCACAACCAATGAAGAAACCCTCAGCTTCCAATGATCAAACAAATCTTACAGTCACTATAGAGGATAATGAAGAGGTTGCACAGACGGTGAATGAAAAAGTCAATAAAGAGAAAGTTGAGATTGAATCTAAACAGGGCGACATGAAAAAGCGAGACAACTCAAGAGATTCCTAAATGGGTACCACCCTTCCATTTCCTCAAAGATTTCAGAAGAAAGCTTTAGACGAGCAATATAAGAAGTTTTTGGGGATTTTCAAGCAGCTACACATTAACATCCCTATCCTCGAAGCGTTAGAGCAGATGCCTCACTATGTGAAGTTTCTAAAGGAGATGCTGAGTAAGAAGAGAAGATTTGGTGATTATGAGACCGTAGCTTTAACTGAAGAGTGTAGTGCTATTCTTCTCAACAAGCTACCCCTAAACGAAAGATCCGGGAAGTTTTTCCATACCTTGCATAATTGGAGAAAAGTTTAAGGGAGGAGCATTATGTGATCTAGGATCAAGTGTCAACTTAATGCCACTATCTGTGTTTAGAAAATTGCAACTGGGTGAAGCTCAACCAACTTCTGTGACACTTCAGCTAGCTGATCGAAGTTTAGCGTTTCCAAAAGGTATTATTGAAGATGTGTTGGTTAGAGTTGACAAGTTTATTTTCCCCGCCGACTTCATTGTCTTGGATTGTGATGAAGATAGAGATATACCGCTCATTGTGGGAAGACCTTTCCTTGCCACGGCTCGAACTCGATTGATGTTGAAAAAGGAGAGATCAAGTTGAGGGTAAATAATGAAGAAGTTATATTTAACATGAACAAGGCATTGAAGTATCCTAGAGACGTTACAGATTGCTTCAGGGTTGACGTGCTTGATGAGGTGATTCAAAAGGCTTTAGAGTCCTTCTCTATAAAAGAACCTTTAGCAACGGTTGTGTTACAAGGGTGATGAAATTGAAGAAGAAAATACATCGAATGCAAGAAGTTACTCGAAGCCTCCCTGTATTATAGTAAACCACCACAGCAGTTTGAGCTACTGGAGATGCAATCAAGGCAAACTACTTCTTTGAAGCCTTCTATTGAACAAGCACCAATTCTAGAGCTTAAACCTTTACCTCCACATCTTGAATATGCATACTTGGGTGAATCGAGACATTACCTATTATCATCTCGTCTTCCCTATCGACGTCCAAAAAGAACAATTTGTTGAATGTTCTCCGAGGCCACAAAAGCGCTTTAGGTTGGACAATTGCAGACATAAAAGGTATAAGCCCATCACTTGTAATGCATAAGATACTTTTGGAAGAAGATCATAGAAAATCTATCCAGAATCAGAGAAGACTCAATCCTATGATGAAAGAAGTGGTCAAGAAGGAAATTATTAAGTGGTTAGATGCTGGAATTATCTATCCTATCTCACGATAGCTCGTGGGTTAGCCCAAGGTAACAATGCGTTGCCTAAAAAGGGAGGTATGAAGTGATTACTAATGAGCAAGATGAGCTCATCCCCACTCGCACGATTCTTGGTTGGCGTATTTGCATGGATTACGAGAAAATTGAATGATGCCACGAGGAAAGATCATTTTCCACTCCCTTTCATTGACCGGATGTTAGACCGATTGGTTGGTAAAGAATTCTTGTTTCTTGGATGGTTATTCGGGGTATAATCAAATTGCGGTTGCTCTCGAAGATCAAGAGAAAACAACATTCACATGTCCATATGGCACTTTTGCCTTTAGAAGAATGCCGTTTGGTCTATGCAATGCCCCGCCACCTTCCAAAGATGCATGATGAGTATATTCTCGATATGATAGAAGAAATAATGGAAGTGTTTATGGATGACTTCTCGGTATTTGGTGAATCATTTGACAAGTGCTTGATAAATCGGATAAGGTGTTGAAGCGATGTGAGGAGACAAACTTAGTGCTCAACTGGGAAAAGTGTCATTTCATGGTAACTGAAGGAATAGTTTTGGGTCATAAAGTTTCCAAAGAAGGGTTAGAGGTTGACAGGGCTAAGATTTCTGTGATTGAGCAGCTCCCTCCTCCTTCTAATGTCAAAGCTGTAAGGAGCTTCTTGGGCCATGCTGGATTCTATCGTCGATTCATTAAAGATTTTTCCAAGATTTCAAAGCCCCTCTCGCAGTTACTTGAGAAAGATACTCCTTTTCAGTTCAATGAGGAGTGTATGAAGGCTTTTGAAGAACTAAAGAGGAGATTGACTTCAGCTCCTATCATTGTAGCTCCTGAGTGGTCACTACCTTTTGAAGTAATGTGCGATGCAAGTGACCATCTTTGTCGGAGCCGTGTTGGGACAAAGGCATGCAAAGATCTTCCATCTGTCTATTATGCGAGCAAGACCCTAGTAGCGGCTCGGGTAAATTACTCAACTGCGAAAAAGAAATGCTAGCTATAGTGTTTGCTTTTGAAAAATTTAGGGTATATTTGATGGGTGCTAAGGTTGTAGTTTACACGATCATGCTTTGCCATTAAATATTTGTTAGGGAAGAAAGAGTCTAAACCTAGATTGATTAGATGGGTCTTGTTGCTACAAGAGTTCGATGTGCATATAGTTGATAAGAAAGGAATTGAAAATCAAGTTCTTGATCATTTATCTAGGATTGTGAACCCTTTCGATCATGTGAATAATTTGTTGGTGAATGAATGTTTTCCGATGAACAATTGTTTTGCTATAAGGAGTTGTGGTTTGCCGTGGTATCTTTGATATTGTGAACTATCTTGTGTGTGAAGTATTACCTCTCGATTTAAATTTCTATCAAAGAAAGAAGTTCTTGCATGATATTACCTACTATATTTGGGAAGAACCGTTTCTTTTTAAGAGATGTGCTGATTTGATTATTAGAAAATGTGTGCCTGAAATAGAACAAGATGAAATTTTGAATGCATGTCATGCATCATCGCATATGGGGGACATTATGGGGGGCAAAGAACTGCATCTAAGGTGCTTGAATCTGGTTTTTATTGGCCTACTTTATTTAAAGATGCTCACCAATTTGTTACCAAGTGTGATAGATGTCAAAGAACAGGTAATATTTCTAAGAGACATGAGATGCCTCAACTGGAATCTTTGAGGTTGAGCTATTCGATGTCCGGGGATGGATTTCATGGGTCCGTTCCCATCGTCAAGAGGAAACAAATACATCCTTGTTCTTTGTGGAATATGTGAGTAAATGGGCTGAAGCTATGGCTTGCCAAGCTAACGATGCCAACACAGTGATTCGATTCTTGAAGAAGTATATCTTGACAAGATTTGGCACCCCCAGAGCAATAATTACTGATGAAGGGACCCACTTCAACAACAAGAATTTCAAAGCTCTTCTGGAAAAATATGCAGTGCACCACCGAATGTCACTTGCATACCATCCACAAACTAATGGGTTGTGTGAGTTGACTAACGAGGGAAATTAAGAGGATTCTTGAGAAAAGCTGTGGGTCCAACTAGAAAAGACTGGTCTGACAAACTTGATGATGCTTTATGGGCTTATAGGACAGCTTTTCGTACTCCAATTGGCATGTCACCATACCGTTTGGTTTTTGGAAAAGCGTGCCATTTACCACTTGAACTGGAATATAAAGCATGGTGGGCAATCAAGAAGTTAAACATGGATCACAATCAAGCGGTTCAAAAAGGGCTGCTGCAAGAATGAATGAGTTGGAAGAATTTAGACTTCAAGCATATGATAGTGCAAGATTGTATAAAGAAAGAACAAAGAAATGGCATGACAAGTCATATCTTGAAGCGATCTTTTGAGCCGGGCAGTTGGTGCTTCTCTTCAATTCAAGCTAGTTATTTCTGGGAAGCTTAAATCAAGGTGGTCTGGTCCTTTCAGAGTAGTTTCCGTGTCATCAAAAGGTGCAATTGAGGTTAAAAATGAGAGTACAGGAAATTGCTTTAAAGTGAATGGACAAAGATTGAAGCATTACCATGGTGGTGAAGTGAACCGGCAAACAATAGTTCACCACTTGTCATCGCCTACTTAGACTGCTGACATAGTCAGGCTGAAGACTATAAACCAAGCGCTTCTTGGGAGGCAACCCAAGGATTTTGTTTGCATTATTTAGTATTATTATTATTATTTTGTTTTTCTTTTAGTTTTATTCAGGTTTGAAGATGATCACTCCTCTTATTGCGGCAAAGTCTTGTGTGTGCACTCTTTCCCTTAAAATTCAAAACATCATGGATGGTACCAGAGGAAGCACTCCACATTAGAAGTAGAGTCCTAAACCAGGGGAGTGCTAGTTCCTTTCCCTCTTTATATTTTTGCAACATTGAGGACAATGTTTGATTTAAGTGTGGGGGAGGGATATAATTTCTTTGGTTATGCTTGTCCTTATACAATTAAAAAGATTTTTTTTATTTGAGATTTTTGCATTGTTTAGGATTGACCTTAACTTTGAGCCTTCCCCATCTTAGAAAAACATTATCAAGTCAAAAAAAAAAAAAAAAAATAATATATATATATAAATAGAAAAAAAAGTTCTAATTAAGCCTCTAAAGTCTTGCAATTTTTTTTTCAATCTTGAGATTGAATATGAGAATAGAGATTAGTTTGTAATATGATCAACCAGATTATTAGTTTATGAATATTTTGCTACATGATTTCTTTAGAAAATTAGATGTTGACCTTTGCAACTAAGTAAAACTGTTGTTTGGGGAAATGACTCGGTGGTGTTAAAAAAAAAAAAAAAAAAGAATCACACACACACATGCACACAACTCCAATGACTTCTTCTAGATCTTACTTAGTAGCAGGGGCACTTCATCACCAATGTTGGCACTCGCGTCAAACGGTAAAGTCAAAGAGGGTTATGAGTTAGGCTAAAAGCCTCTTGAGTGCCTGTTGGAGTAACCGAGTAACGGTGTTGCATCACCCATGTGCAGGGTCGCGTCAAAAGGGGACCTACAACGGCTCAAGGCAAAAAAAAAAGGGAAAAATAAAAATAAATAAAAAATTGAAAAAAAATTGAGTTATTTTCTACCTGAGGATCGTTATTAAATTAAATGAAAAGCTTAGTTTAGTGAGGCATTTGAATTTGTCTGGAGAAATTGAGTAGCGTAATATTCTTTTACTAATCTTATTGTTGAACTTATTGCTTGCCGATCTTTTGATCATGGGATGTTAAAGATTGTTACAATTGTTTAAGACTATTGGCTTAATGATCTATCCTTATAAGACATTAACTTAAATAAGATTTGATGATATGATCTAAGTGTGGTGGTTTATTGCTTCTGTTTAGGAATTTCATGAGCAATGTTCTTTTCAAATAATGAATTTTCTTTCTTTTACTTGAGGACAAGCAAATGTTTAAGTGTGGGGGAGTTTGATAAGTAGATATTTTATAATTAAATAAGTATAGATTTTGAGATATATTGGATTAAATTTATTAATATTATACTTATTTAATTATCTTTTATATATTTATCTATCTTTTAATTAAATATAGGATAAAAGAATATTATAACGTAAAATCTATTGATATCCTATTTTATTTTGTAGGAGATATTATTGGAAGAAAAATATAAAGAGAAAAATAAGAAATGATATATATATTTAATGGAAAGGATATAATTTAATATATTAATATATTATATTAAATTGAAATGATTATAAACTTCATGGAGCATGTGCAAAAAGTCTATGCGCAAAATATATTGTTATAATAGATATGAAATATCATATCTGAGGAAAAGGGAAAACGAATTGGGACCCAAAGGGAAACCAATCCTAACTTATATCTATTAAAAAGAGAGGAGCCACGTGAGAAGTGTTGAGAAGAATTCCAACCAGCAAGAACGACAATTCAAAGAATTAACCAAGAACGCACAAGAGAAAAAAGGACGCATACACGGACAACGCAATTGAAGGATTGGGGACGTGCACAGGAACGATCGAGAATTCAAGAAATAGAGGCATAAAGGCAACCCGCGAGGAGCAATTCTTTGAGAGTCTTGATTTCTCCTATCTTTCCTTTATTCTTTCTTTTATTTTCGATTATGAGTTTCATCTTTTCATGGATTTTATTATAGCCATGTGTGGCTAATTTTCTTTTTCAACCTAGAGAACCTATGAACTTGTTTGGGTTCTAGGTATTATTTCCCACTATTAGTTTTGATTAATTTCAATCAGTTTATTTATTCGCTTTTCTTGCTATTGTTTATTAATTGGCCACTAGTAAGCATGTTTAGGGGATTTAGGGTTAAACTTGGAAGAGAAATCCTAAATAGACCTTGGGATTAAATAATGTGGAATTAGATTTAAATTTAATAAGGAATTAGGTTTTAATCTAATTTGCATCTAGGATAGTAATATACCTAGAAGCTCCGCATAATCAAATTAGGGTGAGTTTGATCTAAAACGCATTTTAGTTAATTGTGTGAGGCATCACATAATTAATTAAGATAGGTTTATAAATGGACCTAGGAAGGCATTTATAAACATTAATACTCTAGGTTAGCTGAGTTAGTTAAGTCAAAATTAATTTAGTGGGGATTAATTCTAAGAAACCAACAAGGGATTAGCGACTCTAGGTTGTACTTCTCGAATTAGAATTCGCTTTTTGCTATTATTAGTTTCTTATTTAATTTCTTTTTATTATTCAAAACAAACCCGACTTACTCAACTTAAACGAAATAAAGGAATTTAATATCTACTCGCTAGTTAATTGAGTTATTTTTCCTACTTATCACTTTATTACTTGGGAACGATATTTTTCCTATCACTTGTTCATCAAGGAATCCACATTAAGGAATTTATTTGGCTTCTTGTTCCAACTTGGGTCCGCTGCCGAGTCCTTTTCTCAGAACTCAACCGTTTTGGGTGGGTGTAAAATATGGGGCTGAACTTTTTTTTAAAAAGAAAAGAAAAGAAAAGAAAATGGTGTCTAGTATTTTGGAAGTATTTTTCTAAAAGGATCTAGTACCTTTAAAATATTTTGTAAGTAGCATACAGGATCCTAAAATAAATTTTGGTGCTTTTAACCCTTTAAAATATATGAATATTGATTTATTGATTTCCACCCATTCTAAAATATTTTTCCAACAGCAGCCAATGTTTTAAAGTAATTTTTGAAGCTGAAAAAAAACACTAAGGGTAAATTTGCAATTAGTTTGCTAAAACACTGGGTACAACTAAAAAAAATATTTTTAAAGGGTCAAAAGCACAAAAAATTATTTTAAGATACCGTATGCTATTTAAAAATTTTAAGATATTAGATCTTTTTTAAAAAAAATACTTCAAAAATACTAGATACCATTATTTCTATCTTTTTAAAAAGTTCAGCCCCTACCATTTTATACCTAAAACTACACTGAAACGGTGTAGTATTTAGAAAATGACGGTAACGGATCCAAATGGCAGCAGAGAGAAGAAGCCAGTTTCTTCGTTCAAAAAATGTTAATTTAAGTGAAGTGGGATGAGAAAAGAGACCTCGTCCTCTCTGAGCTTGTTTGTTTTGAACTTGTTCTTAGGCCTATTTGGTACAAAGAATTGGTGGGGAGCGAAAGAAACTTTGGCAAATTCCTCCGTTTGGTACACATTTTGCACCAATCTTCTCTAAACCTAAGTTCCCGGGCCCACCACTCTTCCTTATATGTGGGAACTTGAGATCCCACCAAAATTGGTGGGATCTCAAGTTCCCACGTCACTATTCACTTTTTGGATAGATTTACCCCTCGAAATTTAAATTTTTGGAACGTTCGAACGTGGTGGGAAAGTTTGAATTTGGCGGGAAAGTTCGAACCTGACATGAGCATATTTTTTTAAAAAATATTTTAGCAAAACAATTATTTTTCTTTTTTATTTTGAATTAATTACTTTTGAGGGTAAAATAGACATTTCATGATTCTTTACTAACTACCACCCCTTCAGGTTTCTTCCTACCAAACAACTTATCTTCCCTCAAGTCATCTTCCCTCATTTTTCAAAATCTTCCTTTCCCTTCCTTTCCTCCTTTAAATTCATTTCCTCTTTAAAAGTTCTTCGAACCAAATAGGGCCGGCGTGTACACAATTTTTTTGTTACCTTTGCAAGTTTCTTTCTCTTTTTTGTTTCCCCTCCAACAGTACGTTTCTTTCAATTTTATTCCTTTTTTGGTAATTAACATAATAAAAGGGAAGCTGGAGGAAAAAAGAGATAGAGATAGAAAAAGACAAAATAAATCACAATGAAATAATGTACATTGTCCAACCTTTTAAATACCATCTAAATATAAGATATATTTTTAATATAATTTATATTATAAGTTATGTCGTATATTTATTATAAGAAAAACAGTGAACTATTGTTCTTTTGTTAGATGAAGAGAGCCTGGCCGCTAGATTGCGCTTTGGGATTTTTTACCTCCGTATTAAGAAAATTTGAATCCTTTTATCCTTAGCTCGATCGTCATTGTCACTAGTAATTAAAATGACGAGTATGAATTTCACTTACCACCAACTCCAAACTTATGTTCAAGTATGAGTTAACGAAATATGAATTTTTCATGTATAGCATGAAGTTTATGAAATAAGTTGTTTATGATTTGTTAATATAATTTGTTTTTCACATGTTTGTTCCTATTTAGAGGTACATAGAGTATATTTAAGGGGAACTACGATAAGGACGTAATCTTATAAGAAGTGAGATATTGTCATTTCTTACCTTGAAACTTATTATTGTCTATTTTTCAGTTGTCATTGTATTTATTGGCAATTAAGTCCCTTCCTTAGGACTTCATTGTAATTCCTCCTATGTTTTTTAATCCTATTAATAAAGCAGAGAAAGTATATTCTTTAGTTCTATTTCTTTTTTTTTTTTTTTGAACAATTCTATTTATATTAATTACTGAAAGAGGAAACAGCTATTACAAAGCGAACTGTAGGGCTGAGCATGAAACCCATAACCCATGAGCCCGCCCAAAACCCAGTGTAATTGAGTCATATTTAGCCCGCCCAAAAAGACTATATAATGGGTTGGGTTAGAACCCGCCCATTTAAGATTTAAATGGGCGGGTTATGGGCACACCTATGGGCTGCCCATACCCGCCCATTTAGTGTAATTTTTTTTATTAACTACCTATCCCATTCTGCGTAAAGTATTCCCTGAATCCCTTCCTATTCGAGTATCCAGCCACCTCTAATCCATACCCATAATGGCTGTCAACCCTCAATCTCGCTCACTTTCTCTTTCTATAGCTCTGTCTATTCAAACTTGTGAGTTGTTATTGATTCTACATGTAATGTAGAAGATTTTAGAAGTGGATGAATATCTTCAAATTTGAATTAGTTGGCTTTCGTAATCCAAAATTTGATGTTTTAGCATGGTGGAGAGTGAATGTTGAATGTTTCCAAGTATAAAGTTTTAAATTTGTTGGCATGTAATTTATTGGATATACTAGTATCTACAGTATATCTTCAAAATTAGCTTTTAGTACTAGGTTGAATACTAGATTCTTTCAAGTGAATCTGTAGATGATGAAGACTGAAGCATGCAGATTCAATGGAAGCATGCCATTTTGTTAAATGTTAATCTATGAACTTGTGTTGTAATGTTTTAATTTAAAAGTGGGAGTTTGAACATCAAGATTATGTAATGATAGTACTTTTTTAAATTTATGTTGTTCTGTGTGAATTGTAAGTATAAAACTTTGAAGATTCAGATTTCAGAGAATGGAATGATGAATTTGGATAGATGCTTAATGCTTATATATATTTTTTTAAAGAAAAATAAACAAGTCAAATGTAAATGGGTTACCCAAAACCCGGTTAGCCCGCCCATTTATGTGATAGCCCATTTATACAGGTTTAAATGGGTTGAGTTATGGGTATGGGCTAACCCATACCCATTTAAAATTAAATGGGCGGGCTATGGGTTTGGCCTCGGGTTGCCCAACCCGCCCATTGCTCTGCCCTAGCGAACTGAAACGAAGCAGGGAAAAGCCAAAAAATAGGAAAGCCAAATGCAAACCAAAGACACGTAAATCAAATTACTAGGAATTAAAACTAAGGCGAGCTTCAACAAGCATACGCCCGCAGAGCATCGTCTCAACCAGGATCAATGTTTCGGGTGACGCCGAAGGTTGATTCTACCGACATCTAAAGCTCCTCATATCCTCCTCCGTAACCCGAGACAAAGAAGGTAAGGGTATTCCTACCCACCCAATTGGGCACACCTCCTTATTAGTGTATGCGCAAAGCAAGCCGTCTATTGCTTTGTTCCCCCGACGAGGGGTAAAGTGGACTGAAAAACTGGGATCGACTTTAGAGCATTTAGAATGTCATCAAGAATACCTCGAGACTCCCATTCACATAGTGAAGGTTGATTATTTTCCACACATCGCGCAAGAATTTGGCTATCCGTTTCGAAGACAACATTTTTGTTTCCCAAATCTTGGATTATCATCAAAGCTCTCTTTAATGCCAAGGCTTCCGTCATGAATGCTGAGATGGATTTAACTTTGTCAACGAAAGCCCACTGCATGTGGCCCCAATGATCACGACATACAAGGCCAATAGCAGCAGCAGTTGTAGCATTCTGGAATGATCCGTCGAGATTAACTTTCAGATATAAAAGATCGAGGTGGCTCCAGTACGGTTGAGTAGTCTTCTTGCATACCGCAGATTAGAACTAGTCGGGTACCACACATCCCAGTAATTATTTAAAGAGAGCTTTGCTTTTTCTATTACATTCATGGGATCTAGGCGCTTTTCATTAAACACATAATCATTCCGCCCTTTCCAGATGAACCACAACAACCAGCAAATGAGTGCTCGATCATACTCGGTCAGGGAGCTTTGAGGATTCAAAATTTCGATCCACCATTGTTGGAAATTGAGGATGCTGTTGAGGGCGCTCTTTAAGGATAAACCACACCCAAACCGGACACATCGCACCTTAATCGACAATGAAAGAACGGTCATGCTCCGGCGTTTCACAAGCAAGCGGGCAGATTGGGCACGTCGCCGAAGGGCTTCTTTTCGCTTGACAAGGGCTGCATTTGTAGCGAGCGTTGGAGAGACAGCGCCAAATGAAATTTACAACTCTTGGAATGGTCTTGAGTCTCCAGCTTTTCTTCCAAACCTCATTAGAAATATAGATTGAAGGACCAGCGGTTTGGAGGTGAAGCGTAGGGTCATCATTAGTCAGGAAGTACCCAAGTTTGACTGAATATATCCCATTTTTGGCTAGGGTCCACATCGGCCCGGTCATTGGGGACTCCGAGGGAGGAAGATGGCTTCAATAGCATTCCGGCGTGATCATTAATGGCATTACCGATAGGAGTCAAGTCCCAGACCACTACTAGTTGATATGACGGAGGCAACATGCCGAGTGGAATCTTTGAGGCCTTCATCATTAGTAAATAATCCATGTGAGGGTAGAGTAGGGATCCATTTGTCTTTCCAGGTTTGGGCCGTCTTCCCATCTCCAATTTGCAAAGCATAAATCATCTTTGATAAAATCCTACCTTCGAGTATGCTTGACCAGCGACCATGAGGCTCTATGTCCTTTTCCTGCATCCAAAAAAAACACCATTAGGAAAATAAAGGCCTTTAAGTACTCTAGCCCATAGGTCATTAGGGTTTTGAGTTAGACGCCAAGCTGTTTTTGCTAGAAGGGCCTTGTTAAATTTTGTCAAGTCACGAAATCCCATGCCTCCTTCCCCCTTAGGTCGTATGAGCTTGTGCCAAGCGACCCAATGTGTTTTGTTCTGTCCTTCCCACCAGAAGTGAGTCACCAAGCTGTTGAGTTCTTTACAGGTTCTGACGGGAAACTTGAAACATGTCATAGGGAAAATGGGGATTGCATTTATAACAGCTTTGATCATAATTTCTCTCCCCGCAAATGACAAGTGTTTTCGCTCCGACCATGAACCTTTTTGCTGACTTTTCACGGACATATGCTAGTGCGATGCTTTGTTTTCCCCAAACGCTAGGGATTCCCAAATATTTGCCTTGATCTATACTTTCCTCAATGCCAAAGATGTCACATATGTCCTTTCGGAGCGGTTGAGGTGTGTTATTTGAGAACACAATGCTTGATTTCTCCAAATTAGCCGGCGTCCCGATGCTAGCAAGTATTGTTGAAGTATATTTGCCAGAACATGACAATTTTGGATATCTGCATTCATGAAGAAGAGGGCATCATCTGCGAAAAGACTATGAGAAAGCATCGGACAATGATTAGTGAGTTTAATCCCTGTTAGGAGACCCTGCATAAGAGATTTGTTAATCATACATGAGAGGGCTTCCAAGGAAAAGATAAATAGATATGGTGATAAAGGATCTCCTTGTCGGAGTCCTCTACCAGGGCTGATTGAAGCAATTTTCTCCCCTGTAATACACAAGTTAAGATGAACGGTTTCCACACAGATCATAACAAGATTAACCCACTTTTGGGAGAAACCAAACTTTAACAAAGACATTTCGTAGGAAATCCCATTCAACTCTATCATATGCCTTACTCATATCCATTTTTAAGGAAAATTCATACTTATTCCAGTATTTCTTCGTCTTAAATAATGGAACACTTCGTGAGCAATGATAATGTTGTCTTGGATTAACAGGCTACTGGGACAAAAGCGCCTTGATTAGGCGATATACACTTATCTAGGCAGCATTTCATCCTATTGGCCAAAACTTTTGAAATGATTTTATAAGAGAAATTACATAGGCCAATAGGTCTGAAATGTGAGACAGATTCAGGTTTATCAATCTTTGGTATAAGTGTAATATTAGTACCATTGATTTCCTCAAGAGAGAGATTCATATCAAAGAAATCTTTCACCATTTTAACAATTGAGTCACCCACCTGCTCCCATGAAGATTGGTAGAATTTACCTGGGAATCCATCCGGGCCTGGAGCTCTTGATCCTCCTAGGCTAAACACTACAAGACGAACTTCCTCGTGAGTGATGGGCCGGAGCAGGAGATCATTTGAGACATCATCAATTCTTATCTCTATTGAGTCCAAGGCTGTGGCAAGGTGTCTAGTGCCTGAGGGAGAAAAAATGTTAGTGAAATAATCTGTGAACGTCTCATTAATTATGCCTTTATCTCGAGTCCACGCTCCATTTCCATCTTTAATGCTAAGGATCGAATTCCTTCTTCTTCGACAAGAGTAGTAAGATGAAAAAATTTTGAGTTCTTGTCTCCGAACTTGAGCCATGAAATACGTGAGCGCCGCCACCGCAATTTTCTTCCGGTCCAAAAGCTCTTCTATACGTCGGAGGAGCTCCGCTTCTTCCCTCTTACTTTCCTCAGTTTGGTACCTGTGGCGAATAGTAGCTAGGCAAGATTCCAATGCATAAATAATCTTTTTACGATTAGGAAAATTCTGTTTACTCCAATTAATAAGGAATTTTTCGCAACTATTTAAACCGAGAGTAAAGCGAGTTATAGCATTGAAGTTTGATGTTTCACCCACAGTCCAGCTATTATGGACCACCTGCATAAAATCATTGTGAGCCGTCCAATAATCCTCAAACCTGAAAGGTTTTATTTTATTAGAAGAAACATGAGTAAAATTAACAAACAACAGGTGATGGTCTGATCCTAGATGGTCAATGTGAAGCACTTGTGCCAACGGGAAAGAGTAGTAAGATTTCGTTCCCCATAGCTCGGTCAATTCTTTTCTCGATGGTTGCCTCACCCTCCTCGCGATTGCACCGGGTGAACCACGAACCCCGGAAGCCCAAGTCAATAAGGGAGCAATCGGATATGAACTTTTGGAAATTAAGAATTTTCCGATGGCTCGGGAATACCCCCCTGTTTTTCTTGATGAGACGTGATGTCATTGAAATCTCCAAGGCAGATCCAACTCTCAGACCTGTGGGAGGCAAACCTGGTAATGCTTGCATAAACAACAAGTCTTTCACGTTCTGTTGGTGGCCCGTACACGAAGGAGATATAATGAGGAAGATCAAGTGACGAGTCGAACACTGAAGTATGAATGACATTGCTGGATGATGAGATGATGTTCACAGTTGTGGTTCTATCCCAGAATAAGGCAAGGCCGCCACTAATCCCAATAGGGTCAACAATCCACTCTTCTTCAAAACCACACCTTTGTCGGATCCTACTCACGTATCTTCGTTTCTTCCTAGTCTCCATCAAGAAGACTAATTGGGGTTTTTCTTTATTGCAGACTTCCTTAAGATTTTTGACTGTCAAGGGAACCCCTAACCCTTGACAGTTCCAAGCTAAGAGACTCATGGCGAACCGATGGCTGCTTGGTGGCAACCATCGGCGTTTTGGGTAGCATCAGGAGTGGACATGTGATTTCCAGTAGAAGAAGTATTGTGGGTATCCAGAGATTGTGATTGGCTGAGAGGAACATTGAGTGTAAGGTCAACTACCTTGGCCTTTTGTTTGATTTTATTTTTTCCACGTATGGCCTTTTTTAGCTTCCTGAAGGTGACACGGCTGGGCCCATCTGTGGCAACCTGGGCTTGATCATCTTGTGGATTAAGGGACTCAGGCTCTTGGAAAGTGAGGCGCTTCTTGGTCGGATTAGGGTTCATAGCGACATCTTCATCAATTAGTTCAAGGCACCTCTTGAGGGTGATTCGATTGAGTCCACTAGTTACTGCTGTGATCGGTGATACACCGGAAAAAGGAATAATTGCAGTTTGGGCATCTGACTCAGCCGTCGGTGAATCGACTCTGTAAGGAATTGGATTGATCGGCGGGATGAAGTTTGGGCTGATAGGCGCCGTCATTATCGGTGGAATCTGGTCTCCAGATTTAATTGGCAAAGGTACATCAGTTACCGATATTTCAGGGAGCATTGAAGGAGGCGTGATGCTCGGGATCTCAGGATTTGGAGCCGTTGCTGCAGGAATTTCGGTGATTCTGATCCCTATTGACGCGTTCACCTGATTAATAGCATTTAATACCATATGACCGGATTGGGGGTCATCGCGATAGGGTGACCGAGGAGCAGATTTCGCCGTGGTCTCGTGGGATTTCCATAAATGGTAGGGCCACCGATAGTCCTACTGGGTTCCTTTCCCGCGGTAAGACCGGGTTTTTCCGGTTGAAACAAAGCTTCATCCCACGTTGTATCGTGCGCCACCAACATATCCTCCAATGTTTTAACTTGGATCATTCCTGCCGTTTCGCATTTGACATCCTCTGCTTCATCTTCAAGGCTTTCAGGTTGGAATTTGCATTGCCGAGCTGCATGACCAATTCTGCCACAATCGTAACAGTAATCTTGGAGGCGCTCAAATCGAACAGTAACCCAGATTGGGTCTCTTTGAGGACGGGGAACCCAGAAACCTGCCACCAAAGGTTCCAGGATATTAACGAGGACCCTGGTTCTAATGAAGGTGCGAGAAATCCGACCTTGTATTCTTGGAGCTTCATACATCACAGTCCGACCTACAGCGTTTCCCAGCTTGATTGCATTCTCATCATCAAAAACACCATGTGGAAGTCCATGAAATTGGACCCAGAAGGGGCACCAGTTAAAATTCACTTCTCTGAGGATCATAAAGTCATCCCAGTGTTGGATGTTCAGCAAGGCTCCCTGGATGAACCACGGCCGCCCTTTTAGTACTGTTGTAATCGATTGATCAAAAAACAAAATAGGAAGGCGTTCTTTTTCGCATTTCATGGATCTCTATGTCTCGAACCGGTCCCCATCCTTTTTTGATCATAGAAATCACAATGCCTTTATTTAGGAATTTATCAGTTTCTAGGCGTCCTACTAGAGTACGACCCTTTTGGCCATTGACAGAGGTACGGTGATCCAATTGCACTTCTTTGATGCGCTTGGCCCCATTGCTGTTCTGACCTTCCTCCATTGAGATGGTTAAAACAATGGTTGTTGCAGGAATAATGAGACGAAGAGAAGAAGGAAGGTAAAAGGACAGATGCTAGATCGGATGCAGATTGAAAAGGGTGATGGGAGGGATATTCTGGATGAATAGCGAGGAAGAGGTGGATGATGGATGGAGTTTGGGAAAATCTCTCACGGGGAGAGGGATGCCTTACACGAGGTTAGAGAAAAGGTTCTCTCACGGGAGGAGAGGAATCAACAAATCGAAATCTTTATTCTTTAGTTCTATTTCACCATTCATTTATTGTTGCATAGATTGTTATTTTCTTGGAATGTGTATATTTAAAAACAAATTTAGAAAGTTGTTGATTTTTAATACGAAGTTAAGCGTGTGAAATATGTTAGAAATACTTTATAAATAGGACTAGAGAAATACCATTTTGGTCCTATTTATAAGTCTCTTTTGACCAAATCACACATACCAAAGAAAGGTAGATAGCTCAATGATTATGGGGTAAATTTTTAACTTTATCCTCATTTATGAATGGGTACCTTTCAAATTTTTATATTCTCTCTATTTTCATTGGTACAATAATATGGGCAAAATTGTACAATCTCATTTATTTGGTTAAAATGGACTTATAAATAGGACCAAAGTGATAATTTATAATATATATATATATATATATATAAATGTATATATATGTATGTATGTATATGTATGTATGTATGTATGTATGTATGTATGTGTGTGTGTGTGTGTGTGTGTGTATAAAACTCTAATAAAATTTTAAAATTTATGATTTGTTAAAAATTAAAGTTGTTGAGCAATATATATGTTTTGATAAACAATTTATTTAAGGGAAAATTATAATAAAGGACCTGGAGGAAAAAATATTTATTGAGAAAGACCATAAAAATTGTAATTATTTAAAAGGACCAAATGTAAAACTATAAAATTAAAAATACTACAATACCCCTAAGAAAATATTATTCATTCCCTTCTACATTCTCTCCCATATTCTATTTTTAAAACTAATGCAAAATTCTAAATTTTACTAAATTAAAAAAGAGCTTTCTAAAATTTTCTTTTTTCACAACTTGCATAGAGATCTATGAAAAAAGTTAAGCACTCTTCAATTTTTCAAAATTAAAATTTCTTAAAATCAACAAAAATTTAATTAAAAATATATTTATATAATTTTAGTCAAAAGTAAGGTCTTTTATAATTTACAATATATCTTAAAAAACATAAAAATGAGTTTAGTTTTTATTTTTATAAAAGTTCTTAATTAATATTAACATTGATACTTGCTAATATAAATATGGCAGCTTGATGATATGTTCCTTAATTAAATTATCTATTGATTATATGAATATGGAACTTGTTAAAAATTTAAATTTTAAAACATGAGTTTGAACCTTATAGCTAGTTTACATGAGTATGAAACATGATGAAAAATACAAATTAAAAAAAGAGATATTATAATATTATATTTCTTGTGGATGGTTGATGGTTTTAATTTTCATTTTAGTCAATTTTTTATTTATTAATACAATAGATAATGTAGGAGGTTTGACTAAGGATAATTTAGTAATTTTAAATTTATATTATGATGTTTGGTCCTTCTAAGTAATTACAATTTTTATGGTCCTTCTTAATAAATATTTTTTCCTCCAGGTCCTTCATTCTAATTTTTCCTTTATTTAAAGATTTGGTTATTAATAATTAATATAACACAATGACATTATGTGATCGATATAGCCAATCTGAAATAAGATTTTGCTATTGTTGTTGTTATATTATTCTATGATTTAACCTAAATTAAACATAAAAATATATAGAACTAAATTCTAGAAACAGCTTTGGTTGATTTGTGAATACTAATCATACATTTCATCAATGGCGGCGTTGGCCTTTTAAAATTATTCAGATAGTAAAACAACGAGACATACATCTGAATCATGCCTCTTATTTCTTTAGTGTCACCATTTCAAAAAATTTCACTTGAAGATGACAGCTATGGGGATGCGCACAGTGTGTGTATCAGACACCCACGAGAGAGACCCCTGGGAAAAATCAAAATCATCATTTCTAGCTTCTTCAGGTACCGGAGTGAACTCAACCGAATATTTAACCCTCTGATACATGCCTGTGAAATTTATCTGATGAGGATTCACATTCATCACAACTCCCTCAGGCACCTCAAGTTCCAAATTGTAAACAGAATTTCCAAGTCCAACATTAGTCACTGTTCTGGTGTAAGACTGTGAAGAAGACCCCATTTGAATAGAAAATGAGGGATAATTTAGCTCTGCTTCCGTTATGCTCTTAATCTCCGAGCAATTCACTCTCCCTTGCAAAATAATCCCAACTTCTTGTCTGTGTATCCCAAGCCACATAAATACGAGACGTAATCTTCCGTATGGATATCATAAACAAGACCAGGATTGTTCGCTTTGTTCGGGTTCACATGTCCTGCTCCAGTTGCAAATAAATTCGCAGGTTCAAGCCTTTCGTCCAATATGGGTTTTCCTCCTAAGTTGAATGTATCAGCTGTTGTCATGATCGCTGACTTAATGACTGCCGGAGACCAATCTGGGTGCGAGCTTTTAAGCAGAGCAGCGATGCCACTAAGGTGAGGGCAAGACATTGAAGTACCTGAAATGATCATAAATGGTGGGGTAGAATTGTCCACAGAAAAAGGCCATGCAGCTAGGATGTTCAATCCTGGTCCTATAATGTCCGGTTTAAGAATCCCGGGGCTCGCAAGGCTTGGACCTCTCGAAGAAAACGAGGCAACCTCCGGAGCCAGAGGATTCCCAATCACTGTTCCGTTGAACAAGATTGTTGCCGTAGGAGTGGAGGTTGAGTTTATGTAATTTTTAATGCCCAACCCATCTACGTAGCTCACCTGCGTAGCGGGAAGAACATGCACGTCAGCAATCGGATTAAACGCCTCTGCTTCACTGTTCATAAGGATCATGGCGGCTCCGCCAGCAGCTTTAACAACTCCTCCTTTGGCAACTCTTGCAACGAATCCACCTTGCTCGCATAAAACTATCTTCCCCTGAACATCCTCGTTCTCCAATGATCCAGGGGCACAAAATGCAGATAATTCGTTCCCATTTGCACCGGCATATACAAGAGGCAACAAAGTTAATGATGAAAAATCCTTTGGCTGGAATACAGATTGTCCTTCGTATAATGCTCCATTTCCAAGTTTTGCTACTGCCACGATTTTTCTGTCCGTGGAACTTGCACCAACGGTTAGAATCCATGGGGCTTCATTAGACATAGTCATAATTTGAGGACCAGAGTTACCAGCTGAACATGCTACAAAAATGCCTTGTTGAACTGCACTAAATGCACCCAGGGCTATTGGGTCCCGGAAGAAAGGCGACGACAAACCACCGAGGGACAGAGAAAGAACATCTACGCCGTCTTCAACGGCGGCGTCCATTCCGGCTATGATTGCACTTTCAAAACAACCATCTACCTCGCACACTTTGTACATTGCTAAGTGTGCATAGGGTGCCATACCAACTGCTGTGCCCTTAGCGTTGTCAAAAACGCTGGCGTTTCCGACAAATCCTCCTGCGGTTGTACTGGATGTGTGTGTTCCATGACCCACGTGGTCAAACGGTGGGTTTACGGGTAGAGATGAGTTCTTGATCAAGTTTCTTGCACCGATGAGCTTGTTATTACAAGTCTTCTTTCCGTTGAATTCACAGAAGCCTTTCCATTTTGCCGGTGGAGCCGGCATTTGTTCGCCGGAGAAGGACGGGTGGGAGGGTTCTATTCCGGTGTCTAAAACTCCGATTATGATGCCTTGGCCAAAATTGGAATTTTCCCATAATCCTCCTAGTTGCGGCAACCCTAGGAAGTTTGGCGTATGAGTTGTGTGTAAAGAATATATCTCTTCAGCTTTTACTGACAGAATCTCTTCCTTCTTTTCCAGAGCTTTTGCTTCTTCTGGAGTTAACTTGGCAGCAAATCCAGAAACGACATTTTTGTATGAGAAAACCATGCGCTGTTTGTTCTGAGTTTGTGCGGTGGTGGGCAGTAATGAATGGTGCCAATTATGTAACTCCTCGTCAGCAACATCGTGAGACTTTATAACGTGAACGATGTAAGTCTGTAAGTTGCTAGTTGTTTCTCCGAGTTCTGGATTTTGAGTGGCTGATGAAGAAGTAGAACAAGCTATGAGCATGAAAATGAGACCAAGAAGAAATACGATGAGCTTCATCTTGGTTGATGCTGTTTGCTTGGTATTCTCCATGCTCTAACACAGATACACAATATATATACGTGTGTGGGTGTATTTGTCTATATCTAAAGACAACTCGTCTGAACAAGACATAGTTTTTCACAATATTGTTGGAAATATCAAAGTTTAAAGTAAATTAAGACGTTTAATTTGCATGGTAATACTCGCTCTATGTAAGCTATGCCGGTATAAAATGTTAAAACTGGTTGTAACGATGATTGTTATTTGATCAATGTCAATAAGGGTGTGCATGGTAAGCTCTCAGAATAAGTTTTTTTTTTTTTTTTTTTTTTGTTCCCAAGAACAAAAATGATGACTCGTTTGAACAAGAGCTACATAGGTTTTCACAATATCGTTGGAAATATCAAAGTTTAAAATAAATTAAGACGTTAATTTGCATGGTAATACTCGCTCTATGTAAGCTATGATGGTTGTTATTCGATCAATGTCAATAAAGGTGTGCATGGTAACGTTCCAAGAATGAGTTTTTTTTTTGTTCCCAAGAACAAAAATGGATAAAAATTGTATTTGATAAATCCGTTTTTTTTTGGAATGAATCGGTTTATTTTTTGTGCTGGGAAATAAAAATAAGAAGCAGAAAATTTCTGCTTTTTTGTTCCCGGCACAAAATAAAAATCTATTTTTCCCTTTTCCCTCGACAAACCCTTGCGGCTCTCCTTCTTCCTGGCTCTCTCGCTAGCAAAACCATCAGTCTCATCAGGCGTGCCTTCCGTCTTCCTGGCTCTCTCCGGCGTCCTTCCCTCTTCCTAATTCTCTTGCGGCGTCCGCTCCTTCCAAACCTTAGTCTCATCAGTCGTCTCCTTTGTGGCTCCGTCTCAGGCTCTCAGATTCTCCTCCAGTCTCGGCTCTCGACTTCGTCTCAGGTTCTTAGGGTCTGTCCTCATTTTTACTAGTTGGAAGATTACGAGTAAGGAAAAAGGCCCCATGTTTGTTTAATTTTCAGAACACATGCTTAATCGAATTTAAGTTGGTTCATTTTTAATGGAATTGTTGTTTTGTTTCTGGAAATTTGTTGCTTATATGTAGTGTGTGGTTGCAATCTCTGGAACATCTAGAAATTATTCAATCTAAAGTTTATGTCTGTGACTTTTTCTGATGCACATCGTGGTTGGAATTGAATTTTTTTTATTGGTGAAAGGCTAGCTTATACAAATGTTTGAGATTTTTTAATGGTTGCTTACATATACTTTTTCTGTTTTTCTGATGAATTAGTATACCGTAATTATTTGTTTTTCTGTAATTAAAGGCTAGCAACCATTAAAAAATCATAGTATAGTTTCTGTTTTTTAAATAGTCACAGCATATGTAAACAACTGAATTCTCACTTTTTCTGATGCACATCACAGTATACTACAACACAAACATTTGAGAAGAAAGGCTAGCTTAGATTGTTAAACACAGAAAGTTTTATACCTCAATGTAATTATCTGACTTTGCAATTTATAGTATTCAATTAAAATATCATTGTTGGATTTCTCTTGAATCTTTATTGGTTGGTTTTTAATGGATTTCTTGATTTTCTGCTCTTTACATTTGACACCTAAGATTTCATAAGAATTTAGAGTTGGTCTTTCTGTCCAGTTCTATGTGAGAAAAAAATTTAGAACCCTCTGATACTTTATCCATCTACAGAAAAATGAAGTTGCAGATTAGCTTTCCAAAACTGGTTCAAGTTTTATGAGCAAGTTTTGCTTCTTATTTCCTTTCAATATCTCTGTTTCTTGCTGCTTAAAGCCCTTGTCAGATGCTGAAGCCTGAAGGTGTCCAGAACTGTTGAAATTACCAATTAGATTTTTCCCTTTGAAAATAAATCATAATGTAGGTAAAATATATGGCAATTCCATACTGTTTTATGCATTCAATAGAAGTTCCTGTAACATATTGTTTTGTGTTCCCACTGCATCCTTTTTTGAAATATCCATCAATCCAAAGTATACATTAGTTGGTCCTGTTCTTATATATGTCTTTGACATGTTATTAGTAAGGAGAATGGCATCCGAAGGGTTCACAGCAAGATGGACTGATAAAAACACAATTGTTTTTGTTATTTTGATAGTTGAGGACGTAAAAAAGGGAATAGAACAACCTCTACTTTCAGCAAGAAAGCATGAAAGAACATGAAAGATGAATTTACAAAACAAACAGGGCTTGATTACACACTTCCTCAACTAAAAAACAAGATGAATAAACTTAGAACAGAATATTCAAGTTTCAAGAAATTACTAAGCAGATCTGGTTTTGGTTGGAACACTGTTTTGAAAACTGCAACAACCGAGGATGCATCTTTATGGGATGTCCATATTAAGGTAACTTTTAACATAGTGTCCCATATAATTTCTTATAAATTTGTTGATTTTTTATAACAGTGTCAAGTAAATCTTTTGTACAGGACAATCCTCAATGGGAGAAATTTCGGAAGAATGGCCTTCCTTATTGGGAACAGTTAGTTGACATATTTGGGGATGTCTATGCAAGTGGAGATAATGGCGTGGGAAATGCCGAGGCACACCAAATTTCAGATGGAGATGGTGATAATAATGACAGTCCTGTTGAGACGACCAACCCTGTAATACACAGACAAGAATATAAAGTAGATGAGCATATGCTTAATGATGAGTTATTTGCATATAATCCTATTGAGACGCCCAATCCTGTACTACATAGACAAGATAGGACCCGAAATGCAAAGCGTAGAAGACGTATTGGGAATATAGATATTGCAATGGCATGCCAAGCCATTCAGGATCTGGTTAAGATTAGACAAAACCAATGTGACCATAATTTTGCTAGTTCTGCAACTATAAAAGTGAATGAGGATCCATACTCAATTGAGGCTGCAATGGATGTATTGAATGACATGGTGGGATTGGAGGATGAAGCGTACCGTAAAGCAGTTGACCGAATGGTTGAGAGTTAAGCTTGGAGAGTAGCCTTTCTAAAGACTCCTCCTGAGATTATTATTTTTTAGATATGAAATGTTGGCATTTTAGTTAAAATTTACGCCAATTTATTATTTTATACGTTGATGAAACCTGTAAACAAAAAATAAAGAAATAGATTTGTATTGTATAATTCTAATTCTCGAAATAAAAATAAAAATGTTTTAACAAATGTAATTCTGATTCTCGGAATAAAAAAAAAGTGTTACCAAACGTATATCGATTCTTGAAGTAAAAACGAAATGAGTTAACAAACGTCATTCGACTCTCTAACTCTTCCAATGCACAGAATCACAAAAAATTGTTTCATCTCAGAAACAGTGTTGGAGAACATAATGGTTGCCATGTATACCCTAAGTGTCCACGGCCAGGCTATACGAATTTATGGCAAAGAGAAATCTTGTTTCAAACATCACTTTGTTTACTGATAATAAGAGAAATCATGTTTCCAACAACATCACTTTGTTCAATGAAATGAAAAAAAGAAAACCACTTACTGATCAAAATGTGCACTGTGTGAATTTATAGCAACCAAGAATGAATACAATTATGGTTATCCTTTATCGTCACACCTTTGTGTATAAGAAATAGAGGATTTACCTCGGCTCAGATTGTTATTCACAAATTCTGCAACAATTGAGAAATCTATCCTTGTGTTCAAGTCTAGGCCTCTCAACAGCGTAAAGAATGGCGTATGACCTAATTTTCGGAGTTGCTTTCATTTTCCATTGCTATATTTCTTTAATGAATGTATGAAGCAAGGTTTTGAGTTAAACTATACAAGCTCGCTAGCTTTAATAGTTAAAGGTTATCATATACTTTTGACTCTACGGTCTTTACTATAAAAACTAATTGACTTTTAATTTCTTTGGAGAGATTTAAGAATATAAAATAAACTATTTAACCATAGTATATATTGTGTATCATTAGATTATATATTATTTTATAAACCAAAAAATTTAGTTTGAAGAATAAAGATAAATATAAATTCTTTAATTTAACTTAATTAATTTTCTTAATTTCTGAAAAAAAAAAATCAACTAATCAACTAACTCTTAGATTAAGGATGATTTATATATAAAAAATAACAACTAACAAGGGTAGCTTCGTTGTTGTTGCATTGAGTACAAGATATGATTCACATTGTTTCTATAGTTCATATATATACACAGCTTGGCAAAATTTTCTTATATAATATAGATATATAGTTAATGCATTGTTGCTACCAAAATTTAACTAATTAAGTACCGCAAGTGTACGAGTTATGAAAATAGTAAGTGACAAATCAATGTCATCCCACAAAAATTCAGTCAAATTAGTGATTAGGTGTTAAATTTCTTTTTTCGTTTACGTTGAGAAAATCAGAATTGTTTTCAAAAATAGTAAAAAGAAATTTAATAGAAACAAGAACTTTCACAAAGAGCCAATTTCAATAATAACAAGTCACCAATCCCTTATTAGCTTCATAAACCTTGTTTTCGTTAATTTAATTAGCCTTAATATCAATTTTGTTAATCTCGAATATAAATAGCTATAAGTGCATGTCGGTCCACTTACAACCTCTCTTAAGTATAATTTCTTAGGTCTAAGAAAATTGCTCAAGAGGAAAATAAAATCAAACACACTCTTCAACAATTATATGGGGCCATTAGGTATATGTCTATCCTAACCGCAAATTAAATCGTAATCTAATCTCATTTTACTTAATCTCAAAGCCTAATTAAAATTCCTTCATCAAGGTAAATCTTAATACCCAAATTCATATTCAATGATGGTCAATCACTAAATAGATAAATCTAAACAAGATTAAGTAATCAAAATTAATATCAAATTTAATTAAATAATGAAAACCAAATTTAATCCACATATAAGTTCATAGTTACTCTAGGTTGTATAGAAAATCTAGCCACACATGACTATAACAAAATCCATGAAATTAAAATGAAGTTCAGATGCAGTAAAAGAAAATAAAGGATGGAAGATAGCAAATCAGAATTCTTGATGCTGTTTCATGCGTTCCGTTCGTGCGTCTTGGCTTGCTCCTGTGTGTGCTAATGTTCTTTGCCTCTTGAATTGTTATTCGGCCGTTCTCTGATGCGTCGTGTTCTTGCGTCCCAATCCCTTCTTTTATCTAGGTCTCATCTGAGTCCACATTATATGCTTATACTTATATGCTTATTATGTGCTCATACCAACATATTTTTTTTTTTTTTTTTTATGTATTGTATTTATTTATATTTAAATTATATGTTGCTTTTTGAGATGTTTTTTGCACCTAGTATCTCAAATTAATTAATTTCCATAATACAGGTGTTCAGACAAATGCAAAACTGAAAATTAATTAATTTAAGATATTGAGTGCAAAAAAATCTCAAAAAAGCAGATATAATTTAAATGTAAATAAATATAATATACAAAAAAAAAAAATGCTCATACCTCTAATTAGAGGTATAAGCACATAATAAGCATATAAGTATAAGCATATAATGTGGACTCGTCTCATCCTCTCAATTAATAATCACAACTTGGGTCCACGCTTTTTCCGTGTTGGGCCGTGAGTTGCTTCTCTTCTTTCTTTTTAGGGTAAAGGAGTAAAAATACACATGTACTTTTCCCTCGGGAGCGTCCACCACCATATGCTTTCCGGAGGAGCAAAAATGCACATGAGCTTTCAAAATGAGTGCAAAAATACACATACCGTTAAATTCTCTTAACTAACGTTAGTCTCATGGTGGGCCCCACGCTATTTAAAAAAAATAAAAAATGTCACACTTTTTGTAATTTCCAACTTTACCCCACTCTCTCTCTCTCGTCAGACCTACCGGCTGTAAGCTCTCACCTGAGTCCTGACCATCCTAGCTTCGATTTGGATCTGAAAACAACCCCCCTCTTCTCAAGCTCTCAATTAGCTTCCTTCCCAAACAACGATACACACAGCACGGCCGACATTTGGGGGTTGTTTCAAGGTGGAGGGTCAGACGTTCGAGGCCAAGGTGGTGGCGACGAAGCAGAGTTTGTACCCCTGGGTCTCGGTGTCGGATTTGAGCAATCCGATCAGTGCGACGCTATCGAAAGATCTGGCAGTAGCGGCAACCTCTACCAGAGGCGACCACGTACCCTTGCATTTCTTCACCACGGCAGGTGTTTCTTCTTCTCCACGGGATTGGACGAAACTCGTGGCAACAAAGGTCGAGATTTATCAGCAACAAGGTCCAGTGGTTTTGATTTTCGGCTTGTGATTTGCGATTGGTTCTTGTTGAATGCTTTGCTGATTGGTTTGCCTTATGGGTTTTCCACGATTTTGATATTTTTGCCTTCAATTCGAGTGTATATTCAGTTGATGAATCGCTGATTTTTTGCCTTTAACTTAGGGGTATATTCAGTTGTTGAATCACTCATTTATTGCCTTCTATTTGGTAATGTTAGATGATGAATTTGGAAGGAAAGAGGATGAACCTTGAGGTTGAGCGGAGTGTATTTTTCCGGAAAAATGAACTGGGAATGGAGCTCGCCAAAGGAGAAGAAGATTTGATTGAGTTCAAGGGTATTTTTGTATTTTCACACTGTACTTAACATTTGTTAAAGGAATTTAACTGTGATGAGATTTTTACTCTGATTTTAAAAGCTCATGTGCATTTTTACTCCTCCGAAAAACATATAGTACTAGAAGCTCCTGAGAAAAAAGTACATGTATATTTTTATTCCTTTACCTTTCTTTTTGTAAAGATATATTCTATCCTTTTGATTTTAGCTCATGGTGCATATCCGTAGCAGCAATTACTTTTTCCTTTTCCTTGCGTGGACCCCACATCTTTATCCCTTTACAATAATATCATATAATATCTTGGCCATTTTTTGGAATACTTTCTCATATTTTCTTATCCGTCTTTTAAGTATATTATCACTTGCAAAATAAAATAGGATATATATAGATTTTATATCAAAATATTCTTTTACACTATAATCAATTAAAGGATAGAAAAATATATATCTCATAATTAAATAGGTAAAATATTAATAAATCTAGCCAATTACATCATAAAATATGTACCTATTTAATTATAAAATATATCCTTATCAGACATCTTTTTCTGTTTTCTTTTCTGTGTAATGCACCAAAAGAGACAATTACTAACTTTAAAAATTATAGGTCAGATTGTATTAATTTGTGTTTTGGATACTGATGATTGAACATCATACACGCGTATTCGATAAATAGTTTCATGTTAGTTAATTTATAAAAAAGAAAGAAAGTGCCATTGATTGGCTACGTACTGGCCAGTTTTCTCGTCTCCTTGAAACAAGGATTATTTTGACTGATAATGACAATGTGCTGGAATGCAGAGTTTGGAATAAAGTAAATTGTTCAACCAAAGTTGACAACAGAAAACTTCAAAAAGAATAAGTAGCCTCGGTGTTTTCACTCTACCTACGTACAACCGCGTACACATCCAATATTTGGAAGGGGATTCTCCTTCTTTCCTATCTATTTTTTTTTTCAATTAACTTTATAGTAAAATCTTAACATTTTAATTTAATATTTTATAAAATTGTTATTATTATTCTACATAAAAATAGAGATGAGAAAGAAAGAATATAAGAGGAAGAGAATAGAAAACAACTCTTATTCACTATTTTGAAGTATATGAAATATATAAAATATGCCTTCTATTTATAGGCACAACTCTTTAGCCTACAATTAATATGATTCTATAATCATAGAAAATAATAGGGATATGAATATCCACAAATATTATATTCATAAAAAAATAAGCTTAAACAGTTAAAACTTAAAATTACTCTTAACAATTATAGATTATTATTAAAATATATATTTTTTTTCTATTTTTCACTACTTCAGAATGATAGTAATAGTTTTATATAATATTAAATCTAAATTTTTAAATTTTTAATCTAAATAGAAAATGAGAGGACAGAGAAAAATTAAACCAAAAGCATAGAAAACTCAAAAGCAAACCACATGCGTCTATAAATTACCAATAAGTATGGGAAAAAATCGGAATTCTACCATCTTTTTTTTTGTGTGTGTCAGTGTGTGTTTGTGGATATAATGGAATTCCAGTAAAATTACTATAGCTTAAGTTTGGGTAACATCCAAACCAAGGTTTTAAAAGTCCTGACGAAACTCTTATCACATACAAAAGCTTATCTAAATATGTTGAAGGTTTGAGAAACAACAAACCTGTGGGTGGTTTTAGAAGCCTTTTTTTTTGTAAGCCTAGATAAAATTCTTCTTACATGCTTACCTCATAAAAGATAATCCAGAAACATGCATTAAATATATGGTTAATTTGGCGTGTTCATGGGATGATTTTGTAGCTTAAAGAAGATCGAGAAAGAAACTTCGGACTGAAAATATCATGTGAAAGTGCTTATGAGCTGGTTCAATTCGTTAGGAAGGACTGAGGCTTGAGCATAAACTAAAAAGATAACAATTTCATCAAAAGTTAATGAAAATTCACTATGACTCAGCCTTCTGACTAGAACAAACTTGAATGCAAGTATGCAACTGAGGTAATCAAATATTAGATATGTATCGCATCGTTGCGAGTAGCACTAGGATGAATATATACATATGGAGCCATTTGACTCCTTTATTTCGCAGTGAATTAAAATGGTGTGCTTCAACTATATTGATTGACGTTCATCACTTGAAAATGACAGATATGGGGATTCTAACAGTGTGTTTTTCAGAAACCCAAGAGAGGGAACCCTGCGCAAAGGAATAATTGCCTCTGTTTTCTTTGATTTGTGGGATGAAATCAACCGAGAAAGTAGCCTTCTGGTATACCTCTGAGAAGCTTATCTTACTTGGGCTCACACTTATACTTAACGCCAGAGGCACCTCAAGCTCCAATGAGTAAGTTGAATTGGCGGGTCCAACGTTAGTCACTGTTCTTGTATAGTACTGTGAAGTAGACCCCATAATAATAGAAAATGAGGGATAGTTTAGTTGTGCTTCTGGTATGCTTTGGATCTCTGAGCATCTCACTTTGTTGCCCACCATCATAGTAATTTGACTGTCTGTATAACCTAAACCACACAAGTAAGGAATGTAATCATCAGGATGGATATCATAAACAAGGCCTGGATCACTCGCTTTATTGGGATTAACATGTCCGGCACCGGTGGCGAAGATGTCAGCAGGAAGAAGCCTTTCGTCCAATATTGGCTCTCCGGCAAGATTTAGAGTATTAGCCGTGGTCATGATGGCGGACTTTATGGCCGCTGGAGACCATTCTGGGTGAGCACTTTTGAGCAAAGTAGCAATGCCACTGAGGTGAGGGCAAGACATTGAGGTACCAGAAACAACGTCGTACGCTGGTAATTTGTCGTCTACAGAAACACCCCATGCTGCTAGAATGTTCACACCAGGACCACTTATGTCAGGTTTAAGAATTCCGACGCTTGCCTGACTTGGACCTCTAGATGAAAAGAAACCTACTGCTGGAGTTTGTGAATCCCCAATGACAGTTCCTTTGAATAAGATTGTTGCTGTTGGTGTGTATGTTGAATTAATGTATTGCTTGATTGCCAATCGAGCAACGTAACTCAAATGGACTGCAGGTAGAACATGAGCCTCAGAGAGAGTGGTGGAACCATTGGTCTGTTGATTTACAAGGATCATGGCAGCTCCACCAGCATCCTTTACTGTTTGTCCTTTTTCAATTCTAGAAATTAGTCCCCCAAGATCACACAAAACAACCTTTCCCTTAACATCCACATTATTCAAAGACCCAGGGGCGCAAAGAGTAGAGGACAAGTTTCCATTGGACCCTGCATACACTAGAGGCAATAAATTAGAAGAGAAGCTTTTTGGTTGGAATAATGTTTGTCCGTCGTATTCTGCTCCGTTTCCAAGCCTTGCGGTTGCTTTGATGGTTCTGTCAATGGTGCTTGCACCTACGGTGAGAATCCATGGAGCGTCGTTGGACAGAGTAGCATAGTCAGGGCCAGAGTTACCGGCACCGCAACTGACAAAAATGCCCTTTTGAATGGCGGTGAATGCACCTAATGCAATGGGGTTGTCGTAGAAAGGAACGGAGCCCAAACCACCGAGTGACAGAGAAAGCACGTCCACGCCATCGTCAATGGCAATGTCCATTGCAGCTAAAATTGAACTTTCGACACATCCCACTGAGGCGTTGCAAACTTTGTAGATTGCCACATGAGCTTTAGGTGCCATGCCAGCTGCTGTGCCCTGAGCATTACCAAAAACGCTAGCGTCCTCCACGAAGTTTCCGGCAGCCTCGCCGGAGGTGTGGGTTCCATGAAAGATTTCCTCAAAGGGAGGTTCTTGGTTAGCGGTTTTCACTAGGTTCCTCGCGCCGACGAGCTTGTTGTTGCAAGTCCTCTGTCCATTGAATTCACAGTAGCCTTTCCATTTTGAAGGCGGCGCCTGCATGCCTTCGTCCGAGAAGGAAGGGTGGAATGGGAATATTCCGGTGTCTATAAGCCCAATAATGATGCATTCAACAAAGTTGGAATCTTTCCACAGTCCTGATCCCTTACTCAACCCCAAGAAGCTTGGGGTGTGGGTGGTCTGTAATGAAAGGGTCCTTTCGGGCCGAGCGGACACAATTTCTTCTTTCTCTTGCAGGGCCTTGGCTTCTTCCTCTGTCAATCTGACAGCAAATCCCAACGCAACATTTTGATAGGAGAAAACCATGCGATCCTTAAACGAGGTTTCTGCAGTAGCTGGCAGAAATGATTTGTACCAGTTATGCAGCTCTTCAGATTGAAGAGAAGCAATACCATCGGGCCTTTTGACGTGAACGATGTAGGTTTGAAGCTTGGCTTGCTCTTGGCTTTCAGCCTTAGAAGCTGAGAAGACGCTGAGCATGCAAAGCAGAGCAATGAGCAACACAAGCCTCGACATTGCGAGAATGCCGTATTAGTGTATATATTTTAGTTAGAAATAACAGATTTTGTTACATGTAATTAGTTAGTTTTAGATACTTGTAGACTTTGTACAGATTACTTATTGTGTCTATATAAAGGGCACTTGTATCATTTTATCTTTTCAAGAAATAAGATTCAGAATTATATTTTCCTCTTCTTGCTAAATCACTTCATGGTATTAGAGCGGGATAGTATTTGACATCCTGTATTTCTTCTCAAATTTTTTTTTGCTTTCTTGCTTCCGCCATTACTCATCTCTGACACATTATCAGATTTATTCATTCACTTTACCTGCTACTTCACGTGGTCCTTGAAGCCCGAGCTTGTCTTCTTTTGCTTGGCAATTTTCCGTGCATTTCTTGGCTTTATTTTTTTTCTTTTTGCTCAGAACATTTCTTGGCTTTATTCACTTCACCTTTCATTCGTTTCATCTCGGTTTTCTCTTCAATGGCCGATGCTCCGACAGCGAACCCTACTGGTTTCGTTTTTTCTGCACCGGTTGCACCAATTGCACCGATTGCTCCACACCAGGATGTCTCCAATCCTTTATACCTTCACCCTAACGAGAATCCATCCTTGATTTTGGTTTCTCCGATTCTCACCGGTGGAAATTATCATTCATGGGCTAGGGCTATGAAGATGGCTCTAATGTCGAAGAACAAACTTCAATTCATTGATCGTTCAATTTCAGTCCCACAAGCTTCAGATCCGACGTTCTCAGCGGCAACGCTCGCAATATGATGGTGCTTTCGTGGATTACTCGCTCGATCTCACCGTCTCTTGCACGAGTATTCTATGGATTGATTGTGCGAGCGATGTATGGGATGATTTGCAAGCTCGGTTCTCTCAAAACGATGTGTTTCGCTTGGCAGATTTGCAAGAGGATATTCAGAACTTGCGACAGGGAGACCTTAATGTGAGTGACTATTTTACAAAACTTAAGATCTTGTGGGATGAATTTTTGATATATAGACCTGTTCTTTCCTGTTCATGTGCATCTAAGTGTTCTTGTGGAGTTCTGGACGTTTACAAGAAACACCTAGATCAAGATTATGTTATTCGATTTCTCAAAGGATTGAGTGATAGGTTTTCTACGGTTAAATCGCAAATTATGCTCATAGATCCATTACCTACGATTAACCGTGTATTTGCCCCGGTTCAACAACAAGAGCGTGAATTAGGATTTCCGATTTCGATGCTACCACTGTTTTCTAAGTCTATTGGTCAACGTCCCCCGTTTTCGGACCACCTAGGTCGAATTCATCGTGTCTAACAAGCGTGTACCTATCGTGGTAAATACAAGCACATCGAAGCTACGTGCTACAGAAAGCATGGCTTTCCACCGGGATTCAAATTCAGAAATGCATCGGTTAATGCAGTATCATCTGAGAATACCATTAGCTCTCACACCACTGAACCAGTAAGGGTTGCTAATTCTTCTTATGGCTTCACACCTGAACAATTTCAGAAGCTGCTGGCCCTCGTTAAGACTGATGATTCTTTTGTTCAACCCTCTGTCTCACAACCCTCAGTGTCTGTAAACAATGTTTCAACTAATGGTATGTCTCTTATATGTTCTGTTTCATCGTTTTCTCATTCCTGGATTATCGATTCAGGAGCTTCTGATCATGTTTGTGCTAATCTCTCTTTCTTTGCTTCTTATAAGCGTATACCACCAATTTCAGTCAATCTTCCTGATGGTACAAGGGTATTAGCTTCTTATAGTGGCATTGTTCGTTTTTCCAATATTTTTATGATTCAGGATGTTCTCTATGTCCCGAATTTTCATTTTAATTTGATATCTGTTTCTAAACTCACTAAATTTCTTCCCTGTTTTGTTTCCTTTCAGAGACTATATTGCCACATCAGAATCCTTCCTTCAGAGAGGATGATTGGTTCAGCTAGTGTCATTGAAGGGTTATACATCATGAATCAAGCAGATACGGTTCCCTCTCCCTTAGTCAATAATGTTTCGACTCATTTTGTTACTTCAGTTCCTTTTGATCTTTGGCATTTTAGGCTAGGCCATTTATCCAAAAATGCTTTACATACTATTCAGAAACAATATCCAGATGTATCATCTTTTACTTCTTCATTTCACTGTTGTGATGTTTGTCACTTTGCCAAGCAACGAAAGTTGTCTTTTCCTGTCAGTACTAGTGCTTCTAATAAAATGTTTGGATTGGTTCATATGGATATATGGGGGCCATATCATTTACCTTCTGTTCATGGCCATAAATATTTTTTAACTATTGTGGATGATTTTTCCCGATATACATGGATTTACTTGCTTAAAAATAAATCTGAAGTTAGGCCTTATATTCAATCCTTTATTTCTTTGGTGTCTACTCAATTTAACACCTACATTCGATCATTCGTTCGATAATGGTATGGAGTTTGGGGATGACAGATTTTTTTGCTAAAAATGGAATTATTCATCAAACCTCTTGTCCTGAAACTCCGGAACAGAATGGTCGGGTGGAAAGAAAACACCAACATATTCTAAATGTTGCTCGAGCTCTTTTATTTCAAGCTCACATTCCTAAGGTTTTTTGGTCTTATGCACTTACACATGCAATTTACCTTATTAATCGATTACCTACTCCCCTCTTAGGTAATAAAAGTCCTTTTGAAATGCTCTACAATCAGCTTCCTGATTTTAGCTTATTAAAAGTTTTTGGCTGTCTCTGTTTTTCCTCCACTCTTTTGCAAAACAGAAATAAATTTGATTCACGAGCTCACAAATGCATTTTTCTTGGATATAAGGCTGGTACTAAAGGATTTGTTACCTTAAATTTGCTTACTCGTCAAATTCATGTTTTCGCCATGTATATTTTTATGAATCAATTTTCCCTTTTAGCACTACCGATTCGTGACTTTACCACATTCCATTTCTTTACCACAAAGAGACTCCACCACTTGATTATTCTGATCTGCCCTCTACTTCTATCACACCTGATTTACCTTCTTCTCTTCCCTCTTCTACTATTGATTGTTCTCTCCCTTTACCACGCCGATCCACTCGCCTTCATCGCACACCAACCTATCTGCAAGATTACCATTTCACTCTTCAATGCATCTCTTTTGGGATTCTTTGGAGGAAGGTATCTATCACCCTCTTTCTCATGTTCTTTCTTATCATCGTCTTTCCCCTATATGTAATCGTTTTGCTTGTTCCATTTCTACCGATGATATTCCTAAATCATATTCTAAAGCTATTAAACATGAGGGTTGGAAAAATGCTATTCAGTCTGAACTTGAAGCTTTGCAGCAAAATCAAACATGGGTGATAACTGATTTACCTCCTGGTAAGCGCCCAATTGGTTGTAAGTGGGTTTTTGCTAAGAAATATAACTCAGACGGTACTCTTAATCGGTATAAGGGTAGACTTGTTGCTCAAGGTTATACACAAGTTGAGGGAATTGACTATAACGATACTTTTTCTCCGTTGCTAAATTGACAACTGTTAGGTTATTACTTGCTCTTGCATTTGCCCATAATTGGCATTTGAAGCAACTTGATGTCAATAATGCATTTTTGCATGGAGATCTTGATGAGGAAGTTTATATGTTGCCTCCTCCTGGTTTCATCGATGTCTTCTCCTCAACAAAGTTTGCAAATTACGGTCTCTTTATGGTCTTAAACAGCCGGCCGCCAATGGTTTTCTAAGTTGTCTTCCGCTCTTTTTGCTTGTGGTTATCAACAATCTCAAGCTGATCATTCACTGTTTCTTAAGAGTTCCTCTACTTCTTTTACGCCTGTTGATCTATGTGGATGATATCATTATTAGTGGACCGATTTATTTTGAAATTGATCATATTAAGGCATATCTTGATGATTGTTTTAAGATTAAAGACCTTGGTGATGCAAAATATTTTCTTGGCTTAGAAATTGCTAGGAGTTCTACTGGAATTTCCCTCTGTCAGCGTAAATTTTCTCTGGATTTGCTGTCTGATTCTGTTTTTTAGATTGTAAACCAGCCAAAACTCCTATGTCTCGAAATCTGAAGCTCTCTATTGATTCTGGTGTTCCTTTAATTGATGGGTCACACTATAGAACTATGGTTGGTCGTCTTTTGTATCTGTCTAACACTCGGCCAGATTTATCTTTTTGCCGTACAACGGTGAGTCGGTTGTCCAGCCATCGATATGCATTTACGGGCCCTTCATCGTGTGTTACGGTACCTTAAGGGTGCCCCCGGCCGTGGTCTTTTCTTCCTGTTACATCTGTTAAGCTTAATGCCTTTAGTGATTCGGATTGGGCTGGTTGTTTGGATACACGTCGTTCTATTGCGGTTTTTGTGGTTTTCTTGATCAGGCTTTGATTACATGGCGTTCTAAGAAACAACCCTTTTGTTTCTACCTCTTCTTCCGAGGTGAATATAGAGCTTTGGTCGCCACTACATGTGAATTACGGTGGCTTTGTTATTTGTTGCGTGATTTTGGTCTTCCCCGTTTTCGGGTCCGCTTCTCTATCTTGTGATAATCAGTCACCTAGGCACATTGCGACTAATCCTACTTTTCATGAGCGTACCAAACACTTGGACATCGATTGTCATATTGTTCGTGAGAAGCTCCAACAAGGCATTATTCATCTTCTCCCAATTAAATCTGAAGATCAACTTGCAGATATTTTTACGAAGGCTTTACCACCTTCTTCTTTTTGTACACTTCTTACCAAGCTGGGTATGATAGACATACATGCTCCAGCTTGAGGGGGGGTATTAGTGTATATATTTTAGTTAGAAATAACAGATTTTGTTACATGTAATTAGTTAGTTTTAGATACTTGTAGACTTTGTACAGATTACTTATTGTGTCTATATAAAGGGCACTTGTATCATTTTATCTTTTCAAGAAATAAGATTCAGAATTATATTTTCCTCTTCTTGCTAAATCACTTCATGCCGAGCTGATCTCTGCTTAGAGGAAGAGTCCTGACATTAAATGGCTTGAGTCGGTATTGCTTAACTTGCACGAATATATATAGCACAAGACAGATAGGTCCAGATCCCCTGATGCTGATGAATGTTGTGCACCTTCGCACAATGGTCATCAGGTGTGGCCCACATTTCTCCTCACGACATGTACTTGCAATATGCGGGCCTAGGACGGCTCACAAGTATTATATACAGAAAGTGATACTTTAAAGTTTTTAGTATTATAAGCTTCTCGCATGGGAATGTCCGCTTGACGTAAATAGGCAGTAACATGATGCATGATTCACATTCATGAATCATTGCCACATATTTATACCACACATATATACTTCTATTACGGCAATGCTGTCTCCATGATTTAAAAAGAAATTTATTACGTCATATGTTAGACATGGAATTTTGAATAATTGGTTATTATAGCGTCACTTGATATCAGAAGTAGAATGAATAAATTTTATGCATAATCCAAATAAAGTTTCGGTCAGTCGGCCCTCTCAGCATACTGAGTAATCTGGCTCGAGCTGCTCAACCTCATAGGTGCTATTTGGGACTAAATGAGAAAGGGTAATTGAGTTTAAACGGGTCTTTAATTACTCTGTGCTATTAAAACCCCAATCGGGCCATGCTGGTAATTAAAACTATGAAGCTTACTTTGTAATTAAAACTGTTAATTGATAACTAATATGTCTCCTTTCAATTGTTTTACAATTATTTGGTATACATGATCTAGTATTTTATAGGGATAATATATTTACTAATGCTTATAATTTCTTTGGTTTTTGAATCAGGTCATCGTAATTTTTTCTTTTCTTTTTATATGAATCTTTAAGTTTACTGAAACCCGTTAAATTGGAGCTAATGGTCTTTAAAAAAAAAAACCTGTTAATGAACTATGAGGTGGCACGCACGTGGAAAAATAAAATCAGAAAATAAAAATCGCATAGCAAAACATAGATTGATCTCTTCAACGTTCTAGGGCTTGCGTGTCATCTGTTCTATGTATCTCTTAGCTCCGAAATCGCAATCATCTCCTTCACGCGCGATTTTCATGTCGCTATTTGGCCGACGATTTCTGTTTGTTTTCTTGGCTGTCCACACCCAGAGATCATTGAAGGTATTTGATTCTTTTCTCTTTTCTCTCTTCAGCGATATTGTTTCTGTATTTTTCTGATTCTTGTTTCTTTTTTATTGTCCCCTGCGCTGCTTACTCATTTTCCAATAATCTGATCATTCTGATTCCAAGTTATTTGGCGCTTTTTATTTTTTTTTTCCCTGGCCTGAGGTAATTAATAAGTAATTTTTATTGCTGAGTGAGAAAGAAAGAATACTAGCTATATATAGCAGAGTTGAAGTTTTATTGAGGGCTTACATTGGATTTCAACAATGTTTGTCTCTGTCTTTTATTAGAAGCCAACAAATTCATAGCAAGTTTAAAATCACGTAATGGAGTAGAAGTGTTGAAAATCAGTACCGAGATGTTCTTTCTTCTATCCAAGGATGCCGAAGGCTTTTGAATGTGACTTGGGATTGGGATACGATCTCCTTTTTCAACGTCGTTCGATATTTAAATTACTGCATATATGGTTGCATCTTTTTAATTGGATGCTTAGTCACAGTCCATCCTGTCAAAATATTGCCGGCATGCACCACCTTACATCCATATAACGGAATTTTAACACTGTCAATTTTTATTTAACGATTTTATATATAGAAGATTAACAGACTTAATGGAGTAAACGAAAAGGATCTAACAACAAGAAGAAGAAAAATACAAGGACCTGATTCAAAATTCGAGCAAATTATAAGGACTTACAAATATATTTATCCCTAATTTATATTTAATTTTCTATTTAAAAATGTATTATCATAAATTAAAACTAAGTTACTTATTACCTGTCTCTCTTTTCATCTTTTAAATACTAATGTCCTGCCAATGATCCTTAAGTTATGCGTGGCATCTACTCACCCTCTTTGGAAGGGAGTCACAGGTTCAACTTATGCCGGGTGTGTGCGAATTTGTGTGTTATTAGTTTGTGTGCGCTTTCATTTGACCCTTGTTAAGACAAAAAAAAAAAAAAAAAAGTCACATAGACATTCTTGCAATCACTTTCAAATAAGTTGCTTGGTGGATATTTTAATATATAATAGTATTTCACCGTATGAAACTATGAACATTGAGTGTATGAAACCAAACGAAATGTATAAACTATAATTAAAATGAATTATGTATAATAAAAATATAATTGAATTAAAGTATTTAAAGTTTTTCTATACACTACATTTTGGAGTTTGATTTCTCTCAGAATCCTTTGTCTCATTTTCTTCTTAGAAGCTCAAACAATAGAGAGAAATTGGGTCTATTGTCTGAAATTGAAATTTATAGGCCAGGAACAACTCAAAATTGAAGCTTACGTGAATCAACAACCATACGGTATGAGTAATCTGAGCCATGATCAGTCCCTGAAACCATGGAACACATATTGAAAGTGAATTGCCGTAGATCGACGAGGATGAAGACCGACGACATAGGTGCAGACTGAGACGAACGAGCATAGAGGCGCAGACCGAGACAGACGAGCACGGAGCTGCAGAGGTGGAGACTGACGAAGATGGAGGCGCAGAGGCGGGTACCGACAAGGACGAATATCAACAACGGAGATCCAAGAATGCAAAGAGAAGAGAATATTGATGAAGAGGAATGATTTAGAGATGAGAGAGGAATAGGTATTTCGAATGATTTCAAATTCATTTGAGTTCAATTTCAGACTTTCACTAAGGGCACTAATGTAATTTCATTTTTCGTCATAATACCCACAAAGGCCTAAGCACCTTTTCTGGCATAATGTGACTTTTCTTAAGGTTTTTTTTGACAATATCTTGGTCTTTTGGGCCCTAAAGGGTATTTCCTATTATTTTTATTTATTATCAGTATCGTTATTATATCCTTATCTTTGATATTTATAATGAAATCCCTATAAACTAATATCTTATCAAAATCTCACTTAAATCCTTATAATTTATCAAGGACAACTTCCAAATATATTAGAATAGGTCTTAAAATCATCTAAAATTAGGTGTGAAGGGGAACTGATTCGTCTTTTTAAAAAAACAAATTGATTTTTTTTTTTCATCTTCTTATCGGTTTGGCCCCGGTTTAGCTTTGGTTTGACTCTGATCTGACCCACTGACCTTTGACCCAGTATTCCAACCGGTTTAGTGGCCGATCTGGTTTAATAACATTGGAAAAATCACATATGTTTTAAATAAATATGTCATAAGATTTTTCTTTTTGTGTTTACATAATCTAAATCTAGAAGGAAGAAATAGATTTCTAATAATTTATAGATTTTTAGGCTAGTTTAACTTGGGTAACTTTTAAGATAATTTGATATGTACAAGAGAGAATATCATAAAAATATTAAGTTGCATATAAATATATATATTTTTTATATCAAAATATACATGGAGATATCATTAAATTTAATAACTAACCCTCAAATAGTTGAGATGAGTAAGGGAATGTTTATCTCATAATTAAAAAATTATATTTTAATTTTTTATCCTTAAAAATAATTACAATTATTTTTTTAGGATCTTTATTGATATATTTTGTTTTGTTAGTGCCTCTCCATAACTATACCAAGAATAAATAATTTTATATCTGCATTCCCTAAAGAGAGTTAACGTCAGTTAGCACTAAACACACTCAGCATATATTTTATATACATATATATTAAGCATTCTGTCTTGAGTTATGCTCAAAGTGTACACACAGGTGCTATTTAGGATTGAATGACACGAGCAATTGAGTTTAAACAGGTCGGGACTCCATGCTATTAAAACTCAAGTTCGGTATAATGTACATGATGTGCACATGCAAGATATATAAAACCCAAAAGTTTCTTGAGCGAATATAATTACAAAGCCATCTCGTTTGTAAAATTATTTGATAACTAATAATAAGCTTTCTTTCCATTTTTCTACAATTATTTGGTGTATATATGATATAGTACTGACTAATTCATACAGTATTTAGCTATTGTTTTTTTAAATTATTGTCATAAGTTATGACAAAGTTTATTAAGTGTACCCTCTATTCTCTTTTTTTTTTTTTTTTTTTTTAACGTGGATATCTTAAAGGGTGAGGTTTTGAGCATTATCGGATTTAATTGACAGTAACTTTTCTAAAGACGTTGTCTATGTTTATATAGACTCGAACTTGAAACTTCACATTTATGGCATAAAAGTCATTTTCACTAGAATCAACACCGATTGGTTCATTTAATAATGTCTTTGTGCAACCTTGAAAACATTATTGTAATTACTTTCCAAAATAAGTTATTTTAAGTAAGCTTATGATGAAGTGTGGAAAGTGGAAATAATGACAAGAGGTTTATTGCATTGACACTTGTCATTGCTTGCTTTTAAATATAAATCTATTCATTGTATTTCCCCTTTTTATATGAGGTTAAATTTGGGCATTTTTAGATTCAATGGAAGGTAGCTCTTCCAAAAATATTTTATGCATTTACAGTGACTCAAATTCGAAATTCCGTGTTTAAAGTTAAACTTCAAATGTTTTGATAAATTTCCCTCAATTGTTGTGTATCATATTTCCCCATCACTTTGAATATTATATTCAGATTTGGTTCTAATTTTAAAACCTATCCCTCAAAAATATTTAGGTACTCTGAGAGTACCAGCTCATCCATACTTTGCCCTATTACTCTATTAGAATGCTCTGATTCATGTAATTTTAATCTTACGTGTGAGCCAACTAATTTATATTATTTTATTGTTGTAAAAATTAAAAGTGTTTAGGGTTTGATAAATTACTTAGGTTGCCCCTCTCTTCCATCTTCCCTAGACTCTCTTTCTTCTCTCCTCATTAAGGTCAGAGACTTTCTCACTTTCTCCATTCATCAGTGGCCTTCCTCAAGAAGCACGGGAGAAGCAAGCACCAGTGAAGCCTATGATGTCCTTCATCTCTCTTCATTTTCTTCTCAAATGTTGATGATGGTGGTGACCTGTAACTCAAAGTAATAACTTGGTATAGGCATAAAGCTTGAATTTTTGGAATCCAAATCTGCAAGTGATAATAAGTCGATAGCATGAGTTTTCCTCTGTACCATTCCCTGCTCTTCCTAAACCAAACCTCTCTGTTCCATTCCTTACTTATAGCACAAACCTAAAATACAGGAAATTTGTGAATCTGGAAAGCCAGTAGACACAAAATTAAGTTCTAAGTAGGACACAGTACAAATAGCCATATAATCACCTTAAACCCAGCACGGTGTTTGTTGAGTATGAGCATAGCCAAAGCATCACTGTCAACATCCTCCGCAACAACTGGAAGTGGCCTATGTTTCTGTTGAAAATTCAAATCGAAAACTAGAGAATGAGAAGATCCTAAACTATTAATTTACCAAAATAGTAATAGCAAATCAAGTTATGAAAAAGGTAATTTTCATGGAATAAAACTATTTTATAAACAAGTCTTCATTAGTTCTGATGAAATAGCAGTAATTTATATTTTTGGCTACCAAAGAGATGGAGATGTCAAAAGTGTTTAACTGATCTAACTTATTTAGACTTTAAAGAAATAAGGAATTGTAAAATTGAGTGAAGGACAAAACAGAGTTACACTAGAATGAGCTGAGAATCTAAGATTGAGAACTAAAGAATGAGAGGATTTTGATTTAGGAGAGATGATTGTCGAGCTCCAGAGATGCGCTGAGCGGTCAAAAGAATGAACTGGAGGTGTTAGGGTTTTTTCAAACAACCACGTATACGTGTCACACTCTCCATGAGGATAGAGGGGGTAATTACAATTTTAGTCTTATAACAGCCGACCTGACAGGCATAAAAAGCTTCTTATAAAGCTTAGGCCTGGCCTGTTAAGCAAAATAGGCCTTGAAAGAGACCTTGGCCTAGCCTTTTAGCCTAACAGGCAAGGCTTGACACAGGTCAGGCCATAGGCCCGACTTGTTTCTACCCCTACTTGCAACCTTTGAAGCCGGAAAGACTCTGAGCATGCAAAGCAGAGCAATAACCAATACAAGCCTCGTCATTTTGCGCCAATATGCTTAAAGAAAAAGGAGGGGACCTTGAATTTTGCTTGAGTCGGTATACCTTATTAGAGCCAGGAAATTGGGCCGAACCCATCGAGCCGGCCATTTTAAGCCCTGGCCCTTCAAGGGTTGGGCTTGAAATAGAGGAGCTTAATGTAATAAGCCCTGCAGGGCCGGCCCTGTAGGACTTCAGGCTTAAAAGGGCTGGCCTGTGCCCTTTAATTTATTATTATTATTTTTTGGATGCATGGATTCATATATGATGGTAATTTACAAATTTATATGTACTTTGTATTTGTTATAGAGTTATTTATCCATTTAAGTACAAATACATAATAATTATACTCTAATTTTATGAGTTGGTTTATTATTTGTTGCAGATAAAAATTATAGATGTGTTTATGATGCGATAGAAGAAATTCATGATATTCTTATTCATGAACTAGAGCCTACTCAAAGCGAAGCACAATCAAATAATATCGTTGAAATTGATGATAGTGGCGAAGATGACGACAATAATAGTTATCGTACCAATGTCACTTAGTGGTATGCTTTTTATGTTTTATGTGATTTATTTGTGAACATAGTTTGCTTTTGGTAAGAAAAACTTATTTGTTGGATGATTCACGTTGTTTTGATATTAATGTTGATAACATTTATTTGATAAATTAAAACTTTAATTGTTGTAATTTATTAATTATATTTATTTAAAAAAAATGGAAGAAAAATAATTAAAATTTAAAATAGTAACTTCTAAGTTCTAAGTGTCAGTCCTGTTAGGCCCTAACTTATCATAGATCAGCTCTATTAAGCCAGACCGGTCCTAATTCAGATGATTCGTTCCCATTTGCACCGGCATATACAAGAGGCAACAAAATAATAATGATGAAAAATCCTTCGGCTGGAACACAGATTGTCCTTCGTATAGTGCTCCATTTCCAAGTTTTGCTACTACCACGATTTTTCTGTCGGTGGAACTTGCGCCAACGGTTAGAATCCATGGGGCTTCATTAGACATAGTCATACTTTGAGGACCAGAGTTACCAGCTGAACATGCTACAAAAACGCCTTGTTGAACTGCACTAAATGCACCCAGGGCTATTGGGTCCTTGAGGAAAGGCGACGACAAACCACCGAGAGACAGAGAAAGCACATCTACGCCATCTTCAACGGCGGCGTCCATTCCGGCTAGGATTGCACTTTCAAAACAACCATCTACCTCGCACACTTTGTACATTGCTAAGTGTGCATAGGGTGCCATACCAACTGCTGTGCCCTTAGCGTTGTCAAAAGCGCTGGCGTTTCGGACAAATCCTCCTGCGGTTGTACTCGATGTGTGTGTTCCATGACCCACGTGGTCAAACGGTGGGTATACGGGTAGAGATGAGTTCTTGACCAAGTTTCTTGCACCGATGAGCTTGTTATTACAAGTCCTCTTTCCGTTGAATTCACAGAAGCCTTTCCACTTTGCCGGTGGAGCCGGCATTTGTTCGCCGGAGAAGGATGGGTGGGAGGGTTCTATTCCGGTGTCTTAAACTCCGATTATGATGCCTTGGCCAAAATTGGAATTTTCCCATAATCCTCCTAGTTGCGGCATTAACCCTAGGAAGTTTGGCGTATGAGTTGTGTGTAAAGAATATATCTCTTCAGCTTTTGCTGACAGAATATCTTCCTTCTTTTCCAGAGATTTTGCTTCTTCTGGAGTTAACTTGGCCGCAAATCCAGAAACGACATTTTTGTACGAGAAAACCATGCGCTGTTTGTTCTGAGTTTGTGCGGTGGTGGGCAGTAATGAGTGGTGCCACTTATGTAACTCCTCGTCAGCAACATCGTGAGACTTTATAACGTGAACGATGTAAGTCTGTAAGTTGCTAGTTGTTTCTCCGAGTTCTGGATTTTGAGTGGCTGATGAAGAAGTAGAACAAGCTGTGAGCATGAAAATGAGACCAATAAGAAATACGATGAGCTTCATCTTGGTTGATGCTGTTTGCTTGGTATTCTCCATGCTCTAACACAGATACACAATATATATACGTGTGGGTGTATTTGTCTATATCTAAAGACGACTCGTATGAACAAGAGCTACATAGGTTTTCACAATATTGTTGGAAATATCAAAGTTTAAAGTAAATTAAGACGTTTAATTTGCATGGTAATACTCGCTCTATGTAAGCTATGCCGGTATAAAATGTTAAAACTTGTTGTAACGATGGTTGTTATTCGATCGATGTCAATAACGTAACCGACCACGGCCAGGCTATACAAATTTATGGCAAAGAGAAATCTTGTTTCAAACATCGATCACTTTGTTTACTGATAATAAGAGAAATCATGTTTCAAACATCACTTTGTTCAGTGAAATGAAAAAAATAGAACACTTACTGATCAAAATCTCTGCACTTTGTGAATTTATAGCAAACAAGAATGAGTATAATTATGGTTATCCTTTACCGTCACACTTGTGTATAAGAAATAGAGGATTTACCTCGTGCTCAGATTATTATTCACAAGTTCTGCAACAATTGAGAAACCTATCCTTTGTTCAAGTCTATGCCTCTCAACAGCGTAAAGAATGTCGTATGACCTAATTTTGGGAGTTGCTTTCATTTTCCAATTGCTATACATTTTTATGAATGCATTAAGGTTTTGATTTAAACCATACAAGCTCGCCAGCTATAATGGTTAAAGGTTATTATATACTCCCTGCCATCTTTACTATAAGAGCAGGTCGATTTTTTTTTTTTTTTTTGGAAAGATTAAATAAGTTAAATAAACTACTTAATAATAGTATATATTGTGCATCATCATATTATATATTAGTTTATAAGCCAAACAAATTAGTTTGAAAATAACGATAAATATAAACACTGTTTTTTAGTTACCCATCCAGTATACAAAGCTTCGATCGCCCTGACTAAATCCGGTTCCGACCCTTTTAATGTAACTTAATCAGCTTCTTTAATCTCTCTAAAAAAAAAATTAGTTTTTATATTAAGAAATATTTATTATACATAACCACTAACAAGTGTCGGTTCATCGTTGTTGCATTGAGTACAAGAAATGATTCATATTGTTTCTATAGTTCATATATATACACAGCTTGCCAAAATTTTCTTATATAATACATGCAGATATATAGATAATTAAGACATCTTTCTCATTTTCTTTTGTGTAAATGCACGAAAAGAGACAATAACTACCTTTAAAACTTATAGCCCAGATTGTGTTAATTTGTTTTTTGGATACTGATTGAACATCATACATGCGGACGTATTCGATGATTAGTTTCAAGTTAGTTAATTTATAAAAGGAAAGAAAGTGCCATTGATAGGCTACTGGTTTTGTCGTCTCCTTGAAACAAGGATAATTTTGACTGATAATGACAATGCGCTTGAATGCAGAGTTAGGAATAAAATAAATTGTTCAACCAAGTTGAAAACAGAAAACTTCAAAAAGAATAAGTACCTTCGGTGTTTTTGGAAAAACTTCAAAAAGAATAAGTGCCTTCAAAGAACAGTACCCGGGTGTTTTCACTCTAGGTACGTACAATCCTGTACACATCCAATATTTGGAGAGGATTCTCCTTTTTCCTATCTATTTTTTTTCCCATCAACTTTATAGTAAAATTTTAACATTTTAATTTAATATTTTATAAAATTATTATTATTATTCTACATAAAAATATATAAATATGTTATAAAATAAAAGAGCGATGAGAAAGAAATAATATAAGAGAAAGAGAGATTAGAGAACAACTCTTATTCACTATTCTAAAGTATATGAAATATATAACATATACCTTCTATTTATCAACTCTTTAATCTACAATTAATATGATCCTATAATCATAGAAAATAAAGGGATATGCATATTTTTATTCATAACAAAATAAGCTTTTTAAAATTACTCTTAACAATTATAGATTTTTATAAAATACATATTTTTACCACTTCAGAATGATAGTAATAGTTTTATATAATATTATATCTAAATTTTTAAAATTTTGATCTAAATAAAAAATGAAAGGACAGAAAAAAATTAAACCAAAAGCATAGAAAACTAAAAAACAACCCACATGCGTCTATAAATTACCAATAAGTATGGGAAAAAATCGGAATTCTACTAAATTTTTTGTTTTTGGATATAATGGAATTTCAGTAAAATTACTATTGGTCTATTACTATAGCATGTGTTTGGGTAACATTGAAACCGATGTTTCAAAAGTCCTTTTTTGTAAGCTGAGACAAAACTTTTATCACTTTCTTACCTCATAATCGTAAAAGTTATTATCTAAAAGCTTATCTAAACATGTTGAGTGTTTGGGAAAAACCAAAACCGTAGTTTCAGAAGCCATTTTCTGTAGGTAGGGATAAAACTCATCTCACATGCTTACCTTATAAATTATAAAAGCTATTCTTTCAAACATAATACAAACATGCATTTAAATATATGGTTTATTTGGCGCGTTCACGGATGATCTGCAGCTTAAAGAAGATCGAAAAAGAAACTTCGGACTGAAAATATCATGTGAAAGTGCTTATGAGTTGGTTCAATTCGTTAGGAAGGATTGAAGGCTTGAGCATAAACTAAAAAGATAACAATTTCATCAAAAGTTAATGAAAATTCATTATGACTCAGATATCTGACTGGAACAAAGTTGAATGCAAGTGAGGTAATCAAATATTAGATATATATCGCATCGCTGTGAGTTGCCCTAGGATGTATATATATATATAGCCATTTGACTCCTTTATTTCGCCAGTAAATTAAAATGGCATGCCTTCAACCATATTAATTGACACTCATCACTTAAAAATGATAGATATGGGGATTCTAACACAGTGTTGTTCAGAAACCCAAGAGAGGGAACCCTGAGCAAAGGAATGATTGCCTCTGTTTTCTTTTATTTGGGGATGAACTCAACCGAGAAAGTAGCCTTCTGGTATACCTCTGAGAAGCTTATCTTACTTGGGTTCACACTCATACCTAAAGCCAGAGGCACCTCATGCTCCAATGAGTAAGTTGAATTGGCGGGTCCAACGTTAGTCACTGTTCTTGTATAGTACTGTGAAGTAGACCCCATAATAATAGAAAATGAGGGATAGTTTAGTTGTGCTTCTGGTATGCTTTTGATCTCTGAGCATCTCACTTTGTTGCCCACAATCATAGTAATTTGTATGTCTGTGTAACCTAAACCACACAAGTAAGGAATGTAATCATCAGGATGGATATCGTAAACAAGCCCCGGATCACTCGCTTTATTGGGATTAACATGTCCGGCACCGGTGGCGAAGATGTCAGCAGGAAGAAGCCTTTCATCCAATATTGGCTCTCCGGCAAGATTTAGAGTATTAGCGGTGGTCATGATGGCGGACTTTATGGCCGCCGGAGACCATTCTGGGTGAGCACTTTTGAGCAGAGCAGCAATGCCACTGAGGTGAGGGCAAGACATTGAGGTACCGGAAAGAACTTTGTACGCTGGTAATTTGTCGTCTACAGAAACATCCCATGCTGCTAGAATGTTCGCCCCAGGACCGATTATGTCAGGTTTAAGAATTCCGACGCTTTCCTGACTTGGACCTCTGGATGAAAAGTAAACTACTGCTGGAGTTTGTGAATCCCCAATTACAGTTCCTTTGAATAAGATTGTTGCTGTTGGTGTGTAGGTTGAATTAATGTATTGCATGATAGCCAATCCAGCAACGTAACTCAAATGGACTGCAGGTAGAACATGAGCGTCAGGGAAAGTGCTGAAACCATTGAGCTGTTGGTTTACAAGGATCATGGCAGCTCTTCCAGCATCCTTTACTGTTTGTCCTTTTTCAATTCTAGAAATATTTCCCCCAAGATCGCACAAAACAACCTTTCCCTTAACATCCACATTATTCAAAGACCCAGGGGCGCAAAAAGCATAGGACTGGTTTCCATTGGATCCTGCATAAACTAGAGGCAATAAATTAGAGGAGAAGTTTTTTGGTTGGAATAATGTTTGTCCGTCGTATTCTGTTCCGTTTCCAAGCCTTGCGGTTGCTTTGATGGTTCTGTCAATGGTGCTTGCACCTACGGTGAGAATCCATGGAGCCTCATTGGACAGAGTAGCATAGGCAGGGCCAGCGTTAGCTGCAGAGCAACTGACAAAAATGCCCTTTTGAACTGCGGTGAATGCACCTAATGCAATGGGGTCGTTGTAAAAAGGAAGAGAGCCCAAACCAATTGATACAGAAAGCACGTCCACGCCATCCTCAATGGCAATGTCCATTGCAGCTAACGTTGCACTTTCATGGCATTCCCCGGTCCCGTCGCAAACTTTGTACATTGCCACATGAGCTTTAGGTGCCATGCCAGTTGCTGTGCCCTGAGCATTACCAAAAACGCTAGCGTTCTTCACGAAGTTTCCAGCAGCCTCGCTGGAGGTGTGGGTTCCATGTAAGAATTCCTCAAAGGGAGGTTCTTGGCTAGCGGTTCTTAATAGGTTCCTCGCGCCGACGAGCTTGTTGTTGCAAGTCCTCTGTCCATTGAATTCACAGTAGCCTTTCCATTTTGAAGGCGGCGTCGGCATGCCTTCGTCCGAGAAGGAAGGGTGGAATGGGAATATTCCGGTGTCTATAAGCCCAATTATGACGCCTTCACCAAAGTTGGAATCTTTCCACAGTCCTGATCCCTTACTCAACCCCAAGAAGCTTGGGGTGTGGGTGGTGTGTAACGAAAGGGTCCTTTCGGGCCGAGCGGACACAATTTCATCTTTCTCTTGCAGGGCCTTGGCTTCTTCCTCTGTCAATCTGACAGCAAATCCCGACGCAACATGTTGATAGGAGAAAACCATGCGATCCTTAAACGAGGTTTCTGCAATAGCTGGCAGAAATGATTGGTACCAGTTATGCAGCTCTTCAGATTGAAGAGAAGCAATACCATGGGGCTTTTTGACATGAACGATGTAGGTTTGAAGTTTGGCTTGCTCTTGACTTTCCGCCTTAAAAGCTGAGAAGACACTGAGCATGCAAAGGAGAGCAATGAGCAACACGAGCCTCGTCATTGCGAGAATGCCGAGCTGATCTCTGCTTAGAGGAAGAGTCCTGAGATTAGATGGCTTGAGTCGGTATTGCTTAACTTGCACGAATATATATAGCACAAGACAGATAGGTCCAGATCCCCTGATGCTGATGAATGTTGTGCACCTTCGCACAATGGGCATCAGGTGTTGCCCACATTGCTCCTCACGACATGTACTTGCAATATGTTGGCCTAGGTGATAGGGCAAAACTTTAGCTAAAACCCGCAGTCACAGTCGCCGTATCAGTAATAAAGTGATAAGAAAAGTATCGTTCACGAGGACTTAGTATCACAAACTTCGGTTGAGCATTGATTTCACAATTTCGTTTAAGTTGAGCAAAACAAATTGAATTTAATTTAGAGAGAAGAAATTAAAACTAAAATTAAAACAAACTAACTACACACTAATGAATGAGCAACCTAGCAAAGTCACCAATCCCTCATTTGTTTCCTAGATTTTATCCCCACTAAATCAACTTTGACTTAACTTAATCTATAATCTAGAGTATTAATGTCTATAAATGCCTTCCGGTCCACTTATATACCTACCTTAATTAATTATGTGATGCCTCACACAACTAAATAAGATCTTTTTAAATCGGGCTCACTCTAATTTGATTATGCGGAGCTTCTAGGTATATTCTATCCTAGATGCAAATTAGATTAAAACCTAACTTCACGTTAAATTTAAACCTAATTCCACATTATTTAATCCCAATGTCAATTTAGGATTCCCTCTTCCAAGTCCAACCCTAAATCCCCAAAACATGCTCAATGGTGATCAGTCAATAAGCAATAACAACGAACACATGATTAAATAAACCGAAATAAAATCAAGCAAAACTAACAAGTGGGAATAATCTCTAAAACTCAAACAAGTTCATAGGTTCTCTAGGTTTGCAAAACCAACTAGCCACACATGGCTTTATTCAAACTAATAAAAGAGATAAAAATCCAGGTTCAAAGAATAAAGAGAGAGAGGAAAGATAGATTCTCGTCGCCTCCACAGTCCTTCCGTCCTTCCGTGGAGATGATGAAGAGAACTGGAATGCTCAGCCTCTACTCCTCCGCTTCTTCGTTCCTTCTCGTTCTATGTCTCCGATCTCTTCTTCTCTTCTCTTCTTTCTTGTCTCTTGCCTCCCTATTTATAATTTAGGTTGGATCACAGTTGATTCTCCTTTTCTTATTACAAAGATATCTCATATCTTGTAATTTACTCCACCAGATCATGCAATTGATTTTGTTTCTATTTTTCTTGCATGAGACCATCGAAGTTTGAGTTTGATTGCATATCCTCTTAATTGCCCTCTTAATTGCTTTTTATACTTCTTTCCAAATCAGCTAATATTTCGCACATTAAAAATAGGATATGAGTAGATTTTATGTCGATTTATTCTTTGATCCTAAGTTTGATTCAATGATGGAAAAGTCAATAAAAGATAATTAAATAGGTATGTAATATCAATAATTCCAATCAATTCTCATAAAATATACACCCATTTAATCATAAAATATACACTTATCAAACTCCCCCACACTTAAACATTGGCTTGTCCTCAAGCAAAAGAAAGAGAATTCATTATCCGAAAAGAACATTGCCAAAGAAATTCCTAAACAGAGAGCAAAAAACCACCACACTTGGATCATATCATCAAATCTTATTTAAGTTAATGTCTTATAAAAATAAGTCACTAAGCCAATAGAGTGCAACAATCTCTTAACATCCCATGATCAAAAGATCGGCAAGCAATGAGTGCAACAATAAGATTAGAAGAGGGATATCATGCTACTTAACTCCTCTAGAAAAATTCAAATGCCAAAACCAAGCTTTTCATTTAATTTACTAAGGATCCTCGGTAGGAAATAACTTATTTTTTCTTTTTTTTTTCTTTTCCTTTTTTTTTTTTTTTTTTTTTTTCTTGAGCCGTTGTAGGTCCCCTTTTACGCGACCCGCACATGGGTGATCAGCACCGGTTACTCGTTACTCCAACAGGCACCTCAAGAGGCTTTTAGCCCAACTCATAACCCTCTTTTAACTTTACCGTTTGACGCGAGTGCCAACATTGGTGATGAAGTGCCCTAGGTTACTAAGTGAGGTCTAGAGAAGTCATTGGAGTTGTTTTTTTTTTTTTTTTTTTTTTTAGTCATTTCCCTACACAAAAGTTTTACTTAGCCAGGCAAAGGTCATCATCTAATTTTCTAAAGAAATCATGTAGCAAAATATCCATGAACTAATAATTTGTTGCTCACATTACAAACAAATCCTATTCTCATAGTCCATCTCAAGATTGCAAAAAAAAACTTAAGGCTTAGAGACTTCGTCAAAACATTTTTTTTTATTTTAATCTTTCACTTGATAATATTCTCTAAGATGGGAAAGCTCAAAATCAAGGTCAATCATCAACAATGCAAAAATCTCGAAGAAAAAAAAAAAAAATCTTTTCAATTGCATAAGGACAAGCATAACCAAAGAAATTATATCTCTTTCCCCCACACTTAAATCAAACATTGTCCTCAATGTTGCAAAAATATAAAGAGGGAAAGGAACTAGTACTCCCTGGTTTAGGCCTCTATCTCTCGATGTGGAGTGCTTTCCCTAGTACCATCCATGATATTTCAAATTTTTAGGGAGAAGAGAGTGCTCAAGCAAGACCTTGCAACAACAAGAGGAGTGATTTTCTTCAAACCCGAATAAAAACCTGAAAGAAAGAAAGAAATAATAATAATAAAATATGCAAGCAAAACCCCTTGAGTTGCCTCCCAAGAAGCGCTAAATTTATAGTCTTCACCGAGACTTTTCAAAACAAACCACTAATCATAAGTATCAAACACTATAATTACCTTGTCTTCATTCCTTTTCAAGCAACAAGGTATCTCACACAAAAATTGATCATTCAAGTTAATTACTTGTACTTCCTTAATCATAGACAATCTTGGATTACAAGGAATCACTGAATTCAAATAAAGCACAACATGCATATCCTTGAAAATAAATATAGGCACTTCCAAGAATTTAGAGCATCCAATAAAATCAACTTGACTCTCATCAGTAAAAGTCAACACTTCAAGAGGAGGGTCATGAACAACAACAATTGGGACATCTACATCAATTGGATCACAAACATCACAATCCTTAGGCTCCACAAATTAGGAACCTCTTCTAGACATCCAATATTCTCATCTAAATCAATGTCAAGCTCACAATCACTTTCTACATTATCCATAGTCTCATGCAATTCCACACCTTTAACTTTCTCACAATAATCATTATCATCATAAGAAGTGGTCATCAAGATTAAGGAATTATTTTGCACTATAGTCTCAAGGGTTGAAAAATTTGACTCGCATATACCTTCATATCTTGAACACTTGAGTTAATGCTTTGGACACTTACCCCAATATCTTGGACACTTGATTCAATGCTAGCGAGAATCTCCCTCTGCTCTCTACTAGATTTCTCTAATGCTTTCCCACACTCCTCAACTAATCTTTCCAAATTAGATTTTTCACTGTACTCAATGGTGTGTTCTTCAATAGGTGGATAAGAGTAAAAAGGAGGGGTATTTTCATGAGAACAATAGACATATGGATCCCTAAAATTACGTTGCTCAAAACCTTCATTAGGACAAAATGAGTTATCAAAATAAGCTTGGTTCCTAGTGAAATCATCTCTCACAAAATGACTAGTTGTACTATATGGACAATGCTCAAATAAATGATTCCCTCCACAATAAACACAAGACATGCAAACATATTGAGAAGAATCAACATATAGACTACAACCATCATTTATGCTCCTTTTATGTTGCCTAGATTCATTCAAAGAATGTATAATAGCAATCAATCCATCTTGTATAGAAGACAAAGAATTCATCTCCTTTTCATTATTATGACTAGTTGGTTCCCAATTGAAATCCATTTTTTTTAAATTTTTTTTTTAAAAAATAAAATAAAATATTTACAAACTCAAACTTAAACTACTAATGCTCAATCAATTCCAACCAAGAAAGTCGTGGCACACAAGTCCCCAAGAACGGCGCCAAAAACTTGATAGGCAAAACTTTAAGCCTAAAAACTCCGCAAGTGCACGGGCCGTATCAAGTAATAAAGTGATAAGAAAAGTATCGTTCCCACGAGGACTTAGTATCACAAACTTCAGTTGAGCATTGATTTCACAATTTCGTTTAAGTTGAGCAAAACAAATTGAATTTAATTTAGAGAGAAGAAATTAAAACTAAAATTAAAACAAACTAACCACACACTAATGAACGAGCAACCTAGAGTCACCAATCCCTCATTTGTTTCCTAGATTTTATCCCCACTAAATCAACTTTGACTTAACTTAATCGCTAATCTAGAGTATTAATGTCTATAAATGCCTTCCGGTCCACTTATATACCTACCTTAATTAATTATGTGATGCCTCACACAACTAAATAAGATGCTTTTTAAATCGGGCTCACTCTAATTTGATTATGCGGAGCTTCTAGGTATATTCTATCCTAGATGCAAATTAGATTAAAACCTAACTTCACGTTAAATTTAAACCTAATTCCACATTATTTAATCCCAATGTCAATTTAGGATTCCCTCTTCCAAGTCCAACCCTAAATCCCCAAAACATGCTCAATGGTGATCGAGTCAATAAGCAATAACAACGAACACATGATTAAATAAACTGAAATAAAATCAAGCAAAACTAACAAGTGGGAATAATCTCTAAAACTCAAACAAGTTCATAGGTTCTCTAGGTTGCAAAACCAACTAGCCACACATGGCTTTATTCAAACTAATAAAAGAGATAAAAATCCAGGTTCAAAGAATAAAGAGACAGAGGAAAGATAGATTCTCCGTCGCCTCCACATCCTTCCGTCCTTAGTGGAGATGATGAAGAGAACTGGAATGCTCACCTCTACTCCTCTGCTTCTTCGTTCCTTCTCGTTCTATGTCTCCCGATCTCTTCTTCTCTTCTCTTCTTCTTGTCTCTGCCTCCCTATTTATAATTTAGGTCGTGGATCACTGATTCTCCTTTTCTTATTACAAAGATATCTCATATCTTGTAATTTAATCCACCAGATCATGCAATTGATTTTGTTTCTATTTTTCTTGCATGAGACCATCGAGTTTGATTGATTGCATATCCTCTTAATTGCCCTCTTAATTGCTTTTTATACTTCTTTCCAAATCGCCTAATATTTCCCGCAGCATTAAAAATAGGATATGAGTAGATTTTATGTCGATTTATTCTTTGATCCTAAGTTTGATTCAATGATGGAAAAGTCAATAAAAGATAATTAAATAGGTATGTAATATCAATAATTCCAATCAATTCTCATAAAATATACACCCATTTAATCATAAAATATACACTTATCACTAGGACGGCTCGCTCTTGTCCTGACATCTGTTTTGTTGATTATTTTTTTATATATATAAAAACTTGTATGCATAACATATAAGGTAAAATGATTACTCACACGGGTATTTACATCAAGAGCCCGTTGATTTTTTAAGATTAAAAAAGTTAAATAAATGATTTAATTATAGTATATGTTATTTGTCATTACATTATATATATCAGTTTATAAGTTAAATAAATTAGTTTGGAAAAAATGATAAATATAAATATTTTTAAATAATTTATTTAACTTCTTTATTTATTTTTTTAAAAAAAAACTTAACCAAGTATTATATTAATGACCGAAAGTGATACTTTAAAGTTTATAGTATTATAAGCTTCTCGCATGAGAATGTCCGCTTGACGTAAATAGGTCGTAACATAATGCATGATTGCCATACATGAATCATTGCCATATATATATATATATATATATATATATACCACACATACTTCTATTACGGCAATGCTGTCTCACTTGTTATCAGAAGTAGAATGAATAAATTTTATGCATAATCCAAATAGACAAATACACAGTGGCAGAACTTGAAGGAAAAGTTTGGGGGTCAAATAGTGGTGGGGGATTCGGGGTAGCGCCCAATTTTTTTAAATGAAAGTTTTAAATTCATTAAAAATGAAAAGAATGAAAAAAAAAAAAATACTCATAAAATCAAGTTAATTAACTTCATCTACAAGTGTAATGTAGAATGGGTAAAATCATAGTAAGGATACACCACAAAAGTAAAATTTTCGATAAACTAAAAATTTCATGTAATTAGAATGAAACATAGAAAAAAATGACAAGATTAACATAAATCATACAAAACTCCACATGAACAAAGATTGAATTAAAAGCCTAAAATATAAAGAGAGGGGAAAAAAAGAAGAAGAAGAAGAAGTTGGGGGCCAAAGTTATATTCACTACTTTGGGGGCCAAAGTTGTATCATTCACTAAAAAAGGAAAAGTTCCACTAAAAATGTTCAATTTTTTTTTTGGCCCCCTTGTCATAGAGAAGATCCGGTGCAAATTATGTTTTGGTCAGTCGGCGCTCACGCATACTTGAGTGAGGAATGAGTTTCCTTGCCTATCTTTGGATAGGCGAGGGAGAGCTTCTCTCCTCTTGGGCCGTCCGGATCTAATCTGAGGCCGGATCTTTTTTCTTACTTTCTATTTTTTTGAAAAAAATTATTTTAATGGGTATAGAATCTAAAATAAAGATAATATCTCAACTAATATTTTTTCAAAAAATATTTTTTTATCAAAAAAGAAGATTTAAAAAAAAATGACGGGCCCGTCAGGATCGCATCCGGATCCGTCAGATCGTGATCTGACGGCCCGGATGCAACAAATTCTTGGTGCCTATCTTTTGGATAGGCAAGGATAGGCACCCAAACCGGGTCCACTGAGTGATTTGACTTGAGCTGCTCAACGTCTACAGGTGCTATTTAGGACTAAATGAGAAAGAGTAATTGAGTTTAAACGGGTCATTAATTACTCTACGCTATTAAAAGTTAAAACCTCAAATATATATATATTTTTTTTTTTGAACAAGCCATGCTAGTACTTAAAACTATGAAGCTTGCTTTCTAAAACTATAAATTGATACTTCTTCCGATCCTAAAGATAAGACATAATTAACTTTTTTAGAGAGATTAATGAAGCTAAATAAGTTACTTAATCATATAATATGTTGTGTATTCTTATATTATATATCAGTTTATTAATCAAACTAATAAGTTTAAATTAAAAAAATATAAATATAAATACTCTAAAATAATTTAATTAGTTTACTTAATTTTAAAAAAAAAAGACGAATTTTGTCTTATATTTTTATGACCAAAGGGAGTAACTAATATGTCTCCTCTCAATTTTTCTACGATTATTTGGTATACATGATCTAGTATTTTATAGGGATAATATATTTTTACAATTGGATCTGACAAAGCATCCAGTTGGAAATATAAAATCAGAAAATAAAAATCGCATAGCAAAACATAGATTGATCTCTTCAACGTTGAGGGGTTGGGTCACTGGGTGTCATCTGTTCTGCATATCTCTTCACTTCGAAATCGCAATCATCTCCTTCACTCGCGATTTTCACGTCGCTATTTGGCCGACGATTTCTGTTTGTTTCCTTGGCTGTCCACACCCAGAGAGATCATTGAAGGTATTTGATTCTTTTCTCTCTTCAGCGATAGCGTTTCTGTATTTTGTGATTCTTGTTTCTTGTATCTTTTTCATCTGCGATTTTTTAATAATTGTCCCCTGCTTAGTCATTTTCCAATATTCTGATAATTCTGATTCCAAATTATTTGGCGCTTTTTATTCTTTTTATTGCTGAGTGAGGAAGAAATAATACTAGATATATATAGCAGAGTGGAAGTTTTATTGATTACTTACATTGTATTGTATTTCAATAATGTTTATGTCTGTCTTTTATTTGAAGCTAACAAATTCATAGCAGGTTTAAAATCACGTAATGGAGTAGAAGTGTTGAAAATCAGTACCGAGATGCTCCTTCTTCTATCCAAGGATGCCGAAGGCTTTTGAATATATGACTTGGGATTGGGATACGATCTTCTTTTTCAACGTCGTTCGATTTTAAATTACTGCTTGGCTACATTTTTTCAACTGCATGCTTTGCCACAGTCCATATCCTGTCAAAATATTGCCGGCATGCACCACCTTACATCCATCTAATGGAATTTTTAATACCGTCAATTCTTGTTTAACGGTTTTATTTATAAAAGACTAACAGGCCTAGGCTTAATGGAGTAAACTAAAAGGATCTTAAAAAAAAAAAAGGAATGATCTGATTCAAAGTTCGAGCAAACTATAAGGACCCACAAATATCTTATCCTTATTTTATATTTGATTAGTTCTGTCTTTGAAAAAGTATTATACATATAGTTCAAGCAAACTATATATATATATCTGTGTGTGTCTGTCATGTGTGTGTATGTGTAAACACAAACACACACACTCTCATATATATACATATACATCTTGGCATGTGTGTATGCATATATGTGTGTTATCTATATCTATATCTTTATTATTTCTAATATCGTAGTACCATACTGATGTTGTCATTTGCTAATATCTTTTTCTTTTTGCCATGTCATTTGCCAATGTCATCAATCATATTCTTTTTTTTTTTTTTCCTTTTTGCCCACCATCAGGCATATGTATTAAGGTTTTGATTCAAGCTATAAAGTAAATATCCTTTCAGTCTCCTAATAAAACACGGATATTGGACCCCATTTTTGGTCTTAGAAAAAAAAATCGATCATTATTCGTTCTTTTTAAGAGACTAAAAATAACCTTTTGAAAATTTGTGAGGATCAACATATCAACCAATCGACCCTTATTCGTCATTTTTATGGACTAAAAATGACCTTTTTTTTTTTTTTAAGGAACCAAAGTGGGGATCGCGTTTTTTGTTAGGGACCATAAAGGGTATTTACTCTAAACTATACAAGCTCGCCAACTATAATCGTTAAAGGTTATCATATACTCCTAGCTACGGTTTTTACTATAAGAACCAATTGACTTTTCTTTTTTGGAGAGATTTAAGAATCTAAATAAATTACTTAATCATAATATATATATATATATATATATATTGTGTATCATTAAATTATATATTAGCTTATAAACCAATAAAATTAGTTTAAAGAATAAATATAAATATAAATTCTTAAATGTAACTTAATTAACTTCTCTAATCTCTCCCAAAAAAAAAGGAACTAACTCTTAGATTAATAACGATTATAATAACTAACAAGTGTATAGCTTCGTTGTTGTTGCATTGAGTACAAGAAATGATTCACATTGTTTCTAAAGTTCATATATATGCACAGCTTGGCAAAATTTTCTTATACTCGTATAATATAGATATATAGATACGGCATCTTTTTCTGTTTTCTTTTTTGTGTAATGCACCAAAAGAGACAATAACTAACTTTAAAAATTATAGGCCAGATTGTATTAATTTGTTTTTTGGATACTGATTGAACAACATACATGCGTATTCGATGACTAGTTTCATGTTAGTTAGTTAATTTATAAAAGTAAGAAAGTGTCATTGATTAGACTGATAATGACACTGTGCTTGAATGCAGAGTTTGGAATAAAATAAATTATTCAACCAAGTTGAAAACAGAACACTTCAAAAAGAATAAGTACCTTCGGTGTTTTCACGGGTTCTCATCCCATGCACATAATTACGTGCTTTTTTAGGTACTCATACCTCTAATTAGAGGTATAAGCATTTTTTTTTTATATATTGTATTTATGTAGATTTAAATTATATACTGCTTTCTGAGATTTTTTTTTTGCACCCAATATGTCAAATTAATTAATTTCCAGTTCTGCATTTGTTTGTAACACCAGTTTTATGAAAATTAATTAATTTGAGATACTAGGTGTAAAAAAAATCACAGAAAATAGTATATAATTTAAATCTACATAAATACAATATATAAAAAAAATTAAAAAAATCAAAAAAATATGCTCATACCTCTAATTAGAGATATGAGCATCTAAGAAGTACATAATTATGTGCATGTAATGTGCATTCGTGTTTTCACTCTACGTAAGTACAATCCTGTAAACATCCAATATTTGGGGAGGGTTCTCCTTTTTCCTATATCTAGTTTTTTTCATTAACTTTATAGTAAAATTTTAACGTTTTAATTTATTATTTTATAAAACTATTATTATAATTCTACATAAAAATATAAAAATATGTTATAAAATAAAAGAGAGATGAGAAAGAAATAATATAAGAGGAAGAGATTAGCGAACAATTCTTATTCACTATTTTGAAGTATATGCAATATATAATATATATAAGCACAACTCTCTGGTCTCTAATTAATATGATTCTATAATCATAGAGAATAATAGGGATATGAATATCCATAAATACTATATTCATAACAAAATAAGCTTAAACAGTTAAAATTACTCTTAACAATTATAGATTATTATTAAAATATTTTTATAAAATACATTTTTTCTATTTTTCACTATTTCAGAATGAGAGTATTAGTTTTATATAATACTAAATCTAAATTTTAAAAATTTTAATCTAAATAAAAAATGTGATGACAGAGAAAAATTAAACCAAAAGCATAGAAAGCTCAAAAGCAACCCATATGCATCTATAAATTACCAATAAGTATGGGAAAAATGGGAATTCTAGTACGATTTTTTTTTTTTTTTTTTTTTTTTTTGGATATAATGGAATTCCAGTAAAATTACTATTAGTTTATTACCAAAGTATGTGTTTGGGTAACATCTAAACTGAGGTATCAAAAGTCCTTTTGTAAGCTGGAAAAAAATTCTTATTATATACTTACCTCGTAAATCGTAAAAGTTATTATCCAAAAGCTTATATAAATTTGGGAAACAACAAAACCGTAGTTTCAGAAATCATTTTATATAACTCAAGATAAAACTCCTCTTACATATTTTCCTCATAGATCATAAAAGCTATTTTCTAAAAAATAATCCAAACATGCATAGACACACACGTGTGTGTGGTTTATTTGGCTCGTTCATGGGATGATCTGTAGCTTAAAGAAGATCGAGAAAGAAACTTCGGACTGAAAATATCATGTGAGTGTGAGAGTGCTTATGAGCTGGTTCAATTCGTTGGGAAGGATAGAAGGCTTGAGCATAAACTAAAAAGAGCAATTTCATCAAAAGTTAATGAAAATTCACTATGACTCAGCCTTCTGACTGGAACAAAGTTGAATGTGATAAGTAAATATTTTATAATTAAATAAGTATAGATTCTGAGATATATTGGATTAAATTTATTAATATTATACTTATTTAATTATCTTTTATATATTTATCTATCTTTTAATTAAATATAGGATAAAAGAATATTATAACAGAAAATCTATTGATATTCTATTTTATTTTGTAGAGATATTATGTGATTTAAAAGAGGAGAAAATATAGCAAAAGCAAGAAACATGATTACGCAACAAATTAAATTGAAAAAAGATTTAATATAATATATTATTATATTAAAGTGATAAGGACCTGTACATGGAAGGAAGCAGATCACTGAAAATAGCTTATCTTTAGGATATTGGAGTGACGCATGGGACCCACAGCAAAAACAATTCAAGTTGCATCTATTAATAGATGCTCACAGCCCACGAAAAGAAAGGAGAATTCGAGAATTGAAGACACCACGCATTAGAGGAGATCATCGCAATTCAGAGCAAGAGCACGGACGGAAATAGAGGAGCAAGACGCGCACAGGAACGATCGGGAATTCAAGAAGTAGAGGCATAAAAGCAACCCACACTGCAAGAAGTAGAGGCATAAAAGCAACCCACACTGCTCAAGCCTTGACAAAGAAGCGGAGGAAAGCAATTCTTTGAGAGTCTTGATTTCTCCTATCTTTCCTTTATTCTTTCTTTTATTTTCTCGATTATGAGTTTCATCTTCATGGATTTTATTAGAGCCATGTGTGGCTAATTTTCTTTTTCAACCTAGAGAACCTATGAACTTGTTTGGGTTCTAGGTATTATTCCCACTATTAGTTTTGATTAATTTCAATCGGTTTATTTATTCCTTTTCTTGCTATTGTTTATTAATTGGCCACTAGTAAGCATGTTTCGGGGATTTAGGTTAAACTTGGAAGAGGAAATCCTAAATAGACAGGATTAAATAATGTGGAATTAGATTTAAATTTAATAAGGAATTAGGTTTTAATCTAATTTGCATCTGGATAGGAATATACCTAGAAGCTCCGCATAATCAAATTAGGGTGAGTTTGATCTAAAACGCATTTTAGTTAATTGTGTGAGGCATTACATAGTTAATTAAGATAGGTTTATAAATGAATAGGAAGGCATTTATAGACATTAATACTCTAGGTTAGTTGAGTTAGTTAAGTCAAAATTAATTTAGTGGGATTAATTCTAAGAAACCAACAAGGGATTAGCGACTTAGGTTTGTCATTTCGAATTAGAATTCGCTCTTTTGCTATTATTAGTTTCTTATTTAATTTCTTTTTATTATTCAAAACAAACCCGACTTACTCAACTTAAACGAAATAAAGGAATTTAATATCTACTCGCTATTAATTAGTCCTCGTGGGAACGATATTTTTCCTACTTATCACTTTATTACTCGATACGGCTGTATCTTTCATGAGCCTATAGGCTTTAAATTTTGCCCTAGGGAGGTAATCAAATATTAGATATGTATCGCATCGCTGCGAGTAGCCCTAGGATGAATATATATATATATATATATGGAGCCATTTGACTCCTTTATTTCGCAAGTAAATCAAAATGGTGTGCCTTCAACCATATTAATAGATGTTCATCACTTGAAAATGATAGATATGGGGATTCTAACACAGTGTTGTTCAGAAACCCAAGAGAGGGAACCCTGAGCCAAGGAATGATTGCCTCTGTTTTCTTTCATTTGAGGGATGAACTCAACCGAGAAAGTAGCCTTCTGGTATATCTCAGAGAAACTTATCTTACTTGGGTTCACACTCATACCTAACGCCAGAGGCACCTCAAGCTCCAATGAGTAAGTTGAATTGGCGGGTCCAACGTTAGTCACTGTTCTTGTATAGTACTGTGAAGTAGACCCCATAATAATAGAAAATGAGGGATAGTTTAGTTGTGCTTCTGGTATGCTTTTGATCTCTGAGCATCTCACATTGTTGTCCACCATCATAGTAATTTGTCTGTCTGTGTAACCTAAACCACACAAGTAAGGAATGTAATCATCAGGATGGATATCATAAACAAGCCCCGGATCACTCGCTTTATTGGGATTAACATGTGCGGCACCGGTGGCGAAGATGTCAGCAGGAAGAAGCCTTTCGTCCAATATTTTCTCCCCGGCAAGATTTAGAGTATTAGCGGTGGTCATGATGGCGGACTTTATGGCCGCCGGAGACCATTCTGGGTGAGCACTTTTGAGCAGAGCAGCAATGCCACTGAGGTGAGGGCAAGACATTGAGGTACCAGAAACAATGTTGTACGCTGGTAATTTGTCGTCTACAGAAACACCCCATGCTGCTAGAATGTTCACACCAGGACCAATTATGTCAGGTTTAAGAATTCCGACGCTTTCCTGACTTGGACCTCTGGATGAAAAGGAAGCTACTGCTGGAGTTTGTGAATCCCCAATGACGGTTCCTTCGAATAAGATTGTTGCTGTTGTGTGTAGGTTGAATTAATGTATTGCTTGATAGCCAATCCAGCAACGAAACTCAAATGGACTGCAGGTAGAACATGAGCGTCAGAGAACGTAGTGAAACCAATGGGTTGTTGGTTTACAAGGATCATGGCAGCTCCATCAGCATCCTCTACTGTTTGTCCTTTTTCAATTCTAGAAATATTTCCCCCAAGATCGCACAAAACAACCTTTCCCTTAACATCCACATTATTCAAAGACCCAGGGGCGCAAAAAGCAGAGGACTGGTTTCCATTGGATCCTGCATACACTAGAGGCAATAAATTAGAAGAGAAGCTTTTTGGTTGGAATAATGTTTGTCCGTCGTATTCTGCTCCATTTCCAAGCCTTGCAGTTGCTTTGATGGTTCTGTCAATGGTGCTTGCACCTACGGTGAGAATCCATGGAGCCTCATTGGACAGAGTAGCATAGTCAGGGCCAGAGTTACCAGCAGAGCAACTGACAAAAATTCCCTTTTGAACAGCGGTGAATGCACCTAATGCAATGGGATCGTTGTAAAAAGGAAGAGACCCCAAACCAAGTGATAGAGAAAGCACGTCCACGCCATCCTCAATGGCAATGTCCATTGCAGCTAACATTGCACTTTCAGAGCATCCCACAGTCCCACCGCAAACTTTGTACATTGCCACATGAGCTTTAGGTGCCATGCCAGCTGCTGTGCCCTGAGCATTACCAAAAACGCTAGCGTTCTCCACGAAGTTTCCGGCAGCCTCACTGGAGGTGTGGGTTCCATGCAAGAATTCCTCAAAGGGAGGTTCTTGGTTAGCGGTTTTCACTAGGTTCCTCGCACCGACGAGCTTGTTGTTGCAAGTCCTCTGTCCATTGAATTCACAATAGCCTTTCCATTTTGAAGGCGGCGCCGGCATGCCTTCGTCCGAGAAGGAAGGGTGGAATGGGAATATTCCGGTGTCTATAACCCCAATTACGACGCCTTCACCAAAGTTGGAATTTTTCCACACTCCTGATCCCTTACTCAACCCCAAGAAGCTTGGGGTGTGGGTGGTGTGTAACGAAAGGGTCCTTTCGGGTCGAGCAGACACAATTTCATCTTTCTCTTGCAGGACCTTGGCTTCTTCCTCCGTCAATCTGACAGCAAATCCAGACGCAACATTTTGATAGGAGAAAACCATGCGATCCTTAAATGAGGTTTGTGCGGTAGCTGGTAGAAATGATTGGTACCAGTTATGCAGCTCTTCAGATTGAAGAGAAGCAATACCATCGGGCTTTTTGACATGAACGATGTAGGTTTGAAGCTTGGCTTGCTCTTGGCTTTCAGCCTTGGAAGCTGAGAAGACGCTGAGCATGCAAAGCAGAGCAATAAGCAACACAAGCCTCGTCATTGCGAGAATGCCGAGCTGATCTCTGCTTAGAGGAAGAGTCCTGAGATTAGATGGCTTGAGTCGGTATTGCTTAACTTGCACGAATATATATAGCACAAGACAGATAGGTCCAGATCCCCTCATGCTGATGAATGTTGTGCACCTTCGCACAATGGTCAGGTGTTGCCCACATTGCTCCTCACGACATGTACTTGCAATATGCAGGCCTAGGACGGCTCTTTCTTGTGCTCACAATGCTTCTCGCATGGGAATGTCCGCTTGACGTAAATAGGTAGTACCACGATGCATGATTGCCATTCATGAATCATTGCCATATGTTTATACCACACATACTTCTATTACAGCAATGCTGTCTGCCTGTCTCCATGATTTAAAAAGAAAATTATTACGTCATATGTTAGACATGGAATTTTGAATAATTGGTTATTATAGCGTCACTTGATATCAGAAGTAGAATGAATAAATTTTCGGTTGGCCCTCTCAGCATACTGAGTAATCTGATGAATGACATAAAATTAACCTGGGTAATTATCAAATAAACGAATATGTTAAAGGATCACACTACCCACCACCCGAAAACGTATGGCCGATAGGTGTATAACAGCAGGTTTAAAATCACGTAATGGAGTAGAAATGTTGAAAATCAGTACCGATCGAAATGTTCTTTCTTCTATCCAAGGATGCCGAAGGCTTTTGAATATGACTTGGGATTGGGATACGATCTTCTTTTTCAACGTCGTTCGACATTAAATTACTTCGTGGCTACATTTCTTTAATTGGATGCTTAGTCACAGTCCATCCTGTCAAAATATTGCCGGCACGCACCATGTTACATCCATCTAACGGAATTTTTAACACTGTCAAGCCTTATTTAACGGTTTTATATATAAAAGACTAAGCTTAATGGAGTAAACTAAAAGGATCTAATAAAAAGGGGAAAAAAAATACAAGGACCTAATTCAAAATTCAAGCAAATTATAAGGACTCACAGATATATTATCCCTATTTTATATTTAGTTTTGTCTTTGAAAAGGTATTATCATAAATAATAAATTTAAAAAAAAAACTTACTTATTACTGCCCTCTCTTTTAATCTTCTAAATAGAAATGTCTTGCCAATGATCCTTAAGTTATGTGGCATCTACTCACCCTCTTTGGAAGGGAGTCACAGGTTCAACTTATGCTGGGTGTGTGCGAATTTGTGTGTTATATTAGTTTGGGTGTGCTTTCATTTGACCCTTGTTAAGAGGAAAAAAAAAATGTCACATAGTATATACACATTCTTGCAATCACTTTCAAATAAGTTGATTGGTGGATATTTTAATATATAATAGTATTTCACCGTATGAATTATGAACATTAAAGTGTATGAAATGAACATTAAAGTGTATGAAACCAAACGAAATGTATAAAGTATAATTAAAATGAATTATGTATAATAAAAATATAATTGAATTAAATTATTTAGAAAATTTCAATACACAACATTTTGGGTTTTAATTTCTCTTATGATCCATTGTCTCATTTTCTTCTTCGAATCTCATATCTACCCTTAGATAAAGAAAAATGGTTCAGAATTTATATTTTATAAAACTATTATTTTGAATATAAATTATAAATTTAAACGGTTAAAATATTATCTATACATTTCATATCCGCAACACAAACAAAATTTTAAAAAATAAATAAATTATAAAATACTATAATAATAGTTTTAAGAATATTAAATCTAAACCATTAATTATTATTTTTTTTAATATATGAGAGCAGATATGGAATTCTAAGAAGAAAATGAGAAAAATGATTCTCAGAATATTCTCTTTCAACATTTTGAGGTAATAAGGAATATTCCAACATTGCATTGACATTGATTTTAACTCTTATTTACCGTTATAGCAAACGGAAACATATATAACATACATAGAAATGCCTTTTATACATGTCAATCACCATTTTTTTTTTTGTGTCAATTATACTTATATTAACAGAGGATATTTTAGCACACATCTGTGTTATAATTTATTATATTTTGAATAATTTCTCTGTTTACGGACTGATCTTCTAAATTCTTCTTTTACACTGACCTTTTGATGTATTTGTACAGCTCCTTTTTTTTTTTTTGGATGAAATTCTCCATTAGTTGAAAAAAATACTGTAATCTTGATCTTGTTGAGATGGTGATATGGCTTGCTATCTAAGAGATAGTAAACCTGCTCTTTATATTAATTTTTTCTAGCTGAAATAATTTAATTTTTTTAACAAAAAAAAAAATAGTAGAGTAAAACACAAAAATACATATACAAACGTAGCGCGCATACACTAAATTAATTACTCTCTCGGTCCTAATTATAAGAGTTAGTTGACTTTTTTGAAGCAATTAAGGAAGCTAATTAAATTACTTTAGAGTGTTTGTATTTTTAATTTTTTTTTCAAACTAATTAGTTTGACTAATAAACTAACATATAATCTAAAGATTTACAACATATGAAATAATTAAGTAACTTATTTAGCTTCCTTAATTTCTCCAAAAAAATCAACCAATTTCTTATAATTAGGATCAGAGGTAGTATAACTCAAAAGCCGCCCACATATACGGCTATTTTTTGGACGAAGCACCACATACATACGGCTTTATAATTACGAATTAGTATAGTAAAAATCGGAATTTTAGCACCGCACTAATTTTTTTGACCATCCTAGTCAAATTATTAATTGCTACTAGCCCTAAGTTTTTTTATTTGGAATGGTCACCTGTACGGGTTCCAGGGGCGGACCTTAAAATAATTGAAGGGGGGCATCATTGGTGGGGGGATTTGGGGGCCCCGAATTTTTTTTTAAGCAAAGTTTTAAATGCATTAAAAAATAAAAAAATATAAAGAGAAAAACAAGGCTAAGTACGGTTAGAAATAGCAAGACTGAGTACTAAATAAGTTCAAGTACATATATTGTAATAACAAAAGTATATTACAATAATTATAATGTCATCCTTCTAATCCTCATTTTTTGGAATTATATCATAATTGCCTCATTATCAATACTGTCAAATACATCTTTTTCAATATAAGGCACTAAGCAATTATTCAACTATTCATCCCCTATCCGATTACGAAGTGCATTCTTGATGTATTTCATACCGAAAATGCTCTTTCTTTTGATCGGTTCTTTACGGGTAAAGTTAATGCTAACTTTACAAGTAAATAAACCAAAGGATACACAATACGTTTTTTTTCTTTTCAACCATCCTCTTGGCAAGATCAGCTATTCCTTGCAAATTCAAAAAATCAGGATCATGTTGCACATCAACAATATACGTGTCGAGTTGATATTCAAGCATGACAAAATCATTCAAATCAAAATCTAAAGGATAATAGGTAGCAAATTCACACAACTTATTCTTGTCAAATGTCGAGAAAGAGTTACACGATTTAAACATGTCATGCATTCTAGCAAATTTGAACTAACTTCACTAAAACGATCATTCAACTCTTGTAGTTGAGTATCTATCACTACATAAAATATGTCAACCTTATAGTGATGCAGATGAGTAACTGGTCCTCTACGTTTCGTTTTCCCTTGTACTTGCAATACAGTTTCCATATTAGGGATATCTATATCATGTCATCTACAAAATTCAGAAGTCTTTTGAAATAGATCATCCCACCCATTATCTCTCGTCTTTAGTAATAACACCTTTGAAATTTTTACAAGAGTCATAGCATTTACAATATCTTGATCTTTTTCTCGAAGTGCTTGTGACAACTCATTCGTTATTGCCAAGACCTTGATCTTTTCTACGCATCATAAAGTGCTTGTGAAACTTTTATAATTTTTACAAGAGTCATAGCATTCACTATTGCTTCTTTAAGTGAACTAGTTAGCAATACTTTTGACTAATTCTTAGCTTTTCTTTCAAAATATCTTTTGCAAGAACGAAACATGAACAAGACCAAGAAAACACTCAATAATGAATTATTTTCAACTAAAATCAACCTTTTACACCACCGAATTGACCACTCATATTGCTTGCGCCATCATATCTTAAAACAATGGCCATTAACTCAATCGCTTCTTTTAATTGATATATCACGAAAAGCTTCATCAACTAGTACAAGAAGAAATTATCTTTATCAACTAGTATGAGAAATAATATCCCCAATGTGGTAACCAAACTAAACGAGCAACATTAGTAATATCTTTCGAATTTTGGGAGCTATCATTTTGAGATTCTCGGGTGACATTATTCAAAGATACATTATTTACCTCCTCATTGCTTTCACAAAGGAATTTTACAAGCTCCACAAAATTTCTCTGATTCATTGAAGCATCTCTCGTCATGTCCCCGGAAAGCCAAACCTTGTCGTATGAGATATTGAATACATCGAATAGAACCATTCAGACGAATACGATGATCTCGTTTGGCTTTGTAAAAAATGTCAGACATAACAATGTCAATATGTTGATTTTGATTCATCAAATCTTTGCCAGCACTGAAGCATAATTTATGAATGCTTCCAACTTTCCCAACATGTTTAAAAAGCCGTTGTTTCCCCTTCCAATTGCTAAATCCTTCACTCGCAAATGAATCATGATCACCTCTTCCATCACTATGCTCACAATTAAATAGATAACAATGCAAGTAAAATACAACATCTTTTGATTCACTATACTTCAACCAAGTGCCAAACTCATTGTATCATTGAGGATTAAATCTACGCATCTTACGCCCAATTAAGGATTGAGGAAAGTTGTTGAGTTTTGGTTGACAAGAACCATTCGTTAAATAAATTCTTCGAATCGTTTCCCTTTCTTGAGCACTCTTTGCAAGTGTCATAATAGGAAGTCTTTTACCCAGATCAGGAACATACAAATCCGGTGGACCTTCTATTGTTGGTTTGTTCTGACTTGAGGGGATAGCACACTCATTTTGTTTATCTTGAATTAAATCAATAGATGAAGATTCGGATCGAGAACGTTTAGTACCACTACCACTACCACTTGACTTTGTAAAAAAAGAACCTAAATACCTTTCCATCATAAAAAAATGGCAAATAACAAAAATGAATCAAACGGATCCTAAACACAATTAACTAACCAACACAATGAAATGATAATTAAGCCACAATTTGAAATCTTCACAACATCATCAATTAAATAACTAACTAACACAATAAAATGATAATTAAGCTAGTTAAACACAATGTAATATTTAACAAAGATTCAAGCAGATCCAATCTCCAAATGCATCAAAATAAATCAGTCAAACATTATAAAATTTATCCTAAAACATAAGAATCACAAATAAAATGCAGGACCAAAATCAGAGAAGCCACTACAATAAACACTGGAAGAATTTAACACAAAATCAAAGAAGCCACACGCATGTTAAATTAACCTATTAGCACTAAATCAAGGCAGAAATGTGGCTGGATTTGAGCACAAAATCAGATCAGAGAAACCACGACTTTAATGAGTTCAAACACAGAGGAAGCCACGGATTGGAAATTGGAATAATGGAAGCCGTGGGAAGATTAAACTCACCTGAAGAAACAGAGGAAGCCACGGTTTGGAATAGTAGTAGAGTCGTGAAAAGGAAAAGCCAAGACCTCCCTGAGCTTCTAGAGCTTTGGGTCGTGCCGAAGGACGACGGAGGTGGGTGGCATAATGGAAGGAGGAAGGAGCAAAGTGAGCTTCTGGGTCCGAGCTTCTGTGCATGAGTGCGTCCGACTGTCCGAGCTTCTGTCTTGCTAGGTCATAAAAGAGGAAGGAGAAGAGTGAGCCGGCGTGTTGAGGACGGAAGGCATAGAAGGGAAACATTTTTTTAAAAATAAATTAAAAAAATAGAAGGGTATTTTTGTAATTTCATCTCAAAAATCAAGGGGGGCACATTCTCCTATACGTGGGTTCGCCTCTGCGGGTTCCACAGCATAACGAAGACAAAAAAAACTAAAGTTTCATGGGTAACTCAAGAGAATTGATTTGATGGTTTGTGCAGAAACCCAAGAAAATAATAATTCCATCAAACTGAACGCTAGTGAAATATTCTTCTAACATTAAAAGTAGAAATATTAAAAATCACATAGATTGCCTAACAGATATGGGGATTCTAACAGTGTGTTGTTTAGATTAGATTTTACCTAAAAACGGAAGGAGAATGAAAAATGTAAAACGGGATAAAATCGTAAAAACTTAAAAGCGTTTGGAAAATTAGTAAAATCGTTTGAATGAAAAAAAATCGTAAAAACGTAAAATCGCGGTGATAAAACGAGTTTTTAACTACCATGCCCGAGAGGGAACCCTGTGCGAAAGAATGATTGCCTCTGTTTTCTTTCACTTGTGGGATGAACTCAACCGAGAAAGTAGCCTTCTGGTTTACCTCTGACAAGCTTATCTGATTTGGGTTTACACTCATACCTAATGCCAGAGCCCAGAGGCACCTCATCAAGGAGTCCACATTATATATGCACATATTTATGTGCTTTTTATGTGCTCATACCTCTAATAAAGGTATGAGTATATATTTTTTTTTTTTTTCTATATTGTATTTATTTAAATTATATGTTCCTTTTCGACGTATTTTTTTATCTTAATATCTCAAATTAATTAGTTTTAGTTTGCATTCGAAATATTTTTGAACATTGAACATAGAAACTAATTAATTTGAGATATTAAATGCAAAAAAACATGTCGAAAACAACATATAATTTAAATCTAAGTAAATACAATATAGCAAATATATATATATACATATACATATACATATATATATATATATATATATGCTCATACTTCTAATAGAGGTATAAGCACATAAACTATATGCATATGATGTGGACCCCCTCATCAAGTTGCAGATGGTAAGTTGAATTGCCGGGTCCAACATTAGTCATTGTTCTTGGATAGTACGTACTGTGAGGTAGAACCCATAATATAATAATACAAAATGAGGGATGGTTTAGTTGTGCTTCTGGTATGCTTTTGATCTCTGAGCATCTCACTTTCTTGTCTACAATCATGTTAATTTGTTCGTATGTTAACGTAATCCACACAAGTAAGGAATGTATTCATCATGATGGATATCATAAACAAGCCCTGGATCACTTGCTTTATTAGGATTAACATGTTCAGCACCAGTGGCGAAGACATTAGCAGGAAGAAGCCTTTCGTTGAGTAATGGCTTTCCGTCAAGATTTACAGTACTAGCAGTGGTCATTATGGTTGACTTTATGGCTGCCAGAGACCAATCTGAGTGAGCCCTTTGAGCTAAGTAAAATATTGATAAATATGAAAATTATATTTTATATTTAGAATTAAAATCAAATCCTTAAATATATCTTATATTAAATAAGGAGTATTATTTCCTGTTTGGGTAAAGGAAAAAAAAAACACTTTTGAACTTTGATGAAAGAGTAGTCAACATATTAAAAAAATGGGAGAAACACTTTTTTTTTTATCTCAAACCATGGTTATAAAAAAGCAAAGTTTTTACATTATCTATTGTCCTTGTTGGTAATTTGCTCATGAAAAAAAAAATATCTGACAACAATATCCAAACACTCTCATTTTATCAAAATTATTTTTTTCGCAACTCCTTTTTTTTCAGAATCTAATCTCTAGAATTATTTTTATTTATATTTTTTCTCTGTAAGCTATTTTTCAAAAGTTAATCTAATCACATGGAAATGTCCCCTTGACTCTTGACGTATATAAACCATGGTCATACACATGTACTAGTCTAATTTTTTTATTATAAATCTAGTTTATCAAATTTTACAGATCAAACAATTGGAATTTAAAGTATTTAATATATCATCATTGATTGATTGATTTATACATTTTCTCTCATGTACCTTCAATATGGTTAAAATTAAAAAATAGTCATTAATCAATGATTCTCGGGGAGGGAAGACTTACGCCCGTTTGTTACACGGAAGATTTGAGGAAGGAAAGGAAAGGAATGGAAAGGAAAGGAAAGGAAAGGAAGATTAGGAGGGAACTTTAAAAATGTGAGTCTGTTTGGTATACAAGGGAATGGAAGTTAGTTGAGGGAAGATGAAATGTTTGGTATGAAGAATTGAGGTTGTATAAGTGGGAAGATTAGGTGAAATTCCCAAATTGCCCTTAAATAAAAAACATTAAAAAAAAAAAGGTAATAAGCGCGGAAGGGTTTGTTGCGCGACATGAACGAAGAGAGGAAGAACCCTAGAAGGAAATTGCAACGGTAAATTAAAGTAGATGGTGATGGGGTATGAAATTCCGACGACGAGTGTCTCCCGGTGGTGACAAGGACGACGTAGATGGAAGGAATAAGGTGTGGAAGCACGAAGCAATATTTAACGAGCCGAAAACGAGTATGGGAAGAGAAGCGAGGTTAGATTAGCGATGATGAACATTGAACCCGGTAATGCTATATTTAACGAAGGTTGATTGGAAAAAATGAGTCTTGAACCCCGAACGATTGTGAAGTCATTTGAATGAAAAGGGGATTGTTGGGTTGGTGAAACAGAGGCAAGTGCGAAAATAGTTTAGGAAAATATGGCATTCCTTCATTTGACTATAATTAATCATCAAAATCAAACAGGGGACATAACAATAACGAATGTTAGATCGTCGAAAAGGACAGAGGAAGTATGAAAAATTGCACTTGTGAGGATGAAGAAGGAGACATTAACAGGTATACAATGTGCAAAATAGGGACATTGGTTCTTTGTCAAATGGGCGTTGAAGTGAACCATATGTGAAGCATAGAACAACCAACATTTTGACGAGATAGCTTCAAATTTATAAAAATAATCTTCACCCAGGGCAATGTGTGGTAGAGGAATTAAAAATAAAGCACCCAACATTATGAAATTTGCATAAGTAGGAAAGCGGAAAAAAAAACTTTTGCTATTGGACTTGTAAAATGCACCAAGAACCACAGTCTTGAACCAACACAACACGAAGCTTAATGCCAAGGCACAAAATGAAAATGAATGAATGAAATTGGCCTTCTCAAATGCTTTGCATACAAGTAAAGAACCTTGGACATGACAATGACAACATGAGGCGATGTCGATAAATGGACATAAATGATAGCATGTGAACGACCATCATTGGCCTTCTCAAATCTTTGTATGACAAATAATTGTGAAGTTTTTCAAAGGGTGCATGAGCCACCCAAAAATTGCATGGTCAGAACATATACTAACCATCGTGGTCGATCGATCGGGGAAAAAGCGGGGACGTTCGAACGTAAATAATAAGTTCGAACCAAGAAATCAAGTTCGAACTACATCACAAAGATAACAAATATAAATGTAAAGTTTATGACAAGGTGCATCAGGCACCCTAAAATTAGTCGCATAAAATCGACATGTTATGCGAGAGGAATTATAATGATCATGAACTACACAAAATTATAATACACATTACAATAGATTAAACATAATTCAACCATTAAACATTAGTTCGAATACAAAAGTGTAAGTTCGAACCAAACAAGAAAGTTCAAACCGCAACGGCAAGTAAACCATCTCGAGAATGTGAATCGCAGTCATAACAACAAAAAACTAGTCAATACCGATGGAGCATTACATGTAACTCTAAACGAGACAATACACACAATTTCGTCCCTAGTTCTTTTTCTTCTTTGATGGGGACCTCTTTGGAGCGGTGCGCCTAGGAGATGATGTCTGCGAACGGGGAGGTTCACCGGGATGAACATTGGAGTAGCAGTGCGTACTTTGAGGACGCCAATTGGTGGTTCTTGTGCGAAGATATTGGGCAAATTCTCCGCCGCAAGGACGGGCCTGAAGGTGAAGCGGGAATGAACCTCAAAGGAACTTTGTTATGTTGCTTGGAAGGGCGGGAGGAGGGCTAAGCGGTTCGGGTAGCGGGACAATTGCGATCCGTGGTGATTGGATCCAAATCCTCACCTTCACCCACTTCTCCATCGGTGGGGTGGCTCCGGAGAAATGGACACCTTTCTCTTCATCATCACCCGCGGTGTCTCCAACCCCATGGCTAGAATGATCAGCCCCTTCCTTCTCAACCTCTTCATCTCTCGCGCCGCAAGGACACCCTCATGGTCATCACCGCTTCTTTCTCTTCTTCTTCATCTTTGATGCTTCTAGGCTCACCCTCATGGTCATGACCCGCTTCCTTCTCTTCCTGTTCATCGTGATGCTTGCATGCTCACCCTCATGCTCATCACCCCCTTCATTCTCTCTGCTGTTCATCCGTGATGCTTGCATGCCCACCCTCATGTTCATCATCCCCTTCCTTGTCACCTTCTTCATCGCCGCCTCCATCATTCTCGGCCTCGAATCAATCTCATCATCCCCTTCCTTCTCTTGTTCCTCATCTCTCGCGCCATCATCCTCGGCCTCGAATCAATCTCATCATCCCCTTCCTTCTCTTGTTCTTCATCTCGCGCCTTCATCCTCGACTCGGAATCAATGTCGCATCCCCCGCATTCTCGTTGTTCTTCATCTCTCGCCATCATCCTTGGCCTCGTAATCATGGTTATCATCCCTTTCATTCTCTTCGTCTTCATGTTCATCCTCTTCTTCTTCTTCCGTGCCGCCATCATCGTCCGCCTCGAATCACTCTCACCATCCCCTTGCTTCTCTCCTTCTTCTTCAGCGATGCTATCACCTTCTTCACTTCCTTTGTCACCATCCTCGGATTGGGAGCCCAATGGCGTGTCGTGAAGTGGACTTATGCTCATTCCTCCGCATTGGATGAAGGACCAGCCATGTCATGTTTTTTGCCCCGAATTCAGCAAAGTCCTTCCAATCGAGTGCCATACACATATATGAAATCGCGAACGTCCTTCAAGTCAAATGCCATTGATGCCATGCGTGACTCCATCTCATTGAGGGGTTGACGTATGTGATCCTTCATCAACCCAATTTTTTCATCAACTATTTTGGCAAACATGGTCGCCACTTCGCAACGCCTCCCTCAAAGTTTTGGTTTTTCTACTTGGACCAGTGTAGGTGCAGCTCCCTTTGCCTTCCCTTTCCTTCCTTGATGGGGCTCATTGGGTGATCTATAGGATGACCGCTTGGAAACAAGAGGGATTTGCATTCTATGTAGAGCCTCGTCATCAAATTCCGAGTCCAAATGGGGGCCTCACCTTCATGAAGATACCAAACCTTGTGCTTTTGTAATATGAGGGAAACAAGTGAAGGGAATGGCAGTCGAATTTTTCACCCCAAAAGTAGCGAGCCTTCAAAGCATTGTGTCAACGATCCTCTTCCCCATCCGAAATGGCTTCCTCTTGATCATGCAAAGCAAAGGATTTCTTTGTCCTCAAGGCTCATGCTTGTGTAGTGCTTGCCCTTGTTTACGAAGTTCCCGCTGTACAAATAATGTAGCACCCTATACTTATAGCTCAACCGCTTGGTCCGGTCGAGAAGAAGCACCTTCGGTTGTCCCTCCCTCCAAAGAATATCTTATCCATTTCCTCTACACCGAACTTTGTAGTTGTGGACTGTGGAACCTTAACCCCTAACCAATTAAGGATTTTCTTGTCACTCAATTCAATTGTTTGGCCCCTAACACGTATGGACACACTTCCAGTTCTAGATAATATGAGGTTAGAATAAAACACCTTCACAACCGAGTCACTATAAGGCAAACCCAACTCCAGGAGTCCCCTAAATGGTCTAAGCAATGCGTCTAGTCCAAAGGGATAATCAGTATCAAATGAGTCCATCCTAATCCTACTCATTTTACACAGACTTCTACCTACTAACCTCATGTCATAGTCCTCAAGTTGGGACCGATTGAAGTCGGCCTTAGAGTCGGGATGATATTGGCCCCTCGTTGCACTTTCAACTTCCTATACAACTTGGACCCGACCTCATCAACATGCTCATTGTCGTCGTCATCCTCATTGGTGGCGGAAGAATCTTCATCATCGGTTGTGTGTTGCCACTCTTTGTCATCCCCTTTGGAATCGGCAATGTCAACCATTTTCCCCTTGCTCGTTTGGTAGTATCTCCCTTTCATTTTTTCCCCTTTTGAGTAGTGTCGAGACGGAGTCACGATCATCACCCGTAGGGCCTTCCTCTTCCTATACGGAGTGTGGGTATTCTTCGTAACAGCCCGTTTCTTCTTCCTCGCTTCTTTAGCATCAAGTTCTCTCTTCCACTTTGTCGCTTTCGCAAACTCGTCATACGCTGTTGTGTCTTTCCTCGTCTCCGTCGACGACCCAACTCGACCGCACCTCCGTAGTGTTGCCCTGTGCTTCCTATAAGCTACAACGTCTTCCATTGTAATTCGCAACTCGTTCAACCGGTTATCACTTTTCCTTGGTTTCCCCATTCCAAGCCGGTTCAAATGGCGAATGAGGAACAATGGGAAGACGACGCCGTGTAACGTACTTGGGTGTGGGTTTGAAGGTCACGAAAGCGAAAGGTCGCGTTGAGAAAAGTGGAAACACAATGTGAAAGGGGTTTGGTTTGCCTTGGGAAGACGCGGTGAACATAGGGGAGAGGTGTGACAGTTTAGAACAGAGTAATGGGCGGCGTCAGTTTTCAGACTGACGTTCGAACTGCTCCAAAAAGTAGTGTACGTGGGTATAAACCGCCATTGCATTAATGACCCACGTCTGATCACTCTAAACCTTTTCCAGCGTTTTTTTAATTAAAATTTTGGTAATATGTTTCCCTTCATAACTCCGCTGATGTGGCTGCCGGGTCATTAAACATACTGATCCCATATTTTGCACAACTGAATCAAAAGATACAATAGGTTCGAACGTCAATATGAAGTTCGAACTAACAAAAATTTCACAATGTTGAACAATATTAGGTTCGAACTTCACCGGCGTTCGAACGTACATTAATTGAAACCGCCGATATGCATTTGTTACAAGAAGAGTACGATAAATGGAAAACTGCGATATGCATTTGTTACAAGAAGCAGTGATAAATGGACAAGGGCGAAACAAGAACATACAATGGTCAACAGATAACAAAATTTTCCATTTTCTGCATTCATCATAAGTGAGTACATCCCATGCACAGGCCAATTAATAGATGGCCTGCATCATAATACACTTACAACTTATAATTTGACAACAGGCTGCGCCACACAAAATTTAGGCCATGTCCAATTTTTCCTTAACCTATTTGAACATGGTCCAAAGTTTGTGCTAATGCAAAAACCCCGCCCTATACAAAAGGACCGTGCAAAGATATACAAAACGACATGGCAAAGATATACAAAAGGCCTCGTGAAGATATACAAAAGATGATTAGTGTCCAAAACAAAGTGACACATCGAATTACCACCGCCCAATACAGTACATCAAACACAAAAAGACCACCTATGTACTCCGCACTATTAAACTACACATGCCTATGTAATCCCGATAATGCATCTTTACCGAGAAAGCAAGGTGCGGATCCATGATGGCTTAAACTCGCAGTACCTTTAGAAATGAAGTCACCATTTTATCAGAAGTTACAATCTTCATATGTGCAAGGTTTCTTTCATTCCAAGTCAAATCCTCAAGTTGCAAGAGCTCCATGTACAAGTCATCTCCGGGGCGGGAGGTTGGGTTGCCTTTCTTGGGGTGCCATCATATTTCCTAGCTTGTCAAATGCGAACGATGGTGTTCTCCAATTTTGTCATCGTATCTCGCAATGCCTCGCCGATTACTTCAAAGCATTGTTCGCTTTGCGCTTCTTCCTTGGACCAACATTTGCATCGATGGATTGACTTGAGTGGTGACAGCTTTCATGGTTCGTTCGACAACTCACATTCATCAACATGTGGTGGTGTTTCGGAAGTTCGTTATCTTCATGATTAATTTCTTCCTCCATTCCCCCGGCACTCTCCTTCCTCACCGGTAGCCCGTCCCCGGCCCAAACCATGCACGAGAGAGTCAAAGTTTGGTAAGGGTTTGGTTCTAAATTCCTTTGCCTTGGGATGAGCCTCGCACTTTGAACAAGCAATATGTCGGTTTGGATATGGAAGTCATTTGTAATACATAATCAAAGTACAAGTTTCAACAAGTATGGTAGGATCTCATACCTTCAAATACTCATCCCACACCTCGGATCTGCGGTAACAAGGTTAGTCTCAGGGTTCCAACCAAATCCCGAAGCATTGGGCCCATAAACAATGTCGTATCGCTTGCCATAGACGCTTTAAGGTCTTCGCCTAGAGGTGATGTGTGGAGTTGCTTTGATACCACGGCCCGAGGAAGCTTCGCTCAATCATCTTTTGCAACACATTTGCATAACTTGACCTTGAACCCACTATCTCGCCATCCACTTTCGGTCCAATCTCAAAGTCACAAGGCTATCTACCAATACCCGATCCTCCACCGTCGTCCACATCTTGATCCTCGTCCCGCTTCCCCTGTTCAACTTGATCCATCTAAAACAAACACCGATTGAGGCAAAATATTGCAGGTATACATGCTTTTCAAAGAACAACAAAAGCAAATATAGACTTAATTGAAATTCAGATTGACATAGGACATGGTTGTTGTTTTTAACATAAACGAGACGGAATAAATTGTCCTTAAACCTAGCAATACTTGAGTACATTGTTATCAATTATCTCCAAGTGCCACAAAGGCAGCAAACATCTCATTTGCAACTTGTTCCCTGTAATTAGTCCACACTTCACTAGTTTCCATTGGAACTAAGGGCGGGTTGTCAATCGTTGTAGGTCCAATCGGTAAGGTCTCAATCGCTCATCAAGGGGATCTTGAACATTCTCCCGACGAATGAGGTTATGGAGCAAACAAAGAAGCAACGATGTATCTATTTTGCAGCCTCATGGATAAAAAGATGGGCTCCTCAATATTGCCCACCGTAACTTTAGTATGCCAAAGCACCTTTCTATTACATTTCGTGCCGCCGAATGTCGCATGTTGAAACACTCATGCTAGTTTGGGGTTGATGTCCTTGTCTCCATCATTAAGGTGGTACCTTTGACCTCTATAAGGAGCCAAAACCCCGGCAACCATCGTACCCAAAGATCAACCAAGTAGTAGTTCCCGCACAAAGATATACAAGTTAACAAACAATAGTGTAACTTAATTTAAACAACGTAATGCACGCTCACACCGCGTACCTAGTGGCACCGTTAGTCCAAATGGTCTCCTTATAGCATCTCTCAACACTCTCCCATCCGCAATGACCCTTCCCACCCGGCAAAACAAATATGAATTCCCCATCCGGTGTACATACCCCAAGGACATTAGTTGTAACCTCCCCTTTTCTATTTCGGTACCTCCCCTTGTGTTGTGCAGGGACTTGAACACGTATGTGCGTACCATCCAATGCACCAAGGCACCCCGAAATGAGCAAAACATTATCATCGTTAAGGTCAAACCATAGTGTCAATACTCTATTAAATTACTCGAGACAATACCATAATGTACATACCTTGAACCACTTCCAACGATTATCATTTGAGTCCTCCGGAATTGGCTCGGGTTTCTTCAAAAGCAATGATTGAAGTCTCGATGGTAGCATTGAGCACTAGTTTGAAGTATCTACTAATGGTTTCTCCCGACCTTCCAAACTCAAATCGTATGACTCGTTCTTCACATGATGGGCCAATATGTGAAGGAACATAGCCACTTGCTCATCAACTAGCATATGTTTAGTTGCTCTCAATCCGCCGATTGTGTCTAACATGTGACACAATTTATCAAACGTTGTCGGTACATCCTAATTTGGTTGAAGCAAGTGGTGTCACTACTATATATCATCGCTCTCAAATTCGCTCTCTTGGCATGAAAATCTAATCTAAACGTCCTATCCAGTAAGTGCCTTGGTCTACTCCGCTCCCACGCCGACTATCATCGTCACAACCAAGGTCTTCACCGCTATTAGCAAAGTTATGCAACCACCAACATTCCAATCATTTCACGTAAACGTGGCTCCATACCTACACAATTGTTCACCACACCAATATCTTTTTTATCATAATCTGCCTCTCCTCTTTACAAACTACCACAATTTAACATTATACATTCCTATCTTTCATGCCATGGGCTCAATTTACACCACTACTTACCACCCAACATCTCACTCACTGAATGAACGACACATGTCTGATGTTCGAACCGGGTGTCCGGGTTCGAACGTAAATTGGAAGTTCAAACTTTTTCTATTTTCTTGTTTTCAATTCACCTTTAACGCTTAACAAAACCCATTTTCCCTTTTCAGCAAACATACCATCACCACACAATCAACTTTAATATATAAACACACTTCACATCATTCATAAAATGGATCATTAACAAAACAACAACACATTGTACGTAAAAACAAACAACATATTTCCTAGCAAGTACACCGTGTCTGTGTCTGGATATTGCTTCAAAATGCATTCCACCGTGTGTGTGTCCCCCTCCCCAAGCTCGAAGCAATAGGGCAACGAAAAGCTCACCCACCCAAGCCGGAAGCAACGGGGCCACCAAAAGCCCCCCCCCCCCAACCTCGAAGCAACAGGCGACGAACATTTCAGAAGCCCCCCCCCAACACCAAAGCTCGCAACACTGTAACGAATAGCTCAGATCCATATAGATCTCACATTTAAAAATTGATTTCCAAATAATACTGACCTCAAATGCAGCTCGGGTTCAACTTCTCCTTCGCCGAAAACCGACCACCGTAGATACAAGCTTCTTCACCGACACCTTTCGTCCGGCTCGCGCCTTGCTCGTGCTTATGGGTACGATCTTTTCAAAGGGCCTATTTGTCCGATGTTTTCACCTTCCGGGAAGATTTTCACCTTCCCGCCTATTTTGGATGGAATGAAGGTTCCAATGGTTGATGGAACTTTGGGCCTCGACGGATGTATACTCGACGGAAGATGGGGAAGCAAACACGTTTTTTTGTTGGAAAGTTGTTATCTTCCTTTCCATCGGCCCAATTCTTTCTAACAAACGGGGCCTTATATGTAGGACAATTATATATATATATATATATATATATATATATATATATAGCTAGATGTATAATGGGAACCAAAGTGGTACATATACAATGCTGTCGATGAAAGATCCTTGATTTAAAAACAAAATATTGCTTCGTATGTTAGACATGGATTTTTGACCATTTGGCTATATATAGTGTCAGTTATTGGTCATGCGAAGAAGAATAATAATAAAGGCAAAATTAAGGAGAAGGGCCAAGATAAAGAAATATTTATTGATAAGGACCTTAAAAATTATAATTATTTTGAAGGATCCAAAATTAAAATATAAATATTCAAGGGTCAATGTGCAAATTTGTCAACCAACTATTACCCGAGGAGCGCCTGACACAAATAACTATTGAGAGGACCAAAATGGCCAATCAACAATTAAAATGTGAAAAAAAACACAATTTAGAGTAGATTCGCCAACTAACTATTACCCCGTCACTGTCTTGATGTCTTCGTCTTCCATTGACTGTCACAGTGTCGACGACGTCGGCATTTCCAAAGTTTCTATTGTTACTGAGTGTTCCACTCACCCTCTTGAACTCATCCAGTAGTCCACAGTGTTCGACTGACACGCACCTTGCACCCTGGTTCCATCCCTCCGATGCCACAAGCAAAGAATCGCTCGCCGCCACAATGCTCGCTCCTATGAGTCCCATCTCTCGTTGGTGTTTTCTTTTTCCAACAAGAAGGTTTAACCACTCTTTTCTCTAGCGTTTCGCCACCGTCTTATGCCGATTGCATCATATTTTAATTTAATTATTTGGTGTTTTTTTTAAAATACTTATTTGATGTTTTTTTTTTTCACTTTTTTAATTGTTGATTGGCCATTTTGGTCCCCTCAATAGTTATTTGTGTCAAGCACTCATCGGGTAATAGTTGGTTGGCAAATCTACACCTTCACCCAATATTCAATTATAAAATTAACACTAACCTCATATTAACTATTTAACGGTTACTTGTCAACTAATGTTCCCTAGTCAATTGCATCCTTAAAATGAATTGGCTTTTTTCTATGAAAAATCACATATTTTTAAAAGAAATATATCATAAGATTTTTTTTTTTTTTTTTTTTGTGATTACATAATCTAAATCTAAAAAGAAATAGATTTCTAATCATTTATAGATTCTTAGGTTATTTTAACTCGGGTAACTTTTAATTAAGATAATTTGATGTATACAAGAGAAAATGTCATAAACATTTTGAGTTGCATATAAATGTTTTTTTTTTATTAAAATATAGATGGAGATATCATGAAATTTAATAACTAACCCTCAAATAGTTGAGATGAGTCGGGGAAGGTCAATCTCATAATAAAAAAATTATATTTTAATTTTTTATCCTTAAAAATAATTACAATTATATTTTTAAGATCTTTATTAATAAATATTTTTTTTTCTATAGTCCCTCCCCATAATTCTGCCAAGAATAAATAATTTTATATCTGCATTCCCTAAAGAGAGTTAACGTCAGTTAGCACGAAACACACTCAACATATATGTGTGTGTGCGTGCGCGCATGCGCGCTGTCACGCCCGGAAGCACACCAGCACAGGACCTTCCCAGGGGATCACCCATTCTGAGATTTTCCTGGGCTGAGCACGCTTAACTGCAAGGAACACTAACCACCATGCCAAAAGCTTAAGCTAATAGCAGAGGCGCACTCCATATTATTTACGCCCCGTAAACTTCCCTCATCCTGCCCGGATGTGGGACTCGTCACGTGAGACCGTGACAAGCTCCCCCCACCCATCCCGGTGATGCCCCCATCACCCAGTAGGGGTCCCCCATCCACGGGGAAGGCGGCCCATCTCCTACCACACAGGGGGGACCTACCACGGGGCCCACCCCCTACCACACGGGAGGGGCCCACCACCACTGCCCATCACTGAATGAGGGTCCACCTCCCCTACCGCACGAGAGGGGCCCACCACCACTGCCCATCACTGAGTGAGGGTCCACCTCCATTCCATCCACGGAGGGGACACCACAACGGGGCGAGGTCGGCTCTGATACCACTTGTCACGCCCGGAAGCACACCAAAGACAGGACCTTCCCTGTGGGGTCACCCATCCCGAGATTTTCCCGACGAAGACGCTTTAACTGTAAGGAACACTAACCACCATGCCAAAAGCTTAAGCTGATAGCAGAGGCGCACTCCATATTATTTATGCCCCAGAAACTTCCCTTATCCTGCTCGATGTGGGACTCGTCACGGTTAGACCGTGACAGCGCGCTAGGTATATAAAACCCAAAAGTTTCTTGAGCGAATATAGTTACAAAGCTATCTTGTTTGTAAAGTTATTTGATAACTATTAATCTTTCTTTGCATTTTTCTACAAATTTTTTTGTATATATGATATAGTACTGACTAATTCGTACAGTATTTAGTTGCTTTTCTTAAAAAAATTATGACATTTTATTAAGTGTAACATCTCTTCATTTTTTTAACGTGGCTATCTAAGAGCGTAATGTTTGAGTATTATCAGGCATAATTGGGAGAAGCTTTTCTAAGACGTTGTCATATTTACATAGATTTGAACTTTACACCTCATGTTTAAGCTAATCAACACCGGTTAGTTCTTTTAATAATGTCCTCGTGCGCAACATTGAAAACATACATTATTGTAATTACTTTCCAAAATAAGTTGAATTTTAAGTAAGCTTCATGACAAAGTGTGGAAAGTGGAAATAATGACAAGAGGTTTATTGCATTGACACTTGTTATTGCATGCTTTTAAGTATAAATTTTTTCATTTTTTTATTGGAAACTCATTGTATTTCCCCTTTTTATATGAGGTCAAATTTGAACATTTTTAGATTCAATTCAAGGAAGGTAACTCTCCAAAAATATTTTATGCATTTACATTGACTTAAATTCGACACTCCATGCTTAAAGTTGAACTTCACATGTTTTGATAAAATATTCCTTGATTTTTATGTATCTATTTCCCGATTACTTTGAATATTAGGATTTGATTCCAATTTTAAAATGTACTCTTTAAAGAGAAATACTTAGGTACTCTGAAAATACCAACTCATCCATGCTTTGCCCGATTAGAATTCTCCAATTCATATAATTTTAATCTGACATTTTGTAAATTGCGTATTTGTTGCAGTGGTTTATAACATACTTGGAACAAATTTATGCTTCATTTCATATTGTTGGCAAAACTATGATATTGTGTTTTCTATATTATTAAATTATTAATAAATTAAATGGAAAGAACGGATGGTTCCAGAAGGTGGGCATGCGTGCGAGGTTATCAGCTATGACATGTTTTAGTGCATGACTCAAATCGACCCAATGGAAGGATTATAATTAGGCAAAAATGGCATTCTTAAGGTCCGTCGCAACAACCACAGCTGCAATAGCTGCTTCTGCCATTCCTGCTGCTTTTGCAATTTCATCTCTTTCATCATCACCCTCCTCTTCTTCCCAATTTCCTAAAACCCCACACCTCCCCTTCCTCTCCATTTCTCAATCTCCCGACCCAAACCGATTTGGTCTTCTCAAGACTTTTGCAAACCCCGGGCCAGCTCTTCACATGTACGCCCCAACCTCTCAACACAATCCTTCTTCTCAGGTTCGCCATCATTCATCTCGAACTTTTGTCTTCTTATATTAATTCGTCTATAGTCTGAACTATTTTATTGTATTTTTCCTCTTTCTCTTGACAGGCCGATGCTGTTTTACCGGATTTACTGGTACGTTTCACAATTTTGTCCGAAAGCACTTGTTTCCTTTTTCTTTTATATCTGGATAGGGTCCTGCTTATGCCTTTTGTAACTTAGCTGGGCTTTTTTAGTTGTTATTTTGCTCGGCTTTTGCTGAATCTGCTGGTGGTGTTCTACGGTTCGATGTGCTAAAATCTGCGCCATTTCCTCACTTGTGTAGTATATTGGAGTATGTAACATGTGAAAATATCTAAATCCCGCTGCAGATAATTCAGATTTAATAATTGGAAGGTTGTTGTTATCTGGACTCTAGGCATATCAATATATCATCACTTGTAGGCTTAGATTTTTTGTTATACTAGAGTGTTATCTCTTCATGTCATTATTTTTAGGAGTTTAAATTACTTCTAATCTCTACTGCATAATAATACGCATAAAAGGGAGGGGGGCTGCTTCAGGGTGTAGGTCCTTGTTTTCTTGTTCATTCTACGATCTCAATCCCTTGCTCTATTAGATTCTCATTTTTGTAAATGTTGTAGAGTTTCTTTGCAATAAAATGACTTGTGTTAATTTGGTGCCAGACGGAATACATGGTGGATATGAAATGTGAGGGCTGTGTTAATGCGGTCAAGAACAAACTACAGACAGTAAATGGTAGGCTTTCTGATATGTTGTTCTAAGTGGCCTGTTTAGAATTTTTCTTCTTCTAATCATTGGTTGTTTCTTTTGTTATTCGTTCTGTCACATTTACCAGGAGTGAAGAACGTGGAGGTGGACCTGAGTAATCAGGTTGTTAGAATTCATGGTTCCACACCAGTGAAGACGATGACTGAAGCTTTGGAACAGACTGGAAGAAAAGCCCGATTGATTGGGCAAGGGGTGCCTGAAGGTTGGCCTATTAAATCCTTGATGTTATTATATGCCTACTGGTTGCTAATATGATAATATATTTCTTTTAGAGTGATAATTTTTTGTATGATCTTGTTTTGTTAAGTATCTCCATCACAATAGATTGTAAAAGCACCAGTTTGAAGGTTTGGGCAATCATTAGATATGCAGGTTACTCTTGCTCATGGTCCTGGAAGAATACTCGGAGTATGATAATTGGGCTCGTGGGTGATAAGATGTAAATGAGATTTATCATCTTCATGCTGCATGTTTAGATTCTAAATTTTTGGATCTTCCAGGATGATTATTGTTTCTTTTAGCTTCCATTGTTTTGAGAAGCAAGCTTCATCAAGCAGCTTCTCTGCCTAGCGATCAGCTTTCCAGTAACCTTTATTGCTAAAAGATTTGTAAGCATGGTCTTAAATACAGGGATATGCAATGTGTATGGTGTCCCTGTGTATAAAGTTACATCTTCATTTGGCCACCTCATCTGAGCAGTTCACATCATAATACAGACTACAAGCAAGAAAACTTTTAGAAGGGAGTAGGAGTTAGTTGATTAGTTATGATAGTTATGATTCAGATTCAGATATATGTGACCTGATCGTAAGGGCCCTACTACTTTGATTATGTTATGTTGTTGTTTGTTATTAGATTAATCCAGTTCTGTATTCTCTCTGTTTCTCTTTCTGTTTTCTATCTCTTTCTGCATAACCAACCACTCATAATGACCGGAATGAGACCTAAATGCTGTCTTTTACATGTCTTGAGGCTCCATTCTAATTTGATGGTACCCCACTCTCAAATCAAGCTTGGTGAACCACCTTGCATCCTTCAACTCATCTAGAAGCTCTTCCACAATAGGGATTGGATATATGTTCTTCATGGTTATTTTGTTATGCTCCCTATAATTAATTTATATTTGACAAAAGTCATCTTTTTTCTTTACTAAGACAACTGGGGCTGCAAAGGTAGAGCAAGTCTCTTGAATAACCCATGAATTAAGTAATTCTCCCACTATCTTCTCAAATAACATCCTTTTGTGCTGAAGAATATTGGTAGGCCTTTCGATTGATAGGATTTGTGCCCTCTTGAAGCACAATAAGGTGATTATGGCCATCCCTAAGTGGAGGAGACATTTGGGCTCACTGAAAAGATCCTTGCAATAATCGTGATCCCAAAAAGCATAATGAAGACTTTTGAGCGATTTCCGGCACAAAACAATGTCATAATTTCTAATACTCATGACCCTCAAATCTCTTGTAAACTCCTTGCCATGCATTCTCCATTTAGATCCCTACTAAACATCATAAAGTTTCAGCCTTTCAGCTCCTGCTACCCCTGCATCCACCCAACTATCTTCTTCTCCTTTCCACGAAGGCTTCTTAGCCAAATTCATAGTCTAGAACATCTTTTCTGCTTCCATTGTCAATCAGACCTTGAAGCTGTCTTCGGTCTGCATGTCTTTGTATCATTGAATTGGCTCCCACTTCTCCTTGTACAGCATGAGTTTGATCTGGAGACATTCTGGGGAGTGGGGAGGCTTCATCTTCATTGTTGTCAACCTAAGGTTCTTGGAGTCCTTCTTCATGGTTTTCACTTTTCATCTATTTCAATGGTTTTCTGCTTTGCTCTTGTGCTATAGCACACCTAAACTTTCTCTTATCCAAGAGGGGGGTAAAATAACTAGAAACATAATGTCGCTAGATTTTTGCAACAATCTTCAAAGGTCTTTGATTGCATAGCAACACACATATCACTCAAACTCAGTTTGATTGTCAGAAAAATATCGGTACTTATATTTTTCTAGGTTTTTATCATCTTATGAGTGTAGGTCTCATATAAACAACTTTTCTACTTCAGAGTTTTTAATATCTGCTGCTGTTTCCGAGTTCAAGGGTCCAGATATTTTTGGTGTTGTTCGCCTGGCTCAAGTAAACATGGAATTGGCCAGGATTGAAGCCAACTTTAGTGGGTTGTCACCTGGAAAGCATGGTTGGTCTATTAATGAGTTCGGAGATCTGTCTAGAGGTGCAGCAAGCACTGGGAGAGTGTTCAATCCAACTAATGAGGAAAACAACAAAGAGGTTTGGTTCTCCTGACAAATTTTTTTTTTTTGGTAGTTTTATTGTTCCGTACCTTGATTTAGAATTTTTATCTTAGTGAATTTATAACTGATATAGCTGCATAATATTAACTAGAATGATTAAATTAGTAAATTAAACAAGATGAATCAGGATGAGCAGTTAGTTGATGTGGCTTTGTCTGTTACTCGAATCTGTTTAAAATTCCTGCAAAATGTTTAATATGCTGTTGCTAAAACGGTTTTCTTTTGAGCAATTCTGGTCAGTTTGGGAGATGGTTAAGAGGATACATACTTGACAGATGCATGATATACTTTCACAAGGAACATAGCCTGTTGATATAACTGCCCTTGTTGTTCCCTTGCGTTCTTTATTTCTTTTCAATCGAATAACCTGGACGAAATGCGTTCATCTTAGGTCATTAATCCCTTGTCTTTCAATTGCATTTGCAGCCACTTGGTGACCTGGGAACACTGGATGCTAATGAAAAGGGTGAGGCGCACTTCTCAGGGGTCAAAGAAAAACTGAGAGTGGCTGATCTTATTGGACGATCTGTGGTGGTATATGCAACTGAAGATAAAACAGATTGCGGTATAGCTGCTGCAGTGGTTGCCAGAAGTGCAGGTGTGGGTGAAAACTATAAAAAACTTTGTACGTGCGATGGTACCACCATATGGGAGGCAACTGATAAAGATTTTGTTACGAGCAAGGTCTAATAGACTAAAATCAGCTGTAGTTTAGATTGGCACTCTGTCATGCTTGCCAAACTTCTTTTTAGTCACATATGTTCGAGGGTACAAGTACATCCATGTTTTAAATAAGTTGGCTTGAACCTTTAAATTTACCCGAGTCGTGGAAGCCGAATCAACAGGTGAATTGTTCTTTTACCGGTATCCTAATTGAGTAATTCTTATCTTTCCTATCGTGGGGACTCTTTCTATATAACCTGGTATTTTTGGTTTGAGGGGAGCCAGTGGAGACTAATGTTTTGGGTTAATATTGGGCCTGTTTGGAGAGAGTTTTAAGTAGTTTAAGATCAGAAAAAAGTAACAAAAAAAAAAAAAAAAAAAAAAAAAAAGCCAGAAGTAGAGTATTTGGATTGAGTTTTAAATTTATTGGGCTTTTTTTTTTAAAATTCCTGAAAATCAGTTAAGGAAACAGCTTTATGTGGTAGCTTTTTTTAAAAAAAAGCTCTTAGCTTTTTGATGTGGGCCCGCTTACTTTTACTACCATCAATTCAAACACAAATTACATTTACAATCTGATTTTTTTTTCCAACTGAGTTATTAAAAATGTCATATAGAAATTAAACCATCGCTAATCTAAATAGACCCATTAACTTAATTAAAGAAGTCATCCGTTTGCGTTAGAATTCCAAACTTAACCAACTGGGGGTCACGTAGATTCGAGTTTCCAAACTTAACCAATTGGGGGTCACGTAGATTCGAGTTTGTGCTTCAAGTCTAATTATCGGTGTACAACATGTCTGTGGACTTGACATGCCTGATTCTGCCTAATTATTAAATTTGAAGCCAAGTTGTGTTGTGTTAAAATTAAAAAAGAACCAGGGGAATTGGCCCTGCCACTTGTTGCTCTGAACTAATACCATTCTGGTTTTATTTACAAGTTCTATTAGTTAGAAAACAAATTTTGATGTGTGTATGGAGAAGGTTATTTGGCCAGCATCAATGTCTCTTAGGGACAACTACGATATAAAGGAGGATTAGTCTTTCCTATAGGCAGAGGATACCCCATGATTTCTATCAAAAATAGAAAACAAATTTTGGTCCTTATTATAAGTTACTTTCAGAGTAATAAATGAGTGTGTTACAATTTTACTTCTATTAATGGTAGAGAGAGAAGAGAAAGATGAAAAATAAACATTGATAAATTCAAACAACATTAGAAAATTTATCAATTTAGTTATATTTAATGAGCTAACCATTTTATTATGAGAGAATTTGGTAATTTAGATAGAATAATTTTATTTCACTTAATTGGATTACTCTTAAGGTTAGGGCATGTCTCATCATTCAAATCAATTTTTGGGTTGGAGCACCAACCTTTGAAATGATGAGGAAGTTAAAAAATAACAACAATAAAGTCTTTATCCCACTAGGTGAGGTCAGCTATAGAGATCACATAATATCATTTGTCTTCTATTGGAAACCATATCTTTAAATAAATTATTAACTAATAAACATCACTCCATAACCTCATTATGTATTGTCTTGCTGTTGAAACTATTGAGAAAAGTCAAAGGAATGTCTGTTTTCAGAAACTTATATCGAAATAGATGCCGTTTTTGCATCTGTTATATTTGCTTGCAGGGATCCCCATTGGTTCAAATTATCTTTTAGCAATGAAATTTTAACAAATGCGACAGTAATTCATGCATGTTTGAAATTATAAGAACTAAAAATATTAAATTTTTGAAAGAACAAAAAAATCATTTCGTCCTAATCAACCAAATATAACAAGAAGGAGAAAAATAAGAAAAAGAACATTTCACTTTTATAAATTATAAGAAAGAAAAATGGGGTTGAATTTCACTAGGAGTACACAATTGATATGTGCGTGCAATGTGCATACATTTAAATTGTATTAAAAAACAATATAACTCATTGCCTTTTGTGTTTCGGGTTAAATACCAATTTTGCCATGGAAGTATTGGTAAGATTTCAAGACGGAAGTTTTTTGGTATCATTTTTTTTAAGTTTAAAAACTTATAATCTTGTCGATCGGTTGATCTTCATCGTTAGATCGTTGCTCTCTTTATAAACTTCCAGGGCAAATTTGCTCCAAAAAAAAACTTATGGGGCAAAGTTGCTCTTAAAAAAACTTTCGAGGGCATATTTGCTCCTTTTTGTAAACTTCCGAGTAAAAATAATATCAAAAAACTTTCGGGGCCGAGTGCCTCCTTACCAATACTTCCGTGGCAAAAATGGTATTTAACCCTTGTCTTTCTCTTTTATTTATTTTAATTGAATTTAAAATTATTTTGTCCTCATTATGTGGGGATTTTTGTGAAGAAATTCAACAATAAGAATGATTATAAAGATCACATGGGCCCCATTGCCTATGGTTCCCTTCGGTTAGGAGTTATATCTTCTCTTTCTCTTTTACAACAAAGGGATCAAGTAGCCCTAATGAAGAATAAGAGCTTCTACATTCATAAGAAAATTTAGTGATGTGATTTATAAATTCGATACCTTGTTTGACCAAAGAAAACAATAAGAATAATGTAATAAATGATCTAATGTCTCTTATATTTTGGGGGAAAAAAAACTCTCATTTGCATTCGATCCCATCCGGGTCCTTCGGGTTGGGTTTCTCTCATAGTTCTTTTCTCATTATCCCTCATCATCTTTAAATCATATCTGTTTAATCAATTACAATACTACTTTAACTTCTCTCTCCTTCTCTCAATCAATAACTCGAGATAAGCCGATGAGAGAAAAAGAAAAAAAAATGATTATGAGAGAATCCTTTTTCGGTCGTTCTTCTGAACTGAATGTCGCATTGTTATGCGGCTGGATGATGCTAACTCCGGGGAAGTAGGCTCTTTTTTAGAACGATGTAGGTTGCTTTTGAGGTTTTCCTCCTTTATATATATATATATACACACTTTTATGATAGTTCCTTCCAACATGTTTCACACAAATAAAAAAATCTTAAGCTTCATTAATAACTCCACACAAATAAAAAAAATCTTAAGCTTCATTAATAACTCTATAGTAAAATTTAACAATTTTCTAACTTTTTCATTATTTAATATGTATTATATGTTTAGAGAATAAAATCAATAAAATAATAAATAAGAGGTAAAATTATGTATTCATATAAAAAAAAAAAAATTTATTATTATTATTTCATATTCTTAAGCTACTTTGATAGAAAGACTAAATTAATACACACACACACACCTAACCAGCTAATAACTCAAAATCCAACATATATATACACACACACCGATTCATCGAGAGTAGTTCGTGGCTACAATAAAAAAATAAACCATGGGTCGGCGTGGGCCTCGCGGCTATTCGCGGTTATGTACGCGTGAGCCTCGCGGCTATTAGCGGTATGTACGCGTCGGCCTCACAAAAATCCATAGTCTATACAGGTAAGCACGTACATCATCCAACTCACAAAAATCCAACTCACATATTTTTTTGGGAAAATTACACACAGGTCCCAAGGAACAGATATATTTACATTTAGGTCCCTTCAATTCATGAAATTACCCGAAGTCCCAAGGGACTTGTGTGTAAATATTTCAGATGAGTAAAAGACCTTATTGCCCTTCTTCCTTCTCCTCTCTCCTCTCTCCCTTTTTCTTCTCTCTCTCTTCTAATATTTCTTCCGATCTTTGGGCTGACTTCGACGCTTGTTTCAAGACTTCTTAGATCCTCGGCACTTCCGATCCTCGGCTAGAGCTCCATTACAAACTGCTGTCACTTTTTTCCAATCTTGGGCCAGAGTCCCTAGGCTGAAAAAGTGAGTGGTGGAATTTGGACAAGAGCTTAAAGGCTGAAAAAATGAGTCTCACATCCATGGAAAATGAGTTCTCTATATTGCAAGGTGGTTCAATTCCCCCCTTTCTGTTGTTAATCGCTTCTGTCAGGGTTTACAAAAATTGTGGTTAATTTATGCATTTTGTGTTGTTAATTTATGCATTTTGTGTTGTTAATCGCCTCTGGAAGTCAGACATGACAAATTGAATGTTTTCATAAGTTGTGGTTAATTTATGCATCTTGTGTTGTTAATTTATGCATTTTGTGTTGTTAATCGCCTCCGGAAGTCGACATGACAAATTGAAGGTTGTCACAAGTTGTGGTTAATTTATGCATCTTGTGTTGTTAATTTATGCATTTTGTGTTGTTAATCGCTTACGGGAAGTCGGACATCTCAAATTGAAGGTTTTCGAAGTTGTGGTTAATTTATGCATCTTGTGTTGTTAATTTATGCATTTTGTATTGTTAATGGCATCTGGAAGTCAGACATGACAAATTGAAGGTTTTCACAAGTTGTGGTTAATTTATCCATCTTGTGTTGTTAATTTATGCATTTTGTGTTGTTAATCGCTTACGGAAGTCGACATGTCAAATTGAAGGTTTTTAGAAGTTGTGGTTAATTTATGCATCTTGTGTTGTTAATTTATGTGCATAAATTAACAACACAACTTGTGAAAACCTTCAATTTGTCATGTCTGACTTCCAGAGGCGATTAACAACACAAAATGCATAAATTAACAACACAAGATGCATAAATTAACCACAACTTCGAAAACCTTCAATTTGAGATGTCTAACTTCCAAGCGATTAACAACACAAAATGCATAAATTAACAACACAAGATGCATAAATTAACCACAACTTGTGACAACCTTCAATTTGTCATGTCCGACTTCCGAGGCGATTAACAACACAAAATGCATAAATTAACAACACAAGATGCATAAATTAACCACAACTTGTGAAAACCTTCAATTTGTCATGTCTCGACTTCCGAGGCGATTAACAACACAAAATGCATAAATTAACAACACAAAATGCATAAATTAACCACAATTTTTGTAAAATTTAAGCGATTAACAATGAAAGGGGGAATTGAACCACCTTGCAATATAGAGAACTCAGCTGATTTCCATGGATGTGAGACTCATTTTTTCAGCCTTTAAGCTCTTGTCCAAATTCCACCACTCACTTTTTCAGCCTAGGGACTCTGGCCCAAGATTGGAAAAAAGTGACAGCAGTTTGTAATGGAGCTCTAGCCGAGGATCGGAAGTGCCGAGGATCGGAAGTGCCGACAGCGTCGAAGTCTAGCCCAGCGTCGGAAGAAATATTAGAAGAGAGAGAGAAGAAAAAGGGAGAGAGGAGAGAGGAGAAGGAAGAAGGGCAATAAGGTCTTTTACTCATCTGAAATATTTACACACAAGTCCCTTGGGACTTCGTGGTAATTTCATGAATTGAAGGGACCTAAATGTAAATATATCTGTTCCTTGGGACTTGTGTGTAATTTTCCCTATTTTTTTTGATGGTTAATAAATATTTTATTTTATTTATGGAGCATTCTTCATTATAGCCACAGAAGCGGGAATACATCTACCTATAGGACCCAGACCATTTGAGATCGATTTTCAAAATCAATATTAATTTATAAAGAAACAAGAAAAACCTAAAAATCGCAAAGTCCCGAAGAAGATTTACTTGAATCTGAATGATCATTGTGAAGATGGGAGGGGAATATAATCTACTCCTCCGGTCCTAATTATATGAACACTTTTATAATTAGGACCGGAGGGAGTACTACATGTATTGTATTCTTGTCAGCGTGATCATATCCAACCACGTAACGCCAAGTATAGCAAATTATGTGAATGCTTCCTTACTTTTTGGTATTCTCGAGGAAAATAAATATTTAATCATTTTTTTCTCAACTATATATATATATAGAGAGAGAGAGAGTAGTATTTTGGTATCCTCTGGCATGAATACCAAATTACCAATATCTGCGGAGTTTAAAATCAGTTAAGAACCTGAGAAAGCTTTTTATAGTTAGTGGGGGCAATGTGGGATATACTTGTAATCCTTTAACTGATTTTTTTAAATAGAAGAACATCTTTTGCATGGTACGGGGTTCCCATTTTTTCAAACGACCAGAACACAGATAAATGAAGATAGAATTTTATTTTCTAAAAAAGGCCCAAAGCCCCATCATGTGTATACAGTGAAGTATATACATCATACAACTCACAAACATCCAACTTTTAATATAAAACACAGGTGGAGTATATAACTCGGAGTCCTTATATAATTTCACCGATTTTTTTAACTTGGTTCTTATTTCTGCCACATCATATGAAGGTGATCCAAGTAGGATTCGAAGCTGTCATTTATCCTTTCCTGTTTTGTCTTCTTCTCCACCTTCTTTCCCAACCCCATCACCGTGAGTCCGTCACCAACTGCAGAAGCTCAGGCCCCTCATCAGGTGGAGTAGGAGGGTTGAAGGTGGTGGCTAGCTTGCTGAGAACAAAACAGGTTGTGATAATAACAAGCATTCCTCAACTCAATCTTGGGATTGTTTTTGGGTTGTACCTATACATATATTTTGAGTAGAATGATATAAGCAGCATTCATCTCTCCCAATCAGCTTGCCACATAAGCCAAGTTAAGGGAGTTAGTATTACTTAGGATAAATTAACACTGTCACATGCAGTTCCAAGTCAAACGGAGTAAACTTGGAGGACTAAAACCATATGTTTCAAACTTAAGAGACTAAAACTAAAATTGGGTAAAACTTCAAGGACTAAAAGTGGTATTAATCTAATTTTTATAAAATATGGAATATGAATCTTCCATTTTTTCCCCATATGTGAGTATGGACATGATATTCTGATTAAAAAAAGAGAGAGAAAGGAATACGAAACCTACACTCCGATGATATTTTCTCCTCCCTTCCCAAAGAAACATTAGGATATGATTACCAATTTCATTATGAGAGAGAAACTCAATGCCACAACGTAACATGAGCATATATTTGTTACTACTTCTTCTAATGTTTGATATAAGATCAAGTTTACTTTTTTAAAAAGTTTAAGGAAACTATATGAAAATATTTATATTTATCGTTATTCATCAAACTAATTTATTTGACTTATAAACTCGATATATAATTTAATGATCGACAACATATACTATGATCATTAACTGGATCATTAAGTATGCCGCATGGAAGCATGTAAAGCCTCGTCCCTGTGGTGATATATATTATGTGCGTGTATAGTTTTATGATATTTTAGGTAGGAAAAAGATTTTTAAAAGCATACTAAATTTAATGAGATATATATCATGTAAAAATTAATAAAATCATCTTTTAAAATAACATATAAAAATATTAGGTTATTATCATTGTTAGCCCTTATTATTTGATTGAATTTTGATTTTAATCCATAAAATTTCAAATTATTGATTTTGATTCCTATAATTTTATAAGGACTTAGTGTGAGTTTAAATATAAAAATACAAACTAAATTTCGTTATAGGGACTTGTGGTTAAACTCATATCAAAGCCCATTTGTTATATTGTGTTGTTAATCCAATGATAGATGAATTGAGTCTTTTCTAACATGGTTTCATATGCAATTTATTTAGCACATTCTTGTTATCCATAATAGCCTTCAAATGTTTGGTTCTACTCCTTTCTATTATGAATAGGTTATAAAAGATGAGTTTACTTCTTTGAACCATGATAGGTCTTTTGATTTTTGAATTCAATTTTTATATATATGAGTACTGTTCTATCATGGCAGGCATGGTTAACGAGACTTCTTAATCAATATTCCTTTTATAACCATGGTCGTAGCAGTATTTTCCAAAAATAAATTGTGTTCTTTAATTAGGGTTAGTAATTTGGAAGTTGGGTTTAAATCTTCTATACTGTAGTAGACCTTCATATAATTGTTTCCCATTTTCTACTATAGTAGTGTGATTAATGGTTGTTTTGGTAGTAAGCAAATGATATTAGTAAAATCGTTGTTACATCACTCACGATACAATCACAAGCAGTTCACATATATAGGAAAAAATTTTCATAGTTACCTATTACTTCTTGGTTCAGATAATTGCACATTAATGTTTTTTTGAAGCTCTTAATATAACGAGAGTCTGCAAGGTCTCTCTAAGATTACTCTGCAACTGCTACAAAAACCTTAAAACTAGCTGCCATCTAAAACTAGTATTATATTTGCACGCATTAGCTCCGATAGATCCAACTATTTTTATCAAGGTAGAATATTGTTTTGAAAATAAAAATTTTCATACACACACATATATGTATAGAAAAGACAAGTTTTAAAGTCACTTCCTTCATATTTCATGCATAACAAGAAAAACTTGAAACCTCATTAACTCATTTTTTAAATTTAACAACTTTTGAAAAAATTTCCTATTTAAAATACAATACAATACTCCAAGGAAATAAATTCAACATAATAATAAAAGAGAGTTAAAAGTGTACATTTATAACAAAAAATTAATGATATTACCTATAAATACTATGAAAACAAATATTGTTTGTCTGCTATATACATAAGATTAGAGGAGTACAAACGAAAAGATAAGGGTTCTTATATTTAAGATTACGATTAATGCCTCAAATAGATCTTATATTAATGACCGGATGGGTACCATAGCAAGATCATAGACATTAATGGCTTAGCCAGAACAATCTTTAACTGCAAGTCCTGTGAATCAATCTTTAGTATCGCATTTTTTGGATTGGAGACAGTCTTGGCGGATCCATTGTGGAATCATCATCCATTGCCTTATTATTGGAGAATAACTGCTTCTGTTCTTGGTCCCCGGCCATCTGCTATAGCTATCCTCTCTTCAGTGTCCATTTCAGATGATGCATCCTCTTCGGTGACCGGCGTTCACGCACTGTTCCATATCTCTCTGTAGATTCCTTTTTTTAAATGACGAAGAAAAGCAGCGAAGCCCTATCATATCATTATTATTAGTTTCTTACTGTTATATTAGGCTCCTGACTTTTGAGCAATCCCTATCATATCATGATTATTACTGCTACAATTATTCATAATCATACAAGACAAAAGAGATATCACGAGGCTATTGCTCCACTTATTGCTTTACTCATGGTGGCCTCGTTTTTAGATAGTTACAAAATTCATATACGAACAGCATTTTAACATTTTAGGAAATATTGTTAGACCACAGAAAGAATACAATAATGAGTGAAGAATAAAATTCATATAAAAACTTATTATTATACATACTTAACACACACACACACACACACACAATTCTAGTCACACATACACAATTCTGGTCATATTTATAAGTCCTTTTTTATTAAAAAATTTAGTTCTATTTATAAGTCTTTTTTAACTAAATTTTTTAATTCTATCTATAAATCCAGTTTCATGGTAGTAAATGAGATTGTGGCAATTTTGCCTATATTAATTATACCCATAAAAATATAGAGAAAAGAAAGAGTTAAAAAATGCACATTCATAAATAGTGGCAAAATTGAAAATTTACCCTATAATCATTGAGTTAACTATTTATTCTTGATATATGTGATTTAATTAAAAAAGACATATAAATAGAACACCCATATATACATATATATATATATATATTTAATTGTTGCCACAAGCCCATTATGCACCCATGGATTATATATATATTTAATTGTTGCCACAAGCCCATTATGCACCCATGGATTATTTTTTTATTGTACCCGTTGCAACGTGATGCAAGCGGCGCAAACTGACAAATGAGGACGGGGACCACACGAACCATAAATAGCCATCGGAGTTGGGGCATGATGCTGCACATATCCGTAGTACTGTCCTCGATCAAAGGCTTGTAGAAATGGATATCATGATTTGTATGCTCATAGCTGTCATCACCTTCATCTTCATCCAAGCTCTTCGCTCGTTCTATGGAAGAAGCGGCGGAGGAAACCACCGGCTACCCCCCGGACCTTCTCCTCTTCCCGTCATCGGAAACTTGCTTGAACTTGGGGACAAGCCTCACAAGAGTTTGGCCAAGCTTGCCAAAACCTACGGCCCAATCATAAGTTTACGGCTCGGCCAAGTCACCACCGTAGTCGTCTCTTCCGTCGATATGGCCAAAGGGGTCCTCTCAACCCATGACCAGTTCCTGTCAGACAGAACCGTTCCCGACGCCACGAAAGCCGCCAACCACGACGAATATAGCTTGTCCTTCCTTCCCGTTTCCCCTCACTGGCGATCCTTGAGGAAGTTATGCAACAATCAGTTATTCGGCCACAAGGTTCTTGACGCCAGCCAAGATATGAGGCGCAACAAGGTGCAACAACTCCTCCAAGAGCTCGAGCATTGCAGTGTGGCTGGTCAAGCCGTGGACATTGGAAAAGCTGCTTTCAAAACTACACTCAATTTGTTGTCCAATACTATATTCTCTGTGGATCTGATTCAGTCTACAGGTACAGCAGGGGAGTTGAGGGAGACGGTGGCCGGAATCATGAAAGAGCTCGGAACGCCAAACTTGGCCGACTATTTTCCCGTACTCAAGAAGTTTGATCCACAAGGTGTCAGAAGGCGCACCACTATTCATTTTAGCAAGATGCTAGACGTCTTCCACGACTTGGTCAGCCAACGGAAGAAGCTGAGAGAGAAAACATGTTCACTCACCAACAACGACATATTAGATGTGCTCCTCTCCGAAGAGAACAAGGAAGTGATGAAAGGAAAGAGAATCCAACATTTATCACTGGTACATGATACATAATTTCTCTGTTAATAATTATTCTGGCTTCATTATTTTTGCAGTATACATAGTAAGTAATTGTATATGGTTATGAGTATGTGTAGGACCTATTTGCGGCCGGGACTGATACATCAACATCTACGCTAGAATGGGGAATGGCTGAGCTACTCAGAAACCCAAGGGCAATGTCAAGAGCAAAAGCAGAGATGGAAGAAACCATTGGGAGAGGAAAACCGGTGGAAGAATCAGACATAGCCAGATTGCCTTACTTGCAGGCAGTACTCAAAGAGACATTCCGGTTGCACCCAGCAGCTCCATTTTTACTACCCAGGAAGGCTGAGAAAGATGTTGAGCTGGGAGGCTATATAATCCCAAAGGGTGCACAAATTCTTGTAAATGTTTGGGCTATCGGAAGAGATGCGAGCATTTGGGAGAATCCAGAAGAGTTCATGCCAGAGAGGTTCATGGGTTCGGAAATCGACGTCAAAGGTCGGAACTTTGAGCTGATACCGTTTGGGGCTGGACGGAGGTTGTGTCCTGGATACCCTTTGGCGATTAGAATGTTGTTTCTCATGTTGGGAACTCTGGTGAACTGCTTCGATTGGCAGCTGACCGGTGGAATGAAAGCAGAAGAAATGGACATGAACGATAAATTTGGAATTACCTTAGAGAAGGCTCACCCAGTGATGGCGGTGCCCTATAGAGTGGGCAATCACTGTTAATAGTAAAAATCCAATCTGGATAGGTCGACTATGAGGGTGGTAGTGGTATGGACTCTGGAGTACGAATTAATTTGGTCGTTATGGGTTATTTTCTTGCAGATCTCATGCCCGATTTATTAGGCATTTTAAATTGGACCTGACATGGTATCAATTTGTTGCCATCTCCAGAAACTTGTCATAAAGCTCATGGGTTGTTATCACTTTTAAGTTACTAAATATCTTCATTAGGTAATATAATAATTCCTCTCTGTTTTTTTTTTTCTTTATAAAAGTGCCTTTGTATCGAATTGTTTTGCAGTGAATGCTGAAATGTTTCACTTTCTTTTTATTTGTACGTCAATTTTCTTGTTTAGTGGCAAGTTTCACATGATTTTTCGGCTCTTGATGATATTTTTTTAATCTTATTTTATTTTTAACGTACCTAGAATAGCATCTTGCATGTTATGGGGGTTCTGAATTTTTTAGGGAAAATATCGGTCTCAAAAAATATAAAAAATATTAAAAAAAGTCTCAATCTAAAATCATATATCAAAGATATTAGTTGTATTGACAACATGAAATACTATATTCATAATAAGAAATGCTTTATATTAACATCAATATTTAAAAGTCTAGCCATTCACAACACAAAGTCTTATATTCATAACAAAATTTTAAAACCTAGATTTTGTTTCAAACTCGGTCCCTAAGCGTATGTAGGTCATTTACAACAAAAAAAGTTAGATTAACAACGGGAAGTGCTATATTCACAACAAAATTTAAAAACTTGGATTTTGTTTCAAACTCAGGTCCCTAATCGTACAGAGGTCATTCACAACAGAAAGAGCTAGATTCGCAACATGAAGTGTTATATTCACAACAAAATTTAAAAACCTGGATTTTGTTTCAAACTCATGTCCCTAAGCGTACAGAGGTCATTCATAACAAAAAAAGCTAGATTCACAACAGAAGTATGCTATATTTACAACAAAATTTAAAAACTTGGATTTTATTTCAAACTCAAGTTCTAAGTGTAAAAAGGTCATTCACAACAGAAAAAACTAGATTCACAACAGAAAGTGCTATATTCACAGCAAAATTTAAGAATCTGGATTTTATTTCAAAGTCAGGTACCTAAGCGTACAGAGGTCATTCACAACAAAAAAAGCTATATTGACAACAGGAAGTGCTATATTGACTTAATTAAGTTTCAAAATGGCTTCAGGTTTTTATATTTTGTTGTCAATATAACACTTCGTATTATCAATATAGCTTTTCTGTTGTGAATGATCTCTATACGTTTAGGGACCTGAGTTTGAAACAAAATTCAGGTTTTTAGATTTTGTTGTGAATATAGCACTACATGTTGTGAATCTAGCTTTTTTTTTTTTTGTGAATGGTCTTTGTACACTTAAGGACCTGAGTTTGAAACAAAATCCAGATTTTTAAATTTTGTTGTGAATATAACACTTCTTATTGAAAATATAGTTTTTTTTTCTGTTGTGAATGGTTAGACTTTTAAATTTAGTTATCAATATAAGTTTCGTCAGTTGTAATACAACTAATATCAAAAAAGTCCCTAAAGACTTTTTTTGATATGTGATTGTGGGTTGAGATTTTTTAAATATTTTTTATGTTCTTTGGACCTTAGTGATATTTTCCCAATTTTTTAAACAGCAAGAATATAGATAAATGAAGATAGAATTTTTTTTTTTTTAAATTTTAAAAAAGGCCCAAAGCCCCATGTGTACACAGTGAAGCATATCCATCATGGAACCGGATTCTCTCATTTTCATTTTTTCTGCCCATTCTCTCACAGCTCAGAGCCGTCCAAATCTTGATCCAACAGTCAGATTTAAAAAAAAAAATGAAATTTTTGTTTTTTTGTCTTTTTCGAAAAAGACAAAACAACAAATTTTTTTTTTTTTGGACCGTTGGATCGGATTTGGACGGCCCAGATGCGCCCTGGGAGGGATGGGGAAGGGGCTGCATGTGAGAGAAACCGGACCCTATCCATCATACAACTCACAAAAATCCAACTTATAATATAAAATAAATATTTTAATTTATTTATTGAGCCATATTCATTATAGCCACAGAAACGGGAATACATCTATCTAGGACCCAGATCATTTGAGATCAATTTTTAAAATCAATATTAATTTGAAAAAAATAAGAAAAACCTAAAAATCGCAAAGTCCCAAAATGATATTCCTGAATTTAAATAAGCTTTATGATGATAGGAGAGCAATATAATAAGCTTTATGTAATCTTGTCAGCGTTGTCATATCCTACCACGCAAGACCAAGTATAGAAAATTAGGTGAATGCTTCCTCACTTTTTGGTATCCTCAAGGAAAATAAATATTTAATCATTCTTTTTCAACTATATATATATAGAGAGAGAGAGAGAGAGATTAGTATTTTAGTATCCTCTGACATGAATACCAAATAACCAATATCTGCCGAGTTTAAAATCAGTTAAGAATCTGAGAAAGCTTTTTATAGTTAGTGGGGGCAATGTGGGATATACTTGTAATCCATTGGCCGATCTTTTTAAAAATCGGTCAAACTATATAAGGATTGAGTCACGGAGAGTCAAATAAATACGGATTGAGTTACATACTCTGTAAAGCTATAAACATTGAATAATTATTTTTATTTTTATTTTATATTAGAAGTTGGATGTATGTGAGTTGTATGATGTATATGCTTCACTGTATACACATGATGGGGTTTTGGGCCTTTTAAAAAAAATAAAATTCTATCTTCATTTATCTGTATTCTTGTCGTTTAAAAAAAATCGGAACCCCCGTACCATGCAAAATATGTTCTTCTCCACCTTCTTTCCCAACACCATCAACGTGAGTCCGTCACCAACTGCAGCCTCATCAGGTGGAGTAGGAGGGTTGAAGGTGGTGGCTAGCTTACTGAGAACACAACAGGTTGTGATAATAACAAGCATTCCTCAACTCAATCTTGTGATTTTTTTGGGTTGTAGCTATACATATATTTTGAGTAGAATGATATAATAAGTTGCATTTGGTTGCAGGCTTTTTTCAATCAAATCAAATCAATTTGGACTTGAATTTGGTTGTAGGTGGAGTAGGTCAACCCCGGGCGGACCCATGTACAAGGGAAGGGGGGCAAAGGCCCCCCTTAAATTTGGAAGTTTTTTTTGAAAAATAAAAATAAAATATGTTTAAATGATTGTCATCCTTAAATTAAATCCACCTTTAATACATTAAGACTGCATTTCGTAATCGGATGGGGATAAATGGTTGAATGATTGTTTGATGCCTTATAGTAAAAAAGATGTATTTGATAACATTGATGATAAGACAATTACATATATTTTGAGTAGTGAGGCGGACCCAGTTTGTTAGAGAAGGGGGCACTTGAATTTGAGATTTTTTTAAATATATGTTTGAATGATTGTCCACCCTCAAATTAAGTGTCCACCCTTAATACATTAAGATCAAGACTTCGTAATGGGATGGGGATGAATGGTTGAATGATTGTTTAGTACTTTATATTGAAAAAAGATGTATTTGATAAAGATTGATAATAAGACAATTACTAGAGGTGGACCCACTTGTTAGAGAAGGGGGCACTTGAATTTGAGATTTTTTTTTAAATACATGTTTAAATAATTGTCCACCCTCAAATTAAGTGTCCACCCTTAATACATTAAGACTGCAATTCGTAATGGGATGGGGATGAATGGTCGAATGATTGTTTAGTGCTTTATATTGAAAAAAGATGTATTTAATAGCATTGATAATAAGGCAATTATGATGGAATTTCAAAAAATAAGGCCTAGAAGGATGACATTATAATTATTTTTATTATAATATAATTTTTTTATTAAAATATATGTCTTTGAACTTATTGAGTGTCCACCCTTCATTATAATTTATGTATTTGCATTTCTAACAATATTTAACCTTACTTTTCTAAATGACGGGTTTGTAAAATATTTGCCTCTCTTATTATATCATCATTATTCACTTGATTTCATAAATATTTTTTTAATATTTTTTTTTCTTGTTTATATTCTTTTATTTTTTAATGCATTTAAAATTTTCTTTAAAAAAAAAAATTTTCGGGCGGCGCCCCCGAACCCTCGAGTCCCCCCTCGGCAAATTGTACCCCCTTCTATAATTTTCTCGGGTCCACCCTTGGGTCAGCCAACACCTCAAACTAAACATTCGCCCATTTCTCTGTCCATAGCCTAACTCAAGACAAAAACTAGGGACACTGAGAGTAAAGGACAACATAACAAAGACAGAGAATGTACAGTCATCATTAATACAACCAGTCGTGTCCATTCTTCGCAGCTCTCTGTCTTTTCAAGGTCACATGCTCAGTGTTTTATACAGGTAACCATGTCATTAAGGGCAAATGTGACTTCTAGTCATTTTCAAAAGTGCTATAAAATGGGTCCCAACCATTATTTGTGGTAACCCATTTTTGTTTAAATATGGAAGAATGGCACCCACGAGAAAATATTTTCACATGGAAAATTCAATCCAAACAGCCACCACCAATTGAAAATTTAAATTTTCCTTTCCTACCGCTCGATTTTCACTGATCTGAATATGAATATATATATATATATATATATATATTATTAGTTGTACACTAGTTTCCTCTGACATGAATACCAAATTCCCAATATCTGCCTAGTTTAAAATCAGTTAGGAACCTGAGAAAGCTTTTTATAGTTAGTGGGGGCTTTGTGGGATAAATACTTGTAAGTTGTAATGCCTTGGCAGATTTCGGTTCATCTCTCATTAATTTTCTATAAAGTACTATCTCCGGTCCTAATTATAAGAACTAATTGACTTTTTTTTGGAGAGATTAAAGAAGCTAAATAAGTTATTTAATCATTTCATATGTTAAATATTTTTAGATTATATATTAGTTTATTAGTCAAATTAATAAGTTTGAAGAAAATAATAATAATAATAATACTTTAAAGTAATTTAATTAGTTTCCTTAATCTCTCTAAAAAAATCAACTAGCTCTTATAATTAAGACCGGAGGAAGTACTTTATTAGCTTATGTACGCAATCCTACCACCACCTTCATTAAACAATTATAATGGCGTCGTTACAGAGAAGGGGCTACCCAACATATATCATAATAAAACAAGTTTAACCATAACTTCCACACTGAAGACCCGATTCTAATGTTCAACATAATCCAAAAATTTCTTTAAGATAAGGGCATCTTTTATTTTTTATGGGAAAACGTTGACATAACTATATATATAATTATTAATATAATGTTTTATTCTTATAGTTTGTACTTATTTTGATTTTGGTTAACATAATTTTAAACTATAGGTTCTGATTCTTCAAATTTTTCTCCTCTAATTTTTCCTCCATCCAAATATATGGTTAAATTTACTAGACTTTCACATGTTTGGACTAATGGTAAAAGCTGCTTTTTTAACGTGATTTACGGTATTCGAGGTAAGTTTGTGAGAGAAATTTTGTCTCGACTTATTTGAACGAGTTTTTCCATAACCAACCCTAACAGGGGTCGTGAAATCGAGTTTGTCCTTCGAGTCTATTATCATTGTGCAACATGTCTGTTGACTCTATAATACATTATTCTACTTTGTTATTTGGAGAGTTGTGTTTGTGTTAAAATTAAAAAAGAACTAGGGGAATTGACCTTGCCACTTGTGGCTCCTAACTAATATTTCATTTCACCTGCTTGTTTGGATTAACTTTTGGAAAATTGTTTTTACGATTTACCATATAAGTATGTAAGAAGAGATTTGTTTTGGCTTGCGGAAAAGTGCTTTTGAAATTACGGTTTCATAGTTACCTAAACACTCATTAATAGTCAGGTTGTTCTCAAGGTTAGGGCATGTTATGGCCCTAACCAACCCGTGCCCAACCTTGGAAATGATGAGGAAGTTAAACACCAACAACTGAATAAAGTCTTATTCCATTAGATGGGTTTTCTCTATATTGATCGTATGACACTATTGTGCTCCATCAAAAAGCCAAATCTTTAAACAAATTATTAACCTATAGATTCCGCTTTATAACCTCATTTAATGTTCGCTTCAGTCTTCCCTTACCCCTTTTTAGAAAATTGCATACCCTTTGATCTGCTCTCTTCATCAGCGCACCCAATGGTCTTCTTTAAATGTGTCCAAATCACCTTGGATGATTTCTTACCATTTTTTCCTCAATAAATGTCACTCCAACTCGTTCACGTGTATGATCACTACAAATATTACCCATACCAATATCCTTATATCGACTACTCACTGCTACTTTATGTTTACTGTTCCTTTAAAGCTCATCATTTGCTACCATATAGGCATAGCATTACATATCTTATATCAATGTGACAACTTCCTATTTACTTTATTAAGTATTTTCCATTCACAAATAACTGATGAGGAAGCTAAACAAGGTTAAGTTTTTTAAATTATTTTGGGAATAAATGAAGGGTTAAAGTACAAATTTGCCTTAAAAATTTTCACTAAAAAGTAATGTTGCGAAAAAGTTTTTATTAGCTTTAATGTTCTCGAAAGTATAAAAATGAAACAATGTTATCCTTTACCATTAAAAAGTTAACCGTTAGCATCAATTTTTTTTATAGTTAACGTTAATTTTTTAACGGTATAAAATAAAATTGCTACGTTTTAAAATTATTGGGTGACATTCAACCTAAAAAAACCTTTGGAGGCAACATTCTTCTTCAACAAATGCTTCTGAGGTTAACTCATAAAAGAACATATGCTAGCGGTCTAGCACCATCCATAGTCCGATCTCATGTCTTATACCCGGATTACTTTAACACTCACTTTTATTGGCACTGGTATCAGGTATGATAAGCTTTTAAGTGCCTGTTTGGGAATGCGTCCCAACGGCTTAAAAGTGTAGTGGGAAGGGGCAAACGCCCAGTAGGGGAAAAAGCCAATTTTAGTGTTCAGGGGAAGCATCAAAGTTAAATGAGCTTTTTTGAAAAAAGTAGTTTCTGAGTATAAGCTGAAGCAGGAGCTTTTGGTTGAGAGCCGATCGAGAACCTGTCCTGCGATAATACTCCTCCTCTTCTTTCATACCTCACATTCTCAGCCACTGAAAAGTCCAAAATTGGAGCCGTTCTCGTGTCTTGCATACACGGAGTTAGTAGCCATTGGGTCTCCCTCTCTGATCTTCAAACTCGTCGCCGTCCGTCGATTGTTCGCCGGTGGCAGGTGTTCCTTCTCTGATCTAGATTGTTAGTTCGCTTATTTGGAGAGCAGGGAAGGTAAAATAAGTTACCTGAACTTGAGTTTTCTTTTTCTTAAAAAAATAAACTTCCCTTTTGTGGAATGGTCACATTTTTCTTCTTTTTACTGGTGTAAAGTAAAAATGATTTGCTCTTTGTTTATGTTGTTACAGGGGTATTTCCAATGCTAGTGGCTTGTAGAAGCAGAAAATTCTGGACTCTATTGTTTTTTAATATATTTAATTAAGGAAAAAACTTTAATGTTTTTATTTTATTTTTTTAATTTAATTTTTTCAAATTTAAATTTAATTTGTTTTCTTCAATTATCACCATATATACAACTAATATATGAGATAAGATATGATCACTACCATTTTTTTTACCGTTAGATAAGAATCTCATCTACCTTTATCATTTCTCTCTCTTATTGAGATTTTGATTTAACGTGAAAAAATGGTAGTGACATTGGTAGTGACAATATTCTCTCCTCTAATATATATATATATGTTTAATGTTTTTGGTTTTCCTGTAGAATTCTTTTTTTGTCACACTCACAAAAAAAATGAGTGAGTGGATCCTATTATAAAGAGAAGAGAGAGAAAATATTAGTGAGACCCATGATAGTCAAAATCGCCGAGTTTACGTGTTTTTGGGAGGAAAACGTTCCGGCTCGCCGACAGGATCGGATTGGAGCAGGATCGTTCAAGATCGCCGCGTAAACTCGTCGAATCGTACAATCGTGGGAGATCGCCGATCCTGCTCGATTTGTGACCGGACACAACATACCTGTGTACCTGCCAATTTACCCAAGATTTGACCATTTTCAACCCATATGCAAACCCTAAATCCGATTTTTTTTCTCGCCTCGATTCTTTTCTCTACTGCAACCATCATCCACGATCATCATCGGCGGCTCAGCACCCACCATCCGCGACCGCGACCATCATCGTCGCCGGCTCGCCCAAGTCCCAACAATTGCAGGTTCGTTTTGTTTTTTGCTCTGTATATCGTGGAAGATGCAGACTAGAGATACCTTTGTCTAATTGTTTTGGATCATGGAAGATGCAGAACAGTGACTCACTAGTCACTACTGTTTAGACTAATTTTTTTTTTTCAAAGCCTACTATGTTTTGTTTTTTTAATCAAAGTCATTGTAACCTGCATATTTTTTATGTGGTCATTGTAACCTTAAATTGTTCTTCTTTGCATATTTTTTATCTCCATGGTCTTTGTGGGAAAAGTGGCTTTTGTTTCGATGGACTTTTCTTAATGGAAATCCAACACAACATTTCCCTTATGTATTACTTCCTCTTAAATTGTTGCTGCTTTGTGTATAGAAGGGTTATTTTACTATTTCTATTCTATACATATTAAATTGTGGTGGTTTAGCATTTGGAAAATGGCTTCTAGTGTTGGTGCTAGTAATGATGCTGTTGCTTCCTCCTCTAGTAGAGGAATTAAAATGAAAAATGTATTTTGTTTTGGTTTTGGTGATTTAGTATTTTGTATTTATGGTTCAAGTTGATGCTTTGAATTGCCTTTTCTGACTTATTAAATGTTATTTTGAATGCTATATATTTTTATTTGAAGTTTCAATTGTCTTTTAGGATTAAGTTGTGAGTTAAATGTTATTTTATATGCATATCAAGGCACATTTCTCTCCTTTTATCTACTTGGCGGCACCTCGCACACTACCTCCATTATTAGTGCCTTTAAGCTCTTCCTCACTATCACCTGAACCTTCTTGTAGGTCCATTTGTGGTCGATACACATCTTCTTCATCATCACCAAGTGACACCCGTCTAGTTGCCGATGGACAGTCCATATCCTCTCCCGATGCTAAAACATCCCTGAATATTATTCGCAATTCTATGGCAAAGTTCAATCATTTATACCTATATTTTCCATACGCCTTATTCTCCTACATGCAAAAAATCAAGTCATTGTTTATCTATAATAATGCTAACAATAATAACAGTACATGAAAGAGGTTTGATACCTTTATTTTCCTCTCCCACCACTCATTGTCTGCAACAACCATATTCCTTACATAGTCGATAGCTATCTTAGGTCTCTTTTGAAAATAACTTCTCCCAAAGCTGTCCATTGGCTCTTCAAACTATCTAACCTATTTTTCAATTGTTTCTTGCTATATCCTTTTCTTGTTGTTTCATTAAATTTGGGCACAATTTGCTTCCACCCATCCCTTGTAAATGATGAACCAAGTCGTTGTTTTTTATATATTTGCTCAATGCATAAGTCAATAAAAGTCTTAGTAGACTCTACATCCCATTTCGTCGTTTACTACGGTGGTCATATTTCTATGTCACTAATGAGCAAGTTAGATAGTGTTAAAAATGTTAAAATGAAATACATCAAAATGTTATAAAGGAAAAGAATCAAATATCAAATACACATACGTTGTCAATTATTTCTAAATTTATAGTGTGTTTAGCGGTAACAACCAACATCATTCACAATTACCTCTTCACTTGTATAAACATTAACCTATCTTTGTATTGATTCAGTATGAACCTAAAACTAAAGCCTAGGAGTCAAACCAACCACCAACATCTTCTAGACACTCAAAAGCACATGGACATATGAAAAAATAATAATCTACATTTATAAAGCTCCTATTTAATTACGTAATACATTTTTTCCATGAACGAGCGCTAATTCTACTTTGTGTTTTTTTAATATTACTTTTATAATATCAATCAAAACTTAAGTGCTAATAAATTGCAAGGTGTTGATATGATAGGCTACTAATTAATTAAAGAATTTGGGTCAATTACCCTATAACTTGATGTTCAATCCTTTAATACACCATCCAAAAAAACTTTGTGAAGGAGCAATCAAAGGAAAGATATCTTAACAACAACCACCAACATCATTCACAAGATTGTTGTAAAAACGAGTAGATTGTGGCTTTAGAATAAAAGAAAAGAGGGTGGCTTCATGTCACTCAAAAGCAAGGCAACAATAATTTGAAATTTCTTCCTCTCATTTTGTGATCATGTCACTCAAACTTCTCACTATGCTCTTTTTGTTTTAGTGGAAAGAGGATTTCATTCATCGATTTTTACAGAATGAGACTAGTCAATTTGAAAGTGTGAGGTGAAAATGACGTTAAAGTGAAGCGAGTAGGGGAAAAACTTGTGGTTCAGCCATGAGTAATGAGATATGTAAAACAAAAAAACAAGAGCATCAGAATGAGAGTTTTGGCTACTTCATTATATCGAAAACTATAAAAGTCACCAAGTCAATTACCAGCGAGAAAACAAGCTGTGCTATCGACTATCCAATCACCCGACAAGTACCTAATCGCGAAAAAGGCAATTGAAAGAAATTGCGCTAAAAAAAAGCCACAATCACATCTAATTCAAAGCCAGCTTAATTCAAATCACATCTAATTCAAAGCCATCTAATCACATCTAATGAACTCACCTCAAGGCGAGCCTCAACCTTTCTCAGCATTTTGCTTGACTTTTGCCCGATCCACACCGACTCGGGTGGTATCTGCAAACAATCATCATAAACTTAACTACGAGATCCTATGAGAGATAGAAAGAGGCGTAATTAGATTGGCAAACAAAGAAATCTTGGCAAACTTCTAATAAGCGCCACACAAACACTCAACCTCACAATCCTCTCCTAGACCATGCACCGAAATAGGGTCCTCAATCCCGGCCATGATTAGCGAGAAAATGATCAATGATCGAGGATGGCAAAGCACGGCATGCATCAAGTGAAACATTATAAACATCCCTAATTTGGTTCAATATGACATTAATGGCAATACAATGCACAAATTCAAATGTAATGGCCTGAGATAATTCCTTCCAATGACATCAATAACTTCATTCTATGCATTGCTATAATTTACTCAAAATAGGGCTAAACATTTTGAACAAAGTAGAACCGCAAAAGGCACAATATCTCGCAAACCCGATAAAAAATTGGAAACTACAAGCGCTTAGCAATATCTCGCAAACAAAGATCCGGCGAGATCAACGGCGACGCAAAGTGTAGAAGAAGAGCAGTCGATTAATTTCGTGGAATTGAAGCTCAAGGAAGAACCTGAATTGAAGAGGAGGCGAGGTAGGTCCTTTAATAAAATAGGAGGTAGTTCAACAATGAATGGAAGAGACGGGTAGGTCGGAACGAGGAGGTAGCTCGAATTAATGTCCGGAGCAGATGCGAGGTAGCACGAATAGGAGGTAGGTCGGATAATTCTCTCGCTCTCCATCGCCATCTCCATTAATTGCTTGAGCTTTCGAATTAATGGCAGGAACGGCTGATGAGACCAGGCGAAGAATTAATGGCAGGAACGACTAATGCGACCAAGCGAAGAAGAGAACGAGACCATTAGAAGAGAACGAGACAGGGCGAAGGATGAGAGCGGCGAAAAGCGGGATTAGAAAATCGAATACGAGGTTGCTCGGAGAATTGAAGATGAGGACGGGGCGAAGTAATTGAGGAGAGATGAGAGGTAGGTCGGACGATTGAAGAGGAGAGGATGGGAGAGGCGAGAGAGAGAAGGCACACGTCTTTTTGGGGCAAAATGGTCTGAAAAAAAAAAGGCCGGCTTTCAATGGACTCTAATGGGATGATAAGCAACTCAATGGGAGCTTCAAAAAAAAGTCCATTACCCATCAAAGTCCATCAATTTTTAGGGTTCCCAAAGCAGTCTTGTTTTTTTTGATGGACTTATTATCCAATCTAATGGGATAATAAGTCCATTTGGGGTGTTCCCAAACAGCCCTACGATCTTGCTACCCCCTTCCGACCTTAAGTAAAATCGCGATCTTGACTACTCTGATGGGACCTACTCACTTTTATATGAGTATTGTAGAAAAAATATTTTTATGCAGTAAAAGCATAAATATTAAACCATATATATATATGGCCTTATGATTCCTACTGTCACTGGATATAAGCATTTATCCAGTGAGTAGTCATACTATGTGGTTTCCATTAAAAAATATCATTGCCTTATTCTCTTGCTTTCTTCTTCATCTTCACCCATTAGTTTCTCTACTTCCTCCTTCACTTTTTCCCTTTTCACTTAAATTGCATCGAAATTTTCTTCCTCTCTAAGATGCACAAAGACGCTCACATCCCACTCTCGCACTTTTTGTTGATGAAGAAAAGTTCATGTTGACTCGTCACAAGTATGCTATTGTTATATGCTGCCTCTTGCGTTTTCCCATTGTCTTTTGATTATTTTATTGATTTTAAGGAGAAGTGATGTTAACGTTATCTGGTGAATATGGCCCAAAACGTCTTTGGTGTAGATTGGAGCAAGAAACAAAGGTGTTTTTCAATCTTAATCATTTTCGGAAATTAATTATTGATGGGGAATGGTATGAGGCAGAGAAGTATATTTCAGCCTTCACATAAAGCTTCAAGTGTTAACCAATTAGAACCACTCGCATGCAACATAAAGCTTTTAAACATCCTCTGTTTTCAGCATTCAAACCAGAGCACGTATGCAGAACCAAACCTCGACTTCTCAAGCTTTAAAACACCAAAACCAAAGTGCAGAACCCATGGAAGCTAGATGGAAAGAGGTTTAACACTCACCTTGATCAATTCTGGTTTGTATGCATCAATCCGAACCTTCTTTCCTTCCTTTGACTTTTCAACACCCTCTAACTTCACCTTTAGACGATGCTCTCGATGAAACTCAACATTTCATGTTCTCTTGTCTCTAATTACAGCTCCCTCTCGTCTCACCCTCGGTCTCTCACACTCTCTCTCTCTCTCTCTAATTGTCTGTCTCAACACTCCACTCTCTCTTACTTTGTGTTTCCGCATGTCTTGACAGAAAGTGAATAGAGACATGAAGAGTGAGGCTTCTTTATGCACTAACCAAATATGATTAAAAGAAGTGGAGGGTGTTCGAAAGAGAGTGGGTGCTGTCTATTTCTCGGTGAGTCACTGTGAAGAAAAGAGGGAGTGAGTATGTGTGTGAGGTGTCCAAAACTTGAGAGCTGTTTTCGGTTTAGATAATACATTTTTTTTAATGGAAAGGACATAGTATGACTACTCACTGGATAAATGCTTATATCCAGTGACAGTAGGAATCATAAGCCCTATAAATACACATACACACACATATTATTCAATTAGATTCATACTATTTTCAGTCATTTCCATCTCAACTAACTTTTCAAATAATAATTCAAACACATTTCAGTTTATAAAAAAGCCACTTCTGTCACTGTCAATCTAAACATAAATCACATATAAAATCAAACTTTTATGCTATATTATTTCTATAAAAATCATATAGAAAATAAGTCACTTCCCACCTAAGCCAAATGGGCTCAAGTCACGTCATTTGTTCGACTCATTGCTTGCCAGTTGCCACTGCGAAAATCAAAACCTGATACGAGCATGATTTTACAGGAAAATACATGACGCAACAAGATGCAAAAAATGAACTCAGCTTTAAAAGACTGCCTAACCAATGTTGTAGTAAAGCATGACTTTGTCATTGCGAATCTGATTAGCAGATGTTCATGAATTACATAGGTAACGCAGAATCCGAGATAAATGACAGGCGCTAGTTCACCGCCCTCGGTGAAGGCCAAAAAAGATTCTATCCCCAATAAGGAGAACCCACCAGCAAATTAGGTCGCCAATGGAGGCAATAGTCCTTCTTTTGTAGCCATTTCAAACAAAGCCACAGCCATTAAAACCTTGGAATCAGCAGTTGTGCGCCAAAGTTTCTTGTATGGTACCACCCGCACCTTTATCAGCTCCCCATGTTCACGTAGACCTGTTTCTTTACCCTGTAGCTGCGTGATAGTCTCTTTATCAACAGAGCCTCTGAACAGAAATATACTGATTTCTTCGTCACAGCCTCCCTTCAATCATAAGAAGAAAAAGATTTAGGTTTGATTAAAATAAGCTAGAAGTAGATCATTTTCAAAGCCCCCATCCTTACCTCAAGGTTTCCCCAACAACTCCCTTATATTTAATCATCAAAAATCTTCTTTTTTTAATTTTAAACAAACTGGCCCTTTATAAGCTGATGAATATGCAGTGAAGTTTGACAATTTGGACAGTCATTTAAGCTATTGACCAGTAAATTAAGAAAGTTGAACCCCACTTTAGCAGGAAACCCCTTAATATTTTTAGTTACAAAAAAATTTGAAAACTGAATTATAACATATGATTTCAATCAACACATGGATTGTAATTTAAACCATATTACCTAGTGACCTAGCTTGAATTGCATCATTATATTTCTAAAACGCAAAATCAATTTGGAAAAGCGTGGATCTGAATAATTACAAGTACTTCATAAAGTTACTAGGTGTATTGGTGAGGAGCTTAAGTAGTTTGCAGCAAGTTCTCATGCAGCCATATACTAAAAGATATTTAACCACTTAAACGGCTCAAGTAAACTAGACATCTAAAATTTCACTATTTGCCTTTTTCATCCATTTCCAGAGTTCTAGAGTATAGCAAGCCAAAATTGCATTCTGCCACAAATGTCCCAACATATGTGCAAGGCCATTGGATCTCTGGCAGTGTTAAATCAGTCAATTGAGCAGGTTATCCAATGACCTAAATTGTCTTCCATATCACATAAATTGTAATAGTCGTATCCCACCAAAACTACACGGATTGCATGATGCCACTTCTATCCCTCATAAATTTGTATATTAACAAGACTTGTCATGTTAATTTATTTTTTTATTTTTTTGGTGATAGGCATCATGATAATATATTTGTCAAGTGTTGCATGCTAAAAAAACAAAGACCAAAAAGGATACACAGAGAAGTAACCAATTGGGTCCTCGGGCTTCTAGAAAAGAATTTCAAATACCGGAGAAGGAATAACTCTGCATCCAGTAGAAGGTTCCAGGAAGGCAGTGAGGTCAATCATGTCTTCTACATTTAATTTTATACCAGTCTCTTCTTCAACCTGTCAATATATGGCATCATAAACCATGAACAACACTGTAGTAAGCTCAAAAGCTTAAACAAGGCTGACAAGGAGTAAAACTACTAGCATACCACATCCTTACAAACTGATCCCACGCAAAATTATTATTTTTATTATTTACTGAAAAATAACTCCATGTCTATACTAAACCAATTATAATAAGTGGAGTGAAGAGATGTGAAAAAAGTGGTTGCCAAAATCATTTCTTGGTTAAAATATCACTGGGACAACCCAAGGCTGCGATGCAAAGAAAGAGGGCCATTAAAAAGAAGAGGGGGGGGGGGGGGGGGGACTACCATAAGGTCCCAAAGGAAGGGATTTAATTATCCAAAAGTCCGATAATAACTGAGGTGCATACAGTGATAAGTTCCAGCATAGAAAATGACAACATTTTATGCTCACTTGTCTTTGGGACTTTTGGTTTTTAAATCCTTTCCTTGAGACCCCATGGTTATTCTCAAGAAAAAAAAAAGCATATATAAGACTTTTGCACCAGCCAAAGGGTGAAGGGGTGCAGATAGAGAGGACCTCACGAACTGCGGTGCCAACAAAATCGCCCTTGTCATCATCCAACATTCCAGCAGGCAGCTCCAATAAGATTCTTCCAGTGGGGACCCGTACCTTATTAATAAGATTTTCAATGAGATTGAAATGAAGCTGTTAGAGCCCAGAAACCAAAATACAGAACTGAAAGGAAACAGATGCAACTGAACATGCATCTGGTATTAATAAAAAAGTTGCCCGCTAACAGAAACGATGTTTTAGCGACTGATATCAGCCAAAAATCCAACTCCCCGTTACATCCTTTTGATAGAAAAAATAGAACTAACACAAAGGAAATCAATAGCAACAGAATGAAAAGAACACATACTAGATACAAGTAAATTAACAACACAGAAACAACAATGAAAACATAGCACAAACTGGCATTCCAGAGACTAGAACTCTTCACAACCTGGCAATTTGAGCCAGAACCTAAGACAAATAATCACCAAGAGTACGGTGAAAAGATTTCACTAAAGTGGTACACTTTGTTGGAATTCAATTCCATTCTAGATGCACCCCAAACCCCCCCCCCCCAAAAAAAAAAAAAAAAAAACTCCAGAACCACTTCCCAAAACCCTCCTACATTTCTTCTACCACCCCATTTTTTAAAAAATATTAATAATATAATTATAAATATTTTATATGAACATAATATGTACATATAAATATAATTGAACAATGGGAAAATTGGTGATAAGTTCCTGTTTGAAGATACAGACACACACAAAGTACTGCTACGTTTATATATATATATTATTGGTTAGAAGGAATTAATATGTTTTTATACAAAGAAAAGGTAAATATATACACAGAAAGCACCCATATGTTTATAAATATTTTGGCAAAATCAATTCACCATGCATAACATCTTAGTACGCAGTTTGATTTTTTATAGGATTTGGATAAATCCTGTTTGAAGACACACACACACACACACACACACACACATGTGTGTGTGTGTGTATTATTGGTTAGAAGGAACTAATATGTTTCTATAGGTAAATATATACACAGAAAGTACTGATATGTTCATAAATATTTTAGTAAAATCAATTCACCATGTATAGCATCTTAGTAAGCATTTTTATTTTTTTATAGGATTTGGCTAAAATTGCCCGAGCTTCTTCCTTTCCCAAAAGACTCCCCCAAAAGACTAAAACTGAGTTCCTCGAAAAGGAAACCCAACCACTCCATGCCAATGGCTATCCTCCTAGATGCACCCAAGCCAACTATTCTCCCTCCACTCTTACTTCTTCAGTTAAAAGTTTTGTTATATTCTTTGTGAGTTGTGATCAGTACTATTAGTTCCCTCTTTTGTGCCCATTTTGCCACTCCCTTACATCTCCTTTTGTGTGTTTTGGTAACAAAGGGTTGGGACCCATCAGAAGCATATGAAGATACGAATTTCTTATTTAACTGGTTCGAAAGCAACAAAAAAACTCCAAAATTGCAGCCATTACCTGCTCAGTAAGAACAGCATATGTCTCGCCTTCTGATTCCAAAAGTATCAATATTGTCACAGCTGGTCCCCGTGCAAATACGATACCTGGAACCTAAACATGGTATATAATCAAACAAAGTGAAACAATGATTAGGTGCACAAGATGTAGGTTTACGAAACAAAACAAAGATTAGGTGCCCAAAATTTGGGTCCATAACACGGTAAAAAATGAGGAACCAATATTCACAGCATACAACCAACAAAGATGAACAAATTATCTACCCCCCAAAAAAAAAAAAGGTTTTTCTCTCAAAAGAAGAGGGGAAGACCAAAGTAACAAATAAAACTATCGAAAGAGATATAAATAGGAACATAAAATCCAAGAAGATTGTCAGTTCACAACTGCTGTGAACAAAGATGAATACTTGAGACAATAGATATAGATTGAAGAATTTCTGTACAAAACATTGGATACCTTTTGGCTAGTTTCTCTGTCAACAATGTCCGCTTTGAACTTGAGAAACCCAATTCTCTTTCCAAACATATCAACTCCCTGCTAACATGCAAATCCAAAGAGAACAAAATCAACAAACTTCTGATCATCAGGATTAGGAGATATTAGTACCACCATATAACAACACACCCAAAGAAAACAAAATTAACAAACTTCTGATGATCAAGATTAGGAGATATTAGTACAGCATATAACTATATCCCCCTGCTTTAAAATGAAATTCCTACAGAAAACATGAAAATCCTTACTGTCAATCTATAATTGTATAATACTTAGACATTACAGAAACCATGAGAAACCCAATTCTCTTTCCAAACATATCAACTCCCTGCTAACATGCACACCCAAAGAGAACAAAATCAACGAACTTCTGATCATCAGGATTAGGAGATATTAGTACCACCATATAACAACACAAATAAAGAAAACAAAATTAACAAACTTCTGATGATCAAGATTAGGAGATATTAGTACCACCATATAACTATATGCCCTGCTTTAAAATGAAATTCCTACAGAAACCATGAAAATCCTTACTGTCAATCTATAATTGTATAATACTTAGACATTACAGAAACCATGAGAAACCCAATTCTCTTTCCAAACATATCAACTACCTGCTAACATGCACACCCAAAGAAAACAAAATCAACAAACTTCTGATGATCAGGATTAGGAGATATTAGTACCACCATATAACTACACACCCAAAGAAAACAAAATTAACAAATTTCTGATTATCAGGATTAGGAGATATTAGTACCACCATATAACTAAATCCCATGCTTTAAAATGAAATTCCTACAGAAACCATGAAAATCGTTATTGTCAATCTATAATTGTATAATACTTAGACATTACATTAAAAATGCGTGGCATGTTAATGTCTGTTCCTATGTGCAGTCTCAGTAATTAGTCTAGAAGAAAATTACAACACGACCTATATTGACAATTTGCAAAGGAATTACTCGCTCATTTCCCTGCGTCAATAAAACATTAATGACTTGAGATCTATGGAGCACAGACACATCAAACGGGTGATGTTTTAGCTTCTAGAAGACTGGTACGAGGAAAACATGCCTTGCCACCCTAAGCCATGAAATGTACAGGTGTCTAGGTTCATCGGAGAATTTGTATAATTATGTCTCAATGTTGCGTGAAATGTCATTAATTGGATTTTATTCTTGCAGAATTTTGTCCAAGTCTCAATCAATGCCTCAGAATAGTCCAGAAGTTTGCACAGCATGAAAACAACAACAAACCGATATAAGAGTGAATCGAATTACCAAAGTAGCTTATTGACAAGAAACAGCATGAAGGTAACCTGAATGAGAACTTGTTTTAGAACCATGTTACCAAAGGCTAAGACCCCATTCTCAGTTTGCAGATTATGTAACCACTGCTTGAATAAAGAGGAATCAATAGCACTCCTGCACAAGGAAATGTCAGCGGTTAATTGTGTTATGGTCGCCATAGCAGTTAGGCATATCAGCTAATTCTGAAATGGCTCTGTTACGTTTCACACATCTGAATTCTATATCAATACTGAAAATTACATCCATGGCTCTAAATTAGCACCAAAAATTAACAATAACAACAATAACAGTAATAACAATAACAAGAATAATAATAGCAGTAGTAATTATGGGGACGTAATTGTAATTTGGATAGACAAGGTTTTCCGGTGTAGAATTTGCAACATGGTCCTCGACTTAACACCCCAAAATTGAAGCAAAGAGTGCGCAAAATTAATTGATCCTCGAAACTCTCTAGTTTCTGATTTAATAAGGCCAGCAATCCGAATTAAAAGGATGATCTACACTCTACAGAAACTAAAAAGATGAAGGCGGTTTGAAGCAGAGATACCAGAACTCGGAAGAGGAGATTCCAGGAGCAGCGACAATCCTAACGGGTTCAGCCACTTGATTTGGCAATGAGATTGAGTGAACCAAGGGCGATGGCTCAGCAGCCATTTTGCAACACAGTCTCGTCGTCCTCCAATTGGGAGCGTTCAGTGCAGTGAGCCTTTTGCAAAATATGGCGCCCAGGCGGTGAGCCATGGAAGCTTGACATCAACAAGAAGATGCATCTCTTAGGACCCGTTTGGTTCGGGGAACTGAGGGGAGAGAATAGGAACTTAACAAAATTCTTACGTCAAAAACACGTTTGGCGTGTCAAGTTCTAGCAACTCAAATTCCCGTCAATGTCCAAGCTCCCATAAATGTAAGAAATTGAGCTCCCTCAACGAGTGGTGGATCCTGAGAAAACTTGATGGGACCAAGGTAGTTAAAATCAAAATTTTAAGTAAAATCAAAAAAGAGATAAAAAATCATAAAACATAAAATCAAAACATTAAAAAAAAAAAAAAAAAAAAAAAAAAAAAAAAATCGTAAAAAATTAAAAACGTTTGAAAAATTAGTTAAATCGTTTTAATGAAAAAAAAAATCGTAAAAACGTAAAATCGTAGTGACAGTGAATTATTATGACTAAAACTCCCCTCTCAAATTATAAACCAAAATCGAGCTTCAAGCTGGAAGAAGGAGGAGCCAAAGAAGCTTGAGACAATAGCTTAAGTTTCAATCGAACAACCAGGCAAGGAAGATCGAATCGAGTTAAGAGTGAATGGCTTTTCTTTGTTCATTGTGTGCTGTGTAAAGGGCAGACCACTCACATGAGAATGGGGCAAATTCTGATATGAGCATATTTTTTTTTTTTATATACAAAGGAAATTAACATAAAGAAAAGAAAATTATAGAGGGGAAACTAGTCCCAATAATTAGTGCCCACCCATGATAATAATTAATAGCTAAAGTATACTTTTGGCCCCATTTAACTTCATAAACTATACTTTTGGCCCTTAAAATATAAACTACACTTTTGGTCCCTAAAATTCTTCTTGTTAATGTTGCTAACGGAAAATGATGACCAAATAACTCAAATGATTACTAATAGCATTTAATTATACAAATTACATATATATATTTTAATTTACCCATAAGCTTAATAGCATTTAATTACAAAATCATAACTTAAATTTACACCGTTATCATTTGAGTTAACATTTTTCGTTAGCAAAATTAATTAGGTGTTAGAATTATAGGACTAAAAGTATACTATATAAAGTTAAGGGATCAAAAGTATACCTCATATAAACTTAAAGGACTAAAAGTATACTTTAGCCTAATTAATAAGTGTTTAGTCTTTGATGTGAGCAATTAATTAGTGCCCACTCTTGATAATAAGGCAATTAAAATACATATGTGCTTTCATTTATTGAATTTCTAGTCCTTGATAATTATGATGGAATTCCAAAAAATAAAGCTTAGAATGATGACATTGTAATTATTTTTATTGTAATATACTCTTGTTATTAAAATATATGTATTTAAACTTATTGAGTGTCTACCCTTCATTGTAATTTATGTAACTACATTTCTAACAGTATTTAGCCTTGCTTTTCTAAAAACATGTTTGTAAAATAATTGTCTCTCTTATTACATAATTAGTATTCACTTGATTTCATGAATATTTTTTTTATATTTTTTTATTTTTCTTGTTCATATTATTTTGTTTTTAATGCATTTAAAATTTTCCTTAAAAAAAATTCGGGGGCATCCCTCCCACTACAGGTGCCCACCCTTAACTATTTTTCTAGGTCCACCCTTGGCTGTGCGTGATAAAAATGGCGATGGCCTGTTTGTGCCAACTAGGGACGCAAGCACAGATATGAGTTGGGAAGCAATTTGGGGGTTTTTTCTTCTTCTTTTAATTCATGCCTAGTTAAGCCATGTGTGGGTTGCGTATTAGTGAGGAAGGAAATGACGAAGCCATGGGTGTACAATGACGGATAATCCTTGTTCTTTTCCTAGGTAGGAGGTGGACTTATTTAAATGCACATGAATGTTTGTTTTAGTTTAGTTTACTTTAATTTTAGATGGCTATTTGAAACATGTATGGTGAAATATTTTTTTGTCAATATATCCTGTATGTGTGAGAGTTGGGTAATGGTGATGAAGATGTGTGATTATTTGTTTCATTTTCATGTACATTGTGCTCTGTTGATGTGACCAATGAATGTGATGATATAGTTTTGTGTTATATATGTTGGCTGGTGGTATGGTTAATTAATATGACATATGGTTCATAAAGGTGTATAGCTAACATGAAAACTAGGCAAGGAAACCGCTTGAGTAAAAATAAAACATTGAACTATAGAATTATTGTGACTTGATTTTAATGACGGTGACATGTGTTGATTTAGGGCATAATTGATTGTGTGAATTGAAGCGGATCGGATGAAAATAAGATATGTTTTAACTAAATAGATGTAGTTTGTAAAGAGGAGTAGTAGATGACATTGAAAAGCAAATCGATGTGGACAAAAATTGTGTAGGTATGGAGCCAGAGGTAGAGCAAATGATTGCAATGTTGGCTGGGTATTTAGCTTTGCTCCTAGCACTGAGGAGGTTGATTGTCACTATGATAGTTGTAATGGGAGCAAGTAGACCGAGACACTTACTGGATAGGTCATATAGATTAGACTTTCATGTCAAGAAAGCGAATTTGAGGGTTATGATATATAGTAGTGATACCACTTGCTTCAACCAAATTATAATGTATCGAGCAACATTTGAAGGTAGTACCGGGCTTCAGACTTGAATATCCTGCTTGAACAACACTTTGGACCAGACTACAGGCTAATGATCTGTGGCCTGGTCCATGTATATTCTAGCACCAATATATATTTATGAGTTTCAATTAACTAATTCTTATATATTAATGAGAGTTAGTTATCTCATTAATTATGAGATAAATTTTCAATTTCGCTTTCATTTATGAATAGTTCCAAGAACCAACATAAATAAATTCTTTTTGTTTATTGCAAATAATTGGGAAAAGTTGTAAAAATTGTATTTATGACTTTGAAAGTTGACTGATAATAAAGATCAAAATTGTTCTTAAGAAATGACTTATAAATAGAACTATAGTGGTATACTAGTATATATATTCTATTTATAAGTCAATTTTAATATATAAAAAAATTGGTCCTAGTTATATATATCACTCTGATCCTATTTATATACCAAAATAATGGTCGTATTTATAAGTTTATAAAAAAGGGTTAAGGGAAAAAATTACACATGTGCTTTTTCTGGAGGAGCGCCCAACACCAAGTGCTTTTTTTGGTTCAAAAGTGACTACGTGGTTACAAATTAAGTGCAAAAATATCGTTTGACGGTTAAATTTGACTTTTTTTTCCGACTGGACAATAACGTGGCTTTTAAGATGCAAAAATACACATGTGATTTGTAGAAAAGAGTGATCAACGCTAAGTGCTTTTTTTAGTGCAAAAATATCGTTTGACCGTTAAGTTTGAATTTTTGTGTGTGGAAAAAATAGTGCCAGTTTGTACTCTGAAATATAGGATCTCAAAAAAATATTTCAAGATGCAAACTAGAACTAAAAAAATACTTCAAGATGCTGACTGGTACTAAAAAAATACTTTAGGATCTTGAAAATTTATTTTATGATCTTGACAAAATATTTCAGGCTATTGACTGGTACTAAAAAAATACCTTAAAATACTGACAGGTATTAAAAAGATATTTCAAGATACTGGCTAATACTAAAAAAAGACTTCATGGTCTTGAAAAATTATTTTAAGATCTTGAAAAGATATTCTAGGGTACTGAATGGTACTAAAAAATTACTTCAAGATACTGACTGGTATTAGAAAGATAATTCGGGGTACTGACTGGAACTAAAGAAATACTTTATGATACAGACTGGTACAAAAAAGAGACTTTAGGATCTTGAGATGCATCTTGAAAAATATTTTTCGATTTTGAAAAAACATTTTAGATCTTGAATGATACTAAAAAATATACTTGAGGGTATTGAAAAAATACTTCATGATCTTGAAAGATTATTTTATGATCTTAAAAAATTATTTCACAGACTTGATTGGTACTAAAAAATATTTTAATATACTAACTAGTACTAAAAAAATTAAAAAAAAAGGTCAAACTAATGGTCAAACAATATTTTTGCACCTAAAAAAAGACTTGGTATTGGGTGCTCTTTTGGTCAAACTATATGTATATTTTTGGACATTGAAAGCCACATCATCATCCATTTTTGCACCTTGAAAGCCATCTCATCATCCAGTCAATAAAAAAAGTCAAATTTAACAGTCAAATGATATTTTTGCACTTAATTTATAACTACATAGTCACTTTGATAATAAAAAAATACTTAGAATTGGGGCGTTTAAAAAAAAAAAAAAAAAAGAATCACATATGTGTTTTTGTCCCATCACCCTTAAAAAAGGTCTTTACCCTAAACTCAGTTTTGAAATAGGGAAAATTACGTGCAAGTCCCAAGAACCAGAAATAATTACAATTAGGTCCCTTGAAATCACCAAATTACACACAAGTCCCTAGGGACTTTTTTATATATTATTTGTAATAACAATAGGAAATGTCATATTTACAACAACATTTAAACATCTGACCATTTACAACAAAAAAAGCAATATTTATAATAACATTTAAACACTTGGATTTTGTTTCAAACTCAACTCCCTAAATGTACAGAGGTCATTTACAACATAAAAAATCATATTTACAATAGGAAGTTCCATATTTACAATAAAATTTAAAATCTGACCATTTACAACGGAGGATCGGCGGTATTGATTGAAAAATACTTTCTGATTTTGAAAAAATATTTTAGGTACTGAACGGTACCAAAAAATATACTTGAGTGTACTAAAAAATACTTCATGATCTTGAAAGATTATTTTATTATCTTAAAAAATTATTTCATGGTACTGATTGGTACTAAAAAAATATTTCAAGATACTAACTAGTACTAAAAAGATTTTTTTAAAAAAGCCAAACTAATGGTTAAACAATATTTTTGCACCTAAAAAAAGACTTGGTATTGGGTGCTCTTTTAGTCAAACTATATGTATATTTTTGGACATTGAAAGCCACATCATCATCATTTTTGCACCTTGAAAGCCATGTCATCGTCCAATCAACAAAAAAGTCAAACTTAACGGCCAAACGATATTTTTATACTTAATTTATAACTACGTAGTCACTTTGATAAATAAATAAAAAGACTTAGAATTGGGCGCTGCTTAAAAAGAAAAAAGAAGCACATATGTTTTTGTCCCATCACCCTTAAAAAAAAAAAAGGTCTTTACCCTAAACTCAGTTTCGAAATAGGGAAAATTATGTGCAAGTTCCAAGAATCAGAAATAATTACAATTAGATCCTTAAAATCATCAAATTACACATAAGTCTCTACGGACTTTTTTTATATATATTATTTGTAATAACAATAGAAAAAAGTCATATTTACAACAACATTTAAACACTTGGATTTTGTTTCAAACTCAAGTCCCTAAACGTACAGAGATCATTTAAAATATAAAAATTCATATTTACAATAGGAAGTGTCATATTTATAAGAAAATTTAAAATCTGACCATTTACAGCAGAAGAAGCCATATTTACAACAGGAAGTGTCATATTTACAACAAAATTTAAAAACCTAGATTTTGTTTCCATACAAATAATATCAAAAAAGTCCTTAGAAATTTTTGTGTAATTTAATATTTTTAAGACACCTAATTATAATTATTTCTGGTCTTTACGACCGGCACATAATTTTGCCTTCAAAATAATAAATGAGTGGGCGCGCCACCCGGATGACACGACGAGGCCGACAACCACCCATGGGTTATTTGACTTATTTTGTTGTAGTGTGATGGCAAGTGGCGCAAAGTCGCAAACAGACAAACCACACATGTTTTTTTGTGCTACTTGTAGTGTGGACCGCAAACTTTTTCGATCGTCTGCTCTTGTATTTACTCCAAGCAGCCATCCTTAAATATCTGCTCGAAAAAACTTGTCCATGGTAAGTAAAGCGATCTTTATTTTCTCAAGCTTCCATGGACCTTGTATTGTTAACTTTTAATTCAATAATTTTACTGTGTTGGGAGTTAGGATTTAGAAAACATATTATTACGTACATGTTAGTTTGTTTAGGTTTATTTTTAAGTTACGTGAAAATTTCAAAAGTCAAAACTTTTGCCCTTGACTTTGTTCATGCACGCGGATCAAATACTCCATAAGGATGGGACTAGTGAGAACCACCGACCCAATTTTTATTTCCCCCTATATCATATATATGTGTTATATAATTGGTTCCGTCCCCATGAAAGATATAAATCTCACGAGTTTAATTTAATTTATCGTATTATTTAGTAAAAATTATGATTCTTACATGTATAATTTATAATATTTAATAACTTAAGTTCCATTCAAGAAAAATTATCCGGATTTGGATCCACTACTGGAGAACGCACCAGCTAAAATACGAACCGCATATGATCGTCTCTTACGGGTGAAAAGACATCTTATCCGTGAGGGTTTGGATTCATTATTCGTATGATATTTTATTATTTTTACATATTTAAAATAAAAATAATAACAAAATATAAACACTATTAGTCGATAATTTTAGGGCTCCTAATCCCTCGGGCACAGCATAAATATATTAGAGTGCAAAGGGCATCGGTCCAGTGAGTTGGGGCATGCTGTATATTATCGCGGAGTACGTACTGTCCTCAGTCAAAGGCTCGTAGAAATGGATCTCATCAGTTGTATTCTCATATCTGTCTTCAGCTTCATCTTCATCCAAGCTCTTCGTTCCTTATATGGAAAAAGCGGCGGAGGAAACCACCGGCTACCCCCCGGACCTTCTCCTCTTCCCGTCATCGGAAGCTTGCTTGAACTTGGGGACAAGCCTCACAAGAGTTTGGCCAAGCTCGCCAAAACTTACGGCCCCATCATGAGTTTACAGCTCGGCCGAGTCACCACCGTAGTCGTCACTTCCGCCGATATGGCCAGAGGGGTCCTCTCAATCCATGACCAGTTCCTGTCAGACCGAACCGTTCCCGACGCCATGAAAGCCGCCAGCCACGACGAATATAGCTTGTCCTTCCTTCCCGTTTCCCCTCACTGGCGATCCTTGAGGAAGTTATGCAACAATCAGTTATTCGGCCACAAGGTTCTTGACGCTAGCCAAGATCTGAGGCGCAGCAAGGTACAACAACTCCTCCAAGAGGTCGAGCAATGCAGTGTGACTGGTCAAGCTGTGGATATTGGAAAAGCTGCCTTCAAAACTGCACTCAATATGTTATCCAATACAATATTCTCTGTGGATCTGGCTCAGTCTATAGGTACAGCAGGGGAATTTAAGAAGACGGTGACCGAAATCACGAAAGAAGTTGGAACACCAAACGTGGCCGACTATTTTCCTGTACTCAAGAAGCTTGATCCACAAGGTGTCAGGAGGCGCACTGCTATTCATTTTAGCAAGATCCTAGACGTCTTCCACGACTTGGTTAGCCGGCGGAAGAAGCTCAGAGAGAACACAGGCTCACTCACAAACAATGACATATTAGATGTTCTCATTTCCAAAGAGAACAGGGAAGTGATGGAAGGAGAGAGGATCCAACGTTTATCGCTGGTAATAGAAATATAATTCCACTGTTAATAAATAATCTGGTTTCATTATTGCAGTGACAACAACATATGGTTATGCAGGACCTATTTGTGGCTGGGACTGATACAACAACATCTACACTAGAATGGGGAATGGCCGAGCTACTCAGGAACCCAAGGGCAATGTCAAAAGCAAAAGTAGAGATGGAAAAATCCATAGGGAGAGGAAAACCAGTGGAAGAATCAGACATAGCCAGATTGCCTTACTTGCAGGCAGTACTGAAAGAGACGTTCCGGTTGCACCCAGCAGTTCCATTTTTACTACCTAGGAAAGCTGAGATAGACGTTGAGCTGGGAGGCTATACAATCCCAAAGGGTGCACAAGTTCTGGTGAATGTTTGGGCTATCGGAAGAGATGCAAGCATATGGAAGAATGCAGAAGAGTTTATACCGGAGAGGTTCCTGGGTTCGGAAATCGACGTCATAGGTCGGAACTTTGAGCTAACTCCGTTTGGTGCTGGACGGAGGTTGTGTCCTGGGTACCCTTTGGCTTTGAGAATGTTGCTTCTCATGTTGGGATCTCTGGTGAACTGTTTTGATTGGAAGCTGGAAGGTGGATTAAAAGCAGAGCAAATGGACATGGATGATAAATTTGGAATTACCTTAGAGAAGGCTCAGCCCGTGATTGTGGTGCCGTATAGTCGACTTCATACGGTAGGCTGAGGATAAGTGTGGTCTGGACCATGGAGGCCGAATAAATTGGCCATGGATTATTTTCTGGGACATCTCTTGCCCAACCAAGGGGTATTTTCAGTGCTTTGTTAATTAAGATGAGTTTACTTCTTTTAACCATGATAGTTTTTTTATTTTTTTTTTTTTTTTAATTCAAGTTTTATATGCCTTCATATAATTATTTCCCCTTTTCTACTGTAGTAGTGTGATTAATGCTTGTTTTAGTAGTAAGCAAACAATGTTAGTAAAATCGTTGTTACATCACCCACGATACAATCACAAGCAATTTATATGTATATGGAAGAATTTCCATAGTTACCTATTGTTTCTTAGTTCAGATAATTGCACAATTAATGTTACTTTAAAGCTCTTAATGAGGATCTGTAAGGTCAAAAATATAATACTCTATTAATATATTAATCAAAACTACTCTAGAGTTGCTCTAAGATTACTCTACAACTGCTACGGAAAACCTTAAAACTAGCTACCATCTAAAACAAGTATTATATTTGCACACATTAGCTCCAATAGATCTAACTATTTTTATCAAGGTAGAATATTGTTTTGAAAATAAACACCCCCCCCAAAAAAAACAAAAAACAAAAAAACATGAGAGCGCACACAAAAGACAAGTTTTGAAGTCACTTCCTTCATATTCATATTTCATAATTCATGGATAACAAGAAAAACTTGAAACCTCGTTAACTCATTCTTAAAATTTAACAACTTTTTAAATTTGCCCCTTTTTAAAATACAATACAATATTCCAAAGAAATAAGTTCAGCATAATAATAAAAGAAAGGTAATAGTGTACATTTATAATTTTTTTTAATGATATTGCCTATAAATAGAATTAAAACAAACATTGTTTGTTTATCATATAAATAGGAGTACACACGAAAAAGATAATGGTTCTTATATTTTAGACTAAAATCAACGTCTAGATCTTATATATTAAGAACGTAGTAACATGGAGCTTGATGATAGAGTTTAATGGCTTAGTCAGATCAATCTTTAACAGCAAGCTAAGTCCTGTGAATCGTTCTTTAAAGGTCCTTCTAGCATCGCATTTTGGCAGTTGGCTTCATTAGTCCCCATCGGATCGGATACAGTATTGGCGGATCCATATTGTGGAATCATCTACCATTGCCTTAATATTGGAGAATAGCTGCTTTCTGTTCTTGGTCCCCATAGTCATAGCTATAGCTATCCCCTCTTCAGTTTCCATTTCAGATGACGCATCCTCTTTGTCGTCTTCGGTGACGCGCACGTTCATGCACTGTTCCATATCTCTCTGTAGATTCCTTTCTGTTTAACGACGAAGAAAAGGCTCCACAGCAACCCCTATCATATTATTACTATTACAGCTGTCGTTATTCAAATAAGACAAAATAGATGTCATGAGGTTACATATAGCTCCACAGAATAATTTTTTGCCTTACTACCGTAGCGGTTTTGGTGGTCTGTGAGAGATAATGAGGGATCCGCTGATGAGGAAATCCTCTTCCGTCAAAGCTCCACTTTTTGCCTTACTAATGGTGGTCGGGAAAACACCAAAATAAAATAGGAATTTTTTTATAAAAATTGTACTAATTAAAACAGTTCGAAAAAGATTTACCAGTGTAATATAGTTTTGGAAAAAATTTATCAGAATAATACAATTAAATCTGACAATTAACTGACGCCACTAGTAGCCTTACTGCGTCTTAAACTAAGACGCCACTGGTCCAATTCAATATATATTGAATTGGAGGCCAAGTGGCGTCCATTTTTTTTTAAAAAAAAATTAGATTTATATTTAAAATTATAAATAATAATTCTAATTAATTATAAATAATAAAAAGAGTAAATAATGATTTTAATTAATAATTAATGGAATTAAAATATTTAAAATTTATTATAAATCTTAAGATAAAGACTAATTAGTAAATTAATTAATTAGTGAATTTACTATAAACCTTAAGATAGATGACTAATTATTTAATATTTTTACATTAATAATTTGATATATAAATTGTAAAATAGTATTAGCTAAATTTAATTAAAGAAATTTGTGAGAATAATAATTAGTGAATTAATAAAAATATTTTGTGAAATATGTTGTATATTATTATTTATAAAGTACCCTAGGATAAATAAGATAAGTTTGAATAGAGAATAATAATTAGTCAAATAATTAATTAGTGACTTAATAATGTATTGTGTTCTTGTAAATTTTTAATTAATAATATTCTCTAACTAATTAAATTAATTAGTGAATTAATTATTTGACTAATTATTATTCTCTATTCAAGCTTATCTTATTTATCCTAGGGTAGTAAATACCCTTTCTGGTCCCTGACAAAAAACGCGATCCATATTTTGGTCCCTTACAAAAAAAAAGGTCTTTTTTAGTCCATAAAAAGGACGAATAAGAGTCGATTGGTTGATATATTGATCCTCAAAATTTTCAAAAGGTCATTTTTAGTCTCTTAAAAAGGACGAATAAGGGTCTTTTTTTTTTTTTTTGTAAGGAACTAAAATGGGGTCCGTATTTTTTGTCGGGGACTAGAAAGGGTATTTACTCTAAATAATAATATACAACATATTTCACAAGATATTTTTATTAATTCACTAATTATTATTCTCACAAATTTCTTTAATTAAATTTAGCTAATATTATTTTACAATTTATATATCAAATTATTAATGTACAAAATATTAAATAATTAGTCATCTATCTTAAGGTTTATAGTAAATTCACTAATTAATTAATTTACTAATTAGTCTTTATCCTAAAGTTTTATAATAAATTTTAAATATTTTCATTCCCTTAATTATTAATTAAAATTATTATTTACTCTTTTTATTATTTACAATTAATTAGAATTATTATTTATAATTTTAAATATAATTAATTAATTATTATTTATAAAAAATATAATTATAATCTTTTTTAAAAATATATTGACTTGGACGCGTCTTAGCTTAAGACGCCACTAGTGGTGTCGATCAACTGCCGTCGATTTAATCGCATTACTCCAGTAAATCTTTTCTAAACTGTTTTAATTAGGTATAATTTTTATAAAAAATTCCTATTTTAGTGTTTTTCCCAATGGTGGTCAGGCAGTGTCGTTTTTAAATAGTTACAAAATTCATATATAACAAATATTATTATCTATCCAAACATAGATATTTTTTGGCCAGAAAACCAAACACATGTTGATTCCTTAAAGCGTTATAACAACTGACAATATTTTATTTACTAATGGTGATTGGATTAAGTAAGAAAATCAATTTTTTAACCAAAATTAAGTATTCTAATCTTAAAGATAAAATAATCATCTTGGTAAAAAAAAAAAAAAAAAAAACCTAATCAACTAGGTCTTATAATTAATATCAGAGATAGTAGAAAATATGATTCATACAATGTTGTGATTTATGAAATTTAAAAAATAAATATAATCTATGATTTTTTATTTTTTTGGTATTGACAAACGAAAGATAAAATATTTAATCAAATTATAGTTTATGGTTCGGGCAGAGAAGAGATGCATTAAATAAATGGAGGGCTTAGATCCCTATAATTGCTTATCTTTTTTTTTTTTGGGTCAAATAATTGACTTATCACTAAAGTGTTGATGAAGTGACCTGATTTCCATAGGCAGTGGGTTATTTTAGGGAAAATATTAATGAGGTTTAAGAGAGAAAATATTAAAAAAGTCTCAATCTCAAATTTTCTATCAAAGGGATTTTTTTTATATTAATTACGGAATTTCAATATCAAAAAAGTCGTTGTCAAAAATGGTTTTTCATATTGTTAAGATGACTTTTTATGTTGGTAAGATTTATCTATGAAAATATTGTTATCAAAATGGCTTTTTATGTTGTAAAAATGGTTTTCCATGTTGTCAAAAATTTCCGGGTTTCTAAAATTCTACATGCCAGAGGAAAAACTCAGAAAATTTTTTACAAGAGGAAAAACTATTTTGATAATATGAAAAACCATTTTGACAACAATATTTTCATTGGGAAATTTTAACAATAGGAAAAGTCATGTTAACAATATGAAAAACCATTTTGACAAGGAGAGTTTTTTATATTGAAATTCTGTAATTAATGTCAAAAAAGTTTTACTTTTTTTTGATTTTTTTTCTTAACACCTCACTAATATTTTCCTATTATTTTAATAACTTGAGTTCCACGTTCATGAAAAATCTTCGGGATTTGGAACCACTGCTCGAGAATATCAGAACTTTTTTTTTTTTTTTTTTTTTTTTTTTTGGTCAACGAGAAGATCAGAACTCAGAAAGCACTAAAATACGAACTAGTTGGTTGGAGAGGAACAAATTCTTCACTATTTCATGTAACATCTTCATTTTTGTTTTTGTTAGTTTTATAGGAAAATTATATTTAAATACCATTTGAATTTATAAAAACTCTAAATACCTGTTGAATTTGTTAAAGGACTTAAAAGTTTCAAAGATTATATAAAGATTTACAAATTCGGGTGAATTTATCCTTTAGTTTTAAATAAATTTAAAAAAAATGAAAATGGCCCTCGTCGGAGGACCAAAGGCTGGCGGCTAGATGCGAGCCCCGCGGTTGGAATTTTGGTGATGGTTTTTTTTTTTTTTGGGGGGGGTGTTTTTTTTTTTTTTTTTTCAAAAAAAAAAGATTCATGAAAATGAGGGAGGTGGGGTTGAGGCCCCCCCCGCCCCCCACCTTTAGGGCCAAATGGCCCAACTACTAGGTCACTTGATTTCTTTGATATATAATGCATTAATAAATATATATATATATATATATTTTTTTAACATTTTTTTTTATCAATAAGTACTTGTAAATCTCATTAACGAACTTGTAAATACCATTGAAGAATTTGTAAATGCCATTAAAAGATTTGTTATAATTGCTTAATTTATGTAAAATTTGTTATATGTTACGTGAGGGCCTTCCACGAAGAATACCAAATCTTGATGCATCACATACCTGGACAAAAGTATTAGGAGAATTACGACTTTTTTTGAGAAAGGTAAAGCCAAGATTTTTGTCATGAGTTATTAATTAGATACTAAAAAATAATACTTATAGTATGTTTATATGATTGGGTTAAGGAGCAACTTTACCAATAAACTATTGGTTCGGAAGAGACACAACACAATAAATTATTATCGGACCTTAAATGCCAACAAACTTTTTAAAAGGTTAAATCAAGTACAAAACCGTTACTCCACGGGAAACGTCCGTTAGTGGGTGAATTGGGGGGGGAAAGCGGTTCCTTATTGCCCGGTGGTGATCTTCACCGTCTCCTTCACCGCCAAGTTGATCGGGTTTTCTCCCCGCCATCATTCGCTTCTATTTGGCGAGATCCTCGCGCCCTCGACCATCTTCACAAAGCATTGGTGTCGCCTACCGAGATTTGAAACCCGAGAACGTCCTCATTCGGCATCCCGCCACGTCACTCTCACCGATTCGATCTCTCTCACAAGCTCAACCCCAAATCCATCGTAACGGTCATTTCGGCCGACGCAAGCTCAAGACAATTTCGTCAATGCGGTGAGTTTATCAACCACTCGGAGAATACAGAATATAACTCGCCCAAAAATTACAAAAATTAGGGTTGTTGTAGAATGGATCAGTTCGAGAAAAAATTGTTGAAGAGACTTGAGATTACCGGGTTCAAGAAGGAAGAGCTTGAACTCAGGGTCGCGATCGAGCTCGAGAGCTTCGTTTCTGGGTGCAAAGATGGTGATGTTGTGGCCACCAACAGTGTCTTCGAGAGTCTGCAAAAGCATAGCCTCTAGCCTTCTCGACCAACTCGGCTAGTCCCATGTAATGCGAGTCCGAAGAGCCACAAGAACCGAGTTGGAGTTTATCGACCCGAGGAAGAAGAAGTCACCGACAACGGGAGTTGGAGAATCAGAGAATGCGAGAAAGGGGAAGCCGGAGAGAAGAAGGAGAAGAGATAATGTTTTTTCAGTCCCCTCTCACCTCCTGCCACGTGTGTATTTTATTTTTTATTTGAACTCATTTTATTTCCCAAATGCAGATGACTAACGGACGTTTTCTGAAAAGTAACGGTTTTATGTTGATTTAACCTTTTAAAAAGTTTGTTGGTATTTAAGGTCCAGATAATAATTTATTGTGTTGGGTGCTCCCGACCAATAATTTATTAGTAAAATTACTCCTTAACCATATATGATAATATAAACATACTATAAGTATAATATCGATAATATACCTACTCATCCTATTGTTTATCTGTTATGATAATATAATTTATATGTTTGTAAGAATGCGTATACATATAATATCGATATTTAAAAAGACATATAGTATATTTTGACCGTTTATATTCTTCTCTTTATTTATTTATTTTTTATTGTTGTTTAACCGGTATCTAGAGCTTCACCCTAACTAATCCGGATCGACCCATATCGCGTACCTGGTTATGGTGGAAGAGTCCCCCAACGAGTTCTTCTCTTTATTTTAATGCTACTGTTCAATCTTTAACTCTTTTTTTGGTGTGTTTTGTTCATTTTATTTTATTTTTCTCCCAACAATCATGATCCACAGGTTTCATTCTTTTTCCTGTGCGAGCATTTTGGCATATATATAAATATAATGTGGGCTTGTCTATTTTAACCAATTCATAAGTGAGTTCTGGTTCCGCCCCCGGCCCATCCATGATATAAATCTCCCGAGTTCAGTTTAAATTGTCGTTCTAATTAATAAAAATTAGGCAAAAGTATACATTTAGTCCCTATATTTTCCTTTAGTATCATTTTAGTCCCTTAAATTTGTAAAGTCTTGGCGTTTGGTCCCTTAATGTTAACACCATTAGTTTGATTTAACGGAAAATCTTGACACAACAATTTTAAGCGATGATCGCTTATTAAATCTTGATCAAACATCTTTATATGTTAGTATTTTAATAAATTAATATTTTAAATCCTATTAATTAAAAAATATTTAATCTTCACTGATCAAGCTTTACGGATTTTCACGCGATCTGTGAATATTAAATATATTTTTTTGGTCGAAAAAGATTAAATATTTTTCAATTAATAGGACTTAAAATATCAATTTATTAAAATAATAACATATAAGCATGTTTGGTCAGCATTTAATTACACAGTCATCCCTTAATATTGTTGAGTCAGTATTTTCTGTTAAGTTTGACTAACGGTGTTAACATTCAGGGATCGAACGTGCATTTTACAAACTTAAGGGACTACTTGGATTCAAAGATCTTCGTCGCCAAAATAAGTCTTTTACCATGAAACTCTGCTGGAATCTCCTGACAAATAAACAAGCTTTGTGGGTGCGTGTCTATGGACAAAATATAATTGTGGTAACCTATTTGTGCCTTCGTCTCTAAGAAGAGAAACTCGTCCCTCACTGAAAGCGATCACCCAAGTCCGGGATAAGTTCCTTATCGGAGTTGGAAGGAAGGTTAATAATGGTGAGGAGACCAAGTTCTGGCAGGATCTCTGGCTTCCCCTTGAGTGTCCTCTTATTACTCTTGTTTCTGATCCATCTTTCGTTGATGAGAATCAGGCGGTCAAGGATTATCTTTTGCCTAATGGGAGCTGGGATATTGGTAGATGGCAGGGCATCCTATCTCCTTCTATCATCAATATCATCTCTAGGGTGCGGCCTCCTACTAATAACCTCACAGATTGTTTTACTTGGAGATTGGCAAAAGATGGGTGTTTCTCTGTCAAGTCTGCTTATCATTTTCTATCCGATCGAGGCGGAACAAACGACAACAGCTTCTGGGCCATGATGTGGAAATGGCAAATTCCGAAAAAGTAAAATTTTTCATGTGGCAAAGTTGGCCAGCGAGAGGCTTGTGACTAACTCCCTCGATTCGGAAGGGGCCTTTCTAAAAGAACTTGTGCCCCTTCACTTTGCAGGAAGAAACCGTGGTTCATGTAGTCAGGGATCGCGAGAGAGCAAAAAACTTTTGGAAGCAAATTTTACATCCTAACTTTTTTTTTCTCAGTTTTTTGCAGGTAACTTGCAGGTTTGGCTAACTTGGAATGCTAAGCACCACCCCGGAAAAGGAAGATTCCAAACCTTTGCCTGGCCAAGAATCTTTAGTCTGGGCTATTGGATCCTTTGGACCACCAGATGTAAATGCTTATTTCAAGGCGGAACCACCGAGACAAGGGAGATATTACATTTGTGCAATTACCTTTTGATGGAAAGCACAACTAACAACACTCTAGCTCACCAAATTTTCCATGTTGATAGGTTCGAAGAAAACTATTCGGATTCCCTTGACGCCATCAACATCATCATGAGAGATCGCTACACCGATCATCCGCTCCGTGCGATCATTGCAGAGATTCAGGACCTTCTCTTTCAGGACTGGGACGTGGAGATACGCTATTCTCCAAGAGACAACATTGCTTGTGCGGATTATATAGCCAAGCAAGGCCATGAGACACCTAATGACGCTAACGTGGTTCTTATTCCCACAATTCCTCTGGGATGTCTTCATATGGCATTGAAAGACCAATTAGCTTGTAATAATTAGCTTCTTTCTTGTTGTTGTATTGGGGCTTGGACTCCTTAGTTCAGGGAAAATTCCAAAAAAAAAAAAAAAAAAAAAAAAAATGATACTAGAGGCAAACATAAGGAACTAAATGTATACTTTAGGCTAAAAATTATGATTCATACAATGCGTGATAAGTTGTGATTTATGAAATTTAACAAATAAATATAATATATGATATATTTTTTTGGCATTGAGAAACGAAAAATAAAATATTAAATCAAATTATAGTTTATAGTTTGGGCAGAGAAGAGACATATTAAAGAAATGGAGTGCTAGATCCCAAAGCTATAATTGACTTATCACTGAAGAGTTGGTGAAGTAACTTGATTTCTATAGGCAGTGCATTATTTTAATAACTCGAGTTCCACGTTCATGAAAAATCATCTGGATTTCGAACCACTCCTCGAGATTACGGGGGACAATGCTAGGCCCCCTGACCCAGTGTTTTTTTTTTAGAAGGATTTTCCCAAAAATCATCTGGATTTCGAACCACTCCTCGAGAAGATCAGAATTCAGAACGCACTAAAATCCCAATTATTGAGATTTTTTTTTTTTTTTTTTCGATTCATAAGATATAGTATTTTATCATCTGCCCTAGCTATTAGGAGGCCCTAAGACCCACGAGATCCACGCCCACCTATGTTTTTTTTTTAATTGTAGCCAACTCTGCACCCATGGATCATTTTTTTATTGTGGCGTGGAACGAATCATAAATAGCCATGAGTTGGGGCATGCTACCCATTATCCGTAGTACTGTTTTCGATCAAAGGCTTGTAGAAATGGATATCATGATTTGTATTCTCATAGCTGTCTTCACCTTCATCTTCATCCAAGCCCTTCGCTCGTTCTATGGAAGAAGCGGCGGAGGAAACCACCGGCTACCCCCTGGACCTTCTCCTCTTCCCGTCATTGGAAACTTGCTTGAACTTGGGGACAAGCCTCACAAGAGTTTGACCAAGCTTGCCAAAACCTACGGTCCAATCATAAGCTTACGGCTCGGCCAAGTCACCACCGTAGTCGTCTCTTCCGTCGATATGGCCAAAGGGGTCCTCTCAACCCATGACCAGTTCCTGTCAGACCGAACCGTTCCCGACGCCATGAAAGCCGCCAACCACGACGAATATAGCTTGTCCTTCCTTCCTGTTTCCCCTCACTGGCGATCCTTGAGGAAGTTATGCAACAATCAGTTATTCGGCCACAAGGTTCTTGACGCCAGTCAAGATATGAGGCGCAACAAGGTGCAACAACTCCTCAAAGAGCTCGAGCATTGCAGTGTGGCTGGTCAAGCCGTGGACATTGGAAAAGCTGCTTTCAAAACTACACTCAATTTGTTGTCCAATACTATATTCTCTGTGGATCTGATTCAGTCTACAGGTACAGCAGGGGAGTTGAGGGAGACGGTGGCCGGAATCATGAAAGAGCTCGGAACGCCGAACATGGCCGACTATTTTCCCGTACTCAAGAAGTTTGATCCTCAAGGTGTCAGAAGGCGCATCACTATTCATTTTAGAAACATGCTAGGCGTCTTCCACGACTTGGTCAGCCAACGGAAGAAGCTCAGAGAGAAAACATGTTCACTCACCAACAACGACATATTAGATGTTCTCCTGTCCGAAGAGAACAGGGAAGTGATGCAAGGAAAGAGAATCCAACATTTATCACTGGTACAGGATACATAATTTCTCTGTTAATAATTATTCCGGCTTCATTATTTTTGCAGTATACATAGTAAGTAATTGTATATGGTTATGAATATGTGTAGGACCTATTTGCGGCCGGGACTGATACATCAACATCTACGCTAGAATGGGGAATGGCTGAGCTACTCAGAAACCCAAGGGCAATGTCAAAAGCAAAAGCAGAGCTGGAAGAAACCATTGGGACAGGAAAACCGGTGGAAGAATCAGACATAGCCAGATTGCCTTACTTGCAGGCAGTACTCAAAGAGACATTCCGGTTGCACCCAGCAGCTCCATTTTTACTACCCAGGAAGGCTGAGAAAGATGTTGAGCTGGGAGGCTATATAATCCCGAAGGGTGCACAAATTCTTGTAAATGTTTGGGCTATCGGAAGAGATGAAAGCATTTGGGAGAATCCAGAAGAGTTTATGCCAGAGAGGTTCATGGGTTCAGAAATCGACGTCAAAGGTCGGAACTTCGAGCTGATACCGTTTGGGGCTGGACGGAGGTTGTGTCCTGGATACCCATTGGCGATTAGAATGTTGTTTCTTATGTTGGGATCTCTGGTGAACTGCTTTGATTGGCAGCTGGCCGGTGGAATGAAAGCAAAGGAAATGGACATGAACGATAAATTTGGAATTACCTTAGAGAAGGCTCAGCCAGTGATGGCAGTGCCGTACAGAGTGGGTAATCACTGACTGTTAATACTTCTCATGTCCCATATATACAGAATAAATTAAGTTTGTAGTTTCACGGTAAACTTTTGCAGCCAGGCAGCCCCAATCTGTGAAGGTCGACTATGATGGTGGTAGTGGTGTGGACTTTGGAGGACAATTTTTTTTTTTTTTTTTTTTTTTTTTTTTTTTTTTTTTTTTTTTTTTTCATTGTGCCTGACTGGCAGGTGAAGACTATCAATTTATTGCCATCTCCTGAAATTTCTTCAATATAATAAATCCTCTCCTTTTTTTATTTTTATAAAAGTGTTGTTAGGGCTCCTTTGGTACGGGAAAGGAACTTAGAGGCGGGAAAGGAATGAAATGGAAGATTGAGTGGAAAACTTAAAAAGTTGAGCTGTTTAGTAGACATGAGAATGAAATTTGAGAGAAAATAAAATATTTGGTAAGAAGAATTAAATGTTGGTTAGGTGGGAAAGTGAAGTAAAATTCCCACAATACCCTAAAATAAAAAAGACAAAAAAAGACTAGAATCAATTTTTTTGTTTTGCCAATCGGACATAAACAAACTCTAAACAAATCGCGTGTTAGTTACATATGGAAAATTGAAGGAGACGTCGATGGGATATCAAAGCACAACGAGCAGAACGACGGTCCAGATGGGAAAAGGACAACGAACATGGAAGGAATTAGAGGGAGAGAACACCAATTTATGAAATATAGTGCAAAAATGAATATTACAAGAGGAATAAGGAAAAAAATCATCGAAAATTGAACCCAGCTGCTGAATGGATAAACAAACCAAAAATAATTGAAAATAATCAGCGCTAAACCCTTGATAGTGTGAAGTCGCTGAAATAAAATGAGACAAACTTGGGTGCAAGCATCATAACGCACCCCACAAATGGTGTATAACATCCATAGGCGGCGCTAAAAAATAAAATTTGGACATTAACAAGCAATTTAGTTAGAAAACTGTCAGTAGGCACTAATTCCGGATATAAATTGTCAATGTGCCTTCATCTAGTTCCAAAAAGAAACCCAGCGTCCCTTGCTTAGTTCCAACAAAAAACATAAGTTCGAACGTAACAGGAAACTAAGTGTTTGCATTCGAACACAAAAATTGACAGTGCCTTAAGCTATCTATGCTTGTGTCCCCAGGTGGAAGAAAGAGGGCATCAGTGATTTTAACACGTAAAGCGCTCAAACATAAAAACCCATTACCTGTTACCTCGATCGACCCACTCCTTCATCCACCATTGTTGACGCCCTCTCCTTCATCTACCATCGTTGGCATCGTCTTGCATCACATTACTATCACCGTCGAACATATCGGACCTTGGGGCAGAGATTGAAAGGAAAAGAGAGAGAGAGGATGTTCGACGGCTCTAACATACCACCACCATCTTCCTCCATATACCACCACCACCACTTTCAGATTGGACCTTCGACTTTCTCATACAAGGAGCTTTGTTGTCCTAGGAAATGTCTCTTCGGGAAGATTCTCAGATCCCGCCACTTTCAGAGGGATTTCATCTTCCCACATTTAAGGAATTGAGCCATAGGTGGGAAGTTACTTTGCCAGAACCTTTGGGCGCCAAACATGTTTTTTGATTGGGAATATTGTCATCTCTCCTTTCCCTCACCCTACTTCTGTGTAATAACAAACAGGGCCTTGTATCGAATTTTTTTTAGTGAGAGTTGAAATGTTTAACTTTTTTAAAATTAAAAAAAAATTGTAGCCAATTTTCTTGTTTAGTTGAAAGTCGTTTCATATGATTTTTCGGCTCTTGATGATTTTTTTTACCTTATTTTATTTTTAACGTAGCTGGAATAGCATCTTGCATGGTATGGGGGTTCCGAATTTTTTTAAACGAACAATAATAGAGATAAATGAAGATAGATTATTATTTTTTTTAAAAAGGCCCAAAGCCCCACGTGTATACAGTGAAGCATATCCATCATACACCTCACAAAAATCCAACTTTTAATATAAAATATGTTATATAAAGAATATGTGTGTGGATATTTATAACTTCATGCATAGGATTCTATCTCATGGTAATTGACATTATACACTATAACTCTCAAATTTAGTGAGCATAGTATATATTTCTAATAACCTCCAATTGCACCATTATGTTACTTAATTCCCTTCTTTATGTGCTTGTAACTCTTATATAGTCTTCAAAGTATAGAGGCCATGCATAAAGCTTTGATACATCAATGAAACAAAGTGAATGAAATAGGTCATTATCTTCTCTCCCACTCTCTAGTCTTGTTATTTCTTCTTTGCTTATACTACTCTCTAGTCTTCTTATTTTCTCCAAATTTACAACTCATTATCAGCACGAGTTCGCTCAGAAGGCTAATTGTCTAGTTTTTCTATTTCTTCCACGTTTTAATTTTCTCATTTCCATACCATATTTTATGTTGTTTATTATCTATGTTATTTTATCTTTCTAGTTTACATCATCAATTTGTTGTTATATATTTTTTTTTTTTACGCCGTCTATTTTTATCTTTCTGTTGTTATCTTTTACATGTACATCGGGATAATCTAAGTCATTATATAGAATTAAAGAGACCTTTTACAAATTATTTTATACATCGGGTTTTATGGCTAAGATTGAGGATTATTATTGCTTTATTTTCCTTTGCAAGTTTCTTTTACTTTTATTTATCATTTTCCAGAACTGTCTTATATATTATGCAACATTTATATTTATTTATTTTATATTCTGATATTCTTTATAATTTATGTTGTTAGATTATGTTATTTCATTTTATTTACGTTTCATTTGTTTTTTTTACTTGTTTAACATTTATATTTTTTTAATTTACATTTTATGTTATATTTTGTTATTTATATTTTTTTTAATTTTATTTATTTCATCTTGTTTAATTTTTGTTTTATTTACAGTTCATTTATATATGTTAATATATTATTGTTATATCATTATGTCAATCTTTTATTTGTATTTGTTTGTTATTACATTAATATATAATAGTATTAGATATGATGATATAATGTGATCTATATGACCATGGATTTATACTTATATTTGATTATGAAATTGAATTTACTTAATTTATTTTATAGTATTTTAATTTTATTGAAAGGCCAAAAACCATAATATTCTTAATTTCGTGATCGGATGACCAGAAATTACATCACTTTTGTAATTTTTCATTAAACGGCATGATTAACAATAAAATTTTGTGAAACTTTGATGATTTAAGTTTTACAAATATCAAATCCTGAAGGCTAAAAGTTCAAACATTAAAATGAAAAAATAAAATAAAATAATGGTCCTAAAGACCAAATTGATAATGGAAGAATTTTGGCGATCCAAAGGGCCAAATTGATAATTTACCGTTGAAATGAAAGCACAAAACATATCTATGAGAATAAAAATGATTATGGCCAAGTTACAATAGAAAAATTGACAATTGAAGGTCAATTTTATTTTGCCTTGCCGTGATCATTGAAAAATGATGTCTTTATGGTCATCAAAATAATATTATATATCAACAAATGTTACAAAATGGCAAAAAGCCACATAACCAAATATATGTGTCAATTTATTGAAAGTAAAAATTAAAATGATAGTGAAGGCAAAAAGACCATGAAGTGTTATAAAAAATATCAAAAGAGGCAAGGTAATAAGTTATGGAAAAAGCCAATTTTATCATTTTCACGTCACTTATTCCCTTAATATTTCGCAACAATCCCAAATTTATTGTAAAGGAAAAAGGAAATAATCATAAGCCCATGACTTCCACATGCAACACTATAATCACACGTAGGTGAGCCCTATAAACATCTTCCTGCCTTTGATTTCTTTAATTGGGGGTAATTTATGAGTGAGAAGATTAACTGTATATATGCGAAGCTAATTGGGTGGAAAGCATTGATCAAGTGGATATAGTGATAGATAGATTATAATCGAAGTTCGGTTAAGGCGAGAATCGAGTCATTGCATGTAATTGAATGTCATTGCATGGTGATTGTTTGGTTTTGGGTCAATTACCGAAAATAAATTTCCTCCTGGTTTTCCATGTTGATATAATGTTACAAAATAATCATGAATGGGTATTCATTGCCAATGGTTTAATTTGCCACAGTCTGTAAGGGTTAGTTAGCAAATGGAAGTTAGAAAGTTTAGAGCTTGCTATTTCAGTAGAAAAGCCCTTGCACACAAAGAACAAAGGTGTTGCATGTTTCCACATGTTTTATGGTTCTGTTAGGGAGCATCAACTGAACCTAAAATGCTGATTACGGCTATATGATGTTTAATTTATTTATTATTGTTTAAATTTATTGTAATTAAGTTGTGTGATAGAAATTAACTTTTTGATATTATGATATTGATAAGTATTCATAAGTGATAAATGGAATCAACTAGACCTACAAGTAATTATTGGTCATTTTGAAATTTTATATATAGTGCCAATTTATTTGCAAATTTAAATATCATGGTGTGGTGATGTTCATAATTCAATCATCTTTTAGAATTTCAACTCATTGGTAATGTCATTATGCGATATAACTCCCAAATTGAAGGGTTTCTATAATTTATTCATAAACCTTCAATTGTACAATTATGTTGTTTAATTCTCTTATTTTATATATAATTGTACAACTTATTTGTAAATTTAAGTATATGGTGTATGTAAGTATTATTCATACATCAATGGAGTTTATTATATCAAGCTCCAAACATGCCTTTGTTTTTCTTCTTCAAATTTGTACATCTCAGTTGCTCCAAAGATTTCTCACCAATCATTCAACTTATATAACCCAACATCAATCAAGGCATTTTCTTTTATTATTGGCTCTACTTTTCATTTTAGTTTTGTCTTCTACCTCTTTTCTCCTCCTGAGCACTATTATTTTACCTTACATATATGTGTATTTTATTTTGTTATTGATAAGCCATTGTCATCTCTATAAATATCTTCTCTTGTCGTTTCTTCTACTCCTTAACATTATCGCATGATATATCTAAATATCATACATTAATTATGATATGATTTAATATATGTTGGAATCAAATTAGTTTTATGTGACATTTGTGGGAAGAATAAAAATAATATATTTATGTCAAATTTGAATTGAAAGAATGAGAATTTATTTAATTTTTATGAATAGGAGATGTTAATTTTAATTTGTTTGACAAAATCTTTTTTTTTTGTAATGTGTGTAAATATATATATATATATATATATATATATATTATAAGTCGTATTTTTGTCATATATTTCCACCATGTCATGATTGTTTTGCATGGTAATTCTGAGCTTAAATATGTTTTATATGATAGAATTCATGCATATGTGGAAATAGGGATTAGATGAAGTGAACTATTGCATTTTAGCAATTATCCCGCATATAGGCAAAAAAAAAAAAGGCTTCAATTTGATGTACTCTAGAAGTGCATGTCCAACGTTGATATGATGCTACAATATCATAGGTGTTTGTTCTGAACTAACATTACAATGCTGCCTTAATGCTATAGCATCATAAGTAATAACATGTGGTACATTATTATATGATGATATTTTCTTGAGAATATTTCAAAAGATAGCTGCATGCAATAGAGTTGAACGTCTAGACGGCGGTTGACTTGACAGAGATAGAAATAAATAGCGCACAGAATCGGAAGAAAGATCTACAGAATCCTATAGAACTAAAAGAGAATCAATCAACCGAATCTAGGGAGTCGATCCTAACAGAATTGGAAAGCCCTGCTCATTGGACATACAACTCAAAGGTCCTGACTATAAAAGGAAAAGACTACTAGACCTAGAGTAAGCCAACACGAGAACGACGTGACTCAGTGTGCAAAATCAGATCAACAGAGAATATATCCAAATTCTGTCGGGGGCCCAAGAGAGACCTATTATTACATAAGTTTGGCGGAATCGAAGAAGAAACACAGGCATTGCGTGACAAGCATTCCCTATGTCATTAAACACTTCGACGATCTTCTTTGTTTTAGCTTTTCTTTTTGTTTTTTTTATGGGTCATATTTCCTTTGTTTCAATGGTGTTCTTCTTGTCAACCATGAACTAAATTTCGTTGGCTAAGTGAGGATGGATCCTTAAGTTATAGTATAAACCCAGATTGTTAGTTTTAATCCAATCAATTTGCTTAATTGTGATCGTAATGTTGGTCTTGTTTGTTAGTTGGCCGCAAATAGACAAGGGCAGTGGCCTTAGCTTACTGTAAAGGAGTTAAGGTTGAACTTCTGTTAAGCAATGTGTGCTAGGCAAGCTTATGCAGAGCTTGATCTAAATTGTAAGCTACAGAAATGGGTTTACCTCACAAAGTCAATACACCCAAGTTAAACTAAAGTTTTAAGCCCGAAAATCCGCATAAGAATATAGGAGAAGTAGAGTAAGGAACATATTTATAGGATTGCAGAAGCTTTTATATAAATAAGTGGTGGGTTAACTGAATAACATTGCGATAGGTAGTTTGTTGTAGCATTACAAAAGCTGTGCAACATGTTGTTATAGCAATGCAATAGATGCAATATATATAGGGGATTAATGCAACTTGAGAGGAAATCTGAGCTCTTCCTATTTTAAAATTTGATTATTCTTAATTGTATCCTCGATCAATTGTTTTATTTATTTTATTAGAATTTATAGTCAAATCAAGCATTCATTTTATACCATCACGCAACTTTCGGGCAGTAACTAGCAGCATAATCGGTATTTCAATCTTTGTAGGACAATATTCTACTCTCTACTTTATTACTCGGTCGACTGGTTCACTTATCATAAGAGGCTTTTGACCAACAATAGTGCAAGTCAAATTTATGAATGCTTAAATAGTTGGAAAATTTTGAAAGAAGACTATAAATATCATAATTGTTCGTGATTTTGTATTACAATGCACTTGTCTTTGCATTCCTCTAAAATTAATCTTAGTCCTAAAACACCACAACTAATGACAACATCATCTTGAGGTATTTAAATCAGGGATCTCTTTATATTTTTTTATGTGATGAAAGATGTATTTTGAATATGAATTAAAAGAATCAAATTATTGAAGTATATTATTATTGATGAGTAGTGATGTTATATAGAAATGTCATATTATATATTAGTTTATGAAGAAATTATATTTAACAAAATTGATATATTTCCTAAAGAACTAAAATAGTTTTTTTTTTTTTGGAAGAATAATTAATCATGAAAATTTTTACCATGAATTTACAAAGGAACTTTGATTCGTTATAAGGTATGAAAGTAACAGCCCAATTAGATTGGTATCTATAATAGTATAATCATTTGGGTTCTAAGTGCAAGATAAATTTTTGACCTACTATATATTGATAACCGTTTTTGAAAAACAGGAATAAGGGATGTTTATGCAACTCGAGGAGATTGTTAGAATGCGCCAGGTGTGAGTTGATATTGAAAAACTCTACTTATATACTTCTTCACAAAGCCTATTGATCTCCTAAAAATGGATGTCATATATTAAGATTCTAAATCAATATCTTATGAAAATGTAGAATTTTGTTGTGGGTTAAGAAATATGTTACGGTAAACCAGAAGTTTACTGATCTAAAACAAATTTATTGTTGACACGACTTGTTTGATCGTCCAAGTTATATATATGATACAAACTATTGAAAATTATGTACTGACTTCTATTAAAGAATCAGAAGATTCTTCATAAATAGCCAACATATTGTTAATTCAAGAAATCTCATGTGCTATATATTCTCAAAGAAAATTGATTATCACTAAATGTGATTTGATCATTTGAAATAGATTTCTACATTTCTAGAAACATAACAAACTAAAATATATGAGTCCATTGAAATAGCACGTAAACTATATAAGTGTTCAATAAATTTGATAGGTGCATCTATAAGACGGTTACATATGAGATTACTATTAGTTTGCAACTTGAATTTTGCAAGAATGTTTGAATAAATTATTATATTATGCAGGCAATTTCCAGATTATATGATTATGAGATCATTAATTGAAGCCTCCATAAATAGCTAGATTAATACTTATGAGAACAAAATATTTATTTTTAGTGTTGGCATATTTGATCTTATATATTATAGCACTTATTCTAGCCAACAAACTTCTGCCGATAAAATTGGCTTATGGTTAGGAGCTATATATTTTCTATTTTAAACGTTTGAATGTGCAATATTTATTCCTACTAATCCACCACAATGCATATAGATGGATATTTAAATAAAATTGAGATAAAATTGTCGGGTAAAAACCTCCTCTTTCTTGTTTGTCTCTAAATGAAACAAAAGGATGTTTCTAAAAGAAACAAATAGATTTAAGACACTTATACTACATACCTAGTCAATTGTCATTTGACAAAATGTTCTTAACATAACGGGGAGAAATTGAATAGCTAATAAAGAGATCAAAAGAGAATGCATTATCAAGTATAGACCCTCAAATATATCAGTATGAATAAGAAGTTCATCAGGTTTTGCATTCATGAATTATTACATACTTTCTGCCATATGCAATTACCGACTTAAATAAGAATTACTAAATCTCATATTCTAGCTAAAAATGCTCTAATTAGCATAAATGAAAGTGAGACATGCCTGAAGTATGAAAGAATAATCGGTTCCAAGAAGAAAAAAAAAAAAAAAAACAACAAGTAGTCATAATGATCATATTGAGGAGGCATATACTCCAAAAGAGTGTTGAGACATAATTAATTGCAAAACCTCAAAAGAGGTTTAGGTACTTGAAAAGTAATAAAGATATCTCAATAAGTTAAGTCACAAAAAGAAGGGGGAACCAAAATGATAAAGTTGTCGACAACAATTTTGAAAATGATATCACGTGATCAAATGAGGATTTTATATGTGAATCTGTCATGCAAAGATTACAAAAAGATAATTGGCCAGAAAGAAAAATAAAAGAAAAAAGACGCAATGAAAATAAGATTACACTTTCTTTTTCCTTTAGAAGGTATGGACTTGAAGTCCAAATACTTGAAATATAAAGTTATCTGTGATATATGATTATTTATGTGAAAATAAACATTTTACACAGAAGTCCAATGATGATTAGGATAAGATAGCTAATTTGTGGTGGATGCAATAATTTATGCATATATTACATGTCTGGCAGGAGATAAAAAATAATTATGTGTCTATTAGATCTTGTTATAGCCTATGTATATGGTTCACTAAATAGTGAAGTTTACATGAAAATCGTTGAAGGATTCTTTTTGCCCTCAAGAGAAAATGGAAGAACTTCTCAATCAAGAAATACCATATTTTAGTGCTATACTAATGTATCTTGCCAATACAAGACGACCCGTATTGCATTTGTTGTAAATTTATTGGCAATATTTAGTTCTTCTCTAACAAGAAGACACTGGAATGAAATTAAACATATATTTCCGATATTTTTCAAGGAACAAATTATATGAGATATTTGATTCAAATGGACCTGGATCACAATTGATTGGTTATGCAGATGTTGGGTTTTTATCAGTCCACACAATGGTAGATCTCAAACAGGATATTTATTTATTTGTGGAGGTACAGTTGTATCTTAGCACTCAACAAAACAGACTTTAGCTGCTACCTCGTTAAATCATGCGGAGATAATTATAGCTCATGAGGCAAGTCGAGAATGTATTTAACTAAGGTTATAATGACTCAACATATGCAATCAGTGTTTGGTCGGTTCCCAAAACAAAAGATTCCAACAATACTATATGAAGATAATATAGCATGTATAGCTCAATTGAAAGGAGGGTACATCAAAAGAAATAGAACAAAACATATCTCTCCAAAATTCTTTTTCACTCATGATTTTATGAAGAGTGGTAACATAGATGTTCAGCAATTTGCTCATGAGACAACTTTGCAAATTTGTTTACCAAGACAGTGCCAACTAGAACATTTAAGAAGTTAGTGCATGGTATTGGAATCAGTGGCTCAAAAACATAAAGTGATATTGTCATCAAAGGAGTAAAAATGATGTTGTTGTCATAAGAAGAAGTAAAACTGATATTGTCTTCAGGGGCATAAGAGATCATGTTGTACTCTTTTTTCCTTAACCAGAGTTTTGTCCCATTGGGGTTTCCTAGTAAAGTTTTTAATGAGGTAGTTTCAACATATATTTTTTATTATTTTTCCTTTTCTAGATTTTTGTCTCATTGGGTTTTTTCTAATAAGGCACAATATTTGTTTATGAACATCCAAGGGAAGTGTTATAAACAATATGTGTGTGGATGTTCATAACTCCATGCATAAGATTCTATCTCATGGTAATTGACATTATATCCTATAACTCCCAATTGAGTGGGCTTTAGTACATATTTTTTATAACCTCCAATTACAACATTATATTGCTTAATTCCCTTCTTTACGTTAACTCTTATGTAGTCTTCAAAGTATGGAGAGCTATAAATAAAAGTCATGTATAAGGCTTTGATACACCAATAAAATAAAGTGAATGAGATATGTTATTATATTCTCTCCCATTTAGGCATGGAAATAGGTCAGGCCAAGCCACACTTTAGCTAAATAGGCTTAAGCCTGTAATGGGGGCAGAAGGCCTGAGCCTGAATTCAGGCCTTTTTCTAGGCTCAAGCTTGAGCCTTCATAAACCCTGGTTGGGCCTGAAACCTTTTTAAATACCTATTTATAATGTAGGCCTTTAAAAAGGCCTCATATTACAGGCCTTAGAAGCCATAAATAGGCTTTGTATACTTTAAGCTTATCAAAACTTATATAAATATATCTTGAAATTATAATATAAAAATGAAAAACAATAAATATTATCTTATTTAATGATATAAATATACTTATATTTATTTAATATTTAAACATGCTAGGCCGAAGGCCTACAGGTCAAACTTTAACAAAATAGGTCTGGCCTATTTACATATTCAGGCCTTTAAATAGGCCTTGACCTGGCCTTTTTAACAAATAGATCAGGCCTGACCAGGCCCTAAATAGGTCAGGCCGTAAGCCGTCTGATAGGGACCTAACCTATTCCCACCCCTACTCCCATTCTATTGTCTTGTTATTATTTTTTTCTTATTCTACCACCTCTAATCTTCTTTTTTCCTCTAAATTTACAACAAAATAAATAATTTATTTTATTTATATATTGAGCCATCTTCATTATAGCCACAGAAACGGGAATGCGTCTATCTAGGACCCCGATCATTTGAGATCAATTTTTAAAATCAATATTAATTTGAAAAAAAAAAAAAAAAAACAAGAAAACCCTAAAAATCGGTAAGTCCCAATTCCTAAAGAAGATATACCTGTATTTAAATAAGCGTTGTGAAGATAAGAGGGCAATACAATACTACTCCCCCTGGTCTTTATTATAAGGTATCAACTGATTTTTCTCACAAACTAATAAAAACAATTAAAGTCAATAAAGGAAGCCTATAATTTAAATAACTTCCAATATTACCCCTACTAATTATCCTAAACTTTAATATCATATTAATTATTACTCACCCACTACCCCTATTGATTATGGGCATACATGAAAAAAAGCAATCAATGCTTCTTGGGAATAAGCAAGTGCCTTATAAAAAAGACCAAATAAAATTGGTAGTTGGTTCCTTATAATAAAAACCGGAGTATATATATTCTTGTCAGCGTGATCATATCCAACCACGTAACGCCAAGTATAGCAAATTAAGTGAATGCTTCCTTACTTTTTGGTATAAAAGAAATATTTAATCACTTTCTCAACACTAACTATATAGAGAGAGAGAGAGAGAGAGTAGTATTTTGGTATCCTCATTAATTTTCTTCAAAGTACTTTATTGACTTGTGTACGCCACCCCACCACTTCCTTCATTAAACAATTATAATGTGGCCGTTACAAATTAAAGGAGGGGCTGCCCAACATATATCACAATAACAAAAGTTTAACCAAAACTGATGTCAAATATATATATATGTGTATGTATAACCAGAAAATTATTTTAACTTAGGCTAAAAAATAAATATATTGAATTATTTACTAAATAATATCCTATAACATTAAAAATATAAATAAATAATAATTAAACATAATAAATCAAAAGATAACATAAGTACATAACATAGTAAACAAAAATTCTATGACGTTTGGAATGAGACTTATTACGAGGTGCATCTCTTTCAAAAATTATTTTCTTAGAAATATCACTTTCTAAAGTTATTTTCTTCTTAATGAACATATTTATACTTTTATGTTTATCTTTACTCATCTTTTTCAACCTATAACAAATTTGGTGAATCAAAATATATATTAATGTCGGTGTTAATTAGTATCTTGTATCACTAATTAAACATTAATTCTTATAGTATTACTCAATCCACAAAATTAACACTTTAATGCGCATTCTATCTACCTCAAAGCAAAATAATTGGTGAAAATAAAAAGAAATATAATATGAACCCCACAATTTTTTTTTTTTTTAAAAAACATACAAATCTGATTCAATTTCAGCTAAGCAAATAACCTATTATAATCTATTTTTTAAAGAGAAATTCATTATAGAGTCATAAGACAACCAAATAATAAATCTAAACCGATTAAAATTAGCCATTAACCATCATCTACATATATATAGTCATCTATTGTCAAAACTCAAGACTCTCCCAAATTATAACCTCAAAATTTTCACCAATCAACACAATGTTATCCTCATTAGAAAGAAAAAAAAAATATGTAGAATAACTTTCATAAAAGGAGTAAGGTGAAAAGAAGTGATTTTGAGTACTTATTTAGTCCTTAAAATGAAGATAAACAGCGCCGGATATAAGATGATAATAACATTTTCAGTAGTAGGTATCTCAAACAAGAATTTTACTTTTCTCTTACAGCCATGAGTAATGAACTAAACATTGTCCTAATGAAAAAGAGAGTATAATTATAGAAAAGATAAGAGATTAGCTGGGGTCAAATTATTGGCTAAAATAAAATATTATATAATAATACATACAAATAAATATATAAGATAAGAGAAAGCCACTGAGTCTACCATAACATGGCTCCACTACCAGGGGCGGAGCCAAAAAAATATTGAAGGGGGCACAATTGGTAGGGGGCAAATTTTTTTTTTTTTTTAAGTTGTAAATACATTAAAAAAAATAAAAGAATATAAACAAGAAAAAAATATCAAAAAAATATTTATGAAATCAAGTGAATATTGATGATGTGATAAGATATGCAATTGTTTTACAAACCTACCATTTAGAAAAGTAAGGCTAAGTTTTGTTAGAAATGCAGCTATATAAATCATAATGAAGGGTGGACACTCAATAAATTCAAGTACATATATTTTAATAGCAAAAATATTTTACAATAAAAATAATTACAATGTCATTCTTCTAGGCCTTATTTTTTGAAATTCCATCATAATTGCCTTATTATCAATGCTACCAAATACATATTTTTTAATATAAGGCACTAAACAATCATTCAACCATTATCTCCAATCCAATTACGAAGTGCAGTCTTAATGTATTAAAGGTTGGCATTTAATTTAAGAGCAGACAATCATTCAAACATGTATTATTATTATTATTATTATTATTATTATTATTATTATTATTATTATTATTATTATTATTATTTCCTTTAAAAAAAAACCCCAACTTTTGGGGGGCAAGTAAGCCTAGGTCCACCTCTGTCCGCTACTGTATGTATATACATTTACATATATATATATATATATATATATGACATCTTCCACACTGAAGACTCAATTCTAATCTTCAACCTTATGCAAAATTTTCTTTGAGATAAGGGCTTCTTTTAATTTTTATGCGAAAACATTGACAAAACTATATATATAATTATACAAAGGGTTTATAAAATGTTTCCTTTTTTTTTCTTTACTTAGCCAGTAACTTACAAGAGGTACTCAGCTTGCCTAGCCAAAGTCTATTAAATTACATCTGAAATTACACGGGAGGGTGGATGTATCAGGATCCAAATGATTGTGTTGTGTCTTCGAGCCAGGGGCTAGAAGATCTCAGATACAGACACCAACAAAGTCATTGGGACCTTGATCTATCTTATCTAACTGACTGGATACCCAGAAAGTCTAATAAACTGAAAATTAGTATACTGAATAGTTACCAAGAAACACATACATTGATGGAGAGATGCTCAATCCAGTGGATAGTCCGAGCCTATCCAGGACTTACCTCTTGCCCATACTCAAGGACACTTTAGGATTCAAGCATCTTCCCAATCAAGGCATACAATACTGGCAGATTCAGTATCCTGATTTTTCAGTACTCTCTCACATTGGATCGTGATCTTGATTCTGTTTTGATGCACAGGGTCCTCATGAAGAGGCAAGTGCAAAGCATACTTAGAATCTAAGGAGTAGATAATACTAACATACTAAGAACTAGGGCTTTTAGAAACAGGAAGGAAGGTTTAGAAGGAAGCCATAAGAAAAACACATTGGAAATTTTATTGATGTTGCGATCTGTCTACAACTGGGCTTGAAGTCTGCTTTTATAGAGAAGCAGTGACATTACAAGACAAACTGAAGGAGAAAAACGTACTACTAAAAGTAATGGATGAAAATTAAAGATGACGGACAGTAGGACACTATAGTACAAACATTTGACAGACAGTAGGACACTATAGTACAGACATCCTTTATTAAAGCGCTGTGGTCTTGAGATATAAGCCAAATTCCATCGTTTAAACCATTTTTTCAATTTTTGAAGTTTTTTTATTCCATTTTGGGTTCCCCAATGGTCCAGGAGTTGCCCCGTCCAAGTCCCATAAATTTTAAAAATCATTTGATATTGTTTCGAACTTGTTTAGACCAATTTCTACCATAGGTTTTTGTTTTTGTGTTTGCTTTTGTGTGTCTTAGTGTTTTTCTACTTTTTACCACTTTTAGTGGCATTTTCGTAATTCGATTGGCTGGTGGCATTTTCGTAATTATGATTTTCTGCAAATTTCCGCCTTGTGATTATCTTTTGCATGTAGGAGCACTATCAATCCAGAAGACTTGTTGCCATTTGATCCTGAAATAGAAAGAACAATTCTTACTGCTAGAAGAGTTGTTAGGCTAAGTCGTGGGATTAATACTGAATTGGACATTGAACTTAAGTCTAATTGTGACCATTCTAATTGTGTCCATACTGTTGATCTTTCTGATTGTGTTTCTGATAGTACTTCTGATAGTCTTGTTGTTTTCACCGATTCTAGTAGCAATTTTCCTAACTCGAAATTATGGCGTAAGAACGGGAAAATCGTCCTTACTTTAAAGGAATTGAATGAACATGATGTTAATTATCAACCTTTGTGCATCCAATATCCTACCCTTCTTGCGCTAACTTTGAGCTTAAATCTGGTCTAATACACTTGCCGCCTAAGTTTCATGGTCTTTGAGGTGAGTGTGCCATTAAGCATTTGAAGGAATTCCATCTAGTGTGCAAGACAATGAAACCACATGCCATTGATGAAGATCAAATCAAGCCGAGAGCTTTTCCTTTCTCATTGGAAGGTGGAGCCAAAGATCGGTTGTTGTACCTTGACCTTCATCTATTGGGAGCTGGACTGATGTTCGAGGTTATTTATGGAGAAATATTACCCGCCTCAAAAGCAACCGCGATCAAGAAGGAAATTGCCAACATTAAACAAAGCCAATGGGGAGACTTTGCATGAGTACGGGAGAGGTTCAAAAGGTTATGTGCAAGCCGTCCACACCACCGCATCACCGAGCAACTCTTAATTACCCATTTCTATGATGGTACGCTACCGTAGACAAAGGTTTGGTGGATGCTTCTAGCGGTGGGGCTCGTGTAACAAGACACCCGAAGATGCCCGAGAATTGATATCCGAGATGGCGCCAACTCTCGGCAATTTGGCACCGGGGCCAATAGTACTCCTGTTTACCATGTACAAACACCTCCGGTCAAGACGATTCTCGAGAGATTGGAGAATAGACTTGATGATCGACCTCTCCGGTGAGGCATGGCGATGATACGCACAATACAATCTTCTCCTCTTCAGATTGGGTACTCATGTGGGTTCTGTTCTGACCCCTACCATTCTACTGACTTTTGCCCTACCTTGCATGATCCTGCTTATCAAGACAAGTCAGTAGCTTCAGTTGGTGCTTTTCCAGGAAAGCCACAATACCAGCAGAATAATGCATTCTCCAATACCTACAATCCTGGTTGGAGAAATCATCCTAATTTTCGTTGGAACCGAGAATCGAACCGAGTAACCAATATCAGCGAGTGCACTCGGGAATTACCAACGAGACAAGACGGACCACTACGTAATTTCCAACAACAATCTGCACCTCCTTTGCCTTTGCCAAGAAGAAGACCTCCTCGACCGGCCATATGTGCACCTCCACAAAGACAACACGAGGCTATAGTAGTGGTAGTGGTGGTTCCTCCCCGAGGATATGATGAAGCAATTTGTCATAGCCAATATGCGTTCCAACAAAGAACCGACACTTCCATTCGAGTTTGCAAACACAGATTGGGCAGTTGGCAACCTCATTGAATTAGCTTCAACCTCGGGATCCAACACTCTTCCTTCACAAACAATTCCTAATCCTAAAGGGAATGTGAGTGCTATCTCCCTTCGTTCTGGCAAGCAATTGGAGGAACTTAAACCATTTGTAGATGTGACTTCCACATCAGGAAGAGAGTCAGAAAATGTGAAGATTGACTCTAAAAATAAAAAGGCAATGCAACAAGGTGAAGAGGAAGACATTCCCATTCCTCTTCCTTTCCCTCAGAGAGCCCCTCAATCCAAGAAGTTGGCAGACAAAGCACAAGAGAAGGATATACTTGAGACATTCAGAAGAGTAGAGATCAACATTCCTCTCTTAGATGCGAGTCAAACAAATCCCTAAATATGCCAAGTTTCTAAAGGAGTTGTGCACCAATAAGAGGCGATCGAAGGGAAGTGAACGAGTAAGTTTGAACGAGAATGTATCAAGACTCATCCGGCCTACCATGCCTCGCAAGTGCAAGGATCCAGGGATGTTTTTATCCCTTGCCTTATTGGTAATTATAGATTTGATGATTGCATGCTAGATTTAGGAGCTTCTATTAATGTCATGCCTGCATCTATTTATAAATCTCTTGGTCTTGGTCCTTTGCGTCCTCGGGTGTTGTTGTTCGGTTAGCTAATAGGAGTAATGCTCATCCTTCGATTTAGTTGAAGATGTATTGGTCAAAGTTAATGAATTGATATTCCCGCTGATTTTTACATTTTAGATATGGAGGATGAGTCTTCTAGTAGTAGGTCACCAATCATTCTAGGGAGGCCTTTTATGAAAACAACTAGGACTAAGATAGATGTGCATTCTCGGTACTCTTTCCATGGAGTTTGGTGATATATCTGTGAATTTCAATATCTTTGATGCCATGAAACATCCTAGGGAAGAGCATTCTGTTTTCTGCATTGATGTTTAATCTCTACTATTTCATTTTGTTTCTGCATATTTCCGTTTTCAATCTCTTCTGAATCAAAAACCCTTGATTTTTTTTCGTTTTTATTCTTTGTTCAAAGTAAACCGATTCGTGAATTCGTTGGGAAACGACCCAGGTTACATTATACTGCAAATCCTTTTCTAATCTAGTTATTTTGGGAGATTATGGCAAATCTCTGTCAAGCAGCTTGAATCGGAGTTGCAACAAAAGGTTCTGGTGGAATTTCAGGGACAAAACTGGAAAATATCTTTTAACAAGGTCGTGATGACCTGTTTCTATCATCAATTCAACAAGGGACATGTCCTTTGAGGATTTTGCTGGAGGAGGAGGCGGTTGCCAACGGCGTGTAGAACGCCTAGAAGAGACTGGCTGTGCAGAGCCATAATCATCATTGTCATCAAACTTCTTGTTCTTGTGAAATCTACAAGGAGATCTAGGAGAGGACTTGTTCTTTAATGCTCGCTTGTGGGCATATTTACAAGGATATAAACCTTGTTCGTCATCTGAATCTTCCCACCATTCAGGAGTATCACATTCACATTCTGGATCACACATTCCTGATCCTGGGACATCCCACAAGAAATGACCATTAATATGTGAAACATAACAGGGCTTGATTAACCCAAGCAATTGGAGGGTCTTTTCTGGAAGGTGTGTAGGCAGGTGTAAGAGACAAAAGTCTTCCACGGGGATGAGGATTTAATGGTCCAGAGGTACTGGGTCTAGAGAAGGTGGTTTTTTATACGCCATTTCCAAGGTCTTCAATCTTCGGTGGAGTAGAGGTGTGAACATCCGGTTGCTTTTCATGGAAAAGCTTTTCATAATTGCTGATTCATTCCATGGGCATGATTTGGGCAAGTTCATTCTTCGGAATCTGCCGAGGAATCTGGATGATGGATGTTTCATCTGCTCTATTAGAGATGGCAACAAGAGCATCTGTGGTTGAGTTAGGGAGTTCAAGGTCATAAGCATGATTCTGCAGTCGATAGACAATCTGGTGGTGAAGTGTAGCCATAATGGCTTGAGAGTCTTGTTTAGCTCCTGTGATCTGGATTTGAACTTTTAGTCTCCTAGGGAGAGTCCCGTCATCGAGACCGACACCGTAATCCATTTGGATGGTTAAAATAACACTGCCATTGCTAAGAGTAGTAAGAAGCGCACCAATAAGAGCATGTGAATAGTTCTTATAGGTGGTATCTAAAAGAGCTACTTTAGCAGTAACAAGAAGCCCTTTTCTGCCATGGAGAGTAAGAGCTAGACGGACAGCTCCAAAATGAAGATGGGTTTATCCTTCTGATTTCCATTTTTCAATGAGATCTGGGGAGATCTCAATCGTGGAGTATTGTTCTTGGAGGGTTGCTGGAAGAGTACACTATTCAAGTCTGGTAGACCGAACAACTTCTTTGACATCTGGTCTTCTTGTTTTGATTATTGATCTGATAGAACTGGTGAATGAGTTGCTTCTATGGTAGTAGCTGTACGGGCTGAGTAGTGGTAGATCAGTGGATCCAACAGGACGATCAAGATGATGGGTAACTTCAATAAGATTTTCTATTTTACTGGCAAGAGTTCTCTTCATAGAAGGGAACAAGGATCTGGGGATAAAAGAGAAATGAGAGCGGTAGAAGGATCTGAGGTAGATGATCTGGGTGCTTCACTCATGTTTAAGAGATGTTTCTTACTCACCTTCATTCTAAATATATTAGTACTATCTGCAAAATACGTCCTGGCTTTCGGCAAATAAAACACCTAGAGCCTTTGGAGAAAGGTTTTCTAGATTTGAAAAATCTAGGTTTCTTTCTGAATCTCGATAGCCTTGATTTTCTATAAGGTTTCTGGAACGGTTGAGAATAATGACGATAATGAGATTTCTTCTTGGAAGGACAATAACAATCCTTCGGTCTTTGCATTTGATCTTGAGATAAGGCTTCTTGCATGCAGTGCTTGAACTTATGAGCTTTCTTTTGCATATCCTTGAAAAACTTATGTTGCTCGCAGAGTTTATCAAGAGCATTGAGAGCAAGTTGGTACAATTCTCCTATAGAGATGTCAGACATATCTCTTTGGAGAGCATTAATACTTCTGTTAAGTTCTGCCTGAAGCTCATTAGGAAGGGAGGCAATAAAAGTATGCCGCAGGTTTACATCATTTCCACCATTTGACATGTGGTATTTCTCCATCATTCTATGGTAATGAGGGCCATCATTGATGGTAGTTTGTCACTTAACAGAAAACGCCGGGCTTCCATCCTTGTGACATTGCTTCAATTTTGCAACTCTCAAAATCTTTGTGTTGATAATCTCTGTGTTTGGGTTTGCGGTATAAACTGCTTTTTTAAAATGATTAAGGTTTATGAGGTAAGTATGTGAAAATAGTTTTATTTTGATTTATGTGAATGTGCTTTTCTAATATCAACTCAAACATACAGTATGTTTCCTCAATGTAAACTTTTAGGAGAAAAATAGCATCTAGTCCCCTTTTTTTGGGAAAAATCCATATGGGGCCCTTTTTAGAGAAAAAAATCCCAAAAAGGGTCCAAGGCCCTTTCGGGATTTTCAGAATCTGCGTTGACAACTAAATCAGCCATATTTACAACAAAATCAATACTTATTTACAACTAAATTAGTCGCATTAACAACAATATTTTAACAATTAAAGCAACCACATTAACAACAATATCGGCCCGGTTAACAATTATATCGCCACATTTACAACTCATACTGATTCTAAAATCCTAGAGAGGGTCCAAGGGCCCTTTTGGGATTTTGGGAGTCTTTTTTTTTTTTTTCTCTAAAAAGGTCTTTTAAATGCATTTTCCCCTTTTTTTGGTCAATTCAAGGTTTAAACTACAAAGTATGTAAGTAGGGTCCCACTGCCTTCATTGGGCTTTTGGTCTGCTCATTTTGTTTTTATTACTTTTATCTTTAACATGATTAAATCTAAATAAATTATTTTTAAATCTTCTCTTTTTTTGTGATTAATTTTTAAATCTATGTTCTAATATAATATTTATATAAGAAATCACTTGAGTGAAAATAAATTTACCCGAGTTATGGAATCCGAATCAACAGGTGAATTGTGATAGAGTAATTTTTCTTATTTTCCCTATGTGGGATCTGTTTTTTATAAACTAATGTATAATCTAATTATATATAATATATATTATAATTAAGTAATATATTTACTTCCTTAATCTCTCCAAAAAAAATTGTTAGAATTATAAGGCGATTAGTTGAATAGTTGGTTAAAACCCTATTATATAAAAGGGTCTAGATATTATGTTTTAGTGGGTGTTGAATAGTTAGATCCTCACCAAATTAAACAAAGGTTAATTTGAGTCTCTCTCTTTAGAAAGGAAAATCCCCTTCTGGGTCCCTAGAGTTAGGGTTTGTTGGTTATCTCCCTAAAGTGAGGGTAAATTAGAGATAATCCATATAGATTATAGTTTGTATGAGCATGTTGCTCTTATTGAGATTAATATAAGATTCTTTAACTTTTTCATATTGTTTCTCTAATTGCTTCTTGGATTATACTTGTTAAGAAAATTAATTAAGTTTTATATTTATGAATGTAGGGAGTACTCCTTCCGACTCTAAATATAGAACAAAGTTTGTAGTGCAATTTGTACTATAAACTTTATCTTATATTTTGGACTGAAGGTTGTATAATTTATTATATGTTGACAAGAGAAAAATAAAATATTGGGCTAAATACCAACTTTGCCATAGAAATATATTGGTAAGGGTACACTTAGCACCCGGAAGTTTTTTTGGTATTATTTTTGCCCTGAAAGTTTAAAAACTTGTAATCTTGCCAATCGGTTGATTTGACCGTTAGATCGTTGCTCTCTTTGTAAAGTTCCAAGGCAAATTTGCTCATAAAAACTTCCGAAGTAAATTTGTTCCTAAAAAAAACTTCTGGGGCATATTTGCTCCTTCTCAGTAAACTTTCGGGGAAAAAAATGATACTAAAAAAACTTCGAATGTTAAGGGCCCCTTATCAATACTTCTGTAGAAAAAATGGTATTTGACCCTAAAATATTTAATCAAACTATAGCTTATGGTTCGCACAAAGAAGATATATTAAGTAAATAGGATGCTAGATTATCGTAGTGCCAGAATCCACTAAAGTGTTGATGAAGTAAATTGATTTCTATAGGTACTGCGTTATTCAAACTATGAGGTCGTCGAGCAAAGCATCGTGACTGGTGAAGCTGTGGATATCGGAAAAGCTTCCTTCACAGCTGTAGATATCGGAACTTTGAGATGTTTCCGATTGGTACTGGACGGAGGTTGTGTGCTGGATACCCTTTGGCAATGAGGATGTTGTTGCTCATGTCGTGACCTCTCGTAAACTGCTTTCATTGGAAGCTGCCAGGTGGAATGAAAGCAGAGGAAATGATGACATGGATGATGATAAATTTGGCATTGCCTTAGGGAAGGCTCAGCCGGTGATGAGTGGACTGTCACTGTTACTAGTAAAAATCTAGTTAAGTCGACTATGAGTGTGGTGCTGGTATTGGCATATGGATGACGAATAATTGGTTGTGGTTTATTTTATTTTCTTGAAGATCTCATGCGCGATTCATAAGGCATTTTTTAAATGTGCCTGACTTTAGCTAGAATAATAGTATAATCCTGCATAGAAAGGAGAGCAAGAATGTGATATGTTTTATTTTATTTTTTATTTTTTTAATCTGTACGTCAATCTTCCTGTTCAGTGCCAAGTTTCATAGGATGTCTCGGCTCTTGACATTTTTTATCTTATCTTATAAGAATACAGATAAGTTATGATATAAAAAAAATTTATTAAAAAAAAGTCACAAAGCCCCAGCCCCCATCTGTATATACAGTAAAGCATCAGTTATCCAACTTACGAAAACCCAAATTTTAATATAAAATTACTTTTTTTAAAAAAATTTATTTATTGAGCGATCTTCTTTATGGTCACAAAAGAGGGAGCATATCTGACCCAAATCATTTGAAATCAATTTTACAATAATTTTTATAATTAATTATTATTAATCTATATTTTGGGATTTTATTGCTCGGTTACGACCAAATGCTCTGAGCGCGACAAAAGATCTCCTGGAGCTTATGGAAACACTTGGATGATCTTTTCTCCTTCGCCGAGGATCTTCAGGCTGTGATTACCAATTTCGATCTGGCAGAGAAACTCAATGCCACAAAGTTGGGGTTGGTTCGCTCTTCTTCTTTTCCCGTTTCTCTTCATATCCTCTTCTTCATCTCAACCGTTAGATTGAAATCTTAACCGTTTAGATTTAATCTTTTATAAAACTATTATTTTAAATATTTTATTAATAATTTATTTTTTTAATTAATATTTTTATAAAAGATTAAATCAACCTTTAATCTTTTAATCTAACGGTTAAGATGAAGAAAATGATAGGAAGAGGATGGGAAGGAAGTGAATGGGAGCCAACTATATGGTCTTGTTTGATTCTATTTTCTGTTTTTTCGTTCTCATAAACAGTTTTATAAACAGCTTTTGAAAATAAGTTTTAAAAATTTAAAAACAAAAAAAAATTTATTTGGATAGTTGTTTTCACTTATATTGTAACAATATCAAAAAATAAAAAATAGGAAAATAACAATAAGAAAACAACTAAAAACTGTTTTTGTTTTTTTAGTTCTTAAAAACTTTTTTTTTTAAAAAAAAATTTCTTGAAAAAAATTTATCAAACAGGTTTTATTATTTTATTGTTTTTTTTTTTTTTAAAAAAAAACATATAAAACGGCCACTATATATCTGTTGCCATATATAAGCTAGCAGAATAAAAGTCAACAAAACAAGTCCTACTATAGGCTATAGTCATCCCCTAATTATATACTATTTTCCTTTCTAAATATAAAATTTAGTTGACTTTCTTAAAAATATTAAGAGCTAATTCATATATTATGTTTTAAAATATAAAACACATTATATTATATGATTAAGTAACTTATTTACCTTTTTTATCCATTTTATGTAAAGTTTTTTAAAAAGTAATTTGGAAACTCAAGTTAGAGTAGCAATAAGATAGTGTAATATGATTTATATTTTGACGGCACTAAAACTAGCTTTTTTTTTCTTGCAAACTAAAACTTATTTGAACGATCACTTGTAAGGTAAATCTAGATAAAAATAACTAAAAAAAATATGAATATTTTGAGTATCAAATAATACATAAATAATTAATTTAAATTGAGTGAAAAGGACCTGAGTTATATTACATGGATACATTCTACTTTAATTTATTTATAAGTCATTTCTAACATATTTTATCATATTTAACCGTAATTAAGAAAAACTTCAAACCTTATTAACTAAAAAATTTAATGCGAGCTAAAATTGGGGGAACTAATGATAAAAAATTAACAACATGCTTTATAATTAGGACAAAGAATATATTCTCTCAAGAATTCTTATAAGCAACCACCCCTCGCATATTTGTAGATTTGCAAGTAATTACACGTCTAATAGAGCCAGTTTATCTACTAAACACTTTGCTTAGTAGGAAGAACTAGTAGGATATGAACCATTCATCAGATCTAATCCGAACCGTCCATATTTGAGGTTTTTATAAATGATTGTTTTTAAATAAAAAATATTTTTAAAAAGAATAATATTTAAAAGATTATTTTATATTTTATATCTATTAAGATAATTTTACCACGTACCACACTTGACTTTATAAGAGACATATAAAGAATGACTAAAATTTTCAAACTATTCGTACTATTAATATCATTGCATTTAGTCACTCACTCCCCCAGGGCCCCGCCACATATTTTATTTCCTTTACGTCTCCTTTTTTTCAACTTTCCTTATTCTCTCTCTCCCCGAGAATTCGTTGTCCTCGGGGGAGGCTTATTTTGGGTATCGTAATCCGAAGGACTGCAATAAACTATGGTTTGTGAAATCGGACCGGATCGATCGGTTTAGACCGGAAACCGACCGCGAAATCAGACAGGTTCAGGGTAAAATGGCCTGACCCGGTGAACCCGATCTGGTCCGGTGAAACCGAGTAACCCGTCCGGGTTACAAAGGTCACTGGGTCGATCGCTTTTTTTTTAAAATGCTTTTTAAAAAAAAAAATATATATATATATATTTCTCCCTCAATTTTTTTTTTTTTTTTTTTAAGAATGCTATATGATTCATATTAGATTTGAACCAACGTATGTGTGATTTCTGACTCTTCCCACTGTCAAACTCAACTTCCTCAAACTTCTCGGTGCTCTCTGCTCCTCGACCACCATTTTGTGGTTTCTCTGTTTCCGATTGGCTCTGCTTAGTGGATGTCAAATGTAGACTGTAAAGAAAATTGTTAAGAATATCTGAATATGTCACAAATATTGGAGTATATGATTATTTTGTCACTGATCAAAAGTATTGAAATGATATATAGTATATCAAATTTAGGTTAGTGTGATGAGAAATTAATTATTTTCCAATTTTTTTTATACCTTATCGGTCTAGGCCTGGGTTAACTCTGGGCTGACCCACTAACCCTTAACCCAATACTCCGATCAATTTAGTGACCGATCCGAATTTCAAAACCTTACAATAAAGGCGGCACCGGGCCAGTGTGGCTTATTCGGCTACAAAGAAACGAACACGTTTTAAAGGCGCAAAAACTCAAACCCCGTAGCTAGACGTAATTCAGCTGGCTAACTTTAGTATGCATGAGTCATAGGACCCTGACAAAAATGGCTATATAAGTGGGCAGGATGAATTGGAACTAAACTGTGATGGCTATTTTCACATTAGCTCCAGCAAAGCCGGTATTGACATAATGTGCAGAAATAGTTTAGGCTATATACCTGGATGGGCTCCATCTTCAGGTGTTTAACATGGCAGATCGTGTTGTAATTGTTCAACTCTTTTTTGTCGAAAATTGTCCAACATTTTTCATTCTCTTGTTCTTGATAATTATTTCGAGTACTCTTAATTTTAAAATTTTTGCACCCAATTATAATAACCTTTAATTACTTCAATATTTAAGTTCACCATCTAATTCCTTCAGAAAGAGTGGGAGGATGGAGTTGGGAAGAGGGGGAGTTGAGAATGAGAGAAGGAGATCGAACGAGGTTGCGGTTAACCTATTTATTAATGGAAGTGACATTTTTACCGTCATTTTAATTAATAAATTCATAGGCACTTATGCACCTTAGTAAAGTTTATAACGCCTGACGCACATTAGAGAAAAGTTCGTAAATATTTTTTCCCTTAACCTTATTTATTATCTTTAAGGTTAAATGTCTAATTTGTCCCGAAAGTTTTGCTAAAGGGGTGCTCAGCACCTAGAAGTTTTTTTTGTACTAAATTTGCCCCGGAAGTATGAAAAAGGTAGCAAATTTGCCCCTCCGTTAATTTTAACCGTTAAGTTTAACTGAGTGTACACGTGTCATGTCACCTCATCAACCCAATAAGAGTTAAGTATCATTTTTGCCTTCGAATTTTTCATTGGGGAGCAATTTTAGCCCGAATTTTTCATTGAAGAGCAATTTTACCCCGAAAGTTTACAAAAGTAGCAATTTTGTCCTTCTTTCTCCCAATATTAAATTTGACTATTAAATCAGTCAAAGACCACACATATCATGCCTTAAAAATGTCGAACTTGGATTCAGATAAGGAGATTCTTGAGATATTGAGCTCAAGGCGTTTAATTTGTGAAATTAAGCGAATCACATAGAAGCATCACTTATGATCTAAGCAAATGATCAGTCTATACAAACGTAAATATTATCACTATTGATTTGTTTTATTGAATCAATTTTTGGAACAATTTATTTCTCGTTTTGCATTTCATATGCTTAGATCATAAGTGATGCTTCCTCTGGGTTTTGCGACAGATCTTTTAGTCCCTGTGACCAATTCGGCTTCACAAATTCTGGCCGCCTTGAGCTCAACATGTCAAGGATCTCATTCTCTAACTTCAAGTTCAACCTTTTCAAGGCATGACATGTGTGGTCTTTGACTGATTTAATAGTCAAATTTAATATTATGAGAAAGAAGGGCAAAATTGCTGCTTTTGTAAACTTCCGAGGCAAAATTGCTCCTCAATGAAAACTTTCGGGGCAAAATTACTCCTTAATGAAAACTTCCAGGGTAAAAATGATACTGTTGATTGATGAGGTGGCATGGCACGTGTGATGAGGTAGCATGCCACCGCACATTTTAACGATCTACGTGGACTTCCATCACTTTTGGGTAAATTTGATACCTTTTTAATACTTCCGGGGCAAATTTGGTATAAAAAAACTTCCGGTAAGGCCGAGCACCCCTTATTAAAACTTCCGGGGTAAATTAGGTATTTAACCCTTATCTTTAACCAACTTTCTGATCTAGTTACTTGGTTAAATGTTTCTTATAAAAATAAAAAATAAAAGGCGACAGGGTGTAGTACATAAAATATCAATTATTGAGATATTAACAAGACTTGAGACCGTGTTTTGCACGGAGTGCGTATTCTGTTCAAAATGAAGACAAAAGAATTAGGAGGCGTAGAATTATCGACAATAGACTCCATAATTGAGGTTTTATTGCTGCATATTTTCGCAGGGTACTGTCCTCGATCAAAGGCTCACAGAAATGGATCTCGTTAGTTGTATTCTCATATATGTCTTCACTTTCATCCTCATCCAAGCTCTATGTTCGTTCTATGGAAAAAGCAGCGGAGGAGACCACCGGCTCCCTCCCGGACCTCCTCCTTTTCCCGTCATCGGAAACTTGCTTGAACTTGGGGACAAGCCTCACAAGAGTTTGACCAAGCTCGCCAAAACTTTTGGCCCAATCATAAGTTTAAGGCTCGGCCAAGTCACCACCGTAGTCGTCTCTTCCGCCGATATGGCCAAGGGGGTCCTCCTAACGCATGATCAGTTCCTGTCAGATCGCACCGTTCCCGACGCCATGAAAGCCGTCAACCACCATGACTATAGCTTGCCCTTCCTTCCAGTTTCCCCTCGGTGGCGATCCTTGAGGAAGTTATGCAACAATCAGTTATTCGGCCACAAGGTTCTTGACGCTAGCCAAGATCTGAGGCGCAGCAAGGTGCAACAACTCATCCAAGAGGTCGAGCAAAGCAGTTTGACTGGTGAAGCTGTGGACATCGGAAAAGTTGCGTTCAAAACTACACTCAACTTGTTGTCCAATACTATATTCTCTGTGGATCTGGTTCAGTCTGCAGGTATCGTAGGGGAGTTCAGGGAGACGGTGGCCGGAATTATGAAAGAGGTCGGAGCACCGAACGTGGCCGACTATTTCCCCGTACTCAAGAAGCTTGATCCACAAGGAGTCAAAAGGCGCACCGCTATTCATTTTAGCAAGATCCTAGACGTCTTCCATGACTTGGTTAGCCGACGGAAGAAGCTCAGAGAGAACACAGGCTCATTCACCAAGAATGACATGTTAGATGTCCTCCTTTCCGAAGAGAACAGGGAAGAGATGGAAGGAGAAAGAATCCAACGTTTATCACTGGTACCGGATATATAATTCCTCCGTTGATAATTTATCTGGTTTCATTATTCCAGTATATATAGTAGGTAATTATATATATGTGGTTATGTATCTATATATGTAGGACCTATTTGCGGCCGGAAGTGATACAACAACATCTACTCTAGAATGGGGAATGGCTGAGCTACTCAGAAACCCAGGGGTAATGGAAAAAGCAAAAGCAGAGCTGGAAGAAGCCATGGAGAAAGGAAAACCAGTGGAAGAATCAGACATAGCCAGATTGCCTTACTTGCAGGCAGTACTGAAAGAGACGTTCCGGTTGCACCCAGCAGTTCCATTTTTACTACCTAGGAAAGCTGAGATAGACGTTGAGCTGGGGGGCTATACAATCCCAAAGGGTGCACAAGTTCTGGTAAATGTTTGGGCTATCGGAAGAGATGCGAGCATATGGGAGAATCCAGAAGAGTTTATGCCGGAAAGGTTCATGGGTTCGGAAATCGACGTCAAAGGCCGTGACTTTGAGCTGATTCCGTTTGGTGCTGGACGGAGGTTGTGTCCTGGATATCCTTTGGCAATGAGGATGTTGTTGCTCATGTTGGGATCTCTGGTGAACTGCTTTGATTGGCAGCTGGCTGGTGGAATTAAAGCAGGAGAAATGGACATGAATGATAAATTTGGAATTACCTTAGAGAAGGCCCAGTCAGTGATGGCGGTTCCGTATAGAGTGGGACATCACTGTTCCAAGTAAAATATCCAATGGTTGACTATCAATGAGGTGCTGGTATGGGCTTTGGAGTATCAATAATTGGTCATGTATGGGTTATTTTCTTGGAGATTTCATGACCGACTCATCAGGCATTTTTAAATTATGAGAATGGTTGTACTCATAAATTTTGAGAGAGAGTTACTATATGATCTTATGAATGAGATTTAATTACGAGAAAGTCCTAATGATAAGTGACAACATAAATTTATTATAGGACTTTTGAGTAATTAAATATCTTGGTTAAGATCTTATAATAATTTTCTTTTCTTTTTTATAGGGTGCACGTCAATTTTGTTGTTTAGTTGGCAGATTTCAATAAGATTTTGCGCTATTGACATGTTTTTATCTTATTTTATTTTTAACATAACTAGAATAACATCACATGGATTGAAATGGGGTTACGATTTTGTTAAACGACAAGAATACAGATAAATAATGATAGATTTTTTATTTAAAAAAAGGTACAAAGTCCCATGTTTATGCAGTAAAGCTTATCCTCATACAAGTTGAAGAAATCCAACTTTTAACATAAAATAAATAATTATTTTATTTATTGAGCCATCATTTGAGATCTTTATAGTCACAATTTTATAGTTGGATTATATATTATTTTATCCATCATTTGAGATCAATTTTATAATAATTTTGAAATTTTGAAACCCCTATTAATCCCCTATTAATTTGTATAAAAAACCTGAAAATTGTAAAATCTCAAAAAAGAAATCTAAATTTCAATAATCCCTGTGAAGATAGAGGGCAGGATAACAGTAACACGTGCCTTCCCCCTAGCAGAGGATTTGCTCGGCACAACATGATCGTATCCAATGACGTAACACCAAGTATAGCAAATTTAGTGAAAGCTGCCTCGCTTTTTGGTATCCTCAAGGGAATAAATGTATTTTATCATTCTTTCTGAACGATATACTATATAATATAAATATATATAGAGAGTAAAGTATTTTAGTTGAACACGTGTGGTTTAAAAGCTGATTCATCTTAAATATCTTTATGGTTTCAATTAATATCTCTAAAATTATCACAATCTCATTTATTATAATCTAAATGAACATTATAAATCAACATATTAAAATTTTTAATTAATTAAAATAAATTTTATAAATCAATGGCTAAGATATAGTCATTTTAGTTGAAATAAGTGAAAATATCTAACTTCATCTTAAATAAATGCCAATATCTACTGCGTTCAAAATCAGTTAAGGACCTGAGAAAGCTTGTTTAGTTAGTGGGGGCAATTTGGGATATACTTGTAAGGGCCTTGGCTTATTTTGTTTCATCCCTCATTAATTTTCTCCAAAGTGCTTTATTAACTTATGGACGCAATCCCACCACCTTCTTCATTAAACATTAACAATGGCCTCGTTCAAAAGGAGGGGCTGCTCAACATTTATCATAATAATTCAAGTTTAACCAAAACTAGGATTCTTAATATAAGATTTATTTACTAACTTTAGAAAGATTAAAAAAATTACTTAATCATGATATATCAGTTTATAAATGGTATCATGAAGTTTGATTTGATGAAAATAAATAAATAAAACCTTATTGCTGTCAATCATTCTGTGGGGATGGGGGAGAGAGAGAAAGCGAGTGTTGGGGTTTTTGTTTCGTTGTTTTTTTTTTGGGGGGGGGGGGTTTGATTGTGTGGACCGGTTTGAAGGAGGTTGGTTGTAGGAATCGGATGATTGTCCTATGTTTAGATTTTATTTTATTTTTTAACCGTGGATTTTTAAATAAAAAAATCTGATTTTATTTAGAAAAATCTCATATAAAGATATTTGAAACAGAAAAATCTTAGATCAGATTGGTAGATTTAACAAATTTTAAATTGGATCAATGATCCAATTTAAAATATTTAAATGTAAAAAATTTTCCAATATGAACTTCATCTATCGTCAGAGAGAAAGAGAAAAGGACATATCTTGCTATTAAATTGTGTAATGTCTTGCAGTCTCATAATCTGGGACTTGAATATTTTCTTGGGGGTTAATTATGTTTTCCTTTCATTGCAGCATGAGATTAATCATACTGGCAGTAGTGGTAGGGGAAGGGGAAGGGGCAGAGGCTTAGGCTGAGGCCGAGCGGCTCAAAATGTTAAACGGGAAAGAGAGACTCATCATCAAGAACTTGAAACTCAACAGCAGCAAACGTAATCCTAATACAGATGTGGCAATTGATAATGGTTCAAAGCCGAAAGAATTACCAAATGACAGTAATGCAGTTCCCGATGAAGGCGCTCAGTTTGTCCGTAACATTGATCTGAATGCGAGCTTTTATGCCTCCATCGCTGTGACAATCTATTTGGATAGTATTACTCAAATCGGTTAAGAAATGAAGATTAAATTCGAGCCTTCTATAAATTTCCTATTATTAGAGTTTTCACATAACACGTAAACAACGTTATTCTGTCTCCAACTTTGTTTTTGTTTTTTTAATAACTAAAGGATATAGAGGTAATTTAGCCCAAATTGTAAATATCTAATTGTGTCACATAATCTAATTAATAATTTGTTAAGTTTAGTAATTCCAATCGAATTTTGTTATTCCAACCGTCTTTATATGGGATTCTCTTTTGTTTATAAGTCATTTTTTATTAAAATCTTTAGTCCTACTTATAAGTTCAATTTCAGGATGGTAAATGTAACATTGCGATAATTCTTCCTATATTAATTATATCAATGAAAATATAGAGAAGAAAAAGTTGAAAAATATTCATTCATGAATGAGGATGAAGTAAAAATTTACACCATGATCTTTTTTTTTTTTAGTCACAAAAAGATTCTATTAATAAACTTCGCAAAAGTGACGATTACAAAGTGGCGAATACAACAGTCAGAATAACAAACAGCATGACATAAGCAAACAGAAACAACAAGAGAAACAAACAAAAACAACAAAAGAACTAGAATAATCAAGACTAGCCATTAGGGGTGAAAACAAGTTAGGTCAGGCCTTACCCTTAACAGGTCAGGCCTATTATGCAAGGAAGTGGCTTGAACGGCGCGTCTGGCTGTTCTGCTTATATTTTGGCTCGAGCTGGCGCCTCGTATACAGTTCTGGAAAAAGCCTGTGGCCTGTTAAGAGGCTTGAAAAATCCAATGGACTGCTTTAACTAGTCCAAAGAATTTAGGACCTTTTTCCCCACAAAAACCACCTAATTTGTATTAGAGATAGAATGAACAAACCATAAACACCAAAAAAAAAAAAAAAAAAAAAAAAACAGTACCAGCCATGACAAACCATCAAACCATTTTGAAGCAAAACGAACATAATCAAACAAATGAAAGCACAAAATAGAAATAAAGATGAAGAAATTGTAACACCCCTACGGTCGTAACCAACGTACTTGTAGCTATCAATACACCAATTGGAAGAAATATTTGGGAAAAGTTGAAGAAAGCCGAAAAAGAGATACCCTTTGACCAGTGGGACCCACAGGGACCGATAGATGGAGACCGGACAGGATAAAATGGAAAGACCAAGGGATCTGAATTGTGGGGCCCAGGAGGCGCCACTTAGGCATAGGAAAAGCCTAGAAGGCTTGGAGAAAAATTCAAGGGTAATTATTGAGCCCGGGCCAAAATTGGTAATTTCCATAAATTCCGGGCCAAAGTAGGTAATTTTCCCTAAATGTAAAGAAAATATCTAGATATTTGTAGAAAAAGAGGCGCCACATGGAAGCCATCTAGGAGCCTCTGGAATTCCCTAGAATTGCTTGGGGAAAAAAAAAAGGAAATCAGTGCAAAAGTCAAACCGCGGGTCCCACTTTCAAAGGAAAAAGGGTAAAATGGGAATAAATGTGCAAAAATTAATTGGACCAGGTTTGTGGGCCCAAAATGGCGTTCCATATTTCCTTCTGGACAGGTCCAAGCACATGGGGAAAATTCAAAAATAATTAGAAAGTTCTAGGCCACAAACGCAATTTACGAAAATTTCGGGCCAAACTCGTAATTTGCCCCAAAGGCATATAAAGATCTGCACGTTTTTGGAGGGGGCAGTGACACATGGAATAACCCTAGGAGACCCTGGAGAATTCTAGAAATACTTGGGGATTAAGCCAAAAATCGATACATTTTAGACCGGAATTTACACTGTTAGCTCTAATTTTTCCGAGATCAAATTTACCTTTATAAAAAAGTGTTTGGCTTTTTATTTTCACCCCAAAGGGGGAAAAATTCAGAGGACAGAGAGAGAGAGCTCATCCACCTCCATATCCAAGCTTCAAGGTCCAAAATCTCAAGAGCATCCACCGATTTGCCGATTTAAGGTAACACCGAAAAACCTTATCTTCTTGAGTTCTTGATCAAGTATTTTCGTGCAAAAGGGTGGTGCTTGGTGTTAGGGTTTGATTTTTGTGTTTTTGAGGTCTTAAATGGTTCTGGAACAAGGTTTTGTAAGGGGTAAAGTCATAGCCTAAGTTTCCGAAGTCGAAAACACTTGAAAACTCCCTTAAACTAAGCTTATTTTCAAATCTGGAAATTTCTGGCAGTATGTCTTCAACCCAGCCTTAAAAATAGTAAACGACGTCGGTTTAATCTGAAATTTTTATGATAGAAATTAAAATTCCTAAGGTCCACTGTGATATATAATTTTGTAAGATTTGGAGTTTTCTACTAGGAGATAGAAATTGCTAAAGTTGGTACAGAAGCAACAGGGGTGAATCTGGACCGTAGGGCAGAAAAGTGGCTCTACGCCACCATACATGTACTTTTGACCTCTAGAAATATTTTTAATATAAAATAGACATATTAAGGGTTCATATGGCACTTGTTTCACACAAAAATTATTTGTTTAGAATTTATTAAAAATCATGGAATTTGGGACAGAAACAATGGATTTCTGGAAAACTTGGCTTAAGCTCGGTTTTTGTGAATAAGAAAAGGATATGAACTCAGATGTATTTTGTAATTATTTTTTCCCTTAAACTAGATATCCTAAGGGTTCCATGGCCGCTGATTTGATGTCAATACAATTTTTCTAGAATTTATTAAAAATTGGCGAAGTTGGAACAGCAATTCTGGAAAATTCTGGTGTAGGCGAAATTCAAAGAGATTAGAAGTTGAGTTGATGAACATAATTAAAAGTGTGATATTTTGTTGTAACTAGGGTGTTAGCTCCTGTGGACCATATCAAGAGAAGTGTTTGCTCACTTCAAGGAGTGCCAGGTAGTAACTGTTGACTTGCATACTCTATGTTGCTTTTGCATGTGTGTTTTATCATGATGTGGGAGATCGGGCTGTGGTACCTATTGGACTGCGTGTCCTTAGGGTTCTGCTGTAGTACCGAGGGCATGTATGATCGGGCTGTAGTGCCTATTGGACTGCGTGTCCTTAGGTTTTTACTGCAGTACCGAGGTACATGAGGTAAGTAGAGCCTATATGACTGTGTGTTTATAGGTTGCTACTGAGACCTCTTGGATTAGGTAGTTGGAGTTTGCAGCTCTAACTAGTGAGGCCCGTGCGCGCTGATAGTACCGAGAGGCTTGTCTTAACCAAGCGGTCCTACGGATTGTGCCAGAGGCAAAACATGCATGCTGATTATTGTGCCCGAGGCGTAATTTATTGTTACTTTCCCGATTGTGATTTGCATTGCATGCACCGCATACATATTGTATTTGAGTCTAACAGTTACTCTGGGGTTCAACTTTGAACTCCAGACTGTTGTGAAGGTACAGGGTGAGGAACTAGCAGGCGGAGGAAGAAGAAGGTAGGGCAAGATGCACCGAGTTGAAGAAATAGGGAATGCCCTATCGTTTTCTTTTGTATTATCAAATTTTGGATGACCGTATTAATTAATACTATATTCGATGACTGTACCCTTAACCCTTTCGGGGACTTTTGCTTTCTGTTTATTTTAGTTTTACCAGTATAATAGGTTGTCTAAACCGGTCAAATACTCTGCTGTGGTAACTCTGATATGTATTAAATGGTCCTAATAATGAAGGAAAGGTAACAAGTAAAAGGAATCCCTCTAACCCGCCACCCGAAAGGGCGAGGCCGGTAGGGGTGTATCAAAAATCGAGAAAGCAAACTGAAAAATCGAAGGAAAACACTAGAAATTAAAGACCAAGGTCGTCCACCAAAATTGTTGGAATTGAATTCCATGTGCTCGGGCGGACTTAAAAATTACGTAAGGAGGGCATAATTTGTGGGGGGACTCGGGTTGCCCCGAAATTTTTTTTTTTAGGGCAAATTTTAAATGCATTAAAAAAAATAAAAGAATATAAACAAGAAAAAAATATATCAAAAAAATATTTATGAAATTAAGTGAATACTGATGATATAATAAGAGAGGCAATTATTTTATAAACCTGTCTTTTAGAAAAGCAAGGCTAAGTATTGTTAGAAATGAAGCTACATAAATTACAATGAATGGTGGGCACTCAATAAGTTCAACTACTTATATTTTAATAAAAAATTTATATTACAATAAAAATAATTATAATGTCATCCTTCTAGGGATATTTTTTGGAATTACATCATAATTACCTTATTATTAATGCTATCAAATACATCTTTTTTCAATACAAGGCATTAAACAATCATTCAATCATTCATCCCCATCTCATTACGAATGGCACGGTCTTAGTGTATTAAGGGTGGGCAATCATTCAAACATGTATTAAAAGAAAATCTCAAATTCAAGTGCCCCCCTTCTCTAACAAGTGGGTCCGCCTCTCGATAATCGCCTTATTATCAATATTATCAAATACATCTTTTTCAATATAAGGCACCAAACAATCATTCAACCATTCATCCTCACCCGATTACGAAATGCAGTCTTGATGTATTAAGGGTGGACAATCATTCAAACATTTATATATATATATATATATATATATATCCAAATTCAAGGGGGCACTTGCCCCCTTCTCTTACACATGGGTCCGCCCAAGCATGTGCTGACCCATGCCAGCAAATGATGCATGTCCGCCAACATATATCAATATATCACTCAGTCAATTGAGGTCATACAATAGAATAGTGACAAGGAGTCATGTATAATCAAATGCATCATACTTAATCATTGAAAAGTAAAGGAATTTACCTTCATCTTTTTATATGAAAGGGAGAAGTGGATAAAAATACTAGATGAAAGAAAAGGGTGAACAGAAAACTGAACTGTTGTTCAGTTCATATATATTTGGCTAATTCTTATCTATAGTTTTAAAGACGTGACCAACCTAAACCCGAAATGGTGCAAATTTACAATAAGAAAACTTTGATTTAAAAGCACATATATATGTCTTGAAATATCAACTCGCACCGAACCCGAAAACCCAACTATGATCAAAATAGAAATAAGATTACAAAGAGAGCTTACAGCATATTGGCATGTTGAATGTCTGCCTCAAGTTCCTTGACAGAATCTTCAAAAGAGGGCCTTCATTTGTAAAAAAAAATTATGTGAATATCTACTTTTACACTTCTTATTTTTCATCTACACACACAAAACCCAATCTTCTTGAACACAACTCACCGGTGACTCAAACCTACCGCCGACAAGCATGAGCACAAATCACCGCCATTGCCGGCGAGTACAACATAACAATGTCTTTGTCTTCATCATTGTTCTTTGACAAGCACATCCAAACTCGATTTAGATCTGGGTTCATAATAGTTTAGGTGAAAGAAGATAGGAACAAAGCTCAATTTAAAATCCGATCGACGACGGCACATTTGGAGACTAGTGCAAACTTTAGATCAGGGGCACGGCAAAACGGTGCTTAGAAGGGTCGATCTTTGATCAACGGTGGGCCATCATCGTGCTAGATCTCCCATCTCCTTTCCGTCGGTTTCATCATCTTCCTCCATACCCCCAATTAAACCCAAAGATCCGATGACCCAAAGCTTTGTCTCTCGACGATGAACGGCGAAAACAACCCCGACTAGTGACGAACGACGACCGAAAGTGAAGAATGACCCCAAATCTCTAACCTTGCGAACAAAATGGAGACCTAGAAGATTAGGGCTCAAGTAGAGCACCTAAAACTTGCGAAGAAGGAGAAGAGTGAGAGATCATCGTCCATCGAAGAGGAAGCCAACGACAAAGCAATCAGAAGTGAAGAATGAAGTAAAAGCTCCGACATTTCAAGGCAAATCAGCGAGGGGGAGGGCGTAGCTAGCTTACGTATCCGGATCCTGAAATTAGGGTTCTACACTCGACAGAGGCTCTGGCGGAAATTGAGGAGCAAATGTGAAATGTCTAATTCCCTTGGCTTATTTTGAGGCGGATATTTTAATTAAAAAATTTATATATTTACAATTTTACCCTCCTCTTAACAGGCCAGCCTGACAAGCTTTACAGGTCTATTAAGAGGCCTAGGCCTGGCTTGTTAAGACAAACAAGTCTAGAATTAGGCCTTGGCCTGGCCTTTTGGCCTGACAAGCCAGGCCTGACCAGGCTTTTAACAGGCCAGGCCACAGGCCCTGACCTATTTCCACCGTACTAGCCACCTGCAATGAGGGATTACTATGCGACCCCATAATTATTGAGTTAACTACCTTTTATTGGTATGTGTGATTTAATTAAAAATAACTTATAAATAAAATCTAAATGACATTAGTTAAAAGATTGTCTTTATTTAGATTTTCTACCCATTAAAATAACTTTTTTAAAAAAATTTAAAAAATGCCATCTGGATCAAATAGGATGAGATCCTCAAGCCTATCCAAAGGCACGTAACGAGTTTCACTAGGGGTGAGAGAAATGGGGTGGGAGATTTCTTTTTTTTTAAAAAAAAAAATCATTTTAAAACAAATAGTGTGAGGCTCACCATACAAAAGTAACAACAATTTGCTTAGATAAATGGAAGTGACATTTTTGCAGTATTTTTCAAAAAAAAAAAAGCATAGGTATTTTTATACCTAAAAATTATTTATGGCACTTTTTTTTCTTAAGTTATTTTTACCGTTTAGTCAAATATTTTAATATAATATATTTATCTTGCTTGGTTTTTTTTTTAAAAAAAGTTAAGTAACTCTCCTTTTAAAAACACTCTATATATATTATGGATTGGATGGTAGTAAACAAGCCTAAGTACTAATTTATAATTCACGCATGAAGTTAAGAAATGAGTGATCATGGTTGTTCAAAAAAAAAAAAAAAAGAAATGAGTGATCATGGTCAATGCATTTGAATGTTTTTTGTCGTTATTTGGGGAAAAAGAGGAGGAAGAGAAGGCTTCAAAGTCTTTGATATATGAGAAAATGACAGTTACATCCCAAAAACATACAAAATATAAATAAAAAAAAAACTTAAATCTAAAATCACATATATAAAAAAAGTCCTTAGGGATTTTTATATTCATAATAAAATTTAAAATCCCGAATTATTTACAAATAAAAAAAACTATATTCACAATAGAAAGTGTTATATTCACAACAAAATTTAAATACTTAGATTTTGTTTCAAACTCAGATCCCTAAACGTATGAGGTCATTCATAACATAAAAAAGCTCGTTTTCACAATAGAAAGTTCTCTATTCACAACAAAATTTAAACACTTGGATTTTGTTTCAAACTCAAATCCCTAAGTGTACATCGTATGAGGTCATTCACAAAAAAGTCTAGATTCACAAAGAAAATGCTATATTCACAACAAAATTTAAAACCTGGTCATTCACAACAACAAAAAACTATATTCACAACAAAAAGTGATATATTCACAATAAAATTTAAACACCGGGTTGGGTTTCAATACAAATAATATCAAAAAAGTCCCTATGGACTATATATGATTTTAGGTTAGAATTTTTTTGATATTTTGTATGTTCTTTAGGATTTGACTGTCATTTTCCCTTAATATATAGTGGGCACCAAAGTGAGAAAACCGAAACAAGATGGGACTTACCCATTGGCGGATGCACATATACTACAAGGGAGGCACGTGCCCGCTTGATTTTTTTTTTTTATTAAAAAATTAATTTAATTTAATTTGTTTTACTTTTTTCCCTCTTTTATGTCTTCCTCAACACCGGCTCACTTTGCTCATTTCTTCTTTCCCTATAAAAATACTTGCGACATATTTTAGCATTGTGATCTCAACTAGGAAAGATCTATTCACTTTTTTGAGATACTTTCTTAGCATTTTGTTGCCTTTTCTCTATATTTTAGATAAATATTCCCAAAGACAAAAAATTGCTTGGAGGATGTAGGTTGTTAATTTTCTCGCCATGGGCATTTTATGGCTAACACTTGCTCTTTTTCTTATTGATAATGATAAAACTTACAACCGATAACAAGTGAAAAACCTTCGAATCATGTATTATTTTTTGTGCTTTTGATGTGGAAAAATACTTTGGGGCGTTAATAACCCCACCCCCACCAGTTTAGTGCCTCCCCTTCCATAAATTTCTAAACGATGGGTTTGGACTTACCCATATCCTATGTTTGTATACTTTGATGGGTTAATACACCGCTTACTTCTTATAGTTTATATTTATTTTGATTTTAGTTCATGTATTATCAAACGATGGGCTAAATCGTTAGTTTTTATAATTTAATAAATAAGTGTTTTTCGGGCCGTCAATTATGCCTATGCGCTTTGATGATCGAACGTGCTGGCTGCAATTCTTGTAAGTTAGGTCGCATAAGAGATAAAATTATCTAAGAAATGGGAAAAAAAAAAAAAAAAAAAAAAAAAAAAAAAAAAAAAAGGGGGGGGGGCAACTTTCACTGTCTTTTTTTAATCTAGCTCTTTGAAGAAGATGATGAACAGTGGGAGATGATAACATTCTCTCTCCTGATTATTCTTTTAAAAATAAAAGCAGAAAAAAAATAATCTTTTAGCGTTTTGTAATTTCTTTCCATTTGTAATTAAATCCCTATAGTTTAGATCCTTTTAATTAAGCCCCTTTCAGTCCGCGAACGGCCACTGTCCTTACTCACCTACTGCCTATAACTCTGTTAATTTTTTTATACGATGCAAATAGAAACTTTATTTGGTGAGACATGTCAAGCCTTCATCAATTTTGATTTTGGTAGGATATGTCAAGTTGGAATACATTATAAAAATTTTCAGCCCCCAATAATAAGATACAAACATTAACAGCTTTCATCACCTTTTTTTTTTTTTTTTTTTTAATATAAAAGATGGCAAAACACCTACATTACAACAAAGAAATTACATGGAAGAATTTAATCCTAAATACTCTTGGTCAAGTCAAGTCCTAAGATGGGAAGGACACACATCCAAGATAGTAGTATTAGAAATGCCTAACTTGTTAGTGCATCCACAACTCTATTAAAATCCTGAGAGATAACACAAATATCAACTTGCCAATCCCTATTCAACATTTCTTTAGCCTTTACAACCAAATTGCTGCACGAACTACAAGAATCATCCAAAATCATATTAATGACCTCATTAGAATCCGACTCTAAAATAATCTTCTTGAGATCAAGATCCAAAACCAACTGAAGACCTTCAACCACAGCCCATTCTTCAGCCACATGGACCTGACATACCCCAATCTTCCTAGTAAAGCCAACAATCCAGTTGCCAAAAGAATCCCGAACAAGATCCCCACGGCCCGCCGCCGAAGAGTGTAAATTCACAACTCCATCAACATTCAGCTTGTACCACCCAAATGGAGGCTTTTCCCAACACAACACTGGCCTACTACTAGATTGGGCCTCCAAACCAACAGTACCATCAAAGAACACAAATCTAGTTCAAAGCATAGATAAAACAGCAGCAGGGTTATATGGCTTAATAAAATTACAATAAAAAATACATTGATTACTCCATTCTCAAAGCTTCCATATAACTACCCAAAAAATAAATCCCAATAACCATTCCACATTCTACCAAGCTGGTTTTTAAAATTAAACAAAAACCAATCTTGGCAATTACTGGAAAAGAAAAGGGAAGCGTACCTTGGCTGAATTATAGCAGCCCACATGCTTCTAGCATAACTACAATCTCTCAAAATATGCATCGTATCTTCAACTTCATCTACACAAAATCTACATAAGGCTGAAGACTGTGACCATGTACTCCGCCATGAATTAGTTGGAAGCTTATTCAACAAAGCTTTCCACATGAAAACACGTATTCTTTCCGCTCCTTTCCATTTCTATATATCTTTAAACACCTTATCACTAACAGATAGGGGAGTAGGTTCAATAAGGAAGTATGCACCCCTAAGAGAAAACCTCTCATCACTAGCTGCACCCCACACGATACAGTCATTAACTGCCTCAGCTCTAGGAGGAAGAATATCAGCCATTCTACTCAGACCGTCAAAACTAATAATAGAGGAGAGCTTCTCGACATTCCAACACCCACTAACCATCCTATCCGCAACAACATAGGATTCCTCCTCCTCCACTAATGGTCTCAAACAGAAATTCATAATTTTCAAGCCTTCCCCAAGCCAACAATCATTGAAGATATTCACTAATCACCCATTTCTAACCTGCCACCTAGACCCATGAGCGACAACCTCCTCCTAAGAACAAATAAAGTGATATAGACGAGAGTCACCTTGCCTATAGGACATCAAAGAATTTAAATGCACCTTAGCTTTTAACATGGGGGAAAAAAGCCCAATAAAGCACTAGGGGGCTGAGTCAGGCCTGAAAGTGAATATAAATTCATATGTTCCACCGTTTTGTTTAGCTCAAAGAGTATTTAGCTTCTTCTTTTTTTTTTTTTTTTTTTTTTTTTTTTTTTTTTTTTTTTTTTTTTTGAAATGTGTTAGAAATATAAGGTGATTACTTGTTTAATTAGTTAGTTAGTTAGGCCTAGTTTATATATAGAGGGTCTTAACTATTGTGATGAGTGAGTGTTGGATGTAGAGTCCTCACCATATGTAGAGAGGGAGTTAACTTGGTCTCCCTCCCAAAGAGAGTTAACTTAGTTTTCCTTCAAGATTGGATATGGCTTGGGAACTTTCCTCTTATCATCCGCTGCCATCCAATTCTTTTCCACAGCAGATTTTTGGTGCAAAATGCACCTTGTTCCTTTTAAAAAAATAGTACTTATCATCCTGAAGTATCTTTTTTTTACCGGTCACTATCTTGAAATATTTTTTTTGAGATCCTAAACTAATTTTTTTAAGATTGCAAATTTTTTTTCAATATCTGTCAGTATCCTAAAGTATCTTTTTAGTATCCAGCAGCACCCTAAAATATTTATTCAAGATTCTAAAATAATTTTTCAAGATCACAAGGTATTTTTTTCACTACCAGTCAATATCCTGAAGTATCTTTTTAATTCCAATCAGGGTACTAATGGGTACTAAAGAGATACTTCAGGATACTGACTCATACTTAAAAAATAATTTGTGATCTTGAAAAATTATTTTAGAATCTTAAAAAAAATATTTCGAGATATTAATAGATACTAAAAAGATCCTTTTGCTGATTGGGAAAAAAGGAACAGGATGCATTTTGCACCATAATGCTGCCGTGGAAAAGAATTAGATGGCAGCCGATGATAATAGAAAAGGATCCAAGCTAGATCTTTCAACATTATCCTAATAGGTTTAGAAGATTTTAGAGATAATCATGAGGGTTGCTTATTGTAACAACATGTTCTCTTCTGTAAATTGTAATAATACATGATTCTTTATCTTGATTTTTCTTCAATTACATTTGTTAACATGGTATTAAAGCAAAGTATTTTTTGGGCCTAATTGCTGCCAGCCCTTTCTTGATTCTTGGGTTTTTGAGGTAGATCACCGGTGGGTGCTTTGAACTGGTAAATCAGTATCCGGCGAAGTGCCAATGAGAGTTGGCGTAGATGGTAAGGGATCGGTGACTAGGTCTAAATGGTCGTGGGTTCAATCCCCTCTACCATCATCGGAGGGACTTTGGTGGGCGATCTCGTAAGTCACGTAAGTCTTCATAGAAAGACGGCGTCTTGCAGTGGTCTTGGTGGGGATCGATGTGAACCCCTCCAAAACTTTTATTTATCAAAAAAAAAAAAAAGTATCCGGCGAAGTCTTCATATCTGATCTTTATCTCACTGCTGCATGATCGTCGTTGGTCCTTCACCCAAGTGTTTCTCTGTTCATGGTTGCGTGGGACTACAATATTCATTGCCCGATTAATATTCAAGATGCAGTTGGTTTTTTGTTAATCAATCTCGGGTCCCATCTATTGATTGTTTAATCTCCCTTCTTCTTAATGCCTGAGAAACAGCAGCTAGAGGAAGAGCAAAATGGATCTTTGGCTTGTTGCAGCAGCTGCAGGAGCTAGTTATTTAGCTCGATTTTGGAACAAAAATCCAAAGAATAGTGATAGTTCATGCCAATTGTTTTCGGAGGATCCCAATGTCGAGAATCTTGAGGCCCCAAGATACTCCTCTCACAGAGAAATGCAGAGAATCTTGGGAATGGAAATATAAATGATGAATTGGATTTGCGAATAGCAAGTGTCCTTCGGAGCACAGGGCATCAATATGATGATGAGCTCTGGACAGAACATGCAAAGCATGTCCCATCAAGCACTGAAATACACATTGCGATAGTTACAACTTCTAGTCTTTCTTCGATGACAGGAAGAGCTGTGAAGCCTAGTTAATATACTTCATGCATGTATTTCAATGGGTGCATCATCAAAAGGCAAACAAATTCGCGGGTTTGCTATTAGAAGTGGATTAGTTGATGATGTGTTTGTGGGTAATGTTGTTTTTGACATGTATGCCAAGTGACTTGAACTGCTGTTATAGCAGGGTATGCTCAGAGAGGACATGGTCACGAGGCCCTGAGCGTGTTTCGGCAGATGTGCAATTGTAGGTCACGGCTAAATGTGGTCACTCTTGTTTCTTTACTTTCAGGTTGTGCATCTATTGGAGCTTGGCTTCACGGGAAAGAAACCCATTGTTTTGCAATCTAGTCTATCCTCAATGTGGAAGGACTATGACTATAAAGATTAAGCCAGTTGGAGTTCACATGGGTCGAATTGAATCGATTATGAAAAATGACAGATGAGGACAGTAAGGTTAGGGAACTCAAGTATAAAAAAAAACACACAGTGCTGCTTTGTGTTGATGATTGGGACATTTTTAAAGGAATTAATTTGAAGATTTTGGCTATGGAACAGATGCTCAGACAACATCCTAAATGGCAGGGACAGAGACATTTACAGTAGGGGACTACAGGGATACTGAAACAGCAAGATTAGCATGGAGAAAAATGGAGAAGAATGTTATATATGAAGGAATTTTGTATTATTTTTGTGATTGAAAAACTATTCAAATTAATTCACCTTACCCCTTATGTTTGTGTTGTTTCAGCTGAACACCTTGTTAAGTAGTGTTCAACTTGAGGGGACGTATTAGAATATAAAGTGCTTAGTTGGTTAGTTAGTTAGGCCTAATCTATATTTAGAGAGTCTTAACTATTGTGATGAGTGAGTGTTGGATGTAGAGTCCTCATCATGTGTAGAGAGGGAGAGTCAATTTGGCATTCATCCAAAAGATAAAGTTAACTTGGTCTCTCCTCTTGAGGAAGTTAACTTGGTCTTCCTTCGAGATTATCCTAATAGGTTTAGGAGATTTTAGAGATAACTATGGGAGTTATTCATTATAAGAGTATGTTACTCTTTTATAATAATACATGATTTTTTATCTTGATTCTTTTTCAATTACATTTATTAGCAAAAATTTTCATCTTGATTCTTTTTCAATTACATTTGTTAACAAAATTTATTTCAGTTATATTTTAACAATGAAATTTTAACAAGCGCAATTGGAAATTTTATTATTTTTTATATGAAAATTTTAGGAAAGGGGTTGAAATTTCACCCACAATCCAAGCGAGAATTATTTAAATAACATGGGCGCTTGGAGCCCATGATGGTTAAGATTCACTCTGGGGTCATTCACTGGGGATGCGAAGACTCGCGCTAACGTTACCATTCTGATATTGGTGAACTACACTGACCCTAGGATCTCTCTCCCAGCTCGGATTTATTTTGACCAAAGATTATTAAGACTAACGCAGGATCGAACCCCCTCCCTAATAGTGAGGAAGATCGACCCCCACGGTTGAACTGAACCCAAGAACGAGGGGTAGCGCAATTGGAAATTATAAGGACTAAAAAGACTATTTTTTTGGAAAAGCTCATTTCATCCACATCAACGAACTCATTGCCCGGCATATATATATATATATATATATATATATATATATGGGATTATGAGAGCATACATTTAAGTATTAAAAAACAAGGCTAAAATATTGGAAACTTCCATGAACTATGACTGAATTGCACATAAGTCTCCTAACATAGAAATCTCCTGACATATAAAAGTTTAAAATTAGCCTCCTTGACCTTTTATGTTTTGATCTCAGAGTCCATGCCTTTAGTTCTTCCATTAGCTTACTCACTGAGATTGCCACTTCAGATAAATGGATTTGATGTGGCATTTAACATGAATAAAAAATTCTAATAACGATCAAAATCTAATTTTATCCTTTTCTGTTTTGATTCTTTTGGACAATTTCCTGTTTTGATGTTAGGGGCAGAAACAATGATCAATTAGGGAAAGACGAAAAAGAATTGAAGCCCAAACATGTGAGTTTGTGTTCTTCTGATGCCACGAAATAGGCAATTCCAAAATACCTTACAATCTTCTTATTGCAATTCAATTATCAACTTCATCACATTTGGAGGCTCACAAATTCCGTTGGTGGCGGCGCTGCAACTTCTAAGGCTAGTGAAATTTCTTGTTTTTTTTTTTTTTTAACCTGTAAAATTTCTTCTACTATAAACGGTTGAGATTATTTCCTTCAGTGGTTCATCTTCAAAGACAACCCCAATTCAATTATCAACTTCACTTGGTTGGTTTTCAAGTCTTGGCGTTAGGGGCAGAAATTACAAACACCTGCTATTGGGGTTCGATCATTATCTTCCCATAATCACTTCGCGTGAAGCATTTTGGGGTTTGTTTTGAAAGAAAGAAAGAAAGATAAAATTACATTTTGATTGGTCATTCAAGTTGGGTAAAATTATTGGACTTGGCTTTGGTCCAATTCATTATTTTGATTGGCTCCTCTGCAGTGAAAACGGCATGTTTTTGGCAAAATCACACTATTCCTTCTTCTTCTTCTTCTTTTTTGTTGAAAAATAATATTTACATTCCTGTGGTATTTTTTAAATAACAAATAAGATATCAAAATATTTTTTCGTTACTTGAAAACAATATTTCATGTAGTATCTTCTTAGTACTAAGAAAATACTACATGAAATATTTTTTCAAAACGACCATATAAGTATTTCGGGATACTGAACTAGTACTTAAAAATACTATAGGATGGTGAATGCTTTTTTTTTTTAAAGATCGTAAAATAATTTTTAAAAATCATGAAGTATTTTGAAGTATTAGTTAGTATCTTTAAATATTTTTTCAGTACTAGTCAATATTTTGAAGTATCTTTTTAGTATCAGTCAGTACCCTGAAATATTTTTTCAAGTATCCTGAAGTATTTTAAAATCTTGAAAATATTTGGGTGATCTTGATGGGTACTTAAAAAAAGTATTATACGATGGTGAATACTATTTTTCAAAAAAAAAAAGAAGAAGAAGAAGAAGGTGTGATTTTGATTTTGCTCCGTAACGATGTCGTTTTCACTATAGAGGAGTGCAGCGGAGGAATAATTAATCGAACGAAAGCCGAGTCCAAAATTATTAGCCATGTAAGATGCCACATAATCCTTATTAACAGCTTGACGACCTTCAATGGCTAGCCTTCGTCTCAACCCAACACAAGACCAACGACCTTACGGTGACGCGCTCTTCGACGGGAAGTCACATGGCGATAGCGATGGCGACGGAGACGGTGGTTGAGGGTTCCGCCTTTCCACCACAAGGGAAAACAGCGTCGGACAGTTGAGAGACAAGGGATGAGAGAAGAGATTCGAGAGAGACGAAAGTCGAGCTAAGTGGTTTTGAATCTAGAAATCTCCTCCTTCTTCAGTAATGTTAATGTTTTTTTTTTGTCATTTCACCTCTAAATTGTATGTCATAGAAGTCCCTTGAAACATTCATTTCTGATATGTGATTTCTATGAGAGATTTTTTTAAGAATATGTTGGTCCCTTAAATCCTGAAGGAGATTTTCCCTTTTATTAACCATGTTGAAGGGTGTGCTTAATGTGAAAACTTCAAAGCCCAAGGCAAATTAATGCAAAGACAGGAGTCAATTAAAAAGCACTAATTTCCTTTTAAGTCTTGTATGGGCCCAATATATACCACTGCAACTATAAATAAAAGTAGACCGTTCCTCCTTGGAGTTCCAAGGGAAAGAAAATGGAGATAGTGTATGTCATCTTAATCCTACTTGTAATTTCCTTCACCATGTTTCAAGCCCTTTGTCCTGATGAGAGAAAGCGCAAACTACCACCTGGTCCGACTCCTTTGCCGATCATCGGAAACATCCTCTAACTGTGCAAACTTCCACACAAATCCTTGTCCAAACTTGCACACATTCACGGCCCTATCATGAGCCTGAAACTCGGCCTAATGACCACCAGTATCATTTCTTCTTCAGAAATAGCTAAACAAGTCTGTACAAACCCATGACCACCTCTTGTCCAACCGTACCATTCCACATGCAACAACGGCTCAAAACCACCATGAGTTCACTTTACCTTACTTGCCCGCCATGTCACCTCGCAGGCGATTCCTGAGGAAAATATGCAATAATCTGCTATTCTCCGGTAAGATTCTTGAGACCACTCCAAAACGTAGGAGTGAGAAAATGCAGGAGTTCCTCGATCGTGTCCACCGGAGCAGCCTAACCGGAGAAACGGTGGAGATCGGAAAATCTGCTTTGATGACTGTAGTGATTTTTCTGCCGAATTTTATTTGTTCTATGGATTTGGTTAACTCCGATACAGTGAACGAGTTCAAAGAGTTAGAGTCGGACCTCATGGCAAATGCTGGAAGACCAAATTTGGCAGATTATTTTCCTTTTTTGAAGATGGTGGATCCACTGGGAATTAAAAGGCGCGTACGTTCATTTGGAGAAGGTATTTGTAATGAATCTGGATGAGGTGGGCTTAACTGAAGACAATCCAATGGGTATATGGGCTGTGAATAAAGAAAGGTCCATCAGAAGGAGCAAACAAAGGTCCAGGAAACATAGAGAGATGCATAAGGAATAGTATAAATAAGACAAAAGTAGTTATGAGGAGGTGTGAATTGTATTTGGGATTTTCTCTCTCATCTGTGCGTTTCCCTCTCTTTCTTTTCTGTTACTCTTCCCTCATCCTCTCTGATATTTCTATTCTCCAGATTATGCATTTCTTTTCGTGTGTTGCAGCATTTCATTGTAATCAATCGAGTATTTTATTCTAAATCAATAGAAGTTTTGCCTTCTCATTATCTTTTATTTTAAGACCATAACATTGGTGCTTTTGTTGAGAGATTGAGAGAAATGGCTGAGAACACTATACTACAAGAATTACAAACCCAACAAAAGAAGTTTAGCGAGTTTATTGACGAAGGTGAGCGCTGCTTTACTAAATTGGAAAATCTGATGGAGGCCGTGTGGTTGAAGCTGATAAACCTTGAAAAACGAACTGAGAGCTCAAGCTCATCAAGCGCGAAGATCGATTCCAAAACTCAACAGAGTCCGTATTTTTCAACTCGCTTTGAGGGTCCAGATGTACAACAATTGGGAGATTTGAAATGGGACTTGCGTCGAGATGTTTTCGTACAGAAACTTGGTTCTGTTTTGTTGAAACGGACCTATGTCAGGATGCTTTGATACAGCAATCTGATTCTGATTTGCAAGCTATGAAGTTGGAAAAATTATTTGCGGGTTTATCGGGATTAAGTGATGAACCTCCATCTTCGAAGACTTCAAGCTCGACTCTATATCCGACTGTGATGAGGATGGTTGATATAATGTCGATGAGTATCATTCACGGGCAATCGTATATGTCTCCGCATAATGCTCACTTTCGGTGCTTCTTTTTAGCAACTTCAACTGGTGAGCTTCCTACTACTCAAACTTTATATAGTATAAACTCTCAAATTCAAAATGAGTTGGCTCCGTTGGATTATCGCATTGAGGATGACTCTCGTACCAAGTATTTGACTTCTTTCCTATTTGTGATCAATTCCAATTGTTCTAAGATTACTAGATCAGTCTGTTTGTCTATGAATTTTCTGGAAAACGTTATATTCCGAGTATTGGATATGGATAGGCTGAATTTTATCTTAGTTTATGATCCTGGAGATGTTAGAAGCAAGTAGGAATGGAAATTGGTTGAAAGAATATATCCTATCATTGCTATTTTCTATGAAGTTCACAACATTATGCTTTTGTTAAGTCGTATGGCTCTACGTTTTTTGCCCCTATTTGGAATGGCATTTCAGCCCTTGCACCCCAACTTGAAGAAATACATCTCTTTCATAGCTTGCTTTGACAAATACACCTATATCATCTGGACTAGTTATGCAATTTTCTCTAACTGGTGGAAGCTTGTGGTGAGATATAAACTACAATGGATGTTGGTTTCTTGTTGTGGCATGAACAATTTCAGTTTGCAACACATTTTAATTCTCTGGCCTTATAAATGGAAAGGTATCTTGCCTGCATTAAGGAATTTTACGGTGATTTGAAATAATTAAATGGGCTGCGAGGTCGCATGGGTTCTTGCTTTATCATATTTTATAGCCTACCGGAGATATTAGACTGGTCCATTCCATTTATAATGCCTCGATGTTTTCAAATTCAATGTATGCCATCAGTTGTGTCCAATGCCTGGCTATATTCTTGTTTGCCACTTTGCTTTCATTACTCATTTGAAGTGCCAAGAAATTATATGAGTTGGGTTGTTAAAGATTGCATTGCTTATATAAATTGGGTGACACCTCACATAACTAGGATTCAAGGCTTCACTACTGTATTGTACTAGCACAACTCCATTACTACTTTATATGGGTTGGGTCCTACTATCACGTCCCAATATCCTTAATTGGGAGTGGTCGGGAATTTTCAACCATAGTCTTTGCAGTGGAAGGAGTAAACAATTTAGTGACGGGTGATCTCATTTCACTATCTAGGCAAGCGGCGATGGATTATGCTACAACATTTAATGAAGAGTGCAATGGGGAATTAATGGACTATGCCTTTCAGTTCATCATCAACAATGGTGGCATTGACATTGAAGAGGATTGTTCTTACGGTGCTGTTGATGGACAGTATGACCAATATAGGAAAAATGAAAAAGTTGTGACAATTGATGGCTATGAGAATATTCCTGCCAATAATGAGAAATCATTGAAAAAAGCTGTTACAAATCAGCCAGTGAGCGTTGCAATTGAAGCAGGCGGTAGGGAATTTCAGTTATATGTATATGGTGTATTTACAAGAAGGTGTGGTGCAGAACTAGATCATGAATCTCATTTATATGTATCTGCACTACTACAAAAAGGCCAATTAACGTCCTAAATTAGAGGCAATTAACGTTCTTTTTTAGAGGGACGTCTCGACGGGGGAAGCAAAAAAAATCATATAAGGCATCCTGAACTTTATTTCAGGACGCCTTATATGATTTTATATTTATATATATATATACCTGCTTCATATTTTTTACTAGGCATTTGAAGATTATCGGATGAGAATAATATATGCGAGTAATAGAGATCTAGATTTGAAATTTGAAAAACTAACATCCTAACAATAATCTCCTATAATCTCTAGGTTTAGTTAATCTCCTATAATCTCTAGGTTTAGTTAATCCCAATATTAAATAAATAATATTTAATATTGGTGGATGATGGATGATGGATTAACATCTTTGCGATCAGAAAACAATCAAAGCAATAGGCGAAGCTTTACAAAAACCTAATCAACAAAATTCTATATAGAGATTGATGAAGAACAATTAACACTAACATTAAGTGTTCCTCTTTCAGGTATTGTGTCGCCATTGAACTTCCTCAACAACTCAACAGTGACCAGATTGAAGGGGGAGAATGGAAAACGAAACTTACAATGGCGTGGTTGAGAAAGGCAATTGCAACCCAGATCTGTAGATCTGCAACCCATAGACGCCGTCTCCATCATCGTAACTTCTTATGGCGGCGAGAGGTGGAGGAAACTTCTTATGGATCGAGAGCGAGAGTGGATGGCTAAAGGCAGATCGAGCGAGAGTGAGAACGAGATCTGAGAGTTGAAGGGGTTAAAGATCTGAGAGCGTAGTCGTTGGATCCGAACGCATTCTCGCCTCCTTCAGTGCGTTTCGCCATCGTAGAGGGAGGCTGTGGCTGGGTTGAAGATGGAGCACATGTACGAGCTAGGGTAAGAGAATGACTTTGAAATTAATTTGAAAGGTGACAAATGATAAAGGTAGATGGATATTTTAAACGAATAGATAAAAAAAGTCTTGACTTTGGCGTCCTGAAAACAATTTCAGGACGCCATAAAAAATCATTTTTTGCGACCTGAATGTATTTCAAGACGCAAAAAAATTTCTGGCGCTAAAAAAAATCCCCAAATATCTTAAATTGCACCAAAAATGCTGATTTTTGGCGACCTGAAATTTATTTAGAACGTTAAAAAAGTTTTTAGGCGTCCTAAATTTATATTTAGGACGTCTAAAGTCTCAAATTCGAATAAATAATTACAACAATGCCACCGCTTTCACTTTTTACTTCCTTTTTAAAAAAAATGGACATCTTTTAGGGTAATAGTATCCATTTTTTGTAGTAGTATGGCATTCACCCATGGAGACTTGGAATTTTAATTGGTTGGTCTTTCTATCTGGTTTTTGAAGGCAACAGGGAACTAGAATTCGTTCTCCACCATTATCTGCTATTTTGCATTGATGAGCTCCATCATTATGGAATTGATAAAGGACCACCATTTCATCGCATATTATCTGGTATCTTGATTCAGGGTGGAGACATCGTTCCTCTAAATGGCAAAGGATATAAATTGATTTATGGTGGCACCTTGCCTGAGGAGAATACCAAGACAAAATATTCACATGCTGGGCAATATTTATCAAAGGCGGCGATAGGAGATAGGAAATTTCACTATATTGGTATCCTCACCTGTTATTTTTTTTCTTATGGTTATATTTGACCTTGCTAATGCTCACACTTGGTGTGCGAAAGTTGTTGCTAAGATCTCTCAATTTTTAGCTATGTTAATTGTTTCACATGAAGTCACGAGAATGAGACAGGTGCTCTATTGTCATTCAATTCTCAATTCAGCTACAAGGGACTTTATTTATCTCCAGAGGTATTTTGATCCCGTGTCGAATGAAGAGTATGGCTTCACTCATCTTTATGTCTCCCTGCTTAAAAGATTTTTTGGCTATGAATCACAGCCACCCACGATCCTTCTGCCATTAGTATCTATCCCAGAAGGACTGATGATCACTCTGTTAAAGGTTGTGGATTCTCGAATTATACAGAGTGGTGGTCAATAGATTAAGCAATTCTTAATTTACTGGGCTGGTTCATCATCATACACTTTGGAAAACGTTGCTGATGAGCTATCATTGTTATATCTTACATTGGACCTTGAGGGCAAGGTCCCTTTTGATGGGGCGGGTAATGTAATGAATCTGGATGAGGTGGGCTTAACTGAAGACAATCCAATGGGCATATGGACTGTGAATGAAGAAAGGTCCATCAGAAGGAGCAAACAAAGGTCCTGGAAGCATAGAGAGATGCATAAGGAATAGTATAAATAAGACAAAAGTTGTTATGAAGAGGTGTGGAATTGTATTTGGGATTCTCTCTCATCTGTGCGTCTCCCTCTCTCTCTTTTCTATTACTCTTCCCTCATCCTCTCTGATATTTCTATTCTCCAGTTCTGCATTTCTTTTCGTGTGTGTTAAAGCATTTCATTGTAATCAATCGAGTATTTCATTCGAATCAATAGAAGTTTTACCTTCTCATTATCTTTTATTTTAAGCCCATAACAGTATTGAAGAGATAACTCGGTAATCAATCGAGTATTTCATTCTGAATCAATTGAAGTTTTACCTTCTCATTATCTTTTATTTTAAGACCATAACAGTATTGAAGAGATAACTCGTGGCCTGGTCAACCAGAGGCTGCAGAAGAGACCAGAAACAACTAACGTCACTGACACCAACGCCGACATGCTTGATGGCCTCCTTCGCATTTCCGAGGATGATAGCCGCTGACTAAACAAACCTATGATCAGCATTTTTTTAATGGTATGTTACCTTTCACTAGGATCAAAGTACTCCCTCCACTACATAACACGAGGCATTTTAACTAAGGGGATAACATTTCTACTGTTGATGCAGCTAATTTACTCTGCCGCAAGCCAAAACGACACAGTTTGTTCATCTTTTTTATAAAACATACACGTTATAGTTCAACACTGTGAGTCTGTTATGAAGGGACAATATTTAATGAGGGCCCCACGTTGAAATCAGTTTTTTTACCGTCTCACGCGAAGAGCTGTAATTCTTGTTCTTGTTCCTGTGCTTTCCCAGGAAACCAAAACTCTCCAAGTTTTTTATTCTCTTACTTTATTCTTCCATCCAAATCTTACCATTTTCTTTCTTGTTTTAATCCAACAAACACCACCTAATACATATACCATATACATGTGGCGCCTTTTCCACCCCTCCCTGTGGCGCCTTTTCCACCCCTCCCTGCGGCGCCTGGAAATTAAGCGGTGAAAGTGTTCCTTTAATCATCATAATTCAAAAGGAAATGATATTATCGTTTGGATAATTGATCATCTTGGTTTGTGCAACAGGATGCTGCTTCGCAGCCTTCCTGAAGATGTGGTGTTCGACAACTCGACAAGCTTTAGCGTCACACCCTGGCCTTAGTCATCTTCAATCACAATATTATGATGCTCAGCAAAACTGACGTTGCAACTATGATGCGTTTTGCAAGCAGTAATTCTAGAGGATTGGATTGTGTGGTGCTTATTTTTTTCATTTGTCATCTTGAGTGCGTCACTGCACTAGAGATATTTGAGGACTAAGCTAGCTGGTTGTGTATTAAAAAAGATGAACGAACTGCGTCGTTTTCGCTTGCGGCGAGTAAATTATACGCATCAACGGCAATGAAATGTTATCCCCTTTAACTAATTTGTTAATTTGTTATAAATTGGGGAAAAAAATCTGCTTTTAATCTTATTGAAAATGTGTCAGAAAATTTAATGGCTAAAATGAAAAAAGCATTAATTATAAAGATAAAATTTAAAAATGAATATTAATTATAATTTTTTTCTCATTATTTTTTTCTTATTTTCCTTTCAGAATCTTATCTCTACCTTCATATTAAAAAAATAGATGGTTGAGATTTAATATTTTCTAAAACTCTTATCTTAAAAATAAATCTATATTCTCCACAATTTATAATTACAATACAAATAAAAGTTTAAAAATAATCTATAAAATACTATAATAATAGTTTTAGAAAATATTGAATCTCAACCATTCATTTATTGATTTAAAGGTGAAGGTGAAGGTGAGATTCGGAAAAAGAAAGAAAAAATTATGAGAAGATCTACTTCCCAAACTATTTTTTTTAAAATTAAAGCAGCATATGGAATACTTACATTTGACTAAATGACATCTTAGTACACAATGCTCTCACTAGGTAGGGTTTGGATACACAGCTTACACTGCAAGCAGATAGACTGTTTCTAGGATTTAAATATGTGACCTCACCACATCTCAACCACCTTATCTCTGCGTCAAAAAGCTCACTAGAAAAACTTGCAATTCACTGTGGAGACATTTTCCATTAGTACATTTGGTTTTGAGCATGCAGGATCTATTTATCGCAGGGTCAGATACAACTACATCTATATTAGAATGGGCGACCGAGTTAATGAGAAACCCAGAAGCTATGGCAAAAGCAAAATAAGAGCTAGAGAAAACAGTAGGCAAAGGAAAACTAGTAAATTAAAGGAACGTGACATGGATAGACTCCCATATTTACAAGCAGTGTTGAAGGAGAGCCTTCGTTTACACCCTGTAGTTCCATTGTTACTGCCTCAGAGAGTGGAGGAAGACGTAGAAATAGGTGGGTATGTTATCCCAAAGGGAGCACGAGTTCAGGTGAATATTTGGGCTACTGGGAGAGATCCAAGGATATGGGACGAACCAGACGTGTTCAAGGCAGAGAGGCTTTTAGGATCAGAAATTGATGTGAAAGGTCGAAACTTTGAGCTGATACCATTTGGTGCTGGGCGTCGAATATGTCCTGGGTGGCTCGTGGCCATGAAGATGCTGGTTCTCGTATTGGGCTCGCTTATTAACTCGTTTCACTGGAAGCTTGAAGATGGTATGACCCCTGAGGATATGGATATGGAAGATAAATTTGATCTTGCCATGGAAAAGGCTCAACCTCTGCGAGCTATTCCTGTTAGATTAAGGAATTAGCGTATCGACGCATCTCTGTTTGACTATGATGAGATATGTTCACTTCCCTCAAATATGGGAACAATGAAGTGATGTGATGGGGGTTAAATAAATATATAAATAAATGTCGTTCTTGGAATGAAAAATTGATCAAGTTCGTAGTGAGTTTGCGTCAGAGCATGAAAGAACGGCAACAATAGTACAGGGGCTTGATCTACATGACATAGATGGGAAGCAAATAAAGTGATTCTTTCTTGGGCTAAGGTGCATTTTTGCCAACAAAAAATTACTAAAAGAGCATCCAGCACAAATATTTATTAATGGTACCTTAAATGCAAAAAAACAATTACAAAGTGCTAAAATATACAATGCCGTCAGTTTAAGCAAGGAACAGACGTTTAAATGCTGATGTGGTGAAGATTAAACGATGACATGGCAACTTGTGTCAGAAAATGCTATATTGATTCTCAATGTCGGACAATGAAAGAAAGGTAATCATGTGTCCTAACCATGTGAAGGGTTGGAATTCTTCGAGATGGAGGCAGCGCGAGAGTCCCTGGGATCGGAGGGTGGCTTAGAGGGGAAAAGCAACTACTCCGATGACCTATCCTTGGCCCTGATAGCCCTAGAAGTAGACGGAGAAGATCGCTTGAGCTGCTTGTCGAGAACGTCGTTGATTCGCTTCCGATCAACGGAACCCACCTCGGATTTGGACCCAACAACACCTCCTCGCACTCTGTACATGCCTCCTTCCACGTTCTCCCTCCTCACCCTAGCTCGGTTTCAACAAAGTGTTACTCAATCATCATAGTCTAGGGTTTGCAAGTGACGCACGCGTCGGATTCAAACCCACCTAGAAAACCTCTCAATCTGTAATTTTGGAGGAGAATTTGGGGATATCAGTTTATGGGGTTGAAAAATAACAGTGGAGAGAGAACGAAGAGGATACAGAAAGAGGAAGAGTGGGCGATAACAAATATGAATGCCTAATAGTTTAATATAGGGTTAAGGCTTCTCCATGTCGTGGCTTAGTGAGGGAATAAACGATTGAAAGAAGCAAGAAGAATTAGGGTTCATTCGATTTGGGGAAAAAAAGAGAGTCGAACAGGATTGGTCAGTTTGAAGTTGATTTCTTTCTCAGTTGTCTTCTCAGTCCAGAGGTAGATTGGGTAGCTGATGAATTCGGAGTGTTTCTTTACAAGGTCTTTGATTTTCCTCTCCTCCAGGTATTCCAACTGATCTTCTTTAAGGAAGAGGGTAATTTTGGTTCCTCTTGCCAGTTCCTTTTCTGATGGTTTGGCCTTTTGAGTCGTGTCTTCCTCCAAGCTTTTGCAAAAGTAAGGCTCAGTCAAATTTCTGACACAACTTGCCACGTTTTGGTTTTAGCTTCACCACATCAGCATCTAACGTCTGTTCCTTGCTTAATAATTGTTTTTTTGCATTTAAGGTATCATTAATAAATATTTGTCTTGGATCTTCTTTCAGTAATTGTTTGTTGGTAAAAATGACTTGCTTAACCCTTCTTTCTTCTGTGCTTCTTATATGTTCATCCCTTTAATTATAAAATAAAACTTTATTTTTATATTTTATTTATTTAAATTAAATTATATGCTATATTTTTTGAAATATTTTTTTATCTCTATATTTCAAATTAATTAGTTTTCAGTCATTCATGAATATTTGTCTTGTAATATTTATCTTAAAAACTAATTGATTTGAGTATCTTGAAAACTAATTTAATCTAAATGAATAAAATATATATATAAAAATGTGTTTATCCCTATATTAGAGGGATGTGCACTTAATGTGAACCCAACACACATGACATGCATAACAAAACAATTAAAATAAAGCATTGAATTTATCATAAAAAGTTAAGCAATTTATAATATTGTCTAATTAATTACACTAAACCCCAATAACATATTAAAGTTTGTCTGTTTATTTTTATTGAATATGAGCATATATGAGAGAAAAAAAAATAAAGGGACAGACCTTGAGCTGCATGACATACATTAAATTTTTTTGATACTCTTTGAAATTAGCAAATGCTCTATGAAAAGGACTAAAAACACCTTCCAAAAGGTATAATACCATTTTGATTCTTATTTTAATTAAGACCATTTTAATAAATTCTTACATACAAATGAATGATAGTTAAGTCATTAAATATACTTTAAATTGATAATAATAATAAATCAAATTTTTATTTGTTGACTATCTATATTTAAAAATCATCCCCCCCCAAAAAAAGGAGAATTAAATATGAATAAAATTGAAAATCAATCAATAATAAAATCTAATTGGACATATGTCTAGAACCAAAATTTTTCTGCAAGTGGACTTATAACAAGGATAAAAGTGGTATGATAGATACAAGAGTGAGTATGTATTTACTTGTTTCTATCTCTTTTATAAATTAGGGAAAATCTTAAGAAAATACTATTTAAACTTCAAAATCTTAAATAGGTGATTTCCTAATAAAACGAGTTGTTAATTACTTTTTCTTGTTCTTGTTAATTCTATTATTGTTGTTGTAAATATGATTTTGAAGTTCAGTAGTATTTTTCTAGATAAATTTTAAAGAAAATACATTAAAAACAATGGGCTTATGTTTTGGGCTTTGTGTTTTATGCCCAAAACATGAACCTATTATACAAGAAACTACACCATTTTAATTAAAAATATATATCAAAGAGTATTAAAAAAAATAAAGTATCAAAAAAAAATCAAAGGGGTTGGATTTAACGGAAGTGACTAGTCCCACACAATGTAACGAACCAAGATCAAATCCCTATTTGAAGAAGTGCCTACATTTAATGCTTCTAAAGGAGGATATCTGGCTTGGAAAAGAAAAATTAAAAATATTTGAATTTTGGGCCTGCTATTTTATGGCCATGACCAAGCAGGCATAGGATCAACAGAGCAGGACTTGCCCGCCCAGACGACAGCTCACTATTGTGACTAAACATTAATAAGATCCAAAGAAACGCATCTAACAGATATGATCGCATGGGACTTAATGAAATACAATATATATATATATATATATATATATAGGTTTATCGTTTGTCGTATCACTTGACATAACGTTATGTTAAGTCATCCCAAAACTACGTCGATTTGGGATTAGGCGAATTAATGAAGCTCAAAACAACGTAGTTTTGGAGTTAGGGGAATTAATGAATGATCTTTTGTTAAAATTGATATAATAAATACAAAAACACCCTTTATTAATTCCCCCCTTAACTTTTAAAACGACGTAGTTTTGGCTTATATATATATATACATAATATTATATCAAGAAGATGAATACCTGCAGATCCATGGAAAAACAATAAACCCTACCAAGAAGATGAATACCTGGAGATCCATGGCAAAATACATGTTCACTTCCCTAGTTCCCTCTTATATCGGAACAATGAAGTGATGTGACGGATGTTAGATAAACGAATAAATAAATAAATAAGAAACTTGATGCGTAGGGTGTTACCATATACACACACTCCTTCTCACTTTCCAGATATAAAATACTTTCAACTAATTTACATATACTATCAAAACAATTAAAAACATTACATTTATCATGAAATTCAAGCAATTATACTATTAACTGATCCTTTATACCCTTATTAAATATTTGCAATGTAGAAAATAAATTCAGTCCTCTTTGAAATTAGCAAATACCCTACTAAAAGACAAATGACACCTATAAGGTGTCATGCCACTCTAATCCTTATTGTAAGTTTAAGTCATCAAATATGCCTTGAATTAATTGAAAAAAAAATTTAAGTTTGTTCTTATTCACTCTACATTTACAATTCATTCTCACTTCTCTCTTCCCCAAGAACATAATAAAGATAATGCTAGAAATAAATCATTGATAACATCTAACTGGACGTATATTTAGGATTACCTTTTTTCAAGTAAACTTATAATAACGACAGAAGTGGTATAATAGAGACAAGAGTGGGTAGCTATTTACTTATTTCTATCCCTTTTATAGATTAACCAAGATCAATTTCAAAGAAAATACACTAATAAAAAAAAACAATTGGCTTATTGTTTTGGGCTTAGTATAGACTTATTCCTTATGAGTTTTGGGCTTTGTGTTTTAATCCAAATACCAAGCAGGCCCAAATGAGGGAAAGGGGATATATAGACTTGGGCCCGGTGACACACTGACTGCTAGTGACTAAACATTAATAAGATCTCCCCCCCCCCCTTTTTCTTTTTTTGTCAAAGAACATTAAAAGAAAAAGCTCTTAGGGATGTCAATAGGGCTAGTTCTTCAATGGTTATACCGCCTTCTTGTTGGAACTCTGTGCAGTTCATTTGGTGCACTCTTAATAGTGCTTTGGCCACTAATGCTGCATTGTTCAAAAGGAAACGCTATCCAAGGCCATTCTGTCCGATCTGTGAGGAAGCTGAAGAGAGTATTGAACACCTATTTTTTATGTGCATGGACCCGTTGTGCATGGTTTGGTAGTAGCTTAGGGGTCACTTTGACTTCTCTACTGTTTCTCACTTTAATTCTTGGTGGCTACATATTTTAGGCTCAAATGCTCTCAGCTCTTATGATCTTCCGTTAGTCTGCTGGCTATTATGGTTTATATGGAAGCAGAGAAATGATTTTGTGTTTAATCATATTGCCCCTAATCCACTCGCTGTCGTGGAATTTGCTAGATGTAATAATATTAAATTCTGGGGAAACTTGGAATGCATTGGGGCTGAGAGGGAGAGTTTGGATAGGGTTCCTTCACCTTGTGCTCGCTGGTCCCCCCTGTTTCTGGAGTGGTTAAAATTAATATCGATGGAGCCTTTTCTTCTAAAGTGGTTCCAGTTGCTATTGGTATTGGTATTGTGTGTCGTGATTGCTATGGTTCCTTCCAGTGAGGGTATGTTGATAAGGTGAAGTCTATCTCAGCCTTTATGATTGAGGCTCTTGTCGCTGAAGAGGACTTTGTTGATAGCTATGGATTTAGGTCTTGATAAAAGCTATTTTTGAATCTGATTGCCTACTATTGATTTCTTGTATTGATGCTAAATCTTCTGATTTTTGTGAATGGAGGAGTAGAAGTGTAATTCATGATATTATTAGTCTTTTATCTGACAAAATTGGGTTTCTCTCATTTTTTATTCCTCGTCGGGGTAATAGATTTCTTTGAGTTAATTGCGGCAAATGCTTTTAAGGAGGTGTCTTGATCAAGTGGGTTTTTACGATCAACACTTTCTTTATCGTCTCTTCTAACCTTAGATGCTTAGGAGACTAATATCGTCGTGGAGAATGGTCCTCTTATTTATTCTATAAATGAGGGGATGTAATTTATTTTGATACACTATGTCCTTTTCTAGAGTTCTGTTCCTTCTCTGTTAGGAGTTGCTTTGTTGTTTTCAATTTCCCATCTGTCTGTACTGTTGTATCTCTTTCTTCTCTATTGTGCTTCACAATTTGTACTGTTGTTGATTTGGTAATATATGCAGTTCCACCTGAGGAAAAAAAAAACGCAGCTAACAATACTTTTTTTTTTTTTGGGTCAAAGATCTAACATACATCATACATGATTGTATGGGGCATCCCAAAATACAGAAAACGAATATCAGAACATGAATACCTCCAAAATCCATGGCAAAATATGTTATTAGTTACTTATATAATATTTCTCCCATTTCCTTTTCTGTGTTTACAAGAAAACTCATTGACGGGGGAGTAAGAGTAACGCTTGTTTATGCTTTGTACCGTAACTCAGAGAGGGAGAGTGTGTGTGCGCGCGCATCTAACAGAAACCTTGCTGTCCATTTGGCGGCCAGAGTCAACTGTATGAGAGCGACTAAGGTTGATCGTAGTTTTGCACAAAAGGAGTTCGTCAAAATAGGAACATGCAAGTTGCAACGGTAATAGCGTAAATATTTTTGTAGTGTAAATTACATTATAAAAATATTCATATAATTAGGACAAATATATCATCTTGAGAGTAATACACAAATAAGATTTTCTGGTGGGAGAACACCGACACACAACACGACACACTCTTTCCCCCCGTCCCCCACCTCTGACATTGGTCCCAATTCTGTGTTTTTTTAATTCTTATCCGACGCCCCTCCTTCCCTCCTCGACGCAAATATCAAAGCTTCACCCTTGGATCACATCACATCCACCTGCTTTATATTATTATTATTGTTGTTATTATTATTATTCCTCCTTGGCTCCTTTGTCTTTTTTTTTTTTTTTTTTTTTTTTTTTTTTTTTTATATGTATATTATTTATCCTTCTCCCTCTCCACCACTCCTGCGTTTTAGATCTGAACGCTTCTGATCATACCCACCTCTCTCTCTCTTTCTGCTCGGATACTTGTGCACAGGATTTTTAGAGAGAGAACATCGGGGTTGTTCAAGTTTCTCTTTTTTGTTGTCCATTGGCGATGGTGGAGGCTCAGACATGGACTACAAGAAGAATGAGCAATCCCAGGTTGCTGGACACCACGGCGGCGACTGACCAACTCCTCGACATTCCGGCCACGCCTCCCGGCGACGTTCGCAACAACAACGCTTACAGCTTTGGATCTCGCCTCTCCCCAAATCTATGTACCGCCCTCATCATTGCTTCTTGGTACTTCTCCAACATCGGTGTTCTTCTCCTCAACAAGTACCTCCTCAGCTTCTATGGCTACCGTTACCCAATCTTCCTCACAATGCTTCACATGTTGTCTTGCGCCGCCTACAGCTACCTCGCCATTAATTTCCTCGAACTTGTCCCTCTCCAACAAATCCACTCCAGGAAACAATTCCTCAAGATCTTTGCTTTAAGCGCCATTTTTTGCTTCTCTGTAGTCTGTGGCAACACTTCATTGAGGTACCTTCCTGTTTCTTTTAACCAAGCAATTGGTGCCACTACTCCTTTCTTCACAGCAATTTTCGCATTCTTGATTACTTGCAAGAAAGAAACTGGCGGGGTTTACTTGGCTCTTTTGCCTGTAGTTTCTGGGATTGTTTTGGCTAGTAATAGTGAGCCTCTGTTTCATTTATTTGGGTTCTTGGTTTGTATTGGTTCCACTGCTGGGCGTGCTTTGAAATCTGTGGTTCAGGGTATTTTGTTGACATCTGAGGCAGAGAAACTTCACTCCATGAATCTGCTTCTGTACATGGCTCCTTTGGCTGCCCTGATTTTGCTTCCTTTTACACTTTACATTGAAGGAAATGTTGCTTCCATTACACTTGAAAAGGCTAGAACTGATCCGTTCATTGTGTTCTTGTTAATTGGGAATGCAACTGTGGCTTATTTAGTGAATCTGACGAATTTTCTGGTTACAAAACACACCAGTGCTTTGACCCTGCAAGTTCTAGGAAATGCTAAGGCGGCTGTGGCTGCTGTTGTTTCAGTTTTGATTTTCAGAAATCCTGTTACAGTAATGGGAATTACTGGATTTGCTATTACCATTATGGGTGTGGTGCTTTACAGTGAGGCAAAGAAGAGATCCAAAGCTATAGCTCATTGATAATAGTTCTCAACATTCTTTGTTTATTTGCATAAACCCGGTGAGTTTATTTTTCTTTTTTATATTGCAAAATTTGCCTTTGGTTTAATTCGATTTCTGTGAAAGATTAGGGGGCGGGGGAATTGGATCAAATTATTACAGCAATTGGACTGTATAGGAAGAAGGAGAAAGGCATAGAATAATGTTCTTCTTTTCCTCTATATTTGTTGTGGTTTAATACTCTTGGTAAAGGTGGTGAAGAGAACCCAAAATTCTGTCTCTCTTCTTCGCCTTGTGTAACATTGTACTATGCTTGTTATCCATTGGCAACATACATAAACGATTCAAAGATATAAAAACTTAAATGTATGATGGAAAGGAAAATTTTCCTTCACTTCATTTTGTCTATCTCATTCTATTTTTGTCTTCTGGTTTATTCTACAATTTGGAGTTTTGCATATCTATGTTCTTCGTATTTTGGTTTGGCTCGTTTACAAGCGTGCAGTTGGTTTTGCAATATTCTAATTTTGTCCATTGGTTAATCAAACAGCCTTTACTGCAATGCACCAAATTGTCACTTGTATGCTTCTAAAGTTTTGTTGTGGCCATTCCTTTATCACATGCTGAGCTCCATATGTATCTTTATAAATACCAAATCATTATGAAGCGAAACAGAAACTTGGTAATTTTGATTGACCCCAAAATTATAGGTTGGTTAATGTTAGAAAATAGATCAAAATTCGGCAAGGCCCCAAATGGCCAGTGCAAGGGACCTATTGTAAAGAGTGCGTTTCAGGGTAAGCTTGTTATTTTGTACATGCATATTAGTATTTGTGTGTACAGTGTGTATGACCAAAAGCTGAGCTTGGTGATTGGTTTCTGGTCTTGCAAACCAAAGCTTTTAAGTTTGACTATACCTGTACTTGAGGTACCATTACTAATGATGAACTTAGTTTAAGTGCATGAATCAGTTTCTCTAAAAGATCTAACTCTTAGCTGTAAGATAATTGTAATATCTGTTATTGAAACCCTATAAATGGAGTTGGAATCATCAATTAACGTTGTATTTGAATACTTTATCAGCTGGATTAGCAAGAATGAAAACTTTAAATACAGATGTCTTTCTATCAAAATAGTTTAAGCCATTTGATTGGCCTCCATTTTCATATTATATATTTTTAGTCTCTTCTTTACTTATTCAACGTGGGACTTCTTTATATTCTAATATCTACCTTCACTTTTTACCACTCCGGTTCAATTTTTGTGTGATGGAATTGACCTGAATATGGGGGAAAAAAAAGGAGATTATCCTATTGAAGAGAGCTTAAGTTAAGAGAATCTAGGTGATTTTACTATACAACTTTTACCTGATTTGTTGAGGAAAATGACCGTTGGAATAAGCAAAGGGTGAGGTCATTGTCCATTTTCTTACTTGCATTTCAAGTATGAGAGAGAAATGGAACATAAAAGTCCGTATCATTTTGGCAAAGATTACGATGTGTTGCCAAATGTGATTTGTTCTTAACACTCACCAGTTTCTGCTGATCCTTCTTCAGATGTGTTTGATTTGACATAATCTATCTTTGAGATTTCATTGGGTTAGTAAGCATACTATCTCCGTCAAGGCTGTTCATTTTTTTTTTATTATTATTTGGAAAAAAAAAAAAAGCATTAGGCATTTTGGATTTGGTGGGGTGTTGGAGATCAATATCACTCTTGTTTGAATTTTCATCACTTTTCAACGGTCAAAGTGCTCAAACGTAGAGAATAAGAGAAATAACCTACCCAACCCAAAGCTTGAGGTGGTGTTTGGCGACTAAATGTGTTAATTTTTATTTAGTGAGAAAAATTCTAGCATGAGATACGATTTTTTTTTTTTTAATTTTTTTATGTTAATTATGTCTTAATGAAAAGTAAGCAAGTATTTTCATTTTGATTGACTATTTAGTAAAAGCAGCTGAACAATGAATATATTCAGTAATAATAAAAAATAAAATGACATTTTACTATTTTAGGGCTTTGCAAGAAAAATGAAAGTCAAGGATCTTAGCTTGGAAATAATTAAATGTTAGTGGAAGATTATGGGGGCTCAATGGAAAACGGTCTGAAATTATTATTATTATTATTACTACTACTATTACGCTTGTTACAAGTGTTGAAAGAGTCAGAGTCATATTCCCTTAGGTTCTATTTGGTGGGAGGGATTTGAAAGGGAGGGATAATTTTTATAAGTTGGATGTAAGAAAATTGGAGAAATGTGGTTATAAATTTTTTTATAAAGCAAAGATGTAAATAAAAGAGTAAGAAAAATTAATTAAAAGCTTTTAATCATATTTCTCTCTCTTTTTTTAAATCTAACTTAAAAAAAAAAAAAAAAAAATAAAAAATATCTCCTTTCACTTTCTTTTCCCTTCCCTCATGCCAAACAAACCCCAAATAAAACGTTAAAAACTGCAATGAGAATGTAACGAGCACGAGGGTCAAATCCAGTAAGCCAGAATTGTGGCAAGACCTTACTTGCTGGCGGGATGCTTTTATTTCGATAGTAATTTAAAATGAATGGCCAACTTCTTCAAAAGTAAAAATTAGGTGTCCCTTTCATGAAGCTAATGAGTAATAAAAGATGCTGGTAAAAAAAAAAAAAAAAAAGGTACCTGAAACAGCGAAATTGCCATTATGGTGTTGGGTTGGGCAATTGACATTAAGAGTGTCCCTAACGTGGTGTTGGAGGCGATGCCCAATACACCGTTTTATTATTTATAAGCCTATTTTAACTAAATCATATGTATTACAAAGAGATAGTTAACTCAATGATTATACGTATCACTCTACTTCTATTTATAAATTCCTTTTTGACCAAATCACATATATCAAGGAGAGGTAGTTAGTTCAACGATTATGAGATAAATTTTCAACTTCACCATCATTTATGATTGGGTAGCTTCAACTCTTTTTCTCTCTCTATTTTCATTGGTAAAATTAATATGGGCAAAATTGTCACAATCTCATTTATTTGGTTAAATGGGACTTATAAATAGACCAAATTTTTTTTGTCAAAATGGACTTATAAATAGGACCAAAGTGGTAAATTTTCAATTTTGCCCTTATTTATGAATGAGTATTTTTCAACTCTTTCTTCTCTCTCTATTTTCATTGGTACAATTAATATGAGCAAAATTATCATAATCTCATTTATTACCTTAAAGAAGAATTATAAATATAACCAATTTTTTTGGTCAAAATTGACTTATAAAGTAAAATACTCCCTCTGGTCCTTATTATAATGCATCAACTAACAATTCTCACAAACCAATAAAAATAATTAAAGTTAATAAAGTTAGCCTAGAATTTAAATAATTTCCAATATTACCCCTACTAATTGCACCAAACTCTAATATCATATTAATTATTACTCTCAAGTCTCACCTACTACCCCTATTTATTATGGGCATACATGGAAAAGAATAATTAATGCTCCTTGGGAACAAACAAGTGTCTTATAAAAAGGACCAAATAAACTTGTTAATTAGTGTCTTATAATAAGGACCAAAGGGAGTAGAATGGTACTCCTCTGATCTTTATTATAAGGCACCAACAAGTGTATTTGGTCCTTTTCATGAGGCCCTTACTTGTTCCCAATAAATATTAATTATCTTTTTCCATGTATGCCCATAATTAATAAGGGCAATGGGTGAGATTAATAATTAATATGATATTAGAGTTTGGTGCAATTAGTAGAGGTAATATTGGAAGTTATTTAAATTATAGGCTAACTTTATTAATTTTAACTATTTTTATTGGTTTGTAAAAATAGTTAGTTGATATTTTATAATAAAGACTGGAAGAGTACTAGGCCGAAACAGCACAATATGACATGCAATTTCTTGGTTTCTTGCCTTTCCAGCAAACTTTACGTAGGTGGCTCAGCCCATTTCTTCAGGATTGAGGCTTACATTATAGTTCTCTACCCCCCAAAGCTAAATCAAAATTTAATCTTCAATTTACTGAATGATAAGACTCAGAAAAATAATTGAAAATCCTCCCATAGTAAAATTTACCATTGCCCAACGGTACCTATGGACACGGGTTTTTAAACGAGTGCAACTTATTTTTAAGGGGTGTAACTCTTCTTCAGCTGTGTACAACATATCTTCAATTATGAGCAAATGTCTTCAATTTTACATATGATTAAAGATATGTTGCACACAGCCGAAGAAAAGTTACACCCGCTGAAGATATGTTGCCCCTAAATGCTTAAACAAATTTCAGGTGCCTTTAGGCAATAAACTTGCAATTGGGGTTTTCCAGCAATTTCCCCAAAATTATTATTCCCTTCAGTCCTCGATATATGACATATTTATAGAGTTAGACTTGATCCTAAATAAAAGACATATTTTTCATGTTTGTCAATATTTTTCTTATTTATCCCTATTAATGCTCCTTCAACAATAATTAAGGAGGTGAGGGAATGAGAGAATTAAGGAAGATAACTAAGATGTTTTAGAAAATATTCTTCAATCCAAAACATTCCTCCCATATGGTGATCCTTCATATAAAAATAAAAATTATTTGCCTGAAATTTTAAATTATTGTTTTATTTTTACTCTCATTAAAGGGATAGGTTATTCTGCCTACTCTTATTTTACCTACCTTTGCCTACTTCTCTCAATACCATTAGATTATAATCTCATCCAACGGTAAAGATTTGAGGGATAAAAGAAACCCTTTTACCTTTTCCTCTCCCCACGTAGAATACCATCTCAGGCAATCTCCAAGTGCAAATGCCCGATCAGTGTATTTCCAAATCTAAAGTTCAAATCTCTGAGAAGATCGGTGCTCATGCCCATTTCACGCAAACCCCATAGAGAATGACCCTAGTGCACTCTTCTCTAGTCTGATGTAGAGTAAACTGATCAAATCGGAAGTTTTTTGCTATGATCAAACAGAAATTTTCGAATTCAGTGACTATAGTGACTATCCAATTACGATCCAATGAAACCCTAGAAAAACCACTAACACAAGTTTAGTAATACCGACCCAAAGAAAAAACCCTAATTTTACTTCTGAAAAAATGCATTCGAAAAAGCAGTGGAAAAAGTGCCCAGATTGAACGAAGTACGTAAAGAGAATCAAATACTCTTTTTTTATATCCAGGTAATAATAGTTATCGATCAAAAGGGGAAAAGAAAACCGATTCGAAGCGTTGATAGGAAAACTTGGATGAGAAAGAAAACGAAATTGGATTGTCAGAAACAAAGTATAAGCGAATTGATGCGAAGAGATTATCTTGTCCACTACAAGGTGGGCACTATAGAATAAAATATTTTGATTCGTTAGAGTTTCTGTTCGTCTTATTTTACTCCCTTTTTTTCAATCTGATTCGATTGCCAATGGTAAATTAATATTTTGATTGGTTCAATGAACTGTACATCTTATGCCACGTTAGGTGTACAGTTTTGAAGTTCAATTCTTAATCTTGTTTCAATTCATGGACGACCTTCAAGGCGAACCAGAAGTAAAACTTATGAATGGGATAGCTATAGAAAAATTGGGAGGGAGGAAGTGGAAGAGAGTAAGGGGTAAAAGGATTTCTTTTATCCCTCGAATTTTCACCGTTGGATGAGATTATAATCTAATGATATTGAGAGGGGTAGGCAAAGGTAGGTAAAATAAGAGTAAGCAGAATAACCTATCCCCTCATTAAATATATATTACGCATTATCTTTATACAATAAATGTTCACCCATTATCTCTCTCTTTGTTTTTTCCTTCCCTACATTATCTTTCATATATACACTCTTTCTAAATAATGATATAATGAAAAGAATGGTATACGTGTTACACAACTATTGATTTTAACTAACATTTTTTGAACCAAGTGATATTGATAGTTGTTCTTTATAAAAAGGATTGAAGAGATTACATACCATATTAACTAATTATTTTTTTAATTTAACCAAATTAAGTAAATATACATTATATTAAACATAAAAATGAGTGGTAATTTTAATATATGTGCGCACTTGTTTTGCCGTTTAGATATGGTGCCGGTAGGGAGGTCACTTCACTACTCACTAGAGACTAGTTCATTATCTTCTGTGCATAACTGTTTTCCAAAGTCCGAAGCTTATATGATCACCAACCAAATTTCCAACATTTATCGTTCTTGACAACGAATTTTTTGATATCGATAGCAGACAAAAACGAAGAAGAAATTAGCCGCAAATTTTAACTTTCACTTGGTATTTGGTAATCAATTCACTGTGTTTCCAGAGTGAGAATGCATACAAAAAGTTCGGGAAAAAAAATTGTTACTCAAAATATTATCGACGACTCTATGAGACGAACATGAAATTAGTTCCTCAGAAGTGACCTTTCATTGCCATGGAAGTATTTTCCAAATACATTGGACTACAGCCAAACACAGTGTCGGAGAACTATTTCAAAGTCAGTGTGTTCACTGATTCGAAGGAGATCCTCACGCTAATCTGCAGAGAATTCTTCTTGAATCACCCTCTCTATAACTCCATCATAAAGATCAGGGTCTTTTAAAATAAGATTGGACCGTCACCGTTGAGCACATACTCAGAGAGACTAATGATTTTGCACGGCATCAATTATGGCCTTGGATTTTGTTGGGTTGGGGGGGCGTTTAGGAGGCCGAAAACCTAAAAGTGGGCTACTCACACACAATAACAAGTGAATAATAGCTAAGTAGGAGTTGGTGCTAGTTTTACTTGTTTGGAAGTGCTTTTATGATTTACAAGATAAATATGTTTAGAAAAAAATGTTTTGATTTGTGGAAAAGGGCTTTTGAAACTATGATTTCATTGTTTTCCAAACATGCACTTTAGATTGTGACTAGTCTTCCCTCCAGAAAGGAAAAGACCAAAGCAAGTGTTGTTTCAGAGGCTAAGTCCTTCTTGTTTGTTATTGTGTGAAACCAATATCCTAAGCCTGCTTCAATTTCAATGGAAAGATTTAACGGGAAATGAGACTAATCTAGATTAAGACGGACAAAACCCTTTTGTGTAATAAACTCTAGCACTAAGTATTCAACATTTTTATATCCTCACAACTTAAAACTTTTGATTAAGCTGGTACCAACGCCTTTCTAGTTGAACCAAGCAGCAAGTGGTTTTTTCTTCCTCTATGGCGGAAGAGGCTAAAAGAGTTCTCAAACTGCATAGGCTCAGGCAATTAGGCAGAGTCTCTTTTACTGTTAGTCAAAATCAGATGGACCAATATGGCTGAATCCCCGTGTTTTGTTGAAACTCTATTTCATTTATGTTGTGTGAGATGGGTTCAAGTTGCTCTCAATCCCCAACCCTGCTGTAACCTTGCAAAGCCACAAACTCTTGGGATCTTCCCTCACGGGAACTCCAACTCTTCTCACAAAGCACTGACTTCGCTTTCATCTCCCAAACAACTATCACCTAATTAAAGATGCTTCCTTTTTTTTACTCACTTCTCGTGACCCTATGTATGAATAGCACACCAGCTTAAAATTTGTGCTTGAGCTTGTTTTGTCAAGTTTTCAGCTCAAGAAAATGGACAATAAACACACAATTCTGCAAACTCATTTTGTGGACATACATGAAGCCTTACCAGAAGAAGACGAAGAGGGGATGATTAAGATGGAGGAAAGCGATAATAACGTGGAAAAGAAAACGAGTAGACACAACAGAGTTCGAGAGACGAAGAGGCCCCAGAAAAGTTTTGGGAGGCAGCTTTCGCTTGAGACTGGATTTTCTATGCTGAACAAAGAATCAAAGGCTAAGGATGAGAGGAAGGCTCTGCCAAGAAGTGGGAGAAGTTTCGGAGGTTTCGATTCGACCATCAGGATTGGTTTGGAAGGAGGACGAAAAGGAGACTTTAGTATCTTCAAAACGAAATCTACTCTGAGTAAGCAGAATTCTCTGTTGCCCTCAAAGAAGAAGGAGTTTGTTTCTCAAAGAATTGATGATGCCTCCAATGTTGGCATTGATGAATCTGTTGACACAAGCGTTCCCGCTGGTAGATACTTTGCTGCTCTTCGTGGAGCTGAGTTAGATGAAGTCAAGGTAAACAATTTACTACTGTTGCATACGTTGTTTGGACCACTTAAGCCGTTTTTTTTTTTTTTTTTTTTTTTTTTTAATAAAAAAAATCATAAATCATTCTCCCAAACCACTTCCTCTGTTCCACGTTACCGTGACTAATATCTTCAATCTAACATTAGTTGATCATTCAAGTTGTTGAACAACTTGTGAGAGTAAGATATGTATTTATTCTCTCTCTCTCTCCAACAATTGACTTTTTTTAAGAGACTATGGAAACTGAATTAGTAATTTAATCATAACATATGTTTATTTTATTAATTTTTTTTTTTTTTTTTTTTTTTTTTTTTTTTTTTTGCTTATTTTATTAAATTATATATTACTCCGTCAATCCTTAAGAGCCAATTGACTTTTGTAAATATAAATAGTTTATAAGTCAGATAAACTAATTTAGAGAAAAACAATAAGTATAAATATTTTAATCTAACTTATTTAACTTCTTTAATCTCTCCAAAAAAAAACTCAACTAGCTCTTATATTAAATATCGGGGTAATAGTTTATAAATCAGACAAATTAATTTGGTATAAAAATGATAAATGTAAATACTGTAAATGAATATATTCAACTCCTTTAATTTCTAAAAAAGCCAACTAGATCTTATATTAAGGACCGAAGGAGGTAGTACCACTCTATTCTTATTTATAAGTCTATTTTGACTAAAAAAATTTGGTCTTTATTTAGTCTTTCATGGTAATAAATGTGATTTTTACAATTTTGCACTTATTAATTGCAGTAAACAAAACAAAAAAAAAAAAAATTATTCATATTGACTCTTGAAATAATTCATAAATAAAGGTAAAATAGAAAATTTAGCCTATAATTTATAAGTTAACTAACTCTATTTGATATGTGAGAAATGTGAGGAGGATTATAAGGATCGCTCATATTAGTAGATTATGATTGCTAATGAACGGTTCTAACAGGAATCAGAGGACATTCTTCTTCCAAAAGATGAGAAATGGCCATTTCTTCTGCGGTTTCCTATAGGATGCTATGGTATCTGTCTTGGCCTAAGTAGCCAATCAGTTCTATGGCGTGCCCTTGCAACAAGCCCTGCCACCAAGTTCCTTCATATCACCCCGATCATCAACCTTGTCCTCTGGTTATTGGCCGTTACTGTACTAATCTCTGTCTCCATCACCTACATTCTCAAATGCATATTCTACTTCGAAGCAGTCAAAAGAGAATATTTCCACCCAGTTCGAGTCAACTTCTTCTTCGCCCCTTGGGTTGTCTGCATGTTCCTAGCCATTAGTGTACCTCCAAAAATTGCCACTGGAACACTTCACCCTGCAATTTGGTGTGTTTTCATGGCACCATATTTCTTCTTGGAACTCAAAATTTATGGTCAATGGCTTTCTGGGGGTAAAAGACGACTCTGTAAGGTGGCAAATCCTTCTTCTCATCTCTCTGTGGTGGGAAATTTTGTTGGGGCAATTTTAGCTTCGAGAGTGGGTTGGAAGGAGCCTGCGAAATTCTTGTGGGCTGTTGGATTTGCACATTATTTGGTGGTATTTGTGACTCTATATCAGAGATTGCCAACAAGTGAGGCTCTCCCTAAAGAGCTTCACCCTGTGTACTCCATGTTTATTGCAGCTCCCTCTGCTGCAAGTATTGCTTGGGAAAATATATACGGTGACTTTGATGGTTTATCCAGAACTTGCTTCTTCATCGCTTTGTTTCTCTATATTTCACTTGTGGTGCGCATCAATTTCTTCACTGGTTTCAGGTACAAATGTTTCTGTAGATTTTAATGTGGAGAGTGGAGACATTCTAATAAAGGTTCTGAGATTTGATAACAAGTGGTCTTGTAACTGACAGGTTTTCAGTGGCGTGGTGGTCGTATACGTTTCCGATGACGACGGCGTCGGTGGCGACAATAAAGTATGCAGAGCATGTTCCATCGGTAATAAGCAAGGGACTTGCGCTTGGTCTTTCGTTCATGTCTTCGACGATGGTGTCTATGTTGTTCGTGTCCACTTTTCTTCATGCGTTTGTCTGGCGAACGTTGTTCCCCAACGATCTTGCTATTGCCATAACCAAGAGAAAACACGGTAAGGAGAAGAAGCCTTTGAAGAAGGTCTATGACATTAAGCGTTGGACCAAGAAAGCTCTTACCAAGAACAACACTGAGAACGAGGACACTGCACAAGAATAATTTATAGACACAATGCCATACTTAAGGAAGCCTGACAACCTATTTCGACAATTTCCCACTAGTAGAATTCCAAGCCTGCATTTAATCGCAGATTTACAATGCTTTGGGGCGAATAGACGAACACCTTTATGCTCTATAAGTGTCAGTCTGTAAAATTGTTTACTTTGGCCCGGCTATTCATATCAGACAAGTTTGAGCTATTTAATATGTCTTCTACATCATCATCAACGTTTTACGCCTTTACTCGTAATTAATTAATTAATGACACTGGTTGGTGTGAGGGAGATGAGGTAGTTTTGTTCTCTCTTGCTTGCAAAATTAAACATGTGAATACGGAATGAACAAGAGAAATGGTTAATCCTGTTCTAGAATGAGGAAATTAGCAATGTGATAGGCTTTAGAGGCTATACAACTCTCGGCTTGTAATGTAGAGTATTTATTGATTTATGATCAAAGGGCAGTTTGTTCAAGATACAAATACAAGTGATGCAGATAATCAAGGTGTGTTGATTTCTTCTGAGCTGAAGTATTCTTTTGCCTTTTGTACTAATACTTCTGTACAGTAGAACTATCTTTCATCTGAGAAGAATTTTTGCGCGCTGTTCAGATTCAACCATGTACTCGTCAAACTTCCATCTCAACAGCAAAAATTTGAATCTGATCTCCATAAGAGAAGCTTGTTTAACATTTGCTTTTGTTTGTTCTCATCGGATGCCCAACCTCCTGGAACATTAGAATTGAAAAGTGCTCGAAATCAGCAATTACGAAGACAGGAAAGAAAATTCAAAAAGCACGTCTTCTTTCTTTCTTTCTGGCAACCATTTCATTTTTACCTACATATAATGTTTTCTTAGATATCAAAGCCATGCTATGCATGAAAAGAATTTGAAACGATAACACTAACAACAATGATGTATACCTCCTGGCATTAAACAGTGAGCTAGCTTCACTGCTGCAATCGTTATTTACACATTGGTTTTGCCTTCCATCAAATATGGGATGCTTTTCCTACAAGATTTGTCAGCTACAGAAATGAATAATTGATAATTTTGATGTGCAATAACGAACAGAAATATAGAGTTTAAAATTGAAAGATCAAAATAATTAAACATATTACGAAAGCAAAGCCAACAAGTCATCTTTTGGCAGTGTCATTGCTACCTTTTGCACTGGATGAACAGAACTTAATATATTTTCTTTTGAATCCTTGCACCAAGAAACAACCAATTCAGTATGATGCTCGGGTATATGATAAATCATCCAACACCATGGCATTAACTTCAAAATTATAAAAGTAGTACCCCTCTGAACATGTTGGAATGCGGAGATGGCTTTGTCTGAGATCGACTATTTGGCTGGAGTTCAGATGTCAAGGACAGCTAACAATTAAAAAAGGCAACCGTATAAAAATTATGGGATATACGAATATCTTAATAAAAATCAAAATACTGAGCAAGTACAAATTAAAAATCAAAACAGGTTGTATAGCTGGCAATTGAGTAAATTTATTAGGCAGGGGGGAAGCAAAGGAAGGAAGGCATAAAACTAATCAAACAACATATATTCACCTTGCTAAAGAGTTCAATCGGAAGGTTCTGTTGAACCCTCTTCTCCGCATGAAAATTAAAATCCTGTATGAGTTGAAGCAACATATCATTGTACTCATCCGCAAAAAATATTATAAAATGGAAGACAAACAGAAACACTTTTGCCTCACCACTGGCACTGTGGTTTCCTGCTTGCTGTTCCGGAAAACACCAATATCTCCTTTACTAGAAAGTATCTGCACTCAGACATTTTTTATTTTTTAAAAAAAATTAACTTAATTTGATGTTGCTGCAGACTTATGGGCCTATGACTAGAGTCAAATATCTTATCACAATTTACTCTCTAAGAGGAAATATAACTCAACTTCACAGTTCATTTCGTTACAAAATTTTTCTATGCATCTCCCCTACTGATATTTCATTACCTTCTTATTAAGAGGCCGAGCTTTAAAATTATGAGTAAATTCCAAACCGCCGTGCTTTAGAGCACCCATGACTTTTGGCCTGGGCAAAGCAGCAGCTTTTACAAAGTTAACATCAACATATCATGAATGATCAAGTAAAATGGTCATTTATCACAGCATTTCTTACCTTCTAATGTCCTTGATTCTATTTTCTCGGGCAGTAACAGTATTTGGTTTATCCAAACCCTGCAACAAAAGAATTTTAGTTTTCAATGCAGGTTAGTCATCAGAAATACACAGCTTATGCTAACTCACAATTAGTATATATATTTTTTTTTTTTCTTGTATACTTGGTGCATGAGAATATTGAACCACAATCCATATGAGGCTGAGAAGTAACATGAAATGGTTTCACTCAAAACCAAATGAACTAAACCTTGTCAAAATTATTGCACTGAAGAGAAGAGGAAGAACTAGCTGACGAGTGTTGCATGGCCCTCTCGGATGTTTTCAGGTGAAATTCCTGAGAAGCAAGACAAAGAAGAACCAGGCTTCAAAATGCATGCAATTGAAGACACATGCTTTTCAGATTTAATTGCTATTTCGATTCTTTTTTATGGCTACTGCAAGTGGAGATGTAATTTGCAGAACTAAGAAGGCAAATTCAGAAGCTTACTTGAAATTCAGGCAACCGTGGAGTGCTCCTTTTGGGAAGTGGTAAAGAAGGAGCTTCAAGAATCTAAATTATTAACATAATTAGGTGAGGGTTGGCAACTAAGTATAACCAAACAAAACCAATTGTATTGACAGAATACAAACTTTTCTGTTTAAAGGGCGTGCTTTGAATCTATGAACAGCCACTGTTGCATGCTCTGTCACTGCGGCATTTTTAGGCCTGCAAGACAAGTTAGTGTTTGGATTTCTAACAAGCCAAGAAAAGAATTGATCTTCTTCATCAAGATTTCACTGGGGTTTACAAAATCTAACCTAATCCTTTGTGCTCTTTGTGCCGTTTCAAGCTCAGGTTCTAATGGAATAGTAAGCTTCAGCTTATTGGCTGGTGCAGCATTCTGTTCAACAGCTACAACCTACAAGAAAATACATATATACAGTCTCATCATGTGAACCTCTTTTCAACCCTCAAGAAATAGCTCCCTCCCCGTGAAGAATTTAAAGTGCTCTTGGTCTTCAGATAATCGACAAGGAGTGCCTTTCTTTTATATATATGATCAATAACCCTCTACTCATGGATTGCGATGGGAAATCATAAGAACGATCAAAATTTGGTTTTAAAATGAAATGGGAAAAAAAAAGACATACAAAGCAGACAAGAGAAACAAACACCAGCGTCCAACTAAGAAGAAGAGAGTGTCTGTCAATTTCATCCAATCAATTTCTACTAAGAAGATTTGAGTGATTAACAACAGAATTCATACCGTCTTAGGTGCCTTGTGGAAAAAATTGGTTTGCTGCTTCACATCAGCAACCTGTCATAGAGAGATACAATAAGCAATTTGGGTCTCCAGTCTCCACTTTAGCATAAGTGGTTGGTCAAAGTTAACTAAGCTTCATGTAAGTTTCCGGTTCATACTTCCAACGCTAACAAATCAAAATTCAAGTTTCAGTTCAGGATGACGTTAACAACATCCCCCCCCCCCCCCCCCAAAAAAAAAAAAAAAAAAAAAAAAAATACACACATGGTGGTCCAACATCTAATTTTAATATTTTATTTCAGTCATGACCCGTGAAAAGTTTTCTACTGCACTCTTGCAGAAGTCCTATGCATTTTAGATACATAAAAAGTTGACAATAACAATCAATTATGGTCATATATCTAAGAGGCACATGCAGACAAATTCAGCAGCAGCTTCTTCAAGTAGCAGCAAAATCAGAGAAGAGAATAGAAATTTGTGGACCTTGCGTAAGAGCCCACAATCCAATTTCTGCCGCTTGGTAGCTTGACTTTCTACCCCGGAAGCGATAGATACACTCCTTTCTTGGTTAAGTCCTGGTAACTTCTGAAATCTGAGAACAACGGAAGAGTTAACAGATGATACAATCAATTCTTTGGCAACTCGTTGTTCATCTTTAAATATCACCATGAATTAGAGATCTAGATATTTGCATAACAGCATCACAAATATACTAAGGAGCCAATATAGCAAATATTAATAGAGCCCTGCTGCCAGCCCAAAAAACTTCAAACTTCACAAACAACAGAGCACTCGCCAAAGTTAGGGAGAGTTTAAGACACTGCACCCTAGTGAGGTAACACAAATCTAATAAAATACATAAACAAGATAAATTTCACAAGCAGGCCAAGTATGAAAATGTTATTTTGCTCATAGTTCATTATTCCTCTTTAGCTACCAAAAAAATGACAAACTTTGCTGAAACTCACCTTGAGCCAACAATATGGGGAGGACAATTTTGCTTAGCCAACTGACTGGCAGAAGGTTTCATCAATGTTGACCTCTTTGAGGCAGCTGATTTGGCCTTAGAATTCACATTGTAGCAGGTTGTCTTACTCTTACTAAGAAAGGTAAATCCTAGAAAGAGACATAAATACATGTCAAGCAAAAAAGGAATAAAAAAGTCAAAGTAGAGTGAAAAAAGATAGAAGCAGAAACAACCATGATACAAGTCTTCAATTAAAACATAAGTAAGGTGCATGTTAAACAACAGAATGAGATCCTCAGATATCCCAGTGATGAAGCCACAGTTTTATTTACACAGTTAATCAAATGATGTTTAGAAAATATCATTCACAAAAAGATGATAAGATGCTAACTGGCAAGCCAGTGGCATTTTGTGACAACGAAATGCTCATGCTAAATATGCAATCATGCTATCTCATTGATTACCTGTAGTTAATTGCAATGGTTCATTGGCAACATCTTGTAGAATTCCTCCCAATAAGCCAGAGATATGTCCACCTTCTTTCATATCCACTAAAAATTCAAAACCATATCAATTAGTCAAGGACTGTGACCTTTCAACCTAGATCTGTAAAATGATGCCGAATCCAGAAAGTGTTTGATAAAATTCAGAGTTTGAACCATCTATGACACCTTGAATAGAAAAAATATATTAATTATAAATGAAATAGGCCTTTAAAGTAATCAATGTCCCAGTTTTGCCCTTTATTTTTCATATGTTGTACCACTCTGGTCCTATTTATTATAAGTTCATTTTGACCCAAAAAAAAAAAAAATTTGGTCTTATTTATAAGTCCAGTTTCATGTAATAAATGAGATTGTGACAATTTTACCCATATTAATTGTACTCATGAAGATAGAGAAAGAAGAAACAGTTGAAAAATACCCAAACAGAAATGAGGGCAAAGTTAAAAATTTACTTCATAATGATTGAGTTAACTACTTCTCCTTGGTATGTGAGATTTGATCAAAATGGACTTAAAAATAGGACCAGAGTGGTAGCAAGTAATATTGCCAGCATAGCCTCCCGAGAGTTAGACATTTCTACCAAATACCAAGCACAGATTACTGTTGCAATTAATTCAGAAGGGCAGGAATTGAATGTTTGAATGTGTTAACATTAATATGATGCTAATTGCTAAGGCTAGTATAAATGCAAGCCTAGAACATCTTTTGCAAGAAATATCACAAGCTCCACCCTATAAATAGACATGAAGGTGCTAAAGACATGTCTACTATTAACAGATAAACTGCAGCTGTCGGTTAAAACCATTGAAGCAGCTTAATGAACAGCCTATGAATGAAGTTCCGGTCCACAAGGATTAGCCATGAAAAAATCTACCAGAGGCAGACGTACATAGAGTGTGTGACTTATGGAAAAAATTTGCATGCCTTTTCTTTAATGTCACTGGCAACCAATTAACTTCATAATAGAAAAAAATATTCAGGTACATTATCATATAATGAGTAATTAAAGATCAGTCTCTCTATAATTTAGACAGATTTCCGAATTCAATGGAAGGGTTCAGTAATGGGAATTTGTATACATAGTAGTACTATGAGAGCATCACAACCTTCTCATGAATATAGTGTACTTCACATACACCGAAGCTTGAACAGTAATAAAGCATATTACAACGGAATAAGAGAAATCATGGGATAAAATAAAACGCGTACCTTTATTGTCAATATCAGTCTCGGAATATTCCATCGCGGACGGAGCACTAACCTTGGTATCATCCATCAAACTTGTGTATTCCAGATGTTTGGATTTCAGAGAGGCATTCGCATTTTCCGTGAGAACGTCCTCTCCCATAACTAGCTTCGCTACAAAAGCTGAAACAGAAGCAAAATATGATTCCTAGGGCTATATGATGTTCGATTCCAGTAGGAACATACAAAAGTTATAGCAGTTAACGCCTAGCATCCTATCAGCCTTTAAAAGCAAAGCCACTAATTGTTGGAGAAAACGCAGTCAGGTCCGTCCGAATGAAGAAAATGTGACCAAGAGTGGAACATTATACCGCAGTCGCTGGTCAGCGTGTAAATAATAATTGAAAAATGAAATAAAAGGACCTCCATCCAAATAAAAAAGATTCACGGAAGGAGGAGAAATGTACGGACGTGAAGGGGGGTAGCTTCCGGCAGTTTCGAACCAAATTTCTGCTTGATGAGCTTCGGCAGGAGTCTCCGGTCGAGTGAAATCGAAGAAGCGAGCAGCGTCAAACTCATAATCAAGGTCTATTTCATGAGCAATGAAGACGTGCTCTATTTCCATATCTTCCTCCATTTCTTGCATCTCTCTTCCCCCAAGCAACCGGAATGAATCACCAGTACTCCAATAGAGTGAGACGCTCGTCGGCTGTGAAGCACCGGATCAGTCCCAAAACGATGAAGACGACGATACGCGGTCCCAGGCCGGCACTCACTGTAGCGAGATGGGATTCGAGGGTTTTAAATGTTTTTATTAAATTTCCGATTTCAGATTACGTCGTAGTATATTAAACAGCGCAAGAAATACAATTTGAACGAGACAAAAGTACAAATAGTTCGAAGCGAGAAGGAGCAGCTTTTTAAATTTCTGGACCAGTCATCTATTTTTTAATTTTCTATAATATAATTCTTATTTTACACCGGAAGTTGAAAGCCTATAACCTAGAAAATTTTGAATTTTTATAATGGCTCGGGAATTTCTTTTCTTGAGCAGGAGCATTTAGAGTCAAAGGACTGATTTACCCTTGGATGATGGTAGATATGCGTGTTGGTTTATGGATGACGAATGGAAATTGAATCAGGACTCATGGATAAGACTGACAATTAGCGCATTGGAGAGAGAGTGTGTGACTGTAAGTTGGTGGACTTTGTGCATCGTTTCGGGAGGCGAAATCCTGTCCAAGGCTGAAATTTCGGCGTCTCAGTAGTTTGCCTCTCATAAGCCAATAAATTACAGAATTGGCACTAACGGTACTCTACAGATTCAAAATAGAAAATGGGGACCCAATCGTGGCAGGCCCTGGGCCAGGCTCCGAACCCAAGAATCCACCAATAAATAAACTTGTTTTATAAGTAATTTTTTTTGTCAAAATCCTTGTACTCTGTCCTTTAAAATTATAACGACTATGCAATTGTTGTTCGGGTTGTTCACCCTAAGCATACTCTTTAGACTTGTTTAATAAGATGACTTAAGATAAAAGAATATGAAAGTTTTTTAATTTCAATAAATTATTAAAAATACTGTTTAATACTTCTCATTAATTACTCCTAGAAAAAATAATAACAGTTTGTTTGGTTTAAGAAGAAAGGAAGGTTAACTTTTACAAAATTGTCATTAATAAGAAGAAAAAAAAGTATTTTATCAAGAGTATAGTTATGAAATATTAAAAAAAAAAAAAAAAAAAAAAAAAGATCATAGGCAATTTAGTCAAAATAAGGTAAAAACTTTCTTCCCTCCGATGGTAGTTAAAAACTTATTTTATCAGCTGCGATTTTACGTTTTTACGATTTTTTTCATTAAAACGATTTTACTAATTTTCCAAACGCTTTTAAGTTTTTACGATTTTACTACGTTACGATTTTTCATTCTTCTTCCATTTTCAAGTGAAAACTACGATTTCACTACCTTGCTCCTCAGGTCCCCCCCCCCCCCCCACCCCCTCCTCCCCCAAACACACCCTAAAATGCTTTGTATACTCAAACATAAAAAAAAGGAGGAGAAAAGTGCCTTATATTTTGTGCACGGATGGTTATAATATATCAGATAAACCAGTGATGAGGAAATAGTGGATGAACAGAATTATTACTGTGTGGCTCAAAGTATGGAGCACCGTTCAGTAATCAATACTCATGAGCTGAAAAGAAGGAATAAATAAATAGTGCTTCAACTGGAACATGATTGGGGTGCTATAAGGATAATTGATGCCCCTATATGTTTTGATATTATGGCTCGTATTATTTGGATTATAATTTTATAAATTGTTAAATTGGGGTTAGCCGCGTGGGTGACAAAGTTTAGGAGTATTAGGTGAGGTTGTCTCTTGTCTCTGGGAAGAGGATTGGAATTCAAGTTGGAGAGGCCTTGTTCAAGAAATTTGAATTCCTAATTCAGCCGTACATGAAGCTGAGCATTATTTTGACTTTCCTTCTATAGGGAAGGATGAGACAGGTCCTTTGGTCCTTCAGAATTTCAGATACACATTAATATACTAGTTTAGACTTTTAGATAATGGCCAAGCTAGTACTGGGATTGGATTGGATGGGCATTGAATTGGAATCATAATGTTTAATTCAGGTTGGCTGGCTAGCTTTAAAGGGGTTTACAGGCTTACAGCTTTTAGCATTGTTGAAATTGAATGTGGTAGATGTATGGAGATTCCAGCAACATATAAGTAATTAATGAGGAACAGTACAAGTTTATGGCATTGGTCATTCAATGACTTCTCCGTAGGACATTATATTCTCCACAGCCATTGATCAATCCGTGAAACCAAAATCCTCAAATGAATTTCATATTAAGTTTGGTTGGAGTATCTCTGGTAAGCTACATAAAGGTAAAGCTACATGCTATTTGCAAGAAACTCGATGACATCATAAATTAGTAAGATCAAAAGGTGAAATAATTAAAATAGCTTTCCTTTTCACTGCCTCTCGATGCCCCAAAAAGCCAAGGACATAAAATATCAGTAGTGATGAGAGAAATGGTCCAAGACGATTAAATTAAAACACTTGACATCAAGATCTGTCTTCACTTTAACACGAGAGAACAGAAACCTTGAACTTGATCGCACCCTTTTTATTTTATAGGCATCAACTAGCGAATGCTAAAACCCCCCATTATTTAAATTAAATTGAGCCAAATAAACCTTTTTGCTGAGCTTAAAGATCCAAAACTGCTCGTCATCATATCCAAAAGATAACGCCATTTTTTGCAGGTGTACGGGGTAGGGGGACATTTAACTTGCACGATAAGAACAAAGAATGAGCCAAAGGATTTCAAAGTTAAGATTTTGTAAGATATATAGAGCCATGGATCAGTACGTGATTGTTAAACAAAAGGGTTGCAACATAAAACTATGAATATTTTGCTGACTTGAAGATAAAATGACAAGCTTCTCTGCTCCCAGCCTCAGAACGGTGAAGCTTCGTTGGTTTACATAAATCAATCGCTTCTTCTATGCCCTTTGGTTTCAATTAAATTATTCATTTTTTAATCGTCCATGACAAAAATTACATGTGATCCAAGGTTGTACAAGAATACATCATGCTCTAAGCACGCATGTCAAAAAGAGTAATCGGCTTTCCTGATAAACTCCACACAGATAAATTTTAAACTAATATTCCAAATCGCATCCCAGACATAACACAGCTTTTTTTTTCTTCCTATCTATTCACTCCAGGGAATTTGGATTTGAGATAGCTCATATAATTATCTTGTTTTACATTTCATTTATCGAGAAATTGAAATTACCTTTTCAATGCACAATCTGTCTGTTTTTAGGAATTAGTTTTTTTTTTATAATATTTTTAGGAATTAGTTGTTTAGGGTATCTTCAGCACATTGACATTACCTTTTCAATGCACAATTTGTCTGTTTTTAGGAATTAGTTTTTTTTTTAATAATATTTTTAGGAATTAGTTGTTTAGGGTATCTTCAGCACATTGGCATAAAATGCTTGGAAGAACAATATGCATTTAGCCATTGGGCTTACAACTGCTTCTTCTAAACCGTATAATGTTTATGCTAATCCTAATCATATGAAAATATAGCACTAAGCATCCCCTAGCCGATACATCAACATAATAGCAGACTTAATACACTTTAAAAAAAAGGTGAGGCGGTTTATGAAATATGGATAATGAAAAAGATAAATACACAATATTTTGTAAATTAATAATGAGGAAGTACGTACAAAATATTTAGTAAATATTTAATGGATTTAATGTTTCCGCTTTTAATGCGAAACATTTTTTTTTTGCCACATTTACATAAAAGTGAGTGGGTCTCGTAATATTTTTTTCCTCTTCTCTTTCAATGAGACACACTCACTTTTTATGAGTGTGAGATAAAAAATATTTCTACAGCAAAAGTAGAAACATTAAACTCATACTTAATTTAATATTTTGATTATTCTTTTAGAGGTCCAAGTGATTTTTTACATAATAACATATTAATAAATACATGACCTCTCTTCTGCGGATCGTGCCTGCACATGCGCTAGATTTTTAAATAGAAGCAAACCATCTTTCTTGAAGAGTGGACACTTGTCTTTCCAGTTCCCAAGCCCATCTTTTTTTTTTTAGTAATACAAGCAAGCCGAAGCTTAAAATAGAAAAAGGAACTAGACAATAATGGTCTAGTAGTCTTTAATATATCAAAAGAGAAAAAAGAACTACAAGGAACAAGGAATTTTGGTCCTTCAAAATCATATTTAGATATCCTCTAAGGATAGTTGGAATCATAGCCACTTAAACATCAACAACAACACTATAACTTTGTTTAGCCATATAATCAACACATGCGATGTTTTCTTTTGAAGCATGATATAACTCCACTTTTGAAGCATGATATAACTTCACATTTCAGTCGTGAAACAAAAGGTGTATAATCTCTCCAATAATGTTTCTTAAGGGGTGTTTAGTCAGGTAGTCGCTCATGAAAATATTGACAGCATCAAGAGAGTCAGAAGAAATAAATATTTTCTATGACCCATCTGATGTCCAATTTTTAACTCCACACACATCTTTGCCTCTCTGTTTGTAGGATGTTCGTAGGACTTTTTTTTAATTTTTTTGCCATAATGTTTTTTTTATTTTTTATTTTGCTATAAATTTTTGCCATAATGTTTTTTTTTTATATTTTTTTTTTTTTTTTTTTTTGCCATAATGTTCATAGGACAAGAGAGGACTCAGGCTCTATTTTACGAGGATTTTCACTGTAAGGCCCAGTGTCTATACGCTAAGCCCAAAAATATTCACATGCTTGTATCTCTACAGGGCATGGATGTAGATCGACACGATGGACGGTGTCTATTAGGCCAGCCTTTAGAAAATCACCTTTTCCGCTGAATGAGGCAAAAATCCTGTCCTATATTCATCTGGTACAGTTTAAAATTAATATAAGTTAAAATCAGACATCCCATTGATAGTTTTTAAAAGTATAGATTAGCTTGCATCGTTCAAATTTAATGAACGGTTTAAAATTGTAGTTACAATAGAAAATAAACCTAGTGGATCATAGTGCACTCACTTTCCCCATGACCTCATCCATCCCTCAGCCTCAAATGTCCACTTCAATATATATTATATTTTTTTTTTCATGTTAATTTGTTTTTCATATAAAAATTTTAGGAAAGGAGTTGAGCTCAATTATAATTAAAGGGTAATGTGAGTTATCTATTATCCTTAAATATTTGTTTAGGCATTCAAGAGTTAGGATGTCTCCCCCAACACCTTGAACAACTCTAAGATTGAATCCCCTATTTTTGGTGAGAGTGTCCAACCCCTTTGCCAGTTGAACCCAAAGATCAAGGATATGTTAATTTGTTAAACAATAATGAACATTAACTATACTCATTTACAAAAATTATCAATGAATACAGTCAACTCGCGCTTCTTAAAAGTGCTGGTATAACCCTTTCTTGATGGTTTGTGATGTAGGGACTTATGTTAACCCTCTTTCTTTAGATGGGGACCTGACTCTCCTTCTTTCCATTAATTCACTTACTAACCTTTCTATTTAGAGGGCTTAATGGTCTAACCAACTAACATGCTCTAGCCCTTTAACAGTCTCTCCCTTTATTATTGCTAGTCTTGTTTTGAAGTCTCAGATCCATCCTCAGATTCCTTCTAGTCCCCTTCATAGGGAATAAAGGTCCTTGTTATATTCGTTGTGCCATTTTAGATTAATGACAAAGACTGCTTTTTTAACATGATTTACGATATATAAGATAAGTATGCATGATGAATTTTATCTCAACTTGTGTGAACATACTTTTCCAATACTAATTCAAACATGCCCATTATATATATGCTTTTCTTTCTGTGGGAAGAACCATATTTTTGTAGCGTTACTTTACTTGTGACATGACATACCCCACTAGTATTTCTATCAGAAAATTCTGTTCGTTCGTTCGTTCAACTTGTCATGAACATATAATCTAAATACCAAGCTTATTAAGCGGCCTAAAGTCTGCCACTAATAAACTTTCCAAGTCGTATAGTTTAATGATTGCTTACTTTAACATTAAAAAACAAAAATATCCTTGATCTAGTCCTTCCATATGTAAAAAGGAGAGACACGCCCACCAAACACCACTTGAGGTTAAATGATATTTCTCATTCTTGAAAATTTAACCTAATTCCTTCTCCTCTTATTCCCTCTCTTGCCCGACTCATATTATCTAAAATTCTTGTTTTCCCTACACTTAAATTTAGGACTTTGCACTGTATTGTCACGTAGTTAGGCTGGTCAGTCATGGAAGCTAAGCCAGAGATGTAACTAACTGGAACGAATTGAAGTCAATCATTTGGGTGGCTGTCACTTTAGATCACCTTCATCCACTCGATCTGATGTTTTAAATATCAGCCAGCCTCAAGCTTGACTTGATAACGAGTGGCCCAAACACCCCCATTCCATGAAGTAACTTTGATTTTGAATCACCTTTGCTCACAAATGTCTTGGATTCAGATATTACAAATCTAAATGATAGTATGTTGTGTGTGTTGAGCGTTAACCATTGTATTGAATGGAAGCATAAACCAAAAAGGCACATTGAAAGGGACAAAACCAGATGGGAGATTTTAGGACGAGGATACATATAAACCACCAGGAAAAGAAGAGGACGTGTGAAATTGTATAAGAAATGTGTGGTTCAATAGAAGATCGGGGGGACATGCTGTCTTTGCTTCGCTGGATTGATTTATGGTCGCCGCCACAAACAACAAAACCATGGTTTTGTCTGCACGTCGAGTGATTACTGAATCTGACCTTGATGTGTGTGAAGATCCAAAGTTTTTTCTAGTGCTATGTCATTAATATAAGAAGTACTCAGACTTGGAATTAGTCAATACTCCCCCTTATTCTTATTATAAGGTATCAATTAATAAATCTCACAAATCAATAAAAATAGTTAAAATTAATAAAGTTGTCATAGAATTATGTAATTTTTAATATTACCTATAATAATTATACTAAAGTCTAATATTATATTAATTATTATTTTCACTCACTACCTTTTTTAATTACGACATACATGGAAAAAGATAATTAACGCTTTTTGAGAATAAGCAAGTCTTATAAAAAGGACTAAATATATTTGGTAGTTGGTGTCTTATAAATTATAATAAGGATCAGAGGGAGTAATATAAGACTTTAATCCATTTTATTTCATAAATTTATAATTTTTTTCCTCTAATATCCCTATTGGTGATATACATTGGGGAGTTTTTATTTTAAGGATGTTACTTGGTATTTTAGGAAACCAAATTATATATTTTTTAATTAGTTGTTATAAATAATTAACCTATCTAACTATTTTTTTTTAATATGATCAAATATGTCAATTAACTCATATATTAAGAACCAAAGGTATATGTAGTGGCGGATCTAGAAAATTAATGAAAGATGGACACCAGTAGTGGGAGATTTAGGGGTTCGGGGGGCGGCGCCCACGAATTTTTTTTTTTAAAGAAAGTTTTAAATGCATTAAAAAACAAAAGAATTAAAAAACAAAAGAAAAAAAAATCAAAAAAATATTCATGAAATTAAGTGAATACTGATGATATAATAAGAGAGACAATTATTTTACGAATCTATCATCTAGAAAAGTAAGGTTAAGTGCTATTAGAAATACAGCTACATAACACATAAATACGGTGCGAAGGAGGATTATTCTCTGCTGTCGGCGGAAGACACCCCCTGATTTTTATCAAAAAAAAGAAATACAGCTACACAAATTATAATGAAGGGTGAGCACTCAATAAGTTCAAGTTACATATATTTTAATAACAAAAGTATATTACAATAAAAATAATTACAATGTCATCCTTCTCGGCCTTATTTTTGGAATTCCATCATAATTGTCTTATTATCGATCTTTATTAAATACATCTTTTTTCAATATAAGGCACTAAATAATCATTCAACTATTCATCTCCCATCCGATTACGAAGTGCCGCAGTCTTAATATATTAAGGGTGAGGATTTAATTTAGGGTGGGTAATCATTCAAACATGTATTACTTTTTTTTTATAAATAAATTTTTAAAAAATTCCTCAATTTAAGGGTAGTCACTTACCCTTCTCTTATACATAGGTCCGTCCCTGATAATATGAGATTACCAAATCAAGCTAGAGATGATTTGTTTCACATTATCACAAAACACCAAATCCACCCAGGCCAACCCCGACTAGTTTATACATATTTGTTTGAAAAATATATCGTTATGGTAATTCTTTTAATTTATTATATATTTCTCATTTATGGGTGTTTTTTTTCTTGTTGCAATGGTAATTGATTCAGTGAGTAGACCACCATTGCTTTCTTTGATTGTTTCAAATTTGAATTGCTTGGATTGAATAAAAGAGCAATACTCTTTATAGTATTTATTATAATACACCAACTAACAAATGTATTTGGTCTATTTTATCAGACACTTGTTTATTTCTAAAAAGCATTAATTATTTTTTCTATGTATGCCTTTAATTAATAATGGTACGTAGTGGGTGAGAGTAATAATTTTAGTGTAATTAGAAGGGATAATATTGAAAATAACTTAAATTGTAGGACAACTTTATTGACTCTAACTGTTTTTATTGGTTTGTGAGAATTATTAGTTGGTTCCTTATAATAAAAATAATAGGGAGTATGTTTTGACAAAATTAAAAAATACTGACAATATATATAAAATGATTGTAAAGAGAGGTATTATGATAAGATTATCACCACTTTCAAATCTCAATTTCATTTTTTATTGCTATTTTATCTTTTATAAGTGTTAATAGACCTTTCAAGTTGAGGATTTTCCCTTGAATTATTGATTCATCACTGGTTACGCGGGGATTGCATGGAAGTAGGAACTGACGATTATAAAAAGTTGACTAAAATGAGCGGCAAATTTTAAAAGTCATTTTAATAAAAAGAAATAGAGAGGAAAAAAAATCAGGAAATGCATTGAACGGCGCACACAATCAGATTGAAAATATTAAAATTAATCTTCCTCTCCCCGCCTCTCACGTCACACTAGCGTCTTCTCCAATACAACCTGTTTCTTCTTCTCCTTCTCCTCCTTCGTCTTCTTCGTACTCTCCGTCTGTAGCCCCATCCAATCCATTCACACCCTTTAAATTGAATTATGCCGCGGCAGCTTCTCATGGTTCTGCAACTGCAATGACCCAGAATCGATCGAGCCGGCAGTCAGAGGAAGATAACAAGCCATATCCTGGTCGTCGTGGCGGAGGAACTGCCATGAGACTGATTGTGCCTTTACAGGGAGTTGTTCAAGGTAGAGGAGGCCTTTTTTTGGGTTCAGTTATTCCTTGTGCCCTGTTCTACTTCCTTCAGCTCTACTTCAAGAGACGCCATCGTACTCCCTCAAACTCACCTCCTCCGTCTTCCTCTTCTCCACCGTGTTCGCCGTCCACTTCTTCCGATAAGCTTACCGAGGTCTCTCTTTTGCCCCGCTCGCTTTCTCGAATTCTTCTATCGCCCAGGGGTGCGTCCACCGTGCCGTATCTCTCCTCTCGGGCCAATTCCATCCTTAAGGCTGAAAACTCTCCTTATATCCTGGGTCTTCAGAAGGTTGCCGATGATTCGTACCACCGAATTGATAATCCCAATGGTGTTATTCAGCTTGGTTTGGCTGAAAACAAGGTGAGTGCCGCTTTGGTTTTGCTTTCTGATTAATCGGTTCTTTTCTTCTTTCCATATAGTTTTGCTTGGTTGTTGTGAGAAATGTGCTCGAGGAGTTTCTCGCTGTTTGTAGTTATCTCTGGACTTGGTTCAAGATTGGCTTGTGGAGAATGCGACCGGGGCTATATTGGGAGGCCAGGAAGATTTCAGGGAGTTGAATATCAGCGGGATGATCGGATACCAACAGAATGATGGATTGGCGGAATTGAAAGTGGTAATTCAGATAGAGTCTTTCATTTAGGTCCAACGGATATTATTTGCTATTCGTCTGGCTTATTGCACTCATATAGTTATATAACAACATTTATGATTTAATTTGAAATCTTTGAACTATACCAACTACCCTGCACGCATAGCAGATAAGTGAATAGAGTGTGTCTTGTCTTTTTTTAAAATAAAAAATAAAAAAATCTTGGAATGCTGTTGAGCTATGAAAATTAGTTGAATTTGAATTTTTAATCCAGTCACCGTTAAGATGGAAATTGGGCTTCTTTTCGATTAAGGCTTGCATAACTTGCGAAGTTTTGATGTACCTTTAACCTGCGGGTTTTTTTTTCCCCCCTCTTTCGTTTTGAAGTTAACTTGCATGAAGAATGTTCCGAGGTTGTTGTCATTGCAATAATCCCTACTCGATGGTTTGCATTATGTAATATGGATGGCTAAATAATGCAACACATAGAGAATGCAGCAATGAGTCAATGCTGCAGGTACCTATTAGAAATTTAGAATACTTACAAGGTAGTGAAGGTACTGGGATGGTCCGTGAAAGGAGTGAGAGGTGTTTTGTTTGGTACCAGGCTAATGGGGACATGATGATATGGTTGTCTCTGTGAACCTTTAATGTTACTCATCTAGTGGTTTTTAGACTTGTAGTGAAATATGGCTGTTACTGTAATAGTAAAATTGTTACTTTAATCGTCATTTTATTCAGTTACGTGGAAAAAGAACACCCCCCCCCCCCCCCCCCCCCAAAAAAAAAAAAAAAAATTGTATCCAGAGATAGATACATCATGTTCTGCTGTCCTCCATCTTCTTTCGAAGTATTTGTTGCGTGGAAGTGTCTGTGTAGACTGTAGAGTCTCATCTGTTATAAAGGCCTAGTCTCTGGTATGAGCTTGGGATGTACATACTAGAAATGTACCTATTAAAGACTGCTTTTAGCTTTTAAATGATTGTGCCTAAATTTTCTAATGCTGCAGGCTGTTGCAGGTTTCATGTCTCAAGTTATGGAAAATCCAGTTTTGTTCAAGCCCTCTCAAATGGCACTAACCACAGGTGCTACCGCTGCTCTTGAAATTCTTAGCTTTTGCCTCGCAGATAGTGGAAATGCATTTCTTGTTCCTACACCTCATAGCCCCGGGTAATTATCAATTTTCTGATTGGGAAGTCATCATTTTGATCCCAGCTTTCGTGCATAAAGTTGAATATTCTGAGCGCATGATGCAGCTTTTATAGTGATATAAAATGGCGAACTGGCCTGGAGATGGTACCTGTTCCCTGCCGCAGCACTGATAATTTCAGTTTAAACGTAAGTGTACTTGATCAAGCCTTCAAACAGGCAAAGAAACGTGGTCAGAAAGTCCGTGGGATCATAATTACAAATCCCTCAAATCCTGTAGGAAATCTGTTGAACCGGGAAACATTATATAATCTTCTTGACTTCGCCAGAGAGAAGAACCTCCACATAATATCTAACGAAATATTTTCCGGATCTACCTATGGTAATGAGGAGTTTGTGAGCATGGCAGAAATCCTGGAAACGGAAGATGTGGACAAGGACAGAGTTCATATTGTATATGGGTTATCAAAAGACCTTTCTATTCCAGGTTTTAGGGTAGGTATTATCTACTCTTATAACGAGAAAGTCCTGGCCGCATCTAGAAAATTGGCAAGGTCCTGCATCATATCTGCGCCAACCCAGCTATTACTTACCGCCATGCTTTTAGATACAAGATTTGTTCAAAAATTCATTGAGATTAATCGACCAAGGCTACGGAAAATGCATGATATGTTTGTGTCAGGTTTGAAGCAGTTAGGGATCAATTGCTCTCGAAGTAGTGGTGGATTTTACTGCTGGGCAGACATGAGTAAGCTAATCCGCTCTTACAGTGAAAAGGGAGAGCTTGAGCTGTGGGATAGATTGTTGAATGTATCAAAGATCAATGTTACCCCAGGATCTTGTTGTCACTGTATTGAACCAGGATGGTTTCGTTTTTGTTTTACTACATTGACAGAAAGTGACATTCCTGTAGTTATGGAACGAATTCGGAGAATATCCGAAGCTACAAAATCCCATAGTTGATATGGCGTCAATTGTTTTCTGTAAATTTTGATAAATTATGTATTCTTTATTCTTTTGAAGATGTTCATAATTGTTTTACACTGCTTCTGCTGGAGGAAACCACCAGCAATTTAGTGACAGTTGAATTGAATGATCAAGAGCCGTGGTGTTCCATGAGTTGCCACCAAATAAGGGATCACAAATTGGATTGGTAGTGCCATTGCATCAAAATGTGTAGAACAGATCATCGCAATTTGAGAAGAGGTAAATCCCTTGCCACACCATTGTTTTATTATATGCATATAGATTTTAGACCTTGTAACGTAACATGTTATGTATTATCATTAGTTCATCTCCATGGTAGTATTCAACAAGACATTCTGTCAGCTGCTGGATTTCTCTGGAGTTTCAATCTTATAAATGACATAGCTTGGTGGAGTCCCGATTTAGGTAAGCTGATGTGAAGGTTATATGAGAATCTAAGTTGAGAAAAGTAAAGATGATGTGGGAAAATAAGTTAAAAAGGTACTCCCTCCGTTTCTAATTATAGGACATATTTAACCGATTTTGGAGAAATTAAGGAAAAAGTTAAATTAGTTAATTTTACTCATTTTCCTAAAATGCCCTTATACAAATTTAAAATAACAAAGTAAAAGTGAATCATTAGCTTTTGCCACATACATTTCCAACCTAGAATTTTCCTTTTTACATACTATCTAATTGAAATAATGGTCTTGTTATATATACATACATACATATATGTGTGTATGTGTGTATATGTACAACGCACACATACATGTGTGTGTGTGTTTATATATGTACATATATATTGACAGACACACACATATACATATATGTATACACACATATATATTGTCAATGTAAAATACAAAATTTAAAGCAAACCATGCTAAAGCCATGAACATCAAAACTCATCCCAGACACCAAGCAACACACAGGAGGAAAAAAAGGCATAGTTCAATAAAATATACACACATATATGTGTGTGTGTAGATACATACATAGATACACACACACATATTTAAAAGTTTTAGGGAAGAGTCTACGCACTCACATACATATACTTACAAAAAACCAAACACATTTGAGAGAATAAAATAGGGGTACTTTAGGAAGAAATTGACAAAAATTAGAATGTTGTCCTATAATTAGGACCAAAACCAACTCTCAAATGTTGTTTTATAATTAGGACCAGAGGGAGTAGTATCTAAGATGAAGAGTAAATGATCATCTAAATTACTAGGCTAAGAATCTCGCCTCTTCTCTAAATACAGATCATTAAAGTCTAAGTAGAATTTTCCATACCAATTTACTCTCTGAAGTATTATATGCTTTATTGATGAGGTACTATGCTTATTTATAATGGTTTATGGAGAGATAGACTCTCCAAAATCTAAATATGAAATTCAAATAATTCATAATCACGTATTCTAACAACTAAATTTATCTAGTGGATATTCCACTTATTTCTTAAAGATATTAATAAAAATAGACTTAATAATAATAAAAGCAGACTCAATTAATTAAATATTTATTTCTAAAATTTCTAATTTTTCGCAATTTCCATTATCTCACGCTAAGCCGGTACTCTATCATAGGTTTTTCCTTTTCTTAAAGATTCTTCCATTGTTTAATAAAAAGAAAATGCAGAGGCAGTTGGGCTCCTCCTTAAAAGGGAAGAGTCCTTACAAACAGAAACTTGTAGGCATTTTAGTTTATCACCTAAAATCCAGGAAATTGTCACAATACAAAAATGTCTAGCTCGTTGTGGGAAATCTGTCTTCGTCAAGACCATTCCAACCTGAATTGATGCAAGTGGTGTTTTAAATTTTATTAATGAGTATTAAAAGAAGGAAAATGATGGTTAGGTCCTTAATGAAAGAGTTATTAATACTACTATAATATATTGTAGTTATCAATATTAATAAGAGGGTTGTGTTTAAGCAGTAAAAGGACAGTCAAGAAGGGGAAGGATTAGTGGGTGGAAACGTAGGGAATAACACAATAGGGGCACCACAAGCTTTCCAAAAACATCAGCATCTCTCTGTGACTGAAGCAGACATCTATATCTCTTTGTGATTGAAGCAGACAACTCTGTTTCATGTCCGGACTTGAGATATTTTATGGAAGCCCAAAACTTAAGTAACTGTTCTGAAGTAAAGTTTTCATTATCTTTAATCATTAAATTGTTTTAGAACTAGACCGGTTATTAATCCCGCCAAAACACTAATCCAGGATTATAAAACCATAATTAGTATAATAGTACTCTTTCGGTTTTTAATATAAGACATATTTACTTAATTTAATTTTTTTTTTCAGTATACTTAATTCGACTAAATGAAGGAAGTTAATTAAATTAATTAATATGATATCTATTACTTATCTCCCTTTTAATTCTCCATTCCCTCTTCTCCTTGGTTATTATGGAGTGAGTATCAATTAGGGAAAATTAAAAAAATTGATAAATATAAAAACTGTCTTTTATTTAGGACCAAGATTAATTCTTCAAATATGTCTTATATTAATGACCTGGAGGAATGATAAAATTGATATATTTTAAACTTTACACACAATATTATAGAGAAAAAATTAAAGAAAGTATTACCATTAAATTTTATAACGATATATTTAAAATTTGAATAAGTTAATAGTCATCCACAATGCCACATGGAACTCAAAATAATCTTCTCATCATAGTATTACTAAGCAAGTGTATAATTATTGATTGTTATGTATAAGAACTAGCAATACAGTGTGATACACACAATATTTTTTTATTTTTGACTAGTTCTTAATGGATTTAGCAAAGTTCTGAAATCTGAACTGGTCACTAAATTGGCCAGGGTATTAGGTCAGAGTTAGTGGGTTAGATTAGAGCTAACTTAAGGCCAAACTAATGAGAAATTGAACATTTCAGGGTAATTAATATGAAATTCTACATATATATATTTTTAAAATTTTTTTTTTAAGAAATACTAAACCAGGTTGATGCACGGACCAGACTAGTTTGCTAGTTTCCGGTTCGGGTTTCAAAATCTAGAGATTTAGACCGTGTGGTTTACGTTTTGCTCAATTTTTTTTTTTTTTTTTTTTTTTTGACTAGTTCAATTCAATTTGAAAAATATTAAGCAATACAAATGTCATAAGTATAAAATATAAATTAACCATGCCTAACTATCTAAAATATAGCTTTATCGTATCAAACTCAAATATCATCAAATCCAATTAGAGAGGTAATTCTCCGTAAATAAGTCTTTCAGTTTTTCAAGTTTGCTAAGTTGGTCAATTGTCGATTTAGTCAATTTAATTCTTGAAATTTAATATTCATCCATCAGTCCCTCAAGTTTTCTTCAATTATCATGTTACTCTTACAACTTTTGAAACAAAAATTAGCCGTCAAATTAATCTGATATGTGAAAAATATTGATGACTTGGCAAGTACATGTTTTTTGTTTCAACACCAAACCATAACGGTTAACTTATACCTAACACACCATATTAATTAAAGGGCCAATTTTAGATCAGCCTTGTAAACAAAAAAAAAGGGCCAATTTTTGTTTCAAAAGGTATAGGTATGATTAATAATGGAAATAAATTTTAATGATTTGTGAAGATTAAATTTCAGAGATCAAATCGATAATTGAGACAAATTTGAGGCGCCAAAATTTCATTATTATTATTATTTAATTCACAAGATTTGCGCCTCCTAACTTTGCTTAAGGGTAATCAAATTCAACTACTATTGGTAAAACATTTCTATTTTTGAAAAAAATAAAACCAGGATGGTGCAAATTTAATAAAGAAATGCCTTTTATTGCGAACATTACAATTTTGAAATTAAATGGTAATTTAAAAATGAATGCGAAAGAATTATTTTTCTTTTCACTTTTCCTAGGAAAACTTGTATGCACAAATTCCCTTTCATTTCTTCTGCTGCCTCCCTTCTGTACTCAGGAGGAAGAAGCTAAATTAAAAATTACCTAACTCTGAGGAAGCTTAATTTGATTCCAATCCATTTCTGATGGATTCAAGAACCTGCACAACTTCAGCCATACTTGGTCTCCTTGAAGCATCCTCCGCCGTACAAATAAGCCCCAATCTCATCACCTGAATTAACTCGTTCTCTGCAAAACCCAGCAACCTCGGATCAAAGCATTGTGAAGCTGATCCTGTCTCCAATAACCCTCTTACATATTCACACAAAATCACAACCTCGCTCGCTGTTGGACTTTCTACTGGCTTCCTCCCTGTGACCAACTCCAAAAGAATAACCCCAAAACTATACACATCACATTTCTCACTCTGTCTCATACCCTGAGCCAGCTCTGGTGCTACATACCCAATAGAATTGTGGAATTTGGTCAAACCATAATTGTCCAAAATGGGAAGTAACTTCTCTAATCCATAATCACACAACTTTGCCTCGTACTTCTCATCTAGGAGTATGTTTGAGGACTTTATGTTGAGATGAAGAATTGGAGGTCGACAATCATGGTGAAGGTAGGCAAGGGCTCTTGCAGTTCCAACTGCAATTTGATACCTTCTAGACCAGTTTAGTTCCCGGTTGCCACGGCTAGTGCTGGTTCCAGGATAGCCGTAGCCGTGCAGATTGTCATAGAGATTCCCATTTGAGACGAACTCTGATAGAATCAACTGCATTGTGGAGGACCAATAGTAACCTTGAAAGGCTACTAAATTAGGGTGTTGAAGGTTACTTATTCGCCCAATTTCATGCTCAAATTCATCTTGGTTTCTGATTCTTCCCAAAGTCTCAAGCTTTTTCACTGCAATTGAGATCCCACCTTCAAAATCAGTTCTGTAGACTGTCCCGATCGATCCACGCCCAATCAGAGACTCCTTATCGAGCAATGCTTTGGTGCCTGACTCCCAGTCTTCATACTTGGATGGTAAACTTTTGCTGAAGAGAACCAGCTTTCCTATTATAACATTTGATTCTGTAGATCCAAGGGGTGTACTCTCAACAATCATCATCTGTTCATCTTTTCTCTTACTACTACGGGCCTTGATGTTCATGATGCTAACCAAACAAACCCCAATAAGAATCACTGCTGCAGCAACAATTGCAATAATTGCAGAGATGCTTAGTTTAGGCTTCCTAGAAGAGGTAGGTTGTATCGTGGTGCCATTTGCTGAGCAAGGGTCCAAAGGAGCACCACAAAGATTAGGGTTGTTGGAAAATGCTGAAGAACCAAAATTCTGTATGGATTCAATAGGTGGAATTACACCAGAGAGATTGTTAGATGAGAGATTAAAATGTCTCAGGTTGTTCAAATTCCCAAGGGAAGAAGGGATAGAACCAGAGAGTGAATTATGTGACAAATCTAGGTATTGGATCTTTGAAAAGTTTCCCAGGCTTGCTGGGATGCTGCCATTCAGCTGATTTTGATGTAGGTCAAGGGCTTCAAGATACGTTAAGTTGTCAAGGTTCTGAGGAATCTCTCCTTCTAAGTTATTACCTGAAACATTCCTGCAGAAACATAAAAACAATATATTCAGATTTCATTCAGAGTATTTAAGTTAATGGATATAGCAGTTTAATAAGCTTAAGGTCACAGAACTCACAGCTCTAGAAGGAATCTACAATTGCTTATATCTTCGGGAATTCCACCGGCAAGGTTTAGATTATGCAAATCAAGGACTTCAAGCAGCTGAATGTTGCCAAAACCCTTGGGAATCAGCCCACTTAATGAATTATTACCTAATTTAATAACTAGCAGACTTCTCATATCTTTAATCCCTAACGGGATACGCCCTGTCAACCTATTAGACTCCAAAACCAATAGCTTGAGGCTCTTGCATCCTGTTATACTGAAGGGAATCTCACCATCCAAAGCATTCCCTGAAGCATCAAAAAATTGTAATCTCTCACTACAGGTAGTGATCTCAGGAATTTGTCCACTAAAACGATTATGAGATACATTGAAATAAGTAAGATTCTTCGTTCCAGTGATGCTAAAAGGGGCTGAACCAGTGAATATATTATCTCCGAGATCTAAGAGTGTCAAACTTTGACACCCTACAATCTGCTCTTCCACTGTTCCTGATAAGGCATTGCTTCTAATGGACATATAAGATAACCCTGGAATATCACAAAGTCCAGAAGGAATACCCCCTCTTAGGTTGTTGAATGAAAAATCAAACCCTTCAAGGTTCAAGCACTTCGCCAATGACGCTGGAATTGTACCTGAAAGACTGTTATTAGAAAGAGAAATGAACCTGGTTTTGTAACAGTGCTTAAACAGAGCTGAAGGAATCTCCCCAGTGAAGCCATTTTTGGATAAATCCAGAAAGCGGATACTCTCTAAGTCACCAATGAACTCTGGGATTGAACCAGATAATGCATTGGAGCTCAAATTCATCTTCCACAATGAGTGAATATCGCCATATTCTTCTGGAATCTTCCCGTAAAAACGATTCCCGAACAGTGTCAAAATCCTCAAAAATTTCAACCCTGAAAGAGCCGGCGACAATACTCCGGTCAAACTAGTGTTCCATAGTACGATTCTTTCAACAGAACCTTCTGGGTTACAAAAAACTCCATTATAATCTTCACAAGGGTTTCCACTTGAAACCCATGAGCTCAAACTCTTTTGAGGATCATCTGTAATGTTACCCTTAAATTGAAGCAAAATCTCCTTCTCAGTTACTGGCGAGACCACCGTGATAGGCGAAAGAAGAAGACAAAGAACAGAGCAGAAGAGAGCATGCGGGAGATGAAATTGACGATGCCTTCTCATGCTCAAAGACAAACAGTTACCCGTTAGGCATTATCGTAGCTGGAACCAAATGTACGACGATGATTTATCTTTCCTCAGCTGCAGTGAACGAGGTTTCGCAAATGCTGTTTCAACGTTCAACACAGGACCACGTTCATGACCAATTGGGATCATTCTGCTCAAGCTCCTTCGTTTTCCAAATGGGATTGACAGAAATCAGGTTTCCTAATAGAACAAAGATCCGGGATTATTTGGGATTCAGACTTTTGAGTGGGGGACAATGCGAGAAACAAAGTCTGAGGTTTGAGCTGAGAAATGAAGAGAGAGAAGAAATGGAAGGCAGGGAGGAATGGGGAGTAGGAGTAAGTAAAAATGAAATGGGGAATAGTGGAAACGAATGCTGTAGCTTTGCTGGAAAGAAAGCAGATGAGACAGCGAGAGGCAATTATAAAATTTCCTATAATGGCTTTCTGTAAAAATTAAATTTTTAAGCGGTTGGGTTGCCACCAACTGAAGCTGAACCACGTGCATTTCCAGAGTCGTCCCTTCTAGCAATGATCGATTTTAACAATGAAAAGAAAGGGGAAAAAAAAAAAAAACCAGACCGTGGTTGAGTCTGGGTCTCTCTCTCTCTCTCTCTCTCGCCACCACCATTATAACGCTCATTTATTCTTCCCCACCAACCAAGTCAGGACCAGAAAAGAAGACCACCGTCAACACCACGGCAATTACTTTACTACGCCATCACAAGGCCAATCCAATGAAACACCAAAATGTGCGAGCGAGAGAGAGAGAAGAGAGTGGTTTTGTCTGTTCCCCTGTGCTGTCTCCGATCTTTTTTTTCCTGTGTCCGTTGCTTTGATTAGGGACTTTATTGGTTGGAATTAGCCGTCATTAGCATCTCAGTACTTTAATCAAAATTTAGTCACATCATGACATTTATAATGTAGGAGTATTCTATGCGTTCGTAGTTATGTTCAGGCTTCAGCTTCCAGCTCCACGAAAAGAGGTTTTGCGAACTGTGATTTGCGGACCAGGGGGAATCGAGAGAAAATAATGGAAATAAATAAAAATGATTATACAATCATTAGTACTGATATTTAATTTTAAATCTGAATCATTGTCTCTTTAACAAAGAAAAGAGAAAATCTGGGAAAAATACTATAGGCCAAAAGAAAAATAAGTGTTGTCAATATATGAAATCTCATGTAAAAAATGATGAAGGAATCTGAGACTTTTAAATCTTGCCAAATGATCAAATCACTCTGACAGATAAATCACATGTACTAAAGTTGTTAATTTAAATTATAGTGTTGTTAATTACTATACAGATGTTGTTATTAACTCTTGAAATTTGTACCCTAAAAATTATAACTGGATAGAAGTGTTGGCTTTCGGAGATATAAAATTATGAAACAAGATACTAAAGTTGTTAGTTTAAATTCTAATGTTGTTAATCTTTATACATATATTGTTATTAACCCTTAAAATTTATGAATTATACCTGACTATATGTGTTGATTTATGGCGTTAAGATAAAATATTGAAGTCGTTAATATTTATGTTAATCTCAATTCTAAACTTCCTTTTCACTGAAAATATAAGAATTGAAAACCACGTAAAATAAATACCAAAATTTCAAAAGGGAAATTTTCATTTTCTCAAGCAACCCCTCAACCAAAATCAATATACCTTCCAATAACCTTAGCAAGGGTTTGTATGTAACAATTAATCATCTGTTGTTTGGTAGCACCCTTTCCACGGACCCGGTTATTGTGCTCGTCCAGAGAACTCGTCCGTACGGATGAGTTACGGACCGTCAGATTTGATCGGGACGGTCCATATCTGATTTTTTTTTTCACTTTTTTTATTTATTATAAAAAAAAAAAATTTAATGAGTAAAGGACCTAAAATAAAGATAATCTCCCAACTAACATTTTATCAAAAAGTGATTTTTTTCATATAAAAAAAAATAAAAACGAAAAAAAAGATCCGGGCCGCCCGATTTAGATGCTGGCGGCTAGAAGCTCGTCCGTATGGACGAGCTCCCCCTGCTCGTCCAGAGGACGAGCAAGGAAGCCAGTTCCCCCTTTTCACCGGGCTTGTCCATGACAATGAGCTAGAGCTCATAGTCGCAACCGGGAAATAGTGGGGCCATCTCTATGGGTGGTTGGTCATTGAAGTTGGAGCTCGAGTTGAGAGGTTAGTTGGCTGAGTTTCTAGACCGATTGATGTGGCATCGGATGGTCATTATTCCTTTTTCCACTTCTCTCTCCCACCTCAATCTCCAATGGACAACACTCAACACTTCTTAAAATCTCACCATTCATAGCTCCTGCTCCCAAACTTCTCTCTTAGTCTGCTTAAAGGTGGCTTAGAAAGGACAAGGTTCGGCCAAATCAAAGAACTCAACCATTGTCATCGACAACGATGAATTACTCAACTTTCTAAACCCGATTCAAAAACTCATCCTTCTCCTTCTTCATTTCAGTTGTTGCTAGTGGTTAGAGGAGAATTTTCTGAAGGTGAAGATCTTGTTTAGAGACCTAGACCCACCTTGTTGTTCCTTTAGTGCCTATCATGGAAATCGCAGCCCCATCTAATCTCAAGGATTTAGATCGATATAGCCATTGGCGATGCAAGTGCCACCACCATGGCCATACCCATACCCACCTCTGATGACCCTAAAACTACTCTCATGCTTTGCTCCATCAGAGAGAGAGTGATTTGGCCTTCAATTCGGTGGTTGTGGGGTTAGAGAGAGTGAAAAGGGATGGAGAAGAAAATGGAAGAGAATAACCATAGAAAGAGATAGAGGAGAACTCAAGGTAGTTTGATCATTTTGAAATATTTACTATTTCCATATTTCTCCCACACAAGGAATTTGTCAAATTTGAAGCATGGTTTGTCTATTCTTTATTTTAAATGAATTTTTCTGGCATTTTTCCTTAAAAGAAAATTATAGAATTATTAACATGAGAAGATGCTAACACAAAAGAAATCCCAAACTCAGCTCGCGTCTATCTCGTCGCATGCTTGGGGATGATGTGTTAGGTAATTTTGGGGTTTAGATGAGATTAATGGAATAAGAAAGATGGGTCCTTTTCTTGTATCCAAAACCTCTTTAACGTTATTATGTCGAAGTATTCAAAGGGTGTATTAGAATATTGGATATGACTCTACTTTCTTTCTCTGGATCCTAATCAACGGTCGAAAATAGAATCTCGAGATACACTCACAAGTGAAGGCCGACAATCAGCGCCAAAACGACTCCACTTTATTTGCATATGTGCGTCATATCTCTAAGAGATATTAGCATTTTTTTTAATATATTGTATTTAGATTTAAATTGTATTGGAGTATGTTGTTTTTTGAAATGTTTTTTACACTCAATATTTCAAATTAATTAATTTTCATTTCTGCATTTGTCTGTAACGTCAGTATCATAGAAACTAATTAATTTGAGATACTGGGTATAAAAAAACTCAGAAAGCAACATATAATTTAAATCTAAATAAATACAATATATATATATATATATATATATATAAAGAAGCACATATCTTATATGCACATAATGTTGACTCAAGTTCACATTAGGTGCCCATCCTCAGTGCCCAATTATGTGCTCATACCTCTATTAGAGGGACGAACATATTTGTTTTTATATATATTGTATTTATTTAAATTTAAATTATATGCTATTTTTTGGAAAAAAATTTGCATCCAAGATATCTTAAATTAATTAGTTTCCAGTTCTGTATTTATGTAACACCAAAGTATTATGGAAACTAATTAATTTGAGATATTGGATACAAAAAGAATTTCAGAAAATAGCATATAATTTAAATTTTAAAAATACAATACATATATATATTAAAAAAAAAAACAATTCATCCCTCTAATAGAGGTATCTCTGACGCCTTGACTGTTATTAAATTCTAAATCTCCTTTTAATTTCCTTGTATTTTGGCCAAAAGAAAACCAACTTGTTTTTACCTCAATCTCGAATTTTTTCTTGAAATTTTTTTTATTTCGTTTGAATTCGCCTGTTTGATAAATTATAAACAATTATACATTTATTTTTAAATATAAATTAAATAATTTTAATTTATGAAATTTCATGAACTTTTTGATTTTTTTTAAATTTCATTTAACTCCTTTCTAATATCTTAAATTTTTATAAATTAAATTTAATAAATTTGATAAATTAAAATTATTGTATCAAACAATAATGGCTCAATTCAAACAAAATAAATTCTGAGCACCTGATTCAAATTGAGGTAAATTATAATGACCTATACATTAATATTTCTTATTACTATTATTATTATTATTTGAATCTCCACTGAAAGAACTGATTATATATTAAATACCTGCTGGTTATTTAAAAATAAAATTTGCTATGTCCATGCTAGTGGTATTTCACTTGGAGGCCAATCCTCTCATAATCTATTTTTTCCATTATCCCTTTAAACCCATTTGGGTCATTAATTGGAAAAATGAGAGAAAAGTTAGAGTAGTATTACAATTTTTTAAATTAATTGGATGGACGTAATTTAAATAATAAAAGATGATGAGAAACCTAACTCATTTTTTATTGGTCCACTGGTCCCCTATTTTCATTTTTCAATGTCATTTTGGTTTTTTTGATTACTTCTATTATTTAGATTAACAACATATTGCCTCTGATCTTAATACTCCTGAAATTAATTAAACCTAATTGATTGATTTTTTTTTTTAATTTAATTTAAACAGTACCTTTTTTTTTACTTCCCATTTTATGTACTGAACCATGCCTAAACATTTCATAATAAAAAAAAATTAATGATTTTGTCGATTTTGATGGATTACATTAATTGACCAGGGTGAATGTTGTTCATAAAACAAGAAACCAAGAAAAAGAAAGCTTGAATACAAATATGTTTGTTTTGTTAGTTAAGATATTGGAAAGGTATTGGTTGAGATATGATAACAATGAGGTGGGCCAGCATGGCATTCGAATCTCGATCTGTCCCATTTCCAGCTGCCAAACACTTCCTACCCTCGAACACCAAGACAATTGCTTCAGACAAAGTTCTTAATCAGCCCACCACTTTTTACTTACTTCCTTCGAATTTTAATATAAAGTTTGTTGATTTTTTTAAAAAAAAAAAAAACTAAATAAAGAAAAGCTAAATAAATTAGTTGAATATAACATATATTGTATTTCATTGGATTCTAGATTAATTTATAAATTAAACAATTTAGTTTGGATAGACACAATAAGTATAAATACTTTTAATATGATTCATTTAGCTTCTTTCATCTTTCTTAAAAAAATTCAACGGTTTTCTTTTATCAATTTTTTCCTATAATACCCCTTTTATACTTTCTCAATAATAATCAAAGACAATAATAATTTAATAATACACCTATATATTCTATAAAGTAAATAATATTTGCAACTCATTAATATCATATACACTTCAGTTATACTTTTTTTATTTAAAATAATTTTGAGCAATTTTTTTCCATATTTTTCCCATATCACCACTACTAATATTTCCTCCACAATAATTAATTTAACAATACACTTATATTCTATCAAGTGAGAGATTCTATTTTATTTTTTAGTTTTAAATAAAATAATTTAACTTCAGGTTTGTAAGTTGATAGTATTTATAAGTTGCATATTTTCCAAATTAGCATTATTAAGGAGGAGCAAGTTGTAGTATTTATAAGTTGCATATTTTATGTTCAGGTTTTGCATTATACACAAAATTCACTTTTAGTTAGTGATTGCATTTTCTCGTCCACGCATATTGTTTGAGCATGGACGCAGTTTGTGATATGCATATTTTATGTAGAATTAATGTATATTTATAACAAGTAAGGGTATTTTTGAAAATAATTATAATTAACTAATTTAACTCGCTTTGTCTTTAATCTCTCTAAATTCTGGTAAATAGTTCCTATAATAGGACTGGAGGAAGTATTAATTATCAAAGGTTGTATAAAATACTTTTAAAGGGATGAGTGATTCTTATTATAAGTTTTTTTAAATGAGATAAGTTTTTTTATTATTTATTTAAATTTTCAATCATATTTAATTACACAGTCACCTCAGTCAATTGACTGAAAGTGCCTTATAATTGAGATTAGAAGGGATACTGTTTAATCAATATCAGTCAAGTCATTGCATCTGGATTGGTTCATTTTGCTCTAAAGCAAAGTGTACAGTTATAATATAAAAAAAATCCTTATGGAGACTGCAAAAGCCCATTTTTATTTCCCGTTATAAGTTCTGAGGACCGATGACCTTTTTCCAAATTTTCGTCTTATTTTAACTTTCCCTTGAGAAGTAGTCAAAACGTAGAAGGCACGGCTTAATCTTTTCTTAAAGGGGAACTAATCTTAACCAACTCTTCATTTGCGAAAGTGAAAGCAAGTCCAGATCATTATGACAGGGCATAGTCACAATAGGCTAACAACAGTGTGGAGATCATTACGCCTTTTTCAGAAACTTCTATTCCTCTTCCAACGTCTCTTTCAGTCTGACCCTCAACATACTTATTTGTCTGATGATCACTTCATTAAGTACAATGCTTACGCCTAATTTAAAAGCTTTGATCGTTAAGCATAAGGTCTATAAGGAGATTAGATCGTTAGTGGTCAAACTCCGTGGAAACAAAAAGGAGGACAATCATATGTGAGAGAAAAACTTTTCTGTATTTGATGCTCAAAGTCATCTTTTGAGCCCAAACAACAGCATATGTGGGAATTTCATTCATATACAATCATACAAGATAGAAGCACACGAAAAAAAAAATGTTCGTTTTAGCAGACAAAAAGGGGAAAATGTAAAAGCTGAACTAAATAGGGTTAGTCGTGTTAGCTGAATTCCTCCCATGGATGAAGTTGGCTTAAATAAGACCTCACCCAACTGTGCACCAGCTGCTAGGGCCTGGTCTCTAGTTCATGCAGTGAACGTCAGTGGAACCAAGGCAAAATTACGGGATTATTGCAATACAACTTCGTCTTCCTTCCCCAACTCTTTCAACCACTTTTTAGCATAAATTGTGAAGAAGATTGTTGTGGCCACAGTAAAGCAGAAACCAATAACGTTAAAGATAATTTGAGGGGCCGATAGAGTCTGTCTTTCATGTGAAGCATCCGCTAAAGTCATTATCAAAATCCCCCTGCAGCAATAAAACGCCAGAGATATATGAGTTGAAGATGAAAAACAGAAGAATCAAATTATGGTAAAGTCACAACTCTTATTAGGAAGATGATTGAAGAGATGAAACCCAGCGAAGATTCATTCCCTCTTTTTCGTTTGTTTTGGGGGTGGGGGTGTGGAGGAAACTGATAAGAGGAAGAACAATAAGTCAACTATGAAAGTGAGAGCAAACATGGTATTTCTGGTGAAAATCAAGCATAAGATCAGGTCATACTCAAACTCATCCACTTGCATTTTTCTAAGCTAGGAAGACAGAAAGTCAAAATGTCAATATCGTCCCAAACAATCAAACAAACTGCACTGTTTTGTGTTTTGCCCTCTCTTTCCAACGTGCCATACTGCTCAGGCCAAAGCAGAGGTGATACTCAGAGGAGAGTCAGGAGACAAATATCCTTCCTTGTTTTAAAATTTTGGCAAAGGAGTTTGACTAGAGCAGCACTCCCCAGTCCCACAAGGGAGTCAGTCACTTTGCAATTGGTCACAGATTTTTACAAGATTACTCATCAAATGGACCTGTTGATCCCAAAAATAATGGGCTGGGAAATTTGTGCGCTTTGCGAGGTGTTTGCAAGAGAGGGGTGGGGAATTGTAAGAGATAGGGTTGGGACAGGATTAGGCAATTGGTGAGTTGTTTAGGAGAGCACTAGCCTCTCGTTTGTTAGCATGCGCCGTATTTTCCATTGTTTTTCTGCATAAAGCATCTACTAAGCAGATTTATGTTAATTTGAATTTCATGAATTTCATCGTCAAGAGGGGTCCATCAGGACTGCATTAGATTGCAGGTAAGTTATATACAGTTATGCACATCAGTGACATATACCAGAAAATTGCTAAATATACCATGTAGAAAATCAGATCATTCACCTACGGCCTACCTCTACAAGGTCAATAGTTGGAAATACAAAACCCAAGTAATCACATCCAAATTAAAATTGAAAAGAACATGAATTATCAATATAAAGTATGAAACATAAACTGAAATCTATAATCACACTATTAACAAGTCATAAACAATGTAACTCCTTTTATACTCTGTAAAAAGTTTCATTTCTCCTCTTTCAACTTTCTCAACGCATTTCTTTGTATTCAAAGAAGTAAGAAACAGAAAACAAAGAAATCAAAAGCATTTTGCCACCTCACTCGTATAAAACTAAAATGCAATTCTAGGGACATTCTCTCTTTTGCTCAGAATGGAGTAGACATCTGCTCTGATTGTTTGTGGATTCAGGATTAACACCGAACCACAAAGACACAGAAGCAGATATCCACCAAATCAGTCTAAATTCTACAAATATTTCACCACAACTGCTTAATTAGTCATTTGTCATTGAAGTATAAATGGTACTACCTCCGGTCCTAATTATAGGAACGCTTTAGGACCGGAGGGAGTAATTTATAAACCTCATTAAAGCAACATATTTCAACAAGGAAGATCATGAAAACATGGTAAAGCAACATAAATAATTTGCAGAACTCCCAATTAAATCAAGTATTGAAACCATATCAACTTGTTTAAACAATTAATAGCTTTATCAAGACATATATAAATAGTGGTTGGGCATGGACATCCAAAATTGAGTAGAACAGAAGGTACCCATATATATGAAAACATTTAACAAGAAGATATAAATATTCAACAAACCGCGTAGCTCTAGGTATGTAAAGAGGAAGCAAAACAACTGATTGAGTGATCAATAAACAAAGTTTGTCACAGAGAAAGAGAGAGATCCTACGTATAGATTGCAACAAATATTTCTGGCACCATTCCCACCAATGATCCCATTAAGTAAGGTCCATACTTAACATTTGTTGCAACAGCACAGTAATTGTAGATTATGTAAGGGAATGGAGAAATTCTGATTAAAGCAACTGCTCGAAATTGATGAAACCAATTTCCTCCACCTGCAGATCTTAATAATGAGGCTTTCTTAGGATACCTTTCTAACCAACCCTGCAATGAATATAAAATGTTGGATTATCTTTAGCATAGACATGTAGACCATGTTTTAAGTATAAAATAAACCCAACATGATTAAAAAAAGGCACGTACTTGAATTTTTTTATGGAAGATTGAACCAATGAAAAAAGGGAGTGACACACCCACAGATGCTGCAGATATAATTAGTAAGAACCCAAAGCCATAACCAAATGTCATCCCGGCCACCCACATAGAAGGTGTAGAAGGTAAGAGTACCGTTGGAAATAATGCTATGGAAGCAAATAGCAGAACAGTTAACACTGGAACACTGAATGTGGTTCTCTCCCAAATTAGTACTGGAATAATCTCCTGAGAAGACAAAGTAATCACATAGGTGATCAAAATAACAAGGGCAAAAGATTAGTAAACTTTTTAATGCTCCTCTCAGATCTACAGAATCATGTCAACCTAGATATCAAAGCACTGAAGTTCCAAATATCTCACGTTAGAGGCAACCAACAATAATATAACATACATTAGCCAGCAGCCTTCCTAATAAGCATTTTCCATTACAAGACAGGAAAAAAAAAATTCAACAGCACAGCCATTGGCTTTTATTCATTTCAACTATTATTTCTATTGCCACAAGATAAAATTGAACTGTAAAATTGCCAAAGCTCATTCAGACTACAACCATCCAAATACTCCATAGTCCAAACCATGTACAAAGTGAAACCATCCCAGTACTTTCAACATTTGAAAATGCATTAGTCAGACAAACACAAAAAACATGATTAAACCAGATAAACTGAGGTTGATTCCACAGCTAAGCACTTTACATTCAGGACGATGGAAAACCAAGCTCCTTAGGCGGCTCCTATACGTGGTTATACTAATTTCTCATATCTCGGTAAACCAATTCATACAAAATTATTCTACATCGATCAAATTTTTTTCTTATTATTATGTTATATCGAACCCTCTTTTGAATAACTTTCCAGATATATGCCTCGGAATATTTTTTTTCTTTTTTTGGGACCAGACAGCACCTTAGGTGTCGATTTTTCAGTCACCCTGTATATTCAAAAAACTTACATCGAGGACTTCTAGGAGGGAAATCATGGATGATCAAAACTAGACTCGAGGTTGCTAATACGAAACATATCCAAGAGGACCCACCAAGTTAACTCCGGCACTCAATTTTTACCAACACACACACACACACACACACACATGATTTCTTCCCAAAAATTTGATGGAGAGACACGGGGTTGGGGAAGCCTCAATACTCACAACATGTGTGAGTCCAAGACTAACCAAAGGGGGAGGGATTACAAACAATAATCGAAGTTCATCTACAGTTACGATTGCAAGAATAATACAAGAGTGATATCAAACCTTATCCATGAAAAAAGGTCCGACCCACTTGAGGAATACAGCAACCAAGAGCCCTATGCATACAAACAAGATGACCCATTTAATCCAATAGCAAAACGACCGTACTCTTCCTGGCGGTGAAGCCTCCGCCACCTCAACCACCGCGGATTCCGGTTCAGCATATTCCGGGCCCTGCCTCAATTTTACGTAATCCCCATTGTTGTCATCGGCGTGAATTCTGAGCAGAAACTCCGGGATCACCTCGGCCCTCCCACCATCATCTCCATAGTAAGTCATCGAAAAAGCAAAACTGTGAATGGCCGGTGGCACAAAAATACGCTCCCTCCTTGTAACCACCGGTTTAAAAAAACTTTCAAAGAAACATGATGGGGAGTTTTATTCAGAAGATCAACAGCCTACAACAATGAGATGGTGGAAATGTATGGGAATTAGAAATGAATCAAGGAAGGGAGCCTGGTAGATGCAGTGACCGCGCACGAAAGAACCGATTCAGGAATTTATGTGTCGTCCTTCCCGTGATGAAGAAAGAAATCACTCGGAACCGAACGGTGTCGTTTTGCGCAGCCGCCCAGGTGACACGCCACGATACCGTTGAGGCTTTAAGTGGCGGAGATGCAACGGCATGGATGATTTTGAGGGATGAAAGTATGGGGATGCTTTGGCTTGTCGTGTCTTCACCGTTACTGCAAGACGGACCTACAGGATGAACACCAACGCTTTATTTAAAAAAGAGAGTTTTATGTTTTAAATAACACGTTTCCTTGTATATATTAATTGAAGATTTATTATATGTATATGAATATTGAAATGGACGGTATTGATGTGCTTATGAAATTAGTAATATCATTTTTTAAGTTATGCGTGTTAAAAATTAAATATACCTAACTTATAACTAGATCATCAAACCATTTTTGTTAATTCATGGGAAGACTGACAATAAACGGTCAATTTATATTACGTTATTGTAGGTTAAATATATATTTAGAAATGTTTTGAAAAAATATTAGGGTATAAGTTGCTTGTTAGTGTTACACTGTTACTAATATTAGTAAATACAAAATGCATGCGTGAATGTGTGATTTATGGTAAAGGTAAGGCCGAACTCGGAATGAATTGGATGTGGGTCAAAAATTAAAACGCATGTATAATATTTTCTTTTGTTTTATATTTATCAATCTTTTTTTAATTTATATCTAATGATATTCTTTTAACAATAATCAATAAAAGCGAGATAATGAAGAAATTAAAGAAAATAATTAAAGTGTTTTAGAAAATCCATATTATAAAAATCAACTTAATTAACTTCTATAATCTAACTTTTTTAATTTAATTTAATTAAATAAATAAATCTTATATTAACAATGGGTGAGAGTATATACTAACAAGAAGAAAAACTGAAAAACTTGGGAGGTGACGGCTCCTGCTAATCGTTTTCGCTAGTCCTGGGGAAGGCAATGAAACGTAAAGTATGATAAAGAGAAGCCATCTTTTTTTTTTTTTTTTTTTTTTTGGGTAAATAAAGTGAAGGTGGGGATGTTGAATTTAAATTGCAAGTGGAAGGCGTGAGGGGGAAGATCAAAGTTAATGGAGAAAGGATGGTGGAGAGGTGAGAGTGCGAGAGAAAGTGAGTGCTTTGAGGCCTTCCTTTTTTGAGGGTGGGAATATCTGAGCTGCATCCAATATCCATAGGACACGTGTGCGTGATGTTGCAAACCTTCAGATTTTGAGTTGCAATAAGATTCGGTTTCTTTTATAATCATTTTCTCATCATCCCCCATAATCTTTAAATTATGTATGTCCAATCAATATATTACTACTTTATCACTTTGACTTTTCTCTCATTTTCTCAATCAATGACCTAGATGAGCTGATGAAAAAAAAAATGATAAGGAGATGATCTTCTTCCCACGGCTCTAACTCCCTCCTCTATGGTGTTGGTTCCCCTGATCCATTTTTCGGGTTGGCATCCCACATGTCTCCCCACACGGTTTATTATTTCTTCCATATTATTACTTCAAATTCTAATTATAAGATTAAGTTAACTTTTCTTTGGAGGGATTAAAAAAATTGTATAAATTACTTAATCATATCATATGTTGTATATCGTTAGACTATATATTAGTTTATGGGTTTAACATTTTTGTTTTTATTACAGAATTTTTTTTTTGTCACACTCACATAAAAGTAAGTGGGTTCCACTGATATTTTCTCTCTTTACAATAGGACCCAGTCACTTTCATGTGAGTGTAACAGAGAAAATATTTCGCAACAAAAGTTAGAAACATTAAATCCTTAGTTTATTGATCAAATTAATTAGTTTTGAGAAAAAATAAAGATAAAAATGTTCTAATGTAATTTAATTAGTTTATTTAATTTCTCAAAAAAAAGTGAACTTAATCTTATAATTAAAACTAGAAGGAGTATTTCACTTCATCAAAAAACTAAATAAATTATCCCATGGATATGTACTGTTTGAATATACATATGTGTATAGATTCATATATAAGATAGTGCAATTGAAAATACAAATCATGCAAATTTATATATTAGGATGATTAAATTATAGATGTCTTTAAAATAAATATGATCTCCTAGTTTGAAATAATTGAGGATTGAAGATATGAAACAAATGGTCCATCAGCATCCACACCCCTACCTCATAATTCATACACCTATTGTTGGGACCAGAGTCACAGGCACACATTACGCACCACATACGACTCTTCCACCCAACAATTTGGAATTGGAAATGAAATCTTATTCAACAATTCTAGGATCATCATGTATATACAGACAAGCCCATCACTCTCACTCTCCATCAATCTGAATCTTTTTTTTTTTTTTTTTTTTTGTATACATTTGGCAAGCCTAAGCTTGAAAAACAAAATATACATCACTTAGGATACAGAACTAATCTCATCCTCAACATGCATGTTGTCAAGCATGAATCGAGTTCTACATCTTGGGTTCTTTTATGGAATTACCCTTAACGCACATCAACTACATGTCTCTTTACCAAAATATCAAGCATTCGATAGACTCCTACTTGAGTGGGACAAAACAACATCCCAATCCCCATACATGCTGGTGTGTGGCCTCAATTTCACTTTGAACGGATGATCTAATGTACTGTCCCTCAACAAAATATTCAACACTTCCAATGAATCAGAAAAAACTTGTACTCTTTGAAACTTGTAAATTTGTGAACCAACACATCATCGTATAGGCAGAACTCCACTGGATATACATACATAATGCACAACTATGCCCGAATTTTTATACTCTTTCTTGTTAATACCTTATTCATAATTAATCTCCTTGATAGATGAGGCTTGATGGAGTTCTCATTCATAGCCGAAGATATTTATACTATAAAATTCAATTTAATATATGCATGAAATTCGATTTCCATTTTTTAACGGTTAAAAACACTGATTATATTTTGGAGCCCTCCGCCTCTTAAATATGTCGAGACATCTTGTGATTGATGAAATTGATTTCATTTAGTGGCGGAATAAAAAAAAAAAAAAGATTTAGTTTGGACTAAAAAATAAATATATTGAACTACTTTTTTTATTCTTTATTATAAGACACTAATTAACAAATGTAATTGGTTCTTTTATAAGGCATTTGTTTTTTTCCAAATAGCGTTAAATATTTTTTATTCATGTATACTCATAATTAAAAAGGTGGTGAGTGAGAGTAATAATTAATATAATATTAGAATTTAGTGTAATTAATAAGGATAATATTGAAAATTACATAAACTTTATGACTATAACTATTTTTATTGACTCGTGAGAATTGTTAGTTGCAGCCTTATAATAAGGACTAGAGGGAATATTTACTAAATAGCATCACATAACCTTGAAAATACAAATAAATAATAACTGATAATTATATATCAAAACAATATATAAGATGATATTAACATTTTCGGTACATATTTCAAACAATAATTTTACCTTCCTCCCATAGGCCAATGACTAATGAACCAAACATCATCTTTATAGAGAAGATAAAAAATTAGCCGGGCTAAATTATTGACCAAATAAAATATCATTCAATAAATACATACATATACATATATGTGTATATATATATATATATTAACAAATTTTAGAAGGTTAGGACGTATGTTGGCCACAAGGCAGTTCCTGATTTCACTGCGAGCATATATGGGCGAGCACACATTTAAAAATACTTTATTTTAATGTAAAATCAATTTACCTATAATATGACATATTTTTTGGGTTAAAATAACATAATTATCTTCCTTAGTTTCTCATACCTATTTTTCTTGATTATTATAAAAAAACATTAACAAGAGTAAATTAAGAAAAGATTAAAAAATATATCCATATTTAAAATCAACGGCTAAGTTATATATATCATGTCAAAGGACTATTTAGTTAGTATTCTTTCTCGATTTTAAATATATGGCGTAGTTGACTTTTTTAAAGATGTTAAGGAAATTAATTAAATTATTTTAAAATATTTTTATTTGTCATTTTGCCTCCAAATTATATTGCTTAATTTATAAATTGATATATAAACCAAAGATACATAATATAGTATATAATTAAATAATTTATTTAATTTTTTTAATATTTTCCAACAACCTCAACCTCATCTTATGCTCCTGTCTGGTACAGCAGCGAATATTTAGGGAAAGTCCTTCCTTTTTGACCAAAAAAATTTAAAAAGAGTCCTAATTTTTTGTCAATCCCAGACTGGCATGTAAATGTTAATGAAAAGACAAGAACGCCCTCAACTACACACACAAAATGAACAAAGATTTCAGTCCGTCTCTCTCCACTGCAATCGTCTCTGCCCTCTTCTCTCTCCCGCCTGCTCGACTTTCACTCTCGTCTCGCCGTCGCCATCGGAAGCTGAAAGTCTCGTCGTCGCTCCTCTCTGCTCTTATGTATTTCTCCTTTGAGCTCTAACTTGAACCCTAGAAAACTTCGGACCCCGTTGCTGGTTGTTGCTTCGTCGGCCCAATCTTTCGACGATTTTAGCTCCAAAATGCTGAGACCCAATTCTTCCAAGGTTAGGTCTTTCTTCTGAATTTTTCGTCTGAACTGTAATCTAAATTATCCTCTTGAATTCCTTTTTTATTGTCAGTTATCTTCCGGGAACCTCTATGGTGCAATACCTAATTTTAAATTCTTTTTGGTACCTTTGATCGGCTCCTTTTCCCTTTTGATGAGTATGAAATTAATTGTAAATTTTATTGAGTAATAGACTTTTTAGTTTGTATGCTGATTCTGGTTATGGTGTGAATCCAAATGGATTACTTAATCAAATTTTCTTTTAGCTTAGATTAAGAGCATCACATAACACTTGGTTACAGTGGCATTTCAATTTTTGTTTATACGTGTTTGGTGTTGTTAGTTATGTTTTCCATTTAGCTAGATTTGAATGGATTGGTGTAATAAGTTAGAACTAGTGACATGGAGTAGATGATAATTTTGTGGCTTGTGCTATGCTGACATGAGCTCTATCATATACTAAAAGATCATGTTTTGGAAGAAAATATGACTATCGATTTGTACATGATATCGTGTAATTTTGACCCTGTTACCAATAATAGAGTGAGGACTGAGAAGTGACCTCGTTTGGTAAATTTTCAACTAATTACCATATTCTATATTATTTGTTTACCCTATGGCTTGGATTTGTCTATTTTTAATAGTAGAAGGTATTGTGTTTTATATTAACATTTGTCAGTTTTCAAAATGAATCCTCTGGGCAGCCTATTTTGAATATGGTTTGTCAATTGAAGAAATAAAAAAGGGAAAACATGATCAGTACATTCTGATAAGAAAATCTTAGGTGAAAGCAGAAATTTTAGTGTTTTTTAATTATTTTGATGACACGTTTATCATGGCAGGTTTACATCATTGATTATGGTCTTGGAAAGAAGTTTAGGGATCTTTAGACTCATAAGCACATACCATACAAGTAAATTTTGTCATGCTGTTTCCAGGACATGCAGGTGCTTGGTTTTGGAAGTGCAATGTATTTAGTCATGTGCATTTGGGTGTTTCTGGCATGATATATATTAAATTAGAAGGAACTACACAGGAATGCAGTTCTCCAAGAAGCAATAATAAATTATCACAATGAACCTTGTGTTGCCACTTTATTGGTTGAAATAAATAAAAACACCTTAGATCCATCCAATCGTGGCTAAATACATGCCTGAATTTTACAAGTATCTGGAGATGGGACTCCAAAATTTTGAGGATATGGCAGAGTGCACAAATTCTTTGAGAAATGGAATCTTGGAGGCAAACTCTGGGATCTTCCAAGGGTTTAAGGGCTCCCCAAAGACTCAACTCTTGATGCCCTATGCTCCTCATATACTACAGTTTTTGGATAGTTTGTACATGGCAAAGGACATGTAAGTAAACTTCTGTACTTGATATTCTGTCAGTTAAATTCCTGGATTTTAATTCGTTTCCTTTTTATTTGTCTAGGGATGATGTTGTGACAAAGACAGCCATTGGGGTACTTGATGATTTAGCGGAATACGTTGGGTAGTAATGCTGGCCCCTTGATTCAGCAATCTGTGTCTAGGGATGATTAAGCAATTTGTGTGCAATGGGTGAGTCACAATTGGATGCCATGATTCAGACATCACTTTTGGGCTTAAGTTCTTGGGTACTTTAGCTATCTCAATTTCTTGTCAGTGATATGGAGTCTGCTTTTCCATTTCATTTTAATTTTATTTTGCATTGCTATAGAGGATGGTGGGTAATGATTAAATTTTCTTCTAACTTGGCAGAAAATATGGAGTTTTCATACAGGAGGAGAAACGAGGTTAACAGTGAGGATGGACCAAAATGGTGATTTTCCATCTATATATATATATATATATGCCAATTCTGTCTCCATTGTCTCGGCTTGATTATATTTCTTCATATGGGGCTGGTGGTGTACTGTCTGATGTTTTATGGACTGTGTAGAGCTGGGAGGGATAACGTCTGTCCATGTATTTTTGTTATCTTTCCTTCTATTATTTGGCTGTAGAGTGGAAACCAGTTATCTTAGCGAAAGGGCAAGGAGAAAAGTGTTGTCTTTGGTCGAGTACTCCCACAAGCGGAAGAGGAGACATAAATTCCTGCAAACTTGTTTGGTAGCTAGGTTGAATTGTTATAGGCGAAAAGTGCCATTGTATTAGTTTGGTACTTATCCCCGTTTTTTAGCAAACTCTTGGACTTAACTGGTTGGCCTTATATTTTTCGTTGCAAATGAGCGAACTCTTGGACTTAACCGTGCTCATCAGCTGCACCATAAGTTCTTTGGCAACTTCCTGTTACTGTCCTAAATTTCTTCCTGGATATATTTTTTCCCTTTGTTTAAGTTGTTTCAGTACAAATGTTGATGCTGTGATATATGATGTGAACTGATATATCTTTTTCCAGGTAGTGCGTACGACATATGCACGGCTGCTTTCCAACTTGTAACAAGAAATGCTGGCGCTTCAACATATCTTGTCTCAAGAAGGCCAGCATGAAGGTCAGCTACCCAACAACCAGCCATCTTCTTCCGAGGAGTCTGAGGACGAGGATGGACGTGATAGAGGAGGGAGATGACATTAGGGGATACTTTGTATTAGGACGAAAGTGTTGGGACACATATGTATTTATGACTCCTTTGTATTCGTGAGGATGACATTAAAACTTCTCGTTATTTTGTAAATTGTCTACTGATGCTAACTTGATAATCTTTATTCAATGACAACAGAAACTTTTTGATTCTGTTTTGATGTGGTCATGGAATGAGAACAATAAATTTTAGCTTCTGTTTTGATGTGGTCATAGAATGAAAACAAAATAATGGACAGGATTAACAACTTCAACAGGGGTCACTTACACCAATAACAGGGGTCACTTACACCAATAACAGGGGTCGTTTACAACAATATCAAGGGTCACTTACAACAATATCAGGGGTCAATTACAACAATAACATGAGTCACTTACAACAATAACAGGGGTCAATAACAACAATAGCAGGGGTCACTTACAACAATATCAGGGGCCACTTACACCAATAACAGGGCCACTTACACCAATAACAGGGGTCACTTACAACAATAACATGGGTCACTTACACCAATAACAGGGGTCACTTACAACAATATCAGGGGGCGCTTATAACAATATCAGAGGTCACTTACAACAAAATCAGGGGGCGTTTACAACAATAACAGAGGTCACTTACACCAATAACATGGGTCACTTACAACAATAACAGGGGTCACTTACAGCAATATCAGGGGTCATTAACAAACAGACCTCCCTCTGTTTCCATGCCCCAAAACAGAGCAACCTACAACGTCTTAACATTCAGCTCGTATTAACAACTATATCGTCATATTAACAACTATATCGGTCATATTTACAACTACATGGTCATATTTACAACTATTCCATTTCAAACCGCGTTTTTCAACCAAGTGTAGCTTCATCCCATGCACCCATTCCCACTTAAAAACACATCTTTCCCTCTGTTTTCATGCCAAAAAACAAAGCAACATTTTTTCCACCCAACCCAAAAATGATTAAAGACCAACTAGAATGGTGATAATGATATCTTGAGCAAAATCTTAGTATTTCTTACTTATTTCCTATATGATTATAACATAAATTTGGCCAAGGTCCAACCTTTCACCACCCAACCTTCAACTGAAAAAAAACGTTCAAGCAAAGAAATTCATGGGTAGATGAGTTCATTTTATAACGAAGTGGATGATTGATAATATAGACGTTCTCTCCCTTGCTGAGTTGAGCAATATATAGGTTCAGAAAAACCCAACTGTTCTCTCCCTCACGTTTGCCTTGTACGATGGTTTCTTCTCTTCCTCGTGTAGGCGCCAAAATTGAATGCGTTTGTTCACTTTTTATTTCCAAACTTGTTCCTTTTTGCTTTGTAAATCAGGGGTGTTTGTGTCTTTTCATTTATTCATTCAATCCCAATGAGGGCCCTGGGGCCTATTCTGGAAATGTCAGATAGTTGGGGCCCTTTTTGGTTAAAAGGGCCTCTACAATGATTTTCCTGAATATTTACCCGCGAGTTTACCATCATTTTCGCGGGAGCTCCAAAGCGCGCAACGTTATCTTTTTCTCTTGAAAGTTCAAAACGTCGACGTAAATCGCGCGTGACTTCTCATTCATGGTCCTCTTGGCTGGTGGGTTTGATAGCATAACTCCCAGAACCCAGAAGCCCCCAGTTCCACTGCAATTCCAATCCAATCATGGCTGTGGTTGCTTCATTCTCACCAAAACTTAGCTGCAATTCGAAAATCACCTTGCCCATCCCTTTCTCTCGCCCTTCCCATTCAAAATCCATTACGCCTGCTACTCCAACTCAAGCCGCGACTCCGAAACTTGTTATTTCTGATATATTTCGGAACCCCAAAACCAGGGCCGCTCTACTCGGAGTGGGTCTGCTGTTCACCTTCAGCGAACCTGCCTCATCTGTGGAACTTCCATCACTGGGATCTTCACTCCAGCTGGATGAACCCTCCAATGCCCTCTCACTTCCCACGTGGGCCGTACACGTCTCCAGCGTCATTGAATGGTGAGATTACTTTCATATACTTGTAGGTTTTTCGTATCTTATCACTCTAACACCCCCCCCCGGGGGCCCTTACCTTCTTCATGGCACTGGGCTCTGCGTAGTTCGTTTAGCTAAATCTTTTCGAACAGTTTTAGTATACTTCAATTCTTCAGGAATTAATTAATAGTAACAGTCGATAGGACATCAAGACGTTCTCATGTACTTCGAGTGCTCAGTGGTATTGACAATTTTATATCATTCACAATTGGTGAAGTAGTTACCAGAACTAAACCCAGTTCAATTTTATATCGTTTAAACTCTAATACGTTCTACCGGTAAAAATGAATCCTGTTTTTTTGGGGTCAAGTCACTGATTGTTGTTTTCTATTGAAAGGATTACAGCCATGGCATTGGTGTGGCAATACGGGGAGAGAACAAAATATGAATCCTGGAAGGGGCTTTCATGGGGCATGGTAAGATTTTCCTTTTTGCGCTATTCCTTGCATTGCACACTGCATTGCGATGCTGTATGTTTGGAAAAATCTTTGAGCCATTAAAGAGCAAATGATATTTTTCTTTCACTGATTTATACATTCATTTTAAGTACTCCTCCTCCAATGAGTAAGTTATTTTCCTTTCGTTGCTTTGAAAATTAAGATTTAGACCTGTATGCTTAGAAAATTAAGCTCGACATTGTTCTGTTTGTTTTCGCCTAGCCATTATCTCAAGTAATATAAATATATTTTGACCTATCCAAATATTTCCTCCCCTCATTTAACTTTATCGATTCTTTTGGATTTTGACATCCCTATTCTCAGCTGGACGATGTCTTTATTCTTTCACTATAAGGTCGAGACAAGTTGTTATTCAGATGTTGTCTGATTCTTCTAGGTACCCCTACTAGGTGGAGCACTATGCGCATGCACATGGCATTTCTTTTATAACTCTGAGTCCCTGGAGGTAGGAAGGCTTTTCTCTCCTTTTGCAAAAATGCTGTACCCTGTAGTCAGGCAATTTTACATGATATGATAATTTTAACGGAAGAGCATATATTTTTATATGAATATGAAACAATTAATTCGTCAACATACATAGTTAATAATCATTGCCTAAAGATGCGGAGTTATGGATAGTGTTTTTTAATATTTGTGCCAGTTAAGAAATATGCCTTATGGCCTATCATTTGTGGTGGTAGCTATTGTCATTAAATTCTGCACCTGGACTACAGAATAGTATTTCACTATATATCATGCAATTCATCCTCTTCATCTTTATTGCTAGCTTGAACCTGCTCCTTACAATGATTAAGCTCGAGGACCATCTGTAATTTCCAGACCTAAGTTACTTCATTTGAACTGTTGAGTCGGGTTTGTATTATTGTTATGACTTAGCTATGTAACAAATGTAGAGTCATGATACTTTCATCTTGTGTTAAATCTGATTCAGTGAGATCAAGTTAGAAGGTCTAAAGTGATCCGGATTCTAATGAATTGCAGGTGTTGGTGGCTCTTCAAGCAGCACTTACTGTTCTGGGTAATGTTACAATGTGCATAGCTGCATATCGTATATACCAATCCCAGGAAGGCACCGATAATTTTTGAAATTCTGCAGCGTGGGCATCTAGAATTAATATATTAGACTGAGCGGATACCTTCTTTTTCTGCTGCTTGGTAAACTACTGTTCTTAATTTTTGGGCTAATAGGAAAGTGAGAAGAGTCTGATTTATGAAGACCATTAAAATGTCACAGTTGATGGTTACTAGAAATCCTTCTTTTCCGTATTAGTGCCATCAGCCTTGATTTCCTCTTAATATCCTTACTATGTTTTCTTGCAACAGGATAAACCTGCTGGAAAATTCCTGAGATCAAGATCATATTCAGTAACAGTAGGCATCAATTCTAGAGTTTGGATTCAACTATCAAGGTCGTCTTATATTAGGAGCCTGTGTATGCTGAAGAATCTCCACTTTTCAGCATGACTAATCATCTACTGTATATTTCCGAACTCCTTATTGTTCAGAATAGTCAAAACTGATAAAGAGTGAGGTATGTGGATCTGACATGCATATATTTTCTTTTCAAAATTCTTTTCCAGTAGTTGTTAATAGGATATTTGTTGAAATGATAAATAGTGACTGTTTGATTGCATATATTCTGCTTTATTTGATTGAAGCCACGGTGATTTTCATAGTGAGTTAACTGGAGCTTGGTAATGTCTATAGTTTGAAGGATTTAGAAGGCCATTGTCTGACTTTCTGATCAAATCAATTTAACAGATATGTTTTTTGTGTCACTGGATTTAAAGCACACTAATTTCTCCAGTTTTTGTTCCATCAAAACTATGAGATATTCCGTCGCCTTGTCAACTTCATAAGCTTTCAATTAGCATGAACCTTTTCAAACATTAAAACAAAAATCTGGAAAACCTGAAGGGGCTGAGGGAGGACAGAGGATTATCCACAAGTTTAATTGTTTAGGATTTGCTACAGGGTGACAGAAAATGGGTTCAAACGACAAAGTTTCTCTTCAACCTTACTCATCAGGACTAGCTTCTCCTGCTGAAGATGAACAACCTTATCCTTCAACTTCTTGTTCTCTTCTCTGATAACCTGGTTCTCCAAAAACAGCTTCAGATTCTTTAGCACCATTTCTTCCCCTGCCATCCTTTCTCTTCTTCTGTACATATATATTATTAAGACTCTAATGCATTAGTATGCGGTGCGAAATAAATGAAGATATAGGATAGAATAAACCTATAGATTTTGTGTGTAATGAACAAAACATAATCTACCTTGCAAGCTTGTAAACCTGAACCTTAGGTCGATTGGGTTGTCGTTTCTCAGCAAAAAAGTGAAGGAGACCTATCGAGCTGATCACCTTGTTGCCCATGCACATTATCTCCTGGTTCCAATTCGTCTTAGTGAAGAAAGTGAGAGGACATGCAGAATTTGAGAAATCAATAGTTCCTATAAATAGACAGTTTCGTTCTTTATTCTTGTATGCAATTATGCATTGGGATGTGTAGCAAATATATAGGTGAGGACGCACAACAGAGAGCTAAGAGAAGCGTTTCTTTCCCTGTAATCATGACCAAAAGACTCATCAGTAGTTTCAGGAATAACACAAATCCAATAGGGAAAATCCCATAAAAATACCACTTCAATTCCAAAAAAATCACCCTAATAAACAAAAGGACACATTGGTCCGACAGTAGGAATCTGCGATTGTAATATTCCTGTCATCTTTGTCAGCAGTAGAAAGCATTTGATTATGTCTGTTGAAACTTCAAAGTCATGTCAGTTTTGGTATTCCAAAGGAAGAGCCTGCAAATTTGTTTGTTTAGGGGCCATATATTTATCCACTACGCATGCATAGTTAACCCGCATATAGATTTAATCCTTGAAACTTGGCATGATACAACAAATAAACAGACGATAGGTGTAAAATGTACCATCTTCTTGGTCTGTATGTGCAATTATGTATGGCTTGAATAGAAGAGACAGCCTCCACTTGATGGTGCGTGTAGGTGCATGGAATCACACCAAGGATTCAAAAATTGATGATAGGGGGAATATTGTACTATTTGCTAGTTGATGCTCTTTGTTATTGTGAGTTGTGAGGGCCACAAAAACCATTTAGTGGGAGAGTTGTAGAGAGGCCATAATCAACAGATGAATCGAACATTACCTCCTGCCTTCTCCCATTACTAGAGTGCCTTAAAATTTCTTACATCCCAATCAGTACCCTTATCGCCAAGACGATGATAAAAATAATTAGGCTAATATATTTTTTAATTTGATTTGATCGAGGATGTCTCCAAGCCATTGATTAATCCTTTCGAGGCTGAAGGATAAAGTACGTTCATGCATTAGGAGCACATTAGTGATTCTTCCCTCTTTTGGGCTTGTTGGAAAGCCTTAGCAAGCCGCCTGAGAGAAAGCTTAGCTAAATGAAAATATAATTTTGTTTAACACAATTTTATTATTGAAGTTAACTCATATCAAGCGGTATCGTTGAAGTTTTGTCTAAAACCGTAGAAGTGATTTATGAGGTTGTCAGCCACCCCTAGTTTTTGTTTCTCGTTTCCTATAAAAAAGTCGACGAGAAAGCAACAAGAGATGATGCGGCAGCAAGGGCCTGTGCGTAATGACGACATTATGACAGTATCGGCGGCCTAGTGAGAGGGCCCCAGTCAGCTCCGTGGTACCCTCCCTATATGCGTGAGTCAGACGCGCTCACCTCATGCACCGTTGTCTGTGAAAGCAAATCAGACAGATAGCAGTGTCAGACAGCAACTCTCTCTTACTTTTTTTATTAAATATTTTAATTATTAGATTAAAATTTCAACGATTGATTTAAAATGTTATAAAAATATTATTATAATTTTACTTTAAAGATATATTCAATCTGGTCATTATTATAAATCACCAACTAATAAGATTATTTTTATGAGGTATTTGTTTGCTACCAACGAGCATTAATTTTTTTTTTTTTTTCATGTATGTCCATAATTAATTAGGGTAGTAGGTGAGAGTAATAATTAGCATAAAATTAGAGTTTAGTGCAATTAGAAGGGATAATGTTAGAAATTATTTATATTCTAGGATTACTTTATTGACTTTAACTGTTTTTATTGGTTTGTCAAAATATTAATTGGTGCTTTATAATAAGGGCTAGAGGGAGTAGTATGTTAAATTTGAAGCGTTGAAATCTTAATCCAATACTAGAAAAGAAAAAAAAAATGAGAGTAAGAGATATACTACCTCTGGTCTTTATTATAAGAAATTAGCTAACAATTCTTACCAACCAATAAAAACAGTTAAAGCCAATAAAGTTTATTAACAAAAGAAAGGACTACCAAAACCCTCCCTTCCCTTTCCTTTCCGTCCAAAATGAAACTCTCAAATAAAACCTAAGATAGATGACTAATTATTTAATATTTTGTACCTTAACAATTTGATATATAAAGTATCCTAAGATATATAAGATAAGCTTAAATAGAGAATAATAATTAGTCAAATAATTAATTATCTAATTAATTAGTTAGAAAATAATTAATTAGTGATTTAATAATGTATTGTGTTATAGTAAATTTTTATTAGTCAAATGGATGATCCACTCGAGAAGTAATTAATTGCACGATACATTTGACTAATAAAAATTTACAATAACATGACACATTATTAAGTCACTAATTAATTAGAGAATTAATTATTTGACTAATTATTATTCTCTATTTAAACTTATCTTATCTATCTTAAGATACTTTATATATTAAATTGTTGATGTAAAAAATATTAAATAATTAGTCATCTATCTTAAGGTTTATAATAAATTCACTAATTAATTAATTTACTAATTAGTCTTGTTCCTAAGTAGTCATCTATCTTAAGGTTTATAATAAATTCACTAATTAATTAATTTATTAATTAGTCTTATTCCTAAGGTTTATAATAAATTTTAGATATTTTATCCCTTAATTATTAATTAAATTTATTATTTACTATTTCTATTATTTATAATTAATTAGAATTATTATTTATAACTTTAAATATAATTAAAAAAATTTATCACGCCACTAGTGGCGTGATAGGGTCTGACGTTACTAGTGGCGTCCTGTCAGTCAATGTGTTTGACTGCATTAGTGTGGTAAATATTTTCAAAAGTGCTTCAGTCTAGTACATTTTTTTTTAAATTCTTATTTTGGTGTTTTTCCCTGCCCCTTAGTTGCACGACAATTAGTGCGATTAGTGGTCAGACTTAAAAAAATAGTGAAGTTTTGAGGGCGCGTGAGAGTGTCACGATTGCGGGGGTGCGAGTTGGGAAGCGTGCCTCCAGCCGTGCTTTGTTGTGATTGGAGTTGGCTTGTCTCCGCTGCCCAATTCCCTCTGCTGCTGTCCTTTGCCATAAAGTGGCGTCGTTTGATGGCAAAAAACTGAAGTTGTTGCTTTTTTTTCTTTTTTTTTCTTTTTTAAAACATTGTAGTGTATTGATGATACTCAAAGGAAACTTCATGATACAGAAAAAATATTTCATGGTCTTGAAAAATTATTTTAGGATCTTGAAAAAATATTTCAGGGTATTGACTGGTACTAAAAATATATTTCAAGATCTTGACAGTACTAAAAAAATGCTTCATGATCTTGAAAAATTATTTCGGGATACTAACTGGTACCAAAAATATAATTCGAGATATTTTTTTAAAGATCACAAAATAATTTTTCAAGATCATAAAATATTTTTTTATTACTTGTCAAAATCCTGAAGTATATTTTTAGTATCAGTTAGTACCCTAAAATATTTTTTTAAGATCATAAACTTATTTTTTAAGATCATGAAGTATTTTTCAGTACCAATCAATATTATAAAGTATCCTTTCAGTATCATCAATACACTACAATTTTTTATTTTTTTAAAAAGCAACAACTTCAGTTTTTTACCATAAAACGACGTCACTTTATGGCAAATGACAACAACGGAGGGAATTGGGCACCGAAGACAAGCCAACTCCGTTGTGATTGCGGGTGCACATTTGGTGCCTATTCTTATTTGCTCAAACCTCTATTAGAGGTATGAGCATATTTTTTTTTAATTTTTTTATATATTGTATTTATTTAGATTTAAATTATATCTTTGTTTTTCAAATTTTTTTTGCAGACTCGTATCTCAAATTAATTAGTTTCCAATCCTGCATTTATCGTAAACGGTATCATGGAAACTAATTAATTTGAGATCTTAGGTGTAATTTTTTTTTCGAAAAGTTAAAGATATAATTTAAATATAAATAAATACAATATATAAAAAAAATTAAAAAAAAAATGTTATTGGACACAAGAATGGGCACCAAATGTGAACTCCATTGATTGCATGGCATGCCTCGGGAGTCGGGAGTACCCAGCTTGCTGAAAAGCTAGGCTGCACGCGCTCTATCGGCCTGCCCTCGGGGATTTTATTTTGTTGTTGAAAAAAACAGAGAAGTTATGAAAACAAAGGCGTTGAGGCGGGCCCACCAAGAATGGTGTGAGTGTGTGACGATGCAAAAACTGGGGGTGCCGTGGAATAACCCCAAAACGATTTTACCGACCACATGAAACGCCTAAACCAGCGCTTTTTCCATATCCTCCATTTTTAAACACCGCCTCTTCTCTTCTCCATTTCGGCTTTTCACTCTTCCTCTCTCTTCCTACTTACTCCAAATTTCTTCTTCCTCTTATTCTTAAGGTACGCTTGTCTTCTTATTTTCTTCTCCTCGCCTCTCTTGTTTTTCCCTGCATGAATTTCCCTGATTTCTTTCTCTCTTTGTTTTTTTCTTTTAAAAATTATTCTTTCATGACTCAATTCTTTTATTCTCTCAGTTCTCTTGTGCCTTCCTCGGCTAGAATTGCCGTATCTCTCTCTCTCTCTCTTTTTTTTGGGAAAAAATTCAGGAACGCTTAAGATGGTTGCATCTCCGGCATAGAATTTAACGTCCGAATTGTAAATGGATGTTGATGATGGCTGCTTGCCTTTCCTTTCTCTCATGAATGATCATGAGAAATCTTTTTTTTTTCTTTTTTTTTTTTGCATACAGAAGAGAAATTTTTGGATGCGTCTTTTTCTATCTATTCGGGTTGGACACACTATTGGGCCCAAATCCAAACCCAAAGTCTCTTTATGCGGCTCCTGAGGATATGTGTGTATATATAGCATATTCTTTTTAGGAATATATATATATATATATATATATATAAAGGATAGGATATTGTTATTAATAATTTTATATCACTACAAGTCACTACTACTTTTTCACTGTTAGATTAGAATCTCATCTACCTTTATCATTTCTCTCCCTATTAAAATTTAATCTCTAAAAAAGATTCTAATCTAACCGGTGAAAAAGTGGTAGTAATTTTGTAGTGACATAAAATTAATAATGACAATATACTATCTCATATATAAATATATATGCATATCTGCTATTTAGCTTTATCGTATCATCTAGAATTATCTGGGTGACTTTCTTACCAAGTTTTTTAAACCGATATTTTAGGTAAACATGTTCGGTTTTATCTCTTAATTTTAGAAAATTCTCTAATCTTCTAATTTTAATACCTTAATCTGGCAACAAAAAAATAAATAATACCTTAGTATCTAACGATGTTTTTTATATCAATAATTATGAATTTTTAAACAAATTAATATATCAATGTTTTGAAATGTTTGGGCGTTTGGTCCACATTTAATTTTTTTTAAATAAAATTTAAAAGGAGAAAATCGGGGATAAATCTCTATTTTAAGAAAATAATTGCATAATAGGATTCGAAACTTCAAGGAGCTCATTCCACAATTAATTTTTTGAACTATGATTTATCCCAATTTTACTTTAAAAAGACACTATAAAGTTATTATTATTATTTTTAATAAAAAGTCATACAATTTTTTTTTTTTTTGACTTGATCTTATATAAAAATTAAAACTAATAATCGCGATATTTTATCAAGGAGGTTTAGTTAGATTTTTAGGCCCCATTTGATGGGATTTTTTGATAGGGGTGGGATCTCAATGACCATACGCAACATATATAACCATAGCACACGGTTTCACGGAACTCACAACTCACAAGGGCAAAATCTGGGGGAACCCTAGAGAAGAATTTACCAATTCCCGTAAATTCACCATCTCCTTTTTCGCTTGATCGCAGAGAAACATGGGTTCTCACCAGAAAGATGGCACAAGCTACCAGCCGTCGGAGCCGAAGCCTTGCGCCAACAACTGTGGCTTCTTCGGCACCGCCGGCACCATGAACCTCTGCTCAAAATGTTACAGGGACTTCCATATCAAAGAGCAGCAAGCCGCTTCCGCTAAAGCCGCCATGGAGAAATCACTCAACCCTAGATCCGTTCCCTCACCTAATCAGACGACGGAATCGAACCCTTCAGTGCAATTCCATTTCGGAACTTCTTCGGAAGCATCGCCTTCATCCTCCGTAATTCTTGGCGGCGATCAAGGGCAGCCAAAAGCGCCGAACCGTTGTGACAGTTGTAACAAGAAGGTTGGGTTAACTGGATTCACGTGCAAGTGTGGGAGCACTTTCTGCTGCGCTCATCGTTATCCGGAGAAGCACGAGTGTACATATGATTTCAAGGTTTCTGGCCGTGATGCGATTGCCAAGGCTAATCCAGTGGTAAAAGCCCCAAAACTTGACAAGATTTAGGATATGCTTCTGTCGAAACTTGTACTGGTATTTTATTTGATTAGCGCATTGGTAAACACTAAACAGTTTGGTTGATCTCTCTCCGTGGCTACTAGTTTGATGGAATTAGATTGGACGGTCCAATAATAAATCTGATGCTTTTTTAAATCATAGTCGCTGAATATTTTAAGTTGTTATCTACTTGTGCTTTCATCACTTTGCAGGCCTTCTATTATTGTTTGCAGCCATCTGTGATTGTATTATAAGTCTTGTTACTCAATTAATTAATGAGAAGTGGTAGATAATAATATACTATTATGCTAAACGGGGGACGGAGATTTGTGAAGAATTGTACTCTGACATTTCCTGTCTTGTCTGTAATTTTGGCACAACATGCCATTTCTTGTCGTTTGTGTGCAAATATCACTTAATTTTAAATAAAAAATTATTAACTCATCACTTTGTGAAAATGGAATGATGACTCTTTTTCCACCCTTGCCTGTACCTATTATCTTCTTCATCTTGTTGCAAGTTGAGTTTTCATTTTTCACACCAAAAGGTATTTTTACCAGCTGGAATGTCTGGTTGATTATTAGTTGTTGCAAGTATTAGTTTGTGTTTTTGTGTTCCTTGTCTGTATATGATTATGGGAAATATACTTATCCTATGTTGTAGGAGTAAGAGAATTGTATCCTCATATCATAGATACAAAAAGATGTTTTTTTTAATAATAAAAAAGATGTGGGTCCCACTATTTCATGTGTGTGTAGGGATCTTCTTTTTCTCATATTGCAACATGATAAGTGTAAAGTGTAAACCCCTATGATTATACTGGAAAAAACTGGAACTTGTGGTGGACAACATGCCCTGCAGAGTTCAGTATGGGATGATTCTTTGGAAGAGATGCTGGTTTTTGTTGAAATAGGTTCTCCAGAGTTTCTCAGAGTCCTTTTGGACTTTGGCTTTTGTTCATATGCCGCGGATGAAACGTATTCAATCAACATACATACATTTTTCTCCTTAGCTTTGAATTAGTTTAGAAATTAACAAGTTTGATGCGTTGAGTTCTGAGACTAAACAAGGGAAATCAAAAAGTGGATTTTTTTTTTTTTTAAAAAAAAAAAAAACTCTGATGCTGTATGCGCATGTAATCAAATAGTACGTGTATCTGTTCCAAATTTTGAAATTTTAGGTTGTGTATGGTAGTCATGGTTGAATGTAATGGGGCAGGCCCATGAAAATAAAATGTCTCATAGTACAGACCCATGAAAACAAGCATTACTGACCTAGGAAAGTGTCTCATGTTATTGAATGTAATGGGGCAGAATGCAATACAAAAATCTGGTTTGGACCTCCTTACACACATCTTTGGTCAACAAGTCCGCCTCTTGATCTTAGGACTTCAAGTGCTCCAACTCTATCAAACCCGATTGCAACTTGTTTTTTTTGATAAAGTGACAATTTATCTCAATATGCTTTGTCCTCTCATGGAATACCAGGTTTGTAGCAGTATGGATCGTTGCCTTACTGTCACAATGTACACTAACAACTTCAGTTTGATGAATTCCAAGATCTCTTGGAATACCATCCACCCACACAACCTCAGATATTGATGATCCCAACGCTCTACATTTGGCCTCGGCTGATAACTTTGCAAAGGTTTCCTTCTTCTTGGTTTTCCATTTGATGAGTCAGTCATCAAGCTTAAGCAAATACCTGGTTATCGGTCTTCTAGTCATCCCACAAGATGCCCAGTCGGAATCATAGTAACGTGGAGGCGTCAAATCATCATCCTAACTCAACAACACTCCAAGTCCTATGCTCTTCTTGAGATGTCCGATCAAATCAAGGGCTTCTACCATGTGTGCCTTTGTTGGTGTTTTTATAAGACTGGCTCAAAACATGCACTGGAAACGAAATATCAAGCCTCATAGTAGTCAAACAAGTCAATCTACCCATAAGTCGTCTATATTTGTGTGGACTTTTCAACAAGTCTTCTTCCTTATCCCTTCCTTCCTTATTTGCTAGTAACCGCAAGTTTGTCTCATGGGAATTGACAATGGCCTGCAACCACTCATACCACTATTTGACAACAAGACTAGAATGTGCTTTCTTTGAGAAATCACAATTCACTTTTGTGACCTAGCAACTTCAATTCCCAAAAAATATCTCATCTCTCATAAGTCTTTAATCTTACATTTGCTGCGAAGTAGCTATTTCACATCATCAATCCTTTCTTAGAATTGCCTGTTAGAAGAAGATCATCCGCATGTACAAGCACAAGTACTAAAGCATCACCTTATCTCTAGGAACAATGAATACTGAAACCACTATCAACTAAAGCCATAGACAATTTATTATTCCATTGTCTTGAGGCTTGTTTCATGCCACACAATTGACTTGTTAAGTCTACAAACCCATATTCTCCCTCTAGTTCTCAAAACTTTGAGGGATTATCATGTAAACCTTTTCATCTAAATCGCCTTACAAAAATGAATTATGGACATAAACATTTCAATTATACACAGCCGGCATTTTCAAAACAAAACAATAATCATTTTAATTAGAGGGGAAAATGTCTTATGATAATCTATGCCTTCCCTTTGTGTATAACGCTTCGCAACTAACCTTGCTTTTATATTTATTATGCCTTCCCTTTGTGTATATCCCTTCACAACTAACCTTGCTTTATATTTTCCTATGGTACCATCTGAATTATAGTTCACCTTATAGACCCACTTGCATCCTCTTGCCCTCAGGAAGAGGAACAATGTTCCATGTTTAGTTGTCCTTCAAAGCATTTATCTCCATTCGCATAGCCTCTACCCATTTTAAGTCCTTCTGGGCTTCGCTTTAGGACACAGGCTATGTGATAGAATCTCTGGAACACAAATAACATAAGTAAGATGCAGAAAGATGTTCATATGACATATAATCCTCAATTGGGTACCTACAACGTCGATTACGCTGTAATGCTGTATGTAGTCCCTGCAGGTGGGTTAGATGAAATTAGGACCATATAGGTGGTTTACTACTTCTTGTAGGACGAGTTGCATGCTCCTGGTCAGGAATTTATGTTCGTTCCTGATTCTTAGAATAGAAACAGCTTGCCGCATGCACTTGTTATGCCCTACGATGCTATCCGCATCAAAAATGAACATTTCTCTTACGTTCTTATCAACTCCCTCTAACTCAAGAGGTTTCGTTTCCTTGAAAGGAAATCTGTCCTCTACAACCGTACATGCTGACTTACAAAAAAGGTATTTAGTCTTCATATTATACAACATGTATCCTTTTTGGTTATTTAGATCTCCCAAAAATACCAAGGGAATAGACATAGGCTACAATTTGTCTTGAAGAGTCAAGTTAGTAGCATATGCAAGGCAACCAAAAGTTCTTAATAATCCATAATCCGTGGGTGTCCATGCACAATCTCATTGTTTTAAAATCTTATACCCTAGAGGGAACTTGATTCATTATATACGTAGGCCGCAGCTATGATGCACGGACACGGCAAATTTGGGAATCAGAATGAGTCGGACACACGAATTGTACGGACACGCGAATTGAACTAAAATTCGCGAATTAGGTAGTCAAAAATTCAAATGGAAGTTTTGTAATTTTATTAAAATCTAAAGGCTATTTTTTAGCCCCAAATTTTGGCACCTAAATCCCTAATTGACTTTTTGACAAACCGGTCGAGCAGTATCTTCCCCAAAATCATCTCTCGGTGAAATTGACGACGACGCTCTTAAATTGCTGCCTCCGTCTCTCCCAGTTCCGACCAAAATCTCCCAAATCGTCTCTCAAATCGAAGTGCCTCTGTCTCTCCTAGTTCCGACCGAAATCAACGACGCCATCCCAAATCGTGCGTGCCTTTTGCGGTTCTCCCAAATTGAAGCGACTGGAATCGACAACGACGCCATCTAAGACAATGAGTGTTTCTTCTTCCTCAGTCTTTGCGCGCCATCTGAATGACTGTGTCTCGCTCTTTGTTTCTTCTTCGACTGAATCACGCCATCTAAGACTGTGTTTTCACTTCTTCCTCAGTCTTAAACTTATTGTGATTGTGTTTTTAATATTTGTGATTGTGTGATTTGTGTCTGTGCGATATCTGTCTGTAATTGTGTTTTAGTGTCTCACTCTCTGTGTCTAACTCGCTATTGGCCTATTTATGAATCACGACTTCCCTCCTGTTTCCCTGTCCTTTTCGGTTTCCTATTGTAAATAAATTTTGTTGATTAATTTTGTATTTAATATGATTTTTCTTTTGTTATATTTTGTTAATGTGAAATACATATATTAAAAATATTACTTAATACTAAGACGTGTTGGAACGTGTCGAAATATTAGTATTTTTGAAGTAACGTGTCGACGTCACGTATCGGTAACGTTTTGAAAATACCGTGTCAGTGTTGGTGCAACATAGGGCCGCAGTTTTCACACACACCCCCAATATCTAATAGGAAGTTTAGATTGTATCGTTAGGCTCCTAGAGACTTGCAATAGGGTTCTATGTTTTCTCTCTACTATGTCGTTTTGTTCCCGTGTATACAGGCAACTAGTTTCATGTACTATCCCTTTTGTGCAAAATGTCCTCTCTTTTTTTGCTCAAAGTGCAAAATGTCCTCTAATTGTGCTATTAACAAATTCTGTGTCATTATCACTTTGTACCCTTTTGACCACTCTAGAAAATTGTGTTTGAGCAAAAGCGAATGTGAGAATAAGTTTAGATTTATGCTTCATTAAGAAAATCCATGTGGCATGTGAAAAGTCATCCACTATGATTAAGATAATTGATGTACAGATTACGTGGGAACCCTATATGGGTCCCATACGTCCATGTTCAACAATTCTAAAATATCATTCATTTTAATACAATTATGAGAGAAAGGAAGTTTAGCTTGTTTTGATTATGAGAAAATCTCACACTTTTTATTCAATGTCACTCTCTTATGATTTATAATATCCAAATGTTATAAGCACAATTACAATTACAGGTACATGACCTAATCTACTATGCAACAAAGAAATATCAACACGGTCATGCTCCTTATTACAATTACTTGTCATGTTCACCACATTTGTCTTTGCACAAAGTAAGGCATATAATCCATCTATGAGTCTACCAGTCGCCTTCGTTTTGCCATCTCGAAGGTCCTGTATCAAACAAATATCAGGAAAAAATGCAACTACGCATGCTTCTTCCTTAGTTAATTTTAAGATAGATATAAGGTTGAATTTCAACAAGGGAGCATATAAAACACCATGCAAGCTAATTCCATTGGAAAATCTCACATTGCCTATAGCGGGCGGACCTAGAAAATTCTTTGGGGGGGGGCATCATTGGCGGGGATTCGGCGCGCCCCGATTTTTTTTTTTTAAAGGAAAGTTTTAAATGCATTAAAAAAATAAAATAATATAAACAAGAAAAGAAAAAAATATAAAAAAAAATTCATAAAATCAAGTGAACACCGATGATGTAATAAGAGAGATAATTATTTTACAAACTGTCATTTAGAAAAGCAAGGCTAAGTGCTTTTAGAAATGCGATCACATAAATTACAATGAAGGGTGGGCACTAAATAAGTTCAAGTACATATATTTTAATAACAAAAGTATATTATAATAAAAATAATTACAATGTCATTATTCTAGGCATTATTTTTTGGAATTCCATCATAATTGCCTTATTATCAATGCTATCATTGCAGTATAGAACGTCGTGTCAGATCTCAGGACGGGTACTTTGATGTTGGGATCAAAGGTCTCTCTCCGGATATCTAATGTGGAGATATCCGGAGGAGGTTGGGATCACCTGTACACAATATTGGGGGTGAGGTGTGTGCACGGTAACCGAAGGTAATAGTCCGGTTAGAACGTAGAACCCGATTAGCTTATCTCGTATTTATAGAGGCCACCGTGATGTGGATCACGATCGTCGTGCCGACTTGGTGGGGGCGCACATATAGTAACGGCCTTATGAGTGCGCCCACTAAGCGGTAAATCCGGATCACCCGGTCTTCCGAATACTAGGCACACGGTTATACTGGTTACTCCTACCATTGGGCCCTTGTGGCGTTGGGCCTTATTAGCGGTCCGTAACAGTTGCCCCCCAGCTCGGTAGGTCGTGATTTCCGGGCTGCCGAGATGTCCTATATCCCGTGCTGGCCTCATTGGCCGAGCCTTCATGAATTTTCGTAATTCCGAGGTAAATCCTCCAGAAGCCGAGGTGGGACATTTATCCGAGGCTTCGTGCAACGAATATCTCCGAGCCGGGCTCATATGAGGGTTGCCGAGGTGCTCTCAGCTTTGCCGGCTGGTTACGATGAATTCATGCTATTTTGATGGGAGGGACTTTCCGCATTCGCCATCATTGCCTCCCCGACACTGGCGACTCTGCGTTGGCGGGTGTACGCAACCGCCGCGCCATCTTGCGTATTGATCTTCGTGCACATTTAATGTTCTCTACACGCGATACGCCATCTCCTTTATCGGGCGAAAAGACGCTTCGCCCCGTCGCTTGATTCCCTTGAACTTATATGAATCATCTTTCCTCTATTTGCTTCATTTCTCTATTTTACATCGTCGTCATCCGCTTCGTCGGCTCTCGCCATTTTCCTGTCCTTTGCTCCGCGTTCTTTTCATCCTCGTTCGCGATTCACTCATCTGCGTACTTCGGGTATATTATTTCTCCGTTTTCGTCCTTTGGTGTAACTTGATGATTTGTCGTTTAATTTGACCGGTTAATTTTCCGTCGCGGTGGCGATTATCGGGTAGACTTCCTTGGTAGTTTCTGTCTCTAGTTCTACTGTCGAAATCCCCCTTCAAACTATCTTATAACCACAGCATTTCTTTAGCGAACCTTCCCCTTATTTCCCCTTCTTCACGTATCCTTTTGTGCCTTTATAGGTTTTCGTTCTTTGGCGATGGTTGGGAGTAATCGCTTACCCCCTTCTAACCCACCATTAACCCCCGAAGAAGAAGAAGCCTTACGTATCCGTTACCCCGTACCTCCTTTTGGCTTCTCGGTTTGAACTTTCCGAAGACGAAATTGGCGTACGTGCTACGAGGAGGATCCGGTCAACGGGGCGGATCCGGGTCCGATCTTCGGGCGTCCAATTTTGGAACCTTTGGGCCGAGTAATATGGCTCGTCGAGGACGACGTCTTGTCCGCCCAACCCCTTAATTTCTATCGTTCATCCTTAGCTCCGGATTCGAACGTCCATCCGCCGGGGTATCTCGGCCCTCGCTGGGATTGTCTCGCCGAGAGCTCCTTCCTCATCGGTCGGGCGAAGATTCCCGGGCTTCTCGATTTTAGGTCCTGTCGTCATCGACCCCTTCCCATCCTTCTTCGGGCAATCTCCGTCCCCGGTCCGCTTGTTTCCCCGCCTCGACGATAGAATTCCTTCGGGTATTTATCTTTTTTCTTTTGCGATACTAGCATTTTTTACTTTGCTTATAGGTAAATGGCTTCAGTCTTCTCCACGACATTCGATCCGACGCGGGAGTCGAACTCTTCGAGTCCTCCCGAGGCGCTGTGTAGGCGTATTCTGGGTATCCCACGATATCCTAAAGACTCGGTCCACGATGTCCACGGCCGACATTGCACGTCTTAACCTTCCCGAAATGGAAAGGCATGCGTGATTCCTCCGGATGAGGGTGAGCCTATCGCTCTACTCGGCCGGTCGGGCGCCCCAACTTCTTCTTCTTTCTACGAGATTACGACCGGGTCAAGGTTCAATTCCCGTTTAGCCAATTTCAAATGTCGGCGTTGATGGCTCTACTGGTGGCACCTTCTCGGCTCCACCCCAACGGATGGGCCTACTTAGTGGCCTTCGAGCGTACGTGCTCCTCCTTTCCGGTCCCCGTTCCTTGCACCACCCCGTTGTTCTTCCATTATTTCAGCCCTTTCACTTCCGGACTTAAGAAGGACGAGAGATTGAAAGGCGGTGTCTCTACGTGTGGATCCGGATAGAAAGATAATGAGTGCCTTCTCCGATTCCTTTAAGCACTTCAAAACGGGTTTCTTCAAAGTCGAGGCGAGCCGGACGGCTGCCCCTGGTTTTTGAAGGGTCCCGAAGGAGAGGATGTAGAGTGGGAGTTTCCTCTTTCGGAACGAAACCCATTATGACCGAACCCTTCGTCATACCGGATCCAAATTGAGGACCTTTCGCCTGAAGAAGCCGCTGTATACCTCGGCTAACCGCATATGTTGAGAGATACGGGATCCGAAGTGCCGCCTTCTTTATTAACGGGCAGGGGCTAGGCCGACCTTTGTTGATTGTATGGTTCCATGGATTGCTAGCTATCATGCTTTTAGATTTTCCGTTGTACTAAACTTTCATCGCATGTATCTTACCCCCTTGTTCTTTGTTTCGCAGCTCAAGATATGTCGGAGCTTCCCCGCTATCTGGCGCTTGTGAATCCGACGGTAGCCGCGCCGACTCGTAAACGTCCTTCCTCGGGTTCGGAAGGAACTAAGTCTCGTGCGGCATCCGGGTCTTCAAGGAGCAGGAAAACCAAGGCCTCGGACACTCCTGGCTCTAGGCGTTCTGCACTTCCTCCGGATGTGCCCCGGCCCGAAACAACCGCGCCGAGACCACTGCCCCCGAGGGGACCGAGCCTTCCCCGGATCCGGACGCTACAGCTCCTGAAGGTTCTGTTCCATCCTTGGCCGGCACCACTGCCCCTCCGGATCTTTTCCGGCTCGGATTTAGCTTCCGCGAAGGCTAAGGGACCCGTTACGTCTACTTCTCCCGCAGGGCGGCTCCTCCCTTCCGAAAGTCCGCGGTTGCTCATCGGCGCCGAGTGATTCCCGAGGACTTTCGTGGGAGAGAGGGGTGACTGAGGAGCTTAGTGTCGCTTTTCTTCCGCCGACCAAATTTATGAATGGAGTCCCTTTGTCCGCCGTGGATGAATCCGTTATTAGTGAGGCTCAAAGGTTCCTCTGCAAGTCCATCGGTCTTCACCAAGCGCTACTTATCTTTGAAAAAGAAGCACGTGATGCCGAGGTAGACATTCGGTGGGTCGAAACGTGCCGAGGAAGAGGCCTTGTCGAGAGCCAAAGCTGCGGAAGAGGAGGCGGCTAATGCGCAAGCCCCGGGTCGGACAATTGAAAACTTTGGAGGAGGAGGTAGCTGCCGCCAATGCTAAGGCGGATCGAGTGACAGCTTTGGAGGACGAGCTGGCTGTTGCCAAAGCTTCGTGTGGAAAAGCGACCGAGGAACTTCTGATGACGAAAGAGGCATTGGATAAACGAGACCTCGGAATGTCTCCGTCTTCGAAGGCCCCGGACGAAAGCCGGATGCCGTGAAGACCGTCCGGAGGCAACGAGGTGATCTCGCCGCCGAACTCGGCTCGGTAAAAGAGGAGCTTGCCGCGAGCGACAAGCTAACCACGGAGTCTATTGAGACCCTCCACGAGTCGGCAAGAGAATGCTTCAAAATGGCCCTGGATCAACTCCAAGTCTTGAACCCAAAATTATCCTTCAACGTCGACGGTTATCACTACCGAGCTTATGTGAGGGACGACATGTTTTATCCGGCTCCTCCTCCCCGAATCCCTTCCGGAAGATGAATCCATATCCATTGAAGATGAGGACTGTGGAGATCGGGTAGGTGAGGAACAAGTTGAAGGCGCAAAGTCAAACCCCGAGGCCGACTCAAGACCTAGTGAAGTGACTCGATCTTCCGAGCCGGGACCCTCGAGCAATGTTGCCTAGTCTTTTTTCCTTGAGGCGTTTTGCCTTTGTAATCATGAATTTTCCGCGTAGGTTGCCGGTTATAACAATTTTAATGACTAAGTAGATTTTCGTATCATGTTGTGTGAATTCTAAACGTAGTTGGAGATTCGTCGGCGCATGGGGAGCCGAGCTATGCATTCTAGCAGATGTGAAATCTGGGAATGAATGGTAGGGTTGTCGGTTTTTAACCGTATGTTGTATTAACCTAACCGCGCTACAGGTGTTCGGAGCCGTTGGTAGGGAATTTAACCGAGGTAGGGCGAATTGTCACTTGTTTAAACGAGGTGTCCGTAACGCACAACTTAAACATTTTGACCTGATCGGTCGGAATAACAACTCGAATGCTTAAATCGGGCGAGCGTTGACATGTCAATTTCACGAAGGCCAATAAAAGGCCATTTCGCCGAGCTCTCGACTGGGCTAGTACGCCGGTGTTAAATCATCTAGATGTGTCGTATTTGTGGCCAAGGGTTTATATGTACCTCGGTGTAATGCTTAAGCGATCAGCGTGCACGTTGGCGAAAATCCACCGAGGAATCCTTCATTAAAATGAAAACGCTCCAAAGAGCTAACATGAAAACGCTCCAAAGAGCTAACACATAATTCAGTGAAAACTTAACACGAAAGATAAAATGCGAAAGCAAATGATAACCGATCTCCAAGCCGGACGTGTTCAGCGGCGTCTCCATCATCCGAGGCCGATGTCTAAGCTGTGGTAGATCTTCAACTTGTCTGCGTTCCAAGTTCTTTTGATGGGCTTCCTAGCCAAGGTTTCAAGTATATAGGCTCCATTGTCCAGTTTCTCTTTAACCCGGTAGGGACCTTCCCAATTTGCCGCCAACTTGCCATCTCTGGCGTTCTTGTTGCCTATGTCGGCTCGTCGGAGAACAAGGTTACCTCGGTTGAAGGACCGGGGTCGAACCTTCCGATTATACTTGGCGGCTAGAAGTTGCTTAGCGGCGAGCTCTCGGCAGTGTGCCACTACTCTGACCTCGTCGATCAACTCCAAGTCCGTCATCAGCGCGTCGTCATTTGACGCCTCTCCCTCCTGGCGGGCTCTAATCCTTTTCCATGATGGTTGTCCTATTTCAACTGGGATCATGGCTTCGCATCCGTACGTCATTCGAAAAGGGGTCTCTTGGGTAGAGGATTGGACAGTTGTCCTGTATCCCCATAAGACGCTATACAGCTGCTCGACCCAGTTGGATTCCGCGTCTTGCATTCGCTTTTTCAACCCGTCAAGGATTATTTTATTGGCCGACTCGGCCTGTCCGTTAGATTGCGGATGCTCCACCGAGGCATAATGCAATCCGACGTCGAGGTCTGACATCAACGTCTTGAACCTTTGGTCTTGCAAACCGCGTACTGGTTGTCCGTGATCACCTCGGCAGGCACCCCAAAGCGGGATACGATGTTGTGTCTGAAGAATCTTTGTATGCGTGCCGAAGTAATTGTCGTCAATGGTTCGGCTTCGATCCACTTGGTGAAATAATCGACCGCCACGATGAGCCATCTGAACTGTCCCGGGGCAGCTTTGAAAGGTCCGAGGATGTCCATGCCCCACTTAAAGAAAGGCCAAGAGGCCGAGATCGTTTTCAGTTCGGCGGAGGTGGCCAAATGAGTTTGGCGTGCTTCGACAACTATCGCATCTTCTCACGGCCTCCTTGGCGTCCTCCGCCATGGTCGGCCAATAATACCCTGCGCGCAGTGCCTTCCTTGCGAGTGCCTTGCCCCCCATGTGGTGACCATTGATGCCTTCATGTATTTCGGCAAGTACATATTTTGCTTCCGCTACGCCCAGGCATCTCATCATCGGAGAGTGCAAGCCTTTTCGATACGGTCATCGACCATTGTATAGAGGGCGGCCTCCGCATTAGCTTCTTGGCGTCGGTTGAGTCGGTCGGAATAATACCTCTCTCTAGGTAATCTTCTATGGGTTTCCTCCAATCGTGGCTGCGAGATGGTCATAATACAACTCGGCTCGGTCAAGTTTTTTGTATCACCGTTCTATGATTACCGCTTCTTTCGTGGCCGGCCGTTTTGACGGGATATCCGCCACGGAGTTTTCTTCTCGTGGGATATGAGTGACGATTACCTCTTGAAATTCCGAGATCATCTCTTTAGCTTTGTTGAGGTACTTGGCCAAGAGTGGACCTTTCGTCCGGTAGGTTCCTTCAATCGTGCGGCTACAAGCCGTGAGTCGGTGAACACCTTGACCCTCGTGCTCCATTTTCCTTGGCCTCGCACCAGTGGTCCCGCCGGGAGAGCCTCATATTCGGCTTGGTTGTTTGAGGTCGGGAATTTTAACTGGAGGGACTGCTCCACCGCAACGCCCTCCGGGCTCTCGACTATGATTCCGGCTCCGCTCCCCTTTGCGTTGGAGGATCCGTCAACGTACACCTTCCATATCCCTCCGTTATCTCCCTCGGTCGTCTCTGCCGGGGTGAGTTCCATGATGAAGTCCGCCGGTGCTTGCGACTTAATCGCGTCGAGCCGTACGAGATATCAAACTCGGACAACTCGATCGCCCATCCGATCATTCTTCCGGCGAGGTCCGGTTTGTGTAATACTTGGCGGATCGGTTGACTAGTTCGGACCACTATCTCGATGTCCTTGAAAATACGGCCTCAATCTTCTTGCCGTGGTCAATAAGGCGAAAGCCATTTTCTCCAACTTCGATATCGGAGTTCCGAGCTGCGAGGCTTTACTCACAAAGTAGATCGGTGCTGTCCGGACTCGCTTCCTTTACTAAAGCGGCGCTTCGCCTCTTCTCCAACCGCCGGGTAGAGGAATAAGGTCTCCCCGGCTCGGGTTTGTCGGGGACCGGAGGCGTTGCCAAGCATTGCTTGATCTTCTCGAACGCTATTTCGCACTCCGTGCTCCAACCCCCCCGGGTTTTCTTTTTAAGAGCCTGAAGAAAGGAAGGGCGTTCTCGAGTGACCTCGGTAAGAATCTGGTCGGGCGGCAAGTCGGCCGATCAAGCGCTGAACTTCCTTCTTCGTCTTCGGGGCTTGCATGTCCAACACAGCCTTGCATTTGTCGGGATTCGCCTCTATTCCACGGTTGGTTAGCATAAATCCTAAAAATTTCCCTGCCGGGACCCCGAACGCACACTTGGCCGGGTTCAACCTGATCCGATGCCTTCTTAACTTCTCGAATGTTTGCTCCAGGTCTCGGATGTGATCGTCTGGGCGCTTCGACTTTACGATCATGTCGTCAATGTATACCTCTATGTTTTGCCCGATCGATCTTCGAAGACTCGTTCATCATTCTCGGTAAGTAGCTCCGGCGTTCTTCAATCCGAAGGGCATGACCTTATAGCGTAATTGGCCCTATCGGTCATGAAGGCCGTCCTCTCCTGGTCGTCGGGATGCATGGCTATCGATTGTACCAGTAGGCGTCCATAAATGATAGTAGCTGAAAACCACCCAATGTCAACCAATTTATCAATGTTTGGCATGGGGTAGGAGTCCTTCGGGCAAGCCTTATTCAAGTTGGTGTAATCGTACACACCCTCCACTTGCCATTTGGCTTTAACACCATCACTACATTGGAAAGCCAAGTGGTGTCTTGTATCTCTCGATGAATCCAGCCTCCGTAGTTCGGTCACGTGCCCTGTCCGGGGCCTTTTGTCTTTCCGCCCGATGTTTCTTTTCTTCGGGCTACCGGGGTAGACCCGGCCGCACGGCTAGTACGTGGCAACAGAACCTTGGGTCGATCCGGGTACCTCGAGACGAGGTCCAAGCGAACACGTCGATTGTCTCTTAGGAATTGAATCAGTAGGGCTCTTAGGTTGTCGTCGTGGGCCCTCCAATCTTGGTAGTTTTGACGGATCCGCCCAAGCACACCGGCTCCTCCAACTCTCCTTCCGGTTCGGGCCGTGGTATCTCGGGCTTGTCCCTGAGGTCAAGCTCGACCATGTTCACTGAGCGTCGGGCCCGTTGACGTCTTTCGGGTTCGGGTGAGTTTTCCCTTTTCCCGAGCCGAGGTGGAGACGAGGGCCCTCCTTCCCCGATTCGGAGTGTTTCGAAGTAGCATTGCCGGATTCCTTCGATCTCCTGTGACCACGACCACTTGTTCTTTCTTGTTAAGCATCTTAAGTTTTTGATGCTTAGTGGATATCATCATATCCCTGCCGTGAATGGTCGGCCCGCCTAATATGATATTGTAGGATGACGGGAAGTCGGCCACTATAAACCCGACACGCTCCGACTTGAATGCCTCCCTCGTTCCAGCGTCGGCGAGGTCTATGTAACCCTTGGGAAGCGAGCGCTCTCCGTTGAACCCTATTAGGGTCGTCTTGCACGGCTTTAAGTCTTCGGCGTCCATCCGCATCCTTTTATATGCATCCCGGTGATAATATCGGGCCGAGCTACTCGCATCCACGAATATCCTTTTCACCCGGCAGTTAGCCAGGATTCCGGTGATTACTAGTCCGTCTTGATGCCCGGTACAACATCCTTCAATTCGTCAATGGTAAAGGTTAAAGGCGGCGGTGCCGGCCTCCTTCGTTCGTCATTGACCTTTGGGAGGTCTCGATATGTCTGGACTTCTCTCAAGTATTTCTGCGGCGGCTCATTGTGTCTCCGCCACCTCCGAATCCTCCGCCGATCCCATTACAACGGAAATCGGCACGGGTAGGCGTCACGGGAGTTCGACCTTCTTCTTTTTCCTCCTTCTTCGGTTCCTTCCGCAGGGCTCCTACTCCGGCCCCCGATTGCGTGTGCCGCTTCTCTTGCCCCGAGTTTTAATCACGTATTGGCGCAATTTGCCTTCCCGATAAACTTCTCAATTGCATCTCGGAGCTCATAGCATTGCTCCGTCGTGTGTCCCGTCCGTCGTGAAACGAACAATACTTTGATTGGTCCGTAGTGGGTCGGTTTCGGAGCGGCTTCGGCTTCCCGACTCTTCTCATCTCGTTCGAGCCACCTCCTTCCAGCCGCGCCCGAGGGACGTTGTGGGGTGTAATTGTCGTATTTTGATTTTCCTTCCGGCCTTTCCCCCGGTCCGTCTCGGTTGCGTTTACGGACTCCTCTCTTCGTTTACTTCCGGTCGAGATGTCTTTCTTATCCTTTACGGCTCCACGGTGTTGGCCGGCTCCATTTGCTCGACGTCCAAATATTCTTTGCGCGGGTGTAAAACTCGGTGAGAGTGTAAACCCGGTTCTTGCATATGTTCTTGGCGAGTCGCGATGTTGGATCCGGCCGTCCACGAGGCAATGGACGTGTACCGCCCGGAAGCGAGCGCACTTGCAAAGCCACCTCCTTGAAACGGTTAAGGTATTTTTGCAATGTTTCTCCCTTCTTTTGCTTTATTCGGCTCGGTGTGTCTTTTGTGACTTCGGTTGCTTTTTACCGGTTGCGAAATTCAGCTCGAATTTCGCGCCAGTCTTCAAGTCGCGTACGGAATTATTTGGCAAAGAATGGAGCCACTTCGTCTTGGGACCGGTTAAAGTCGCCGCGAACAAGCGTAGGATGACCTCCCATTTGATCAAACGGACCCCATGAGTAACTCGAATGTTTCGAGGTGACTTCGCGGATCCTGTGTTCCGTCATATTTCGGCAGATGGGTAAGATCGAAGTGCTTTGGATAGGGTGCCGTAGCGGCCTCTCGAGAGAATGGGCTCGCATCGGCTTCTGTTAGGTACTTCATCCTATATACCCGGGGAGATCGTCGAGACCGTGGTATCTTGGCTAGTTCTTTGTCTCCTTCTTCGACGTCCGAGACCGGATCTTCTCTCCCCGCCTCGGCTTTCGTCTTCCTTTTTTGTTACGGCGCACCCTCGTCTTCGCTTTCGGCCCCGGCTTCTTGTTGCCGCAAGTCCGAGTGGCTGGATGAGCCGCTACCATCCCGTCGCGGTCTCTTTTTCCGCGGGATCGTCCTCGGCCTCCTTGGTGCATCCGATCCTGGAATCTTTCGAGTGATTGTCCATCATCTCTGTTGGATTATTCTAAAATCCTCTTCGCGTTGGAGCTCGTCCCGCCTCTCCTTAGTCTCAAATTTTCTAAGGATGGATTCGAGCTTTTGTAGAATTCGGACATCCGGGTTCGGAGCCGAGGCGTCCGTGGCCGTCTCGTCCTGCGCTTTGTGGGCCTCGGGGGGAGAGGAGGCCGTATCTGACATGTGACCCTCAGGAGCTCCCTCTCCCGGGTGGGAGATACTTCGGTCATTTGGGTTGCTTGCCTCAGCTTGTTGTTGATTAGGCTGAATGTTCCGACTGTTGCTTCTGGTGTGAGCCATCGGTAGTCACGGGAATCGTAATTTATAGATCCCCACGGTCGGCGCCAATGTTCTGGTATAGAACGTCTGTGTCCAGTCTCAGACTGGTACTTTGATGTTGGGATCAAAGGTCTCTCTCCAGATATCTAATGTGGAGATATCCAGGAGGTTGGGATCACCGTACACAATATTGGGGGTGAGGTGTGTGCACAGTGAATCGAAGGTAATAGGTCCGAGTTAGAACGTAGAACCCGATTAGCTTATCTCGTATTTATAGAGGCCACCGTGATGTGGATCACGATCGTCGTGCCGACTTGGTGGGGGCGCACATATAGTAACGGCCTTATGAGTGCGCCCACTAAGCGGTAAATCCAGGATCACCCCGGTCTTCCGAATACTAGGCACACGGTTATTGGTTACTCCTACCATTGGGCCCTTGTGGCGTTGGGCCTTATTAGCGGTCCGTAACACTATCAAATACATCTTTTTCAATATAAGGTACTAAACAATCATTTAACCATTCATCCCCCATCTGATTATGAAGTACAGTCTTTGATGTATTAAGGGTGGACAATTATTCAAATATGTGTGTGTGTAATTTTTTTTTTTTTTAAAGCAAATCTTAAATTCAAGGGGGGGAAGGTGGGTCTGCCTATGCCTATATGTGTAACATGCAGCCTATCCCCATTTGGTATTTTAATGGTCTTAATCGGCCCATTGTATTCACTATGGTTATCTAATAGTGATAAATCATCTACTAAATGAATTGTTGCTCCTGAATCTAATACTCATGTTATACTCCTATGAGATAATGAGTTAGCTAAACTTGTAACGGTGAGTGCATGCACACTCCCCTCAGCATCCCTTTTGAGGAGTTCCAAGAACCTCTCGCATTGGTTACGTGTTAAGGAATGTGAGATCACGTTGGGTGAAAAAAGTCCTTTGTCATTGTCCTTGGTACTTTCAATTTTGCACTGATTGGATTCACTAAGAAGCGCCTGGTTGCATTTAGGCCCCTTAAAATCGGGAGAATAACTAATAATTTGATACGGTCTTAACTATAGGAACATTTTTATAGTGCAGTTTGTAAAAAGTGTTTTTATAATTAAAACCGGAGGTAGTAGTAATTATCCTTGATGTGACCCCTTTTTTCCACAATGAGTATAGACAAGAAAGGGATGCCCCTTCCTCTTCCACGACCACCTCCTCTTTCGTGTGTTGTGTAAACCCTCAATTTTATTTAATTTATAAATAAATAATTACTTGATATCATTTTTACTCAGCTCCCACAATATATTTAAAGCTATATTCGGTTTCTAATTCAAAAAATAAAGATACTGGCAGAAAACATGCCGTAAAAAAAAAAAAAATATATTTTATTAATATCTATATTCATAATTTATTACAATAGAATAATCACTTTACGATATAAAGTTCTCAAATACATTATTATTTCCTATAAGAAGTCTAAAAAAAATATGTATACAGAAACTAGGGAGATCCCTTGTCTACTGCTCTGTTTCTTCTTCATATAAGCCTGATTTTTAATTTCTGGGACATTAAGACAAAATATGAGTCATACTAGTAAATAAGTTTTGACTAATAATGTCCTGCTGCTAATTTAGCAGAAAACAATTTAAATTCCTGTATTATAATTATATGTGAATATGCACAGAAAAATATTCATAGGCATCCACAATTCCATAATTTCATCACTTAGACATATTATGGCGTCCCCTTGAGTGGATCCATAATAATTCATCACACAAAGCCTTACCCTATGTGATAGTTCACATAGCAAACCTTCTTTTGGGAGGTCATAATATTTATGGATACAACAATATAGTCTTCCTTGCATATTCCCATACAATTCCAAACAACTTTCAAATATAAGAAGTACTTCGATCAATCAAATAAATCATATAGAGAATACTTAGATAGTAAAACATTTTAAAAATCATTTTGGGAAGAATAAAAGCTGGTTGTATCAATCAATAAGAAAACTCTTAATTTTCTTAGTAGCAGTACGTTCTTTCTTCTTTTTCTCTTCTTATTTTCCTTCACTTCTTTTTCTTTTGCTTCATGTATTCCATTTGGAAATCGAGGGGTATACACACACACACACATATATATATATATCTGTGCACACGAAGCATTTACTAAGCATCTATTTAGTGCATTTACTATCTTCTTATCTTCATTCTACTTCCTTCCCAAGCCAAGAAGATCCTATCGATTCCCCTCTTGTTCTCCAAGCCTTCTAGAAGCTCATCCTTTAATTTGTTTTAACTTCCCTTCCAAGCCTTCTAGATGTTATTAAATATATACATTTTTCTTTAATATTATTATATAAATATATATTATGACATCATCACAATTGCAATCACTCTTAATATCTCATTGTTTTGTCCCCATCAGATTTTTATCTAGTTAACTTATTTTATAATTTATTTATACACCGAACTTTAAATACATTGAACAATGTATACTTATGTGTGTGTATAAACATATAAAAAGATTATTTTATTTATTTTTTTAGGATGTTACATGCTAACATGGCTATTCCTTCTACCGGGGCACTTCTTGCATTGCTCATGATTGCCCTATGAGCTTCATCCTTTGCCACCATCGCATAGGCCTGATTCACATTAGGCAACAATTGCATCAAGAGAATTTGACTTCCGGCAATGTTAAAGGAGTCATTCCAACCTATCAAAAATTGAAGCAACTTTTGATGTTGAATTATATCATATTGCACCTTTGAAGCTCCACATATGCAGCACTGACATTGAGATCTAACTGTAATTAGAGCATATTGCTTTGATAATTGAATATTTTATACACTTATTTGTATATCTTGGTTAATAAATTTAGGATTGTTTAGTTAATAAATAATGGGCTTTTATGCTTATTTGGGTTTTAGACTTTTATTCATTTTAATGATAAAATTTCAGGCTTACAATACTTCACTATTTTTACCATAACTTTTGAACCAGATATCCGGTTCACCTCATTCTTGTCTCATATTTTAGATGATTCAGAGAGCTACAAATGTTATGAAGATTTGGAAATTTAATTCAGACAAGAAGATGGTCGAAATTGGATCGAAGTCAGACACATTTTTCTGGATTTTGTTTGGACCCGAATTTTGTAATTAAAGTCAATTTTCTTTTATTTATGTTTTGGGTCAGACTTGTGGAGTCCTAATCTTGTTTTGTAATTAGGTTTTTATCCCAGTCAGCTAAAACATTACACACATTACATTTTTATACATTTTCCAGATTGAAATTAGAAGCTCTTCATTTTCTTTCATCTTTTCATTATGTTCTTTGTGTGTTCTTCACCATTTTCGTTCTATACAACCATGATTGGTGAGCTTCGGAGATTGACCCATAGATTAGGGATTCCGGCATTCTAGAGGATGCCTTTTAATTGGTAACTTAACTCGTTTATGTTTTCTTTTATCGAATTCGATTCTGGAATCAGATTGGGTATTTGATTAAATACCTAGATTGATATCCCAAGGATGACATAGTTTGAACCGGGTTGAAGTGTGTATTGTGTGATTGCATAGTGACACGCCGTGTGTTCGAACAAATTCTGGGAAATCGTTTAGTTGAGGGAAATTCTGGACAAACGCAGGGATTTCGATTTGTCTAGAATCAATTACGAGTTCGGTCATTTCGTTTTCGTCTGATGAAGGTTCTGGAATTCCTGATTGTGGGTTAGTCATTTCAATCTGAGTGAATTTTGTTTTTGCATTTTGTTTTTGTTTAATTCTAGTTTGTATTCTATCTAATCTGAAAACCTCCCAACCATTTACTGTTTCGGTGTTTTTTTGTTTCTACGGTTCAAATTAGACTTATTATGAATTCCTTGAAAGAAAGGATCTAGGTTCCATTATACTGTAAATCTTACTGAATTTGATTTTTTTGTGAGAGCTCGGCAAATCTCAATCATGCTCTTCCAATAATTCTTTCAGCTGTGAATAACAAGTAGGAATCGAAAGTTCACCTTACTGCAATGAATTGATTTCACGATGTAAAGAGAAGATGAAAGAACCAATCACCTTGTTGAATCTCCTTGAGGTCCATCCATATGGCATGGGCATTTTGAAAGTAAACAACCCCCAACTCTTTCGACAAAGAATTCATTGTCCATGACAGAACTATCACATTACACCTTTCCCACTGATCATGGAGGGCTGTATCATATGATTCTTTGCGACACGTTCTGTTGACAAATCCAAGCTTCATTGTACCACAAAGTGCAATTATCTTAGCCTTCCTCCATACACTGTAGTTCTCGCTTCTGGTGAGAACCGAAGGAATTATACTTGCCCCTTGTGTATCAAAGGGGTTTAGGTACAGAGGGTGTGCAAATCCAATCGTTTCTCTAGATGATCCATCACTCTTCTTCCCCTCTGCCATTGTTTTACAATCTGTGAAACTCGTTGGTTGCTCTCTCTAAGACAAAATTCCTTTTCCTGATCCGACGCTTCCACTCTGGAGTTCTTGAACGCACTACCTTGCTCGCACGACTCTGCCTCTTGATTTTGCGTTTCGGCTTTCCACTCCGGCCTTCTTGGACAAATGAACCTTTTCACCGACTCTACTTCACCGCTCAATGTCCCACTGAGACGCTCGCTCAATTCAACGCCCACAACCGGTGGTTATTGGTCGCGAGATGAACGACAATTCAACAAGCCTTCAAGTCGTTCTTGTCAGGTGATCATCACTTCGACGATTTTGCTTGGACATCTCTCTAATTGACATCATAACTTCATGATTCTGGGTGGAACGAAGAACCACAACTCGAAGATGGTGTGATTTTTAGAGAAGAACCACAGTTCGACATCGCGATGATTTTCTTCGGGTTTCTCTCAAGATCTTGCTGGGGGGCTTCAGATCTTGGATATCAGCCTGACCTGACACCCAAGTCTTGAAAGTCTGGACAGATCCTACCCGCCCCGCTCTGATGCCATTTTTTTTTTTGGTACAAGGCGAGGGGAGGGGGGATTCGAACACGGGACCTGAGGGGAGATATAAGGCATCTCAATACCACCAGCTGTGCCACTGCACTGCTGTCCTCGGTGGTGCTCTGATGCCATTAAAACAAGTACTATTACTTTTTTGATATAAAAATGGTGGCAAAGTGTACAATCACTACGAAATTCTGTCGGACACTAAAGTGGGGACCTTTCTTAACTTTTTTTTTTTTTTTTTTTTTTTGGCATTCATAAGAGCTTACTTAAGCAATCAAAACAAGTACTATTACTGAGCCAAGAAAATGTCTTATATTACTGAATGTAATGGGGCAGAATCCAATACACATTAATGTTTCCCTAGCCTATATACCCAATGGCCTTAAGTGGCCTTAAGGCCCAATGGCAACAAGGAGCCTGTAACACAGTTCCTAACTACACTTATTACACAACTAACAATTCTACAATCATACTAATTATAAAACCAGCAACTCAATAACCTAACTCAAAACTCACTGATTATAAGGATTGGGTAGTTTTCCCTTCTAAATTAGGTCCGTATATTTGTAACATGAGAAGACTACAATAGCATCTCTAAACCAAATATCCTATAAAAAAAATAACTAAACCCAACTGTAAAAACAAAAATAATCGAATCGAAGACCGAATTCAATTTGGTTTTCAGTTTATAATCGGTTGGCCCACTCCTACTAATAAATACAATATCACTATAAAAAAGCAAAAAATAATCTTTTATATAAATGTTGACTTTTTAAAACAAAGTCAGGTTTCTTGTGGTTGAGTTTCTTTCAATATTTTTTTTTTTCAAAAAATCAAGTTTAACAAAAAAATCATAAAGTCCAACGTCATCTTTAAAAAGGTGCAAAACTAAAAAACAAAAACAACAACAAAATCAATTTAATGACAAAATTTCATCTGAAAAAAAAAGGACAAAATTTCATCATGGTTATTTAGTGACAGTAAAATTTACAAAGGAATTTTAAAACCCCATGGTTAAATTTCGTGGTAATCCATTTGTTTCTAGTTAACCCAATGCAAAATGCTCCAATTAATATAGGAGAATCAAGGAGCGTGGATGAAAGATATATGAAATGGTGAATGTGCAATTTTAACAATGATAATTTTATGATAGGGGTATCGACATCATTAAATTTTGTAGGATGATAAAACACACGTAAACATTATAAAGTGGGGCAATTTTACCAAATCCATGAACTTGGAGCAAACGTTAGTGGGTCCCCCATGGTGATTCCCCCTAGAGCCGTTCAAAGCGGGTCAGGTCCATCGGCCGGCCCATTTAAGCTACGACCCTTTAAGGGCCGAGCTTAAAAATGGGACGAGATATTTGAAATTAGCCGGACGGCCCGGCCCTCGACGGGCCTCGGGTTTAAAAAGGCCGGCCCTGGAGGGTCTCGGGCCGAGCCCCTACGTGCCCTTTTCACTTCGTAGCTTTTTCTTTTTTTCCTTTTTAAATTTATTAATATATATATATATATATATTATTTGTTATAGAGTTATTTATCCATTTAACTACAAATACATAATAACCATATTCTAATTTTATGATTTGATTTATTATTTGTTGCAAATAAAGATTATGGATGTGTTCATGATGCGAGAGAAGAATTTCATGATATTCTTACTCATGAGCCAGAGGCTATTACTCAAAGTGAAAAACAATCAAATGTCGTTAAAATTAATGATAGTGACGAAGATGACGACAATAATAGTCATCGCATTAATGTCGCTAAGTGATATGTTCTTTATGTTTTATATGAGTTATTTGTGAACATGGGTTGCTTTTGATTATGAATTAGTGATTGTACTTATTTATGGGATGATTCGTGTTATAATTTACTAATTATATTTTTAAAAAAAAGTGGAGGAAAAATAGTTAAAATTTGAAATAGTAATTTTGGGCCCTGCGGGCCGGCCCTGACCCTAGTGCTCTCGGGTCGGGTTTTAAAAACAGATGTTTTTCTTACTCCGGGCCCTGAAGGGCCGATCTGTTAGGGGTCCTTCACGGATGCCGGCCCCGATTGATTGAAACTCCCCCCCCCCCCCCCAAAAAAGCTTCTTTCTCCCTTGCAAACTTTGGATTTGGCTTTAATCCAATTCTATTAGTGTCCATTGCCCTCCAATACTTTCAAACCGCGTTGTTTTGGTGCAATTAGGGGAGCTTCAACCTTTTTTTTGTTTTGTTTTTTTTTTTCAAGAAAAATATTTCGGGTGCCGACTCGTACTAAAAGGATACCTCATGATACTTACTGGTACTGAAAAAAATGTTATCGAAAATGTATTGAAGAGGTAAAAAATTGAATATACTATAAACTGGTACTACTCAAATAATATAACAAGAATCTGTATTATTGAAATAGCACATACAAAGAGCATACAACAAGTCTGTATAATATGAAAAAGCTATAAATGAACTCACAAGATTGCCGAAAATAGTAAAGAATTATGAAGAAATCCGGGCTCAACGTACGTTGTTTCCTTAAGACAATTTTGCTCCTTCAATATAGATGTCGAAGGTTTTTGAGCAATTGCCTCTCAGGATAGAGCGGATTATTCGTCTTCAGAAATATGACTCTCTCAATCTGAAATCCAAGCGAATCCTACGAGTCTGCTTTCGGAACACACAGAATGTTTTATATATGTAGTATGCAGAAGGACTGTATATAGGAAAACCAGATACGATTCTGTGACTAGGACGCCCTATTTATAGACAACAACAAAAACTTGATTAGATGGACTCGTCTGTTGCAGCGAACTGGTGCGTTATGCAAACAGACGCACCACAACAGAACGAACAAAAGCGACAAGCGTCCCTTGCTGGCGAATTGGTGTGTCGCACGAACAGATGCACCAGAACGAAGCGAACAATCCAAACGGATCGTAATACGCAGCCGCTGGTTGGAAAATCTCGGAGGGGCAAAAATGGAATTATTAAAAGTTCGAAGGTCAAATTGGAAATTCAAAAAAATATTTTTTTATTTCACACACGCGATAGCCGGTAGGCACGCGACCAGATCGAGCCGGCCGGACGGCGGTGCACGCGTGTGTGTGGTGGATCAAGGGTCACCTAAGTTCTTATCCCTTCACAAAAATGGGTTGGCCCAAGGGCTCATTTAGTAGGAACAAAGTTGAGGCTTATATATCTTCAACTTCTCCCCAACTAATCAATGTGAGACTTCTATCTACACACACATTCCTTCTTCCTTTTCCTCTACAACTTGAGTCTTGAAATTAAAAAGACTACCGTATGTCTTAACAAATAGTCAAATACACATACTTAAGAATTACATAACATCCATAATTCATTAAATACAAAAAATTATCAGTAAATTCATCTTCCATTCAGAATATCAATCTTTTGCACAACAGACAGTCATATGGTTACACTATAAATTTGTGCAAACGTGTGTGGAGTAATTTTCAAATCCCAAGAGTAAGTCACAAATGACAAAATTAATGACTCAAACATCTTTCTTGCTGAGAACACATAATTTCGTGTGAGGCCACAGATTCTGTTGAAACTCACTCATAAAGGCAGCAACAATGGCCAAACACTGAGGTGAATTTACTCTAGCAAATTTCTTCAAATTTTTTTTAGCAAACACAGATGTTATGATTTAAACATCCAGCCAAAAGCAAGGTACGTAATTGTTCATACAGATAATAACTTGCAAGGAATTCTACTTCCACTTAAATCTACATAGCTTAATGCCTATTTTTAGCAAGAAACAGTTCTACCAAAACTCAGTTGATTACTGATTAAGGTCAAGTTATTGAAGGAATTAGTAGTTGCAACAAAGCTCATAGATTAGAGAATATGCAAAGGCTAATGTAAACAACCTATAAACACTCACAATGATTTGACTCTAGAGTGAAACAAATTGAACCCCAGAATATTCCCTTCAGCAATGGATTTATTAGAGTATTAGTAAATATCTAATATATACAATATATAATATAATATAAGTACATAAACTATTATATAAAAAAATATTTATATTAAATATAATAATATATATGTTTACCGAGCAGGGCCAAATGGGTAGGGCGACATGCGCTCTCCGATGCTTGGCCCTACTTGTAAAAATGCCCAGCTTGATTGTACTTAATTTTTTTTTTCCTTTGGGCGGGTAGGTGATTTTTCGCTTGGCTTGGGTGGAGCACGGGGTTCTCATGCTTCATGAACACCCTAGTGATACTAAGAGACGTGGCTATGTTGATGAGGCTAACAAGTAACAACGAAGAGGTGTTTTGCACTCCTCTTCATTCCCAAGGGGCAGTTTGATAAGAGGGGAGTGAAAATAAGCGGATGGAAAAATTTTTTGAGTTAGGTTTAAAAAAAAAATTAGAATAAATGGGTTGAAAATTTTAATTAATTTTTTTACCCTTTTATCATACATATTCCCTTATTAAAATTTGATAACTCATTCCTCTGGTATTTTTAAATTTAGTTTATAAATTTTTTTCCTCCACTCACCTCCACCCCAAATCCATCGTACTGAACAAGCCCTTAAGGTGTATTTGGTTTGAGGGGAGGGAATGAGAGGAGATGAGAGGGGTCCTCATTCCTTCCATTTGGTTTGAATTTTTGGGTGGAAGGAAAGCAAAATTTTGACTCTCATTTCCTTCCCTCTATTTTTGGCTTTTCATTACAAAGGATCATCTCCTTTCCCCTCCTCTCTAAAAATCCAAACAAGGTAATATATCTCCTTATCCCTCCTCTCCCTTCAAACCAAACACAGCCTTAAAGTATTTTACTATAGAAACTGGGCTTGCAAAAACACAGCTCAAGCTGGATATAAAATGATGTAAAATCACCAAAATTACAGATACATCGCAACTATTATCTTTAGAATGAATTAAAAACAAAAACAGAAAGATGCATGTTTTGGATGATTCTTACACCAAATTCCTCAACTGCACATAAAAACTCTCAAGGGTGCAGACTTGCAATTTCCTTTTTACAGGTAATTAAAACAGCATTTACATTACAGTATGTATATATATAATGCTAGCTCACTTCATATACCGAAGATTGACACAGCCACGTGTCCTTGCTTCCACACTATACTAGTATAGTCTATGTATCGGAGGAAGAAGAAAGATCAGCTGACCATATGCTGTGGATGTTTTGTGGAAATTCAAGCTTTGGGTGGAGATGCATGCATGGAATATTGTGATTGGGTACGGCTTCAACTATCTACACATACACACACACATATATATATAGAGAGAGAGAGAGCTAGATTTATATGTGGATGATTATATGAACAAGGGAGAAGCTACATCTTGGTAATGATTGTGTTTCAACTTTCAAATAATCAAATGTAAATATTTCGTGACTGCCTCGAAAAAGAGCTCTGATCAGAGACACTGCATGTGTGTTGCCCAGGCGCCAACACTTACATTTACGTGTGTGTGTGTGTGTGTGGATCTAGTTAATTACAAGCACACACAGTACACCATACATACCTATATATATCATTCCCAAATATATAAGGGTTTGGCGCTGAAGCTTTGTCATAATTTGTACTCTAGCAATAAAAACGAGGTGTAAAGACCTTAGCTTCAGAGTTGCGACACACAGTAGTGTAATTTAAACGATACAAGAAGACGAACATAAAAACGAGAAAATATGGAATCATTGAATAATGCACAGCCGTAGCCATAAATTGAATAGTGTTTTCACAAAACACTTCACTCACCGTATAAAGGAGAAAGCTTTTTTTCAAACTTCAATCACTAATTAGGTATCGTCCTCTTCGATCGTCTTCTCCAATTGTCTTGCTGCTACAACGACAACCAACACTAGGTGCTTTCTCTAGAACCAAATGTACGTTCCCTTTATTCTCATAAAATCAAACTCACGAGGAACATACTCATGTCCATCCTCAATCTCGGTTGTATACAAAGGCAAGTAAATAAACTAAATGACACACAAATCCTAAGAGGAGCTTAATTAAGGTATATAATGTCCTGGTGGGTTCATGTTTGAACATATGTCTGACCTTTTCTAATAATTTGAGACATGATAATTAATCAATCTGGTGTGCAAGTTACGATCGATGATCATCCGAAAGGAGGACGAGCCGGAGCCCAGAAAGGTTGATCGGGCGTCTGCATAGAATTGATAAGATTAGGAGGCAAAGCATGCATGAGTGGACCTGTTGCGTCCCCAAATATTTGTTGCTGCTGCTGACCAACTCCGCCCGGCGAACCGATTCCGGGGCCTTGAATCGCCGCCGACGGGTCTTCTTCCTCCAAGGGAAGCCTCTCATAAGCAGCGTTGCTAAACGACGCCGCCATGATCACCACTGGTCCCGAAGCCATAAGCGTGCCCACCACGGTTCCCCCGACCACCTGACCTTGTCCGCCAGCCAAATATATGGTCAAACCGGACGCGGCCGGGGGAGCCGGTGGCGGCAAGAAGGATCCGGCGAGCGACAAGATTTCAAACCTTCCATGAAGAGAAACAACAGCGCCGGAAGAAGCTGGTTGCCTCAAGGTGACATTAGCGACGGTGCCGGTGCCGCTCATAATGCAAACGCCTCTCTGGCGGCGCCGGGCGAAGCTGGAGATGCTCTCGATGATGTCACAAGCGTCAGCGACCTCCATGACGTGGGTTCTAAGGGCATTAGCACTGTCTCGGGTTATGATGATGGGTGGTCTTGGTTTGTTCTTGGATCCGGAGGGTCTTCCACGAGACCTTCTCGTGATTTCTCCACCTTCTACTCCGTTGTTCATATTATTGCCTTGATCGGTATTGATGTTGATGTTGCTGGTTTGTTCTTCGCGTTCTCTCTTGCCGGCGGTGAGGTTTAGGCAACTGCTACTTGCGCTTTGTTCGTCTTCTGTATTTTGGTGTAGTGACTGAAATTGATGAGATTGCTGCTGGTGGTGCATATGGAATGGTGGGGGAAGTGACTGCCCATGCCCATGCCCATGCCCTGCAATTGGATCCATAATATTATCCCTCGATTTGATGCCCTTCACTTCACTTGTTACAGACTAAGTCGCCCAATTTTCTCTGAAGCAATAATAAACAAAAAATCAGACTTGGACTATTAGTACAGATTAAAATTGAGCGAGGTAGTTGATGATGCAACTTCTGAAGCAAACAAGTTTTGATATTTATATATGATGAGTGGCTAATCTCTGGTTGTCTCTTTCTCTCTCTTGGTTGCGATGAACTTCGAACGGAATCGTGAGATCTTAAACTGAAAAGAGAGAGATAAGAAGAAATTGATCGATTTAGTTTCTTTTAGACGACCTTCAAACGCATTTGTGAAGAGTATCCATGTTGCGTTTGTGGTTCAGGGAGTACTGGAATTTTATGAGGAGGAAAGAAAAGTAGAGGCCTGAGAAGGAGCTTCTTATATAAAAACCGAGTGTGAGTAGTTAGGGTTAGATTCAGACCATATGGTAATAGTATAGATCCGAACTTGTTTTTGTTTGGGTAAGATCCTGTTTTCCCGTGGGCGGCGGATGGGCCCCACTCCCCTCCTTCTGTCTATCCATACAACAGTAACTTTTGTTTTCCATTAACAACACCGAAATGCATATTTCACTGTACAAATTAAGTTTCTCAACAACAACAGCTACCATGATCAATTGATGTGCCCACCATTAAGCCACCATTCTATTAATATCATTGCTATATTGTCATACAATTAGAACTTAAGACTAAAAACTAAAAATAACAAGTATATCTATGGCTTATATGTGTATTTGTAGCTTAAAAGTCCTAGTTATAAATTAAGCAGCTGGCTTCTCCGATGCAACAAACTGTAACTAGGCAGCTAACTATCTATCTGACAACGATCAAGCAGTTACAAGGTTAGGTGTTAGAGCCTATAAACTGGGAAGTATTGGGGCGATGATTTAGATTATTTAGTTGGGAGACAGAGTTCATTATTTATGATTATCATGAAGGAGCAAGCATAGTGGTGAATGAAGCCTGCCCTTAATAAATCTGAAGCAATTGCTTTTGGTCGTTTCCTGATTTATATATAATTAAAGACGTTAAAACATGAAACTGGGTGTGTTATGTAATAAAAAAATGAAAGAGTAGCTGGCACAAACACAAGTAATTAAAAGAGGAGTGTGATGGGGTAATGAGCTTCAATTTTCTATGAGGACCACATGCGCCACTGAGGGTCCTGCAAATTCCATGCTTATAATATTAGATAGTCTCAAAGTCTAAGCTTTAACGAGGAGAACCAGTGAGTGAAAGCGTGACGCGTGTCTCATCATCCCCGCTTCTTTCGGGTCTCTATATATATATATATTCACTTTCCCTTTCATGATACTCTCCTCCTTCTTTGCCACCATTTATGACTACTGACACGTTAAAAGAAAACAGCAAGAATGCATATTCATATACATGTATTAGTTGGAGTTGTTTTTGTCGGACATGATGGAGCAACACAAAACGTAGTAATAGTATATATGAAGTAGTGGGGTATGAGGAGGAGAAGTTGGTGGAGATCGAAAAAAGGAAAGGGAGGCACATGGATTAATATGAAGTACAGTACATTATATATATTTATATGGAATGGGAGAAGAGAGAGATGGGAGGCATATGCGGAGCTTGAGTTGAAGTTTTTGGGATGATGATCGATGAGCAATATATGGAGATGCATAATCCACTTTATTTGAGTGTGGAGTCCCAGTAAGTAGTCACTAGCCGCACGCACTGCCATGAATGAGTCTTACGAAAAGATAATGCACTGTAGCAGCGGTCCACTCAGCCTCGAAGATGGAGGGAGGTTCTCTTAGCTTTTGTCACTTTTGTTTTTAATATATTATACTTGTAACCAGGGCTATGTGCATCCGTCGGATGTGGTATATATTACTATCTCATGGTTAATTATATTCCCTCTGGTCCTAATTATACGACATATTTAACCGATTTTGGGGAGATTAAGGAGAGAAGTTAAATTATTTAATTTTTCTCATTTTCCTAGAATGTCCTTTATAAATTTAAAATGACATAAGTAAAAGTAAATTAATAACTCCTACCATATACTTCTCCGACCAAGAATTTTACTTTTCACACGTTTTTTTAATTGAAATAATGGACTTGAGACACACACACACATAGATACATACATGTACACAACACACACACACACATACATCTATACACTAATACACATATATATGAATACACACACAAATATATATATATATATATATATAGACAAACACATATATATGTATATACATGTGTGTGTGTTTATATATGTACACACACATCTATATCTATAGATATATATATTGACACACACACACACTGAGGGATATGTATGTGTGTGTGTTGTGTGTTTATACACGTGTGTGTCTATATATATGTGTTTGTGTGTGTGTGTGTATATATATGGGTGTGTCTATATATATATATATATTGACAAATTAATGACAGTTGATCGATGAATAAATTAAAATCTACTCCTTCCCGTCCTAATTATAAGAACGCTTTTATAGTGGGTAGTAACAATTTAAAAATTTCTTTGGAAAAGTCTACACACACACATACATATAATCAAAAAAACTAAATACATTTGAGAGAATAAAACAAGGGTATTTTAGGAAGAAATTGACAAAACTTGGAATGTTGTCCTATAATTAGGACCAAAACCAACTCTGAAATGTTATTCTATAATTAGGACTGAAGGGAGTACCATAATCCGTAGATCATTTCATTATATAAATTAGTTTGACATAAAAAAGATAAATAAAAATACTTTAAATTAATTTATTTAGCTTTCTTAATCTTTTAAAATAATTAATTGAATCTTATATTAAAAATTTGAGTGAATATATTAAACTTTGTGTATATATGGATGAGAGCTAACAATCAAAGTATATATGATGTAAAACTATATATTTCAGGTTTAGTTACAACATATATGTATACCCAATGAAATGGGACTTTTAATGCAACACATGCCAAAGTGCAAAGCCATATATGTATGTGTGTGTGTGTGAAATTTTCAAGTTTAAAGAATAATTAGGGATATTATTATAGAAGGCGGATGTGGGCGGAGGAGGCGCTGACAGGGCGCCGGAGAGGATGTTGCTCCTTTGCTGAAGATCAAGCTTTGGCTTACCTGTATTATCCACACACAAAAAAAGATCCCTCCAACCCCTGCTCTCCACCTTCTTCTTCCCTTTCTACCCTTTTTGGGTCCATAGTCCACATTCGGTGCTCATCACAGCGATAATTACATAATTTATCATCATTGTAATGAAATCTCAACCGTTTTAATTTAATCTGAATGGCCCAAATTTAAAATTTTTAATTTGTGGTTTTTAAATGATACAGTTTTATGAGAAGTGATAGTTATGAATTTATTTTTAGTTTTAATTTTACATATATTAAAATAAAAATTTATTTCAAATATAATGTTAAATTAATTAAATCTAAATCATCCAAAATTAATCTAAGGGTGAGAGATGATTATGAACACATTTTCTCTTATCAAATTTATGAGCATAAAATGTGCTCCCGGTTCGTTTCTCTCTTTTTCATTAGATTCAATCGCTCCTCCTCCTCACATATATATGTGCACACCGCCACCACATCCCAACCGTCCACTTGTTATCATCAACAATAACATTGAGGCTTATCCCGTTAGGTAGGATCGATCGCCTACATAAGTCTCATGTTGCCATTGTGATTTATCAACAATTAAAATTTTTATAAACTATTGGCTCCATATTGCTTGATTTGCTCTTTTCATTAGTGCATCCGGTGATGTGCTTCGTTTGAGTCAAATCATCTTAAACAATTTTTTATATCTTTTATTTAATATATCTTTGTATATGTTTATTATAAATCTTATCTTTTTTGTATGACTACACATTCCTTTCAACATCATTATCTCAGCTACCCCATCGTTGTTCTTATAGTAGTATGTTAGAACTTAAAACTTTTATTTTCTCTTATTATTAGGTACTTTCCGATTATAAATACTTTGGTAGTCTTTCTTCATTTAAACCACTTAACTAGAATTTTATAATTAACATTTCATTAACTTCACCTTCCTAGGCCTTTCGAGTGGCATTTGGTTCTGTTTCCTAACACTTTGTAAAGTAAGCTTTATCCTCATCATTATCAATTTCTCACACATCTCTCCACGTCCTCTTGAGATTTATCAACATATTAATTTATACCTTCTATTCTTTATATGGATTAAGAATACCTATACCCAGTGGGGGGAGTTTTTTTTTTTTTTTTTTTTTTTTTTTTAAAAAAAGGAAAATTAAAGGTTGTGATGATGACAAGCAGCTAATTCCGCAAATATAATAAAGGTTAGTGCACCTTGATTTAAACCTATAGCGATGTAGAATTATGAATTTTTAATATCCTTGTTCATATTCTTATTATTGGATGTTTAAGCATGAAATTTTAGAAAACTTGCAAACTCGTCATCCTAACCTTACCCCAGTATCTTGCAATTTTATTAATAATTTGTTCTGCAGCATGAAACACATAAAAGTCTTTCATTTTTAACCACATTCATCCTACAAAAGCTAAATGATGAATAAGTTGCATTCACTATAGTCAACATAATTACATAGACATTAAACCTAATCAAACCAGCGTGCTTATATATAAGAGCACTCTCCATTCAGAGAGTGATAGCTGAAAATTCAGATCCAACAAATTTAATGCATGAATATTCTAAATTATTTTATTCACAATGACTACAAAACGCTCAACATATATAGATTATTTTATATATTATTCCAGGACTTCTCTTATTATAAGTTACAATTGATATATAGTTCATACCTCATGCCACGGCATTTAGGAAAAGGGGATGGGTGCACTAATCAAAAAAATTTGTCCCACCCCCAGGTTCGAATTGGGACCTCAAGTGTGAAAGACTAGCATGATAGCCCCAAGCTACACCAGGCAGCAAGTTGTAACAATAGTCCTTCACAAACACATACACACAGATATATATATATATATATATATAAGCGAACAGCCAGGTTATATGCTCAAATATAGAGAAGATATGAGTATGACAATACTATAACCAACCATCAAGTTTCGGGGGTTGACCAAACATGATCCGGGTCATGGAAGGATGCTGTCCTCTTTCATACAGGAATATTTTTACAAAGAGTAAAAAGTCTCTCTGACCTTCCTCCTTCAGACCACATTCAGCACTGACCTTCCTTCGTTTCCTACCGGAGGCGTAATCTAAAACTTGATTTTATGGCTCTTATATGATCATAACCAAACCTTAGCCTTATTTGAGCAAATAACCATGTGTGTCTTACGGGACCATGACTAATAAATTCGATAATATTACTCCCTAATTTGATCCCCTTAGAAAATTAAAAAGACATACCTTAAACTTGTTCCACAAATATTTGAAGTATCTTCAAAAAATGAAATGATTAAAGCGCTGGAATTTTATTTCTCAAGACAAGTGTGTACAAGAGAGTATATATATATATATATATTCTTAGAATTTTGTGTCTGCACTTGCACACATAAACACAAGTATGGCTCCGCCACTACCTATACCGTTACTATCGGAGCAATTGCTACTAGTAAACAACTTGAATCAGCGACATTATAGGTAAGAACACCTCAAAAGGTCTGAACATTTTAAATCATTAGACCTTAAATCAGCGATATTATATTGTTTTAATCTTTTAATCAGTAAGTAGATTTACAATTAAAAGGTGGCGATAATTATATTAACAAGGTACAAATAAAAAAGAATGACGAGACACATAATTCTATGTTGAGAGTAGCTAGCTTATTGGAATATATTCACCTCAAAATAAAACTTACCGACCTTAACCAGAATGTGTTTGATGGAATTATGTTTTGGTGGGGACTGTTGAGCAATGCTTCAAGACTCACAAGATATTTCAGATTATTTACTTAATTATTATTTTATTATTAGGTTTGATGTTTATTATTTAATATTTATATTATATTTTAGATTTAGATATTGATATTATATCTTAATTAGGATTATATGTTAGATATATATCTTGATTTGATTTTGATTAAATTAGATTATGTGGTTAGCTTTAATCACTACAAGAAAAATCAAGTTTTGCTACGGAAAATTCCGTAGCAAAACAGCTTTTTCCGTAGCAAAACGAGTTTGCTACGGAATTTACTACGGAATTTTTCCGTAGCAAAAACCGCGTAGCAATTGCGACGGAAATTAATTTCCGCAATTTGCTACGGAATTTGTTCCGTAGCAAATTCGAAATTTTGCTACGGAATTTTTTCCGTAGCAAATTTGCTACGGAATTTTTTTCCGTAGCAAATTCCCAAATTTGCGAAAATTTGCTACGGAAAAAAAATTCCGTAGCAAAACCGATAAATAAAAAAATATTTTTTTTATTTTTTTTAAATTTTTTTTTCTTCAGAAAAGTGAGTACAAAAAGTAGTGTACCATGGATATAATAACAATTACAAAGAGTTTACATAGAGAAAACAAAAAATATATAATAATGTTGCAAATAGCAAATAGTAAAAAGTATCCTAAAACGAAGATTGTGATCATCATCATCACTGGAGCCGACCCCGAACCCTTGTCTTTCATTAGAGACTTGAGTTGAAGCCGCATCCGTATCATCATCTCCACTTGCCGAGTCATCATTCTTCGCATCATCTCTCGTTCCCGAATCGCCCGCCGCCGCATCATCTCCGCTTGTTGGGTCATCTCGTCGCTTCATCATCTCTCGTTCGAATCATCTCGTTGCCTCATTATCTCCTCGTTCTCGAGTCACCGCCTCATCGGCTCCGTTCCGAGTCATCTCGTGTTGCTTGCTCCCGCACCAAAGCCTTCATCTTCTTGACTCATCTCGCAAAAACATTATGAAGTACATTTATTAGTTGAACTTCATTTGAATGGACAAAGAGAATGGAAATTATCTATATTAAATGTATTACATTTACCGAAGAAACACCTTCAATGTCGCATAAGGAGCGCTTTGTTTGCTTCGGTCTACGGGCGTGAGGCACCGTATCCAAAGACTCTCCCTTTCTTGTTAAATCCTTTGTAGCCTCAAAGAACGAGACTCTCATTATCGGACCGAGAGGATGTGGGGTCTCTCTCCTATGACAACTTCGAAAGGTTTCCTACAAGTACAAAAATACATAACAAATAAGACATGTAAAATGAAATAAATATGGTGGTGCATAAAATAAGTAATAAAGGAAATAAATGTCTAACCGCTACTTGCCGCGCCTTTGGGTTAATCCACCGCTCTCACTCCTTCGAGATCGCGGAATGGGTGCGCTCAAAGGTAACCCACTCAATCGATCCTACAGGAACTTCCCCAGACTCTAACTACAAACGCAAATGATGACATTAATTAATCACTTCAAAGTACAAAATATTGGATACCTAAATAGAAAATAACGTGTACTTACAACTTTTCGTCGATGCTCACTAATTGGAATGGAGCCGCCAACATACGACGGTCCTTCCATTTTAGCCCTATTTTCCTTATTTTTCGCACTTGTGTTATGAAACTTCGCATCGGTGGCCCAATTTGTCAAATAACTCGCCCGCAGTCTCCGCTGTGGAATCCAATCTTTCTTGCCTCTTTGTCTCAATGAATAAAGATTTTGAGACAACCAACGACCCGCCCCCGTGGTTATAAGCTTTTTTCGGATCTTCACGATGTTCGAGCAACGACATATGATTATCCCGAAAATCAATAACGAACAATTAGTGCTCCAAATTTTAAAAGTGCTTAATTAATAACCATAAAACAAATAACTTACCAAGAACTCATTGAACCAAGCATCTCGATTGTCCTTAGGAATCTCTTTCCACTTGGTCCAAGGATGATTGTAATTACGGAATAATTGGGTCGAGATGAAATCCCCCACCGGATTATGAGGCACAATGTCAAGAAAAGAGGACATCATGCAAATATTAGCATACAAATCAATTCTATCATGGTTGCCTTCCATATTTCCTAGCTAGTTCAGTTACTAAATTAATTAACATCTCAACATGCAACAAATATATAAAAGTGGTCAATTCAACGGAATAAGTATTTAATATAAAATTTATCAATTTACAAATTATTTTAATAAATAAACCATTGATTTGAAATTTTAAAGTGCAATTGGTATTTTTTTCCATGTATACTTTTTGAGGAATATTTATAAGATATTTTTTAAAAGAATAAAGAATATTTAGCCGAATAAATTTTTTTCCAATTTTCGTTTTTACGACTTCTAATGTTTATTGCAATTTTTTGCTCCTTTTTTCATTTAAGCGTGAGTTTATGTTGCAAACTTAAAATTCCAAAAAAAATTAGTAAATTAATAAATTTTTAATATTGAAAATACTAAAAATGCCTTGAAAGTACAAACTTTCTATAAAAATATTTAAAAAAAAAAAGTATACTTTCACCTAACATAAAAAGTGCTAGATAAATTAATATCCTATACATTTGGGAATATTTTATTTTAAAGGGAACAAAAAAAAAAACAAATAACATGTACACAAAGTAAACTAATTAAAATAAAATATTATTACCAACATAGGGTTGGTTTAGCGGTATAAGGCTTTGATTACTTTTGTAATTTATTTTCGTCCCAAAAAACAATGCAAGATTAAAAAAATCAAAATTATTAAAACTCAATAATTAAAAAAATCATGAAATCTTCTACACACTATAACTATAATCCAAATTAATAAACACATTGCGTATAGAGATCTTTATGTAATTAATAGATTCAAATAAAGAAGATACTAAAACAAAACAAAAAAAATCTAAACTCATATAATTGATAATCTTCAACATACATATTTCCACTATGTAATCTAACATAGATATCATATAACTATAAGAAAAAAAATATACTTCAAGCTAACCCGTAAAATTATAAGTGTTAGGATTTGTTTGATAATTCCCTTGTGAAGATCTTAATACTAAGTCCGGAAGTACCTACAATAATTTTTTGTGTCGTAATAAAATTATATAGAAGTGTTACAAAAAAAAAAAAATCACCCGAGGGCGAGCCGAGGGCGAGATGGTGGCGAGCCGGGGCGCAGATGGTGGCGAGGAAAGGGGGGAGGAGCCGAGGGAGCCCGGAGGGGGAGCCGAGGGGCGGAGGAGCCGAAGGAGGAGGAGCCGGGGGCGCGGCTTGGGTCCGTCGCCGAGGGCGTGAGCCGAGGGGGGAGGAGCCGAGGGCGCGATCTCGAGGGGGGGGAGGAGCCGAGGGCGCCGGAGGGGGAGCCGAGGGCGACCGGGGAGCCGGGGGTGGGGAGCCGGGGGGGGGCTGGGGTGGGACGTGAGGGAAAATGCAGTCGGGGAAGGAGGAGGAAGACGAGGTCATTAATGACCTCGTCATTTGTGACGGAATCCGGTTGTCGAAAAAATGGATTTTGCGACGAACCGGATTGTCGCAAAATGCTTTTTGCGAGCGAACGGATTTCGTCGCAAAAAGCAAGCAAAGGGCGGCATTTATGCCGCCTTTTTTGCGACGGAATCGTCGTCGCAAACAACTTTTTGTGACGGACAACACGTCCGTCGCAAAAAAGCAAAAAAAGGGCGCCATTTTGGCCGCCCCTTTTGCGACAGATTCCTTATCCGTCGTAAAATTTGCGACGGATATTGAATCCGTCGCAAAATCTTCGAGAATGGGCGGCCTTTTGGCCGCCCATTTGCGACGGAAACCAATCCGTCGCAAACTTTGCGACGGATCACGAAGTCCGTCGAAAGTTTGCGACGGATTTACATTCCGTCGCAACCTTTTGCGACGGATTTTAAATTCCGTCGCAAATTTTTTTTATTTGCGACGGAAAAACAATTCCGTCGCAAATTTTCATGAATTTGCTACGGAATAAATTCCGTAGCAAATTCCGTCGCTATATTTAGAATTTCTAGTAGTGAATTTAGGTTGGAATTGAAGGCTTAATTTTAGTCTCTTTCTGGTTTTAGTTTTTCAAGGACATGCCGCTCCTCTTGCTCCATTACCCGTAAATGTTGCAGGTAAACTTGTGCGTAGGGGTTGAGAGATTTGTTTGTTTATATAATTCTGTGGAGATCAACTACGTGAACAATCAATTAATACTACTGAAGTGATAGTGAGACGAATATGACCTGTATATTACGATTTCGCTTTGTTGTTTAAGAAATGAAGTGGTCCTGCGGACAACAATATATATATAAATAATTAGAATCTATGGCCCATCAGGATGTATTTTCTAGTTAAAATTGATTTATTCGTTAAAAGCTAACGAAGAGTAGCATAATTGGCTAAGGCGTCGTTGACCTCCATTCTAAAAGAGAATAGGTTCGATATTCGCTGATCGATGTAAGGGCCTCATTATTAGTGGATGATCTATAAATCATACTCAGAAACATTTCTTTAAACTAAAAAGCATCCCCGACCTTACCAAAGTACCGGTGTCTACCCCTACCCAAACCTTCCATATATAAAAAAAAAAGGATTTATTCGTTAAAATTGTGGGTCTGTCAGATCAGGATGACATGTAAACCAGACAAGGGATGATGAACATTAATTATTCAGATATATATATACACACACATCGACACGCACATCAATCTTTATCGTTGTCGGCTAATTAATGTATGCACACACAAATACGTAGAAATTAAGGTCCCAAGACTAGTTGACTTAGGAATATGAATGGTGATTTGGATACATATGTGGTTGAATACAATTTTGGAATATAATGTAATTGGGATTCCTGTGAAGAAGAGGACGATAAGGCGAGGATGCTGATGATGAAAGCTAGAAAGAAAAAAGAAAGGAACATGTTTGTTGCCACTGGCTTCAATTAAATAAGGCAAAAACGACATGTCGTGGTGAAGGCTCATGGGAGTGGAAGCAAGTAAAAGGGAAATACTCCGAATAATATAAAGAGACAGACAAACAAACAACAATAAATAAATGGGGACATGTGAAGTGGCAGCCTTCCCAACGCGAATATGGGTCATTGCATGCTTCTGCACAGTGCCAGATCTCAAGTGACCATGCCCCATATTTCACCTTCATCTTCATCATCAATGAACCAACCTTTAAATTAATTTATAGATATTTTCAGATAATTGTTTATAAAAATGTAGTTTGTTTTTCCAGAATGCTCTCTTTAATTATTAAAAATATCCTTTAATACATGTAATCAATAAAAATAGTTTTAAATTTAAAAAAAATTACAAATTTGATAGACAAAAATGAGTCTTGCATTTAAAACTAAAGCAAACATTTGCATTAAAAATAAAAATAGAAACTAAAGCAAAATTTTTAACTGCCAAATGAAATAAGTAGCGCTTAAATAATACTCTTCAATCTTAAATATAAAACATAATTAATATCGTATATTTATTAGAAGAGGTAGTATAACTCAAACTACGTTAATACTTTTATTGTTTGATGCGAGGAGGAAGGAAAGGACAAACCTCTTTATAGTCACATGATCAAACTGCTGATTCATTAATGTTAAGCAGAGTATATGCGAAAACGACAAAATCATGCTTGCCCATGAATTGTAATTCACGACTTTTGATTTGGAATCATTTTCTTGGCTGTCACTTTTAATATTTTTTTTTCAACATTTAATTGTGACTGACTAACTTGAACTCAACCAAACCCCCCATTTTTTTCTTTGCAGAGAAATTTTCTTAACCTTCAACGTGGGCCGAAATCAGAAGAGGTGGATCCCATTAGGAGCCCATTTTTATTGACGGAATGGGCCTCAACTCGTCTCAGGGGTAGTGAAAATAACCCTCTGATCCAGCAATCTTCTCCTATGCGGAGAAGTGCATTCTGGTTATGTTTGTGCCATGAGCCATATTTTGTAAATAATTTGGGTTGTTATAACTTTTATATTATATACATTAAAATATATAATAAATTGTACTATTTAAAAAAATTATAAACAATATGACCTATCTTACTTAAATTTCCTGCAATAAACCGAAAAAGTAACTGGCATACGTTGTTGTATTTTCTTACTTGCATATGTTTCGGTGAACAAAATGCTTACATAATTGTTAGACAAGCTTCTTACAGTAACATTTCATTATGACAAATGTCATTGTAATAATATCAATATTTATTAAAAAAATGAAAATGATGTAGCTCGTTCCTAGAAAATATGCCTATATTGATTTTTTTCAAGAAAAATATATATATTTGAATCAAGCTTTAAAGGTTCTTATTTTTTCCAAGGTGAGAGTGCGTCTTCTATTGCCGGCTTATGAATCCTGAGTTCCTGACTACCCAATCAAACCCTAAGACATGTTTGAGATAGAGGTGAGAAGCATAAAACGCTTGTGCTTGGAAGAAAAAACTACTTTTTAATTTGGGTGGTGTCTAGGATGGCAGTAATAAAAACGTGCTTCGACTCAAAAGCTACGATACCGCTGAAGTATTAAATTTTCATTCCTCTCCCAAATTTTTTTTTTTTTTTTTTTTTTTTTTTTTTTTTTTGCTTCTAGCGTTACGGTGGATTAGCTAATGCAATGGGTATAATTTTTCATTACTATCTCCGATCCTATAAATATTTCTTATATTTAGGATTGGAGGAGTAATACTTATTACATTTAATATTATTTTTTCTGGTCACATATACTTATACGAAGATGAGAGTTGTTCGAGTGAAAAAAATGATGTTGAGAGGGTTGAATAGACAGGCGCCAACTTTTTTAAACTTCCATTCATTTAATATATTTAATTCAATATTTCAGTGTTTTCGAATTTTTCAATAATAATTTATTTCTGTTGTCATTTTTTATTATCTAAACTTACTTTTCAAATTATCATTTAAATAAGTTTTGGTTATAAAAAATAAAATAAAAACTATTTTTAACACTCGCCAATCCAAACATAAATCACATTATACTATTTAATTTCTGTCATAACTTAATTTTACTTATTCTATTAAATTGTCACAATGTATACATATATATTAATAAGATTTATGCCATTTTCTATGTAAATTTAATTTTTAAATTATTATTTAAACAAGTTTTAGTTTGAAAAAAGTTATTTCTACCATTGTCAATCCAATCATAAATCACATTAATTACTATCTGAATTTTATCCTATATTAAGTTTGCAAAAGTCATATTAAAAAAAGTCACTTCTATCACCAATAATCCAAAGATCCCTAAGCAAATTGTTGGCAATAATGAAGAATACCTGATCTCAGAAATCAGGTATTAGCAATAATAAAGTAGTATTATTGTTTGGATTTACTTCATCCCACTATTGACTTTTGTAGCCTTTGATGAATTGCTAGCCATGCTCTGTCTCCTTTATTAGATCAATCATGCATTACATATAATAATAAAATCATTCCCCTCTTGAATTTTTCTTGCTTTACAGATAGAGCCACAAGCCCAAAATAGTACTAATAATATACTAATCAATAATATTTCATGATTTATATCTTCAAATTAACAGAAATAAAAAATAGAACTCATTTCATTAGGTTTTCTTTTTTTGCCACTAAGGTAAGGTGATGCATGACGATGATGAAACCAAACCAAAGCAAGCAATCCTGCCTATTGTGTGTGATCAAATTTCCTTTTTCCTTTTCATGCTGAAATTATATGAAGTTATTGAAATAGGTAAGAGAAATTTTGATACGACTATTTCTTTTACTGGAATTTATTTGAATCCTAGAACTCCCATCTTATCCAAATTGTGTGGCTCAAAGTAGTGAGTTGTGACGCAGAGGAAGAAGCTGTGGGTGTGTAGAGAATCCATTAATATCATGAAGAACAAGACTGTTTGGATCCTAGTGACATTATGATTGGAGATTATTGATTAGTGGGAATCGTCTTGCTATGCGTGCACACACTACTCTGACCCTAATTTGCAAGTACTGCTTCAAATCTTTTCCTTTTCCTTTGTGATAGATAATAGGCTCCATTTTTGTAATATAAAAGTTGTTCAATTTGGTGTCATGAGCCTTCAAAAATGTTTCTTTACAATCTTGACAAAGCAAAGAGGTACACCTCAATCTCCACTTGGTCCATTTGTTTTTCTTATTTAATAATTTGCACGATAGTTACTCCCACACAACTCTCCATCTCTCATTTATTCTCAATTATTTCTCTCTTTCCAACTTTATTTTCTCCATCTTTGTCTCTTCCCTTTTATCAATATAATCACCTTTTAACGGCGTTTTCTTTCCTCTTTAAATTCGTATGGCTCTAATCTTTCTTTTCTTGTGATTTTTGGGGCCATGTATTTGCATTATGCTACAAAGCTAATTCCTTGAGCTTGACCCACACATAAAGATATGCAGGTTCTACAATTATTGCAAGAAGCTTTCATTGCCATAAACACTTCCAAATTATGAAATATGATTGGAGGCCATGTTGATGTAAAATAATGAGTATAGTAAGTGGGATGGAAAAGATAACTACATGATTAGTTTGGTTTGTGTTCATGGACAAAAACTTCTTCCCACCTTATTGCTTTACTGAGTGCTCTGTGAATCTATGCTTAAATGGAAAGCATATACTCCCTCTAGTCCTAATTATAAGACTAACTTGTCTTTGTATTTTTTTTCCTTCAAACTAATTAATTTGACTAATAAACTAATATATAATTTAAGGATATACAACATATAATATAATTAAGTAACTTATTTAGTTTCTTTAACCTTTCCAAAAAAAAGTTAACTTGGTCTTATAATTAGGACCGGAATGAGTATTAATAATGGGGGCCACCTTTCAGAAAAGGATTTTGTAGGTCCCTCTAGATTGTATTAGTGCAAGTCCTCCAAGGAATCAAGTATTGGTCCCAATATAATGCTATAATTTTGCAATTTTTACATTTCGACCATGTATTTGTTGATAATATATTTTGATTGTGTGTCTGTTAAACTTGCACTGGTTGGATGGTGGGTATATTCGTATTCCTCCCTCATGCCTATATATATTTATCCTTTGAGATTCTCCCATATCATCCTTAGGTTTACTTTAGTTTATATATTAATTAGACTTAATTTCACACTTAAAATTTCATTTCCTTTATGCATGGGATATTATATTTTCCCCCGCTTCAGAGTCTTGGTAAAGCACATTCCATTTCCACGTGAGAATATATTTTTTTCCACTAAAGTCTATGATAGCGCTTATTTCTAGAGAAAAGTTTGATATACTACGTGTTTATATGTTTATTTTAAAGAAAATAATACTCGTGTTCATTTTAAAGTTTTTCTTACCCATGTTTTGGTCACTATTTCTTGTAGTCTAACAACATAAGAGCTCCCTTATGAATATGATTTTGTAAGTTTGATCTCTCTTATAACTTCAGTTTTGTTATGAGTCTATGATTACTCTCATATTGTACTGGGTTTTTTTGTTTTTGTTTGAAGTCAAAAGGGTTGGTTATTGAGGGAATCAATTACAATTCTGTTAGGCAAATGCCCATGACATGTTGCAAAAACCAGTAGAATATAATTAGGAATCTCTCTGAAAAGAGATACTCCCTACCAAGCAAGACTTAAAATATTTCTAAGGAATTAAAACCAACATTAATCTATATGATGTAGAAGTCAAAATCTAATTCCTTTATCAATTTGCCTCAATCCACATCGTCAAGAATATACGAGGGTAGAATATTATCTTTAAAGAATAAGTTTCAATCGCATTTATCTTGGTAGATGCTCCAATGATATACTTAAAAGGTTAAATACATTAATATAAAATACGAAGCTTTTATGATTCCAATTACAATTTTTTAAACGTGTTGATACAATTTTGTATGGCTTTTTAATACTTCAAACAATTACATATCAACATATACAAAGGGGAAAAAAAAACTACCAACCGCACTCCGAAAAGTGATAATAACTAAACGTATTCACATTGATTTATTAATTATCAAACATGTTATAGAAATGCTATTAATACAGTACATATTATAGTTATTCCAGCATATAGAAAGTTATTACTAAGCACATGATTCCACTTTATTCTACCCTATAGAACGCAAGAATTTAATGAACTTGATACTTCTCCATAAAGAATAAAAAGATTTTATTCTCATATATATGTACATGTTAGAGCCTTGGTACTCCATCTCGTGGAGTAGAATGGAATCACACATGAACTTATAACAATTTCGGTGATTTTATTCTTGATAGTTTTCTTTATTTACAAAAAAAGTACTTTTAAAATAACTCGTTCCATTTACATATAACGAATTCCGTTTACATATAACAACTTGGCAAGTCAATGGAATGAGTTTTGGTGCTTATCAACCTTGACGAGCATCGAAATCTGCATAGTCTAAATTCAACATCAACGGTCTATATTTAATTATTTTAATTTTTTATTTATAAAAAAATTATTTTAATGTTTATGAAATCTAAAATAAACATAATATTTTAGGTATTAGTTTTTTTTTTTTTAAAAAAAGGTTGGTTTTTATTTATAAATCATTAATTGAAAATTTTTAGTGGAAAAATTGTCCGTTGATCCATGAAGAGTGAGGACTAAGCGAACAGCACCAAAATGGAAATAGGTATAACCCTGAGATTTTCAAAGATCAATGAGATCTGGAGAGATCTCAATAGTAGAATATTGTTCTTGATGAGATGTAAGAAGAGTACAACAACTTCTTTAGCATGGGATTTTCTTGTTCTAATAAGTGTCTTGATAGAATTGGTGACGGTAACTTGAAATCATGTGAAGATGTGAGGTCCTTGAATATAAATAATTTTAATAGGAGAAAGACAAAGTTACCTTCAATGAAAGCATTCCCATTTTGTAATCTCTCCCCAAAAATCGAACATTAACAATTATCCTCCACGAACGTTGATTTCATCAGAGAACCCTCAAACAAAGTTTAGCTTGATCCATAGAAGCAAATTATCATCTTCAAATAATATAATATAATTCAATTCAAAAACAATAAACCTTAATAAAATAGATGGAGGCAAAGGTTGCTCAGCAAGTAGATGGAGGTGGTCGTCTATAGTGGCAGCAATGAGTAGAGAGGTTAATGGTGTCTATAACGTCAATATGTGGGGGTGGCTGCTGGTGGCAGCATCTGTTTTGGGTCATGGCACTAGTGCAAAAAAAGGCTTTAAGACCGCCTCATTTAGAGCGGACAATGGACACCCCGGTCTTAAAGGAATGACCGTGGCGAGTTCCGTAAATATAAAGAACTTCTTGCACCGGACCAATTTTTCACCGCTCTTAAAATCATTATTGAGACCGACTAAAATACCACCCGGTCTTAAAAATTGAACTGAAATTTCAATTACTTTCTAAATATATCTCATATAGCCGTACTTATATTTTACGCGGTAAAACATAATAAGGAAAAATTTAAATATAAAAAGTCTAAAGTTTTAAGACCGAACTTACCAACAAGACGGTCTTAAAAGTTTTCTTTCAAGACCGGACATATGATACTTGCGGATACGAAAAAGTTCATTAATATTAAGACCGGCGTTTTAAAAGGAACGGTCTTAAAGGTTAAACTTTTTAGATCGGACGTTTAATATGACCGGATTAATGTAAATATTAAGACCGTCTCTTTTTCATCCGGTCTTAAAAATCCAAGCAAGTTATACATTTCTTCGCACGAAAGCTTTTGTTACTCTGTGGAGAACCTGCATTTCACGTTCGAAACCCTTCTGTTGCATTACCTCTCTTCCTCGCCCACGTACCATCGGCCCTGTTACTCTCTCATTTGCTCGGGCATTCCTCTCTTCTGTCTCGAAAATGGACGGTGAAAACGAATCTATTCGTGTTCCGCAACGCCAGTTCTGGTGTGGCCGGTGTGAGTGAGAACGAACCCTCTTCATCTCACAATGAGGCTCGTAATCGTCCCGCACGCCGTGGTAGAAGAGGCACACGAATGATGGATGTGACCCTAAGTCGGATTTACGGGTCAAAGCTCGAGATTCAGTTTAATGCAAGGTTGGAACTGTCGGTCCTAATAAAAGCAAATATAATAGTTTTGTCGGCCATCAGCACGCGAAAGGTTAGCATCTTGACGGATGAGTGGAAAAGTGTGGACTATAAGAATGTAAAGGATCCTATTTTGGGAGACTATCCGGGTTACATACACGTCCCCGATCGTCGAAGTTGAAAGACAAGACATTGTCTTATTGTGCTGATCGGTGGAGGAAGTTTAAGACCTTTCTCGCTAACACGTATATTTTCTCCGATGTTCCGCCCGCCAAACATCCTTGGGAAGTTTACACATTTATTGATGAACGAATTTGGCGACAATTTGTTCTTTTGCGGACCACTCGAAGCTCGGTGAGTTTATATTTAGTTTTGTTTTCCCTTTTGTTTGCTTATTAACACGTGCGGATATGTGAATGTTATTGTGTTCATCTAATCCTGTTAGTTATATAATAGTTCGGTGTGTGAATAGAAGTATACATTTCCGCCTTTGTCTATGCAAGTCGATATGTCAACCCCGAAAAGGTAAATTGCGATGAGAAGGTATTAATTGTGTAATGGTTTGTCTTGCAAAGGAGGAAATGAATAGTCTTAAAAGGGGGAAACTTTATATACCCAATTGTTACTATCTAATGGGGATAGCGATCCCACTGGATGCCTTAAAAAGGATCAAGTTTGTATTATTACGTAAGCCTTTGTCTATGCAAGTCGATATGTCAACCCCGAAAAGGTAAATTTCTTGATGAGAAGGTATTAATTGTGTAATGGTTTGTCTTGCAAAGGAGGAAATGAATAGTCTTAAAAGGGGGAAACTTTATATACCCAATTGTTACTATCTAATGGGACGCCGATCCCATTTGGATGCCTTAAAAAGGATCAAGTTTGTATTATTACGTAAGCATAATTCTCTTTTGTTTCTTAACCTATCTATCTAGCTAGCACTACAAAACATAGCTCCAATTTCTTCTACAATTCTACATCTTCCTTAAATAAAATGTTGAAACTTGATGAAGTGAAGAATTTGACTCTTGTTTGATTGACGTTCATATGAAGCGAAGTTCTTTAATTTTGTTAGTGACATGCATGGCTGGAATTCATAATTAATAGATGTTTTCAATCTGATTCACGAAAAGAAGGGAACAAGCACGGGAGATAGGTAGAAAGAATGATTGCCCTCATAGGGCTTCTCGCGGCGGATATCAAAAGGCCGAAAAAGATTTGATGGGCGCCAAGTGGAAGAGATTGGATGATGAAGCGAGAATCCAATCCTTCGTGATACATGCTCCTCCATCTCCAATACGTCGCGAGGAGTTGTGGTTGCATATTCGGCAAAAGCCAAGCGGCGCCTACACGAGTGAACAAACTCGTCTAGTTGCCGAAAGAATTGTAAGTATCGTTATTGTTATTTTTTAGTTACTAAACATGTTTCATTACTAAGCTTCTCATTATCTCGTATCGTACGGGAAGATCTTAAAAAGAAAGAAGCGAGAGAGATCTTTTGTGTCGGACGGGAGGAATGATGTTCGACCGTTGCGGCCGGGAAAACCGGATCACCGGGGCGTGTAAGGGGGATTGGAGGACGGGTAGGCATAAAGCAAGTCTTTGGTACATCCAAACGCCATAGACAAAGTATGGTTACCGGGAGGAGATGGACCCGGACGCTGGCTGCTAATAAAGCTTCAATGAGCGCAATGTTTCAATCCGAGATGAGCCGAGATGAAGGAGGAACCGAGTCACCGAGGCTGCTTTTGAACAATCGTCCGAGACCAGTGTTCCCTTCACACACTCACTCGCAACCGTGCGGCGAGCACTAGAGGGAGCTGCATTGTTGGACATCGAGCAACCTTGTGACCTTTATGTGGAGGATCCCGATCATCATGATGGACGATTATTGGTTGCAAAAGGGACTTGTTCACAACTTGGGATCAACCGTACACCACCAACAAATGCACGATGATGAAGTCGAGTGTCGGTTGAAAAGGTGATCATTGATGCACGGCTCCTCTCCAAAGCGATGAGTGAAGCTTGTGAGTGATGTCAAGGGAACCTTCATCCCTTGGCCGGTGAAGCTTGTACATGTCATGACCGCTCCGAAGCTTCAACCCCTCCTCCTCCGTTCCATCCCCTCGTCGGGCTCCATCCCCTCCTCAAGCTCTATCCCCTCCTCAAGCTCTATCCCCATCGCTAAGTTGGTCAGTCTTTTGAGGGAAAAAATATCCGATCTTATGAAAAGTGGATATTTTAAGGATAAATCGTGGCTGTCGATGAAGTAGTAGGTGTCCCTCATCCTATGCCCGTTCAAGTTGACACTTTGTTGATGTTGAGTCCCTTTGCTTCCTCGACGGGAGCTTCGATGCGGTTGTTAGAATTTTTATGAAGTAAGTATCTTTGTCTATGAGTACATCATTTAAATGCATCGTTTAGACATACATACATATATACTAATTCCCCGATCGATGTCATTATGGTAGGTTCTTGCATCATGAATTGGTTCAAAGGTGCGGGATCAACGATTTTGGATTCTTGTGCCCTGTCTATTCAAGTCAAACATCCATGGAGGAGAGAGGGAGTACATATCAAAGAGGTTGTGTCAAGTGATCGAAAGTTGTACTTTTTGCCATTCTTCCACGCAGGTACATATAAAAAATCTTGTCCGCAATTCACTTAATTCTCGCTACATATATATATCACCGAGTATAGTTTACCGATGTGAATTTTCAGCCGCCACGGCGTTGGTCGTCATGTGCATGGACGAGCATAAAGTTATCTTCTTATGCTCCACTCACATTTGAGCCATTGCCTTCGTTGGTGCGAGACCATCAACGAGTAAGCATGTCATTTTGATTCTCTTGTCGACATCTCTGCTTGTGAATTTTAAGTGAATCATTGATAAATTTGTGATTTTGATGATAGTGCCATGATGACCTTCCAAATAGTAGAAAAGAAAAGGCGTGCTACTCGGGACAAAGACCCCATATGGTATGCACTGGAGGTTGGTACAATATTTAATTTGTAGCACACTTGCCTTGTGAACTTGGTCATTGAGCTATATATATGCTCTTATATATATTTCTTGTTCATTTTAGACCCGTCGGCAACCAGGCGTCCAACTTATGTGGCCGACGTCATGAAACACATGTATGATATTACAAGGCGAGGGGATACTAAATTAAGCGCAAAGGTAAATGTATTTGATGTTACATATTATGCAAGTTAATTCAGTTTCGGCTTCTTGTTACAAATGAAATATGCACGCAAGTTAATTCGATTCTTGTCTTTGATGTTACAGATGTTTCAATGCAAAACTCCCTTTCGATGATGAAGCGGAGCACATACGCAATGTGTTTTGTGAATATCTCGTATGGTCGATCTTAGGGTCAGAAAAATGACAATAATTAATGTCCTAAATTCATTTGTAAGTATAATCTGTAGCAACAATAATCGATCTTCGTAAATTTGTTTATTTTTTTGAACAATTCATTTGTAAATATACATAGGCAATGTAAAATTCAATAAATAAATTTAGTTAATTTTTCGAACAATTTTCTTGTGTCCATTTTGGGTTTCGAATGTATTATTGGATGGTGGATATAGCTATTTAATTTAGTGTTTGAAATCTGAGACTTTTAGGACCATTCATTAACAGTATGTCCGGTCTTAAAGGTCCGCAAAAATCTTCGGTGTAAAAGTATGAGACTTTTAGGACCATATATTTCTTTAGTGTCCGCTCCTAAAAGCTTAAAAGACCACATGAACTTTTAGGTCCGGACGTATTATAAAAGGTCGGTCTTAAAAGTCACTGTAAAAAACCTGCTTAACTTTTAGGACCGTTTTTTTATAAATAATCGGTCTTAAAAGTCCTTTGCTTACAAGTTTGCTTAACTTTTAGGACCGTATGTTTTTATTTGTGCGATCTTAAAAGTCAATCACCTTTAAATACCTCTTTTCAAACAAATTAAATGGATAAATTTGAAGACAACCGAGGTTCTGGCGTTCTGCTCAAGCTAGGTCCTTCATTATCATCGTTGTTACCTCTCCATGTGTAGAAAGCATTATCGGTGTCCCTTTTATTTTGTCTTTTGTCTTTTTGTCGGAAAAAGAAGGAAGATAATGAAAAGGACACTTTGTTTCTAACATGGGGAGGTAAAACCGACGACAACGAAGGTCCAACCTTGAGAAGAATAGTCACTTTTTTTGTTCTTATCCGAATAAGGTAAAAGCTCCTTTTTTTACGTATGTTCTTAAGCGTATTCGCGAATTTCTGTTGTTGGATTTACACGAGGACAATGTTTTGTTTGTTTCCTTTTTGTCGGAAAAAGAAAGACGATAATGAAAAGGACAAGAGGCAATCGGATATGGAAACCAAAGCTGACAAAAATGGCAGTGTTTTTAGGACCGTCGATTTACTAACTAAAGTCTTCGTTCTTTTATTTTAGGTTTTTTAGTACGCCATTATCCGTCCTTCATAGTTGCCTTGTTTATTGCTTTCCGGTTCGAGATAATGGGATAAAGTACTAAACTCGCACGAGAACAAAATTTAAAAATATTTTATTTACTAAATACCCGACTTTTAGGACCGTATATTGCTTTAGTGTCCGCTCCTAAAAGCTTAAAAGATACATGAACTTTTAGGTCCGGACGTATTATAAAAGGTCGGTCTTAAAAGTCCCCGCTTAACTTTTAGGACCGTATGTTGTTATTTGTGCGATCTTAAAAGTCATTCACCTTTAAATACTCCTTTTCGAGACAAATTAAATGGTTAGGGTTGAAGACAACCGAGGTTCGCGTTTCGCTCAAGCTAGGTCCTTCTTTATCATCGTTTTTACCTTTCCATGTGTAGAGGCGGCATTATCGGTGTCCCTTTTATTTTGTCTTTTGCCTTTTTGTCGGAAAAAGAAGGAAGATAATGAAAAGGACACTTTGTTTCTCACATGGGGAGGTAAAACCGACGTCAACGAAGGTCCAACCTTGAGAAGAATAGTCACTTTGTTTGTTCTTGTCCGAATAAGGTAAAAGCTCCTTTTTTTTTGTATGTTCTTAAGCGTATTACGTGAATTTCGTTGTTGGATTTACACGAGGACAATGTTTTGTTTGTTTCCTTTTTGTCGGAAAAAGAAAGACGATAATGAAAAGGACAAGAGGCAATCGGATATGGAAACCAAAGGCGACAAAAATGGCGGTGTTTTTAGGACCGTCGATTTACTAACTAAAGTCTTCGTTCTTTTATTTTAGGTTTTTTAGTACGCCATTATCCGTCCTTCATAGTTGCCTTGTTTATTGCTTTTCGGTTGAGATAAAGTACTAAACTCGCACGAGAACAAAATTTAAAAATATTTTATTTACTAATTTTTTTACGCTGCCCTATAGGGCGACGATCACAAAAAAAAAGCAAAATAAAAAAGCAACAAAAAAAAACTAATCCCTCTCGTAGTCGGAAAGGGAGAGGGCGTCGGAGTCGTCGGAGTCGTCTTCAGCGGGATCGTAGTTCACGTCATTGGCGTGGAGTACCATGTTCGGCTTGTTGTTCATGGTATGAGCAAGTGAACCAATTGGCCCAAACGTCGATCGATTTGATCGACGCGGGCCCTGATGGATCGCACCAACCGCTTCACGGTCGGATTTGGAGGAGGCGGTGGCGGAGGGGCCGAGGTTGAAGAGGAGGAGGAGGAAACGGAGGACTCCGGGGGGAGCAGCCATTACGGTGGGGGCGAGGTTGAAGAGGAGGAGGATGAAACGGAGGACCGGGGGAGAAGAATGTGAAGAAAGTACAAGTAACAACGGGTTTAAATAGAGAACCCATCCCGAACAATGTGAAACGCCGAAAGCTTTAACGAGGAGACGCATTGTTCATCGAATACGAGGAGACGCCTAGTTGGGAAGTTTATCTCGGAAGCCGAAGAGACTCGCATCATTCATTTGAACGGTGTGTAAGTACGGGTAAATGATAAAAGGTCGGTCTTAAAGGTAAGACTTTTAGGACCGGACTTATTATAAAAGATCGGTCTTAAAAAATTAAATAATAGAATTTTATACCGCATACCTATAAGTACCGGGTTAATGATAAAAGGTCGGTCTTAAAATAAAATGAATTGGAAAAATATTAAATAATGGAATTTTATACCGCGTACCTATAACTCCTTATTAATTCCTCACTACCTCGTAACTCCAAACTACGTACGTGGCTATCGAGAAGCTCTCCGCCTCTATTAATTACCTCCTCATACCTCTCGCCCCAACTTCTCAAACCATGGTTAGATTCAAGAGAACCGCTCGTAGGGGTGCTCTTAGTCGTGATGCTCGTGCCTTCCGTCGATCGTTATACGGTGCGCCTCCTCCATCGAGAGTCCGTCCTATTTGTGAGAAGAGTCTCGGGTCGTTGGACCCATTGTTATTTCTTCGGATGATGAAGAGGTTCCCGCTCCCCCTCTCCAACCTCTTGGCCCCACCGCGACTACTACGACCCCTCTCCTCTTTCCTCTAATGAAGCATTGTGGCTGATTCGAGTAAGACAGAAACTTGCGATCTCCGGCGGGAAATTAATGCATTCACGCCGAATCGCCAAGGCTTTGGAGGATAATAAGCTTTAGGAGATGTTTAGTCGATTCTTGTTTTTGATAATTTTCGCTTGTTTTTGTTTTGTATTTTTTCTTGTGTACGTGCATATGCAAGTAATATATGTAATTAAAGAAACTCCAGTTTTCCTTTAATTTTTATTCATTCGATTCTTTGCGCTCGCCAAATCCTTTATTAGAAATCACAAAAAGAATTTTAGGACCGGAGTATTATAAAACGGCGGTCTTAAAAAGTTGTATATATAGAACCGTCTCCTTTTAATGAACCGGTTTAATTGTCTCAATTTAGGTCCGGAGGATTATAAAACTCCGGTCTTAATAAAATCCCAAATATAAAACATGTCTCGCTCGTCACGCGAGAATATTAAATTTCCCTCTCTCGAACTTATCTTGTCGCGCCTAAAGTGTTACTCGGGTTCTGTCACCACTTCGTCGCTGGTTCGCGTTGCTCTCTCGACAATCACTTTCGGTTCCTTAGCTAAACGTCTATAGACCAAGCTGTAAGAGGTGTTTCGGTTATATAACTTTATGATTTTCCGCTAATCGTTCGGGTTTTTCTGGGTTGAGCGAAATCGATCGATGTTCTTGTGGGTTTTGTGTTGTTAATGGATATTGTATTTTGAAGATTATAATTGCATTTTAGACCTACCCAACTGACCAATAAATGTTTTTAGGGTACTCTTTACGTCTCGCAACATCAACGTTCGTGGCGGGAGAAGAAAGACTAAGCAAACACATTTGAATTTATATGATACGGTGAGTCCACAAGACCTTCACGCGATGCATTTAATTTCCTCGTCATGCATTTATTTTGGTTCTTGGATTCTCTGCGATACATTTATGACCAAAAGTGATTCTTCGTTCTGCATTTAATGAGCAAGTTTATCAGAAAAAAAAGGAAAAAAAAGACATAACCGACATTTGAGCATATATATGTATGTTAAATCTTTCCGTCTATATATATAGGAATTCTACTATGGATCACGGTTGGATAAATGCTAAACGGACGAGTGTTGAATATCGAATGGGGTGAGAGACTTTATAAAATTTGCTAAACAAAATGCCCATGCCGAGGGTGGGAAGTTTTATTGCCCTTGTGTAAAATGTTTGAATGAGAGGCGACTAAGTCCACGAAGTTATACACACACATTTAATTTGTGAAGGAATTTGTAAGACTTATACGGTATGGGTATGGCATGGTGAAAAAATACCAAGTGGGTCTCAACATAGGGAAGTGGCCTTTGATGATAATGACACGGATATGGATGATCACATAGAGGACATTATCCGTGATGTAGGAGAAGAGGCTTTTCATCAATCACATGCATATGGTAATATGTGCGGTGATGCGAGACCCCCTATACCGTAGGTGTAAAAAATACCAATTGTTGAATCGTATTGAAATTGGTAAGCTTGAAGGCACGTCATGGATGGAGCGACAAGAGATTTTCAGAAATGCTTGAGGCTTTTAAGGACATGCTTCCGGATGATAATGTGTTGCCGCATCGATACTATGATGCTAAGAAAATACTTTGTCCACCGGGGATGGAGTACAAAAAGATCCATGCATGCCCGAATGATTGCGTGTTGTATAGAAAAGAGTTTGAAGAGGAGCGAGTTGTCCGAAATGTGAAACCCCAAGGTACAAGTCAAATAAGGGGCTGCAAAAGTGTTGTGGTATCTTCCAATCATACCAAGGTTCAAGCGGTTGTTTGCGAATGAAAATGATGCAAAAAATTTGAGGTGGCATGCGAGATGAGAGGATTTCGATGGAAAGCTTCGACATCCGGCCGATTCTTCTCAATGGAAGAAAATCGATCAATTATTTCCGAACTTCGGCGAAGAACCTAGGAACCTTAGGCTTGCCCTTAGCACGGATGGCATGAATCCATATGGAAGCCTTAGCGAGCATACATAGTTCATGGCCTCGTACTACTGCGATTATTTACAACTTATCTCCAATGTTATGCATGAAACGAAAGTACATCATGCAATTGTCTATGTTGATTTCGGGACCGAAACAACCAGGAAATGACATTGATGTTTACCTTGACCCTTGATCGAAGACTTGAAGGACTTGTGGGCGAGAAGGTGTTGATGTTTTTGACTCTTTCAAGAAGGAGGTGTTTAAAATGCGAGCCATGATATTTTGTACTATAAACGACTTCCCAAAGATATGGGAACTTGTCGGGTATAGTGTAAAAGGCCATAAAGCATGTCCGGTTTGTGAAGAAGGCACACGCTACCATCAACTTCAACATGGAAGAAAGACGGTTTATCTTGGACATAGGAGATTTCTTAGACGGGGCCACCCATATCGTCGATTGAAGAAAGCCTTTTTTGGTGGCCAAGAGTATGAAGATGCTCCGGTGGCATTGGTCGGGGAGCAAGTTTATGAAAAGGTGAAAAATATCAATGTCGTATTCGGTAAGCGCAAAGTGTAGAAAAGAAACAAATATATGGAAAAAGAGATCTGTATTCTTCGATCTTCCATATTGGCGCAATCTTGATGTGAGACACAAGTATTGATGTCATGCATGTGGAGAAAAACGTATGTGATAGTATTGTCGGCACGCTTCTCAACATACAAGGTAGTTCCAAGGATGGTGTGAAGGCAAGATTGGATCGATAGCAATGGGAATACGCTAAGAGTTACATCCAAGGCCGAGATGGGAAGAGAACTTATTGTCCCCGGCTTCTCATACTTTGTCTAAGGATGAGAAACGAAGTTTTTGTGAGTGTTTACATGGCACAAAAGTTCCCACGGGGTATTCTTCAAATTTGAAGAAGCTTGTATCGATGAAGGACTTGAAATTAGTAGGCCAAAAGTCTCATGATTGTCATGTCTTGATGCAATGACTACTCCCAATAGCTATTCGAGGCATCGCCGAATATGATCTTCGGGTCGTTTTGACTAGACTTTGTGTCTTCTTCAATGCGCTTTGTCGTAAGTTTTTGAGATTGAAAAGTTGGATGAATTGGAGAATGAAGGATATCTTATCTTGTGCCACCTTGAGAAGCTTTTTGTTCCTACATTTTTTGACATCATGGTTCATCTAATTGTTCATCTAGTGAGGGAGATAAAGATGTGCGGCCCTATCCATTTACGGTGGATGTACCCAATTGAAAGATCTATGAAATTCCTAAAAGGGTACGTGAAGAACGCATACCGCGAAGCATCGATTGTTCGTAAATATGTTTCGAAGAAGCCATGGAATTTTGTCAAGATTATTTGGCCAAAGTAAGACATATTGGGCTTCCAAAACGTCGCATTGATGGGGGTAGACGAGGGGCTTCCGTAAAGAGTGTGGATCCGATGAATTGTCACTAGTCCACTTGTACATCTTGAATAACGTCGATGAAGTTCAAGATAAGATAGCTGCACATAAAGCATTTGTAAGGAAAGAAAATCATCGAATGATCGAACAAAGGTTGATTAGGGAGCATAACGAGAACTTTTGCAAACCGGTTCAAACAAAAGGTCGAGGGAGAGGAATGTGTTTCGATACAATCAAATGGTTAGCAGGTGGTCCCGAGGTTGATGTCATAAGTTGGAATTCGTATGTGATCAATGGTTATACATTTTACACGAAGTCCCTAGATGATACGAGCACGATCCGAACGGTGGTGTTATGTTAGAGGTGAATCTATGCACTTCTCCGGTTCGAAAGACAAGAGCCCTTTATTGGCGGTCATGCCATATTATGGGGTTATTGAAGAGATTTGGGAGGTGGACTATGTGAAAATTAGATTTCCCATTTTCAAATGCAAGTGGGTTAATGTCAATAATGGTGTTCGGATCGATCGGCTAGGATTTACATTAGTCGATGTCAATGGTAGAAGTTTTGGAGATGAACCTTTTATTATGGCAGACCCGGTGCAAAACAAGTGTTCTATATCACCGATCAAGAAAATAAAATGTGGTCTCGTAGCTCTCCAAGGAAAGAGGGTCATTGATATTGATGAGGAAATGAATTCAAATTATGGTATTCCCGAGTACTCCTTTTTCAAGGGGTCTACCGGACATGAACGAAGAAGATGAAGTGGATAATGAACCCGGCATAAGAAGTGATCATCAAGAAGGGATATGGGAAGATATCACTTTATAAAAGAGTCAATTCATAAGGTAATATTCATATGCAGATTTCTTTGAAGACTTTAAGGCTTTAACTATATATATTATATTCCTTCTATCTATGTTCATAGTTAATGTCACGACTATGAATTTTGTTCTTGTTTTATTTTTGTGGCAGGATCCGATCCAAAGGGGCATGTTATATAAGAGGATGTTACGTTGTTGGGTGGGGGAATCAGATGAAGGCATGGTGAATATTATTTTGGGCGCATGTATGTTGTACTTGTAACTTATTGTATTTGTAAGTAAGTTATCTTATTGTATGAATTATATTAATTTAGGTGTTGTAGTCATAGTAATCATTAATTAAGAGGCCAAATAGCTCATGGTGAATAATATTTGTATTCTTTTTCCAATTCAATTTATTCAAATAATTGTTCATAGCTTGTAGCTTAAAGTATCAAATTTTATGTCTTTGGATTGGGTGGTGGATTTGTGTATATATATAATCGGAAGAACAAATAGGGAAAAATTCGGGAAAATTTAGACCGGAAATAATAAGACGGTCTTAAATGTTCACTTGTTAAGACCGGATGTAATTATATGACCGGTCTTAAAGGTCGGGACGACTTTTGATTTTTGATATTTTAAGATGGTCTTTTAAGACCGGTATATTTAGACGTCCGGTCTTAAATCAAAACATTTAAGACCGGATGTTTTTATCATCCACTCTTGAAAGTCAATCCTTTAAGACCGTGTGTAATTAGTCGTGTGGTCTTAGAAGCCGCTATTTTTCGACCGTATGTGTCTTGTCCGGTCTTATAATTACGATCTTTTAAGAGCGACCTATTTTTTGGCCGGTCTTAAAAGTTGAGCATTAGGATCGAACAAAAAAATATTTCGGCTTCATTTAGTACAACTTTTTAAGACCCAAGTTTTTAAATGTCCGGTCTTAAAAGAGTTTCTTTAAGACCGGTTCGAGTCCGGTCTTAGATGGTAGACTTTTAATACATTTAACAAGACCGGCCGCATATCCGGCCTTACGACCCCTCTTTTGTCCGGTCTTAAAAGCCTTTTTTGCACTAGTGTGGAAAAGCTTGAAAAAGGGAAGGAGAAAACATGAATTATGGGTTATGAAATTGCAAATCTTGGCTTTTTTTTTTTCTTTTTTCTTTTTCTTTTTTAATGAGAGACGAGTTGCAGAAAGAAAGATAAATTGCATAAGGGAAGATGACATGTTCATAAAGGAATATGGTTTGCATATAAGAAAATGAATTGCATAAAGGGAAGCTCATTAACATGTAAGGGAAGATGGTTTTCCCTAAGAGAAGATGATTTACACAAAATACAATTTGCACATTTCATACTAATTTCACACATAAAGAAGATAGATTGTACAAATGGGAAGATGGTTTGCGTTAACAAATATGTATTGCACAAAGGGAAAATCATTTGCACTTAAGGGAGATCATTTGCTTAAAATGTAATTTGCACATCAAGGAGTAATTTTACAATACAAGGGAAGATAGATTATATATAGGGAAGATAAATTGTACATAAAAGAAGATGAATGGTATAAAGGTAAAGTTTTCATTAAGGATAAATTTGTCTTTCTCTTATGACAGTTATTTAGATTTAAAGATCTCACACCTTTATATAATTTCATATACCATTTCACAAATAAATTTTTGAATAGGGATTTATGGGCAATTTTAATTTCTCATTTTAAATTGGCATCGTTGAAATTATATTTAAGCCTTATGGCTAAGAATTGATTTTGGTTTTAAATATCAAACATATGTCTCATATTTGTTTATCCTTTTCTAATTCGTTGGTATTGATACTTTCTTATAATAATCAAATAAAAAAGAGAATTAAAAGTTTAAGAAAGAAAAAACATGTGATATAAACTAACTTAAGTAACTGTTTTTTAATTGAGTGATATATGTAGATACGAAACTTTTTCCAAAGAAAACGTCACAATGAAAAAAGGGCCGCTGGCTAGTTGTTAAATGCACGAGACTCTTTATTCAGCAATTCTTGCAAAATGGGAATAAGTGCGATAACTGGCCAGTGTTGTAGTTGATCACGCACCATCTATAAATCCATGAATCTCTCTATATACCACTCTATAAGCTAACCAACAATCTCTTCTTTAATTGGCAACAAGCAATAAAAGCCTATCTTTCCGAGAAAACGATCAGTCCCTCACGAAACCCATGCACTAAGACCGGTGTCCAAATCTCGAGTCCGACCCAAATAAAGCAAACGCATAACTGTTTCTTCCACATTCTCTTCCCCAGAAGCAACATTATTGAGCTTACCAAAATGTCTAAATCTGACAAAACCACCGAACACACTTCGCCGCCGCCCAGTACCGTCAAGTTGGTGCTTTCAGAGCTCAAAGTTCAGCGAAGAATAGCCATTCCGTTGATAGCCATGAACTTAGCGTGGTTCGCCAAAACAGCCGTCACAACAGCTTTTCTTGGCCGCCTTGGTGAGCTCAACTTAGCCGGCGGCGCCCTCGGTTTCACTTTCGCTAATGTCACCGGCTTCTCTGTCATGAACGGTCTTTGTGGTGCCATGGAACCTATCTGTGGACAAGCTTATGGTGCTAAGAATTTCAGGCTCCTTCACCAGACCCTTCTCATGACAATCCTCTTATTGCTCGTTTTAACACTTCCCATCTCTTTCTTGTGGCTTAACATTGACCAAATCTTCATTCTTTTTGGCCAACAGCAAGATATTTCAGTTGTGGCCAAAACTTATGCCAAATATCTTATCCCTGATTTGGTAGTCACCTCATTTCTCTGTCCCTTAAAAGCCTATTTGAGCTCTCAAAGCATAACTGTTCCAACCATGTTCAGTTCAGCTTTAGCTCTAGCTTTTCACATACCCATGAACATAGTCCTCACAAAGACTATGGGACTCAGAGGAGTTGCAATGGCGGTTTGGATAACTGACCTGATATTTGCAATTCTGTTGGCCATTTACGTTTTGATTCTTGAAAACAGGAAAGAGAACAGGTTGAAGGAAGGTGGGTGGTGGGATCAAAGCATTAATGGTTGGATAACATTGCTGAAGCTAAGTGGATCATGTTGTTTCTACACATGCCTCGAGTGGTGGTGTTATGAGATTCTAGTCCTCCTCACCGGCCACCTCGCTGACGCTAAGCAAGCCGTCGGAGTGTTAACCATCGTGCTCAACTTCGATTACTTGCTATTCTCAGTGATGTTATCACTAGCCACCTGTGTATCCACCCGTGTTTCCAACGAGCTCGGCGCGAACAGGGCCGCCCACGCATACCGTTCGGCCTGCGTGTCTCTCGCCGGAGGCGTGCTGTCAGGTTGCGTAGGAAGCTTGGTGATGGTGGGGGCGAGGGGAATATGGGGCCAACTGTTTAGCAATGACAGGGGAATCATAAGGGGAGTGAAGAAGACGATGATGCTGATGGCTCTTGTGGAAGTGTTTAATTTTCCATTGGCTGTTTGTGGAGGCATAGTTAGGGGAACGGCTCGGCCATGGTTAGGCATGTATGCTAATATGGGTGGATTTTATCTTCTGGCTCTGCCTTTAGGTGTGGTTTTTGCCTTCAAGCTCCATCTTGGGCTAAGTGGAATGTTATTTGGACTTGTGATTGGTATTTTCTCGTGCTTGATGCTCATACTGGTATTTATCGCCAGGATTAATTGGGAGGAAGAGGCTCGCAAGGCACAGACACTAACCTCAAGTGTTCAGGATCAACAAGTATTTGATGAAAGTGAACGAACAGAGACCCTTGAAAATGTTAAAAGTAGAACAATCCTAAGTTCAGTTTAGAAACATATATATCTGACTTACTCATATTCTCAGCTGAACCATGCAGCAGAGCAGAATCAAGATCTAAGGCCATACTTTTCTGTAGATTGGTTTGAGGTTTTTTTGGGCTTCAAACTCCATCTTGATTCTTTTGCGACCCCGTGATCTGAAGTGTTTCCTGCAAATTTGCAGTCACTGTAAATTCTTTTGTGCCCCCGTGATCTGAGATGTTTCCAGCAAATTACTGAAAATTTACAGTCACTGTAAAATGCTCAATATGTCTGCTCTGTTTCTGCATTATGGTGGGGGTTCTTTTTTTTTTTTTTCAATTGATTAATGGTATCATTCCCTTCAAATCAACCTCATAGCGCAAAAAGTTTTTGCCCCTCTCAACAAATTCGCTTCTTGAGATTTTAACTTGTATTAGGTTTCTCACAATCTCAATCAATACAGCTTGTTGGTTGTCTGTTCTTTCAACATATTACTTTTTAGAATTATATTTGAAATTAGAAAACTTGGGGGCAGAACAGCCCATTCATCTATTATACAATCAAATGCAACAACGATTACAATTCACTCAAAAGCAATTCTTACGTTTATAAGTATCAAAGCAAAACATCAATCATCTGTAAGTTTAGGATTACATATTAAGGCCTCTAGCTCTTTAGCTTTCTCAGCATCGAAGCCAAGGGTGGACAGTATCTTGTGACCAGGCGATTCTGCTTCAGACCAGATGCCCAGAAGTGAATGTGTGGTGGTAATTTCCCCCACTATGACCTGCATAGTCCCATATGGAGTTGCAATTGAACTATATTCTTAGCATTATGCAAAGATAAGAATCACACAGAAACCTAAGCCATCATGACCTGGATATAGTTTGGCTATTCTTCTTTGAACAGAAAGAAGACTAGGAGGAAAAATGCATTCACACGTATGATTGATCATTATTGTATTAAAAACCAAACTTTTAATTTTGTTCCAACACAATTTGCTTGACTGGCAGGGGTCATGGTATAGATTATAGAAAGGTTGATATGAAGAGCCATTCATCAAATTGCAGTCATGATTATGATTGTGGAAGGGGCACCATTTTCTTGACAATTTGAACCTCTTTTTAGATTCTCTATTGGGGCTAAAAAGAGATCTATTTATTTGTCACTCATTCTCTGTCGTTGCCTACAAAAGAGTGATAATTCAAAGGTAGGCTATTATTACCTTCAAACCAAGTCATGTGAGTTCAAGACATTCAAGTTCAAGACATTCAATTTCCAATGATATTTATATTCTAACGAGGTCTATGTAAAGGATATGCAATGCGCAATGCACAACAAAATAAAATCAATATATTTATTTGTTTTTCTTAAAAAAAAAAAAAATTATGGTATGCAAAATGTAAACTAAAACCTATGTGATGATGAATGCAAAACAATACAACCAACTAACTAGAAAGTAGAAAGTATTCAAAAGATTAACCTAGTGGATTTTTCAATTGACACTTAGCTAACAAAAGAGTCAAAGAAGTTGACTCCCTGGTAACTGTGTCATTGACTTAAAACCTTTAGTCATCTTAGGTTAAATAAAAATAAACCAAATTATGCAGTAAATGACATAACTCGAGTCGTATCCTTTTAAGGAGTCTTTTATTTAATCCCCAAGCTAAACTAAGTGACAAAAATATTGAAAGAGATTTGAAATTGATTTTTTTTAATGATGGAAAACATGGTAAATTACTATTTTTTTGTTGGATTTTTAATAAGATGATGAATGAGAAAATTAAATTAGATTTTGGGAATGATATGATGGAAAAGATTGATTAATGATATGAGAATTAATTAATTCACCAAGTCTAATTAAAAACCCAAACACAGTTTGAGTTAATTGATTCTTAACAAATAATTGTGTTAATTTATTAAAGCACTTTTAAAAACCATTTAAATTGAGTTAATAAAACTTGATTCCCTAGTAGAGAAGCCCACAGAGACACTCAATAACAATACAAATCAATTATTATATCTAACAATGTGCTTGATAGAACAATTTCAATTAGTGCAAATAAAAATATATAATATCAAAACTCAATTTAAACTACAGTCTAAATAAAAAATAGTATAACCCATAATCTCAATCTCAAATTCAAATCAAAATAATCCTAACATTGGAAAATCATCAAGATCAAGATAAAATTGATTGGAGTGCAAATATTCTCTTAATTAAAACTCCCAAACTCAAGCCCAGATTTAGCCTCTCATGATTTGGCCTCCAAATCTTTCTTTAAAACTCAAATGACCCATTGAATAAGAGTAGAAGGCGTCGCTTCCCCTTCAAAATCAAATGACCCATTGAATAAGAGGATGAATCCGTTGAGAGGAGAGAGCTTGACAGCGATTCTGGTGTTGGAGGTGAAAAAGCACGATGGTGCAGCCTGGTGGTAGAGGTAGAAACGGCGATGCTGTGGGGGAGAGAAGGAGAAGACGGTGGTGGTGGTTGAAGCTCTGATATCGCCTCCAATTCCATCTCAAATCTTCGGCCAATAATCCCCAAAAACCTCTCCGTTCCTTCTAAGCGTCGGCTTTTATTCTGGAAGAGAAGATTCCAAAAATAAAACTTGATCCTGCAATAAAATCAGATTTTCGGAGAAGAAGATGCTGATTGCCAATTTTGGGGTTGTTTTGCAATTTTCAGCAATTCTGGGTATTTTTCTGTACTTGTCTCCGGTACTTTTGCCCTAATATAAAACGCTGGTTGGCGTTTCAGTCCTTCAGCCATGTTTTTTTTTTTTTTTTTCATTTTAGTCCTTCGAAAACTATTTATTTTTCTTGATCCTTGCCCTTGACTTTTCCTCAATTATTTTCAGCTCCAACTTTCCTAGAGTAGCCTAAAATGCAAATCAAAATTAGGTAGCAACTTATATTCTAAGAAAATCAACTCGATTAATAGCAAATGCAATATTTATGAAAATATTACCCTTTTAAGCTCTATTTTCACACAATTATTATTAATTCAAATTAATCACAATAAATGCTGTTTAGCCCAAAATTGATGATAAAATCCCTAAATAAGACATTACATATTATGATAAAATAAGGATATATCAAGCAGAACAGCCCATTCATCTATGATACAATCAAATGCAACAATGATTACAATTCACTCAAGGCAATACTTTTGTTTATAAATATCAAAGCAAAAAATCATTCATCTGTAAATTTAGGATTAGATATCAAGGCCTCTAGCTCTTTGGCTTTCTCAGCATCAAAGCCAAGGGTTGACAGTATCTTGTGACCAGGTGATTCTGCTTCAGACCAAATGCCCAGAAGTAAATGTATTGTTGTAATTTCCCCATCATGACCTGCACAGTCCCATATGGAGTTGCAATTGAATTAAATTCTTGGCATTATGCGAAAATAAGAATCACACAAAAACCTAAGCCATCATGACCTGGATATAGTTTGACTATCCTTTTTGCAACAGAAAGAAGACTAGGAGGAAAAACGAGACACAAATTCACACATATGATTGATCATTATTCTATTAAAAACCAAACTTTTAATTTTGTTCCAACACAATTTACTGGACTGGGGAACAAGCAAAAGCTGCTCACCTAGTATATGTACAAAAGTAAAAACTTCAACAACGAAATTCAACCAGTGTTTTTTACTAATCACGATAATTGCCAAAGATGCATATGCTCATACAGCAAAAGAGAAATTGGAGAGATAGCAACATACAAACCAAACAACAAGAAATTGGTTTCCCTCTGCAGATGAGAAAAATAATAGTAGCAACTAACCTGAATTGAGTTTCTGATTAACAGCCCAGTCGAGGGCCCTCTGAGCTTCTTCAGTCAGTGGAGGATGCTCAGGACTAAAATTAAAGAAATCTGATTCCCCAAGAAGCTTCAAAGTTTCATCACGCACCTTAAAAAGTGTGATTCCATTGGCTCGCAAATATTTAGAGGCTGGACTAGTTCCTACAGCCCAAAAACGGACTCAACAAAATGCATAAATTTACACATGCATAATCCTTATTCCTTATATATTTAAGAAGATATGGCAGCAAGAAAGGGGAAGAAATAAATACAAGGCTCTGAAACATATAAAAATGTCATGTCTTTGTGACATAAAAAGAATTGAAGCGTGATTTATTAGTGCCTATATGTCATGTATTAAATAAGTTTGCCTGCAGTGTCTGAGATTTATGTTCAAAGGAAGCAGGTAAAAAGAGTTGGACAATTTTCAAAAGGCTCCCCCATAAAAGAAAACCTCTTTTAGTGGTCCGGCAGTTGCAAAAGTACATATAGGGACGATGAAATGAACAAAAAGTGACAAGTTATCTTATGGAATGGGCGGGGATTTGAATAGACTTGGCCCAACACTAAGACACAATATGAAGGACGAAATTTTTTAGCTACCATTTTACTTTTATGGATTTGCAATCTCTAACACCTAGTAGATCAGAATTAGCCAGTACAGATCTGCAGTATGTTTACTTCCAGCACCCAATAGAATCCAACACCGTTGTTCCAGTTGTTTTTCATCCATTTTTCGTCTTAGCTCTTCATATGATTTCTTTGATAATATTAGTAATATCATGTCCACTCTGTTATTCAGAGATGCAAATAGTAGTCAGAATAGAGGAAATAGAGATATAGAAGAAGGAGAGAAGAAGACAAGAGAGATAGAGAGGAGAGATCCAGAAGGGGTAACGAGTCAGGTATCTAATTGCCTGCTCGATCATTATTGCTAATCACTATAGTATTGTGATTACAGCTAAGTCAGCTTACTCATAACAATGGCTCAACAGTTAAACACTAATGAAAGGTCATTTACGCCCCTTATTACGAAATCACATCCTATCACAATCCCAAGTCCCAACCCACAGATCTTAAATTTCTCTTTATCTCTCATTTTCTTTATTTTTGAGTCCTTGCATCCGGGAGAATTGCAACAAAGCAACCCCTTTTGATGACGCGCAGATTGAGGATTAACACCTAGGCAAGCCAGCAACCAAACAACCACAAATACAGGTATACAAAATAATGTGTGGCCTAGTTCCCACAGGAAAAACATATATTAGGATGCAACATTTGTTTTCAACGTCAACCTCAACTATAAAGAAGAAACGTTGATGCAGAAACAGCTATATGGTATGACAACTGGAAAACGGTGTCAAGGCTCAGGATTGACGAATTGACTTACCCACATCAAGAACTCCCATAAGAAGGGATTCAGTACCAGTATTGATATACTTAAGTTTTCTCGCCTGTAATTCAGCCATTGCAAATGATTTTATAGCATTCAAAGACCATCTGCTTCCATCAAATGTAATTAATTGTCAAATTCTTACCAGAAGGCAATGGAAATTGAAATGAAAAAATAAAAATACGGCAATGCTAGTTAGAGAAGATGGAAAACCTTCCGGAGGTTAACAGTTTTTTTGTACCGAGAAAGGGCAAAGTCATTTTCACTCCGAAATAAGTAAATATCCAACTCGATAAATTTCAAGTAATTCTTCTCAACAAAGCAAACCCTCCAACGAACAAAGCATCAAAAAGAAAGATATGAATATGGACTCACTTGGGAACTTTCTGGCCGGAAGAAACTCGGTCGGGCTTTCTGCAAATTGGAAATCAGAATCAATCAGGAAGACCCAATATAAGAGAATTGAATAAAGAGAAATAGAGCAATGTGGGATTTTGGAGTTACACGGTAGGGAGGCTGAAGCAGACCGTGGCGACGAGAGGGCGGAACTTGGACGCGGGTGTTCTGACATTATTAGGTTGAGGTTGAAGCCAAAGTTTGGTACCAAGCCATGAATTGTCAAGGATTTGAGGTTGACGAAGATGAGCATGGAAAATCCTTCCGGAATCCAACTGTAATACAAGGTTCGTTGCGGAGAGTTTGGATAAGAAGTTCGTAGCAGCCATTCTCAGCCCTCAACAAGGTGTTTCATGGCCTTTGACCATACTGAGGGTTTAGTTTACTTCAAGGTTGGGACGAAACTCAAGCAGCATACGGCGTCGTTGGTTTACCGCTCAAGATGATTTGGGCTGACCCACCTAAGCCCGAACTTATAGTCCCTCTTAAAGGCCCCGTTTGGTAGGCCTGTAAATTTACAGAGGAATCTTCCCTAACATGAGCCAACCCACAAATTCGAGCTGGCATATCGAAAATAGAGGGTACGATCTAAAGCACTATAAGGAAAACTATGATCCAAAACCAACAATTATTATGATCAAATGATAAGGTTCTCATTCCCTCGTCTTTAGTTTGAGAATATGAATTAAGCAGGTGACATTAGTAGCTCTTTTCTCCCACGAGGGAGATCGACTTGAGGCAAATCCTGATTAGTCTGGTTCGGATAAGTCCTCTTCTTCAAAAGAGGTAAGCCAGGATACTGGATGTCATGTAAGAAAAAAAAAAAAAAAAAAAAAAAAAAAAACAACAACAACAACAACAACCTTGATCCAAAGAGTATGAACTGGGCTTACAATGTTGTCCTACTTTCCTAAGTGGCGTAGCACCAAATTCCATAGAAACTTGCATTTGAAAAAAAAAAAAAAAAAAAAGGCATAGAAACTACACTAGGAACCGCTTTGTTAAATGAAAACTTACGAGTTACGACGCTACATACCCTATCCCTTATAGTAAGAATATATGAGCAGGTGTGTCAAAGAAATAGATCTCATATTACCTGGAAACAAGTGACTATAATTCCATATATATCAACATATTTGTTTGGACTTGTAAATTAGCCTAAAGGAGTTGAGCTTGCGTGCACAACAACATGCAATCAGACTGCTATAGAAGTGATATTGGCACTTTCTCCTGTATTAGGTTTCATTTACAAAGATAATTGAATCCGCCACAGATTAGGTTTGGTTTCAGTGCTCAGCAGTCGTCACCTTAGTACCTATACTATTTCACTGTCAACTACTCCCACAAATCACAATGTTTGACATTCCATTTCCGTGTGTGTTCCCACCTACCACTCTAATCCTCTTTACAAATTCACTTTTTAAGGGAGTAAAAATGAATTTATAAATAACACCAGTAGTGTATATGAAACCGAAACATGGAATACAAGACAACAATTTGCATTAACTAATAATGACATTAATTGATATCTTTACATGCATACACGTGGATACAAATAGGGATTGGGCATCATTAGAACAATGTGAGTGAAGTTATAAATGGAGTGAGTTGAGTGAAGAGGACCCAGACAAATGGGCTGCAAAAGCCCCGTCCTCCCTCATAATGGGCCTCCCCATGTGATTACGCCATCACCTCCTTAAAATCTTTATATTATATGCTGTATCAAATATATACTACTAAATCTCCTAGCCTATCAACTATTGGTCCATCTGTATGTCCGACTTGTCCTCTTCCTTCAATCTTACTGGATATGAATTGTAATTACCCAGAAATAGTCCACGTCTACACTTATCATGTTTCATTAAATGTTGTGTACCAGTATTTCAAACATCATTTGAAAACCATTGGGTATATGGTGCGAAACTTGAACCCTCGCATTTATATTTTCAACCAACTGTGTGTATCCCCCATGCATAAGCATGATGATTGTCGATATTATTTATCAGATCTCTTTACGCATTGGCCGAACTAATCGGCAACGCCTTCAATCTTTCCAGTAAATATTTTGCATCATTTACGAAGGAACTGCACTCGCAATGATCTTTGGCAAATTGTGCCTATTTAATCCAGAATGGTTCAAACCTTTAAAGTTCAGTTGTAAAACTCAATAAGAAAGTTAGAACAAAAGAGTTAGAAAGCGATCAGAATTCTCTTCTTCCCATCGTCCGCGCCTCAAGCCTCCTCCAAACATCTGTTTTTGTCCATTCGGCAGTGTGAGTATCAGCTTTGTCACCGGTTCTCTAATGATGCAGATACATGTATGGCATTTTTCCTTTATCTCTATTCATTTAATTTATTTAGTAATCTGTTCACAAGAATCTTTATGCCAGAGAGAAATTTTCGAGAGAGCCAGAGCTTGAAGAAGAGGACTTCTACCCTCCGTCCCCACTCACCGATCGAAGCTCAGAGACCTTCAGAGCTTTGACAGAATGATTTTGTGTTTCCCAGCAAGGAGTTCTCTAGCCAAGCACTCATTCAGTCCCTAGAACAGGTTCGAGCGTCTTTCCATTAATCTCTATTCAGACTCAAGTGGAAGCTTTATATATTTTCTAATTTTTTTATCATAAAAATTGTTCTTTTCATTGACATTGTTTTTTAAGCAATTGAAGTGTCTTATTTGTATTTTTGATCTATCAGTATCTGGAGATGTACAAGAGGTCCATAGAGGACCCCGCTGGATTCTGGTCTGACATTGCATCCGAGTTATATTGAGGTATTTTCATTTTTTATCATTGCCCATTTGGATCTCGCTTTATAACATTAGGCTGAGGAGTGAGTTACCTCTGTGTTTGTTTGTTGCCCTCTCCAGTGGTTCAAGGGTGGCATCACCAACATCTGTTACAATTGCCTGGATAGAAATGTAGAAGCTGCACTTAGCAATAAGGTTGCCATTTACTGGGAAGGCAACGAGCCTGGTTTAGATGCTACTTTGACTTACTCACAGCTTCTGGATGAAGTTTGCCTGGTCAGTTCTGAGGTTACTCTTTTCGTGTCCGTGTCACAGGAGTCTTAATAAGATGCTTCTACTTGGAAAAATCTCCACTTAGATGCTTGAATATTATTTTGTTGGAGCACATAAGCAGAAATTGATTGGATGATCAAAGCTATTTTTGACCTGCAGGTTGTAAACTACCTGAAGGATATTGGCGTCAAGAAGGGAGATGCTGTAATAATTTATTTGTCCATGCTGATGGAACTCCCCACTCACAATGCTTACATGTGCCCGCATTGGTGCTGTTCATTCAGTATGGCACCTCCTCTTCCTCCATTTTTTTTAACTTGCACATTTGTGGGTTATTTTCCAATGGCTTTTGGGTTAATAATTGTTAGCCCTTTGGTTTGTTTAGGTTGTATTTGCCGGTTTTTCTGCAGAATCTCTAGCACAAAGAATCATTGATTGTAAACCGAAAGTTGTGATTACTTGCAATGCTGTTAAAAGGGGCCCCAAGATAATCCAACTGAAGGACATAGTTGATGCTGCTATCAATGAATCGGCCAAAAATGGGGTCTCTGTAGGTTGGTAAATAGATGGTTTGTTTATCAGTTCAATGTTATACTCTCTTCCTCAGTTATTGAATAATTCTGGCATCACACTTGTCAACTTGTCTTAGCACTCATGTCACACCCTCAACAAGTCAAACATTAGTTTCTAAAAGGAAAAGTTTAAACATTAAGTATGCACGTTTGGTTGATATCTAATGATAGTGCCAATAATTAAGGTTTTCTCTGTTTTCCCTACATTTCTTGTTCTCATCTTTGTAATTATTCCTTTCTTCCAGATGTCTGCTTAACTTATGAAAACCAATCAGCAATGAAAAGGGAAGATACCAAATGGCAGGAAGGACGGGATATATGGTGGCAGGTTAGAATTTAAATATTACCTGCATATATGCCCTCACATGTTCTACTATTGTAGTGGTAACATCAGATTATTCTGTACTTTGGCAACAGTTCCTTCATGATATTCCCATGGAAAAGAAAAATCACAATTTTGCTTATTTCAGTTTGTTTAATTATTGGAATTTATTTGTTTATGGTTAAAAGGTTTAACACGAAACTTTATGTGACCAATCGATTTTATATGTTCATGGCGAGTGTTCATTTAGCTATGAAGAATATTTGCTGATTTGTGACAATTTTCAGGATGTCATACCTCGATATCCAACCACTTGTCCAGTGGAATGGGTAGACGCAGAGGATCCACTTTTTCTGCTGTATACACGTGGGAGTACAGGAAATCCAAAGGTATTTGTTTGCAGTACTTTCATTTGAGTTCTGTTTCCTTCTTGCTTATTTAACGTGAGATTGTTGTATTCTAACATATGTTCTCTAAAGGGTGTCCTCCATACAACAGGTGGCTATATGTTGTACACTATAACCACATTCAAGTATGCATTCGACTACAAACCATCTGACTTCTACTGGTATCCTTGAAAGCTTGCCCTTTATCTCTTTTCTTTTGAGGGTGTTCCTGATCGAAAACCAGATTAGTGTCATTAATTTAACAACTTTATACTTTGACTATAGGTGTACTGCTGATTGTGGTTGGATTACTGGGCACAGCTATGTTAGTTATGGACCCATGCTTGATGTGCAACAGTTGTCGTGTATAAAGGGGTTATACATTTAATTTTTTTTCCTTTGGGGCCAAGGTGTAATAGATTTTTAGTTTAAACACCGTGTAATTATTTATGTGCATGTGGTGTGGCTAAAAGTGCACTTAGAGACATGTTACAGGCAGAAAGAAACTAATCACTAACTCCAATTTCTTGAATTTAGACTTATACAAACTATAGATATATGAAATAAACTTTGAAGCTCGCAGAAAAGAGATGAAATATTCATTGACTAACAATATATTTTCCCAGTAAAATTGAACTGTTAATAAACCTTACCACATATATTTACTTTAGAAATCATCGAGCTATTTGTTTGGATCCGCACATCATGTCTTTTCACTCCCATAAACTGCCTTGGAATCAGAAAATTTAATGTGCATTGCACCATCAATTTTTGTTTGATTTGGACTTTTCAGTCAAAAGTTGAGAGTCAAGCTATTGGCCGAGAGGTGCTTCCTTAGCAATCTAATGGAATTATAATTCTCTTATCTTCAAGCTCCCAATTATCCTGATACTGTGCACTGTTGGGACATCGTTGACAAATACAAGGTGACCTTATGTTACACTGATCCCACATTGGTGCGGTCCCTCATGCGTGATGGTGATAAGGTAAGAAATTGTTCTCTACTTACATGTGCATTGTGCATTGGTTTGTGAATTTAACTGTTTTTGTAGATTAATAATTTCTATATATAAGTGACTGGCTTAGAAGTACTGTATATGCATTTAATTAGTGCTATCAAGCTCGATTTTTTCACATGGGCAGTTGTATGTCGCATTGTCAAGAGTTAAGAGCTTCAATAGGATGAAATTATTAATGTTAGATGAATGTAAACAATGTACAAGTAAGACAACCAATGTAGCTTACAGATCGGGATAGATTGAAAATGGTATTGTATTGATCAATGAATTTGTAGAATTCATAATTTTGTGCATCACAGTGGTAGTTTGTCTTGAATAGCCATTACATATATTGATTTTCGTGGACACATTTTCGTGCAGTTTCAATTATACATCTTTTGTAAATGTTGTTTGTTTGTTATAAAATTAAGTCATACTTATTTTGACCATTTTGAATTTTAAAAATCAAGCATTTTACTCCTAATATTTTGGAAAATGTATATATTATTATAACCTGATTAGTATTAAGTGTAAACATTTAATAGTTGTTACATTTATTGATCATTCGTTCACCAAACTTTGAGTTTCCAAGAGTTGGCAGTCCTTCGTCTTATCTTTTCATAACTATTACGATTTTTTATTATTAACATTTGTATGTTACATGGATTTTAACATTTATCACCAATCTTTAAACATTGGCTGAACTAATCGGCCACCTTAATGACTTGTCGTTAATGGGTTTTCATCATTTCCAAACGTTGCACTTTCGTTGTTTGCCTATTTAACCTGGAGTTGTTTACTTCTTGAGACTCAGTTGAAGAACTCATATCGTATAATCCTTTCAAACATATTTTCCATTTCGGAACCATTCTCATAATTATTACCATTGGTGTAGAAGGTTGGATCTGTTCTCTCTTATTGGGTCATTCGTTTGTAACCATTTCCACACCTACGTTTTTTTTATTTTGTTTTGAACCATGGGAGAAACCCTAATTTGCTATTCGTTGCACTATATAAGTTGCTTATTAGCCCAGATGAAAAAGCAGTCTGTCACGGTCTTAGACAAATTCCTCCCAAAACCGTGCCGGCCTTAGCGTGATCACTCCCTTGATCTTGGCTAAGTCAGCCGAACCCTCACAAGTAGGCAAAGAGCACAAGAACATAGAGAACTTTTAGAGAGAGATGTAACTTAGAGAGAGAAGCTCTGAAAGTGCAAAGAACTTGTATTGCCCTTGGATGGTTACAAATGTGGGTGGCACCTCCTATTTATAGGCAACCACCTCCTCAATGAACGGCTATGATTCAATCTATCTAACGATGGAGATTGGCTCTCCAGAACCTTCTCCCAAAATATCTAGATATCTACACTTTTCATGAGAGTTCTAGAATTCTCTATACATTTCTACATCTATGTACAAGAATCTACAACAATCAAGAATTCTCTAGAAACCTCTCCAAGAGTGTCTTGAGCACAAAATATCTTGCGTTCCCTGTAGTGCGTGACACTCTCCCCCACCTAAACCGGTGACGTCCTCGTCACTGACTTGTCTTTGTACCGGTGTAGGTGGTCTTCGAATTGCCAAAGATCCTCCTGAGGTTCCCATGTGGCTTCGCTCTCTGGCAATCCTTTCCATTTGATTAAGTTCGGGTACTTGGTGGTACCCCTCGTCGCCGCACAACTCGGTCAGCTAACACCTCTTCTACTTCTCGATCAAATGACTTGGTCATGGTCGGAGGTGCTCTTGTCGAGATGGCTCGACCAGGATCATCCACGTCTTCATGGAACGGCTTGAGCATACTAACATGGAAGACGGGATGAATCTTCAAGTTTGGGGGTAGATCCACTTGTAGGAAACCCTTCCTACTTTCCCCACAATCTTATACGGGCCTTCATATTTACGGATGAGGCCCTTGTGTACCTGTCGAAACACTTTGAACTGTTGAGGAAGAAGCTTCACCATTACCATGTCTCCTACTTGGTATTCCGAAGCTCGCCTCTTCCTATCTGCAAACTTTTTCATCCGCTTGGCTGCCTTGACAAGAAATGATCTTGTTACCTCAGCTTGTTCTTGCCAAGATTTGGCCATGTGGTAGGCCCCTGGACTCTTGCCCTTGTAAGTGGTGGCAAGGGCATGAGGAGTGAGTGGTTGTTGTCCCATTACCGCTTCAAAGGGACTCCTTAGGTTGCCTCACTCTTTTGTAAGTTATAAGAGAATTGAGCCACATCGAGTAGCTTGGCCCAATCCTTTTGGTTGGCACTCACAAAGTGCCGCAAGTAGCATTCCAACAAAGAATTCACCATTTCTGTTTGTCCATCGGTCTGCGGGTGAAAACTTGTGGAGAAGTGTAGCTCGGTGCCCGGGAGCTTGAACAACTCGTCCATAGCTTGCTTTTGTGAAACGGGGTCTCTATCACCGATGATGGTCTTAGGTAGCCCCCAATACTTCACCACATTCTTGAAGAATAGCCGGCCGCCTCTTCTGCATTTTGTACAATCCGTTGGGGCAGCTATGAATGTTGCATACTTTGAAAATCGGTCTACTACCACCATGATAGAGCCGCACCCTTCGGACTTGGGTAAAGCTGAAATGAAGTCCATGGAAACACTTTCCCATGGTTGCCCCGGTATAGGGAGAGGCTCCAACAGATCCGCGGGTGGTTGGTTCACTATCTTGTCTTGTTGACATACAAGACAAGTCTTCACATAAAGTTCCACCTCGTCCCTCATCTCGCGCCGCGGTAATAAGCTGCTTCCAATAATGCAAGTGTGCGTCTTTGTCCCGGATGACCGGCCCACTTGGAGTCATGACACTCCTTGATGAGTTCTCTTCGTAGGTTCTCCCATTTTGGGACAAAGACTCGCCTCCCAGCAGTATAGAGAAGGCCATCCTCTAACCAAAACCTCTTGGTTTTCCCCTCCTTGGCCATCTCTACAAGTTGTCGAGCAACGGGATCATAGTTCATACCTTCAATGATTTTTGTGATCAAGTCGCCCTTGGCTTGACTCATTGATGCTAACTCTGCTTTTCGGCTTAATGCATCTGCCACTACATTAGCCGTGCCGGGTTTGTACTCCATCACATAGTCAAACTCGGCTAGAAAGTCATGCCAACGGGCTTGCTTGGGTGTCAACTTCTTTTGTGTTTGGAAGTAGCGAGTAGCCACATTATCAGTCTTGATCACAAACCTGGATCCCAGCAGATAATGCCTCCAAGTGCGCAAGCAATGCACTACCGCGGTCATCTCCTTCTCTTGGACTGTATAACGCCGCTCGGCATCATTGAGCTTGCGACTCTCAAAGGCTATTGGATGCCTTTCTTGCATGAGTACTCCTCCAATAGCAAAGTCGAGGCATCCGTGTGAACTTCAAAGGTCTTAGAGAAATCCGGGAGAGCGACAGGTTCCTCCATCACCGCGCTTCGGATCCTCAAAGGCATCATGGCACTCTTTGGTCCATTCCCAAGGCTTGTTTTTCTTCAACAAGTCGTCAAAGGGGCTGCCCGGCGAGTAGCCCTTGATGAACCGCCTGTAGTAATTCACTAACCCAAGAAAAGATCGTAACTCAGATACTCGGGTGGGTGGCTCCCATTCCTCAATAGCACGGATCTTCTCCTTATCCATCATAAGGGTTCCTTGGCGAATGATGTGTCCAAGGAAGTGCACCTCCTCCTTGGCAAAAGAACACTTCTCCTTCTTGACATATAGTTCGTTCTCACGCAGAGTCTGGAACACGGCCGTAAGTGTTCTACATGGTTCTCCAAGGTGTCACCGTAGATGACTATATCATCCAAGTAGACTACTACGAACCGATCAAGGAAAGGATGAAAGATCTCATTCATCAATGTGCAAAATGTCGCGGTGCGTTGGTTAGTCCAAAAGGCATCACCAACCACTCAAAGGACCCGTACCTCGTCACCACAAGCGGTCTTGGGTTCATCTCCTTCGGCAATGCGAATTTGATGGTACCCCGACCTCAAGTCAAGCTTGGAGAAGTACTTTGCCTTACCCAACCTGTCAAACAAATCGGCTATCAAAGGAATAGGATACTTGTTCTTAATAGTTACCTTATTGAGGGCCCGATAGTCGATGCAGAGTCGTAACGATCCATCGTGCTTGCGTTGGAACAAGACAGGTGCCCCATAAGGTGCTTTGGAAGGCCGTATATGCCCAAAGATCAAGCAACCCTTTCGGTTGTCTCCTTAGCTCTTCCAACTCGGGCGGTGCCATGCGATAAGGTGCCATGGCGGGTGGACGTGCTCCGGTTCCAACTCGATCTTATGATCCACCTCCCGTCTAGGTGGCAACCTCTTAGGAAGTTCGCGGCATTATGTCCTCATTCTCCTTGAGGACGTTCGAATGATAGGGGAAGGCTTCCACTATCCTCTTCCTTCGTGTCCACCTCCTTCAAAGCTGCAAGGTAGGTGACTTCCCCTCTTTTAATTCCCTTTTCTACCTGCATGGCTGATAGGTGAACAATCCGATCATCACTTGTTGCAGGTACCGTGCAAGCGAGCCCCTTTTCCATGATACACACTGAGTCATAACATGGCATGAGGAATGCTTTTGCCTTGCGCAAAAAGTCCATCCCAAATACCACTTTGAAATCATCCATAGGGGCTACTGATAGATCCACGGTCCCCTTCCACGTGCCAAGGCATAGCTCCACTCCACTTGCTACGCCATTAAGGGGTTTGGCGGGCGTTCACGATCTTCAACCATCCTCCTCGTGGTTGAGTAACCGAGAGGCCAACTCGCTTAGCCTCCTCGGGAGTAATAATATTATGGGTCGCCCCGGTATCCACCATCACCTTTACAGGCTTCCCGTTCAGTTTGGCCTCCACGTACATCAGTCCGTTGCTTCTTGGAGCAGGTTGCACCGGTTTTGCCTTTAGAGCATTCAAGAGTCTGAGAGACCCTATTTGAGAACTTGGCCCTTCCTCGTTGGGTGCATCTTGCCCTTCAACAATGGCTGACAAGGTACCGAGCTTGGGACAATTGCTCATGCGGTGTGGCCCCTTGCACACGAAGCAGCTGATTGTATAATTCTTGTTCTTCTTCTTCTCCTCATATTGATTCTTATGGAAGGACTTGCCAGCTCCTCCCTTGGTGATCCCCTTGCCTTTGTCTCCCCCACCTTTTCCTTGATTAGGTTTGGAAGACTCACCTTTCTCTCCCCTTGAGTACTCGGTAAGGCTTTCGGCGAAGGTAATGGCTTCATCTACATTCGTTACGCCACGCCTTTGGAGCTCGTTCTTAGCCCAGTTCTGAAGACCGTCTATGAAGTAGAACAATGTTTCTTCACCGGTCAAGTTGGGGATTTGCAATATGAGGGTAGTGAAGTCTCGTACATAGTCGGTGATTGTGGTCTTGTGTTTAAGTTCCCTCAACTTCTTCCGAGCCTCATAGACCACATTCTCCGGATAGAACTGCTTCTTCAGTTCTTTCTTAAAATCTTCCCATGTTGCAATGGTGCAAAGGCCTTTTTCCATATCTGCATGCTTCCTACGCCACCATAACATAGCATTATCAGTAAGGAATAAGGAAGCAGTGCGTACCTTGTCCGTGTCGTTGGCCAAGTTCATGCTCTCGGATATCGCTCCATTTGCCACAAGAAGTTCTCGACCTCTTTGGCATCACGGACACCTTTGAATTCCTTTGGTTTAGGGAGGTCTAGCCTCACCTCCCTTCCTCCACCGGTCCCGGCTCCCAGCGGAGTCCTAGTCGACTCTCCAAAGAAGCCTTAAGAGAGTTAAGGCGATCCGCATGGCCGTGATGGCATCCATCACCTTCGCCTCGAGTCTCCTCATGGACTCGGCCGTTCCTCCTCGACATTGAGGTGCGAATCAAGATCCGACCTCGGGTTGTCTAACTGTTCTAGGGTGTGAGACTCAAGATTCACAAAGTCTCCTTCCACTTTATCCACCCTAGCAACCACTTCTTGCAAGGCCTCCTCCAAAGCCTCCACCTTTACCGTCAAGGTGGCAACATCCGTGGCTTGGCGAGACTTGCTTGTGCCCCGAACCTTCTTGGGTTGATGAGGAGGTTGAGTCTCCCTACCCCTCTCTTCTCCAACCACAATGTCCTCAGTAGTGCCCGACATACTTGCCTACACAATGGCTCCCACGAACCAAAGCTCTGATACCACGGTGTCACGGTCTTAGACAAATTCCTCCCAAAACCGTGCCGGCCTTAGCGTGATCACTCCCTTGATCTTGGCTAAGTCAGCCGAACCCTCACAAGTAGGCAAAGAGCACAAGAACGAGAGAGAACTTTAGAGAGAGAAGTAACTTAGAGAGAGAAGCTCGAAAGTGCAAAGAACTTGTATTGCCCTTGGATGGTTACAAATGTGGGTGGCACCTCCTATTTATAGGCAACCACCTCCTCAATGAACGGCTATGATTCAATCTATCTAACGGTGAAGATTGGCTCTCCAGAACCTTCTCCCAAAATATCTAGATATCTACACTTTTCATGAGAGTTCTAGAATTCTCTATACATTTCTACATCTATGTACAAGAATCTACAACAATCAAGAATTCTCTAGAAACCTCTCCAAGAGTGTCTTGAGCACAAAATATCTTGCGTTCCCTGTAGTGCGTGACAAGTCGCTCACTATACAATTCCAATGACTCCATAAGATGTTTTTTCCACATTTCCATCCCTTTCCCCATGTAAGCATTTATTTTCAGGCATGGAGTCAAGATTTCCAAAACATCATTGGTGAGTATAGTTGGGCGGTGCCCGGCTAAAAACACGGGGGCGGTGGATTAGCCTATATTAATTGGTTTAGTTGGGTGGGGATTTCAAATTTCAAATTCCTCCAAAATCACCTTTATCATCTCTCCTGATATATTTGATTCTCCCTCTTCCATCGGCATGCTCTTATCTGTACCTCTAGAATAGGAATTTAGATGATTATTATATCTATGCCAATAAGGGGATTATAGTTATACTTATTATTAATATTTATTTATTGATTATTATTATTATTATTATTATTATTATAATATTATATAGATAATGATATCAAATTATTATATTGATAATGATATTGAATTGATTAGGAGATTTAAAATTTGAATTTCAATACAAAAGAATTGATTAGGGCTCATAGCAAATTACGGGATTTAGAGAATTATTATATTGAATTCAAATGATTGTATTTATTATTCTTTTATTGATTTATTGATTCAGATTAGTATGAGTATGAATTGAGATTTGAGATTGGACTTCATTAAAATGAATTAATATATTAGAGGTCAATAGTGGAATTTTTTGGGGAGATTTTGAAGGTCTTTTTTTAATATGTATTTTCATCACATCATGCACTATACAATCATACAATATGCAACCTCTCTTATAGCATTGTCCATCTTTATACCGTTTACTGGAGTCTTAGGCTAATACATAGTCCAATAGAAGCTCATCCATTTGACTGGATTGTCCTAGGCTCACCAATTCTTAAGATTTACTTGAACAAAGTTATAGAGCTTAAGTTTGGACTATGACTCCCCTCCATAAAAGAACTGGTGTAAGGCCTCCAGCTAGATTCCTTTAAGGTCTCGAGTTTAAATCCTAAAGAGACATCGTTGTTAGGAGAGACAACCCCCTAAACCGGAATGATAATATTGAAAAAAAAAAATAGTAATAATCAACATGCTTAACCAAATATTTTTAAGTGGTTGAGGTTATTTTAATAATCAGTTATAGAAAAGTGTATTTTTAATGGAGGTGTTCTTTTTAAATCGGTGGATAAAAAAATTTGAATTGTGATAATAATTCTAGAAATTAACTCTTAGGCTCTAATAACTATGTTAGAATTGAAATAATAAAATTTATACAAGTCAATAACTATTTGTATTGTACCGTTTGCTTTTGACATATTTTGTTTTTTAAATAAAGTTTTAAGAATCATTTACCTTTTTTAAATTAAAAGTGAATGCATTGCAAATGGTAATATTTATGACATATAACTTTAACAGGGGTTGGGAAATTTGTCCCTTTTTTAATAGGTTTGCTTAACCAAATATTTTTAAGTGGTTAAGAAAATTTTAATAACCAATTACAAAAAAAGTAGGGAAAATTTATCTCAAGGCCCAAATTAGTAAAAAATGGTCAAAAAAAGCCCAAGAAAAATCACATGTCAAAAAAGGCCCCAAGGCCTTTTCTGGTATTATTTTATAAATGTTAACATGGTAAAATACTCTAACCTCCCTTGCGTTTTGCCTTAATTATAAGCACCTCCCTTTGTTTTAAAAAACATACACTTAAGTTCAAATTGTTAACTCCGTTAAGGATTTTGATTTTTTAATTAAAATTATATTAAAATAAAGTTTATTTACTAATTTACCCTTCATCATTACTAATTTTCTAATTTTGGCTAAAATTATTTAAGTAATTTAAGAGTTCTTTTTATTTTTCTTAATTTATTTTTTACTTTTGTAAATAGTTATCTGTTAATTTTTTTTCATATTGAGATGAAGAGTTCATTAATCTAATTAATGAAAACAAGAAAACTTAATTAAAAATGTGATCATTCTTTTAATAGATGTATACCTAAATAAATTTTTTTATAAATGATTATGGAAAAAGTATTTGAAAAATTAAAATTAAAAATAATATAAGTTATATAATGTCTCAAATTTAAATTATTAATAACAGATGATGAACCAATCATGGTGTTGTGGATTAAAAAAATAAAAAGAAATATGTATTTTGTTATTTAAAAGAATACAAAATAAATAAATTTCAATAAATATGATAAATTTTTATTTTTTTAATATAATAGAAATTAATAAATTTTATAGTTTATTGCAAATTTTGAACATATATATAAGAATGATTTCTGTTAGGATAATTTCTGGAAAATATAAATATTCATACATTTGTTGAAAGAGGGGCATTTTGGTGAAAACATATGTTTAATAGTCAAACTTAAAAGCCACCTAACGGTTGGATAGATGAAAATGAAATCTTAAATATGTGAGGGAAGTTTTTGCATACATTCTAAACTACTCCCTCCGGTCCTAATTATAAGACATATTTGACTTTTTTAGAAAAATTAAGGAAGCTAATTAAATTACTTTAAAGCATTTTTAGTTTTACTTTTTTCTTCAAAGTAATTAGTTTGACTAATAAACTAATATATAATCTAAAGATATACAACATATAAAATGATTAAGTAATTTATTTAGCTTTCTTAATATCTCCAAATAAAGTCAACTATGTCTTATAATTAGGACTGGATGTAGTACTATTTTTCGATAAAATAATGAGTAAAAGTATGAAATTAGATTTAAGGAATGATATGATGGAATGCTCCTAGGAAGTGAACCTATGGCTATCTTAGCTTGCCTAATGTCATGTGAGTTAATTAATTTACCAAGTTTAATTAAAAATCTCGTTTGAGTTAAGTGATCCCTGACATATAATTGTCCTAAATGCTAGACAACAACAACTTATTAAGGCACTTTTGAAAACCACTTGGTGTGCAATTTAAATTGAGTTAGTAAAACTTGCTTCCTTATCGAATAATGCGCACGTAAACACCGAATAGCAACACAAATCAATTATCATACCTAACAACGTACTTGATAAAACAATTTCAAGAAGTGCGAATGAAAATATATAAAATCAAAACCCAAGTGTTACAACTCAATTCAAATTACAATAATTCAACTAACAATGATTTAAAACTTAATACGTTTTAAGATGTGATAAGTGACTTAAAATGATTTGAATGTAGGTAGGATATTGGTGTTGAAGTGATTTAAATTTTTAAATTTTGGAATTAAAGTACCAAAATATTAAATTCAACCAAATAAATAGTCATGTAACAATTAATGTTTGGATAATTTTTCAAGAGTTTAACAATATTTTGTAGTCTCAAGAATTGAATTTAGATTAGTTGGTCATTTTCTAATGCATGTAATAAGAAAGTTACGTATGATTTAAATCGTGGGTTATCGAAATATCTTTTTGAGCCTATTGGTTTATATATATATTTTTTCTTTATACGGCTTTATGTTAACAGTAATGAAGATGCTCTCTATCCGCACAATTGGCGGGTAATTAAGGCAAAGGCATTGAATGATATAAGTATTAGTAAAGAGATTTTGATATACAGAATAGATATGAACCCATCTAAATCTAAACTGCCTTTTAATATGACAAGAAGACAATTTCCCATTATAATTTCATTTGCAATGACGATATCAAAAGCCAAGGTCAATCGATGTCCAATGTAGGTCTATACTTACCGAGCCCGGTTTTCTCACATGGGCAACTATATGTTGCACTATCGAGGGTTAAGAGTTTCATTGGATTGAAATTACTGATGAGTTCAATAAATGTAGCTTATAAATAAATTTTTCAAAACCTTTTATTGCAATAATAGTATGAAGATAATCTTCCTTATCACCATAGGATTATGTGAAATGTATCATGATTATGATGTAATGAATTGATTGAATAATAATATTGTAGCATATGTTAATCATTTTTGCCCATTTATAGTTTTAACATATCCGTGCAACGTACGGGTCGAAAGTCTTGTTATCTTTACTATAACTTATCAACAACAAAAAAATATTAATATAAAAAAAAACAACAAAAAAATCTTTATTATAACTTCTTTCGCCCTGCCTTTGATCATAGGTAAATCCAATCCTTTTTTAAAAATTTATGTAAAAAAAAAAAAATCTTACGCTTCCATATCATTGTTATTCTACTTCACGCTTATTATTTTAAAATAATTGTTTTCGTTATCTTGATAAAAAGAGAGAGTTGGGATACTTTAGTTAGCTACCTAGCCATGGCTTTCGGGTTTTTTTTTTTTTTTTTTTTTTTTTTTTTTTTTCTGACATATGATTGCCAGTATGAGGAAGCTCTTCGTGCGATTTACCATACCTGTCTATATTTATTTATAAATTTTATCTTTAGTATTATTGATATTAAATATAAAATTTATAACAAAATATGAATAATATTATGTTTGTTCTTAAAAATTTTATTGTATCAAGCTATTGAATATATTGAATGGCTGCTAATAGATGTTAGCCTTAATGGAAGGGGTTTAGGCCCATTAACCACAAACTCTTGATTTTTTTTTTTCTTGTTAGGTACAAATATCCTTTAATCATAGGCAATCCCATTGGAGTTTGAATTAGCATGAAATGCTTAAAAAAAAAAAAAAAAAAAAAAAAAAAAAAAACTTTTGAGATAGAATGATGGATGCTCTCAAGTGGGCTAAATTATATTTGAATTTGACACAGCTCGAGAGTGATCTAGAAAAGTTTATGTGTGTGTACATATATAACATAATGAAAGAGGATTCTCTCCTCATCTTTTTTCTCATTTTCTCTCATCAATCTATCTGAGCTGTTGATTGGGAATATTAGATAAATGTTAAAGTAGTAGTATGATTAATCAAACGAATATAATTCCGAGATGATGACGGATTATGAGAAAAACTCAATCCATAACATAACTTAAATGTTTATATTTTTACCTGCCAAAGGTATAGGAAAATATGATAAAAACATGCCATTTGTTTATCAAGATATTACAAAGGGCTGGGATAACTTTAAAATTCCCGAATCAGAGGAGGGCAGAGGCAGAGGCAGAGGTGAGGTATGTATGACGCGAGAGAATGACGCACAGGTAATTATATGGTCTCCAATAAGCGTGAGAATCTAAATTAATTTTGTGAGTCGCGTTATGTGATTAGGATTTGATACGATCGGTGAGACACAAATTAAAGTGAAAGTGAAGCATAATGATTATGGAATTAGCACACTCGAATATGGCCATAATCCCATGCATGATGGGCAGACAACTTAGATTTGAATCTATTTGCTTTGGAAGATTCCAGTTGGCTTTTGGAGACATCCAGAAACACCGCATAGGCCACGTATGCGAGGTTTGGTCCATCTGCCTACACACTCATAATAATTAATGTCTTATTGAGTACCAGTAGTAAATATTATTAAGGCTCACACTTTTTTAATTTCCATATCGGACCTGCTTGACTGACCATGTTATGACTCCTGGCTTCCCATTTTTAATCTAAAGTTCATTTTGTAGTTCAATTCATTCACAAAATATCAACTCTAGAGCTCATGGAATTCTTGGGTGATTATGAATGTCAATGGAGCAAATTCTCATAATGATGGTAAAATGGGAAGTGGAGCCAGTAGAGGTATTACAAGAGACCGTAAGTGAAATCTAATTGATAGAATTTTGAGCATGTCTTTTAGGTCTTAAAAGGGCATGAGATGGTAATCATAGGAGAGTTTACTTGAGGAACAATTCCTTGTAAGCAATTAAACTTATCAATGATGGAAATAATGATGTTCATGATAATTTGAATTTAATCATAGAAAACATATGGTATGCTTGAACGTGATTGGTTAGTTCATCTGTAACATGTTTGAAGAGAGAAAAATTATGAAGCAACGAGCACTACTATAAAAAAGCCCTATAACGTCCTATTTTTGGCATGTTTTACGTCCTTATTCAACGGGAAGCGTATATGGGAGGCGCGAGAAAAAGAAGAGTTGTCGTCCTAAATTTTTTAGGACGCCAAATTACTTTTAAAAAAAAAAAAAAAAAAAAAAAAAAAAAAAAAAAAAAAAGAACCCCAAACCTCAAGTTCGAGAGCAACCGACGACCAAGAAGAACTCACGATCAGGTAAGAAGAAGACAGATTATCAAAAGCAATAATCGACAATCAACATACTCCCTAATAAGATCTACACAAAATAAAAAACTTCAATCAATAATAATATCAGATCTACAAAAAATCAAACAGAAAAAAGGCAAATCAAACAGAAAACTATCAATAATATCATACACAAAATCAGAAACGCTCGATGGCTTGAAAAAGCTTGGAAAGAAAACCAGATCCTTCAATCGACTTCCTCCGTCGAAGCTCTGGCTTGAAAAAGCTTAAAGCATCTTTCCCCCCTTTTGCATCGTCGAAGCTTCGCGTTGTCGTCCGACGACACCAAAAATGGAGGCTGCAAAAATCTGGATCGACTCCCTCAGTCAAAGCTCTCTTCCCTCATGGCTGAAAAATCTGGTTCAATCCCTCCGTCGAAGGTCTCTTCCCCGCGGCTGAAAAATCTAGATCGACTCCCTCCGTTGAAGCTCTCTTCCCGGTGGCTGAAAAATCTGGATCGACTCATTGTCCATCGTCGACTACACCGTCCGCCGTCGCCTTCACCATTACAAAGTTGAAGAAGACTCTGCGATGAGATTTGAGGAAGTTGGAAGTGAGGCATGGGAGATTTGAAATCCAAAAGTCACGGGTACTGAGGCATGGGAGATTTCGAGCAAAAAAAAAAAGGCATGGGAGATCTGAATCCAAAAGTCACTGGTCTCTGATATGATATGAAAGGAGCAGAAATTAAAAATAAAAAAAGGACAGCAGAAGTCACGGGTATGCGCCAGAAAGACAAAAAAAGTTGGCGTCTAATTCTAAAAACTTGGACTCCAAAAGCTTGACTTTTAGAGTCTAAGTTTTAAACTTAGACTCCAAAAGTGTCTCTCACGGGCCCTACACATAACCCCCTGCTGCATGACATGACCTTCTTTTCTGCTGTACGACATGACTTTTGGAGTCTAAGTTCTAAACTTAGACTTCAAAAGTATGACTTTTGGAGCCTAAGTTTTAAACTTAGACTCCAAAAGTTTCTCTCATGGGCCCTTTTGGAGTCTAAGTTTATAACTTAGACGCCAAAAGTCAACTTTTATTTATAAAAATGCCACCGCCTTAATTTTTTACTTCCTTTTTAAAAAAAATGACGTCTTTTTGGGACGCGAAAACCGTTTTTTTTTTATAGTAGTGGAGCTCTAATGATATACCACTCTGGGCCCCATTTATAAGTCCAGTTTGACCAAATCTCACATACCAAGAAAAGTTAGTTGACACAATGATTATAGGGTAAATTTTCAACTTTGCCCTCATTTATAATTGGGTAGTTTTTGACTGTTTCTTCTCTCTCTATCTTTATGGGTGCAATTAATATGGGTAAAATTGTCACAATCTCATTTATTTAAAGCTGGACTTATAAATAGGACCAAATTTTTTGGTCAAACTTGGACTTATAAATGGACCGAGTGGTATATCTTTTGGATTGGACTTGCTCCCTTTATAATTTTTCATTTCTTTCTTATTTTAAAAAGGAAAAAATCATAAAACATTAAACTTAAGTCAATTAAGACGCACAGGTTAAAAAAAAAAAAGCGATAAATCATATGGACTTATTTAACTACCAATAACCGTTTCTAACCGCAACCTAATCATCCCTGAGATTTTTTTTTTATATACCTAGCCTGTTGGCTTGTTTTCCTAGTGGGCAAACTATTGACCGTCATAAACGGTGGATCATTACTATGTTGATGCTCCTCATCATCAATATTATTGTTCTTCAGAAGTCGTCAGAACACATATGATCAAAGACAAAACAATTTGTCATTACTGGATTGGTTGTGGCCGGATGATGATGTCCTTGGTTAAGGGTCGGTTGGAATAGCAATTGAAGCCTTAAAAAGTAGCTTTCAATCAGAATCCACTACTTACCAGATAAGTATATGAGATGAGTTTTATTTCAATTTATATACGTAAGCATTTTTAAGATCCCAACAGTGATCTCAAAGGTAAACGTTTTGCTTTCTGTCCATGTCCTCTTGGATTATATTGTTGGGTTGGTCCTCTATGTTTTTTAGCTCTTCGTTGGTCTCAATAATATATTCTCATCATATATATGCCCAAAGTATACTTATTTATATATACTCTATATATTAATTATTAAATATCATGATCTCCGGCCCCCGCCTACTCTTATAATCAACAATCAAAATATCGTCAGCAGGGCCGCTCCTTGTATGAATGAATCGCCGGCACTGTTTTATTTGCCACTCCATCAAATATTAAACAACAAATTGTTAATTTAGAGCACAATGTGGGAGTCACCATCAATAATCCTAAATCAGCACAAGATTCGTCCTTTATTATTACTGACAATGGAAAATTGTGAAGATTAGGTACTGTAAATAGGAGAACACTAGCATGCAAATGTGGTATATATTGCCTTAAAATCCGGTGGAGATAAGAGACAAGTTGGAAAGAAATCAGGCAAAGAATGGAATTCTGGCTCACTCGATGGGTCAAAAAGTGCTTGGAAGACCAAAGAAATGGGCGGGAGTTACGAAAAGATGGCATGGCACAGTTTTATTTTTCAAATAAATAAAAGGCTGAGAACAAGGAATGTTATGTGTAAGAGCTGTCACGCAGGCCTCGTCTCGGCAAGTTGACCTTTTGTGAACGCAAAAGCCTCGCCGTTGGAGGGCCCCACCCTCACCTTTGTTTTCAAAAACCCCAAATCAGGATATTTCGATCTGTCCGTGATGACGTGGCCCCCACCACTGTCCCCCTTTGGCGGGAATCGCGTCCCATCTCCTCTTACTTCCCGCCACGCCTTCAAATTTCTACCCGCCTCAACTAACCTAACCCCCCACCAACCAAACGGCGGACCGTTATTGTATTGGGAGAGACGTGGGCGTGGTGGCAGTTGACGGCTCAATATGATGGCCAACAGCGAACCGTGTTCTCTGACACCCTTGCATGTGCGCATCCGACCAAGAAGGCCCCACCCGTGGGTCCCATGTCCTGGCTTTTTTAGCAACAACCACTGCCAGGATTTAATCTCCCTTGAATCGCATTGTGAAACATCATTAGAGGCCCAACGCCGCGGCGTGACTCCCACCACATCGTCATAAATCACGCGCGCATCTTGCTTAAAACCGACCAAGCCCTCCCGCCTTTTATTTTTTTGTTAACCATTTTCATCCTTAAATTACCTTAACGCATTTAAACTCTCAATAGCTTCGTCAAAAGAAAATAGACAATACGGCGGACCTTTTCGTTACCTAATTAGTGAGTGTAATCATGGGAAAGATGTCAAAGAGAATATGCTGTGGACATCATTCATTGAATTTGATCCTTGTGTGTTGGATCGGTACAATGTTTTAGCGAGTCATTTTCAGAAAATTCCGGCAACTAGATAGAATGAGATGTTTCGGCTTCCAATCGAATCTGATGGCAAAAAAGGTGAAGTAAAATTTGAAATCTGATGGGAGGTAACAGAAATGATGACGGGGAGAGAATTGGCGGGAGATGTCAGAAAGGGATGTGAGCTGAAAACTGAAAACATAGGATAGGATACCTTTGGATAACTAAACAAAGATCACGATCCATTTATTTAGGAAAGAAAAAATTTTGACAAAAAAGAAAAAGGTATAAAGAGAAGGGTAAGATCGAATTTTTCAAAAAAAAATTTAAATATGCATACAAAAAGAGAGAGAGAGGGTGAGTGAGAGAAGTACTACAAAGATAAGCGGCCCCAACAAGTGACAGAGGAAAAGCCGATCCGAGCGGCGTTGTCACGTGCGGACGTCATAATACGAGTCGGCAAATCTCACCTTCAATACCAAGTTAACTTGGGCCCACTTTGACACGTGGTCACATCCTCTGCATTCCGTTGAGTCCAACGCACGCAAAGGAACCATGCCGATATCTGACGTGTCCCCCCAGCTGGATCGTGAGCCACTCTTATTGGTGGGGCGGATGACACGTGTCGTCATGACAGTTTGACTTGGTGTCCACGTCATAGGTAGGGTCCAACACTAAAAGGGTCGTTGGGCAGGCGCTGGTCACGCCATGTGAGTAGTATGTGACAACGCGCCATAACACCCCTCCCTTGGTCCCTTTGGCGTGGTTTCTAAATAATATAAATAATAATGAGTAAAAGAATAACAGTCCCCAAATATATGATACTATATATATACACGCAAGGAGCAGAGTTAGGGACAACGAAAAGTGAAGAGAGCGTAGTAACCCATCCACACTTGACAGCGCACGCAAAAGGCGAGAGAGTTTGGTGAGGGTGGTTTATGGCGATTTGGTCGAAGAAGGTTGAGCAATAAAAGCCAGCGTTTCGGATTTTAACGCATTCGTTTTTATATTTCCCAGCGTTCGCACAGCACAAGCACGAAGTCGACGAGGCCTTTTGCGTTAGTGGCTCGGTCGCTTCGCTCTGTCTCTTCCCTTCTTCACTCATCGTCTCCAGGGCCGTTCTTTTAACGGTTCTTTACTTCCCTGACATTTACTCTTTCTGAAGCTATACGACGGAAATATGATGCAAGGCATTCTGGGTAGGGACAGGTCCTGTACGGACGAATATGAAAAACTTGTTTTCCGGATGAGCACACCCAGGTCTGCCTATTATCCTTCTTCTTTTTCATATTTTACTCATTTCTTTACAGTTTTGGTTTACTAGGCTATAAATCTATGGCTGTTACAACGATCTGACTGATACTTGGTTTTCTGTGTTTCTAATTTCAACAAATTTGTCTGTTCGGAGTTGTTTTTCAACTGTTTATAGGATCATCCGCTGATATTGTCCCCCACTTTGTTAATACTGCTTTCAATAGTTGAGTTCAGATTTCCATTAGGAATATTGAACGTATTTGAAATTGAAAAATTCTTACCTCCTTGTGTTAAACATACAAATCATGATTCCCTCATTTTTCGTTTAATTTGAATGAGTCTGGCCTGTAAGATTCAATCTCGTAAATATAGTGCCAAAACTTGAACAAATTCGGTTTGAAAAATTTTGTAATTCCCACCTACTTCATATATCGATCTGTCAGAGTAACAATTTTTAAACATTTTCTTGACTTTTCTTATCTCTGGCCTCTTCTAGAACGTCCTTCTCCTTTTTCAGTATTTTCGTCGTCACATATTCTTACGATTGAGTTTGAATTTCAAATTTTAAATCCGTGACAAAGTAATATTACTGAGTACTGAATTTGACCTTATCGTTGCATAAACAGGGTTGTGATCGACAATGCCGTTTGCTCCACTGCAACTCTGGTCAAGGTAACTTTCTGGCGGAAACCATTTCCGTTACGAAATTAATTTCTTCCAGAAACTGGAAGGCTAGTTTTCAGATAAATCCAAATATCTAAGTTGTATCTGGTTTGCTCAAATTCACAGGTTGATAGCGCTAGAAGGCATGGCATTCTTTTGGATGCCGTACAAGTTTTAACTGATCTGAACCTTTCAATTCAAAAGGCTTACATTTCCTCTGATGGCAAGTGGTTCATGGATGGTAAGTAGTTTCGTCATTTCCTTTCCCTATAATACTCTCCTTTTTTTTCCCCAGCTGAAGCGCGTCAAGCGGCAGCGCACTTTAGTCTTGGGATTTCGGCTTATGCTCTAAGCACTTATCTTTTTTTTGCTTTAATTGGACAGTTTTCCATGTTACCGATCAAAACGGAAGCAAGTTAACGGATGAGAGCGTTTTAAGATATATTGAGCAGGTATTTATTACTTTACCAAAAATATATCTACTAGTACTAGTTTATCGATTCGGAGTTATTATAACGCGGTGCATTTATTATGATTGTCTGATTTTTAACGTTTGTGTTACAACAGTCTCTCGGAAGCATTCAGATTGGAAGAACTAACCATCCCAATGGTCTTACTGCACTGGAATTAACTGGAACCGATCGCGTTGGTCTTCTTTCGGAAGTTTTTGCTGTACTGGCAGATCTGCAATGTGATGTGGTGGACGCTAAGGTTTGGACTCACAATGGCAGGATTGCATCTCTAATATTTGTGAAAGATTGCAATTCGGGGTCACCCATTGAGGACGCTCAGAAAATTAATAGAATCGAAGCACGTTTAAGAAATGTCTTAAAGGGAGACAATGACATTAGAAGTGCAAGGACTTCTGTCTCTATGACTGTGATGCACACTGAAAGAAGGTTGCATCAGATGATGTTTGCGGACCGTGATTATGAGAGGACTCCCATATTCAAGTGTAATTTTGATGCCCCAGTTGTGACCGTCCAAAATTGGGAAGAAAGGGGTTATTCGGTTGTGAATGTTCAGTGCAAGGATCGAACAAAGCTCCTATTCGATGTTGTTTGCAATCTGACGGACATGGAATATGTTGTGTTTCACGCAACTATTAACACAACTGGAGACCAAGCATATCTGGTAAACACCCTTTAATTGCATTACATTTTCTATTTTGTACGGTACTCTTGTTTATGTAATGTGCCTAAAATTGCTTAAATTGTCACTTCAGGAATTTTACATAAGGCACACCGATGGTACGCCAATTAGTTCAGAACCAGAACGTCAACGTGTAATCCAGTGCTTAGAAGCAGCTGTGGAGAGAGGAGCATCTGAGGTATAGCCTCGTTTTCTCATTTTCATTTGTTCTTATATTCATTTGCTATACAATTATGTCATCGAGATTAATTGTTCATTTTTTGATGTTACAGGGTGTTAGACTAGAACTATGCACAGAAGACAAGCAGGGTCTTCTAGCTGAGGTCATGAGGACATTTCGAGAAAATGGACTGAATGTGACGAGGGCTGAGATATCCACCTTGGAGGACAAGGCTGCAAATATCTTTTACGTAACAGACGTGGTCGGAAACCCCGCTGACCCAAAAATCATAGAATCTGTGAGGGAGAAGATTGGGGTGAATAAGCTGAAAGTGAAGGAACTGCCATTGATATGTCATCAGAAAGCAGATAGGGAAGATCAAACATTTGGAGTGGGTGGGACAGTGTTATTGTCTATAGGGAGCCTCGTGAGAAGGAACCTATACAATTTGGGTCTGATCAAATCTTGTTCATAAAGCAGAAAGGCAACGTGGAAGATTTGTAGCATAATATTCTTTGCGTCAGGCTTGGGCTATGTGTACATAACAAAGTAAAGGTGGGATTCGGCGGTAGTTGTAGTTGGTCGAGTTTGGTTGGTGGGAAAATATTAGGTGTAATGTAACACACAGCTGGAGGGGATTGGCGGCAACCCACCAATTTAAATGCTTTGTGTGAGGAAGTTAAGTTTTAAATAGGAGAGAGATTGGGATTTCCACAATAGGTTGTGATATAGGATTCTTGGTGGGGGCGCACACAGGCCTTTAGCTTTTAGGTTAGAGACACGGCGAATTTGGTGGATGCAGCACAAAACTCATTTGTACATAACCATTATTCTGAGTATTAATTTTAGTGGTTGACTTCATTTTTTTTTACAGTTGAACTCCCTTCTCTCGCATTTCTAAGCTTCTGTTTTGGGCCTCCACTATGTACCATATCATTGAATCTTATCTTAGCGTAACTTTGGCCCCATCGAAACATTGTTGAAGATGAAGCAATTTTTAGTTGGGGCGTCTAGATGGCAAAGTTAAATTGGGGGTAACTTTGAATGCTGGTAGATTTTGGAACTTAAATTCAGAAGTTGACTTTCTACTTAAGAGAGATGGGGGTGAACACGTGGGGTCTATGGCTATAATTGAACTCTCGAAATGAATCCTAGAGTGGTGTAGGGTTAGGTTTTAAACTTCAAAGGGTGGGAAGAACATATTCAACTTGATCTGTCATGGTTTATGCTTGTCCTAGTAAGGAAGTAATTGGTTTCCAAAGGCTTAAGGTAAACTACATTGGGTGGTTCAGAATCATTAAGTTGGGTAAGGATTGGACATTCACTAGAACTCTAGATTATATATTCTTTAAAAAAAAAAAAAAAAAAAAAAAAAAAAAAACGGTAAAAGAGCTCTCGCAACTTGTTAGAATAGGGCAGAGCTTTGCTTCCTTAGAACTCCATATAAGACAACTTTACCGGCTCAAGAAATTAAGGAACTTTCCAATTACTTACTTTTTATTATTTTACCAACTAACAATTTTTATAAATCAATAAAAACCGTTAAAGTTAAAAAAGTTGTTTTAAAATTTAAATAACTTCTAATATTACCCTTACTAATTGCATAAACTCTAATATTATATTAATTATTACCTTCACCCACTACCCTTATTAATCATGAGCATAGGCCCAGCTTTGTCGTGGGTCGTGGGTTCGATCTCTCTGGCCGAGGTCCTAAACTCATAGAGCCGGGGGCCGCCCTGCGCCATTTGGTGGGGAATGTTGAACCCTCCAAAACTTTTTTTATCAAAAAAAAAAAAAAAATAAGATTCTTATGTCAGTTTATTTGTTTGCGTGTCCCACTTGGGATAATTACTTTACTGGATATTTATCTATTTATAAATTAATAGTATTAGAAGAAGAAGACAACGACGCCTCAAGAGACACGAAATTGAAAGCAATAAAAAATCCTAAACAAATGGATAACTCCTGATTTCACATGTAGAAGGCCGTTGAAGAACTTTTTTTTGGACGAAAAATTAAGGTCATAAGGTTGTATGTAGCGTGGGTTTGAGGAACACTTAAAAAAATAAATGTTTTTACAATTTATAAAACAAAACTTTCCTCTCATAGTACAAAATTACTGAAAATGACTAAAACCAGACAAGTAGTACTAGTATCCATGTAAAGTGCATACGATACAACCACCAAGAGGTCCCAGTATGGGGTTGTCTAACTTAAGACTAAGCGGGTTTTGAGTTTGGTCATCGTTGACTCCGAAAAGTACTCGGTTCGGATTAGTGGGGGCCGTTAATGCGCGAAAGAGATGAAGAGTGCATACGATACAGAAACAGAAATTGGTCATCGTTGACTGGTACTCTATAATAATGAGATGAGATATGTTGACTGATGCATTGCATTTACAAATCATGGTGAGGCAAAAGTGGTCAAACACAGACACAGTAGGCTAGAAAAGAGGAAGGGAACACGCATTTGCTTGCAAAAGGAAGAGACAAAAGGACGACTGGTTTTTAGCTTTATTTTATCTCTTCAAGGAAGAAGATTCCAACTCCTCTGTCCCTCACCCAATATTATATACTAGAATATTGGTACCAATTCTAATTATTATATTATAATCATAACACTGGCCAACAGTTTGCTGTTCCTTGTTTTGGATTTTCGTATGTTTGCAACCCTCTGCACAGCTCACAACTTGATATGCAGCTATTTGTCTTTATTTCTTGAACCCTTTCTGCGATTCATTTTGGGAAACAAAGAGATGTTTGTTAAATTTTTTTATCTCTCCAAAGAAGAACAAGATTGGAGACAAAACACAGTCCTCTAGCCTCCTCTAGGATTCCATTTCTTTGTTGATCTTTTTTAGCTTATTTGATCCATCCGTCTAGTATTTGAGTAACCAAAGGAGTATAATTTTATTTCACAGCTGGTTACAAACATGTTAGGGTCAAATTAAAGCTGGGGCACTTAGAAGCAGCATGGTGCATTTGGCGATGATTCGAATGAAACAGAATTTGAAAATAAGGGAAAGGAATCGAAGTTAAAAATTATTCAAGTGAAGCCCACGGGCCATTTGAGTCCAAGGCTTTACTTTCTTCTACGCCTTCTTATGCCTTGGAAGGTCACTTTCTAAATGGGGTCAAGTTTTGAGAGTAGTTCTGATTACTAATAACGATAACGATAACGATATACTTAGATAGGTCAGCTTTTGGAATATATGAATGATTCTTATGCAGCTAAACAACCTCAAAATCTTAAGAAATTTGCGTCCGATGGCCCATCTTCACTGATCACCACAAAGTTTTAAATTATGAGGTGGGGTGAGACGTGGACTTTTCCTATATTATAATGTTTCTAACTAAAAAAATCAAGATGTGTGGACAAAAGGGGGCTTTTTGTTTTTATTCTAAGTGATTAAGAGGGATCAAATTGTGGGAGGAAATGGTTTTAAATAGGATATTTTTTTCATCATCTTTTGGTTTTAAGATTATTGATATCTGTCCTGACTGAGTTGGTGATAGAATAAAAAAAAGTGAAGTGAAATGTCATATTGCTTTAAGAAATGACACTAGAGCCAAAAGATCGACTTTTTATGTACAAGGAACGTATAAAAAGGACATAAGAAGAGGCTAACATATATGTCGGCATACATTCATTTGCTTGCTTTCTAGTTATTCTGATTCTCGCGTAGCACCAAAACTTACAGGTAGAGAATGAGACAAAATGGGGCATCTCCCATATGATGCTCTGTTTGGACAGTTTACATAAAAGGATCTGTTTGTTTTCATTTCGGTTTTAACGATACTCCATCCCATACTTATGGCACTCCAAAGAGATTCCATTTCCCAGCAATTTACTGTTCTGTCTCAATCGTTATTGTTACAATATATATTATTCACAAGTCCCTGTCCTTTCCCTGTGTACATAGCTTCTTATCTTATCTAATTTTTTTCCCCTTTTAAGAAAACTGTGAGGCCAGTTATAATATGGCCTCCGCCAAGTTGGGATATGAACCAATCATTATTTGATCTAATGGTAGAAATGTGATTTGGGGAAGAAAATGAGGAAAAAAAATCTGAGAGGATCTGCTTCTGTATTTTATAGGTATCTTCAAGGCTTGAAACAGGTGAAGACTTCCTACTCATTATATCTTCATAAAATTATATTCATTTTAGGGTAATTGGAAATCTCTCGTAATAACTTTTCCATATCACAAAAATGTAAGTGATGATGAAATATCTCCAGTTAGTGGTAAGATTAATTATGATGAACATGAAACAGATTCGTTATGAAATCTTATTCAATTGTTTTATGGTGACAGAGGATGTGAAACCACTCCATTAATTAACCCAGATGATCCTTGTCATAAACTTAGAGCTGTCTAGTAGTCGTTGGGGTTCTTATTTGTCTATTTGATTAGCCAATATTCTAATTCATGGTGGAGAAAAAATTGAAAGTAAAAAAAAGACATGAAGCATTAGTTTCAATTATAAAAGGACGAGATAACCGCCTGCACCTATTGCAGATATATTAGTTTTATAATTTGGAATGGGAACAAGAATATGAGGCTAAGCAAGAGTGATGGGGGAAGAAAACGATGCAACAGCTTGAGGAAATGGGTGTCGTTTTCTTCTAATCTGACTGGAATCACAAGTTTCCAAGATCCAAATTGCACCACTAATAAGCTGGCCTCTGCCGTTTTGGTATTTTCAATGAATATTTGGTGAGCATCAAGAGGGGCTCAAGTTCTGAGGTTATCGTTTTGACCAAAGAAAACGACATGAATGAAGCCCGACCAGCGCCAGCTGAATCCAAAAGTTGGCATCACCTTCCCCAAGTGAACTCTTCTGTTTTCAATTTAGTAAGGAAAATCACTATCTGGTGACACAATCATGAATTAGTTTTAGTGACATGTGACCAGCATCGTCTTGCTATCATTTCACGCACATAACCTTTTTATTAAACACTACTGTGCTTATTGAGAGTTTCTTTTTTTTTTTTTTTTTTTTTTTTTAATATATAATTATATTTCTTCATTAAGAGGCCTCAATGACTTTGCAATTTAATATATTATATACCCCTTTAGTTTAGCACTCTATATAAGAGTTAGTTAATTAGAGGATTGTGTTTGATCATAAATACAAGATGTTAGCCCATTTTATCTCAGATATTTATCGTTTTTTCTCAAATTAATTTACTTAATTTATAAATTAATATATAATCTAATATTATATATATGTATTTTAGGGACATTATATCACATTTTTTATAATTAAGTAATTAATATCATTTTTTAATCTTCCCAAAATTAGTTAAGTAGCTCTTATATTAATTGGAGAGGATTTCAAGTTTAAGTTTTGTTGTTGTTAATATTATGCTTTATCTTAAAAATGTTATGCTTGGCACCTATAAACACTTACTGGGGACCTTTTGGAATGCTTAGCGGCTTCTCTACATTTTTTATTCAGCCATCTAGATTATCACAGGCTTTCGTTCCTTAGCTTTTTTGGTCATGAAGTTGAAATAATGGAATGGAGGAAAAGGGATGGGCCCAAAGTAATATAACTATGAATGAACTAACCTTTTCATCTTTATTGGGCCCTTCACCGGTCTAATTTGTAGCACTCCAAATCTGAGCTTCAACTACGTTTGTTTTGAAGGCATGTACCAACTAAGGGAAAAAGCTAGTTTTATACGACGTGATGAATCAAAATTTTGAATCCTGTTGCCAATGTAAGTTGGCGTAGATGGTAAGGGATCTCGTAAGTCCCTAAATGGTCGTGGGTTCGATCCTCTCCGTCGTCTTGGGACTCGCTTTGATAGGTGATCTCGTAAGCCTCCAAAACTTTTTTATAGCCGGCCGTAAAAAAAAGGATTGGCGATGTCAAACCCTCCAAAACTTTTTTATATCAAAAAAAAAAAAAAATTGAATCATGTTTAAAAAGGTGCTCACATGTACATGATAGTGCTTTATTTTCAACAGGAGGATGCCCGTGCCTAAAGAAAATATGGACATTCATGTAATAAGCCGTTTTTATCTAACTGAATCTCATTCTTATTGCTCCAAATTATATCACTCGCATTCATTTTTCATCTAGCGTTTTCTGTGACTATATTAAGGCTCTCAATCTTATTTGAAATGGACATTTCTAGGATCATCTTCTCCACAATTGGGGAAAAAAAATCATAAATATTGTTCACTTCGGTTCTTAATATAAAACATATTTAGGAAGCTGATATTGGTATTAAATATAAAACATAATTTTTATATTTGTCAATATTTTCCTAATTTCCCCACATTAATGCTCCCTCCATAATAATTGAGAAAGAAGGAGAATTAAGGAAGATGGCTATGATGTTTTTGAAAATACATGACACATTAATTAACTTAACTAATATAATTTAAATTAAGTAAATATATCTTATAGTATAGACGGGAGGGAGTAGTATGCCAGAGTCAAATATAAAATAAAATTTTCATAGTTGTCAATTTTTTTTTCCTAATTTACCTCTATTGATACTTCCTCAACAATAATCAAGTAGTAGAGAGAATAAAAAAATTAAAGAAGATGACTAATTCAACTAACTTAATTTTAATCTAATTAAATTAAGTAAATATGTCTTATATTAAGAACCTGAGGAGTAATATAATTTACTGTGATAAGTTTTCAACCATTTAGAGATTCACAGCTCAATCTTTTATTGGATCTGATCTATTCTTAGAGTTTGGCTTCAGGACTAATAAAAATTTGTTCCTTACTTCTTAATAACGGGGAAATTGTATTCTATTGCTCCTTAGTGGGTACTTGAGGGGGTGGATCCAGGAATTTACGAAGGGGGGCACAATTGCTAGGGATATTCGGGGGTTCGGGCGGCGCCTCCAAATTTTTTTTTTTAGGGAAAGTTTTAAATGCATTAAAAAATAAAATATTTTAACAAGAAAAAAAATATATCAAAAAAATATTTATGAAAGCAAATGAATACTTATGATGTAATAAGAAAGACAATTATTTTACAAACCTGTCATTTAGAAAAGCAAGGCTAAAAACGGTTAGAAATAAATGCTACATAAATTACAATAAAGGGTAGGTACTCAATAAGTTCAAATATATATATTTTAATAGCAAAAGTAGATTACAATAAAAATAATTACAATGTCATTCTTCTAGGCCTTATTTTTTGGAATTCCATCATAATAGCCTTATTATTAATTCTATCGATACATCTTTTTCAATATAAAGTACTAAACAATCATTCATCCCCATCCGATTACAAAGTCGGTCTTGATGTATTGGTGGACACTTAATTTAAGGGTGGATGATTATTTAAATATGTATTAATTATTTTTTATTAAATTTAAATTTATATATATATATATATATATATATATTTTTTTTTTCTTTTTAAAAAAAGTTCTCAAATTCAAGGGGGGCACGTGCCCCCCCAATCCAATACCTAGGTCCGCCAATGGTGGGTAGGGCAAGAACCTGTGGAAATGAGAGGTTGAAACTAATAAACACTCATCTGCCCAAACAAAAAGGAGGCTTAAAGACCACAACAACATAGTGGTTCATCAAAAAATTTAAATTTCAAAAGCATTAAATTAAACTTGGGACAATTTTAAATAAATATCATTTGAATTTAAAAAATCTTAAAATATTTGTCCACACATGAAAATGATAAATAGGTCTCAAGAGACTATTCTAAAACTTTGAAATGTTGTGTTTTTACCAAAATGCTTCTCGAGTTTTCTTAAAAGAAAGGACCCTCGCCAGCGTTGAAGCTCCAACAAGCTCCAACGACAGGCTGCCGTAGCTCCAATGATAACTTGATTAATGAGATTGACTATTTGAGTTCCATAAACTCTATCTGGCATCGTTAACAAGTTAAAAAAGACAATGATAACTTGAGTATAGCGATTAACAAATTGTATTATGAGATTATTAATGTCTACACTCAAGTTGTCATTATTTTTGTTCAACTTGTTAACAACGCTTGATAAGACTAAAGGAGCTCAAGTAGTCAACATCACTACTCAAATTGTTACCGGAGCTCCAATTGCTGGCGTTGGAGCTTTGGCAGCCTGTTGCCTGAGTCTCACCGGTGGGGTGTTGCCGGCCGCTGGAGCTCCGAGGCCGATGAGGGTTTTTTTTTTTTTTTTTTTTTTTTTTTTAAAAAAAAAAAAAAACCTTTATGGGCATTTTAGTAAGAGCACAACATTAAATATTTCAAATTAGTCCCTTGAGACCTATTTATCATTTTTATGTGTTAAAGGATTTTTTAGGGTTTTCTAAACTAAAATGGTACTACCTCCGGTCCTAATTATAAGAGCTAGTTGATTTTTTTTGAAGAAATTATAGAAGCTAAATAAGTTACTTAATCATTTCATATGTTGTGAATCTTTAGATTATATGTTAGTTTATTAGTTAAACTAATTAGTTTGAAAAAAAAATGAAAATACAAATACTCTAAAATAATTTAATTAGTTTCCTTAATCATTTCTAAAAAAAGTCAACTAGCTATAATTAGGACTGGAGGGAGTATTTATTTAGAATTTTCTCATTAAAGTTCATGGATGATAATTTAATAATTTAAATGGTGTTGGATTATGAAACACTCAAAGTTGATTCCACTGAGCATTGACAATATAAAAAGCGCCGTAATTCCACCTTTGGCATTATGGTGCACATTCTGGCCCCTCCTCAGGCAGAGTTTTTGCCTTAAAATTCCAAAATTCCTACAACCACCCCACTTTTGGGCTTTTGTCTTGCTGAGAGGGAATTTTTATGTCCCCAGCTGAAAATGACATTGTTTTGTTTCAACAAGACGGACAATGTATGTTTCACGAAATCACTGAATCGTGGCACACCATCATTGAAAATTAATACTCACTTCTGTCTTTGGTATAAGATTTTATTCATAATGCAATTTTCACGATAAACGAAATCTTATACTCCTTATAAGATTTTATTTGTACAAGGACTGGAGGTAATAGTTTATAAATGCTCATGGTGCCAGTTTCTTTTAGTTTTTGAAAAGTATTTTTATAATTTATGAGATAAATATGTGAGAATAATTTTATTTCTGCTTGAGGATAGTAGTTAAAATACAGTTCCCAAGTGAGCAGTTGGTTTGGACGTAGAGATCAAAAAAACAAGATCAAGCGAATAATAAGAGGAAAAACCTCTTACAATGGTCAAAGATTTTACGATTTGAAAAGTTTCTCTACTGGTATTCTTCCCTTCTTGTACAAATCAAGCCTTAACGTATTGCCGATTGCGTTAGAAACACATAAAATTATGTTCTGATGAGGTTATATATTCCTTTTTACTAATAACATAATTTTTAATGTAAAATCAAACACATCATTTAAAAAAAGTATAAAAAAGACATCGTCTTAAAGATACACGTGAGTTCATCTCTAGAAATATTTCCTTAATTTTGAGCCACACACCACACAATGGAATGCCATCTACTGCAAGGTGCTTCTATTTCTATATCTTAAATTAAAATATTAAAATGTTTTAGATAATAAAGAAAATCTTCAAATCATTTACTACTTCAGAAATTGGAACTTCGTCTCCTTCTTAGACCGAACCAAACATGTTTTGGGGAAAAAAAAACAAAAGATATTGAATTCCTTCTTATTTTACCATCTCAACTTCTTCAAATCTATTAAACGGTCTAATATTCAAACCCACATTATAAGTACCCTTAAGATATCAAAACACCCTCTTTAAAGCTTGAAAATGTCTAGTTCTGGGTTGAGACAAGAATTAACTGAGTTTATTAACAGTATAAGAAATATTAGGGTATGTAGTAGCAAGATACTATAAAGATCTGATTGCTCTTCTATACTCAGTAGGATTTTCCAACAATTCACCATCAGTAGAGGAAATTAGACAACCAGTTACCATAGGAATGATAACAGGTGCAAAGTTAGACATGTCAAACTTAGCTAACAGATCAATAACATATTTAGCTTGATTTAGATAGATGCCTAACTTACCGCAATACACTTCCAAACTAAGAAAATAGTATAAAGGACCCAATTGCTTCACAAAGTTATTCACATAGCCAGAATTATTCTCAATAATCAAAATGTCATCCACATAGATAAGAATGGAAATGGTTAATTTCTTTGTTTGAAGCATGAAAACAAAGGTGTCACTTTTTAAATTTTGAAATCCCCAATCAAGCAAAGTAAACCTTAAACGATCAAACCAAGCTCTTGGAGCTTGTCTCAAGCCATCGATAGCTTTAGTTAACTTACAGACATGTAATGGTCGTCTTCGATCAGTGAATCCTTCAAGTTTTTTTTTTTTTTTTGATATAAAAAAGTTTTGGAGGGGTTCGGCAGATCGATCCCCACCAAGGCCGGGGCACGGCCGGGCTCTTTGAGACTTAATGGGGACTTAGATGAGTCTCGGCGACGTCGGGATCGAACAGACATCCCTTTGGGACTTGACCAAATCTCTTACCATATATGCCAACTTCATTTGGCGAATCCTCTTCAAGTTGACGCATGTAAGCTTCTTCCCGCAAATACCCGTTAAGGAATACTGTTACGGACTTTAGTAATGGGCCTAACAAAGTTTAAGCCCAGCAAGGGTACTTTATGACGGGATCTTCCTCAATCAGGTAAAACGCCAATCATCCTATGATCATGCCTATAATCTTGGGTAGTGCAGGTAGTGGAGCAAGCAAAACATAGATCGTGCAGATGCGTATCGCTGGGGGAACGGACGCATAACCAGTAGGCTGAAACCCTAGTTGACCTATATAAATAGAAGGATATTCACCAGGTGCACTCTCTCCATTCTCTATTCATTATTTACATTCAGTCTCACTATGCACACACCCCACCCCTCCGGCGATACGCCATACTTGTGTTGCATGGTGATCTCTAAGCACTCAGTGTTATCTTCATCATAGATAGCAGTGGGTAATCTTCTCTTGGGTGTTTAGTCGATAGACATCCTTGGGAACCATATGATCCAATATAAATCATTCACTAGCCCTCAGAGGCTAGACATTTGTGTTCTACACCAGAACAAATGTGTTATTACATCGAGTTGACAGATTTCCCAGTTGAAAGTCATCGCAATAAATAGAAGAACGCGAATCGTCGTGGATTTCACCACTGACCTGAATGATTCAGTAACATCCACTCCTAGGGTTTGTTGAAAGCCTTTCGCGACTAAACGCGCTTTGTGCTTCAATAGTGACTCATCGGCTTTAAGTTTCACTTTAAACACCCATTTGCAATCGATGAGCTTTTGATTGCTATATGGGACTAGCGACCATGTCTGATTCTTCTGTAGGGCATCGAATTCGTCCCTCATCGCATTAAACCATACAGGCGAAAACAATGCTTCATGAGTGGATGAAGGTTTAGTGCTTTGTTTTATCGCAAACTCGACATACGGGTACTTAGGCTTCACTGTTCTAGTTTTGGACCTTATAGTCATGTTATGTTGATTGACAGACCCAACAAACAACGGGCGACCAACATAGCTTGAATTAGTGGACTCACTATAATCATTTTGAGCCTCATCTAGTAAAATAGGATGACTTTGTTCCAAATAACTAGAATGAACTTTGTTGACGCCATCATCAACTCTATCCGTCATTCTATCTTCCTGATTCATTTGAATCACCAATGGGAGTGAGCTTTCAGGTGCATCGGTATGAATGATCTTTGCATAAATTATGTTTTAAATGGAAACAGAGTAGAGTCAAATACAACATGCCTTGATATAAAAATCTTACCTAACTCATTGAGACACTGATGACCTTTTTGTTGAGAAACCACCCTTAGCTAAACACATTTTTGGTTGCGGGATTGAAATTTATGAGCATTGTATGGCTTGAGACACGAATAACAGGCACATACCAAAGGATTCAAATGTATCGTATGCCGGTTCTATTTTCAATAGCCTGAACAGGGGTGTGTCGTTTTTTATCCCTGACAATGGTAAATGATTGATAATAAAAACAACCTGCTAGAAGGCTTCGACCCAAAACTTCAATGGCACTCCTATATGAGCAAGTAGTGTTAAGCTCATTTCCACGATGTGCATGTGCTTCCTCTCTGCTTGTCCATTCTGAGTTGAGGTATATGGCCAGGTAAGATGAAGCTTAATTCCAGCTTCTTGTGTAATGGGAATGAAGGGTTTATATTCAGTGCCATATTTGTCACACTGAATAGCCTTGATTTTCAAGTCAAATTGATTCTCAACAAACATTTTGAATTGTTTGAGTGCATGAACAAGTTCTCCCTTATGCTTGAAAGGATATAGCCATGTGTATCGACTATAGTCATCTATAAAATGAATGTAAAACTTACGTCCCCCGTAAGGTTGAAGGGAGGCAAAACCCCACAAGTTCATATGAATTAATTCAAGTGAAGAGGATGATTGAGAAGTAGAGTTTGAAAATGACAATAATTTCAACTTCTCAACTGGCAAGCTTCACATACATATTTAGCATTGAATTGAACTGATGAAATTTGCTTATTACATTTATTCAATATATGTCTTAGAGTTTTTGCACTAGGATGGCCCATTATGTGATGCCACTTAAGGAAATCATTCTGCAAATCTTCATGGGTTGCCATTACCACCGTTGGTTGAGCACTAATTCTTCTTTCCTTCATTTTGTACATTCCTGCTTTTGGTGTTCCATGTAGAAGTAACCTTCTTGTCACTGGATCCTTCACATCACAACTCTGATTAGTGAAATATACATGAACTAGATCATCTCATGTAAGTTTATTGACACTCATTAAATTCTTAGTTGCAAAGGGCACATAAAGAACATCTTCAAGAATTAATTTACAGGACTATGCACAGGGTATAGTGGTTGATCCAATACCCATAATAGGACTATGCTCACTAGTGCAAGTGGTAAGATAAGACTTACCATCAGGAGTGATTTCTTCAAGATGTTCTGAATTAGGAGTAATATGATAATTTGCACCACTGTCCATATACCATGAAGAGTCTGCAGGTGAGTATGAATTCGCATAATAAGCCTGAGAAGCTGAGTAATTTGCAGACGAATGAGCACAATAAGCCTGGGGAGGTGAGAAATTCGTGCTGTTATTATAACCAAATCTTCACAGTAGTAACAAGTTGCTATGGTGTGCCCTGGTCACTACCAATGAATGTAGAATGGTCTTCCAGCACCAGCGTGACGGCCTCCACAGAAGTGTTCTCCTCGGTTCCTCATGTTTTAAGAGTTGTTTCTCCAGCCATGGTTATTTCCAGAGTCACTATGAGCAGCTTTTGAAGTATTACTTCGTTGAGCAACGTTGATAGATGGTTGGATGCTAAGAGTGGAGAAGTGATTAAGTTGATTAAGCCTGGATTCAAAAGAAATTAAAGAAGGGCCAACTAGGCTTTTATCCATGTCAGATCAGCTATATCAACGAGCTTCACAATGATGGCGTTATATTCTGCATTGAGGCCATTCAACGTATGTAGGATGAGATCGTTCGTCACGATTGGGGATCCAGCTAGCGCGACTCGTCAGCAAAGCTCTTCATTTTGGTCAAGTAATCTTCCATTTTCAGTGCATTTTTCGAGTGTTGTACATTTCATTTTTCACAACCATTGTTACTCTGGCCTTTGTAGTGGCACAAGTGAGTTCTCTGGCACCATTCTATATAGCTTCTACTATCTGGCAGTGAAAGAGTTGAGCTCCTTCATCCTGGGTCATAGTGTTTCCCAGCCACCCAACAAGCATATAATCCACCGAGAACCAGTTTGCGTACGCAAGATTTGCTCTGTTGCCATTTTCACCGGGAATAAATTTTGACGGTGCACAGGATGTGACATCGATATGGCCCTCAAGGTGACTGCCTTCGATAAACGGAAGCACGATTGATTCCCAAACTAATTGCATAACTACAATTAGTAAAAGAGGCTAATTACCATAATCCTATTATATTCTAACACTTTAAAAGAGCAATGGCACGTCGCAACTATCGTACAATCTGGGTGTGCTTCCTTTGCCGAATTTTTCTTCCAAGTCAACCCATACTTCTCGTGCACTCTTCGCATATCTCAGGCTGGTTCTTACTTCCTTGTCGATGGCACTCTTTAACCATCCTTTCACCATTGTGTCGGATCTCATTTAATGCATATATAAGGTCTGCCGAGTATGCCTTTAGCATTGGTATGGTTCCATCGACGAAGCTAAACTTGTTCTTGGCTTAGAAGGCATTGCTCATGTCGATTACCCACTCACCATAATTACCATCGCTTAACAGTTCGCAAACAAATATCTGTCCAGGATTATCTCAGGGGTGTAGATAGTACAGCGACATTGGGTCGATGCCGGCTTTCCCAATTTCAACCTCACTCGTCTTCTCGGTTGAAGTGCTCGTCATCGTTGCATGTTGGGGGAATCAGACGAGTTGCTCTGATGCCATAAAGAATTGAGAAACACACAATAATTTCATTGATTCGGATGGTGTACATAAATAAGGAGATTTGTTATCGTAATCAGTCTCTGATATTGATGATATCTACATTTGAATATTTGAAAAGCAACAGAAGCATAAATCTTGTATCTACATTTAAATATATTTGAAAAGCAATAAAAGCATAAATCTCAAATAATACCAACCAATCAACCATACAATATCTGCAATCTCTAAACAATATTGGATGAGAACATTTAATGCCACGTGTTGTTCAGGTGTCCTCCATCAGTTTTTCCCTCGAAATGTCGTCTAAGATCTTATTGTTTTTTTTAGACCCTTTTCAAAAGTGCAATTTAGTTCAGGTGCTACCTCTTCGTCCATCACTAAAACAGTAAAAATAACATTATATATAACAGGTATAAAAGTCATAAATTATGAATACTGCTGTTTCTTTCGAGTTACACATAAATCCAACATTTGTTGGACAAAAAAAACCAGAGACAATACACAACAGGAGATTAAGAAAAACGCATGAGCAAAAGGTGGCGTTGAAAATGGTCAGAACAAGTATATAATATGTAAATTATATACGGCTGAAGTGGAAACTGGGAAGCATCAATGAAATAGGAAGAATTTAAAGCCACTCTCTTTGACTGATTTAAAGGCTCCAATTTGTTAACATGAAATTTGAAGTTGAGATTTGACACTTAATTGAGTCAAACCTCAAATTAATATAGATAGATAGATAGATATAGCTGCCTATTACTGTGAACACTGCCAATTACATGACGCCCAGATGTTTATTTTGCTTAACCTTTTGATCTCTGGGAAGCCATTTCTTCCCCACAAGACTTGTTTATTATTAAATATAATGCACCCAAAAATAATAATAATATATTCATAATATAGATTTGAATTTTTTAATTAAAAAAATTGAAAGCCGACTCCTTGAGATTCCACAGTCATATTCTGTCTGACTAAGACCTCCACTACTAAACCATCAAAAGCTCATCTGTTTCCTCGTCTGTAAATTGAAACCCTACCCTCACAAATTATTTAATCTCCTTATCTTTTGCTTTTTAATAAGTCAGGCCTGCCTATCATTCTTAATTTAAAAATTAACCCAAAAAATAAATAAATAAATAAATACCCCCACCAACAAGTTGAAACTTGAAGGCATATGCATCATAATATACCCCAAATAAAAACAAGGAACAAAACAAAATTAGCACAATAAAAAAATACGTATCCTCCCCGCAATTCTCGTTTGCCATCAATATTATATTATTCAATACTTGTTCTTGTATTTTTCTGCTCAACCCCACCAAAATTAATTAATTAAATACAATAATACACCCAGTCTCTTCTCATCTAAATCTAATCTTATTTTCTTCAACCTACTTTTTTTTTTCGGGTAACTTGAGAGGATTTTTTTTTTACCCATGAACTGTCGTTTTGGTTAATTATCATCCTGCCAACACTGAATTTTAAATTCTGTTTGAAACTGCGTACGTAGGATAAAAATCATCCACCAACGTCAGTTGACTTTAATTTTTTGCATTCAAAAGGCGAAAAGGAGACAAGAAAAAAAAAAACCATAGGAACAGGGGTCGTTTTGTTTGTGTGGATAATAATTTTTTTTAAAAAAAAAACAGAGTAGGAGGAGGTTAAGTAAGAGTACTGTGTGATGAAACAGAGTACTGTTTGTGTCTGTGCTGGCAAATTAATGTTTGATACGAAGAAGTAGCGTCAAAATCCAAATGTTGGCTTTTCTCTTGGCTTTAAGATTCAAACACAGATCCCTCCTTTTATTTATATAAAAACACTCACACACACACACCCACAAGTGATGGTTGGTTTGGAGGAAGAAGGATAAGGACACAAGCAATGAGGAGAGCGCACTAAGTTTGGTACTTTAACATGTGATTCCACGAACAACCACCCCCCATATAACCACATGATCTACATTAATTCACACCCTCTTAATTCTTTCTTGCATGTTCAAACCTATCATCATTTATTAGTATATGATATTACTACTAAGTATAATTATATTTAAATAATTACTACTGATCCTCAATATGAGACCCAAAAGATTAATAAAATTAAATAAATTACTTTAAAGTATTTATATTTATCAACCAACACCCATTGAAATCGAGCGATAAGGTCATCGTTTTTCTTTAAGTAAGTTCTCAAGTTGTGAATAGTGTAAGTGGCATTAGTAACTCTTTTCTCTCACCAAAGAGACTCACCTGGGGTGAATCTGGATTAGTCTAGCCTTGACAAGTCCTCCGAGCTAAAAAAGAGGTAGGCCACAATACCAGATACATATATATATATATATATATCCGAGTTATATATATATATATATATATATATATATATATATATATATATAATAGGCTAAAGTACACTTTTAGTCTTTAAGTTTTATATAAGATATACTTTTGGTTCCTTAACTTCGTAAAGATATCTTTTGGTCCTAAAATTCTAACACCGTTAACATTACTAACGGAAAACGTTGATCAAAGCAAACCCAAGTAATGACTAATGACATTTAATTACACAAATTTATATATTTTTTAATTTACCCATAACTTAAATTTAAGCCTAGTAGCATTTAATTACAAAATCATCACTTAAATATACACCATTATCACTTGAGTTTGCATTTTAGTTAGCAAAATTAACATTGTTAGAATTTTATGACCAAAAGTATACTTTATGAAGTTAAGGGACCAAAAGTATACTTCATGTAAACTTAAAGGACTAAAAATGTACTTTAGCCAAAAAAGTATTTATATATATTTTTTATACCAAACTAATTTGTCTGATTAAAAAAATTGATATATAATCAATTAACACACTATATATACTATGATTAATCAACTTATTTAAAGCCAATTTTTTTTTTTTTTTTGAAAAAGTGAATTAAATATTATATTAAAAATCGAAAATAAAATCAAATAAGGTTGGTTGTAAGTTGTAACAATGAAGAGGGAGGGGGATATGAAGGAGTAGGCGTTTGAAAGAAGCAAAATAAAAGGAAGGTGTTTGTGGGAATGAGATTAATGGATTGGTTTAAGTAATAATAACATAATATCAAGGCAGATTTGATTAAGTTTGCTTTGAAAGTTGGGGGGAGAGTTTATGAATGCCTTGCTTTACAATTTATTCCCATTCATTCATCGACCATCCATAAATATTCAAAAAGAAATAAAAAAAAAAAGGTTTTGGTTTGTTTAAGCTTACAAAAAGCTAAAGTGCGGGTCGCTGTTCCTTTTCAATTTTCTTGTTCATTTTCTCAGTTTTGCTTTTTTTTATTTTAGGGATTTATTATATTTAATTATCTAGTACTCGTATTAAAATTAAAAATATGATTGCACCACTTGATTCTTGCCATGCCTTGGGGCTTTTCCTTTCTTAGACAGTTCCTTTATGTCTTGGCAAACTAATTTACTTTATCATTCACCTAAACCTAATGGTAAAATGTGTGGTTATAAATTTTTTTAATTATTATTATTTTTTTAAATTTTGCAATATTTAAAAGGTTGAAGGGAAAGGAAACTCTTCCCAACAACTTTATTGTTGTTTATTATTATTTCTCCACCGGATTCCAACCAAAACTATATTATTATTTTCATTAAATATCATTAATAAAATATTTATTAATCCCGCGTATTCTGTGTATCTCCTTTTCTGTTTTAATTTTTTTAATCTCAATTTGGACAGTCTTATGAAAGTTAGCAACCCAATTACTCACCAAAAACAAGGATTCATTTTTATCAGGCCATTTTTTCCATCCAAATCTCAAAATTCAAATACCACCCAGCACAATTTTCTGTCTTTCTTCCCAATTTCTTACAAATATTTTGTCAAAACTGAATATTATTTTCTCCCAGAAAATTTCTAGATCATTATTCATCTTCTGTTCTCTGTTTCATCGAGCTCTGCTATTTTATTTTATTTTTATATGACAAAAAATTCGCAAATGGCTGAAAGTTAAAGACTTTCTTCTTCTGGTTTCTTGTCCAGCTTCTCAGGTTTTTAATTTCTTATATATCTTGATTTTTGAGTTGCTGTATCATTTTTCAAAGAAAAACAATCTGCAGAAATTAGTGTTGAGTTTTGGTGGAGAAATGGAGTGTTGATGTGTAGTTTATGCATGAGTTGTTAAGCTTTTTTAAAAATGGAATCAAGGGATGGAATTAGCAGCGCAGTCACGGTAGTGGGATCAGATGATCCGTCGGAGTACCATGTGGCACCCCGGACTGAGAACCCAGCAGCCACCGGCGGATCGACGACGTCTGTGCCGGCTCCGGCGGCTCAAGGGAGTGCTACTCCGACGCAGACGGCGCCGGTGGGAGGCACACCGGCCACCATGACGATGCCAGGCAAGAAGAAAAGAGGGCGACCGAGAAAGTACGGACCGGACGGGTCGGTGACGATGGCTCTATCTCCTAAACCAATATCTTCTTCGGCGTCACCACAAGTCATTGATTTCTCCGCAGATAAGCGCGGGAAAGTTCGTCCAGCTAGTTCGGTCAGCAAATCCAAATTCGAGGTCGAAAATTTAGGTAAACGAAAACATAACTTTTTTTTTTCCTTAGGTTCACATTTGACTATTTGAGTGTAGTGTTGTGCGGTATGCCATAACATTATACTAGTTCAGTACAAGTATATTTTTGGTATCCTCAAGTATTTATTTATTTTTGCTGGTTCAATTGTGTTGGAGAAATATAAGATGAGTTAAAAGTAGGATAGAGTGTGAAGGTGGAATAATCAGACTTGAACTGTGATAGCTGAGGATGTGGGACCTGTGGGTTAGATGCCCTTATTGAGTTCTTTGGTGTGTGTGGTAGTCATGAAAAGTAACTTATCTTTGTGGCGTGTGGGTGGGTATGATATTGGAGGAATCTTATTGTTAGGGCTGTGATTTGGCACTTGAAAACTCTTACTAGAAGCCAAATGGTATTGGTGAATGGTGAAAGATAAATGGGTAGATAGATATCACCTCATAATATCTTCAACAGCTGTTGAACTGAACTTAATGTCGTCAATTGAAACCGCCAGGATGGAAGCTTTTTGTTTTTTCTCCCCACCTTTTATTTGCCTCCTCGTGTTGTTTTGTTGTTCTTTTTCTTGGAATTGGTTGTTTTTATAGAGGACTGTGATATTAACGAACACTTTGGGGTATGACTGTTTTGTGTCGAGATGTTCTAAGTCCAAGCTGACATCAGCTCCTCTTTTTGGTCGCCCACCTCATCTCCACCTAGTACTTATAGTAGTTAGTTAGTTTGTTAGTTTCCTGATACAGTTACAGGGTGGTTCTTTTTGTCACATGAGGCCTTTCATTCATATATATTAGTATTAGAATACTCACTGTTTCTTGCAAACCTATAATTCTCTGCTTTTCATTCTTGAGTTCTCAAGCTTCTTGTCTGAAATAAAAACCGTAAAACTGTTGCATAGGACAAATGTACTCTATTATCCAAAAGACATGAAACTTCACTTCTGAAATTGATATGCAGCTTCTGTATACAAGATATATATACATATACATGTGTGTGTGTGAGGATAACTAACTAACTGCCATATGATTTTTATAACAATGATTTCTCTCATCTCTTATTCCCTTTTGCTAAATATATAGGTTTTGTTTTGTTTTGTTTTTTGTTGTGGGGGGGGGGGGGGGGGGGGGGGGGGTCTCCTTTTTTGTGCTTCTTTTTCTGTATAAATTCTGCTTCTGATAAGCTTTTGTCTACATATATGTTCTTTCTTTTAAGAACTTTGGTTTCAAGTCCTGGAACAGCAAGTATGTTGTTTTACTTAACGGAGTTGTAATTTTTGCGTTAACAACTTGTCATCTGTCTTACTCTTGGAAAATTGAAGTCATGACATTGACCGGCTAAACTCAAGCTTGATATACCAAAACTTTGAAAGCTGTTTTTTTTTTAATAATAATAATAATAAAATTAATAACAGCAAATATTGAAAAGAACATTTAGGAGATCTACTTTCTTAACTTGCTGCCCTGTACTCTGTCTTGTACCAAAACAAGTCAAAGAATTTTGGGGTGGCATAATGGATTGTAGAGGAAAAAACTGTTGTTAGCTTTCAAGGAAATATCATATCATTAAACGTGTATTGCTAGACATGCATCTGCATAAGACAAAACTACAAATGTTTCAACTTCTATAGACTCTAGTCTAATTTCTTATACTAGAAACTCTGAGATTTATCATTATTTCCATTTTTATAGGAATATTATCATGTCTTATATCATTATTAGTTATTATAATTCTCGCCTTTTTGTTTCTCCAGGTGAATGGGTTGCATGCTCCGTAGGTGCTAATTTTACACCCCATATAATCACTGTTAATGCTGGGGAGGTAAGTGGCAAAAAAATTCATTGTTTATAGTATTCCTTTTGGTTTGGATTATGTACTTTTATAGATTCATAATTAGGTAACTACCAAAACTTTCTGGGCACATAAATAAAAATTCTGAAGCCAGAAAAACAGCTTTGACTAATGATATACTATCTCAAGTTCTTACTATAAGATCTCATTTTGCAACTTTTTTTCCCGTGGAGTTGACCAGTCCTACATTACATGCATTTATTTCAACATATGACATGATAGCTGTACATATTGTGATTAAAGCTAGGGATCAGAGCTGGCCAGGCCCTATAAGGCCGGCCCTTGAAGGGCCAAGGCCTAAAATATAAAATATTAAACCACATCATAAAATTAAAGTATAGTTATTATGTATTTGTAATTAAATGAATAAATAACTCTATAAGAAATACAAAATACATATAAATTAATAAATTAAATGGTCAAGTCAAGTTAATGAATAAAAATATATATGTATATATATATTTAAAGGGCCTAACAGGTCGGCCTTCTTGGCCCTTGGCCCTATAGGGTTGACTTTGCATGACTAACTTTATTTAGAAGCTCCAATGTATAAGTTCGGCCCTTCAAACGGGAGGATGACCCGATTTTCCGACTCTAACCGTGATAGACAAAAGATTAATTATAAAAAATATTAAAAATAGATAGAGTAATTAGCTACATTTATCTTCGTAATATCTTTGGGATAATATATTCTCGTGCATTCTGTTATAAGTGAAAAAATGTATATAATAACAAACAGTCTTCTTTTGGCTATCTTAGGATGTTACTATGAAGATAATATCATTTTCTCAGCAAGGACCTCGAGCTATATGTATTCTATCTGCAAATGGTGTCATATCAAGTGTCACACTTCGTCAACCTGATTCTTCTGGCGGCACATTGACCTATGAGGTCTGGCATTTCTTCTTTTCAATTATTCTAACAGTGTCAGCTTCTCTAACTCAATCAAGAAATATGGAATTAATGATTAATGATTTGTTTTTATTTGCATAATTGTTTGACTGTCAAGAATATACAACACTTTTTCTTTATGATTGGACAAGGCATGTTCCTTCGACTGATAATTTTGTGATCAATGTTATTATCAGCATTTATGCGGAAATTACTTTTGGTGCTGTCACTGATAGGCCTTCATGATCTGAGATTGTTGCTGCCATTTCTACTATGAAAGTTTTGGGTTTTTTTTTTTTTTTTTTTTTTATATATATATATATATAATAGCGAATCTACTATTTTTCATTATTGCCGTCTTTGGACTTGTTCTGCTTGATCTATTTGCATCATCTTTGCCTCAACCTTAAGTGGCCTTTCAATCTGTTCATCTGTTATGAACGCATTATTATATAATCTTTAGCCTTCTGAAACCAGTGCTGGCTTTGTTTGTGCAGGGACGTTTTGAAATTCTGTCGTTGTCTGGGTCCTTCATGCCAAGTGAAAGTGGGGGCGCACGGAGCAGATCCGGCGGCATGAGCGTTTCTTTGGCAAGTCCCGATGGTCGTGTTGTAGGCGGTGGAGTGGCAGGTCTATTAGTAGCAGCAAGTCCTGTGCAGGTACCATATTTTTCTTTTAGACCCTATTGACATTTTTTTAGAACTTTTTTTTTTTTTTTTTTGGAGAAGTTAAATAAGTTAGTTAATTATAACATTATATTGTGTATTATTTGATTATATATCAGTTTATAAATCAAATAAATTAATTTGATATAAAAAAGATAAATATAAATGCTCTAAAGTAATTTATTTAACTTTCTTAATTTTTTCACAAAAGTCAACCCGTTCTTATATTAAGGACCAGAGGTATTATTATTCATGTGTAGTGACTTGTATTCCCTCAGGTCATAAATATAAGATAAAGTCGACTTTTTTGAAGAGATTAAGGAATCTAATTAAATTATCTTAGAATATTTTTATTTTATTTTTTCTCCAAACTAATTAATTTGACTAATAAACTGACATATAATCTAAGAATATACAATATATGATATGATTAAATAACTTATTTAGCTTCTTTAATCTTTCTAAAAAAAAAAAAAAAATAAAAGGGTATTAACTAGTGTATAAATATGTATCAGGTAGTGGTAGGAAGCTTTCTGGCTGGAAACCAGCATGAGCAAAAGCCAAAGAAACAGAAAATTGAGGTGATATCCACAGCCATACCAACTGCTGTTGTTCCCTTGTCTACTGTTACCGATCCCGTCCCTCTCCTCACCACCTCTTCGTCTTCCTTTCGTGGCGACAGTTGGTCTGCAATCCCGGCTGATAACAGGAATAACACCACCACCAACATCAACGCCAACAATAATAGTAATACTAATAATAATAATAAGCCGACTGATATTAACGTGTCACCGTCTGGAGGGTAATTTCATCCCAGCTGCCATCTATATTCGTTGCTGACGACCACGTTGTAACGGGACCTCCTAATTGATGAGTTTGTTTTCTATTGTTTATTTGTGACTGTAAGCTTATTGACAATACCTTAGGACTACGACCTTGTTGTTTTCCGACATTTACAGGCTTCATTTCCTTTCCTTGTACAATTCAGTTAGGTGATTAGATATGTGGTGTCATGTTTTGATGTATTAGTTAATTCAAGTCACGTTTCTTCTTCGGGGTGATAGATTGTGAAATCCAAGCTATTCCTTCTGAATACGTTTCTTTGTGCCCTGTAGCATCATTGAGTTTCAGTACTCATCTCAATCGTTGGATGTCTTTTGTTTTAAAGTGAATGTTTTGGGAGCACATGGGCATTTTAGGCTTCAAGGTGCCACTTTTGTGGTTACTCCGTATCACTTAGCAGTTAGGATCAGCCACTATAATTGCAACAAAGATGATATGATACTGGTATGTTTAATAAACAATGACACGTGCTGGGGCTGTTATATATCATCATTTGATAAGACGATCTACTTATGAAGATGACGACGTGCATGCTAGTTGAACACTTCGGAAGCCACGCACAGGCACGACCCTGATTATCTTCGCCAGGAAGTTTCTTTAAAACGCAGAAACATAAATTCTTTGCAATTTCTTGATCATCATTATAACTTATTTTATAGCATTTGAGCGATTATGAGGTATATAAGTGCCTATCCACATAAGTCGAGATAACACTATTTTCACATACTTATCTTATATTATAAATCACGATTGAAAAAGCTTTTTTAAACACTTCAATTACTGTTCAAAACGAGGGAATGTGTGACATTAAACATAGGGGTCCAGAAATTTGGAGTCCAAAGGCAGGCGTTATTTTGTACACATTGACATGGAATCCGACAAGAAACTGATCGCTGGAAATGCGGTGTATGATGCTAATGTCGGTTCTAGACTTGGTATATTTGTCAAGTTCAACCAGCATCTATTACGATTCCACGTCGTAGCTTCAATTTCTAGACCATAGGGTGCTTTTTTATTTTTGACCTGAGTTCTGAAGTCAATGCTAACAAGATATCGGATACAGATTTGTTAAATTTAAGAATGGGAGAGAAAATAAAATTTCTCTAAATCTAACAAGTTATGCTGCTCATCTGCTTCATCTCTATCTATCTATCTAACTCTCTCTCTCTCTCTCTATATATATATATATATATATATTTTGGTTCTTGTATTTGTATATTCAGGATTGGCCCAAGGGGGAAAAAATATTTGTAGTTTCAACAGGTAAAATGTAGTTTTTGGGAGCTGTTAGAACCCTCAATGGTTCAAAGTAGTCTTCCAACCCGAAGCATCCCACGTTGCTTGCTTTAATAAATATTATTTATTGAGAGTAAGTAGTAAAGAGCATACTTTTTCTTAACCACGTTCTCAATTTGAAATGTGGAAATGAAGAAAATAGTATTAGAGGCTTTTTCCTCACAACCGTAGGCCCAATTCGGGATGAATCTAGATTAGTCAAAACCGAAAGTTAGCATGAAGGGTGGCAACCAAAAAACAATAGTAATAAATAAATATTCTAAACCAATAAAAAGCCAAAAAAAATTAATTCTTAAAATATTTTAATTGTTTTCAAATTAGGGTAAAATGGATAAAAGGGCCTCTAAGAGACAATATTTATTACAAAGGTCCATAAAAACCATAATTAGGCTGAAGGATCAGCTAATGAAATTCACTTGCAGGATTTCATGAGTTTGTTTTCCAAGTGAACGGAGAGATCTCGAAAGTGGTCCTTAATCAATTTTCCACCGTAATTAGAGGATGCAAGTGTTGAATCCAGTGGCATGCTATCGTTAACAAAATAGCATTAAAAAAATACAAATCACGTCATTGAGTAAGAAGCCGCTAGTTTCTGGCATGCATATCCTGGCAGCAAGTTCTGACTGATAAGAAGTTATACACATTCCAGAAATGATGAAAAGGAGAAGAAAAAAATAATAAAAAAATCTTGACAGTGATACATTATTCTCAGCAATCTAAGAAGAAAGCCACACAAATTCCTATCCAAGGCCAGCTCATGCATCCTGGCGGGGTGCATCAGGCTTGATGCGGGCCGGCTTGACAATACGATCAACAAGCCCATATTCAACAGCCTCCTGTGCACTGAAGGCTTTTTTCGTGCTCAGGTCTTTCCGTACCTGAGTAGAAGCAATATCACTCAATAAAATGATATAAACCATAAAAAGAATCATAGAAACCCAATAAAGATTGACAAAGCATGCGAAGTTTAAACCGTTTGCAAGGGATGCAATTGATTATCCCCCACAGAAAAGCTAAAAGCTTTTCCATTGAACTTTTGATTCTTGTTCAGTGCGTAAGTTAGTAAGGAAAAAAGGGTCATGAATATGGCAGAGAAGCTAGTATGATCATGACCTATGTTAGCCAGTTCATTTATCTCCATAATTTTCATTGAGGACACTCACCTTCTCAACAGGCTGACCTGTTTTACTAGCCAACTCATTGAAAAGGTAATCGTTGATTCTAAGAAGCTCATTTGCTTCATTACGGATGTCATCAACCTGGCAAATATTTGAATGTCAGTTAGCTTCAAACAAAAATCCCACTCATTGATTTGAAAGCTAGTGAATGATGATGACAGTGATCTCAGAGTTAAGGCAGCGTCACCTGACCCCGGGCAGATCCTGCTGGAGGCTCGATTATAAATCTTGCACGAGGCATTGCACAGCGGTCACCCTTAAAGCAGTGGAGCATTAAGAAAGGACACTAGAACTTCAGTTGTCTTTCAAAACCATTGAGATCAAAAGCCTCAACAAAACGAGCATAGGGTACACATTGCATTGAAGCCACACACACACACACACACACACACAAAAAAAACGAAATTGGAGCCAAAATAACAAAGGAAGCTAGGGACTCAATCAGAATACTAATATTAATAACCGGAAAATAACTCAAAGTATCCTACTGTCCCTTTTACATTTGTTGCAAAGAAAGGATGAGTAATGGAAACAATGAGGCCAAGGGGCAGTGCATAAGAAATAGAACTTTTCAAGTACGCGTCAAGTGTTTACACATAGCCATGGAAGCAGAGAAATGGATTTCTTTCTTCTGTTTTGGTTAGACTCTGATTTAATGTCTCGGTCAAAGGATTGATACAAGTACAAATTTATGAAACAGATAAAAGCTCCTCTACGGAGTAGTCCAACCACAAAGGTCAAGCCATGTCCATTGCAAGTGGGGATTTGGGAATCTCAATACATGAACACCTCCTATGACAGACAGAACTATAGAAAGTCACAATTAAGGGTCAAACACTACCTAAATTTTGTACCTTTGTCCCAGCGGCAACAATAAATGCTGCTAGATTGTAGGCAAAACCAAGACAACGGGTGCCAACAGGACTTTGCAAGCTTTGCATGGTGTCATATAAGGTCAGGCTTGGTGTAAGCTGCAATAAATTGCAAACTTTAAGCTGATGTAACCCAAAAAATAACAGAAGGAAAAAAACACCAAAATGTTAAATCATTGAAGACTCACATCTCCGCCAGGAGAACTAATGTACAAATAGAGCTTCTTGGAATTATCTACACTATCAAGATATAGCATGGTTGCCAGAATTTGGTTGCTAAATTCTTCATCTAGTGTTTCTCCAATGAAGATAACACGTTCACGATACTGCATCCAAGAATTCATTGGATTTCTTAGAAAAAGATTTTTTTGAAAAAAGAACACTCACCCACACACTCTCTCTCACACACACTCCAAAAGGGTGGGTAGGGTAGTGTAGAGGAAACTAGATGTCCACATTAACAACTTACAAGGGCATTCCACAGATCAACCCACTGCCAGGTGTTCTCACCAGGCGTTTTGTAGAAAACTTTAGGGGTCCCGACGGGCATCATCTGAATTCTTGCCCTTATTGGTCTGTGGTTTTTAGACCTGAAAACATGAAAATTATGTTGCCTGCATTAGTCTATGTACTCATACAATATATAACATTCATGAAGAAAACTCTTGTGCAAGGAGAACCATGAAGGATGCAAAGTGGCATGCTTTTACATTTACATTATTTAATAACAATCAAGGATACAGGGAAATAAAATGAATCATGAATACAGTAGCCCCAAATAATCGCAGAACAACCAGCCAACCACATTAAAGCGAGCATACCAGGAGGAGGGCACAGTTGCTTCCAACAAGGATTACAATGCAAAAGAAAGGAACGATAGCTGAAAATATACGCTCGTCCTATCCAAAGGTGTCAGTCTGTCAGATGCAAGATTTCACTTCTATGGCACTAACCATCTAATTTATTTCTTGCTGGTGAATGGTAATAAATGGAGGAGAGCATACATCAATTTTTCTTCCTTTTTAAAATCAAAGCTTAGCTGAAATCCATCAGAGCATTATACGAGCGTCGCCCCCCAGAAATCAAATAGAAAGAAAGGGGAAGAGGGGAGCTCAGAACAGAGGATTACCGCCACTGGAGACTCTTGTGAACCTTCCCGAAAAACTCAGCGGTCAAGTTAGGCATCCTCGCCGCAAAAGGACCTACAATTACATTACAATTATCATTAATTAAATAAATAAACGATGCTAGATATGGTTAGGAACCACACAAGGATAAAAAACAACAAGGATATCGCAACGGAAGCGAGCGTACCTCCGGATTTTAGTTTCAATCCCGAATAGAGCATTGTCCCGCAACTGCTACAGAAAACAAAACACATAAACATTAATTGAACACCAATTCTAAGTGCCACAAACCATTGCAGATAAAAAGACGGGGAGATAACCTCGGAGGAGCGGAAATCCGTTGCGCGGAAGCAGCTGTATAGGGTGCCACAGCCATTTTAAAATAAAGGAGCGGAGTGCGATGAAGGAAGAAGAGGGAGGAGAGTCAGGAAGAAAATAAAGAAGATAGGGAAGTCACTGAGGTCGCTGATATGCCGGACTAAACAACGTCGTCGTCGTCGTAAGTTGAGATGAAATAAAAACGACAATGCCGTATCACCCACCTTGCTACAAAACCGCCTATGTCGTTTAGGTCCTCCTCCCACCTTGATAGCTTATTCTAACATTCATTTTTATTTTTGTTATTTTATATAGGGAATATCTCATATTATTTAAATATATATTTAATAATTTACTAAATAATTTAACAGGGTTATCGATTGGTGGTCTGTGAGTTTTAGATGTTTATTTTTCCCTTGTCACTTTGTATTTTATCAACTAACCACTACCATTCTATTATTATTCTACTACTCTTGTAATTTGTTTTCTCACTCTCGCATTCATGACTTTTATTATTTACTGTTTATCATTTAAATGGATAAGACATTTGGTATACAAAATCATGCCTAAAGAATATGAGAAATTATTTCTCTTGTATCTATTATATTTCTCTATACTTTTATTCTACCTTTTAAGTTTGTGTTTCATAACAACCTCAAAAAAGGATTCTTTTTTTGTTTTCTGAAAAGAATAAAAAGAAAGGATGGCTATGGACTATGGTAACCATTGAACATTGATGATGATAGGTAATGATTGGTAACTGGTAAGAAGGAAAAACTAAGGTTATATATATATATATATAAAAGTTTAGGTGGGGATAGATATCGGTATCTCACCAGGGTTAGGGCATACCTCCAAGCTCAAAGAGCGTTCAGAGGTACTTACAGATCGCCCACTAATGAGGCCCTCATATCGACTAGCGGGTATCGAACCTTCTCCTTCTGGGGTGAAGGCCGACGCCTTAGCCAACTGTGCCAATCCTCATTGGGGTTGGAGCTTTTGGTGAAAATATGAAGGCCGAAGAAGACAGTCCAGTCTCCATGAACCTCAATCGTTATTGTGATTGCCCATGTTGAGGGGCTTTTTAAAAACAACTATGTATCTGTTTCTGAATATTTTAAAAACAACTATGTCTATATTCAAAGTCAACCAAGCTCACGAGCCATCTCTCCCCTGCTATTCAAGAAGTCAAAGCTTATGCGACACATGATCCAGAGTTGATATAGCTTTGTAAAAAGCCATTCAACTCCGGGAAGAAAAGCCAATGAGAGTTGGCATAGATGGTAAAGGATCCAGGATTAGGTTATGGGTCGTGGGCTCGATCCTCCTCCGATCATTGGGAACTCCTTTGGTAAGCGATCTCGTAAGTCTCCAAGTAAGTGCTCATAGAGCCCGGGCCGTCTTGCCTTGGCAGGGGGACCGATGTCGAACCCTCCAAAACTTTTTAATAAAAAAAAAAAAAAAAAAAAAAAAAACTCCTGAAAGAAAATTCATGGAACTTATTTCGTTACATTAGAAAATTCACATGCCAATTTACAATTAAATCGATGCTCATGCGAACGAGGCATCCCTTCCCCATTATAATATTATGTGAACTTTACACAAGTTGTATTATACTCAATTGTCAATATGATTACATGACGAACTGAATCTTCTGCGGCATACAAGATAACAACTAAATTATACGAAATATCAACGAATATTGCTGAATTCAACTTTGAGCATCCAAATATACCCTCTCAAGCGCTCGCATGGATAGAGGAGCATTTTAGCCTCTCATTTTTATTGAAAGCTACCATTTTGCGGTGCACATATATTAGATAAAAAATTTGAACTCGTCCCGAGAAGAGGGGGAAATACAATTGGAATGAACAGTGAATAGCAGTGAATAACTTTACCAAAAGCAAAAGCCAGTTTGCAAATTATGTAAAGTAAATAACGAAATCCACAGAATGGTCATTGGCTATAAAAGGAATTTTGTTACAATAAGAATAAATGTGGTACTATCCTAACTCTACATGAGATGCTAACCGTCCAATGCATGCACGAAACTATCATTTAAATGTGTATCCAACGTACAGGGTACGGTCTTATTTCAACAATCAGAACCCCCCAACTCATCAAGAAGTACAGGTTAAGGAAATAGTTATTTGGTCAATAAATACCATGCAGATCTGGAAATTTTGTTGCCCTGAGTGGGGGTACTTCCAGGTAGCAGTCCGCAAAACAAGGAATTATCTTCAATTATTCATCGTCATCTAGGGACGTGTAGATCATCCTGCAGCAAAATATTCATTAAGAATTAGATCATCCTCTTTAATGAAGAGCTTAAGTTCAATATGAACAAACATGGGCCTATTTACTAGTCTCCATACCAAAATATGGAGAGGAAAAGGATGAAAACGAGATAGAATAGTTTGACAAGCCGTTGCTTTTTCTCCCAAGATAACGAATTGAAAATCTCAGTAACATCAACAAGATGCTCTCTTCGTCTGTACCTGATCAGATAAATCAAACAAGCCTTAGCAGGATTCCCCCAAAAAAAATGCAGAAAAGAAAAGAAAGCCTTAGCAGGACATGGGACCACACAAAAATTCCAGTATTAAGATATCAAGTTTGATTATTTATTGCATAAAACAGGCAGCTTGGAGCCTTGGACCAAAAGAAATTTTCATCTCTGTCCATCCTGTAACTTTAGTGCAACTATCTAACAGTCTATTATGTGAAAGACTAGAATGCCATACAGTTGTAATTACATGACAAAGAAAAATAAATAACTAAATGTAAATGATTCTCCAACTGGGAACTCCAGAATTAAATGGAAAATAATAAGCCAATCTGTGCAACTGCAAAATCTGCCCCGAGCCTACATTTGTTTCATCAGCTGATGATATTCCTGTTTTTAACTTTTAACTGCTTCAAGAGCCATAGTTACTCATTTTTCAGAATTCACAACTTTCCCTCATTAATGTGGTTGAAAACCTTTGATAACATAAAAAATGTAGCAACTAGCATGCTTATCAACTCTAGATCTACAAACCTTAATGGAGGTTGCCACCATCAGATTGGTTTGTCCAATTTCACACTAAGTTACTACTTATGCTAAGCAGTCACACTCACCATCTAAATACTGCAGAATTCAATAACTCTCCTCCCTCATTTCAACTAGTGGTCATGCATGATTTCCAATCCGCAACCTCTTTTTCTTCCTTTTTTCTTTTTATTTATTTATTTTTTTGCCACATTCCACCTTTAAGGGATCCCAGAAACATAATAAGCCATAATATTGGAAACGACAAATTTTCCATGGGGAGAAAACTTACAATCTCACATTGTAGTATAGGTACGGAGCACAGAAAAGTGACATAACCCAATGCCCTGTCACAAGGTAGAACAAGCAAAGGACACCTTGCACGATAAACTCAGGGAAAACAACTTTGTTGATCCGAGATGAGGAATCATAAGGATTTATATAGTCAAATTCAAGGTCAGCCAGACACATCAGCTGCAACAAATTTTGAACCATGTTAGCATACAACACATAAGACCAAGAGCAACAGACACAATGTAATTCAGAGGAATTATAAAAAACTTATAATCCTCAAAGGCTCTGAAGCACAGACAAAGAAGTAAGGAATGTGAACATAGAAACACATGAAACTCTTAAAGTAAAAATCATAGCAAAAGAACTTGAAAGTGTAAGAAAAAATAGATTCCTAGCATCATTGTTTTTTTCATCTTTTTCCATCAGTGCGTCCTCACCCGGTCAACCATCAAATTCAGTGCATAGACCTCTACCCAAAATTAGAAGAGATAATATAGTATACATCTTAATTTTGTAATATGATTATCATAAAAACACACAAGCTTCTATGTACAAAAGCGTTTGTTTATTTAATAGACATCCTATATCCATCAGATTTGCAAACAGCAACATGCAATTCCAACTGTGTATCCAACATCTTGTTTAAAAGGTGTGAAGCTTTTTCGCTCTGCTAGTCCATTGTACAATGTAACACATGAAATATTATTTATTGCAGGCATCCAGTTTCATTTTACATAGAACGTTATTGAGCTTCCATTTTAAACTTGTAAAAATCAAGGAGAGCAGCCTATCTGTTGATCAGGTCTAACTGAAGATGTCCACGGCAAATAGATATGGTCTATTAAACATAGCAAGCAATAATGATTAAATAGAATTCAACATTGCCTAATATGGAATCCCATATTCCGTTGACATTGTGGTCCAAAACGAGGAAGCGATGTGATTTGAGTTTTCTTATGAAAAATATCCCGTTAATAGTTAATAGAAAAGTTCTATTGTGAGACCCAAAAAAAGGTATTTGCAAAATAGTATTGGTGAAGACTCCAATTACTACTTATAATCACCTGTTGCGGTATCATCACTTGAATGAGCACCGATGCAGTTTATGGCTGGGGCCAAATCTTGTTCGTTATCTAAGACTAAACCAAAGACTACATTTTGCAAGGAAATAAGGGATAGGGAGAATATTTCCCCTGATTTTTTTTCCTTCGGAGGGACTAATTGTCGTTTAAAACAGTAATCCAGATTAGCTGGAAATAGCTATCTGGAATACAATCCAGTTCAAAAAGAGGCGCGTAATTCGGATAATGCGAGGTCGAATGTAGCATTAATTGCTTCAAATTGAAAAGATGGGTGGACATAAAAGAATGACAAATATGTTATATGTATACACAGCTAGGGTTTGCGTGGATTGACCTGGTACGTGACGATGACAAGTAAGGCGATAAGGAGAAAAAAGGAGATGAGCCACGCAAATAGATCAGCCATGGTCCTCCCTCACCTCCTTCTTTAGCTCGCGCTCTCTCGGGTGCCTTCTCTCCGACTGCAATTTCATGCGGCGGGAAGTGCGCGCGTAAGGAGTGGCGGTGGCGCGAACGGTCGTCGACTTGAGTTGTGCAACTGCGAACAAGACGCCAAAGTAAGCTGAGACAGCTTAAAAACAGAATTCCAGCTAGTCCGGGAAGCTAAGATTCCAATCCAAGCCAGGCAAGCCACCTTTGATCCCCCATTGCCCCTCTTGCCCTTTTGCTCTTAGAATTTTCGAACCGACGAAGCTATACGATGGGCCTCATCGTATCGTAGAGCTGGAATCAGAGTCGGTCCAGTCTTTTAGAGTCGGCCTGTGAAGGGTTAGGGCCACCCTCCAAAATCCGGATAAGAAAAATACTATTTCAAGATGCAATATATACCATATTTAAATACACACATATATAAATATAATCGTATATATATGTACACACCTATATAGGTGTACATATGCACACATCTATATATGTATATATGTACATATATATACATGTATATAAATATGTATATACATACACACATGGAAAAAGACACTTAAATACTATTTGAAGTTACAAAATCCAAAAAAATTTATTAATACATAGAAATGATAGAAATATGATGTAATAAGAATCTAAAATTTTGAAATTTGTGTGTTTTTACCAAAATACTCTAATGTCGAAATTATTTTTTTTAAAAAAAAAATGGTGGAACACCACCACTTGCCGACAAGGGTTGTTTTTTTGGGGGAAAAAATTAAACATTGAGAGTATTTTGGTAGAAGCACATAAACTTCAAAATTCTAGATTCTTACTATATTACTTTTGTATCATTTTCATATGTTAAACGAATTTTTTAGGTTTTGTAAATTTAACTGATATTTAAGTATATTTTTCCATATATAATACATCTTATTTTTATTTATTTTGAGAAATAATGATTAACAAAATACTCTCTCCGGTCCTAATTATAAGAGTTAGTTGACTTTTTTGGAGAGATTAAGGAAGCTAATTAAATTATTTTAAAGTATTTTTATTTTTATTTTTTTCTTCAAACTTATTAGTTTGACTAATAAACTAATATATAATCTAAGAATATTTAACATATGAAGTGATTAAGCAACTTATTTAGCCTTCCTTTCTTTCTCCAAAGAAAGTCAACTAAATTTCTTATAATTAGAAATAGTCATTTCATAAATCTAGCTTCCTTTCATCTGGAATAATAAATTACTACATCAATTCAGTTGATTTTTCAGGAAAATTATTATAGAATTTCAAAACACAAGTTGATTTTCAAATTTATATTTGATAGGTTATATCAATAATATTATCAAGTTTTTGTGGTGAAATATTATCAATTTATTTAATTTGAGCCTAATTTTAAGGGACTTGATATTCTACAATTTACAGAAGAAAACGTATTGAGCAGTAGTAATCTATTCTTGGGAATTAACATGGCCATTGTCTGAACTTTTTCATTCAGAATCCAAATAAGTTGGTTTCGAGATTTCAATGAATTTTTAGATTTATTTAGATAAATGGTCATCAGGTTTTTATGAAGAGAGGTTGCAAAAATACATAACAACTATACTTTATATACTTGAGTCGTTTTTGAAGATTTACCTGCAATATCATATATAGATAGTTGCACAAGGAAAAAAAACACAAAATAACTGCCTGAAATTTGGATTTTAATTTGGAATTAAAAATACTGGAACATAATTGTTACGGACCGGCCCAAAAGCCTTCAAGCCCAGGGCGAGGCCCAAGCAGAGCCAAGAGGCGTAATCCGCTAATCAAGGCAGGAGATCCGGAAACCTCGGCTAGGCAGAATCCGCCCCTATCATATCGGCCTCCCGAGATACACGCCCATTAATGACACGTCCCATTAATGGCATATCCGGTATCCACCCCATTAATGACACGTCCCATTAAGGGGTATCATCCAATATCCGCCCCATTAATGGCCCCCATTAATGGCGTGCCCCGATATCGCACCGTACGCCTCTATAAATACAGAGGGGAGTAACAAGGTGCACAAACTCTAAACCTAGACTATTTACATACGGTCACCGGTGCACACACAACCACCCTTTGTCGTGTACGGTGATCCCGCTCTCCGGTTATCTCCCTCATAGATATCCAGGCTAGCCTATACATCCAAGATCAATTTACCGCCCTTGGTGGACATCCGTGTTCTATACCGAACATTGGCGCCGACCGTGGGGACCTTAAACTTCTATCCCCCGTGACCACTAATGGCTAACACCGAAGCCACAGGCAAAGCCACGATCGGGCCGGCCGAATGAGGAAAGTATTGTACCACCAAATCAACCTCAGGCCGGACCGAGCAGACCGCCGGCTCACAAGCAACCCCCCCGAGGAAAGACGCCCGAGGGTCACGTTACGGACGCGGAGAGCACATCTCCTTCCCCCAACGAGTCCTTGCACGAGGGGCCCCCAAAAGTCCAAGCCCAGACGGTCCCGGCTCCGGACGCTCAGGTATTAGACACCGACGTCCGCATCCTGAAGAGAACCTAAGAGTCGATGATTCAGAGGTTCGAAAACAAGGAAAAGCTAGATCACCTCCAAAGGCAGGAGGATTTTCATGCTCTGGAGCTAATGAAAGAGGAAAAGCTTGAAAACCTTTTTCAACGCGGATCCCCGAGAAACCCCCATATGGGGAAAGAGTTTGTACGCCCTGGATAGCGATAGTCCGCGTACCGGCCCGTAATCAAATCGACGCCCGTGGCGGGAATGAGGGGACGCCCGAATGGAGCGAGATCACCAACCGACCCCCAGGAGGCACAAGGAGGGACCTTTGCGGATCCGGGACGGGGAAGACCGAAGGTGAGCAGACCGCCAGAAGGACGATAGGGATCAGGAAAACCGAGACCGTGACGAGGACTCGGATGAACTACGCGAGGCGATCGCTACGCCTCGGACACGAGGATCGCCGCGGCAGTATAGGATGAAATATCGGCGGTGCGGTGGGACCCCATTCTCTCGAGCAACGGCCACGGCCCCTTACCCGAAGAATTTCGACCTAGCCGATCTCCCCGGTATGATGGAACCCAGGATCCACGTCATCACCGGAAATATTTGAAAAGTTAATGTGGGTAAGGTCAATAGAAGGTCCGGTCATACTAAGACTCTTCTCGGCCACGTTAAGTGGGCCGGCCCACAAAGGGTTGAGTTCATTACCCAACAATTCCATTCGAAACTTTGAAGACCTCGGGCGTAAGTTTGAATTGCACTTTGCCACGCAAAGAAGAAACAACCGAAATCTCAATTCACGTTGAGTAAAGTAAAGCAAAAGAAGGGCGAAACATTGCAGAAGTATCGGACCGGTTCGTAGATACGGCAATACAAAGTACGATCCTTATCCGAAGAGGTCCATGTACATTGCCTCGTCAACGGACCGGACCCGATGACCCGCCCCGGCCCGACATCTATGTAAGAATCGAGTATATTCATTGACGGAATTCTATACCGAAGCTAAGAAGTACCTAGACGTCGAGCAAATGGAAATCGCCAATGCAGATGAGCCCGAGAAGGCAAGGAATTCATCGCCTCGAAAGAAGGGATCTGACCGACAAACACAAGGCGGAACCTCGCGACGTGGCAGAGAGCCCGCACCGCACGAGCGAACGGACAATAAGGGGAAGTACGGCAACTACACCCCCTTGAATGTCCCGCGATCCCACTGTGGAAGGAGGTCGCCGACCGAGATGAAGAGGGTGACCAAGCCAAAGCCTCTCGTAAACCGGTCCAATACGCACCGGGAAGTTTTGCACCTTCCACGATCTGCTTTGGCCATACCACCGTGACAAATGCTATGAACTCGTGGATGCTATTGAAAAATTTGTAAGAGAAGGGAAACTACGCCAATACGTCATCAAAACTCAAGGGAAATCGGCAAGCGGAATGGTAGCCGCCGAAGTAGGAGTCCCGGCCACGAACACTCCGGATCGAAAAGAAGCGGAGAACCGGTCCTCCCGAGGGCTATCCGGATGCCGATCTCCAATGCAATGGGATCGATGGCGGTTTCGGAGGAGGTGGAGATACTATAAGTCAGCGCAAGAAATACCTGCGGGAGGTGTTAACGGTAAAAGAGGTGCCGAGGTTCAAGGGCACGTCGTCAAAACCGAAGCCACCCCCTTTGGTCTTCACTGACGAGGAGCTCAAGGAGGTTATTCCCGGCCACCAAGACGGATTGGTCATCACCGGATCGTCAGAACCGCCGTGTCAAACGGATATTTGTCGACGCAGTAGTTCGGCCGACATAATAAGCCGGGATGCATACCGAGAGGATGCACCTCGATGTCGAAGACTTAAAGCCGTGCAAATCTACCCTAATCGGGTTTAATGGAGAGCGTTCCTTCCCAAAAGGATATGTCGACCTCGCAGATTGACCTTGGGAACTAAGGAAGCCTTCAAGTGGAAAGCGTCACGACGGTGTTACTTTGAGACTCTCCGCGTTGACGAGGAAGGACCGTCATCCCCGCCACGTCTCCGAACCAACGAGGTCATGACCGATGTCGAATGAGGGGCGGCCCGCCAGTCTCGGTCAACATGGTAGAACCGGACCTCCGCGAACCGTAAAACCCACGCCCGAAGCCGGAAGGGGAGTTGGAGGAATTAATCCTCGGGACGGATCCCTCTAAGACAACTAAAGTCGGAAGAGACATGGACGAGATATCAAAGCAAGGCTGATCAAATTCTTAAGACAAAACCAGGACGTCTTCGCCGGACGTCGGCCCGAAATACCGTGGATCGACCCACACTTCGCTCGTCACAAGCTAGCCATATGGCCGGGGGTCGAAACCAAAGGGCCCGGAAGATAAGGAATATCTCGGACGACGAGGCAGTAAAGCCCTTGAGAGTCACATTGAAGAGCTCCGCCGGATTCATCGAGAGAAATACAATACACAATTTGGCTCTCTAACGTGGTCATGGTTTTAAAACCAACTAGGTAAATGGAGGGTGTGCACCGACTACACCAATCTGAATAAAGCATGCCCAAAAGACTCCTATCCTATGCCCAAAGATTGACCAAGTTAGTGGATAACTCGGCCGGGTACCACCGCTTTCTTTTATGGATGCCTACTCCGGATACAATCAGATTGCTATGCACCCCGACGATCAAGAGAGAACCGCCTTCATGACGGATAAGGCAAACTATTGTACAACGTCATGCCATTTGGATTGAAGAATACCGGAGCTACATACCAGCGAATGATGAATCGAGTCTTTGAGGATCAAATCGGTCGTAATGTGGAGGTATATATAGACGACATGATCGTAAAGTCAAAACAACCGGAGAGCATATCCGGGATCTGTGAAGCAGACGTTTGACAAACTAAGACAATACCGAATCGGGTTGAACCCGGCTAAATGTGCATTTGGGGTGCCCGCTGGCAAATTTTTGGGTTTTATGTTGACCAACCGAGGGATTGAGGCCAATCCGGACAAATGCAAGGCCGTGCTAGATATGCAAGTCCCCAACTCCAAGAAGGAAGTGCAGCAATTAACAAAGTCGCTTGGCGGCCCGACAAGATTCCTACCGAGGTCGGTGAGAAAGCTTTACCTTTCTTTAAATTATTGAAGAAAGAAACCTGGGAGGATGGAATACGGACTGCGAGACGGCCTTTGAAGAAATTAAGAAATGCTTGGCAACCCCGCCGGTACTAATGAAGCCGGAGCGGGGAGACCTTGTTCTTATACCTCTCGGTAGGTGATGAAGCGGTAAGCGCCGCCTTGGTAAGAGAAACCGAGGTTGGATGACACCCATCTACTTTGTGAGCAAGGCGTTACAAAACGCCGAGCTCAGATATCAAAAGCTGGAGAAAATGGCATTCGCATTACTAACAACGGCAAGGCGACTTCGCCCATACTTCCAGGGACATCGGATTGTGGTCCGGACCAATCTGCCAATCCGGCAGATTTTGCACAAACCGGATTTGGCAGGACGAATGACAAGCTGGGCGATTGAATTATCCGAATTCGACATCACTTTTGAGGCACGACAGGCGATCAAATCACAGGCATTGGCGGACTTCATCAGGGAATTGACTCCGGTTATGACTGACGAGGAATTCTGGAGGGTATTTGTTGACGGGTCTTCCAACCCAAAAGGCAGCGAAAGCAGGAGTCATTGTCGAAAGCCCCGAGGGAGTCGCTTACGAGCATTCCCTCCAACCGGAATTCCCGACCTCCAACAATCAAGCCGAATACGAGGCCCTCTTAGCCGGATTGGCTCAAGCTAAAGAAAGCGGAGCCAGGCGGATTAAGGTGTTCACCGACTCACAACTCGTCGCCGCACAGATTGATGGCAGCTATCAAGCAAAAGGCCCCTTGTTGGCCAAGTACTTGAATAGAGCAAAAGAGGTAATGACGGAATTCGAAGAAGTCATTGTCTCTCACATACCGAGAGAAGAGAATGCCCGGCCGACATCCTTTCCAAACTCGCAAGTACCAAAGGTCCGGGAGTCATAGAACGCCTCATCCAACAATTTGGCCGAGCCCACATGCATCATGACTATCTTGTCCGCCTCGGACCGGGAGAAAATCAATTGAAGATTACCCGGAAAGAGGGATCATCCCCACGACTCTACCGAAGCAAAAAAGCGATGAGAGAAGCCGCCATCTACACTATGGTCGATGATCGCCTATACCGGAAGGGACTACACCGCCCGATGATGCGATGCCTCGCGAGTCCGAGTCAAGGTATGTACTTGACCGAAATACATGAGGGATGCAACGCCAACACATGGGCGGCAAGGCTTTGGCAAGGAAGGCATTACGCGCCGCCTATTATTGGCCCACTATGATGCATGACGCCATGGCCGCCGAGCGGTGTGACGCTTGCCAAAAACACGCCGGATCTTATGGTCACCGCCTACAGAGTTAAAAGGAATGCCGGCTCCCTGGCCCTTCTATAAGTGGGGAATGGATATTCTTGGACCATTTAAACCAGCACCCGAACAACTCAAATGGCTCATTGTTGCTGTAGACTACTTCACCAAAATGGATCGAAGCGGAGGCATTAACTACGATTACATCATCCAGGATTATGAGGTTCGTTCGTCACAATATCTTTGCTCGATTCGGGATACCTGCTGAAGTCGTCACTGATAATGGAACCCAGTTCACGGACCATAGGTTCCAGGCCTTAATGATCAACCGGACATCAAACGACACTTCTCCTCCGTCGAACATCCGTCCTAATGGCCAAGCCGAGTCCGCCAATAAAATCATTCTTGACGGGTTGAAGAAACGCATGTTAAAGGCCGACTCTAGTTGGACCGAACAACTCCACAGTGTTCTATGGGGATACAGGACGAGTGTGCAGTCCTCGACCCAGGAAACTCCCTTCCGGCTGACATATGGATGCGAAGCAATGATTCCGGTGGAAATCGGGCAGCCATCATGGAGGAAGATCAGAGCCGGACAGAAAGGACCGGCATCGAATGACGATGCCTTAAAGACAGATCTGGACCTAATAGATGAGATTCGAGTCACAGCTCATTGCCGGGAACTTGCCGCCAAGCAGTTACTTGCGGCCAAGTATAATCGCAAGGTTCGACCACGATCCTTCAACTGGGGTAACTTGGTACTTCGGAGGGCCGATATAGGTAATAAGAATTCGAGACGGAAAACCGGCAAAGAACCGGGAGGGACCATATCGTGTTAAAGAAAAGCTTGACACTGGGGCATATGTTCTCGAAACCTTGGCAAGGAATAGGTTAGAAGGACATGGAATGACGATAAGTTAAAAATCTATTACGCCTAGGCCAAGGCTACGGCTCGGTCACTTCTTACTTTCTTTCATGTTTTTTGCAATTGCTTTCCAACTTTCACTTGCTTTGCATTTGAATAATTTATGACCATTTGTACGCTCTTTAGAGTTTGCTTTATTTAATGAAGGAATCCCTCAAGGAAAGACGTCAATGTGCACAGTTATTTGCTTAAGCTTGAAGCCGAGGCCACAAAGCCCGGCAAAAACCTGACTCTGAGGTACTTATACCCGGTCAGAAACGAAAAAACATCTAGATGTATGACACCGGCCGTTGTACTCCGACGCGCATTGGTAAGAGCTCTGGGCGAAAACGCCATACGTGGCCTTCGCGAAATTGACGCGTCAACGCTCGCCCGATTTAAGAAAGCAGTCGCCATCTCGACCCGATCAAGTCAAAATGTCGATCGAGGTACTAGACACCTCGGTCGACATGTGACAGCCTCGCCCTTAAGTCGGTTCCTACCATCTTTTCCGGCCATTTAAGCCGGGATGAGGTAGTGCGGTTAAGTTAACACCCCCAGAGGGTAAGACATACAACCTGCCCCACTCTCCCACACCGCAGTGTTGGTCGAGTACACGACTTGTATTTAATGCATCAATAAATTTCAACAATGGAATTTAAGAAAATGGCGTAAGGGCGAATAAATAAATTCCTCCATAAGTCATACAAAGTTACGGCACAAAAGCCGGAATCAACAAAGGACAAAGGCACAGACGCCCACCAACACCAAAGATTAAGCTTAACTAGAAGGACCGGCCTCACGAGAATCCTTGGTCGCCTCACTCTCCGCATCCGACTCTCCCCTCCCGATCCGGACGCGTTGGCGGAAGGAGGTTGATATGAAACCAACGCTCCGTCTTCCACAAAGGCACGAAAGTCGTAGTGTCCAAGTTAAGCTCCGTCTTTGGATTCAAAAGTCGGATCGCTCCAGGGCATTCTCAAAGCAATCGCTGCGTACCGCTTTAAAAGTTCGTCGAGACTCCAAACGCTCATTCCCGGCGATACGGCTAGAGCCTCCTCGACGGCTTTAACCTTATCAAACAACGTATCACGCCTGTTTCCGAAGGGTTCTCACCACTTCCATACCGTCGCCCGCCGCCTTCGGGCCGGACACATTTAGAGGCGACTTCTCCGCCCCTTCTCGCGCCGTTGCAAATCTTTTTCCACCTTCACGAACGCATCCTTGGCGTAATCCCGTTCAAGCCGGGCAGCATCCCGCTCCTCCTCCATAAGGTGTAGCTTGGCCTCAGCATCGGCTAAAGCCTTTTTTACGGACGCCGTCTCAGCCAGAGCCTTTTGGTTGGCCTCAACCTCAGCCCAGGACGCCTTCAGTCGTCTGTTCTCCGACGGCCGAGTGTATTTTTCCCTCACAATCACATAGGCTTGCAGGAAACCAATAGATTTACACAGTACCGCTCGCGGTAAGCACCTCCTCAAGCACTAGGAAGACAAGGCCCGGCTCTCCATAAATTCCTGGGGGAGGAACGCTACAACCGCTCCTTGGTCACCCCTTTTCCCATACGAAACTCCGAGGAAGCAAGGAAGAAGGACGTAAGGGCCCGGTTGAAGGAGGAGGAGGAGGCGGAATGGTCGAAGGCACCGGAAGAACCGATGCCGAAGGAACAGTCGCGGCCTAAAAGAGGCCGCAGCTTCACCCGTCGAGACGACAACCTGTTTCCCTTTGGAAGTTTCAGGAACGCCTGCCTGAGGGGATCCGGAGGTCGCGAATGGAGCCGAATCCTCGACCCCGGAGACCTTGGCCTTCTTAGCCACAATAGGGGCATCAGCCTCGGGCACGGTAGTCTTGACAGGGGTGGCCCGTTTCCGAGACCGACTACTCGAAGATGCCGCGGCCGGATTCACTTTTTTCAAGTAACCAGGAAGGGCCTTCATGTCTTGAGCTGAAAAGAACAGGTAAAGGGAAATCAGCAATAAGCACAAAGTATGCCACCAATATACAGAACATGACCAAAAGAATAAGGAACATAGCAAAAAAGGGACTCCTACAAGTCGAGGGGATTGGCCTAGATCCCTCCCCGGATATGAAAAAGGCCGCACTCAGGACGCCATACTGCTCCACGAAGGTGTCCAATCTTGGGACGTGAGGGGCCATCTCGGGTAGGAGGTCATCTTGCGAGATCTGGAAGGACGAGGGGCTGGCCTTGTGATGATTCTCCACCCAATATAAAGGGAAGCGCCACACTACGTCGGCGGCCGACCCCCTTCAAAACCAAGCCGGCCATCGGGCACGGCGACAACCTTGAAAAACGCATTCTTAAACCGCTTAAAAGAATCGGAGAAGGGCTTCATAAGCTTCCGGTCGGGATTAACGCGGAGAGACACCAGCCCTTTTAACTTGTCACTTTCCTTAGGAGAGCCGGGGGTAAAGGGGCCGAAGTAGTAGAAGAAAAGATTGGTCGAGCAGGGGATTGGAACCGGGTAGGAACGACACAATTGCTCGAACGCTACAAGATAAGCCCACCCGTTCGGATGAAGTTGAGACGGGGCGAGTCTCAAAGTGCATCAGGCGAGCATTTGAAAATGGGTAAAAGGAAAGCGGACACCAACCCGTGTAAGATAATCCCGGTAAAAATGAAAGAAATTGGGACCGCCTACTTCCCGCTCAAAGAGACAAACAGGCTCGTCGGCTTCGGGCGTAGGACGCACCCTCCATGACGGGTAGGTCCAACCGGCAATGTCCGTATCCGACATAATGGACCGGGTCTTCAAGACCTCGTGGGACACCTGTGGATACCTAGACACGGGGCCTCGGGTGGACTAGAAGAATCCGATGTCTCAGCCTCGGCCTTTTTCTTTGAAGGCAAAGATTTCGGAGCCATTAACCTATATGCAACATAAAAGGAAATTAGCAGAGTTGGAAATACCTGGTAAAACAAGGTTAGAAGGCAAAACAGATGGCAGACTCGGACGAAAGGGCACGCCAGAAGTGGTGCCCGAAGGGCGCCGATGCCGGCAAGATCCAAGAACCGAGGTAGCTCTAGAGTCCTCGCCACGCGTAATGTGGAATGAACTCTCAGCCAAGCAGTCCCAGCAAGGACCGAGATAATCATCGGGATAAGGGTCCAAGCTCCCTGGGGATGGACCTCGCGTAAGTTGGGCGGTTGGGCCATCGAGACAAGAGCCCGGAACCAAGCAGGAAGAACCAACTCCGGCCCGAAAAGGTGATCGAAAAGGTGATAAAGAAGGAACGTTGTACGCGGAATTCGAACCAAGGAAGGTGATGAACTCTAGCCGGTATGGGTTGGGGCCCAATTGGCCGAGAAGAACCATTCCCACCTTGAAGTAGAGGCGCCGACCTTTCGTTTCGGGAGCTCGGCCCAAGAACCCAATAAGAGGCTCTCGGGTAACGAATGCGGAGAAACTCCTCTTCCTCAGGGGTAAGTGTCGGTCTGGTTCTAAGGAAGGGCCTACGTCTATCCATCAGAAGAGGAACTAGAACCTAAGAGCTACAGGCCTTACGTCAAAAGGGAGGAGCGTATAGAGCAAAACCCAGAAACTGATCTTAAAGGGAAACTCAGAAGACCAGAGGAATGGGAAAAGCAGATGAGAAACCAGAGGATATCTAAACGGTATGAAATATGCCTAAACGAGTAAAGACAAGGACGAAAAATACCTGCGTGAATACGAAGAAGATAACCGGAACAAGCGAAATAGAGGACAATGAAGTTCTCACGGAAAAAACTGAGCAAGTTCACTACCAAATTGCAAAGTGGAAATAATGAAAAACACAAAGCGAACACTTCATATAAGAAGAAGGAGAGGAACGCGGGGCGCCTCGCTTTGAACATTGACACGATGGGAAATGCACGATATGACGTAGGCGCATTAAATGTGCACACGAATCGGCACTCGGAGCGCGCGCGACGGCCGTGCACTCTTCCCAATCGGACACGCCGGGTGTAAAGACGCAATGATGGCGCCTACGGAAAGAAGACCAAACGGTTTACCCACGAATGGGGGACTTACCACATAAACCGAGGCCGCCAAGACGCCTCGGTGGCGCATGACCCTGTGGCACCATCCAGAACGACATCATAGAGGTAAGCCGCGGCACAAGAAGCCGGACTGGCTGAAGCACAGGCCCCGGTCACAAACCGGACCAAGAGAATCATACACCTCGACCGTCCAAAAGCCTGAACAGCCGAGCTGGGGGGCAACTGTTACGGACCGGCCCAAAAGCCTCCAAGCCCAGGGCGAGGCCCAAGCAGAGCCAGGAGGCGTAATCCACTAATCAAGGCAGGAGATCCGGAAACCCGGCTAGGCAGTAATCCACCCCTATCATATCGGCCTCCCGAGATACACGCCCCATTAATGACACGTCCCATTAATGGCATATCCCGGGTATCCGCCCCATTAATGACACGTCCCATTAAGGGGGTATCATCCAATATCCGCCCCATTAATGGCCCCCATTAATGGCGTGCCCCGGATATCGCACCAGACGCCTCTATAAATACAGAGGCGAGTGTAACAAGGTGCACACACTCTAAACCTGCACTATTTACATACGGTCACCACCGTGCACACACACCCCTTTGTTGTCGTGTACGGTGATCCCGCGCTCTCCGGTTATCTCCCTCATAGATATCCAGGCTAGCCTATACATCCAAGATCAATTTACCAGCCTTCGGCTGGACATCTGTGTTCTATACCAGAACAATAATTATTCATTAAGTTGAACATGTTCACCCAAACTCATGAAGAGGTTGAAAGTTGAGACAACTAAAAGCAAATCAACTCATGTTTCCTATGGAGAAATTAAACAAGTTCAATATCTCATACACACACACACACTCTCTCTCTCTCTATGTGTGTGTCAGTGTGTGTGTGTTATTATCCTCCTTTTGGATACAATCATTTTTTATGCACTATAGAGCAAACACCTTCTCCAGCGGAGATTCAAACTTTGATTCACCACGTTATGAAGGACTAACCCCTTCTACTAGACCTCAGGTTGGTCAATCCTCATCCTCACTAGGGCACTAACTCTTGTATTATGAAAAATAGCAATTTGATACATGTCCACTACCTTACCAAGTCATCCGGTTTATCATAAGTTAATAATCAATAAATAAAAATATAATTCGAAAAATTCACCTTAATTGTCTTCTCATTATACTCATACATTAGTCTTAGTCTATTCACATAATATTTAAAAATTTAAATGGGCGGGCTATAGCCACACCTTTGGGTCATGTATCTGCATTATTTAGTTAATTTTAAAAAAAATTTAAATATATGGATAAAGGATAGGACACCGCATTTCCAACAATGGCACAAGTTCAAATTTTTGAAGCCTTCGTCTATGATTTATGCTTCCTTCATTTTTTTTGCCATCTGAGCAAAGCCGAATATCAAGCCATCTAAGCAAGGTCGAAGATCGAGAGGGAAGAGAGGTTGAGAGTTAGGAGCCCAGTTTTGGAGGAAGATGCGAACATGATGGGAAGAGAGTGGGGCTCTGGAGATGCCGCAAGAGAGACCGGCTTGGGATATTTGAGGATGTAATTTTTCTCCCTCCATGTTTCCATTTTCTTTAGGTTTGCTTCACTTCTTCGATGCTTCCATGCACTTTCTCAGTCTCTCTCTAAGGTTTTTTTGTTTCAAATACTTTGGGTTATTCAAGTTCGCTCTTAAAGTATGTTTGTCATGTTTTCGACTAACCGAAAATGGATCTGTATTGCCAAAGGTGAGATACTGTGGTTCCTTGATTTTTTTTGTCTTTTTCAACCAAAGCGTTTCTTACATTTCATCAGAGTCTGGTATTCCAGGGAAAGATACCATGGTAAACGTTTCAAAGACAAGGACCAATAAAGCTCTTATTACGCAAGAATGGGACGGTCAAGGTGATTATCCAGTTCTACTGTTATTACATTCTAAAAATTTTGGGTCTGAATGGTCTACCAATAAAGCTCTTAATTTATGTTACATTTCATCTTTAAATTTTAGTTGTCTGTATTATGCACTTATTACTTTCTGGGTCTGAATGGTTTGAATAGTGTGATTATCCAGTTCTACTATTATTACATTCTAAAAAATTTTCATGGGAAATGATGACCATAGGCGCTTCTTGGTTGTTAAGACACCCTTCAAACCACTCAATGGTGTCAAGGTCAAGGTGATTTGTTGGTTCATTCGCCAGTAATAAATCTCTCTCAGTGAAAGATAAGAGTTCTCTTTGGCAAAGGTTGTATGATGGAACTTATGGGAACTCCTGATCAAATTGTTGTTGCTGATAAGTTTATTCATGAAGTTCTTGCCAAGGTATTGCAAGGTGCTTCTTTGAAAGAGGGGAAAAGTTGAGCATTACTAATATTCAATTGGTTTTGGTTTAAATTATAGGTTAAATATGATGCTTTGATGACCCTGTCCGAATTTGTTTTATTATTGTATATCTTATATATCCATTGTATTTAGAGCATATTTTAATCACAAATTTCTTTGACAAGAGTGTCATTCTTTTTCCTTCGCTTCTACTCATGCGGTTAGCAGCATGATTGTAACACCCCAAATTTTCTAACAATTATAATAACAGAAATTTTCGATAATTTTCATAAATGATTGCGAAATTCAAAATAACCAAATTTGGGAGTGTTACAAAATGGTATCGAGCCTAAGGTCCTATTTAGCTTCGCTTTTGATACTAACTCGGGAATCAAAGATCCCGAGAGTTTAAAAATAATAATAATCATAATAATCATAATAGAATAAATAAATGAATAAGTAGAAAAAAGAAAAGAAAAGAAATAAACGTGAGAGATGGGTAGTGAAGGGTTATTTCCTTGTCTTTTAAAAATGATTTATTTCTTTGAGATTTTCATAATTGTATGTTTGAAATTATTTTGTGACTCATTATGTGATTTAGAATTTTATTGACTTGTAAAATTTTATTTTATTGGAGCAAATGGGTAGAATTTCTTTTAGGCAAAAGGGTTCCTTTTAGATGCAGTTATCATTTGAATAAATTAATTCTCATTTTGTTTATTTAATTTTTAAAGATATTAGATTATCCTTTGGATTTATATTTAAATTATTATTTGAAATTATGATTGGTTATCATTTAAATTGGTTTATGGTTTGAATTTATATTGCATTATCGATGATTGATTCTTGATATATAATACAAATCTGTGTAGAAAGTGATAGTTAGAATTGATAATTGTATGTGTGAAATTATTCGAGAAGGTACGATTAAGTTTCGGGGCGAAACTTATTTTAAGGAGGGTAGAATGTAGTATTTTGGACTATTATTAATAGTTGTTATGTGATTATTATTAACATGTGAAATTTATTTGAGTTTTGAGGACGAAACTTATTTTAAGGAGGGTAAAATGTAATACCCCAGGTTTTTATTAATAGTAATAACCAATTTATTTTAATTTATATAGCCTTGGTGGGTCAAATATTCCTAGTCCTAATTGCCTTAGGAATTTCCAGCCTATTCACACCATGATTGATGGATTGATTAAATTTAATATACCCTATTAATGGCATTAAATTCACATGATTGATTGATTGATTGAATGAATTTAATAAACCCTATTAATGACATTAAATTCACATAATGATTGATTGATTGGATTTAATATGCCCTATTAATAGCTTTAAATTCACATAATTATTGATTGATTGAATTTAATATACCCCATTAATGACATTAAATTCACACTATGTCTGATTGATTGATTGAATTTAATATACCCTATTAATGACATTAAATTTACACAATGATTGATTGATTGACTTTAATATAACCTATTAATGAATTGGCAATAGTAAAGAGCCCAACCCATAGCTAACCCTAATTTTAAGTTATAAATAGAGGTCTAGCCTAACCCTGAACACTCTATTTATAACTATTTATAAATAGGGTAGACCTCTATTTATAACTTAAAATTAGGGTTAGCTATGGGTTGAGCTCTTTACTTTTGCCAATTCATTAATAGGGTATATTAAAGTCAATCAATCAATCATTGTGTAAATTTAATGTCATTAATAGGGTATATTAAATTCAATCAATCAATCAGACATGGTGTGAATTTAATGTCATTAATAGGGTATATTAAATTCAATCAATCAATAATTATGTGAATTTAAAGCCATTAATAGGGCATATTAAATTCAATCAATCAATCATTATGTGAATTTATTGCCATTAATAGGGTTTATTAAATTCAATCAATCAATCAATCATGTAAATTTAATGTTATTAATAGGGTATATTAAATTCAATCAATCCATCAATCATGGTGTGAATAAGCTGGAAATTCCAAAGGCAATTAGGATTAGGAATATTTGACCCACCAAAGCTATATAAATTAAAATAAATTGGTTATTACTATTAATAAAAAACCTGGGGTATTACATTCTACCCTCCTTAAAATAAGTTTAGATCCTAAACCGAAATAAATTTCACATGTTAATAATAATCACATAACAACTATTAATAATAATCTGGGGTATTACAATGATACATCAAGCATCATAGTAATAGTATTTTGTTTTTCAATACCATTTTCTTACTATTAATACAACTATTGCTACTGCAATGTTATGTGTCTGGACCTTGGACTCCGCTTTTCCTTGCTATTGTTTTCCTTCCAGCATTAATATCTAAAAACACACGTGCCTTTATCTTTCTTACTATTGATTACTAAGTTTGTTATCTTATCTTTTATCTCCTATACAATTTTAACCTTAAATACAATTTCGTTGATGAAATATTCTTAGGCACATCATCATTACTGTGGAATATGTTGCCCTGTTTTCAATTTGAGCATAGCATATGTCAATGGAAGGAAGTTGGACTTATTCTGGGCCTTCCTATGCTCATGTCCTCCTGAGCTGTTGAATTGCTGTTATTAACATGTACAAGTGCTACAAATAATTAACTAGCCATATTGCAATAGATGCTACTTAGTACGTGGCTCTTTACACTTATGAATAACTAATTGTATGCTCAAAAGCCACTTCTTACTAAGTTTTTTCTCTTCTCAATGCTAGCGGGAAGACCAAGAGAATGAAACTCATTTCCACATTTCGGTGAATTTGCATCTCACGGTCATCAAAGGCTCGAGATCATTAACAGATCATGTGATGAAGATGCTATACGCTTTTTTAACACAGTAAGAAGTTAATTATGTAAGGCATATTTTATGAGATAATTTAGAATGCCTTACTACCAATTTTCGTGCTTATATGGAGCTTTCTAAAATAAATAAAAAGGATGGAGCTTTTGAATTTAATATGGTTTAAGGGAATAATTCTTCTTTCTATATTTGATGTGATTTATGAGGTTTTGGTCATCTGGAATGAACATTTTAAAGACAATAGTAGAATGCTATGACAAGACCTTTTTGCTACTGTTATTTGAAAAAGCATTAGAATAATAATTAGAATTGGTACGTCTTTTATTGGCCATATCTCAAGTCCAACACTTCAACTGTCTTATATTGTTACTTGCAGATAATAATTAGAACCAGCGCAACATTTTTTTTTATAGTTTTGATCATACATTTCAACGTTTATTTTTATTATATAAAGAGAGTATGGGGCTTTTTTGTTCTCTAACACTTATAAAGAATCCGAGGGAGTAGGTAAGTCCAACTGGTATGCTTGACCACAACTTCATTGACTGTCATTCAATGTTTAATCATCAAGATTTACTTGATCTTTTCTATATTGCAGCACAATCTACATGGACAGGGCTGAAAATCCTGAATCCTCTCTTTTTTGTAATTTTTATTCCTATTACTTTTAACTATTCCTATTACTTGATCAAGAAGGCTATGAATGAAATCAATGCTGGTATATTATATGAGCATTATTATGTCTTAATATATTCACTTTCGTTAACTCTCTATAGACTAAAATTTGTTTGCTATAGAGCCAGAAAAATGTTTGCTTCTTTTTATAATTTGTTTCTTTGCTTCTTTCTTAATATGTAATTAGAGCAATCAATGAACTTATAGTTGTCCTGTTTTCAAATTTGAGCAGTCAAATAGCAATATGAATAGGTAACACTCTTCTAGCATGCACATTATAATAGATGCTTTTGGAAAAAATCAGCATGGTAAGTTTGTGTCCTTTATTATAGATAGATTTTCATTGAAATCCTATTTCTTCCTTTAATGGTCTTTAAATACCCACTTAGCTTTTAAATCATCGTGTTCTTTGGGTAAATTTTTTTGTCAGTTTTTTATCCTTCATCATAGATGGTTTTTCATTGAAATGATCTTTCATTTCGAGTAGGAAGTTTAATTGTTTTTCATTCAAAATCTGCTTCGGCCTATGAAGCAAAATATTTCACTAGGTATTCTTGCTGAGATATACAGTGGTGATTGCGACACAGATTTTGCCACAAATTTGTTGTGTATCTACTAAATTTCATTTATGGTTCTTGCAGGCAAATGATGCATGGAAGGAGTTGCAAGAGAAGGAAAATAAAGTGCAAGATTTGAAACAAAAGGTTTTAGGATCTAAAGTATGTTAGTACTTCAAAGAAGTATTAAACATAGTTTTTAAAATAAATTTTTGCTTCTCAATGTTCGTATTTACTTTTCTCGCTTCTAAACTCCATTTCTTTGATTGTTGTCAATTGATTGATAAAGCATGGGAGCACTTTCATGAGGTGAAATAGAAGGACCGTCAGTCTGTAATGGTAAAACTTATTTTCCATGTTTTACAATAATTGCTAAAATTACTATTAAAGACATCCTCCTTGACAGTTTTTTTACAGGAACACCACCTTGATTAAGATAGCCTAAATCTTTTTATGTCTGCCCGCATTTGTCTTCAGTCTACAACGAATATTTTGAATAATATTCTATTTGTGTTTGCCTACATTTGTGTCTGTTTTTTTGGGAGAACTATGCTCTGAATGCTTTTGGCTTCTCCTTACAGGTTTGGGAAAGAATATTTCTAATGTACATGTTCAAACTATAATATAATGGGGAATAGAGACTTCATCATAATTGAAAGTGTCTTCCCAGAAACTAAACCATTTTGGAACTAAAATTTTTCTAATTTGACTGCAATTTCTTCCCTGAATTACCCTCCATTTATTATGAGTGATTTAGAATTTCCTTAAAAAATCTGATTCATATCAATCATTTGTGTTGCTCGGTAAATTTGTATCCTTTAGTATATATGGATTTTCATTGAAATGCTCTTTCTTCCTTTAATGGTTTTTAACAAAGGTTGGCTCATTGGTTTCAAATGAACAAATTCATTGCCTATACTAGGGGTTCATTTTCAATACTCCTACAATATTTGTTTAAGTCTAGAGTACATTGCTGATGCTTTTTTTCCTTAAACATTTGGCTACATAAGTAGATGGGAAAATATAATTACCCTCCAATGCACAGTCACATAACTGAACAGCCTCACTCCTATGGAAGTAGATGGGGTTGCTTACTTTATGGCTAAGTGCTTAGTTTTTTGTTATGTTTATTTTCCGTTTCTTACATTATTTCTTTAGAAGTACATTGCTCGAAGTGACCATGCCTTGGTAGGTATGAATAAATACTATTTTCCCTCTTAAACAAATTGAGTCTCCCAACTGCTGCTTTTTAACATTCCCAATGCAAACACACTTATGCATGTGATTTCAGCCTTATTGTTATGTCAGTACATTATTCTGACATGACCATACTTCATTAGGTAGGTATGATTAGGTACTGTCTTTGTCTCTTTAAAAAAAAGCCTACTACCTACTTCTTTTATTTAAATATTTTACACTTCCCAATGCATAGTCACTTAAGTGTATCCTTTCAAACTGAATGCTGTGTAAGTACACTGTCACATGTTACCATACTTGAGTAGGTATGAATAGTTACTTTATACACTTCTTCAAATTTAAAGTACCATTATGTTGCATACTATATTCGCATGGAAACAGATCACTAATTTACTTTTAGTATGCAAGATAATGCCCAATTCAGTTCCATTTAATGTTCACAGTCATTCTGGACATTTCCCAGTGCTTTGAATTTTTTGTTCATATTACAAAAATGAAGGAAATAATGGAAACCATTATGAATGTGTATTGTAGTTGTCATTTTTCCTTATTAGTGGTTGTCTTTTTTTAGTTTAATGCAGTTTTATGTATTGAGGGTGAGGTATGTCAGCATTTTCAAGGAATTCGACCTTACTATAAGAGTACTACAATATGTTTGATGATTCCAGCAGTCTTTTTTTCTAATAGAAAAAAAAAATTCAAGCCTATATGAAATGTTCTAATCAGGCATACATCTAAGAGGCTTATATGACATTTAATTATACACTTAACATGCCTTTCTTGCATAAGTCAATAGTTCAAGTCCTATAACCATGCCAACATTTTGATTTACACTCAGTTATTGACATTCTGTCAGTGTTGTAAATCCTCTTTGTGTTCTTTCCACCTTATAAACCATGTCATGTAACTCTTTTTCAACCTTACCATTTACAAATTCCTTTAACATGTGCAAACTAAATTTTGTTGTCATTAGGTCAAATTAATTGCCTACCTACCTCAAATTAATTGCCTACCCGCCTCAAATTAATTCTGTTGTCATTGTCTGCAACATACCTTAATTATTGTTGCCCAAATATATGAACTTGAGTATTCTAACTGCAAAGGAGTCAGGGTCAATCATTACAAAATGTTGGCTTATATTTACCAAAGGCGGTTTTCACACATAGACAATTATATGTAGCTTTATCAAGAGTTAACAATATCACGAGTTTGAAGCTTCTTATACAAGATGGGAGTAATCATGAAAAGCATACAACTGCCAATGTTGTTTATAGAGAGATCTTTAGAAATGTATAGCAACATAACTGAGATTTTGTCTACTCACCTTATATGTGGGAATATTTGTGTACTATGATGGCTAGAATATATAGAAATGTATATTTAGAAATTTCGTTTACAAATGTTACTCAACATACAAGAGTACAATTACTGATGTTGTTGCGATACATGTACTTTTGAATAGTGCGACATCTTCTATGTTTGATTGGTAGATTTCAAATCCAATTCTATGATTTTATGTTCCTTTGTGTTTTATTCAACTTCTTAATAGTTTGGATGATTAGAAGGTGAGGGTGTGCATCCATTTCATTGAATTGTTGCACCCACGCATCGTGCGGGGGGATTTTGTGCTTCTGGTGATAAGAATGGGTTTATTTGCAATCATTTATGATTAATATTTTGTATAAGGTATAGTTGACCTAAATGTCTTTCCAAATAGGTTAGAGTTGAATTACCTTATTGGTGACCAATCTGAAATTGCTTCAATTATCTTATTTGACAAGCATGCTTCTAAGCTTTTAGAGGAGAGTGTTGCTAAAATGAATATTTAAATAACTATTACAAATATATCAAAATTTATAGTTTACCACATTCAATATTAAAATTTTTATATAACTTATATATACAATTATTTCATATATGGAAAAATTATAAATTTAACAAAAATCATAATATGTTGGAATAGCATCCTCTTCAATTTCTTTATATTTATATCGCCATTGAAACTGATTTGTTTGAGGGGTAGATAATAGAATGCGGTACTTAATTGAAATTTTCTCTAAATACTCTAAGAAAGGTCATGACAAAGAAAGGTGAATAATGAGTATTGTAGTACTTAATGGCAATATTTTCTAAAGATTGAAATTAAAAGACAGACGTGCCAGATAAATAGGTACATATTTATGGGTGACAGATGTACTTAATGGCAGCTATATATAGGAATGTTTATGTACTATGATGGCTAGTATTTTGATGTAATTTTTGTGACTTTTGAGTTATAGTAGAAGTTGCTAAACATATAAGAGTAGGAGAAGTTGCCAGATATATAAGAGTACAATTACTAATGTAGTTGTGGTTGATATTGTGTTTTTAGTTAGTGACATGACTATTTTTTATTGGTTAATTTGAAATCCAATTCTTTTCTTCGTTTCTTTCTTTTTTTAAAAAAAAAAGAAAAAACTTTATAATTTGGAAGAGGAAGGTAAGGATTTACTTTTATGTTATGTAATTCATTTATATCGTGCAACGCACGGGGGGAGTTCGTGCTTGTTGTTGAAAAGATCAAGCTCTCGAGGTGTTCAATCTTCCCAAGTTCTTCAGAAATTGAACCCAGAAGCTTGCTCATATGTTTTTTTAAAAAAAAATTAAGGGGCCCCTTGGGTCCGCCCCTGCTCTATGTGACTCTGACTTTTAATTTAAAAGTTGGAGTTTAAACGTCAAAATTATGTTATGATAGTACTTGTCTTCTTTTGTGTGAATTATGATTATTAAACTTTAAAGATTCAGATTTTATGATTTAGAATGATGCATTTGGATGGAATGATGGATGCTTAATGTTGTTGTAGAAAATACTAAACAAGTAGAAATTGAACAAAGACAAGAATTTGTACAACTAAGATTGCATACATTGTAAACATACAATAATTCTGTATAGTACGAAAACAGAAATAAACTCACAAGACTTCCAAAATATGATAATGAACTTTGATGAAATCCGAGCCAACGTATGTTATCTCCTTAAGATAATATGTTCTCTCTATATAGATTCCCAAGGTTTACGAACAATTGTCTTCCAGGATAAAACGGATTTGCGTCTTTAGAATAATGACACTCTCAATCAGAAGCTCAAATGAACACAACAAATGCTTTCAGAATCACACAAAATATGATTGCTGTATGCAGTATGCCGAGAGGAGTGTTTGAGATATATTTTCTGTCACTAGCACGTCCTATTTATAAACGACAGAAATTGATCATATGGACTCGATTATTGCGAGCGAACTGGTGTGTCGTGCGAACAAATGCACCAGAACAGAGCAAACGGAAGCGAATGACGACCCTTGCTGGCGAACTGGTGTGTCGTGCGAACAGACGCACTAGAATAGAGTGACCGACTAGAACGGATCAGTCACAGTGATATGATATTACGGTCCGCTTACAGCTGCTAGTTGGGAGAATCTCAGAGGGGCAAAAAATGAATTAACAAAAGTTCAAGGACTATTTGGACAAAATTTAATAAAAAATTTATGTTTAATTTCACAGACGCCTGAATCGGACCGAGCGGCATCGCATGCCCATGGTGGACCAAGGGTCACCTACGTCCTCACCCCTTTACAAAAGTGGGTTTGTCCAAGGGCTCAATTGCAAAGTTGAGGCTTATATACCTTTTTACTTCTCTCAATTTGTCCAATTTAGAGGAGCAAAAAAATTAAAAAAATTATTTTTAATTTCACACACGCACGAATCAAACGAGCGTGCATATGGTGAACCAAGGGTGACCTGCGTCCTCATCCCATCAATAAAAGTGGGTTGGCCCAATGGCTCAATTTAGAGAAGCAAAGTTGAGGCTTATACATCGTTTTACTCCTTTTCATTTGTCCAATGTGGGACTTCTATCCACACCCTCATTTCTTCTTCCTTTTTCCTCTTCTTCTCCAACCTACTTCTTATTCATAACCCATGAGATTAGATCCAAAATTCCAACAATTGCTTATGTGTGTGTTTTTAATTTTAAAAAAAAAGGTTAACTGTTTGTAAATGAGTTATCCAAAACCTAATTAGCCAACCCATTTATATCATAACCTATTTACATGGGTTTAAATGGGTTGAGGTACAAGTATGAGTTAGCCTGTACCTGTATAAAATTAAATGGATGGATTATGAGTTTGAATACAGGTTGTCCAACTTACTCATTGCTTTGCCCTAACGTATTATTATCCCTTGATCTCACATGAATAAAGAATAACACATTTTAATTTGTTGTAAATTTGAGAATTTTTTTGGGTCTCTGTAACATAATCTTTGAAATAACTCACATAATATAATTTTGTAATCAAGAGATAAATTTATTTTAATCGCATCTTTCAAATAATTTTCTTTGAAAAAGATTGAATTAACTGGATTATTTATCACTATTAGTTTCCAGTCATTTCAATTGCATATCTGAGTTCGTTTTGGCCCTCCATTGCATTGAGAGTTCATAAATTAAAAGGCAATAATTAAGATGACCACTATATTTTAACTTAGGCCTGTTTCAGATGAGGGGAGGGGTAGAGTTGGATTTAAAAAAATAAAAGAAATTAAATGGGGTTAAAAAAAATTATTACTTTTTCTTACTTTTTTATCTAACAACTTATCTTTATTAAAATTCTATAACCCCACTTATTCAATTATTTTTAAATCCAACTCATAAAATTTTTCTTTTCTCTCCAACTCCCTCGTATCAAACGGTCCAGGACTCCAGGGTGTGGCAGCATCACACACCCATGATCGAAGTTGCTAAATGTCCGTATTAATATACCCCAAAAAGGGCCAGTTACTTTATACATGTTCAATCATATATAACTATCACTTCATATATTTTATTTTTTAAAAAAAAAAATCAGTCTTTGAAAGAAGTTAAAAAGAAAGAAAGAAACAAGTTTACCCATACAACAATATACTATTTTCAGTCCTTAATATAAAACATATTTATTTTATTTAATTAAATTAAAAAAATTAGTTATATTAGTGATATAACAAGAAATACTCATCATCTTTCTTAAGTATCTTATTCCCTCATTTCATTAATTATTATTAGGAAAGCATCACTAAGAGTAAATTATAAAAAGGTTGGACAATAAAATTAAAAACTATGTATTGTATATTTGGATCAAAATTAACTCTTTAAATATGTCTTTTATAAGACCGGCGGGGAGTACATGAAAATAGTTACATCAATACTAAGGATCTTCACATGAGGCATCAATCATCATGCATGACTAAATATCCAGAACTAGTTTCATGCATAGATCAAAACTTGATCATACTTATTTAGATCAAACCGGCAGCGGTGAACCGTCTCATAGCAATACGTGCAACGCAGATTAAAGGCTCAAACTTCAGTCACAGGGTGCTACTATACGGGCAAACCTAGGAACATGTATTTAGATAGTAAAACAAACACAAACCCCCTTAAATTATTTAACTGCTAAGGCATACGATAGTTCCCAGAATCAAAAAGATAACAAGGGCTTGAAGGAAACAAGTAAGGAAAGGACAAATTGTTGGGCAAGCATGTGGGATAATTGATTATAAGGGGAGATGGACGAACATCATGAATGGAAACGCAGAATCATCCTTACTCATATTGGCTTCCTCGGAGCAAGAACATATAGTGGAGGACTTCGAACTGTACAGGAAGAAATTCCTTGACCCCAAGTCCCTCAACTTGTCGCTGCCATTCAAACCTGAAACACAGGCTTGCAAGTTGCAAGATTAGCTAGAATCCAGAAATATATATAACATGAATTGATGAAGCAATAAGGAAAAGCAGTGAAGAAAGTGACTGATACTTTGGAGCCAGAAGGGAGAGTAGTGGAGAGCATAGTGTTTGGGATCCTTAAGCTTCAAGAGAGGCCTCCTCTTCTCTCGCTCGTATATGGCCAAGGCAGTTTTGATGAGGTCGGCGACGGTGTCGTCAGGGGAGATCAGAACCTGCACCGGACCTAGGCTGTTCTCGATGGTCACGTTCACTAGCACCTTGGCGAGTCGTCGGAGGGAGTCGTTTTACGGAAGGGCGGCGACGGAAGGGAGAGAGTGAGGGAAAATCCAGCTGAATGGGGTGCGAGGTCGCCGGAGACCTTACGACGGTGACGTGGGAACGGAAAAGACATGTTGAGAAGGATAAATATTTTTGTTTGAGCGTGAGAGTATCTGCAATGCGTGAGGAATGCCACTACGTACAAGTTGTGCCAGCAAGAGTGAGGGAGCTAAGGCGAGGGGCGTGGTCTGAGCATTAAAAGTAAATTATTTAGATGAAGAATTTAAATGTAAATCAGTAAATCATTCAAACTGTATGAGAAGAGTACAACACAATTATGAGAGTAGTGTAGGATAAGCACAGAATGAGGATCACCTTAAATTGCAAAAGGAAGCTTCCTGGAAGATGGGCAATGGGGTAAAGGCGTCCCTGGTACTTGAAACTAGAAAACAAATTACTTTCCCACATCGATCCAGAGCTGCCAGAATTATTTGGCACTTTATGGGGTACAGTACCATCCAAGTGGAACACAAGATATTTTTTTACTACTACTACTTGGTTGGATCGGATGTTACTGAAGTGAGCAGTGCTCTAGTGGCCCAGATCCTTAACATAACGTGAATTCAGGTCCAACTAGAGTATGTAGGGTTCCCAGACATGGCCTCGTCCTATGGTACTAGGGGTAGGAATAGTTTAGAGACCCCCTATCAGACAACCTGGTATGTTTAAAGTCTGATCCAACCTGACTTATTTATCAAAAAGGCCAGGATCAAAGCTTATTTTAAGGCCTAAATGTATAAAAAAGTCAGACTTATTTTGTTAAGGCCTGACTTGTTTACACATTAAATAAATGTAATTACATTTATATTATATAAATAACAAAATACATTTTTTTTAAAAAAAATTTCATATTTAATTTCAAAGTGCACAAAACTATTTATGGCCTTTAAGGCATGCAATATAAGACCTTTTAAATACTTACATTGCAAATAAGCCTTTAAAAAGGTTTCAAACTCAACCAAGCCTTATAAAGGGTCAAATCTGAGCCTAAAAAGAAGCTTACATTCAGCTCAGACTCAAACTCGAGCCTTTTGCTATCATTACAGGTTTAGGTCTCTTTAGCCAAAATCTAACCTACCTATTTCTATATTCCTATATAATACTTTTTTTTTTTTTTTTTTTTTTGAACAACTCTAAAATACTTCATTTCAGATGAAAGCAGTTACACATACTAGGGGGCAATGAATGTCAGACTACGAAAAACCAGATAAAAGACAACAAGGAAGAAAAGCAAATACAGGACCAAACTAAAGAAAGTGCAGCACGCAGGTGCGTATTATTCGCTAGGGAAACTAATTAGCCAGGCTCAACATGACGGTGGTACATCGAGGGATGGCTCATCGGAGTCCTTAGTAGCTTCATATCTTCCTCCAAAATAGTAGACAAAGGGGGTAAGGGTCTTTCCACCCACCCTATAGGGCACACCCCTTTATTGGCAAGTGCATCAAGTGAATCTGCTGCTTTGTTTCCCTGACGAGGGATGAACTGTAGAAGAAAACAGGGATCAGACTAAAGCATATGAAGGATGTCTGTGAGAATACTGTCGGTCTGCCACTCGCACATATTAGGCTGGTTTTGCTTTAAACTGTGCACAAGTGTTTTGCAGTCGGTCTCAAAAATCATATTCTTATTCCCCAGGTCCTGGGCGATCATTAAGGCCCTTTTGAGAGCTAGCGCCTCCGTCATAAACGCAGATATAGACTTGACTTTATCGATGAAAGCCCACTTCATTTCTCCATATTGGTCATGGCATATGATACCTATGGCGACAGAACCCGTTTGCTCATGGAACGAACCGTCTATATTGATTTTAAGGCACCTATCTGGTGGTGGGGTCCAGGAGACCTCTGATTTGGAAGCATTAGAAGTTTCTTCTTCACGGTCCAGCTGGCATGCTTTCCAGAAGCTGATTAACGACTGAGAGGCGCACTCTATTACAAAGTGCGGTGCGGGTTTTATCATTAAACACTTTCTCATTTCGGCTCTTCCATATGTACCAGATAATCCAGCATATGTGCGTTAAATCATAATCATTGAGGTGACTTTGTGGATTTAAGAGCTCCTACCACCATTCTTTAAAACTTTGATTATTAGTCATGTCACATTTGAGGGAAAGTCGACATCCAAACCATACACATCTTACCCAAGAGCAATGGAAAGTCGACATCCAAACCATACTACTGTTCAAGAAAGCGTTTATTGTGTTTCTTAAATCAGGTGAATTGTTTATTACAATCATGAATTTGAATTATTATTATTATTATATATATATAAGTAATTTATTTAGTTTTTTAAACCTCTCTAAAGAAAAATTAACTGGTCGTGACTCGTGAAGGCCTAGGCCTCATGTCTTGCCTGCTTTATATCTTATGCAGTGGGTAAGATGTTGTGGCAAAGTGGATGGTGTCAATCATCTAGAAATTTGAAAAGCCTTATTCTTGTAAGTTGCTTTCTTACGAAACTTCTTTCTTACTCTCTCTCTCTCTCTCTCTCTCTCTCTCTCTCTCTCTCTCTGGCGCTCAACGGTCAAAATAAGCTGGTTCAATTCATTTTAGATAAAATATATATGAGCCATATCGGGTTGCATGTATTATTAGTCACTTGTGAATATTGTAACTTTTTTAAAATTTTTATTGTACTACAATGATTTCGTACTGCAATTTACATTTAAATGAGCTCTTATATTAAAAAATGGGTGAAGGAGCAATAATACACATAAGCTTTATCTCTGGAAGCATCCAACACCACCAGCTTTTTTTGAGAGCAAAAGTACACATATGGTTACCATTTTAGAGCAAAAGTGACACAAACCCATCAGCCCTACTGGACGTTGACTGTTAAGTAGGAACGGTTGACTGTTAGTGCTTACTTGAATGATGAATTGGATAGAGATGAAGCCAAATGAGAAGAAAAAATGCTGAATAGGATGGTGACACTGGTTTAAAAAATTAGGGGGAAAATTATGGAAAACCCTAAAATGGAATGAAATTACAAGCTGGCTAAATCAAAATCCAACTTGTGTTGAGATCCACATTCGTAGAAAAACTTATGGTCATATTAAGCAAACATTATTATTGAGAATTCAGCAAAGCTAGTCGCCGTTGTTCGAAAAACAAAATAATCGAACGTAAATCGAGATAAACATCAATTTTTAGGTTTTCGCATATTAGCCATTTTGTTTCCGGGAATCTCGAGTGGAAATCTCAAACCACCACCTGAATACATTCTTCCGGAAGTGAACACTCGCCTTTCTCGGTGGCCATCAAGTAATGTGTGTTGGGAAGGTGAGAGAGGTCCGCTAGAGAAAACTCATCGCCCACCAAGAAATGACTCTCCTTAAGCCTCCTATCGTACACATCAAGCACTTTGGCTAGTTTTTCTCCGTTGAGATTGATTGCTCCTTTGCCTTGTTTGATCTTCATCCGAGGAGCAAATGCGAGCTGAAACACCAGAATTGAGGTGGGTGGGTTGAAATTCTGTCCTTCCGCCTTTAACCACTGATCTATGGACGCCTTCGCCAATGGGTTCGTGCCGTTTTTGCTTCTCCTTTTTGGTCGATGGAATTCTTCAGCAAGTTGGATTTTGATTTAGCCAGCTTGTAATTTCATTCCATTTTAGGGTTTTTCATAATTTCCCCCCCAATTTTTAAACTCTATACCGTCACCATCCTATTCAGCATTTTTTCTTCTCATTTGGCTTCATCTCTCTCCAATTCATCATCCAAGTAAGCACTAACGGTCAACCGTTCCTACTTAACGATCAACGTCCAATGGCTAATGGGTTTGTGTCACTTTTGCTCCAAAATGGTAACCATATGTGATATATAGATATTATATAGTGAGGGCTTAATAGTAAATAACACAGGAGTTGGTTAGATGAGAGAGACTATCAGGCTAGGCGAAGAGCATATATGGATTGTAACCTGCCATTACTATTTTCGTGAATGAATTATCTTGTCTTTTTTCCTCTTTATTCTCTTCTCTGTGTATTAAGGGTATCAGAGCCACTGTCCGGCTAATGGCGCTGCCGCCGGAGACATGATCCCAGGATCGTCTCAGTGATTTGGAATCTTGTTTCGACACGTTCTAGGCCACCATGCACAGTCGCCTCGATCAAGGCTCACAGGACCTTACCGACTTGAAGCAAATCGCTCTTCGATTGGAAGAAGGTATGAAGTCGATGGAGGCTCAAGTTGCATCCTTACCGTGGTTACTGGAAAACAGCCAATGAGTGGCAACGGTGGCAACGAAGGTGTCGGAGGCACTGAAGGCAGCTCTAGCTCCACCATCCTTGGCTCTCGTATTCCTCCTTTTGGTTCTTTCCACGAGTTGCACCAACCTCCTCCTCCCTACTCTGTTCCGACTAAGCAGAGTCGCGTAGAGTTTCCACGCTTCGATGGGTCAAATTTCCACGGCTGGGCATATCGTTGCCGTCAATTTTTTGAAGTTGATAACACTCCCTTCGAACACCGTATTTACCTCCTCAGCATTCATGTCGAGGGCCATGCCCTTCGCTGGCATCAAACATTTATGCACCGTCGCCCATTCTCTGAGGTCCGGTGGGATGATTATTTTTGACAGATGGAGGCGAAGTTCACTGAGGTACGATAAGAGAATCCCCTCATCGCACTTAAGAAATTGACACAAGCTGACAAGTCCATTGTTGATTATGAGAGGAAGTTTGATGAATTGCTTTCCGAAATTGATATCACAGAGGCTGTCGCGATTAACCTTTTGTTGGTAGGTTAAGAAATGATATCTAGCAGCTGGTTCTGAATCTCATGTCGACCACATTGGCGACGGCGATGAACTCGTGGGTTTGCAAAAGGCCACCGTTCGCGCTATCTACGACCAGTTTCCAGTAAGCAATCGCAGAGAGCATAATTCAGGGGCTATTTTCTCGGGTCGTTCAACCGGGTCTCGGGTTGATTTTAGTTTGGGCTCCAACCCAGCCCACTTCCTGACCAATATGCTACAGCGGCATCAAAGTCTACCTCCTCGGCTAAACCCAGCTGGGTTGCTCCGACTACATCCTCGCCTTCCTTCTCCGCGACTTCATCGCCATCGAAACCCACCCGACAGCTCTCCAAGAAGAAGATGGACGAACACCGCCGGAAGGGTCTCTGCTACTGGTGCCCGGAGAAATTCACCTCTGGCCATTGTTGCAAAGATTCTCACCTCTTTACACTGGTGAATGATGAAGATGATGATCACTTTGAAGACGCTATTGGTGATACCCAGGGGTACGCCGATGGAACTATCAATGCCGTTGAAGGTTTCGCCAATACCTCAACCCTCAAACTGATCGGCCACATCAAGAATCAACAAGTGATTATCCTCATCGACACAGGCAGCACCCATAATATATTGGACGCTACAGTGGCTAAGCGACTTGGGCTGAAACTGCAAGACCAAGACCCCATTTGACTCACAGTAGCTGATTCTCGACAGGTTTGCATCACTAAACAATGCCCCTCTTTGACCTGGAAAATGGGTAACTCGCACTTCTCTACAGATTTCTTGGTTATGATGCTATTTTGGGTGTTCAGTGGTTAAAGACTCTGGGTCGATTTTCTATGGATATGGAATTGAAAACCTTTGAATTTTCAGTTCACGGTCAGCTAATGGAATTAAAGGGACTTGGTTCTGATTTGTCCTTCCAATCTGATGAAGTCCTAGCTAGTCGTGAATTTATCATAGCTAATGAACTGTATTTAATCCACCCCTCTTCTCAGCTGTTTGCCACATTGGAGTTTGATGTTACTCTTCCCACGGACCAGCAGGCTGAATTACAATTACTCCTAGACAGTTTTAGTGATGTGTTTGTTGAACCCCTCGGTCTTCCTCCATATGGAAGTTTGATCACTCAATCCCTCTTCAAAATGATCAACCAATCAGTTGCAGACCTTACCGCTACGATCCTATTCAGAAAACTGAAATTGAGAACCAAATTCAACAAATGCTCTCTTATGGCATCATTAGGGAAAGCTCTAGTGACTTTGCTACCCCGGTGGTATTGGTACAAAAAAAAGAAGGCACATGGCGATTTTGTATTGATTATCGCAAACTGAATGAGGCCAATATCAAGAATAAGTTTCCCATTCCGATTATCGATGAATTGCTAGATGAATTGACGGGAGCTACCTTTTTCTCCAAGCTTGATCTACGAGCTAGGTATCACCAGATCGGATGAAGGCAGATGACATTGCTAAAACGGCCTTTCGGACTCATGAAGGATTATATGAATTCATGGTGATGCCCTTTGGCCTTACCAATGCATCGGTAACTTTTCAGGGTCTCACGAATTCTATCTTCAAACCTTTTTTATGAAAATGCATCTTAGTTTTTTTTAATGACATTTTGGTCTATAGTAAAGATTGGTCTTCTCACCTGCATCATTTAGCCACTGCTTTATCTCTTTTACAGCAGCATCAGCTTTTCGCGAAGGCTTCTAAATGTACTTTTGTTGCTACCACAATTGATTATTTGGGTCACCTAATTTCTGGCAGCGGTGTCCAGGCTGATCCAAAGAAAGTCGCTGCTATTTCTTCTTGGCCAGCCCCTACTACTCTTCGAGCATTCCGTGGTTTTCTTGGCCTTACCGGTTATTACCACCGTTTCATTAAGAATTGTGGTTCTCTTTGTCGCCCTTTGACTAATTTATTAAAGAAGCATGACAGATTTATCTGGAATTCTGATGCCGCTGCTGCCTTTCACAAGCTCAAGGAGGTTATGATGTCTCCTCCTGTTCTAGCCTTGCCAAACTTTGAGGATACCTTCGTTATTGAGACCGATGCTTCCGGGTTTGGGTTGGGAGCTATTTTATCCCAAAATGGTCACTAGGGGTGGAAATAGGCCAGGGGCCTCTGGCCTGGCCTATTTTTGGCCTGAACAGGCCTGGCCTATCAAGCTAACAGGCCAGGCCTAGGCCTTAAAAAAGTCCTGTTTTGATAAATAGGCCAGGCCCAGGCCTTCCCACAAGCTTGTTAGGCCTGTCAGGCGGCCTGTTACAATGGTATACTTGTAATTTCAAATTTAATAATTTTCTACCCTCCCTGATCGTGAAAACCTAAGTCCCTAGTCCCTACCCTTATCTTGAACCGATAGTCCGCCGCTCACACTCAGATCTCGCACCTCGTCTCTATCCCTCTCAGATCAGATCTCGCTCGTCGTCGCTCTAACTCTCAGATCGCAGCTTTTGTCACTTCTCCTGGTTCGCGGCCTCCGTCATTTGTCGGGCCCGATAGTCTCAGCTCGTCGCTCTCAGGCTCAACCTCAGTCTGTTCTTGGCTTCTACTGGTTCAGTGTTCGGCCATACGTCGCTCTCACCGATAAATTGGTAAGTATTTGCGTCTGCTGGTTTGATTTGCTCACCTTTTGGTTTAAGTGTTGAATTTGGTGTTTAAGCTTCATGTAGTGTTCGATTTTCTTCTCGCCGGTTCGATTTGGTGTTTAAGCTTCTATTTAATCTTCCTTATACTGTTGTAAGCTTATGCACGCTTCTATTTAATCTTCGGGCCGAGACCTCAATAGCTTCTATTTAAACATTCTCGACTTTTTTCAGGCCTCTGCTTGTTTTTTGCGTTCAATGAACAAGGATTAAACTAGCCATAGTTAATGATTACTACATTTATGCTTTTTATGATTTACTCATTTGCACGTTTGTTTTGCAAGATCCATGGTTGCAAGTCTATAGTAGAGCATGCCTCATCGATGAACACGGCAAGATCGCTCACGATGCAAGTAAATATTGACAAATACATTATGTTAACTTTCTTTGCAATTTAGGCTCTTAGTGTGTTTTTAATTTCGTGTTCGGATTTTGAATATACCTTGATTCTTAGATCTCTTCGCTATGATTTTGAGTTCATTAGGTTGTTCTATCTCTACATAATCGTTTATTTTCCCATTTCGTGTTCGATTTTGAATATACCTTCGATTGTTAGATCTCTTCTTCTATGATTTTGAGTTCATTAGGTTGTTTTATCTCTTGTTTGTATCTTTGGAGTAAAAGTTTTTAATCTGATCTGTTCTTTTTTTCCTCCCATGTAAAATGGTTCCTTATTATTTGTAGATATTTGGATTTTATCCTAAATTTTTCTCCAAATAATTCGTCTCGTGATTCAGACTTGCCAACAACTTTTTCGATTACGTAGATCCTTGCGTCCCGTCTTCCGCAATAACAAGGCTTTCTTTCGGTTTATGTGATCAATTGTAGATTCTTATATCTCTTCTGCTATATGATTTTGGGTTCATTTTGTTGACCACAGAATTCTCTAGTTGTTGAATAAACCTAAGAATTTTGGTAGTCTGACTGCTTCTTGATAATTGAAGGTTTCCGTGGACTGTTCAAAGGGAATGGAACTAATTGTGCTCGAATGATAATTGATGCAAAAAGTGTGTTCTTATGTTACAAGATGTTTAATGGCCATGCTCAAACCATGCAGATAGTTCACATATAAGCAAGTGAGATAAATGACTGGAAATTTCCCGGAGCTTGAAGATGGACAACTTGTTGCTCCATGTTCTATTGCGATACCTTGAACATTAAAAATGATAGTTTTGTGTCCTCTCGTTGTTTGCGGTGAAACAAGTGAATGGTGGAAAAGAGAATTCTAACATTTCTTATTCACCTTCATGTTGTGGAAAGAGTGCTTAGTCATCAATGGTAAGCTTCTCACTTGTATCCTTCATATCTTTTGAACATTTGATTTCGTGTGAGAATTGATGAGCGAGATTTGCTGATCCAATATTTACTTGTAGTGCCCAAGGTCGAGTATCTTTTAAGCTTTATGATTGGAATCCTGTGGAGTTTCCTAGAAGGCTATGGCATCAAGTATTTTATGATTTCATTTTTTATGATGTATTTTAGAACATTAGGAATAATTTATGTAATTTGGATGTTGGATGTTGTATTTAATTTCATTTTTTATGTTGTGTTAGAATTTGTTATGCTCTTGTAAAGTATGCCTGTTTTTGGCCTGTTTAAGGTAGGCCTGTTTTTGGCCTGTTTAAGGTAGGCCTGTTTTCGGCCTGTTTAAGGTAGGCTTGTTTTTGGCCCGTTTGGTGAGGCCCGTATTCGGCCTTTTTAGGCTGTTTCTCGTTGAGGCCTGTGGCTCCGTTAGCCTATTTTTAAAAATACAGCCTCTTAACAGCCCGTGAGCCAGGGCTTGTAACAGCCAGGCTCAGGCCAAAATATAAGCTTTATAACAGCCGCCAGGCCAGGCTCGTGCCACTCCGCATATAACAGCCTGGCTCATTATGGGTGCGGCCTGGCCTGGCCTGGCCTGTTTCCACCCCTAATGGTCACCCGTTGGCTTATGCTAGTAAGGCCCTTGCTCCTTCTAAGCGGCATTTATCGACTTATGAGTGGGAAGTACTCACCATTTTCTTTGCTGTCAAGCAATGGCGCTCTTATTTATGGGGTCGTAAATTCATTATTCAAACGGACCATTTACCTCTAAAGCACCTTCTAGAGCAACGTGACCTTAGTCAGGAGCAATTTAAATGGTTGTATAAGTTGTGGGGTTTGCATTATGAGATTATCTACCGGAAGGGAAGTGATAATGTTGTTGCGGATGCTCTTTCCCGCCAGGCTGAGGGTTCTTGCTTAGCCTTGTCCTCCCCTATATCCCCTCTCTATGAGCGGGTTCGTGATTCTTGGTTGATCGATGATAAACTACAGCTTCTCATTAAAGCCCTTGAGTTGGATTCTACCTCTCATCCAAAACTCACTTAGCAGCACCATTTGTTGAAACGTAAGGGGAAACTTGTGGTAGCCGCTGACCGTGTTCTTCATAAGGATTTGCTCACATTTTCCCATGCTGATGGCATCGCTGGCCATTCAGGTATCCACTCAACTTTTAAACACCTGTCTTCTTTTTTCTATTGGAAGGGTATGGAAAAAGATGTTCGCAACTTTGTGCGTGAATGTACTACTTGCCAACGTTTTAAACCTGAGTTGGTCGCTTCTCCGGGTCTTCTTCAGCCCCTCCCTATTCCTGAACATGTGTGGTCTGAATTGTCTATAGATTTTATTAGTGGTCTTCCGAAATCTTATGCTAAAACCACCATTCTAGTTGTGGTAGATAGATTATCTAAGGCTGCTCACTTTATGTCCCTTAAACACCCTTTTACAGCTGTGGATGTGGCTAACATTTTTATGGATAATGTAGTGAAGTTACATGGATTTCCTAAGTCTATAGTTACCGATCGCGATCCTATTTTTTGTGGGAAGTTTTGGAAGGAATTGTTTCACTTGTATGGCATCAACTTGCACTATTCTTCTGCTTATCACCCACAAACGGATGGGCAAACGGAAGTCCTTAATCGTTGCTTGGAGTGCTACCTTCGTTGCATGACAGGTGATTTCCTAAACAATGGACCAAGTGGTTGTCGTTGGCTGAACTGTGGTATAATACCACCTATCATTCCACCATTGGCATGACCCCATTTGAAGTTGTCTATGGTGTAGCCCCACCGGTTCATCTTCCATATATTGCTGGTCACTCTTCTAATGATTTAGTTGACCGTACTTGTTTGTCTTGTGAATTGGTACTGCAGCTTCTTAAGAACCATTTGCTGAAGGCTCAACACAGAATGGTCCAGCAGGCAAATAAACATCGTTCTGAACACCACTTTGCTGTTGGTGACATGGTTTACCTCAAATTACACCCTTTTCGGAGGAACTTATTGAACAACTCTTCCCTCCACAAGTTAGCTACTCGGTATTTTGGGCCTTTTCGTGTATTAAGGAAGATTGGAGCTGTTGCTTATGAACTTGAGCTTCCTTCCACCACTAAGAGTGCATCCGGTATTCCATGTTTCTCTTCTTAAGAAGCATATTGGACCTTATGCTTCCCTAGTTCAGTCGCTGCCCCCAGTTGATGATCAAGGTCAGTTCACCCTTGAACCAGAAGCCATCTTGGGTCGCAAGCTCATCCGCCACCACCAACTTCCTATTACTCAAATCTTGGTTCAATGGAAACTAACTCAGCTTGAAGATGCTACTTGGGAAGATCTTTCAGTTATCCAGGCTCAATTTCCTCACTTTTCCACAGTTGCTGTTCCTATTCATGAAATTCTTGTGGATAAGGATTCTTTTTAAGGGGGGAGTAATTGATATATAGATATTATATAGTGAGGGCTTAATAGTAAATAACACAGGAGTTGGTTAGATGAGAGAGACTATCAGGCTAAGCGGAGAGCATATATGGATTGTAACTTGCCATTACTGTTTTCGTGAATGAATTATCTTGTCTTTTTCCTCTTTATTTTCTTCTCTGCGTATCAATATGTGTACTTTTACTCCTAAAAAAAGTTCATGGTACTGGGCGCTCCCAGAGATAAAGTTTATGTGTATTATTGCTCCTTCACCCTTAAAAAATGAAAAGAGAATATGTATTAATATATTAACTATTCTTAAGATAACAAAACCTTCCATTTTTCAAAATGCACTTCTGGTTTATTTAGCGACAACATGGTGCGTGGTTGTATAAATTAAAATGAAAACTCCTCCAGCATCCCCAGTCTGCTCAATTAGTAGTCAATTACAGTACTGCAAAAATCTGTTTTCAGAATCTCGATGTTTCAAATTTCAATCACGTCCAAACCGGGTCCCAAAAAAGGAAATTAATATAGTTTAATTCCAGTCAAGGATAGACATGCCCCTAATTACTGGCATATATCGATCATGTGACATTAATTAATTTAACAAGGTTGACCAGGAAGATCATGTGAAGAATGCAATGATATGAAGGGTGGCATTTAGCGGTCAAAAGCAGGAGGTTATATGATTGGAAAGCGACGGTGAAAATGTTGAAACAAAGTCAAAAAGAGAAGGCAGATAATAGATAGATGCAAAGAAAAAACAACAAACAAGCAAGACCCACACATTGTAATTCTTACTTTTGTTACTCTTTAATGGATATGGGGATCAGCCTTCTTCGTTTAAAGCTGCTTTTTTGAGAAAGCCGGCATGGCCATCCACAGTCACTGATGATATAGATAGATATTGCTAGCTGCACTGATATACATCTCTCTGCAAAATGGATCCATCCATGATTATAATTGCTTTAATTTTGGCCACCAGGACACTCGATTCATTTTTGAAGTCCGCATGCAAATAAGTTCGCACCATCACAATATGAAAACACTGTTCACTGTATGAATCTCTCTCATTCGCATTCAGATACGACACCCACAGGCCAAAGGTGATACCTTTTTCTTGCAATGGCGATATTTAGTCCACTCACCAAATCATTTGCCCCCCATCACATCATCATCATCACTCTTCCCTGTGGGGGCTCCCCACTGATCTTCATATAATCATTTGTTTTCACGTACGTATGTATATATATCCTTGTACAAGTCTCGATTTGCACCTAATTCGGCTGCTATATTTTGCATTACCGGCACAAGCCTAGTGTTTTGCACTTGGACTAGCTCTTGTTATAAATATGAGTAAGTACTTTAATTTATTATGCGCTCTCTCACAATGATCAGTTGGGAATTATGGAAGAATTCATCTGCAAGGAAAAATCTGCAGAAACATTATTATTATAAGATGTAAGGAAAATTCTGCAGAGATCGACATGATAAGTTATAATGCACAATAATAATGGATCCAGTAAAAGAAGAGTGGTGTTCAAGTCTCGAAAGGTTTCGTTCAATGATAAGTCATAAGGAAGAAGACGTTGTCCTTCACTACTCTGTACAGTTTTATACGAGTACGACTGTGATCAGAACTTAGAACAAAGGGAAGAGACTGTATAAACAAGATCGAAGAAAGAAGATCTCTATATATGTAGAAGATACGAATGATTATGAGGAATAAAACAAGAAGTAGGCATAGAGTTTTTATTATTAGGAATTAATTGGCATTATAATACTCTCATAATGAGGAGATATATATGGTGGGAGATGAGTCAAATGAAAGATATATATTCAAGAGAAGACATGATAGCTAGATTGGGGAGGTGCGTAAACGTGAAAGTGGTGATCAGATCATTGACAGCATAGCAGGCAACAGCGTGAAGGAAGTGAATGATTAAAAAGAAGGAAGGGTTGCGACTTGTGAAGCTAATTAAATTAAAGATGCTTGCTCACTTAATTATGGTTTCTAAGCCATGCTTCTCTCCTCAACCCGATCTTCCATTGGACTCTAATACAAAACGACCCCGCTTTCCATGACAACGACCTCCATCACATCTCTCTCTTTCTTTAATATCATTAATTAACAAACTTCCAAAATATAAACTCGCCCTTTTCTGTTTACTTTTAAATGTTTGTTTGGATTTATGTAAATTCAAACAAAACTCTTATCATAAATTTATTTTGTTTATTATAAATCATTATTAAAAAATTGTTTTTGAAGGCTCTCCACCCACTATTACAGTCAATCTCTAAGCTTTCATTGTAAGGGAACAAACAAAAGTAAACATCAATTGTAGTTAAGAGTAACATTTCTAATTAAACTTGATTAATTTACCAGCTTCATATAGTGTGTGTATCATTGAATGTTTAGTAACTTCTAAAACTATGGTTTAAGAAGTTATTTTTCATAAACCGAGATAAAACTTTTCGGCGTAAATGCCTCGTAAATCATAAAAACTATTATCTAAAAGCTAATTTAAACAAATACTTAGATACTCGGATTAATTTTGAGTTAAATAGTGAGCTGGCCATGATCGACTCGGGTTTAGGTGATTACATATTCACTCCATAAATTGTTGCTCAGACAGAATTATGAAGAACTGGCTGATTTCATAGCTCCTTCACCCCAAAACAAACATCATTTGTTTGTCATCAAGTGGCCAACGTCATCTCTATGCTACCTAATTACCTCCTTCTCCCTCCATCGAGTCCATTCCCTATGTGTCCACTTTTTATGAGTATTTTGTTTCAAAAAACTTTCATTCTAGACATAAAAAACTTAGGTTATCAACCGTTTCTTTTCTTAGTTCATGACTACTCCTTTTAATATAAGTGTCTCTTCTATGACTTAAATTTAAAAGACCAACTTTATGTCAATTAATTAGTTAACTTCTTTATTTAGCCAACTATATATCCTCATTAATTAGCAGCCATATCTTGTAATTAATATTTTATATCAAAAAAGAAACTTCTGAATCTACATATCATAACTTTTAAATTCACGATTTTGTATTGTAGCCCAATCACACCAAATTTCTTGTGTGAAATTGTGAGTTCAAACACTATAATGGGTAGATGATGCGTGACCAAAAAAAAAAACGAAATTCAAAATTCAGTAGTAGTATTTCCTCTCATTTTTTATATAAGACTTGGACTTATAAAATGATATATAATTTAATAATACACTAATTGTGCTATAATTAAATAATACTCCCTCTCTCTAGTCTTAATTTTAAAACCAAGTTGACTTTTTTAGAGAGATTAAAGAAGCTAATCAAATTACTTTAGAGTATTTTTATTTTTTTCTTCAAACTAATTAGTTTAACTAATAAACTAATATGTAATTTAAAGACATACAACATATGAAATGATTAAGTAATTTATTTAACTTCATTAATCTCTCCAAAGAAAGTCAACTAAATCTTATAATTAGTAATTTCTTTTTAGTTTGTTTAATGTTTTCAAAGGGTCAACTGGCCTGTGTACAGGTTTATGGTGAGGGGAGCGAGTGAGAGTAGAAGGGATATAAAAGGAGAGCCAGGCATTTGAAAATTCCCGCAAATAACTCTGAACCAGTGGAGGGCATCGTAGCATCCCGCAAACAGAACACCCCTCTTTGCTTCCCCTGAAGTTGTCTCCCCCCATATTCGATTTTGCTTCCTCGCTTCCGATAATCGCGTAGCTCGCAGCAATTGCTTCTTCTTTCCAGCAAAATGCTGCCCTACCAATCTCTGCAGGAAGCCGAGGCGGCTCTCCGCCGTAACCTCACCTTCTCCGAGACCCTCTGGTTCAATTACTCTGCTCGCAAGTCCGATTATTTTCTTTATTGTCATAACATACTCTTCCTCTTCCTCATTTTCTCCCTCGTCCCCCTCCCTCTCCTCTTCTTGGAGATCAAGCGCTTAGCCGGCTTCGACAAACACAAGATTCAACCTAAGGTTCGTCTATCTTTAGACGAAATGCTTAGGTGCTATAAGGATGTCATGCGCATGTTCCTTCTGGTCGTTGGACCTTTGCAGCTCGTCTCCTATCCCTCCGTCAAGGTATGCTTCTGGCAGATTGCTAAATTGCTCGACTGCGCTTGATTCAGTTTAAAATCTTAACGAATGCCATTCTTTGCGTATGCATTGATTACCAATTTCTTTTGCGCATACATGACCTAGAAGATGATTTCCTTTTATATTCTTCTTTTCAATGTTTCCCTGATTTGATTGTGCTGCGATCTACCTGACTTGTTAGATCTCTGTTACTGACACAAGATGTAATATGATGTATCTCCAATCAAATCCGGATAATAATCTTTTCCGCATTTGATTTCGATGCAATTGTTATTTCTGTTTAGGGCCTATTTGAAATCCTTCCTAGTTTTAGAGAGAGCCGGGGAGTCGGATATTCGGATCATGTGCATGGCTTACTTCAATTATATTTTAGATATAACATTATGGAATGGCTGACGGTTTTGAACTGAATTACCTGTTTCAATCGGATTCCAGATCATAGGAATTCGGACGGGGCTGCCATTGCCGTCAGGATGGGAGATTCTTTCACAGCTGGCGGTGTATTTTATGATAGAGGACTATACCAATTACTGGATCCATAGGTTTCTGCATTGTAAGTGGGGGTACGAGAAGATTCATCGAGTCCACCATGAATACACAGCTCCCATCGGATTTGCGGCACCCTACGCCCATTGGGCGGAGATATTGATCCTTGGAATTCCATCTTTTCTTGGACCAGCTATAGTTCCTGGGCACATGATTACATTCTGGTTGTGGATAGCATTACGGCAGATTGAAGCGATTGACGCGCACAGCGGGTAATGCTCAACATTCCTCGTTTTTCTCACACACTTTTTATTTTCTTATTTTCTGCTTTACTCGATTTGCCCAAATGATGCCAGCCTTAGAGCTCCTTTCATCCCCTGCTATTCATAAAAAAAAATTCTATTAAAGACGTTAACCCCACCAAACACACACAAAAAACAAAAAGAAAAAATAAAGAGTCTTTGTAAGGCACTTTAGACCGGAAAACTCTCCAAATGATGGTTGCTTTAGTCTTTATTTCCTGGTATCGAAATTTGTAAAATGTTCCTCCTCACCCCCCCCCCAAAAAAAAAAAAAAAAAGGTAGAAATGGAGGAGGACTTTTTTATTTTTTAACATTAGAAGTCAATGTACAAATTTTTGCTCCTGAAATGGTTGTCTTGTGTCCTTTTGCTGGAAACCTGTTGTTCATTAGAAAAAACCGGGGTTTGGGGGGATGATCTTTGAAAAATTTGTTGGATCTCATTCCATAAAGCTCGGTTGTGCTAGCTAGTTCTAAATTCTAACATTTTTGTTGTAGAAAAAGAAATGTTTTCCCGGTCATTTGGAAAATGTCTTTTAGCATCACTTGGAATATTTTGCTGTGAGTTTTCTTCCATTTTTGTTGATCTGGTCACACGTGTGGAATGTTTTCGTTCCATATCCCAAAGAAGAGTTAATAATGATCCTCACAATTGTTTTAGCAAAGAAGCGATTATTATCTCAACCCCTTAACAGTATTCTTGTGAACTTCTCCTTTCGCCATATTATAATTCCACCAGGAGAGTTGAATAACCCTATTACAAGGATTTGGGGTTGTTTGAAAGTAGACTGTTGAGGGATGACGAATCAATTCGGATAATGCACAGTCAAATCTTTTTAATGCAAGGAAACCACCTTTGCCGCGTTCTCACTAAACTAGGTGGGATTACATGGATCATATTAAACCTATCAACAATGAACTCTATACATTTGCCATTAACCAAAATTTTTAATTCCACTACATTTAATTTTAACTAGCTAGAGAAATGAAGTTTTCTGGGATCATCTTCTCTCTGGGAATGAGTGAAGTCCTTATATATCAGCCAATAGTTGGATAGCTAAATTTTAATGCTATAAATGGCATGTTATGACTTCTTCTGTAATTTCTGCAGTAGCTGATCCTTTTTTATCGTTTTTCTCGTCAGGTACGACTTCCCCTGGAGTCTTACAAAGTACATTCCATTTTATGGTGGTGCAGAGTATCACGATTACCATCATTATGTTGGAGGATATTGCCAAAGCAATTTCGCTTCAGTTTTCACGTACTGTGATTACATCTATGGAACTGACAAGGTTGGATCACGAATCTGGAACTTTATAGTTCTTTCAAGATGTTCAATCATGTTGATATAAGTTACCTTATATAAGTTACGTTTGTTGTTACAGGGTTATAGGCATCAGAAGAAAATCCTTCAGAAGGTAAATATCTACATCTGAATCAATTTTAGAAAAATAAGTTGCCAATTGCTTTAATCACGTTTCTTCCCATGTTTCTAGTGTTAGAGATGCTTTTGTTTATTTTCGTTATTTTAATCCTCTTCCATTTATCTAAAGTTGTATGAAATTTGATCCTTTTACCAAAATAAAAAATAAAATAGAAACCAGTTGCATGCATCCCAGTTAAGTTTATTATGCATTACAGTACATACTTTTATCTTAGATTGTGTGCATAATTTATTTAGGCTTGAAAGTAGTGGCATTCGGCAGCAATTATCATTTTCTTTCCCTTAATCCTGCTGCTTTTGGCAACGTGCTTTAGTTGAAGGAGGAATTGAAGAATGGCGTTGAACAGAATGGAGGGTCGTACAATAACCAAAATGATAAGTTTGACTAACGTGGGGCGGCATCTGCAGCCTAGGTGTGTTTTCGAATCTTTGAGTTGGTGCGGACACACATGCCAGGGAAAAATAGACGTGTTCAGAAGCTTGAGGAGGTTGAGATTAGAACAGCGCTTCTGTCGTCTAGAAGGGGCAAGTAAAAATTGTGACATCGTGTGATCAAAGAGTAATAAGGAGGAATTTCTACTGTAGTCAAGATATAGAATTCGAAATGCTTTTTTTTTTTTGTTTTTTTTTTTTTATTATTTTTTTTATTTTTATGTTTCGTGTCTCGATCAGAGTCTCTCTTGTGGGTCCTAAGCTCCTAAATTCGAAGAGAGGCTGCTTCTCCAGAACATATAAATAGAAAATGGTTTAGGTGTTGTGAACTTGACTACATTGATTGGCATCCGTGAACAAGTAGCCATCGATATGAGGTCTGTTCCATATATTTCCGTCTGTGCCTGGGGTTTCAAACGTGGGTGTGCAGTGCAATGCAGTGGAAGTTGTGGCGGGACATGGTGTTTCACCGGGGCTTATCATCGGCTTCCACGATGTTTGAGGAAGCTGAAGTTTTTTGTCTAATTGTGGGTGCATGGTAATGAGATGACTCTGACCTAATGGTGCGATGAAATCTCTAAAGCCAAACTTTTCTATGTAATTACATGTAGTTGGAGTTATTGTTGGTGACAACCCTTTTTTTTTTTTTTTTTTTTTTTTTTTTTTTTTTTTTTTTTTTTTTGTATGATTAGATGGTTTCTAATGTTTATGCGACTTGTCACAACACTGTTTGTATTCCCAAAATTTGGGCTGCGGACAAAAAAAAGAAATTACTATCTCAAGTTTTAAATATACAGTAAAGTTTATAATGTAAATTGTATTATAAATTTTTATCTTATATTTAAGATAGAATAATATTTTTTTTAGTATAGAAGACAATATCCTTGATGGAGTTGATGCTTATGTTTTGTTGAATCTCGTCGTGATACAGGGCGCTATGTAATATGTAGGCAATTAGGTGGAGGAACAACAAGTGCCCGTCTAGCTCAGTTGGTAGAGCGCAAGGCTCTTAACCTTGTGGTCGTGGGTTCGAGCCCCACGGTGGGCGTGTTTTTATGTTTTTTATTTTTATAGAGTATTGGGGACAGGGCCAACATGAATCCAAAAAACATGGGGTAGGGCTAACGCATTGGGGAGAGCCATGATTGGGGCCGGCAATCAAGGCTAATCTCCTTTCATTCCTTTTTTTTTTTTTAGGTCAAACCTTTCATTCCATTTTGGCATAAAGGATTAAACTGTAAATTTATTTCAGAAGTTTTTTATGGAAAATAATATTACCTTGAAAGTATTTTTAAGTTTAATATTGCCCTTAAAGTGTTAAAATGTAGTAATGTTGTCATTTTTTATTAAAAAGTTAATGATCAACATTAGTTTTTAAACAGTATAGGACAAATTGCTATGTTTTGAAACTGTAAAACATTAAACCTAAGAAAACTTTCAGGACAACATATTGTTCCTCAACAAAAACTCCCTAATCAAATTTGTGTCTTAACCCTTTCATAAAGTGATGCATTTTTTGCTTCAAATCAGGTTTCTTGTTCAAGGCTTCATTATTCATTTCTACTACTCTATTATTACTACCAGCTTCTCATTCCTTGCCCTACACGTGCTCATCTTCCATTCTTCCCCCCTCCTCCCTCCCTCTTCCAAAACAGGACCACCTACGTGAGGCAATCCGAATATTATCGAAACTAGGATTCATCACATTCATACCATGTATTCTCATTTTCCTTTTATCTGATATCAGATAAAGTACAGGTAATACATCCTCCATTACATGTACGCATCGCGTTTTGCCATCTTCACTAGATTACATATATTCATGACTTCATTCAGTTGTGACAAAACGTTGTCATTTATATTCTTCTGTAGTTTAAATGTTTAATACATCGATAACGATGGTGATTTAGAATTTCCGATAAAGTGTCTATAATGTCTCAAATACCTCCAAGTGGTCCAAATGCCGCTTTACTATCGTCCCAGATTAGTTCTTCATTTTCCAACTGTACACGCTGTACGGAAAACTGTAGGCCCTTATTTCCACAATTATAGGAGAGCGAAGCTGTCAATTTCATCCCTAAAATAAATAACTTGATTCGAAACGATTTAGTTTCTTACACAGTACGTAGCACTCACAAGTCACAGTCCCTCCCAAGTCCCATCTCTGTTTGTATATTTGAAAGGGAAAAATAAGCCATATGTTTCCGGAAAAGCAGGGGCGTAAATGACAAGGGACAAACGCGATGTGGGATGAGTAGCATATAACAACAAACAATCCTATAAATCAATCAATCAAGCTTTTGTTGTTTGCAATAAATACAGGAATTTGAAAAGAAACTGGGTTGACTATGTGCACCGTCTGGCAAACGCGAGAATTATGAGTGTGGAACGAGAAACGATACAATTAAGAAGGTGACAGAAAGGAAAAGCTTGAAAGCATGAATCAATGTGAAGCTTAGAAAATCACAGCCCAGGTCAAAGTACACGTGCTTGCAATTTAAAGAAGAATACGGCATCCTCATCCTCGTATTGTGAAACTTTCTCGTCTCTGTGGTTCAGCCGCTCAGGTCACGCGTTATTGCTTTTTCTTTTTTTTTTTTTAATGGCAAATCCCCTGACATAAAGGAGATATATATATGGAAATGATAGAAAGATGTGGACCATGTTGCTGAGTTATGTGTGGGATAAGAGGCTTGAGTTTTTCTTATCATCATTTTCTTATTATTCTTTATAATTTCTAAATCATGTTCGCTTAATCAATATAATATTACTTTAGTTTTTCTCTCATCAACCTAATCAACAGCCCAAATGGGCTGCACTGATGAAAAAATAGGAGAAAAATGATAAAAGAGAGAATATATCATTCCTAAGGTTGAGATGGTTGAGAATTCACATGCTTTAATTTAGTGGAACGAAGCAGACCTATGATTGGATGGAATAGGATTTTATGCCCAGCTCTCCCTCTCCCCATCTTTCAGCCACATCAAGGGCTGTCGAAATCTTGATCAAGCGACCCGAGAATGTTTTTTTTTTGAGAATTCACATGCGGTTTTTTGCTTTAATTTAGTGGAATGAAGCAGACCCATGATTGGATCGGAGAACAGTGGTAGCAAAAGAATGCATGTAGAGCTGGGAATATGAGTGCTTTCAGAATTAGTTTCTGAGGTTTCTCAGCTTCATGAATAATGCGTTTGCTGTCTGTGATGAGCACAAAATATATATATATCCCACGTGTCCTCCAAGATTTAAACAGAAATTCCTCGTATCTTATCATTTGCTGCTGTACGTATCCCAGATTTTTGCCTTTCATGTTTGGTTATGTTATTTCTACACGTCCATAGTGCAGGCGTATTCAAATTTTTCCACTCACCAGAATTAAGGAGGAACGGTTAACTAAATTGTTAACTTTTTCTAAAAGCCGAATAAGTTTTTAATTTTATCCATAATTAAATGAATTATTTTTTTTTAAAATACGCATTGCATTAATTATTCTCTCTTATTATTAATAATCTTAAATAAAAACAACTTAATGAATAGCCCGCATTGAAAAAAGGAAAAAAGAGAAAGGAAGGGGGGGTAAGTAGAAGTGGGACAGAGTTGTTGTGGATGGTTATGGATTGGGTAAATAGTTAAGTGGAGAATGGTAGGCCTCCAAACCATTACTATTTGGTTAGGTGGGTTTTGGTTTGTCACTCCCATTAATTTCTGGCCCCTTTCCTCACTATATATGCATTATCCCCTTTTCTTTCTTCCCACCATCACCTAACAAAAATTCAAAACAATTAATAGTATCATGCCCTTCTAATCTTATTTATGAATCATCTTCAGTACAATTCACTGGAACTAAGGAAAAACTTAAATTTCATTAATTTTGCCTTCAAAAATAATATTGTTTTCAACTTCACTCATATTTAATATGGGTACGGTACATCAGATAATAGTCTACATAATAATAAATGAAAGATAAAAAAAAATTAATAACACACTTATATATAATAACAACATAAACATTCTACCTCTGCTTTTAATTAGGACCACGGGGTTGTAGTATATCCTAGATAACTCTAAAGGGATAATATAATTTATGGCCTTTTAAGTTTGCCTTCAATCTGATTCTAGTCTCTCAAGTTTTCAACTATAGGTTTTAATCCTTTAAGAAACAAAATAGTTTAAGTTTTTATTACATTATAAACACCAATGTTTTAAACAGAATAAAACTTGGTGGACCAAAACATAGGGTTTGAAATTTGATATGAGGACAAATTTAAATCACCAAATATTATATTAAGTATTAACTCAATACTAAATTATATATCTTTTATGTCGATCTATTATTTTATTTTATGATACGTGGACAACTTAAGTGTCATTGTCCTGTCGTAATATAATAACCTGCTGTATTTAAAACTTGAATTGTACTAAACTTCTTAGGATCGTTATATGCAAATTATTTTCATGACATTTAATCCTAGACAAGGAAGTTGCTAAACTTATAAATTGACCTATATATTAGGTTGTTGTTTCATTACTAGACTATAATGAGCCTGTTTAGGTTAGCGGTGAAAGTTGTAGCTTATTTTCTATATGACTTTTATAGAAGCCTGATACAAAAAAAGTCAGGTTGTAAATATAATTTGTATTTGGATTTATGGTAGTAGAAGTGGTGGGGCCCATGTCAAAAACCTGAGAGTTTTTTTTCCTTTAAACTGACTTTTAGGAGCTTTTAAAAAAAAAAAAAAAAAAAAAAAAAAAAAAAAAAAAAAAAAAAACCTAGTAAACTTAAAACTCTACCTAAACACTTCACTTAAGGCTTTTTTTCTATTGCTACTTTTTTCTGGCTTTTTTTTTAAACTTAAAGCTCTCTCTAAATAGGGCCAATATGTTTCATTTGTGTATGAAACCCTATATACCTTAAGTCAAGTGTATAAATTTATAAGGAAGTTATTTATATAAATGTGAAAAAATAAGAATATTTTTTGCTTTGTTTTAAAAGGCACAAAATGATTTCACACATGTATAGGAATAACTTGGAAGGTTATATATATGAGAGTTAGCAGGCGTTTAATTAGCATCCGTGTAAGTGGTGACATCATGAACAAGGAAGATGTTATATAAATAACGATGAACATCGTATTTTAGGATCTGATCCAATGTTCATAAATTGCACAGAATCAAAATTTTGAGTACAGCCAGCAGCAGGTAGTTAATTCGTGAAGTCGTCGTGACCATATTGTATCCCATCAATGACTAGACTTCTTAACAGACGCAGTACGTTATAATTTATAAATAAAGTGATTTATTAATGTTGAATTAGAATTATATATATTCATTTTTAACTCTTGTTATATTATATACTACATTTAGTCCTCATCTATTAATGTTCTATTTATTTATTATGTATGTACGTATTATATTTTTGAACTAGAAATTAATCTCAATTTACGTTGAACCCCATTTTGTTTGTTTATGGTGGCTACTGAATTTTTTTTTGCTACTTTATGGTGGCTACTGTATGTACTGAATAGTGGCTTTCAATACAATACGTACAGACAACGAACGGGGCACAGAACGACGACGGAAGCCCAATAATATGGACATGTTAATTAGAGAAAAAAAATGGATGACAAAATGATTAAAAAAAGGGGTACGTAATTATGAGTAATTATAAAAACGTATAGTAATGAAGACAGGATCGCCGACTGAATACCATGATTCAAAAATTGCAATTATAAAAGCGTGTGCCCCTCGTGGCATTTCTCTTTTTTTTTTTGAAAGGTCTCGCATTTTCTGGAATCTCCTTAATTATTATACGTAGTGATGATATCACGTACGTTTTCGAAATGATGAATAAATTAAAAACATGCGGATAAACTCATACGGTCTTATAATGTTTCTATGAACATAAACAGATAACAGGACCTCCTCGTCGCATTTCGGTCTATACCATTTCTCTTTTCTATTGAGATTCCGATCTAATAGTGATAAAGTGATAGTGACTTAATAGTAAAAAAAAAGTGATAGTGACAATATCTTATCCCATATATATATGTATGTATGTATATATATAGAAGAGTGGTCGATCAGATAAGGGTGTATAGCTCAGAGTTGACTTGTTTAGGGTTGGTCATGGACGTCACAAAGATAACTATACTACTTTAGCTTGAAGCTTTATAGGAATCTCTTTCTCTTGTGTTATCTCATCATCATCACAAGGATCTCATTCTCTATCCATGCATGCATGTATCTATACGTTTCTTCTCTAACCCCTACTCCTTCCTCTTCCATGAATATATAGGACATCTTCTACAAAATATTCTTCATATATATTTTTATAATAAATTTTGATAGTTCTTTTATTGATATATTCCTATATTTAATGAGGATATAAAATCAGAGTATGAGCAAGCTAGGTACCCCCTTAACTTGTATTGGCTTCTGTTCTTGTCTTCGCTTGTTGTTCCCACCTTGTCAATAAATAATCCATCAAAATTAGGGTGTCATTTCGTGTAATTTTACGAAATTCATGATATTTTTTGGAAATGGGGCATGTTATTATTATGGGGGGAAAAAAGGTTGTACGGCAACGTTTGGGCAGGGACGTGGGTCAGAGTCAAGAGAGTTTCATAGTCATAGGAATTGGTTTGGAATTCATTGAATTGCTAGGCTGCCCTTTAATACCCACACATTCAATTCATCACATGATGCAACAATTCTCAAATGGAAAGACCCCCTTGCCCCTTCATTATTTTTTTAATTCATTTATACTAAATACTTATAAATAAACAAAAAAACAAAAGTAAAGAGAGGAAAACGAAAGAAAGAAAGAAAGAAACGGACAAATCAAGCCTCCCCCACCCAAGGCAAGCAAGCCCCCACAATTAGACCCATTAAAGAAAAGAAAATTAACACGTTAACCTTGAAAGCTTAAAGCTTAAATGAACCAAATATTTTAAAAAATAAAGTTACAAAGGCGAAGCGGATTCCCCAAAACCAAACACCCCCTGCCCCCCCCCGGGAGCGCGTGTTCCCCACACCCCAATCGATGTGAGCTGACGACCATTTTCAGCTCCATGGTTTTGTACTATGTCTGCGGGTCCCCATTCTATGAGCGACTAATTTTTTATTACTACAGATGGTTTAAATTTAAAATTTGTGATTTTTAAATGATAAATTTATTCTTATGATGAGTGATATTTATAAGATTATCTATATTTTAAATTTTGGATAGTTATATTGAATTTGTAGTGTTTGAAATTAATCTAATGATACTGATAAAATGTGTCCCCAGACTCTGCCTCCATTCTCACCTCGTTGGCTCGTTGTACCGGTTGCCATCAACATCCCCAACAATGTCCCCCACGCGCAGCTAATCCCCGCGTGAAAGCGCGTTAACTTTGCCCCGAGCATCGTCAACAGGGTCTCCCGAGTTCTATCCTAGTCTCTCTCCTTTTGCCTTTGCTATTATTATTTCTCAATCTCAATTCTCACTGCCCCATTCTTCTTTCTCCCGTAGCTCCTTTTGTCTCAAAATTATTATTTTTTTCCAGTAATGGGCACATCACGGAGACGAAATTAAGCCTCCTCGTCCTAGTTACTTACTCCTGGTCTTGTCAGATCACCGGTCTCTGTCATGGTATGGCATGCCACCGGGAATTCAAATTCCGACCACCAGCATCAGTTCTCTCTGGCTAAATGCACCGAAAACGATGCTGTTTTATCACAACTCTTGAATCCCAGAGCGACAACAACGATGACGAGGACGGTGAATATGCAATCAAACCGTACTACCCGGTTGAAATCAGAATTTTGATTTTTCATCAGAGCAATGACAACCACTAGCACTGCGACACCGTCTGTAGAGTCAGCTTCGGCCGACGAGGCTGCAGCAAAATCTGTGAACAAGCGCTACGAAGGGTTGGTCATGGTTCGAAACAAGGCCATTAAAGGTAAAGGGGCTTGGTATTGGGCACACCTGGAGCCCCTGTTGGTTCACCACACTGACACTGGACTTCCTAAAGCAGTGAAGCTCAGGTGCTCTCTATGCGACGCCGTTTTTTCCGCCTCCAATCCCTCTCGTACTGCTTCTGAGCATCTAAAGCGTGGAACTTGTCCCAATTTCAATTCTGCCCCTGTACCCATTTCCTCCGTTTCACCCACCTCTGCAATCGTGTCGCCGCCACCGCCTTCCGCCCACCGCAAGAGAACTTCATCATCTTCTTCCTCGGCGGCCAGAGCCACTGGTGGTGGTGGGCCCGCTTCGTCTTACCAAGCTCCGCAGCTTGCCATAGTGGATCCGTCGCGATTCTTTGGGGAGATGACGTATACGACGTCGTCAGCATCACCTAGTCCGGTAGTGACAGGTGGCGTGGCGGGCTTGTTGACGCAGCAACCACATTTGATGTTATCTGGTGGGAAGGAGGATTTGGGAGCTCTGGCTATGTTGGAAGACAGTGTCAAGAAGCTCAAGAGTCCTAAAACATCACCTGGGCCTACTCTTAGCAAGGCGCAGATTGATAGTGCGCTCGGTTATCTCGCTGACTGGGTTTATGAATCTTGTGGGTCTGTTTCTTTTTCGAGTTTGGAGCACCCAAAGTTTCGAGCTTTCCTCAACCAGGTGGGTTTGCCAGCTATTTCTCGCAGAGAACTAACAGGTGCTAGATTGGATGCAAAATTCGAGGAAGCTAAGGTAGAATCGGAGGCGCGAATTAGAGATGCCCTGTTCTTTCAAATTGCTTCTGATGGGTGGAAACCCAAGAAATTTGGGGCTTACAGTGATGAGAAATTGGTGAATTTGAGCGTTAATCTTCCTAATGGGACCAGTTTGTACAGAAGGGCGGTGTTTGTGACCGATTCTGCTCCTTCAAAGTATGCAGAGGAGGTGTTGTGGGAGACAATCACTGGCATTTGCGGGAATGTTGTGCAACAGTGTGTAGGGATTGTTGCGGACAAGTTCAAGGCCAAGGCTTTGAAAAACTTGGAGATTCAGAATCATTGGATGGTAAATCTTTCTTGTCAGTTTCAAGGCTTTAATAGCTTAATCAAGGACTTCGGCAAGGAACTTCAGCTGTTCACCACCGTCACCGGGAATTGTCTCAAGCTCGCTAATTTTGTCAATTACAAGTCTCAGATTCGGAATAGTTTCCAAAAGTACCAGTTGCAAGAGTACGGCCACACCTGGTTAATACGAGTACCGTTACGAGACACCCAAAATTTTAACTTCGCTCCTGTTCACACCATGATCGATGACATATTGAGTTCGGCTCGTGCTATGCAGCTAATTCTGCAGGACGAATCATTCAAAATGGCATGTATTGAAGAGCCAATTGCCAGAGAAGTAGGAGATATGATTCGGGATGTGAATTTTTGGAATGAATTGGAGGCAGTTCAATCGTTGGCGAAACTGGTGAAGGACATGGCTTCGGAGATCGAAACAGAGAGACCACTTGTGGGTCAATGCCTTCCTCTTTGGGGGGAATTGAAATCAAAAGTGAAGGATTGGTGCTCCAAATTCCACATTGAAGAAGAACCAGTGGAGAAAGTAATTGAAAGACGATTCAAGAAGAACTACCACCCTGCATGGGCTGCTGCTTATATTCTTGATCCACTTTACTTGGTAAGGGACACTAGTGGCAAGTACCTTCCCCCGTTCAAATGCTTGACACCAGAACAAGAAAAGGACGTAGACAGGCTCATAACCAGGCTTGTTTCGAGGGAGGAAGCTCATATTGCTCTAATGGAGCTTATGAAATGGAGAACAGAAGGACTCGATCCTGTTTATGCCCGAGCTGTACAGATGAAGGAGAGGGATCCCGTGACTGGGAAGATGAGAATGGCTAATCCACAAAGCAGCAGACTTGTGTGGGAAACATATCTCACAGAGTTCAAATCTTTAGGCAAAGTTGCTGTGAGGCTAATATTCCTTCATGCAACCTCGTGTGGGTTCAAGTGCAACTTGTCGTTATTGAGATGGGTTTGTGCTCGTGGACACTCCAGGACCGCACTGGACAAGGCTCAGAAGCTTATATTTATTGCAGCTCATTCAAAAATGGAGAGACGTGATTTTTCTAGTGATGAAGATAAGGATGCAAAGCTGTTTAACTTGACCAATGGCGAGGATGATGTGCTTAATGAGGTCCTTGTTGATACATCCTCAGTGTAGCAAATTATTTTTTAATTAATTGGTTTATCATCAGTTAGGATATTTCATTTTTAGGATTTATTAAATTCTTTTCACCACCCTCCTTCTTTGTCTTTGGTTTCTCCTCTCTTCAACCTTTTTCCTCTATTTTGTATTCTGTTTCACTTGGATCTGAGGATCCGGTGGGAGAAAGGGGGACATATGTGGGGGAAAAGATTCTCTGTATTGCTGCTTCCATCTTTGGCCCTTGCATGATTTTGAAGTTGTTATATATGCGGGGAAAGAATATGTATTGTCTTGTTTTTTGTAAAGCTAGGAAAAAAAGAGCATGAACTGGGTTCTGAGTCACATAACTGGCACGCATGTCGTGGAAATTTTGTTGCTGAGATAAATAATATTTGTAAAGGGGAAGGTTTTTTTTTTATGAATTCTCCTTTGGTTTTTAAGATCCCATATATGCCCATTCACTTTCTCACTTGGTACACTTATACCCTATTTGGTATACGGGAAGAGATTTTTATGGAAGTGGAAATAAAAGTGGACCGGGAAGTGGAAGTGAGATTAAAAGTGTGTTTGGTATGATTATGGAAGTAGTATGATATAATTTTTAATTAATATGTTATTTTAAATGTTAATTGACTAATATGCTCTTCCCCAAAAAGCCCTAACCTCCACTTAAAACACTCACATCCACAGTAAAAACCACTACCAACTGGCCACCAGCTCAAACTTTAGCCATGGAGAAATATTATTACAAGAAATCAAAACAGAAACAAGAATCCCCACACAAGAAAATCAAAGCAGAATTTAATAATCAAACATTGAAGTTCAAAAATATGGAAATCAAAATCGGAAAAAAAAAAAAAAAAAAAAAAGAAAGAAAGAAACCAGCAAAGCATCAAAAACAAGACAGCAAAATCGAAATTGAAATCATAGAAAGCAAACGATGAAATCAGAATGCGTAATGAGTTTGGGCGAGAAGGCATCAGAAATCGACAACAATGGCTAGCTAAGATGAACCTCGTCGTCGAAATATAGGGCTGAATCGAGATTGAATATCATCTTCTCAAATCTGTAGTATTGATAGTTGACCTAGATTTGTCGTCTTGTTCTGCAAATGTGGCACCACTTGTCATCGTTGTCCGCTGTTTGTTGGTTGTCGTTCATCGCCCGCTCATCACAAATTGAGGCTAGAAATGAAACCAGAAATTGAACGCCTAAAGATCAAATGCCATCTGCCTTCATCGTCCTCTGTATGCCGTCATCCGCCCTCACTTTCGCCGTCATTGTCGTCCGCCATTGTCCTTCGTCATCTTGCATTTTTCTCAGGGAGGAGAGAGGATAATGGGTAGAATGGTCAGAGTTTATACTTCCATGAAAGTGGAAGAAAGTACCTTTGAGAGACTTTTTTTTTTTTTTTTTTTTTTTTTTTTTTTTTTTTTGTCACCAGACCTTGGGAGACTTGATGGCAGTCACTTCCAACCCTTCTTACGGAACTCACTTCTATAGGGAAGTGGCTTCAGCCCTACCAAACATACAAATTTTGGATTCTACTTCCAATTCAACTTTCCACCCAAACACTTCCATACTACCAAATGGGGCATTAATTTTTGTGAATTCATTCATGAAGGAGTATTGCAAGCTAAAGCTGCAAAGAATCCTTGTAAATTGTAATGGTCGGGCTCTGCCCAAAAATAAAAAGGGGAATCCTTGTGATGCGAGCTATAGTTTTGTCTAGAGAAACTGTCTTATGTTGAGATCATGAGATCGATCGGGGGTGGCTGTCAATCTTTAAAGCTCGTTCGAGGATGTTAAAACCTGTGAAGATGCTACGCTTTCAAGCTTTGATTGAGATTCGAGAATTTCAGCGCCAAATTCATTCAGCTTTCTGTCAATAAAGTCAATGTCGTCTATAAATTGGCTTATTTTTTATTTTTTCCAAGTTTGAGGCAGAGGACCAGCTCAGCTTTAGATGGCGCGTCAGCAGAAGAACAAGGCTCTCTCTCTCTGTTAGCTAACGTTGTCGTGGATGATGGGGCTCAGTTCACTTTCTGCTGCCAAAAGTCTCGTCATCAATCTTGGGATAGTCAGCTAGAAAAAGAAAATAAAAAAATAATAATAATTTCACATGGTCTCGTACGAGGGGAGGACTTGACTTTAATGGGAATGGAGGTCATGAAATTATGAGTACTATTTTAAAACACTAAAATGTTTTAGGTGGCAGGAGTAGACAAAGATATGGTTGAACTGGTGAGTGAGCCATAAAATGGTTGGTTGTTAGTAGGACCTGGTGGACCATTTGTAAGGAAGAGTAAGTATCTAAAAAAAGGAATATTTGGGAAGGAGGTGTCTTGGTGGTAAATGAAACGAGTTAAAAAAATAGGAAAAGAGTGGGGGAAAAAAAAAAAACTCATGCAAACGCATGATCAGATGAATGATCCGAATAGATATACAAATATATAGGGAACCCCACCATGGAAGCTGCAACCAAAAAGTGAGAGTCATTTTCTGAGAATTGAGAGGGAGATAATGAAGATGAGGATTAATAAGTTGGATTCAATCAAATCAAGCTTTAATTTGGGTAACTTCTCCTTTAAACATTCCCAAGCTTTATAATATTTGAAAGCAGAAAGGTCTTCTTTTGAGCAACTCAAGCAAAGCAATATTGTACTGTGTCGGCATAAAACACCACACAAGATGCTCTATCTTCTCTCTAGTTCTTCCCCCGGTTAAGATGCAAACTCACTCCAAAAGTTTTCGATAATGAATAATATTGTCCGGAAGTTTTTTTAAGTTTGATATTGTCTCAAAAGCATTAAAATAAAGTAATATTATCCATTACCATTCAAAAGTTAATAGTCAATATCATTTTTTTTTTATTAGTCAACATTAATTTTTTAATGGTATGGTATTATTACATTTTGAAACTTTCAGAATGACATTAAACATAAAAAAATCTCTAAAACAACATTGTTTCTCAGCAAAAACTTCTATAATAAATTGCACCTTAAGCCCTTTTTTTCATGTTCGTGTAAAAGCTTTTTTTTTTTTTTTTTTTTTTTTTTTTTTTTTTAATCCCACTGGCCTACGAATGCTTGTGGAAGTTGTTGAATTAGAAATTAAAAATAAAAATCATTAGTTATTAAAGCTACTGTTGCATGATCCTCCTTATTTCTATTCTTATATAACAGATTCTATTGCTATTTTATTTCATGTGATTCTCACTTTTGCTATGGAAAGCTGTTGGAAAGTGAAATTACAACAAACGCTGCTAACAACACCCTTGTTTTATTGTTCATTGTCATTATCTAAACAGTTTCCGTTTCAAGTCATGCAATTGCGACTTTAACGGCGAAGTCCCCTAGACAAAGCCTATTTACATATATACTACCATCTTCGTACAAGTAGTTCACCTAAACTATTTTTTAATCTTCTAATTATTGCAGTGCCATAATTTATAGTTTACTTTATACCCCTCATTTAAAGTTATTTGAATAAATATATTCATATAGAGAATAAATTAAATTAAATACCATGTGACTATCTTTTGGCCTTTATATTCTTGTTCACTTGGAAATTAATCTTGCAACTGCAATAACATAAAACAGTTAGATACGATTTTACTTTTGTTGATGCTTTTGCCAATACTTGAGGAGTATTGTTGAGTGCAATTTCTTCAAAATGTTTGTTTTGAGTTGCTTCTCATGAGTAAGTTGATCTAAGTTGAAACAAAACTCCTCCTACTTATTAAGTAGACCGTAAATTAAGATGGGATTGAAAAGCTACTTTTTAAAACTCCAATGGACATACCAAACAAGTTTTTTAATTGGTTTGATGTATTTGAACGAGATTTATATTCTTCTTCTTTTTGTTCTTTTCCCCCTTTGATAACAGGTTTTTGAAGCAGATAGCAGCTGTTCTTTCGACTAGCTATTTCATGAAATGCTTTTTATTAACTTCTTAGGATGCATCATTATATATATAAACCATATACGAGCAAGAGCTGGTGATGGGATTGTTAACTTGGCAGTGACGTCTTGGACAGCGACCCATTGAAAAAAATCTCCATTTTTTGTATCGAGAAGTTTATATAAGTGCAATTTATTTTCAACTGCTGGTTGAAATTTTTATCAGCGGCGTAAGAACACGTTATTGTTGTGTGGAGTTTAATAAACCGTGAAAAAAGAACGTGATGCGCGCGCGCTCGCACCCGATGTTGATTATGAATAGGTAACTGCTGCTGTATTTATTATTCTTCTGCTTTTTAAACTGTAGCAGACAGTGATATATACAAAAACAATGTCGTCGTCATCATTATCACTTATCAGCATCCATTTTTTTTTTTTCGAAATACGAATCTTTCTTTCTTATGGTGGATGGAGTTCACTTTCACATTCACACATCCCCCACTGCCAACAGTAAAAAGGTGAAAAAAATTTGATTGAAGTGGGACTTTTTTAAGTGCTCACCTTTCGGTAAATTAATGGAGTGAGTAGAATTAATCTAGGGGGAAAAAATGGTAGAATGAATCAACAAGGTACAGTAGTATTACTATTAGCCCGCTCCTCTGGTTTGAGAGTAGTTTATGTTATTACTCTCTAAGTGGCCAGACATAAATCATTGTCGGCAAGCCTTTGACTGCTCACCTACTAAATAAAGCTCTCTCTCTCTCTCTAGAAGATTTGTTGTTTAAGCTTTTTTAAAGGGTTTGAGCTGATATGGTATGCAAATGCAATGCATCTATCTCTACGTACATTTGTGGGGGTGAAATGAAGGGTAAAGCGAAGGATATAGAATGATTAGTATAGGACGACACTGGCTTTATACAAGAATCTTCTCCTGTTCCAATGCTCTGATTGTGTCACCTTTCTTATCTTTTTTTTCATCATTGTTGGTTTTACTACTTAATATATATTATTTGTTGCCTTTTAATTTTCTTGTGTGTCGTTTTCGACCACCACCACCTTCAGGCATTGATGCTCCCACACACAAAGCAGAAAAAAGAATGCTGTTTGTGACTTGTGTTATTAGCTACATCCTCTCCTACCCCCTTCCCCTTCACATTCAATCTTCCTCATCATTCCCCTTCATGTGTTTTAATTTGTTATTCTCCCCCAAATTTAACGTCCTTATTGCTGGAATATTTAAGAAAAAAAATGAAAAGATGTGTTTGTTAAAAAAGTCGTCTCCCGATAAATTAAAAAATTTATGGGAAGGGCTATGTGGGTAGTTACTGCTAAGGTTATACCTCTTTAGTTTTTATGACACTTGCCAAAGGTTATGACTAAAGGTGTGGTAATTAACACCTTGGTGAAAAGTGGTGTTATTTTTAGGAAAAATCTCACGTGGTAGATAGTTATTTTAAATAGGGAAAAAGACATGTAATACCATGTAAACTTCTAAACCCTAGAAAAGTCTATTAATAATTATAAAAGAAAAGTGACATGGTACCAGATTGAGATTTTAAAGTGTTGGTGATTATACCATATAATACCTCTCAATTTTTAAAATTAAAAAAGAAAGAAAAGGGCAGCTCGTTAGAGCGCCGCCATACCGCCCGCCATCATTGCTCTGGTGCTAATGGTCAGAGCTTCGGTGACAACTTCAGTAACGTAATGAACTACTTTGGTATAAAGATTGATAACTTGCACTCCTCAAACTATCAATGTGTATATCCAAGTTGTTAATTGTTATTCTGAAGTTGTCATTATCTATACTCAAGTTATAAACGATGCCACCCGTATCAGGCGTCATTAACAATTTAAGTATAGGTAATGACAATTTTGAGTGTAGCAATTAGCAACTACCCCTATTAAGTGTCGTTGGCAATTTGAGAATAGACAATTAACAACTTGAATATAGAGATTGACAACTTGAGCATCCCAATTTGTCAATCTCTAAAGCTAAGTTATTAATTGCTACACCCAAATTTTCATTGTTTATACCTAAGTTGTCAACGAAGCCACCCCTATTTGGCGTTATTGACAAGTTGAGCTCCTTAAGATGTTAATTTCTAAACTCAAGATATCAATTGCTATACTCAAATTGTCATTACCTATACTCAGCCTTCAGGAGCTTCTATAGTTGGAAACACAGACCTTCGACGAGATCGTTAGGAAATACAGCCGCCAATCATCGTCTCTGCAATAAGGGAAATCTACTCATTGGCTACGCTGCTACCTCCTCCCCCTGCTAACCGTGGCCATCGAAGAGATGATTGGGAAACACATAGCCGCCAATCATCGTCTCTTTTACTTTGGCCATTAGTTCTACTTCTGTTGTGGTTGCAATCGTTTGCTCTGGTGCTAATGGTCAGAGCTCCGGTGGGGAAGGAACTCTAGAGAAAGAGGAGAGAGAAGAAAGTGAGAAATTGAAAGAAGAAAAGGAGGGCATTTAAGTCTTTTTCACTCAAACTTTGATATCTCAAGTTCCCGGCCACCAGATTAATAGACTTTTCTGTATTTTAGAAGTTCATATGGTTTTTATTTATCTTTTTTCCTTTTAATATGTTGGTTCATGAAATAAACAATATATGGTTATGACTTCTTCTTCTCTCTCTCTCTCTCTCTCTCTCTCTCTCTCTCTCTCTCTCTCTCTCTCTCTCTCTCTCTCTCTCTCTCTCTCTCTCTCTCTTTTGCCAATGGTTATGACTTCTTAATTAAAATGTTATTACCTCTAATCTTTAATATAGAAGTTAGATAACTAATTTGTGAACATTAATGAAATTCATTAAATTAGTTATTTGTTAGTAATGTAAGGTAGCTTCTCTATCATGCCTTCTTTAATAATGTGCATTGAAATTATCCCTTAAGGAAACCTCCTTAACATGTGTAATTTATATGATACTTTGGGAAAGAAATCGTAAATTTTGGAGATCAAGAGATCTTATATTTATGATAAGTAAACCCCTTATCTAACTCATATATTTATGATTGGTGAATTACTATATTTCTTCAAGAGGCACTAGTACTTCAAGTTATAGTTCATTGTCTATAAAAAACCTCATATCATCCACTTCATTGACTTTTGTCTCTGGATGCACTAGATATGAAATCAAATAATCACTTTATGAAAATTATTATTATTTTAACTTGAATATTATGAGTGAAATACGTATTCAATGGTTTTCATTGTATATGGGGGTGAGCAAATTAGAATCATATCGAAAACCAAACCAAACTTATTTCGGTTTTTAGGTAAAGATTTAATTTTTATTATTTGAGAATTTTGGTTTCTATTTTCGGTTTGGTTATTTAAAAAAATAATTCGATTAAAAACGAAAAACCAAAATATACATAATATATTTATATTTTATAGATACTATTTGATTAGTGCATTTTTTATAATTAAATCGGTATAGATTTTAAATTATATTAGATAAAATCGGTAGATATGTTAAATATATTTGATTTATTTTATATATTTTCCCCTAAATCTAATCTTGATGATAAAAAATAATATTTCTACAAATTTTATTCATATACACTTTTTTAAATATTTTTTAAATAATAAATAAAAAATTCGGTTAATTCGGCTATTAACCAAACCGAACTAAAATATTTCGATTGATTTGGTTTATCAATTTCAGTTCGATTTTCAAAATTAGCTCTATTCAATTTTCGGTTTTAACTGAAAACCGAATGTTTACTTCTAATTGTATTCTACAAAAATTTATCATTAACACAATTTTGTCTAAAGATTGAAAGATGTGGAAGCAAATTCAGTCTAAAAGAAAGTGTTGTCAGAAGATATCGTGCACAACTTCTTCATCTGTTCCCCTTCTACCCTCCAAGCAACCATTTCGCCATGATAAAGGTTAATTAGTTGCAATTTCATTGACTCTTGTTATAAAGAATGTGATGTACAAGTGTGTCAACTTTGAATTGAAGGTTACGAAGAAGGATGAGAATTTCGCGGATCAAACCCTACGGTGACTCCTTTATATATGTAACTTTATTCCGGTGATTGTCTTCCTTCAATGTCAATTTATGTAAAGTATGGTTTCTATGAATGCGTAATGCCAATATTTTAAACCAAAAAAGTCGTTGAGAGTGTAATGACAACGACTTTGTTTAACAAAAAGATGTCCTGAATTCAAAGTTAGAGACGTTAGAATTGGAAATATACGCCCTTTGTGTTGAGTAGACAATACACAGATGGACCACCAGATGTTGAATGTGTACGTTGCTTTGTTTTCAAAAACTGAGCACATTAAAATTTGAAAACTTCTTGTGTTTTCAAAAGAGAGATACGGTTCGAACTACTTTGAGTTGATTTTGAACTGTTGTTTCACATGGTACACTAGACAGTAATTTATTAAGATCACTCTTTTGTTAATTAACAAGTTTAATTATTTCCTTCTCGAACATGCAGCCAAAAAGTCATCCTTCTTTTCGTATTTCTTCACCAACTCTGTTTTCTTTATACCTTCTCGCATTGTACGTGCCATTCTTTATTCCTACCTTATTTATTATTTATTTTCCAATTAAAGCCATGTTGCCCACTCCATTATTATATATGCGTGTTCCATTCTAAGCCTCTAGGAAAGCTTTTCAGCTTCCCAAAGTCTTAAGACCCTTTCTTTTTTGGGAAAAGGGCTGAATTTTTTTAAAAAATTACAAAATTTTAAATCATGTTTGAACTTAATAAGCAATTCATAACTATTTTTTAGGAAATACTTGATTTAAATTTTAAAATTTAAAATTTTGTTCAATGTATTTTTCCTTTTTTAAAAAAAAGTGAATAATACTCAGCTCCCCTAAATATTTAAATAATGATGATGCACATGGTGATATTATTGGGGTGAGGGCAAAAACGGCATCACTAAGACTTATCATTCACATTTTGGGAATGCACAAAATTAAACACTGCATGCTTTAGCGGCAAAGTGCAGAGACAATGACAATATATTTCTAGTTAAATACTACTTTTTTCTAGGTTCTAATTATAAGAACATTTTTACACTATAAAAATATTTCTATAATTATGATCAAAGAAATAACATGTATTATTAAATATGTTGTTAAAACCCAACTCACCTAAGTTTTTTATTATCCAAAAAAGAAAAAACTTCTAACAAACCAGAGGTTGCAGCTTCCCCTACATGTGATCTATAGCCAATCAAAATACAAGAGTCCAACTTATCTATATCTGTTTTAGTTAGCGGTAGAAGCTGCTCTTATTACATAACTTATAGTGTATAAGAAAAATATGTAAAAAAAAAAAAATTCTTTTAATTTACATGCATGTGTTTCTTGATCACTAGCTCAAAATATTCTTTTTCTTCTTATATCTATGGATCTTTAAAGGATCAAGAATATATAAAGACACAGACAGGGTACAACTACTTGATATATAATGTCATATTCGGTTGATTTATGTTGATGTAGGGGGGTGTATAATAATTGAAGTTTTAATACGCTCCTCCCCCTAAAGTAATAATAATGGTGGTTGTTATTTTAGGGGGAGGAGCGCTGTGGGGTAGAGGAAGATGGGATCCAGCTAGGGAGGGAGGTACGTGTCACAATCATGAGGGCTGAGTACTAATGATCGTAGGATGGGGCCACGAGGCCTTGGTGTACGTGATTTCAGACGCACGAGGCCTACAACTACGTCAATCACCAATCCAGCACCATTGATCATTTCAGTGTGACAGTACTGTTAGGAGTTAGGACACGGCGTGGGGCCCACCTCAAGTGCACGACCCAATCACATCAGCCCGATTGACCTTTTGGTCAATAACTTCGACCTTTTCGTCTGAAAGAAGGGCCCCACTGTGGTCGAGTCGAGTGAGTGGGACTAACTCATCTCACCTCCCTTCAATCACACACGATAAGGTGCGCCAGAATGCACGGTGGTAAACGGAACGACCAAATTCTTGTGTCGTCTGGTGATTCAGAAGGTAATTCGTATTTGTACATGTAAATAGTAAAATTCAGAATGAGAGATTAGGGGTTTTTTAGGGTAACAACAAATAGATGGAGCCGTTGCTCGTACTGGCCAATCATAAAACGCCAACAACAAATTTTTCATTTCTGCACATCACATCACGTCTGTACCAACTTTTCTGCTTGCTAAACGACGTCGTTTGAACCCACAAAGCTGAAACTCGGGTCAATCTGTTGGGTGAGGTGGGGTAAACGACCCGCGCTGATTACAAAGCAAACGTGGCTCTGCCATAATCAATTGCTTTAAGCCTCATAATTCCAATGCGCATTTTGGCTTCCTAGTTTTTAAGATTAACGTGTAATTTTAAAAAGGGTTATAATTTTCCAAAGCCTTTTTGGGATAAATTCATTAAAAATTTTGGCTTCCTAGTTTTTAAGATTTTTTTAACTCATTTAATTTTGAAAAGGGTTAACGGGTCCTAATTTTGCCCCGAAATCATTCCGAAGGTGATTTTATTTTAGAGGTATAAAAAATAGAATAATTTTATCCTTGTTGTTGTCTTAATTAATTTTAACTAGTAGTTTATTAAATATATTAAGCTGATGGTTCACATGCTATCCACATTATTTTTGAAAAAGTTTAAATTTACGGTGGAAATCCACGTGTGATCTATTTCAAAGTTGGATCTAAGATTTTTGAGGTAAATTTATATCTTAACAAAAACAATTAGGAAAACATATAAATTGTCACTCAACAAATTTAGTTAATTAACGGTCAAAATTAATTGAAATAACAACATGAGGTAAGATTACTATTTTTTTTACACTTTTGGGATAAAGTTACCTGCTGAAAAACTTTTGAATTAAAAATGCTCATTTACCTATGTGGAGCATCTATATATATTGTTGTGGAATAAAGCTCCACACATTATATTGATCTTGTAGGGTATTGTAAAAATTTCAGAGAGTTCGACTTACAAAAGAGATTTTACTGAGATTTCTACAAATTTCTTAATTAATAAGTAGATTACATAAAAATTAGAAATAATGTATGCATATTCAATATTATTATTATTATTATACGAGACACTTGTTTATATGTGTTTTAAGGTTTTAGAAATGTGAGTTTACTCACATTCTGTGTAGTTATCCTAAATTTTTAAAAGGTGCATGTTAAATTTAATTGTCAAGATGTCAAAAGTGTTGTCCTGAAAGGTAACATGAATACCATATGAAGGCACAATTCCATCTTCCCTTACCATGTCGATTCAATAATAAAATCCGAGTTGTATCAAAAAAAAAAAAAAAAAAACTCCCCTCGGTTCTAATTATATAAACACTTTCGTAGTGTAAATTGCACTATAAAAGTGTTCCTATAATTAAAACGTAATAATAAAATCTGAACATTAAAAATCGTAACAAGTTCAACTAAAATCAGAGGCTCACAATGCTATCGTATTGCAAGGATAATGGCGGGTTCACGAGTTCAACTTTACTGAGTGGATTAGCACCTTGGTGGTGTAGTAGTATGACACTAGATTTTGATAGTTCTAGTTCAGGATTCGACCCTGTCAGCAAGCTTTGCTTGCCGATCTTAAAAAAAAAAAAAAAAAAAAAAAAAAAAAAAAAAAAAAAAAACTTTATTGAGAGTGATGACCTACGATGGATAAATGAATGCCACCTGTCATTTCTTCCATTTTTCTCCAACCCCTGCATTTCATACTTTTATTAAGCCCCCACAGTCAAAATATGTAAATACGTTTTCTTTTTAGACTTTTTGACCGCAAATAAAAATAAACTACAATTACTTGATATCAGGAAAAGAAGCCCGTAGAGTTTTCCCCTCAAATTGGCTGCGGGATATATATTTTTTACACACCTGTACTAATTACACAATAGGAATTTTTTAACAAATAGTTTTTTTTTATTTACAAATTATTAAATCAATAGGTCTATTTAACTGAAAAACTTCAAGTACTTAAAAAAAAAAAAAAAAAAAAAAAAACTTCAAGTACTACTAAGACAACAACAAAGCCTTATTTGGAGGCTGGCCCAATGTCTACCTAACTCTACTTATATTGTATAACCAGTCCAAGTCCGAGTAAAAGAGTAGCGTTGTTTCAGGCCCTCAACAGCCAGTATAAAACTCTTTCAAATCTTTTATGAATTTGAACTGAAAAAATGCAAGTATAAATAAAAAATATACTATGACACCAGTTTTTAAATTTTAATTGTTTAGTTAAATACTTTTCATAACTATTTACTAATAAATATAAACTCTTGCGAGTTTATCTCTATCTAATTTATTTAAATTCGTGATTTAAGGGTGGCTGATGAGGCAACAAGATCCGTGTAGGGGGTAACACTATATCTGGTACTTTGTCCATTGTAATTTGTAATATAAGCCAAAGATTAAAAAGGAGAAAAAGTGGGACCACGTACACTTGTTGTGTCCACTATAATTAGGAGCACGTGGAGGGCAATATAATGGCCTAATGGGCACTCCCATAATAAGCTGAGTATATGTTGATGATTCCCCTATCTATGTGTTAATAGTAAATGTTTGTTAGCTAGCTAATAGATATCATCATATTAATTAGTAATAATTTTCCTCGTGAGCTATCATTTCTATACAGAATGGCACATTATGTGCAGTAACTTTATATTTACTTGTCATTTTTGCCATCTTGTCTCCCTCTAACTAAGTAAAAGAAAGTAGAAAATTCCGCAATTAATAATGAATATACATAATTGCATGCAGATTACATTATCAATAATCTTTTTTTAATTATTTTGTCGGGTGAATCAGAATGCGGACGTGTTTGTTTGCTACAGCACGTGGACGGTGGGGTGGTGATCATAGGAAACAAGAAAGTGAAACTTTAATTTGAAACCTGAAACAATAAAAATATTATCACCTTTGGTTCTAATTATAAGACCTAGTTGAATTTTTTTAGAGAAATCAAGGAAGTTAAATAAGTTACTTAATCATTTCATATATTATGTATTTTAGATTATATATTAGTTTATTAATCAAATTAATTAGTTCAAAGAAAAAATACTGGTAGATGCTCTAGAATAATTTTTTGTATTTTAAATAAATTTTTATTTCAATATATGTAAAATTAAAAAAAATTAATCTAAAAAAAAAATTTATGATTTAAAAAGCACAAATTAAAAATTTTAAATTTAGAGCATTAAAATTAAACGGTTTAGATCTTATTGTAATGATAGATTATATATTGCTTATCACTGTCATTGTGATGAGTATGGAATACAAATTCAAATATAAGAAGACAATAATTGTAAAGGACAAAAAGTCATATTTCTTTTCTTTTGTTTCTTTTTCTGGACAAAAATACTTTTCGCTCGCACTAACAATAGATGCCTCCAAGGTCTTCTAGTAGATAAAACTGACCTTATTCATACACAGACCATTGTTAGTAAAAGAGTGACAAATGACATAGTTTAAATTATGTCCTATATTTAAAATCGGAGAAATATATATATGTATTTAAAAAAAAAGGAACTTGAAAGCATGTCATTTGAAGGGTGACACTGACAACAAAATGAATAAGAATTTATGGCGAAGAAGGAAGGTATCTCTCTATCTTTGACTTGTTTATTGGGAATGCACATTACATGCCCAATAGTTATATGTTTCTTATGTAGAGGTATGAGCATATTTTTTTTTTTTAATTTTTTTTATATATTGTATTTATTTAGATTTAAATTATATGTTCTTTCAAAGTTTTTTACAACCTGGCTTCCAAAGGCGATTTACAACAAATGTTTTTTCAGATTCAAGATCTCAAATTAATTACACATAATTGCGGTTTTCAAGTTTTTACAACGGATTTTTTCAAAGTCCGCATTCACAAATATCTATCTCACGGTTTCTTTCGCCAAAGATCGAACACGCAAGAAACAGGTGGAAACAACCCCCCTCCATGAAACTAATTAATTTAAGATAGATATCGCATACCAAAAAAACATTTCAGAAAGTAACATATAATTTAAATCTAAATAAATACAATATATAAAAAAATTAAAAAAAATATATGCTCATACCTGTAATAGAGGTATGAGCACATAAGAAGCATATAACTATTGGGCATGTAATGTGCACCCGTTTGTTTATTGGTGGGGAAAAAGAGAGTCTAAAAATTTGCCACTTTTATAAGTGACGCCATATTTGCTTGTGTTCATGGGGTGGATTCTCTTCTCAACCCGAGCTTGATAATTGGGCCGGCCCAATTATATGTTCAACCCAAATCTGAATTGGAAGAGCACACGTGTCAAGCGCTGAAATGAGCCGCGCACGTTTGTTTCAAACCACAAGTCTTACGGTTGCGATTCCCTCCAAAGGCTCGAGCTTAATCAATTCGGGTGATGTCGTTACTTCTGGAGCTCGGTGCCTTCCAGGGGTCAATCTTCCCTCCATTACAATATTCAACCCCTCACAGCAATTTCGCGCCATCAGCTAAGTTAGGAGTATCATCCTGGCTCGCTTCTTTCACTTTCACAACGGCCTGAATCTCCCTTTCCCGACTAGGCGATTCTTCGCAAACACGGAATTTTTCCCGTCCGCGTAGCTAGCCTCGCGATCGCGCCCATGGCTTCCGCAATGTCAACAATGACAGTACAGTCGGGTCGGGTTAGAGTATTGAAAGAAGGATCTAGGGGTTTTGAGGGACAGTTTGGTCCCGTTGTGTACTGGATGTTCAGAGATCAACGGGTGAGAGACAATTGGGCTCTCATCCACGCTGTTCATCAGGCTAACAATGCTAACGTCCCCGTCGCAGTTGTTTTCAATCTTTTCGACCAGTTTTTGGGTGCTAAAGCCCGCCATTTAGGGTTTATGTTGAGAAGTTTACGACAGTTGTCCCAGGATATTCAACATCTTCAAATTACCTTTTTCTTGGTTCGGGTAATTTTCGATCCTGTTTTGCTGCTATGTAAGGTTTTCTTGTGAATGTAGCTGTTTGACAAATTTCCGTCCTTTTTCCTGATAAAATGAAGAGAATAATCTTTTTGTTCAGTTTCTTCATTATTGAGCTGCTTTTCGGTGGATGCCTGTGATAAAAGGTTGTGTTGACATTTTTTGGGATTGTCTGCAGGGAAAGGCAGAGAACACAATACCAGATTTCCTCAGAGAATGTGGAGCCTCGATGTTGGTAACAGACTTCTCACCCTTGCGAGAAGTGCGGATGTGCAAAGCGGCTATCTGCAACAGGGTAAGCGATTCGGTTACAATACATGAAGTTGATGCTCACAACGTAGTTCCCCTTTGGGTAGCGTCGGATAAGTTGGAGTACAGTGCTAGGACCATAAGAGGAAAGATAACCAAAATGCTTTCTGAGTATCTGATTGATTTTCCTACAACGGAACCACCGACTAGGAAATGGAGTGGTAAGAACCAATTGATCGATTGGGACGACCTCATTGCTGAAGTATTGAGGTTAGACACTACTCTTTTGGTTGATATCATATCAATAATTGTAGACCATTGTGTTGATATAGTAATTTTCTACAACTAGGATAGGAGCAGAGGTTCCTGAATTACGTTGGTGTGAACCAGGGGAAATTGCAGCGATGGAAGTATTGACAGGTAGTAAAAATGGATTCTTGACTAAAAGGTTGAAAAATTATAGCAAAGACCGGAATGATCCATCCAAACCCAGTGGTCTTTCTGGTCTATCTCCCTATTTACATTTTGGGCAAATTTCTGCTCAACGCTGTGCCCTGGAAGCACAGAAGCTGCGAAAATCACATCCTCAGGCATGTAAGATTTTATGGTAGATTACTAGATCCTTTTGCCTGCTATTAAGCAAACTAGGCCTATTTGAACTGTCAATCTGTTAATCAACAGTACGATGTGCTTAATCCCATTTGTCGGCTGCTTTTCTTCCCGAAATGACATTGGTTTCCGGTGTTTCACATGACTGTATCTGAAGGCAGTTGAAGCTTTCTTAGAAGAGTTGATTGTGCGGAGAGAACTTGCTGATAACTTTTGCTACTATCAGCCACATTATGATTCATTGCAGGGAGCATGGGAATGGGCTCACAAGACCTTATTAGACCATGCCAATGATAAGCGAGAACATATTTATTCGTGAGTCACATTATTTTGTTCTTACCGTTTCTTGGTTGCTTGCTTGCTCATCTAGCTTTTATATTTATGTCTCCAGGAGGGAGGTATTAGAGAAAGCACAAACTGCAGATCCTGTAAGCCAATCTTTCTTGTATTCTGTTCTAAAATAATCGACCTTAGACTTCGAAGGCCTTCTCACTTTCATTTATCGATCATCGTTCCTGAATTTCTAATTTTTAAGGTCCTTTTACCTAATAATTAGCACATCATGTTGTTTTTGATAATCAGCTCTGGAATGCTTCTCAGAAGGAGATGGTTTACCATGGAAAAATGCATGGTTTTATGCGGTAAGTAGCTTCCATATTTTTTTCATCTATTTGCTGCTTGAAGATAAATGTTGTAGAGTTATTTGATTTTAAGACTTATGTCATCACATAATGAAGGGCGTCAATCTAATATTGAATGAAATGTTTTTCTTGTGAAGAGTGGTAGGGAAAGGAAAGCTTGGTAGTTTGCTAGGATCAAAGAATCTTTCTGGACTTGTATAACATGACTGAACTGTGCTTCAGTGACAAAACTAATATTGGTTCATATTTTTATGGATATTTTGGTTGTGGCAGTGTAGATCGCCTGTCTTTTGAATATCATCTCAATCCTAGTTTCTTGATATCCTTGCCATAATCAGACTTCGCATTTTTCCCGAAATTTTTCTTGCTTGACTTCGTTCCATGTTCATTGTTTGTTGGTATTTTGTGAATTTTGTTTGGATTTTCCTAGTGTTATGAGGAGTTAGTTTACATGTAAAACAAGGATATGGTGATTGTTTTGTCAAAGCTGTAATCTTAAGTAGTGATTCACATGTATTAAATTATGCTTACGAACAATGTCAGTTTATTCTGATTAATTATCTGTACTTGTCCATGCCTTTTCCTTTATACATTTATGTTTATTCAATTAGAAAATCTTATTTACAGAATGTATTGGGCAAAGAAGATACTTGAATGGACAAGAGGACCAGAAGAAGCCCTCGAGACATGCATATATTTAAATGATAAGGTGATTTAGTTAGCTCGAGCAGTATAATAAAATGACAAAATCACACCCCCCCCCCCCCCCAAAAAAAAAAAAAAAAAAACCCCCAAAACTGACTAAGGTTATTGCGGTTTGATGAAGTAGCAGATGTGTAAGAAAATATTTTGTTGTTGTTTTTAATGCAGTACGAAATAGATGGGAGAGATCCAAACGGGTATGTTGGCTGCATGTGGTCGATATGTGGGGTCCATGATCAGGTTTGCATGCATCGTTCTTATTCTACGAATCGTAATTTGAAACTTGAAAGAAGAACGAATTGTGCTTCTTTAGTTTGCAAGGCAGTGCTTTTGCCATTGGATTCCCAAACTATATTTACCTTTCTTTTAGAATCCTGATGTCTTTCTTGAGAACTTGTGCAGCTGGTTCCACTTTTACCATAATTTTAATGGGAAGAAAACTATATCAGAAAACAAAAAAGATAATATATTCGCAAAGTGAGTGGTATACTTTTTTTTTTTTTTTTTTTTTTTTTTTTTTTTTTTTTGCGATTGAAGAGCAGCAATCTTTGCTTATGTTTAATTGAATGCACGGTAAAAGGGGGGATTCCTCTACAAGGATCTATTGGTTGACAAAACTAAAATGTATCTATCAGAATTGGAAATTATGTTACTAGTCCCAACTCCCACCAATCTTTAATATTAGACGTATTTACCTAATTTGATTAGATTAAAAAAGTTGGTTTAGTTCATAACTTCATATGACATATATGTTCTAAAATATTTTAATTATTTTCCTTAAATTCCCCCGTTCTCCCTTCTTCGTGACTATTGTCAAGAGAACCTTAATGAAGATAAATTAGAAAAATATTGACAAATGTGAAAAATATATCTTATTTTTAGAATCAAGATCAACTTCATAAATATGTCTTATATTAAATGATGTTTTTATTTTTGGCTTTTCAGGGTTGGCAAGAGCGACCAATTTTTGGGAAAATCCGATACATGAATTATGCAGGATGCAAAAGAAAATTCGATGTTGACAGATATATAGCATATGTTACCAAGTTAGTTGGTGAAGCGAAAAAAAGGAAGGCTGAAAACGTGCTATCCGAGAAGGAGAAAATACGACACTGCTAGTCTAATGTCAACCTATATTACGCATTTTAGGCTAACTGTTTAGGAGATTATAGAGCAGAAATGTGAAAATATGTCTGTAACATCTTTTAGGGAAAATTCTTGTCTGCTATTGTCTTTCACTCTTCAAGATGAAGTTTGAAACATTTTTTTTTTAATACATTTAAGTCCATATAGTATCATTACTTGCAAGCCCAATTGACATTAAAACCATGGGAATCAGACGATCTAGTAAAATTATGGATACATTTTTCTGTTCAGTTTGATACAAATACATATGCTTCCACCAGTTTGTGGATCAGAGTGGGATCATTTCCCAAGAGAGAAAAGAATCAGGAGAACGGATCCCTAATCAACTAAAAATCCCTAGCATATGCACAGTCTGATTTGATGGTTTAGATGAACACCGTGCCAAGTGTTAAAAGAAGAATGGTTATGTGAAGATGCACGTACTGACTGATCATACAAATATATTTGACAAGGGGAAGCTCGTCAAGCTTCCGGTAACATCATATTTCAAGATCATCCAACGATAACTCATGGCTCGTTAGCATCTTCAGTTTCTGCAGAAACAGGGGGGTAAGCATCACGATGTCAGATTGCTTTTCCTGGTTAATTAAAGACACGTTTACATACGGCTTTAAAAAACTCTGAAAATTTTTAATACCGTAATAAATTGAGCAGGATCATCAAGACTTGATGAACCCAGAATAACTTCCCTCCTCAGCTTACCAGTTAGCTTGTGGCAAACCCTAAGCTGAGAATTAAAACAATGTATAAGGCAACTGGGAAAAAAAATAAACATCATAAGCTCGTCTATTAAAGCATTAACTCAAACCTCAGATCTGGTCGCACCACCAACAATAAAAACAAAAATGCGTTGCCCCATCTTCTTAAAATCACTGGATGTATGTCTTAGCACTGAATCACTGATGCAGCAAAAAAAATGAAAATAAGTGAGAGTCATGGAATGGCAAAGATAGCAGATCTGCTAATCGTAACAGAAGCTTGGACATCTAGAAACAAAATATCTATTTCAAGTCCACACAACTTATGAGTAGAGAGCAATGGTGGCAAGGGTTTGGAGAGAGAGCCGGGGGGGGGGGGGGGGGGAGTTAATGAATACAAATATATAAAGTAGAGTAGAACCTTGAATATCCATCGTCTGAGCCTCGAGGTTTAGCCCAAGTCGGTGTGCGTCTTGATCTCATTGAATGAGCTGGTGGATTATGGTTCGCTGACCCAACAAAAGGTGAACTATGAAAAGACGGACTAGGGTCATTCAAACATGGATACTCTTCCTTCGCCAAATCATTTTTGCTGAGTTTTTCAATAATTTCCTGAATGATGGATCATGAGTCACATGAGGCTCAAAAAGTTGATAAGACAAGAAAAATCAGCCAATTGGATTTTCAAGAAGATATTATTATAAAGCAGCAGGACTCCATCTTCATCATCTTTATATTGCAACTGTATCAAAAGGCATAGCTGTTTGCAAAAAAATAGGACTATTCTTTGCTAACCAGCCCAGTCACCGCATCAACAATTAGAATCCTCAACAAATTTAATTAACCATCATATCAGTTTTAGTTTTAAAATGTACATCAAATATGTTAGACTTAACTTTGGTAACAGATAATTGTGCAAACCAAATGTCATTAGAGTTGTCTATGTAGCCTCATAACCTAATGACTACTCAGTTGGAATGTACTTGACAATCCATCTAGAGCCTTTTGCTAACAAATTGCATAAACTCCATGTCATGATTATCACAGCTATAAGCTAGCTCCTAACAGACAAACTTTGAGAAATGGTGGCATTTTTATGTCATTAAGCCAGGTATTTTCCTTTGCAAAATGTCAAAAAGGGTTGCCAGGGCAGTTATTAATGTTCCAAATGGAAGATATTGGGCCCTGTGGCTACTCCCATGAAAATTTGTTAAGTTGGTGACAAGATTTATTTGGTGTACTTTTGGAACACGGATGTTATGAACTGATATGTTGGGAATTAACTTTCCAGAACTAAATTGATGAGTGATTTTCAGAGGGATATGATAGTGACAAGGTTGATATTAGCACACAAGTAAAGACTCTAGAAAGAAAACCCACTCACAATTTATCAAGGTTCAGACATAATACTTAAGGATGAATGATCTATCGTGCAAGGTCCCCAACCAAGAAAGAAAAAACATCAAAACATTGTTCAACAAAAAGGAAATCTATAACCTAATAGAGGAACACATCAAAATATTTTTCAACAAGAGTGTAATTTATCATGCAAGGTTGACACAGCTATATTCCATCCTCTCTGAGAGGTTTCCCTGATAAGCACATTTTATATGTAGGGAAATTTGACAGTAATCCAACTTCATGTGTACCTCTATTATGGGATAAAAGCGTGACAACTGCCATGTCTCGTCTTCACCAGAACGTTCTTTTCTTGCTGCACGCTTCTTCTGACAACTTGAACAAATAGTTTTTAGTTATAATGTCAATATGTAAAATCATCAACTTAAAGTAGAAATTTCCCTTACCTTGTGTAAATCAAACTTGAGAGCAAAGGCACCAGTCACACTTTTTTTGGTATCTGGTTGTCCCCCTAGCATTCTCAAGTTATGCACAGCTCTCATATCCTCACTTGTCAACTTTGCCACCTGAAAGGCATTTAAAAGACAGTGCACGACATCATTAAGAGAGTCAGGAGATAACGCAGTGACAGAAAATTTATTTAATTTATAACGAAAAGGAGTTGGCAATTTAGATGGCAACAGTGACAAAGAAAGCAGACCTGCATCAAATTTTCACCCTTCTCACCCTCAAATTTCTCAGGATAAATGGCTGCAAGAATCATCAACAACCGCAACTTATTTTCACGAGTCAAATCCTGCATAAAACATTGTGTTTTGTTTTATTTAAACCTTGAAAAATGTGCCAACACTATAATTTCTATTTTCATATTCTGCATTATAAAGCTTTTTCAATTTTATGCATGCAATGACAGGTTACATCTTTTTCTATTCCCCTCTTAGTATATCAAACATCTTTTGCTGTTAAATGTGCCAACACTATAATTTCTATTTTCATATTCAGCATTATAAAGTTTTTTCAATTTTACGCATGCAATGACAGGTTACATCTTTTTCTATTCCCATCTTAGTATTTCTTACATCTTTTGCTGTTAAGAATTTGATCACATCTTTCATTCCTGCATTTCCAAAAACAAGATCTTGTTCCATCTGTCCAAGTTCCCGTAGTGCCGTCTCCTTAATGGTTCTGTTAATCTTCTCTGCAATCTGGAGCATATTAAGCCCATTAATTATAAAAGAAGAACCAACTAGCAAAAATATTTATTAAACTTGAGCTCCAAAATTCATTCAGAGCCAATCATCAGCAAAAATAATGATTGACATGAAAGATGGAGTCAAGCAAACAATATCATGCAACCATTACAAAATGTTGTCCAATGTTTGCACCATAAACAAACTAACCTCTACATGAAGGGAGAGTTTGTCAATTTGTTCACTATATTGTGGAAGCGCTTGGACCATCTTTTGTAAGTCCCTTGTTGACATTTCACCACCATCTCTATAAATGGAAAAGCAATGGTAAGTGCTTACGCAAACTGACAATAACTAGATAATTTTTTTATCGACTCCAGATCCTGGGATAGTTAATTTAGAAAAAGGCCAATTCATCATAAGAAAAAAACATGCAAGCCTATGACTTAGTTATCAGTCACGAACTCAGTATTATACACATCAGTAAAGATATTAAATTATCAAAGAGCCTATGCACAATATATCTTGAATGCTCTAACGACTTTGTACTAATCACAGGAGATAAGTGGAGCTGCAGTTAAATATTCACTGAAAGAAATAGAGCCCCATTGACACCATAAAGAAAAATACAAATCTCTCAAACAACCAAAAGAGATCTCTTTCCACAATGAATAAGAATACTGAGCGAGAAAATGTAGATAGATTTTTGTTTTTTGTTTTTTGTTTTTTTGTTTTGTTTTTTTAAAAAGCACAACTAGAAGACAGTCAGAATCTCGTGTCACAAAGCTTCTAAATAAAATAGATGAAATAGGTACAAGTGCATAAATTTCTATTGGCTTTTGGCTAAACCATTAGCTTCAATATTTTTCTAAGACCAACATGCCAATATTAAAGATTCCAGAAATTGTCACTTGCCTTGAACCATGTTGAATTTGAGCAGCCTTATTCTTTGAAATGAAGCTAGTCATCTTCTCATGCAACCGCAAACTAGCCTGTCAAAGTCATTGATATGAGAAAGTAACATGGCATAATTGATAATAATAGGAGGGCAGAAGAAAATACATCTGCAATATGTGCATGGCGAAGCTCAAGCCATATAGGATCATGGTCCTCCAAAAGAACCTCTTTTCTCTCAGGTCGACCACCGGTCTTGCTGGGAACCTTAAGTACAATAAATTTTTATTATTTTCAAAACAAAGCAAACACAAAAATTCAGAAATAGATTAAACGAAACAGAAATTGTAGCATATACCTCATGGACATATTTGTTTCCTTCCATATTCAGTAAATCGTGGCACATTGCATCATAGGTCCATTCATGTATTACAGGTGCAATCTGCATATTCAGATTAGGACCATATGAGTAAACATCAACAGTCCGTTGAAAAAGTAACTAAAACTCCATGACAAACACATGGAGGCAAAGAAAAACCTGATCAATAGATCTGTCAAGTATGAGCAATTCGCATGTTTCCGTCTGAGGAAAGTTAGGTATAGTTTTTTTATATTTCATAAGACAGTCCCAGACTCCAGCAGCAAGCTTCGTCGGAATTAGATCACGGAGAGTAGTCATTGTGTTTGCATCAAGGGTCCTTGCAGCACGAAAGCGAACTAAAGGAAATTCCTAGAAAGGTTTAAATGCTTTAGAAGGCTTCTTTGCCAGGTTTTAACATTTAGAAAGCAGTGACTACATTCTTATTTGTTGGCATAAGGAATAACAAATACATACTCTTAATGATGCAAAAACAGTAGCAATCCGAGAAGCCATCACATTCAAACATGCAACGGCTTTGCGATTATTCTCTTCATCCCCAAATAATTCTTCTAAAGCTCTCTCATTGTTTGTGATGAAACCCTGCATTAATTACGAGTAGATGACAAAAATCACACACCATAAAAAGAGAGCATCAAACAAAGGAATCATCATGATCCCAAAAACTAATCAAGGATTTATAACAAGCGTATTCAAGATAGAAAATCATTCTTAAAGGTAAGGATCTCAAGGTTCTGAAACTGTGGCTCTACTTGCTGCTATTTGTCGATGAATGATTAAATTTCCAGCTTGAACAGTCATAGGACTTCAGGATCCACATATTTATGGTTGTTCCATATTACTTGTAGACAATTTGAAAGAAAATATTATTCTGGATCCATAAATAAAAAAGAGTACATATGGGTCTTTATATAGGCAAACCTCAAGCTAACCTTAGAATATAATTTAATCTAATCAAATCAAAATAACTGAGATATAATATCCAAATCCATATCTAATTCTAAGATATATTAAATATCAAACTTAATAACAATTAATCTAAATAATCCAAAATAAGTACGCAACATTCCCACACTCCCCTTCAAGTTGGATCATTGATGTTAATCATGTCAAACTTGTTTATACAACTTTCAAATGTAGGTTTGAGCAATCCTTTTGTCAACACATCCGCAACTTGAAGATTTGTCAGTAGATAAGTGAGACATACTACAAGTGTCACTTTGTCTTTCACCATGATAATCGAGGCCATCAACCGCTTTCCACTTCCAATCGTCGTCCCCGTTAGCATCTTCTTCTGACAACTGTGGCAGTGAGCTGTTTTATGTGCTATAGTGCTACTAACATTTCCATGATTTTGCTTAGCTGATCGCTTTGAGCTATGATTGTTCAGATGCGGTTAGCGGGACCCAAACGCCATTTTCGATCCGCAATGCTACAGTTTCCGGTAGCGGGTGGTGGCGGACGGTGACGGCATTCGCGGGCGGTGGCTTATGCTGCGATATCGCACCGCATCTGGGACTCCTTCGTTCGTTTGTGGCAGAAATAGGGCGCGGGGCATGGCTTTGGAAATTCGACTGGAATCAGGGCTAAAATGGGAAAAAGGCCAAGTTAATGAAGGGTAAATATGTCATTTACCTTGGTGTCCTGTCTGGGAAAAAAAAAAAAAAAAAAAAAAACGAGGGAACGATTTCCCTCTCTTCACTTTCGCACCTTTCCCTCCTCTTCTCTGTTTCTGAATCAGATCCTGATTCTGATAAACCAAAAAAACGAGGGAACATTTGTCGATTTCCCTCGTCTCTTTCGCTCATCCCTGTTGCTTTCCTTTCCCCTCTCCTCCGTCAGCTAGCAGCGTTGAAGGTTCGTCCCTGTTCCTGTCGCAAGTCAGCTAGCAGCGTCGCGATTCTTTCATCCAACGTTTCATCAGCTAGCAACGTCCCGATTCTAAAAATCTCCTCCGTCAGCGTCGAAGGCTCAGCGTTAAAGGTTGGACTATGATGCTCAATAAATTATTATGAATAAACTACCGTAGACTATTAGGCTTAAAAAAGCTATTTTTCAGATGTGTTATGAGATTTTGGAGGGCACAAATAAACAGTCCCATTATACACTGAAGTTGTCTCAAACTTCCAATAAATCGATCATGTCACCTTTTGTCCTGAAATGTTTGATGAGGAGTCTGATTACTTGTTTTCTTGCTTGACTTTGAAAGAGTCATTAAAAATTTGTATTTGACTCTACTTGGATTGTTTATGTTTCTGGAATGTTATTTAGTTACATTCAATGAACTAGTATGTGGCTTCCTTTATGTTCCTTGAATCCTTATTTTGAATGTGTAATATTTTGGGTGATTTCTTATCTTATATTGCATTTATATATGCGGTATAATTTATTACAAGTCTTTATATGAACTTCACAGTAGCGGCTTTACCGCTACCCGCTATACCGCTATACCGTTTTTGGGGTCGGCCGCTACCCGCTATTCAAAACATAGGCTTTGAGATGAGTCATCAATGTTAGATGCCTTAGCAACATAGTTCTTTCCTCGCCTTTTCTTTGGTTTCCAATCCACAAGTTTAGCATTTAGCTCCCAACATTTATCTCAAGTATGTCCCTGCTTCTTACAATGATCACAAAAAGGTCAGCCTTTGGAATTTCTGAATTCCGTGGCGTGAGCAACAAGGGCCGAGACTTCAAGAGATGCTGGAGACATGGATTAAGCCCTCTCCCTATAGTTGTCACTGGTAAGTTTCTCATAAACGATCAAAAACACTGAGTCATCAGTAGGTCCAGAAATTGGCACCAGATAAGGGACTTCATGATTAGAGAAAGTAGTAGAAGTCATATTGACATATAAGAATAAAAAAAATTTCCCTCGTAAGAGGTTCTAGGGGAAAAAACAATAATACTGCCTGATATTGGAGACCTGATATCGGACGAGGGTGGCAACGGAGGCTCCCTACTGTGACTGCGTCTATGAGAGAAGAGGAGAGGACAAGGGACTGGTTGATTGCACCTGGACCAGATGGCGATTGTCGACGAGTCCACGAGAAGCAAACTGTGAAGGAGTCGACTCTAGTTGTAGTAGATGATGCTCATAGGGACGGAATGACTTGTGACGATATGGACGGTGACCTCAAACCGTCGACGATACTGAGAAGGGGTCGACTTGCTTGGTAGTCGACGGTACTTGTGTAGCGCGAAGAGGAAGACCGCACATTGAGTAAAGATTACCAGATTTTTTTTTTTTTTTTTTTGGGGGGGGGGTGGACTCGATTGCCAAGATTGAGACTGTCATTAGGAGCGATGATCACAGACTTGGTGCTCAACGCTGACGAACTGGAAGGCCGAACTACCACTGCCTAAAGCTTTGAATGACATTGTCGGACTTGAGAAACGTTGATTCTGAAGCTTTGAAAAACACTGTCAGACTCGAGAAACGCCGATTAATTCTCGGACATAGAAAGGAGATTGATGGACGTTGAGTATGATGATGGTGGATCGTACAACTGGATTATGTCAGGTCAATTAATTCTCCATAAGTGGAGAGGAGACTGACAGACGTTGGGTGCGATGATGGTGGATCGCATGACTAGATTCTGTTGGGTTTGAAGAGAGAGAGAGAGAGGCAAGATTCAATTTTAGGGTGAGAAGGAATGAACGTTCTCTATTCTTCTTGTTCTCCTCTCTCTTTTTCTTCTTCTTTTTGACCATTTGCTTTGATACCATGTGGACAATTTGAGAGAGAAATATTATTTTGAATCCATAAATAAAAGAAAGTACATATGAGCTTTTATATAGGCAAACCTAAAACTAACCCTATAATCCAATTTAATCTAATCTAATCAAAATTACTAAGATATAATATATTGTTAGGAACCAATGGAATAGGACCCAAAACAATGGTTGAACTAGACACACCAACATAAAACACACACTGTTACAACAATCTGTTAAGAGCACAAAGACTCCCATAGCCAAGAACATAAGCAAATCTGTGCTAACAAACTTGTTCCTCCTCTCCTACAATCTGTTGAGAGCAATACTACTCCCACAACCAAGAAAGTCACTATTCTGTTACTCAGAACTAGTTTCCCTCTCCTACAATCTTCACTCAAAAAATAAGCTTACCACTACCATTCCTTCCTACACCTAATATAGTCAAAAAACATTTGTTCACGGTACTCAAAATGCTATAGTGCTAAATACTAGAGCCACTCTATGCAGCGGCTAAGTGTCTAACCATTACACCAAAATAGGAAAATCAGCCTTGCAACCTTAAAAAGTATCCTTTCCTTCCGTTTGCCTTGTTGCTAGCATCCTAGGTTGTCTTGCATAAGTTTTCCCCGTGAATGGGGTCCTTTCATTACCTCCCCCTAAAAGCTTCACCTTGTCCTCAAGGTGAAAGTGTGGGAACTGTGTAGCGATTGTCTCCGACGAGTTCTCCTTTTGCTTTCATTGTGTGATGGCTTTCGATTCCAACCAGAGAGTTTAATGACAACTCCGTTCTGGTCGCCTCATCTTCCATGTCAAGATAGTCTGCCATTGCGTCCCCTGTTTCATCAGCCTTGGTCTTGATGCCGATCAAGACAACCTGCAGATTCTTGTCCCTACAGGTGTGGCCCTGACTGTATGAGAGCCATCTCTGAGTCGAGAAGTCATCGACTTCGGCTGGACTTACGCGAGGTGGAAGCCATTGTCGAGGTGCTTTCAGTTTTTGCCTCCTGTGTTTTCGGGTCAATTGTGGAGAAGTGGGTAAGAGGATTCGTCGCAGAAGCAGTTCGGGTTTGTTCTGCAAAGTGGGTAACCCATGAATATAGTGGTTGGGTCGGGTATTTCTTAATTTTTGGGTTGAAAACTATCTTATATGCTTTGTGTCCCTCATCCGCTTCCAATAGTCTTTTAAGCCATCCACTCATATGGCCATCTTGATCAACCCCTCCAAGTCGCTCTCATCAACAATTTCTAGCTCTGCCTGTATCTCCGTCTTCAAGTCATACAAGAAAGCTCCCATCAGGCACTCCTCCGACGCGTCCTTTAACGGAAAAGACAATCGTTCGAATACCTCGACGTACTCCAGAACTGAGCCTTCTTGCTTGTTCGAGAATAAAAACTTGTATTCACTGCCTTGCTAAAAGGTATGGAAACGTACTAGCACCTTCCGCTTGAACTCCGTCCAGTTTCTCAAAGCTCTTCGAGTCTCCTTCCATTGGTACCAATGGAGCGCTCGATTTTCGAGACATACCACTGCCGCCTCCAATTTCTCGGCCTCTGGTACACAATGGATATGGAAGTATCTTTCAACTCGGCAAAACCATCCGATGAGATCATCTCCTTCGAACACCTGTAACTCCAATTTCAAAAATTTGCTACTTCCTTCTCTGCCTCCCCGTGGCTTTCTGTTTTTGCCTCTAATTGTGATTCCACCATATCCTTCTTATCCTTATCCTTCTTCCTTTCACTGCACTCCATCCGTAATAACACTTCTCTCATCAGGCTCATTCCCTCTGTAAGTTTAGCTACTTGATTTGCCAGGCCGGAAAGTTAATCCACCTTCCTTGCTAGGCTCGCTATAGACTCCCTTAAGTTCCTAACTTCGTTTGCCATTGCCCGAAGATCCTACTACTTTGATACCAATTTGTTAGGAACCAATGGAATGGGAACCTAACAGTGGTTTAACTAGACACACCAACATAAAACACACACAATTACAACAATCTGTTAAGAGTACAAAGACTCCCACAGCCAAGAATAGAAGCAAATCTGTGATAACAGACTTGTTCCCCCTCCCCTACGATCTGACGAGAGCAATACTACTCCCACGGCCAAGAAAGTCATTGTTCTGTTACTCAGAACCAGTTTCCCTCTCCTACAATCTTCACTCAAGAAATAAGCTTACCACTACCATTCCTTCCTACACCTAATATAGTCAAAAAGCATCTGTGCACAGTATTCAAAATGCTACAGTGCTAAATACTAGAGCCACTCTATGCAGCGGCTAAGTGTCTAACCATTACACCAAAATAGGAAAGTTAGCCCTGCAACCTTAAAAAGTATCCTTTCCTTCTGTTTGTCTTGTTGGTAGCTTCCTAGGTTATCTTGCATAGGTTTTCCCGATGAATGGGGTCCTTTCATATATCCATATCTAATCCTAAGTTATATTAAATATCAAACTTAATAACAATTAATCTAAATAATCCAAAATAAATATGCAATATTCCCACATTAATCTTCTTGAAAAACTCACCAACTTAATCTGCAAAGTCTTTTTTTTTTTTTTTTTGGGTCCTTACACAATGTATTTATTTCAAGTGTTGTGGACCATAACCTATTGTATCAGCTAACACATTCTAGTCAGTTTTACTGGACGGAGATCCTATTTCATCACTAAGCTTCTCATTCATGATTAAATAGAGCTGGACCAACTGAAGTAGTCCCTCATTTTGCCTTGCGTTTTGAAATAATAAGTACTAACAACATGATTTTAATATATTTGGCAGTCTGCAAGGAAACTAAAGAATCACCCACCTGACTGTCTATGGCAAAATACTCCAAATTCATCTGCATAATGTAATCCAAATGAGAAAAATCCGTTTAGCACAATTTGAATTTTTCGTGCCAAAACTACCAAGTTAGGCAAAATATAATTCATGAACAAGTAATCTTAACCTCTCTTAGTGCACCTATGCGAGGTAACACCTTTGTATCTTTCTTAATATCCTGGACTAATTCTTTAGGCACAGGCGAACTGAAGAAGATAAATGCCCTGCATAAACAAGAAAAGAAAATGCTTGGAAACCAATAGTGAAAGACAAAAGGAATTTTACCAAGAAAGATGATATAAGGCTCACGACATACTTCCTGTACAAGGGCCTATTTCCAGACATGTCTGACAAAAACATAATAACACTGCCAACAGAAATTGAAAGAGAGAATCACTATATATGCACCAATTTAATGAAACATGACAGCTTAATTTAAATTGATATCACCACTAGAATTAAATGAAATATGCAAAGACAGAAAAGGATGAGACATCCTCAAAAATTAAGAAAATCAAATCAACAAGAGCACTAGGTACTTTAAAAAAATAATAAATGTTTAATAAATTGAAGGAAAAGAAACAAATCAAGTGAGAATATAATAATAATATACAATAATTTATCCTAGAACATTTAAAAAAAAAAAAAAAAAAAGAAACATCAAAATTAAAAAAAATGGCGGCCTAGTGCATAAGGCTCCCACCAAGTGGGGTTTGGGGAGAAATAGATCTACGCAGCTTTACCCTCATAATCGAGAGGTGTTCCGGGATTTCAACTCGTGACCTTCGGGTCACATGGCAAAGAATCTTACCATCGCACCAAAGCTCACCCTCAAACATCAAAATTAACCAACTTAAAATAAATAAATTAAAAAAAAAAAAAACCAAATTTATAATTTGTTGCAGTTTTTGGTAGCCAAACTAAGGAGGAAAATAGTTTGGTAAAAAATAATAATAATAAAAAATAAATCTAAGGAAAAGAAAAACTAAAACAAAATCCAGATACATAAAATTAATTCTGGCAGGACCAAGAAGGTTGTGTTACTTCTCTCTGGTTGGCTGGATGAAGTATATAGCATCCATAGTAGGCAAAGGTTGCCTTCGCTTGTATATGTCTTCAACCACTGCAGAAGAACACCAAAATCATATCTCATATAATCGAAGAAACACAACTTACTATGCAACGTTGAGAATTAACACAAGTAACTAAAACATGGCAATGCAAAATTTAACAGCAAGAACACAAGCTAAGCTACACTTGAATTCTAAAGGCACATAACTAGCATTAAAATCTTAACATAAGCAGCTAAATACTAATCTTATCGTCACTCCAAGTTTGAGATTATTAGAAACTTCAAAATCAGATGCATGAATATTAATATGGGCACTTAGCAGCAATTGCATAGAGAACAGTCAAGTTTGTTAGAGTTCCTTGAGGTCCATAAATAAAGGATCGGGTTTCTTAGAGTTTAGAGAGGTCCCACAATAAAGGTTATGGTATGCAGTTTTCAATGAATATGTGATATTACTTCATTTATTTCATAACTTCTTTATCTCTGAACAAAAAGAAGAAATATGAACTATGAAGTGCGTCAAAATCCAGATAAAGGACCAGATCCCAAGAGCCCAAGCTTCCAGGATTTCCTCTTGTTTCTCCTATTGACTTTGTGAACTTTGAGAGAGAAATATAATTCTTAATTAATCTCATAATCAGAAAGAATACATATAGACCTTTATATAGGCAAACCTAGAGCTAACCCTAGAATCTTATAGAATCTAATCAAATCAAAATCAATCAAACTGATTGAGATATAATAGGAAATATCCTAATTGAGATATAATAGGAAACAACTAAGACATAATATACCTATATCTAATTCTAAGATATGATATATAAATGCTTAAAATTCCGACAGACTTCAAGTAGAGGTTAGGGTATGGCAAAATGAGGCAAATGAACTATAATTTCCTGTTCTTTAAACAGTTTAAGACATAATACTTGGTACAGAGAAAAAGACACGTGTTCAATAGACTTTCAGCATCTAGAGTAGCATACATGCAACTTGCAACAATAAGAATCAAAGAGACAAAGACAACTATGGCAAAGATTAATTAGCTTGGAGAAGGCATAAAGATATCTTATAGGAATCTATCTGGAAATTCTTACATGATACACCTTCATCTGTGATATCAGCCATCTTGCATGAGTGAGACATTATCTTAACAGTAAGCTTATCCATTATAAGTACCTGGAGGAAAGAAACTCATGAAGCAACAGAAAATGGTGACTGAGAAGCTTTAAATTAAATAAACATCAAGACTACTATCAGATTTGCAATTTTTTGTACCCAGCTGCATGCATATCTTACACCAAAGTGATCTAATTCAATTTGCAGTACATTTTTACTTCCCAGTGGTGTAACCACATTATAAGGATCTCCACCCTCCCCCCCTCTTTTTCCAATCAATTTTGCAAAATATGCATATGTAGTATTGAATTTTGACATTATGCCCCTTGGTCCCAGGAAATTTTGAACTAATTGAACACATGGAATCCATTGGCCACATTAATGTAATTGTTTATATATATATAATTCGACATTATAAACTGAACACATTAAAGCCTTTATCAATTATTCCTCATACAAGAACATTAATTTATACAGTCAGATTTCAGAATCAACAACTCATGGTGTGACCTAATATTAACATAGATAAAAGCAAATGACAGAGCTCAAAAAGGTCCCATTCAGTATTCATTCGGCTATTATTCATATGCAGTGGAAATTAGGAGATCCATTGAACAAACACATGAATAAGTCGCTAGACTAATCAGAGAACAAAGAGGTGACAAATTGAAAATAAATCTGCCTTGTGTGCAATCATCAATATTACAAAACCTATCGTGAGCAAATTAGCAATCTGGCTTGTGTACAATCATCAAGATTCCTGGAATGGAACCTCAAATCGAAGTTGAAACAGACAGAAGATTTGTGTCTTTTCACATCCCTGGTAAAATTAGCAATCTGAAGGCAAAGCTCATTAAAGAAGCCAATGACATACATACCTTCCAAGTAGACCTTGAATCCCCTGTTTTTGCTGCCCTAAGCATTTCATGTAATAATCCTGAAGACAATTTCCATTTATAGATAAATAATATAAGGTGTGGATAGTATATTGAGGCAATTAAACAATTTACTGATACAATGTTACAAGAAAAAAGAAAACAAAAGCATGTGATACTTGCAATAGCAGGCACAAGGACATCTTTCTAAAACATGCATTTCAATTCTTCAAGACTGAATAGAATTGATATTTCTGCTAATAAAAATGGACAAAACAGCACTGCACTAAGTTTGGCGATGCTACTAAAACTAAACAAAAACACAAGGCATATCCGGTAGTAGAGTGATCCTTAAACTCACTAAAGAACAGCGTATAAAGATGACCTGGAATGGTTTTGGTTGATGGCGTATAAGGCTCATGGGGTCCAAGTTCCTTTTCTATTTATAAGTAATAATTTGTTTTCTGTTTTATTTATTTAATTATCGTTATGTGACAGAACCCAGCTGATTATTAGGGGATTTAGATGGATTTTATTCTGCTATCATTGATTTGGTACATCTCGGCCAGATCCTAGTTGTTTTATGGGTTTGTGCTTCTATAACTGTAGGCAAGACCCAGAAAAGGAATAAGATTTTTCTAGCACCACAATTCTTCAGTTCCAATCACATTGTACTTTTTTTTTTTTGTGAAACATCATAGCAACAGAAATCTTACAGTTTCAGGATCAATTAGATTTGGAAGAGATAACACCTCATATTTTACAATGTAAACCTTTAAACATATCCACTATAACAGCATCTCACTGCTAGCTTCTTCCTCTGTACGATAGAATAGGACATCTAAGAATTTAGACTTGCCTCATGCTTCTTCAGGTTGGGTAAAAGGAATATTCATGAAAGAAGCAGAGTATATTTATGGACAAAATTTCTCTTCCAACCAACTAAAAATTCTTTACATTTTCCAGAAAAGCAATTGAATTGGTTTTATTAGCAAAACCACCAACATGAGTGAGAGGAGTCAGCGGGCAACATCAGCCATTCCTCCGAAGGAACAAATTTCGAATGCACCAGCTAAATTGCCATCACATGCATGTCAGAGTCAATACAAGCCACAGATAACCATAATGCGCGAAAGATAAGGTTCCGACCACTAAGGCACATCCAATGTGACCGTTGGGTGAAGGATGATACGAGAACAAAAGTTAAGCAAAGCGAGGCATTGGAAAGCATGGTAAAATGCATCACTAACTGATGAATAATAAATTATTTAAACCTCAAGATCAAGTATAACCCAAACGCACAAGTGAAAAAGAAGAGAAGAAATGTTACAAAAAAGCAGCAACTGGAGAACTTAATACTTTAGCGAGTCATAAGAAAACGGCCACCAGTAATAAGAACTATACAGCACGCTAAGTTGAGAAGTCATTGATAATTAATCAGACGAATGAATCGGAGAATTTGGTTTAGATGGAAATAGAAAGAATCGAAGAAAGGAATCGATTAGTAAAGAGAAATGAACTTACTCTCACGGCTAATTTGTTTGAAACTTTTGCAGTCAGCGCCATAAGATGAGGAATCGGAGTCCGAGATAGACATGGGGCTGCCCTCTGCCTCACTCTGCCCACCAAAAACCGCTCGATCGCTGAGGGACGGGAAGCGGAGGGAGATCGTGGAATTAACCGGAGGCGGGTACGCGCCGGAAAGAGGAGTGAGAGAGAGAGAGGGAGAGAAGAGAGACGATGCTTCCTTTAGTTATAAGTTAGATTGATTATGTTTTTATTTTTCGAAAGGTGGGGAAAGAGAAATGACTTTCTTTTACAAGTATGAGGTGGGTTTATATAAAATGTACATACTAAAGTTCGTAGGAGAATGACGTGTTGAATTGTCCAATGCTTAAGATTCAGGTCCTTCTAGTTCTTGGAGAATAGGTCCGGTCATGGTTGGGCATCGCCCAATTATTTATTTTATGTCCATTCTTATTTTAGTTTAATTTAGAACCTATATACCCCTTATTTTTTTGGTTCAATTGGTAAAGGAGTTAGACAACTCTGGGAGATTCAACCCTAAAGTTGATCAAGCGTTAGGCGAAAATTATAGTTGCGGGTGCAGGTTAATGCCTAAAGTTAATAGATGGTTTTGCATTGACCAAACGTTGGTATCACCTAGGAGGAAAGGGGATTTCGCTTACTTCTTAGATCGTGGGTAACCCAACCCTTTTCTAAAATTTTAATATAAAAAAAAAATTAGAACCGATATTATAAATAAATAAATAAAAATAAAAAATAAAAACAAGAGAGAAAGAAAATAGAACCTTCCTTACCCACCTTCTCTTGTAAATTTTTTTAAAAACTAAAATGTCATCAAGTATTTAAGAAAAATAGAAACATGCATTATATTCCCTATAAATTAATATATGACGTATTTAAGAATTGATCTTTGTTCTAAATATAAAATATATTAATGTTTTATCAACAGTAATTAATTAAAGAGAAGGGGGAAGGAGAGGAATAAAGAAGATGATTGGGGTGTTTTAGAAAATATATGTTATATTAACTAATTTTTAATTTAATTAAATTAGGTACACATTTCTTATATTAAGAAGACAAAAGTAATAATTATAATTTCAGCATTAAGAAATTAAGCAAAATTATCGATCACCAGGTGTTTGATTTTAACTCAGTAATTTTCTTTTTTGATCTTGCACAGCCTAAGCAGGATTAGATTCACGTACGAAATGTACATCCTCACAGATCTAGAAGTATGGGTGAAAGGTTGAAGGTCCTGAACAAGAAGTTGCTGAGCTAATGGTAGAGGCCACCAACCTCAATTCATTATTCATGGAGGGTCCATTCGCTGGGAAAAGTAAACAACCACTGTGTTTTCTTCACAATTTCTTTGGACTTCGTTACAATTTACAGTAGCAATTTCAGAAAACAAAGCCACATACGAAGACACCTGCGGCTCTATTTAATTTTTGCCCTGTGCTTGCTTTTGTTGTTGGCTTTGGATCTCACTTTATGAAATAAAGATTCGAGACAATCTATATTCCTTATCGTGCAAAGGTGGGCACGTGGATGACAGGGAGAGAAAGGGATGGCTTTTTCTTTGATGCGCATGTTAGATAATGATAATGGAATATTTATTCAATACTCGTATTTGTTTGAGGAGTCAAAATATCATACACACAATTTAAAATCGGGAGAATCTCATATAAATACCATACGAAATTTTACACCCTTAAAGATCTGTTAACATTTGTAAAAGATATAAAGTTGACAGAAATCAAATTGAAATTTTAAACTAACCATAAATTTACTATTATTCATTCTCTTCCTCTCTTGTCACCCTCTCTTCCTCTTCCCACTGCCATCAAAACAAGATCCAGAACGAGATCGAGACCAAGATCGTCATCGGAAAACCCATGGAAGCTCCAAAACTAGATCGAGACCAAACTCCTAGAAAAATGGTTGCTTGAGCTCTCTCTCTCTCTATTGCCTCTATCTCTTTTTGTTGAAATCGTGGTGTTGTTGGTGGAGTGGTGGTTGAGACTGAGGAAGAAGATAATGAACAATAGAACGAGTTTCATAAAACTCGTAATGGTATTAATAAATTTAGTAATAGTTTTGATAAAAGACTTTGCTAATGAAAACATGCAAGCCAAGAGGTTGAGGAAGAAGAAGGTAAACAATAGAACGGGCTTCACAAAATTTGTCATGACATTGACAAGTTTAATAATGATTTTGACAAAATAGTTTGCTAATAAAAACATGAAGTCGAATTCACCAATATTTGTAGCATTTCATCAAAATTATAATGGGATTAACAAGTTTAGTAATGGTTTTGACAAAAAAAGTTTGTTGATAAAAACATGTAAGGAAGAATTTGGACATTTGTCACATTTCACCAAAATTCGTAATGAAATTGATAAGTTTAATAATGATTTTGACAAAAGGGTTTGTTAATGAAAACATTCAAGTCGGGATTATTGTTCATGTAAAAGTCATTATGAATCTTGTTAAACTCATTATTGCTCTTGTGAATTTCATTACGAATTTTGTCAAGGGCCACAAATGTTGGTGAATCTTATTTAACGTTTTTTTCATCAGGAAACACTCTTATGAAAATCATTACAAATCTTGTTATACTCATTATTGTCTTTGTCAATCTCATTCAAAGGCCACATATATTGGAAAATTTATAAGCTTGTCGGAAAACTCATGAACTCACTGGAAACTGTAGAACTTCACTGGAAACTGAAAAAGCTCGGTGGAAGCTAGTTTTTTCCCACCATTTTCACTTTGTTCTACCTCCACCTTTGCTCCACCATCATCGTCATGTTTGCTTGACACAGAGAGAGAGGATGTCAGGAAAAGGAAGAGGTAGAGAGGGTAGGTGAGGAAAGAGAAAGAATATGTAAGGGGGCATTTTAGTAAAAACATTTAAATTTCAAAATCTTATATTTCTCTCAATCATTTCTGTATCCTTTTAATTTTTTAACCGATGTTTGAGTTCTTTTGAAATTTTATATGATATTCAAATTAAATTTTCCCTTTTACATTTGGATACTAAGCTAAGCATCCTTATCAAATTTTCAAGCTCTTGTTCTATGCTTCTTTTCAATTCTTTGTTGATCTCTTGACATTTAACATTAATAATGTCATTTTTGTTCATTTCTTATGCCGCATTTAAATAATTTTTGCTTCCATAATATTTTGTGAGTATTTTGAATTATATTTATAATTCTTATTAGATTAGGTGTTGGGGAACCTCCAAAATATGTTTATTGTTTAATAATTTAATAAATAGAATATTATTCTATAAACTATAAATAATAATATTCTAATAAATTAGTATAATTCTAATATATTAGAATATTATAATAATTTATACTAATTTTATTTTAAAATCACTTTTACATCTTGTGAGATAAAATTTGCATCACATATTTACACTGTACAATGCAAAATCATTTAAATTAAACTAATGCAAACGCATACTATAACAAGACCTGAAATGAATATATTTCTGACCATTTATAATAAATAGGTGAAAAAACTTGGAAAATAAACCAATTAAGACCGATCCATTAATGCCGAAAGGTAACATCAGTGCGCCGCGTCAGTACTCAACCACCTAAGAATATCGGAGTGCACTAGCATTTGGCAAACACACGAAAGTCATTCGTTATTTGGAAGATCATTTGGAAGGTGTATGCACCAGAGAAGATCAAATTTTTTATGTGGCTAGTAGCACAGGATAGAGCTCACACAACACAACTTCAGTATCAAAGAGGATTAACTGAGTTTGCCACTTGTCCTTTGGGTTGTTTCCAGGATGAAGATACTATGCACCTTCTGAAGGATTGTACAAATGATTTAGACATGTGGAAATCAGTAGTTTTGCCATCTATGTGGAATCATTTGGTTTTTATACAAGGCGTGGATCGAATTACGTGAAACTTAACTCACGGGAAATACCACACAAGGAAAATTAATTGGTCTACTCTGTTTTGCTATATTTGCCAAGATATTTGGATTTCTAGGTGTACCAAAGTTTTTAACCCAAATGAGACCACAGATGCCTCAAATGCTCAAGCCGACTTGTTCAAAGTATGTGCAGATCGTGACCTTCTCAAACGTTGTCAAATCCTAGATCCCTCATTTTCGCCTGAACGGGGAGATCAACCTACACCTAAGGACTTTGTTAAAGTAGAAGTTGATGGATCAATGGTGGAAGATGGGAGAAGTAGATGCGAAAGAGTTGTACGTGACAATAATTACTGATGGTTTTGCAACTTTGGCTGCAAGCTCACTAAACTTCCACCTACTATTGTGGAGTTAATGGCGATCATCAATTAACTATATCTATGTTGGTCAAAAGGTTATAGAAAAAAATTTCTTGTTTCTGATTGTATTGAAGTCTGTAGCTTTATCAACAGGGGCTATGACTGGCCATCCCTTTGAAAATATAGCTGATGAAGGTAGACTTCTATATCATGTAAGGATTGGTATGTGGTGGTTGAATATTTTCTCAAAGAGTGCACCAGTTTTGCTGATACACCAGCTAAACTAATCTCAGTTCTCTTCAATGGAATTTCCCATTCACCCTCCGTCTCTTTAGATGTTAGAGTAGATGGTGGATGATGAAGGCATGCAGGGTTTTGTACATATGTGTATACTCCTTTTTGAGTATTGAATTACAGTTTTCATTTTTTTTTTAAAAAAAAAGATAATCAGAAATGACCGAGTTGACTTGTGGCTTCGTCATTCACAGCAGTTAAAATTCAACACAGTCCCAAATCCCAATATTCAAAGGTAAATCAGTATCTATCCTAAATTATAGTTAGATAAAACTTGTTTGGGATGGCTTCTGGGGTCCTAAAAGTGTTTATATATATAAATCGAGGCAAATCTTTCTCACATATTTATTTTATATTACCTCCTAATTCACTAATTATAAAGAATCTAAATAAGTTACTTTCATTTCATATGTTGTATATTTTTAGATTATATATTAGTTTATTAGTTAAACTAATTAGTTTGAAGAAAAAAATAAAATTAAAATTACTCTAAAGTAATTTAATTATTTTTTTTAATCTCTTTAAAAAAGTCAACTAACTTTTATAATTAAGACCGGAGGTAGTATATCGTAAATCATGATTGCAGACTTACTTTTACAGGCTCTAACAATTGTTTTAAAGGCATTCACAATGAATGAACTCATTTCTCATCACTTCCCCTCCGTTAAATTAAAGACAATGCCTTCAATTCAAAGGAAACGCATCCTTCACTTTATTACGAGTTAGCCATCACAAATGTCATCTAAAATCTATTAACTAGATGAAAAGATCGCATTCAGGCGCAGTTACTCTGACTGATTCTTCCTCCTTGTGGGTTCTTCATCAGCTGCTACGAGAAAGTCAATAGAGAGAAGCAATATACGGAGGTACGATTACAAGCATAAAAGCGATATCCAAAGTTTGACAGGTTGAACACATAGCTACGACGACCACCTTTAATCACGAGTCTCGGTCAAAAGGTTCAAAGTACGTAAACGTCTTTTTTTTTTTTTTTCCAAATTTGAAGGGTCAGAGTTCAGAGCTTACAAATTGAGATTCAACATGTGACTTCTTCCTTGCAGAGCTTACATGCTACAGGATCTTTAACAAAATTTGTAAAAATATGAGCAAATATTATCTATTTTTATTTTTTGAATCTCTTCATCCCCAGCTCAAATGTTTGAAGTTTAAACCCACGAGAATCTCACTCACTTGCCTTAGATCTCAATCTTAGCATTTTTAAGATCTCCATGTATGGGTGAAAGTGTGAAACAAACGCATAAAGTCCAAAAGAGCATGGACCAAAAAAAAAAAAAAGGACTAAGATAGGGAGAAACCGGATGAAGCCAAATTGTCCAATTTGACCCCAAAAATCTCAAGCATATATTTGACAAACAAAACGAACCCCTATATCTGGTGTGCCCCATCCAATGTAATAAAACAACAGACAGAAAGTAACAACGGAAAACTTTCCAGCCGTTCTTTTTTTCTGATGAGTTCAGATCAAACATTAAAAAAAGATTAAAATCTCAAGTTGACTGGGTAGAACCTTTATCTTGGACGTTAGTGTGATGGTGGCTATTGCTATTAAAGTTCCTGCAAAGCACCTTGGACTTAACCACCCCGCCGGAGACATAAAACCCCGGTGAAATCATTATCTGGACAATGCTTGAGAGCAACTTGGTACCCTTATCTCCACTCATGTCCTCCATGTAAACCGAATCAAACCTCACTCCTTTGTCCACTCTGAAAATAGGCAAGCTTGGGTGGACCGAGTTGGCCAGCAAGTGAACCAGCCAGACGCTCTTTGATGCGGCGAAGAAAGCTTGCAGCAATGGCTCTGGCCAAGCTCTGTTCCAACCCAACATTGCTACTATCTCACTCATTTTCCTATCACAGAATCTGCTAAACTCTTCACTGAAATGTCTCGTCCCTTTGTTGAGTACCTCTTCCCATGTTAACCCATGAAGCATATTAAAGGACGCAAAGTTTACCTCGCATCGTTCCTCTGGGTTCAGTATGAAACTCGACGCATTCTTTTGGAACCTGATGGATTCAAAGTCCTCGTAGAAAGCTTTATTCAACAGGGCTTCTAAGTAGAAAAGCAAGCTCCTTGAGTTGTTCGAGAGCGAGATTTTAATTTCGTAAGGTTGGAGAAGTAAGGAAACTCTCTCGTGCACTTTATTGCCTTCCATGTGCCTTAGCTGCATAATGAGAGAACGGCTTAGGAACCTTACCGAAGACCGGGCTTCCGAGACTGCGACCGTGAAGTGTTTGAGTACGACGTCGTTTTCATGGAAATTTTGGGTCTTGGTCATTCTATACGGCGAATTGTTACTGCATTTGTCGAGGCCAGATTTTAATTCGTGGCAATACACTTCAAGTCTGTTAAGTTTCTTCTCTAATTCGGCCATGGAGTATTTGAGCCTGGAAGATTCTGAAATAGCCTCGTCTCTTTTCCTAGTAGCTTGAATCAACCTGTGTGAAAGTTCCGCCAGCGCAATTTTCCACTGATCCTCTCTGCTACTCGTTGACATAGCCTCGGTGGACGACTTTGGACTCTTGTGCGTCAGAGAGGAAAAGATAGACTTGAAAATCCCGTTTGGGCTTGCCAATAAAGGCTTTCGCTTATTGTTATCCAACGGAACGACGGTGATTTTCTCACGAGAATGTGGACGGCACTTGGTGCATGAGACAGAGCCATCTTCTCCGTCGATGGTCCAGACAGATTCAGACCGTTTCTTGTGATTCGATTTGCAAATTTTGTCGGCTCGAGGAAGAGGGGTTGGAGGATGGTGCTTCGGAGTAAGACGTTTATCAACATTTGGGGTTGCTCTGTTCTGGCTTCTATCATCCACTCGATGCTCATCTTCGTCCTGTTCCTGAATCTGCAATAAATGGAAAACCCATCGGAGAAATTAAAAAAAGAGTAGAATGGACGTAATAGACGGCGAGAGGGGAAGTGTATTGTACTCACGGTGGCGAATAGCGGACACAGGAAGGAAGGTGGAGGAGAAGGATAAGGAGATTTGGAAGAAGAAGGAGAAGAAGACGAAGGAGCCATTTTCGCTATGTTTATTGCATTTTTCGGTTGGTGGATTTATCTGCTACAAGAAGTGGGGGGTCAATGCAAAGAAAGAGAGACGTATAGGTTATTTTAAAAAACTGCGATTTGAGAGTACAAAGCGTTGTGGTTTTGTCTGTTATATAGCCTTCTTTGATTTCCTACATCATGACCCTGAACAAGTGACAGGTGGGCGAGTTCTCCCAACAGCGAAGGGGCTTGTGTTTCAAGTTTTGTCTATACTCTATAGTGGATCTTTAGGAATCTTTCACGAGCTCCCCTCCCTGTGTTATAATTTTCTTAACCTTGTTATTTTGGCAAGTTGAAACAGGGAACAATTAAGGGGTTAGTTAAACGTTATCCATTTTTGACCAAGAGAAAGCTTTAGAAGCAGGGTGGTGAAAGCCGTAGAAGAAGGGGAATGTTAGAAAGTCAAGGGAAGGGTGGAGAAACAGAGAAATGAAGGAGTAAACTAGAATTGAGTAGTTGAAGGTGATGTGGGGAGTGGGGTGCAATTAGAATTAATTATGGCATTAATGAGTGATGGAGGATAGCTTCAACTGCATGTGAAGGTATTAAATAAGAGAGAGCAATGGGCAGTGAGGATGGGGCCGGGTGGTGGTCCATCTCATCTCAGTCTGCCACCATACCAAGCTAAGTTGCCGCTGACTCTTGTCATGCAGGTTTATCTTTTTCTAGGAATCACGTGCACCACCCTAAAATATTAGAATGCGGAGAAATATAATAAGAATTGATGAAGCAGTATGGAAGACGAGTGAAATTAAAGTGTTGCTTTAGAGGTTGGAGCCAGAAGTGGCCTGGAGAGCATATATCCTTAAGCTTCAACAAAGGCCTCCTCTCTCAGTGGTAAATGACCAAGGCAGCCATGGTCATCATCATGCCGGCGACGGCTGTCGTCAGGGAGATCAGAGCCTGCACCGGGAGTTCTCGACGGGGAGAAGTTGGTGTGTTGCGGTAGTGGGAGCTGCAATGCTTGAAAACTGGAGAGCTACGAGTTCCGCGAGGAAGAGGAGGTCTTGGAATTACCTGCCACTCGATATATAGGGCCCCAATGAAATATTTAATAAAAGTTATTAACATTTCAGCCCTTTCCCATCCAGCAAATCACTGTATGTATGCTTGTGCACGAAAATAAAATATACTGCATTAAAAAACATATATTACATCTGTCACGAAACAGAACAAACACCAAGAAATTGAGTGATTTGTTATTGATGATCTTGGAGATGCATGTGCTTATATAAACACATGTATAGCATACGTGTCATTTTTAGAGAAGTTAAGTGGCAGTTAACTGCCACTGAATCTTATAATCTAACCACATTAAAAAATTGTTATAGTAAGCTATCAACCCATAGAAGTCTGGTTGAATTGGTGGAATTGTCCTGTTAGATTTATTTTTATCATCACTACTCGGATTACTTGAATGTTATTCTAGATTTAAAGTGAAAAGAGTTAGTGCTGTTGTTTTAATTTTTTAAAAATGATTTTACGCTATTTAAAAGGGAAAATTCGATTTAAATACCAGATGAATTTGTAAAACCCCCATAAGTCCTCTGAAATTGTAAAAAGGCTCAGAGATGCCAAAGACCTTTCAGGGTTATGCAAATTCGTACAGATTGGTGTGAAATGACGATAATGCCCAGGAGAGCGAGAGAGACGAACCCACGACTCACAGCTCCACACCACCATGACTGGCGAAGGTCGCCGTCCTGAGCCTCCGCCATCGAAGCCACCCGCCTCCGCCGTCGACCCCCCACACGCGGACGCCACACCGGATGACGCCGGTGAAAACGAAAAAAACTGAGGCGCGTCGTTGAGAGATCTTGGAAGAAATTGGAAGAAGAAACGAGCCGGAAGGAAGGAAGGGAAGGAAGGAGAGGGGTGAAGGAAGGAAGAGGAAGAAAGGAAGAAGAAGGAAGAAGAGAAGGAGGCAAAAAAAAAAAAAAAAAAGAGTTCACTAGTAATTTGCGTTTATGGACTGGTAATTTGCGTTTATAGACTGGTAATTTACAAACGCAAATTACTAGTCCACAAACGCAAATTACCAATCCATAAACGCAAATTACCATTGTTTCTTTAGGTATCCATTTTTTACTCTTTTTGGGATGTTTTGTAAAACGAAACAAAAATGCATTATTACAAAACTTGAAGCGCAAATTACCATTGTTTCTATCCAAAAAAAAACATTATTACAAAACTTGAAGGCGAATTACCAGTCATAAACGCAAATTACCAGTTCATATACACAAATTATCATTGTTATAAAATCACACTCGATGAAAAAAAAAAAAACAAAAAAAACACACTACAGTGCACTAGTGAACTTTTTTTTTTTTTTTTTTTGCCTCCTTTTCTTCTTCCTTCTTCTTCCTTTCTTCTTCTTCCTTCCTTCACCCCTCTCCTTCCTTCCGGCGGCACGTTTCTTCTTCCAATTTCTTCCAAGATCTCTCAACGCTAACAACGCGCCTCTGTTTTTTTTTTTCGTTTTCACGCATCATCTGGTGCGGCGTCCGCGTGTGGGGGGTCGACGGCGGAGGCGGGTGGCTTCGATGGCGGAGGCTCAGGACGGCGACCTTCGCCAGTCATGGTGTGGAGCTGTGAGTCGTGGGTTCGTCTCTCTCTCTCTCCTGGGCATTATCGTCATTTCACACCAATCTGTACGAATTTGCATAACCCTGAAAGGTCTTTGGCATCTCTGAGTCTTTTTACAATTTCAAAGGGCTTGTGGGGGTTTTAAAATTCATCTGGTATTTAAATGGAATTTTTCTATGGATTTAAAATGAGTTTATGAGAGAAATTTTATTTTGATTTAAAAAAAATTACTTAAAAGGCATTTTTTTATACTTTCCAAATGAGCACTTGATTAGTGTCTTGGTGGCGTTAATGCTGCTTAGGATGTTAATTATGCACCGTTATTTTTGAATAAAGTTACCTTTTTATTCAAAAAAATAGAAGAAAATAGTAATGTTTTGAAGTGTGATAAAAGGATATCAACTATCAAGATATTGCCTTCGGCGTGCTTCCTTTTTTTTTGGTCAACCTCGGTGTGCTTTTTTTTTTTTTTTTTTTTTTTTTTTATACTAAAGGAGACATCCAATTAAATTAAGAAGAAATTATAGAGAAATTACATGGGGAATGAAATCCCAAACAGTCATTAAGACACAAAGCCCTGATAGGGATTGGACAAACATCAAAGAAACAAGAAGAAGACAATCCCCAGTAAGTGCTCATGAGCTGGGCGTCTCCCGGCCTTGGTGGGGACTGATATCGAACCCCTCCAAAACTTTTTTTTATATCAAAAAAAAAAAGAAGACAATCCCTCTTTGGCTAAAGCATCAGCCACCTCGGTGTGCTTTCTTGAATACAAGAAGCAAGGGGAGCCTCTCCTCAACGGACTTGAACATGAAACGTTGAATAAACATCATGGCCCACAATGAAATATTAATTAATAAAAGATATTGACACAACATGGATTTCTCCAAATCGCATCTTGCCTATTACACATCACTTCCATCTCTTAAACTTCATATACTATGTTAAAATGTTGGGGTATTTTATTCTATCCTAAATATAAGATAAAGTTTATAATATAAATTATTATTCTAATCTTATTTATAAATATTTTTTAACTAAATCACATATATCAAGGAGAGGTGGTTAGCTTAATAACTATAAGATAAATTTTTAATTTTGCCCTCATTTATGAATGAATATCTTTCAACTTTTTCTTTTCTCTTTATTTTTATAGGTACAATTAATATGAGTAAATTGTAACAATCTCATTTATTATCCTGAATTTTTTTTGGTCAAAGATTTATTACCCCGAATAAAGACTTATAAATAGGAATATTTTTTTGATTTTATAAATAGATCATAGTAGTACTCCAGAGAGTTCGAAAAACTGACACATGTACAACGCTGATTCGCGTACAATCTTACTGAGCCCTACATGCATATGTTATTGGATCTGTTTGAGTTAGCGGTGGCTTAAAAGCTATCTAACTTTTGCAAAAGCCTGATAGGAAAAATCAAGTTGTAAATATGATTTATGTTTGGATTGTCTGTTTGACTTTTACAGAAGTGATTTTTTTCTAAACTGATGGATGTCTAGATTATTATTTGAAAAGTCAATTATGATGGAAAATGATGAAAAGACATGAATCATATTAAATACGCATATATTAATATTAGTTGTATATATTACAATAATCGATAATAACAAATTAAATTTAAGTTGGAAAAAAAGTTAATATAGCAAACATAATAATTGTAAATTAGGAGATTACTTCCTAATAAATGTAAATTATTGGCAGTACTCAATTGGTTATATGATCAAGGAATCCTCAAAAAAAAAAAAAAAAAACATTTGTTGGAGATTAATTCCATATGAATTGGAAGAATTAAAATGTAATGGTAAAATTAGGTTTTGGGATGAGCAAACCATTACCTTCTAAAAGACATAGGTGGTGTAATCTTATGGATGAGAGAAGGAAAGAAGACTTTGAGCCATTTGTTTTTTCGGCAGCCGTTAAATTAATATTTTCTAGAGGAAATGGAATTGAATTTTTTTTCCCAATTGTGTTAATAATTGGATGAGAGTTATCAAAAGTCCCTAAAACACATGAGGAGGCGGTCGGCTGAAACTAGCTAAAGGAAAACTCTAGATCGCATCCACCCTCTCAAGGTGGTAGGTGGCGGGTTTTCGATTTCATTAGGATTTCTTCCTCCTTGCCAAACGAATCTATTTCACTACCTTTATTCAATGCATCTAGATGTGAGTGAGCCAAGCCTTTCCTCTTCTACTTCCTTTCTTGCTAAACATCGTTCTCCCCTACTTCGATCAATGCTACAATAATCATTGAGGTTCTCTTCTTCTTCCTTCTTGTTTGTCTCCGTGTGGGTGGTGGGTTGGGTGCCATTAGCCGTCTTATATCCTTTGAGTTTTATTGTATGGATGGTTGAGTGAGATGGCTATTAGTTTTTCTTTTTCTTCTTCAATGATTTATGTCATCTCTTCCTCATATCTTGACTTTTCTCTCTCCGTTGTGAACATGTGGCTCCTAATGTTGTCAAGCTTTTCTTCCAACTCTTTGAAAGCTAGCTTCTCAGCCACTGAGCTCTTTTGGGAAAAGCCCAGTCATCTAAACGCTAACCCAAACAGGACCAATCTAACTTTTTATCCACAAGCCATTGCCCCTTCACGCTCCTAACACTTAGCCACCACTCTCCCTAAACAGGCCTATTATTTACAGGGTCAAGATTGGTCCCTTCTTACTTAAGGGATGTAGGGCAGAAGGAATTGAATTGAAGCCTTTGACTTTGTTTAAGCTATACGAGCACCAATACACACTAATTAACCATGGGACAAATACGAGGCTGATGGTAATGGACTCACCATCCTTTTATGGATTCTCATTCCATACTTTCCTCTTATTTGTTTATTAGGTGTTTATTCCCTAATTTTGGGGTGCGTGCATTTTTTTTTATATAATTTATTATTAGAAAAATCTCATATAAATACTTATATGAATTTACAAAATCCCCAAATATTTGTTGAATTTGTTAAAGGACTTAAAGATACTAAGAACCATATTGAGATTTACAAATTCGGGTACATTTACCATTTTACCCTTAGTTTTAAATAAATAAAAAAGACCCTCGCGGAAGAGTCGCGCCACCGCCATCCATCGAAGAACCACCGGTGATGGTTTTTTTTTTTGGGGGGGGGGGGGGTGGGGGTTTTTTTTTCTTTTGAAAAAAAAAGGATTCATTAAAAGTGAGAGAGGTGAGATTCGAACCCCCACACCTCCATAAAGCTAAATGACCCAATTCTTGGGCTACTTGGTTCTTGTAATATATATATATATATATATGCATTAATAAATATATATATTCTTAACATTTTTTCAATCAACAAATACTCTTTGTAAATGCCGTTGAAAGATTTGTAAGCGCCATTGAAAAATTTGTGATAATACATTATTTTTTGTTTTTCTCTCAGAGGTAAACAAGGTAAACCTAAAAAAAAAGTTGTAAATACCGTTGAAAGATCTATGATAATGCATTATTTGTTTGTTGATGGAAAAAATGTTAACAAGAAAATATATATTTGTTATGCATATATATATATATATATATATCAAAGGAACCAAATGGCTTAATGGTTGGGCCACTTAGCCCCATAGAGGCGTGGGGTTCAAACACCACCTCCTTTGCTTTCAATAAATCTTTTTTTTTTTAAAAAAAAAAACCTCACCCCCCCACAAAAAAAAACCATTGCCAGTGGTTGACGGCCCTCCAGCGAGGGTCATTTTTATTTTTTAAAAAATTTATTTAAAAGTAAGGGTAAAGGGTAAATTCACCCGAATTTGTAAATCCCCATATGGTGTTTAGTACCTTTAAGTTCTTTAACAAATTCAACAGATATTTGGGGGTTTTGCAAATTCAGATGGTATTTATATGAGATTTTCCTTTTATTATTTAGATTAAATTATATGTCGTATTTTGAAATACTTTTTTATATCCGGTATGTCAAATTAATTAATTTTTAAAGTAATCGATGTTACAAGAAAAATGTTTTTACATGCAGGACCGAAAATTAATTAATTTAAAATATAGGGTACACAAAATATTTCAGAATATAGTATACAATTATATATATATATATATATATATATGCCCACACTACCAAATTAGAGGGATAAACACCTAACACGAATATAAATGAAAAGCATGGAATGAGACCTCCATTTATCTAGTGATGACGGGGCCCTTATCTTTGGTGGCCTGGTTTTTTTTTTTGGGGACTGAGTTGAGACAATCATATTGGGCTGAAGAAATGAAACAAGACAAGAAAGTGATTAAACATCCACAAACGGCGATGAAAAGGTATAGTAGCCCAAAATGATATTCATGAATACATCTCTCCCTCCTGTGCTACACATTACCAACATTAAGGGGTACGTAGATGGTAAGGGATCCAGGGATTAGCTCTTGGGTCGTGGGTTTGATCCATTACCAACATTAAGGGGGTGTTTGGTTGGGGGAGTGGGGGGAAGCAAAAAAAAAAAAAACATTAAGGGGGTGTTTGGTTGGGGGAGGGGAAGGGAGGGGAGGAGAGGGAAGGGGGAGAAAATGGAGGGAAAATATTAAAAGGGAAGAAAATTTTTGTGGGCCCCACCACAAATAACTTTTCTTTCTCTCCATTTTTCTCTCCCCCCCCCCAACCAAACATACCCTAAAGGATTAATTCGTTTAGGGCTGGAGGTATGTCTTAGTCCTGATGGGGTACTGGTATTTACCCCCACCTAAATTTTTCTCTTATAAAAAAAAAATGCGTTTAGGGTGGATGAAATTCTCTCCCTATCCAAAGACTCTTGCCTTAACAAAATTTTTGTGGCTCGCTTTTTACTCTTTTTTTTTCTCTCGCCTAGTTGATAAATTACTCCCCTTAACGTTCAACAGCTTCATGATGCACAATTATGTACATTAGTGCTTGTATCTCTTGATTACTCTTTCATGGTTGGAAGATAGAGATGATGTGATAATATACACTTTCCGCATAATGGAGATTATGTAACAGTATACATTTATATAGTGAATGAGCTTTCTCTTCTTCCCCCCCCCCCCCCCCCAACAAAAAAAAAAAAAACTCTTCCTCTTACCTTTTTTTGGCCAATATTTACCCAGATTGTATACATTTTATTATTTTTAACTGAAGTAGTGTTTTCATTTTATATGTAGTATTGATATTGACGATAGAATGAAAGGAAAATTATAGCCTAGATTTTGGATGACGTAATAAATACAGTAAATTACAGTCACCAAGGCCCAAACGTGTGTGGTCTTCAGCTTTTTTTACCCAACCAGTTTGCCGCTCTTATTAGGAAGTGAAGGGCAGGATTGTGGCGCATAGGATTGCTGCGAATTCTCTATGGCTGCCATCAGGAACACTAGCAGAATGATCTTCAAGGAGTTATTGCACCCGTTTCCCATACTTCCGATCTCTTCTCTGCGCAGGCTTCCTATAACCCCAGAAAATCCTTTGCCATTAGCTTGCGGGAGTGTTGTTCTTCCGTTACCGCGACGCGGGATTGGTTCCGGTGCTATTCGATGTGCGGCTTCAGATGCTGCTGATGGTGGAAAGAAAGTATCGGCTCGGCTCTCCCAGGTTCAGCAGCTCCTGCAAGAAGCTGAAGAACGAGCGCAGGCATTTGATAGCGGGCCTACTCCTAAAATCACGCTGGGTGAGTTGTTACTCTTCTTGTGATTATCATCCGATTAATCGCTGCAAAAGTTAAACCTGCATTTCTTTCTATCCAAATTTTCACTCAAGGTGTAAATTTCCTGGAAGACCTTTCCTGAATGTTCTAGAGATATTAATGGAATTCTATTTTCTCTGAATCAGTATGCCTTCTTGAATTTGGTGTCGCTTGATGCTTATTATAGTACTCCGGCGTCAATTTCACTTTGTTATAGTTTTACGCCACGTTTTGATTTTCCAACAATTATAGTCTATTTCATCCCTGGACCATGTTAAGAAATCGTCCATTAATCTATATTCTTAAGCTATGACAAGGATTTTATTAGACGTTATTCTGGGATTTTGATAGCAACCGTCTTCTTTTTATGAACATAATGATGCTGTAGTTCGGTGGGTTCATATGTTTCCCCCCTCTTTTCCCTCTATACCTAGCTCGGTTTATATCAAGAAAATAATATGGATTTGAAGTACTTTGTTTTCATTTCAGATCATGTCACAGTGAGCTTTGCGAGAAGTGGGGGACCTGGAGGTCAAAATGTAAATAAAGGTCAGTTTAACAGTATTTGATTATTTGCTACTTTGCTGGAACTTATTATTAACTGTTTCCAGCAACTATGCACCAAAATTGCCATTAATTTAATCCCTTTTGTTCTGCATCCCTCACTATGAGATATTGTCCATTTGTTGCTTGGACAGTGAACACCAAGGTGGACATGCGGTTCAATGTTAAAAATGCATATTGGTTAGGTGACAGGATCAGGGAGAGAATTATGCAAACGGTTTGTTGCAACAGATCTTTTTGTTTTAGTAACAAATAATTGAATGTTCAATTTTCATAAATCTTTATATTATACACGCAGATATGTGTATTATTGTATTTGCACGTGAATGTGTACTTTTTTATATACTGCTTACAGCAGATAGTTACACTCTTTATCTCATGGATTGTGATTGCTATTCATATGTTAATTTCTAGATCCAATTTTTCTTCAATTCTTGGTTCAACTCTAATAGGTCTTGAGCAGGAAAAAAATCGTATTAACAAGGATGGGGAACTTGTGATTTCCTCAACAAAAACTAGAACACAAAAGTTCGTATCTTCCCTCTCGTTTTATTTGATTTGTGCTTCCTTTGTATGTTGCAAGAGAAGTCGGCCTGATTCTACCATTCTTTCTCAGGGGTAACATTGAGGATGCTTTGGAAAAACTTCAGGTAATATAGAACATTCAATATTAGACTTGTATTAAAGTTGTTTTAAAGCTTGCATTAGCATCACACTTTGATATGCCGGGGAACTTTGCAAATAACATGCTTTCATATATCCTCTCCTCCCATCATTAACTTAATGAAAAAGAAGTAAAGAAAAATACGAGTTCAGTGACACCTTCAAAACAAGATAGAAGCTGGAGAATAGTGTAATATGGATAAGGCAAGACTTCTATTTTCTAAAGTGAGGGCCTGGTGTAGGAACGCAGGATAGGGAGGTAATTTCAGAAGTTGGTTCCTAGACTTGTGTTTACTATTCATTGATTTTTAGATCCTTCTAATTTGGTCACTAGATGGTCTTTGTAATTTGCATTTCCTGAGACATGTCTTAGTTATAAACTTAGTTATACTTGTTGTTTACTCGTGAGCAAGCCTTTTCCATTCAAAAACTGTTCATTATTCCTCATCCTACCTGTTTTGGGTCATCAAAGGAAGAATTTTGTTTCTCTGTTAATCCCCCCAAACAAAATATGTTTTTGTTTGGTAACTTAGCAATTTTTGTTGTTATCTAATGGAAAAATCAGGCAATTATTGATGCTGCTGCATATGTCCCACCACCTCCTTCAGAAGAACAAAAGAAGAAAATTGCGAAGATGTAAGGGCACTTCTGTTTTTAAAATTAAATTCTTCAGGCTAGGTGGAGTATATGATTTCTTTTATTGTATGACTTTGAAGGGCTGCTATTGGAGAGCAGAAACGCCTTAAGAGCAAAAAAACACTCTCAGATAAGAAAGCATCCAGAAGAAATAAGGGTAGTTGGGACTAATTGTTATAGAATACCAAAATATTGCGGTTCTTGATCATTATATGGTAAGTTCGCTATCATTGGTTGAGTTTTATTTGCTAGTACACTATTGTTGATGATGTTTTTTTCCATGGTTTATTAATGTGTTTTCTCTTGGCTGCAGGGGTTGAAAGCTCAATCCTTTGATACACTATAATTGTACGTTAGTTGAGCGATTGAATGTAACCAGGTGTCCCTCAGAAGCATGCATAACACAACGGCCAGCTTCCTTGAAGTTTAAGGACCTTGATGAAGTTTATAATCTCCTTTTTTTTTTTTTGTTGCAATTGTGGGTCTATACATTGGGATAATGCTTGGCGGACACATTGGGCACAGGACGAGAGGGAATAGCGTAGCCTCACAGCTTTAGATTTAAGAGTTTGATCACTATACAGTATTCATTAAATTAACTACTAGATTTTTTGGGTATTTGCACATAATAGTGGACTATGTGTAAGTTAAAGTCCCTCCAATTTGGAGATTAACAGCTTAAGATTGCCCTTGTCATAATAGCAGGAGCGAGGGATATTGACTTGCTGTATCAAAAATCATTGGTAAAGATGACTGATCAGCAGATTCTTGATTTCTCATCAACTAAATTTCTATTTAAGTAAGTTTGGGTTAATGGTAGAAGTTTTTTCACTACTATTGATATACTAAAAGAGGAAGAAGGGACTATTTCATTCACAAAAACATAGAATGAACCAGTACAGCAGCTATATTCTTTCATGCCTGCCACGTCATAAGCAATTCTCTCTCCTGTAACTAACTCCTGAGCACTATTCCCTACTATTATTTACTAAAGAGTCCCTAGTAGAGAATACATGTATATCAACTACTCCCCCCCTAAAGAGTCCACAAGGATTTCATTTGTAGCATCGGCAACAGTGGAAAAATGAGGAAACTGAGTCTAAATATCAGAAAGATTTTCCCACGTAGCATCTTCAGGCTGAGTGAATTTCCAATGGATGAGCACTTGAGTAATAGGGAGGTTGTGCTTGCGGACAAGCTTGCGGCCTAAAACAGCCAATGGTTCCAATGCAAACTGACCTTGTGCGTGGACTGGAGGTAGGGTCTGAGGGATTGAAACAGACGGTCCCACATGTTTCTTAAGAAGGGAAACATGAAAGACGGGTGCACTCTTGTGGAAGGAGGAAGATCAAGTTCATAAGCAATCGGACCAATCTTCTTGACAACCTGAAAGGGCCCAAAATAGCGGGCAGCAAGCTTGTGGAGAGAAGAGCTATTCAGTAAATTCCGCCGGAAGGGATGGAGCTTCAAATAAACCATGACCAGCAGTAAACGAGCACTCAGAACGATGTTTATTGGCCTGCTGGACCATTCGGTGTTGTGCTTTCAACAAATGGTGTTTAAGGTGCTGCAGAACCTCTTCGCGAGATAAACAAGTACGGTCGACCACATCGTTGGGAGAATCACCAACAATATAAGGAAGATGGACTGGAGGGGGCACCCCATAAACAGCCTCAAAAGGAGTCATGCCAATAGCTGAACGATAATTAGTGTTATACCAGAATTCAGCAAGAGCCAACCATTTGGTCCATTGCTTGGGAAAATCACCTGTCATGCAGCGGAGATAGCACTCCAGACAGCGATTGAGGACTTCCGTTTGCCCATCCGTTTGAGGGTGATAGGCTGAAGAATAGTGGAGACTGACACCATATAAGCGGAATAATTCCTTCCAGAACTTGCCACAAAAAATCGGATCTCGATCGGAGACGATGGATTTAGGGAACCCATGTAACTTGACAACATTATCCATGAAAATAAGGGCAACATCCACTGCTGTAAAAGGATGCTTGAGAGCCATAAAATGAGCAGCCTTAGAAAGACGATCCACCACAACTAAAATAGTGGTTTTAGAATATGAGTTTGGAAGACCACTAATAAAATCCATCGACAACTCAGTCCAGACATACTCAGGGATAGGAAGTGGCTGAAGGAGGCCCGGAGAAGCAACTAATTCAGGTTTGAAATGCTGGCAGGTAATACACCCACGAACAAAGTTGCAGACATCTTTTTCCATGCCCTTCCAATAAAAAACAGAAGCAAGACGCTTAAAGGTGGGATGAATACACGAATGTCCACCAAGCACCATCGGCATGGAAATAGGTGAGAAGGTCCTTACGAAGAGTGCGATCGGCCCAACAACCGGCTTCCCTTGACGTTTCGGTGATGTTGCCAAGTATATTTAGTGTGAGAATCGGGATTACGCTCTAGGGCTGAATGAGCTGCTGCAAAGAGGCATCAAGAAGCCAAGAATTACGAACACGGTCGTATAGTGGAGAGACCGGAGAAGAGATGGTGAAGCAAGACCCCTCGGGTCAACGAGATAAGGCATCAGCCACCACATTATCACTACCCTTCTTGTATAAAATCTCGTAATGCAGACCCCATAACTTATGCAACCACTTAAATTGTTGCTCGTTTAAATCCTTTTGTTCCAGCAAGTGTTTTAAGGGAAGATGATCTATACGAATGAAGAATTTTCGACCGCCCAAGTAGGAACGCCATTACTTAACAGCAAAGAGAATAGAAAGAATTTCGTGCTCATAGGTGGATAAACACCTCTTCTGCGAAGCCAATATTTTGCTAGCGTATGCCAAGGGGTGGCCATTCTGAGACAACACAACGCCTAATCCAGAACCCGAGGCATCGGTTTCAATGACAAAAGGGTCGCTGAAATTAGGCAGAGCAAGGACAAGCGGTGACATCATGACATCTTTGAGCGTCTGAAATGCACAGCGCACCATTTGGAGTCCATATGAACTTCTCATTTTTCCGCAATAAGTCAGTTAAGGGTTGGCTGATGGAACCAAAATGTCGAATGAAGCGGCGATAGTATCCCGTAAGACCAAGAAATCCCCTCAATTCACGAAGAGATGACTAAGACCTTAGGCCAAGAAGAGATAGCCTCAAGTTTTTTTGGATGCTTGAACTCCCTGGGCAGAGATGATGTGGCCGAGATAGTCAACTTGAGTGGCAGCGAAGATACATTTAGTGTGTTTAGCAAACAACTGATGCTTCCTCAAAATTGAGAGGGTAACATGCAAATGCTGTACATGAGAGGACCAATCTCTTGTAGTAAACCAGGATGTCATCGAAGAAGACCAAGATAAATTTGCGTAAATAGGGTCTGAAAACCGAATTCATAAGACCTTGGAAAGTTGCCGGAGCATTGGTGAGGCCAAATGGCATGACCACGAATTCATATAGACCTTCATGAGTCCGGAAGGCTGTCTTAGTAATGTCATCACTCTTCATTCAGATCTGGTGGTACCCAGCACACAAATCGAGCTTAGAGAAAAACATAGAGCCTGTTAACTCATCAAGAAGCTCATCAATAATCGGAATGGGAAATTTGTTCTTGATGGTGGCTTCGTTTAACCTGCGGTAATCAACACAAAACCGCCAAGTTCCCTCTTTCTTTTGAACTAATACCATTGGGGCAGCGAAGGCACTAGAGCTTTCCTGGATAATGCCACTCTTCAACATCTGACTAATATGATTCTCAATTTCTGTTTTTTGAACTGGACCATATCTATAAGGCCGGCAACTTATAGGAGTAGAGTCTTTGAGAGGGATGGAGTGATCACAAGTTCTGGGTGGAGGTAGCTCAGTTGGCTCCTGAAAAACATCAGTAAAGGTATCCAAGAGGGTCGTAATTCCAGTTGTTGGTCATGGGTAAGGTGGGCGGTATTAGCCAATTTAATTTGCAGCTGGGAGGGAGTACCAATGAGGTATAACTCGTTGGCTACCACAAATTCACGGAAGGTGAGAACCTCTTCAGAACAGAACCGCACTTCTGCATTCACCCCGTGTACAGCAACAGGGGAACCATCAATGTGAAATTCAAACGACAAGGACTCCATATCCATAGAAAACCGACCCTGAGTTTTAAGCCAATCGACCCCTAGTATGGCATCATAACCTCCTATTTTCATAATTAGGAAGTCGGAGCAGAATGTTGAACCACCCAATTCCCAATTTAGACTGGGACAATACTTAGAGAAGCATACCTGACGATTATCAGCAATGGACAAGCGAATGGGATCATGTTCTTGCGTCTTCAACCCCAACCGTCGTGCCACAGCAGCATCGAGAATGTTGTGTGTGCTTCCAGTGTCGACCAGGATAATGAGCGACTGGTTCTTGATTCGTGTCCGAAGCTTCAAGGTGGATGTGTGGCAACACCCTTCGATAGCGTTAGTACTACCGTCAACTGGACTCTGAGCATCCCCCAGTGCGTCTTCGAATTGCTCCTCCTCGTCATCAATAATGAGGATGTAGAGGTGAGACTCCTTACACCGGTGGTCGGAGGAGTACTTTTCGGGGCACCAATAGCACAACCCCTGTCACCGTCGGTCGTCCATCTCACGCTTGGAGAGGTATCGGGTAGGGCGCGAGACTAATCCTATGAGAAGGAGAAAGGTGAGTGCGTCGTGGAGCCAAGGGAGGACGCGGATGAAGTCGACTTAGTGGACTGAGGGACAGATTTGACTGGGTCTGTAGAGTTGGAATTGGTCGGGCCATGTTTTGAGCCCAGCACTGTAGAAAACTTAGGGCCTGAGTCCAGTGGGCGATTGGTGTACCCTGGTGATGAGATCATTCGGCCACGAGAAGGAGTGTGCTCATGGAGTGTACGGATCGTAGCTTCCTGGAGTCTCGCCAGCACATCGCACTAGCCAGCGTCGGTGGAGAGAAACTCAGAACAAACTGGCGGATGTCTGATCGGAGTCCACCGATGAAGAGATTCACTACAATGGCTTCTGGAATATCTACCTCAGACAACAATTCATCGAACTTACGCTCGTAGTCGGCAACGAGATCCTTGCCCTGTTGAAGCTGTTTAAGAGCAATCGGGGTGCTCTTCATGGATGTCAGTGAATTTCGCCTCCAATTGCGCGAAATAATCCTCCCAGCGTATATCATTGAAAGCACGATGCCGCATAAAGGTCTGATGCCAGCGCAAAGCATGCCCCTCCAGATGAATGCTAAGAAGACGGATGCGCTGGTCGGCCGGAGTGCCATCGACGTCGAAGAATTGCCGACAACGGTAGGCCCAACCACGGAAATCAGTACCGTCAAACCGTGGAAACTCCACCCTGCTCTGTTTGGTTGGAACGAAATAGGAGGAAGGTGTTGGTGAGGCTGTGTTTGATAGTGTGCTTCTTGGAATGTCCCAAACGTCGGAATGCGTGCGTGGAGAACGGAGCTAGACCCGCCATCGCCAACGCTAGAGGTGCCGGCGCTTTGCTTCCTGCTAGCAGAGTGAGGTGGGGAAGAAAGCTTGGTGTCGAGCCATTGCATAAGCTCTTCCAGACGTGTAGCCGTTTGCTTGAGTTTAGCGATCTCCTGGGTACTCTGTTCAAGTCGCGCGTGCATCGAGTTGTTGATATTTTCCAGACGAAGCTCCAGCTCACCCAGTCGGTCCTAGGATCGCGTCTCTGACGGCGGTGACATGGCCAGAGAAGGGGCTCTGATACCAATGATATACTAAAAGAGGAAGAAGGGACTATTTCATTCACAAAAACACAGAATGAACCAGTACAGCAGCTATATTCTTTCATGCCTGCCACGTCATAAGCAATTCTCTCTCCTGTAACTAACTCCTGAGCACCATTCCCTACTATTATTTACTAAAGAGTCCCTAGTAGAGAATACATGTATATCAACTATCGAGTAAATTTCTTATGAAGCAAATTTCTATTCTCGACGTAAACAATGGCAGCCACAAGAAACACTTCTCTAATGACGCCATATGCTGCTTGCACTGAATTTAGCAAAGGGGAAAAAAGAACAAAAAGGGTAGGCCCTATATATATATATATGGTTACAATCTTACGTCTACTGATCACGGCGATGCAAAAACACTTCCATAATATCATGTCATTTACACGCTACAGCAAATCTTGTTGCTCTTGCTACTATTACTGCTGTCCTACATGTCAAAGTCAAAACTCCTCCAAACCAAAGAACGAAGAATGAAGAAAATTTAACCAAATCTTATGGTCCTTGCCAGTACTAGTCAACCGTCAAAGGCAAAAGAAAGATTGTAAAGAAAGCATAAAGATTCTTAATATGATGTATTTACAAAAAGGATGAAAGAAAATGGCTTTGTCTTGGTCATTAAAGCGGACACTCGGACAATATTCAACGTCTGATGACATGTACCTCCCCTGAATGTCGATCAACATGTTTGATCCATTTCTTGCCGCCCTTGACGGTCGATCCTGAATTTCCCCCTAAGGCGGAGACGTGTGCCATATCGAGCCCTTTTCCCACCGGAAGAAACACCGAACGAACAAGACGCCTTGATCTTTCGTCCAAAACGCACCGCCATTTAAAGCCGGAAGTAGCCCTCGAGTTCGCGTTCTTGCATACCAGCACCGCCCCCTTGCTGCTCAGTTTGGCGAGCCTCAGAACCCTCGAGAAATCCTTTCGGCGAGAGTCCACCACCAAGAAGTCTATTCCTGATAAGCCGTTCATGACTTCCTCTGCTTCTCCCACGATGACCTCCGGTGACGACATGCCGGCCTCGCCCATGCTCCGAACGTACTCTGATCTTGACCGTTCATCGGGGACTATACATACATGCCGTCCACCCGTGTGACGACTTGCTATTTTTAAACCTATGCTTGTGGGCATAACTCCGCCCTGTGACCAAGTTTCCACGATGAGCTGTGCGTTCCATCCAGCGGCCATGGCCGAAACAAGCTCCGCCACGCCTGATTCACGGAAAAGCTCACACTGTAAAAGCGGAAAAGAAAAAAGAAAATATCAGAGACGGACCATAGAAGAAAACTTGAAATTCCCATACTGGATAAAAGAAAAAAATCTTGAGGGGACGGAGAGCTTACTGATCTAACCGTATCGATGTATGCTTTTGATGCCGTCTCTGGGGACCAAACTAGCTTCATTTCTGAGGATGATCCTTGCTTGATTCTCTTGGGTTGTTTGTTTTGGGGTCTCTGATATTCTGCTGTGTCTGCGCAGGGAAATTGAAATTTGGGTGTGGAAGAGGCGCTGAGGTGTGCTTTAAATGAATGGGACAAAGATAGTTATGGCATATGCGGATTCTGGAAGCAATGAGGACCGTTGACATTTCATCGACCTAATAACTGTGGGCGGTTCCTTTGTTTTATTACCTGGTAAAACCACATATTTCGAACCTATACTTTCTCAACTATTTGATTTAATCCTTATAATCTGGTGGTTTTTTCATTTTACTCCCTGTTGCTGTTGAATTGAAAATAAAGGAAATTACATGTATTTTTGTTGCTTAAACAGGTCATGTGATATGTATATATGCACACGCCTCAGCCAAAGCAGCTGGAAACAAGTAGTGTATAGAATTCGTATTTCGTAAGGATCAAATAAAGAAACAATGCCAAAGCTTATGGAATATTCGGAATATAAGAAAATTTAAAATGGACGCGCTCATTTTTACCCCTTGAGGTTTTTTTTTTTTTTTTTTTTTTTTTTTTTTTTTGGGGGGGGGGGGTTTGAGTAAAATAGAAGGAAGATGGAGTACTGGTTTCCTTCATATGTAGTTGATTGAATTGTCAGTGTCCACCGTTATGTGATGAGAGAGGAGAGTACAAAATATATTGGAAACCATCCATGGTTGTTTCGTAGTCAAATCGACATATCATTTTCTTTTATCAGGTACTCGAAGGGTTGCAAATAACATATGGAAGATTATATGAAGATGGTCTATCTCGGATAAGATTAAAACCTTCATGTGGTTAGTTGCTCATAGGAGATCACACATCAAAACTGAGGATGCAGAGGGGATTGGAGACGTCTATTGCTTACTCTTTTAGATGTGAGATGGATGAAGACTCAATGCATATGTTGCGGGATTGCTCTACTATCAAGGAGCAGGAAAAATGGAATATATTCTCTTCTTTACGGGGGAAAATTGGATAAAATGGAATTGGACTCATGAAATTGACAAATAATATACGAAGAAGATTATGTGGCCAACCTTGTTTAGGTATCTTTGCTGGGATATATGAGTATCACGCTGTAAAAGGTTATTTGATTGTGAGACGACTAATGTGGGGTTGAATGCACAATGTAATTTCTTTAAAGCATATTCGGATAAGGATATTCTCAGGAAAGATGATATGGAGAGAGGATTAATAGTTCTCACACAAATCGGAATCAACATGAAGATGATTTCATCAAAGTTGTAGTCACTAGCTCAGTCTTGGAGGATGGAAGGAGTAGGTGCGGAGGTTACATTTGGGATCAAAATGACAGATGGTTGTAGATTGCAGCTCCAAACTAGTAAATGTTCCTCCGGTTTTTGTAGAAATAATTGGTTACATTCATGGACTACAATTGTGTCAGTCCAAATGGTATAAGAAGATTAAATTAGTTATTGATTTTATAAAGGGCATCAATTATATGTTGAGATGATGTGACCAGCATTATCATTTCAATGACGTTGTAGATGATATTAGGATGCTTCTTTATAGAGAATGGTAAGTTGTGATCATTCATAGATATAAAAAGACAATAACTATTGCTGATTAATTAGTCAGATACTCTCATAACATAGATGAGAATTTTTATTTGTTTGATCAACATCCTCCTTTTATTTAAAAGGCCGAAGTTTATAAAGATTAAGAGTGTTTGTTGAGATTGATGTATTGTCTCTGTTGATATTCTAATTCCTGTATTATTAAAAAAAAAAAAAAAAAAAGAAGATATATCTACGCCTCAGCCAAATCAGCTGGAAACAAGTAGTGTATAGAACTCGTATTTCGTAAGGATCAAATTAAGAAACAATGCCAAAATGTATGGAATAATTTGCATATAAGAAAATTAAAGATGGACGCGCTCATGTTTACCACTTGAGGTGGGAAGGCGGAAACAAAAGCCCCCTGGGAGGGCAAGGAAATTACAAGATTGACCAGCTGCTGACTTTAGTGGTGGTTGTTGGATTGTTGGCCAAGGCAATTTGCAGACAGTGACATAGAATCCACTGTAGCAGTAACCAGTTTTTCTGAAGCGAAGCTTAATAGCTAAGCTAATTGAGCCACACAGAGACCTGAAACGCTTTCATATTGGGGCTGCCTTGCACAGTCCAACTAACAAGTGCGATATTCCCTAATTAACTCCTCTAAAGTGGGCATGTTTTTGCTTTTGTTTTTTTAGTCAGGAGAAGATTATATTTATAAAAAGACCCAAATGAAAGTAGGAAGATCACTTATTTTCTACCCTTAAATCTTAACAAAATAAACATTATCCATCTCAGGTTAACCCCAGAACTTAATACTATTGATTAGAGCCTCCTTATAACGGGAACACAATGTACTGAAGGTTAACTCAGTACTAAAATACAGAAGACATTTACAAGAGAACGAGAGAGGAGGAAGGTAAATAAGTAGGGGAAGTAAGGGTAGAAGAGGACAAGTGGGTTTTTTTAAGAAGAACGTGTCTGGTCAAAATACAGAAGACGGTTTTAAGACGAGTGGGCCGGGAATAATAAAAGAGTGAGTGACGTGAGCGCGTGGGTAAGAGAAGCCAAGTCGTTGGAGACATGGGACATAGAAAAGTGGATATTATATACAGCACTCGTATTTGTCTATTTGATATTGGATTAGTGGGGATAAGTATTAAATTAATGAACGGCCATGAGTGCGAGAGTAACGAATAATGAAATAGCTTAAATCTGACTTTGAGACACGCAAAGGTGAGTCATAAACAAGAACCAACTTGATGAGCCTCATATCTTTGTTGCTTGTCGTCAGCCCTTACCTAGTCCTCATCAATCATCATCCCATTCATATTCATTTTCGACCATTCTGCAAAATGTGTATATCTATCTCCCAGCTTTCGTTGACCAGGCCATTCCATTCTTCTCTCCTGTTTCTTTATTATTATTATTATTATTATTATCATCACGTCCTTCATTGACATTCACCAACGAAAACACTGCTCAATCTCTGTTTTCAATCTTGTACGTTAGTCGTACAACACGTTCATTGGTACTGTTTCTGGTTTTTTCTAGTAGCAGTATTGTTTTGAACTACTTTTCCCATTTCTTGAACAAGAAGGCAGGCAAGTACTAAGAAACATAGTTAGGCCGAAATTGCAATTACGAGAAGTTCATGAAATGAAGTTGGTTGTGAGCTAAGCAACATACGATGACGCGGCTGTTCTAATTTTGGAAAGGCAGATTCTTGGTCTCACATTCTGACATTAATGGTTCCCAGTTTATGCTCCCATATTCCAAGGATTCACTCTTTCCACTGACCAACTCACGTGGAATGGTGTAACTAACTGCTCTTAAAATTTTCACTTGTTTGCCGTACAAAATTTCACCTACGCCGTAGTATTTTGTTTGATCTAAACTCTCTTAAAACACAGACATAAATGAAAATATAATTTTCTACTCTATTGATTATGAACATATTTTTGAATGTAAGAATATTAGGTGTAGCCGGAGTGTGACCCCTTATCATTAATACTTATGCAAATCAAATCACAATTACAAAAACGATTATGACAAAAAGCAAATACACCATATAGACATCAAAAATAAGAGAGGGGTTATAGTAGGAGAAAGAGTACATTTCTTTAACTAATTCACAATTGAATTCTTTACACCTATTTATGGTGTTTAACGTACCTCTTCTTATATCAATATATTCTTTCTTGGAGAGATATTGTATCAGTTAAATAATATAACTCGTAGAGACATATTGTAACAATATGACTTGTAGTAATTGGGAATTATCACAGAAATCCACACAAGCTTTTGTATTATTTCAATTTTGGCCCTAATGCTATTGGGTTTGGGCTTAATCCACCCAGGGCAGACAAGACTATTTTCCCACATGGAACCAATAACATATTAACCAACAATCATTGAGAGCAAGTGGTAAGGGATTTACTTTCCTATTACCATGTTCTCAACCCCCGTTGGTCTCCTAGAGACATATTGTAACAATATGACTTGTAGTAATTGGGAATTATCCCAATTTTGGCCTTAATTCTATTGGGTTTGGGCTTAATCCACCCAAAGCGGACAAGACTATTTTCCCACATAGAACCAATAACATATTTTGAAGTTTTTTTAAAATAGAATTATTTTATCTCGTCTGTAGGAGATTGTGACGATAAATATGAATATTGTTGTAAATTTTATTTAATACAAAAAATAATCCTGCCTTAATTATAGGAACACTTTTGTAGTGTAAATTGCACTACAAAAATGTTTCTATAATAACCGGATAGTAATAGGTATCAATTCTAACACTTTATCTTATCCAATGTATTAAAGAAATTATTTGAAAGCAGTTATTCTTGCCTGTCATCCAGTGTTTTTTCCGTAACAGGATACGATCCAAAGCGCACTTAAGAAGACGAACGGGAGAATATGTGCAAATTAGGATTTCTAAGTTTCTTTTGTTGTTGATGTGTTTCTTCTTAGCATTAGATTCGGAGATTAACTGAAAATGAAAGGCAATTCATGAGCAGAGAATATACGCAAATTATGCTCTACCTTCAACTAATTTTAAATTTTTTGGGCATAAAACAAAAGGAAACTTTTCTTTAATCTACTTTATGTTTGAAGGAAAAAAAATGAGTTGCTTTGGTTTTTTGGGCCAAAAAGAAAAGGGAAAATCACAATAAAATCCCAATATAAAAGGCTTAATTAAGTTCCAATGGGAAGTATGAACCTTTTATTTCTTTTTATACTGACACTTGTCATTGTATTGTATGTGTTAGAAATCAGAATCAGAATCAAGATCCCTTAAATCCCAATAATTGATTGACTCTTTATTACTCCTAATTTATAGTAATTTGATTAGAATAATTATTATTTAATCTAATTATATGATTCTCTCCTCTAATAGCTCACTCTTAAGCCTATATATTATAATGTTTTCTACTGAGTAATACACACAATTTAGAGAGTGTTGATAACTCTGATTCAATAGCATGTTTTTAGGTTGTTATTGAATTTTTTAACAATTAAATCTTTTTCAAACCTCATTGTAGTTCCTCTAAAGAAAAAGAGCGAAGGTGCAATTTACACACGAAGTTTCTTGGGAGGGCCAAGACCACCAAGTTTGAAAATGAGCAAAAATACACGACGTTACGTTTTGGGAGCGCCAAAGACCGCCATGGCAGTTAATCAACCGTTAGTTAACCGTCAATTTGGATGGAATGCGCGTAGGCCCGACATCTTTGACATGGACGGCGACGTGGAATAAAAAAATTCAAAAAAATAGGAAAAAAATTCAAAAAATTTTAAAAAAAGTAAAAAAATTGAAAAAAAATTTAAAAAAATTAGAAAAAATTAAAATAATTAGAAAAAAAACTTAAAATAAATTTAAAAAATTAAAATAATTAGAAAAAAATATATACTCCTCCGCTCCTATTTATAAGACAATATTTGAGAGTTTGGTTTTGTCCTAATTATAATACAACGTTAATTTTTGTCGATTTCTTCCTGAAAGAAGCCTATTGATATAAATGAGGGATTATGTGATTTCGAGTCAACTACCTTATTGATTTCACATAATTACTCATTTATATCAATAGGCTTTTGTAGGAAGAAATTGACAAAAATTAGAACGTGTATTATAATTAGGACCAAAACAAACTCTCAAATGTTGTCTTATAATTAGGACCGGAGGGGAGTATATAATACTGTACAACCGATTGCCGCCGACGGCCCGGCGTTAGGGTGGTCGGTGGTGGGAGCCCATGGCGGGGGGCGGGGGTATTTTTTATTTTTCCTCATTTTTTGAATTTTTTTCTATTTTTTTTTCTAATTTTTTGAATTTTTCCTTTTTTTTCACGTCAACGTCGCGTCGCCGTCCATGTCAACATGTCGCATTCCATCCAAGTTGACGATCAATTAACGGTTGACTAACTGGCAGTGGTCTTTTGGCGCTCTCAAAAACGTAACGTCGTGTGTCTTTTTCTCCTTTTTAAACTTGGTGGTCTTGAGCGCTCCCAAAATAAATTTCGTGTGTAAAGTTGCAGACCTTCGCCCTACTTAGAAAAAACAAAAGGTGCTTATTGATTCACCGCATGACCTTCCAGTACATATTGTCAGATCAACTACAGGATTTTGGAGGCCCAATTTTTTGGATAAATAAAAGGTAGCGTTTCTCCCACTTAAGATTGTTTGGATCGTTTTGGAATCTTAAAAATGTTTATTTATGTAAGTTAAAAGTGTTTATTTACGTAAGGCGAGACAAAACTATCTCACTTACTTGTTTCTATCTCACTTACTTGTTTCGTATGCTATGCCGTAAATCTCTATTCAAAAGCTGTTCTTAAATTGAACCCTCCAATCATTATTTCAATCAATCAAACACTTAACAATCATACATGTTGTGCTGCCTGCTTGTGGGTGGAAACAAAGAAATTGATCTAAAAATTCAATTCAAAATCAAGTTGTGAATCTGTATTAATCCAAAATGAATGTCAGAAGTGTTGAGAATACAGCAAACCAAATCATTCCATTTCACTTATAGGGGTTTCGCATAAGAATGCAGAAAGGATTACATACACATATAAGCACCCATTACCACATCTGGACAGCCTATATCTCATTCTCATTATACAAAATAAACCAAACAAATTCAACACAGCAAATTGAAGGACCACGAAGATCGACCATTACCCAAGGCAAGCTGCAATACAATTAGCATAACTCGGTTAATTTGATCCAAAACGAAATGGGAAAAGGGCGGAAATGACATCATACAACCCAAATACAAGACCCATACAGACCTAAATTAGGAAGTACCTAAGCAAAGGAAGGGGAAGAAGAAAGAAGGAAGAGACAGCCAATTGCTGAAGCAAACGTTGAGCAGAAGCACTCAAGCAAGCCAAGGTGCAAAACAATCTCACTTAGTGACTGTTCTGGTAATGAAATCCTCGTAACGGATCTTACCATCGGAACCCACATCGACCTCCCTGATCCACTCATCGAACTCAGCAGGCTCTAGCTTCTCGCCAATGCTGGTGAGGATATGTCGAAGTTCGGAGACGGAGACGAAGCCGGTGGAGTCCTTGTCGAGAACCTTGAAAGCGTCGCGAAGTTGGCGATCGAACGGCTCAGGCTTCATGTGCTTGGCCATGAGATCGAGAAAGCGAGGGAAGTCGAAAGGAGAGGTGAGATTCTCTTGGGCGACGATGGCTTTGAGTTGGGCTTGGGTGGGGTTGCCACCGAGGGAACGCATAAGGATTCCGAGCTCGGAAGGAGCGATCCGACCGTCACCGTCGGTGTCGAATAGAGTGAAAGCTTCCTTCATGGAAGAAACTTGGTCGCCATTCAAATCCTTAACCATTTTTTCTGTTTCTTCTTCGTTTTCGACCTCTCTCCCTGTAAAATGGCCTCTCTAGTCCAGTTCCCAATCCTTCCTTTTGGTTTTGAAAGCCTATTTGGTTTGAGGGGGAGTAAGGTGGAGAGAGATTTTTTTTCCCCCTTTTTTACTAAATAGCCTATAGAAGTTTTTTAATATTCTAAAAATATACTCTTAAGGAAAAAAAAAAAAAAATATTCTTCTTATTAGTGGTAATTTGGTTAATATCATTCTTTCCACCCTCTTCCCTCCCACTCTCTCCCCTCAAACCAAACCTGAGACGAAATGAAAATATGTATATTTAGCTGGCCCCTTGACACACAAATAGGCTAGATTTTTATTTTTTTGGGTGAGAATTATGGTTCAATTTCATTTCAGCTTTCAAAACCTCAAAAAATTTATTCAAACATGCAAATGATAGAAATGTGACAGGAGACTATTTTAGGATTTTAAAGTATTGATAATTTTATTATAATGTCCCTCAATTTTTAAATTAAAAAAAGAAAGAAAAGGACATCCCTCACCGTCGTTGGTCACTCTGACGTCTGCCTGCCAGCACCGTCCAGCAATTGGAGCTTTGGCTGCTCACCACTCCGATTCGATTTTTGTGTTATGAGAGGTTTATTTTTTAAAATAAAATTGAAAAACCAAGTGGTAAGGGTGGGATTTGAACCCACCTCCTTGGTCCTCCAATAAATACAATAACCATTAGGCCACCAAGCCCTTTTGACATATATGTACATATATGTGTGTACATATATACACATTTGTAAACATATATACTACACATTACATTACATGGGTATAATACAAAAAAAAGGTACAATGATATTTGACTAAATGAGTAATGAAAAGGACAAAAGGAGTAATAATATTTACTAAAAACGTAATGCTATTAACTAAAGGCGTAATGATATTAAGTTAGATGAGTAATGGTATTGGCTAAATGCATATTGTTATTCACTGAATGAACAATTTTTATTTTATTAAAAATGAGTAATGATTTAGGTCTTTAGTCAATATCATGAAGCCATTAGTTAATATTGTTACTCATTTTAGTTAGAAAACGGAGATAGTAAAATTTATTTGTGATGCTTAAGATGTAAAAACTGGAGATAGTAAAAAAATTTGTGATGCTTAGGATGTAAATGAATGTGATGCATTCCTTTTTCTTTCTTTCTTTCTTTCTTTTTTTTATATACGCTAATAACTTTGTAGCTTAATTATAGGAAAAATCCACTTTAGGGTCCAAGTAACTAAAAAATTATCAAAAAAGTCACATATCAAAAAAAGCTCTAGGACCTTTTCTGGTATTATTTCTTAAACGTTAACAACTATATCAGTATAACATTAACAACTAAATCAATAGACGTTAATAACAATATCCTAACAATTAAATCAATATACGTTAATTACTAAATCAATCTGCGTTAATAACTATATCTCTATATCAGTACAACGTTTTCTGAAATAATACCAGAAACTTTTATGTGGGCCTTTTTTGACAATGTTTTGATAATTTGTGCCTAAGGGGGATTTTCCCTTAATTATATGCAAACTTTCTATAAATAGGGGCTCTTTTTTTTTTTTTTTTTTTTTTTTTTTTTTTTTTTTTTTTTTTAATTCCATAACTTTCATCATTGGCTATAAATAAGAGCTCCTGGCTAATGAGGAGTGATTTCGATTGACTAAAGATCGGCCTTCACCAGGGAGGAGGTTCGAACCCGCTTGTCCATATAAGGGCCTCATTGGTAAATGATCTATAAGTACCTTTGTAAGCACTCTTTAAACCTAGAGACATGCCCTGACCCTAATGGATTATCGATGTTTACCCCACCTAATAAATAGAAGCTCCTGAGTTTCACTTGTAGGCTAAAAAAAATAAAATAGAAGAGGGGAAACTATTTGTATGGGGCTTTAATTAATAAACACAAAAGTATCATCCGATTCACTTCAACCATATTTGGTCTATGACTCAGCCCATATGGGCGGACCAACACACACATAGGGCAACAATTCTCATGCAGCAGCAATTGACAAAATACAAGTTTGGAAGGACAACTACAAATTCTTGCTAACATGATTTGTTTCTAATATCTCAGTACAAAATTATTCAAAGCTCTTAAAGTTCTCAGGATCTTTGGAGAACTCATGGGTAAAGTGCTAGACCCCAATTCCCTGTATGAAACTTATTTCATAGAAAAACCGCAACTGCTATCTTTGCGCCTCTCTTCCAGATATGAACACCTTAAATATTTGGAATACATTAAATTCACACAATGGTGTCCAAGAATTGAACAACGGCAAACACTTGGCCTTTGGACAGGTGTCATTAAACATCCTAGGCAAAAGCAGTGTGATGTTGATGATCTTCAAGCCACTCAGAAGGCCACCATTTTGGTCGACCAGCCTCAACCTTCACACTATCTTGACCCTCTATAGATAAGTTGCCAGAACTTCTAAAAGCTGCCTCCATCCGCAAAAGCCCCAGCCCATAACATCCAAGGGCAGTATTCACGAAACCAGCTTTCTTGCCACTCGTAGTGTCAATTATTTCTGAGCCTGGAGTAACTTTGTTTTCTACTTCTGGAAGAGCAGAAGAGAAATAGCTCAGTACAGATCAATAAAATAGATAATCCTACAAATGCCGGGGAAGTCTTGAAATGTTACCTTTCCCATCAGTAGTGACAAATCTTACAGGCACTATACGTTTGCGAATCACCCCTCGGTGATATGTACGAGCTATGAGCTCTTGTCCCACATAGCAACCCTTGTCAAAGCTAATTGCATTAAGGGCTGCAAGGTTATACTCGAGGGGTACTGCCTCACCTGGACACAATTTGCAACATTTAACACACCAAAGGATTGATTGACCCAAAAATAGTTTACTGCTAGAAATAAATATGCACCCTTTTGAATCTCAGTTGATCCCTCTGCAACTCCCTTTTTTATCCTCCAAAAAAGATAATTCTCTTCATCTGTTTCTTTGTCAACCTCAACCAGAGGTGCTGAACCAGGTAAAATGAGTGGGATTAATTAAACAAGAAAACTGTATATAGCTGAGATGATGATGTTGACTGCAGCCATATATGATAAAAATCTTACAAAAAGGTAAAAAAAGATAACTTACGTGTTACATTAGATGGGAAGATCCCTCTAAAACCAAGACAGTCCAATCGGGGGTCCTTGAACCATTGCCAGCCAAAATTACTCCCACGCGAAGCTGATGTTGCGGAGCGATCCACACCAGCACCCCAGCCAACAGAAGCTGCCTCTGGTTCATCCACATCTGGCAGCTTCTCAGAAAGGCTAGGACCATAGCGTTGCCAGCATGAGAAATCTTCAGTAACATTATCAATCTCAACCTTAGACCTCAGCCGGTATCTGTGACACCAAAATGTTAGGGTTTCTGCAATATAATCTAGTAGGTTTTCTGACTATGCATTAAAAAACATGTATAGCTCCCAACTAAAGTAAATAGGAAATTTTTCAGGTTCTGCGAAATGTTAGTTAATGTTGACTAACAAGTCTAACAAAATTAATCACCAAACAAACGCATGTGTTTTAGCAGTAGCCCGGCCAAACATGACAGAACATATATGCTAAAAGAAAGACACAATTGCTGATAATATTATCACAGAATCCAGACCATAGCTGACTTAAATTCTTTCGTCTTCTAACCCTCACATCAGTCATACAGGAGCAGCAACATTTAACACATTCCATAAGCAAAATGACAGTTGAACTGAAAGTTGCTGTGTCCAGGATTTCTGAACTGAACAATTTTAAGCAATGGCCCCGAGTGCGAAGACACAATAGTTAACATACAAAGCAGAATTTGCGGTAACTTCTTCGAAAAGCAGATTCATGAAGAGAAGTCAATAATGATAACTGAGGTAACATATCGGAAAGCACAAAAAACATCAATCCCAACGATCGATTGGCATGTTTCCAACCCTCGTAAAAAAGTGTAATGAACAATAAACTAACTCCGTGGAACAGTAAATAGACTTATAATGACCAAAAAACTCACTTCTTTAAGGCTTCCAAGAGTTCATCTAATACCGAAGCATCCACATCGGCAAACAAATCAAACGGTTCATCAGGATCAGTCCCAGGTCCTGACCCAGTCTTATCCAGCTTCATCTCGGACCTGGGTGGTTTATACAGAAAAAGGTCGTAGAGGAATCTGCCTTGAGGGGTTAGAAGTGCAGCATATACAGGCGGAACTGACGCAACTGGTACATTAGGTGTAGGCAAATTAGCGGTTTTGTCACCAACGGGTTCACCAAACCTGCGTACATCGTTGGTTAACAACCCCTGAAGAAACTTCAAGGTGTCAGGCCCTCGAAATCGGATAACCGACCGGGACTTGAGAAGCGAGAGCAAGGGACCAGCATGCTCGAAATGGGTTTTGTAGTCAGGAAATTGTTTCGAGGAGGTGAGATGGAAGGCTCTGCTGCTGCACGCAAAGGATCTGGGAAATGTTAGATAGGTTTTGAGACGATTCATTGCTTACCCGCTCTCTGTATCGGCGAACACAAATTTGTTGGAGCGAAGATAGTGAAGGCAGAGTTTTCGAATGGACTCGTGTAACGTTCTTCAGTCGCCACGTGGGTCAGAGATATCTCCAGCTAGCCACATACGTAAGCTTCTAGAGACATAAAGCAAAGCTCGAAGTTTTCTGCCGCCATACGTGTTGCTCTTCAACATAGAAGACACATTCAGAAGCATGTCAGAGATTCTTCATTTCCCACCATATAGCGTGCACTGATTAAAGCTGCATGCCTGCATCATGCGTGAATTTAATGGAGCGCGGGCTTCTCTCCTTTCAGAATGAGAAGGAAATATTAAATGTCGACCGTTATATTTTGATTCAGGGGGGAAAAGCACGGCAACGAATGTGAAAAGAAAAGGAGAGAAGCCAAATCAGAATTTAATGTACAGAGCAACCATAGATTGAGAAGGAAATGAAAATGTAACAAACAAATAATTGCAAGTTTAGAGAAATGAAGAACTTGTCCCTTTTTTTGCCAACGACATGAAGAACTTGTCATGAGAAGAGAAATAGAAGATTACAAATAAGGAAGCCCTGTAACTATAACCATCAACGGAAATTCAAATCAAATCAAAATCTAGCCAAGCTAAATCGAAGTTGGATTCTAGCTAGTCAAATGAGGAGAAATTCAGTTCAAAATCTCCACGGAGAACTTGCTCGAAGGTTATAGAGATAAATGCACCTAATTTTCTTTCCAGGGGGGAAGAGGATGGGAAGTTTCATACCAGCAGCACCAGAACGAACCGAAGAAATTTCCGCACAAGGAAATATACCGAATTGATTAAAGAGAGATAACGAATACCTCCACCCCAACGATCTCCAGCTTCCTCTCACGCTTCACCAGATCGACGGATGAATGGGAGAGCGAGCAGCTCTGAAAGCCCAAAAGCAACTATAGTCCAGATTGACGTTTTACAAATGATTTTTTGTCTTAAGGCGCGCTGGCTGAGAAGCGAATGCAGAGCTGCTTTTGGCTTTCAATTCAGCGTTGAGGGATTCGGTTGCATCATTCAACGCCAGATCCTTTGTACGCATTTCTCTGCTTCATTCGCTGTTCTCTGATATTCTCTTCGATCTTTGTTTCGTTCATTCTTCTGTAATCTCGGACCTCCATTTGTCTTCGTGGTTGCCCTTCTCCTATCGACGTCGTAATGTGGTCTTAGCCATTACAAAGAACAAAGAAAAAATCTACCTCAGTAGAAAATATTTGTTCGATGAAAAGTGAATATTCTAATAAAATTATATATATATATATATATATATTTTTTTTAAATTATTAATTTTTTTTTTTTTTTTCATAATAATAGTTTTCATTTTATCAAAACCAATAACATCCAGCTATCCAAGCATAAATTACATTCTATGAAAACTCGGTTTCCCCAAGATGAAGACCCCACTCTGAATAGATAAGTAAATTGCCACGTTCAAGAGTACAAAAAAGGCGCAGGAATATTAGGAACTCTTAGGCCCCGTTTAGTCCAAGGGAACTTTTAAGGAGGAAATGAACTTAAAGAAGGGAAAGGAATTGAAAGGAAGATTAAGAGGGAACTTTAAAAAGTTGAAATTGTTTGGTAGGCATATGAGAATTTAATTAAGTTGAGGGAAGATAAATTGTTTGGTTTGAAGAATTAGGTATTAGTTAAGTGGGAAAGTTAGGTAAAATTCCCTTAATGCCCCCCATGAAAAAAAACCTAGATAACATTTTTTTTGTTCGTCTTGCGACTCGTACAGAAACAGAGGCGAATCGAAATGAACCAATCTTATGCAGACATGAATTTTGCAAGTGGAATAGGGAAGGAAATCTTGGACCATTGAACCTAGGTGCCGATTTGATAGGGAAAAAACGGAAATTTAAATTTGTCGGTGGTGAACCCCGAAATTGTGAAGTGGATGAAATAAATTACTACTTTGGTAAGAAAAAACAGAGTTATTTAAAAGCAAACTTCGGCATAAAAACCAATGCTACTGATGTTATAGAGCAACATGAAGAAGTTCGAACGTAAGCGTTAAGTTCGAACTTACAAACTTTATGAGTACACACGTTCAAACTTATTATCGACGAAGGGAATATCGTAGAAAAACAAGAAACGCAAAGTTCAAAGAATCATGGAAACATAAAACTTCCCAACCACTCATGGACAATGAAAAACCAATGAGCTTGATACCCAGGAAGAGATAACAAGAAATGCAAAGTTCAAATGTCAATGACCCTACCAATATCCCCGATTTATCAACGAAGCATTCGAAATCAGTTCTAGCATTACACCATAATTAATCACAAAAAAGAAACAAGACCCTAAATAGAAGATAAGTTTTCTTTTTTGCCCAAACTAACAAGTTGAAGTTTTTAATCTAAGAGAAAGAACAAGATGGAGAAGAAGAAAAAGAAGAAGCAATACGAGTTTGTTCTTTTGTTCATTTTATAATAACAAGATGAAAAAGAAGAAAAAGAAGAAGCAATCCTTCAATTGAAACTCAAGAAAAAGAACAAGACAAAGAAGAAGAAGAAAGAACAAGATGAAGAAGAAGAAAAAGAAGAAGCAATCCTTCTGAAAAGTTTTTAACACGCACAGCGCACAACGAAGCTCACGTTGTCGTCTCAACCTTCGTCTGCTCCTTCTTCCAACTCCAGTCGCGATTCTGCTTTTTTTGTATATCACAGGGGCTTTTTAGTCCTCCAAATTCACTTTCCCGGGGGAATTTTCAAGATCCCGCCATTTTGGGAAGGAGCCCATTTTCCTTCGTTTGTGGGAGCTTCAGAGACGGCGGGAATCTCAGCTTCTAGGAACAAGGCGCGCCAAACAGCTTCTCACCGAGGGAACCGGTTTAAGTTCCTGGGAACCCGCCCAATTTCGTGAACCAAACGGGGCCTTACAAGGATGTCCCATTCCGCATAAGTATTGTGTCTTCGTTTACCCAAAAAAAAAAAAAAAAATTAAATAATGGATTTCTTTTAAAAGATAACTTCAACAAAACAAAAATCTCAATTATATATATAAGATTTCAACCATATAAATAAGGAAAAACCTCATCAATTAATTTGGGTTGAAAAGACTATGTTGACAAGTAACTAGGTGGGACAAATCAAACCCAACAAGGCTTACAGATAATTGGCCTGACCATCTGAACACCCTTTCTTCAATTGGGGAAAAAAAAAAAAAAAAAAAAGAATGATAATGTTTTTACTCCCATTAAATTGTCAGAAGAAATCATAAAATCTCGAACAATAGCTTACACTTCTGAGTTCACATCCTCCTAATTTAAAATAATTTACAATTATAATGAACATATAGGTTCCCAAAGAACTGAAATCCAACTCGGTAGGCAGGAAGTACAACCTTAACTTTTTGAGGCACTCGGTTTTCTCCGTTCATTGCTCCTGCAAAATTTCCATCTTACAACAACTTGCCTAAAATCTGACGAAAGGTTCAAGATAATGTACAGCAACAAGTGAACAGAAACGATGAAGAGAAGAACGAAGAAAGCATTCCCAAATGAAAACTACAAGAACTTCAGGAAGCACGATGTGCTTTCCTTTGGTGAATCCACCAGGAGAAGGATGCAACATAGCTTGATGAACAAGGTGGCAATTTTCTGAAGAATTTTCAGGCGGTTGGTTGTCTAAATTATTGGATTCCGAGCTTTGTGGGGGAAAAGGTGGATTACTTTCAGAAGATGGGTTTTCAGAGCATCCCCCATCATCCTCACGCGACTCATCAGGATCTCCCCCACTTTCTTTGCTAGGACTTCCTCCCAAACCCCCTTCTGGAATACTGCGAACCAAGTCAGGCCGAGGTTCCACGCCAACTCGTCTCAAGTGTAACTGCCATAATATAGACAAGAACTCAAAAACATCAATTTACAAATGGCTATAAGGTGAATGATGCAAGAAGCAGCCCTTCGCATGATTGGCAGCCCCATGGCTCATATACCTGCAGGTGTAAGTTGACTTCATCCGGGCGTGAGAGGAAAGGAAAATCTCCACCTGTTTTCAAATATGCCCGCCTTGCCCCAGCGTATCTTTCACTCAATTGATCTTTAAGTTGTTGAGGAATAGCAGAGTAGTCATTCGTCTTTATGATAAGTTCACGATCATGACAAAAATAATAAATAGTTATAAGCAAATCTAGCACATGCCATTCTCTTATCGTAGCTGAATAGTAAACATGAAAACAATGAGTGCGACTGATGTCTAAGAGAGAACTAATGAGCTCAGGCGGTCACTCATGAAAACTAATGGCCTAAATAACTTCACCAAAAAAATTGAAGAAATTTGGACAAACTAAATACAATTTCACATGGAACCACACATAGGACAGAGACACCATAACCTCATGATCTGGACCACTAAGTGAAAGATTTCATGCCATGATCTGGACCACTAAGTGAAAGATTTCATGCCTTAAGACTTGACATGCTTTCTCTCATTTAAAATAATTTTGAATGAACTCTTGTAAGCTATGTATACCTTTGTGATCCGTGGATTTGGATTCAGTGTTCATTTTTCATATGAGATTCAAATTGTCCAAATTAAATTTGGATGGTCCACAGATTAAAAGGCTTCTGTTTTAAAGATTTTAAGTCAAAGCTTTATTTTTTAAAAGTGAATAATGGACAAAAGATTATCTTTATTCCAATTCAAATTCCGTGCTTGTTAAAATAAATCATATTGAAATAATAAAAATAAAAAGATCTGAACCATCAAATTTTAGTATGAAAAATTCAAGTCAAATGTTGAGCATTCCATGTGGCAATGGAAATGAGTGATCCATAGAACTGTTGGAAGCAGCTATTGGGAAAGCTGTTGCTATTACGGGAGGACTATATTTAATTATTTATGAGGTTAGAGAGAAAACAAAATTTGGATTTAGGAACATTCTCTTTAATCCATTTATATATATATTATCTTTCTGATCCCCGCCCCACAATACATAATAATACATCCCACCAGAATTCAAGTTACCCTTTTTTTCCAATTCTGATAGTTGAATACATGGGATACAAGAACAAGACGCAAAAATAGCAATACTTTTCAGAGGTATATGCTTCATGATGCACAAATAGAATAAATTAAGACATGATTTAGATTACGTACATCCATTATAGTGATGAATGAATCTGAAAGAAGAATGGGCCCCACTGCAGCATCATCGGTGGTCAATGTCAACCTGGAAGCTAAATCATCTTTTGAGAGAGTTTCCACCTGAATCATGCAAATTATTTAGCAAAATAAGTAGACGTAAACAACTGTGTCATAAACAAGATACACATTCGCCTCTTTAAGGAATGATGGCTGAGAAAAGATGACTATTCCGACAAATTGCAGCAAAAATACATAATATTGTCATCTCATAACGAGAAAAATCATAGCATACTGAATTTTGCTAAAGGCGGCTTGATAGTTAGTGTTAGATTATGCAAGAATGAATACCTGAGAAACAACAAAGTCCACTGAATCTGCAATAAATGGTTCATGAGGACCATCACGTATTCCCGTCAAGACATACCGCTTCAGCATAAACGAAGGGGTCCAACTGACACTGTATGAGATAATAGGCTAACAGATTCAGTTAACCTATCAGAAAGTAGCAAGAAATTCCCTAGAGATCATGTGTTTCTAGGGAGCCATGTAAATAAACAGCTTCTACCCACTTTTTTTCAGACAAGATCCAGCAGTGTTCAGACACATTAAAAACAAACAAAAGGTGAAACACAAAAACCGTGTCCCCTCGATTCTATCCTCTCTAAAGTCGTTAACTAACTATCATTTATTGTACATGAGTAACATAAAACCACAAATATAATGTAATATTGTTCAGAAAAGCACACGTTACAGGACTGAAACTCTGCAATAGTTCTGAAATTTCTTAATTAGATTATAGCAGAAAACTTTACATTCAAGAACTCAAAGATATAAATTCAATATGATGTAGAAACACCATCTTTCTGCAGGGAGGAAAATTTCCTATTAAAGCAAAATCAAAATTAGATGTTAATGATTCTCGCCTCTCAAGAATATGAGTAATATGAATCCTCAACATCAGAATATCCAAATCTATAACATATACAAGAATTGCAACTCTTCAAAGACAAAAGAAAAATATGAATAAATATTGACACCATCCTTGAACTGAGATAAAAAAAGCAACTAAACATTCTTTTATATAAAGATCCTTGCTTCAAAAATTAAACTTATAATATTTCTCACATGCGCTTGAACCAAGAAGTAGTAGTCTCCTTATCATTAAAGTGATAACACCTATAAAGTTTACTTGACAGTTCATACGGCCCTATGAGTTAAGCAAAAATTTCATGTTGAAGTTCTTGTCTGCTGAGAATCTCACTAAATCATTCTTAAAAATTTATTTATTTACAGTTATACACACATTACGACAGATATGGCTCTTGCCTAGCATGTATATATTATTCTTTACAATAGAATATTAGAAAAGTACATCGGAGCCCATGGCATAGCAGCAGAGAAACTCCGTGTCTCCACAAAGGAATTAGATAGAACTAATGACCGAACTCGTCGTGGACGGTGCTGAGCAAAAAGTTGTGCAAGGAAGCCACCAAGGGATGTGCCATAAAGATGTATCTGTTAAAGAGAGCTTGTATTAGTGCATTAGATATTTTCTCAAGTTGTAAAAACCTATGAAGTCATACAGAGAGATGGTTGGACCTATGTGCATGCTAATTTACAAGTTTTTGTTTTTCCACAGACAACATAGACATGTATGATGATGAATATGATTGATGAAAAATAGGCATAAAACAAAAGAACCAACCCCAACTGTAAGAATTAAAAAGATGGTAGTGGAAGGAATGGATAAAGCTTGAGGACATCATACATGGTGGACGTCTATAGCATCCAAGAACTTTTCAAATGCTTGAACCCATTCAGCATGATTCCATACACGGGGTATATCAACAGATATGACACGGTAACCCTGCAAAAATTGAATGCATTGCTAATCCTCAAAAAATAGACCAATTATAACATAAACGGAAAGAAAATTCAAAGAGAGTGATTGGTAAAAATATAAATTGATTGCAACAATATTGATTATGTTAACATGCAGTACCTTCATGGACAATGCCATTATCTGCTTATAGTACACATCAGCTGTTCCAGCTGTTCCAGGAAGACAAATGAGTGGAGGCACAACTTTTGGACCAAAATCATAATATCGCCACTGCTTTGTGCCAATCTGCAATAATTAATGCAAAAGGAAACAAAACATAAGATTGATGTCACATCAAAAGATATACTGTAGAAGAAGGAAATAAACACTCAAAATCCAACAAACCATATAAATGATTCAACGGCAAGCAGAGTATAGTTATAAATACAGAAACAGTTGCGCCAAAAAAAAAAAAAAAAAAGGTGTTACAGCACATTAAGCTTATTCAATGAGTATTATCATAAAATCAAATCTATATTTCTGCCCAGCCTACAAAGAACCAGGAGACACAAAGGAGCTGGTTGTTATATTATCATCCATCTACAGGTGGACATCGAAAGGTCAAGACTCAAGAGGTTTCCAAAACACCTTTCAGCATACAAGTACTATGATGATCGGATATGTGAAATGCCTCTGTTGCATGTGTTATCTCATAGCTGCATTTTGCTGAACCATTGCATAACAGCATTTTGCACACTAAAAACATAGGATGATTCAAAAAAAGCAACCTTTTAGATTTATCTATGATAATTATGAACTATTGATTGGATAAATCCTCCTAAATACAAGTTTTAATTATTTATTTAGAAGGATAAGGTCAAAATCCCAACTCTTTACTAAGAATGGCAGAATTACTAAAAAATATATTAAAAAAAGAAAGTGATGCTTATTCAAAAAACAAAACATCTATTCTATTGAACACTATTTGTCATTCCTCAAGTGACAAGGTTTAGATATTTAGGATCAATTATACAACAAGTTGGCAAAATTGATGGACATGTTAATTATAGAATTCAAGCTGGATGGTATAAGAGGAGAAAAGCTATTGGAGTTATTTGTGATTGGAAAGTACCTAATAAGGAAAAAAAAGTTGTTTTATCGCACTACTATAAGAGTAGCAATGCAATACAATAGTGAATTTTGGGCTTTAAAGGGATCACATGAACATAAAGTGGGGTGGTTGAGATGAGAATGCTAAGATGGATTTGTGATCATGCAAGAAAAAATAAGATTTGTAATGGTCATATAAGCGAATGAGTTGGAGTGGCACCTATTGAGGAGAAAATGATAAAAAATCGTTTGAGCTGATTTGGACACGTTCAAAAAAGGCCATTGAGTGCATCGGTGAGGAGGGTTGATCAAACAGTATGAAGTACTATAAAAAGAGGTTGTGGAAGACTGACACTCAATGAGGTTATAGAGCGGAATCTTTGGGTTAATAATCTATCTAAAGATCTGGTTTTTGATAGAGCACAATGACATCATGCGATCCATATAGCCGAACCCACCTAGTGAGATAAGGTTTTATTGTTGTTGTTGTTGTTATTCTATTGAACACTATATCTTTGGCGAAACCAAAAACAGGATAACTTATATCCCACTAAAATCCATTACACCCTCAATTTATCTCTAAAATACGGAAGTTCGGGAGCATATTAGGACAAATATATTGAGTTGCATCAATTGAAATCATTATTACATCTCCAAACTCTATGTATTCTTTTATTCGTTATGAATTGTTCAGAAGGGTGAGATATTTAAAGCGGCGTTCAATTCACGAAGAAGCAAAACAGATAAAAGAGATAAAGCCACCATCAATTGAATAGCAGACCTATCATGAAAATAAAAGCAACACGCGTGGTATATCATAATTTCAAGGCCTACATTAAAATCAAAAGGAAACCGGAAAAAAAAAGTAACTAGGAAGCCGCCAACAATCCATATTACTGCAGGACATTCAACCAGCACAAAGGATGACTCAGAAAAATTAGAAGAAAACAAATGAAAAAAGAATGCAAGGGGAGAACTACCAAAACTTGGGTAAAAAATTTAGAATCGAAAGCAGCATAAAATAAGGATCGCTTGGTGATGGAACAATGAGATTCTTAAAAGCACCCGTTCTAGTACATCAGCAGCACATAAATAATAACTGTGAGAAAGCCAAACTGAACATGTACCCAGAAATAAACGTGAATTCATGAGCAGGGAACACCGTCAACTATGAAAGTAAATATCCATATCAAAATTTACAAACTTTGCGATGACAATTAGGAAATCATGACGACATAAACACGAGATCGACTAGCCGAACTGTGTATAGTTTATATGATAAAATTAACAGACTAAATCCAGCTGCAGTTAAGGAATGATACTTGTAAAAAAAGTGAAAAACAAAATTAGCCAGACAATTAAGATTAGAACAGGTAAGTAAAGGGGACCTACTGGGATCTTGTGAAGAGGAACTTGAGACTTGAAGTGGATGAAATCACCCGGCGCCGAAAAGACGCCTTTCATTGCTAAATTTTAGGTGCGCGAACGCCCATATCACAGAAGCAAAGCGAATTCGATCGACCACTGATTTCTTTCTTCTCTCTCAGAAGTCTTTGATATGCTAATCCTCGCTGTAATCCGTCAATTTCTTCAATTTTTATTCCAAGGATTCAAGAAGAAACCAATATGGTAGACACCACGTGGTTGGTCCCTCCCATAATTGCAGACTATTTAACGCTGACACCGTTCCATGCTGTTCATCGTTTAGATTTTCCGATTTAAAAAAAATGGCGTCCCTGTGACGTAAATTTGTTTTGGGTATACATCTATTTTTTTTAAACCGAGATTACTTTATTTTCATAATTTTTCCACATCGCCAATATGTCCTTATTTTGTTGGGACTAGTTCATTTGTGAAATCCTATATTTTTGGGATTATTTGTTCTTATATCTCCTCCTTTTATTATTTTTATATTTGTTCTGATATTTTTACTTTTTTTGTACGTGGTAGTTGGAGCTATAGTTATGATAGATTCCCATCTTACTCAAATATGATGATGATGATTAATTTAGTAAAATACTTTTTTAGATATCATCCCAATTTCATTCGATTTTTAATTTTTCTATAATTTTCATTAAAAATACAAGTTTATTATGTTATAAATTTGTTAAACACATAAAATTTTAATATGCAAACAAAAACCAAACACACACGACAAAGACAAGAACATCGCGTCGAAAACAAAGGGACGTGGGTAATGCTAATGCAGTCCAAGTGCAGGTAGAGAACGAATAAGAAAGGGAAGACGCCTTTTGGAAAAGGACGCGTCCAGCCACTTGCCACCTGCAAAAATGATGCTACGTTTTAGGGTACTTGTACTGATTTCTGAAAATATAGCTTTTCAAACATGATTTATAGTATATGAAGTAATCATGTAACAGAAGTTGCTTTGGCTTGCCTAAACGTGCATTTAAAATGCTACCCATGACGGACCTAAAACACCCTGGAATAAAGCACTTGCTCCTGATCCAACCCATGATGATACGATCATTGCTTGCTTTTATCATCAGTTAACATCATCACTCTCAATTCTCAAATCATATTTATTCTCACACAACGAACCAATCAAACCCCTGTCGGTGCAGCACTACCTAATGGACTTGGAACTAGATCGGTCGTTAACTAATTAAGGACTTCAAAAACATATAAGAGCTTGATAGAGTAACTCCGTATGAAAAGTCATTAATTCTCAATCATCATCTCAAATTAACAACCACCCAACAGGCGTCCCCTTAAAAGAGAGGGGGCATTGGCAGATCCATTAAACTGGACAATGGGTGTTAAGCACGAGTTGGACTTAAAGCACATCAAAAGAACAAGTTTTAGCATTCACCAGGTAATACTAAACAAAAATGCTGATGATGCACTAGGAAACAAACAATTCACGAGTATTTCCATCAGTTTGCGGTTTATTTCCATCTATTTGTGCAATTTTCTTTTTCAGACATTTCTCAGTTCAACTTGTTGTCTAAACCTGCGCACGCAGTCTGCAAAATTGGTAACCAGACTAGCACACTTCAAGGGATCCTTGACATTCTCCTTATAACATGCCAAGCAAGCCTCACTCTCAGCAGTGCATGGTCTGGGCTTTGGCTTTGGAAGCTTATACTCTTTATCACGGAACTCCTTTGCCTTTTGGGTTACTTTCTGCAACATGTTCTCCTCTTCCTTCTGCAATCGCTCCACAACTTTGTCACTTTCCTGAAGCACAGATCTTATGGCCTCTGACTCCGCAGTGGCAGGTTGTACTGATGGAATTGCTGGCAGAAACACAGGAGGCTGCAGTGGCCATGCTGGAGCAGCCTCACTCTTGGGCTTCACAGAATCATCCCCTATTTGCTTCTGATTTGCAGTAGATTGGGCCCTTGGAGGCTCTCTTGGTGCCTTCCGCTTAGTTCTTTTAGTTTTCTTTGACACATCCGCATCTTGAACAAGCCGATCAACAAGGTTTTTGCTAATTTGAATTGTAAACTCACCCATAATATGGTTACTCCTGAAAGGTGTCCCTGAAAAACATCTTTAAGATATAATGCTGGGAAGCGATACAAATTATATAAGCATCGACGATATTGACAACTAAATCTCTTCACGAAGTTGCTATATTAGGAGGATCAAATCAAAAGCAATAAACAATCACACAAGTTCACAGTCCCATGCACAGAATATAAAAGGGACATGCGATATCCAAGTGTTAATTTCCGCTAGGATCCATGTAAGTATGAAAAAGGGAAGAAAGTAATCTTAATTTATTGTAAAATGCAAGAATCTCACTTCATAAAATTAATAAGCCATTGGGAGAATCTCCCGAAGCATGAAACAGATGATAACTTGTCATGGCATAACTGAAATTACAGGGTATACATATGAGAAGGCACAGGACCGTTCATTGACTAACTAAACCCACACATCAGTTATCCTGATCTATGAGGTTGACAACATATCACAACTTGACAGCAAACCACTACAACAAATAACGAATGACAACACAACACTTTATCCTACTGAAAACATAAAGTTCAGACAACACAGCATTGGAAGTTATTCAAAGTGAATAACTTCTTTGACCACAGAACTTGACTCAACCCTTGGTTGTTTCCTATACCTACTATAGCATCACTGTATTAGGCGGCTAGCCCATGACAGGTGAGTCACAATAGGCTGTGGGGCTCATCATTTCAGGTTCAATTAGTCTCTCATCAGTCCTTAGATAAACCTGAAGAAACCCAGACTTAAACTACAAAAAATAATTATTTCTAAGGGAGGCAACAGGTCAGGTGTTCTGAGACTATCCTATAGCTTGTGTAAGGCATTTTCCTGAATGTAATCGGAATTTGAAGCCAAATCAGCCAAAAACTTTCAAATTCCTAAATGCTTTCTAGGAGCTTTTAATGTATCGGTTTTCCACCTTTCAACCTCTCTGCTGTTCCATATCACTTGACCTTTCAGTGGACAATGTTGTATTTTACTTATTTGATGACTTTGTAAGATAGCAGATATTATTAAGAGAGATGAAGTTAAATGAAAACGGAAGAAGTTAAGAGGGGAAAAACAAACAACTATATGTTAATACGTTCCACCATATCAGAATCGCATCCAATAATGAACAACAGATATTGAATGATCATGCCCTACCCCTATATCTTCTTTTCCTTGAAAAAAAGAAAAAGGTGGCCTAGTGCACAAGGCTCCCACCAAGTGGGATTTGGGGAGGGATAGATGTACACAACCTTACCCCCACAATCGGAGAGGCTATTTCTAGAATTTGAACCCATGACCTCCAAGTCACCTAGCAGCAAACTTTCCGCTGCACCAAGGCTTATCTAGGGATGAAAAATAAATATTGAATGAAATCCCCAGTGAAAAGTTAAAACTGGTTCACGACAACAGCAATTTCATAGGCAAAGAACAAGGAGGAAGACATGAGAACAAACAAACTTTACCTAGCAGAAGAAACAGAAGAAGCGTGAGAAAAAGAATGAGATCAGGTGAGATTTCTGCCTTTCTGGTATGAATCACGAACAGGCAGAGCTAATGAGATTGATGGATATGTGGGTGACAGGTGGAGACTGAAATTAGGAGAGATCTTTGCCTTCCTGTCTGACCGAGCGGTCCAGAGCAAGAGAGTGGGAGAGACAGACAAGGGTTGTAGGAGAGATGCTGACTGAGCAAATTGCCAAAAGAGATCGAGAGGCAGTGGAAAGCGAGAGAAACAGACGGGGTTTGTGGAGTGCAATATGCATAATTTAATAAAATAAATTTCATCTATATTACATTTTATATTAATATATTAATTTAAAAAAGCTACAGTAGTTAAATAGGCCTAGTTATTGACTTCAGATTGACCTTTAGTTAAAACAAGCCAGGGCACAAGCTGCCTATGATTAAAATCGCGGCGCTATAGCGCGATACCGTTCATGCGGTTAGCGGGACCCAAGCGCCATTTCCGATCCGCAACGCTACATTTTCCGGTAGCGGGTGGTGGCGGACGGTGGCGGCATTCGCGGGCGGTGGGTGATTCAGCGAGATCGCGCCGCATCTGAGACTGCTTCCTTCGTTTAGGGCAGAAACAGGGCGCGGGGCATGGGTTTGAAAATTCGACTGGAATGAGGGCTAAAATGGGAAAAAAGCCAAGTTAATGAAGGGTAAATGTGTCATTTACCTTTGGTGTCCAGTCTGGAAAAAAAAAAAACGAGGGACCAATATATCGATTTCCCTCTCCCCCCTTTCGCCGTTCGCGCCTTCCTCGTCTTCTTCTCTGTTTCTGAAATCTGAATCAGATCTGATTCTGATTTCAGAAAAAACGAGGGAACAAGTCGATTTCCCTCGTCTCTTTCTGTCGTTCCTTTCACCGTCCCTGTTCCTCTCCTTTCACCGTCCCGTTCTGTCGCCGCAGAACCGCAAGTCGGCCTAGCCGCGACCCATTCGAAAAGCTCCTCCGTCGCGTTGAAGGCGGTGATTCCATAGCTTTTTTCAAGCTCGAGTCCCCATTCCATCTGCAACCATTAAACCGAAGGTATTTTTCTTGCCTACGGTGATTCCAAATCTGCACCCATTATTATTTTTCAAGCCTACAGCTATTTTTCAGATGTGTTACTTATGATATTATACTAGAAATTCTTTGTTATTTACTTATTTATCCTATAGCTGATTTTCTAGTAGAAGCTCTGGTATGATGACTGAAAATCAGATGCTTGCTTAGAATTTTCATGTTAACATGTAATTGGGATGTAATCTTCAGCTAGCATCTTTCATAGTTTCATGGCATCGCAAGTCCAAGAAGAAGTTAGGCGAGCGGCCACGTGGCTTCTTGCGGATTGGTAAAGCCCACCGGTGAAAATTTGGATATGGCATGGCGGTGGAATAGCCTAAAAGATATAAACAAGAAGAGATATGTGACATGTGATTTTTGTGGGAAGGAAACAACCGGAGGCATCACGAGCCAAAAAACACCAGATTGGGTTAAAGGGGGATGTGGGTCCTTGTAAAAAAATCCCACCCGAAATTAAGAAAATGGTGAAGGATGCTTATATGCAAAAGGTAACGAAAAGGATGCGTATTGTGTTGATATACATGAAGATGATGATATACTAGAAGAGGTGCAAGAAATTCAGCACCTTAAATATGGGAAAAGGAGTGGGGCATCTTCAAGTCAAGGCTCTGATGGCAATTCTACTGCTGCCAAGAGAGTTAAAGGCCCCTTGGATTTAATGTATTTCAAGAAACCAGAAGCAAGCGGTAAAGCAGGCAAAGGAAAGAGGCAAACAAGCATAAATGATGCTTGTGATAAAGAAGCAAGGGGTAGAACTATTCAATACATTGAAAGATTTTTGTGTACAAATGGTATACCTTTCAATGTTGTTCGCTCAAAAAGCTTCAAATATATGGTTCAAGCAATTGGGAATTACGGTCCAAGTCCGAAGCTCCCAAGTTATTATGAGTGTAGAGTTCCTTTACTTAAAAAGGAATTGGATTACACCAATGATTTGTTAAAAGATCATGCCGTACAAAGAGCCAACTATGGATGTTCCATTATGTCGATGGATGGACCGATAGAAAGAATAGAACATTGATAAATTTCTTGGTGAATTCTCCGTCGGGTCTATGTTTGTGAAGAGCGTTGATGCCTCTTCTTATGTCAAGAGTGGAGCAAAATTATTTGAACTTTTGGATAATTTTGTTGAAGAGATCGGGGAGAAAAATGTTGTTCAAGTGGTCACCGATAATGGAAGTAATTACGTATTGGCCGGTAAGATATAATTCCTTCCATTTAGTCTCATTTGATTGTTAATTCTTATTTTAATTGTTACTCATTCTAGGTTGTTTAATTTGTTCTTAGGAAAATTGTTACAAGCCAAGAGAGAACATTTGTTTTGGACTCCATGTGCTGCACATTGTTTGGATTTGATGCTTGAAGATATTGGAAAAATTGAGAGAGTTAAAAAAGCAATACAAAGAGGCATCAAGCTTGTTGGGTTCATTTACAATCACACATTGGCATTGAACACAATGAGGAAGTATACAAGCAAGACTCGAATTGGTTAGGCATGGAGTGACGAGATTTGCTACAACATTCCTCACATTGCAAAGGCTTCATAAACAAAAAAATAATCTTAGAAAGATGTTCACATCGATGATTGGCTGAAATCAAATACAAAGAAAAGATCCTAAGGGAAAGAGGGCGACCGACATCGTACTTATGCCATCATTTTGGAATGATGTTATTCATTCTTTAAAGGTTATGGGGCCTCTTGTGCGGGTGCTTCGACTTGTTGATAATGAAAAAAGGCCCGCAATGGGATATATCTATGAAGCAATGGATAGGGCCAAGGAAGCAATTCAAAAATCTTTCAATGGAAATGAAGATAAATACAGCGATATTTTTGCTATCATTGATAGAAGATGGGACTACCAACTTCATCATCCATTACATGCTGCAGGCCATTATCTAAACCCTGAATACTTTTATGCCAATCCACAGATTGATGATGATGCTGAATTGATAACTGGATTATATAAATGCATTGACAAGCTAAGTGCAAATGAGGAAGAGGTGGACAAGATACATACGCAATTGGAAAAATATAGGCGTGCAGAAGGCCTTTTTGGTATGAATGCAGCAATAAGACAAAGGACTAAGAGCGCTCCTGGTAAGGTTATTTCATCACTTTAAGCTTTTATTTAACACGTTTTTATGTTAAGAAGTTGTTGCAATTTGGATTACAGCTTTATGGTGGAAGTCATATGGATCACAAGTTCGGAATTGCGAAACATTGCTATTAGAGTGTTGGGCTTAACTTGTAGCTCTTCGGGATGTGAGCGTAATTGGAGTACTTTTGAGCATGTAAGTAATTATTAAACGACCTTTGTTTGTAGAGTTTCATATCATAATTATGAAACTAATATTCTTTATTGGAAATTTTAAACTAGATCCATTCTAAGAAGAGAAGTAGACTTGAGCATCAAAGGTTGCAAGACTTGGTCTTTATTAAGTATAATCAAGCTCTTAAAGAGCGTTTTGAGAGTCGTGATTTGATTGATCCTATTGTCCTCAACGATATTGATGAAAGTAATGAATGGTTGGTGGGAGAAGTGGATGAAGGTGCAGAAAATGAGTTCGTTTTTGATGATGATATCTTGACTTGGGGAGAAGTTGCTAATGTAACTCGGAGCTAATGAGCCTATCACTTTCACTAGGCAGCATACTAGATTCAGGAAGGAAGCTGCCTCTATGCCATCAAGCTCAAGGGGAATAAGGGTTGAAGGGATTGAAGAAGGTCATAATGAAGAAATAGAAGATGAGGAAGAAGAACAGATATACAAATTTAATACTAGTGAAGAAAGTGAGGGTGGAGAAGAAGACCTTGAAGAAATGTTTGATGATGATTCGATTAGTTGTTTTCCGCTTGACTTTGAAAGAGCCATTAAAAATTTGTATTTGACTCTACTTGGATTGTTTATGTTTCTAGAATGTTATTAATTTAGTTACATTCAATGAACTAGTATGTGGTTTCCTTTATATTTTGGGTGATTTCTTATCTTATATTGCATTTATATATGTGATATAATTTATTACAAGTATTTATATGAACTTCACAGTAGCTTCACAGTAGCGGCTTTACCGCTACCCGCTATACCGCTATACCGTTTTTGGGGTCGGCCGCTACTGGCCGCTACCCGCTATTCAAAACTATGCAAGCTGCTAATAGGCCCTATTTTCACCCCCTTACTTCTCCATAGCTACAAATTTATCACTAGCTCAAAAATAATTAAACCAAAGATTTGAACAATATGCGTACCAATGATCAAATAAAAAGAATAGAATGCATTTTCTTGCATAAATAAAGCCAGAAAATCATTCTAAACGTGAAATGAAGATATAAAAATTCATGATGATCAAAATAATATGAACAAGATTAACTTGAGCAAGACTGAAGAGAGAAAATACTTGCTATCATTTATATTGCAAATAAGGCTGATGAAAAGATCTTACATGGCCAAAGTTTAAAAGTATGTGAGTTATACTACCTATAGGCTATAGTGATATTGCTTCTTGACATTTACCTATCAGATTAAAAAAAAGCATCACACCAGAAGCATTCCAGTTGGCATGCGAACAAAGTTTAGCAGTTGACACATAATCGCCCTATTGACTTGATCTTCTCAAAGTGTTTGCACTTTGGACTTGAACTTTGCTAACAGATATAACCAAAATAAATCAGGTACAGGGTGGAAAGCATGTTTGGACCTAAAGTTTTATCACATGCAAACACGGATTTCATATGGGAAAACCTTCTGAGTACTTATGACAATTTAGAGAATCCTTTTTATTTACGAATATAAAAAGAGAGGCACTACATTTGAGGAAACTAAAGTCTGAAACTTGCTTCTACATTTTCAAGATAACCAACCATCATGTATATTGGCAGATTGCCCTCGTACATGATTGCCATAGCCTAAACTGCAAATCTGTACAAATTTCAGACCCCCAAGAGTATTTCCGATGATAATTTATCCATTATACATAATTTGGCATTCAGAGTTTAGCAACATAAAGCAACAATGTTGCACTACAAGGGAACCAATTGTTGGGGCAAATGTTGTACGCATGTGCTTCATCTAAAAATGGGACATAAAAACATATACACACTGTTTTGGTCAACAACAAAAAAAATGAGGGAAGGAAAGATACAAGAATGAAAGTTAACCACGTATATTGTATCCCAAAAAGAAGGTTAACCATGCGTACATGTAAGAACTATATTCAGATTCACCGACAATTTTCATCCACCACTCCTTATTCCTCTCCTCTTTTTCTTGCACAAACAAAGTACAAGATGTTCACAAAAATGACTAGTAAGCCGGCCCTGTGATATTTAATAAAAATTTTGATTGATTCATTCAGCATTACAATGTTTGAAATAAGGGTTTAGCTTTGGACAAGCAACATGAAAAATATAACAAAATAAATTAGCGCTGAAGAAGAGATGGTCAAATAAGCATAGGAATCAAAATGATTCGGTTCCCATATACATTTCTTGCATCCAAAGTTTTAGTTAAACAGTTAGTGTTTCTATGCCTAGACTAGATAGCAGCATTACGGAGTCATAGAAAGTGACATAACTGATAACGCATCAGTTAAATTCGTCCCTTACTATGAAGGTAAATTATTGTAATTTGGAGCAAAAAATGAGCATTGTATCGCTCTTCATCTTTTTTGTCTCGCCAAAATCAAAATTATCCCTATTCAACTGAATAAAATTTTAATGTAGTCGAAAAACTCAAGCGGTATGATCTAACAAATAAAGCGAGCACAAGCCAGATAGAAAGAGAAGGTTTAAATTCATAAAGAGTCCAACACTTCGCAATGAACATCTCGGCAGAGCGATATCAGAAGACGCGGTTCAGCTTCTCAAATTATCGCAGTAAACGACTACATTTCCAGGAAAAAAAGGAACCACATAGTGTCATTCATCCAATAATCGTGATTGAAAATACCTGATTATGGATCAACAAGATGAGGATGTACTCAACAACATGTGGAGATAGCGAACTGATCTGAGGCGGCAAGAGCAGAAAACAAAGAAGTGATTAGCTCCACAGGTAGAACAAGCCGAAGGATCCAGGCTCCCGCGGAGATTCGTACAGGGAAGACAAAGTTCGCCCAAAACACACCGTTTTACCCTTTCGCATTGGTTTGGGCCAAGGGCCTCCTTAGCTCAAAAGATCATATTACAGATATATGCTGATGAGAAAGCACAGGACAGGTACAGGCCCAAAATAAGGCCCAACTAGCCCTCAAATTTCCTGTGGAACATGTTGCTTTTAAGATTAGCCAGTTTCAAAAAATAATTGCAGGCGACAGCGAGGCCATTTATAAATACGAAGTAATTTTGCACCTGATTAATGCCTTGTATAAAAAATTCTCTAGTGGGAGCATGTGGAGGAAGGGTAATGATTAAATTCCAAAATATGGAGGCTTGTTACATCATCGGTAGATGTTATGTGCACATCAAAAAAGATGGGAACTTTTCATTACTCCTTAGTATAAAATTGATTAATTGTATTGCTAGTCAAATTCAAAGATGTGTCATCCATAAATAACCCAAGCAGTGAATATTTAATAGAAATTTATTAATAAATGCATAAGTTTGAGCAGATGCAAAAAATGTGTCAAAAATCAATTCACAGGCAGTCAGATAATACTCTATTTAATCCTAAATATAGGACAAAGTTTATAGTATAAATGACACTAGAAACTTTGTTTTATATTTAAAACCATAGATAGTAATATATATTATTATAAATAATTTATTTTTTATTTTTATTTAAAATTATTTTTGATAAATTAATAGTTATTAGATTATTTATAGGGAAAATCACTTTCAAGTCCCAAGGACCACAAAAAAAAAAAAAAAAAAAAAAAAAAAATACAAAAAAGTCTCATACTGGATTCCTTTATCAAAAAAGTCCCCAGGGACTTTTGTGTGATTAGTTCTCAATGTGAAATGAGTAAGTTGCCCATAAGGAATAAAAAAGCAAAAGGCACAGGAGAAGGAGGGATGGCGGGTTCTATGTCCTTAACCTACGTCGATCCTCCACACCCTCAGCCTTCATCAATCCTACAAACCCTCAACCTTCGTTGCTCGTCATGACCTCCAACCTCCATCACTCGTTTGAAGTCCTGCCTTCGTCGGTCCTCCAAACCCCAGTCTCTATTGCTCGCCAAATTTAGTTTCCGTCGCTTTTAATCTACATTTTTCTCCGATTATTAAAAAATAAGTAGTTGTTAATATGACTCATGAAGTTGTAAAATAAGACTAAAGAACTTGTTAAAACACAAATCAATTGTTGTTGCAAACCTTCTGATTATAAAAACCCATGCACTTGTCAATAAGACTAATGAAGTTATAAAATAAAGTTGAACAACTTGTTAAAACACAAATCAATTGTTGTGACAAACCTTATGATTATACAAACTCATGGACTTGTTAATATGACTCATGAAATTGTAAAACAAGGCTGACCAACTTGTTAAAACACAAATCAGTTGTTGTGACAAACCCTCTAATTATAAAAATTCATGCACTTGTTAATATGACTCACGAAGTTGTAAAACAAGGTTGAACAATTTATTAAAAGACAAATTGACTATTGATAGGAGAATTCAATATGAGACTTTTTTGTATTTTTTTTTTATGGTCCTTGGGAGCTAACATTGATTTTCCCTTATTTATAAGGTTACATAGTATGCTGATTTAAAATATGAATATTACAAAAATTAATTTTAAAAATTAAAATTATTGAAGTGGGTGAATCATAATTTCAACGGTGTAAATGAAAAAATGCGTTAGGATGAATCAAATCCAATTCTCAATTGAAGATGTTGCAGCTTGTTCAACATTACACACTTCATTTTAAAAATCATATGAAAAACTTGTGGGTCAAGAAAAATGCACGCTGAGATAAGCCCTTACATAATCATGATGATGCAGTTTAATAGCGAGAAAAGTAGTGGCCCTAGCTAGATGATAGCTAATTAAAATACTCTATCTAGTTTTAATTATAGAATGAAGTTGATATTTTTGGATAAATTAAAAATACTAATTAAATTATTTTAGATTATTTTTTTCTCTAAATTAAATAGTCGAACTAATAAACTAATATATAATCTAAGAATACACAATATATAATATGATTAAGTAATTTATTTAGTTTCCTTAATCTCTCCTAAAAAAATCAATTTAGTCTTGTAATTAAACACCGAACGAAGTAAATTATTTGGAGGTCAACAATGAACAACCCATGATGAATAAAGAAAAAAGAACACATCCAATTTACAATAACTTGAGTATGTAGGAATAAGATTTTTTTTCCTTCAAATCAACTTGACGAGTTGATTAATTAGAAGAATCCTCATCTAGGAATTCAGCAACCCATATTTTTCAGCCCTTGGGTTTTGCCGCATTTTGCTACTTTTTTTTTGGTCAAAATGAGATGATTTTATATATATATAACGTACGTAGATGTCTCCAGAAAGCCAAGTATAGAATCATCCTTGTCATGCCGAAAGATAATATAACCTTTGTCCAAATCATGTATAGGCCATGATACTGAATCTATAAATCTTCGAGTTTCAACTAATTACTATACACTGCTATGAGGTCACTGAGGAAGCACATAAGGTTCTTTTCTTTTATGTGTTTTTTTTACATATTTATCTCTCTAATTAAAGGGACAAGTACATTTTTTTAAAAAAAAAAAAATATTTATTTTCATTAAATTATATGCTGTTTTCTAGATTTTTTTTTTTACTCCAAAAAAATTCAATAACAACCAAATCAACTCAGTTCATTCAAATGAGAAAAAGTAAAAGAGGGAAAAAAAAAATAGATCTGGAGAGTGACAGAAGAAAAAAGCGAATATTAGGGTTTTACTCAAAAATCGTGATATGCTCGATTTTTCGATCTTAGTGGTCGTTGCTAAAGAAGTCGACCCATAGGTTGTCGATCGAAGGTGGGCCACCGCCGACATAAGCTTGAAGGCTATGGGTGTCGCGGGGGAGGTCATCACCGTTGCTCGCTTAGATCTAGGGGCCATCGTGGAAGAGGAAGAAAAGGGGGAAATCGTCATCTTTGTTCGAGGCTTCCGTCGTCGTTGCTAGAGGAGGCCACGATCGTCTTCACTCACCGGATCACGTTTGTATGGCAGCGAAGATGGTGGAGAAGTCAAAGAGAAGCCTCGAATTGATGGAGTTGGAGAATGAAGAACCAGATTTTTTGGTTTGCTCGAAGAAGATCAAACATTGAGGGGCTTTTTTGGTATTTTTAAAATTTTCGTGTGGGCCCGCCGTTAAAGTTGACACCGTCGTTAAAAATGTAATAGAGATGTGACTTTTGCACCCTTTTGCTAACCTCATGTGTATTTTTGCTCCCCTAAAAAGCACATGGTGCTGAGTACTCTTTTGGTAAAAGCCTATGTGTAATTTTACTCCTTCACCCTAAAACATTTAACTTAATATCGTAACAATGGACTCAAATTAAGTTTTTCTTTTTTCTTTTCTTGCAATATAATTTAAATTCAGATTACATTTTCAGCACAACTTTTAAAATTTCATCCAATATTAATAGCGTTTAACACCAATTTTTTCAAATTCCTGGACATACTTAGTAGCGGTTTTAGAACCGCTACAATGTTGGCGCTAAATTTTCAATTCTCATTTCCTGCCATGCCAAATTCTGCCAAAATTTGTGCACCAACATTTCTAGCGGTTTTAGAACCGGTATAAGACTATTAGATATTGTATCACCATCTTCTAGCGGTGACATGAAACCACTACAAATATAGTAGCGATTTAGTTACGTGAGTAGCGGTTTTAGAAAATCACTACAAAACCTTTTACAATAGTGTGTTTTGTAGCGGTTTTTGAAACCGCTAGTACTATCATTTGTAGAGGTTAAAACCGCTATAAATACACTATTTTAACCGCTATAGAACAATAGTTTTTTTAATAGTGACTAATCCTTATTCTTTGATCAAGAAAAAAAAAACTAATCCTTGTTACTATTTTAGGCCCTGGGCTAATCAGCTAGGAACGACTCTTTTCTTTCTACTTGCTATTCATAATTATAGTTTAATCCACTCATCTCACAGTTGCCGGGAAAAAAAAAAGGAAAATTTCATTTAAATACCAAATGAATTTGTAAAACCCCCAGAAGTACCTCGAATTTGTAAAAAGACTTAGAGGTGACAAAGGGACCTTTGGGGGTTTTGCAGAATTCGTCTGCCAAATGACTATTTTACCCTTAGAGTTTAAATAATTAAAAAAAAAAAAGAAGAAAATAATCCCGGCGGTGGTGGGCCCCACCGCGCCACCACCATCGTCGGTGGTGGGGGGGGGGGGCCCACCGTGGGGGTATTTTCTTCTTTTTTAAAAAAAGTTTATTTAATCCTAAGGGCAAAATGGTCATTTGGTGCGAATTTGTAAAACCTCCAAAGGTCTTTATCACCTCTAAATTTTTTTGTAAATTCGAGGCATTTTAAAAATTTTATAAATTCATTTAGTATTTAAATAGAATTTTCTAAAAAAAAAAAAAAAAAGAGGAGGAAATCATATTAAGACAACTAGTAAGAAAATGAGGAGGCACACCACTTATTTACAACAGCACGTGTCAACCTTAACTGTCTCAGTAAAGCGTTGCAGACTTACAGGTGGCATTCGATGTGTGTGTTAAATAAACGATGTGATTATTTTGTGGCCCGCGTTGAAAATAATGATCGTATCCCATTTTTCAGAGAATAATAGGTGTTCATGTGACATTATTCTAATGCACTTGCCTCAACAGTTAGGTTATGTTTGTGAGTTCTATTTTAGAGGGAAAGGAAAGGGAAGGGAAGGGAAGGTTTTAATAGTCCCTTTTTTTATTTGTGAGTTTTAAAAATAGGAGGGGAGGGAATCAGGAGATTTTACAAATCCTCCAAAACCCTCATCATTCTAAAAAATAGAGTTTCCCCAATATGAAGGTTTTAAGAGGGGAAATAAGTTAATTACTTTTTTACCCTCATTTACCACCATCACACCACCCTACCACCACCGCCGTCGACACCACCTGTGCCCCCACCACCACCACCGCCACCGCCTCACCGCCCGCCACCACCACCACCACCGCCACCACCACCACCACCCACCACCACCACCGCCACCACCACCACCACCGCCACCACCGCCCACCTCGCACCACCACCGCCCCCCGCCACCGCCCGCCCGCCACCACCGCCATCCCACCACCACCCCCCCCACCGCCGCCGCCGCGCGCCGCCACATAACTAATTTTTTGAATATAAAAATTACATAAATAATTTTTTTAGAAAATTTAAATTTAAATTTATTTGTAAAGTACAATAATTATATTAATTATTAAAGAAAGGGATAAAATGATAAAAATAAATCATTAATCCTCCTTTTTCCTCCCTTACTATTTTTTAACTCTCAAATAAGAGGAGGAAATATCCTCCATTTCCTTCCATCCCCTCCTCTCCATTCTCCTTGCATTCCTTCCCTTCCCTTCCCCTCCCCTCCAAACTCGCAAACATAGCCTTAATGTGTGCGTCTTTCAAGATTAAGTGCTAGTAGTACTCCTTCCAAATCCTAAATATAAAATAGATTTGATTTTTTTAGAGATTAAGAAAACTAAATAAGTTATTTAATCATATTATATGTTGTATATTCTTAGATTATATATTAGTTTATTAGTCAAGCTAATTAATTAGTTTGGAGAAAAAATAAAAATAAAAATACTCTAAAATAATTTAATTAGTTTTCTTAATCTTTCTAAAAAATTTAACTTTATCTTATATTTAAGATCAGAAACTATATTAGAAGATGTAGAGTGATTGCTTGAGATTTGAGATAATAGTAAAGCAGAAGACAGAATAGGAGACAGAATAGGATTTAATTCTGGAAAGCTCTGAGACATTCTAAGCACATACATTTGATTACAGGTGGAAGAATATGATAGTAAGGTGTGGCTGTTGGGTTGTGGGGTGGACGTGGAGGCTCCAATCTTGTTGTTTTCACTTTTTTGAATGTTATCATTAGTGCCACTAACCTGTAATTACTTGGCCTAATGTGGCCATTGCATATCAAACCCCTAGGATGTGCTATCATTTAAGAATCTTTCTTAAAGTGAAACTTTAAAAAAATTTTAAAAAAAAAAACGAAAGAAAGAAAAAAACAAGTGCGGTCGCTCTTGACTCTTCTTCAAATGTACCTTTTCTTTTTCAAGGTCCGCTAAATGTTAAAGTGAATATATATAATAATAGATTATTATAATGAGTTAATTACAAGAAATTCATCCATGTGGACAATTCAAGTTCTATTGAGTTTTCATTTCACCAAAAGCTGACGAATCATAGCCTGGCAATACTTTGTTTTGTCGTGCCCACTCTTGATTATACGCGTCACTAAAACCTCTTGCGACAAGATGTTTGCTGGTTCAAACTTTTCATAATCATAATCACAATAATAGAATTGAATATGTAAATACTTTGTAATCACTTTTTTATATTTGAAACTTACAATTACTCTGTTCCCCTGCATACGTCTGCATTTTGATATTTTTTTAATAAAAAAATATTACCTCCACTTCTAAATGGAAGAAATAGTTTATTTTTTTTAGTGATAATAAAAAAGATAAATAAGTTAGTTAATTATATCTTATGTTATGATGTATTATTAGATTATATATTAGTTTATAAGTTAAGCAAAATAATTTTAAAAAAATGATAAATATAAATACTTTAAATTAATTTAATTAGTTTCATTGATCCTTTAAAAAAATCAACTTCATCTTATATTTAAGAACATGTGAGTAATTAACTGTCCGCCACTCATTGTTTTCAACTTTTTAGGTAAGATGACACATAAGACCACCAAAACAAACAAATGGCATCGTAGTAATGAATTTGTATGTCAGGTAATGGCTGGGGTTTGATGTTTAAAATTTTCTCTACTCAAATTTTACAGGTAAGAGGGCAAGTGTATTCAAATACAAATATATAAACGACTCTGTATATTTCTTTTGGTTTTTATTATAAGACACCAATTAACTTTTTTCAGCTCACAAACTAATAAAAATAGTTAAAGCCAATAAAATTGTCCTAGAAGTTAAGTAATTTTCAATATTACCCCTACTAATTGTACTAAACTCTAATATTAAAGTTGTGACTTTTTTTGGAGAGATTAAGGAAGCTAAATAAGTTAAGTAATTTTCATATTATCCTATTTATATTATTCAAAGTCTTAATCTTTCCTCTCTCTCTCTCTCTCTCTCATTTTTTTCTTTCCGGTCCGAAGCTCAGTCTCTTTTTTCCCCCCGGTCCAAAGCCCATTTACATCTAGTTGCACTTTTGTTATATGACTTTTTTTTTTTTTTTTTTTTTTAATTTACAAAGTTCGAACTCTTAATATACTTAAAGAATATCGAGCAATCCCATTTAGCCAATCTTCCTTGATAAAATAATATATCATGCTTGGTTGCATAACTTTGGCTATAAATAAAATATATATGGCTAATAGGCGTGCCATCAGTTTATTTATATATATATATATATATTGATCTATCTTGGCAAATATATATAATGAGAACAAAAAAGGACGAAAGAGAAACTCGCCAACATGACCGCAATATACATGATGATGATCACGCTTCATTTGTTAGTGGCTACCAAAATTTCAATTTCAAAGAATACGATAAGGTGACAAAATATGCTTTCATTTTTGTCTGGCACAGCGTCCCTAGTACCTGATCGAACTTAATAGTGAAGAGGATAAGGCCATATTCTAAGCTTTATTAGGATCCTCCATATCTGACTATCCACATTTGAATCAATTTCCCAGCATCTTCCATATTTTGATGGGGATGGTTCAACATATACTTAGATTGTTCAGAAAACTTCGCCTCTACTGAGCCACTTGTTTCCAATTCGATTTGGAGAAACAGAATGACTTCTTTTTAAAAAAAAAACTTATTAGAGGGACATAAAGTAACCGATCGAGGGCCGTTTGGATTAGTGGAAATAGAAGTGATTTTTTTAATTCGACTTTTGCAAATTTAAGATATGATAAAAATCATAATGTAAATGTGATTTATGTTTGGATTGTCAGTGACAAAAGTTACTTTTTGCTAACCTAAAACTAATTTGGATTATTATTTCAAAAGCAAGTGTACATAGAAAATGAATAAAAGGGACATGAGTTTTTAATAAATGTATATAGTTTTATAATTGATATATTATTGAGAAAAATTTGTAGATACTAAGTACTACCATCAATATTAAATATAGGACAAAGTTTGTAGTATAATTTACACTATAAACTTTATTCTATAATTAGAATCAGAGGAGTAATACTTAATTAAATATTTTTTGATAGATAAATTTTATATAAATTACAAATAATAATAATCTTAAGTTTTTCAACTAAATAATATTATATTACTAAAATTAGAACTACTTTTTTTCCAACATTTTTTGGCCAGCAAATATTTTTTAGCAACCTAAAGTTTAACCATACATGTTGTGGTAAAAAAATAGATATATCTTATCTTTTTTTAAAAGTCAAAATAAGAGAAAGGGTAGGAATATAATGGGATGACAAGACATTAGAGGAGTGATGATGTGGATCCCATCGAAATTTTCTACTCTATTATTATACACTCAATCTAAAAAGCAGGTCTAATGAGCTTTTTTTTGTTTTGTTTTAAAGTTGCTTTTTGGCTAAAAACCTAGTTAAAAAAAACCAACACAAACACCCTTCACACCGTAACATTTACTTAAACTGAACTTTTCTCATTTAGACTAAGCTTTTTCTCTATCCCACCACTTTCTTAAATAGGCTACTTATCGGCGAACTCCTACTTAGTGGAAAGCTTTCATGTTAAGGTTATTGGTCACGGAACGGCTTTGATTAGATGTGAATAGATCAGTGCATATGCTGAATAATTTCAGAAAGGAGGATCATGATAAGAGTAGAAGGAACAAAAGGTGTGGGGGACAGACAGAGAGAGGGAGAAGATAGAGCTGGTGGGCATTTATAAGATAAAAGAAAACAAAGCACTATTTCGCTTCATTAACCTTGTCAAAAAGTTATTCTGCCGCCACAAGAATATGCGCCCCACCTGTAGAGTCACGCGTTACTCAAATATTCATGTGCATCACCTTTATCTCTTCCATGTTTCTGTCTATTTATCTCTGGAACACATGAAAAACACAGAAAATACTGCAGAGCAGAATATTCATAACCACAATAAAATAACATTTTAACCATTATTTTCAAAGTAAACATCTATGTACAAAAGTTTCTATTCACGAAAAAAAAAAAAAAACAGTAGCACTTTGACATTTCCCATTCTCTCGTATCCCTACCATGCACATGTAAGATTACAACATTTATGAGAAAACAAGTAATGTGGTGATGGGTTTTTAAGATATGATTTTGGTATCAGTTTTCTTTATTTGGATGGTGATGAGAGGAACCTCTTAAGAGGAAAAAGGTTCACCTTCCACCTTCCAAGAATATTGTAATGTAACATGCTGGCTAGATAAAATTCAATACCAAGAACTTAACTTCCAGCCCATGGTATTTTGTAACATGTACAGATTTGATTATAATACTCCCTCAGCCTTTTTTTTTTTAATAGACACAACTCTGATCATTGGGAGTAGTACTGCTTGCTAATGATCCTTTTCCTCGATTCCTAAAGTTTGCAGTGAATTTGACTCAAACTCATTAAAACAGTTAAAACCAAAATCATGAATACCAAAGTCCTGACAGTCCAAAAACCAAGCACAGTTGTCCTCCCAAGATGGCATGGCCATGTCATTATTATTAGTAGTAGGATTCTGCACTTTAGGTTCACTGTCCCATAATGCATCCACCAGTGGTGTTTGGTCCAGCCACAAGCTGTTCATTAGAGAGTCGTCGCTGCAGATACTGTCTAGCAGAATGGACTCGTCCCCAGAAGAGGAGTTTTCAACAGGGGACGTGCTCGAATTCTCCTCAGAATTCGGAACCCTCTCGCTTTCCTTGGGCTGATGATTATCTGCTGATTGTGGATTATTCTGATGGGAAGTAGTTGTTTCCTGGGAGGCAGCCTGTTTATTAAGAGGTTCATGAGTAACAGGATCAATACCCATCTTAAGCAGCTTTTTCTTGATGTGGGTGTTCCAGTGATTCTTAATCTCATTATCTGTCCTTCCAGGTAATCTGGCAGCAATCTTGGACCACCTAGACACAGAGCAGACACACAAGTTATTGATGCAAGCGTCTTTCTTGGGAACAAAGATTTGTAATAACTTCAAGGTTGCTTCAAGACAGGACCTTACTTAATACCAATTTTGTACTCAATGACAATGGCCTGAGTTTTCACCAACCATGAGTATGAGCTCATTTTTAACATTTTGCTTGCATTGTGCAAGAAAACACATGATGTTTACATCTGTATCATCTTTTTTAAGCAATTATAATATTTTTGAAAATCCACTTTTTTATATCAGCTTCTCTAATTAAAATAGTTAAATATCACTGTTACCAAACCCAAAAAAAAAAAAAAAAAAAGTTATACATATATAACACGATTAAGTTTTCAAGAGAATTTTGATGCATGACATATATATATCAAACAACCTGTACTGAATTGCATGCAAGTCCGGAACTTTTCATTATAGGTGTTAAAGTAATTGAATTGAATTGCTTGTGGCATGAAGTTGCCAAGAGGGGCAATGTATGAGGAGACAGAGGGAAAAATAAAAACCTGTTGCCAAGACGGGCGTGGAGATCGATAACGAGCTGCTCTTCAGCTTCAGTGAGAAGTCCTCTCTTCAAGTCGGGACGGAGATAATTAGTCCAACGAAGGCGGCAACTCTTACCGCAACGACGGAGGCCGGCGAGCTTGGGGACGGCCCGCCAACAGCACTGGCCATTGGTGAGAATGAAGTTGATAAGCTTCTTGTCTTCCTCAGCAGTCCAAGGTCCTTTCTTCACGCCCAGTTTGTCACAGCAAGGTTGCCTCCCCATCACCACTAGGCTAGTACTGAATTAAGAACTTAATGCAAAAAAAATAGAAGTCTCACCAACACTATCTTGTAATGACTCAAAAGCCCCACACAACCTTCTTTATATAAGCCCCTCTCCTACTTTTCCTTTTTCCCTCATTATTATTTTCTTTAAGTAAATATATTGCTCTCCCCATCAATAAAACTCTCATTGGAGGACCGAGAAACAAGACGCACAGGGGTTTGGGGCCCACCATTGGTTTGTGAAAGCTATGTGAGAACTAATGTGAGGGGTTCCCCAGCTTACAGCTACACAACATGAAAGCTGGGTCATCCAAAGACATGGCTACATGTAATCAATTGCACCCATATTAAAAAGTAAAGATATACATTTCAAATAAAATATGAAAAATCTTTTTCTTGTTTTCCTTTAAAAATCCCCTGCCCTCATTGCAATCTTACTCAACCCTTTCGTCATCACCACGTTTACGTGTCCCTATTAGCAGTAAATCGATCGGTTGTGCTTGTGTGCGGGCGATGACAAGTAAGTCTTGGTGTTGATGACAGAGAGAACCGTTGGATTTGTCTGAACGAAACTGTTTTCTAACACTGCCTGGTATAAGTCAGTTCTCGTGTTCAAGACAGGGAAGCTATTTGACTGAGGAATTGCAGGCGCTTAATAAATTTAGAGTTTGAAATGAGAGTCATCTTTGTGGCCGGTGGCATTTAATCCATCCAAGAGTAAATCAAAAAACGCCAGTCCTGGTTAACTACCCCGATGTCCAAGTTAATGGACAACGAGTACTCATCTCGAGTTTCCAAGCCGCAATTTTTCTTCACCTTCCTTATAAATCATAATGGTATAAGCACAAGTCCAAAACGACGCGTCATAATGGACCTACACTAAAAAAAATAGTATATTCATTCTGGTCTTATTTATAAGTTCATTTTGATCAAAAAATTTAGTCTTATTTATAAATCCAGTTTCATATAATAAATGAGATTGTGACAATTTTACCCATATTAATTGTACGCATGAAGATAGAGAGAAAATAAACAGTTTTAAAAACACTCAATCATATATGATGGCAAAGTTGAAAATTTACCCCTACAATCATTGAGTTAACTATCTCTCTTTGATATGTGAGATTTGGTCAAAATAGACTTATAAATAAGATCAGAGTGGTATACTTAAAAAACTAGCATGTTGATCTACTCCACGACACTTCACTCAATCTCTTATTAGTCAATATCACTATTTTCCTATTTATAAGTATATTTTCACTCTCTATGAAAGTGAACTTATAAATAGAATTAGAATAATACTCATCATGAGTGGTTTGCCCTCTCAATAAAAGCATCAATGTTATAATCACAATTCACAGACATAAAAAGAGAGCTCGTCACAAAAAACCAATGGGTTGACTACAAATAATTTTGAGCAAAGCATTGGGTTTAATTTTGGATTTGAAATCAAACTCTCTCTCTCTCTCTATACTCATCATTCTACACTAAGCTTGACATCATTTCTTTATAGAGCCCTCAAAGATGCAAATTACCCCACCCATAATAATAACTTATATGGATACGGTTTTGTATTTCCTATAATCATATATAATTGAAATCAACGAAGACAAGGTCAAAAGGTAATCTCACGAATCTGGCTCTTGGATTTCCTGGATACGTGCGTCATGCATATATCTGAAGGACTAGAAGGCTATCTAGAGGAGTATGTGAAGAATAATTAGGTGAATTATTTCTTCTATGGATCATTTAATATTAAAGCCCTTCACACAATACAGTCAGAGTGGAAATTTGGAGGTTCATATAGGACAAATGAATGCCCCCTCCTTGCAGCTGAATAATTTTACTTCCTTCTAGGTATGAAATAACGAGATGTACGGCCTATTACACTCTTTGTTTTGTTCATAGAGTGATTAAATACTCCCTCTAATTCTTATTATAAGATATATATTTACCTTGCTTGATTCGATTTGATTAAGAAAATTAGTTAACATAACATATATTTTTTAAAAAATATCATAGTCATTTTCTTAATTCTCTCATTTTTTTCTTCTTTGCTTATTGTTCAAACAACATCAATAGGAGTAAATTAGGAAAAGATTGACAAATATGAAAATTATATATGATATTTATGATCAATATCAACTATCTACATATGTCTTATATTAAAGATAAGAAAAGTAGTAAACATGAGATACAAAAATGAAGAATAATTATGGGTATATATGTAGGGGGGAAGGCATAGTATCATTCAAGACTGTTTATGTTCACCCTCCCTCTAATCCCTCTTTCGTTTTAAACTAAGAATTTGTATGGGTAAAAATTAAACGAAATTACCCACGGATTTCCGTGAGTAAAAATAAATTCCGTCGGTAAAAATGCCATTAGAAAATTTACTCATGGTGAGGGGTTATTTTAATTTGATCTAATAATTTTTCCATGTAATACCTCGGAAATTGAAGGTATTTTTGTAGTGAATTGGAGGTTATTTTAATTTGATCCCGATGTAATACCTCAATTCCCTTATCTTTCATATTTATCATTATTTAAAAATTATCTATATTTATTATACACATCAGTAGGAGTAGTTTCTTGATAAAGGATTAAAAGGAGGAATATTATAAATAAAAAAAACCAGTACACTTTTTTCTTTACAAATAACTAATTTAACTAATATTTTTTTAAATCTATGTGAATTGGTTATCTAACTCGTATAGTTAAAACCGATAAAATACAATGCATATATGTAGAATTTTGGAGCATATTAAGCCAAAATATCTCCAACATGAAAATTAGGAAGGGAGCAATTAAACATAATTGGTGCTTTGTGATATGACATGGACCACTTATTATGCATCAGATATGAAGCGACGCTGCGTCTGCCAGAGATATGCCTGCTTATATCGCAGCAAAATCTGCTAGAATCAATCTAAAATATATTTTTTTTTTTTTGATATGATAAGCAAGCCAAATCTGCCTGCTTATATCGCAGCATAAAATCTGCTAGAATCAATCTAAAATATTTTTACCATGACTTGTAGAATCTCATTTGTGAATCTAAAATATTTTTACATGGGTTTGGCAACATTAAAAATAAATGATTTTATAGTTTACAAAGACAGAACTCCCTCTTATTTTATATGACATAAAATCATTAAATATCATATTTATTTCATATATATATATATATATATAAAAAGAGATTACGTAAAATAACCTGGTGAAACAAGCATTTGGATTAATTAATTTATACTAAATTTATATTTCGACATATACTACTCTAAATCTTGTCCTGTGCATGCTGCTAGGCTTTATCAGAGTTTAAAGTTCGGTCAGTTTCATGGAGAGACGCATGGAGATGCACCATGCACATGTGTTTGTTCTCGTCACATCAGATCAGCAACTCAGCGTTTGGTAATCTCGACAAGCACAGGTACCTGACATGAGCCTAACGCGAACCATGAAGCAGGTTGCTTCTTTTCTTCATTTTTGTTTAGAATACTCATTGAAGTTTTAAAAACAGTTTTTTAATTATAATTTATGGTATACGAAAAAATTATATATGAGATAAATTTTTTCTCAATTTACATAAATAAATATTTTTAAAGGTCACAAACGTGATCCCAAACAAACAAGATTATCAACAAAAATCTTATTGGTTCATTATAAAATTCAGTGCTGAATAAATTAATTCCGGGCGCTGTGCCCATCGATGGTTATCATGTATTGCCTATTAAGAATATAAGTTAAGATGTAAAAATACACATGTAATTTTTTCAAAAGTGTACCCAACACCAAGTGTTTTTTATTATTATTATTATTATTAAAATGCAAAAGTGACAATAACTCAATAAGTGAAGCAAAAATACTCATTGATTAACCGTTAATTTGACTTTTTGTATTTTTAAGGTTGACATGGACGATATTTCAGCTAAATTTCATCCTAGCTGGCAATGGAGAACTAGAGAAAATTACAAAAATAGTCAATAGTTTTGAAAATTATAGAAAGATGGCAACGGTGGTGAGGAGGCAAAAATGGGTGGCCTAGTGGGTAAGATTGAGATTGAGAAAGAGAAGAGGAATTGGAAAGAGAATGGCTGAACTGTAATTTTCAAAATATTTATGTCATTTTCTGTAATTTTCTCTAGTTCTTTCTTCACGAGTTGGGATGAAATTTAGTTGGGTTATCATCCACATGTCAGCCTTAAAAATACAAAAAAGTCAAACTAACGGTCAATAAGTATTTTTGCTCCACTTTTGAAATATCATAGTCACTTTTACACACACGAAAAATACTTAATGTTAGATAAACTTTTAGAAAAACCACATGTATATTTTTATATGTGAACCAAAAAATATACAAACAGCTGCCTAATCATTTCTATCCATTAAAGAAGAAGAAGAAAGTCATGGCCAATATCCACACTTTCGTGGTGAAGGAGATCCTATACATCACCTCATTATGTGTCGATTTTCTTGTGATGGATGGATCTCATGATATTCCCTAATTAAATTAATATTACCTTCGCTGTTTCTTAATATAAAAAGTTAGATCAAATGTTATATATTATTATATTATACAACTATTTATAAGTCAAACAACTTAATTTAGAAAAATATAATAGATATAAATATTTTAATGTAATTGAATTAATTTCTTTAATCTCTCTAAAAAAATCAGTTGATAACTCATATATTAACAACGAGGTAACTAGTACAACATTTTGCTATACAGGGCACCTATATCTTAGGTTGTGATTAGCTACCAAACCCAAATTTAATTTGTTGTCTTTGACTTGTGCCTCTTGGTTTTTTGTGGGTGTACGTGGATCCTCGTTTCAAAACCATTTCTATTGAAGCTTCATTTCTTAGCCAGGTGTCATTAATTAGTATGGAGAATAAACTCTATGTCAACACAAATTTATCTTTCCTTAATTCACAAATCTAAGATTGCTACGTGTCCAAAATCATGTTGCAGCACTGAATTGGCTTGCAAGGCACCACATCCACACATGTCACACAGTACAAGTATAGAGGATTAAGAACTATACCCATATATATATATGTTAAATTCAGTGACAAGAACCACGTATTATTACTAGTTGCTGAATCTGTACAATAATACGAAGGAGGCAGCAACGTAACCTAAGAGACAAAATTGATGAGCTACACTAAAAAGAGAGTGAAAGTTAGGTGGAAAGGCGTAGAGTAATATGAAGCAATGATGTATAAGCTAATTCAAAGAGTGACATTGCTTGCAAGGTTGGGACTGTCGGCTTTAGAATCTGTATCCATTACTGTAGCAGTTGTTACTTCATTATCACCACCGCGACCCGCGCCCAAACAGTAAATATCTTTGAGTAGAGAGTCAACAAGGCATAAAAGCTTCCACTCTTTCAGTAGGGCGATCTCAACAGAAGCGGCTCAGCACATAAAGTTTCCCTCTGATAAAATCTGGGGAGGGATATATGTACACAGTTTTATCCTAACAAACAGAGAAACTGTTTTTATCTAAAGATTGAATCTATAACTTTCAAATCAAGTGACAACAATCTAATGGCTACTCCAAGGACTTATTTGATGTGAGGGGAGAAGAGGGGAAAAAAATTTTGAATTGGATTTTAAAAAATTATAGAAGTAGATTAAGAGTTTTAATTAAATTGTCTTACTCTTTTATCTTGTGTAGTTACATTTTCTCTTTATTAAAATTTTGTAATCTCACTTCTTCAAATTTTTTAAATCCAATTCCTTATATCAAACAGACATTGACAGGAGGGAAAATGGCAGACGGAGGGGAGGAAAAAAATTTATTAGTTGGATTTAAAAAAATTAAAGAAGCGAGTTATAAACTTTAATAAAAGTAAGATGTAAAATAAAAGCATAACAAAATTAGTTAAAAACTTTTAAACCATCTAATTTTTTTAAATCCAACTTATAAAAATTTTATTTCCCCTCTCTTATCCTCTTACCACAAAGCCCTTCAGGCTCAACAATATATAACAAATAATAATGAAACAAGATGTCGTGTTCAAAGCACTGTTTTTATCCAAAAATATTCAAACCTCTGTTTCAATTACTTGTTACTTGATTAAAATGATGTGTAAGGGGAAAAACAGGATTAATTGTCCATCACAGGAATTAGAAAATCATGAGCGCACAGACCTTCTAGCCACTCGTGTGACTGGATTATACTCACTACTCCCTTGTGTTTTTAATATAAAATTTATTTATTTAATTTTATTAGGTTAAAGAAATTAAAATAATTAAGATGACACAGTTTTATCTTAGTTAAGCTGACATATTTTTTTTTAAAAAATACTTTAATAATCTTTTTTTAATTTCTTCTATATCTCTCTTATGTGATTATTGTTGAGACAATATCAACAGTGATAAATTAAAAAAATAAATAATAAATATTTAAAACCAAGATTAACTCCCCAATTAATCATACATTAAACGTCCAGAGTATAAAATTATTAGCATGGTAGGAAACGGACAGATTACCAAGTACAAAACAGACAAAGGCTTGTCGCTATCTCTTTGGAGGAAGAGGTTCGTTCAACGCTCAAGAGGTCGTCGAGATGTACCTAATTAAGCATACTAAATTTCAAAAGGGAGGTCAGAACTCCGCCACCGTAAAGAAAAATGGGAAACGAATTAAAATCAATGCTATGAACCAGATTACAAGTATAGTCAAAGATTATCATTATACGCTATACAGAAATCGGTGTCCTGTCGTAGGCCACGCCATTCTGAGAGAAAAGTTTCAAGGATGTAATATACGGAACCATTCAACAAGCAACAGTGATATTTATGCTGATTAAATTGATAGAATAGTCTTTGATTAATGTATTTGATGTCACATGTATTCAATAGCCATCAATTTGCGACATGTTAAGAGTTGCGCAAGATTTGACTGTTTAATCATAAGAAGTATTTAGTCTGATAATTGTTGAGTACCAGGAGGAATAAGGGTGCTTCACAGTGGCTCATAATATATTAATTAAAGCTAACATTCTGATAATCAAAGAACAATGATTATTATTAATGCTAAAATAATAATTAAAAAAACCGTATTGAACACATCAAATAATAGAGAATTCATTTGCGCAATTAGTGAGTAATGCAGTCGTCACTTGGACAAACATTACGCAATAAACCACATGGAGTGATTGTAATGGAAGAAGAATGAGGAGGCTAATAAAACCAAAAGTTGAACTTTTTAAGTGCTCTTAGCTTTTAGTAATGTTAGTGCAACCTTTGTGTTGTCCTGTGCACGTTTGAAGATTCTGGTTCATCAACAAATTAAAAGAGCTAGTAGAGCATTCAATTAAAGAGTCCCCAAAATTTCAACAGCGTAATAAGTGGTGTGAAGACACTGCACAGATCATTTATGACACAACTAAACATTTGCATCAAGGAAAACCCAGTTGGGAAAATAATAAATTGGTAAAGAAATGAGGGCAAGAACTATATCCACGGTTCATATTTAGTTATAAAACTTAAAGGTGACTGAGTCCCGAAGCAAAACAAAGATATATAGAATTTACTAATTTTGTGCACACAGATTCAATCCCTTAGGTTGACGAGCGGGACAATACATTTAATTTGGAAGACTTAAGTTGAACCTAAAGGTGGGGTTACGTTCCTTCACATTGTCAAATACTGAATCGCTAAATTTTCAACATCCCAGTTTCTTGGTCTAGAGATCGAAGATGTGTGAATGAAAAGTGACGGTATATGATCGGACTAGAGAAAGAAAAGCGAGAGGGACGGCTTACCTAGAGAGATTTCCAGGTAGACTACGAGACAGAGATGAAACAAGTGGTTCGTGTAAAATTCTATTCTACGCAAGCATTGGATGCCATTAATGTGAAACGCCCAATAGTTGATGAATCATTTTCCTCCGTAAAAGGGAAGCTTTTGAATTTATACATGAAAAATCCGTACGGAAAGGTATTTATCCGACCTCTCTAAAAGTCTAAAGTAAAACCACTTGGATTTTTTTTTTTTTTTTTTTTGTCCGCAAAATTATTGGCTGCTAATCTTGCTTCTACATAAATCTTTAATACTCCATCCGGTCCGAATATAAAACAAGGTTAACTTTTTCTTGGGAGATATCAAGGAATTTTATTAAATTATTTTAAAATATTTATATTTATCGTTTTTTCTCTAAACTATTTTACCTAACTTTATTATAAGTAGATATATAATTCAATGATACTGTGATATATGACGTGATAAAAAAATTATTTAATTTCTTTAATCTCTCTAAAAGGAAAGTTAACTTTGTCTAGTAGTTAGGACAGGAGGGAGTAGTAATTATTTTACAAGAGATGTTCCAAATCTGAGATGAGAAGATCTTTACGGCAACGACCAGGGAACCACCGTCTCTTTGGAGGTTCTGTTATGTTTCTGTCTTTGTTCATTCCTTCAGCCAAGCTAAGTGAATAAAATTGAGCGGAAGTAATAATTTGTTACTCCAACTTTTTAAAAGAGATTAAAGAAGTTAATTAAATTACTTTAGAGTATTTTTATTTTTATTTTTATTCTCAAAACTAATTAGTTTGCCTAATAAACTAATATAATCTAAATATACATAACATATGAAATGATTAAGTAACTTCTTTAACTTTCTTAATCTCTCCGAGGAAAAAATCAACTATATCTTATAATTAAGGCTGGAGGTAGTATTCCTGATTGTGTCGCACAACTACTGGCGGAGGAAATTAAGATTTGGCTAAAATTGCTGAAATGTAACCTACAATTATGTGTATAATAGAATTTTAGTTTGGTACAAAACCAATATTTTTACACATAGTTGTACACCCTTAAAGATGAATTGCACACGTCTTATTGAATAAATAAAATGAAAGAATTTATAGATAGTAAATATATGTTGCACACAATTAAAGAATAGTTGCATTTATTTAAAAATAAGAATCTTTAAACAAATTTCCAAGACGTTTAAAAATAAATATTTCAATGAGCTGGGTTTAGTAAATAACGATCAATCGCATTTCATTTCTATAATTTTGATTTAGTTAAAACTCAATTATTAAATTTTGACTTAGTATAACTTAGCTATTATAATTTTTACTCTTTTAAAATTTAGTTCATGAACTTTATTTTAAAACGTCTCAATTCCTAGAATTTTTAGTGCTTAAAATATTAGTCTTTATACTTTAAAAATTTATATGAAAAATAAAGTTATTTTTAAAAACTTAGGGATTAAATTTCAAATAGCTAAATGACAGAGATTGTGTTGCAACTTATTAAAGTTTAGAAATTAGACTACTCAAGTCAAAATTATAGAAATCAAATGATTAGTTTTATCAAAAATTAATCATTTAGAATCTTATTATCTTTTTATTGGAGATAATGTTGTTCCATAATCGTAGGATACTAAATGTCACATCTTTCAATGGAAATTCAAACTTTGGTTTATCAAGTTGTAAGAAACTAGCCCGTTCTATTAGGTTTAACTCCGGTTGGTTATTATTTAAGAGTTCTAACCATTTATAAATACTTAGGGCCCGTTTGGTAGAAAGAAGATTAGAGAAGGAAAGGGAAAATCTCAATCTTCCCATGGATTTTGGATGTTTGGTAGACGAACGTTCAATCAAGCATCTTCCGGTGAGTACTTATCTTCCCTTATTTGAGGGAAGATGCTTTCCATCAAAAAATGGAAAGAAAGCTGCAATTTTCAGGAAAGTGTTTTTTTTTTATAGATTTACCCCCGAAATTCAAACTTAGCGGGAAAGTTTGAATTTGGTGAATTTTTTTTTTTTTTTTTTTCCACGAGTTCGAACTTAACAAGAACATATTTTTTTAAAATATATTTTAGCAAAAAAATATTTTTCTTTTTTATTTTGAATTAATTTCTTTTGAGGATAAAATAGATATTTTCTAATTCTTTACCAACTACCATCTCTTCATTTTCTTCCTACCAAACAACTCAAACCATCTTCCTTCATCTTTCAAATCTTCATTTCCTTTCCTTTCCATTCATTTCTTTTCATTTCATTCCCCAAATCTTTTTTATAACAAACGACGCCTTAGATATAAATAAGATTAAAAACATATTCAAGTTTGAAGATGAAATCTAACCTTAAAATATGGCTCATGGAAAGTTTGAAAGAATACCTCACAGGGCCTTTTGACCAAACAAGAACCTCAAGGCCCAACCCAATAATGAGGGGTCCATGGATGTCGGTCGTGAACATTAAATATTTTGCTCGTTGCCTAATTATTTTATGCTGGGTGAAGAATAAAGCAACTTCTAACTAGTTCATACTCACCACATGTTTAAATTATATAAAAAGGATAACAAGGACCATCAAAACATGAAAAGTGACAATAATGTCTGTTTTACATAAACAATCGGGAGCCGCCGCAAATGAAGAAACTATAGACTATTATCTTCTTCAAAGTCTTGGTTTAAAGCCAAGCTAGCCTTAGCCCCTCACATGGTCAAATATCAGTTCCTATCCCACCGTAACAGAACATTGGTCATCTTCAAATTTTGAGATGAGCTTACTTTATTATATATATGAATTTGAATCAATGTACTTCTTGATGAATATATTTATTCTAGCACATCATGCCCGTGATCAGTTGACAAAGCAGCGTAATTGGCATTTAAATTTCACGCGTAGGAACACTGAATGTAACTGGCAAAACATAAGGCGAATAAAAGGGGTCCAAACAAACGGCGCCGCTAATTAAGAGACGTCTATCAACAGAGGCAAAGACAATAAATAAGGATTATTAAAGCAGCCGTATCCAAAAATGTAAAAATGCTTCTTTCCTAAATTCTAATCAATGAAGCACCAGAGCAGCACCAAATAGTAGAACGAAAGCGAGCCCAGTAGTGCGTGACACCCTGCCTGCACCTCCAGCGTCAGCTCCGTGCGTTGCTGAAAGGCCAAAATGAAATTTTTTTAAAAAAACATGGATAGTGCATGATGTGAGTTTTGTAATATCCATGGTATCTGCATTTTGATTTCTCGATCGGCTAATTGTTTCTGCTTTTTCTTAACTTGCTTATACTGCTCCTTGCCCAGCGGTATAAGGGACAGCTGAACAGTACAGCCTCTTGAGTTTCAAAAAGAGTTGCCAAATTCTCAACGTCTCCAGTTGGAAATGAATTGATCATTATTTCACTTTTGTTGACTTGGATTATTTTCTAGATGCTGCAAAATCAACCACGCCAAGCATTTTCCATTGTTGAGAGGCAAACAAACCCACATGATCAAGCGGGATCATATTATACCCTCCGCTTTTTCCCTTTTTGTTTTGGCTGAAGGAGACTAAATTCAACCTTAACGTACAAACTAAACTTGTCCGTTTTCACTACTGCTCAGAAACAAGGTTTTGAAAAAGTAAGAGTGAGGGTTTAAGAGTTGTCCATACCTTGGGCTAATGTCGCTTGAGTAGGAGCAGCAGCAGCAGAAGCTACAAGTTGGTATCCAAAGAAGTCCAAAACCAAATAGAGATTCTATTAGTTGTGAACTGACACACATATATATACACAGGAATATACAAACGAGATTTGACACACACACATATATGAGAGCACATTGCATGTGGGGTTTGAGTGAAAAGTAGATGATAATTAAGGAGAAAATGAGAAACAAAGGAAGAGAAGTATATAGATATATACCCTGACAGGAAGCGAAAGAAACGGTGATGCCGCACCGGCGAACGAGGCGGACGGCGATAGTGCGGTTGAGACCATAGGTTTGAAGAAAATCAGAGTTGGTATAAAGGAAGCAGAGGCAAGAGAGATCATTAACCACCACGTCTTGTATTGGGCTGCAGCAACTCACTGGAGGATTTGCAGATTCCACGAAGTCTAAACATGGAGATAACTGCTGAGCGCATCCTGCGTCAATCTGTGCCTCTCCTACCACCGCCATCACCATCACCGCCGCCACCATCAATATTCCCTTGTTCATCATCATCTTCTTCTCTCGCTTTGTTTCTTGCTTCATTTGATTTAATTGTATTTATAGTACTCTCTCGTTGCCTTCCACCAACCAAACATGCACGCCTCTCTTTGGACAGTTGCCTTCTTAATTTATAATTATTGGCAACTTGGTTTCCCACAACTCACGTATCTACCTTCCAATGGCTACTACTACTGTCCACGTTCTTATTGCATAATTTTCAGGGAAAATTTCATTTTGCGTAGAAAGGTGTGAGTTAATTTCACTCAACCCAAGAATTCTGAAACTTCACTGAACCCCTTAAATCAAAATAAAATTATGTTTTGTGGGTGAAAAGATAATATCGCCCTTCTTTTATTTTTTCAAAATAACACTTATAAGACAAATATAGAATGAAATTTACATGACAAATATGAGCATCATTGTCTTTTTACCCACTAAATTTCATTTCATTTTAACATAAGGGGGTGCAATGAGGTTTTGGGATTGTCTGAAATTAAATCATATCTTTAGGAGCTAACTAAATTTCTCCCGAAAATTTTTGGTTAATGATCACCAACTCGTTATATTTTGAAAATTGTTTTCCACCATAAAGAAAATACGAGACTATTTTGTTTGGTGGAAATTAGAGTTGGAGAAATGATTATCAACAGCATGGCATCTTGTTTAAAAAACATACAATCGAATTGACTTTTGTACATTGATTAATGTCAAGCGACACCTTAACAACATTGTTTTTTCCACGCAAACTTTTTCCTCAACTGTATTATATTCTGCATTATCTCGATCAAGATTCGATGAAATATTGGATGGTATTTGGAAATATTTTTGCGTTCGAACAAGAAGAGTTCCTAAAACTCGCCTGGGCTAACTTTCCATACGAGGATGACGATTACATACCTTGTGTAATTAATAACCAGAAAGCAAATATAATGTGGCTATATTTTACTATGTATTGTATATGGTGGAAATTTACGGGAAGATATAATCATATGGAATGGAAAATGATGAAATGAGATGAAGTCTAGCTTGTAAGTAGTAACTCATGATCATTTGTTATGTTAATACTTAGGAGTTTAATTAACGCCACCAAAAAAAGAGCCCTGACTCACTTGTAAAATTAAATAGATTATGAATAATGTGTTTAGATATTCCCCTTTAGAAAATGAAACTTCATATATATTATACAAAACATATTTATTAGAGAGTTGATATTAATCTTAAATATAAGACTTTTTTTTAAAAATATTTATCAATCTTTTTGTATTTTTTTCCCTCATTAATGCTCCCACAACCATAATTAAGGGAGAGAAGGAATGTAGTAATAAAAGAAGGTTATATGTCATATTAACTAATTTTTTTAATCTAATCAAATTAAGTAAAAATATCATATAATAAGGATCGAATGGACTTTAAAAGTATGTTTATATTGTCGATAACAGTGTAGTAATTGATTTCATATTCATGTTTCTGAGTTGGAGAATAGGTGACGGTCGCATTATATCATGTTCAACAGCAAAACGACAATCTCATCGAGACAGGAATATAACTTGTTTTGCAGAATAATGAAACGCGGAATATACCAAACAGTAACACTATATTTAAGTGGCCGCATTATCAAAGTTCATACATTTTCTATTGCCTATTAGACACAAACACACACGCAGCTGCATTCATACATTTTCTATTTAATTATTAATGTATGTCATAAAAATAGTACATAAAATAGATTTAGAATCTTCTTTAATTTGTGTATTCAAAAGTTTGGTTTGAGACTGAGGTAAAAACCAAACCAAAACCAACCAATTGGTTCAGAGATAAAAGGAACTAATTAATTGAGTTTGGAAAAACAAATTCCGTGGTTGTTTGTTTTAGCTTTTTAGAAATGTTTTTACAAAATTTAAGGTAAATATATGAGATGAGTTTTATCTCGACTTAAACAAAACACTTAGTCTATTTTATTTTGTTACTATTTGAATTATTTTTTAATAAATAATGACTTTCGTCTTCTTTTAATTTTATTCGTTACACTTTTATTATGTGCATATATATGGTCATGATTTTTTTTTTTTTTTTTTTTTTTGCCATCCAATTTCTCTCTTAACAAGACGTTGGTTTTTTTAAAAACATTAATTAATATTTTTAAACCCCTACATTTAATGAATTGTGTTTTACAAGTTTAGTATATTATCCCTTGTGTGCTAAATGATGTCGATGCCAGAAAGGTTCTGAAGGAACAAGTGACCAGCCAAAGGCAATTGTTCAAAGATGCGTACACCACTTTATGAAAGGAGTGGAGAATTAATGGACGCTTCCATCACCAGATTTTCCAAGTATCATTGGCAGCATCTTGCACTAGGGTTGGTACATGTTGATGTAGATGGATCACTTGGGGATTGTGGTCAAGCTGCTTGTAGGGGAGTGATTTGGGATCATCAAAGGCTACTAGATACGTTACGGCATATGATCTCAACTACTGCGAAAATCTATGTCATTCATAGCGGCCTACACTATTAGAGTGTAAATAACCATTTGTTTATAATTATTTAATTAGTTTATTTCCTGTAAATAGTTAGGAGTCAGTTAGTATGAAACTAATTTGGTTAGGTTACTGACTTTATTAGGTACTGTATTATAATCATTATAAATAGGGCTGATGTATCTTCAGATGAATTAATTCAATACAATCTATTTTTCAATTCCGTTCTTTGTCCACAATATGGTACCAGAGCATATTTTTTTTCCCTCCTTCACGCTTCCGTCTTTTCACCGTCTTCCTCGATAGACTACTCCTTCTCTCCATTCGAACCCTAGCTTTCACCTGAGTTGCTTCTCTGCCTTGTCTCCTTCGATCGATCGCCCTTCGATCGATCGTTTTGTTCCTTTGAGGCTCTTCTTTCGTTTCAACCGAACAATTTCTCTAGGTTTTATTCACTTGTTCGTTTTCTCACCGATCTGGTTTGTGTCGCCAGTTTCTTTCATTTTTTTTTCGGTATCTCCGTCATGGAAACTACACATCCGACCTCGTCTCCCTCTCTCGCCGGTAATAATGGCGGCGATTCAACCCGTGCTACTTCCGATTCCACTCAGAACCTCAACCATCCCTATTATCTTCATCCCAACGAAAACCCCTCTCTGATCTTGGTTTCACCGGTTCTATCTGGTCCGAACTACCCTTCTTGGGCTAGAGCAATGAGAATGGCGCTTGTGTCCAAGAATAAGACCTGTTTCCTCGATTCTACTTCATCTGTTCCTCAGAAGACAGATCCGCTTTACTCTGCTTGGGAAAGGTCGAATATGATGGTCCTCTCCTGGATTACTCGATCTCTCTCTCCGACTTTAGCACAGAGCATCTTATGGATTGACCATGCCCGTGATGTTTGGGATGATCGAAGGCTCGTTATTCTCGTAACGATGTCTTAGGTTAGTTAGCTGATTTACAAGAGGATATTCGAGTTTAAAGCAAGGTGACTTATCGTAAGTGACTATTTTACTAAATTGAAGATTCTTTGGGATGAGTTTACGGTTATTCGCCTGTTATGTCTTGTTCGTGTACTCCACGTTGTCACCGTGGTGTTGTTGATATGTATAGAAAGCATCTGGATCAAGACTATGTAATACGGTTTTTAAAAGGACTGAGTGATCGTTTTAGCACTGTTAAGTCACAAATTATGCTCATAGATCCTTTACCGAATATTAATAGAGTTTTCTCTTTAGTAACTCAGCAAGAACGAGAGTTAGGATTTCCATCAGTTGAAACAATCACTTTGTTTAACAAATCTTCTGGTCCACGGTCTGGTGGTAGTCAGGCTCCTTATAAGCCTAATTCATCTGCTGTTGGTAAACAATGCACCTATTGTGGTAAACCGAGGCATACAGAGGCCACATGTTACGGAAACATGGTTTTCCTCGGGTTTTAAATTTCGCAATGCTTCTGTTAATGCTATTGCTACTGTATCTGATTTGGATACTAAACCTTTACTTGAGTCCAATAAGACAGTGAACCAGTCCTACAGCTTCACCCCTGACCAATATCAAAGGTTGCTTGCTATGGTTCAAGCTGATCAGCAATCCTCTCAACCTTCTCGCTTTTCATAATGTCACAAGTCTTTGGTATGGATTCTTCTTCTCCTCCTCATTTATTTTCCAACTCCTGGATCATTGATTCGGGAGCTACGCATCATGTATGCTCCCATTCACATTTGTTTGATTCTTATAAATCCATACCTCCCATTTCTGTCAGTCTTCCAGATGGGTCCAAAGTCTTTGCTAGACATAGTGGCACTGTTCGTTTTTCAGCTCATCTCTTTATTCATAATGTTTTATTTGTTCCTTGTTTTCGATTTAATCTCATTTCAGTTTCAAAATTGACTCAGTGCTTACCTTGTGGTGTTTCATTTCAGAAACTTCACTGTTACATTCAGCACCTTCCTTCCAAGAAGATGATTGGTTCAGCTGATGTGTTCGAAGGGTTTTACATCATGAAACAACATGCAAATTCACTCATTGGTAATGTCTCCACCAAGCCTACCAGTCCTACTAGTAGTCCTTTTAATCTTTGGCATTTTCGTTTAGGACATCCTTCTAAATCTGCATTGTATTCACTTCATCAAAGTCATCCTTCTGTTGTTTTCAATTCCTCTTTTTCTTGTTGTGATGTATGTCATTATGCAAAGCAACGGAAACTTCCATTTTACGTAAGCACTACCAAATCCAATAAAATTTTCAGTTTAGTTCACATGGATATTTGGGGTCCTTATCATTTACCTTCTGTTCATGGCCACAAATATTTTCTTACTATTGTTGATGATTTTTCAAGATACACTTGGATATATTTGCTTCACGCTAAATCAGAGGTTCAGTCCTCTATTCATAATTTTGTTCACATGGTTTCTACACAATTTGGTGTTTCTATTCAAAGTATCCGATCGATAATGGTTTGAATTTACCATGGTTGATTTTTATAATAAACATGGGATACTACACCAAACTATTTGTAGAGAGACACCTGAACAAAATAGTAAAGTTGAACGAAAACATCAACATATTTTAAATGTTGCAAGAGCTTTATTGTTTCAAGCTCATCTTCCAAAAATTTATTGGTCATATGCTATTTCACATGCCATTTATTTGATCAATCATTTACCTACACCTGTTTTGGCTCACAAATCTCCTTTTGAAATGTTATATCAACACAAATTTCGATTTTATTGACCTTAAGGTTTTTGGCTGCCTCTGTTTTTAGTTCTACTCTCACCCACCAACGTACTAAATTTGATCCTAGAGCTCATAAATGTATTTTTCTTGGTTTTAAACCTGGTACAAAGGGATTTCTAATTCTGGACTTAAACACTAGAATTATTTCTGTTTCCCGAAATGTTTTCTTTTATGAGTCTCTTTTTCCCTTTAGCCATTTTACTTCTTCTCCATCACCTACTTCTATTTCCTTGCCTCAAGAGTTCCCTGATCTTGATTATCCCATGTCTTCTTCATCTTCCTCTTGTCCTTCCCCTTCCCCTTTACCTCTTTCTTCTACCTCTTCACCGATTGATCCTTCTCTTTCCCCAATCCTGAGACGTTCCACTAGAACCAAAACACTACCTTCATATTTGCATGATTATCACTATGCTCTTCAGTGCACATCAGTTATACCAGATTCTATGGAAATAGGTACTTATCATCCTCTTTCACATGTTCTCTCTTATGATCATTTGTCTTCATCTCATCGTTCTTTTGCTTTATCCATTTCTATTGATGATATTCCCAAAACATATTCTAAAGCCATTAAACATGAGGTTTGGAGGAAAGCTATTGAGGTGAACTAGATGCTTTGCAACAAAATCATACTTGGGTGTTGACCGATCTTCCTTCGGTAAGCGTCCTATTGGGTGTAAATGGGTTTTTGCTAAGAAATATAATTCTGATGGATCATTGAATCGGTATAAGGGTCGTTTGGTTGCTCAAGGTTACACTCAAGTTGAGGGTGTTGATTTTAATGATACTTTTTCTCCGGTTGCTAAGCTCACAACCGTTCGTGTTTTATTTGCCCTTCGCTGCCCATAATTGGCATGTTAAACAATTGGATGTTAACAATGCTTTTCTTCATGGGGATCTTGATGAGGAGGTTTACATGTTGCCACCTCCGGTTTGCCCGTTACTTCTCCCAATCAAGTATGTAAGTTGCAACGTTCTCTTTATGGTCTTAAGCAAGCTAGTCGACAAAGTGGTTTTTTAAGCTTTCTAAAGCTCTTATTTCATGTGGTTATCATCACTCACATGCTGATCATTCTCTTTTTATAAAGAATATTGATACTTCCTTTACTGCCATCCTTGTGTATGTGGATGATATTCTGATTAGTGGTACTGACTTGGCTGAAATTAGTCACATGAAATCTTTCTTGGATGATTGCTTTAAGATTAAAGACTTGGGAGATGCCAAATATTTTCTTGGTTTGGAAATTGCTCGCAGTTCTAAGGGTATTTCTGTTTGTCAACGTAAGTTTGCCTTAGATATTTTGGCTGATATTGGTTTTTTGGAATGTAAACCAGCTGCTACTCCAATGGCTTTTAATCTGAAATTGTCTGCTGATTCTGGTGTACCTTTGGCTGATGGTTCTGTTTATAGGACCATGGTTGGTCGCTTGCTTTATCTTGCTAACACTAGGCCAGATCTTTCTTTTCTTTGTTTCAAAGCAATTAAGCCAATTTGTTCAAAATCCTACTGATCTTCATCTTAAGGTCGCACATAGGGTGCTTCGTTATCTCAAATCTCGCCCCCGGTCGTGGTTTATTTTTTCCGTCACATCTACCATGAAATTAAATGCTTTTAGTGATAGTGATTGGGCTGGATGCCTTGATACTCGTCGTTCTATTACTTGGTTTTTCGTGGTTTTTTGGATCGTGCATTAGTTACTTGGCGTTCTAAGAAGCAACACACCGTCTCTACTTCCTCTTGGGTTTGAATATCGAGCTTTAACTACAACTACTTGTGAACTTCAATGGTTGTCTTATTTGTTGAGAGATTTTGGTATTTCTACTTGATTCCCCGCTTCTTTGTATTGTGACAATCGGTCCGCTTCGTCATATTGCCGCCAATCCGACTTTTCATGAACGTACTAAACACCTTGATATCGATTGCCACATTGTTCGTGAAAAGTTGCGAATGGACGCTTCATTTGTCGCCCATAAAGTCCCAAGATCGGTTGGCCGATATCTTTACTAAACCTCTTCCTCCTACATCTTTTTGTACACTTCTTTCCAAGCTGGGCATAATTAATATACATGCTCCTGCTTGAGGGGGGTATTAGAGTGTAAATAACCATTTGTTTGTAATTATTTAATTAGTTTATTTCCTGTAAATAGTTAGGAGTCAGTTAGTATGAAACTAAGTTGGTTAGGTTACTGACTTTATTAGGTACTGTATCTTAATCATTATAAATAGGGCTGATGTATTTTTAGATGAATTAATTCAATACAATCCATTTTTCAATTCCGTTCTTGGTTCACAATATTGTGGACTGGATCATCCATTATATGAAGACAATCCGAGTCTACGGTCCTCATTGTAGTTTTGGAGGCACAACAACCTATAAGGTGTGTTGATTTGTTTAACTTGGAGCATAGGCTCATCTCTCATGGTTCAAGAGTGTTGTCTAGTTAGTAGACATTTTTTTTTGGGGAGAATTACACACAGGTCTCAAGGAGAAGACATAATTACGCATAGGTCCCTTCAAATGATAAAATTACACAGAAGTCCTTATGCATAGGTCCCTTCAAATGACAAAATTACACAGAAGTCCCTAGGGACTTCTATGTAATTATTTCATGAGTAAAATACATTTTTGCCCATTCTCCTTCTTCTTATATTCACAACAGAAAATGCATATAATAACAAAAAACTTTTCAAAACCTGGATTTTTTTCACCTCTCACTTCCAGAGGCTATTTACAACAACAAATGCATGTAATAACAACAGAAAATGCATATAATAACAACAACTTTTCAAAACTTGATTTTTTTCCCCTATCACTTTCCGAGAGGCTATTTACAACAACAAATGCATGTAATAACAACAGAAAATGCATATAATAACAACAACTTTTCAAAACCTGGATTTTTTCGAGTATGGATTTGTTACATGCAGAGGCTAATTAATACATGCATTTGTTGTTATAAATAGCCTCCGGAAATGATAGGTGAAAAAATCTAGGTTTTCAAAAGTTGTTGTTATTATATGCATTTTCTCGTTGTTATTACATGCATTTGTTGTTGTAAATAGCCCTGAAGTGATAGGCTTAAAAAATCCAGGTTTTGAAACGTTGTTGTTATTATATGCATTTTATGTTGTTATTACATGCATTTGTTGTTGTAAATAGCCTCTGGAAGTGATAGGCGAAAAAATCCAGGTTTTGAAATGTTGTTGTTAATATATGCATTTTTCGTTGTTATTACATACATTTGTTGTTTTAAATAGCCTCCGGAAGTGATAGGCGAAAAAATTCGTGTTTTTAAAAGTTGTTGTTAATATATGCATTTTTCGTTGTTATTACATACATTTGTTGTTGTAAATAACTTCTTGAAGTGAGAGATGAAAAAGGAGAGAGGAGAAGGAGAATGGGCAAAAATGTCTTTTACTCATATGAAATAATTACACGTAAGTCCCTAGTCATTTGAAGGAACCGTGCGTAATTATGTCTCGCTTCTTGGGACCGTGCGTAATTTTCCTTTTTTTTATACGATAGTTTTTTTTTTTTTTTTTTTTTGATAATAAAATTTTAGGAAAGGGGCCACCTACGCTTCGGGGGCGCTTGGAACCCAGTCACAGGGGATATCGGGTCGAGAGACACATACCTCCACCTCTACCAGGTTACCACTACTTCCTAGACCCCTAGAATGCCTCTCCCAGTACCTTGACCGACGCAGGGATTTTTTTTTTTTGCTAAAAAAAAGTTTTGGAGGGGTTCGACATCGCCCCCACCAGGCAAGCAAGGGCACCGCCGGGCTATGAAAGCACTTACGGGGGACTTACAAGATCGCCTACCAAAGGAGTCCCAATGACGACGGTAGGGATCGAACCTCACGACCATTTAGGCGCCATTCGGATCCCTTACTATCTACGCCAACTCATCGTTCCGACGCAGGGATTTTGATACAATAGTTAGTAGACATGTTTTAACCATCAAGCTATGCTTGCCTCTATGATCCAAAAAAAAAAAAAAAAAAAAAAAAAGGCGCTCAAGTCAATATTCAAGCGACAAAGGGGCATAAGCTTATTGGGCTCATTAAATTTGGGCTTGAAATGGTAATTAAATGTTTAAAAAAGGTCCAACTAAATCTACAAGTTCGGTTTAAGCCTAAATCTACAAGTTCGGTTTAAGCCCACAAGGGTTAAAATAAAAACCAAGGTTAATACCGTTTTTACTCCTACGAATTTTAGTTTTGGTCATTATCATTTCTAATTGTTGTTTAAGCCTAAATCTACAAGTTCGGTTTAAGCCCACAAGGGTTAAAATAAAAACCAAGGTTAATACCGTTTTTAATCCTGATACGAATTTTAGTTTTGGTCATCATAGTTTCAAATTGTTGTTTTTAGTTCCTAAAGTTTCATAAAAATCTAGTTAAATTTTATATTAGTCTGTATACTTGTAACAAGCTCTGATTTTGGTCTTCATACTTAAACTTAGATAAAATATTTTATAAAACTACATGGAGTATAATCAACAATTTAAAACTACAGAAATCAAGAATAAATCTAATCAAATTATAAAGATGAACAGTAATATTAATTATAAAAATGATATTACTAAACAAATGAATCTAGTATAGACGTATAGTTGAAAACTAAAACCAAATTATGGAGTTGTATTTTTATTGTTTCCTTTTTACTACTATGGTCTTTAATATAAGAGTTCATCAGTAGTGTAATTTTAGTACATAATCTTGTATTAGAGGGTGAATGAGTAAATTGGCTAACAAACTTTTACCTCAAGAAGCGCTAAAAGACAAATAACTTTTAAGTGGACCAAAAATATCAAAAAAACTTTTAAAAATGCGCAGTCAGCACAATGCAATTAGAAAAAGATAACATCTGTTATCTAAGCGTATGATGGCCAACAAACGCTTACTCCAGGAGTGCTCAAAGATAAAAAACTTTTATTTAAGAACGTCCAACACAAAATTCTAAATTTCACTAAATTAAATAAAGTTTTTTTCTCAATTGTTATTATTCAAAACTACTTATATAGATATTTATGGACAAAAATTACTCATTTGCTAAAATAAACAAAAGTTTTCATTAAAAATATAATTATATAATTTAAATAAAACTCAAGGTGTTTTATGATTTATTATATATGTTAAACAAAAAAAAAAAATTATATCATTTATTTTTATTTTAGAACAAATTTATGTGAGTTAAAAAATTCATTTAATGTTAATAAAATTTTAAAAATCTATTATATCCAGAAGAAATGAAATGCATTTAATTTTTGTTTTTATAAAAAGAGCTTAATGGATATCAACGTTGATACTTGATAATATAAATCCGGTAATTTGATGATATATTTGTTAATTAAATGATCTATTTGAATATGAGACTTGTTTTGAAAAAAATAAAATAACTTAACAGGTTTGATTAAGGACAATTTAATAATGGGTTAAGAAGCAATTTGATCAACGAACTTTTAATTTTTTTTTCAACAAGTCCCATATTCATATAATTAATAGATCATTTAATTAACAAATATATTAAGTTACCAGATTTATATTATTAAGTATCAATGTTGATATCCATTAAGCTCTTTTTATAAAAATAAAAATTGAAATCAATTCATTTCTTCCCGGATATAATATATTTTTTAGATTTTTTTAAATTTTATTAACATTAAATGAATTTTTTAACTCACATAAATTTCTTCTAAAATAAAAATAAATCATATAATTTTTTTAACATATATAATAAATTATAAAACACTTTGAATTTTATTTAAATCATATAATTACATTTTTAAATGAAAATTTTTGTTTATTTTAGCAAATGAGTAATTTTTTTCTATAGATATCTATATAAGTAGTTTTGAATAATGAAAATTGAGAAAAAAATTTTATTTAATTTAGTGAAATTTAGAATTTTGTTTTTCGGCGCTCTTCGATTAAAATTTCGTTTACTAATCTGCACCTTAGATAACTGGATGTTATCTTTTTCTAATTGGCGTTGTCTTTGGATCTTTTTTTTTTAAAAGTTTTTTGTGCTGGTTGCACATTTTTAAAATTTTTCTGATATTTTTAGTTTACTTAAAAGTTATTTGTGTTGGACGTTCCCGAAGTGAAAGTTTGTTGGCCAATTTGTTCTTTAACCCTATATTTAAAACAGGAGCTGCTGGGCCCAGCAAAGGTCAAAGGCTTTGAGCTAGGACCTCCGAAACTTTGTGTTTAAATGCCAGCCCAATAGGGCCCATGAAGGGGAAAAAAGAATTTGGATTTTGGCGAAGCCCCATCCTGATTATTTTCACTTTGCGCCATCCTCAGTTTCCAGAGGATAACGTTCTTCAGTATAAAAAAAAAAAAAAAAAAAAAAAAAAAAAGAGGATAACGTTTACTATGTTTCCACCCGCAATCCGTACATTAATCTAATCTAACGCTGAGGCAAAATCTGCTGGAGCTTAGTCAGTGGCATCAATGGCTGCCTTAAGCATAGGCATCGCTCCTACAAGTATTGCTGCTTCTTCTACTTCAAGGTTGAAATACTCTCGTTCCAGAACCAAAATTTATTGTGTTGGATGGGTACGCACATCTTCACTTTTCTCTTACATTTCCTCCCTCCTCTCACCTGAAACACCTCTGCACCTAAATTTGATTATTTACTTGTGCAAAGAAAGGACCCTGAAGGTGTGCTTGGACCACCCCAAACTGGACACCTTGCTAGGCTTGAGTTTAAGAGACGGCTCGAGAAAGATGCAGATGCGCGCGAAGCCTTCGAGCGTCAAGTTCGCGAAGACAAGGAACGCCGTCAAGCTCTTCGTCAAGTAATTCTGTCCTTGCTTTCTCACTTTCTTATTTTCTTTTTCCTTACTTCAATCTTGACTTCTATGGTTCCCGCTTCGGTTTTTGCAGTCTCGGGTTGTTCCGGATACGCTCGAAGATCTCGTTGAGTACTTCCTTGACACTGAAGCCCAGGACATCGAATTCGAGATTGCAAGAATGAGGCCTAGGTAGACCCTTTCTATATTGCCTCCGAGCATCATTCAATCACAACATTTTCCAGTTTAGAGATTTGCAATTGCATAGCCTATAATTGGCGCCATGTTCCTCTGAGAAAGCTTATATAGGTCATCACTTTGATTTAGAATTTTCCCGTTCATTTACTCAGCAAAAAATTTTATATTTTCTTATCATGGGCCATAATTCCGATAGACCGCAGATTTCCGAGAATTCTGTCTTGCCCTGTTTATTTTTTGGTGAATGGAGAATTCTGTTTTTAATTTCATCAGAGTCTGCGCGATTGGCTCTTTTGTCAGTCATCCTAACAAAGTAAATCATTCGCCCCTCAGGCTCTAACAACTTGCTTTTGCAGACTGAATGCGGAATTCTTTGAGCATCTGCAACTCGAGTTAGGAAAGCTTCGCTTTTCTGTTTCCAAAACCCAGGTTCCTTTATATAAACTTGTTATATTTGGGTCATACTACATATTAGGCTAGAGTTTCATTGCATGAAAGGGATGGTTTCTATAGGACATGGAGGATAGAGTGATTGAGCTGGAGGCTCTGCAGAAAGCCTTACAGGAAGGAACAGGTTTGTTAGACTCCCCACCCGGGGAAAAAAAAAAGAAAAAAAAAAAAAAAAATCCCACATTTTATTACTTGAGCTCCTGCTCAACTACTTTTAGCTCATTCATTCATTCTCTTAATACAGAAGCCTATGATAAGATGCAGAATGAACTTATTACGGCCAGGGCTAGCCTAACCAAAATCTTGTCATCAAAAGATGTGAAAGCAACTGTACGGCCTGATCACTCATTCTTTGAAGGGTTAATCTCTTTTTCCTTTACTTACCCCGCCAAGTTCACGTGTAATTTAACCGTGTCAGTGTCAAACTTATGATGAATGCAGTTACTAGAGATGGTGGAGCGCAATGAAATCAATAGATCCTTGTTGGCTCTTCTTGATGAAAACATAGCAAATGCGCAAAAGAGTAACCAGGTAATAGCAATTGGAAGTTTATGGCCATAGCGTTCAAGTTTTGGCACAATTATCCCATAATCACTCACTAATAAGACAGGACCATTCTTTGCACATCTTCATGCACATGCTTAATGAGTCGACTGCTAGATCATGAGCCCCTGCCTTCGTGTTGTTCTATTTCTTTTCTTTTCTTTTCTGTTATAACCAATTCTGTGATTAGTCTCATGCATGGCTTTCACAATTCACACTTTTCCACTTTCTGGTGTGGATCTGTACACTATATGAGGGTAGAAATCATTTACTGAAATATGGTAGAAGTCTGTCCATCATCATTTCCAATAGGAAAACATTAATAATGAGCTTAAACATCAGTGCGAGTGACTTGCAGCAGATGGTAATTGTGAGGACCGTTGCTTGTATTTTTGCATTATGAGATGACATGGTTACATATTATCTGAGCTGCAGACGCAGGCGGCAGAATTCATGGAGAAGCTCCGTGGGGCTGTTGTCAAGTACATCACAGTGTAGCTTAGTATGGTATCAATATTACGTTTCTTCACCATCATGATCTCCTTTTAATTTTCGAGGCAAATTAGGCTGCGAGCCTGCGATGAATATTTCACCATAGCAATGGCATAACAAGTACCAAACAGGTTGAAATTTGTAATGAAATTATTTCTCTGCAGAAATTCAACCAGTTCTTATATTTGAAACTAATCGAGTAATTGTTATTTTGTTACATGAATGATGAAAATAGTTCAGGTAAAGACAGAGTCATGCTTTCAGAAGCCGAGTGCCTTTTATTTTCATTCCGAAATGGATTTTTTAAGTAGATTTTCTATAGAATTTTGTGAGACCATTTTAATTGTGTTCATATGGCCACAATATAAGCAGAAGACGGCAGAACTGGAAGCCAGTTTGGCAACAACGGGAGGGACTGAAGAGACCGACAAAGAAAATAGAAGATGAACCAATGTGGTCAATTGAAAAATTAGTTAAAAATATAGGATAAAATTTATAGTATAAATCCTATATTTAGGGTTGGACGCAGGGGGTGGCCCCCTAAAATTACATAATTTGACCCAAAGTTTTGAAAATTATGATTTAGCCTATAAAAATTTAAAATTTTTTACTTTAGTCCCTATTACAAAGTTATAGAAAGGACTAAAATGAAAATAATGAAATATTTATGAGGCTAAAGAATAATTTTCTAAAATTTTGGGCCCAATTCTGTAATGTTCTCCCCTAATTTCAAATGTTGACAACCCTCAGTTTTATCTTGTAATTTTCTCCCCCTAATTTCCATTCCTGGCTCTGCCCCTGGCTGGAGGGAGTATATTATTTTGTTTTGATAATGTAAATCACATACTTTCTTTTTACCTTCTACCAGCCCCACCTTAATGTCTGCTTAGGAAACAACCAAACCATGGTTTCAGAAGTTATTTTCTGCAAGTTGAAATATTTTTTTTTTTTACATATCTCGTAAATCGTAAAAGCACTTCTAAAAAGCTAAAAAAAAATAGGTACTTAATTAAAAACACACAACCAGTTGATTTAAGCGTTTGAGAGTACATATAAATATTTTAGAGAATATAACTTATGTTATAATTAAGCAATTTATTTAATTTTCTTAATCTATGTAAATTACTCAACTAAGTCTTATATTAAAAATATGTTGGGCCAAATCATGGAAGCTGCATAATCATCAAACGTGAGGTTACTTTTAATTATTTTGAGGGTTATCATATTTATAACAATATTTTAATTTTGATAAAATATAAGTTTTAGTACATTGAAGTTGTGGTTACTTTAAATTAAGTTCGACAGTTTTTCTTTAAAGAATCAAGGGTTAAGTATCATTTTTGTCCTGGAAGTTTTAGTTAAGGAGCATTGGATACTCAGAAGTTTTTTTGGAATAAAATTGTCCGAAAGTTAACAAAACATAACAATTTTGCCACACTATTAATTTTGACAGTTAAGTTGAACTGATATGCACATGTGTCACAAATGCTTTCCATCTCATCAATCAAAATAAGGTTAAGTGTCATTTTTACCTATGAAGTTTTCGCTAAGGAGCAGTGGGTATCTAGAAGTTTTTTCAGGGATTTAGAGAAAGATGACCTAGATCAATCTATATAAAGGTAAATACTATTACTATTACATTATTTTAATGAACCATTTTTTGGGACAATTTATATCTTGTTTTGCATTTCATTTACTTAGATAATAAGTGATGTTTCTCTAGGTTTTGCAACAGACCTTTTAGTCCCTTTGATCAGTTTGGCTTCACAAATTTCGGCCACCTTGAGACGTTCGTCTCATGGATCTCCCTCTCCAACTCTAAGTTCGATATTTCCAAGGTTGGCTTCATTTTCTGCACCCTTGATTCCTAACTCTACATCCTTCAGCAACTCAAAGAAGATGAGATTTCCTGCGTTCTTCGGTCCAACCTTGTTGATTATGTTTATCCCTTTAATTCCCTCCATATCAATGATTCCTTCAACAAGACGAGATTGATCTCTTTCTATATTAATTTCTTTATGCTCACCGTATTAGACTAAATGATGCCCTCAATAACGATGATTCATTTAACAAGAAAGAGACGACGAGGTGTGATGCCACGTATATTGGGCTAAGTGATGTGAATGATAAGGTGATATGACATGTGTGTTGTTTGACTGATTTAATAGTCAGATTTAATATTTAGGGATGTCAGAGCAAAGTTGCCATGTTTTATAAACTTTCAGGGTAAAGTTACTCCTAAAAAAACTTCTGGATACCCACTGCTCCTCAGCGAAAACTTCCGGGGGGGCAAAAATGATACTTAACCCTATCTTGATTGATGAGGTGGCATGCCACGTGTGCATATCAGTTAAACTTAACGGTCAAAGTTAACAGAGGACAAAATTGCTACGTTTTGTTAACTTCTGCGGCAAATTTTCTCCCAAAATAAACTTCCAGGTACCTAGTGCTTCTCAGCCAAAACTTCTGAGGCAAGAATGATACTTAACCCAAGAATCAATCCTTAAAATTGTGGTTAATTTCGATTAAAGTCTTAATTTTTACTCCCTCCGGTCCTAATTATAGGACATATTTTACCAAATTTTGGGAGATTAAGAATATGAGTTAAATTAGTTAAGGGTAAAGGTGCAAAAATACATATATGTTTTACCCTTAGGAACGCTCAACACCAAATACTTTTTGAAAGCGCAAAAGTACCCATGAACTCACAAAATGGGTCCGAAAATAACATAACATTTAAATCTAACTTAACACGGTTACTTTTTGCAGTGGATCCCACACTATTTTCTTGAAAATACCAAAATACCCCTAATTCAAAAAAAAAAAAAAAAACTAAAAGTTTCTCCCAGAACAAAATGTAGTTGTTGAAGAAATCATGGGGAAACTCACTATATATATGGTTCACAATGTTTTTAAAGCAAAATACAGTTTAGACTCTGAACCTAGCATCCTTGGGCACAATACATCCATCTAGAAATTCAGAAGTTTGAGACATTAGCGGAGTGGATGAGATATGTGACTGTCAACGCCAAAAACATCAGCACATACGCAATTCCTTGATCGATGGCCATCCCTGACAGCGCAAAAGCGATAGACACATAAATTAATGGGTTAAGGAGCAATTTAGCCAACAAACTATTGGCTCAGGAGCGTCCACCACAATAAACTTTTATCTGGACCTTAAATACCAACCAACTTTTTAAAATATTAATTGAGCACAAAATCGTTAGTTTACCCCAAACATCCGTTACTGCGCCTGAAATACCTGGACTCTCAACTTGACCATCACAAAACGACAATTTTTTGCAAAGAATGACCCAGCGCCACAACCTTATTCTTCATTGCATGACATTCAAAGAAGCTCGGAATAGATTATAGCAGCATCGTGGCAGATAGTTTCTGACCAGAAAGGAGAGCTTCAAGACCACAAATCGAAGCTTCTTCCTTCGTCGCTGGCACCACAAACCGCCATCGGAGCTTCTTTTCGCTCCCAACAATGTTACCCTTGAAAGACCCAAAGTTGGATTGAGACCTTCTAGTTCAGCAATGCATAGAGTGCAATTGGAAAAGAGTAGCACAAAGTATTTCTGCAGATCACTTCCAGTAAACTATAATTAAATGTGTCTGGTTGTACTGATACAAACATGTATTTGATCTATTTGCTTTATACTACCTCGGAGTTATTTGAACTCTTTTCCAAACTGTGGGTTGTTCTCCGGCCCATTCTATTTACCTTGTCTGGGAGGGCATGAATGTTGTATGTGATTAGTAAGATGGTAGGCTGTTTGGGAAAACCATACAAATTCATAATTTCATTTGCCTTCATATGTCATTTAATGCAGTTACCTTTGCTACCTAAAAGTGGGGTTATGGAAAGACTGATTGCTGAAGCTTCTGAAGTTGAGGATGAATGTACCATAAACATCCCTAGCATTCCTGGAGGGGAAAAACATTTGAACTTGTTGCAAAATTCTGTTATGGCGTGAAACTTGAACTTACTGCCTCTAATGTAGTGTACCTCCGCCCGTTGTGCAGCTGAGTGTCTTGAAATGACAGAGGAATATGGTGAGGGTAATCTTTAAAGTAGAGAGAACCGATGGCGATGTGTGGTGCCAGCGAACTGAGGAAGAAGCTTCGATCGGTGGTCTTGAAGCTCTCCTTTCTGGTCAGAAACTATCAGCCACGATGCTGCTATCGTCTATTCCGAGCTTCTTTGAATGTCGTGCAATGAAGAATAAGGTTGTGGCGCTGGGTCATTCTCTGCAAGTTGAGAGTCTAGGTGTTTCAAGTCGTCGGCTATATAGAGTGAGATGTTACAATAGAAAAAAATTGTCGTATTGTGATGGTCAAGTTGAGAGTCCAGATGTTTCAGGCGCAGTAACGGAAGTTTGTGTTAAACTAACGGTTTTGTGCTCAATTAATATTTTAAAAAGTTGGTTGGTATTTAAGGTCCAAATAAAATTTTATTGTGCTGGACGCTCCTGAGCCAATATTTTGTTGGCCAAATTGCTCCTTAACCCTAAATTAATACCAATTTCACCGTAAATAATTAATTAAGCATCGCAACGTTCATCAAGGAGATGAAATTAAGAAAAGCAAAGAAACCACCCACATTGCATTGGAATTCAATTATCAAGAGGAAAAACAGACGGGAGAGTTAGATCCAAATGCGAAGAGGATGTAAACAGAGGCTGGCATGTTAGATCTGAGAAGTGATGAAGAGAGAGGTTATTGTCGCTGGTAGGGGTGGGGGCAGGAGCGGGAGTGGCGGATTGAGCATGAACGGTGTTGGGCATGACGAGAGTGAGGATGAAAGCGGGGAGGATGGCGAGAACATCGAAAGAAGACCTGGAAGAAGCCTTTTGAATCTATGGAGTGTCGGTCTCTCTTTGCAACTCCTCTTAGAGAAATTGAGAAATGTCGCAAGAGAAGAGCAAGGAGGGCGTGTGTGTGATAATGGATTTTTTTTTTTTTTTTTAATTAGGGGTATTTTGGCATTTCCATGAAAATAGTGTGGGGCCCACTACAATAAATAACAATGACTTAACGGTTATGTAATTTTTGCACCTATTTTAAGAGTTCATGGGTACTTTTAATTTGTACCTCCGAAAAACATTTGGTGTTAGACACTCCTGAGAGTAAAGCGTATGTGCATTTTTGCACCTTTATCCATTAGTTAATTATATTCATTTTCTCAAAATCTCTAAGCTACTGTAGCAGGCCTAATTCGAATAAAACATTGCAATTGTAAAGACCAAAAGCGCACACTTAGAGTGTGCATGGTAACGCTCTTAGAATGAGTTTTTTTTTTTTTTTTTTTAAATTTCTATTCCCAAGAATAAAATTGGATAGGAATCGTTTTAGTAAATTCAGTTTTTTTTTTCTGCTCCCAAAATAAACCGATTTATTTTTTGTGCGGGGGAGTAAAAAAAGAAGCAGAAAATTTTTGCTTCTCTATTCCAAGCATAAAATGATAATCATTTTTCTCAACCAAAAAAAAAATAAAAAAATAATAATAGACTGCTTCCTCTTCGACACTTCGTGAAAAAATGTCATCGCTACCGAGCACAACCCTTTGTGGGACAGGGCCTTGTCCGCCCGGCGTGGCTCCGCTTTCAGCGACGACGAAGACAACACCATCACCATCGCCACCGACGACAAATCCAAGACCAAAAAACATCAAAACTTCTTTTTCCTCGCCACCAATAGGGCTTCCCATTACCTCTCATGATTCGGCTCTGGTGCCTACTGTGTCTGTGCCCTTGCGATTTTTCTCATCCTCTTCTTAGTCTCCTCCTTCCTCTTTAGTTCTCGAGGCTTCGTCTGCATCTCATCTTCGCTTAGCTCTGTCTCTCGTGCTGGATTCTTCGGATTCGATGGTCTTGAATCGGATTTTGGTGCCTTCGGCATGCCCTGGTGTGAGTATCCCTATGCATCTGATTTGATCTGTTTAATTTGGCAATGCGAAATGTAATTTTGGAATTCAAGTGTTTGCGTTATTCTATTTTTTGGTTTTTCATTGGATCCGGGAAAACCGCTAGCTTTCAAATTCACTGTAGATTGGCCTTTAGTATTTTTGGATCATGAGTTTTAGAAGTTGCATTTTTGGCGTCTGAATTTGCTGTCGGTTTTTCCTCTTTCTCTATCCCTTTCCCGTAGGTATAGCGTTTGAATCAATAGAGAACCCTTTCTTCTCCCTTTGGGGTTCACAGTTCATGTTTGGCTTAACTTGAAGAGCATTGGGATTCAATAGAAGCTTGAGAAAAGTAAATCAAAAAAATCCAACACTAATATGATAGTAACTTGAGTGTGTGAGCATGTGTTTTGAGAAGAGATTTAGGTGTAATTGGTGAATGTATGAATCATTTTGTTCTGCTCTAAATTTACTAAAATAAGATTGTATGGAAACTGTGGTGTCGGCATTCATGGCTAATCAATTAACATTTGAAAAGGTAATTTCTAGATCCTTAAGAATGCTTGATTGCATTGATAATTTTTTTCTTCCCCCCCTTAAATTTTATGGTGGGCAGAATTAAGCAAGTTTTGAAGGCTGGGTTTCGGCATCTTGTTTTTGAGGATGACTATGACACTGCAACTGGAGACCATTATTCATTGAGGCAAATATGCGATCAATCCTATATAAGTGGTTTGTAAACTCCTATTTTGTATTCATTCACTGTATTTTACTCCATGTTCTTTCTGTCAGAGTGAGAAACTCGTGTAATTTTCAGTATCCAGCAGAAGAGTTTGCAGAGCAAGGGCAGAAGAATTTACTAGAAACTTTCTAGCTACAATCATAAAGCTTGTATGTCACTTCTGTTGCTAGTACAGCTGTTTGCTTCAAGGGAAATCTGTAGTTATGTAATTTTAACTCCAACGTCATGAAACTTAGGAAGGATCATGGGGAGTATCAGTGCGAGGATTTTGATGATGTGATTTTTTTCATTTGACTTAGCAACGGAAGTGTGGGTGCATCTGGGGAGACATGGAATTGGACTAAGAAATTTACTTGCAACCCTTACCCATCTAGTGGGTTATTTCCCAAGACTACGTTGGGAAATGAAATTTTCTGCATGATCTGAGATAGTGAATCAACAAACACGGTTCTCTTCAATCCAATTACTGAAAAATCAAGAAGCTTAACATTAGCAATGTGACAATGAGCATCAAATCTTCAATTATGTTGGGAGTCTTGTATCAGTTGGAGGGACGAAATTATTAAAATTTCTCAGGCGTCTGGGTTCATCCAGTTGGGGCTAATCTAGTGGAGTGCGGACAATGATTTAGCAAAAGCTATAACTCCACTCGTCCTCACAGCTTATGGATCTTAATCGTTGTTCTGTAGATTCTACTTAGTTTGAGCACTTTTTGTAAAAATGTACCCATATTAGGCTAGATTATTCTGTCCTTTGTGAAGTTTGAAGACCTTTTTGAGATGTTTTATCTAGAATTATGAATATGAATGTAGATATTTAATGGCAGATGTTTCTAGCTGTATCTGGCATGTATAAGTTTGTCCTTTTTTCTTTCCAAGATGGATGTCATTGGATCAAATCACATATATGCACTATTTGATTGTTTTGTATTTCATAAGTATTTCCATGTATGCTTTAAATGTTATAAACAGGGAAGCATGCTCTACATCACCTCATGGCATGGACTAACAGAATACTATAATTCAGTCAGGTTTGCCGATCAAGACAAGACAAAACAACGAAACCGAATTCAGGAAAAGAGGCGGCTGGGAAATTAAACGAGATACGCAGCATGCCCACCTGTTGTTTACTAGAGAGTGAAGGACCCCACAATTTGAACACGTGTCAACGTCTAGTTATGCATGGCTTCTCCTACCCTTTCTTCTTAAACCTTCCCTCTTGCCACCTCTCGCTTTCCACTTCATACTGATCTCTCTGCACTCTAGACCTCAGCTTCTGATTAGTCTTCGTCCGGTTCAGCTACCATGGCGGTTCATGGCTTCACTTTAAGCATCATCAAATACACCCTCTCGTGGACGTCGTTATTGATGCTGATTTTGTTAGGAGGGCGTGAAGCCGCGAGGCTAGACCGGTGGAAGCCGGTGATTCTATTGCCTACTGGATCGGATGAGCCGGAAGATGTTGACGGAGAAGTGGCCACTCGATGGGCGGTTCTGGTGGCGGGTTCATCTGGCTATGGCAATTACAGGCACCAAGTGAGTTTGCTTTTAAGTTTGAACTGCAGTATGAAATAATCAGTTTTCGGGGAAGGGAAGAGTTTAATGGTTTACAGATACAAGTGAAATATTGAAATGTGAATGAATTTACCTCAGCGGAGAATATCATAACTACTTAATATCTGTATCTGCATACTAATATTTACAATATTTAGTTTATTATATAATCACAAATCCCGCCTTCCATATATATGTGGGTGAAAAGCGCAGGCGGATGTGTGTCACGCGTACCAGTTGCTGAGGAAAGGAGGTTTGAAAGAAGAAAACATTGTGGTGTTTATGTACGATGACATAGCTATGAACGAGTTGAATCCCAGGCCTGGAGTCATCCTCAACAATCCACAAGGACCAGATGTTTATGCCGGGGTCCCTAAGGTACTTTTTTATCACCCTTTTTCAAAAGTCTGTAGAGCTAGGCAGTTTTTAATAATTCAGTGGAGCATAGCAATAGGACTAAGATTAGATTACAGTATGTAGCAGATACTCATTATGCTACTTTAATCACTGAACGGAATTGATGACGACTTATATATATATATATATGTGTGTGTGTGTGTGTGTGTGTGTGTGAGACCCGTCATTCTTACCCCTTCAAGAATGTAGCGTTACTATTCAATTACTTATGAGTTAATTGCTCATTCACGACGATTAACCTGGTAAGAAGTTAATTCTCATTCTCAATAATTCCATTTAATTAAAACTTGCTTTTCCATGCAAACATATATATTGTGCACATAATTTACATACAGTAAATTAGTAGACTGTCATTCTTTAATTCTTCGCTTTCATAATTGCTTCTTCCTTTTGAAGAGCAAATCTTGGCCCTTCATTTTGTCTTCCAATTTTGATCTCAAGATCAAGTGGCAATTGTCTCTTTGCCCTTGATTATGGCATTATTATTTCTCGTGCCATTAACTCTTTTAGTTTTCTATATTTCTTCTTTTCTTTTTTTTTTTTTTTTTCCTTTCTTTCTTCTTCCAAGACAACATTTCCTCTTCTTTTTGGATCTAAGTTAAGCCTTAGCTCCTATTTGACTTTAGATAAGGGAATTGGGTATTTTCCCTTGACTATTTGGAGCTAAATCTCATACTTTAGTTCCTAAATTAGTCTCTAAAAGTCATTATGACTTCTGGACATTCTTGAGACTCTTTCCAAACTAAACTTATCAGTCCATTTAATTCAGACTTATTCTCAAACTTCTAGTTTCAAAATTCGGGATATTACAATATGTATGTATATACTTGGTTTCAGGATTACACAGGAGAGGATGTGACAGCAGAGAATCTGTATGCAGTTATTCTGGGAGATAAGAGCAGAGTGAAGGGTGGAAGTGGGAAGGTGGTCGACAGTCAACCCAATGACAGGGTTTTCATCTATTACTCTGACCATGGAGGCCCCGGTGTCCTGGGTCAGCCCCCAATTGATTCTTGTTGATTTGTCTCTGTTCAGGACCAAATAAACTGCAACCACTATTTTTACTGCACAAGCAACTAGAGTTCGAGCTCATCAGTAATTGCATTTTTAATTACAGGGATGCCAAACTTGCCATACATCTATGCTAATGATTTCATTGAAGTTTTGAAGAAGAAACATGCATCTGGTGGCTACAAGGAGATGGTGAGAACTGAGAACATGTGAATTACATTGCCTGTGTCTGAAAAGAATGAAAGCTCTGCTACATGGTAAATATACTGACTAGAGAATTTGCGTTTGGGTTGTGTAGGTTGTATATGTGGAAGCTTGTGAAAGTGGGAGCTTATTTGAGGGTATAATGCCCACTGATCTGAATGTGTATGTAACAACCGCATCCAATGCAGAAGAAAGTAGTTTTGGAACGTACTGTCCTGGGATGGATCCTCCTCCTCCTCCAGAATACATCACCTGCCTTGGCGATTTGTACAGCGTTTCTTGGATGGAGGACAGGTTTGTTCATCTCATTTTTCTCTTCCTTTCAAAGTTTAATAAGAGTCTTTAACATTGACATTAATCATCTTCTAAAATGTGGAAACTAATTAACCTCTGGGGATTGACTTTGCTGCAGCGAGACTCACAATCTGAAGAGAGAAACTATAGAGCAACAATATGAGACGGTAAGATATAATCATATATATGTTGAAATTTCAACAACACACACACACTACAGTGAGAAATTGCTTGTTTATTGAAATTTGGGAGAAGAATGAAGACAATGAAAATGGTGATTTGGTTGTGCAGGTGAAGAAGCGGACTTCCAATTCATATAACTTTGTGATTGGTTCACACGTGATGGAGTATGGGGACAACAGCATGAAGCCTGAAAAGCTTTATATGTATCAAGGCTTCGATCCTGCCACCGCCAACCTTCCTCCTCTAAATAGCAGGCTAGGAGAGCAAATAGAAGTCGTTAACCAGAGAGACGCAGAAATTTTCTTCATGTGGCAAATGGTCATCATCTTTCTCTTATATAAAATTGAACTATCACTCCATGACCATTACATTAATCAAAATTCATTTGATGTTTCAGTATAAGAGATCAGAAAATGAAAAGGAAAAGAAGGCAGAGATCCTGAATCAGATCAAAGAGACGGTGAAGCACAGGAGGCATTTAGATGGCAGCGTGGAATTGATTGGAACCTTTCTATTTGGACCGGCAAAAGGTTCCTCTGTTTTAAACTCAGTCAGACCATCAGGATTGCCTCTGGTCGATGATTGGAAGTGCCTAAAATCAATGGTAAACAGTACTCTTGTTCCCTAACTTTGCAATTATCTTGGAATTTATAAGAATGCATTGAACTGATAAGTTAAACATGGGGCTGTAGGTGCGGGTGTTTGAAACTCATTGTGGGTCACTGACTCAGTATGGTATGAAACACATGCGTGCGTTTGCCAATATCTGCAACAATGGAGTTTCTGAGGCTTCCATGGAAGAAGCTTGTATGGTGGCTTGCACTGGCTATGATACGGCACTCTGGCATCCATCCAACAGGGGTTACAGTGCTTGATCTTTTGGGCTCTTCTCTTAATTGCAGCCACCATCATCTTGGTTTATGGAATATTGTCGTCTTTTGTGATCCTTTGTGTTGCGTTTCTCTGTAATTTGAGTAGCTAAATATACCCTTATAGTCTTATAGGTGTCAGCGGCAGCCCCTCAAATGTCGGATTTTGGGCTTACACTAGTATTGTCGTTGACCTTTATGTGTATATATAGATGACCTGCCCTCGTGGGAGATGAAGAGTGAGCAGGGATGTTGGTTTGAATAATACTATGTGTGACGAAAAGTAATGTCGGATAACAGAGAACTTGTAATTGCAAAGGTAAAGCAAAGATCCAAGCTGAAGAGGCTTTGGGTTTCAAACATGTTGGACATGATTTCTCCGGGAAATTGACCAAAATAATAATATTTTGGAAAAGATGTACCAGATTACAACACTTTCCAAAATATTTCTCAAAGTAAAGCAATCAAATCTCGGTTTGACTGAGCTGACGTCATCACCAGTACCAGTGGCGCCACTGGCACCTTAATTAATTGACACCTTTTATGTGTCAATTAATAAATTGACGCCTAAAGGTTATTTATTTATTTATTTATTTAAAAAATATAATTATATTTAAAACTATAAATAATAATTTTAATTAATAATTAAGAAAATTATAATTTATTATAAAATATGTAATTTAATAATTCCTTGCTTTTTTAGTCAACTATTCAGATTTTTTTTTTTTTAATTTAAAAGATCGTCCTTCTAAATTATGTGCAGAGTGTCAGAATGATTATAGCGTCCTTACGGACGTCAAATCAGAACTATTTTACCCAAATCAGAATTATTATAGCGTCCTTCTGAAACTGACTGGGGATTAAAATAAAAGGTGGGTTTGATCATTTTATGTTTTTGGTTCTTCAACTAATGACAGATTAGGTGGCATATAGCACAAGCCTAACACATTGAATCAAAAACATTAGGCTTGTGCTACATGCCACCTAATTTCATTAGTTGAAGAACCAAAAACATAAAATGATCAAACCCACCTTTTATTTTAATCCCCAGTCAGTTCCAAAAAGACGATATAATAATTTGATTTGGGTAAAATAGTTCTGATTTGGCATCCAGAAGGACACTATAATTATTCGGACACTCTACACATAATTTAGAAGGACAGGCTTGAAATTTAAAAAAAAAAAATCTGAATAGCTAACTAAAAAGCAAAGGATTGTTAAATTACATATTTTATAATAAATTTTAATTTTCTTAATTATTAATTATTATTTATAGTTTTAAATATAATTATAAAATCATATTTTTTTCTTAAAGAGAAAAAGTGACGCCTTTAGGCGTCAAATTTGTCAATTACTAAATTGATGTCTAAATTAAGGTGCAAATGGCGTCTTTGGTGGTGTCAACCTTGTCGACGCCACTTTTTTATCGTGGCGTCAAGATTTCGACGCCACCAGATGGCGTCGATCAAATGGAGGATTTGACTGCCTTACTTTGGGAAATATTTTGGAAAGTGTTGTAATCTGGTACATTTAAAAAAAAATATTGTTATTTGGTCAATTTCCCTGATTTCCCCACAATAATTCTCATTTGAGTCCTATTTGTTGAATTAAATTCTTAATATTGTTTGTATAAAAAAAAAAAAAAAAATCTTAATATTGATGCCTATCTTGAGGGTGTCAAGAGGACTAAAGTGAACTTGATAAGACTTGTCTCATAGTTTTATTAATGGACGTGGGACTTTTTTATTTATCTGTTTATTAATCAACGTAGGGCTTGAGGCTTATATTCTATTACAGTTACGTTGTTAAGAGGTTGGTCAATATTTCACGACCTGCAAGAACTAGGGGCTCCCCAACTCCCACCCCCAATCTTGAGAAGAATTTTTTTTTTTATAAAATAATTTGTCCAGAAATTATGAAAATAACTAAACTGAATCACTCCTAAATTTCTCGTTCTCATTCTTTTTTGTAGGGGAAAAATATATAGATCTCGGACGTTCTTTGGGTCGGAACACTGTATTGTATTAGGCTATTTGTCAGGCTTTTTAGAAATCACTGGGGCCCGCCTAAATATTACTGGGCCTTTAATTTTACACTTATGATCTACTCCCAGCCCGCAACTAATAGACGGGCCATTCTAACAGGGAAAAGAATAGAGGAACGATTAAATCAAGATTAACGCCTCTCACCAACGAGGATTGATACAGTTAGGTAAGGTATCGGTTTTCACCTTAAAAAGAAGAGGTTCGATACCCGCTAGTCGATGTGGGAGGTTTTATTGGTGGGCGATTTGTAAGTACCTCTGTAAGCGCTTTTTGAACCTAGAGGTATGCCTTAGCCGAGGTGCCGGTGTCTACCCTCACCTAAACTTTAACGCCTCTCTAGTTTCTATGGTGCACCGTTTTTTTATCTCATCACTGAAGACAAGAATCATGTCCCCAACTGCAATGGAAGGCGTTGTTTCTCTAAGTTAGTTTGTAGGTTATTAATCAAGTGTACATTTTTCTTCGATTATCTTGTGAAGGCATCCTATATGCATATCATCTTGGTGCATTTGGAAAACTAAACTATTTGTCCCTAATATAAGAACTACTAAACTGATTTAGGTAGATTAGGAAAATCAAATAAATTAGTTAATTCGAACACATTAAATGTAACATGATCTAGTTAAGATATATATATATTAAACAATAAATTATATATCAGTTTGTAATTTTGGTAGACAAATTTAGGGGCAAATGATAAATATATATATATATATATATATATATGATAAAATAGATTGAGATATTATATTGTAGTCTAAATCTAGCCCTCTGCGTAACTCACTCTTGTATTAGGGATCGGATTGAAGGTAGTATTATGAATGTTTAGTTGTCCTAATGTCTAGAAGCACGCCATTGGTCAAAGTAGACAGCAGATGCGCCTCAATAACTAGTAACTTAGTCAACACATCATAATTTATTAGATTAGTTTAATATGTAAGAAATTAATTCTTGAATCTTAATATAAGTAGGGAGGCCCATGAAAGGGGAAAAAAATAAAGAAATAAAAAGTTTCAAGGAGGAGATAGTGGTTGTCACATGACTGTAAAATTTATAAAATGGAGGAAGAGGGTGATGATTCCAAACTCCACTGCCCCAAACTTGGTTGGCCTCGTTACTTAATTCTCATATTATTGTTGCCATAATTGGGCGGTATATATTATATTATTATAATTTGAAGGGGACAAGTAAACCAAAATGCTACGGAATGTGTTGTGGCCAGATATTCAGAGATTGAAGCAGGAAGCATAATGAAAAGAGAAAGGCACTGAGACGGTAATAATACCAGTACTCATCACGCATTCAGACAGCCGATCATACATGATGCCAAATGGTGCATGTGTTTCCGTGCTGCAACAGTTGACCTACGCTTATATAGTCATCAATTAGTCACACATATATCCCCATTTTTTTAATCAATATTACCATTATATTTAGAGTCTTTTCGCAATTATTATTATCATTTTATATTGGCTGTTATGATTATGCAGCGGTAGTGGATTAGCTAGGACTAATCATACCGGAGCGTATACTTAAGAATTGCGATCACTTTATTACCTCCCCAAATACTCCCATTTGTTATTGTTAAACAAACTTTCTGGAATTCACCAAATTTGATGGTTTTACCCTTGGGGGTGCGCCGGTTGACATTTTAGTAGACTAGCTAGGTAGTTTGGTTTTTTTGTTGCCTTAAAAACAGCTCTTGTTCATGTGGAATCATGGTGTATATGAATATGATGCTAGTGACTGACGTGAGTACTGATGAAGTTGGTGGGTGCTTGTTTGTATTTGGTAATAACTATAATGACTGCGATAAATAATAATCATAATGCCATTCGTTTGGAATATATATAAAGGATTTATGATCATTACTTTGTTTGATATCCTTTGTTAATATGAATATGGGGCGATGCATTTATTACAATGCAACTACGTACAGTGGAAACAAAAGATCGCGGCGAGCGCTTGCAGCAATAAGGTAGTCTTGTCTATGAGGTTTAAGAATCACTAGCGTATAAGAAAATGGGAGTCAATGAGAACTCATATAGGCCTCGGGGTTTATATTCGTTCTGTGGCAATAAAAGTGACAAATTAAAAGGAAGGAAAATGCACTTATGCGCGGATCAAGAGAACCAAGAGGCATGTAATATTAGAATTTGACCACGTGCGCCATATAGCTAGAGTGCAAGATGTCCACTTCTCTTTTTAATCATCAATACGGAGTATTCTCTAAGACGACATATACTGTCAAAAAATAAAGAGAGTTATTTATTTATTTTTATTTTTATTTTTTTTTGGGGGGGGGGGGGGGGTAAATGTATTGCCACATGTAGAAAAAGTCCTTTTAAGACCGAAGCAGAAAAAGGCCATCTAAGACCGGATCCGGAACCGGTCTTGATATAAGCGATCTTAAAAGTCTGCTTAAAAAAATCCGGTCTTAAAAGTCCTACTTGTAACAAAAAAAACAAAAATCTCCAGCGAAGCCAGCCACTGCCCCTCCGACAACAACAGCGCCACATCGAGCGCTTGGCTCAATGGCTGTTGCACCGACGTCACCAGCGTCTTCCCCTTCCGCGCTAGTGACCTCAGAGTGGGCATTACCCACTGTGACGCCGTTGAGTCAAATAATCTGCAAAAGAATGGGGGAGATTACCGAAAGCGCACATGACGGTGAACAAATCCCAAATTAAAGGAACCCAGATTCATAAGAATAAATCGTGATACTTCAAAAAATGAATTTCAAAAGGGAACCCAGATCCAAATGATTCCACATATCGATTAAAGCATAGTTCTTTCTATTTCTAAAATCATCAACAAAAATGAATCAAGAGTTCGAATCATTTGACAGGATAGATCTGTTCTCAAAAGGGCATAAACTCAATCGATTAACAGGAAAAAAAAATTGCTTCACAATCCAATATCATATTTGGTGATTTTTAGAGAAAAAACATTACTTAACCATCAACTTCGAATTCTAGAACGATTTCTGGAAATATTAGTCCAGTCACCGTCCCCTACCCAAAAAAAATAAAACAAAGAACAAAGAGATTTTGTTAAAGAAACGGAAGAGAAACAGATCTATCATTTAGAGAAGGAATGGAAGAGAAAGAACTTGCCGGAGCTGAAACTATGCGATGAGGACGAGAGAGAAAAAAAGAAGAGATGGAGAAGATGAAACTGTGCGATGAGGACGAGAGAGAAAAGAGAAGAGATGGAGAGATGGTCCGATGAAATTCAATGTTTGACGCTTCTTTGATGAAAAGGAGAAGAGATGGAGAGACCGGTGATTATTAAAATTAGGCCTTAAAAATATAATATCTTAAAAGTCGACTTTTAAGACCGGATTTTTAAAATATTAGGTCTTGAAAGTAAGACTTTTAAGACCGGGTATTTTAGAAGTCTAGTCTAAAAAGTTTTTTATATTTACCAAACTACCACCGCTTATACTTTTAAGTAGGGGTATTCATGGGCAGGGCTGGCTAGGGCGAGACCCTTGCCCGATACCCTGCCCAAAAGATCATTAGCCTGTAAAATGAAGCCCAGTGCCCGGCCCTATCCGATAGAAGCCTTAAAATTTTTGGGTAGGGCAATAATGGTCGGGCAGGGCGGCCCTTACCTGCCCAGGTGGTGATACCCCGCCACACCCTATGTGAAGAAAAAAAAACAACTTTAGTCATACCTAATAAACAATATTGCAAAATTCAAATGAAATACATAATTTTACACTTCAGAATATTCAAATATAAGTTTACAACTTAAGTCTTGAAATTCGAAAAATGGGCTTGTGGCTAGGGCATCGAGTCCGGCAATGAGAAAAGGGAAGAGTGAAGAAATGAAGATATTTTTTTTGTTATTATAAGTTATATATAATTTTGTAAAAAATATATAATACCATCCTATAAAAAAATAAAAAATTATAATACTTTATTTATTCTATTAAAAAAATATGATAAACGGCGGGGGCCAAATGGGCAAGGCGGCATACCATGCCCTGCCAATGCCCTGCCCAGTTGTGCCTAGCTCAGTTTGGGCTGCTTTTTCTTGGGCTGGGTGATCATTCGGTGGGCGCGGCGAGCGAACAAAGTGGCGTAGGCATCATGAACACCCCTACTTTTAAGACCTAACGTTTTAAAAGTCGGGTCTTAAAAAGTTCTTTATATTTACAAAACTTCCACCGCTTATACTTTTTAGACCTAACCCTTTAAAAATCCGGTCTAAGAAGTTCTTTATATTTACGAAACCGCCACTCAAGGTATACTTTTAAGACCCGATCCTCTATAATTTGGTCTAAATGAGGCGGTCTTAAAACCCATTTTTGTACTAGTGTGCCGTTTGGTTTCAAAGAGATCGTGGAGACATAGTTAGGTCAGTGAAGCTCTAAAACAACCGGAGTGACATATCAGATGCACTAGAAAAGAATGAATAAGGAAAAAGGGTGAGGGAACTAAAAAAAACTCAATGGTTGGGGTGAGGAATATTTGAAGGAGACATCCCTATATTACGTTATGTAAATAATATTTTAGGATTTCGTAATTTTAAATATCCATTCTGTCAAGGGCAGACTTGAAACCCAACATTTATATACATTCAAATGCCTTCCTTTCGATTGTAGTTTTCTGATATATTGATGAAACCGGTATTTTTCTGAACTTCACGGATTAAAATGTGGTAGTGGGGGATCAGGGCATGAGATGTGTAAGAGCTATATATATAGTAAGGAGGAACTGATGAATCAAGAATGATTGGACAATGCGAAGCATGTAGAACAAGGGAGTGCAATTTGGCTTGGAGGGGGATCGTTTTGAATGTAAAGATGGGTGAAAAAGTCATACCTTCACTCCATCTCATGATTCTTTTTCTTACTTTTCACACATATAAATTAATTTACTTTTTTTAATTAAGGCCTACGTATGGCCTACTCGTACTCATTTTGCTGAACCTTTACTTCATGACCTCAACATCCAACGTCCCCAGCAAGTTGCCAAATACGTATCCAAAAAGACTGCAAGTCTTCTCCCGTTGTCTAACCACGATTCCTTCTTATTATTGTGCTTTTAATTACTTATATAGATCGAAAATTGAGAGGCCACAACATTTGAGGTGGTGGCATATATTCCCAAAACTAAAAGTAGTGAAGCGCACAATATTGCCCTCCGGATCCCGAACGAAATGTTTGTGGAAATTTGAGTGTGGAACCCAGACGAAGATAATATATACGAAAGTGTGTGTATCAGCAATCATTTCAATCGATATATATAGCATAATGAACAACAATAATATATGTGCGTGTCACCACTCACCAAGTACCAGGTATAAAACTGTTGGCATTTTTAGGTTAGTGGGCAATGTTGTATTGAGGTAGAATCATTAGGTTTTGCTTAACTATGTTTTGGGTGACGAGGGTGTGACAAGAGAATCTATAGTAAAGATTGCAGAAAATGAGAGGGAAGAAAAAGCGCATAGAAATGGGGAGGTGGGGACAGGGATGAGAGATGGATAACGTATCAGACTTTAGCTTCACTACTTGTCTATCTCCAATGTTTAGTTACCAACGGAAAAGCGAACCCTTTCTGGATTTAGAAAATAAAAAAACAACCAGAGGTGTAGGCGGATAATCGGATGAAGCGATCCGGAGGAGGTGTGCCTTGACGTGCCGGCACACACAACTACCAACCACCTTGTGCCACGTGCCGCTCTCCCTGTGGTTCAACCAGCCCTCCTCTTCTCTCTCTCTCTCTCTCTTTTTCGCTACATGACATGACTTAACCTCCAAACGAAACAAAAGGGCTAGGGGGGGCCCACTTCCAAAATGGTGAGGCTCATGATGTGGGGCAGCCACGCCGCGCCTGAGTTCTGACCTCACACGGACTGTACTCAAGCTTCCGACCACTGCTCCCTGAGTGGGTCCCCCTGACTCGCGGGTTTGCCCTTTGGGGCTCCGTGGGTCCGTATATCCCAATTAAAATTAAAAAGTGCATATGAGAGATTTTGCAGACCAGCCAATCAGAGGCCACCTCACCCTGAAGCACTGTTTTTTTTTTTTTTTGGTGTAATTATTATTTAATTTACCAAAACCTTAATTAGATAGAGTTGATTCAGTAATTTATGATTTTATTCACACCCTTTCTGTTTTCTTTTTGTTTTGGTACTCAGGACTCAGGTGGGCTCCAATGCATTTTCCACGTCCACTTTCACAGAGCAGCTCCAACCTCTTGTCTGGTGCTAACTGCTAACCTACAATGCAGAGACCACCAGGCACCAGTTGAGTGACAGCGCTGTCCTCTGTTTACTTAAAATAAAGTTGAAATTGTCACACAAAGAAAGTTGAAACCAAATGCTGATTTTGTAAAAGTGAAACATCTTTTCTTTAAAAAAAACAGAAAGCTGAAGATAAGTGTGCAGCACAATGTCTAAAACAAAATACTTTATTTGGTTTTAAATAAAATAAAGTTGATTTTTTTTTTCTCGAGATATTAAGAAAATAAATTAAATTGCTTTATAATATTTATATTTATCATTTTTTTCTTTAAGCTATTTTGCCTAATATATAATATGATTAAATAACCTATTTAGTTTTTTTAATCTTGCCAAAAATAGTCTAACTATATTTTATATTTAGGACTCGGAAGGAAGTAGTAGACAAGCCTATATTGTTTTAGTTTTATTTTAGTGAAGATAAGCAAGCTCTACAATATCTAAAATAGGGCTAGATACTAATAGGAGTTGAGTCAAGGCAAGGAGATGGTCTCTCAACATATGGTAATATATATGACAATGTCTTAGGCAATATTGTTGCTAATAGAAGAATACTTATGTGCCTTGCCTACAAAAGCACCAGGCTAGATGCCCTCATGAATTCTTGGAAGTTGTTTAGGAGGCCAATAATGTGCTAAGAGACCCATAAATATGCCCGGATGGCCATTTCCGCCCACCCTCTTGATTTTGGATTTAATCCTAGCCTCTTAAAACAAATTAAAGTAATAACGAAAAGGAACAAAGAATGAAGAAAAACCAAATGAACAAAGGATAGGGAAAAGGGTTATAATTAACTTTCTACAAAGTTTAACATATTTATAATTAGTTATAAGCACAAAGTTTCTACAAAAAATACATAATGATGGCTAAATAGTTTTTGTTTGAAACATGAATCTACAGATGTCATCAATCCCACAACACAGCCAAAGAAGTTTATAGGAAAATCATGTGCAGCGCAAGGTGGTGACCAATCGAAACATGTGATGTGAACCATGAGGAATGCAGATATAGTAGAAAGGTGCAACTTTTGGCGGGATGATATATCTTATGTTCCCACAACCCCAAAGTTCCAATCCACAAGGGCCATGCCCACCACTATCAAATTATTCTTCATCGATTGCCTAGTTTTACCATCATCATCATCACACACACACACAGTATTTGTTAATTTGGTGTTAATTAATTAACTTGTTTAAAGCAAAGCCTCCAGTACTCTTCCTTGCTCAAAGTTTGATTTTCCAATTCTTTTTAATGTCTGCATCAGTTGGTGGTGGGTGGTGCTCGAAATAGACATCTTTCTCTCTCCCTATTGAGCCATTTTAGCGCCACCATTTTATGGAGTGGAAACTTTTGCAGCAATCTAGCTCCAACTCAGAAAGATAAGGAGAGAGAAATTAATGAGAGCGATGGTTTACTGGGGTTCTTGTGCTTTTTTCTTCCTATTTATTCCTTTCTCTTCCCCGTTCTCCTATTCCTGATCACCCTCGCGATATAAGCCTCCTTTCTCTTTTTCACTCACTCTCGGGATCTACCCTCTTGCCCTCCTTCCTTCTCTCAGTGTCCTAATTTGGACATCCCTCTGTACACACACACACACTCTAATACTAGATCAGAGCAGATTATTAAAACACTTTTGGTAAGGAGGGTGGAGGGATTCATCATCAGTTCGATTCCCGAGGACCACTTTTGATATATTGTCTCTTTCGGTTTCTTGTTTGCTTTTCCGCTTGTCGATCTTTCCCTGTTGGTCTTCTCTTTTCTCTGTCTGGTTCAACTGGATTGGATAGATGATGTTGTAAAGGGCTTTCATGAAGGCGGCTTCAAAAAGTTCCCAGCAAACGAAGTTGATTTGATCAGATCTGCAAACAGGTTCTACTTGGAGTTCTTACATCCATCCACACAAATATATATATCAAGGTACTTTCTCATCCGTGTGCTTTTCAATTATCCATCTGCCGCTTCCTTTTCTCGATTGTCGTCGTCTTTACTTGCAACATGCGAATGTTTCTAATTTATCAAAATCGAGAAAAATGGAGGATGATCTATTTGATTTCGAGTCAACCATCATTATTGTCCCGACCGCAAACGACAGCTAAATATAGGACTGAAAGAGGCCAAATAGCCACATACATATACAAACGCCGTAGTATAAGACGTGACTTTGATCTGTTTTAGTTGGAGTTAATGCCTCTTCAAAACCAACCTTTAAATCATACCCTCTCTTAATTTTGCGCCCCCATACTATATCCATCAGTTGCATAACGAATTGAAATCCAAACCACAATTCGGCTGAATCTTGTTTAATTTTCTCATAAAATTCAAATACAATCATCGGCTTCTAATTAAAAAGTCGCATATATTTGCCTTCTTGTACGTACTTATGCGAGCCCCCAACAATATGGCATACAAATTTTTTTAAAAAAATTATATATATATAGTTCTCATCCAACCAAAACTATTTGATGCTCTACTGTATACATATTGATCATTGTATGCCAATGCTATCGCTAATTGCATTACACGATGTTTACATTCCTTTTTGTGTGAAAACATGCTTTAATTTTAAATACTTCATCTGTTAGTGACTCAGAAAGTAACTGCTGGTACAACTTTTATTCCTAGCATCGTTGAGCTTATACCTAGAAAAAAACAACTTTATGTTGATCGATCGTTATGCTTATAAATGAGAAGTATTATTCCTTCGTCAAATCATTCTAATTTGTATTTCAGTGTTAATGAACCTTAATTAATACTACCTCCGGTCCTAATTATAAGACTTAGTTGACTTTTTTTGGAGATATTAAGGAAGCTAAATAAGTTACTTAATCATTTCATATGTTGTGTATCCTTAGATTATATATTAATCTATTAACCAAACTAATTAGTTTTGAGAAAATAAAATAAAAATACTCTAAAGTAATTTAATTAGCTTCTTTAATCTCTCTAAAAAAGTCAATTAAGTTTTATAATTAGGAATGAAGTATCATATATTACATTAATTATGCCATACATATATTCGTTTTCTGATGAAGTGTACTTCATAAAACGGTTTCATACATGCATATTACGTGTTGATTAGAAGAGCAGCTAAGGTTTGAAGCAGTGTCAATTAAGCTGTAAAAAAAAAAAAAACTATAACACAGCAAGTGCATATCTAGAATACTTCAAAAGCTCCAAAATCGTAGAGTTAATTAGCTGTAAATAGTGTTCATTGACGCATATATGCACTGCACTGCAAGTTCATCAGATAAAGATATACAAGAGAGAAGAGAAAAGGGTAATTAATTTAAGCAAAAACTTCCATGGTGTTCAATCAGTATATTAATGCCTTTCACGGTTGCGAGGAAGCTAACATATATAAGAGAGGTGTAAGCCAAACTTTAGTTAGATGTGTAGGAGATTACTTTGTTTAAAGGTAGGAGGAAATTAAGCTTAAAGACTAGGAATACACAATATGATATAAAATTTAATTAGTAAAATATATGTATACTACAGAAATAAATACGTTTTTAAAAATTATTAAATGTGGTGTGTATAGTTATCAACTGTGATTAATTAGTAGAAAATTTGATATCCAAGCTACAGTTATATACGCATAATGTACATTTTGCTTCAAATAGACATATACCAGGGAAAAAATTCAGACCCTTTTTAGAACAATTATATTGGTTTATAGTGAACAATTTACGTAATGATTTTTTTGTTTCATTCTGTAAGATCATATCTAGCGATGCCCTTTTATTTATTTTGTTAATGGCGTGCCATATTGTAATCGTTTTCTTATCAAACTTATTTAATGTTCGTTAATGCTAGAGCTAGATAGAACTGCAGCAATTGTGTTTCTGTTATGAGAGGGAAACCCGTTATTCATTTTTATTTCTTCAATTATTGTTACCGAAAGTATTGTCGGCATTATATGGTAGCGACAGCATTAAATTAAATGTTAAAAAAGAATGTAACTTTATGTTCTACTATATATTACCATAGAGGTCGTGAGGCTGATTTTTTGGATTTTTATTTTCAATTCTCTTCCAAGCAAATGCAGGTTCAAAAATCTCAGCGAGTATGAATACGTTTTCACATGTTCCTCCAGGCTTCCGGTTCCACCCCACAGATGAAGAACTGGTTGATTATTACCTAAGAAAAAGGGTAGCCTCCAAAAGGATTGATCTAGATGTTATTAAAGATGTGGATCTCTATAAAATTGAGCCATGGGATCTTCAAGGTAGTATCGCCTTAAAGCCCCAATATAATATACACAAATTATAGCATAATTGATTCATTACAGTGAGTTTCTTTTTTTCTTTTTCTTTTTTGTCAAAAAGAACTTTGCAAAATAGGAACGGAAGAACAAAATGAGTGGTATTTCTTCAGCCACAAAGATAAGAAGTACCCAACAGGAACTCGCACAAATAGAGCCACAAAAGCAGGATTCTGGAAAGCCACAGGAAGAGACAAGGCAATCTACCGTAGGCATTGCCTTATTGGCATGAGAAAGACTCTTGTTTACTACAAGGGACGAGCCCCAAACGGACAGAAGTCTGACTGTATCATGCACGAGTACCGACTTGAAACTAATGAAAATGCAGCTTCTCAGGTAATTAGCTACATTCACTCTACACTCCATCCCGTTTTTAATATATGACACCATGAAAGTTAACTCATTAAATATGTTCTAAATTGATTTTTTTTTCAAATTTTACCCTCATTGAAAAATGTATTTAAAAATTTATTAAACGGGTAAAATTGGAAATGAGCATTAATTATAAGGACAAAACTAAAAAATGAATATTAATTATCTAACAAGTAACTTCTATTTCAGACTAAACTATTCTTCTAAAAATGTCTAATATTTTGGACTGTATTGTGAACCAGAGGGAGTATATATCCTTGCAAAATATATGGGTCTGGTTAAATTAAGTGACTTCAGATTAATCATCAATATTATATATATAATACAGGAAGAAGGTTGGGTTGTATGTCGGGTGTTCAAGAAGAAAATGACAAGCGTGCGGAGAGTGGAGGAGTATGAGTCAGCATGCTGGTTTGAGGACCAAGTATCGTTGATGCAAGAACTTGAATCTGCAAAACCAATTTCTCAACCTTATGCATCTAATTACCACCACCAGCATCAGTACTACGTACCTTGCAAGCAGGAACTTCATCAATTGCGATACAACGTAAACCTTCCCCATGAAGTTTTCCTACAGCTTCCTCAACTTGAAAGCCCCAAAGTTCCTTACTCATCAGCAGCAGCCAGTTTGAGCTGCAATAATTCAACGGTCCCTGCTTATGCCTATGCCAGTAACAACAACAACAATAATAATGGAAGTAGCTTGCACTCGCCCAATTCACTCACTCAGGAAGAGAACATAGCTTGTGGAAACAATGATCATCAAGTGACGACTGATTGGCGAGTTCTTGATAAATTTGTGGCTACTCAACTCAGCAGTCACCACCAGCAAGCTGATGCTTCCAAGGAAGTGCTCCATGTGGATGAACCTATCACTATTCAGGCAAACGATTGTCAACTTAAAAGGCCAGAAATTGGGCAGCAGGAATATGCCTCCACATCCACCTCAAGTTGCCAGATTGACCTGTGGAACTGAAAATTTAGATATTTTTAGATGATGCATACTAATTATAGAGAGTATTGCTGCTTAACGTTGGACAAGGAAAGCAAACTCAAGTAATTCTCCCAGCTGGTGTACATAATACTACTTCATATGTGTCGTGTATCCTAAGTTTCTGTACGTCTGATGATGCCCAGTTTTTACATGAATCAATACGAGGCACGCAGTCAGATGCACTAAATACGCCAATATATTGTCTGGCCAAGGGCATGGTGGAACTGGTCTCTGAATCTTAAAAGTGATTTGCCTGTTTCATATTTTATATCAATTTATTTGAAATCTTCTGTGCAGTTTAATTCTGGTGATATTTATTACCCTTTAAAGAGGTACAAGGATATGTGCAACTTCCGGCTACCAATTAATATCCGGCCATTCTGTGCCAGCTTCTTGAACTTCTTGTACCAAAAAAGAAAAAAGAAAAATATATAACTTTGTTCATGGTACTTACATAAGAAATTCAAATTTGTGATATCGATGTAAAAAAGTCATCTAACAGAATAGTAACGCGGATATCCAACAGAAAAATAAAAAGAAACTTAAGTGGATTACAGCATCTATATGTCTCGTCATTCCATTTCAGAGATCACGTGGACAAAAAATAGTGCCCCCATAAAGTTTGTAATGGTAAGGCTATCAGGAAATACATGTTTGGTAAATTTGTAAACACGACGGTTACTGCAAATTTGATATCTCAATATTTTCAGGGCGGGAGACGGGGTCGATCCTGCAAAGTCATTGCAGTACTGTGGAAGTGAACATATCTATGATAAAAACTTTGGCTTCGACAGCATTGAGTAATAACTTCAGAACTTGAAATAATTAAATAGGATAAGTAGAAAAGTTTAGGCTTCGGTCCTCCAAAATGATGCTGCAAAACCAACCAAAGTAGCACCTGACATCCTCATCCTGTAGCATCCTGTGCTCGGTTTAAGTTTATAATTGCATGGGCGCCCAGATATACACAGGGCAAATAATAATATATAGCTTTATTTAGTATCAATATATATATATATATATATAGCTTTATTAATGACAACTAATCCCAGAAAATTAAAATACAATAGCTAGCTTAGCCAAGAGTAATGCATCAACGTTGGGCTGATACTCGAGTCAAGAGAGTATTTAAGACCATGGCAGATGCTGGGGAAGAAAACTTACATGGCAGAAGCTAGGTTGATACTCGAATGCCAAAACGCAAGCACCATGTATATGTAACAACTTTAAACCATTACGTTCCTTGAAAAGGGCGACTGTCCCTCCTCGAATCTGTTTATGAAGAAGATATATGAGATAGCTTCTGACCAGATCACAACTGGAGAAGGTATATATCTTCCTAGTACACACAGTGAGATTTTTGGAAAGAAGTTTCTCCTCTCTTTGAATCCTGATGAGCTCTACCATGTGATGAAGCGCATTTAGTTCTAACGCGATATGTGGATGGTTTAAATTCGTCTGGTACGAGAGCCCGAATGTGAGGTGCATAATGATGGATGCTGCTGAATGACAAGGAGCAAGGAGTGGGAGATTTTGATGACAATGTGTGAATGAAATGTGGCCACAGAAATTCTTGTTTGGAAGTCAAGAATTGAATTGATCATCACTCTAAGGCAATTTGCCCCGAGACATAATAATTAGGCGTGCTCGCCATCACCTTATCCTCAAATGTTTCAGACTCAGTCTCACATACAAACAAACAAACATGCATGCTTTCCGCAAGTATATATTCTCAATCTATCCTTTGAAAAAGAGAAAAAGGGCTTACTCAAGTAACTGCTGCTTAATTCCTGATTCCGAAGAGAACAAAGATAGATATAGTATTTTATTATGGAAAACTTATAATCCATAAATCAGTTTCATGGCATGAGATCTAACATTTTTAGGATAATTCCCCCTGATGATCTTTCTATTGAATATTCATAGTCTACCATTCTATTTTAGAATTATTTACAAGTCAAAATATTAGTTTAGTTTGATACCAATTATATAAGTAGTCAGCAAAGCTCGATGATATATAATATTTTAATTTAATCTAACTCCATCTATTAGCTAGCTAGCTCGCTCCTTGTCTAATTGCATGCATGTTATTTGAGACGTCTCAAAGTTTTTAAATTTATTATACTTATATTTTCTGTCATTCTAAACTCTTAAATCTGCACCCCCAGCCACCCTATATATACTCGTAATTACATGAAAAAGTTGATAAATCTTTAAACGGCAAGAAATACTAATAAGATAAGGGGAGTAATGCATATGAACCTATTAAATAAATAGAGCCAAAAAGTAGTTTTGTTCATGGCGGAAAGTAGAGTAGAGGTTGTCGAGGCAACAGGGCACCTTGTCTGATTCTAATGTTGGCCTATAACTTCCATTCAGGAGACAACCATTTCCCTTTGTTTATAATTCATGTCTCTTCCTTTCGGGTCATCCACTTTCAAACGGATCTTCTCTGTTCTACATACCCGGCCCATTACTTTCAGACTTCCTTCCTTCCATATGCTGTCATACACACACACACGCATATGGCTATGGGATCAGACCATTTTCCAGATTTTAGATCTTATTGGCACCAATCCTTAATATAATCAAGTTCTACCCTTGGGATGATACAAGCAGCCTCAACATTTTTCTTTTCATTCTTCTGAAATATGATGCTTTTATTCATCAATTCGAGAGGACACGTACACTTCGTATCCGTTTTACCTTTTTTTTTGGAAAATTACTGTGAAATTCTAATTAAGAAAGGAATTTAAGAGTGATGACCAAAAAGTCTCAATAAAAATTCATAAATATGGTTATATTATCATTTCCTACGTTCTAACTTGTCATTAAATATTATTAATTTGTTATGAGACTTTTTTATGATTATGTCATTCCTCCCCTAAAACCTCATAATAATTTTTTCCATTTTTTTGTTAAATCAAAGCACACGCAGAAGAGTATATCTGGTGGGTATTGTTATAGTTTAGTGTAGTCTCGTTGTGATGTCATTTTTTGGGGAAGATCTTAAATTATTTAAGTACTTCGTCCAGTATATACAGTACATTGTTGAGCAACATGAAAAAGCAGCAAGTAATTAATTAAGGATGATCCGTTCGGGATATGATGAAACCAAAATTATAATAATACCAAAGAATACGCTATCCCATAACATAGCGATGTTAAATATATATGATGAATCCAAAATTATAATAATAACAAACAATACGCTATCCCATAACACAGCGATGTTAAATATATATTGTAACCAATCATCAATACAAGTCTTTGACCAAAAAAATATACCAAGTCCTATTTATAAGTCTCATTTTGACCAAATCACACATACATAGATAGGTAGGTAGCTCAATGATTATAGGGTAAAATTTCAACTTTATCATTTATGATTGGGTACCTTTTAAATTCTCTATTTTTTAGTACGATAAAAGCAAAATTGTCACAATCTCATTTATTTGAATTGTTGGTACATACATAAGTCCACAATAAATTGCATCATCCATAATTACTATTTATAAAAGCCTGAAATTTGAATTGTTTTAGTCATTTTTTACTAAAAATTCAACAAGATTTGTCTAAACATTTAATTTATTTATTTTTTGATTTTTACTCCTCTTTTTTTTTTTTTTTTTAAATACTACATTCCCTTTCCTACTTGTTATCATTATTACTTTATTTCTCTCTTTTACTTGCCTTCTTATAACTAAGGACACACTCAAAAAAATTTATTTCATAAGACGTGCTATTATAAATAAGACGTGCTGGATGAAGTATAATATACACAAAAAAAGAACTATTTTTGAGTATAAAACAAAAAACAAATTTTATCCCACTAAATAAGGTTGGCTATATATATCAGACACCACCATTGTGTTTTATTAACAACCAAATTTATAGATAGAATGTCAGGCAAAGGATATTGTTCAATAACTTTATTAATTATTCTCTTTGGTTTTCATCTATCCCTTTTTAGAAACTCCTATACTGCTTGATCTACATTTATCATTAATATCTAATGGCTATGGCTTTCTTTATACATATCTGAACCAATTTTCTATAATTATTTTTTCAACAAATGTTACTTCAACTTTTTAGTGTGTATATCCAATTTTGTATAAACATATAAAATATTGTTCAAAACTCAAATAATGTAACTCATCTTAATATATATATGTGTGTGTAAGAAAGAGAAAGGTTAACGTAGAGAAGGGAAGAGCTTGTATGGGCCTGAAATTGTTAAAATAATAACGAGAGACCGAATAGAGAGAGAGAGAGAGAAGGTAGGAGTAGAAAGTAGGCCCTGCGCAAAGGACACAAACAAGCGCATTCATATTCGGCGCCCAACAGCGTCCTCCCGCCTTCTTCGTTGACACGACACACACTTCTCCTGTCTTGCCTATTTGGCTGCCACCCTTCTCCTTTTATTCCTTCTTCATACATCATGTGCACCTCCATACTACTATTCATAGTTCGTATTCACTTTGATCTATTTATGTTAATTAATAACATTCAACATTCATCGTCGCAGCTGATGGGACAGGGAGGCATTTGGATTCCTTCATTTCAACATTTGCTGTGCACTCTGTAGATCTGTTATATGGGATACATAGTAAGTGTTTGGAATTTGGCTCTGAATTCGTAGAGAAGCTACATGCAAATAGAAATGAAGGTCCCAAAAATGGAATATTGGAGGAACCCAAATATTGTAATTCAAATTGGTGTAAGAAAGGGACAAGTCTCAGTGCTTGATAATAGTATAATACACGAGTTTTGATGGATGATTTGAAATGGAGTGAGGAAGTGGCTAGGTTACAAACATAGATAAATAGATAGATAGGGGGTAGCATTTTGAAGAGTCTACTCGATATGGCTGTGAGTGATAAAGTCATGTGTACGCCATCCTCCCACCACCGCCCTTCTTTCAGAGTGCTATTCATCATATTGTACTTACCTACTTCTCTCACCATCCCCATCTTCATTCACTGTATCAATCAATAACTGATTATATATATAAAAAATCAGATACATCACATTGATTTTCCACTTTATCGTTCTTTGAGATTTGATAGATCCTCACATCCCCACAACACAGCAGCAAATAGCTCCTTGCAGGCTTTTTACAGACACTCCGATCCCTTTTCCCCATTCGTACATCCCCTTTCATTTTCTCATTTCATATGCCCCATCCCTTATATATATTTCGCTATTTCTTTTATATTTAATGCTCCCACCTTCTATTTACTCTCCACCCTCTCTATTAAAACATACGGATCCGGTTTCTCTCTTCAGCGGGATCCCTCCCCATCATATCTGGACCGTTAAATCTTGATCCAATAGTTTAGATTTTTTTTAAAATTTTTTTTTGTTGTTTTGTCTTTTTCAAAAAAGACAAAAAACAAAAATTTTTTTTTTTTTAATCTGGACCGTTGGATTAAGATTTGGACAGTTCAGATCCGCCTGTGAGAGATGGGGAGAGAGGCGGAAGAGGAGAAAATCCTCTTCCTAAAACACACAGGACAAGTCTTGTTCACAGCTTACATGTAAAAATCAGTATGTATATGAAATAATGAAAGATTCATCGAAACACTACCTTTATTTATTTGAATGAAGAAAATTCATTACTTCATCAAAAGTAGGGGTGTTCATGATGTCCGTTCCTGTCGTCTCTGCCGCGCCTCTTGAAAAATCACCCTACCTAGTCAAGGAAAAAACAGCCCAAAGCTTGGGTTGGACACAAGTGGGCGGGGCGTGTATTGGGCATGGTATGCCACCCGCCCATTTGACCCTATCCAGTAGTTATCATATTTTTTATTTTTTAAAATAGAATAAAAAAAGTATTATATATTTTTATTTTTTTATAGGATGATATTATATATTTTTTACAAAATTATATATAACTTAAGAAATATGATTGTCTTTTTTAATTTCAAGAGTTAAGTTGCGAGACTTATATTTGAATATTCGAACTATAGAATCATGTATTTCATTTGAATTTTGCAATATTGTTTATTAGGTATGGTGAAAGTTTGTTTTTTTCCGCATAGGGTGTGGCGGGGTATTGGCACTTGGGCGTAACGGCCGCCCTACCCGACCCATTATTGCCCCTGCCTAAAAATTTTGGGGCTTCTATCGGGTAGGGTCGAGATCTTGGGCTTCATTTGACCCAATGATCTTTTGGGAAGGGCATTGGATAAGGGTCTCACTCGCCAAATCTTTACCCATGAACACCCCTAATCAGAAGGATTTGCAAAAGTAAAAGGTATAGATAAGTTGGGGTTACAAACAAGAAACAATTTTTTGTTATTTAGGTTAATGTATAAATTTGTCTCAAGATTTTTGTTGAAAAGTAATGTCGTCTCAAAAAAATTTCAGATTTAGTGTTGTCTTTTATTGTTAAAAAATTAATGGTAACTATTAACCTTTTGACGTTAATAACATGATATGACTCCATTTTAATAATTTCATTCTTCAACAAAATTTTTTCGGGATAAATTTGCATAGAACCCTATTATTTTTCAAGGCAACACTGTATAATGGCATTCATCACCCTCTTTAGCTCCTCGCGTCCAAGCAGTCAGAAGTCAGGACACTGCACTTTTGTAAGCATTTATAGATTAAATGATATCGATGGACTGAGTTGCTGACAATTTCTATATAGCCAACAACCCACACTTTAACCAGCCTTGCGTAAAGAAACTCTGGAGTGGACGAGATTGTCATTTTTTTTAATTTGGATTAAAGAGTAAATTTACCAACTGACTATTAGGTCGAAGCGTTGAAGACAAAAAAATTTTAAAGTACCAAATATGCTAACAAACAATTAAATTTGTTGAAAAAACACAGCACCGTCATATACTTCTAACTTCCGTTTATGAAGATTGCCCTGTTGGATTTTTTGTCCAGCTGGTCTTTTTTTTTTTTTTTTTTTTGGGGTCAATGTCAAGTGGCTTTCTTTTTCTGTTCTTTTTTTTCGAAGAATCCCCAATAATTGCTGAAGATTTCCAACAACCCGATTCAGCTACCCAGACTGAAAATTAGTCGACGGAAAAACAAGCAAATGTCCGAAGAAGAAGAAGTCATAGAGGAGTAAAATCCCAGCAAAGAAAAGGAGAAGATCTTGAATCTTGGTAACTAGAAACACAAACCAGCATCCACCATCCAAGAAATCACGATCTGGGTCAGAAACTCAACTAATGATGGAAGACTCGTCGTTTGCTTCAAGAACCACAGAAAAATGCAGATATCCTCCGTGAGAAAAAATGAGGGCTTCTGGTGACAGCTTCAATCGCGACTTGAAATCAGGATAATCATAGATCGAAGGTCTCTGTCTCAGTAGCGATTTCCTTCCCTGCCGCGAGATCGAGCAAATAACCGATGCAATTACTTAGGTGGCGAAGATCACTCTAATGAGCCTTACCAGTTGGAAGCATGGCGGTTCGAACGGTGACGACGTCAGCAAGGGTGGAGAAAGGAGATTGGTCGGAGGGCTGAGAAAGGAGGAGTATGTATGAAGACGAAGAGAGTGGAGGGATTACAGAGAAGGATCGGTTTAAGGAAAACAGAGAAGGGTTTGTGGTGGTAAGAGACGTAGCCACAGACATCATGTGCATAAGGTCGGTGAGCTTGAACGATGTGTTGCATCTCTGGCCCTTCTTGAAGATCAACTCCACTTCCTTCTCCTCTGCTTTCACCAGTCTGTCCATCGTGATTACCGCTCTCTGCTGCAAAACCAGGGTTCAAAATTTAAGACGACTAAGAGTGCCAAAGTGAAGGCTATTAGCCTCAGTGTATTGCTATTCCCTAATTTGTATTTTATTTGGTTGACTGGTTTGGTTATATGCTATGAGCGTGATTTTCGTTCCAGGCATGCTAATTCAGGACCATGGCGAGAAATAGATGATTTGTTTAGCTTTTGGACCTGAAGCTCTGGTTCATCTGTGGTGGTCAAAGCTCAAAACGACTTGGGATTACTTCCCTGGAACTCTCCATCGCGACGCCTTCAACTCCGCCTTCACCATCTCTGTTTCTTTCAACTTCTTCGAACCCAGTACCCGTCTCAATCTCTCGTTTTATCTGTGTATTTTAAAAACAAAAACCCAGAAAAAAAAAGGGGGCCACCTGGACAAACAAAAAAAAGGCCACCTGGACAAAAAATCCCCTGTGGCAATCTTCATAAACAGAAGTTACAAGGCATCTAACGGTGCTGTGTTTTTTTAACAAATTCAATTTTTTGTTGGCGATATTTAGACTTTAAAAAGTTTTTTTGTGCTTCCAACGCCCTCTACTTAATAGTTGGTTAAGCGAATTTTCTTCCTTAACCCTTTTAATTTCTAAGCATATATTTGGAATAACTTTTGACATTCTAAAAATACTTATTTACATAAATTGAGATAAATATTCTCTCAAAAAACATTCACACAAACAAACACACCTGCTACTTGAGGAAACTTAGAGTAATAATGAAGCATGCAAAAGTGGGATTATGATCGTAAATAAAGCAATAAATATATGGATTAGTAAGTGAAGTGGCTAGCTGGCTAATTGGGGTAAAGCAGCTCGAGCCGCGTGCTGGCGGAGTTGTGCAACGTGCACCACTAACTGGGAATCTGATACGGCCCTATTCTCTTTAGACCTAATTAACTCTCTCTCTCTGGTCTCTCTCTGATCTCTCTCGATCGCTAATAATGGGGTCAAGGTCTAAATCTCTGTATTTCTGTACTTGGTTTTAAGCCCTAGCGTGTCAGTCTAGGAACAAGTTCATTCTAGCTTTACTATTTCATTTTTTTGTCACTATCCTTCTCTTAACACACCCACGTCACTGGCTGCTTCTCTCCTACGATTCACATCCTATCTTCAACCTACACAAAAGCGAATCTAAAGGATTTCCCCTTATCTTGTTCGTCGATGGATGATACACATCTTCCATTTGTTCCCCAGAGATCATTGATCCAAAGTATGAATCGGGTTCATGCATTCTATTTCTATATTAAAAGTAATAACAATTATCATTCAAACATCTTTTGATGTTATGTTAAGGGTAGATTAGCTGTTTTACCTAAAGTTTTTTTTACTCGCCCACCTTATTTTCATAATCTAATTCATTGTATCGAACATATTGGCAGTGATTAATTGCACCAATTTGAAACTCGATGAGATTAAATTTCACCGTTATGATCAAAATTTATAAAACACTAACTAAAAATCTTAATTTGCACAATTATCGTGAGATAATTCATTAAAAAAAAAGTGCGTGTTTAGAAAGAAAATTACACATCAAAGTATATATTCTTGGAAGATTATAGAGTATTATTTTAACGAGTAGTTTATCGTGATTTCACTACTATAGATAAAGGAATTAGTGTCTGTTTACAGAAAACATAGACATCAAAAAGTAGGCAATGATATTTTTAAAATTTTTCCACTAGAATTTTAGAGGCTTTGGCGTCATTTTTCCCAAAACAAACACCTAAATCTTTTGCGCCATTGGCGTCCACACGCATTTGGCACAGCTTTTAGGCCAAGGTTGTTGCTTCTCTCCTTGTGAGAGCTCTCTTCTCTCCTGGTGAGAGTCTGCTAGGTTTTTGGGTATCCTGTATTGGTGTGTTTGTGGGAGCTGGCTTTCCTCTAATTCCCTTACTCACCGTTGCCATCCTTTTCTCTCAAAATGGCGCCGTTTTTTTACCAAATGGCACTCTTTAATTTTTATTTTTATTTTAATGGTATTCACCATCTATCTTAAGTATTTTTTTTTTAGTACCAGTCATACTTTCAAGTATCTTTTTGGTACTATTCAAGTATCCATAAATATTTTTTTAATGCCATTCGGTACCATGAACTATTTTTTTAAGATTCTGAAATAATTTTTTAAAATTATTAAGTATCTTTTTAGTACCGTCGTCGATTCGAAATATCTTTTTAGTAACATTTAATATCCTAAAATATTTTTTAAATACCGAGTAAGTATCCCAAATTTTTTTTTTTTTTTAGGATTTTGAAAAAATATTTAAGGTATTGACCGGTACTAAAAATAAATTTTAGGATACTTACCGATATTGAAGAAATATTTTAGGATACTCACCGATACTTAAAAAAAAAAAAACTTTAGGATACTAAGCGTTACTAAAAATATACTTTTAGGGTATTGAATGTACTAAAAAGATACTTCAGTATATTGATTGGAACTAATAAAATACCTTAAGATGTGAATGTCATTATATAATAAAAAAAAAAAAAAAATTGAACAGTGTCAATTGGCACCAAAACGGTGCAGTTTTGGGAGAAAAGGAGGGCAGCGGTGAGTAAAGGAATTGGAGGAAAGCCAGATCTGTGTTTGTGGTGGGTGTCCTCTTTCTGCTCAGCTCCTCAGTCTAATTCTGATTGTGTGTGTGGTGAGTGGCTCTGAGGGTGCTTGTCGGTATGGAGGTGGAGAATGGTAGTAGCTCTGGGAGAAGGAAACAGGTTGTTCTAAATTTGGATGAGAAGGGCTAAAAACTTGGTGGTTCTCTAGTTGGTAAACTGCATACAAATAAGAACTTGAATACTCCCACTGTCATCTCTATGATAAAAAAAGGGTGGCAATTAAAATATGACTTGGAGGTGCATGAACTTGACCGTAGAAAGTTCATTTTTCTTTTTCGGTTCAGGGATCTCAAGGAATATGGTCGTATCCTAAAAGGAAAACCTTGGTCGATTCAGGGCTTTTTTTTTCTAAATCTCCAAGTTTGGGAGGATTCCATGGTTCTTAAGGATGTTACTTTTGAGAAGACGCCTGTCTGGGTGCAATTTCACGGCCTTTCGGTGGTGGCTTTTGACAATAGCAACACAAGAGTCCTTGGAGATTCAGTGGGGGAAGCGGTAATGTTTGAGAAACCGATGTTGGAAGGAAGATTAGGACGTAGCTTTATCAGAGTTAGGTCACTTATCCATTTGAACAAACTTGTGGTTTCTGCCTTTTGGGTTCCAAGGAAGGAGAAGGACCCAGCTTGGGTCACGGTTAAATATGAGAGGCTCCAACATTTTTGCTATAACTATGGACGACTGGGGCATGATAATCGAGGATGTAAGGAGGATCTAAAGAGAGAGGAAGGAGTCGAAGTTGAAAATGAGTTTGGAAGTTGGCTTAGCACACCTGCTTTGCGTACAATGGAAGAAGAGGTGTTTGTGTGCAAGGATGACTGGAGTGAAGCTTCTTTCCTGGCCAAAGGAGATCCGGCCAGTACCCCACAAAGGAGTTGGTCATCAGAAAGAAGAGAGCTAGCGGTGGTGAAGTCAAACGCTACCTTTAACTCCAGAGCTCATGAGGTAGTGGTTGCTTCTCGCCAGGACTCTCTGCCGGAGGAAGTGTCGCAATAGGTGACTGAGATGCTTCTCCGACGAAATCAACGTCCAACGTTCGACGGTAGTTCCGAGACTGCAACAAAGGTCTCTGCTCTGGTGCAAGTCACGGTGACGCAAGGTTTGGAGCAGTCAATGCCGAAAGACGCTACTTTGATGGTGATGACTGGACAAGGAGGAGCACGTTATTTCAAGGGATCCAATGCTTGAGGAACTGAAGGATGGGGCGGTCAAAAATCAAAAAAAAAAGGAGAAAGTGAAAGAAATTGGGCTTTCTTGCTTGTGCCGGCTCCCATGTGATGATAAGGATAAGGATCTGGTGAACAAATGCTTTTGTGTTGGGCTTGGGGAAAGCAGGTGGGCTGATTCCATCTCAGCGCCTTTAATATTTGAAGGCTCGACAATAAATCCTAAGAACGATGGCCATGGTTTAAATAACATCAATCTAGCAGGCTCTTCATCAATATGCATTTCATCCATCTCAGCCCAGTGCGTTTCTCCTTTAATAGCATCTGATATGCACACTACCATTCAGACCATGGGCCCTTCTATTATTGAAGTTGATTCTCTAGAAATTAAAATGAGTAGCTCTCTTAATCCTAATGCTCTTAGTCATAATGTTTCATATAATTCCCAACCTTACAGTGTTGACTTTCCAAGTGATGATGAGCCTAAATTAAAATCGATTATTCCTTTTAATGGATTGTCTCCTATCTCGGCTATATCCGCGGGTTTGAAAGGAATTAGGATTAAGAGACTCCATGAAGATGACCTTGAGCTTGGAAAATTGAGTAAGTGTAGAAGGATGGATTTTAATCCAGAAGGGGATTTGATCAATGCTAGTACGGCCCCGCTTAAGGAGAAGAAGGAGCATAGGAAAAATTTTAGGTCTGTTAAAAAATATCTTCTCAGTCCGGGATGAAGGTGGAATATCACCTAGAGGGGGGTGAATAGGTGATTATGAAATTTTTGCTGATTGCTCAAGAACGCTTAAAACAGAGACAGAGAGAAGAGCAATGAACACAAGAGATTATACTAGTTCGGTCCAACTCTTGACCTACGTCCAGTCCCCAAAAACACTCTGGGATTTCACTATCTCCAAAGTTGATTACAGACTCTGTAGCTCTTGAGTAATCCTCTCTAGGACTTACTTTTCTTTACAAGCTGTAACCAAATAACCGTGGACACAATTACACACTCTGTAAACGAAGGATGATCCTTTCACTCTCGGACTCGCTCCCCTTTACAAGTTGTAATTGATACACCCACACTCAAGATACCTCTATCTTGAGATTTGAACAAATTGTAAAACAATTGATAAGACTCTCTTATAGAGTAGATGAATGATAAACATTGAAGCTCAATAATATCCTAAGATATATACAGAATAGAAGTTGAACTCTATGTATGCTTTGTCTATGTACGCGTTGGTTCACTCCTTAGTGAATTCAAACCTTCGAGCATTTATACTAGTTGAAGCTTGAGGACCATTGAAGGATTTGATTCTCTCCGTTTGAATGATTTAATATGTCCGTTGATGAAGCATGAAGAATAATCGTTGTGACTTGTGAATATAGCCGTTGAGAGATTTAGATGTGTCCGTTAGGCAGATAAAACTTTCGTCAAGAGTTTCGCTTGTTTGAATATGGTACAGCTGGAATTTTCAGTCCCGACATTCTCTTTCATTTTTTCTGTTGTATACGTTGTGAAATAGCATTTAATGCCAAGTTGGAGAATATCAGAAACGACTTTACTTTGCTCAGAACATTGGTCTCCGAGAATATCACGGTTTAGGTGGGAGCATTTAATGTTCGACAAATTTGAGATCGATTCATTCAAATTCACCGGTAACTTATGCCTAAATGATCTGAAACTCATGAACAAATTGGTTAATAGCATTTGGTAATCAAGAATAATAATAATCAGAAGAAGAATTAATTCATTCGATGATTCATGAATTTCGAGCACGGTGATTTTGAAATAAGGATGAAGTTGCTCGAGCATGGATCTATGCTTGCTCGAGTATGATGCTCGAGCATGAACATTTCATGCTCGGGCAAGCTCTTGGAAATCAGTTTAAAAACTCCTTTGCTTCGTTGTTGCTCGAGCATGCTTCCAAAGCTTTCTCGAGCAAGCCTTCATACTAAGTTGAGAAGACTTGATACTCGCTGATGCTCGGGCAACGTTCAGAGGTGTGCTCGAGCAAGCTCCACTGGTCACTTATGAAAAGGCCATTTGTATCGCTTGTGCTCGAGCAGCCCAGATATCGTGCTCGGGCAATGTTGAGATAGAGAGAAAAGATGGATTCAAGCACATGCTTTCTCGGGCACATTTTTCCTCTGCTCGAGCATCTTTGCTCGAGCAAGCCTTTGTTTCTACTCGAGCAAGACTTCCCAACTCGGTGAAAATGTTTTCGCCACGTTGTTGCTCGAGCAAACTTCATTCTCTGCTCAAACATGACTATCCATCTTACATTTTTCTGCTATGAGCTCAATGATGCTTGGGCATTACAAATACCTTGTTCAAGCATGATTCTAGTTATAATGATGTTGCTTGAGCATGCTTTTATAATCGGCTCGGGCATGACTCTTCAACTTGCAATTTTGTCAATCTCACGATGATACTCGGGCATGCCAATTGTTTTGCTCGAGCATGGCTGGATATGCTCGGGCATCATGTTCTTTGAAGCTCCTGATCATATGTGAATAAGCATGATATTCTCTAGTATAAAGCTTCAACTTCCAGAATATAGAGACTTTCAAGAAGCAATCACATTGACAGCAATTTCCAGCGAGGATAATGTCTTCGGTAAAAATCCAAATTTAGCCAATCACCCCATCTCAGAAAGCTCTTCAAATATTCCTTTCATTTCAATAAGAATCAACTCCAAACTAGTTGTATTTCGCCCATTAATCATTAGATGAATGAAGGTTGTTCTTATCTAGCGTTTTTCCAACATCCAGAACAGACTGTAAACTTCAAAACATCACAACTTCTTCAATTGATCTTATTTTTCTGTGTTCTTGATGTTTTTGAAAATTTATTTGAGTCTAGTTTCCAATGCCATTGATTTCAGCTCAATCAGACTTGTCGTTTGTGAGATATCCTCAAAATACTGAAGGTTGGTCTGGACTGTGACGGTGATTCTTGTGGCAAATTTTAAAATTCATAGATAATTCATATGACCTCCTTTTGGCTTTTATTTTATATCAAATTGACGCATTGGACGTCTAGTTTCATATGCCACTTGTTTCGTGTCAATCCGATTCCTGGTTTGAGAGATATCATTGATTTACTGGAGGCCGCCAGAAACAGAGCTGAACAGAGGAAGCTGAAGAACAACCTTGCTCGAGCAAGCATTTTCTTTGCTCGGGCAAAGACGGATTTTGAGCAAAAATGGGCTAGAAATGGACCTTGCTCGAGCATACTTTCCAGCTTGTGCGAGCATGCTTTCACGCGAGCATGCTTTCAAGCTTCCGCAAGCATGCTTTCCAGCTTGTGCGAGCATGCTTTCACGCGAGCATGCTTTCCAGCTTCCGCAAGCATGCTTTCCAGCTTGTGCAAAAATTGGCTGAAATTGCATTAAAGCCCCAAAACAAATTGATATTCTTAGGAAGCTTGAACTTCCTCATTTTAACTCCGAATTGACCCGTTCCAACTTCTATTTGATCACGTAAATTTGAATATTGATATTTTCATGATAACTAACGATTCTTCTTTCTTCAAACTCCATTTTTTATCATTCTTCATTGTATTAAACTTTGTATCTACATTAAATATAAGAATTTTGTCAAAGTATAAGATAAATGTAGTATACAAACTTTTTGCTTAAGATAATGACATCAATATAAGACATCATCAAAACTAATCAGAACTAAAACGGGAATGCGGTTGGATCGGGTACATTTGTTGGAAGTCATCCTCCTGTTGAGATAGATTTTCCGGAGAGTTGGTTAGGTGCTGATAACAAAACAGAGATGGACTTGGAGTCTTCTTTTCCAAGTAACGCCGGTGGTTGGCATGAATCTATTAGCCTCGAACTGTCAAGGTTTTGGGGTTGCCTTGACAGTCAGAAATTTGAAGGAAGAGTGTTTCCGGAAAAAACCCCATTTAGTCTTCTTAATGGAGACTAAACAGAAGGCAAGATACGTAAGGAAGGTAAGACGAAGATGCAGCTTCAATGAAGAATGGATAGTTAATCCGGTTGGAGGAAGTGGCGGCCTAGCTTTATGGTGGTCTGATGCGCTTACGGTTAATATTTTTTCTCATCCTCGAATATTATTTGTATTAGTGTGATGTCTGCTTCTTTTTCTACTCCATCATATATCACCTTTATTTATGGTCCCACTGATGAAAATGAAAGAATGTTATGCTGGCAAGAAGTCCGGAGAATTAGCCACAATATCAAGATTTCTTGGTTGTGTCTTGGGGACTTTAATGATATTTTACTCCAAAGTGAAAAGTATGGCGGTCAGCCTAGAGCTTGGAGGAAGATTCTTAATTTTAAGTGTTTTGTGGCTGATTGTGAGTTAGAGGATTTGGGGTGCAATGACTCTAGTTTTACCTGGTCTAATAACCATGATATCTTGGATACCATTTGGGAATGCATTGATAAAGCCTTGGGCAACTTGCAATTGAGAGAGCAGTTTCCTACTCTCCAAGTCTTTAATGTAGATCCAGCTAGCGAGCCTTTTGCTTTGAAGCTGTCTGGGCCTCTCATGGTCACTTTCTTGAGGTAATCAAAAGGAGTTGGCAGACCTTCACTGAGCAGGATAATTCGGTGTTGGAGTCTTTCCTAAGCAATCTGAAGAGATGCAAGTTGAAATTAATTTCATGGAGCAAGAAGGAGTTCCCTAACAGTGCTAATTGTATTGATCTTTTAAAGGCACATCTAGCTAAGTTGACACTAAGCGATCGAACACCTGACATTTCTAGAGAGATTTTGGAGGTAAAAGGTGAACAAGATAGATTACTGGAGTTAGAGGACCAGTATTGGTGGCAGCGCTCTCGGATCAATTGGTTAGAAGCTGGTGACAAAAATTCCCGTTTCTTTCATGTATCCACTATCAAAAGAAGACAGAGGAACCAAATTTCTTGTATTAAAGATAATGTGGCCAACTGGTTAATAGAGAAGGATGCCATCTCCTAGAATATTGCCAGCTTTTTTCAAAATCTTTTTGCTACCTCTGGTTAACAATCAATGAATGTTGTCTTGAACTATATCGACCCCAAAATTTCTGGGGATATGAATCAAAGTCTTCTTTTACCTGTTTCAAGGGAGGAGATTAAATCTGCAGCATTTAGTCTTGGGAGTACAAAGGCGTCGGGACCTGATGGTTTTTCTGGTAAATTTTATCATTCTGCATGGTCTGAAATTGCTGATTCTGTGTGTTCTATGGTCAATGATTTTTTTTTTGCAGGTCACTCTATTTTAGGGGGGATTAATATGACTAACATCACTCTTATCCCCAAGATTCATAAACTAGAACATGTTTCGCATTTTCGCCCTATTGGTCTATACAACTTTTCTTATAAAATTATCTCAAAAATTATGGCCAATAGGATGCGACCTTTGCTTGATGATTGTATCTCCAAAAATCAGAGTGCTTTTGTTCCTGGCCGATGTATTCATGATAATATCATTATAGCGCATGAGGTTTACCATTACCTTCGCCGTAAGAAATTCGGAGGTAAGTATGAGTTTTCCCTTAAGATGGATATGAGTAAGGCATATGACTGGGTCGGGTGGGACTTCATTGAGAACGTCTTGTTACGATTTGGTTTCTGTTCGGAGTGGGTGTCTCTTGTTATGAAATATGTGCATTCAGTGAGCTTAAATATTTGTTTATCTGGTGAAAATGTGAAATCTTTTACTCCTACTAGAGGTATTCGCCAGGGAGACCCCCTCTCACCAAATCTGTTCATTATGGTTGCAGAGGTGTTTTCTATTATGATAAGTAAAAGCCAAAATGACAAAGCGACTTAAAGGTATTAAATTGAGTAATGGGTGTCAGTTCTCACTCATAGTTTTTTTTTTTTGCTGATGATGCCCTTTATACATACATGCTAGTCATAGTAATTGTATTTATTTGGCTAATATTCTGGATTTGTACTGTGCAGCCTCAGGTCAAGTCATTAATCTAGATAAGCATGGTGAGCGGCTTGTTGAACATCCCAGCAATAGAAGACCTAGGAACATATCTTGGCATACCTAGCATTTGGGGAAAAACTAAGCACCAGGCTTTGGCTTACATCAGAGAATGAGTAGCGAGTAATATCCATGGATGGAGTCAATCCCTTCTATCTTTTGTCGGTCGAGAAGTTATGATCAAAGCGGTTATCCAGGCAATCCCAATCTACCCAATGAATTGTTTCAGATTCCCCCTTAAGACTTGTAAGGAGATCAATAGCCTTATAGCTAATTTCTAGTGGGATGGTAATGCCTTTGAAGGAAAGACTCATTGGAAAGCTTGGGAAGCTATGACCAGTAGTAAGAGTGCCGGTGGTATGGGATTTCGGGACCTATCGATGATGAATTATGCCCTCCTGGCTAAGATGACATGGAGGCTTTTGCAGAGGCCTAATGATCTTTGGACAAGGGTGCTTAAAAGTGTGTATTTCCCTAAACAAGCATTCATTAATGCGAAGATAGGCTATAAGGCATCATGGTGTTGGTCTAGTATCTTAGATGGCAAAGATTTTCTCAAGAAAGACCTTAGGTGGGATATTGGTGATGGTACTGCTATCAGAATATGGGGTGACCCCTAGGTCCCAGGAGTTGTTTTCCCGGCGAGACCGCGTACCACTAATGTCCCGATTATTGCAATGGGTGGGGTTTGTGATCTAATTGTTGATGGGCAATGGGACGTTTCGCTTATTAACCATTATGTATCTCCTGCAGTCAAAGAGGCAATATATCAAATCCTCATCCCCTCCAATGAGCTGGAAGATAAGTTGTTGTGGACTAATGCCAAGAATGGAGTGTATTCGAAAAAGCTAAGATATCATTGTCGGAAAGACTGGAATTCTGTTAATGTGGATAAGGCTGGTTCTTCAACTGTCATTCACACTTCATGTTGGAAATCGATTTGGAAGATAAAAGTGATCCCACGTGTACAACAGTTCATATGGTAGCTCTTGAGTAAAGCAGTTGCCACCAAGTCTGCATTGTTTCGGCGAAGGAAGTCCCAAGATAGATTATGCCCAGCATGTGTTGATGCCGAGGAGACTATTGAGCATGTATTTTTCCATTGCCCCTGGATTCAATGTGTATGCTTTGACTGCTCGCTAGGTGCTAGACTGGATGTCTCCAGAACTCGAACTTCAATGTGTGGTGGATTTTGTTGACAGGTACCCCCTACTGAGGAAGCATGATCTTTCTTTGATTTTCTGGCTTTTGTGGTTTATTTGAAAGGCTATAAATGAAATGACTTTTGATCATAGAAAGCCAAATCCGGGTAGTGTTATTGAATTGGCTCGAAAAAGTAATTTTAATTTTTGGGCTAAACGTGCTAAAGAGGGAGGGACCCTTTGTTGTCGAGGGGCTGTGATAGTCCTGGAACCAAATGGTTTCCCCCAGCACATGGTAGCCCTAAAATTAATTGTGATGGATCATTTTCTTCTTCTGATAAAGATGCCGCTATTAGGGTAATTTGTCAAGACTTTGCTAGCTTTTTTAAATGGTGTTTTATGGATAAAGTCAAATCTATTTCTGCCTTCATGACTGAAACCTTAGCTCTGAAAAGGGCTTTGCTTTTGGCTTTGGACCTTGGTCATGATAAGGTGATCTTTGAATTGGATTGTCTATCTCTGCTTTCTTATGTTGAGGCCAAGTCACCGGACTTGTATGATTGGAAATGTAGAAGTATTATCCAGGATGTTATTTGTCTTCTGTCTTCTAGGATTGGGTTCTCCTTGTCTTTTTCCCCAAGAGGGGGCAACCATGCTGCGGATCTCCTCGCAGCTGATGCTTATAAAGGGGTGAGCCCTATTGGGTGGGTTTCATGACCAACATCTTCTTTGTTATCTCTTCTAACTTTGGAGGCTCAAAAGACTAGTGATGATGTTGATAATCCTTCGCTTTCCAGTTCTACTTTGGATGGTGGCTAGTTTAGTTGTTTTTGCTTTTTTGTTTCTTTGTTTCCATTGTATTGGTTTTCCTTTGTTGTCGTTTTTTGGTTTTCTGTTATGATTGTCGTTTGGGTTTTCTGATTGTTGTTTGGTCCTTCTCTTTGTAATGTCACTTCTTTGAAGTTTATTTAATGGAATCTTCTTTGACAAAAAAAAAAAAAGGCATTTGTCACCAAAGCTTTAGGCGTCCCTTTTTTAAATAGGCTTGGCATCCCATTTTTTAAAAAGCGACACATAAAGCAATATTAAAAACTTTAGTTTTGACAACTCCTCCTCCATCCAAAAGCTTTAATTAGGGGCACCATCGTGTCCCGTTGTCAGTGCTCGTCGTCCGCTGTTGTTGCTCCTCCTCCTTTACTTGTCCTCGTCTGTCTTGATTCATCCATTCAAAAGCTCTCAGCCTCCATCGTGTTCCCCTCTGTCATTGCTCATCGTCCTTCGTTGCTGCTCAACATCCATCATTGCTGCTCAACATCCATCATTGCTGCTCCTCTTCCTTCATGGGTTATCGTCTGTGGTAGCTCCTCCTTCTGCCATCATTTGGTCCATTGCTGTTCTCTCCCACCGACGATCATCACTCCTCCTTCCTTAGTGGCAGAACCTTTGTTTGTGGCTTTTTTTATTATAAAAAAATACAATGCTTTGCATAAGTTGGGACTGATTCTAATGTTCTCTTTGTTGTTGTTGTTGATGATGTTAGGGTTGAGTAGATAAAAGAAATTTCAAGCATCCGAATTTAAAGTTGAGGTAATTATATAGTTAAATATTGTTGTTGATGTTGATGACGACTTCTATTGATCTTGAGATTTTGTAATTTTGAGATGTAAGAAATATAAGAGGCATGATCTAGAGTTAAATGTAAAGCATGGTTTAAAAATTCATAAAGGTTAAATAGTTTGATTAAAAGTTGGAATATAGCTAGTTTCTAATGACATAATGCTTATGGCTGGTATGTTTAATTTATGTGCATTGAATTAGAAAACTTTGTAAACTTTTTTTTTCCTTCAATTAATGCAGTGAATTTTAGGTTTTATATATTCAATAATTTATTTATCATTTCAATTCCATGATAACTTCCTCCACAACATATGTGTCAAAAGGGGAAGAAGTAGTTTATATATATGGATTCTTATGTCCCGTAAATACGACAAAGAATAATAATAAGTTGGAACTAAGGACGAGCTATGTGGGCTACACAATGGGAGAGACTAAATTGCCTTGTTATCTAGCGTCATTTCTTAATGGGTATGCATTTTAGTTTTGTCTATTTAAGATATCTAAGAATAAATTGCCTTGTTATCTGACTTCATTTTAATATGTATATGTTGTTATAGTTACCATTGGAGTCTATTTGTTGTTTCTCCCATCATGAACACGCTCCATTAGTTTGATTCCTTAGGTCACATGCTAAACGAAGAAATAAAATTCATCTTCAACATGTAAGTTAATTTGTTTGTAAATATAATTGATTCTTGACTTAAATGAATTGTTTTAATTTCTGTTGATTTTCATTTTAATAATAGTACATTTAAGACATATTGACTACTAGATGGGATACGCGAAGGTAAAAGTAGAGAGCAGAAGTGGTTTTATCCGATAGTAAGTAGTTTAGATTCAAATTCTTTCATTGACAGTCAATTTAGATATTATTTTATTCATTTTAACCATTTGATTTTGATTTGTAGTGCCCTCGACAACCAAGGAGCGTTAAGTGGGGATACTATGTTATACTTTATATGTATAATATTATTCGAGCGAAGTTACTACAGATTTTGAATAGATAATTGTTTCTTCATTCTCAAATGATAATATTTTTTATGTTGTAATTGAATTGTTAATTAATTCATTCACTTGATTAATTTATTATAGCTTACTTTTCAATTTACAGATTTTTGGTAATGACATTGCCCACATATATAGATGAAGACATTAATTTGATTTGAGACCTTTTAGTTGGACATCTTCTTCAAATGAGTAAAGTTTATTTTTATATTATATAGTAGTCATGTAGACAAATTTTTGACACTTTATGGTTATTATTTTACATAATAGTGTAGTTAACACTTTAATTAGGCGCTAGTGCTGGATGTTCTCTTACTATTGTAATTAGGACATTTGGTTTATGAAGAATTGTTGGATGATGTTTTTGTAAGGTTTAATTGCTGGGAAGTAAAAAATATACAACAATTTTTTTATTAAAAACAAAAACAAAACTTTTAGCGTCCATTGTTTAAAAATGGACACCATAAAAGACTTAAGATGTTCTCTTTTTTCCAAAAGGATGCCGTAAGTAAGCCACTTACAACGCCCTTTTTGTAATGTCCCTTTTTTAACGGATCTTATTCTCAAATTTTACTACATTGCTCATATAGACATTCCTCTAAAAAGACTTTAAAACAAATGTTAAAATTGTTTTATGCAGTAGTGTATAACATAAGAAGCTGGAACTCTGCAGAGAGCAAAGGAGAGAGAATAGCAAGATTGGAGAGAGGAAATAGGTAAAGGAGAGTAAAAGAACTCAATTATAATCTCTATTCAATATAATTCCAAATAAGGTGTGTAAAATCGACATGTTAAAACTTATTTCCTTAGCATTTTAATCTTGATACTGGCAATTAAAAGAAATAAAAACAAATATTCTGGAAATTCTAAGAATTAAATGTAAATATTCTAGATAATAGTAGTTAACCTAAGTATGTAACTTATTACATTATTTATTCAAACCAACTCCTAATTCAAATTTAAGAGACCATTCTAATGCATGTAACAAAAATCCTAGATCCAATATCCCGTCACCTTCACAATGACATTACGCTATATGTTTGGTTTGAGGGTAAGGTAGGGGAGGGGAGGGAGGAAATGATGCCTTACCTAGTTTGATTTGAATTTTAGGAGGGGAGGGAAGGCTAAATTTTGAGGTAAGGATGGGAAGGGTGCCTTCCATGGTTTGATTTAAATTTTAGGAAAGAAGTGATGGATTCTGGTTGAAATTTTTGAGGTAAGGCATCGGCAGAATTCGATTGATTACCCCATCAATTTAAATAATTCTACTTGTACACAATGAATTCGCTTTTGTTCTACTTGTATACAAGTGATCTGTGTATACAAATGGTGTTCAAACCTGTAGGGGCACTGCATGACACACACACACAGAGAAAGAAAGAGAGAGATTGAATCGGGTTATAAGGGTGCAACTTTGCCCGATGCTAAGTCATTAAATAATTTTGTATCGAAGTTGGAGTCCACCCCATCCCTATTAGCGAATGAATGATGACAGGATTGTCTTTTTGGGGAAAAGGGAATCACAAAGGTTACATGGGCCTGGATGGTGATGCTTCTGATCTCTCTCAGATAAAAATAAATAATACTATCAAGGGAAGGAGAGAAAAGGGAAACCATCAATTTCACCAAAGACTCTGGCCTAGTTCTCAAGATTTGAAAAAATGGAAACTTTAGAGAGTTGTGGAGGAGAAGGAAGGGATTGGAAAAGATTCTAACCAAATCAGCCAACAGATGCCAAAAAGAAAAATAGAAATTTAGTAAAGGACAAAGGCGGTAAGCATCAAGAAGGCAAGCCTCTGTTCACCGAGACGTTTTTATACTGACTTAAATACGTATCAGTCTGTGTAAGGTCAGCAAGCAAGATGGAGTAGTCAAATCACCAAAAGTTAAATTTGTTAAAAGAAACCACCTATAAAATCAAACCTAGCTAATACTAGTATATTTATATTTTATCCAAGGATACTTGCTGGCTGTTATATACGGAGCATGTTTTTAACTAGGGTCTCTGGGGTGCGGCCGGAGAAAAGCCCAGAGAGGGGAAGAGTTGAAGAGAAGGGGTTAGAAACTTAGAATGATAAGATTTATGTTGCTTATATACTTGAACTAATTGGAGTAACATGTACTGAGAATAAAATAGTAGAAAATTGTTTAAAGTGGTTCAGATATGTTTAAAGAAAGCTATTAAGTGCGCCAGTAGGAAAGTTGTTCAAGTAGTATGAAATCATCTAAAAACAGGTTAAAGAAGACCAAATCAAACACTCAATGAGGTTAGAATGAGATATTTTAGTTAATAATCTATCCAAAGATTTAGTTTTTGATAAAGCATAATGATGTCATATAATTCATACTACGACCACACTCTAGAATAGATAAAACTTTGTTGTTGTTGCATTGTAGTAAAATGGCGTAGTTGTGTTGGGGAATTAAGGACAAATTGAAGAAGAAAAAGAAAAGGGGAAGGGTGTTTTTTGTTTAAGAGCAGAGAACAACAACCTCTTTAACTCATGAAAACAACAGGTGAGTGTGTGAAAGCAATATCACCCCATGCACACGTCCCTTTCTGGCTCCTCTCCCCCACATCTGCCGCCTCTCTCTCTCTCTCTCTCTCTCTCATCGGGAATGCCAACCACACATGTTTCCACGATAAAATAAATTCTTCATATTCATTTTAATTACCTTGTGATTTGTATCATGTATGTATGTGCATGCATATACATGACATACAGTATCCGTTTATGTATGCCATGTGCGTGAGTCACTCTTGCTATAAACAAGGGCCCTAAGCAGAGGAAGAGAGAAGGGTTTGTGTGTGCCTTTTTAATTTCTCTTTCCCTGCCTCTTTCCTTTCGCTTATCTACTAAGACCAAACAGTTCATCATCTCTCCCTTTCTTTCTTTCTCTGTCTCTCTGCACCTTACTTTCATAACTCATAATCAAAAAAAAGCATATCGAAGGTGGTGTGGTGGTGGTTAAGCTGTCAATCCATCAATCAATCAATCAATCAAGAGACCAATCATCATCATACTCATCTTTAAGCAGAGAGGAGAAAAGGGAACGAGGCCAAGATGTCATCATCCTCTTCTACATTACCGCTGGACCACCTCCCACCTTCCGAGCAGCTTTGTTATGTCCACTGCAACATTTGTGACACTGTCCTCGCTGTATTACCTTCAACCATCACTTTTCATATCTAGGGTTTTTCTTTTCCCTCGCCTAACAACCTTATCTTTTCAATCTTCTTTGCTGATCTTAATGTTTTGGGATATATGTGTTGCTGGCTATATTTCATTCTCTCTGTTGATTTTCCTGGATTTCTCATTTGATATTTCAGGTGAGTGTTCCTTGCGCCAGCTTGTTCAAGACGGTGACGGTGCGATGCGGCCATTGCACCAATCTGCTGCCAGTTAACGTTAACGTGCGTGGATTGCTTCTTCCTTCAGCAAACCAATTTCACTTGGGTCACTCTTTCTACTCTCCATCTCACAATCTTCTGGTAATAAAAGACGTCTTCTGTTTCTCTTATTTGCCCTTCTTCCATATCTCATGGATGGAAGATAAATTTATGCATATGCCTTATTGTTGTAACTGCCTGTTCTTGTTAGAAATATTATGTTTATGGCGGATGACTGTGCAGGAGGAGATACCAAACCCATCCCCAAATTTCTTAATCGATCAAACCAACTCTTCCAACGACTTCTCTGTACCTTCAAGGACAACACCTAGTGAGCTTCCACGCCCACCCCTGATCAATAGACGTGAGATTTCAATCCCTATATTCTAATTTTGCTCGCTTGCTCTCTTTTTTTTTTTGAAAGAACATCTTTTATTCTAGATGTATCACTATTCAGCTGTTCCATTTCCCTATCTGTAGATGAACGAAGTGGATTTAGGCTTTTAGGGCTTAGCATGCTACTCCACCGTTTGCTACTTCTAATCTAGTTTATGCCTTTAATAGAAATCAGCATCCTAACAAGTTGTAACAGGAATATTTATATATTTCCGAGCCAACAAAATTGAAGCTTGCCATATACAAGAGAGCAGGCTGCGTGCCGTGGGTGTAGGCTTTTTATTACCAGACTGTTTTCCTTTGTTTTGCTTTAATTTTGTCCAAGTTTTGGCCGGTGAATCACTTTAGTAGAGTGAAGTGAAAGGGAAATGAGAGGGTTGATTTTGACCGCTTATAAGTGGCATGGGAGAAAGAGAAGGGGAACAGTGAGATGATATCATGACAGAGAAAGCAAATGCATATATATACACACACACATATATATGGTTTTCTCCCCCGGAATCATAGTTGCTTGAAAATCAGAACCCCAGTAGTGCCAGAGGGTTAGATATATAGATTCGCAAAAGGCAATGATGATAAGATGATGCTATGAAAATATATATATAAAGTTATATAAACAACAAAAAATATTCACAAGTTTCAACTATAAGTCAAATAATGATTTGATTTTGATCCATCTGTCTTGTGTTTTGGATATTTTGTGTGTGTCATGTGTGTGCCGTTTCCAGCTCCTGAGAAGAGACAGAGAGTCCCCTCCGCCTACAACCGATTCATTAAGTGAGTACCTTGCTATTTTAAGAAATTTAAATCGCATTCAAGTCTCTTTAATAATCTCCATGCCCTAATTATTTAAGATCTTTCAAAACTCTTCTGTCATGTACTGTTGCAAACTTTGAAGCAAATTAACTTTTTGGGTGGTCCACACATATTTTGCAGGGAGGAGATCCAACGCATCAAGTCTATCAATCCCGATATAACCCACAGAGAAGCCTTCAGCGCAGCTGCCAAGAACGTATGATCTTATCATCATCACCCTGCTTTACCAAATTAGGGTTTCAATACCTGACTCTTTGTTAAGAAATTAAAGTCAAATAAATTAGCAGTATAGATAGGGTTATGTAATATGTAGGGGTGTGAGTGTGACGTATTTGTTTGATGTGTGTTTCAGTGGGCCCACTTCCCTCACATTCACTTTGGCCTCATGCCTGAGCAGACCATAAAGAAGACAAATGTGCGCCAGCAGGTAATATTAATGTATCATATATATAAAAAATATATATATAGACAGAGACACATATGCATTCATATATGCACCATCCTCGCCTTCCGTGATATGTTGTTGCAGACACAATAATGGACACATTCTTTTTGACTTTTTAATTTCTGAGGTGTGAATGTCCGTGTTTTTCTTCTATTCTGTCCAGGAAGGAGAGGACGCTGTCCATATGAAAGATAATGGGTTTTTTGCTTCTGCAAATGTTGGTGTTTCTCCCTACTAATCCCTTCTTCATCATCAGCCTCTTATGAAGCTCGTTTTCCTTTAATGGCGTCGATGATTTAGGACTACTTATTTATTATGAAATGCTGGATGTACTTTTCTGATCTTCTTTCAAGACGGTACCTTAACCTTTATGTTCTTCAGACCTTCCTACTACTACTGCATCTATTCAACTATATATATCTAGTCAATAACTAGTTACTTCTTTCTACCTGAGTTTGCTATATATAAAATATGGCAGCTTCATTCGTATATACATGTATGCTACTTACGGGCTTTACATGCGATTAACGTTTGATGATATATTCAACGGTCATCAGCTTATTCACTAGAACTGTTTTCGCATTATTAGTGGATGGTTAACGTAGGAGCGAAACATCGTCAAGCATGCAAAATCATTGCCAGCATGATGATAACTTGTTGCTCATTAATTGCACTGGTGAACATTTAATTTGCATCCATGCATGCCTGGCCTTTTCCTTATATTAACAATTAGAGTCTCGTAATTTACGATATACGACATAAATATGTGAGTTGAGTTTTATCTTAATTTATGAGAATAAACACTTTTGGAATCACAAATGTAATCCCAACAAGCTGTCCTCTGTAGTTGACTCTTCTGGTACTGTTCATAGGGTAGGGAGAGAGTATTTTTATCAATAACTAGCAATTATCCCCGCACGTTCGGTGAAGAGAATGTTACTAAGGAAAAAAAATATATTTTTCTTAAATCACTACACTAACATGAGTTGAAGATATTCTATTTAAAATAATATAATTATGAAAAAAAAATTAATTGGATAAAATGGAGAAATAGAATATGATTCTGTCAATTGGTATAGAAAGTCAATAGAGCACCATAATATAACTTACGTTGGGTCTATCTGAAAAATAAACACGTGTATAATTAACATGGGTAAATTGGTTCTAATATTCCAGTATAATTTTTTTTAAGATAAGCAATTGATTATAATTGTACTATTTATTGATAAGCAATTGGTTACAACTGGTTTTATTTTTATTTTTATATACAATGTACTATTTTACCCCCAAATTTATTGTTATTGGACTTTATTTTATATATAAAAAAAAATAGATATTGTTGTTTATGGAGCTTCTTTTAACCCCTATAACTATAATTTAGCATAGTGAAAAGAAATATAATAAACACTTTATTTTAACTTATATTCTAAATATATTTCTTAATTTGGTGGGTGTCATTATTCTTTCAAATATAAGTTAAGATCTTGTTTGTAATATAAATTTCATTATAGACGAGATTTTATATTAATGTGAGTATGTAACTATAGGTGATATATTTGAATCGCTTTGATATTTCATAGTCCAACTTTGTCTCAGTTTCGTTGTTACAGAACAGGTAATACATATTAATTAATGACAGGACATTCTTTTTTAGGGTCAATATTTTATGGTATTAATATAAAATCAAACTCATGATAATTATGCGCGATTCGATAAAGCCAAGTAATCTTTAAAGAAGATAAACTAGAGTAGTTTTAGTCACGCTTATACTTTTTCTAAAGTATTATTTTGAAGTACTTAATTAACTTACTTAATATCAAAAAAAAAATCATTTTATCTTATATTTAGGATAAAAAAAATTCAAAAAGAAATTAACTGTAAAAAAAAAATTATGCGGGAATGAATGATTTGAAGGATGCTATTTTTATCTTTGAAAGGCGGGCTTGTTTTTTTCCCCAAGAATCTCCAATTTCTACTTCGTTCATCACTTACAATCAACTTATTTTTATTTTAGAAATATTTTGACCAAACCCTTCAGTTTTCATTTATCAAAATACTAATTATTAAGGGAAAAATTCACATTTCATTATGCAAGCAGAAAAATAAATCTAACTTGTTTATATACAATCATGCAATAAAAAGTATTCATTCTACATTATCCTTAATACAAGGCATATTTATCTAATTTAATTATATTAAGAAAGTTAATTAAGTTAGTTGATATGACATGTATTATTTCTAAGACAATCTAGCCATCTTACTTAATTCCATCAATCCCTCACATTCTTTATTATTGTCAATTGAGTATCAAAAGAAAAAGATTCACAAGTATGAAAAAAAAATGTTATATATATATATATATATATATATGATCAAAATTAACTCTCTAAAAGTCCTATATTAAGGACAAGAGAATTATGGCCCCAATTTTTTTCTTTATATATTATATATATACATATGTGTTGGTATGACTGGTCAAAATATGTGTGCGTGTTAGACATACATGGCCCCTCCAAAAATTTATGCTAATCTTTAGTATATGTGCCTTCCATGCCGTCCCTAAGGTTCCTCATCCGGCATTTCATTTCACCCAACAGTAAAAGATATTCTCTTCAGTCTTTAATATAAAACATATATTGGGGGCTGATCTTGATCCTTAATACTTATATAAAACATAATTTTCAATCACTTTTCTAATTTATCTTTAGTGATGCCCCCTCAACAATAATCAAAGATAAAAGGAAATAAAGGACTTAAAGAAAATGATTAAGGTATTTTAGAAAATACATGTCATATTATCTAACTTAATTAAATTTTTTAATATAATAAAATTGGTAAATATGTATTATATTAAGAACCGAAAAAGTATTTCATACATTTCATTAATCAAACAACTCCGTATTGAACAAAATATGTAAACTAAAAATGCTTTAAGATGCTGAGTTGCGGCAATTTCTCAGTATGTTATATATGCTGCTGGATTATATTTGTGAGCCAAAATGACTGAAGGAGCTTTCTTGTTTTATCAAAATGACTAGAGCGAAAGAGAACCAAAAAAATCTAGGCGAACCAAAATGAACCAAGAAATATGCAGGAGCTTCCAAGATCATGGGCTGTAACTTTATTGATAGCTGATGGTGTTGGAATCAGAACCTAAGTTAATTAAAGAGATAGCATTGCAAGTGCATTGACTGTGTAAAGTTGAACTGAAACTTCAAGTGTATAGATTATTATTTCAAGTGTAGTATGTTGATGATAGTTAAGTGCATATTATATTATACCAAATATTTGAATAGAAGTGTTTCATTTATCGCAAAATGCAAATGCTACCACCAAGTTAAGCTACCATGAACTATCTTCTCTGTTCCACTTATGAGCCAAACCCCCCACATTTTGCAAATTGGGTTTTCACGCACCAAGTGGTTTTCACTTACAATTATAAAAAATGAAGTAGCATCTATCACTCGATGTTATTTTAATGGTGCATTCACACCTCCTAATATTATTTTCCAATTACATCTAACACCCTGATCTTAGTTATGATTTAGGGCGCTGGATACACTATAAATAAGATTAGAGTGTTAAAACCATCAAGATAATAACACTAGAGTACCGGATGCTACTTTACCCTAAAAATCTGAAGAAGTGGGCATAGAATCGGAACGGAAGAAGCTGAAAATGGGGTCGGTAAGGATGCTACAACAAGAGAGAGGTAATTGAGAGACAATTGCGTGAGGTGCAAAAAAGCGATAGCAAAGAGAGTATTATATATGCATCGGATGCTGGCATAAGCAACAAAGACTGTTGAATTGAATCAGTGTGTCTCTAACTTTATAGTGAAGAGATGAATGAGCGTAGCCTTCAACTTGCCACTCAAACAGTATTAGGTGCTTCTGCTGCATGTACTTGTCTTTGAAAATAAAAGCTCTCCTCTCTCAGAATCCACAACATTCAGACACAAACCCTATCTGTTCCGCATCCTCTGCCTTTTTGGGATTAAAGCATTTGCCCTTCCCTATCAAAAGAAGAGACCACCATTATGTTTATTGCTTCCCTTCTTTCATTTCATTTCAATTCCCCTCCACATCATATATATATTCTACTCTCTACAGTCTACACATTATATTATCCTCCTTCTAGATTCTTCCCCCACCTTCACGGTCACCATCTCTCCTGCTTCTAACAAATATTGTACACCTGGTAACTTCTTCTTGGACTTGGTCCCCTCTTACTCCGAACTGTGTACGGACACAGGGCACTAATACTCTTTCTCATATTTTTTTATAAAGCCCAAAATTTAAATTGCGTTAATCTTTTTTATAAGAGGGCAATAACAGTTGTTTAAACATTTAATAGGTTTTTTCTATTTTTGACTCTCATATTTTTCCCATACTACATTCTCTTTCATACTTTCTATCATTATTATTCTATTTCTCTCTCTCTTACTGACCCCATTATAAATAAAGACATACTTAAAAAAGAAGTTATTTCAAACATATAATTATTATTTTTAATTTATTTTAACTATTTTCTTAAAAGAGTTGTGCTGCACCTACCCCCTGGCCTGATTATTTTATTTTATTTTAGCCTTTTGAATTAGGGTTTTTAGCAAAATAAGTGAATTACTATCATGGTTCCCTCCCCCCCCAAAAACGGGTAAAAAAAAATTTAAAGATCTGAGTCGAGTCGGAGGATTAGTTGACTTGAGTTACATTCATTGGGTTTAGGTCAATCAGAGACACCAAGGTGTGTTTGGTTTGAGGGGGGTGTGAGGGGAGGAAGGATATTGATCAAATTATCATTAAAGGATATTGAGTGTATTTTTGGAATATTGAAAATTATCATTAATTTGAGCCAAAAAATAAACAAAATATTGCTTTTTGTTGTATATTTGATCCTTTTTATGTAAATAACATTAAATATTTTTATGTATATCCATAATTAAAAAATTTAATTCTTTTTTCGAGTAAAAAAAGAGTAATAATTAATATGATGTTACAATTTAGTATAATTAATAGGGATAATATTGAAAATTACTTAAATTTTTGGACAAATTTAATGATTTTAACTGTTTTTATTGACTTGTGAGAATTGTTAGTTGGTTCCTTAGATAAGGACCCGAGAGGAGTATTTACGAAAAGTATCAAATAACCTTGAAAATACACGATAATTATAAATCAAAACAATATGTAATATGATAGTTTTAGATATCTCAAACAAGAATTTTACTTTCCTCCCAATGAATAATGAAACAAACATTATCTTTAAGGTCTTATATTTTAAATAGTTTATTCCAAATTTTTATAAGGTGGCCTTTGAGTTGGTTTTATAAGGTCTTATATTTTAAAAACACTTTTTTTTAGTTGGTTTAAATAATAAAACATTTTTATGCATTTTGCTCTCTATTACTCTCACATCATTTATTTCCCATAAATTTTTTCATCATTTTTTATTACTATTCTCCCTCTCTTACTCATTCATAAATAATGGCATTGTTAGGAAGAAGAAAAAAACATATTTCCTACATATTTATTACTTTTAATCAATTTTAAATATTTTAAAATCTCATAATTAAATTAAAAGGATCTTATAAATAAACCGAAAATGAGTACAACTGTACAATAGAAATTGTGTTCTTTTTCAGCCCACCGTAAAGATGGTAGTTCCTCCAGCGGACTGCAATACTCGACGGTGATTTTTATAAAAGCTCGAAATATAAATTGTCTTGAACTTATTAATAAGAGCTTCATCGGACATTTAATGAAATTTTTTTATTTTTGCCGCCTATTAACTATATATATTACATTAATTAAAAGTTTTGTGATACTTATATTTAGGTAAAATCTCCACAAAACGACATTTTTTTGCAAATAATTACACATACTGATCCTCTATTTTTTAGAAAGGAGAGCCATAATAGACAAATTCCCACAACCTTCAAGATAACGTTGAAAGATTCATTTCCGACCCGGATCGGTAATATATGGGTTCCTTCCTCATCTAGTTTCTTCCATTTTTGCAATCAAAAACCCAGTGCTCCCTCAAAATGATAAAAATAAAAACATTTTAGGAAAATTGTTTAACTTATACACGAAAAGTCCGCCCCCGAAGCAATGCTCCCCCTCGCATATATTTCATGATTCTATTTCCATCCACTCAAATCCCTCAACACGTTAATTCAAAAATCAAAAAATAATAAGTTTGAAATTCAAGTTTTTTTTCTATACCAAAATATCCCTCTTCAATATTAGCATTATGGAAGTATATAAAACCAAATTTATACAACCAAAAAGTATTCTAATAGATTTTCTAACTTTTTAATTTTTTGAAAAAAAAAATTTATTAGTTTTGATATTATAAATTAATTTTGACTTAAAAATATAAATTAAACACATATATTTTTATAAATATTTATAAACACATTTGATCAAGCACATGTTTATTTAAAAACTTATTTAAATATTCAATATTCTGTGATATTTACATTAACTAATGCTAAAATAATTAAAAAGATAACTATTTATAAAGATAAAAAACTCTTAAATTATTTAAAAAAATATTAGTCAAAATATAAAAGTAAAACTAGCAATTAAGTACTAAGGGTCATTCTTTAAAATAATATATAAAATTTATTTTTATATAAACTTTAATTAAAAAATATATTTTTGGAATATTTTTAGAATATTATTACTAGTAGTTAATTATTTGGACTGGCCCTCAGCCCACCGTAAGATGGTAGTTCCTCTAGCGGACTACTTCTGGTTTATCAGTAAATATAAATACTCCACGGTGATTTTATAAAAGCTCGAAATATAAATTGTCTTGAACTTATTTATAAGAGCTTCATAATAGTTGCCTCAACATTTAATGAAGTTTTTTCATTTTTGCCGCTTATTAACTATATATATTGCATTAATTAAAAGTTTTGTGATACTTAAATTTATCTTATTTCTTTCTATTAAGTATTAATTGTCTCTCATAAATGAGGGCATACTTAACCCAGAAAAAAAAAACATATTATTTTTAATTAATTTAAACTATTTTATTAAAAAATCGGGCAATAAAGTTATCAAACCCAATCAAAAGAGCACCGGAGGGAGTATATTTCTACATTAATGCATATCTGATTGCAACTTAAGTTGCTATGTTGGTAAGTAGTTAAATCTGATTTTGAGAAATCAGACCCCTCTTCTTTGCTGTGTGGTCAACACTTGGCACCCCTTTTCCTGCTCACTCTCTGCTTTTTCGCTTGTTAGGATAATTTAAACAGTAATACGAAGTTTGCTTTGCTTCACCGCCAATTCAACATATAAATCCTACTGGGTATTACAGCTGTGATATGGAACTACTATGGCTGTCAAAACTAATTAAATATTATTATATTCATAGCATATTAAAAAAATACAAAATAATTAAGATAAATATCCCACCTTTGCATCTAACACACATTTTTATATTCCTAGCAAATTTTATCTCATAAATACACAGCCGCGAATTCAGCTAGAACGAAGCTAGAAGAGTGGCGGGGGCAAAATACAGTTTCCACGGAAAAAGGCCCACTGATGGATGGACAGGTGTCCAAATAAGTTTCTCATAAATGTTTTGCATCGCTGGAGGATCCAAGTTGCTTTCACTTGCAAGCGATTATTACAGCCTGCTACTGAAAGTCTCAAACTCAAGTAAAGGCCTCCCATACAGAAATGTTAGAACATTTTAAGGACAGGAATAGAACATAGCTACAATCAAATAAAATGGGATCTCCTTTATTATATACAGCTGGGAGAAGCATCTTCTGCTAGCTCATAGAAGTCCTTTTCCTTAAGCAGCTGTCCAGATGCTTGATGACAAAAAGTCTTCAGACACAGAGTCGGCAAGTAAATCTTCAAAAGAAGCTTTTGCAATCAAGTTCACAAAGTTTGCTTGTATCATTAGATTCATTGTCATCCAATTACATAAAACTGTAGGCACTAAAAGAATTAACAAGTCCCCAATCAATTTTAAAAGGAACCCAAGAGCATAAAGAGAATAATAACAAAGAATACAAGTCAAAATCACCAGAATATAGATATAAACAGGGCTAGGCCTACAATTCTTGAAAAAACTCAACCACAAACCCTGCTCACTCCACGAAGCAACACAGAAGATTCCCCTACAATGTACTTCTACTGGAAAAAGGAGAAGAAAGTGCATGCGAACATCAGGAATGTGAAGAACAGCCTCAGTACGCTCGCACCATGCGATGGAGCTGAAGAGATATCTTGTGGCCTAAAGAGAAAACAAATAGCATCAGAATCAGAATCGAGCCACAACCAGAAATTGATTGTAATCAGTATAGAAGAATCATATAACGTACTTCTGCATTTTACGTAGGGCACCGCAGAAGAGGGCATTGTCTGGAACGGGCAGTTCAGTCTTGTTAGTGGCCTCTGGATTGACGACCCTAATATATGTTTCTTGACCAAGATACCATGAATCAAGGTTCTCCGTTCTCAGATTCCAAACTCCAACATTGTCAAGAGATACCAAAATTGCTGTCCATGCTCCAGGATAAACCTAGATGAAGGTAAAAGCAACAGAAAGAGACATTATGACCAGGCATGTCGAAGATATAATGACCCAAAATACTGCCCTCATATTTTTCTAAACTGAAAACCCAAACTGTCAATATTGACACACTTCATGTAATGGCAATCCAACGAAGCTTTGGGGCATAGGCGGAAGATCAACATTCATGGATTAATAATCTAACAAGAACAAGCCGATATTGATGGACCACTGCTCACTTCTAGATCTTTTATCCAAAATCTTAGGACTATGTTGGCATGTCAGTCCGCAATATGAAAGATATGCACATGAAATGAGGCTTTAAGTTGCAGTAATCTATAAGGTCCATATTCTCATTCAACTCGAGTTGAGTCAAAGTTCACCATAAGCACATTTGAGAACATGAAATTATCAACAAATTCGAATTTGAATATCACACAAAATGCTCATAAAGAAACTGACAGTTTTGAACAAAAAATGTACCTGAGTAGTAGCGCGAGCTATTCCATCCCACTTGTTATATGTACCCCTACTATTGTTAGACCACTCGCCATAATCCATCCTGTTGCCAGTCAATCAAATTTTAGTGTTATTAGTACCTTAACATAGAATGAACCCATGCAAAAACAATTAATAGAGAGGATATTTGCCACTACCCCACAACAAAAAATGCGTATCCATCCAAGTGGTATGTATGCATCTTGGTATCATTGTTCTGCAGTATGATTTCCATAAATCCTCTAAAAGTTCCATTGATTACTGAGGTTTCTGCCCGAGGTGGTCCCGTTATAGGCTTCGCAGGAAAATCAAGTTTGTATGTTCCCTTCACTTTGAACCAGTCAGCAAGTCTGATTGGAGTGGCAGGGTTGACAAAAGAGATCCCATTGAGTGTAGCTCGTCTCTTCCCATTAATCTTCTCCGGTGGCTTATTTCTCAATACATAAATATCAGTCACATTGATGGAACCATATTTGAAAGATCCTTGTGGGTTAGGGCGAGCACCACTGGCTGATACATTCCATCTGTACAGTCAACCATGTAATTTTGGGAACATGAGCCGTGCATTTAAATTAATTCTCTAATTTCATATATAAGCAATAACGAATTATGCTTTTATAATATTTTTTATTTGCCACAGATAGGATGAACTGATGTCCCATGCAGCTTAAGATTAGACATCTAAAAAGACTTGGTGACATTATTCAGTTTATACACTGTAGAGTGTTGGGCAGTATAAAATAACCCCAAAATTAAGTATCCAGAAATTTCTTCTTCAAATTCTTGAAAGTTCCTTAACCTTCCAAAACAAACTTGTGTCTAGGTGTATGAATTCCTAATGCAATAGAATTACAAAATAAAGATACCTGATGGATCGCGCCTGATTCATTGAGAAGGTCTTGTCATATTGGTCATCTGGAGCATCTGGGAGAGGACCAGCAGCCTTCCCCTTGGAATTTGAATAACGCAAGATGGCAACTCCAGTAACTCTTTGCCAAATTGACTCATTCACAAACCTAGCACTCGCTACAATATAGTAATCTGTACTTGCATTCTGATCCATGGTCACCAGAAACGTATAAGATTGTCCAACATGAATATCTAAGCTAGTGTAGTTCTGTTGCACTGTATAGGATCCTTCAGACTCAGCTAAAAGTAAGTTATGGTTCTGAATCCTGAAATTCAGACTTGTTGATACACCAACATTGTGTACACGAAGCCGATAAGTTTTTCCTGTTCAACATTATTGTATTATGATTCAGAAAGTTGAAGTATTTTATGAACATTTTGTAACATGAAGGAGTCTACCGTACTGATGCAATAGTTGTTAAAATTCAAATAGCATTGCAATTGCAATGAACAGATTATCATGTTTACAAGTTTAGCTTCAAGCAGAATTGCATTCAAAAAATTATCACAGGTGCTCATTGTCCATCAAGTGGCATTGCTATAAACAAAATATGCATGCTTGAGAGTGTCACAGATTCTATTTATTTGCTTCTCTATACACATTACACTTTGATCAGTTCTATTTAAGACCGTAGAATAAAACTTCGAGTACAGTTCTTGAAGACTTGAAAATAATCAGCATATGTCAATGTATATAATACGCATATTTGGCCTGGGCCATGGGCTTAATAGCTTAGCAAAGACTTTGATCTTGCTAGCTGTCGCTCCAGTTGTACTACTTCAGTTCAACTCAATGAAACTCCAAGAACTTCTACCAGATTCTAGATACTTAAATCATCCATTAGTCATATGCCACAAGAAGTCCAAATGCAAAAAGAATCGTGCAATAAATACGATATTCAGAGTAGAGATTTTCCAAGAACACACCAGGGTGGACCTCAATTGTTTCGTAGTCAATGCCCTCGGGAACAAGCGTATCATTGTATCTGTACGGGCCTTTCCCATTGATGAGAACACCATCTGGCATCCCAAGGTCTTTCCCTGCATCAAGTGCCTCCCTCAAATCCTGCATTCCAAAGTAGAACCAGATACAAACAGATAAGGTTGGTGTATAGAGAATAAGTGGGACTACAGGATTATTCAATCAAAACTAACCGTGTGATTCCGTGTGTACCAATCACCAATAAAAACTTCAATGTCCCCATAAGGAGTATCAAAAGGAATAGATATGATAGGCCGGTTGTTTATGACGAAACCACCAAATCCACCGGCTGCTCTCTGGAAATTAAGAGACGGAAAGTAGAAAAAGCCCCCAATCTGATCCTTCACCTGAAATTGGTAAGTCCAGTTCCACTTGGGAGGAATGGGACAATTCGTGCCAAGAACTCCATCTTGCCATGAGCTTCGCCGTTGCTGAACCCCAGACCTGTCCAAATCCATGAATTTCAGCTCCTGGAGCTAAATATCGTTTCGCAAAAAAACAGAGGCAAAAATACACTATCCTACCAGTGAATGAGGATATCCTCGTCCAATTTGTTCCGAACATTGACCACGACATAGTTGTTTGTGGTTGTGTTAATGGTAGGACCCGGAAACAATTTGTTGATAGCAATAACCTACATGATAGTAGACACATCAGAGACTTAGCCAAAGTCCTCTAGCTAACTCTTAAGTAAATAAGCAGCTTATATGTCGAGTAGCTGAAATATGAACAACTACATCAAGAGAGAGTTTGAGAAGAGAGGGTCATTGTGCGGATATGCAACTAAAACTCGAAACTTCAGAAAATGGAAAGCCAATCCGGTTTTACGCGGGCGAAGGAAGCACTCGCCATTCATAAAATTGGAATACAAAAATAGAGAGAGAAGAGATGTGAAGGGAAAGAAAGATCTAAGAAACCAACCTGTTGAGGGACTCCAAGAGGAGAGGCAGTGATGTAAGAGACCTCGAAGTTATAGAAAACAGTCGCGTCCTCCGCAGAAGGTAAGCTCGCAAGCAAGCAAATGTTGATGAGACAGAGGAAGAGAGCAGCGGAGGAAGGCATTGTGAGGAACATGAATGAAAAAATCAGGGCCAAAATGAAGTGACCAGCTTTAACTAATTATTTTGGCTGGGCGTTTTTGTTTTACTTTTACATGATCAGAAAGGGAAGGAATGCGGCGGGAGGGATGGATGTGTAAGAGAGATTCAGAGGGAGAGAAGCGGAGGCAGTTATTTGAGGGTTGATTTGGGGAGGAGGGAGAGTGAGGGTGAGAGACAGACAGAGACAGGTGAAGTTGGCTTTATGAGGGAAATGGGTATGAAAGAGAAGCGTTTTGTCGGTGACCAGTCATCATTTGTCAGCTCAGCTTGAGAAGAAGAGATAACAAGGGGACGAAGGGGGAAGGAGAGAGAGAGGTGCCAGCAAGTAGCCAGTTCAGAGTGCTATTAGTGGGAATGCGCGTGGTGGTGTGCGTGGGTTTTAAATAGCGAGTAGAGTGATTGGCCCATGTCCCGCAATTGCAACGGTCGGATTCGGATCCCTGAAAGTGCCACATGCTTGCCAGCCGAGAGCCCCGTTATCACCGTCCGATTTGCCCTCCCGGGACGCATCATAGGGTCTCCACGCCACCGAGTCATGACCAACCCCCACCAAAAAATATTAAAATAAAAACCAGCGTGTAGTAATAGGAGTAAATCATATGGTCTTGCCCACAAGCATTATGAACCGCCAACTGTAGTCAATAATTAGAGATACTAAAGGTAAATATAATACTCTCTCCCTACATATATCATAAATATAGGGTTTTCTTGACTGATAGGTTAATATGCGGAAAATGTATTTGTTTTCTAAATATGTCCTCATATATAATTGAATAAGATAAAGAGTAATAATAATAAAAATGATAAAAGAAAATGCAAATGAGAAAAATGATGTAAGAGACTAAAGGAAATAATAGAGAATAAATAGAGTGAACCAATTTTTAAATGAATGTAATGTATGAAAATTAATTAAGGTGAAATGAGTAAAAAAATGCATTTATTATTTAGACAAGCTCAATAAAAAATTTATTTATTTTTTTTAAAAAAGAACTTTATAAATAGTATATAAAACAGAAGATTGTGAGTGGATGAAGTAGCTTTGCCACCACCTTGTGGTGTAGTGGTATGACTACTCCCATTCAGTAGGAGTTGGGTTCGATCCCATCTGTTGTAATTCAGGCCACAGTGCCTACATTTGTAATGCAAAATGGGGAAAAAGAAGAAGAAGTAATGTAGCCTTTTTTATATATAATAAAGTAATGTAGCTTCTTTTTTAAAAATACAGAAAAGCTTAGGTGGGAGTAGACATTGATACCCTTACGCAGTCGGGCACGCTTTTAGACTCAGAGTGTTTATAGAGGTACTTATAGATCGCCCACCAATGAGACCCTCACATCGACCAGCGGTAGTAATGTAGCTTTTTTTTTGTGAAGGCCGACGTCTTAGCCAATTGTGTCAATTCTCATTAGTAGTAATGTAGTTTTTTTTTTTTTTTTTTTTATTTATACTGAAATTTTAGGAAAGGGATTAGGTTCACCCACAATCTAAGGGCAAGGCGAAATCCCCCTTCCTCCTAAGTGATATCGATGTTAGACAAGGTGAGCCGTCTATTACCCTCAGGCGTTAACCTAGACACCTAGGAGTTAGGATGCCTCCCCCAGCGCCTTGACCAACTCCAGGATCGAACCCCCTCCCTTTAGTGAGAGTGTCCGACTCCTTTACCAGTTGAGCCAGGGACAAAGGGTAGTAATGTAGCTTTTTTTTTTTTGATAGAAAAATTTTAGGAAAAGAGTTGGGCCACCCACTGGCCCAAGGTAGCAGGGGCTGAGGCCGTCACCATGAAAGATATCTTGCTGAGAGTACACATACCTCCACCTCTATCAGCGCCTTGACCGACACAAGGATCAAACCCCTCCCTTAAGATGAAGAAGTCCGACCCCCACGCCAGTTAAACCTAAAGACGAGGGGTAGTAATGTAGCTTTTGACGTAAGGCAATGACTCTCATATGAAGGATGATGGGCTTGTGGCTTTTGGGTGGGCCTACTCGGGGTGTGAATATTATAATTGGGAGGGTGAAAGAAGAAGAAGAGGAGTGAAGTAGCCCACAAGAGTTGCGCAAAGAGACGAGACGAGACCTATTGAGGAAGATCACAATAAAGACGACATACCAACCAATTCACACTCTCTAGAATTGGCTGTGAATTGCTATGAAGATTAGTATAGTTGACTAAAAGCGTTGATCTTCACCTTAAAAGGGATAAGGTTCAATACCCGTTGGTCGATGTGAGGGCCTCGTTGGTGAGCAATACGTAAATACCTCGTAAATCGTTCTTTTTGGCTGGAGACATACCCCTACCGGTGGCAGATCGGTGTACTACCACCACCTAAACTTTCTTATAATAAAAAAAGAAAAGAATTGGCTGTGAATTTAATGGAGTAAGTGGTTGCTTAAACAGTTGGAGCTGTATTGCTTAAATGTATATGTTTTCTAAACCACACAGCTTTGATGAACACCATCATCATCAGCTGTGATTACACCCCATGTGCGCCTTCTTGCTATTCCTTACCGCTCGTCAAATGAAAGCCCCGCTTCCAGCATCTTCTATTTTAAATATATTTCCTGTCAACTAAACTAAATATTAAAATATCCCGCCACAATTATTATTATTATATTATTGTGCAGATCCTCGAGACAAAGAAACCTCCGCAAATCATGAAAGCCAAAGGCTTGTAAGTAATCAATTTGACAGCGCGCTCGACTAAGAGCAGTTGGCAGCGCACAAATTCCTACATCTCCTTTATAAAACAAATATTTTACTTACAAACAAAGTTTCATGAAAAGCAAAAAATATATCAAACACATAAACTATTTTTATCAAAGTATCAATTTTGGGTTCCCCATAAGTTATTGTTATTTGTAGTTACAAGAGGATATGATATAAATAATTTAGTAAATCTAAGCTAAGGAGAGGACAAATAAGATGTCATAACCATCAAGGTTTTGAAATTCGAACCGACCGATTCGGATCGATAAAACGGTGCGGTTCAGGTGTCAACTTAATTTTTTTTTTCCCCTCAAAAAATGATTTTTAAAATTTTATATTATTAACTCTGAAATACTTAATTTATTACCAGTTTGACCGGATTAGCTCCCATCTAATATACTAATTTTTGACCCAGTATCTTAACTAGTTTAATTGCCAGGTGTAAGAACCATGATGCCACCAGGAGAATGGATGGCCCCACATACACGGCTCATGATTCAAACACTTTACCTGACAACAAACGCATTTGGACCATTGGCCGTAATTGGCTCCACAGCCAAATATGACAACTTTTTCTTTCTCCTACAAAATCCTATTTATTAATAATTGATAATAATCGGTTGCCTGTGTTGAATAATCTCGTTCTCCTTCATCGCGTGATTCCCGCCACTATGATTTCCTTCATTAGTGTCTAAGTAATTGATGATCTTGTGGCAAAAATAAAGTGGTAATTGATCATTTAAATGGATGCATATATAATAGTTTCACAACTTTAAGCTTAGGCTATATATATATATATATATATATAGGGGAAATGATCTGTACAGTGACAGGAGATGATGTTTTTTCCAGTGAGCCCAAGCGACGTCGTTTGGCCTAGTAATCAAGTGAAACTGAACCCATATCACGCCCAACGTCTCCTTCACGTCGGACTGGAAACATTGCTTCATAGCTTCCTCCCCCACATTGCCTTAACAAAAATCAGCAGTGTTTTGACCAAGAAAGAGAGAGTCCGAGAGCGAGAGACAGACTGAGCCACATCGAGAGAATCAAAGAGAGAATCCGAGAGTGAGGGCTTCAGCTGTGGGAGCTCTGTTTTGAATCCGATAAATATAGGAAGCCGTGATCATAATTCAAGCTCCACTGTTGTACTTGGTCACGTTTTGTCAAGTCTGATTCCCAGCTTTTGCCTTGAAGGATCATCTCCTGGTCCTTGAATATGAGGACACATTGTGAAGAGTCCATTAGAAATTATTCTGAAACAGGTTTTGCACCAGTCAAAAAGAAACTTGTCAACTTCTAAGTATTGCATCCTTCCAAGATGGAGATTGGTCTGGAAGGACGGCGAGTTGCGACAGGTCTGTTTCTTTAGCATGAAGTTGAGCTGAATCTTGACATTGTGGATTGCATGCACCAGCATATTTGTGTATAATGGTTCTTTTCTTCCTGGCAGCCATAAATTATGCAACTTGTGAGTTCAGTTTCTGCAAGTATCATACGCCATCAATCTATGGGGGGCAAAAAATAGTCATACAATTCTCAAGTAGGCAAGTTACATTGTTGGCAAAGTGTAAACATCCTCTTTCGGCAAATGAGGGGTCCAGAAACCAAGACTTGAGGAGTACAATTTGATCATTCATTACCATGCATGTTTGTAAATAATTTGTACATTTTATTCCCCAAAGATTGAGCATTTGAGTTTTGCAGCTTTGGTTTGTGGCAGCTGTAAATAATAGAGCATCTCGTCCGTCTTTATTAGAACTTTAGAAGACAGTCATTTACTTTCACTGATGAAGACTTTCATGGTTGTAAATACCTTCAATGCCGAAGGGAGAAACCGATTCTTTATTCGTGTATCAGTCATTGTTTCTTTTATTCCTCCTTATTTCTTTACGCATTGAGTAGTCTTGGCAAATGAGACATGTCACTTGTGTTCGTTGGTTGACTAGTATTGAAAGAGCTGTAGCCACGGGTCTTTGTGCTTTGACTCCACCCGACTTTATGGAGAAGATGAATGGTCATTTGGATTTTGTGAGCAAGGTACTGGAGTTTTCAGTTGCCCCTCAATGAATTATGATTGAGAGAGAATGAATTATGATCACGGCTTCCTCTGTTTACCAAATTCAAAACAGAGCTCACACAGCTGAAGCCCTCACTCTCGGACTCTCTCTTTGACTCTCTCGATGTGGCTCAGTCTGTCTCTCGCTCTCGGACTCTCTCTTTCTTGATCTCAACTTTGCTGATTTTTGTTAAGGCAACGTGGGGGATGAAGCTATGAAGCAACATTTCCAAGGAGACGTTGGGCGTGATATGGGTTCAGTTTCACTTGATTACTAGGCCAAACGACGTCGCTTGGGCTCACTGGAAAAAACATTATCTCCTGTCACTGTACAGATCATTTCCCCATATATATATCCTCCAAAGACAATATAATGTCCAACTGGCTTTTTGTGAGAACAATCAGCCATTACAGTTTAGGTACTGGCTCTTTAAACTTCGGATCCCTTATAAACAACACACATAAATCCCCCAGTCTCTCTCCCAACCAAGTTTTCCACTTTTTTCCTTTGTCCTCTTATTGGTTTGCCCCTACGCACATGTGCATGCATGTGATGTGGCATGGACTCCATTTCTCTGGATAAGAAAATATAAGGTTTAGTTAGGAGATATAGGGTTATCTATTATAATTATTATATAAGGAATTTGTCCAGATTTTAATTTGAATCTTAAATTTATAGTTTAGATTTAAATTTTAAATTTAGGATTTAGGTTTAAATTTTAAATTGTTATTTTATCATTTATAGGGTCTATAAATAAAATGTTTTGATTAATTGATTGAATATATACTCTCTCATCCCTCCATTCTTCTCAATGTCTGTTTTCCCTCTCTTTCTTGGTGTCCTCCCTAGTCCCTCCTCTAAGTCTCTCTCTCCTCTCCTATTTCCAACCGGATTCACATCAGTTCGTTGACCAATTTCTTGCCAAGCGTGTATTGTTTCTTTTTTCTTTTTCAATAATCCCTTACAAAGAAAGTGGCATGTGTTATTCTTTTTTTGGGTACAGTGGGCTTGTGTCAATTTGAAGCTGCATTATTATAGCTGCAAATTGATTTTACAGCCAATCATTTGCTTCATTCAGATACTGCGTGCTGTTATACCCCTATTAATTTAATAAACATGCTTTTATTATACATTTTTTTTTTTCCCCTTATATCATGCCTCGTTTGGAAATCTCTGTTGTCTTAGTTATTTTATATTGTCTTTTCTCATTGCTTACTGTCTCAAATCATGGTACTCTTACCTGTTTGTTTTAGAAGTGCTTTTATGATGTTTAAAATAAATATATGAAATGAGTTTTATCTCGACTTATAAGAAGTGTTTTTCTCTGTTTTCCAAACAAATACTAAAACATTGATGGGGAAATCAAATTCTCAAAAATCATTCCCGGAGAAACCTAACCTCAATCAAATTAAAGCATAGGCTGGCTAGCTCAAAATAGTCCATTGCATGTGATCTAAATAAATGTTAAGGTGTATACGAGATTCTTTTTAAAGTATACACAACACTAAATATTTTTTTGAGGGGTAAAAGCAACTATGAAATTTCAAAAATATATGCAAAAATATATATTGACTGTTTGTTTGAATTTTTTAAGGGTTAAAGTACAAAAATACACATAAGATTTTTCTAAAAATTCACCTTATACAAATGTTTTTTTAGGAGCAAAAGTAACTATGAACTACTAAAATATATGTTGAAATATACATATACCGTTTGGTCACCTTTTGTTTGAATTTTTGACTGAAAATGATAATATGAAGGATGACGTGGATGATTAGGAAACAACCCAAAATAATTTGCTAACTAGGTATAAGAGAAATCTATTTCTAACTAACCCCCTTATCTCCACCAAACCCTCCCTCTCTTTCCCTCTCTCTTTTGAAAGAAGTGATAAGGTGAAGATAACGAGTTTGAAGTAAATTAATTTTCCTTGCCAAATCAGCAAATTATTATTCCAATTTAGAGAAATATTTACATACTCGAGAAATACTACGTCATTTAAACTCTATCTAATAGTAACATAACAACTTATATCATTTTAATTTTAGTTGGCTAATGACTTATCGAAAAAATTCGAATTTTATCTTGTTTCCAAAAAAAAAATCAACTAATATTTTTCTTAGAACAAGATAAAATTTAATTTTTTTTTTTTTCATAAGAGTCATCAACCAACTAGGATTAAAATGATCTGGGTTGTTATATTTTCATTAGATAGAGTTTAGATGATGTGGTATCACAAAGTATATAAGTATTTTTTCCCCAGCTATTTCTTAATTATCCACACCATCCTCCATGTGACAATTTTCAGTCAAACAATATAAACGGTCACTATGTATTTTTATATCTATTTTAGAAGTTTATAATTAATTTTTCCCATAAAAAACATATATGATAATTATATAATAATAATAATAATATATATATATATATATAATAATAATAATATTTGGTGTATATATTTGTTGTTATACAGATCCCAAATATTTGTATAACAAGTATTGATTTTGGGATCTCGTATAACAACAAATATATAGATCCCTATAATTAAATTATACTTAAGGGGCATTCTTTGTGAGTTATTTTAGCTCTATACTTTCTTTCTTTTGACTCCAAATTAAATGAAGTAGAATTTTAAATTATTCTACTTTTTTATCATTATTTATTATTATTATTATTTTATTTATTTATTTATTTTCTTAAGGGAGGCATGCGCCTCTCGAGATTGAGAGGCGCATGCCTCCCTCACGCCACCCAATTATTGGGTGGCGTGAGGGTCTCTTACGCTACTGACACAAAAATTGTCAGTTTGTGTCAGTGGCGCAAACCATTTTTGTGTCATTATTGACGTGATCTGACACGACGCCACAAACAGCATTATTTTGGTAAAATGTTTCCAATCTGCTTTAATCTAGTTTTTTTTTTAATTAGTTTGGTCAAAAAGTCGTATACTTCTACGACCAAGTATGTCTGTGGATCGGGCACCAAGCACCCTACCCTTGGATTGTGGATGAGCCCAACCCCCTTCCTAAAATTTATATATATATATATAAAAAAAAAGTTAATGCTTTAACAAGTCCTACCACCGATAGTTATGGGCTTATGTCCAACCTGGAGGGTAGGATTTTTTTTTTCCCCAATTAGAGAAGAACATTTTGGCAGTTTTTTTTTTTTTAACATACTAGCATGATGTCTAATCGGTTTCTTTGTCCTGCAATTAAATTTTGAAATGTTTATTCACGGACCTAACCTGGGTTAGTCCTGACAAAACTAACTCGGGTTCTGACTTCTTTTAATTGGGCACATTTATTCTTCTATAGGATTCAATCATGTTTGAAGTAACTATCTCAGATTTTTGCTGCTAACTTTTTTTTTTTATACAAAAATTTTAAGAAAGAGGTTGGGTTCACCGACAATCTAAGGGCAGGGCGAAATCTCCTTTCCTCCTAGGTCATACTGATATTGGGCAGGGCAAGTCGTCTATTATCATCATGCGTTTACCTAGGTACCTAGGAACTAGGATGCCTCCTCTAGCGTCTTAACCAACTCCAGGATTGAACCCTCTCCCTTTTGTGAGAGTGTCTGACTTCTTTACCAGTTGAGTCCAAGGATGATGGTAGATTTTTGCTGCTAATAATTATAGGGGTGCTCATTTTTTGCCCCCTTACCATAAAAAGAAGCCCAATAACTGTGTTGTTACCATTTTGCTTCAGTTCAGGCCGAAAAACAACACACACAAATTATGTAATGAAGGCCTTTTTGTTCTCCATAAGAACTAAGAAATTGAAAGTTTCTTGTCCCTTTTAAGGCTAATATAGCCCACATAGGCCACACGTTAAGTAACATCTTGGACAATACAGAGGTTTGATTATGTGTGACTAACTACAAAAAAGATTAACATTTGAACTCTTGGCTTGATGGGAGAACATTTTAGCTCCTTGACTCAAGTCAAGAGTTCGAAACCGCGTATATGAATCAGAACTACAAAAAAGATTATATGAACATATGTTCAAGAAAGCCCATACATTATATGCCAATTAGTTAGCTTAATGCATATCCAAAATAAGCTCAATTTATGATAAATCATTTCTGAAACACACCATTTTCTAATTTTTCCCTCAATTAATGTACAATAAAAATACTTGCAATAAAACTCTAAATTGAAGGGGAAAATGTGTTAAATACTAGGAAACTAATAAAACTATCAAATAAATATGCCAATTAGTCAGCTTAATGTGCATGAGATTGACATTTAGGTTAAGTTTCGAACCACTTAGGTGGGAGCCTTTTGATTTTTGATATGTATAAAATATAATAGATTAATCGGCTCATGCTTCTGACCTCTGATCTTTGATCTCTATATGGCCCAAAGAGAAAGATTTTCTTTTTCTTTTCTTTTTTTTTAAAAAAAAGAGAATAGTTGAGCACAAAAGAAATGTGTCTCTTCCTCTAGGGGTAGGATATATTACTCGAGTTGGGGAAACCAGACATTAATTAGTCTTGCTTTTATGGCTCGGACTGGCTCAGTGAGTTAGTGTCTTTCTGAAGGCTTGCTGAGCTAATATTGGCCCTGGGTTAGGACTTAGGAGGGGGAAAGGTAGGTAGGTTTAGGTGTGAAACTCTAATATATTTATTAAATTTTGCGAATGCAGCTAAATCGAACTCATCATATTTAATTAACATTGATTATTCGAAGATTTATCTTTCTTGTGTTTGAAAGGACATTACCTCACTCATGAGCTTCCTAAAGTGAGAAGCTCATTTACATCCATTTTACTGAAAGCAAACAGTAACAAAACTCATTTTAAAAAGGAAAGAAATATAAACGAGAACCATTCCAATACTAATAAAGCTAACTGATTGGCAATAAATAAAACGAGGATATGGAAACAAAAATTGGACAAGATGAACAATAGATTGATTCCTCCTACAAACATATATCAACACTCGATCCAACATCATCCAACTCCAAGGGAGTTGCTTTTCTGGGTGAGAACAGATGCTACAGCGAAACCAAAATTTGAAACTTAAAGAAGTTGGATAAATTGAGATGACTGATCCTTTATATACAACAATTTCCATTCAACTTAAAGCTCAATTTGTGATCTCCCATCCATCATCTTTGCAGCCTTAAATTTGAGGTCCCCATAAACAGGCATTTAAATGCTCTGGTCAGGATGGTATGGGCGTATGAATGCAGAATTCATCTGCCAAACATTGACTGAGGCAGTGACCGTTGCGTCTGTGGCATTATTGAACAAGAACAAGCGAGCTGCTCCATAGATTGCCCTTGTTGGGTAAACCCTAGAAGTCACCACTGTCCTTCCTCCTTGTGCGAAGCTTTCAACAATTGAATGGTCCAACTACAAGCATCACATTCAAGTTAATTTCTAACATGTCAATCTTTGTACGTACAACATTATGTAAAGACTACAAAAAGACTTCACTCACCAGTATTCTTACAGATAACTTCTCATCCTTCAATACTGGAACAAAACTCCCATAAATATGTTTATGAACATCGTTTGCCACGGAAGACCTACACAAACAAGCAATAGTGGAATTAAATATAATAAATGTTTTGTTTCATTCTCTCAACCTTGTCTCACAAAGTCTGAAATTAACGTGTGGCTAAAGTAAAATCTTACTGGATCTGATCAGAGCAAAATGAAGTCTTGAGATTTCCATCTCTTCCTTTGGTGACATAGAAGTAAACTGGAGTGTATTCAGAAAGGTCAGCATCTGCTAGAACCAAAAGACCAAAAGGTCCCAAAGCGCCTCGCTCTCGAACTCCGCCACTAGTGCTGCAGACATACGACGAGTTGGAGGGAGCTGCCTTCTCAAAAGCTTCCTTATTTATCTCAAACTCGGCAACGATGTCCAACTGTTTCATTCATGGCACAGTTTCATATAGGTCATGCATTCGCCTTATTAAAACCAGAGTAGTGAATGGTACAACATGACAATTTTGATTAGGCATGAAACAAACCTGTGTGGCTGCTTCTATGTCTAATTGCACCACAGAACCTGGCTCAGCCTTCATATCTTTGAACTCTTTGCTTCTCAATCTTAGTTTATCCACCTCCTCAACAGGCCATTGAAGTAAGTTGCTTCCTGTCTTCCTATCAAACGCCACAGTTCTAGGAACACTCTGTAAAAAACCAATCCATAAGATTGGAAAATATAAGTATGCTCCTTATATAGCAATAGTTTCTTCGCAAAACAAAACATGTAAGTAATCTGTAGTTTGGTGTAAGTACCTGAACGGAAGCCCATCCTTTGGCAATATCAGCAACTTCGCTGTCAGACTCAAAAATCCAACCCCACAACACTCTCCTCTGGGTTCTCTGATCATAAAAAGTTTTGGAAGCATAGAATATGCCATAGTCATATCTGAGTCCAATACCAACATCATTCTTGGAATCATCTGCTACGAACTTAACCTTATTTTCATCATAAGACCCAATTGCGTAGTAATCATGCCTATCTTCATCCAGGCTAACTTTAACCACATGCCTCACATCTGCCCCATTCTCAGAGGTATCTAACCCATTATCAGATTTTGTGCTAACAGGGTAAAAGTCTACACATTCCCACATGCCAGTGCCTGGCACAGCATTCATTACTCCCTCTACACGCTCAAAAGTCTTGAAGTCCATAGTGTCATAAACTAAGGTGATGCCAGTCTTGTTAACTTTAGACCCAATGCTGATACGCCACTTTCCTTCTGATGTAAGCCAAGCAGTGGTCGGGTCACGAAAGTCTTTAACACCAATTCCAGGTGGTGGAAAAAGAACTGGATTACCCGGGTGTTTGACCCATTCGATAAGGAGCGGGTCGGATGGGTCAGCAGGGTAGGCTAGGTTCTGAACCTGGACTGATTGGTTAGTGGAACCAGTGTATAACATGATGACTTGGCCATCGGGTAAGATGGTGGCAGAACCAGTCCACACACCGTTTGTGTCATACCATTGATCATTAACCATGGCTAAGGGTAAGTGAAGCCAGTGGATAAGGTCTTTGGACACAGCATGTCCCCAAACAATAACGTTGCCCCAAATTGCGCCATAAGGATTGTATTGGTAGAAGAAGTGATACCATCCCTTGTAGTACATAGGACCTGAAATCAATCGCACCAAACATACATGTCAATAACTCGGGTTTATCTTCGTCATAGAAATGGAAATCTGTTCAATTTTCTGTTTCAACTTTCAACTATTATTTTAATGGTAAAATCTTTTCTGAGTGGTACAAATTGATGTCTGTGCGTCTGTAACCTCATTGGCTAAGGTGATTTTGTGAAATATTACTAGTTCATTTGAGATTTTACTGCGTTAACTGAGCTTTTTTGTAGACGCTGTTCGGCTCACGACAGTGCTTCTAATACTATTGGCATAATAATGAAGTTATTTCATCACAATCATGATGACATGATGTAAATTTTAAAGCTGAAAAGAAATAGGAAAAGTAATTGCTGTTCTCACCATTGGGATCTGAAGCAAAGCAAGGCCGATTCCCCATCAGAGCGTGGAATAATCATCCATATCGGAAAAAAAAGGAGAAAAGTTAATTGCGAATCATAAATAGTTGTTACTGGGACAATTCAAATGATTTGACCCTCTGTCAAATGAGAGTATTCAAAATTAAATCAAACTATTTATTTATTTCCTAAACCCCATTATTTGTTTTGATAAATGGTTGATAAATTGCATTTATTGCACTTTGTTTATTTTCTATCTTTTTCCACCCCTGGGAGGAATCCTTCCATCACTGTTTCATTCAGAGAATCAAACAGCCGCGCAGAACTTTCTGTTATGAGCGTATCACAAGAAAGTCTATGCATTTAGATAGATTCCAGAGAAAAAATAAGGTGTCTCCCATGATTCCCAAGAAGAATCAAAGAATTTGAAATACTGGATTCAACCTTAGATGCCTTTCAAATGTTTAATGTAAAACCAGAGCAAGTGAAACAAAGAATTGAGGAATTAATTACCGTTCATCCAATTCTTCTCAGGCTGAAAATGAAAAGCCGTTCTCTGCCAGGAGAGCATGCTATTGTTCCACGGGAAAGATTCACGAACGGAGGAACCAAACAACCTTTTATTACTTTTCTCGGAGACCCCTGCCGAGACACCTCGAGAAACAGGCCTCCATTTAGAGGAAGGCACGGCCTTTGTGGAAGTTTCAGGCAATGTGGAATCATCAGGAGAATGAGGGTTATTGTCTGATGATGAAGCCTCGTGACATTGAAAGGCCACGAGGGAAGCCACAATTAAGAAGCCACAAAACACCCCAAATACGAGCTTCTTCCAAGGTCTTGGCGATGGAGTCCCCACAGAACCGGGTCCATCCGGAAGAGCAGCGTATGAATAGGGAAGAGTTTGAACGTCCTTCGATTTCCCCATTTTTTGCTGGACAAACGAAACAACCACAATATATGATTGAATCCAAAGAAACTGGAAAAAAGGGTGCTTCTTCTTCCTTTTTTTTTTTTTATATTCCCCCCTCAGAAACCGGCCGATGCCGTGATAAGGATTAAGCCGCCAGGAAATTTCCCAACAGCTAATGAAAAGGGAACAAAAGGAAGATAATGTACCAAGTGTAAAGAAGTGAACGGAGGAGGTGTGAGGATGAGAACGAAGAATGGGGTTTATATAGAGAGAAGGGTTGGGGGGGAGGTTGGAGCACACATGAAAGTTCGCAGCTTTCTTCCTTACCATTGGGGGATTTGCGGCAGCGCGCAGGTTAGTTCCTTTATTTAATCAATAATTGTTTGGTGTGGGTCCTACATTTGCTGATCTGTGAATGATGCTGACTCAGTTGTTTGGGTATTTAACATTTATGATTATTCTATATTTTTGTTCAACTTCCAAAAACATATAAGCCTTTTGTTTTTGTTTTTGTTTTTTTTTTTTGAGGAAATTTATTTCTAGGCGGGTCATTCAAATTTCTGGTAGATATTAGACTAAAGTATACTTTTAATCCTTTAAATTTTACATAAGGTATACTTTTAATCCCTTAATTTTATAGAGTATACTTTTAATCATAAAACTCAAATAATGTTAATGTTGCTCACGAACAACGCTAACTTGATTAACTCAGTGATACTAATAAGATTTAATTACACAAATTTTATATATTCTTTAATTTATCTATATTTTAAATTTAAACCTAATAGCATTTAATTACATAGTCATTACTTAAGTTTATATCTTTATCACTTGAGTTTGTATTTTCCGTTAGAAAAATTAATGGTGTTAGAATTATAGGATTAAAAGTATATTTTATAAAATTAAGAAACTAAAAGTATACCTTAAGTAAACTTAAAGGACAAAAAGTATATTTTAGCCGCCAGCGCCTTAATAGCGCAGTGGCATGGGAGCTTGGCTCCCATACCCATGTCCAGGTTTCGAACCCTGCCCCCCTCTCCTACTATGTGTAAAAAAAAAAAAAAAATTAGCCTTTTTTTTTTTTTTTTTTAAGTCTCTTTTTTTTCAAAAAAAAAAAAGAAATCAAAAAGACCTGAATTTGAATTTTGATACTCTATATTATAAAATTAAACCTGAATTTGAATATTGATACTTTAGATTAAAAAATCAAGCAAAACATATACTGATACTATTTAGGTACAAAACATGTTTTACATTAAAGTAGAAAAATACAAGCAAAAAAAAAAAATTGAAGTGGAAAAAATTATGAAAGACGACAAAATGATACTAATGTAGAAAAAAATTAGTTACGTACAATGCAGGATAAAAAAATAGGAGAATTACACACAGGTCCCAAGGAATAGAGATATTTATATTTAGGTCCCTTCAAATGACAAAATTACACAGAAGTCCCTAGGGACTTCTGTGTAATTATTTCATATGAGTAAAAGACAGTTTTGCCCATTCTCCTTCTCCTTTCTCCCTTTTTCATCTCTCACTTTCAGAAGCTATTTACAACAACAAATACATGTAATAACAACAGAAAATGTATATAATAACAATAACTTTTGAAAACCTGGATTTTTTTATCTCTCACTTCCAAAAGCTATTTACAACAACGAATGCATGTAATAACAAGAAAATGCATATATTAACATGTATTTGTTATTGTAAATAGCCTCTGAAGTGAGAAATGAAAAAAATCCAGGTTTTGAAAGTTGTTGTTATTATATGCATTTTCTATTGTTAATATAGGAAGAAGGAGAATGGGCAATAAGGTCTTTTACTCATATGAAATAATTAATTTTGTCATTTGAAGGGACCTAAATGTAAATATCTACGTTCGCTCCTTGGGACCTGTGTGTAATTTTTCCTAAAAAATATATAGGACCTGTGTGTAACTTTCCCTAAAAAATAGGACGAACATTGACTTTTCACCCAAAGATACATTTTTTATAAAATTTATTCTCTATTTATAATTTATACGTTTTGATAAATTAAATAAAACTGGTAAATAGGTAACTATTGTTTAATTTTTCAATTAATCCATTCATAGCATAGTTCACACGGCTCAGACAGGAGGATATAGCAATCTCCGCGAAATCATACTATTTTGTCAAATAATTCACAGAAACAGTGAGAGGCCTTAAATGCCCAGAATAACCAAATCAAACATGCGAGACAACGACACAAACAAAATATATACATTATTGCCCATGCACATGATTTCTTTAAATTTCTTTCCTTTTGTTTTTCTTATTTCCACAAAAAAAAAAAAAAAGTTAAGATGGACTATTTAGAAATAATTAAATTGTGATAAATACCAAGAAACAATTGATTGATGTAATAAGCAGTCTCATCCACAAAAATGAGAACACAAGTTTAAATTTAGTTGATGAGTGAAACACCTGGACAGTTTAATTATCAGTTTATGCAGTGAGCTCGATCAATAATGAATCCACCTAGCAGCTTAATACTCGGTCATATCTACCTTCGACAGTTAATGGACATGAAAACCATGTTTTAAGGTTTAAGCCGAACAATCATATTTTTCAAATCTAAAAGCAGCCGTCTTTAATCATCAAACTCGTTTCAAACTTTATCTCCAATAATGTTATTTCGTGGATTAGTCTTTGGGGGCAAGTTAGAGAACCATATATATTTTTTTCTCCATACATCAATTGATGTTAAAATATAGAATATTTGCTTTATTAATTATTGCTAAGAGTATGATGAGATGAATCGTGTAATACGAATAATATGACTTGTTGTATATTTTATATATTGAAATAATTGACCTGCATATTATTCAATATTCAACTGTGTGCTTCTTCGAAAATCAAGAATGCAAATTCAAATTTTTTCACAATTTTGTGATAATTAATAACGATAGAGTGAAGGTAAGAAAAACATGCTTGCAAATTGAGGAGGGTTTGAATTTTTCTAATTGATGACAACGATAGAGTGAAGAAAAGGAAAATAAAAGTAGAACAAGCTAGCTATGGGCAAAAGAATTAAGAAATCTAAGTTATCAATATTTCCTAATAGAAGAGTTATTTAATTAACTTGACTAGATTAAGAAAATCAAATGTCCGGGATCTGTACGTGACATTATAATTTATAGGTTAGGTAAATTAATTTAGAAAAAATACCAATTAACAATATATGATAAAATGGATGGAGATATTATATTTAAAACCGAATTCAACCCTCAATTAATTCTTATATTAGTAAAGATACCTAGTACATATATATACTTTGAGGATTGAAAGGTGAAAACTTTGTTGGGAGATAGTAATTTATAAGAAGATATCATTATTACAGCTATAAATAGTACGTGAGACTTGGTCTAATAATATTAGTGAGTTGGTTTGTGACGTAAAAATGAAGAGGTGAAGCTAAAGACAAGGTGAGGTGGAGAGTGACAATGATTGGAATCGAGATTCAGAGTATAGTAGGGGGGCAAGATTAAGTAGGAAGGGAAAAGGAAGTAAACTTTCGAATGATACAAGATTCCAATAATGCAGGGCTAACCAAGCTAACGTGGAGCCACAGAATTGAAGAGACCATAAATAATAGCGAGATATTAAATTTCAAATTATAAGGTCCACAAACTGGCTAGGCAGCCTCCAACCTAATCGCGCACAATAACACGGTTTGAATTAAATGGCCCTTTTTATTCTTTACCGATCATTTATAATCATTAGATCAAAATCTAACGTTGATTTATATTTAATATTTCTTTTTTATCATTCTCTCTACTTCCTTCCTCATTTTCTCTCCATTGTAGTAATTTTTTTAATAAAATATTAAATATGCACCATTAAATCTTGATTCAATAGTTATGAATATAGTAAATGATGGGAGCATACAGAAAAAGAAAATGAGAGAAACCAACTAAGTGGAAAGACATGCTCGACTATTGGATTGGATGACCATGACGCCCCAATCGTCGGCTAATAAGAATAATACAGGGACAGATCTCCATGATAGTGGCCTTTTACCTGAGTTTGAGTTTTATAATTAATCTACTTAACATTAATTAAACATGTGTAATTATACTCAACTTAAGACGTGTCAGAACTTGATAGAGACCTAGCTCAACAATAATGTCAATAATCCAACTCATCCTTATTTTACACGTATATATATATACCATATACGGGTGTGTGGAAAAAAATGTAACACTCAATCTTAATTAAAATCCACTTGAGCTAATTTTATAAGGAACAAGCAGTTTTAAGAGTGTTGTATACGTATAGGATTAAATCTATGATAACTATCACGGTACCTATGTTTTGGCAGTTAATTTTTTGTAAAAAACAAATAAATATGAGTGATTCGTAATTTTGTAACAAAAATGTACATACGCATGAATGATGATAATTGAGTCATCAGATTGAAGACATAGAGAGTTAAGTTTCAACTGCGCGGACAACAGATAATTATTCACTCCGTTCCTTGTTCTATATATGATAAGATTTTTAGATGGATATACCATGTTCTTTTTATTGCATATAACTAATTTAACCATCTCTTTAAATAATGCAATTTAGCTAATCCTATCTTATAAAAAGGAATGAAAGGAATATGACTCTGATCTTATTTATAAGTTTTAATTAATCAATTCTTACATACTAAAAAGCATTGTTGTCAAACTCACGAGTTGACTCTCCAGTTTACTTTTTTTACGCTTTAACTTACAAAAATGAGTCGAGTCGTGGTAAACTCGTTTAGTTGTAAACTCGGTTAAACTCACGAGTTTATGCTTTTACCGAGTTTACGTTTTTAACTTACAAAATTGTATTAATTTACTCTTAAATTTGTGTTAACTTTTTTGATTTGATCATGCTCAACAACTTTATATAGAAATTTTATAGAAATTTCTTTATTAAATATGGCAAATGATGAATGTTGATAGATTTAATTTCAATTATTTGGATTTAAAATATATTTAAATTAAATTTTTGTTATTTTTATATTTTAATTATTTAATTATACACTAGTAATACTTATTTAATAATAAAAGTAAACTCTTACGAGTTTACGATCTGAGTTCAGCGTTCTCAAAGACGTGAGTTTCTTTAAACTCGTGAGTTTAATAACTCACTTCTTAAGAAAAGAGTTAGTCAAACTCATTAATTATGACTGAACTTTCTTATCTTACCCTTATTTATGAATAGTTTCAAGAGTCAGCATGAATGCATTTTATTTATTTATTGCAATTAATAGTGGGAAAATTGTGAGAATCACATTTATTACTTTAAAAGTGGATTTGTAATAAGGATACAAAAAATTTTCAAAGAGGGCTTCTAAATAAGAATAAAATACTACCTCCGGTTTTAATTATAGGAACACTTTTATAGTATAATTTATATTATAAAAGTGTTCCTATAATTAGGACCGAAGGAATTAATATATAAGAAAGCAGGAATGTATGAAATTAGTAATTAGTAATAGGGGTGGGTGAGGTGAATGTATGAAGGAGGGAGGAAGGGGGAGGCAGAAGAGTTAAGATAGAAAAGTAAAATGGAACAAGGGGCCTGGTCTCACCGAAGAATGAATTATAAGGATGGAATAATGGAGGGAGGCCAAGTCAGATTGGCGTGGCATGTGGGACCCCCAAAAGTTTCATTATCGGGATTCGGCCACATGTAAATGGATGAGTCGGCAGACAGACCAACGACGTTGGTTGTGTTATCCAATCCTGAGTTGCCACTTTTTGAGACCGTGTTTCTTGTGGGCTCCACCAACCCCCAACTGAATCACAACCGCAGTCCGCAGGCACTTTTTCATTTTCATTTTTTTAAAAAATACTCATATATTAAAAATTAATTAACTTAAAATATTGGGTGTTAAAAAAAAAACATTTTTGATATTTGGTGCTGTTAGAAAAATATTTTAGGATAACAGTGTTACAAGGAAAAAAATTTTAAATGAAAATATTTCAGGATTAGAAATTAATTAATTTAAAATACTGAGTATAAAAAATATTTTAAAATGTAACATATAATTTAATCTAAATAAATAAAATATATAAAAAATAATTGTTACTGGAAAATTAAAGAGATGAGTAGTAGATGCTCATGTTTTAGATGAATTAGGATGTGAACCGATCACAACCACCATCTCATCTGCTCTGTAGGCTTCATTTCATTATTAACGTATTTTGGCCTTTTGTTTCTGTGCATGCATGATTGCTGCTTTTGAGGTCGATCATGTCCCCACCCCAACGCTCATATTAGCACATGCTCAGGTGGGGCCCCTTTCCCAAACTCCACGTGCCCCCTCCCCCCAACCGACTCCACTCCCTTTGTTTTTTTCAATTATTAATAGTGAGTATTTATTTTATTTATTTATATACGCCATACGTTGAATCCCCCTATTGGTGAGATCCTCCCTCACCTAATTAATCATCACCCTTACTATATTAACTTCGTCATCCCTTCCCTGTCATTGTATATTCTTCCAATTATGATCTTTCCACCCGACATTACCAAAAAGCCTAATACCCAATTTCCCTCAATTATTTCACTCAATATTATTTCCTTCACATCCTTAATATGAGAGTCAATTTAAATATTATTAATGAAATAAAATAAACTAGTTAATTATAACAAATGCCACACGATTTTTCTAAAGAAATTCTTTTATAGTAATTTTATATTATATATCAATTTATATAGAGATGATACGAATTAATTGAGACATTATATTTTAGACAAAACCAATCCCAACTAGATTTTATCATAAAGATTGAAGATAGTAATAATCAGTAATCTATATTCTAAATATCAAGAATTAATTCAAATCGAAAGATCAACCTCTAGATTTTCCATAAAGATTGAAGATAGGTAATCTATATTCTAAATATCAAGAATTAATTCAAACGAAAGCATACATATAGGACAAAACTTACCTATAGTTCCATATATTCAGTACATCCAATTCTCCAATAAATATCTGCCATCTGTATTTTTTGTACACGTTAACGCTAAAGGCAATTCACGCGCTCTCTCCTCTCTATTCACGATTTTCGCGATTGGCCAACTACGTACTGGATAAAACTTAAAACCCTATTTTAAATATCTTTGATACTGTCAATACTACAATTCCCACACAATATATAATAGAAATCATGGCATTTTTTTTTTTCTGCTTTTACTCTGATAAAAAATGTTTTTTTCATTTAAATTAGATAACTCATCTAGAAACTTATACCTTTGGCAGTCTTTTCTTGATAAAAGTATATTTAGTTGAGATAAAACTCTTCTCACAAATTTATCTTATATATATATATATACTATTTAAAAAAACAGTTTTTACTACTTATTCTAACAGGTACTTTATCCTTAAAAGATGAAGATGAATAAGGAGAATTGGGAGACGGAAAGGAGGAGAGTAACGCTGTTAATGCTATTTATTGGAAAAACTGGATGTGGCATATATTATGGAATATGGAACTTAGAGATGTAAGGTTATAGAACTTAGATATAATTCGTCCACATATATATGTTTTTCCCTGGACTATGAAATTTGAATTTACAGTCTCAGGTAAGAAACATCAACTCTCTTTGTGCTCCGATTAGCCCCGGATTAATTAGTAATATTTGAAATTTTGATATTTAATTTGACATCATTAATATATATAAAAGGAAAGGATGGATCTGGTCGGGAACATGATCCGGCCGGACCGTTGCAGAATATACTGATAAGGGAGAACCCTGATGGACTGCGTATGTGGGCCCCGCTGGGAGTTAAAGAAATGGAATCTCAGACGGAGCTCCCTTTCCTAATGCCGACGTACATACGTCAACGACAGCGCATCCAATAATATTTTCCTGTCCCATCCCCAAATAATGGATAAAACAATTAATGCAAAAACACGCTTTATAAAATATCTCGCATCGCCTCAACTTCTTTCTAACTTCCATGTCTTCTGTTATTCATATGTGTGCAGATCTCTTCAATTGTTATTCTTCCAGCTGTCTCCCCATTATTAATTACATGAAATCTCTAATTACCATTCGTGCGATTGTTTAATGTGTTGTAAAAGTAAAAAAGTAGAAACAATGGTTGACTGTTTTTGTAATGTTACATTCGGTTTCTGTCATGCTGTTTTAGGTAAACTTTAGTATCATTCGATCGAGTACTAATATTGGGAGGTGTTATAGGTGGCGTAATTATGGCCATTCAATAATGCCCGAAACCAACGGGCTTATATCACATTCATGAAGGTGATAGGCAGGCTGAGTGATAACCACAAATCTTGTATTTAGGGCAAACCAGAGTGACCTGTTGAGTTGGAGTCGATCTCAGCCTTACGATGGATTTCGATTTGACGGATGGGATCACAGGATCCGACTGAACACTCTTTCCCTTCCCTCTCTGCACGCCACGTATCATCTTCCCAAATCACAATCAGACCCCTTTTTCTTCTTCTCATTTTCTAAGAAAACGTCACCCCTTCACCAGATGTCACCTGCTTTCATTTGCTTTTGAATTTAGATCCACGTCACGTACGCCTCATGATTAACTATAAGTATGCTTGAAATATCAATTGAAGCCTTTTAAAATGGTTTTCTGATCGTGTTTTATGTCACGATATACAAGGTAAGTATGTGATAGTAATTTTATCTCAATTTATATTAATAAATATTTTTCCGGATTCCAAACATGATCACAAACAATTACTCCCTTCGATCATAATTATAGGAGTTATTTTAGGAATTTAGAAAAATTAAGGAGAGAAGTTAAATTAGTTAATTATAATTATTTTCCAAAAATATCCCTGCTGAAAATTAAAAATTACATAAAGCAAAATTAGTTGAATAGTTCCAAAATAAACATGCGCAAAGTACTCTCACGATTTTATACAAATGCAACACTGAATTTAGAGACATGTGAGGTGGACCCTTATTGTTGGTAAAAAGATAATGAACCCAAATACTACGCCAAATTTTTCCGTAATACAAATGTAAATTTATTTTTTTATTGTTGGAAAAAAGATAATGAACTTAATATTTTATTAGGTTATTTTGGGGGAAAATTAATCACTTTGGACGGATAGTTATTTTTTTAAAAGGAATATTAAAATTATTTTATTTAAAAATAAAAAATAAAGTAGAATCTCTCACTTGATAGAATATAAGTGTGTTGTTAAATTAATTATTGTTGAAGAAATATTAGTAGAGGTGATATGGGAAAAATATGATAAAAGTTAAAATTTACTTTTATAATTAGGACCAAAACCAACTCTAAAAAATGTTTCTATAATTAGGACCGGAGGGAGTACTATATTTTCTATCACCAAATGAATAAACGGGGACCATAATGCAGTTGAGATAATTTTGTGTGGTCGTAGTTATTGACTTTTCATAATTAAGGACAAACAACATCATACATCCTTAGTTGTTTGTTTTCGTTTTAATTTCACATGAGTCACAAACCAGCTATGCAGTATAGCGAATCATGTGAAATTTCACATGGTTTCATCTCTCACGTACCAAATCATCTCATCTTTTCATGTTACAGGTTAATTTACCAAGTATTTATTAGGTGATGGGCACATCAGTACTACACCCATTCAGATAAACATCTCATCACTTCATTAATTGTCTTTCCATAAGTCACTCAATATACGTATGAATAATCGAACCCACAATTTTACCATTGAAAAAGTCTTAAAAGACCATTTGTTTCGTGTTATTGAAGTAACCAGCTACAACTTCACAATTAAAATTGTTAAACTCACGAGTAATAGTGACGTAAACTCGTATTGTGAATTCGAATTGTAAACTCGTAAGAGTTTACTTTTATTATTAAATAGGTATTACTTAGTGTATAATTAAATAATTAAAAATATAAAAATTTAAATTAAATCCATCAAATAAGATTCATCATTTATCATATTTAATAAAGAAATTTCTATATAAAGCCACTAAGCATGATCAAATAAAAAAGTTAACACGAGTTTAAGAGTAAGTTAACATTGTTTTGTAAGCTAGAAACGTAAAAACGGTAAACTCGGTGTATAAACTTGTGAGTTTAACCGAAGTTTACAAGCAAGACGAAGTTTACCACTGACTCAACTCGTTTTTGTAAGCTAGAAGCGTAAAAATGGTAAACTTAGAGAGTCAACTCGCGAGTTTGACAACAATACTCACAATTGCATTTCACGCTATTGCCTCCTGTCCTTTTTATTAGAAATATATATAATAACCTCTCTCATAAGGCTAGGGTGGTTCTAATTAAATATAAGAAACAAGTCTCTTTTGTCTTAAATTTAAAATTATATATGCTACTTATTATTTCTCTGTAATACATTTTCGCCAATCATCTATCTTATACTCTCTTTATACATAAACAAGGGTATAACTGAAAAAATGTAACACATATGTTATACATTTATTGTTTTTAACTAAATTTAACTAGTATTTTGAACTACAAAACTTTATTAGTTGTTCCTTATAAAAGGGGACAAGATGGAGGATTAATCAAGAAAGTCTTCAAGGCTCATTATTATTTACAAACCATCCATGTTAATTTAATTAATCTATTAACCATAATTGAATACATGATATTCTATCTAATTATAATTATAAAACATAATTTATTAAGATTAACAAAATTAGTTAAGTGTGCTATTCATTATTATTGTGTAAACGTGAGAGATAATGAATTAGGAAAAACTGTGAAATTAACTAGAGTAATGAAAAAATGTTACAAAATGGGATAAATAAAGAGAATTAAGGTCCTGTAATTAAAATAAAAATAAATCTCACAATTAAGTTTTATATTAAAAATCAGAAAAAGTAAATATTATATTATGATGAATTTTAGAGGTTCGGACTTCAGAGTGTACAGTGTGACTATTGTGTGTGATTCATCATATAATATAATACATATGATTGATATATATGATTATAATTTAAAAATACTTCTTGTGCGAAATACATCAATCTTGCTCCACTCTCTGCCACATCAAACAAAAAAATAATCTTCTTAAGTTTATATTATCTCCGATCCTAATTATAAAACTATTGTTGACTTTTCTTAGAAAGATTAAAAAAGTTAAATAAATTACTTAATCATATTATATATTGTGTATCCTTAGATTATATATTAATTTATTAGTTAAACTAATTATTTTGGGAAAAAAATAAAAATACTCTAAAATAATTTAATTAGCTTCACTAACTTCTCTAAAAAAATTAACTTGATATTATAATTAGAATCTAATCCGGATCCGGATCAGGCCAGACACCTAATCATGCTGCTTGTGGTGTGTGAGTCTCCCAGTGAGGATTTTTTGCATTCATGTACTTTTTATTAAACCAAAATCTCTCTACCACACAAAATAAGAGTTCACCTATCCTCTATGTTTGTTTCAAACCAAAATCTGCTCTATAATATTTGGGTTCCTGTATTTTGTTTATGTGGTTTTGCTTCCTAATCAGTTCGATCGAGACAAGCTTGTCTATTTCTGAGAACAATCATAAAGACTGAATATCGTTTTTAAGAACAAAATTTATCGATGTGATTCAAATTCTAACCAATAAGATTGATAGGGGGGCATAAAAGCGAATAAACTATAACTCAAATTACTGAGCATGATAAGCTTAATTTTTTTTTAATTTGGACATGATCGAGCTACTAACAGGATAATTAAACACAGAAAATTGAAGAAAACAACTATAAAGAGACAATGGTTATTAAAACCGCACAAGAGAAAATGCTCTCATCCGATCCGTTGCTTTCTGGCATTGAAACAGGCCACGTGTAGAGGACAAATCGTTCGATTAATAATTATTACTTTATCAATGATTGAATGTCATGTTCCTTGTGAAGGACCACTCATCTATGAACATTTAACCAAATCTGCGGGCTTTAATTAATGCCAAAAATTTTAAAAAGTTTTTGACAAAATAGAATGGAAAGAGTGTTGAGGAAAAGTTGCGACCAGGACTCAAGTGGGAACCCTCGTGGTTTTTAATATAGTATATATCATTTTACTTTATCCTAGATCCTGTCACTGTGTACCTTTTATACTTATTATCGCCAATAAGAAAAGTTTAAAATAAATAATTTTTTTTTTTTTTCATATTTGTCCTTATTTATAAAAGTGTCATTTTCTCATATATTTTTTTATCTCTATACATTTACACATCTCTTTCTTTTCTTTTTCCTATGTCCCCCAATCAATAGTAAATAGGAGTAAAACTGACAAAATCGTATTTATTACAGTACAAGTGACTTATTTTGAGTAAAATTTTTTTAGTTATAAGTGACTTATAAAAAGGTACAAGTGATATAAGATTCTCTTAACATAAAATATACTCCCTTCTGTTTCTATATAAGTTTTTATTATTATTTTTAATGAGATTGCCCCTCCCTTTATATAAGATCATTTTTAAGTTTGTCTCAATAATAAATCCAATGTTACTCTTTTTTCCCTCACTTAATCTCATATTACTTTAATTACTCTCTTGCATCATTTTCTTGTGATTACTCTCTTTTACTTATTCACAAATAATGGTATTTTTGGAGAAAAAAATATAGCTTCTTACATATTTATTAATTTTAACAAATTTTAACTATTTTTTGGAATCTTGTGATTTGGTTGAAATGATCTTATATATAGTGACGGAGATCGAGAATATATATAATAGTTCTAGAAATACATTTTAAATTTAAATGTCATTTTTTAATCAAGGGGGATTTAAAATGACATAAAATAATATATCCCTCCTACGTTATATAATCCATCTTAAAAGAAATTCCTCATACAACAGTTTAGCTGATATTGCCAATTCTAACACTCCTTACTAGTTCATTCCCTACCCACCATACGCTGTATTAAAGAAAATCTGCGTTAAGCAATACATGTTTGTGTGTGTGGCGTGTAGTCACTTTAAGAAAAATAATAATAATATAGTTTATTACACAATTATGCAAAGGTATTTTAAGAAAAATACTGTCCCAAATTCATTTTTAACAATGTTTCTTAATGCTCCTTTGGTTCACATAATTGAAGATAATGTAATCTAATTTAATGATGATTAAATTGTTTGGTTCGTTATTAGGGAAAGATGATGAATATAAATAAAAACATTTGGTTGGATTACATCGAACAAGAGAATATATGAGAATAATATAGTAAGTGAGAAAATTACCCATGTCTACGCATATATGTAAAATATCCCATGGGTTCATGATTTCTTTTTTATTTTTTTAGACATTTATCCAAATTTTATAATATTTAATGGTGGGTTCATAATAATTTTTTAATATTTTTATAGTTAATGGGGATAATTTTTAATGTTGATAATTAAAGAGCTTTTTTGGGAAAATATTTTTTAAAATACATATTTATTATAAATAATTAAATTAACCAATTTTGTTAGTATTTATAAATTAATTAATAGTGTCATTTTCAATTATTACAAAATGTTTGATCTTCATTTTTTTGAAGAGATTAATGATGAAGTTAAATAAGTTACTTAATCATTTCATTTTTGTATTTTTGTTTCTTAAATTATATATTAGTTTATTATCAAATTAATTAGTTTTGATGAAAAAATAAAAATAAATAATTTTTAATGTTTTAATTAAAGAGCTTATTTTTTAATACATATTCCTTATAAAAATTAAATTAACCAATTTTGTTAGTATTTATAAATTAATTATCTAACTTTTACCTTTACGATTAGATGAGGTATAATCTTAGGGCTTAGAAGCTAATGAAACATAAGTCACTCTAATACTTATTATGAGTCTATTTTAACTAATTCTTACATAAATATTGATTAAGTCATTCAACATACGTTAAATTAATAAAGTTTTCTATATCTACCCTATTAAATTTTTTTTATATCTCTCTATATTTATAAATTATTCTCAAATATCTCTTCATTTTTTCTTTTTTCTATAAAAATTAAATAATGGTAAAATAAAAAAAAAAAAAGTCATTAACAACCTCTAGATGAGTTTATATTATGATGGAAAATTTCTTTTACAAATAGACTAAACATGAGGTTTTTTTAAAAATATATAAGTTACTTGTATCTAAAAAGTTCTATTCAAAACATAAGTTCCTTCTAAGGTATTAAATGAGATTTTGTTAATTCTACCCTTGTTGGCTATCGGCTGAGCACAAGGGAGGGAGGGGGGGGGGAAGGTATAAATGCAAATTGATAAAGGGATATGAGAGAAAAAATGCATTCGTTTTTAAATAGTTAGAACAAACATGGAAAAATATATCCATTTAATTTTTTTTTTTTAAGGATTGGTTAAAAGTGACTTATCATTCTGATTTTATTATAAGTCAATTTTGACTAAATCTAACATATCATGGAGAAGTAGTTAATTCAGTCATTATAAAGGTAAATTTTTCAATTTTGCCCTTATTTATGATTTGATGTTTTTAAACTGTTTTTTTTTTTTATTTTCATAGGTACAATTAACATAGGTAAAATTATCATAATCTTATTTATTACATAAAATAAATTTATAAATAAGATCAAATTTTTTAATCAAAATAAATTTATAGATAAAATCAGAACGATATATATAAATAGAACGGTAGATTAGGGTGGTACTCATAAGTTAGGCACATGGGACATTGTAGTGGGCCCTTAATTGAAGATGAATCACAATCACATGTATAGTGGCACCGCTTGTCGACGCAATGATTGCTGTGTTAATGAATTAGTATAAATGACAATATTTGAGGGATGGCCCGCGATAAGGAAGATGTGGGTGTGTCCAACAATTGTCCCCACAGGAATGTCGAGAGAATGAACTTGTTTAGGATGTCTACGTGGCAGAATTATTGTGAGCGTCTCTAAAACTTATGGTCGACATATTTTTGCAGCCACCTGTGACCTGTGGTTGTCTAGTCAAAATATATTGCGTCTAATCAAAGACAAATAATTCAAAATATCAATTAATTAGTTATTATTATTTCTAAACTTGAATGAAACCCTTTTTCATTTCATTCACTCACTCATTCCTGCAAAATATTGATGAGTACATGAAACTTTTGATCCAAATAGAACAACAGGCACCACACTTTATCCAAAAGCTGTGGCCCTGCATGTAGAGATCGAGAAAGTATTGTTCAAGTAAAATTCATGCACCTTATCCGATTATTTTTCCCCAATATTTATTCTTAAGTATATCACCTTGGTTTGAAGATTAAATATTACCAGTAAAACTTCGGCATACACATATCGCCATACGGTCCATGCACTGCCATTTATATATTTTTTTATAAGCTCTTTTGGTCACAGTTCAATAAGATTAAGATATTTGGATTAACTTCTTTTAAGTGTTTTTTGTGTTGGATGTGCGAGTATATAAAAAGTAAGATTATTAAAATCGGACTAGTTGGGGTACTGGTTTAAAGTTTAGTGAGGTCGAATTAGAGTCAAATTAAGGCTAAACCAAAGGTGAGAAAGTGAAGATTTTAGGGTTATTAATATGAAATTATAAATAAATTAAAAAAAAATTTTTTTTAAAAAGAAATTATACTAGGTTAGTGCCCGGATTGGATTTGTTTACCAATCAATTCGCCGGTTTTTGGACATATACAGTCCGGTCTGAGTTTAATTACACCGGTAAAAAAGAGTTTTGTTTCATTAAACGCAAAATAGTTTTTTTTTTTTTTTTTTTTAAAAAAAAAAAAAAAAAATTTGATGTGGGTTCCCCAAACTACCTGTTCATTTTTCAAATCCTACAATTTAGTTTATTTACTATTTTTATTACAAACATTTTAAATATTATAAAATATATTTTATCAATTAAAACTTACATCAAAATAGTTTAATAGTGTTAACACACACACAAATTAAAATTTATAATCTTAACTTACCGCCAGTTTTAATTTTTTACCAAGTCTCTAGAGTCAAACATAAAATAGAAGGGAGATGCAATTATGTTATTCTCTCTCTCATACTTTTTAATTTTTTGCCAGTGACTTTCTGCCGACCTCCTTAAGCCCGTTTGCTTGAGATTTTAAAAAAATAATTTATGTTTATTAAATATAAAAGGTTATCCTTATTGCCACATCCAAGTTTTTTCTTCTTTTTTTTGGTAAAAAATAAAAAAAAAATTAGGAAAGGGGTTCAGTCACCCACAATCTAAAGGAAACGTGAAATCTCTCTTCTTCTTAGATGAAATCAATGTTGGCAAGCCTAGGCACCTAGGAGTTAGGATGTCTCCCCCAGCGTTTTGACCAACTTGAGAATTGAACCCTCTTTATTTGGTAAGAGTGTCCAACCTTTTTACCAGTTAAACTCAGATGGGGGGTGCCACATCCAAGTGGATCTGGCTTCAGTCCTCTTTCTTTTCCATCATCTTCCTCATTTAGGCCATCGGATGAAAATCTGGATGGTGTAGATTTTTTTTAATAATTAAATTTTTACTGCATGCAGTACACGCTACCGCATGCGGTAAAAATTAAAGACAAAATAATCTCATCCAAGTAGACTAGCTCCAAATACCACTGCACTACATAGCTGGTAATCCCATCCAAGTTGAAAACCTTGACGCAGAGCCATGGACGTTTCGCTAAGCCCACGAGAGTAATCAGGACCCATACGGCAAGTGGATCCATCAGGAAGGGCACCAGATGAGATTGTTTTGTTATTACCAACGATAAATATTGAAGGGGAACCACAATTATGCATGGGGTATCATAATAATAAAATAGAGTCCCAAATCCAGATCTGACTCTTTTTTTTTTTTTTTTTTTTAATAACTGATCTGACGCACAATTATTTTCACTTTGAATATTTTCTCGCCAATAATAAAAATAAGAATCTCTCATCTGGCGTCTGATCCACATGTGGTACGGGTCCTGACTCCTGACTACTCTTGTGGGTTCAGTAATACGTCCATGGGCTTTGGTCCTGGCCCATGAGTAGGTCTGAAAGTTCCCAAACCAAAATGCCAACAGAGGCCTAATTGCAGCTGAGCTTTGGAATAAATAAAAGATAATAATATCCACATAGTAATAATCCGAGGAGGGAAATAATGAGGAATGGAAAGTGGTGACATGAACATTGAAGAATGGAAAGTTACTAAAAGTTAAAAATTAAAGGCCGAGAGAAAGGGATTGCTTCTGGTGGGTATCAAGTTGGGTCTTGCAGTTGAGGAGAACCTTTAATAACTCATTCTACATTTTAAATTTTAAATGTTCTCAGATAAGTGGGGATAAAATTTAAACAAACAAGAATTTTGGGATATAGATTTTGAATCCAACGGATATAATTACTGGGATTACTATGATACATGGTATACTATCTTTTAGGATCAAAATAGATTGTTCAAACATACTTGGTTTGTTGACTTTAAAACAAAAACCAAATACAACTTTCCTCAATGATTTCTCCCGTGGTGGAATTTCTTTGGTCTTATACCAGAAATACTTCCTCTCAATATCTAGAAAGCCTTTGAGCTTTTGGTTCCTCTTCTAAAAACAAAATGTAATATTATTAGAGATCCTTTTCCAATTGACCTTCATTATTTTTTAAAATTAACTGTCTTCTGGATATTTTCCTAGTAGTATATATTTTCTCACACAAACAGGGATTTTCCAATTTTACCACTACTCCAACGAGTGCCCAGTGGGCAAAATTTGATCGAAAGAGAATCAACTCCAAAGCCATTGAGTTATGGTTTAAAAATAGCCCTAATTTCTTATGTGTTATTGAACAAAGCAAGTTTTTGAATTTAAAGGGTGCAACAAAAATCGATTGACGTCTATCATCTCTAATTTGAGGATTTTGAAAAGACCTAGGTGGAGGGAATTCAGAAGAGATGATTCCTCTTTCAAAAGTTTTCCAATCCTTTTTGGTCAAGTTTATAGTTTGAAAAAATAGATATTCCAATTTTTGTTCTTGAGGGTAAGCTTCAAACCAATCAAAGAATGAGATATTTATTTCAAATTGCTCAAGAAATTTATAAAAACCTTTCTTGAATTTATTTTCTTACAGATCCTCTAAATCTATCAAGAAAGTAGTTTCTTTGAAGGATATATTTGTCGGAATAAAATTTCTTTTGCAAACTTTATTTATCAATTTTAAATTGTTTTTCTAAAACATTTATAAAATGAGATTCTCCTAAAGATAAATAGGTTGGAGACTCTATTAATCTTAGGCCTTCCTCTTTTTGATAGTTTGCATGCAGAATGTTTAAAGAATTATCAATTCCTCGAATAGAGACATTTGTGGGTAGGGAGTTCATTGTTATTGGTGGAGGTGGCATGTGTCTCGCCGTATGAAGAGTTTGTTTTTTCTTGATAATTTTTTAATATATAGAATATCTGGTTTCATCTGGCTCTGATTTCCACCAGGGTCTCAAAATCAATATATATTAAAAATTTATAATCTTAACTTACCGCCAGTTTTAATTTTTTAGCAAGTCTCTAGAATCAAACAGACAAATATAAGAGAGATGCAATTATGTTATTCTCTCTCATACACTTTTTTATTTTATTTTTTTGCCAGTGAGTTTCTGCCGACCTCTTTAAGCGCCCGTTTGCTTAAATATACGAGCTTACCCACATGAGTCATGACCACATCCAAGTTGAAAACCTTGAGGCAAAGCCATGGACGTTTCGCTAAGCCCACGAGAGTAATCAGGACCCATACGGCAAGTGGATCCATCAGGAAGTGCCCCAGATGAGATTGTTTTGTTATTACCAACGATAAATATTGAAGGTGAACCATAATTATTCATGGGGTATATATCATAATAATAAAATAGAGTCCCAAATCCAGATCTGACTCTGTTTTATTATTATGACACACCATGCACAATCATTTTCACTTTGAATATTTTCTCGCCAATAATAAATATTAGAACCTCTCATCTGGTGTCTGATACTCTGATCCACATGCGGTACGGGTCCTCACTCCTGCTACTTTGTGGGCTCAGCAATACGTCAAAGGGCTTCGCGCCTGGCCCATGAGCAGGTCTGAAAGTGCCCAAACCAAAATATCAACAGAGGCAAAATTGCAGCTGAGCTTTGGAATAAATAAAATATAATAATATCCGGATAGTAATTATCCCAGTACGGCATAAAGAAGAATGGAAAGTAGTGACATGAACATTGAAGAATGCAAAGTTATTAAAGCTAAAAATTAAAGGGCAAGAGAGAGGGATTGCTTCTGGTGGGTGTCTTGTTGGGTCTTGCAGTTGAGGAGAAGCTGCAGAAATTTCATGACGTCAGCGGGGTCCCTGAGAGAGTATAAGGCGTTGCTCTCTTTCCTTACCGACGACACCACTATGCCATATCCTCTCTTGTTCTCCCTCAATACCTTAAACGCATCCTCGTCTGTCTTGTCATCCCCTATGTATATGGCAATCACGTCTTCCCTCTCACTTAGCCCTGTGACACTTGATCATTATCAACCACGTTTCTCTTGCATCATACATACATATATACATATACATAGATGGAGCCAAGTGTATTCGTACCTAGAGACTTGAGTAAAAACTCAACTGCTTTTCCTTTGTTCCAATCGATCACCGGACGCACCTCTAAAACCTGTCACCCCAAACCCATTTCTTAGTTACCCAAAAACAAGAGCCCACAGTCGAACAAAGATACTGATAAAGTGAGTGACATCATCATACCTTGCGTCCGTGAGTTGAACGTAAACGTGGGTAGTTTTTTAGCATGTCGTGGACGCGTTGTCCCACAGTTATCCAATCCTGTGTGTCGGTTAACCATTGTCAGAAATCCTCAAATGCAAAACATTATGTTATTCATGTCTCAATCACACTCGCACACACAAACAAGAGCTGTGGGATCCTTACATTCTCATCTACATTACGATAATGTACAGAGGCGCAAAACTTGTGATTTTCAACCTTTGCGCCTTTTATATCTTTAGTTATCTCGACGAGGGTTCTAAAAACCTGCGTCCCCCCAACAAAACTCACATTCATTAGTCTGGAAAAAAATAAGATAGATGCCTCAATATTACTATATGAAGAGGATTCCCAACCTCGTCGATCATAGGCAGGAATTCTTTTGCGGGTTGAAACACAGTTATTTCCTTTCCCTGCTACATTCACAAGTCACAACAAAACAAAACAATAAACTTGTGGCCATTGAACTAGACTGCAGGAAAAGGCTCTTAGATACCCAATGCTTCATCATTACCTGATGGTCAGTAGATTTGACACAATTTGGATGGTTGCCGAACAGAGCTTCGCAGGAAGGGCCAATGATGTCCATCCCATGACTCCCAGCGTAGTACAGTTGCCTTAATTTTACTAACTCAATAACCTGACAAGGCATTACGTCACACCTTAAGCCAAGTTTTAAATACCACATCCATCAAATTGGAAACGAAATTTGATTTCCTTTTTCCATTCATTACATCTAATTAGTCACTACCCTTGTTTACTTACCTGATCACGGCTTCTTCCACTAATGATTGCCGTGGGGAAATACTTTGCCACACTTCTCACCGTTGCCCGCATCTGAGCCAACAAAAACGAAAGAGCAGAGAAATCAGAAATCAAAGACAATTTAACCAACAGTGTTGACCTGACAAGGAGGCAAACGATACTAACAGCTTCGGACATAAAAGCAGAATCTGGATCATCCACAATTGGGGAAAGAGTTCCATCATAATCTAGAAACAGGACAATCTTCTTATCCTTAGCACGGTCAATAAGGTTGTCAAAAGCGTCCAGTGCGGATGGATAATCACGCTGCAACGAACAAATGAGTCAGATACAGAAACTGAAATAGTGAAACACTGAAAGAGGGGTTTAAAAAAATACCATCCAGGAGTTATAGTCCTCAATGTCAGTGTCAAAATTAGTGACCTGAGTATTAGTAGTATTAGAACCCTTAACCAGCTTCTTCCTCGGGGGTGAGGAGGCTTTCATGGCGTCTAGCCATCCATTGGAGCGAACATCATCAAGATTGCCAACACCTTTCCTCGAACCGGTTCTTGTGTACTTGCCTGGTGTAGCAGGGGTTGAATCCTGCTGCGAGTAACTAAATACACTAGAATGGATTCCTAGTCTTGACTTGTTAACGGGAACAGGATCAGTTAGAACAGGAGACACATGAGACGACTTCAAGTCCATTGGTCGTTTATGATATAATCAGGAGTCAGTTAACCGTAGGAAACACTGTACTGTTGTTTTTCCTTAAGCAACTTGAGCTTGACTTGTTCTTTAGCCAACTCTTTTGTCTAAGAAAAACCAGCGCTTCAATGTTTTCCTGTCACTGCTTCTGAGTGAGCAGTCCATCAAGAAGAAGTTTCCTTGAAGCTTTGAAACGACAAGGTATAGAGAAACTGAATGAATCAGCTTTGATAGGTCCGTGAAAATGAAAATGCAAAGGATGGATTAATGGTTATATATGTACATGGAACAAAGTTAGTTTAACGAGAATTACCTTCTCATATATCGCATTTGTGATGGGATATGGTATTATTGGACTGGATCTTCTGGACGACAGAAAGGATGAACTGATTCTGCACCTCGCAAAAATTGAAAATGATTTTGGTGAAAAAAAGAAAATAGGAGATTTTGCAACATAAATATGAATAAGGTATGAATAATCAATCAATAAACAAAGGAACTGCCACTTGCTAATGGCTCTGTGCGTAATTAAACAGTAGCTCAGTGACCAGAATATGCAATTATTGTATTGTGAGAATCCATTCTGGCAATTTGGATTAAAATAAAACTATTAAATACTACCTTATAAATGTGCCGTGGTCAAAATTCAGGTAGCACTTAGGCTATAGAGGATCAGACGGAATATTTCATAGTGCTTTATAGTGATCTTTTCCAACGGGCAAACAACAAAGACGGTATTCACGTTATTGTCAACTCCGAACGTGGAGCTCGGATTTAAAAAAGGAATAGGATTTGTAGCGTTCTAGTTCGCTAACTAGCTAAATAATGAATTACGATGGAAAAAAAATCATCTTTTTTGGGCTGCGGGTTACTGCTAAACTACAAATCAACAAGATTCTTTCTTTTTAATTTTCACCGGCACGTTCTCCTTTCTTAAAGAGTGAATATAAGCACGTGATCAGGGTAAAATATTTTGCAAAAACGAATCGCCTAACTCAATTGAAAAATTTGCAAAATGGCAAAGACATGTTGGGACACCAACTGTTTAAAACAGATTAAACTTGAGACCATGCAGATATTTTCATGGTGGAAAGTTGTAAACACACAGTGATCTGTTTTTCTTTCATAACCAGAACGATCGTACATTTTAAATACTTTTCCTTAATATAAGACCCATTAATAAATTACTTTAAAGTATATATTTATATTTATATTTTTTTTATACTAAACTAACTTATCTGACTTATAATCTAATATATACTCTAATACTACGCAACATATATTATGATTAACTTACTTATTTAATTTTCTTAACATCTTCAAAAAAATTAACGGGTCTTACATCAAGAACTAGAAGTGGTATAAAATTTCACTATGCCTATGGTATGTATGTATGTATTACATTTTTCACATTTATACAATAACAATATCATAAATGAATGAATCCAAAGTCAAACAAAAATCGGTTATTTTGAGTTTATAACACGGAGATGTTCAGTGTATATATTAAATGAGGACGTGGAGTTGAATTTCTAGCGAAGGACCTACCTATGCTTAGAATGAAGAAAAAGGAGCTGTCAGGCTGTCCATTGTAGATCCAACGCACGACCCTTCATATTGGACTGTGAATAAATTAATATAACAATCATTAAAAATAAAATTTTCCTTCGTTGACATGACACTGCAAGTAACAACATAAACATGTATAACTAAACTCTTAACAAATCCCGCACCACAAAAACCAAAGATATCAAAAATAGTACCAGAAAAAAAAATTTATTTAAATACTCCAACTTGTGCTAGCGTCGCCATCGAATTTTGCTTGTCAAAAGATACTATTTAATATATATTTGGATTATGATTTACGAGGTAAGTATGTAAGATAAGTTTTATCTTATTTATGTAAACATGCTTTTACATGTTAATTCAAATAAGCCTTTAGTTTGAGGGACATCTCCCCAACGTTGAAGGTAAATTTTTTTTCCTCCCAAGCGAATTCAAGGATAATATGAGAAAGAAGGTGTGAAAATAGTGAGGCTTTAAATATAAAAATGGGTGTGGTGCCCTTATTCATTGTTCTTGTTCCTTCCGCCATCTCTCTAAACCAAGATTGTTTCCGAAAATTCAACATATTCAATACCCAAGAATTAAAACAGAAGAATGCATGTAAAGACGAAAAATTGAAAGTTCTTGTTTTTTGTGGTTTTTGCTCGAATGGAAAGGCCGTTATGGGAAGAGTATGGAGAAATTTCACCCAACAATAATATAGAAAAGAGACAAAATAGGTTGTCAAATCATGGTCTCAATACGAACGGCCCCCACAGTAAAAAAAAAAAAAAAAAAAATCTTTTTGTTTTGCTTTCATTGTGCGCGATTATGATTATGATTTATGTTTCGAGTTTGAAATTGTACACCAAAACATAACACATATGTATGTTGTGCATGTATGGGGTGTGGGATCGAAAAGCCATCTAAAACCAATAGAACCAAAAAAAGAAAAAGAAAGAGAAAACTGTAACGACGGCGAGCATGAACAAATCTGGACAAAGGCACGCACATAGGCCAATTGTTTTGCGACCGAATCAACGGAAAGGCAGCATTCTTCGATGCTGTTGGGCCTAAAGATTCAGATATAAATGAAAAGGGAAAAAAAGGTTGGGTTGTAAAAGAGAGACGGTGGCATCATCATAAGATCAGAAACGAGATTGTATTTGTAGGCATAAGACGAGATTGATTTCATATATAAAACACGAAGAATTGTGGGGAATCGAAGTAAAAGAGAGATTTAGGAATAGAAAAGACGTAGCGTACCTGAATGATGTGTAGGTAGGAGGAGAGAATTGCGAACGGAACGGGAAAGCCAAGCGATCCAAGAGAGCTGAATCAGAATCAGAATAATAAGAAGGAGAGGGAGGTTGGAGAAAGGTGTAATTATATATAGGTTAGAGGGAGAGAGACGTGGGCATGAAGGTAGCTGTAATTGAAATTACCGGAGTGACCTTACAGCGTGATTCCCCGCTCGTGGGATTAATGGTTGTTATTGGAGGCAACACGTGGAAGCAGGGTGAATGACATCATCAGCGAATTTTTGAAGGGGAAAATATCACTCAGGTTCCAAAAAGAGAAATAAAAAAAGTCTCAACCCCATATCTCGTATAAAAAATGTCCGTAGGGACTTTTTTGATATTAATTATGGAATTTTAATGACCAAAAAGTCCCGTTGTCAAAATGATTTTTCACGTTGTTCAAATAGTTTTGCCTGTTGTAAAAAAATTTCCCAACAATTTTTTTATAGGGGATTTAAGGTTGAGACTTTTTTGATATTTTTTTCTCTTCCTTAAGACTTGAGTGATATTTTCCCTTTTTGAAATTCCTCCTCAGACCTTCAACGTCCCCCACCATTTGAAGTAAATAATTTAGTGTTTGTTTGAGAATAAAGGGAGGAAAAAAGATTTTTTAAGTATTTTTTAATAAGGCAAGACAAAACTCTTTTTATATATGCTTATTTTGTAAAAGCACTCTAAAAAAAATAAAACAAGCACAGACTTATGAAATAAATAGTTGAGAGAAATTTTATCCGATTTGCGAAAAAGCGTTTAAAAAAACACGTTTGAGATGTTGCCAAACAAGCACTTAAATCTTTCACTTCTACTTGACCTTTCACATGACACTTCTTCTATTACCTTTCAAACTTTCTCGACGCCAATATTTGACGCAATCATGGATCAATTCTAGGGAAAAAATTTATGTTTCATAAGATAAATATCATATAATATATATTAGTGGTCTCGTATACGCTAATAAAAGTGATTATTTTTAAGCTATTTCAAACACACTAGCTCATATATAGCCCCACTCCTTTATATAAGATATATAGTTCCTATTGCAATTTTCTCTAAGAATGATAAAGAATATTAAGGACCAGAGAGGCAGTATAATATATGCTCATTCTATTCATTAATATAAGACTCATTTTGATGAAGAAATTGAATTGCAGAATGAGTCTTATATTAAATTTTGTAAAGATGGCATCTCACCTATACAGCAATAATATTTGATAACACTAAAAACTTTTATCAAAGTTAACCACAAATTCATCTTGGTCTTAAGGTTCGATTCCTTAATGACTACATTCTTTGCCAAAATATGGTCTGTTTGTGAGATTTATCTCTTTGCCAAATATCCTTTGTATACATGATTTAATTTTTTTTAATTATATTGGGAAGGATTAAACCCTAACTTATGCATACTTCACCTTTAACAATCACCACCTTTTTCTTTTTCAAAAATGATCAAATGTTATAGAAACTAGAAGTTTATAAGAAACACTCACCACCAATTATAGGGGAAATGAGCCTTTCCACTTCTTTATTCTTATTGTTGGATCAACTCTGAATGATTTAGATTTAATATCCTATAAAAAAAATAGTATACTCTAATAAAATTGTAAAGATAAGAAGTATTTAGATATAATTTAAATGATTTAAATTTATTTGTATACACTTTTTGTTATTTGATATTATAATAATATTAGTACAAGATATAAAAATGAAGAAGTGGATGAAAGTAAACGGTAAGAAAAGTGGAGAGACTCATTTCCCCAATTTTATCAATTATATATAGGGTGCAAATTCAAACTTCTATATTTAGAAACTCACACAATTTCTCTTGTATGCTATAGGTATGATATACTACAATTATTTTTAGAGATTGCGTATAGTATGACATTAATTGTTCATTATTTTCCTTGATTCGGAAACGTAAGTCATTAGAACTCATTTATTTTGTGGCAACAGAAATCTTAGGTTACGTTTGAAATGACATCATCTTATTAATTAATTTCATTTAACTACTCCTCCCCCATTTTGAATATATTTCACCAATTCTTTTCCTCAGATTTGATTTTGTCATCGTTCTATGACTTTTTCCCGTCACCGATCGTATTTGGAAATTGAAATAGTATTAATTAGAAAAAAAAAAAAGTAAAGGGAGTAAGTAAGCAGATAACAAAAACTTCTAATAGCTGTAGGCGTAGAGAAATTCTTGTATGAACTGCATGTCATCTATGTACTACCCAATAAAATTACACCATATTGATCATATTAAATCTTATGTGAGAGAGACATTTTCAAATAACATAAATAAGGAAATAAAAGAGAAATTAAACACATAGGATTTAATAAGATTGATATGATATGATTTTATATATTGGGTAGTGCACAAATGATGTGGTGCACCAAGTTCATGGAAGAATTTTTTGTAGGCGCATGCTCTTCAGTTCAGTTTTCCCTCTTGGGCAAGTCTTAACATATTATTAATGCTTGCTTTAGGATTAATATTATCCTTCTTTATTACTCATCCGACTCTTTTATATTTGTCAATCTTTTTCTAATTTATCTCTATTGATACTCCCTCAATAATAATCAAGGAAAAGAGGGAATAAAAGAAGATGACTAGGATGTTTTAGGAAATACATGTTATATTAACTAACTCAATTAACTTCTTTAATGTAATTAAATAGATAAATATATCTTATATTAAAGATCGGGAGAGAATATCTTCTTTATTGCTCCAATACAAAAGAACTAGTCTTTTTCCTTAATTCCCCCTTCAATTTTCTTCTTGATTATTATTAAGGGAGCATTAATAAGGGTAAATTAGAAAAAAAAAAATGACAAGTATGAAACATATATCTTATATTTAGAACTAAGATTAACTCCCTAAATATATTATTTATTAAGCGGAGCGAATAACTTGTTTTAGCAAGTAAGAAGTTTTGACTTGAACAAATTGAATATTAGCTACTGCCTCTGTTTCAAATGTAGATCGAGATATTTTTAATTAAAATATACCAATAAAAAATAGTTCTCGGTAATTAGAATTTCAAACCTTTTCTAATTTTAGCCCATTTTAATACTACAAATAATTCATTATGTATTAGATAGAAGGTAGTTTCAAATTCGATATATACTCTTAAGGACTATTTAAGTAAAATTATTAACTATTTTTAAGACCATGCAAAGTATGTTATATAATGAAATATAATATTTTACAAAACATGATTTATAGAAAAAAGGATTTTATAAAACATGCATTAAATTTAAAACCGAGGGGGGTATTTGGTTAAAAAAGGAACTAATTGATGAATTTTTGTATGAGAAGATGGATCTATATTAGAACAGAAGAGCGTATTAATTAAGAAAAAGAATGAAAGGGTAATGATTGATTAAGAATGAAAGGGTTGGCATAAAAAAAAAAAAACACAATAATGAAAGGGCGCCACGATTTATATTTATAAGAAAGTCAAAAAGGTGAGAGAGTGAGCACGAAATGGAAAAGGGCTGTTGCAACTTGCGAGGAAGTTGAAGCTTGATTGGCTGAAAACCTAAAAGGAATATAATGAATCAATACTTACACCTTCCTCTTTCAAAACGTGCACGTTTTTATTTGTTCGAACCTAAACGTTGACTTGATGAAGCACTCTCTCTCTCTGTTTTTTTTTTTTTTTGTTGTTGGCTAAAGTGATGAACACTCTTTATTCTTGAAGCTTCTAACTTGTATATCACACAATCACACTTTCACACTCCATCATAGTAATGCTTGTTTTTTTTATACTCTCTTTGGTCATTATTATACGCGCTGCATCAATTAGTAAGTGCATTTGATATTTTTTATAAGGCACTTGTTTGTTTCCAAAGAACATTAATTATTTCATGCATGCCCATCAGTAATAGGGACAGTGGATGAGAGTAATAATAATATTTTTAAAGTAGGGGTAATATTAATTATTAGATGTATGACAACTTTATCGACTTTAACTGTTTTTATTAGTTTTGTGAATTGTTAGTTGGTGGAGTATGGGAGTATATAAATATAAATATATAATATTATATACACCTATATATAATTGTATTGGGCACTCCGGAAATGTGCCAAAAAGTCATTGTTGGCCTATTCCCTTTTGACTTTTGAACCCAAAAAGGTAGCGGCGCAAGAACAGGTCATAAAAAGGCATTGACTTTGTCATCCTTTAATACTAACATATACTAGTATTTCCCAGGGGGAAAAAAGCCATATGCCATTTTCATTGTTTTCTGCAGCTCTTAGTGGTGACGCTTTCGTATGATCAGATCGGCGGCTCCTGTGCATCGCACAAAACACACACAAAATGCATATTATTAGTTACTCGTGAATGATATGATTTATTATATGATTAAACTCACTCTATGTCCCACTACTTTAATTCTAATGAGTGTTGGTTTTGTTTTGTTTTTTTTTCCACCACTATACTTTATGACGTCTAAAGCGATAGCCCCTATAATTTCGTAAAGAGATTATATCTAAGCTTAATGTTAAACAAGGGAGGAAGGGAGCCCATTACACTAAATAATACTCCATAGTATTACCGAACTGGAATTGTACAAGTACTATAGTATTTATAGATACAACTAATAAGGCCCACATCGACCTAATAGCAATAAGCAACACACTAATAACTACCAAACTCAATTAACTCACCAACAACTAAATTACAATCAAATATCACAACGAATCATTCACCACACTCCCCCTCAAGTTAGGAACAGTATAATCACATGTTCCTAACTTGCCTAAAATATAATGATGTTGAGGACCTCCAAGCCTCTTTCGTTAATATGTTTGCCAAGTTTTTTAAAGACCTCAAATACCCAACAACAGTAACTTTCAGCATTAGCTTCTCACACACAAATGAAAATCAACTTCAATATGCTTTATGCGCTCATGGAAGACTGGGTTGGTTGCAATATGAATTGTAGCCTTATTATCACAACACATTTGCACCAACTAAATGTCATACACATGTAATTCTTTCATTAATCCAATAATCCACACCAATTCAGAGACATCCTTTCCGAGGGCCATGTATTCAGCCTTTGCGGAGGATATGTAGATACCATGTTTTGCTTCTTCGATTTCCAACAAATCAAGGAATCTCCCAATTTTACTAAATATCTCGTGAATCTTTGTGTGTCTAGGTAGCCAGCGTGATCTAAGTTGCAATAGCATATATAGAGCTTGCTGTTGATAGGAAAATACCAGGCCCTGAAAAGTTCCTTAAATAAATGACTAGCCTTAACATAGCCTGCACGTGTGAATCCTTTGGAAACTGCATAAATTGACTCAGCACTCGCACAATGATAGAAATGTCAGGTCTTGTCAGGGTTACGTACAATAACTTATGTACCAACCAAATTTCTATATAGTACTGGATCATAAAGAAAGTGATATTGCTTAATCTCCTCTATTGTGAACTTGAGATGTTGCTCATAAGGAGTGACATCAATTTCTGAACCATCTAGTTCTACCTGTTGATTAAGGAATATGCCCTGGTTAGACCTTAAAACCTCAAGACCCAGAAAATATTTTAAAGCATCTAGATCCTTATTCAAAGCTTACTATGCAAGTAGTGTTTAACTTTATTTACAACATGAATCTTGTTCCTAGTTATTAGGAAATAATCCACATAAGCAAGGATAAACACAATATAGGGACATGTCCTCTCTTTTTTTTGAATGATAAAGGCAAGCCAAAGCTTGAGAAGGGGAGGGACTAGATTATAGAACTCTAGCCCCTAATACAACACGAAACAAAACAAAACAGGAAAATCAGGAGTGGCAGGATCGCCTATCCTTCAAAAACATATCGAGGCATCCTCTGGGGATAGCAGGAATCATAGCCACATCAGCTCCAACAGCATCATGATGACCTTGCTTTGCCATGAAGTCGGCACAGGCGATGTTCTTCCTTGGAGTATAATGTATTTCCACATCCCAGTCCTAGAAAAAAAGATCTCTAGTCTCCCCAATGATGTCTTTGAGGGGATGGTCAGTAGGAGAGTCCCGCATAAGGATACTGATAGCATCAAGAGAATCAGAGTATAGAGCAATTCTCTGAGAATTCATCTTGAGGCCAATTTGCAACCCTAGCAGGATAGCGTAAATTTCAGCTTTAGTGACAGAGCGTATGCCAAGGGGTTTGTGAAACCCCATCAACCAGTCCCCATGGGAATTCCTAAGCACTCCTCCATAGGCCGCAAGATTGTTTGGAAGCACCGATCCATCCACGTCAATGCGAACTGTGTTGGCTGGAGGGGGTCCACGATTCCTCTTCAAGCTTGTCAAGTTGAAAGATCAGATGCTTAAGTTTCTGGTTCACTCCACTCTCCATAAGAAGGTAGTTGCAATGATGCAGCATCTCCCTGGTTTTTGTGCTTTCACCCTGAAAAATAAATTTACATCTGGTAGTCCAAAGGATCGAGCACACAAGACTGAAAATTCTAGTCCATGAGAAGTTCTCAAATCTTCCCTTTCCGTGTTTGTGATTAATGTTCCAATTGAGCCAAAACCCGCAAGCCGCAGAGAAAAATTGAGAGAAATAGTTAGGTTTTAAAATTTATTTCCACAAGTTTTTAGCACGCTCACAGTCTCGAATTATGTGAATTACACTTTCCTCACAGTTACATTGGAAAGGAGACCCACTATCATTGGTGAGGCCCCTCCTAGCTCGAAGAGAGTTGGTAACGAGTCTCTCGTGATCAACTTGCCACATGAAGTATTTCAATTTCTCGGGGATTTTCCATTTCCACACTTGGGACCAAATATTGGTATTGGTTGTGCCTCCCCTACCAGAAAGGTACTGGTAAGCCGATTTAACAGAGAAACCCCCATCCTTAGCAGCTCTCCAAGTAAAGCAGTCCGGAGAGTTGTTGGGGGGAATGTGCATTCTGGATATAATATTGATAACGTCCGGGGGAAGGATTCGAAGCCATTTGCGATAGTCCCATTGTCCATTAGATAAGAGATGGTCTCTAACCGTCTCGTCAATGCTCACACAGGACGGATGTTGAACAAAAGATATGATAGGTTGAGCAAGGGGGAGCCAAAGGTCAGTCAAGAACTTGGTTCCCTTCCCATTGTTTACCTTTTTGCCAACACCGGAAATGAATTTCTCCCAAACTTCAACAATAGCTTTCCAAGCGGGGAAGAGCTTCTTTTTCTGGAAATATGAGGCATGTGAAGATCACCACAATTGTATTTGGACCACAAACATTGGACCCAAAGGGTGTCTCTCTTAGTTAGGAGGTTCCAACAAAGTTCCATAATGAAAGCTCTGTTCTGGCGACGAAGGTTTTTGAAGCTAAGATCCCCTTGCCTTTTAGTTTGAGTAGTTTTCTCCCAAGCAATAAGGTGCATATTCCTCACATCAACATCTTGGGACCAAAGGAAATTCCGAGAAATTTTCTCAATTTCTCTGATGGTACAAACAGGGAGAAGAGTAGATTGCATGCAGTGATTGGGCAAGGAGGAAAGAACAGACTTGATGAGCACGGAGCGCCCTGCTATAGTAAGAAATTTACTCTTCCATGTGGACAACTTCTTCCTGGCTTTTTGTACAATAGGGAAGAAGGTGGCTTGAGAAATTCTTTTGTGGATAATCGGAACCCCCAAGTATTTACCAAGGTCAGTAGTAATTCCAAGCCCAAGGAGATGACTTAACTCAAGAGCCTTGTTAAAATTGACTTTTTTAGAACAGAACGTCTTGGATTTATCAAGATTAATTCTATGGCTTGAGACTTCACAGAAACTTTGCATTACATTACGAACTTCAATCATTTGACTATTAGAAGCTTCTGTGAAGAGGAAGAGGTCATCCACAAAGAACAAATGAGAAATATGGGGGCTACCCCGTTTGAAGAAGAAAGGCTTCCAGGGGCGAGCTTGACATTCAGATTTGATTAAGTGGCCAAGACGCTCCATACACAGGACAAGCACCGGATGAACAAAGGAGGAACCGGCGCTGGATGAACAAAGGAGGAAGCTCTCACAACGTGGACCCTCAACCTCAACTTTCTAAACCAACTGGGCCGAAAGTAAAGGCCCTCTTCAAGCCCAAGGATAAAAACCAAATGAAACCATCTGATGGGCCTAAGGCTTCCCCTAACCCCAACTCTATTAATGATGCGTTTGACTCCCTGGACCAAGCAAATTTTGAGGAGCCCAACCCGTTGGGCCTTATTATTTCTGAACCAAAGCAAGCCATTCTCCTAGGTGGGCAGGCATCTAATAATGCTAATTCTGCTGGTGGGCCGCAACTTGGCCAAGGAAATAACCACATAAAGAAAACTAAAGGGCAAAGATCACATAAGGTGGTCCAGGGAAATATCCTCCTACAAAATCCAAATGAATCTCAAACTCAGGAAGACTTAAACCTTAGTAATCCAAGTCCTCCCGATGTGATGATAAAGCATAATGTGGATATTGCAGGCTTCGCAGAGGGGCAACAATCCTTGGTAGCTGAAACCCAATTTCAGCAGGGGTTTGTGGATCCAGATGCTGGGCATCCTAGGTAAGTATCTGCTCCCTATTCTTTTACAATTATTTTAATGATTATATCTTCATGGAATTGTAGGGGGACGGAAAGCGGACCTTCCCTAATCTTATTAATGATATTGTTAAAAAATATAATATTGATGTTCTTTGTCTGCTGGAGCCTCGTATTAGCGGTGCAAGAGCTGATAATGTTTGTCGTAAGATTGGTTTCAGTCATTGGATCCGTGTGGAATCTACTGGGTTTTCTGGTGGTATTTGGCTTTTATGGAATAATGATTATTTTGATATAACTTATATTTCTTCTAATACCCAGTTGATTCACTGTCAAGTCATCAATCGGAGCTCCAACCTCTTAAGCCTTGTAATGTGGTTTATGGCGAGACTCATTCTATTGGCAGAAGTACTCTGTGGAACTCCCTTCGCTGTTAGCCAGCAGCTCCCCCTCTCCTTGGCTTGTTTTGGGCAACTTCAATGCATATCTTTCACCCTCTGACAAACTTGGTGGTGGCGCTCCCTCGTGGCCCTCCATAAATCATTTTAGGGATTGTATTAAGGATATCAGCCTTATCGAAGCTGGGGTCCAAGGGGAAAAATTTACTTGGGAGAAGGAGGGCTTGAAGGAAAGATTGGATTGGGTCTTCACAAATTTCAATTGGCTCAATTGCTTCCCTAATTCCACCGTCCGACATGAACTTAAATACAAATCTGATCATCGGATTGTGGTTGTCAATTCCTGCCTCTCCCCCTACCGTCACTGCTTTCAGAAATCGTTCTCTTACCAGGTTGCTTGGTCCCTCGAGAATGATTTTAAAGATATTACCTCGGAAGCTTGGCGAGGGAGAGATTGGCTCGATGGTCTTCAAAATTTTATAGATTCTGCCTCAAACTGGAACGAACACCATGTTGGTAACTTCACCAAAAAGAAAAAAGAGTTGATAAGGCGGTTGGAAGGTATTGATAGAAGCAAGAAAATGAATTTGCATACTGGCCTAAAGGAAGCTTTGGGCTGATTACCATAAAGTTACCATTCAGGAAGAAATCGTCTGGTTCCAAAAATCTAGAAGTAAATGGCTTCAAGGGGGTGACAGAAATACTAGATTCTTTCACGCATCAACCATGATCAAAAGAAAGAAGTAGAGAATTGGTGGCATTAGAAACGATGAGGGGGAGTGGATTGATGACCATGATACTCTGAAACTGATGGCCCACGACTTCTTCAAAAACCTTTACACCAAGGACGCTTATACGAGGGACCCTGAGGGGTGGTGCTCCAGCTTCTCTATCATTGAGGAAAATACCTTACACCCTCTATCTAGAAATGTATGCAGGATTGAGATAAAAAATGCAGCCTTTGCCATGGGTGCCTTTAAAGCTCTGGGTCCAGATGGCCTGAAATAGAGCATAATCATGTTTGCTCTGGGAAAATCCACCTTTTATCAGCGCATGTGTCAACTTTTCATTCCACTATCTTGAAGCCTGCTTAAGCCCATAGAGAGACTTTTCTAACCTATACACTTTGTAACTTTGCTCCCCCTTTCATGGATAACCTTGCAGTATAGTTATATGGGTTAAGGTGCATTTTTGCCCTTAAAGTATGCGTTCAGGAGCAATTTTGCCCCTGAAGTTTCAAGCGTAGCAATGTTGCCCCTGAAGTTTCAAAACAGCAATGTTGCCCCCTCCATTAAAAACCCTAACGGTCAACGTTAGGGTTTTTAACGGAGGGGCAACATTACTCTGTTTTGAAACTTTAGGGGTAACATTGCTACGCCGAAAATTTTAGGGGCAAAATTGCTCCTGAGTGCATACTTTAAGGGCAAAAATGCACCTTAACCCTAGTTATATAGACCTCTTCATGGAGATCTCCCAACAAGAAAGCATTATCCACATCCATTTGCCACAATGACTAGTTATGGATAGTTGCGAGAAAGATAATAATTCTATTTGTAACTATTTTTACAACAAGAGAAAATGTCTTGTAAAAGTCTATTCCTTCCCTTTTACTATACCCTTTAGCAACCAACCAGGCTTTAAACTTATCCAAATTAAAGTCCCATTAATTAGCTTTGTATTTAGTTTTAAATACCCACTTACAACCTATCGATCTCTTTCCTTTTAGTAAAGAGACTATTGTCCAAGTTTTGTTTCTATCTCAATTTCTATATCCTTGACCAATTGAGGGTCCTTGGTTGCCTTTGCGTTACTATCTGTTTCTACTACTTGATTAATAGAAGCAATAAAATTTTGATAATAAGAAGACAGATCATTGAAACATATAGTATCAAGTAAAGCATTTGCATTTACTAGGTTAGATTGATGTTTTCCTACATTACTTGAAGAAGGTAAATAATCACAATGATAATCTTTAAGATGTGAAGGGGGTTCCTTTCAAGTAAAGGTCTCAATTGAGGTTGTTTATGAGGTGGGTGGTAACTAAGGTCATATTCAACACCCCTCATATCATTCTCAGCTTGTTCAAAATCATTTCTCACTACCTGATTATGCTCAAAATTATTTCTAATTACTTGGTTATGCTCTCGGTTACCTAAATGTAATGTTTGATTATCATAAACCATCATAAAGGGGTCTGAAGGTAGATTATACGTCTCATTTGAAATGCTCCTCTCTTTGTCTCCTTGAAAGGAAACATGTTCTCCACAAATGTTACATGCCTACTCATAATCAAAGTCTTAGTAACAATGTTATATAAATATGTTGCCCTTTTCTGAGTGGATGGATAGCCAAAAAAATATACAAGGATTTGCTTTATTTGAAAATTTATCACTAGAATTTAAGTTTATAGCAAAACATAAACAACCAAATATTCTTAAATGTGACAACTCAGGGGGTTTTCCATGAAGCAATTCATATGGTGTGATGTTACCTAAGGTTCTAGAAAGGGTGTGATTAATCAAATATGCAACATCTCTTATCACCTCTCCCCAGAAACTGATTCGGGTATGAGGGGAAAACATCACACTTATAGCAACCTCCAAGAGATGTCAATGTTTTCTTTCTGCCACCCCATTATGTTGTGGAGTTCCTAGGCATGTTCCTTGATGCAAAATACATACCTTTGTAATTTAAGAAGTCCTGCATAACTTGATTAGTAAATTCAGTCCCATTATCAAACCTTACAATTTTTACCTTAGTAGTAAATTAATTTTCTATATAGGCAGCTAATATTTTTACAACATTAACAATTTCAGATTTGTGAGTTAACACGATAATCCAAGTATTCCTAAAGTAGTCATCAACAACAGTTAGGAAGAATCTACAACTATGGTGTATGGGAGTTCGATAAAGGCCCCACACATCCATATGTAATAATTCAAAACATGATCTACCTCTAGAATCACTAGGGAAAAATGCATGGGAGCTTTGTATGTTTTGCTCGAATGCAAATTTCACATTTATTCTCATTCAAATCGTCCATTAGACTTAAATCCTTTCTTGCATCACTGAGGTTTTTCAACACATGAAATGGAGCGAGAAAACATTTTTTTATTACAACATTTATTAGGCAAATTAGCAAAAGCATTATTATTCTCGTGTTTAAGAAAGTAAAGTCTTGAAGAGAGCCTACTAATCTATTTGCTCATTTCACTCTTCATATCCAATAGCAAGAAAGAGTGAGGGAAAAAAGAAGCTATACAAGAGCAATCCATATTAACTTGGCCACATAAATTAAGTTGTAACAAAATTCCTTGGCATATGATACATTTGTTAATTTTATGTGTTTTGTTAATTGAACCTCCCTAACATGAGTGACTCTAATCCTCTATCCATTTGGTACCCTTACCTACTTAGGTGTTCCTAGATGAGGTTTACATTTATCCAATTTAGTAATACTACTTACTATGTGACAACTAGCCCCTAAATCCAAAATCCAATCATTAGCAAAAATATTAGTATGCAAACCTAGGGTTGTTGCTTGAACACTAATAGCAACCTCTTTAGGAGTAGAATCTTTCTTTAGCAAGTCAAGAATCTGCCTATATGGCTCGGGTGTGAAAAGATCTGCTTGTGACCTAGTTGAATTAGAATTGCTATCGTTCTTGGTAGAGGCCAGATTGAGTGTTTGCTTAACCTCATTTGCTTTATCATCCTCACGTACTTTACCCCTTTGAAGAAAGGAGCTATTGGGAAAATCGTGTAACTGGTAACAAGTTTCACATCGATGGCCCTTTCTTCCACAATAGGTATAGTCTTCCTAAAAACACCCTCTCCTTCTTCCTCTGGCACGACCTCTGCCACCTCTAATATTACTAGTAGCCATTATAGAATTGTCTAATGGTGAACAAGAGGAAACAGAAGTATTTTCCTTTGCGTTTCTTCCCGAATTACCATCGAATAAACATGATTTGGTGAAGGTAGAGGACTCATCAAGAGAATTTGATTTGACTCCAAGTGTTATGAAAACTTTCATTTAGTCCCATAAGAAATTGGAACAACCTTTGTTCTTGGCCAATTTTTGAGTCTTCAACAGAAGAATGGCACTGGCAACTTGGCAGTGGCACAAGAGTTGCGTATTCATCCAAAGTTGCTTTAATTTGGTGTAGTGGACAAACACATAAGTAGTTCCTTGAGAAAGTAGGTTTATAGCTCGATGGAGTGAAGAAATCTTAGTACCATCGGTTTTATCAAACCATTCTTTCAGGTTTAACTACACAAGATGAGCATTAAGAGAGAATACCATACCAAAGGCGATTTGTTTGTCCACTATTCACTAACCACAAGAGCATTGAGTTGCAACGGTCCCATAGCTCCTTAAGTTTATTGTCTTGTTTATCTCTGGTGTAGGCCCCTTCAATAAACCCTAGCTTATTTTTGCCAAGTAAAGCAAGCCTCATTCCCTAACTCTAAGTTGAATAATTCTTAGATCCAGTAATTAAGAATTTGAGAAATATGGGTTGTAACTTGCGTATCAGCAGGATGCAAGTAGAGAGGATGATTGAAATGCACGAACTGAAACAGATTAGCTTCTAACTCGGACATCTTGAAGGTAGAAAATAAGAAGAACCAACAAAAGCATGTTTTCACCGATTGAAGCAAAAAAAAATTCACAGGCAAAGATATCGATGACAAAATTGGAGAAGACCAAGAACAAACACCTTGCATGATTCCACTCATTGAACCAAAAGAAAAGCATCGGAATCTTCATCGATTGAACATGAAGGAAATGTTGAAATCAAAGGCTAAGATGATAATGGCAAAATCGTAGAAGACCAAAGAGGAGTACCTTTCCACCTTCTCGGTGATCAAGACTCCAACATAGGATCAAGAATGGGTCACCATAGAACAATAACTGACTACCAAAAGAGATGACAAGACATAAGATGCAAGAATCACTTTTGAATCTTCATTTATGGGATGCTAGAATTGATCTGACTGAGAATTGATCGAGAAGATGAGAAGCAAGAAGCCAGAGAACAAGAACCTCGAAACCCTGAGTTGAATTGGAAGAAGCCTTTTATTTCCTTCCATCATTCCTTAAGTCCCATAGGTTTGATCTTGTAAAATCTGACCCATTTTCTCATTGAGCGAAAGGTACAAAATAAATAAGATTGAGTGGATAAAATATTTTCAAGAACAAGCAAATCATAATTCTTTTTTTCTTTATTTTCAGTCAGCTTTTGATCTCTTGTTCTTGTAATGGATTTCTGTGGGATGTGTCAATTTTAAAGAACGTGCAAGTGTCCATTGGATCATAGAAGGTAGGGTTCCTCTACAAACCATTCGAGCAAAAATTGCCTAGCTATGTTAGGCTCTTTAACCAATGTTGTAGCTCACCATATGTATTCTATGCCTCCTTATCCATATCTAGCTACTAACTATGGTAGAGCATGTTGGAGATAGGTTCACATGGTTTAAAGGAGACATGAAGGAGAGACTCGATTGGGCCGAGTGGATGTCATAACATCAGGAGCTCAAGCAACTAGAAAAAATACCTCAACCTGTCGTCTGATTTGGAGGGTTAGGGTCCGTAGGATCAGGAGCATAACGAGGCCGAGCCCGCTTCTAAAAAAAATGGCTTTATACATAGGTCATCGATTTCACATTGTATAAAAAGGGGGCTAAAATGAAATAGCCATTTTTTCCAGAAATAGATAGAGAGGTAGGAATTTATCGAACAAACCGCACTCCTTCGTACACATCAGGAGTTCATTGATGAGAAGGGGCTCGGGAAAGCTTGAACCTAATTCTTACAGTGGTGAATATAAGCGCAATTGAATTTCATAACATACCACCGATCCATTTTTTATTAACATAATGACACCGAGCTCTTATTGTAGCCTGTGCTACTGACTCAGCTGCTGTTCAATAAGCGGAACGCATTAGCTATCCGCTCTCAGGTTGGACAGTAAGGGTCAAAGAAGGGCAACCACTCATTCTTAAAACCAGCATTCTTAAGACCAAAAACTCGAGCGGAAAGGGGGACTGCAGACTTTCTCTTCCTTAACGGAGTAAGCTGGGGAACTTGGTTGTTCTCTTTGAAGTGGAAGGAGGTTCCATTTTTAGACCAATCGAGATACAGGAAGGGGGCATTTGTAGTTCTTTGTCTCGTTCTTGAATCGATTGGAATGGAATGATTAATCATTTCTTCGCGAGTAATACCTATAGCGCTAGACGTCTCTTTGATGAGCCCCAATTTGATCCACTACACTAAAAAAATACACCATATTATTATTAAGGGGGGATAGATCCAAGCCATACCGATGCCGTTTTGGGCTCTGCTCAAATCCTTTGTCGGTCTTCAATCTACATGGTTTGTGTTCGATGAGCCTGGGCGCATATGCTATATCGATTTGTTTAAGGGAAGTAGTATATGTTGGAGTAATCATACTCAATATTGCGGAATTGGTGTCGCAAGAGGAGGCAATGTCAATTGTATCTGTGCTCCATTAGGCTGGATTCGCTTGCCCCGGTCTTGTTTGTATCGCAGAAAATGCAAGAACCTAATGATGGATTGGATTGTATTCATGACTTGATTAAGTTGACCCGGTTCAATGGAGCCCAAAGTGAAATCAATGCTCTGATATCATGTTAAACAAGGGAGTGCACTGCACTGAAAAATACACCATATTATTATCAAATTGGAATTGTACAGGGACTACAGTATTTATTGGCATACCCAAGGCCCACATCGGCCTAATATAATAGCAATAATTATATAAGCAACACACAACAACTACCGAACCCAATTAACTGACCAACAACTACATTACAATCAAATATTACAACTAATTAATCATTCACCACACTTAACGATCTTAAATTTGATAATGTGACATTAATTCCGTTAAATAGATTGATATGGACTGTTGACTAAGACCGATGTGATTTACATGTTTGGACCCAAACCAAAATTTGTTGTGAAGTATATGTTTCAAAACAAAAATTTATTACGTGCCAAGAAAACTTAATTGTTAAAAGTACATGTTTTTGGAGTGAGTTTAACTTTTTAAACGCAACTTAAACGCATGAGAGAAGATAATTAAAGAAATCAATCTTGATTGAAAAAATAAATTTTGAATATGGAGAAATCAATTGTCAACAATAAAATATATTATTTTCAATATTTAAATCTATGCTTTGTTTTCTTACTCTCAAATTTGATTAATCAATTTTGAATTAATTGAATAAGATTAACTCATCTAACTTTTCTGTATATGGATATAAACGTATAACATCTACGAATGTGTTAAGTTGAAAATTGATTTCTGTCATACGTTTAAGTTACCATTTTTCATAGTGTTAAATCCACTATAAGTCTCTATATATTTTAAAAAGTTTTGGTTTTGGTCCCATACCTTGAATGAATTTTGATTTTGATTGTAAGCTATATCAGTCCTAATTAGCAGTACGCCAAGTGACACATTAGCGAAGTAAACATTATTAAGTTCAAATCCAAGTTTTTTATAAAACTATTGGTACTACTAACTTTTGGACAACATAAAGTTTAGAGAGAAAAACAATGAAAAAAAGTATGGTATCAAAATTAAATTCATTACCCATTTATTATTGAATTTTGTAGATACAATAACATGTACAAAGTCATCATCGACATATGAGTATATGACCATTGTTTTTTTTCACTCAAAATATCCACTTTGCGCGCCCCACATTCAAATATACATTAGTTTAATCTCATGAATTAGAGGAGCATTTTTTTCCCATGATAATGAAAGCATTTACTCCAAAGACGCAAGCTGATTTTTTTAATTACTTTTATAACGAAAACAATATAATGGCACGTAACTAATAGCCGCATATCTAGAAATCGAGGCGATACCAAACAAAAATCGGACGTCTTCATTTGAAACATAATTATTCTATTCCCATCGATCGATGCATTGCCAAGTTTGGTTGAAGGAGTAGGAATGGCCACCTAACAATACATGAATTCTGCGAGTAGTAGATTCGATAACAATAATATTTCAAAATTTCACCTGATTCCCAACAATATACTTATCAACCTTCCGTTAATCAATGAACATCACTGCCTGCTGATCCATCTATATATACTAGGATAATTAAAAAGACCGAGCGCAATTTAAATTTCCATAGGACGACAGAAATAAAGGATGTTAACCATAGGCACGCACAATTCTTTGGTTTTTCATATTATTAGATCATTAACATAGAGAGTGCCCTGCTGGTATCATCAATCTAATGACTGCGTATATTCTAAGAATTATACGTTACGATGTGACATTTTGATCCCACCCTATTGTCAAAATCCATGCTGCAACTACCTTCATGAATATTAACTAGCTACCTCCCTGCTATATTCTCTCTCCTATATTAAAATAGCTAGAGGTTGGATTTGATCAGACTCCAATCTACTCTATCTCATAAATTTATAATTTTTTCTCAAAGTATCATTATTGATTATATGCATTAAGGGGCTTATCCAAAAGTATTCATGATGAAAGATGATATTTTATGAAAACCAACTCATATATGTTACAAATTATATAACTAACTTTCTCTTAATCTATGTAAATTAGTTATCTAGCTCTTATATTAAGAATTAGAGGTAGTACTACTTTAATTAGCCACACCTAATTAAACAACAATATATTGGTGGCAACTGAAAGAAATTAAAAACGCTAATATATTGCAACTTGTGCATGCTTAGACGACGTAAATATCACAAAATGCTTTTATATTCTCGAAATCAGCGATCGACCATGAATTGAAGAAAGATGTATAACAACTATATGATTGTGAATTTGAGAAGGGATGGAGCCAGAATGAATTAATATTGAGAAATGATGGAGTGAGAAAGAGGCATTGGTTATCCCATAAAAGAATAATATATTTAAAATATATCAACTTGTGTGGTTAGCTAGCAAGCCAGTGAGATCACTCTAATGTGAGCGTTTTTTTTTTTTTTGGAGCACTAGTTTTGAATTATACATGTATATAGTCGGTGACGTGGTCCAGGAAGAGTGTCACCTTTCACGCACACACATACATACACAAGAAATTAAAACTAGCAAGCTAAGTATGGGGTTGGGGTCCCTCTATTATGTACACTTCTCTTTTTTTGGAAGCATTTGTTTCATATTCTCTTGTTTCTTTGTGCCCAAATATCGATACCCTTCTTGAATGCAATTTTTCACTTCACTCCCTCATATGCTGCCAAATTGATCATTGTTTCTAGTATATTCATGAACATGTTACACCACTAGTTGTTTGTCTTTGTTCCCCAGATCCGTGAAAGCCCCATTGAACCTGGCCCTACAACTGCTATTACTGCTATTATACATAAAAGCTCCTTTCCATATATAAACCTGTTATTGCATTCTTAGGAAAACAAAATTTCCATAAATAAAGATGAGTTTTATTCGTACTTTATTAATTTGGGTTGTCGCTTGTCGGTAATATATATGGGATTTATACGACCTTTCCATTATTGATGATGCAGCCCCACAAAAACTTAATTAATGGAAACAATTATAGGTTCATGATTCCACTAATAATCTAAATTAATCAAGTCGAAAATTGTCTCTGGGTTCTTATTCTGAATGGAATCTTTGTTATTGCTATGGAAATTAACCGTACAAGGGCTCCGTTTATATGTTACCCTTGGCTTCCTCACATGTCTCGATTATTTTATTACTATTATTTTCATAGACAACCGATCGAGGGTGAAAGAGATGGCCGATGGGATTATCTTACAAAAACTGGGACCATTACCCTCTTTGTCCTGTTCGTGATTTGAGTCTCGTACGTAGCTATATATGGATAAGAAGGAAAACAAGCTCGCTTGAATATCTCTAATATAATGACTTTGTGATTTATCTGTGATAACAATATAATAACCCTGCCTCCCACTGTCCCACACTCCCACACAATAGAAGGCATTTCAAATCAGATTTATGTTTACTTTAATCGTTTTCTTCTGTTTCAAACTTACTCCTTCCTGTCCACAATATATGTCCACAATGTATGCTGCTTCTAGAAGATTGATTTACTCCACAATATAAGCCATTTGCAGAACAATAATTAATGCATATTTGTCAAATTTTCCCATCTAATTAGTGTTTAAATATGACTTCTTGTATTTTATTCTTTCCTTCAATACCTCATTTAATTGGGTAAAATTAAAAATTTATTCTAATTTAAGATAAATATAATAAGTTAACTATCATTTTTTTTGTTCTGATAAATTAGTTGAAATACCTTATATTATAAATAAGAGGGAGTACTTCATTATCAATCCTTTCTTTTCCTCCCTTCGGTTTGTTGATTTCACGTGGGTGCTTAATTAGTGCCTACGGATAACTATAGGCATACACGGCGATGGGTGATTAAAATAATTAATCATTGGTTTGATGATCAACCTCGATGTATAATAATCAACTAGATTATGGCCTAATTATTTGATGTACTATTATTTAAAATCACATATTTCCACATGTAGTTCATGTGATGATTCCCAGCAACGATTTAAGAAATGGAAACTCTCAAATTCTGCGAACCACTAACCTTGCTGGCTAGCTTCATCATTCATAAATTATGCAGAGAAGCACATGGTATAACGACGGACATGACACTTCAAGAACAGTGGTAAATGCTTTATAGTTTAGATTTTTTTTGTCATACATGCGGGGTGGTTATCAAGGTGAAATTGTAAGAATCGAAGTCAATAATATATTCAGAAGTGCAATAATGTGATTTAGTTTTCTTCTGAATAATTGATTTTTCACCATGCTCAACACCGTTTAAGAAAACCACATGTATAAGGCATTGCTGAACAATATTAACATTGTAGTATTATAGTACACCACACCCTCTCATATTAAAATAATTCAAGCCTTTTACCCCTTATCAAATCTTTATGACTTTAGAGTCTTACATAAAAAGAAAATCCAGAACTATTTTTCTTATTGATATATGTAATTTCGAACACTAGATTTAACAAATATGCTGTGGAAATTTGTCGTCCTCACGGTTAATGCTGTGAAAATTTGTCATCCTCACGGTTGATCCTTCAAATGAAACATATTTTGCTTTTCTTCGAAGGGAAACTGTATTGAGTCTGGTGCCACCACTTTGGTTCTTTTCTGTTGGCCAAACCTAACATTTTGACATTAATTCAGACATTGAAAACGGAGCCCAAAAGCCCACACATTAAATGGGGGATAGTCCAATGTTATAGTTGGTATTTCTTGGCCCAAAAAACCAAATCAAACATGGAATGAAGAAAAGATTGGGAGGATCTCTTTCTGCTTATGCTCTGGATTCTCTCCCTCCGACTCTCCTTCCTTTTGAATTCAGCTAATGACCATTACTTGATTCCCAATTCATGTTTAGTCATTATTGTTATATTAGAGATACCGACTAAAATCCTGTCGAGCCTGCAAAATCGAGTCATCATCTTCCCAGTGGTCGCGGTAAGCGACAGAATGGAGGGCCCGCTCTTGGCTGCGGCTATAGCCATATTCTGTCTCCATTCTTCCACCGGAGCAACCCCACAGCTATTGTAGTACCACTGCAGTTTCACATCAGAACTAACCAACCAAACAAATTAGGAATTTTAAAACATTATCAGATGTCTGAGCACATTGAAATAGCTAGATACATGCCTGATTCTTGCCTAGGTAGTGAACATAACGCTTTGGCGTGCCAGAGGTTTCAAGAGAAGAGTATAAAGCTTTCACATCTTCCATCATTTCCTCTTTAGAAGGCAGCGCAATGCGGTTTGACAATATTTCAGCTATCCACTTGCTTTGCAGTTCGTACATTATGAAGGGGACAACCTGCCACCAAATTTATGGACTCGTTAGGACATGACATTTTGGTTTCATTAAAAAAAGAAAGAAAGATGAAGGCAGACCCTAGAAAGGTATTCCCACGAATGAAAGCCATGGAGTCAATGCTGGACGGAAAACATGTTTGTAGAGCGGTTCCACACAGTAATCATCAAATCTCACTGCCCTATTGGTTTCAATGAGTGGGAAATCATAATTGTATCTGTATGAGGAACAAACACCCAACCAAACTTTTGTGCTTTAATTGAAGGCTATGCAGCATAATTAGTTCTTCCGCAGAACTTGATAGAACTAACGGGAAATGGTTAAAAAATACCCAGTACAGTGTAGAATGACATCCGCATAAATTGCATTTCCATCTTTAAAAACCAATCTTCCATCCTCGTGGATGCTTTCAATCTGCATTGTTCAATACATCTTGATCAACCATGCATTCTAAGCAGCATTCAGCAAGTAAAATATAAATTGATTGGTCATTGTGATCGACATCCAATTCTCACCATAGATGACGAGTTTTACCATAGCATGAAGCCACATGTTTTCAAACCCAGGTATATCTTTCCAAGTTTATCTTCTTCATCAGACCTAGAAGCAACATGGACTTCTTTAGCAACTCCAGAAACTTCTATTGAGTTGTCAACACCACTAGAGGCATTACCTATCACAACCACAACCTCCCCAAAGAGTAATGGGAAAACTAGATCAGAAATTACCAAATCAAGTTAACAGCAAAATCGTAATTCCTATCACTGCCACGAGGCGAGATGATAGAGGGGGGACTGTGGTCGACATAGGTTAGTGTTGCAGCGAATTTCAAGTGAAGAGCGAAGATCCAGTGAACTTATGAGTATTAGGTAGGCACGTTTACGTCCCTCAAGATAAAACCTCTCATGAACTTATCTCGCCCTATAGGATAAATCATGAGGTTTAAACTTCTCATGTTGCATGAGAAGAAGAAGATTCCTACACATATATGAAATGAAATGATGAGACCCACATATATATAATGCTAATTGTATATATATGTGGGTCCCACAATTTCATGTATGTGTTACATGAGAATATACATCTCCGACAACATGAGAAATATTTTTCCCATAAATCATAGTAGAAAATTTACTACAAGCATTCTTATGACATTAATGCCAACACACATCATATACCGAATTTGCGCGGGAAGGATACGCTGAAAAAGAATTTTATACAAAAGGATACGCTAAAAAAAAATTTATATACAACAGGATACGCTAATTTTTACGTACATATTTAAATTATTGAGTGTGGGTTTGGATAAGTTGGGGCTAAAAAGAGATTTTGGACAGAATAGATTTAGCAAATAGGATTTTGGGTTTGGATTTTATATTTTTAAGGGTAATTTTGACTAAATAAAAACAATATAAGTTTATATGATGCCTTTCTTGACAAACTAAATTTCATATAATATAGAATTTGATCTATCAGTTAGTTAATTTAAGTTAATATGGTTATCATAAAAAAATGAAATGATAAAACAATATTTTCTATTTTTAAAAATTATCTATTTATTTTCTAATATGATGGTTTTTAGGGTGAAGGTGCGATTTTGCCAATTAACAATTAGGCCAGGAGCGGTGTAGCCAAATAACTTTTAATGAGACCAAAAATGCCAAAAAACAATTGAATTTGTAAAAAAACTACAATACCGTCATATTCCCACTAACTTCTGTTTGAATGAACGCCACGTGGGATGTTGAAGTCCAGCTCAGTCCTAGGTGGCCTATTTTGTTTTTGGTCAAAATTTTCCAGCTCAGTCCTCATCGGATAGCTTGAAAACGATGCTCTCGACAGCGATAATCACGAAAGAACCAGGGTAAGCACAATCCGATGATTTCGACGACAATAACCTCAGAAAATCATTCTCAAACATAATATCCACACAACCTATCAAAATCTACTCAAAATCAAAACCAATGATTTGAGTTTGAAATCAAAACGGAAATCGCGATCTCTGGTTCTTCAACTTCCCAATGAAGAACCAATAGCTCCGGTCGCCAAAATCCGAATGCGACTCGGTTATAACCTCATAGAGGCCGCTGCTCCCAGTGATTCCAAGGTAACATCTCTGACGACGTTTTTCAGTGATCGGAGAGTTCAAAATGGCGTTAACATATATCAACAACAAATGAAATCCAGATCGAAAAATTAAAGCCAAAGGGATTTTCGAGTTTCATTTACAGATCAATATGGTCTTCCAAATAAGATTTGAAAACAAGACCCCCGATCTTCTGAATAACGAACAAAAGAATCGCCTGGGCATTGACCAAGATACTTTGATTTCCAGCTCATTTAAATAATCCATCATCAGCTATCATTGAAAGAGAAAATATACAGGGCGGTCTCATAAAAGAACATAGATAGATAGAGCGGAGAGACGAATGGATCTGAACAGAGAAAGAGGAAGAATCAGTTCTGTTGGGCTTGCCGTCGTCGTCGACCTGAGACAATATAGTTGGTTGGATCGATGAGAACAACGGGAATGCGAATGCCAAATCAAAGAATGCCGACTCTGATCTATCTTTATTTCAAAAGATCGTGATTCAAAGGAGAGAGAAAGTTCGAAGTCCCTCAAGATCCAGGCCACCTCTCGCGCATCCTCCCGGTCATTTCCCGGATCAAGTCCCTCTCATCGATGGGAGACTACGTTGGCACATCGCTGAGAGATGAAGCTCTCTACAGTCTTGAATTGAACCTCTATGCTTCTCGACGAGGTTTGAAGAGCCGCCGCCACCTGCATTGTGGAAGAGATCGGAGAGGTGGGTGGCTTCGGAGATGGCGGTTTGCAAAGACTGAAGGAGGTAGGTGAGGATATTTTGGCTTATGTTGATGGAAATGCCGAGGCCGAGCTTTAAAGAATTGAAGCAAGCTTCTGGGTATGGTGCGGTTCTACGAAAGACCATATGGAAGTGAGATTTGGGTCAAGTGTTGCTGTGGTAGAAGCGAAAGTTTGTGAGAGGAAGATTGGGAAAAAGCCACCTGGCATTGACCAAAAAAACATAAGGACCAGCTGGATTTTGGTAGCCACGTGTAAACGGTGTTAAATGAGATCTAACGGTGTTGTGATTTTTTTAGAAATTCAATTGTTTTTTGGCATTTTTGGTCTCTTTAAAAGTTATTTGGCTACACCGCTCCTGGACTAATAGTTGTTTGGTAAAATCTCTCCTTCACCCTGGTTTTTATTATGGAAGTTTTTGTTAATAAAAATTATTTAATTCAAATATCTTAAATTCGACCGTACCTCAAATATAATGATTTTCAATGAAAGAACCCACGTGCAATTAAAAAAATGCAAAAAATGGTACTCCTTCATATTCTAAATATAAGACAAATTTAACCTTTTTGGAAAGACTAAAGAAGCTAATTAAATTACTTTAGAGAATTTATATTTTTTTTCTAAACTATTTAGTTTAACTAATAAACTGATATATAATCTAAAGATATACAACATATGATATGATTAAATAACTTATTTAATTAGTTTCCTTAATTCTTTTTAAAACAATCAACTCTATCTTATATAAAGGATCAAAGAGAATATTGTCAACAACTAGTTGTCTCAACTAAGAGCAATACCATCTTGTTGGATGAGGTCTTAAATTTGAGCATGACGTTAACATGTTTGCGTGAATCTCCCTCTCTATGATGATTAGCTAGGTTAATATAGTAATTTAGAAAAAGAAAGAGAGAGAGAGAATATATATATATATATATATATATATTAGCTAGGTTAATATAGTAATTTATATATATATATATATATATATAGTGCATAAAAGATAATTGTAAGGGGACGAAAATAGGTGAGACCACCTATCACAAGCTTATGATCTAATTTCAGCCTGACTTGGCCTTGGAGAAATAGGCTTGACTTGTGAGTTTGATAGGCTGACCTATTTGTGCGTGTTATGTTCTCCCGGTGATTTCAATTTTAAAAATTTGGTTTTAAAAGTTGGATAGCCATCCCAATCTTAGTAGACAACAATAGACATGTAGTGGAGGAAGTATAAAAATTTAAGAAATTATAAGTTCATTCGTTCCTATCCTTCATTGATTATTTCCTAAATCCTCCTCCCAAAATATTCATAATTTACAGTTTCAATAAAAACTTTCTCCAAATATTTATCAATTTGAAAATTTTATTTTTGAAAATAAAGTTCAACCTAAATTTTTTGTCCCATATGTGGAGGTACCTCTCTGTTTTTAATATTAAAAAACCTATACATAATTGCATGCTATAATTATGCGTACAACGAAAAAGGTGAAAAAAAGAAAGAGAGATATCTAAGTGCAAACTTGGAAAAATATTTTCAGGTAAAAAAAACTTGGCAAATCAGTTTCTTAAGTTGTGTACATGTATGCAGAAGACTAATCAAAACTTGTAATCTAAAGTAACTTGCAAAAATTATAGAGTGGGAGGGAGATGTTTGGTGAGTAGGAGGAGAGCTGCTTTGGGGGCTATTTAAGTGATGTACAATTATTATGCATTTATTTTTTGAGAACTTATCAATACAATAACAACTAAGAAATAATTATAAGAGCATTTTGGGCTAGAATGACATCTAATAACAACTAAGGAATAATTATAAGAGCATTTTGGGCTAGAATGACATCTACTAAAAAAAAAAAAATGGTAAAGAATCATTTAAGATAATTTAAATACATTTAAATAAAGCATTAAATGTATAAGATAGATCAAGCAGTATCAGATTTTCAGTCAAATCTTCAGTAAAAGGGTAGAAAAAGATTAAAGAGAAAACTTAATAAAATTATTTATCATAAAGTTGTTTATAGTACACAAAGATGATGTGAACAAATGAAGGCTAGAGGTACCGACTAAAATCCTTTTGAGCCTCCAAAACTAAGTCGTCATGCTCCCAGTGGTCGCGGTAAGTCGAAGGTTGAAGGGCCCTGCCCTCGGCTGCGGCCATGTACATCTTCGATCTCCATTCTCCCACCGGAGGAGCCCCACACTGAGCTGCTACCCAGTTATTGTAGTGCAATTGCTGTTTCACATCCCAACCACCAACCAACCACAGCATATTTGGAATTTTAGAGAATGATCAGAAGTCTGAGCACATCGAAATTAGCTGAAAATACGTACCTGACCCTCGGCTAGGTGGTGAGCAAAACGCTTAGGTGTGCCTGAGGTTTCCAGTGAAGAGTATAAAGCCTTCACATCTTCCATCATTTCCTCTTTAGAAGGCAGCGCAATGCGATTTGACAATATTCCAGCTATCCACTTGCTCTGCAGTTCGGCCATTATGAAGGGGGCATTCTGCCACCAAATTCATGGACTCCGTAAGACATGACATTTTGGTTCATTAAAAAAGAAAGAAAGATGGAAGCATACCTTCACTGGTATTCCCACAAATGAAAGCGATGGGGCCAATGCTGGAGGGAAAACATGTCTGTAGAGTGGTTCCACACAGTTATCATCAACCGTCACTGCACCATTGGTTTCAAGGAAAGGGAAATGATGATTGTACCTGTATGAGGACAAACAGCCAAGCGAACTTTTGTGTTTTAATTTAACAATATGAAGCTTAATTAGGCTCTTCAGTAGAACATGATAGAACTAATGGAAAATCATCAGAAAATACCCAGTACAGTGTAGAATGACATCCGCATGAACTGCATTTCCATCATTAAAAACCACTCTTCCATCTTCGTGGACGCTATCAATCTGCATTGTTCAACACATTTTGATCAGCCATTCTAAGAAGCATTCACCAAATAAATTGACAGATCCTCCCGATCCCCATCCAGTTCTCACCATAGGCGACAAGTTTTACCATAGAATGAAGCCAGACGTTCTTAAACCCAGGCAACTTTCCAAGTTTATCATCTGCAACAGACCTAGCAGCAACATGGACTTCTTTAGCAACTCCAGAAATTTCTATATAGATGTCGACAGCACTGGGGCCGTAACCTATCATAACCACGACCTATCCAAGGAGTAATGGGAAAACTAGATCAGAAATTATCAAATCAAGTTGACAGCAAAATCGTGATTCCAACATTCTTTTCCAAAGAATATTTGAGCTCCGTCCAAGAGTAATCGTAACTTGTTTTTCTTTTAGATTTCTCCTGCTATTATATTTGAGATAAATTAATTACATGGAAAAATTAGAATGAAGGACCTAAAAAAAAGATATTTATAGTGGATGACCATAAAAATTGTAATTATTTAGAAGAACTAAATATAAAAATGTAAAATTAAAAGTATTAAAATGCCCCTAACAAAATTTTCTGCATTTTTCATACATTCTTCTTCCCATTTTATTTTTAAAATTAATATAAAATTCTAGGTTTCATTAAATTAAACAATTGTTTTCTCAATTTTCATTTTTCACAACTTGAATATATATATCTATGAAAAAAAAAAAAGTGCATTCTTCAATTTATAAAAATTATAATTTTTTTAAAATCAACAAAAATTTTAATTAAAAATGGAATTATATAAGTTTAATAAAAGTCAATGTCTTTTATAATTTATCATATATGTTAAACTAAGAAAGTTTTTTGATTTATTTTTGTTTTAGAAGCAATTTATGTGGGTTAAAAAATTCATGAAATTTTAATAAAATTAAAAAATCTAATTAACCTATTATATCCTTAAAAATATGAAATAAGTTTAGTTTTTATTTTTATAAAAAGAGCTTAATTGATATCAACCTTGATAATATAAATCGGACAACTTGATGATTTAAATTGGTAAAAAATAAAAATTAAGAAAAATCTGATTTTAATAGTAGTTAATTACATAATATATCAAGGGAAAAAAAAAGATGTGATCATATTATGATGAAAAATTTTGATTTTAGTTATCTTTTAATTATGAATACAAAATATAATACAGGAGGTTTGATTAGGGGCAATTTAGTAATTTTAAATTTATATTATGATATTCAGTGTCTCTAAGTAATTACAATTTTCATAGTCATTTATAATAAATATTATTTTCTCTAGGTCCTTTATTTTAATTTTTTCTAATTACATACTCCGTGTGGTTCTTATTATAGAACATCAACTAGTAAGTATATTTAGTCCTCTTCATAAGACACTTGCTTGTTTATAAAGAACATTAATTTTTTGTTTTCCATGTAGGCCTATAATTAATAAGGGAATAGTAATTAATATAATATTAGAGTTTAGTGTAATTAGTAGGGGTAATATTAAAAATTACTTAAATTTTGTAACAACTTTATTAATTTTAATTGTTTTTTTTTGTGTGAGAATTATTACTTAGTCCCTTATAATAAGAATCAAAGGGATACAATTCTCCAACTCCAAAGTAGAATTTTAAAAACTCTTACATTGGGAATCCATTGGGATTTGGGACACTAAAGCCACATTGTGTTTGGAAGCACATAAGGTGCTTCTCCCTTATATGCTTCTTACATGCTTGTCCCTCTAATTAGAGGGACAAACAATTTTTTTTTTAATTTTTTTTATATTCTATATATTTTGATTAAATTATAAGACGCTTTCTGAAAAAAAAAAAAAAAAAAAAAAATTAACACCCAGATTTCAAATTAATTAGTTTCTAGTTCTACATTCAGAAATATATCTTGCAATACCAAGTATCTTGGAAACTAATTAATTTGAGGTCTGGGTGCTAATTTTTTTTTCACAAAGCAGAATATAATTTAATCTAAATATATAGAATATAAAAAAAAATTAAAAAAATTGCTAGTCCCTCTAATTAGAAGGACAAACATGTAAGAAGTACCTAATATGAACCCAATTCTCATCTCTCCAACCTCCAATCCTTTCAAGCATGTTTATACTTTTTTGGTCAAAACGCTCCTTATACTTACACGGTTAATGCAACAAAGATCTGAAACACAATTTTTTTTTTCAAAAACAAATTTTTTTTCCCTATTTTTTTCGAGGTTATTGATTTTATAAAAAAAATTTTGTAAAAAAATTTCCAAGTGCATATAAAAATTTATAAGTTCCTTCTTATTAATAAAATTTATTTTAAATGCAAGGAGTCAATTATAAATAAAATTGTTATGAATATAATATTTACGTGGGTCTCTATATATCTCCATTATCTTTAGTTAGGGGCGGAGCTTGGTGTATGAAGGGGGGCCATCCCCCCCCCCCCCCCCCCCCCCCCCCCCAAAAAAAAAAAAAAAAAAAAAAAAAAAAAGTGTTCACAATTTTTTTTAAAGAATTAATATAATGTAAAAAAGTGTGTTATATTATATATTAGACTTATAAAGATACTTTTATTATAGATTTGGCCCCCAAATTTTTTTTTTCCATAATTAGTTAATGAGTATACATTTGACTCCTCCAAATATTTTTTCTTAATTAATTAATGAGTGTACATTTGGCCCCTAAATATTTCTTCCAAGATCTGCCACTAGTTCTAGTATTATACAATTATCTCTTATTATCACCAAATCTATAGAATTTGATTCTAACAGATTATAAGTATCAGAACTAATACTTTTAATTGAGGAATAAAACTGATAAGGATTAGTAAATATTAAGTTTTTGAAAAACAATTAAATCAAGACAAATCTGAAAAGATTCTCCCATTGAAAATTTTATTAGCAAAAAAGAGCCGAAAGATTTCTTTACATACAGAGTATTAATACTTTGATTTAGATCCTCATCACCAAAAATATTTTTAACCAGGACTTCGACCATATTTTTCCTAAAATCAATTATCTCAAAATAACAGGAAAACTTTTGTTTTTTGTGCGTGCAACTACACCTTGTTTCAAGTTCTTGTTGCATAAACCATGTAAGTGTATAAGAAGTGAGGGGAGGAGCAACAAGGCTTGAAGGGATTGGAAGATGAAGAGATGCAAAATTGGAAAAAAACAAGGCTTGAAGGGATTGGAAGATGAAGAGATGCAAAATTGGAAAAAAACAAAAAACAAAACAAAACAAAAAAAGGCAGCGGATGGAAGACGAAAAGGAGATAAGCTGGGCCCAAACTAGTTTTTCTGAAGTAGACCGTCAAATTATCATTACATATTTTCATTATTAAATGAAAATTAAAGAATGAACAGTTGACCATCCACCTCTTATAAAAGAATTTTTCCCCCAAATAAACTACTGGTACGAGTGGAGCTGTCGCCAGAAACTCAAGGGGATGTAGGTTCTTGCGGTCATTTAATTTATAACAAAGAGCTATAGCAATACTGAATACATCTCTACTCACAGCCCCCCCCTACCTACCCACTATCGGGCACACTTCCAGTTACTCTTCGATGGACTTCCAAATAAGGGGCTTTCTTCCTTTGCTCCTTAGTATTCGTTATCCTCCTTTTTTTAAATGGTACTAAAAAGGTATTTTAAGATACTGAATGTTACTGAAAAAAATACTTCATTATCTTAAAAACAATATTTTATGATTTTGAAAAAATATTTTAGTATTTTGAAAAAATATCTTACAGTGTATTTCTAGTATCATTTAGTACCCTTCAATATCATTTTAGTAGCAATCAATACCCTAAAATATTTTTCCAAGATCTTAAAATAATTTTTTAAGATCATAAGATATTTTTTCAGTACTATTTAGTACTCGAAGTATTTTTTGAAGATCCTAAAATAATTTTTCAAGATAATGAGGTATTTTTTCACTACTTATAAGTATCCTAAAATATCTTTTTAGTAAAGTATTTTTTCAAAATCCTAAAATAATTTTTCAAAATCATGACGTATTTTTTCAGTATCGTGAAATATCCTTTTAGTATCAGTTAGTACCTTGAAATATTTTTTTTAAGATCTTAATATAATTTTAATACCAGTCACTATCGCTAAGAAGAAAAGTAGGAAAGCTGCTTCCTCCAAATTGAGAGTAACGGGGGATGTCCATAAAACAAATTAAAACCATCAGCTTGTGGTGCTTGTATTCAACTCTATGGACCCGATTTGCATGCCAAAAACGATAATAAGGCCAAAAAAACATGATAGGTCAAAGATGACAAAAAACTGCAATAGCAGATACTCAACAAATTATGGAATAGAAAAATAAAGGAACCTGATACATACTTGATCTTGAAAGCGATCAGGTGTACGATAATTATGGCTATGCATCTGCTTCCCCGGCCATACTTTTATGCCTAGATGTAGCACAATTGCCACGAGGAAGCCATCAATATTTAAAAAAGGCATGAATCGGATGTTGAGTTTTACGTGTGGAGTTAATCAAATAAGAAAGGAAACGTTACCGGGAATATCAGCTATGCGAGGTTGAGTATAATGTCCATTGCAAACGACTAAAGCGTCGTAAATTTCTTCCACACTATCCCCACTTCGGCCTTTTGATGTTACCTTCCATTTCCCACCATTTTCAAGCTTCGCAGATACAACCTCAGTCTCGAACCGCACCAATTCATGGATCCCAAACTCAGTTGCGAAGTCTTGCAAATACATCAACACCTCTTTGTGACCCGGGAATCTTCTCCCGTCTCTGCCGTCGCCTTCTCGCTTTACAAAAGGGTAATCTTGAAATCCCATGAGTTCCCTCGGGAGATTGGTGCGGAGCGATTGGTAGAGGCTAGAATGGACCACGGCTCGATCCGGATTCGTACCAAGCAGATCGGACTCTACCTTCGGGTTGTAGATCCATGTGCCTCCTACCTGGACACCTCGCTCGAAAACGACAACTCGATGGCCTTCTCGTCGGAGTTCACGGGCGGCGACAAGTCCGCTGGCACCAGCGCCTATCACTGCCACTCGGCAAGATGCGGATGCCAGTGGGGAGACTGCGGTCGGCATAGGTTGGTCTTGGATTGGTCGCAGCAAATGGACGAGAGAGCCGAAGATCCAATCAACTTATGAACACACATCTTATTTATATATATGTACATACACACACACGCACACACACATACACCTACGCACACGTGGACCTCATGGTGACGCCAATGCCATTAGTCGTCCGTGACTGTAGCTTTTTCTTTTTTGGACAATATTCTTTTGTAGTTTTTGTTTTGTTTTGTTTTTGTACAAAGTCTTTTGTAGTTTTACACTATATATGCCTTCCATGACTAGTTAAATTTTATATGATATAGTAGTATAACTTTATGTAATTAACCAATATGATAATACAGCTTCAACCTATAATTTTTTTTGTTCCACCTATGGAAGGAGATCTCTCTCGACTTTTTAACATGCAGGGAAGACCGGAAGAAAATATTAAGAAAACTAGCATCAACATTGTGTACTTGATGATGGGAGAATAATCAAAACTACGAATCCAAGTAGAGTTTTATGAGTTAGCTGCTTTCGTTCGGCGGGGGTCCTGTAATTTTTAATGGGAAATTGGGAATAAAGAGGTGAGGCAGGTTCATGACCCCAATAGGATTGAGGAAATAAATAAAACCAACTTTGACAAGTAAAACTAACCGCGTACGCCCCCAAGCATTAAGATTATACTACCATTTCTAATTATAGGACAAAGTTTGTAATACATATTGTATTGTAAACTTTATCCTATAATTAGGACAAGAGGAAGTACTAGTTAATTGTAGGTTGTTTTACCTTAAATAGTAGTCTTGTATTGGAGAACACCGAATACGAACTGTTGGATTAATAAAAAAATGGATAATTTAACTTGTATTGAAGAATTGAAACAAATAATCATTAATCTAAAGTCATTTTGTTGATATGATATTAACGAAAGGCTGTCATCGATATCGTGGGTGTGCCGATCTTGCTAGTAAGACTTGCTTCTTGTTTTTAGGTTAATACATTGGCTGAATATTGGATTGCCAATTATGCCCAATCCTTCTTGTTTTTAGCTTTTCATTTTCTAAAGCATCAAGGTTTCGATAAGTTGGAGGCTAGCTTCAAAATTGACGGAGGTCCTTTTTTGTACTTTTAATGTAAAAGTAAGTAGTCTTCAAGAAAGCGCACACTCAAAATCAATCAAATGGGCTCGTTATCCCAGGTCAATACTGAATATAAGACCTAATTGATTTTTTTAAAGAGATTAAAGAAGTTAAATAAGTCAATTAATTATATCTTATATTGCTTATTATTGAATTATATATCAGTTTATAAGTCGACAAATTATTTGGAGAAAAAGTTAAATAATAAATATAAATACTATAAAGTAATTTAATTAGTTTTGTCAGTCTTTTAAAAAAAGTCAACTGGATCTTATATTTAGGACTTGGGGAAGCAGTAATAAGGAAAATATAAGATAAAATGAATAACGTGGCCGACCATTACCAACTCGAAAGACAACAGATAGAACAATGGGAACGCATTTCCCTGCTCATCCTTTAGCTTCTTCCATCTGAGCCGTCTAGATGGTATCTAGACAATCCCAATTTATTTATTTTTTGATTATTTTCAAATAAAAAAAATCATTTTTTGAAAAAATGTTAATTTAGAGATTATCTTTATTTTAAATTATGTATCAAGTAGAATATTTTTTTTGAAAAAAAAAAAAAAAAAACTGAATTGTTCAGATCCCATCTAAACGGCCCATATGAAAAGAGCTCTCGTATTCATAGAAGAATGGTTGGATGAGCCGGAAACGTATTCCTAGAAGTATGGTCCGAAGACAAACTAGATCTTCATGTTGAAAGATTTACACGCAGATATCTAATTTTGCATTAAACGAGGACGGAATAAAATAAGCACTCTCGTAATACTAGTATTAATAATAAATTCCTTCTCATTGACGCAATCACTCAACCATATTTACAGGTTCCATCAATTATCCTCCATCACCAGCATATCTATTCTGCAAATAATTTCTACCAAACCCTACTTCATTTCATCATTGTTCCTCCTAGCTTTTTGTTGTCCATTATTCCTCCTTTTTAATCCTTCTCAATCTAGATATATATTTTCCTTTAGATAATCTGGAAGAGTCAGCTTCTATTAAAAAAAAAAAAATGATAGAAAATCCTTTGACATTAATCAGACAAGTTGAAAAAAGGTCATTAGATGCAACTGTGAGAATTTTAATCAAGCAGCTGTGTAAAGTTCCCTAATAAAAAAGGAAGGAAAATTGAAGAGAATACTCAAATGAACTTATTGAGCATGACCTCTTGACCAACAATTTATCTAAAACACTTGATTGTTGACAGAGCACAATAGATGTCATGTTATCCATTAGCCGACCTCACATAATTGATGGGTTAAGATTTTATTGTTGTTGTAATGTGAGTCATATTATTCATTCTTCTTATAGTGTCATTCTTCTTATATATGGTGGCAAAGCATATGCTGAATCTTTTATCTAGATATATATATACATATATATATATATATGGGGTTATCGTTTATCGTATCACTTGACATAAGGTTATCCAAGTCACCCAAAAACTATGTCGTTTTGAGAGTTCATTAATTCCCCTAACTTCAAAACGACGTCGTTTTGGGAGTTAGGGGAATTAATGAAGGGTGTTTTGGTAAAATTTATGTAATAAATATAAAAATAAAAATACCAAAAGACCCTTCATCAATTCCATTAACTCCCAAAATGACGTCGTTTTGGGGTGACTTTACATAACTTTATGTCGAGTGACATGATAAACGATAAGCGCTATATAGATACCAGACACAAATTATCTATATATATATATGCGTAGGCGTTTGATTAAATTGCTGTGGTTCTAATTGAGGAATAATGTAACAGAAACAAATTATGTGATGAAATTAAGCACTGTCACGGGAATAACTAATGGTTTAAAGTTTAAAAGAGTAGCCTAAATTAAGAATAATGGAGATAAGTGCATTAAGGGCTTATTATGTAATCATATGGTAATTTGTATATTATGTAATGTATATTTGATTTTTTCCTCAAAATATCTTTATTGATTGTTCGTATTAAGAGCTTATCTAAAAGTATTCATGATGAAAGATGATATTTTATGAAAAAATAAACTCATATATTTATTATAAATAATTTGTATAACTAACTTTTTTACCATATTTATATTAATTATCCAGCTCTTATATTAAAAATTAGAGGTAGGCCTACCTTACTTAACCGCACCAAATTAAACACCAATATATTGGTAGCAACCGAAAGAAAAAAAAAAAAAAAAAAAAAAAACACACACACACACACTAATATATCGCAACTTGTGCATGCATAGACGTACTCACGTACATATGACAAAGTGCTTTTGTGTTCTCGAAATCAGCGGCCAATAATTGAAGAGACGCAATAAAAGTCATCCCTGTCAAATCAGTTAGGACGGTCCTTTATATACGGGTTTAGTCACGGGTATACTTGGAGTCTTGGAGCAGATTGAGAGTGTCCTTTTGTCCGGTTATAGTACATCAGCATGAGGCGTGACTCCTTACACGCGCCTTCCTCAGTCTCATCAGCTCCAGGTTTTAACTTTTAATCCTCAAGAAGAAGACACCGACACTTCCCTTCTGACAAAATACATGTTTGAGGCACCAGCTCCAGGTTTGCCATTTCTCGAAGAAGACGTTGTGGCTTTCGGTGGGTGCCCTCTTGTTTGGGTTATCAATATGTGTATAAATTCTCATCCTTAAAACTAATCATAAATCACTGTTCATAAGAAATTAAAACTAGCATGCTAAGTATGGGGTTGGGGTCCCTAGCTCTATCATGTACACTTCTCTTTTTGTGGAAACGTGTGTTTCACATATACTCTTGTTTCTTTGCGCCCAAATATCGATACCCTTCTTGAATGCAATTTTTCACTTCACTCCCTCATATGCTGCGAAATAGATCGTTGTTTCTTGTATATTCATGAACATGTCCACCACTAGTTGTTTGTCTTTGTTCCCCAGATTGGTGAAAGCCCCTATTAGTGTATATATATTAGTCTAATTAACTATTTTAGTTAGAATAACTATTTTAGTTAGAATAACTACTTTAGTTAGAAGAATAACTATTAGTTGATAATTAGTTTGTACATGTAATTATCATTTATTGTGTCTATATAAGGATACGTGTGTTATCACATTTTATTGATCATGAATAATATTTCCGATTTACTTCATTTCTTTTCTCTCTAAACTCTGATAGCCCCATTATTTGAACCCGGTCCTATTATACATAAAAACTCCTTTCCATATATAAACCTGTTATTGCATTCTTAGGAAAACTAAATTTCCATAAAGGAAGATTAGTTTTATTCTACTTTATTAATTTGGGTTGTCGCCTGTCGGTAATATATATAGGATTTATACGACCTTCCCATTGCTGGTGATGCAGCCCCACAAGAATTTAATTAATGGAAACAATTATAGGTTCATGATTCCAATAATCTAAATTAATCAAGTCGAACGTCGTCTCTGGGTTCTTGTTCTGAATGGAATCTTTGTTATTGCTTTGGAAATTAACCGTACAAGGGCTCCGTTTATATTACCCTTGGCTTCCTCACATGTCTCAATTATTTTATTACTATTTTATAATTTTCATAGACAACCTAGGGTGAAAGAGATGACCATGCTTTGATCCGATGCATAAATTATCCGTTGCGCTCCTATACCTTTAAACTGCGTCGTTTTTAGCCCAAAACATGAAGCTGGTCTTTTTGTGTTTTTTTTTTTTTTTTTTTAATATTTCAAAATACGCATGCGTACTAAAAAGATACTCTAGGATCTTGACCGGTATTGAAATAATACTTCATGATTTTGAAAAATTATTTTAAGATTTGGAGAAAAAATATTTCAGGGTACTAAAAAAATATTTTAGGATATTGATTGTATTGAAAAAATACTTTAGGATCTTGAAAAATTATTCTAGATACTTGAAAAAATATTCCAATTTATTGAATAGTACTAAACAGATACTTCATGATCTTTAAAAATTATTTCGGGATACTAACTGGTGCTAAAAAATTACTCCATGATTTTGAGAATTTATTTCAAGGTATTGACAAAATATACTTTAGGATATTTTTTCAAAATCTTAAAATAATTTTTTAAGATCATGAAGTATTTTTCAAGATCGATCAATATTATAAATATCTTTTTAGTATCCACTAATACGCTAAAAAATTATTTCGTCTCGACTAATACTTTAAATATACTTGGGATATTTTTTCAAAATCTAAAATAATTTTTTAAGATCATTAAATATATTTTAAATATCGTAAATATTATATTTTTAGTATTTATAAGTATCCTAAAATATTAATAAATAAAAAATCAACATCATATTTTGTGCCAAAAACGACGCAATTTAAAGGTATTAGGTATAGGAGCACATCAAAGGGGAAGGGAAAAACCCTAAAATCTGAATTCTCTCTTCGCCTCACAACCCTCCTTCATCTCTTTCTTCTTTTGACTTGTGGCACCATCACAAGCCGCCGACGAGTATCATTCTATGTCGCAATTGCTCGAGAATGGTAGATCGGTTCCCAAATCTTTGATTTGTGGCCTTCTCCTCCGATTTCGAGGTTTGTGGACTTCTCTCGTCCTTGTGGCAAGTTTTTTCCTCTTCTTCTTCACACTACTAGAAAAAACGTGAACAAATGACGGAATTTGCGGCATTTACAATTCCGTCGCAAATTTAAAATTTTTGCGACGGATTTTAAAAATCCATCGCAAAAAAGGCCGGTTTGCGATAGAAAATAAATCCGCCGCCAAGCGGGCCGGGGATTTGCGACGGAATCAAAATCCGTCGCAAATCCCCTAGGATTTGCGACGGATTTGATTCCGTCACTAATCCCCAAGGATTTGCGACGGAATGAGTTTCGTCGCAAATCCCATAAGGGATTAGCGACGGATTTGGATTCCGTCGCTAATCCCCTTATGGGATTTGCGACGGATTTTGATTCTGTCGCTAATCCCCAAGGATTTGCAATAGATTTTGATTCCGTCGCTAATCCCCAAGGATTTGCGACGGATTTTGATTCCGTCGCAAACCGCTTAATATTTACATCTGTGGTTCAGTTCCATCTCATTTGCACCATTCTCTCCCATTCGCATACTGAGCGCCTAGCCACTTCTCCGCCTTTTGCTCTGTACGTTTTTCATTTCTATTTTTCTTCGGATTTGAATTCTAATTTTGTTCTAACCCATTATTTTCAATTCCATTGATCCGGCACGTGATGCTAATTTTTCGCTCTAATTTCTCCTTTCATTCTCGTTATCAGTGTTTGATCGCTTTTCTCTATTCTAGTTACTTCCTTTTCTTTTGGGTTCAGTATTTGATTTGATCTCATGCTTTTTGAAGTTTCGCTTCTCAAGAAATATGAAGTTTTCGTTGCATTCATGATATGTTCTCATATTTTGTTGTTGTTGAGTTGAACTTCCTGTTATATGCCTTTCTGTGTTGCTTCCCTATGCTTTCTTAATGCTCAAAAATTTGTTGTAGGTTGTCGCGGTTATAGATGGCTTTCTTCAGAAGTGTTTATGCACTCTCTAAACTTCGCTCTCGCGTGGAAGTGTGAAGCGGAAGATTCGTGAATTTGATTCAAATGAAATTTATTTAATTTTTATTGGATGTATGGATTTTTTTTGTCTCGGTTCATTTACATATTAAGCACCTTCTTTATTTGTTTAGTGTAAATTCTTGATTATGCATATCTTGTTTTAGAGTAGATCAGGATAAAAAACAGTATCTAATTTTTCAAAAAACAATTAAAATCAATATTTTTGATAGGAATAAACAATTTAAAAAAAATTCCAATTTTTTTTAAAATCAAATTTTATAAAAAAATATTTTTTATTTTTTAAAATTTGAATTTTGCGACGGATTAAAAATCCATCGCAAATCCTTCGGGATTAGTGACGGAAAATTAATTCCGTCGCAAAATTCGAAATTTGCGACGGATTTTGTGTTTTCCGTCGCAATTGTGACGAGCTTTTTTGCGACGGACGAAATCCGTCGCAAACTCATTTTGCGACAGAAAAACCCTTTTTTGCGATGGATTTTTTCCGTCGCGAAAACTGATTTTTTTTTTGTAGTGTTCGGATCTATTCTCATGCGGTGGTGAGAGAAATTTGTTTGTCTTTTGTTTCTTTTTTGTGGTGGTGTTCTTGTTTTCTTAGGAAATAAATAGATCTATGAGACTTGTTTGAACGTTATTGGATTCGACTATCTCCTGGTGGCTCGGATCTGCGTTCTTCGAGGAAGATTTCAAGAGGTGTTATTCGGTGTGTGGCCGAGGTCACCATATTTGCTTGAACGGAGGAGCAGAAGTATTCTTCAGGATATCATGGGTTTTCTTCCTTTTGAGGTTAGGTTATCTTTGATCTTTACCCCAAGTCGGGGGTGTCGGTGTGGCTTGCTCTAATTACAAATGCCTAATGCTTATAAGAAGGTGTGCTTGTTAGGGTGAGTTTTACAACCAACACTTTCTTTCACGTCACTTCTAACATTAGATATCGAGGAGGACGGTTTTGTCCATGCTTCTACTTCTACTCTTAATTTTTTAATGTACGGTGATTGACTGTTCTTATATTTCGCCTATTTTGTTGTATTTAATTCGGCTTTGTTTATATTCCTTCTTCAGTTTATTTTCATGTATTGCACCAGTTTACAGTAATAATATAAATAACTCTTGACACACACACAAAAATATGCATATTTATGCATCGAGTTAAGGTGCAAAAATACACATGTGCTTTTGTCAGAGAAGCGCCCAGCAGCAAGTGCTTTTTTTGGGAGCAAAAGTGACCATGTGGTTACAAAATAGGAGCAAAAGTCATAGTAACCGTTAACGCAGTGGATGTTGACTGTTAAGTTGAAAAGTTTGACTTAAATATATGATGTGGACACTGACTAGGAGTGTGTAGTAGGGGTGAGCATGGTGCCCAGATGCCCAGTACGCCCACCCAAGCCCAGTAAAAAATTGCCCAACCCTGCCATAAAAAAGTGGCCCGAAAAAATTTGGGCATTTTTGTTGGGCCGTGGGCGGGGTCCCGCCCTTCGAAAATTAAATATATTTAAATAAATATTGTTCTATATATATTATTTTATTTAAAATATATTATATTATTATGTCTAAATATATTATATTATACTTCAACCATTTCCAAAGCTTTGAAATTCTGTGAATTGTGAACTAAAATCTTCAAGGAACAGGGCAAAACGTCACTACTTGGGCAAGGGAAGCCCGCCCTGCCCAGCCCATTCTTGCCCAAACCGAAAATTATTAGGGCTTTTTTATCGGAAATTTGGGCATCGGCCGCAAATGCAGCCCGTTCATTCTTCGAGTGGGCATCGGCCGGGTCTCGCCCGCCTAACCCCGCCCATGCTCACCTCTAGTATGTAGAAGATAAGTGGAATGAGTAATTGATGACTTGGAAAAAGAATTATTTATTTATCTGGAAAAATATAGTTTATTTATCTTTTATTTATCTAAATTGATTAACCCCAAAATCTAACACATAACGTAAACAAATATGATCGACTCATCGGAAAATTGGGGAAACAAAGATCTGGAGGAAAAAATCTAGGGTTCATGACGTGAAGAGTAAGCAAAGAAGATGAACAGTGGATGGTCCAAAGCCGATGGATTCACGATTGCTAGGGTTCACAATGCTAGGTTTTAACTCTTCGCGTGTTGGAGTGAGGGAGTGAGCAAAGGATTCGTGATTCACCACGTCTCCAGCCACGATAACAACGACGTTCACACCAACGATAAAGAAGAAGGGAAATCGAGAGAGTCAGGCGGAACAAATCAATTCCCTATTATTAACCACCAATTCCAGTCTTAATTAGTCACACCATCGAAATGCCGCAAGACAAAGAAGCAGAGGAGGATGGGATAAATACCTAAATCAACATTCGAGATTGGAAATTCGCCTCAAGAAGATTGGCGGTCGCATCGGCAACCTGGGCCTTGTCGACTTTGTTCGATTCGTGGCAGAAAGTGGATTGTGCCACCTCAGCAAAAAGTTTGGCGCTGGAAAGAAGCTCGCTGGAGGAGTGTTTCTGGTGCGAATGGCTGTGGTGGTGGTTGGGATCAGAATCCATCGTCGGGATTTGGTATAGAGAGTTGAAGGGGGAAGATGAAGTGATTGGGGCTTCAGGACCGGTTCTTCTATATCGACATGGTGAACACAGGTCTTCATCGTTTGCGCGACCAAAAGCTATTTTTATATTTCTATATTTATCAATTTTATCTTCTGGTCAAATATCGATAAAGGTGTCAGTGGAGGCCTTTCACACAGGTCTTCAACTGGGAAGAATGATGTTCTAGAGCCGATGGGAGAGAGGATCGAGGAAGAAAAATGCGAGTGAGGCAACAATGACATAGCAGGCAACCAGTGTATGTGGGTCAACGGTAAGGTTAGTGAGTGAGGAAGATGAGGGAATAATGAAAATTGAATTTAGGAGGAGGAGGACAATGGCGGAGACAGAGAGGGAAGGGCAGGTGAAAATGTAGAGAGAGAGAGAGATAGAGAGGAGGGAGAGGCGTTGGGATTAATCAATTTAGATAAAAAAAAAATAAATAATTCTTTTTCCAAGTCATCAATTACTCATTCCACTTATCTACTACACACTCCTAGTCAGCGTCCACATCATATATTTAAGTCAAACTTTTCAACTTAACAGTCAACATCCACTGCGTTAACGGTTACTGTGACTTTTGCTCCTATTTTGTAACCACATAGTCACTTTTGCTCCCCAAAAAAGTATTTGTTGTTAGCGTTTCCTCGACAAAAGACACGTGTGTATTTTTGATCTTAACCCCTTATGCATCGGACGAAAGCCACGTCCGAATGAGATGGCCGAGTGGGATTATCGTACAAAAACTGGGACCATTACGTACCCTCTTTCTCTTTTTGTTGCGTTCGTACGTAGCCGAATTTTTTGATGCCCTATTATTTAAAATCACATATTTCCACATGTGGTTCATGTGATGATTCCCAGCAACAATTTAAGAAATGGAAACTCTCAAATTCTGCGAAACACTATTCTTGCTAGCTGGCTTCATCATTCATAAATTATGCACAGAAGCACATTACATAAAAAGAAAATCCAGAACTACGTTTCTTATTAACATATGTATTTCCTTTGGTTTTAATTATATGATACATTTGAGCAAAAAAAATTATATGATACATTTACCATATTTTCTAGAGATTAATGATAAGTAGTTAAATTAGTTAATTATATTTATTTTCCTAAAATGCCCTTGTTTAACTAAACTTTATGGTTTTATAAGTTGAGAAAACAAAAGAGAAAGCTTCCTAGCAAATCTGCAATCCTTGAGCAATGTACGATGGTTTTAGCTTTGATCATCATCATTCCACCTTAAGTATTTTGGGTTTAATAGATAAAAATATCATTTCTAAAATTACTTTTACTAAAATTAAGTTGTATGTGATATTAATGAGTAGCAAACACGACTTACTTTATAGAATATATGAGTGCGTTATTAAATTATCATTATTGTCTTTAGTTATTATTAAAAAAATATCAATAGGGGTATTTTAGAAAGAAATGGATAAAAATTGGAAATTTACTTATAATTAAGACCAAAACTAAGTCTTAAATGTTCTCTTATAATTTAGATTGGAGGAAGTAATTTTGAACAAACAAAATTTAACAAATATGCTATGGAGATTTATCATCCTCACGATTGATTCTTCACATGAAACTTGTTTTGTCAGTGCGTTAGACCGATCTTGATTAAAAAATATAATTAAATTAAAATAGGTAAAAATATTTGTATTTTAATAATAAACATATTTTAAATAAATATGTGAGATGTGTAAATATCGAAGGATGTGTAATATTATTTTATTTTTTTAAAAAAAAAAAAAATAGAAGAAGAAAATTTTGGGCTTGCAAATTCTCAGATTTTTCTCATCACAATTCACAGGTTTCTGATGTAGGATTGATGCAGAGCTACTCATCAATTAATGTGTGGTGCCCCTCCGAATTTCAAATTTTGTATTTTAAATCAATCACTTGAGGACCAGTGAAATTGACACCCCCCCCCCCCCCAAAAAAAAGGACAAGTGAAAAAAGTACCCTACTACCCCATCACTATACCTCGTACATATATATGGCAACATGTGAATATTATATTGATTTTCTTTTTTAAAAACAAAAAAGAGATCACACCACAGGATGTTGATCTCTCTCTCTCTCTCTCTCTCTCTCACGGGTATTTCACCTCTCTCTCTTCTTCATCTTGTCTCCTCCCTCAAACCGTCAACAATGACTTTCTGATTGTTAATCCTGTAATATCCTTCCATAATTATCATTTAAATAATTATTTTATACCTAAACATATTTATGACCGGCCAAAATAAATTATTGCACATTATACATCCTATTCAACAGGCTCTGTTAATTATAAGTTCTAGTTTGCAGTAGAATACTCAAATTATACAACGTATCAAAAAGGTCCTAAAGTTTGACAATATACATTAGACTATGCTTATATAACAAAAAGAGACATACAAGATTGATAACTTAGATCAAGTCTCGGATGCTTTCCCCCTAGTATCAGAGCTTGAATTCTTGCCTTAAAAATAAATAAGGAAGGGGTAAGTGATGAGGACTCCGTAACCACATATCCAATTTTACAAGTATACAAGGAAGATTATAAGATAGTTAAGCGGGCCAATTATGTTTTCGTATATCAATAAGTCTAAGTAGTTTGCTAAGTATTAAATAGTTTAAAATTATTCAGTATGCATGTAACTTCTCAACGATCCTTATAACTATTTTATTTTGTAGAGATATTATATGATTTAAAAGAGTAGAAAATATACAAAACCAACATTAAAGTGATGAGCACCTGTGCATGGAAAGAAGCAAATCACGGAAAATAGCTTATCTTTAGGATATTGGAGTGACGCATGGGACCCACAGCAAAACAATTCAAGGCATCTATTAATATAATATAATAGGTTTAATCTCTTTAACGAAATTGCACCAAGTATTATTTCTCACCAATGATAAGGTATAATCCCCAGGATAGGAATATACCAGACCAAAGGTTCGATCTAAAAAGCATTTTAATTAATTGTGTGAGGCATTACATAGTTAATTAAGATAGATTTATAAATGGACCTAAGACATTTATAAACATTAAACTCATATCGGACCATTGGTTTCCTTTATTTCAAATATAGAAAGGTATCTTTGTCCTAAAGGCTGACACTTATCTCGACGAAAGGAAAATGATGACACCAAGGGCCCTGAAAATGTCAAAGTCATATACTACGCGCTTAGTGGCGACTATACAAATGGTATAAAATCAATCTCTTACTATCACAACTCATCTCATCTCAATCCAATACACCTCAATATCCAGTGCAATATCACAATTTCAACATCAATAATTTCTACTTATCTTCAATATTTGAAACCATGTATAATCTATCATAATAACAATATACTACATAGTTTACTCATAATAATATAATCAATTTATGCCCACTCAACTAAAAGTTTACCCTCAAACATATATTTCAACATATATACATTTTTCATAGATAACATACAATAAAATATACAAGATAAATTGGAAAGCGGTTACCTCAAATTCTTGACACAAAACTAAGCATGAGAGAAATCAAATCTACTTTAAAAATAAATATATAATTATACGTTAATAGCATTAACAAAAATAACACTAATACAATAATAAATAATTAACTAAACTATTATCTCACTTCAATTTTCCTAGAAAAAATGACAATTTATATATTTCTCAAATTATTATTACAATCCTATTTTCTTACTTCATAAATTATTTCTCACTTACAAAATATCACCATATCCTTAATTTTTCAACCTAATACTAACTTATATAAGCATAACCCAATTTATTAAACCATCTACAAATCTCCACATACTCAAAATCATATCAACTTTAATTTAAAATTTAAAATTTAAAATCTCAAATTCCAATTCATAATTTCATATAATTCAAGAGTTAGCAAAACTAACTGATTAAACTTATAATAATATCTCTAGTAATCTAACTAAATGCTTTAATCCTCATTAAATCGGTAAAAATATCATGTATGACATAAATTCTAAATTCTTTTAAATAGAAAATAAATTTTAAGTTTCCACAACAACCAACTAACAAATTTAAACCGATTACAGTTATTTATTAATCATACTCTACATATATGCAATCTTCTATTATCAAAACTTAAAACTTTCCCCATATTAAAATTCTAAAATTTTCATTAATCAATACTTTACCTTCATTAAAAATAGAAAAATAAGTATAACAACTTTCATAAAGAAAGTTTATTGAAAAGAAATTAATTAACTACCTAAATGATCTTATAAAATAAATAACTTACCTTAAAAACTCAAATACGCTCATTTTCTTCTCTTTTCTTTCTTACTTTCTGGAGCCGTCTCTCGGTCCCACTCTCTAATTACACTCACACATATACAATGTCACACAAGATCATAACACAAACACACACACAATTATACAGGGAAGCAAGGCGGTGGAGATTTTTTTTTTTTTTTTTTTTTTTATTTATATGTTACCCCTGCCACATACAGTGGCAGGATGCTGCCACTTAATCGGTGGCAGCATACTTGCCACAAGATATATATACACTTACTGCGACCGGCTTACATCCTTTGCAAACCATGTCTGCTGTGGTCCTTTGCGTAAAACACTGCAATTCTAGTGCAAGACACTCACCTACTGCCTTTTCTTTGAAAAGAAAAATATTTTAGAGCATTGTCAGGTACTAAAAAGATAATTCAGGATATTGAATGGTATTGAAAAATGCTTCATAATCTTGAAAAAATATTTTAGGATCTTGAAAAATATTTCAAGGTATTAATTGGTACTAAAATAATACTTCATAATACTGACTGGTACTAAAAAAAAAAATTCATGATCTTAAAAAACTCTTTTTTTTGTCTGCACACACGTCGACCCCCAGCAAAAAATAAAAATGAAAAATGAAAGAAATGAAATAAATAGTGCACGTGGAGTACATTACAAATATATGAATATGAGCATATAGTAACTTATAGGTGCACGCCCCGCTTAATTGGCTAAGAGTAATATGAGCGTATAGTAACTTATAGCTAGGCGCTCAACCAGTTTCGTTAAAATCTCTCGATCCCAGTGTATATATTCTGAAACCGATCCAACATATCGTGATCACATCACTAAAACAACTTAAGGATTTATAGTTTAAGTTCATCAAGTGGTAGTTATCAAGGTAAAATTGTAAGAATCGAAGTTATTAGTAATATATTCAGAACTGCAATAATGTGAATTTAGTTTTCTTCTGAATAATTGATTTTTCAGCATGCTAAACACCGTTTAAGATAACTACATGTACAAGGCATTTCTGAACAATATTAACATTGTAGTATTATCAGGGGCGGATCCAGAAATCTATCCAAGGGGGGGCACTATTGGTTGGAAAAGTGCGGGGTTCGGGGGCGATGATTTTTTTTTTTTTTTTTCACTTGTCATCAAAAGAGCAAAAAATAATACAAGATTCGATGGAGAAGGATTTTACTTCATCAGTTGCAAGTTTGATCATCATCAACAAGAAAAAGAGCAAGTGTTAGCCATAAAATGGCCATGGCAGAAAATTAGCAACCTACATGCTCCAAGCAATTTTTTGTGCTGGGAATATCCGCCTAAAATACAAAGAAAAGGCAACAAAATGCTAGGAAAGTATCTCAAAAAAGGAAGCAGATCTTTCCCAGTTGAGGTCACAATGCTAAAATATGTCTGTAAGTATTTTTACAGGGGAAAGAAAAGCAAGAAGCAGAGTGAGCCGGGCATGTTAAGGAAGACATAGAAGAAGGGGAAAAATAATAAGTAAAAAAAAAAAAAAAAAAAAAAAATTGGAAAAATAAAAAATCAAGGGGGCACGTGCCCCCTTATCATATATGTAGATCCGCCCCTGAGTATTATAGTACACCACACCCTCTCATATTAAAATAATTCAAGCCTTTTACCCCTCATCAAATCTTTATAACTTTAGAGTAAAGAAAATCCAGAACTACTTTTCTTATTAACATATGTACTTCCTCCGGTCCTAATTATAAGCTATATTACCATATTTTAGAGAGATTAAAGATAGTAGTTAAATTAGTTAATTATATTTATTTTCCTAAAATGCTCTTGTTTAACTAAGCTTTATGGTTTTACAAGTTGAGGAAACAAAGGAAAAAGCTTCCTAGCAAATCTGCAACCCTTGGGCAATGCACGATGATCGAGTCTAGGAGATTAGCTTTGATCATCATCATTCCACCATAATTCTTTTGGGTTTAATAGATAAAAAGTCATTTCTAAAATTGCTTTTTTTTTTTCTCATTCCAGTCATATTTTAATTCTATTAAGGAAAAAAAAACTGTAGAATTAATGTGTATGCGACATCAATGAATTGTAAGCATTATTTACTTTATAAAATATAAAAGTACATTATTAAATTATTATTGTCTTTAGTTATTATTGAGAACGTATCAATAGGGGTGTTTTAGAAAGAAATTGACAAAAATTAGAATTTTATCCAATAATTAAGACCAAAATCAACTCCTAAATATTGTCCTTAATTAGACCAGAGGGAGTAATTTTCAAACGAATAAATTTAACAGATATGCTGTGGAAATTTGTCGTCCTCACGGTTGATGCTGTGAAAATCTGTCATCCTCACGTATTTAAATTACTGAGTGTGTGTTTGGATAAGTTGGGCTTAAAAGAGATTTTGGACCGAAAAAATTTAGCAAATAGGATTTTGGGTTTAGATGCTATTTTTTTACAGATAATTTTGACTAAATAAAAATATCTGAATGATTCTAGTCATAATTCGTTCTATCTGGGAAAATTAATAAAAACAATTTAAGTTTTATATGATGCCTTTCTTGACTAACTAATGATATAAAATTTGACCTATCAATTAGTTAATTTAAGTAAATATGGTTATCATAAAAAATGAAATGATAAAACGATATTTTCTATTTTAAAAATCATAAATTTATTTTCTAATATGATGGTTTTTATTATGGAAGTTTTCGTTAATAAAAATGATTTAATTCAAATATCATAAATTGTCGACCATACCTCAAACATAATGACTTTCAATAAAAGGGCACCTATGTGCAGTTAAAAAATACAAAAAGGATATTGTCTACAACCAGTTGTCTCAGGAGCAACGCAATCCATCATTATTGGATGAGGTCTTAGATTTGAGCAAGACGTTAACATCTCCTCCTTTATGAAGATTAGTTAGGTTAATAATTAATTTTAAAAAAGAAAGAAAGAGAGAGGGATATCAGTGAATAAAAGATAAGAGTAAGGGGACGAAAATAGGTGAGACCACCTATCACAAGCTTATGGTCTAATCTAATTTCAGCCTCGCTTTGAGTCCTCATTTTTTACATTTGTCACTGTGCTCGTTTTAGGCAGTATTGCAAGTAACCAAAGACATGTGGAGGCTCATCTGCTAATTTTTAGGTTCTTGGAAAACCAAGATGTTAGATTGTAACTTCAGTTTCTTCTCATCCTGTAGTTAATAATAGTTCTTTCTCAAAGTTAATCTGAAGCTTTAATATGTGGGTCAGCTGATTCGAATGTTAGATATGGATCACAGCTTAAGAAGCACATAAATTCTGGGAGAAGAAATTTGGCTCTAATCTGCATTCAGTTCCTTGGCAGCTATGTCATCCCATGATATCAGGTTATCACTAGAAACAAAAACTACTAAATTTTTTTAACTTCTTACAATTGATTAAGGTACCAATTAAGGATGTGATGGGGCATGCATAATAAAAACTTCTAATCTGCAGTGAATGTTATGGACAACATGGGTATAAAGTAGGGGAAGTCGAGAAGACAATTTTGAAACAGATATATAGGTATACAAGAAATGAAGAAATACATAATGAACATGTAGACGAAAGAGCTAGAATGATATCTACTAAAGAAAAAAATGGTAGAGAACCGCTTGAGGTTATTCAAGGTTATTCAGATACATTCAAACAAAGCCATTAAATGTACTGGTGAGTTAGATAGATCAAATCCGATCCTTTAGAAAAAATGGTAGAGAAAGACTAAAAAGAACACTCAATAAAGTTATTTATAGAGAGGTTGTTTATAGAGCACAATGATAGTGTGTGATCCATGTAGTTAACTTCATCTAGTAAGATAATTCTTCTTGTTGATATTAAGAAATACTGCATCAAATCAGTTTATTTAACTTATTAAGCACCCCTCGTCCTTGAGTTTAACTGGCGTGGAGGTCGGTCTTCCTCACCATTAGGGAGGGGATTCGATCCTATCTTGGTCAAGCTGGGAGAGGCATCCAGGGTCTAGGAAGGCGTGGTAATCTTGGTATTTGTCCAAGTATCCCGCGCGGACCAGGCTCCAAGACCCTACCCTTGGGATCAGCGTGGGTGAGGCCAACCCTTTCCTAAAATTTTTTAGCAAAAAAAAAAAAAAAAAAAAAAAAAAAAAAAAAAACTTATTAAGCAAGATATATTAATATAGACAAATTTTTAGTTTTTACAAAGATATTAGACTATATCTATATCGTGTTGTTAAAACATAGTGTCAACGTTGAAACGGTAAGGGTAAGCAAAAACGTAAAAACGGAAACGTAAAACGAAACGTAAGAGTTTACTACGTACTACAAAAAAAATAAAATCCAACATATATAAAACTAAAACACACCAATACATTAAAGTCATCACAAATTTAAGTCCAAACACTTAAGGAAATAATTAAGTTCAAACTCAGTTATCATAATATATATTAAAATCTCAGTTCTGCCCCACAAATATTTTGAATATTCGCACTTAAGTCCCTTCTTTAGAACTTTCAATGTTTGCAGTTAGGTCCCTGGTCAAAACTCTGCGTTTTGACCAGGGACACTGATTTAGACCTAGCAGAAACACGTGAAGCAAGCTGAGGGATCTGGGGATATTAAGACGCCGACACATTGAAAGGGGGGAGCACCTGGACCGAGAGCTGATGGCAGACCATCAGACCTTCTTCTTCTTCCCTCTCTCCGGCGACACAGCCACCTCTCACCGTCGCCAGCGAACCACGTTCCTTCTCCATTCTCTCCAACTTCATCACCACACCACCGTGCTCTGTTCTCAGTCCACCGCCATTCGCTCCAACCTCCACCGTCAGCCTCCCTTTGTTCTCTTTCCACCACCACCAACCTTCACCGTCGACTCTCCTTCCTTCACCCTCCACCACAACCGCGAGATCCGACGTTAAAAAAATTTCAGAACGGCTAACACGCTGTTTCAACCGTTTCCGACGTGCCAGAACGATGTCTCGACCGTTTCGACTCCGATTGCGTCTCAACCACCGTGTCAACACGTTTTTAGTTTTGGAAAACGTAAAACGCCCGTTCCAACATTTTGGAACGACGTTTTAACAACAATGATCTATATAACATTTACAACAAGAATTAATGAGTATTTTTCTATCATGTGTCAGGATTATTTTACAGTAAAAACTATCGGATCAAAACAGGAGAGATAGACGATCTTATGCCGCTTCTGCAAAGCAACATAGCACTATAGCAGAGCATCCATCTGTGCTCACCAAGTGTGAGGAGGGTTCGACATTAATGGCGTCCAACACTTCGCCTTATGAAGTTTTTTAATGGACAAACAGTGAACTTTCTACTTGTAATTATAGATTTGACAAGAGTTTATTTCTAGTTCAAGAAGTTGCCTTTTAGTTACCAAAGATTGATGAATAATTACAATATAAAATTCAAAAGATTTTTTTTTTTTTAATACATCAATTTTATTAACAAATCTTAACTCAGGGATTAAAATATAAATATCATGTTCATGGTCCCATTATTTGATCCCCAATTCATGTTTAGTCATTACTGTTCTATCAGGCACGATCATTATGAACACATGAATGCTAGAGATACCGACTAAAATCCTGTTGAGCCTCCAAAACCAAGTCATCATCCTCCCAGTGGTCGCGGTAAGTCGAAGGTTGAAGGGCCCTGCTCTTGGATGCGGCCATGTACATCTTCTGTCTCCATTCTTCCACCGGAGGAACCCCACACTGAGCTGCAACCCAGTTATTGTAGTCCCATTGCTATTTCACATCCCATCCCACCAACCAACCACAACATATTTGGAATTTTTAAACATTATCAGAAGTCTGAGCTCATTGAAATTAGTTGGAGATACATACCAGACCCTTGGCTAGGTCGTGAGCATAACGCTTCGGTATGCCTGAGGTTTCCAGTGAAGAGTATAAAGCCTTCACATCTTCCATCATTTCCTCTTTAGAAGGCAGGGCAATGCGATTTGATAATATTCCAGCTATCCACTTGCTCTGCAGTTCGCACATTATCAAGGGGACAACCTGCCACCAAATTCATGGACTCCTTAAGTCATGGCATTTTGGTTTCATTAAAAAAGAAAGAAAGATGAAGGCAGACCTTCACTGGTATTCCCACAAATGAAAGCCATGGGGCCAATGCTGGAGGGAAAACATGTTTGTAGAGTGGTTCCAGGCAGTTATCATCAACCGTCACTGCACCATTGGCTTCAAGAAAAGGGAAATCATACTTGTACCTGTATAAGGAACAAACAGCCAATCGAACTTCTGTGCTTTAATTGAAAGACGCAGCTTAATTAGGCTCTTCAATAGAACTTGATAGAACAAATGGAAAATCATCAGAAAATACCCAGTACAGTGTAGAATGACATCCACATAAACTGCATTTCCATCATTAAAAACCACTCTTCCATCTTCGTGGACGCTATCAATCTGCATTGGTCAACACATTTTGATCAGCCATTCTACGAAGCATTCACCAAATAAATTGACAGATCCTCCTGATAGCCATCCAATTCTCACCATAGGCGACGAGTTTTACCATAGAATGAAGCCAGACGTTCTTAAACCCAGGCATCTTTCCAAGTTTATCATCTGCAACAGACCTAGCAGCAACATGGACTTCTTTAGCAACTCCAGAAATTTCTATTGTGATGTCGACACCACTAGAGCCATAACCTATCACAACCACAACCTATCCAAAAGAGAAATGGGAAAACTAGATCAGAAATTACCAAATCAAGTTAACAGCAAAATCGTGATTCCAACATTCTTTTCCATGGAATATGTGAGCTCCGTCCAAGAGGAAGCGTAAGTTGTTTTTCTTTTAGATCTCTCCCCCTATTATGTTTGAGATAAATTACATAAAATTCTCCAACTCCAAAGCAGAATTTTATAAACTCTTACATTGGCAATCCATTGGGATTTGGGACACTCAAGCCATACTGCTTTTTCTGAAGTAGACCATCAAATTATCATAACATGTTTTCATTATTAAATGAAAGTTAAATAATGAACAGTTGACCATCCACCTCATATAAAATAATTTTTCCCCGACTAAACTACAAATTGGCAAGAGTGGAGCTGTCGCCAGAAAGTCAAGGGGATATAGGGTCTAGTAGTCTTTTAATTTATAACAAAGGGCTATAGCGATACTGAATACATCTCTACTTACAGCTCCCTACTCACTATGGGGCACATTTCCAGTTACTCTTCAATGGACTTCCAAATTGAGAGTAACAGGGGATGTCCATAAACCAAATTACAACCATAAATTTGTGGTGCTTGTATTCAACTCTATGGACACGATTAGCTTGCCAAAAACGATAATAGGGCCAAAAAACTATAGGCGAAAGATGGCAAAAAACTGCAATAGCAGATACTCAACAACTAAGGGAATAGAAAAAGAAAGGAACCTGATACATACTTGATCTTGAAAGGGGTCAGGTGTACGATAATTATGGCTATGCATCTGCTTCCCCGGCCATACTTTTATGCCTAGATGCAACACAATTGCCACGAGGAAGCCATCAATATTTAAAAAAAGCATGAATCGGATGTTGAGTTTTATGTGTGAAGTTAATCAAAAAAGAAAGGAAAAGTTACCGGGAATATCAGCTATGCGAGGTTGAGTAAAATGTCCACTGCAAACGACCAAAGCGTCGTAAATTTCATCCACACCATCCCCACTTCTGCCTTTTGATGTTACCTTCCATTTCCCACCATCTTCAAACTTCGCAGATACAACCTCAGTCTCGAACCCCACCAATTCATTGATCCCAAACTCAGTTGCGAAGTCTTGCAAATACATCAACACCTCTTTGTGACCCGGGAATCTTCTTCCATCTCTGCCGTCGCCTTCTCGCTTTACAAAAGGGTAATCTCGAAATCCCATGACTTCCCTCGGGAGATTGGTGCGGAGCGATTGGTAGAGGCTAGAATGGACCACGGCTCGATCCGGATTCGTACCAAGCGGGTCGGACTCTACCTTCGGGTTGTAGATCCATGTGCCACCGACCTGGTCTCCTCGCTCGAAAACGACGACTCGATGGCCTTCTCGTCGGAGTTCACGGGCGGCGACAAGTCCGCTGGCGCCAGCGCCTATCACTGCCACGAGGCGAGATGGCAGTGGGGAGACTGCGGCCGGCATAGGTTGGGGTTGGATTGGTCGCAGCAAATGGACGAGAAAAGCCGAAGATCCAATGAACTTATGAACACACATTTTATTTATATATATATATATATACACACATACGTGATCCGCATGGTGACGCCAATGCCTGAGTCGTCCGTGACTCTCTTTTGTAGTTTTACACTATACCTTTCATGACTAAAATTTTATATGATATAGTAGTATAACTTTATGTAACCAATATAATAATACAGCTTCAACCTAATTTTTTGGTTCCACCTATGGAAGGAGATCCCTCTCGATTTTTTAACATGCAGGGAAGAGAATATTAAGAAAACTAGTATCAATATTGTGTACTTGATGATGGAAGAATAATCAAAACTACGAATCCAAGTAGTTTCATGAGTTAGCTACTCTAGTTCGGCGGGGTTCCTGTAAATTTTAATAGGAAGTTGGGAATATATAAGGAGGTCAAGTAGGTTCATGACCCCAAGAGAATTGAGAAAATAGATAAAACGAACTTTGACTAGTAAAACTAACCTCTTACTCCAAGTGTTAGGATTATACTAATTGGTTTTGAGTTGTTATGTGTTAACTAGTAGTCTTGTATTTGAGAATACCGGATATTGTTGGATTATTAAGAGTTGAAACAAATAATATTAATCTAATGTCATCTTGTTGATAAGATATTAAGGAAAGGCTGTCATTGATATCATGGGTGTTCCCATTGAAGAGTCGATTTATTTATTTTTTAAAAAAAATATTTTCATGTGTAGAGATTTTAAAATAAAAATAATCAATTAATTAACATTTTTTTAAAAAATAATTTTGTATTTAAAAAAAATTAAATATGGATTATTTAAATCCCATTTGGACGGCTTAAATGAGCCGAGTGCCTCCTCCTTATCGATAGACAGAAAAATGCATTCGGTGATATTGCTAATAAGATTTGCTTCTTGTTTTTAGCTTTTGATTTTCCAATGCTTCAAGGTTTCGATATGTTGGAGGCTTCAAAATTGATGGGTGTCATTTTTTTTTTTTTTTTGTTTTTTTTTTTTTTTTTGATATAAAAAATGATGGCAAAGCATACAACTACTCCGAGGTTCTGTCGGACACTAAAGTAGGGACCTCTCCCAAAAAAGTTTTTTTGCATTCATAAGAGCTTGAATGGTCATTTTTTGCATTCACAAAAAATGGTCATTTTTTGTATTTTTAATGTAAAAGCAAGGAGTCTCCAAGAAAGCGCACACTCAGACTCAATCAACTGGATTCCTCATCCCAGCCCAGTACCAATCATATTGGATTAGAAGTAAACTGAAAAGTTGGGCTTACTATTAATAAGGCTGCTTCTATGTCTTAGTTAGGTCCATTAGAGTGCCCTTGACAACAAACATGTTGGGCCCAAGCGGGGAGCCTTCACATTATCACGTATATCTCACTGCAATAATTGTATCCAAAGATTTAGCAAAAAAAAAAAAAAATTGTATCCAAAGAAAAAAAGTGCAATAACTTCCAGCTTGTGGTGGATCTAGCAGGGGCTATTTTCTCATTAATGAAGGTTTAAATTCTACTGGGAGATGTGTTCAACAGTGCCTCAAATACGATTAGCGAGGACACCTGTGTTTAGAAAGGAGAAAAAAAAAACTGCAACAACTAGAAGGATGAAGCTTATTGTTTTCTTGCGCTCTTTGTTTTTTCAAACAACCAAGTTCATTTTCATGAAAAACCTACAAAAAATCGGCTTTACATTAACTTCAAAAATATATTTGTTGTTACTTCTGATCAGCATTGATGGTGGCAACTACTTACAAACTGCTGTGCTGTGCATCTAAAGTTGTGATCAATGACTTATCATCAACTTCTCTCTAGTTAGGTGGTTCTTCCAAAGCAGAATCCATTCAGCTTCACAAGAAGAAGATAGAGAAGCTAGTAAATTCTTTTGAGCTAATTGCTTTAATACTTGAAGAACGTAATGCACGCTCATCTTCTAAGATATACCTCCAATCTTAAATATAATACCTAGTTGATTGTTTTATGAAGAGATTAATTAAAAAAGCTAAATAACTTATTTAATCATATCATATGTTGTTATGTATTATTAAATCATGTATCAATAAATGTTTATGTCTAAGTCAGATAAATTAGTTTAGAGAAAAAACAATAAATATAAATATTATAAAGTAATTTAATTAATTTACTTCTTCAATCTCTTAAAAAAAGTCAATTGAGTTTTATATTTAGGAGGAAGACTCTATTAAGGAAAATATAAAATAAAATGAATAACGTGGCCGACCATTGCCAACTCGAAAGACAGCAGATAGAAGAATGGTCTTGAAGACAAACTAGATCTTCAAGTTGAAAGATTTATACGCAGAAATCTAATTTCGCGTTAATCGAGGACGAAATAAAATAAGCACTCTCGTAAGGCTACAATTAATAACGAATTCCTCGTAAGAGATCAGACAGCAATATACTTTTGGTAAGCATTATATTAGGGATGATCTCTTCATTGTGATGGTGACTTTGCCAAGCTCTATGGAGAAAGATAGTTGAAAGTAAAAATAAATGAAGTAGAGGATAAAAAAGGTGATCGAATGTGGAAGCGTCGGCTGTGACCGTGACGATTTACTGATTCACTATAAAGAGCAGAAAAGGTATTAATAGTTAAAAGAAGTGCGTAATAAATAGTGGAAAGTGTGTGGAGTTTACTTGTGATTTCTACAAGAGGTAGGGAGACAGACATTGGATGCTGGTTCAATGGAATTGAAAATGGGAAGATTTGCTTATGATGATGATGATGATGATGATATATATGATCGCCGGCAATGAATCATTAAAGAGGATCCTTTGAGGAATATGAAATTGTGTTGGAGGAGTGTGCTCCGACGCTTATCGAATGATGGCTCGTGATTATGAGTGGGCTATGAGCAGTAGTCGTATTATTATTATTAGCAGAAGCTGTGATCCATAATTTCCATCTCTCTTATGTCTCTTTTTCCTCAGCTTCCACTAATATGCTTCCTTCTTCCCTACCCATGGTGGTGGTAGGCCCTATTCTTTCTCATTGACGCAATCACTCAACCATATTTACAGGTCCCATCAATTATGCTCCATCACCAGCATATCTATTCTGCAAATAATTTCTACCAAACCCTGCTTCATTTCATCATTGTTTCCTCCTAGCTTTTTGTTGTCCATTAATCCTTCTCAATCTAGATATATATTTTCCTTTACATAAGATTTGTAAAAGGCCATTAGATATGTCATTGAGAATGTTTAATCAAGCAGTGTGAAGTTCTCTGAAAATAAAGAAAAACTGAAGAGAATACTCAAGTAAAGTTATTGAGTAAAACCTCTTGACCAACAATTTATCTTGAACACTTGATTGTTGATAGAGTACAATAGTGTCATGTTATCCATTTAGCCGACCTCATATAATAGGATAAGATTTTATTGTTGTTGTTGTAATATGAGTCATATTCATTCTTCTTATAACAAATATTAAATTCACCGCCAAACTATTGTGTCGGGTGCACTTGATGATGAGCTCACCCACCACAATTTCATATTTTAAGATGGATTGTTCAAAGATTATATATGGTGGCAAAGCATATGCTGAATCTTTTATCTATATATATATATATATATATACACCAGACACTGCATCATCCATATATGTGTGGGCGTGGGCGTTTGATTAAATTGCTGTGTTGTTCTAATTGAGGAATAATGTAACAGAAACAAATTATGTGATGAAATTAAACGCTGCCACGGGAATAACTACTGGTTTAAAGTTTAAAAGAGTAGCCTAAATTAAGAATAATGGAGATGAGAAATGATGAACATATGAGGAAGAGATTGTGACGAGACTGGCTTTAGTTTCCGTGAACAATGATTTCCACATAGACAAATAGATTGATGAAGGGAGGGGCCTGGTTTTGTCAATATTCTGGCCTCTTGGATTCAATTTCTCATCATTCCATTAGAAAATTTTCTTCCCTTTTAATCAACCACTCCTATCCCTCCCTTTTTGCTTCCGACCGTCCCACATTAACATGTCGCAACTTGGCCCCAAACAACAAGTTCTTATTTTTTACGAAATAAAATAAAGCTCATATTGAGATTTTCTTTATAATTTAATTCCGTGAGTGCGGTGTTAATATTGATATTCAACTCGTTCAATGATTCAATAATTAAGGTAATAACACAGTGCAAAAGTTACTAAGTATAATAATACGAAATGGATATGGATGGATATATAATTGACAACCATGTGATAAGAAAGGAAGACTTTCAGTGTTTGAGGTTAAAAGGAGTCGTAATGCTCGATTAATCTATGAACCCTATGATCAGTAACGAGTAAGATATATATATATATATATATATATATATCAATTAAGTAATGTTAATGTGATCGCTAATTGCAGGAAAAAGCCGAAAACCATTAAAGTGGAGTTGTGGAGCAACCTTGGCGTATGAAAAGTACATTAAATATATATATGTGAGGGACAGATAAAATAAACAAAATGGTCGCCATCTATATCCATCCATCTATCACAACAAACTTTTAACAACTGTGCGAAGGCTTTAGCCTTTCTATATCTTTAGTTTTTTCTTTGCAGATGACGAGGATAACAGCACGATAAAGACTGATTGGCGACATATATCATAAAACCAAAGATTTATTATAAGATTATTCATGATTGCATAACTCGCTCTTTTAATTTGTTTCGACATATATATAGCTATTGGGTACGATAATATAATATATGGGTGGTCATCAAGAATTGGCGGTGATGATTATCTCCTCTCGTAGAGCCACTGTAATAAACGCAACAGCTAAATGTCCCTTTTTTCATTAATTAAATTAGATAGAAAAAAAAATACATATATTATTTATTTGTTTATGAATGTGGAGTATGCTCGTGTGTAAATATAAATTATTTGAAAGGCTTGAGACTTGATGGGTCAGGAGCATTAAGTTTATGTTAAATGAGCAAGTGGAGAATATATATACAGGGAGACGGGTATTATGAGGGTGAAGCAAATTAAATGAGGTTCGTGGTAGTTGCTGCATAAATTACCACTTAATGCCCATCTGCCTCTGCTAAATCCATGCATGTGCGTGTACGTGGAGGCCAATTAATTAGTGGGGAATGATTAGTACGCCAAGAGATTCGATCAAGATTTCATAATTAACGCCTTGTTGTTAAACAAGGGAGCACTCTATTTACTTAGTTTACTACTGCCTCCCATCTCAAATTTAAAACACTAACAAATTATCCTAACAAGTGACAAGCATATATATACAGTTATTAAAGCACTCCTATGACAGATGCCTCATATTATTGAATATGAAAGGTGATAGTGGATGAAATATAGAATTGAAACATACAACCTACGATATTTAATATAATATCTCATTCGTTGTGCAATTTGCACTATGAAGAAGATCAAATATGAAAAACTGAAGGTATGTAGTATCATGTATATTGGCTGCCCAACTAGCTAGCTCATATGATAAAAGATGACAATAGTTAGTATAAATAATGATTAAGAGAAGAAAGACTATATATGGTGAATTTGAGAGATTGAACAAATAGTTGAGTGAAAAAGGAATGAATTGGAGATGAAAGGAAGGAGGAGAGTCGGGACAAGAGAATCTCAAAGGCTATCTTACAAGAAAGATCCCTTTATACGTACGTACGTACATACTCTTTTATTTTCTACGTACATTCCCACCTACACTTCATCAATTATGTTTAACCCAGCCCTAATTTATTGCTTTCCCTTTATATATCATCATGTCTCCCGGCCATTATATCATCACGTGAAGTGGAAATTATTTGCGCCACACACATATATTTCTTCACTTGCCTCTGCTTTTATCAACTCATGCATATTGGCATCAATGAGCTATGATTAATTAACAACAGCTACTTAATTTTTCCTTTCAAATAATGATGCCCACCAGCAGAAACACCGACGTCATTAACGTACATCATCTCGAGCTGTGGTTAATTACAGCCAAATCCATAATTGGAATCTTATACATGTTCATGTGAGCTCGCTTTTTTCATCTACTGCCTCTAAATATGAGTATGCATGGTAACCATAAGGATAAGGTGAGCACGTACCGTATGCCAAGAATTTAATCACCAGCCGTCAATTTATTAGAGCCCGGCCGACATTTTTCTACTTTCTACTTTCTAATACAGTAATACCATGCACAACCTCTTTTTTCACAAAAAAATAAAATAAAAAAAGAGGCATGATAATTAACAGTATGTTTGGGTAAGCGATAAGTGAGTAGTGAAGAGTAAAAATAAATTCAGTGAAAAAAAAAAAAAAAAAACTTAGTTTGAGGTGTTTGTGTTAGCTTTTTTCTAACTGGGCTTATACAAAAAATGTGCCTTTTTCTTGGACGCTCCACTCTTGAGAGTTGGGAGCTTTGGGTTAGAGAGTCTCTCCATCTACAGCGACAAAAAGTCACGATTCCAGCAATGGTGGTGAAGATGATGCCGATGATGGTGGAGAGAAGGAGAAGACAGTGGTAATAGGGGTGGTACCTCCGACTGTGAAGGTGTGATTCCGACAATGATGGTGAAGATGACGCTGGTGATGATAGTAGGTGGTGGTCTCAAGTCTTCCTCTCTCCTTCATTCCAAACTCTCAGCTTCCTCGCCCCTGCTTTTCACTCCATTAATATGCTTGTTCTTTGTCATCTGCTTGGAGGGTGGCGCCAGTGGTGTTGGGGCTGGTGATTTGCTTGTTGAAGAGGCTTTCTCTCCAAATTGAACAAGCTCTGTGATGCCATGGCACCAGAGGAAGAAGAAGGCCCTTGGTCAAAACCTATTTTCATTCTATAGTTTTCAAAAGTTCTCAAGGAGGGATTAATTAGAAAAGGTTGAAATATTTTTTAAAAAAATTGCTTCTGCCACTGCTAACCTAAAAGAACTCAATGTGACTTTTATCTTATCTTATTTCTGTAAAAGTCAGATAAAAAATAAGTCATTCTCCCACCGTTAACCCAAACGGACTCTAATACTGCAAGCAGGTACGTACTTTTTTTGAGCTAATAAGTACATTTCAATAAATGTGCACCAAGTTTATTTTATAATTGGTGAATGTTATAGTGCCCATTTGGGATAATGGTAATTGAAATGACTTTTTTCAAATAAGTTTTTTTCATAAAAGTCATATTGTAGATGTGATTTGTATTTAGGATAACGATGATAAACGTAACTTTTCTCCATATGAGCTCTTGTTTGGCGTAACATTTAAAAAATCATTTGAAATAAAAAATGACTGAAAACGGTATGAATTTTATTGAATACTATGCATATATATGTATGTGTTGTATATTACGTGCTAATTGAAGATTTAAAAAAAAAAATTAAAATGTAAATTTACCAAAAAAAAATAGTAAAATTACCATTAAAAAAATTATCATTAAATTTTTTTCACTCAGTTTTTGGTAAAACCTTGACTGATGTCACATTCAAGAAGAAGAATAAAATTCCAAACTCTTCTAAAAGGTCTTCGGGACAGGAATAAAAGGAAAAGAGGAAAGAGTCAGCAAATATGAGTGAACCCGAGAGAGGGGGGAGAGAGAGAGAGAGCAAGATTGGAACAAAAGATAACCGAAGGAGAACCAGAGAGAGTGATATCTGAGCAGATTTGATTTGTCTTTGGCTTCAAGATCGAAGCCATGGGAAGGCAACCGTCGCCGAGAGAAGGAGTGGAAGAGAATTCAAGGAAAAGGAGGTGTGTGATTAATTTTCCATTAATACTTACTTCAGGAAGATGAGCAAAGGAGCAGCAATCCTATGCTAGTAATATAGGAATAATTGAATAATTAAAAATGCTAAGACTGTCTAGAGAAGGTAGATTGATGGAGGTCATTTGCTGGCAGGAGGTAGCTGGCTTCATGTCAGTGAAACTTATCTCTATGCACGCAAACGATCGAATGTGATGGCAGAAGCTACATTTTTCGCTTTTCCTAGAAGGAGCTTTTTGTCCATAATCCCACATACTACTATAAAAATTTGATATTACTATCCTGAAATATGTCCTAAATAAGAAATAGGTAGTAAAAAATTAGGCCAATGGCATTCTTACAAGGAAAATGAGCCTTCAACATCCTGAATTATTGTTTAGGACTTGTAAAATTAATTTTTGACGTTCTAAATTTTTTTCAGACGCTTTAATTGCTTCCCGCCATGAGAAATATGAGAATTTTTTGTTTGGCGCCATTTCATTTAATTTTTTTTGGAATAAAATTCATTTTTGGCGACCTGATATTGTTTCAAGACGCTTAAAATCTACCAAATAATTTGGAGCCAGAGGTAAATATGGGAGAATTTTTTATTTGCGCGCCAAGTTATATTTAATGGGAAAATTGGCGACCTGATAAATATTTCAGGTCGCCAATATTTAAAAATTTAGGCGACCTGAACAACTATTAGGTCGCCAATTTTTTACTATTATCAAGTCGCCAATTTTAAAAAATTGGTGACCTGATATATATTTAGGTCGCCAATATTTGAAAATTGGCGACCTGATTGTTATTCAGGTCGCCTATTATCAGCCATAAACCCTACTTTTGCCAAATAGCCCGCGTTTGACACCAACTCTTACAATTTCTCAGGTATTTCAATTCCCTCTGCTTCTCTCGTTGAACCCTATCGACTCAGTCCCCTTGCTCGATTCACGACGAACCCTAATGGCGATCACCCTCACTCCATTGTGCGCGACAGTCCGTCTCCTTCGTATTCCCTCTTCGCGGCGTCCATCGGCTCTCGTTCTCTGTTTCCGGCGTGGCCCCCTCCTTCTCTGACGATCTCTAACCTTATGCCCTTGCTTTCATGGTTCTTGACAATGGGCACTTAACCTATCATTGATAATGATGTGTGCCTAGCTTTTAAGGGAAAAATTCTGGGGTGTATGAATATGTTGTGTGTTTGAGTTGCTACCTGCGGGATAATCCCCATTTGCAATGTGACGGATTATCATCAATAAGTTGTGCCCTTGGTTAAGTTTTCTTAATTTATATTCTAGTTTTTTTTGTTTTTGTCAATGGTTTTTTGAATCTTTCGGATCTTTTGCATCCACTTTTCTAGGACTACTTTTTTTGCTTACCGTGCGAGCATATTGTTCTGTGCATTAAGGGATCTTTGGTTCTATTTTACAAAATTTCACTGTTAAATAAAATTAGTACTTTTAACAGCTCACTCGATTTTTGATATCATTATGAATTTTCCCATCTTTTCATCTAGTGTCTGATGCACCATTCCTTTCTCCATTACAGATATGGAATTGTTCTCGTGATGAAGGCAACTGCCAAGTGTATGAAAAGACCCTTCCTCACTAAACAATAATTAACCATAATGTTTTCACAAAACCGTATTAACAAGTGATTAAGGAAAAACCTCTTTTTTTCCCAAAATACACACACTAAGTTCAGGGCACAAATTTCCGCCCACAAACTCACTATTGAAAATCCATAACACTGGGCACAATTATCGAAAGGAAAAATACATAGCTCACGAGTCTTACAACACAGGGTCTACACAAAACATTTTCAGCACAGGATTTGATCGGGGATTCACCCAAATATGTTAGTGTATAAAATAAGATCTTTGATTCAACAGCAAATAAACAGTCATCCCAAAACAGTTAAAGTAGCATTTCCAGAACATGTGGGCCCTAAAATGACAATATATAAATCCATACAACATCAATACCCAAAAGAGGCTTACAAAGTTTACAACTATTGTGCCTCTGGCTGCTTCCCTTGGCTACTAATATTAGAGGTCTCGCCTGAAAAATATTGATAATGACGGGGTGAAACTTAAAGTCCCAGTAACCAAAATTAATTTATCAAATATGCAGGGAAGGATTGCAAGTCAGAGAAGCAAGTTTACTAACACATTTTTAGAATTAACAACAAATAATTAATTAATCCATAATAATTAACAATAAGTAGAACCATCCCCACTCATCCATCATGCTCCTCCTTATATCGTCTGGACGTGGTACAGCCTATCAGTGCTAGTATACCTGGCCAAGGTTAGCTAGTCACTTCAAGAATATTGTCCCCTCCTATGCTACCACCAATATACCGTAACAGAGAGGTGTCCACCCAAAACACTCAACTCAAATTCCAAGCCAGGAATGAGAGAGTCGATAGGCACAATTTCACCCTAAATCTCTTTCACACAACCCAATATATCCCATAACAGATAAACAATACGTTGCTACAGTTACCCAAAAATATTGTACAGTTTATTATTCCATATACAACATTCCATAACAAACATCATAACAATAATATCTTGCAAAATTTATTATTCCGTATACAACATTTCGCAACAAACATCATAACTATCACAACAATCACAATCTTCAATAACAACATTCACTTACATATATATATTGGAAAAATACATTGCTTCACTGAAACAATTTCATATTCAGATATACACAAAATCTTCAAAACACATGTCAATAATTTATATGAAGCCAAGGTTTAGAAAACATCTTACAATCCAAAACAAGCATATAAAATAAATTAACCCTGGTTATCTCAACTCCAAGCTAAACCTTATCTTGGGTAGTAAAATGTGAATAATCATCGGTCACAGGTAAACTCTACATTATCACAAGTATAACTTATGTAACTCAAGATACAAATTAGAATAATAATATATTATTGAAGTAAAATCTGAAAATAACAATGTTATTCTTCAAATTTCAAAACTAAACGATTAAAACTTCAATAATATCTCCATAAACCCAAATAAATTATTTTCACCAAACTTAATTGGTAGAAGTGTCAAGTAAAGTATAAATTATAAACTTCTTAAATAGAAAAATTGATTTAAATTCCTACAACAACAACTCAATAAAACTAAACTGATTAAAACTAGTTATTAATCGTTCTAAACATATATACGGTTTTCTATTGTCAAAACTCGAAATTTTTCCAATATCCTAACTTCAAAATTTTCACTAATCAATATAATATTACTTTCATTGAAAAGAGAAAAATATTTGGAACAACTTTCATAAAGGAAGTTTATTGAAAAGAAGTTAATTTAACTACCAAAATTATCTTATAAAATAAATAACATACCTTAAAAAAACTCAAATATTACTCCAACCTTCTTCTCTTTCTCTTTCCTCACTCTCTTACACACTCACTCTCAGTTCTCTGCTGCCAGACACGCACACACACACCAAAATCACCACCACACATACTCACCACAACCAACACACCTATATATATATATATATATATATGGGGGGTAATTAATTACCCCTCCCCTTTTCCACAACGTGTCCCACGTTGCTTCTTTTTTTTTTTTTTTTTTTAAAGAAGCAAATTATCAAAAAGCCCTAAAAAAGCAAATTACCAAAAAGCCCCAAATTTATTTTAATAATAATATATTTTTTTCCTTTCACAATTATAATTTAATTACAAAAATCACATATAATTATTTTATAATTAAAATTAATTCCTAAAAGTAAAAATTAGAATGTTACAAAGTGTACATCTCCACCACACTCTCAGATTGCATTTTGTTAACAGTTTTACTGCTCACCTTCTTTTGAAAGCCTTTAGGATGATTTCAATTTGATCTTGGTTGACTCAATGTCTTGTCTTATGGAATTTGAATGTTCTTGAAATTCGATCCCCGAAAATCTAATTCTCAAAATGAATCAAATTCTAGTAGTTTTATTTTTGTATTGGCTGTTTTTTATGAGGAAAGCCTATCATATTGTTGATTGTCTCATTTCTTTATTCTTGAACTATTCAAATTTGAATTGGTTCTTTTGTCTTTCTTTGAGTTTTAATTTTCCTAGAAGACTTAGTGTTAACAATTTTACTGCTCACCTTCTTTTGAAAGCCTTTAGGATGATTTCAATTTGATGCTGGTTGACTCAATGTCTTGTCTTATGGAATTTGAATGTTCTTGAAATTGGATCCCCTGAAAATCTAATTCTCAAAATGAATCAAATTCTAGTAGTTTTATTTTTATATTGGCTGTTTTTTTATGAGGAAAGCCTATCATATTGTTGATCATCTCATTTCTTTATTCTTGAACTATTCAACCTGAATTGGTTCTTTTGTCTTTGCTGAGTTTTAATTTTCCCAGAAGACTTAGTGCCTACTGGTAGCAACTCAAACATGGAAAATAAAAGAAAGTCTCTACTGAGGATTAGATGGGATACCAAAAGATCAATGTATTATGGTTATAGACCCATGCTGGAAGATATAAAATTATAAACAAGTTGCCTGCTGCATTTAACTTAAACTAAATCATTAGATGGTTTAAATAGCCCTGTTTGGATTATTCCTCCTCATTTTTTAGTGTTCTTAAACTAAATAAATTAAAAGTTAACCACATTTGATATGATATTGAATGCCACTACGGACCGAGCGCAAAAAAAAAAAAAAAAAAAAAAAAAAAAAAAAAGCTAGTATTGATGAATGGGTGGACTGGCTGCATAAATCTCCTAATGTCATTGTGCTTTGTCCGAGACAAATTCTACCTATAAGTCATTAACAGAGATACCGGTGTGAGCTTATAGCTTTACATATAAGTATTTTTTTTTTTTATTAAAGGCAATCCTTAAAGCACAATTCATGTTGTCAAGAACTGATGCCTTTCATTAGATTTATACTTACAGTTGATTAATGACTTCTTCAATTGCAAATGTCATAAAACTATGTTAGATTTAAACTCATGGGTAATTAATGACTTCTTCAAGTGCAAATATCATATTGAATAATTTTGATAAATTTGGTTGGCAGAAAAGAGATTTGATGTGTTTAATTTCAATTAGAATGAGTTCATTGCTTTTTGCATATAACTTAATGATGAGCTCATGAATAACTTGATTTTTTTGTGTTCATGTAATTTAAGTTTTGATATCACTGTATGAAATGCATAGAACTTCATTTTGCATTGGCTTCATATTAGCTTTAAATGTGTTTTAAATCAGCTTTTTCTTCCTTCCGTTTGGCTTATGTGAAATTCACTCTTGGTGGCCAAGAATTTTGACTTCAAATATAGCGCTTAATTAACTTGAACTACTCTTTTACTTTGTTTTCTCAAAAGTCTAATTTATCTCCCCAAGTTGCCACTTCTCCTTCTATGTTCCTTTGTTTTTTGTATTTCGGCATGTGAATTTCTTCTGCATTTCTGAAAATTGATACATTCTTTTGTTTGAGATGAATTAGTATTGTATGAACTTTGCGTTCTAAATGTTTGTTTAGGTCGCCAAAATCCCTTTATTATCACAAGATTCTTCTCTTCATAATATCAGAACTCATTTATTTTCATTCATCTATATATTAACACAAACACATCATTCAATAAGGTTATAAAGCGAGATTTTTTTATTAACAATTTATCTAAAGATTTAATTTTCAACAAAGCACAATAATATTATACGATCCATTTAAATAACCCTCACCTAATAAGATAAGGCTTTGTTATTGTTGTTATTACAATATTAACACAAACACACCAACTCACCTTAACTAATAAATAATACAGTGTGTGCGTGTGTGTGTATAGATTTAAAGTATAGTAGTGATGATTGCCGCTTAATAGAAGTATTAAATATCAGGATATCTACAATGAGCTATTTATTCAGAGACTACTTTAATAAAGAAATGTGTGCGATATTTTGAAAAATTTTAAATTGATATTATATTATCACGTTTTTCAATTGATATAAATATTTGCATATTCATGACATACACACACACAAAGGTGATTTCGTTCAGTATGCTGTGAAATTTTCTTATTAAGAAGAATATAATATGGCTACCTCTCCGTTCCAACAATCATTATATATATGACAAGTCCATTGGAGATTACTTTCGTAGAAGTCATATTAATTATAAACAAGAAAATATTTGTTATATATATGTGTGTGTATGAGATGAAATAATGAATAAATATATGTAATTGTTAGACCAAAAACTAAAGTAGTAATCAAATGCATTCGAAGTTAAGGAAGTAGTAATGATGGTGTTAGGGGGCAACAATTATTGGAGAGAGAAATAATACTCCCTCCTATTTTAATTATAAGATTAAGTTAACTTTTTTTTTTAAAAATTAATAAAACTAATTAAATTACTTTAGAGTATTTTTTTTTTTTTCTTTAAACTAATTAGTTTGACCAATAAATTAATATATAATTTAAGGATACACAAGGAACACAGATATTGGAATAGCCTGCATACAGACACACTAAAAACAGATGCTCTTATGATTTTTTTTCTTATTATCCCTCATAAACCAATTTAGACCGTTATTTGAAAAATGAGAAAAAAATCAAAGTAATATTTTAACTTTTCATATTGATTGACTTGATGAATAATGACAAAACAATGACGGGAGAAAGCCAACCCTTAATACATACACATACCGGTGCAGTGAAAATGAGTGTTTATGTAGTATTATTGAAGTGAAGGCTTCAGATAAATAAATAGAAATAGGATCGATATTCCCTTATGAAGCACCGAAGGGGCACATCAGATTCCCAAATTTTAATTTTAATTATACATACAAACTTTGATGCGTTTTAAAATTATAATATAATTAATTAATTAATGATGAGACAACCCTTATTACCCCGATACAGCTTCCTTTCTGGTGGCCACTACCTAATCAAATAAATATGTAGTTGGTCAAAAACAAAATAATCTGATGGACCATTAGAAATAGAAAGGATATTTCTTATATAAAGGCTTTTTAATCAAAATACTGTTCAAATTTTCCATAATGATTTTTATTTATTTTTTTAACTGGTGTGTATGTAAAATGACAGTCATTTTGAAACATAGCAAAAGCATGAAGATGAATGAGAAATATAAAATAATGAATAAGTTAAACTTAGACTTAATCCTATAGTATTAGTAATCATTTATAAGGAATAAAGTAATTTCTTGAAGCTGATGGACTAATATTTAACAGAGCAAATATATATGAATAAAAACATATGAAAGGCAAGCATATATAGATATAACCTCATTCTTTTTAATATAGAATGAAAAAGAAAGTAAAACCATATGAGAGAGGAGAAGTATAAAGTAAAACAAAAGCATATAAAATGGGGAAGTAGGTGTAACTGTGCAAGTAGCTAGCAGGTATTTAAAGTATTAATTAAGTAATTAATTATGATGAACAAGTAAAATAATAAAAAAGAGGAGGGGATATTTGGGTGAGTGGGAAAGGGATGAGAGTAGCCCACAGAATATTACTGTGCGGATTTGAAAGCAACCCTTCCTCTCTTTGATACTCTCTTTGATTTAGATAGACGGTAGGAAATTACTGCCCTTCACTATTCATTCTTACTTGCCTCTGCTTTCTAGCTGCCTCTATATATATATTACACCTCATCCTCCCCTTGTCTCTTTCATTATCCTCATCTCTCCTGTAAATGATTTAGGGGATGAATATGATTATATTAACAAGTTTCATAATTTATTAATAAAAATTTTTCTAATATTATTTTTTATGATTGATACGTTAATGATATTTTCCCCGATTATTTAATACTAGTACCAACTATTATAGTTAAGGGTTAAGGTGTAAAAATATACATGTGGGTTTCCTAAAAATGCACCTAAGACCAAGTATTTTTTTTTTTTTTTGTGCATAAGGGACTATGTGGTTATAAAAGTGGAGTAAAAATACCTATTGATCGTTAGTTTGACTTTTTTGTATTTCTAATGCTGACATAGACGATAATTCAGCTAAATTTCATTCCAGTTGACAGTGAAGAACTGGAGAAAATTACATAAAAGGGCTAAGATAGTTTTGAAAATTACATAAAGGCGGCAACGGTGGTGAAGAGGTAGAGATGGGCCGCCCGATGTGTAAGACGGGATTGAGAGAGAGAAGGGAATTGAGAAAGAAGGGAATTTGAACTATAATTTTCAAAATATCTATGTCATTTTCTGTAATTTTCTTTAATTCTTTATTACTAGTTGGGATGAAATTTAACCGAGTCATCGTCTATGTCAGCCTTAAAAATACAAAAAAGTCAAACTAAAAGTCAATAAGCATTTTTGCTCTACTTTGGTAACCACATAATCACTAAAAAGGCACTTGGTGTTAGGTGCACTTTTAGAAAAATCACATGTGTATTTTTACACATTCACTCTATAATCAATAACATTTCCAAAAAAATAACATTTCTTATCATTGACAAAGTTGAGTCTATTAGAATGGACTAATCCCTTACAAAGTGATAAATTGATATTTGAATCCTTGTTAAAAAGATGTATTTTATATTTAGCATCCAATAAGATTGTCTCTGTAAACTTAGAAGATACCACTAATTTCTATTTTTATATACTATCTTTGGTTATAAATTTAGAAAAAAGTTTTATTTAATACCGGAGGGAGTAGCTATATAGGTACAGACACGTGTATGTGTATACTATAAAGGTCAGGATAACTCTTCCTACGGTACTATTGGACTCCAGATTGACGATTAAAATAATAGGTGATGGGCGTGCTGTCGCCATTTAAAAATTTAAAAAGGGGAAAACACTGTCCATTTCTGTGGACCACTAAATAAGCAAAAATAATCCCACAAGCACTGTGTATGTGTGCCTATTTGAATGAGATTCCTCATCTTCACCAGTTGCTTTGGCTTTTCTTAATAATGATTTCTACATTCTTATCATCACCCCTCTTGTTCTGTGTATCGCTGTAAATGATTGTTAGTGATTGTTGCTCCCACACAATACAATAATAATATCATTATTGATTACTTCCTACCTTCTGGGTTCTGGAGAAGTTACTTTAATTTAATGCTTTTATGTGTGTGTATTACCAGCAAACTTGTTCCTGATCATTTTACACTTGTTACGTACTGTTCCACAATTCTGCCCTGTGGATGCTACAGTATATGATCCTACTGACTCTGCACATTTTGTCTGGGAATGGCCCATGTGCATTAATACCATCGCCTAGTTACAAATTTGTACTATGCTAGCATATGATATATATATCTCCTTCATAACAACAATGGAAAGAATTTGATTTCAAACACTCGTCCATCAAGAAGCTTGACCCTTTCTCAACAGACCAAAAATAAATGCAGTCTGTCTTTGTATATGGCTGATTCTGACTTGCAAGAATTAATTTTTAAAAGAAGTTGAGGCTCTCCCATAAAATTCATTGACAAAATGAAATCTACAACTAACTGTACACCATAAAACAGTTAAATCAGTTAAGTAAAATTCAAATTTTTTAACAGATCATGTAATTCTTAATGATGAATACTGTAGTATATATTTATTAGATTCGATGGTAAAGCATGAAAAAATGGGTATAGTTTGGTTAAAATCGGCACCAATAATAACACAGCGCGCGAACTCCGAATGAGCCGAGTCTCGTGATTGCTGTATTTTAGTCAAGGAAATAGGAGATATTTCCATTTTAGAGTCGACATGGTTACTAATTTCAGTGGGAGAAAAAGAGAGAAAGAAACATATATGCAAATGTATGAATTGTAAATTCCAAACAGTTTGTGAGATGCAAATCCAGATGTAACCCTTTCGTACCATATCTCACTTGTATATAAAGTCTTGACATTCTTGTGCGCTATTCTACCCTTTCGCCCACCAACGCACATTCTCTATAAATATCCCCTCCTTTCTGCACCTTTTCTTCTTCCTCGTCTCCATATTCTTCTCTTTTATATATTCTATTCTGAGACTTCTCCTTCTCCTCCTCCTTCCCTCTTGCTCTCAGCTCAACTCACAATGTCTGCCTGCACAAATGAGGATCCTCGTATTCTCGGCATCAAAACTAAGATTCGTGTCGTCCCTAATTTCCCCAAACCTGGTTTGTTTTGTTTCTACCGTTTTCTTTTTTTGTCTTTAATTTTCCTCCTGTTAGTTTGTGTATCAGTTGCAACCCACAAAGGATATGACTACACGAGCTTCAACATACCTGCTCTATTTCTTTGTTGATAGTCATTTTAATTTCTTATGTCTGTTTTTTTTCTTCTTCCTCTCAATTCTCTTCCGGAAAAGAAACTAAATTCTCTTCCGGAAAAGAAACTAACTTCCCTCCGTCTGCAATCTACTTGAGGGCTTTCAATTATCTCTCTGTTTTTGGTATTTAAAAATTTCTGAACTCGTCTGCCGTTGGAGGAGAAGTAGTTCTTGTCATTTTTTTGTTCCCCAGTTTGTTAACTAATAGCTGCAATGGCGGCAGGGATCATGTTCCAAGACATCACTACTCTGTTGCTGGATGCCAAAGCCTTTAAGGACACAATTGACTTGTTCGTGGAACGATACAAAGGCAAAAACATTTCTGTTGTTGCAGGTAAGCTTTAAAAAAAAAAGGTGACCTTTTGGGATAAAAATGTTGAGACCTGGATGAACTGAGTTTTGATATAAAGCTTTTTCTCAGTGGGTTTTTTTTTTTGCTAGAAGGTGGTGGGGTCCATTGCTTAGGAGAAAGTTAGGCCAGGATATGCAGAAACGCTGTGTATTGCACAAGTTTTTTTTTTTTTTTTTTTTTTTTTTTTTTTTTTTTCTGGTTCTGTTTTTTGAATTGCTTTACAAGAACAAGATGGAAGGGAAACGAAAGAGAGGAATGAGCGGGAGTGATTTAATGGTTGACTTGGGGTTAGTGTTAGTGGGTTGTGCCATTGATTGCTTTTTTTTTTCTGCCTGTCTTGAGCGGCCCTCCTTGGGTTTGCTCTGGGAACATGTGCTTGGACCCTATTTGCATGAATGACCATTGGTGATCATTGCCACCTTGTTCTCACTGGGCCCACTTGCCCCCACCGTTAACTGGGTATCTTTTTGTTTTTTTAAGGATTAAGTACAATTTTACTGATAAAGTTTTTTTATAGGAGTGTCTAATATAAATAAGTTTTGTAAGGGATAAAGTTACACATAAACAATTTTAAAATGGAGAAAATTTAAAAACTCTGTTAACATTCTTCAAACTTCCATTATATGCTACGCATAATTTAGAGTTAGAGTTAGATTTGTATCAAAAAAAAAACATTAGAGTTAGATTTAAGGGTTTTGGAATAGGGAATTGTTCAAGGTTGTGCCGGATAGTCCACTGGTCATGTTCTCTCATGCCGCCATGGAGTTGGGTCTTTGGGTCAACCCATTTCAAATGAGTTCATCCGACTCGACAATCGCCACAAACTATCCCAATACTCCTTTAACGAGAATGAACATTAGAACCTATTGGTCCAATTTTTGAGGAAGAGAATGAACACTATAAACCCTTAAATCTAACTCTGGATTATCCAACTGGATCCAACTGGACAATATCAAGTAGTACATAACGGATGTTTGAAAAAGCTAACAAGGTTGTTAAATTTACTCCATTTTAAATTTTGTATGTGTATTTATAAGATGTTCATAGGAAAAAACTTTCTTTAAAAAAAAATTGCTCGTTAACCCTTTTTTAAATTACTCCACCATATTTGAGGCCTTACCAACTTTTTCTGTTTGCTGACTTCAAACTCCAACAAACAATGTGTTATAGCTAAACTATTAGGATTATGGCAATGTACTTTATGTAGTCCCTTAATTTCCTGTGTAGTACACTGTGCACACACACACACTTTGTGTCATTCTTTGTTTTCTCCTCTTCCTCGAGTCCCTAAATTTCTGTTCAAATAAGGGTTATAACAATGTGTTATAGCTAAACTATTGGGAGTTGGCTTTCTTTCTTTTCCTTTTACTCTTTTTTCCCCTTTTTTTTCCTTTTTCTACTGTATAATATATTAAATCTGGACTGTTGAGATCTTAATCCAACAATGTCAAAGAGAAAAGGAGGAAAAAAGTGTAAGAGAAAAAGGAGGAAAGTCAAATCCAAACTACTACATATTAGGATTATGGTAATGGTTTCTTGTGCAGTTGTATTTTCGCCAACAATTTTTTTTATATACTACTCTGGTCTTATTTATAAGTCATTTTTGACTAAATCATACATACCAAGGATAAGTAGTTAATTCAATGATTATAGGGTAAATTTTCAATTTTGCCCTCATTAATGAATGTCTTTCAACTTTTTCTTTTATACCTATTTTCATTGATACAATTAATATAGGCAAAATTGTCATAATTTCATTTATTTCTAAAAGAAGAATTATAAATATGACTAAAATTTTTAGTAAAAAATGACCTATAAATAGGATCAGGGCTGATATATGTGCTATGAACTTTTGAAGTGGGGAAACTGTAGGGTGGCTATTTTTTATATACTTTCCCTGAGCTCATGATTAATGCATATCTTTCGATGGTAGTGCCATGAATGTAATGTTACAGTACTATGTTGATAAAGCAAGTACGAGAGGCCCCATTTTAGCTTATCTTCTTTCATTGTCGGCCAATCCAATATATGGCCCGTTTAACTTGGATGTAATTTCAGCCAAATTCTTCGGTGCAATTTCACCTAGCAGGGCCTTCATTTCCATTTTACTGTTACTGTGTTCTATTCAGAGAACGAGTTAGATCACTGTTTTTTTCTCTTACATTTGCATCAGCATCCACCTCCAAGTGCTTATGAGAATTTGTACCGAAACTCTTTTTTGGAAATATTTTATGCAATTCTTTTTAGTGCCCATTTATAAAATGTAAGATTTCTATGTTAGTGGAATGTATTAGCCAATCTTACAACCGATCATCACTGTTTCAGGTCTCTCTGCTCGTTATATTTGTGAACAGTCGTTTTTTTCAACGAAAAAAAAAACTTGAAATTTTTATTTTGATGGAAGTCTGTTTGTATTCTTAGTAATATAAATTTCTTCATCAAACATAAATTTCTGCACTCCTAGTTTCCCTGATTTTCATTTTTAGTTCATGGGAAGTCTCTCATTACAGGACTTGCTGTTTTATTGGTACAGAACAGAGCTTGTTTCCTATCTGATGTCACTTATATAAAAAGTGAAATTAGCAACCGTCATATATTGCATATAACATGCATTAGTTTTCGAATATTTCAAAGTCGATTTGTGCCTTCTTTTTTTTTTTTTTTTTTTTTTTTTTGAAACGGCACCAGTTTTCTCGGAACATAAGCTGACTTTTAAATGCTAAAAAATCACATTCTACTGTTCACGTTGTTACTAGACACTTGAATTGATGGATAAAATAATTGTTTCACCTTCTATGATCATGTTTTTCTTTCTTTCCTTCTTTGGGCCAACCACTTTCTATGATAGTTGCGATGACAAAATGTTAATGAGTACGAATATTGCAATTGAACTATAATTTAGAGAGTAAAGCGGAATTGATCATCTCGGTGAAAAAGAGTCTTCTCTTGTGCAACTATAAGAAAAATGAAGAAACTGATAATTTTCATATGCTCTTTCCATTTATGTTTACTGTATCCAATAGTAATAACAAACATGTGTACATTTTTCTCGCTGGTCTTGTTTGTACAACATCTGATCTGCAGTAATGAACGCATAATTTGTCTATAGCGGTGGGTTCTAAAGAACAAGTTCATTCCTTTTTTCTTTTCTTTTTTTTTTTAAGGAGTTGAAGCACGGGGTTTTATATTTGGCCCTCCTATTGCACTGGCAATAGGAGCCAAGTTTGTGCCTTTGAGGAAACCGAAGAAATTGCCGGGTAAGTCTTTACCTTTTCGTTTAATCCATTTCTTGCTCCCTCACATAGCCCTTAAATTCTCTATTCCTTTAATATTGCTCTAATTTTCTTAATAACTTCGCTCAGTTGTTTCATCATCATGTGGAACAGTTTTAGTAAGTTAGTTCCTTGCCTTTTTGGTCTCATTTTTGTGAAACTAGTTGGAACACATCAAGAATTGTTCAATTGAATGTGTTGAAACATAACTTATTTACAAATATGTGAAAAAGTCTTTGTGGATGTGCATTCTTCAGTTGCTTCTTGATGTGATATGCCCTGCTGTTACTTGGGAAATTATGTTGGCACTAAGCATAGAGAAACTGATTTTCAGTTTGTTCTTTAGAGGGTGATATGTTCGAGGAGGTACCTATTGGCAGATGTTGTTGCCAGAGCTCTCTGTCTAGAGTTCGCTTCAAACTTAAAGATTGAGTTGGTTTCATTGAAGTCATTATAGTTTGTTGGCTTTTTCTGTGTGATTTTTGTTTATAGCAAAGAAAACTTGCATATATTTTCAAAGAAGGAAGTAAACAATTGCTGCAGTTAAGTTAGTTTTGTTTGAGGTTTTGCTGCTAATGTTGTTGATCAGATTGTAAATATCTTAAATGTCAAGTCACTAATTCAATATGTGAAGATTCTTGGCAGAGTTCATATATAGTTTTACTTTCATTTGGGATGGACAAGGTTGAAGTTTTGATTGAGATCGATAGTTATCATAACATACCCTTTCTGGTTTTATTAACAAAATTATGATCCAATGGCAGGGAAAGTTATTTCTCAAGACTACATATTGGAATATGGAAGGGACTGCCTAGAGATGCACGTTGGAGCTGTTGAGCCTGGTGAGCGTGCACTAGTGGTTGATGATCTGATTGCTACTGGCGGAACGCTCTGTGCCGCTATGGACTTACTAGGTAAGTGACTATTTCAATTGTAATATCAATAAAAAAATAGGCTAGGCTATTCTTCTACATTATGTGAAGAGCCACGGCAATTATGATTGATCCCAATACTTACATTTATTCATTAGAGTTTACGGGATTATATTATATACAGTAGGGATATTATCTTCTAGCTTAGATAGATCCTAATATCTAGGGATTACATCCTAATATCTAGGAATTACAATCAGAACAATAATTACAAAATTCAAATTTCCATGATCTTCTAATCAGATCCTAAAATCTCTTTAACTACTGAGATCATGATAAGAGCAAATCTACCCTTAATTGTGTCGGACTTCTAACACTCCCCCTCAAGTTGGATTACAGATATTGATCATATCCAACTTGCTAACAAAATGCTCAAACTTGTCTTTTGTTAATCCTTTTATTAGCATATTTGCAATCTGTTTCTCTAGATGGGACATACTTTAGATTGATAATTCCACTATCGATCTTCTCTCTTATGAAGTCTCGATATACTTCAACATGTTTGGTTCGATCATGTTGTATTAGGTTGTGTGAGATGTTAATAGCTACCATGTTCTCAGAATAGAGCCTAATTGGAAGATAAACATTCATCTGTAGTTCTTCAAGTACTCGTTTCACCCAAATGCCTTCACAAATTCATAGTGCTATTGCTCGAAATTCTACTTATGCACTACTTCTTGCTACTACACTTTGTTTTTTGCTTCTCCAAGTAATAAGATTACCCCATACAAATTTACAATAACCTGAGGTTGATTTTTTGTCCTCCTGATCACCTGCCTAGTCCGAGCATGTGAACATTTCAACATTCCTTTGAGTGGATTTTTCAAATAAGAGTCCACATCCCCGAGAGCCCTTCAAATATCTAAGAATTCGACAGACTTCATTCAGATGCTTCTGTTTGGGGTCATAAGAATGTCAGCTTACCATACTGATTACAAATGCTATATCAAGTCTAGTGTGTGAGAAATATATTAGTTTCCCTACCATACATTGATATCTCCCTTTATCGACGGATTTTCCTAAATCCTCTTCATCCCCAATTTTGTTAGCTCAAATAGGAATATCACTTGGTTGCAACCATGTTTCCCTAAAAAGATCCAGAATATACTTTCTTTGAGAGATGTAGATGCCTATTTTTGATCTGGTTACCTCCATTCCAAAAAAGGATTTCATTTCTCCAAGGTCTTTGGTTTGAAATTCCCGATTTAGAGTTAGTTTAATTCAGTTAATTTCATCTTCATAATCTCCTGTCGAGACAATATCATCTACATACCACTCTGGTCCTATTTATAAGTACATTTTGACCAAATCTCACATACCAATGAGAGGTAGTTAACTAAATGATTATGGGGTAAGTTGTCAACTTTGCCCTCATTTATGATTGGGTATTTTTCAACTGTTTCTTCTCTCTCTATCTTTATGAATACAATTAATATGAGAAAAATTATTACAATCTCATTTATTACATAAAACTAGACTTATAAATAGGACCAAATTTTTTGGTCAAAATGGACTTATAAATAGAACCAGAGTAATATACTACTAGAACTACTACCTTTCCATTTGTCTACTTGAAGAACATAGTATGATCTCTTTTGCCCTTGAGTGTATCCTTGATTTTTCAAGACTTGGGTAAATCTTTCAAACCAAGCTTAGGGAGATTGTTTTAGACTATAAAATGATTTTTTGAGTTTGCATACTTGGTTTGTTTTCTTTGCAAGGAACCCTAGAGGAGGTTTCATGTACACTTCCTCCCTTAGTTCTCTATTAAGGAATGCATTCTTCACATCAAATTGGTGTAGGCGCCAGTCTAAGTTTGTAGCTAAAGAAAACAAAATTTTGATTGTATTCAACTTTGCAACAGGGGCAAAAGTTTTAGTATAATCCATTCCATAGATTTAAGATAAACCTTTTGCTACAAGTTGTGCCTTATACTTATTAAGGCTTTCATCGGCTTTGTATTTTGTGGTGAAGACCCACTTTAGCCAATTGGTTTTTTTGCCTTTGGTAGGTTTATAAATTCTCATGTTTCATTCTTTATTAAAACTTCCATTTCAACTAGGACAACTTGTTTCCACTCAGGACTGTCCAGTGCTTCATTTATGTTGTTAGGTATTTTGACACCATCAAGTTGAGAGACAAAGGCATGATATTTGGATGATAGAGCCTATTATGAGACAAATTTCTCTATAGGGTGTTGTGTGTAAGCTCTAGGCTGCTTTCTCTCAGCAATTGGCATGTCTAGATTATCAAAAATATCAGTGCTTTCATCAACTACTATTCGTAAATCATGTTCTTCACCATGTTCATGTTCTGGACCTATTACTAGTTCCGCTCAGGGCATGCGCTATGAACTTGAGGTACTTTATTACCACCCAGTTTCGATAGCCTTTGTGTATAAGTTTTCTTCTATTTATCGATGTTGTCTTTCTTGTTGGAAGATGGAAGTGGTGGTGAGTGGTCGGTGACATGCCCAAGTTTTCCATGACCTTTAGGGGCAAATCTGACAAACTGTGCCCATTCCTAGTAGTTTCGAAGGCAGCCATCATATGGCGTGATGCGCCAGTGGTGGAGGAATTCCTGCTCGCCCTTGCCACAAAGTGGTGAGACAAAGGCAGAGAATTCAAGCCCTGTGTATTTGTGGAGGGATCGTCCTATATCATTATCACCATCGCCTCTGCCGCTCTGATACCATGAAGAGCGATGGTGATTATAATTGATTCCAATACTTACATTTATTCATCGGAGTTTATGGGATTATATACCGTACGAATATTATCTTCTAGCTTAGATGCATCCTAATATCTAGGGATTACAATCAAAACAATAATTACAAAATTCAAATTTCCATAATCTTCTAATCAGATCCTAAAATCTCTCTAACTACCGAGATCATGATAAGAGCAAACCTGTCCCTAATTGTGTTGGACTTCCAACATTATGGTGTTCCAATTAGATAAGTTTAACCTAATAATAACCTGCATTGTGGCCTTTGCTCTCCTAGACATGTATTCAAGCGTGTTTTTAGCAGGTCTAATCCCTCAAATGTATTTCGACGTCAATAAGCCTCTATGTTTTGCCCCTATTTTGTGTTTTTTGGCTGCTGCTGATGCCTTAGGTATGAATGTGATTGTTGTTCTTTGTTGGGTTCAGAACGTGTGGGAGCAGAAGTAGTTGAATGTGCATGTGTAATCGAATTACCAGAATTGAAGGTATGAATTAATGCTCTGCTTTTCTCCAAGACTCAGTCTTAGCGATACGTTGTTGTCCAATAAGTCTATCTGCTTTTGGTAATGAGGTTTGTGAATGTGACAGGGTCGTGAACGGTTGAATGGGAAGCCATTGTATGTGTTGGTGGAGTATTACTAATAAAAGTCATTTCAAGATGTATAAGTGAGAGGGTGGCTGAAGAATTATGCATGATAAGGACTTGAAGGTGAGTTAAATGAGAGGCAAATGTTATGTAATGTTAACTTGCTTCTCATCTGGAATCCCATATCTTTATTCAGCTGCCTTCCCCTGTATCTGCATCTCATTGTTTTCAAAAAAGCGATTGTGGAGTTTAAAGGGAGTGGTCAAAATGAAGACCCAGACGGTGCTTTGCGTGAGCAGAAGCACACAGTTCTTTGGGGCGCCAACAAAAAGGCAAAAGCTTTGTACTACAAAACTCAATATATATATACTTTGAACAATTTTAATCCGCTTGTATAAGAGTATAACCCTTCCTTTCCCACTATCATACTCATTATTATGTGGTGTGAGAGACCACTTTGAGGGACCCAAACAAAAAGATGATAAAGAATAAAGAAGGCTAGCCAAAGCTGATGCATCTGCCTCAAAACATAAATCACTCTGCTTTGCTTCTTCATTTTTCTTCCTAATTTTTGTTCTCCTTACGCAACTCTCCTAACTTCAGCTCCTTCTTCCCGTAACTTGCGCTATATACTTTCTTTTCATTTTCTCAATTCTTCGGCTTAGCTTCAAGGTGGGACCCTTCTTTCTTAACCCTTCATTCTCTCTCTCCTTTCTTTTCAACCGAATCTTTCCAAGCCCATAGCTTTTCTCCGTTCTGTGTGTGTTAATTTCTTCATGAAAATGAGGAGTGAATCAAGGGAAAGTTAACCTTGTTTGACAACGGACTTTGAGAGAAACAAAACGCCAAATATTGCCTTCATATTTGATGAAAACAGAGCTTATAGGACCATTTAGCGATCATAATTTTAATCAGCATTTATCAACTCCATTTCCTCATATACTTCAACAACGTAATAACCAAACAGTAGGGCAAAACAAGAACTGATGGATAAAAATGCAGGCGAAGGGGTTCAATAGCTCAACTTCCATACATTCCCATTTAAAAAAGAAAATCACAATAAAAAAGGATGGTAAAAATAATTTCCTTTTCATTTTTTTACAGTTTATATATGATGAGAAAACAAGGCAATACGGCACGCGAATCAAACACGAACAACTCACCGTTGTCCCCACTCACCGAGTCCAACCCCACCCGGCCATCCAACAATGACTCCAAGAACCCTATTTGCTTGGAGACCCGACCCGCGATGACCCGACACACCATCATGGCTCTTCTGCCCCGGCCCCCGCCGCTGCTTTCATGGGATTCTCCGCTGCCGGAAAACGTTCGAATCGCGGAACCTTTCACCCCTGGCAACGACCATGCACCACCACCACAGGCATCGTAGGGGCCACCTCCCGATGTGGGACCCAAACACTGAAACCTCATCACCTCGTTCCCGTCCGCAGCGCACCGTGCATTCTCCTCCCAATCACTCCCCTCGGTCGGAGCGCCGGAACCGGCCGCGCGACGCTTCACCGTTTCGCGATATTCTTCGAACCGGGACACAGTCTTGGAGGCGTTCACGACCTTGAAAATCATCTCGATTTGACCCATAAAGGCTTTGGGACCCCAGCTAGTATGGAAGATAATCTCCACAACGTTACGCGACGGATGTCCATCGGGAAGCTCCGTCAGGGACGGAAGGAACGGTTCGGGCGTACGGGTTGTCCGTGTAGAGGAGACACTACGGGTCATGGTTGTCGGGTTGGAAGGGCTTTCGGGTTTTGTACTTCGAGGATATTTTGAACTGGGGTGCTTCTCAAGGGGTGGCTTGGGTTTTTTGGGTTTAGGCTTGGCCGTGTCTACGACGTCTTTAATGTTTTGAACGCTCTTTCTACAACTGGCACTGGGTATGAGAATCTTAGAGGTTGGATGATAAACGTCTTCGAATGCTCTTGACTTACAGTGCAACGATTTAACCCACCCACTCGCCATTGAGCCCACTCGATCTCCTCAAACCTCCTTCCTATATTTATGATGGATGAAGCTAGATTCTCTCTCTCTGTGCCTCTAGTTTATACGTTTTGTGGTTGTTGGTGGTGCTGTTTGGTCTGAGCTCTCATGTTGTGCTGGGGAAGGAAGGAGAGTAGAGAAAGAAGGTGGAAGAGACGTGGCGTTATTTATCAGATAATAAATGAATTTTGACACCGTATGCAGATGGAAAGTACAGATTTACCCTCGGAGAGATTTCTGAATTACCCATACGGATTCTGTCATGCGAGGGAAACACGTTCCGAGAGGCGAGTGTAACAAATTCCATTTGATTTTTTTTCTTTTTTTCCCCTTGTAAACAAAATTATATCATGAAGGAGGGCGGAGGAGTTTCTAAAGCGTGTGGCATGGCACACAGAGGATTTGGTGGACGCCCGCTATCTATCTTTTGATCCCGCCGTGCTAACATCCATAACTTTCTCCCCATTATTGATAGTAGTACTAAAATGGTAAATGACTAATGCCCATTTAATTTTAATAACAGAGTTTTCTGGGAAGCAATATGTTACAACAACTAGGAGTTTAAAGTAGTAGCTATATTAAATGCATGTTCTTACCAACCGCAACTGTGTCTTTAAGTAGCATTTGATTTGGCGTTATGAACTGCAGAAGTGAGAAAGGATTTAGGAATTAGTGAAAAAAGAAGGCATGGTTGAATAAACTGAAATTCTTGTCTCTTTCCAAAAGAGTGAGTGACCCTGACGACAACATTTCTTTGGTTCCCTTTCACAGTTTGATTTACGTAATTTTAATTAACGTCTCCCCTGCATTTATCAAATACTCCCTCTTAGTTGGTTTTTTTAGAGAGATTAAGGAAGCTAATTAAATTTCTATAAAGTATTTTTATTTTTCTTCAAACTAATTAATTTAACTAATAAACTAATATATAATCTAATGATAGATAACATATGAAATGATTAAGTAACTTATTTAGCTTTTTTAATCTCTTTAAAGAAAGTCAACTAGATCTTATAATTAGATCAGAAGGTAGTATTTAAAGAGAGTGAATTGATATATATGTTGGTGGGGTAAATAAAGTGATGTCGTTTTCTAATAAAGGCATCAGCCTGCCATCTAACTCAGTGAGTAGAAGGGTAATAGGTGATAGGCTAGTTGGGTGCTTGAAATCAAAGCAACCCCATTAAGTGTGCCTCGTGAGGTTGAAGTTCCAATGGAAATACCGAAATAGTAAAGCCAGGGCCTCTGTTTTTTTCTTTTTCAGCCTTTTCCACTCACCCCAGCTAGCTCATTTTACCCTTGTATGTGCTACGGGCCCACATGCCCTCCTCATTACATCTATGAATAGGGCATACTTATTCCCCGATTTTAGGGTGAGAGAGTATTTTTATTTATTTATTTATTAAATTTTTATGTTAAAATATTTTTTGATATCTGATATTTCAAATTAATTAATTTATAGTCCTATTCATAAATATTTTTCTAGTAATACCAGTATCCTAAAATATTTTTCCAATAACACCCAATATCTAAAATATTTTTTCAATAACCGAATCTTAAGTTAATAAATTTTTAATGTATGCAGTGTTTCTTTCTTCAAAAAAATTAAGGGAAAAAAAACATTATTTGGGGATGAGCCTTTCCTGCTCATCTTTCTGGGAATGTGGATTCTATGTGCTACTGCTTTATTTGTGTGGGTGACACAATGGACCAAAATGACAGGATATGGGTATTTTGGTCATAAAAAGAATTTATTTTTTATTCTTTTTGATGCCGAGACTACCAAACGGGAGGGAAAGTGGGGGAAAAGAATCTTTCATGGGAGTTTGAAGTGGGAATAGAAGAATGGGAAGAGAATGGAAACTGGCAGAGAGGATAATGCATAATGCAAATTGAAAAAGCACTGAAATTTAAACTAGTGTAACGACAAAGTTTCTGCCACTTCTTCCAAAGCTCCAATGAGCCTATTCTAAGTGCCAAGTTTTAGAGTACTAAACCACGCCCTGTATTCTATTGCCATTCAAATGAGAGGGGACAATTACCTTGATATAATCGAATTACAATGTTATAATAATATGGTTGTATTAATTGGGGGTACACGATCTTAGGAATTGACTAACAGTAACAAACCACGGAACGTGAGAACGTGTACCAGAATTTGAAACGCAGGCGACATTGGTTTTATATGAACGAGTGATTCTTTTTAGAGATTAATTAATAAAAAGAAGTGCGAAAAAAGTAAAATGGGGAAGGTAGTGAGGAAGTTGGGTTTGGCAAATGTTGCCAGCCTTTCCTCTCACGCCTGCCATTTCCATTGGAATTGCTTACCCGCAAAACCATGCTTCCCTTCCTCATCCTAACCATCAACCAAATCTAAAATTATATCCAACTAATTTTTTTTATATTATTGTTTTATATCCGATTTGGGATTCGTGACTACCCCTCCCAATACAAATGTCTTATATGAGAGATGAACTTGAGACTTAAAGAATCTAGCGTGACCCTACATTGCTTGACAAGTTTTATGTTTGTCTAAAATGATATCTAATTATATTTTGTCATAAAGTTTATATATATTTTTTGGGGTAAGTAGAAAATTCGCCTCAGAAATATACACCTAAGAGAATGTTGTCTTAAAAGTTTTTTTAGGTTCAATCTTTTAAACCTAATAATTTGGCTCGATACCATTAAAAAACTAAGTTTTAAAATTTTTGGAAATTGAAAAAAAAATTGACTAGACGTATATTGTGGCTTTACTACTTAAATTTTTAACGAAAAATGTCAACATTACTATGTTTTAAAAGTTCGGATATATTTATTATTGAACCGCCACAAAAAAATTTAGGATATTTTTTATAATTCTTAGGATAATATTTGTATTACTTTTTAGTGAGAGGAAAGTAAAATTCTTTTTCCTAAAAAGATTAGTATCATCTTATAGATTGTTTTAATTTATAATTATCTATTATTATTTGTTTGTATTTTCCATATTATTTGATACTATTTTTATTTGGTCGCTTATTTAAGGAACCAACTAACAATTTCACAAGTCAATAAAAAAGTTAAAGCAATTAAATTTATCCTAAAATTTAATAATTTTTTCAATATTATCTCTACTAATTACATAAATAATATCATATTAAGTTTTTCTAAAAAAAGAGTAATAATTAATATAATATTACTTATTTCAGTGCACTACCTTTTTTAATTATGGGTATATTGGAAAAAAATATTTAATCTATTTGGAAACAACAAGTTTTATAAAAAGAACTAAATATTTTTATTGGTTTATAATAAAAATTAAAAATTGGTGTTTTATAACTCGGACTAAAAAATTGTTCAGGTTCCGCCAGTTTATTTAACCCTATTTTTTTAAAAAATAAAAATCTAGGTGTTCAAATGAAACCAGGAATCGGTACTAAGCAGGAAAAGGGTCAGAAACAAATTTGAAAGCATTTAATTTGTGATGGAAATGAGACAATGAGTTGGTAGGCTGAAGGTGGGACAGTAAAAATGGACTGTCTCGGTAAAAGGTTTTGACAAGAAACAACAGATTTGGTTGGCTGGCATATTTGTTGATGACTTCTGGAGGGGTGTTTCAAACTTTGAATAGATTCAAATTGGAGGTTGACAAGTACCAGGAGCAGGGATCTGAAAATTAACGCCACCAAATCTAAGGCGCACTGGAAGAATATAATCTTGTCTTTTCTCTAAAGAAATACAAGTGGAGTACTATGCAAAATCATCATTATTTCCCTTTGCTAATCCTATTATTATGCCCCTTTTTTAATACCATATTGTTTAAAAAGTGCGAATATTTCATAGGAATTTATGATGAATGATGATGGCACCCTTGTCTCCTTAATTTATGGATTGCTCTCTACCTTGCGCCACACACAAATCATGAGGGGAAATAAAGAATGGAAGAAAACAAAATAAAGAAAAGAGCTCAGGAGTCTTGACTTTGACTCATAACAAAGCATTTGTTGAGATACAACTATCATCATGTGTGTAATAAAGTTGCAAATGTATAAATAATGAAGGTGATGGTTGAACGGTATGAGTTGATCTAGAAGAGAGATGATTTAATTTGTATTGTTGACGCTAGAGGGGCAATTATTAAGAAACATAAACAATGTGTTTGTGGGAGAGAAATGATTGGCAGTTATATGAGAAACAAAGAAGAAAAATGGATAAGTAAGTTAGTAGTAATTGTTTTTGTAAAAGAGAGATCAGATAAGGCTATGCTGTGCTCATGGGAGTGATTTTCGGGTGCTTTAATTTCCACATTAGCTGATCCTGATTTCCCCAATAATGACACAAATGCTTTCAATTTGCAGTACCAGTGGCTTGTACAAGAATACCAGCAACTTCAATAATGATGCATGCTCTCTGGTTGTCACTTGTCACCACCCAAACCTCCGTGTCTGCCTATGCTTATTACTTATTACTACTCCCTCCATTTCATATTAGGTTTGTTTAAGATACAATAACAAAAAAAATGACTTATAAAAAAGTTAGTTTGTGAAATATAGTTTATGTTTAAATTGATGGTTATATAAGTAGTTTTTACTCCATAAGTCAAGAAAGTTTACTTCTCAAATAAGTTACATTTACTCCATAAGCTCAAAAAAAAAAAAAAATGTTCATCCAAACAGAAAAAAAAAAGAAAAAACTCATAAGCCCAATTACCCCCCAACCTAAAAGCTATATCTAATCTGAACAATATCGTTCCCAAAACAATTTGTACATACAGCAAAACAAGCATCCATCACATTTGCCAATGCCTTAATAAGCGAGTGGTATGAGAGCTTGGCGCTCTCCTCCTCCCCATGTCCAGGGTTCGAACCCTACCCCTCCCTTATTATGTATATAAAAAAAAAAAAAAAAAAAATCCATCACATTTGATTTTGTAAAATAAATCTACTATAAAAAAATAAATAGTTTAATTACGGAAAAGTCTTTTTGGATGCAAGAACATAGGCCTTTATTTCTGGAGTTAGGGTACAATTTTACTTTAAAAGTTGTAATTAAAAAAATCAATATTGTTTCAAAAAAAAAAAATTAGTGGCAATTTTGCCCCGACTATTATCGAAGATGAAATTAACTATTAGTTGACTAAATATATTGAGCTGATAGTTTGTATAAAAGGTGACGATAGCCAACCACTTTGTATATATCTTTTAATGAAATGAATTATCCTTTCACTCCAAAAAAAAAAAAAAAAAAAAAAAAAAAAAAAAGTCATGAACTAGCTCATTATCTAATTTATACAGACGTAAAAACAAATACTTTAGATGTCAACTCATTATTATAAACTAATACTCCTCAAGCCAAGATTCCAAGTAATAGTCTTTTTGAAGGGAAAATAAATAAATAAAGGTTCAAAAATAATAATAAGGTTTTACCTTTTGAGCATATAGCAGAATTAAGATTTAATTGGTGTAAAAGTAGTAAAAAAATTTTTGAGTTGCTAAATTAAGAACACGGTTAAGTTTGATCATGTTGATTGTTATAAATAAGGGGAGAGTAAATGGGCTCTACTTGACAGAAGTTACCATGATTAACAGTCGATGTGGTCAAACTTAACGGCGTTATCAATTTAGTTACCTTAAAAATTGTTTATTATTACTTTTAAACTCATAAAGTGTTAATTCTGTTAAGTACAAATATTATTACTATTTTTTATCTTCACCCAAAAAAGAAAAGAAGTAATAGTCATTTTCTCCAGCAACACCCATCCTTCAACATCCTGTTTGGATGATTAATCATGATTTTGAGAAAACCACTCAAACGCTCTCAAAAATGGTAGAAGCACTTTTTTTTATCCAACGATGATTTTGGGGTTTGGTTAAAAATCATGATTTTGGAAAAGCAAAAATTTTCCACTTTTTTCTCTTCCTTTCCCATTTCTCTTTCCCTCCCCTTTTGCTCTCAGACTTGTTGAAGGAATAGTGGAATTGGAAGGAGACGATGAAAGGATATGATTTCTCGATGGTGAAGAGAGAGGAAGGAGTTAGCGGTGGTGATTGATTCGACGGTGGTAGAAAAGAAGGAGCCAACGGTGGTGAGAGTAGGATGAAGTTGAAGGTGGTGATGGTGGAGAGAAGGAAAGCCGACGGCAGTGGTGATAGAGTGTCGTCGATGATGAAGCTCTCTGATTCCCTCTTCTCCATATCTCCTTTGTTCCTTCTCAAGTCTTCGCCTCTCCCTCCCTCCGGCAAAATACGTCGACCAATTCTCTAGCCAAGAGTAAACTTTTCTCGACCATCCAACCATACTTACTTGAGTATATCAAAAACATTTTAAGTGGAATGGTAATATTTGTGTTGTTAGGGCTTCGCTTTCTCTCCTCTCGTGTCGCGCGTGCTCTCTCCAACATTAGAGTTCCTTTCTTGCCGGCGGACTCCTTGTCGTCGACAAGCTTTGACCTGAGCCACAACCGCCATAGATCTGTAGATCGGTACTTGGAGAACCAGAAGAAGGTAGCGTCGGAGCATTTTGGAGCTGTGATCTCAGATTGGCCGTGAGACGCTTAGCAGAAAGCCTCCATCTTCTTCGACGCCGGCCCTCCTATGTTCTTCCTCTGATCTCGATATGCAACGGTGGCCCTCTCTTGCCTCTGGGGCGAGCTTTTCCTCTCCCTCTCCAGATCTTTCTTGAGGTGGTAGGAGTCTTTTTCCTCGCCATGAGAGCTGTTGTATCGGCCTCTCCCTCCTTGACGGTCTCCGTTTGTAGAGAGGACGGTTTTTTTTTTTCTAAGTTTTTTGTGTTTTTGGTTTTTAGTGGTAGTGTTTACTGTTGTGGTTTGGATTCACGTTTTTGGGGGAAGGGTTGTGTTGATGGTCTTTGCCGCAATATGTTTTATCTCTCATAGGGCCATTGTTAGGATTGTTTTATGGTGGCGAATCCAAATCGCTTATGTTAACCTTACTTTGTTCGGTAGGTGTTCACCAGATTTGCTTGATTGGAGGAGTGAAGTATTCTTCAGGACAACATTTGTCTTCTTTCTTCTGAGATTGAGTTTTCCCTGATTCTTACCCTAATTCAAGGTAATTGTGTAGCTGATCAATTTGCAGCTTATCTTTATAAGAAGGTGTGCCCTATAGGGTGGGTTTTGCAACCAACACTTTCTTTCTTGTCACTTCTAACCTTGAATGACCAGGAAACCGATGTTGTATCTGACGTGAATTTTATTTCTACCTCTTCAGTGGTTTTGGTTATTAGTTTCCGTTTCATTTGGTTTGTTCTGCCTTATTTGATTGTATTCTTGTTCTGGTTTATTTTCTTTCGGTGTAATTATTATATTTTGATGTACCTTTTGATATAAGTATTAATATAAGTACCTTTTGAGGAAAAAGAATGGTAATAATCAAATAAAGCAAATTTATTGATTACATAAATTACATTTTTTTTTTTTTTTTTTTTTTTTTTTTTTTTTTTTTTTTTTTTTTTTTTTTGCAAAAGTAACATGTAAAAATGATTTAAATCTCCACAAATACATATAATATTGAGCTAATTTATCATTCTTTAAGTTGACTAATGTTATGATTTTTAATTTTGTAAACAAATTTATCTGAATTTTGTTATTTTATTACTTCCTTCGAAACTAAGTATAAGACATAATTGATTTTTTTATTGAAGATATTAAAAAAGTTAATTAAATTACTTTAGAATATTCATATTTATCATTTTTCTCCAAACTATTTTACCGAATATTAAACTGATATATAATCTAATAATATACAACATTTGATATGATTAAGTAACTTATTTAGTATCTTTAATCTATCTTAAAAAATTTAACCCTATCTTATATTTAAGACCAAATAAAATATGAAATTTGATGTTAAATATCCTTGAAATGGAATTTTGTACTTTATATGCAGTTATTACATTAGTCAATGTCCTTTTTCATAATTTGCATATGAAAAAGAATGATTCTAATAACAATTATCCAAACACTCTTATTTTATCAATATAAAGCTTTTTTCACAAGATTTATTTTACTTAGAATCTATTCTTTAAAATCACTTTTATTATTTTTCACCATAAACTATTTTTCAAAAGATAATGTAAACATGCTGGCTCCTATTTACATGCTACAATACGTTGGTTTTCCATAATAAGTTCGTCCACATTGCATTTAATCGAATCTCTTTTTTCCCCCAAACTAAGCACATGTATTCTTCTTATAGAGGCAATCTTATTCTATGTGGACACTAAATGTGGGCTTTCATCACATTGCAATGAATAACTGGACCCAGCCCGGTTGCTAATCCACCCATTTCTGACTGCATCCTTATATTTGGGCTTTGTTTGGGCTTGTCCTATGTTCTCTCTTGTCCCGAACAGAGGGCCTCCTTCTTGGGCGGGTTACGTTACGAACGACGTCGTTGTCGGTCCTTAATCCTCGTTTGGATGGCAACTCTGCTTCTCCGCTATCTTCAACTGTTGGGAACACACGTGGTCGCGCCATGGGGCATCAACCGCCGAAATCCACAGCGCCACCATTCCTCCGCCCCTTGGTCGCCTTGGACACCACAATCTCTCACTCACTTCATACCCTCACAAGATCCTTCACCCCTAGATCCCTCCTTCTGTTTCTGGAGTTCTTGGCCGACTTCCGTTTCACTTTCCCTGTACTCCTCTCCCTCTTCTTCGTCACTCCTCCTTTCTCTCCTTTACGCTCTCACTTGCTCTTGCCCCTCCTCCTTTGCTCCCTCCTCGACCTCCTGTTTATCGCCACCGTCAAATTCCTCGTCCGCAGATCCCGTCCTCTCTACGGCAACCACGATGAGTACAACGCTGTCGTTTCCGTTGACCATTTCTCCTTTCCCAGTGGTCATTCCTCCAGGGCTTTCTTTACTGCTTCCCTCTTTTACTTTTCTCGGCTCCCAATTCTCGAATCCATGCCCGATCTCAAATCCAGCGTTCATCCTGCTGTTACCTCCCTCATTCGTCGGTGGATTGGTGAAGATGACATTGTGGCCGTCAATCTGTTGCTTTTCCTTGTTTGGATGTGGGCACTCGCCACTGCATTCTCTAGGATAACGCTCGGGAGGCATTATGTTCTCGATATCTTCGTTGGCGCGTGTTTGGGGGTGCTTGAAGCTCTATTCACTCTCCGTTTTCTTAGCTTTCAACTATTAAGCTGAGGTAAGATCCAAGTGGGCTTTCAATGAATTATTATTGAGTACAGAATGGGGGGGGGGGGGGGAAGCGCAAATGTTATCTGAATTTGGTGGAAAGTTAAATGTTACTACAATCTACAAACTGTGTCCTATACAGAGGAGTATTTTTTATGCTACATAGTTGATGTATTGCGTAATTAGGAATTTTGTGATTGATATAACAACTTGGGGACTGCAGCAGGTTCTGTGAAAGTAACCAATTCGATGTCTTTTATGAATTGCATGAGCTGTTACGGCTTTCTTCAACACAGGGAGCTTGAGTATTGATAATGCGCTTTTTGTGCAGTCACTCCAGTGACCTGCTCCATGTATTCATTAGATTGTGCTATTTGGTACATTGCAGCCTATCATAAATGGTTTTCCTAAGTATGCAATAGTTATTGACAACTATCCATGTTGACTGAATAATTACTATGACGGGTCTTAATTAAATTAACTCAGAGTGCAGGGGTAACGTGCTCAAACATGTGACTGAAAAATTTGCAATAAGCGACCGGGAGGCTTTAGTATGAATTATGCTGATACTATATTTAAATGTATCAAAGAGAAATATCAGTGACAACAAGAGAAATACTCCTCCAAGTAACAGTTGAAGATCAATGCCTTTTCCCTGTTGGATCATGAAAACTTTTTTTTGTTTCACCTGGCTACTAACTAAGCCATAATCAACCACCGCCTGAGGTGACAAGTTTTGCCTTCTACAGGAAAATTTGCTTGTATAACATGCAAATATGATTCTATGTGTGCAATGGAAGAGCCAATTCATTTGGAAGAATAGAATACGTCTATTTCATTCAGTTATTTTTATCACCATTGTTGATTTTCCATTTTTTTTTAATCTTTCCTTGCCATTTAGCCTCCAGTTTCCTTCCACCATCTTTTAGTACGTGACTTTTGTGTGTGTGGTGCTCTGAAGTGGACCATTCTCAGCTTTGATCTTGAAACTTCCTTTTGCTTTTCCTTATCCATATATTTGGGATTGGAAGAAACAATTAGCACCTTTTCAGAACTCTACTTCAATGAGAATGCCTTTGCCAAAGAAATAACAGCAACAGGGGTGGGGCTTAAAGAAAAGGATTTCCTTCTCTATTTGAAGTCTAGAATTGATAATAAAAACCAGCTCTTCTCTGTTGGTATGGCTTGTTAAATTATATGTAAAAATGTCTCAGCGTTGACAATTATCCTCCACCCTGAGGGGTAAAAAAAAAAAAATCCCTTTCCCCCTAGATTTGGCACTATAAGCAAGTTTGTTTTCCCTTGGGGCAGGTGTGTGTATTATTAGCATTTAGGAGGGAAACGGAGGCCATTAGTTTATATTCTGTGACATCTCTTGTCTGAAAATTCATTTTCTAGAAGATTTTGCATAAATTGGTGCCTCTACAATTGACAATATTATTGTTTTAGGTTCTTGTGGAGCGCAATGATCCCATTCAGCCCAGGGGGACGGGTTCCTTCTAAATTGTCTTCAATGGATAATGGAGATGGGCATCTTGACATTGGTACATAGTATTGGATGTTATGTTGAACATCTTGCGAAGACATGTTCAAACTCTGCAGATATTATTCTTTCACAATTGCTTGAGCTTCATGGTTGTGTTTTTATATTTATCTTTCTCCGTCTATTCTCTATTATATATTTAGCCTCAATGGCATATCGCAACTGTACATAATTTATACCACTCTGGTCTTATTTATAAGTTAGTCCCTTATAACTAAAAAATTTGGTCTTTTTTATAAGTCCCCTTTGAGGATAATAAATGAGTTTGTGACAATTTTGCCCATATTAATTGTACCAATGAAAATAAAGAGAGAAGAAAAAATTGAAAGATACTTATTCATAAATGAGGGTAAAGTTGAAAATTTATCCTATAATCATTGAACTAGCTACATTTCCTTGGTATGTATGATTTAGTTAAAAAGGATTTATAAATAGAACCAGAGTGGTATTCATTTGTCTACTGTGCCATTCAAACTATTGAATATACGATATTAGGATGACAGGAATAATAGTTTCTAATATATAGCTAGTGAAAGTTGCTTGCTGCTGCCAGAGGTTCCCATATTTTGCAGAAACTGTCGCAAAGACATTAGATTATCTCTTTTTTGGTGATCTGGGATTCCGTTTATGTTTTTAAATAATGGGCGTTAATTCTTACCACGTGATAAGATTTATCATGTTATAAGATCAGATCTCGTGGTTGTTTGATTGATTACTCTTTGCTTTCCTTTCAATCTTGAAAACCATCCATAATTGTTAAATTAGTTGCCAAAGGTGGCTGTTGTAGTGTGCTGGCAGCGTGATGGTTGGGTCGTTGATATGGGGAAGACATCATGAGGTAAATAGTCAAAATAAGTCGTTTTCTGATTTATTGAGTTGACAGGCGGGGGTCGATTCCCATAACCACACATTATATTCTAAGGATCTCTATTTGGAATATGCTTTTTAATCGCTCTTCAATGCTCTTTTTCTCTTGTAGATCCTTTTCTGCTTTCACATTCGATTTCGGAAATTATGGGCGTTGATTGAGATTGCATATGCTTGCCTCGAGGAAATCAGGAAAGTTGGTAGGTGGCAGGGGAAATCACCAAGGTACCTGTTATGGACTTGAACCTTCTGAATACATTGTATCTTCATTTGCCAAAAGACTAGCCCTGCCAGATGCAAACGCCAAATTGTGCAGCAAATTGTTTGCTCTTGGCATCGCGGATGGGATTGTGGGGTCGTCATTTCTAGTCAGTTTAGGTTGCAGTAGAATGAGTTGAATTTAAGCAGCGTAACAAAACCAACAATCCAATCTGCTTAATGGCTATTTTATTTACTCTATACATACATACGTACATGTATATTCGCTTTGTATTTTGGCCATGCGTCCTTGTCAAATTTACCTACTGCTTCCCATGTTCACTTTCCAAATCTTTGTCCGAATTCCACGTAAGTTGTTTGGTGTTCTTATCAGAAAAATTAGAAAGAAAAAACGCTGTTTGGTCTTTTGCACGTCTTGCAGTAGTAAGTCCTGTGAGCTTTGGTTTATAAAAGTTAGTCAGGCAGTTTTGTGATGGGACAGTAGGCGGTGGTGTTTCGTGTCACTGGTACCAAAAAATTTTTAAGGCCGTGACATTTAGATCATGTCTAAAATGTATAATTGATAGTAGTTTCGTAAATATAAAATTTTTCTTAGACTAATTCCTTTAATGTGAGGTCTAAAAAATATTATTTAGACTAGTTTCTCAAATAAATAATCTAAAAAGTTTTAAAAAATGTCGATCATTTTTAAGACATTTTTACAAATTTTGAGAGATGAAGTTTTTTAAACTTTATATTTCTTATATCTAGTCTAAAAGATGAGTCTTCTCTTTCATCGCGCCAAAAATTCAATTTCGCTCTTTGAACCTCTCTCCCTAAATCGTAAATCACTTCTAAACCTGCAACCCTACTTGCCGTGCTTCATCTCTCCCTATCTCCGTTCATAAGCGAACATTGTGAAGAGACGAGGGCAACCGTCACATTAGATCGGAGAAGAGGAATGGTGGTAGTTTTCAGTTTCCTTAATCTGATAGCTATAATCCCTTACCAGGTTTGTGGTTCTCTCATATTCCCTTTTTCGTGGTTCTCTCCCTATTCATATTTTCTTCCAGAATTTCAAAAGGCAATTCCAATAGATCAATTGTTTTGTTCCAGAATTCCAGAATTTCAGTGTTCTTCATAGATCTACTTTGACTTTGAGCCAAAATTGGGTATTATGTGCAGTGCACGCCCTCCCACCGCCACACTAAAATTTTTGTTCATGGATCTTGTGGCTCGTCCCTTCCATCTTCATGGCCGAAGCTCGACTGTGGGTGGAAGGGAAGCTCGTCCTCTCTGTCTTCATGGCCGAATCTCGACTGAGCTCGAAACGCCTTTGGATATGAAAAACTCAATCTTGGGGAGTAAGGATTTCTTAAGGTCATAACCACAACACAACAGGACTTCTCATACTTCTCGTTGGAAACAAAGAATGAGATTTATTTGTAATTCAATTTCATCTAAGGGGCATTCTTTCACAGCCTCGTATCTCATTGACATTTGTGGCCTCTCACTTGAAGAAGCTGCCTTAGCCTCTAAGGCCCCGTTTGTTACATGGAAGATTTGAGGAAGGAAATGAAAGAAAAGGAAAGGAAGATTAGGAGGGAACTTTAAAAATGTGAGCTATTTGGTATACAAGGGAATGGAAGTTAGTTGAGGGAAGATGAAATGTTTGGTATGAAGAATTGGGTGTTGGTTAAGTGGGAAGATTAGATGAAATTCCTAGATTGCCCCTAAATTTAAAAAAAAAAAAGACTGAATCCAGGTGATATGAAACGAGCTACTGAAATGAGTAATATAGAACAGAAGTTGAAGTTCGAACCAAACAACAAAGTTCGAACTCCCATCACAGTATGTGAACCATATCAGCAACAGTGAAGCAGCAGTCAAACGAGCTGCTAAAATGAGTATGACAAGAGGAATAAGGAAGAGTAGCACTGAACATTGAACCCAGATGATGCTATAGAGAAGTGAAGAATAATTGAAAAAAATGATTGAAAATATGCAGACGCGGTAATATAGAATAAACATCATTCATCAGTTATCACATGACAGAAAAACACAGAAGTTGAAGTTTGAACCAAATAACAAAGTTCGAACTCCCATCACAGTATGTGAACCATATCAGCAACAGTGAAGCAGCAGTCATAACAACAAAAACCATAGACGATACTATACTAGCTCATTACATCTAACCCAAAACATACAAGATAAACAACTTTCTCCCTAGTTCTTCTTCTTCTTCACAATTGCAATTTTGACAGAGACTGAAGACAATCGAAAGCGGAGACGATATTGACCGAAGCAGCGGTGTTTTTAAGGGGCCTTAGCGACGAGAAATACTCACCGGAAGTATTACCAACTTCGATTGTTCTCTCATCTCTACTTTTCTTCGTCAAAATTGTAGTTGTGAAGAGTCTTCATCAAAATTGCAGTTGTGAAGACAATCAAAGGCGGAGACTGAAGCAGCAGTGTTTTTAAAGGGGCTTTTTTGTCCGACTTTTCACTCTCCCAGGAACATTTGGATCTTCCTGCCCATTTCGGATGGAATCAACCTTCCAATGGTTGATGGAACTTTCATACAGTCGGGAATATTACTCGATGGAAGACGCGCCAGGCAAACATGTTTTTTCCGAGGGAAAGTTGTTATCTTCCCTTTCCATCGCTGGCTTACACTCTAACAAACAGGGCCTAAGTATACCCGCTTTGAATCACGAGAAAAATCTGATGTGGTTATCAATTTCTTGAAGATTATGGGATTTACAATACTGGGCAATGGAAGGAAGCTATTGGCTTGGTTATTTTGAAACATTTTTAAGATCGGTCACTTGTTTCGCACAATTGGTCTTAAAAATTTTATAATTCTCACTTTAAAAACTTATTATTTCGTACAACCGGTCATAAAAATCTTACCTTTTAAACCTTGTATCTTAAAAAACGATTTAAAAAGTTTTTTTAAAGACCGATTGAAAGTAAAAGACCGGCAAAAATAAATCTAAAAAACAGTTTTCACCCGCTTAAAAAATGATTTTTGCACTGGTGTGTACAAGCTTGTCAGTTAGGTTGCTTGAAAGCCGAATTGTTTTGACCAAAAAAAAAAAAAAAGCCGAATTGTTAGAAAATGGGATAAGAATATTTGAGTGAAAGCAAGTATGATGAATTCCCGTTTTCCAACCAACCAAGGTTTGGAATGGAATCTAAAATCCCTTGGGAGACCAGTCAAGGCTTCTCAAGGATAATATATGAATCTGCCCTCAGAAGCCTGAACATGAATGATGAACAGGCCAGATAGTGGGCTTGTAAATTGTGACTGCAGCCCTAGAAAGTGGTGCCAAGTGCCAAGCGCCAAGCAAACCATCTCCATGTGAAGGCTTTTTCTGAGTACCGTACAAAATATTTTGGGACTTGCTGGGGACTCTGCAGGTATTTTTAAAATGACCTTAGACCGTTGGTTCATGACCTCAGATTCTGACACTCTCAGGATCAGGGGACCCCTTTTTTCAAAAAAAAAAAAAAAACGGTGCACAGGACCACTTATCCTAATAGGATGGTGAAGGTGTTTGTTCTGGATTATTGTACATATGTTTCTAGGTTAGCCATGCACACAGTTTCTCAGTGCCTGATTCAGAATCAGAGGACCTGGGCAGAGGAATTGAGGAGAGATATCTTACTGACACCTTCTGCAACTTTGAAACCATGCTAGGAGGGTATCTTATTTGATCCTCTGTCTCTTTACCCCACTGATGCCTCATCATATATATCTGCTCTTCACCTTCCTTTTTCTTCTATTCCTCCCCATAATTTCTTTAGTTACATCAGAAAAGAGGGAGGAAGTGAGTTTGCTGCTTTCATTGACTTCTCTGCAACAACAATAATATAAAAAGCTCGATAAAGAATAATGTTGTTGCCGCAGTAGTACGTCCCTTCATTATTGCATGTCATGAAAGAAGCCTCAATTATGTGACACCAATGACAAAGAATTGGTATCCTAGCTAGGCTGGAGGACATTGGCATAACGCCAAAACGCTCAAAATTAGGGAGACCGTGTACGTGTGTCTGTTTGTGCGTGTTGTTTGCCACTAGAGATAAACAGACTGATAGGTTTGAAATAGTACTTTGCAACTGAACTTTTGTTGATGAATAATATCACTTAGTTGATGGCATATTTAGTTGAATCCTTTCCTCTTTAAGACTTCATATTTTATATCTTCAATTAGCATACATACATATCTCTGTCTGTTAAATCTCAAGTGTGCACTCGATGAAACTAGAAATAAAGCTTGGAAGAAGAATGTTGTAAATAGAGATAAGAGAAGAAAGATTAAAGGAGGAGGGAGGATGTCCCTACATACACGTCCAGTCCATATTTGTCAGAAGTTTAAGCTAAAGGTAAATGATATACGTGGAAGGAAAGGCCATCATAAGACCCACATGCTAAATGTACAATCGTGCTCCCTTGTTTGAAGACTTAAATGGAGGTACACAGACAAAAGTCGCAGTTATATGAATCAGACCTCTCACTCATGCAACCTCGTGTGCCTCACCATGCTTGTGCCCCCACACATATATCATCGCATAAACTTAATTAAATTCCCTGCTATATTTTAATTGGTCAGGCCACCTGTAATCACCATCTTAATCCTTCCATTCTCGATCGATTTAACAAAATCTTGACTGAAAGTGACAAGGCACATATGATATATCCCGTCTGGTAATGAATTGGCAACTGACATTCACCTAGGAATTTCATTGTTGAGGACAAATAAGGTTGGATCTTAGGTTGAAGAAGCCTAGGGACAAACATTGAAAGAGGTATCTTTTTTTTTTTTTTTTTTTTTTTGAAAATAAAATGGTGTTTCCTCAGCAGAATGGTATGTGTGGGGAATGGGCAGGCACATGATGTGCTGGTTTAGACGCGTTTTAATATGAATTACTACATCTGATATTTAATATAAAATCCCGTTAACTTTTTTAAAAAGATTAAGAAAGTTAAATAAATTATTTTAGAGTATTTATAGCAACTTATAATTTGTTTTAGTCATAAACTGATATATAATCAAATGATATGCAACATATGTTATGATTAACTAAAACTGGTATATAATCAAATGATATGCAACATATGTTATGATTAACTAACTTATTTAGCTTCTTTAATCTCTCTGAAAAAATCAACTAAGTCTTATATTAAGAACCGGAATATATATATGAGAAATTGTTTGAAATGAAAAGGATAAGGAACAGAAATTAATGTTGGGGTTGGACAGGATGAGGTGTATGGGAGGGGCCATATGTTACTGCTTCAATGAGTTGTTTCCCACTTGGAAGTTCGGTGATCATCTTCCTGTGAAGGGAAGTTGTTCACTTCATTGTTCAACACTTGAGGAACACGGATTTGACCGTTGGTTGTTGCTATATGATTCCTTTGATAATGGAGTAATTAATCTCTTTTCTCGTCTTAATAATGCACGATACATTTCATCTCGCCAAATTCTGAAGTATTTTGGGACCATGCCATGCATGCATGCATTTAATTAGTCTCGTCTGCCCCACCCCACTGTGTTTTTAATGAAGAGAAAAGGGACTAATTGGAAGGTGGATCTCCGGCGATCAAGCTAAGTTAAATAGAGTAGCTATCTGCTTAACGTTTCTGAGAACAACAGACCACCTTTTCCCCCACCCGCAACTATAATACATACCTATACGCACTTACTTCACCTTAAAGGGGGCCAACAAAAACAGCAAGATGAAGATGAGAACAGTTTAATTACATGAAAAGGATCTTTTAATTTTTTTTTTAATGAGAAGTTACTCATCAGTGTGTTTTTTTTAGCATAATTGTACCAAATCATAACCTGATAAGCACAGCATATAAAAGACTGCGTGCATGAAATGTTTTTGAATTTTGATACTTGCATGAGTCACCGTCAAAAGAAATGTCTAGAAATGTGGGTCTCGTTTTTTTATTATTAAGATTTGCTTATTTTTATTAAACTTTTCCTGCTTATTACTTGATTTGTTTCATAAATAAAATAAATAGGCGTTATTGTTTTTATATAATAATACCTCATGTGCTTAATATAAAAGTTAGATAACTAATTTAAATATATTTAAAAAATTAGTTAAATTAGTTATTTATAATAAATAGATATTTGCTTCTATATAAAATACCTTGTTAATCATGCGCATTGGAAATACCCAGAGAACCCTTTAACAAGTATAATCATCAGGGATATTTTTTGAGGAGAAAATTATAAATTTAAAAGATAAAATAGTTTAAAGTTTTATATTTAGAATCAAAGTAAATCCCTTGAGTACCTCTTATATTAAAGATGGAAACTTAATATTTTAACTTGATAATAAATTACAGTATTTTTTTTTTTTTTATAGATATATCATTGGATCCTCATGGATGGACATAAAATATGGAGATTACAGCATCTCATATGGGTTGGAAATGATGCTCCACATTTTGTTGCCTCCAATTACAAAAGCTTCCCGCATTTCACTTTGATGTGCCCAACTCTCAAGATAAGTCCTAGCCACGCCCTCCAAGGCGCAACCACGCATATTATAATTAATATTTCATCATTCTAGATATAAAATAGAGTTGATGTTTTAGAAAAATTAAGGAGTTGAAATAAGTTATTTAATCATATTATATTTTATATATCATTAGATATTTAGATTATATATCAGTTTATAAATTAAGTAAAATAGTTTGGAGAAAAAATGATAAATATAAATATTTTGAAATAATTTAATTAGTTTTTTTAATATCTCCAAAAAATCAACTATCTCTTATATTTGGGACATAAGAGAGTAATACCCACATACTCAATTAAAAATTAGCTTTACAACAGTTTTTTTTTTTTGGTATTTAGTATTATCTCCACTCTTTAATACAAAGAGATAGATCTAAATTTATGAATTATAGAAAATTAGTTATATGTAACACATATATGTTGGGTTTCGTAATATATATATAATATCCTTTTTACTTATTATATTTTAATTATTTCTTGATAGAAACCACCATAACATGTATAATCTGCGGAAATGCTTTAAGGAAAAATATATTGACCGAGATCTAGATCTTATGTTTATGATCAAAATAAACTATTTTTGTAGCTCATATATTTAAGATGGCAGTGATAGTATATATTTAGTTATCGTGTTTACATTTAGCTTTTTGACATTTGATATAAAAATTGAGACAATTTTGATAAGAATGAGGAATTGGTAGCTGATGCTAAAACTGCTTTTGAAATACAATAATCGGAACATAATCTGAGATTTAGAATTAGATTCTGTATTATTCCAATACACGGAGATTAAAACGAGAGACTTGACTAATTAACCCAAAAAAGATTCCTATATATTCAGTGAAATACTATAATATGATGTTCAAATCGAGGTGGGACCCCATAATAGTGGAGTTTGTAAAAATGTCTCTGGCTTTCCCGACTTTTTTTTTTTTTTTAATACACATAGTAGGGGAGGGGGCATGGTTCGAACCCTAAACATGGGAGAGAGGAGCCAAACTCCTATACCACTGCGTTACGGCTTTCGCCGACTACTTTGTGAATACGTTCTCGTGGATAGTTCCAATATTCAATCAAATACTTTGATCTTTTCTTTGTTACCAATGGCAGAACGAGAACAAGATTTTATCAGGCCTAAAAAATAAATATATTGAAGTATTTACTAATAGTATCATATAACATTAATAATATAAATAAATAATAACTAACAATTATAAATCAAAACAAAATATAAGATGATACTAATATTTTCAATAGGTATCTCAAACAAGAATTTTTACTTTCTTCTCATAGTCCAATGAGTAATAACTAAACATTATCCTTATAGAGAAGATAATAAATTAATTGGAGCTAAATTATTTGCCAATATAAAATATTACATGATAAATACATATATCTACTAACAAATTTTAGAAGGTCGGCTAAGGATCAATGGGGCCAAGTCCCCACCTGGCTAGGTCCTAGTTTTGCCACTATAATTGTTACTCTTCCGATCATATATATAAGACATATTTATAATATAATTTACATTATAAGCCATATCCTATATTTAAGATCGAAAATTATACTACCTCTGGTCTTAATTATAAGACCTAGTTGACTTTTTGTGTGTGGAGATATTAAGGAAGCTAAATAAGTTACTTAATCATTTCATATGTTATATATCCTTAGATTATATATTAGTTTATTAGTTTATTAGTCAAACTATATAATTTGAAGAAAAAAATAAAAATAAAAATATTCTAAAGTAATTTAATTAGCTTCCTTAATCTCTCCAAAAAAAGTCAACTAGGTCTTATAATTAAGAGCGAAGGAAGTATTATTTTTCACCGTCACAAAGTCAATTTACATCAAATCATTCATTTTATTTGTATCCACTTAAATAATTGCTCCCCAATAATACAAATTTACGGCTGAAGATCCATTAATTTCTGTGGTGCATGACAGCCAAAGTCGAATCGAATAGGAACTTACTCACAATCTCCTCCATAACGGAATCTATTTTGCATCAAAGAAAGTTTTAATCCAAGAAAGATTATGGCAAAGGAAAAAAAAGATCTTTTTCCCACTCTGAAGATATCTATATTTATGGATTATTTGCTTTAGTTTTTAAAAAATACTTTTTAACGTGGAGAGATAAAACTATTTTCTCATATACTGTATATTATAAAATCACTTATAAAAAGTTAATCATGATGAGAGTAACATGTATATCCTTCTTTAGTAGTGTTATCTTAATAGTGCCATTTCATTTTCTTTGGGGTTATCTTTTAAAAACGTGTGTATCATCAGCTTGAGATGATGTGATTTATTTGTAATGTCATATATATGTGATGCAGTGTTGCTATAATAATAAAGTAGGGTAGTTGAGAATTGAGATAAGATTATATTACTGTACTTGTCCCCAAAAGAAAACGAAAGATGAGATGAACAGAAACCAAAACTTGAGAATATAATAGTGACATCAGATCAGTATAAGCCTTATGTTAAGGCGTTCTCCACTCCTTTTAGCACATGAACATGTGGGACCCCAGATCCCATCAAAGTTAGGAAAAAAAAAAACCCTTCATTACAAAATAAACAAAAAGCAACAAAGCACATAGTTTTAAAAGCATGGTGGTTAGTAGTATAAAAAACCATGTCAATCAGTGCAAAGCAGCCTTCTGATAGAACCAAGAAAGATGAAAATTATTAATTTAATTATATAAATTTTAAATTTGTAAATTGATTGTCTAAAAACATAGGTTTAATTATATGTTTTTTTTTTATTGAATGCATTTCTCACTTATTCTCTTTACATATAATATAAGAGCGCAGTGGGAAAAATAATATATATTTATTATATACAACTATTTTTTTTAATTACCAAAAATCTATTTTAAACTTATATGATAAGTGAAGGAGGGAGTATTTATAAGTCACTTGATCATGTACGTTTCGCACATATCAAGAAAAATATTAAAGCCCATTAACTCTGTTTTGAAATTTAACAACTTTCAAATTTTATTCCTATTTAATATAAAATATAGTACCTCATAAAAATAAAGTTACTATAATAATAAATAAAAGATAAAATTGTGTATCTCTATATGAAAAAAATTAATAATATTACTTGTGTGTGTGTGTGAGGGTTAAGTAGCAAATCCGCTCTGGATGTATACCCTTAGGCTTTGTTTGGGAGTTTACGTTTTAGAGGGAAATGAGGGAAGGGAGGGTTTTAGTAGTCATTTCCCTTGATATATACAAGGGGAGGGATTACCAAAACCCTCCCTTCATTTTCCTTTCCCTCCAAAATGAAACTCCCAAACAAAGTCTTAGGAGCAATGTAATTTTTCAGGTTCAATGTCACATGAAAGTCTTAAAACGTAGCAATATTACCATTTTTCATTAAAAAGTTATCGGTCAACGTCAATCTTCTAACGATCAACATCAGCTTTTTTTAACGATACCTCGAAGTATATTCTACGTTTTAAACCTTTCGGGATAATATTAAACCGAAAAAACTTATAGAGCAATATTGCTCCTAATCGTATACTTCTAAAGTGGATTTATTACTTAACTCATATATATAAATAGAATCAAAATAAATATTTTTCCTCAACTCTATTAAAGCTGGAACAGAGGAGTTACATTAGGGTGGTGGCAAGGTGAGAAAGTGGGAGAGCAATGGCAGAGAGAGAGAGAGAAAGAGCATGTGGTAGAGGTTAATTAAAAATAAGTGGGAAGAAGAGACTTGTGATTGGGACTAACTATGTAGAGACCAAAAGTGGGGTGGGACCAAACACATGGTAATGGCCTGCCCATAATACACACGCTCTTAATACAGACACGTGACTTTGAGATAAGTCGATTGTTTTGGTCTCACAAAGACATGACATTGTTATTTTTGGGGCTCTGTGCTTTTTATTTATTTATTTATTTGATTTGTTTCTCCCCCATCCTCACTTTAAAATTTGAACTCTCTGGGTCCTCCCCTGCTTTTATCTGCAAGCTAGCTCAGCTCACTCAGATTTGTGTATACATTACATTTTGCTTAAGCAAAAGTGGAATTCTTTTCTTTCCCATAATTCTCATTACTAGTTGTCCTTTTCTCCAGCACTTGTTTCTCTTTTGATGCTATGTTTATCAGCATTTGAAAGAGTTTGAACTTTACTTATAAAGTTTTATATATATATATATATATATATAGTATATATATACACACACATATAGACTCTCTAATCTTTATTATAAGACATTAACTAGAAAGTTTTTTGTCCAATATGTATTTAATTTATTTTTTTTATGAGACACTTACAAGTTTCCAATGTGTATTTAATTTATTTTTCCACATAAATCCACACACATATATATGAACGCATATAACACACACACACAATTTTTTTATATATATGTGAGTGTGTTTATATATCATATTTGATAAAGGTAGTGGATGAATATTTAAAAGTAATATATATTAAAAATCACTTAAATTTTAGAACAACTTTAATGCTTTTAATATTCACTACTTTTAATTTGCCTTCAACATCACATTCCGATATATATACACCAGCCCTTATTATATCTTGTTTGTACTATGACCTTTTCATAGCATAATTTCATGAATATTCCTCTATTATAATTGCCTGGAAACACATCCAAATTAAAAGTACTCCATATTATATTTAATTAATCAGTTTATTTTATTAATATGCTAATGATTGGACCATAAAAACTCCCGATAAGAGGCCTGCGCCTTTAAGAGACAAAATAATTTCAAAGCCAGGAGGTCTAATTTAATTTATTTATAGCTCACCCTCGCTTATCAATAACATAATGTTTCTTAACTCACCTCAAACTAAAGGATTTCCCTTAATTAGTCTTCCTTCAGTTTATTTATATAGCTCTCACGCTCATCACCCTTAACCTAACTTGGCACAATATTAAGAATATTACTTTCTCTGACTTTAAATATAAAATTCAGTTGATTTTTCTTAGAAAGATTAAAAAAACTTAATATATTACTTAATCATAGTATATATTAGGTATATTATTAGACAATATATCAGTTTATAAGTCATATTAATTAGTTTGGAGAAAAAAACGATATATATAAATACTTTAAAATAATTTATTTAGGCTCTAGAAAAAAAAGTCAACTAGATCTTATATTTAGAAATGGTAGTATATGTATTGGAACATATATTGATAACTATATATACTCCTTGATAATTCCTTATTTTTAAAATATTGAAATGTAAAAAACAAATAAGCATATAAATAAAAATATCATATTTCATGCAAAGAAGCGTACCGAGTTTATTGAAAACACCATCAAAATTAAAAACATAGTTTAGAGCACCGTTAAATATACTCCGTCCGAAGATAATCATAATTAAAGGCCTCCGCCCTTCTGCATATCTTATATATTCTTTAGGTTAATTATAGGAACATTTTTATAGTACAATTTATACTACAAAAGTATTCATATAATTAGGACCGGTGGGAATAATATAGTGAAATATTGTGTAAAATTTTTATTTTTTCATAGAAGTACATACTTCCAATCAATAATAAAACTTCCTAATTAATTAATCTAATTCTTTTTTTCTTTTCTTTTTTTGGGGTTCCCTCGAATTCTGAGTTCCACTTAGAAGCCTAATGGCGAAGATATACATAGCGATGAGTGTGTACCCTGCACGTGTGGCATATATATTGATATGTGGGAAGCAAATAAATCGGGTTCTTTCCCACAAAAATAAATTGTGCTACGATTTATTTCAGCAATCAGTAGCACACTACTAACTCCCATAATACATGTAAGATTCGGTTGATTTTTTTAAAATAAATAAATAAATAAAATTATTTTAAAATATTTATAGTTGTCGCATTTTTTTTAAAAAAAAAAAACTAAATTATCTGATTTATAAATTGATATATAATTTAAGGGTAAAGGATTTGTCGGTTGAGGAGATAAGTTATCTTGGGACCTTTAGAAAAACTACATTTTTAATCGTTTTGAATTAATAAAGGGTGTTTTCGTAATTTTGCACCCTTCATTAATTTACCAAAAATTATAAACACACCCTTCAATTAATTCAAACACACGTTGTTTTAAGGGTTATTGGAGATAATTTATCTTCAGTGATTGTAAATACCTTTTCCATATTTTAAACATACATAACTTATAATATGATTAAATAATTTATTTAGCTTCTTTTAATTCTTATAAAAAATTAATTAAATCTTATATGTAACACATGAGGTGATAATATATAAATAGGGTCAATGGGGAAATGGCAGACCTGGATAGCCGAAAGATTTGGAAATGAAGAGCGTCGCACATGTGACCACTTCACTTCACAAATCTAGAAGCGGCTATTTTTTATTTTTTAAAGAAAGTTATAGTACTCTCTTCATCTATATATTATTGTGTGTATTTTTACTATTTTGACAGAAAGGGTCTTGTCAAAATGTGCGCTCCATTCATTCAACATCCCTTCCTTTTTTTTTCTTTTTTTTTTATAATAAAAAGTTTTGGAGGGGTTCGACATCAGTCCCCCACCAAGGCCCAGGCATGGCCCCGGGCTCTTTGAGCACTTAATGGGGACTTACGAGATCTCTTACCAAAGGAGTCCCAGCGACGGCAGCGGGGATCGAACACGCATCCCTTTGGGACTTGACCAAATTCCTTACCATCTATACCAACTTCCTTTGGCAAAATGGTGGCAAGTGTGCAACCACTCCGGGTTCTGCAGTGGCAAGGACGACCCTCCTAACAGTGGTAGCTCCATACAAGGTGGGTTACGAGTGGTTTTACCGCAGCTCTTCTTTCATTCTCCATCCCTTCCTAGCTAATCGCGTTCTCCGCGTTCACTTTGCCAACTTGTACCTCTGTTCCACAAATTATATGGGAGAAAGACTTTTAAGTCAAACTAGGAAAAATAATATATTGATAAGTGTTAATTATAAGTTGTTAATGGTAATTGATTTACTTGTTTATTTCTTCTATTCATTTGTCAATGAAGACTTTCCAGATATTATTTCCTTTTGTTGGACCTAAAAACCATTCTCCCATTATATATCTATCTATCAATAAAAATTAAAAAAAAAAAACCAAGGGAGATTAAATGGAATTTCCCGGAAGAGGGGTGGTGAAACTCAATTTTGATGGTGCTGCTAGAGGATGTCTAGGCTTGGCAGGTTGTGAAGGGGTGTTGAGAGGGAGTGATGGTAGCTGGATTTGTGGGTTTAGTAGGAAGTTACGACATTGTCAAGCTTTGACTGCTGAGATTTCGGGGTTTGTACAGGGTCTTAGACTGGCACAGGTTTTGGGATTCAACAAAATCATTGCAGAAGGAGACTTAACGATGGCTTTATATAAGATTCAGGATGCTTGGGGAAGGGCTAGCGACAGAACTCTGAGTGCATAACTACGAGATAATAACAACGAGCTACAGATTTGCTTTTCCCATACTTTGTGAGAAGGAAACGCTGTGACAGATTGGTTAGCCAAGCATAACTTTATTTTGGCGAAGATTTTACTAGTTTTGATATTCCTCCAAGTAGGGGTGATAGATTTTACGTATAGGGATATTGTAGGCGTTGTTTACCTACGTCTAGATCCTGGTTAAGTTTTTAGTGAAGTAATGAGTAATTGAGCCCCAATTTTTTACCAAAAAAAAAAAAAAAAAAAACAAACAAACATACACCTAATTTCATGGGAAAAATTCTCTGTCATATATTTTTGGTACACATTTTGTATATTTTTTTAATATCATCATATCATATTCGAGATTTTTTTGCCTAGTTTTAAAGTATCTCTTACAGAGAAGTTTTTATTTATTCCGATTTGAATTTGAGATTCCGTGTTTAAATGTTCAAAACCCTTTCCACTACATCTAACATCAATTAGCATATTTATATCACATATCACCATATTTGTTACTCACTCTGATTTCATCTCACAAGTCACAACATTCCCAATTAGAATGATAAATAAATATCAATGACCTTATAGTATAGTGGCATAAGAACTATTTGTAAGTAGGAGGTCGCGGATCGATCTCGTCTGTAGCATCAAGCTATTAGAGCACATCCTTTTATTTGGCCTCTTGTTGTTCAACAACATAATCTGTGAGGTATTTGATGTTTTCCTGTTACATTCTTGGTTTTTTTTTTTTGTTTCCTTAACTAACAAAAACTTTTAATCTCAATGTGAGGACAAGAAGGATTGTTGTGTACATTTGATGATATGGTTGAGTCAGTGGGACACCAATTCTATGCTATGATATGAAAATGCATAATTCTGATTTTTTTTTTCTTTTTAAATTTTTCCTTCAGGTGTAAGCACATATTGAGGTTTAAGTTATTTGCAAGATGATATTAAACAATTAAGGAGCAACATTCTGCGGTAAGTAGTCAATCATCCATTGAATTCAAGTCGTGAGACTACTTTGGAGCTCATACTGCATCGAGAAAACACTACTAAAAGACATCGTTAATTTGTCTTAGTTATTACTGGGGGAAGTGTGAAGGGCAAATTTTTTTTCCTTATTATGTTTATATGTCTTGATGTTGGAAGCATCGTATTTTTAAACCCTTGTCAGATTTATGGACGCATGTGGTAAAAACTTGAGATTCACTAAAATCTCAAATGTGTTTTGCAAGTTATGATAAAAGTTTGTGTCAAGGTAGGATTTGGCTCTCTCAGGTTTTTATAAGAATTTCACTATATAGAGATTAAACTGATTTTTCAAAATTCAAATAAGTGTTTGTCAATTTCGTATTAGTATTTCACAAGTTCTCAGATGAATTTCACAAGTTGTTTCAATACTTCCGCAACTTAGAATCCAAATTCCCTAGAGATCAAACTGGTTTTTCTAGATTCAAATAAGTGTTTGTCAATTTAGGATTAGGTTTTCATAAGTTGCTTTTGTGCTTTCGCAACTTGTAATCCAAATTCTCCATTAAATTAAACTGATTTTCCCAAATTCAAATAAGCATTTGTCAATTCAGGATTAGGTTTTCACACGTTCGCACAAGAATTTCACAAGTTACTTTAGGTACTTTTGCAACATTCTTATCTAAACAGCAGCAAGGCCATGATAGTAGAATTTTATTATCATATTCAATGACAAGTGGACATTATCATTGTTCTTCCACCCTATATATTACTTCAAAAAAATGGGGTATGCAATTACATATTGACACTAAGGTCATGATAGCATATTCATGAAGATAACAAAACAACTCCTTTGTGTAACTTGACCCAGTATTTTCATCCATTTTGTCAAGTGCCTTTTGCAAAAAATAAATCAGCAAAGTATCAATTCACCGACTTCTCTATTTCATCTGTTTAGAAAAACAAAACTAAAACCTCACTTCAATGTTTCACAAATTTGCATTAGGGTTTCTCAACTTCAGATAACGATTTCCTACCAAATCCATCCTCTTTTTTCTCTTCATCCTCAAACTTCAAACTCACATCATGTACCATTGAAACCTTCTGCCACCTTCAACCATCATCAACATTCATCTCCCTCCAACCAAAATACCTAGCTGCAAAAAAATGTCTTCCACCCAAATGAAGATGAAAAAGCTCATGGTTACGATTGACTTATCAAGGGAAGCACATTGTTGAGTAAAAAATGACATACCTGCCTTCCTTTAGACTCCATTTACGATTTTCCCTTTGTCGTTGCTCTCTTCGTGCCATCATTGTCTTTCTTAATTTATTCCTTTTAAGTTATATCAGAGGGCCCGATTATGTCATTTCATTTTAATTTTCAAAAATACCCATCATACACTAACACCTATTTGGGATTATGCATATTCATAACACCTATTTATCTTTTCACATTTTTGACCTTTTTCCAAGGGATTTCCCATTTTCTTAAAGCTAAAAGGAGCTTTTTTTAACCTTTATTTTTTTTTGCTTCCTGGTCAATTTTCTTAGTCGACTGGAAATATCAACAAAGGGACATAAATGTAATTTAACCCAATTTCTAAATCACTAAAATTGTCACATAATCTAATTTATAATTTGTTAAATTTAGTGAATTAAATTAGAATTTGATTCATTTAATTGTTTTTATATGTTTTTTAATCGATGACATGTTACATTAAAAATGTTGAATTCATATTACAATTTTTTACTGTAAAAAAATAATAAAAATAATAAAAATGATTATGCCGAGGATGATATTAAAATGTGAGACTTGAATTTTATCCTTTTTTCCCCATTTTTTTTTTGTATTATTGAATTAAGATTTCAACGGTTTAAATTTAACAATATTACCACTCTGGCCCCTATTTATAAATCTATTTTGACAAAAAAATTTGGTCTTATTTATAAGCTCCTTTTAACCAAATAAATGAGATTGTCACAATTTTGTCCATATTATTATACCAATAAAAATAGAAAGAGAATAAAGAGTTAAAAGGCACCTAATCATAAATGAGGGTAAAGTTGAAATTTTACCCTATAATCATTGAGCTATCTACCTCTCCTCAGTATGTGTGATTTGGTCAAAATGGGACTTATAAATAAAATAGAGAGTGGTATATCTTTAAAGTATAATTATAATAATATTTTTATAATATATTAAATTTAAACCATTAAGATTTTAATACAACGTTTAAAAAAAAAAATCAATGTAAGGAAAAGAAGAGGAAAGCCAAATCCTAAAATACTGGGAATCCCGAGTCATCCACGTCAGCTGCGACTATGTGTGAATAGTGAAGTCTTCGTTCAAACTCGCGGTGTTATGCTCTTCCACGCTCGTGCGATATTTTGGCGATAAATTCCTACTTGAAGTTTATCGCGACCTCCCTCTTTCTCGTAGTCACAGCTCCAAGCCTTTTTTTTTTTTTTTTTTTTTTGGTCAAACAGCTCCAAGCCTCCAACCAAATTGAAAAGTTGAAAAAGCAAAAAAGAAGACGCATCAGCAGAAGCAAGGAGGGGAGAGGGAGAGAAAGCGAGGGGAAGTAGAAGAAGAAGCTGTACTATACGCTTGAAGGCACATTTAATTACCATTCTGCCATTACCTTTATTACCCCCCGCTTCCCTTTTCAACCTCCTCTGCCATAGCTTTTATCTATATATATATATATATATATATGATTAAATATATTTTATACACATATCCACCCCTCTAACCAGCTATACACAAATTTGCAAAGCTGCTTCAATCAAGCCTTTCATCGTCTTCTTCTGTTATTTATACTCCGCTACTCGATTCAAGATATTTACTATGGTTTTAAACTGAATGCATCATCCTCCTTTTCATCTCCCTCATTTTATCAATTAAATCCTTGGATCTCTTTTTCTCTTGAAGCTTCATAACTCCTCTCCCTCGCATTGTAGTCGTTTTTTGTTTTTCTGGTGGCCACCATTCATTCTTCATCCCACGGCATTTTGAATGCAGCTGGCATTTCGATTGAGGATTCTTCTTTGGCATCGCTTGTTTTCAATAGAGGGAAAACAAAATTGTTAGCTAGTCAAAATGCGAGTGAAAGAAATGCATCCTTTGTGCTGTATTTCCCTAGAAAGTCCCGGCTTCGGGAACCAATCACCAGATGTGTCCCTTTCGAGGACCAGAAGTCTACCGGTGAGTTTCGAGGCTGCTGGATCTGATGGCAATGCCGGTGGACGGGCTCAGGGATCGGAGACTACGGTGGCCGGCATTCTCTACAAGTGGACTAATTATGGTAAAGGATGGAGATCCCGATGGTTCCTGTTGAGGAATGGCGTACTCTCTTACGCCAAGATCCGATGGCCAGAAAACCTCAATCTCCTCACGCCGGCCGAAGACGTCAAGTTGATTGGCGAAATTTCCACCAATCGACTGGCAAGGATGGACAGCGGGAGTCACATGAGACGAAAGCACCCTAAAACAACTTCAGGCGTAGTCCATCTCAAGGTAACATAAACATGGAATTATTTGATTGATTGCCTTTTAGATTTGTATTCTCTCTTTCGCGGTGTTGATGGCGATCTGAGTAACAGTGACAAACGCGGGGCGATTGGGTTCCGATAGTCTCCGCGGTTCGCTGTTCTGATGTAAGTTTCTTGTAGAGGCAACATTTTGATTTCAAACAGCACTTCCACTCACTTTTTAACCACGAACACTAGACTAGACTAATAGCCAGGGTCATGAAAATCCTCAATCAGAATCTATTTCTGCCAGAAAAAGCTTCGAGATCCGAGCGATCATGTATTTATCCGATGGTTTTAAGTTTCTACCATCGTTATCTGACGCTCTTACTGTTTTCAATCTCACCCTTTCTGTTGAGTTTTGTGTTTGTTCAAAATTGGACTTTTTTTAGTTCAATTTTACTGTTTTTTAACTGGTTGTTAAAGGTTAGTGGGTCACATCAACAGGTGGGTGAGGTCTGATAGCCTACGTTGTAGCCCTCGGCATTAACTTGCGGTCACATCACTTCTTCAACAGTATTGGATACATTTGAGGTCTTAAAATCGCTTTATTCAAGTTATCAAGGATAAAAATATATATAAAATGATCCCAAATTCCCCTAGCAAAATGTTTTCTAGAGACTTTTATCAGTATTAATTCTAAATGTGAAATTATTTTTTAATTCTTATTGATTAAGTTATACGAGTAGGGCTAAGTATTTGTCAATCGCTATTTTATGTTGTGTCAAAATAAATATATGTATTTGTCAACAAGAACTATTTTATTTAATATAAATTGGCATATACATTTGTCAAAACAGATAAATAAATTTGTCATTTTATAAATTGTTAAAATGGGTATATAAACTTGTCAAAGTAGTTATATAAACTTATCAAAATAGGCACATAAACTTGTCAAAGTAGGCATATACACTTTCTACTTTATAAACTGTCAAAATAGGCACATAAATTTGTCTTGTCAACATAAGCACATAAACGTGTCAAAATTGGCACATAAATTTGTCAAATTACGCAGGTTAACTTGCACAGTGTGAAATTAAACTTGCTATTTTATAAGTTGTCAAAGTAAACCCATAAACTTGTTAAATTAATTACATAAACTTGTTAAAGTAGGTACATATACTTGCCATTTTATAAGTTGTCAAAGTTGGCACATAAACGTGTCAAATATTAGACACATTAACTTGTTATATTAGACAAATAAACTTGTCATTTTATAAGTTGTCAAATTAGACACATAAACATATCAAGATAGTTACATAAACTTGTCATTCTATAAGTTCATGTAAATGTGGTAACAAAAGGGTTTAGGGTTTATGTGTCTGTTTGGATAAGTATATATGCATATTTTGACAACTGTATATGTCAATTTATATTAAATAAAATAGCTACCGTTGAGAAATATATATATCTATTTTAACAATGTATAGAATGGTGAATCATATAACTTAATAAATGATGGTAAGAATATAATTTCACATTCATAATTAATATGCGAGGAGTTTTTTGATAGTAGAATCTACTTTTTTCAAAGATTTTTTTGTGATTTTTTCTAGTCCTTAAACCTCTGTCTGATTTTTCCTTGTTCTTCTTTCCACTCTCGGTGGTGCCATGACCCTGCAAATCCAACCCAATCTACAATCCTTTTGAGACCCTCGATACCTTTCTTGGGTGGTTTCGGTATTTTCCTTCTCATCACCCCACCGCCGCGAGTATTCACTATCACATCACTTGCGTTTCGATGCTTTCTCCTCCAGATTGTTAGTGTGACTGAATATTTCAATATGCCGTACAGAAAGTGTTCGAATTTTATTCGGCGTCCGTTGTAGCCGTAACAGCATAGAATACAAGTAACAGTGCAATGATCAGTTTCTTTCTTTTTCCCCTTTTTGTTGGTGTGTGTTTTGGTGTGGAGCAAGTATTGTTATTGATGGAGTTAAGGACTTTTTGACTTTTTAATGACGACAATATATGAGTGGAGGGTGCCATCGCCAGCTATTCAGATATTTTAATCCAATTTTTGTTCATTCTAATCTAATTATAATTCTATGTTTTTTTGGATTGGGTCCATGTTTTGTGCAGGAATAATTAAATTAAATTAAATAAGGTATAGTTTTTCTAGACTAAGTTGGGGCACATGTAATCTGCACCCAATCTGATAAGTTGTGCTAGTTTGAATGCTGGATTTGATTAAAGGGAAAATTTCTTTCAGGTTTCTAGGGACTAAGAAAATGTTAAAAAGGTTTGTTAGAAAATTCAGATCTTACAAGAGCCCCGTTAACAATTCCTTTTATGAGATTAACAATTCCATCTGAGAGATTAACAACTCCTACTTTTCTGATATCTAAATTTTTCTGGGGCTTTTTTGACATTTTTTGATTCTTTCACCTGGAAGGATTTTTTCCCTAATTAAATGCGTCTTGTGTGATTCATACAAATTTAAGTCGTATTGCTATAATTTTTGTTTTTTGGGAAAATGATAAAAAAAGGATTTTGAAATTTCAAAATCTCAAATTAGATATTCCTCATAAATATGCTGTGGATTGTTTATTAAGTCTCATTATTACCTTATCAATTCTTAATAACAAATTTAATTTAGGATTTTTCAATTTTAGCATTCTTTTTCCTGTCAGTTTCCCATTTTTTACCCAAGGAGTCGTATTACTACAAAATACAAACAGTGCATTTGTTACCTTTTAGCGCTATATAAAATATATACACACACAGTTAGAAATATTGATTTTATGATTTGGTAATGGGAAGATAAAATGTTTGCTGCCACAGTTAGAACTCCCGCACTCTCCTCCCATGTAAGCGGCTAATCGATGAAGCCATAAGTTAATACCATTTTTAATTCATGATCTAAATAAATAATTTAGAGATAAAGTTAATTATTTAAAATAAATATGTGTTGATTTGTCTATATTACCCCTTTCTAATTTCGTGTATTGTAACTATTTCTGATTGAAATCACTCCTTCCATGCAATCAATAGAATATTTTAGGGAGAAAATTATAAATTTTAGGATAAAATGGATTGAGGTCTTTTATTTAAAACCAAATTGGATCTTTTTATTTATCTTCTATATTTAGTACCGTTTAGTAACTAATATAAATTGATTTGTATTCGCTTATTCTTGAAAGCTAGCTACACACTCTTGTGTTGAATCTTGTGTTTTTTTTTGTCAAACATGTGTTGAATCATTGTAGCAGTGTACACTGCTGGTGGGGAAACTACTTTAAACTTGGTGGGGTTCAACTCATGAAATATCAGTTCCAAAGCAATTAGGACCTTCTCTCATTAGAAAAGTGATTTTTGTTCCCAAAAAAATGAAGATTCTCTGGAGTCGATGCTTTTTCTGTCCACTTTCTGAACACAGTTCTATCCAGCTAGGCCCCCCCTCCCCGCTTCTCTTAGAATTCTTCTCCGTGTACTGATACTAATGAACATTTTTGTCTGAATTCTGAGCAGATCTCGTCAATTAGAGAGAGCAAGTCAGATGATCGCCGCTTCTATATATTCACAGCAACGAAGACTCTCCAACTCAGAACTGCTTCAAGGAGAGATCGGGTGGCATGGATACAGGCTTTAGTTTCAACTCGCAGCCTCTATCCTCTTAGACCGCTCAATGATAACCTCTCTCTTGTGCCCAACAATATATCTACATCAACTGAGAGGCTTAGAAAACGCTTGCTTGAAGAGGGAACCACTGAGAACCTTGTGAAGGAGTGTGAACAAATCATGCTCTCAGAGTTCTCGGAAATACAAGGTCAACTTAAAATTCTTTGTGAAGAACGGTCCAATTTGCTCGATACTATAAGGCAGTTGGAGGTAATTCAATGCTTTCTCTACTTGCAGCAAGCTTCATATTTGGTTTGTTTGAAAATTAATACCTCTACGTCAAATTAATTTTCCACTTGAAGACCTCCTCAACCATTTTGTATTTAGTGGAAGAGAACTTATGCTTGTATGAATTATGAATTATGCAACATTATTATGACTTGAAGTGACTAGCGTTCTCAAATGTATTTTTTTTTTATCGTGGGTGCCAACATGGATGGACCAGTAGTGAGGGAGCTTGACAAGACCTTCTTTGAATATTCTTGCATAGGATACTTTAGTTCCGTTCCAGGCATCTGCGTTGTGTCATTCCTTTTCTTATTTGCGAAAGTATTTTCTTAGCTACAATCTCCGCTGTTTATTCTTTCTTTTAGTTATTTTTTTTGGCTCTTCAATTAATAGTAATATCATCAACTTCTACACTATCCAATTATACTTATTTTTTCTCCTGTCCATGATTCTATTTTGACGTATTGATTTCGAAATTTCAGCCGAGTTTATTATCATTGACAAAAGTTTCGCGAACAAACAAAAACGTTGTCTATTTTTTAACCTTAACAACCAGTGTGAATGTTGTCCTGGAGAGGAATCTTTTTAATGCATCTCCCATGAGTGGTCTTCAAGTAATTACATTAGAATTTTGCTCCCGCCAAATGAATACATTTTTAAGAAACATATGGCCCTAGCTTCATAAGACGAGATTAGCTAGTAACTCATGTTGGGGCAACTAGAGGTGGTATTTTAGGAACCAGGTCGAGAAGCTTCTATACAGGACGCATGCCATATATTATGATATGTTGGTTTTTGTGATCATGCATTTTTTTGATGCTCTGATGATTATTTTCTACTTTGTGTTCTAGGAGTCAACTTAACGGTGATGTTGGCTAATGCGTCAACTGTTCTCTCCTTATCCTCCATCAAATTCGTCATGATTCATAATAGCTTTATAACCTTCGGTCATCTTTCTTCATGTCTATTGTTCTTTCTTGGTGGACATATGATTACCATTTCAGCGTCCTGTTTTTCTTTGCTTGGCTTCCATATGTGCATCTGCTGGTTTGTTTCTGTTTCACTCGCAAAACTGAGTACTTTTATTGATCATAAACAGGCAGCTAATATTGAACCCGAAGCCTCTGGAATCCATGATGGTGAATATCCATTAACGAAGCATGAAATTTCCAGTCTAGGACGTGGAAAATATAGTGGTACTGGTACCACCTTTGTATTTGCTACTGCAGCTTCCCTTTTTTTATTACATACTACGGCTTTCCTTTACAGATGCTGTAGCTTTTACTTTTCATATCTGCGCATGTGGCTGTATAGGGATTCTCTGTTTTGTTTGAAAGCCATCATAGGTTGCTATGCTCCTGTCTTACTTGAACAAGAATAATGTTGCTGTGATGGATTGTTTATGTCAACTTAAACTCTGTCCACCTGATGAACTGAGTTCCTCCACTGCCTATGTTTTGGTTTAATTAACATTGCTGGTAGATCCGGGCTCATATGCCTCTATTTGCTGGCATCTTCCAATGTGTTACAATAACATGTAATGTAATTCCTTTATCGACTTGAGGTTCTGGTTTGTTTGTCTAAAAATTCTGCAGCCAATGTCATGTTATTGATCTCTTCTCCTTCGATATTATGTTGTTCATATTCATTATTTCCATCTGTAAATTTGAAATGCTTATCTTATGATAAATATTAAAGTGCCTTGGCAGCTTGCCTTTTGTTTGTTTAAATTGTTTCAATATTATGTATGATCTCATCCTGTCAGTATATACTATAATTTTTTCCAAAGATTTTCTTAAAGCTATAATTTTTTCGGACTTTTTTTGTTGTCAGAGTGCAGTACAACTGAATCATCCGATGATATTGAGAAACAGGATATGGAGGAAGTGTCAGATGAAGATGAGATCTCATTTTATGAAACTACAGAGTACTTTACAGAACCTGGTGGTGGTAGGGGGTCTAATAGAGATAGGGTTGAAGGGAACAAACCTAGGGAATCTCTCTCGAAATGCATTGATGTGGAGAAAACTCAGCCAGAGAAAGCGGTCTATGATTCTAGGAATCCCCAGATAACAAGACGAAAAAAGCTTCCAGATCCTGTAGAGAAAGAGAAAGGTGTTAGCCTTTGGTCAATAATCAAGGACAACGTGGGCAAGGATCTCACTCGAGTTTGTCTTCCTGTGTACTTTAATGAGCCTATATCATCTCTTCAGAAATGTTGTGAGGACTTGGAGTACTCTTATCTTTTGGATCGAGCTTATGAGTATGGAAAATCAGTAAGATACCCATCTCTCTCTATATTGTCCCATTAATTTGCCTTGGAAGATTAAAGTTAAAAAATAGCTAGTTAAAACTTGTGTTTTGTACATTTTTTTTTTTTTTCTGTTAATCTGATGAATTATATCTTTATTTGTTCGTTTGGTTTCAGATTGCTTCATCTTGTTGATAATGAAATATATTCATTCAATTTCAATTTGCAATAGATTTTAAAGCGTTGCTCTGTGCTGTTGACCAATTTATCCTTTTCACTGTATCAATCACAGGATTTCAACTAATTATTCAATTCTGGGGTAATAGAAATTAAAATAAATTGTTTCTTAATATTATGATATATAAGACTGTCACTTCTCGGGCGCTTATTGAAATATTTATGCAAGTAATTGCTTGAAAATGAGAATAATGTCTAGTTTATGATCCTTTACTATAGAGTGGCTTTTTTCCAAGTCCAACTGATACAAGTCCTGAGGTCTTTAGGATGCAGCTTTGTGTCAATAATTTGGAAATCTGAAGTCTTCTACTTCTGCTTTGGTTACAAGTTTTTGTGGCTAAGTGATGTATAGATTATTTGAAGAGAGAAAGCTGACATCATTATGATGTTACTGAATACGAAACTTCTCCATTGGATTTTTTTTTTTTCCCAGGGAAACAGTCTCCTCCGGGCATTGAATGTTGCTGCATTTGCAGTTTCGGGATATGCATCATCTGAAGGTCGTCATTGTAAACCCTTTAATCCTTTGTTAGGGGAAACATATGAAGCTGATTATCCTGAGCAAGGAATTCGCTTCTTTTCTGAGAAGGTTAGTGCCTTGTAATTAAATGATTAAAATATATGGTTGAGGGAGATGGGGGTTATAATGCAGCTGTGGTATTGATGTTGGAGTAGGGATCATAAATGACCTTAGAGGTTGAGTTATGCTTTGTATATCCGAATTTCAACGTTGGCCTCTCTAAGCAAAACTATGAAGTTTTTAGAATAGCAGAATGAGAAGTTAGGAAATAAAGGACTGAACTTGTGTCCCCAATTAGAAATGCTGTTATGCCATTTATGATGATTAATCTACATCAAAAATCAAATTGCTTTCTCAATATATATTTGTCTACCTACTATTGATATGCTTGTGCAACAAATTCTAATCTTGGTGTTTGTTTGTTCATGTTAATATATGTTGTAATAGGTCAGCCACCATCCAACTCTCATTGCCTGCCACTGTGAAGGTAGAGGATGGAAGTTTTGGGGTGACAGTAACATCCGCTCGAAGTTTTGGGGAAGGTCAATTCAGCTTGATCCAGTAGGAGTTTTGACCCTAGAGTTTGATGATGGTGAAATATTTCAGTGGAGCAAGGTGTGCATTGCTGAACAACCCTGTTTCCGCATAATGCTAGTACATATAATAATCAATTGTTTTTCTTTTGGTTGCTCTCATTAGGTCACTACAACAATTTATAACCTTATCCTTGGCAAAATATACTGTGACCATCATGGGAGCATGGACATACGGGGTAACCGCCAATACTCATGTAGACTCAAATTCAAAGAACAGTCAATTCTTGACCGAAATCCCCACCAGGTAGGGGTTCTACTAACGAGTAGTAACAGTTTGTCCTTTATCTTTGCATGCTTGAACCAGAGTGCTCTATGCATATAACTATGTTGCGACTGATCAGGTGCTTGGATTCATTGAAGATGCTTCGGGGAAAAAAGCTGCTTCATTATTTGGCAAGTGGGATGACAGCATGTCTTGTATTATTGGCGACGTGAATGTGAAGCCAAAAGATTCCAGTTCATCAGATGCTTGTCTGTTGTGGAAAAGGACTGAGCCTCCCATCAACCTGACGCGGTACAATCTGACATCTTTTTCCATCACATTGAACGAGCTTACGCCAGGACTCAAGGTAGTGAGGATGTGTTAAATCAGTACTTGATGTGCATTTCCATTTTCTTGTTATGAATCTCTAATTGTTTTTTATAGCTTTGTCTGATCCCGGGTATTTGGTCACGGGTTAAAGGAGAAACTCCCACCCACGGATTCCAGGCTCAGACCGGATCAGCGGTATCTAGAAAATGGGGAATACGAGAAGTCTAACTCAGAGAAATTAAGGTTGGAAACGAGGCAAAGAATGGTATGTTTGGCCTTTCTTGTCCATATCATGTCTAGTGTGACTGTATTATTACGGACCAAGAGCCATTTTGGCCTTTTGCACCTCTAATATGGTTTGTTGCCTGTTGATTGCCTAAATTTTTCCTTCCTTTCTTGTAAGCTTGCAGCTTAATATTATGCCGTTCAATGTTCCAAATTTTCATTTTTCTGTCACGTTTGTTTATTTTTTATTTTAAAGTGAATGCAAGTTATATAAGTTGACAGTATGGATAAACTTAGGCCACACTATGGAAAGGTTGTTGTTGATATTATAGTGGGAATGGATAGGTTATATTTAAGACCTGCCGCGCATCTATGAACCATCCCCCAACCCCCCAAAAACCCCCAACACTCCCCACTCCACCCAATCATTATCATCCTGATAATCGAGTTGTTTCTTTTGTGTAGTCGAGGAAAATGCAAGAAAATGGCTGGAAATCGAGATGGTTCCGGAGAGACAATGGAACATTTCGCTATGTAGGCGGGTATTGGGAAGCCAGAGAGCGAGGAATATGGGATGGGTGCCCAAATATATTTGATGAAGTTAATGAAGACTTTGTAAATCCTTTAGGTGCATCTTGATTTTAATTCAGGTAATGTTTACATCTTCTTAAACCATATTTGGCTCTGCTTTCTAGCAACTCACACACACACTGTCTGAGATCAGAGTTGGCTAATGACATGCTAAATTTATTGCAGGGTTGAGATAGCGATAATATAAGGAAATTAGGTAGCAGACAGCTTTAGCTTCAAAGTTGTAGCATATGGCTATTTTGGGAGCAGTGAAAAAGCGGGTCCACTTTCAGTTCTGATTGCTTGATTGGAGTGGGTGGCTTCGTAGAGTTTCCTGATTGAAGCGGACAACGAAAACATGAAGTGATCGGAATAACGTCTCCATCATTTCCTGGATTTGCCTTGTGAAGTCCAACAAAGCATGAAGCGGTGGTGGACCTGTAACATTCATTTATTGGCCTGATATAGACCAGGCTTTTCCAGAATCTATGATGGAGTCAAAATCAATTGATTTGGCAAAAGAAAAACAGAGAGAGAGAGAGAGAGAGAGAGATCCCAAATTGAGGCTGTCATTTGATTGTGATTAGCATATGGGCAAATAATTCAGCTAGATCATTGTGTCCATCGATGTCTAAGATTGTCATATAATAGGGCTTTTCTTTTATCTTCTAGATATGTAATTATTGTCAAGCCAAAAAAGTTAAGTGAAAACAAAAGATATGTAATTATTGGGGGTATGATCTTTTCTCTCAACCTTTCTACTGAAACCTGAATCCTGATGTAGTTGCTGACTTGGCCCAAGAGTCGTAGATTTGTTGTAACAATATTATTGTTAATATTCACTGAATCGTGATCACACCGATTTCAATTAAAATGATACATATAAAAAATTAGACAATATTCATTTTTTCGGTATATTAACTTAGAGACAATATCTACTAATATATTGTCATACATGCTAAAATAACATAATTTTATACATGCCCAACTTAAATGCCATATATTGTTTGTTGGCAAAAAAGTACTATATATTGTGCAATACAAATCATAAAATGTTCAAGGTCAGATTAATTGTATAACTAATTAAATTAGTACAAGATTCCATATGATTAACCAAAACTACCAATAAATCAATAAAATTATAAGACACTAAAAAAATAACTAAACGTTAAATAAAAACACATAATTGATTGGTTTTGATTTATACAAAAGAATTCATATTAAAAAATAAAAATGATGGGTCACTCACGCTTCACTCTAGTTTTTTTTTTTTTTTTTTTTTTTTTTTTTTTTGTTGCTCAGAAAGATATTTATATTAATACTTAAAACAGGTACAATATCTAGATACAAGTAAAGCTAGATCCAGTACAACAAAATACATCCAAGACAAAAACAACAACAAAACAGCCAAATCACCGTACATAAAATATTTAGAAGTAGAATCATAGACAAAGCAGCCTCCTCAATAGAAGTGACAAGGAAGAAGGTGGCGGTTGTAAAACCCACCCAAACGGGCACACCTCCTTATAAGCATTACCGCAACAAGAAGCGGCCTATACAAGTACCCTATATTGGGGTTAAGAACACAAAAAACCCAACCTCGACGTAAGAAGACCCATGATGTCCGGAAGAAATCTTCGCTCCTACGTTGAATCGGGCGGTGACCTTGGCCACACAACAAGCAACGCCTCTTTAGATCGCCCCAGAACGCAGATCGAACTACCAAGGGAGAATCGGATCTTATAACGTTCATACAACCGTCCACCCAAGAGAATTTGAACACAGATCTTACAGATATGCTTATTTCAAGAGACAAAAACACCACCAGACAACCCAAAATCACAGAAAAGTAATAAAAAAAACAGATAAATCTCACCTCCACAGATCAGATCTGGAGAGGAGAGGAAAGGGCTCGCCACGAGGACGAGAGAAGGCCATGTCTGACAGAACTCTGAGGGAGAGGACCATAGATCAAGGATCTGGACTCTAAAACACCTGGATCGCAGATCAAAGATATGGACTCGCAACAACCACTCGGACTTGTCTGTGGCACAAAGGCGGTGGTCGCCAGCGGCTTGTGTGTAAGGCACAAGCCGCCTGCGAGGGAGCATGCGATGAGGAAGATGAAGTGCAGAGCGGAGGAGAGAAGGAGGAGAAAAGAGAGTAGAGAGTATCCGGTATAAACAAAAGGTTAGATATAAATAATTGAATTATGGCTTGTGAAATGTATAAAAAATTTAAGAAAAAATTAATCATTTGAACCCTATTGTTTGCATTGAGGAATTCAGTCTCTGTAATTTTGATTCAGTTGAAATTCATTCCTTAAACTTTTAACCTATTGCAACTCAGTTTCTATGAGTTTAACCATTTAAAACTAATTTACTTCCTAAACAAAGAGTCGTATAAATAAATATTTTCTATCAGGGCTTGACAATTTTAGGATGGTTTTCAGTAAGGTGAAGAGGAAACAACCATAGAAGTATAAAATTTTCTTTTGGGTTACATCTATAGACAATTTTGCCTTGAAAGTTTTTTGGGAAATGATTTTGCCCAAGAAGTTTGACAAATGAACCAATTTTGCCATGACAATTATCTCAGTTAATTTTGACCATTAGTTGTTCAAATATATTGAGGTGGCAATCCACATCATTTTTGTTAATGTACAAATTTGCCCTGAAAGGTGTAAATCCAACCTTTTTTTTTTTAAATAAAAAAAATGAAGTAGATGACACGTGAATTTCTAAGAAAATTTGCACCTTAACAAAAATGACGTGGATGACATATAAACTATTAGATTAACATATTTAGTCAATTAATGATTAAAATTAACTAAGATAACGGTTATGACAAAATTGCTCTTTTTTTAAAACTTTCGGGACAAAATTAACTGATATTTTATATTGGCATTGATGGGGAATATGAGTAAGCTAATGTCACAGATTGAAGGGGTTAAGAGGGTGAGGAATTGGAAGTGCGAAAGTTGCTTCCCCACTAGTGACAACGATCTGAGAGTTAACCATATAAAATCCCATTAAATTAATCAATATCGCAATCTTTAAGGATTTTCACGTGCATGCATTCATTATTCATCTCTCCTTTCCCACTTCTTTCATATTTTAACATTGTTATAGGCACATATCATGACTTAGTACTGCTCTGGTCTTGGTTTTGGACTTTTCATGAAAACAAACGTTTCGTTTATGAGCTGTCTCCGTCCTGCATTTTATGGGTTTCCTTTGTAACTTTGTCTGAAGATATACCAAATACGTGTTCCGTTTTGAGCTTTTATCTCTCAGCTCATTCGCTGCATATCTATCTATGGTTTCCATATACGGATCTTCTTCATTCACCACTGTGGCCTGTGAGTGTGGGGAAGAAAAACAATACTCCTCATAGTATTAAATATAAGCCTTATTTACAAAATCTATATTTTATTTTATATAATACTTATAGTAACATCGTTAAAAATTGTTATGTGAGCAATCGTTCTTTGAGAACAGTCCCCTGACAGTTATCGAATCTGACATGCTGAAGGCACCGGTTCTACTGAATCTCTCTGTTATTTAGCTTTCATCAATCTTTCCTGATGCCTCACCCGGAATTATTAAAAAACTTTCTAATCTCCCAAAATGTGCTGCTCCGAGCACGAACTAGTTGGCTCTGGCATAAAATGAAATGAGGGGGAATAATGGGTTAAAGTGCAAAAATGCATATGAGCTTTTATCGTAGTTACACCCAGTACCATATGCTTTTCAAAGGTGCAAAAATACCCATATCCATGTAAAATACGAGCAAAAAACCCATCACAATTAACAGACGTTAAGTACAGTATAAAAATACCAAATTGCCCCTCACCACCCTCTCCCTCCCAACCTTCATCCTCTGCAACTCTTTTACATCAAAGAAGAATTGGAATACAAACACGCAGTACTTAGTGAAGTTGAAGGGATTGCCAGCATAAAAAGTAGTTTCACTGGCTTTGAGTCAAGATCAGAGTTGGGTGAGGGATAAGAGACAATGGTAATTGAGAAAGAAATTCTGGGTTTGGAAAAAAAACCATAGCCCGTTTACCTCGAACTAGTGGACCCAAGTAGTATTAACTGATGCATGTTAGCATATATTAATTGATACATCTACTGTATAGTATACCTAGGCCCAGCAGTTGTTAGTAGGCCTAATGGTTGTTGCACACAGCTGTCAATCTGTTAGCAATCTGTTATGCATGTGCAAACACTAGAAGACACTAGAATACACTCAGATTTACTTAGACTTGCTTCTATATATGTTCAGAACTGTAACACGAATCATTCAATCAATCCACTTTCCTCTTGATCTCTTTTAGTTAGTTCTACTTTCCATTATGGTATCAGAGCTTCATTGACGACCACTGTCGGCTTCGATCCTGGTAGCTAGAGCAATCAACGACACTGAGCTTGGTGATCTCCTCCTGGATCGATCGCCTGAGTTCAAAAATGTCAAACATGTCTTGATCTACAAATTCTGTCGTCGCACCAACTCCAGTGACAAATCTGGCGAGAGATCGTGGCTTCTCAAACAAGAAGATCACTATAAAACACGACGACACAAATTTTCTCTTGTGGAAACAACAGGTTTATTTTATGGTTAAGCAACATAGAGTCTATTCCTTACTTGACGGAACCGCTGTTATACCACCAGCAAAAATTCAAGGCGAGAATGGCTGTGAAGGAGTGAATCCTGACTTCGAAGAACACGAGTCCCTTGACTCTGCTCTAGCATTGACAGAGATTTGTCGTGATCTCCCAAAATAACCAGATTAGAAAAGGATTTGCAGTATAATGTAACCTGGGTCGTTTCCCAACGAATTTACAGTCGGTTCGATTCGAACAGCAACAGAATGATGGGGGTTTTGATTCAAAGAGAATAAAAATGAAATAACAAAAACAGAATGAAATTAACACGGATAAACAGAAGATTAACCCAGGATTTTGAATTCCACCACTTCCCTTCCTCGGACGAAAACAGATTATAACCGAACTCGTGATCGACTGGGCAAACCGAAATCTCGCATTTGCCCGAGAAATTCCCTCAATTGAAAAATCGTCCGAATTTATTCAAAGCAGTGGCGTATCTTTGTACAATCGCACAGTGATACTTTAACCTAGTTCGAACTATGTCCTTGGGAAATGTCGATCTGGGTTTTTAATCAAAAATCCAATCCATATCCAAAAATCGAATCCGATTAAAGAATGCAGAAACGAGTTAGACGGTTACCGATTAAGCGAATCCTCGGATAGTGGATGGAATCCTCATCGTTGGGCTAATAACAGAAATTTAGCCGAACATAATTAAGAAAGACGAAGAACGATGAAGAACGCGAAGAACACGAAGAACATTGCGAGAGAATTTGAAAACTCTTATTTTGATCCACTAAAATCTAAAAACGTGAATGAGAATGTGTTTGTGGTTGCTGCTTTACTTAACCTAAAATGGCAAAACGAAATGGGGCTCCAATCCACAATTCAGGCCCAGAACGAAAATAAAATAAAATAGGCTTTAATTACAAAATTCGAGCCAAAAAATACATATGACTTCAGCTCTAAAATCGACTGCCCTATTGTCTGAATTTGCTCTTCATGTCTTCATAACAATTGTAGCTCTTTGAATCATCTGAAATATGAGACAAAAATGAGGCAAATCCGATGTCTGGTTCAAGAGTTATGGTAAAAATGGTGAAGTAATGTAAAACTGGAATTTATTATTAAATAATGGCTAAAATATAGTAAAAGGCCCAAAGCCCAAATAAGTATAAAAGCCATTTTTTTATTAGCTAAAGAGTCCTAAATTATTAATCAAGAGACAAAAAGTAGTGTATGAAATATTCAATTATCAAGCATCGTGGCTTTTGGCATTTGTTGCGTCAAACATCCTTCCAGACCTTGTCGGCCTGACTTCTGTTGCTGAAATTTGGACTAAGCTCAACCTTCTTTTTTCAAACAAATCAGATGCAAAGATATTGTCGTACCGTAATCAACTGGCAAACCAACGTAAAGGCGAGCTTGCTATGCGTGATTATCTTGCCAACATTAAGTCCATTTGTGATCACTTGGCGATACTTGGTGAGAAAGTAGATGAGATCACACACGTTTCACATATTCTGAACGGTCTTACTGTAGAGTATGAACCGGTAATTGCTGTAATCAATGCTTCGCGGCCTCGATTTGGCCTTGAAATTGTCTCCACAATGCTTCTGGACTCTGAATCCTGTCACAAAGTGTTCCTGTCTAACAATCACACTCATCCGGTAAATCTTGTTACACCAACTGCCTCTGTTGTGAAGAATTCTTCCTCTACTCCTCCAGCTGATCCATACTCTGAAGATCAGATGGATGATGACTCTTTCACTATTGTTTGTAACACACAAGGCCCTAGCTCTGGCTCTAGAAATAGTGGATATCGTCCTCCAAGCTTTCCTCGTGCTGGAACTCGTGCACCTAACCGTGGTAGAGGTCGATTCTCTAATGTAAGATTTGTATGCCAAATATGTCATAAGGCAGGGCATCTGGTAGATAGGTGCTATTACAAGTATGAATACCCAACTTCTTATGGTCAAGCTGTTGAAGCTCATTACACTGCTGGTTATGGTGCTGATAACTATGGTATACCTGAATTTTATTCACCTTTTGAATATTATCCTATTACAATTGACTCATCTGTGTCTGATGCTTCCTCTTTGAAAGTACCTGTGTCGGCTCTTGTAGCTGCTAATTCTGTGCAATATATGCCTTCTTCGTCTACAGCTACCTCTGCTATTCCTAAAGTAGACTCTGATTCTTCACCTATGGCATAAGCGTTTCTGGTCACGCCAGCTACTGTCAATGATCCAGCGTGGTATCCAGATTCTGGTGCCACAGCCATATTACCAATGATGCCTCATGCTTAATTCCTGACTCAGTCCATCAAGGCGCAAGCACAGTTCAAGTTGGCACTGGTGAATTATCTCAAATTCAATCCATCGGTAAAACTCTTCTTACCAATACTGCTTCTCAGTTTACATTGAATAAAGTACTGTATGTGCCAAAAATGAAAAAGAATCTATTATCAATTGCTAGTTTACACGAGAAAATAATGTTTCCATTGAATTCTTTCCTCACTGATGTGATATTAAGGATCTAAGGAGTGGAAGACACTTGATGTCTGGAACTGAGCGTAATGGCATGTATCCACTTCTGGCAAGAGTGGTATCTACAAGTGGTCCTACTTCTGGTTCCTACAAAAAGGCTTTACTAAATGGCCCTGCTGGCTTTGGTTCTTTCAAACAATGTTCTATTTTTGCTGACTCCAAGCAGTCTCAAATCTACAATACTTTTCAACTAGTTCTGTGACTCTTTGGCATCAGAGACTAGGACACCCTTGTGTAGAGACTGTCAAGAATGTTCTCAATTGTAATTCAATTCCTTTTTCTGTTTTGCAAGACAAAAGTATATGTGCTTCCTGTCAGTTTGGGAAAAGTCATAAACTTCCCTTTCAGTCTTCAAATAATGTGTATCACAGACCTCTTCAATTAATACATATGGATGTCTGGGGTCCAGCACCAATTCAGTCTTATGGCTCTGTGTATTACATTGCTTTTGTTGATGCACATACTCGTTTTACCTGGATTTATTTCCTACACAAAAAATCTGATGCATTGTCAAAATTCAAAGAATTTCAGAAGCTTGTTGAAAATAAGTATCAAACAAAAATTCAACAAGTGCAATCTGATAATGGTGGAGAATTCTTAGTTTTTAAATCTCATCTAGCTGATTGTGGTATAGAACATTGTTTTACCTTCCCCCACACCTCAGAACAGAATGGTCTAGTGGAACGTTGCCATCGTATGATTGTTGAGACTGGTTTGACGTTGTTAGCACATGCTTCCTTGTCCATGTTTTATTGGCAAGATGCTTTTGCCACTGTTGTTTTTCTTCTCAACAGGCTGCCTTCTAAAGCATTGGGTCCCTCTATGACTCCTTATGAAAAACTTCATGGTGTTAAACCTAACTATTCTATTTTGAAGGTCTTTGGCTGGATCTGCTACCCATATGTTAGGCCCTTTAATACTCATAAACTGGACTTTAGATCTACTTCGTGTGTCTTCTTGGTATATAGCTCACATCACCAGGCATATAAATGTGTTGATTTGTCTACAGGAAGAGTCTACATATCTCGTCATGTTACCTTTGATGAGGGAAAATTCCATGATACTGGCTCTCAATACTCTGTCCGAACCTCAGCCAACATCCAACCTACAGTTAACACCAAAGACAGTTCCTCACTTCAACCACGATCTAAACCATCAGCATCCACTATACCCCTGCCCATCCCAGCTTCCACCACCATCACACATACACCTCTCATCACCTCAAAACCCATTGTCCCAGCTATTTCAGTACAACCCACTGTCCCAGCCACTTCAGTCCCTCAGCTGCCTTGTAATAATCATTCTATGGTTACTAGGAGTAAGTCTGGTATCTCCAAACCCAAAGTGTTTTCTGTATCTACCATCCCACTGCCTCTACAACAATAAATGAGGCCCTTGCTGACCCTCAGTGGAAACAAGCTACCCTTGATGAATACAATGCCTTACAAAAATTTCATACATGGGATGTTGTTCCACTTCCTCACCATCGGCACCCCATTGGCTGCAAGTAGATTTGGAAAACAAGAACCAATGTTGATGGTTCTTTAGCTAAACGAAAATCAATACTAGTGGCCAAGGGATTCTCTCAAGCTGCATGTATTGATTTTCTTGAGACTTTTAGCCCTGTTGTAAAACCAGCCACCATTAGGATCTTGTTGACTGTTGCTGTTACTTTCAAGTGGGACCTAAGACAACTTGACTTTAATAATGCCTTCTTAAATGGTGATCTCATAGAAGAGGTTTATATGGCTGCTCCACCAAGATTTCCTCTTGGTCACTCTTCGGATGGTAGACCTATGGTGTGAAAATTACGAAAAGCTATCTATGGTCTCAAGCAAGCACCTCGTGCTTGGTTTCAAAAATTAAAGTTGGCTCTAAATTCCTTGGGGTCTGTTGCATCTAAGTCTGACCCTTGTTTATTCATCAGGAAAACTCAGTTTGATGTATTTTATCTGATTATCTATGTGGATGACATTGTCCTAACTGGTTCAAACAGAGATGAGGTGCAGTGACTGATTGTGGAAATGGGTGATCTTTTTTCATTGAAGGATCTTGGCCTTCTCTCATACTTCCTAGGCATCGAGTTTTATCCTACAGCTAGTGGCATCCTTCTGTCTCAACGCAAGTATATTGCCTCATTACTCAAAGAAAGTGAAATTCCTCAATGCTAAACCATGTCCTACACCCATGGTAACTAGTTTGCAACTTTCTTCTACTGCTGGAAATTGTTTTTCTGACTCAAGACTATATAGAAGTGTGCTTGGTAAGCTGCAATACTTATGTTACACTAGGCTATAAATTTCTTTTTCTGTCAATCGACTGAGTAGGTTCCTTCAAGATCCTCATGAATCTCATTGGGTGGCTGTCAAGCGCATCCTTCGGTACCTTGTTGGCACTATAGATTATGGTCTTCAAATCAGCTCCTTGCCTTGAATTTATGTACAGGGTTTTGCTGATTCAGATTGGGCATCCAATAAGGAAGACTGTAGGTCGGTAAGTGGATATTGCACTTACGTTGGCACCAACCCTGTACTATGGGTCTCAAAGTGTCAACCAGTAGTGTCTCGTTCAGCTACGGAGGCAGAGTATAGAAGCCTAGCAGATTGTTCCTCTGATGCCGTGTGGGTTGTAAGGCTACTTCAAGAGATGCATGTTCCACTACTTCAAGTTCCTACAGTTTGGTGTGATAACTCAGGGGCCATTGCTCTTGCGTCCAATCCAGTCCTTCATTCGAAAACCAAGCACGTGGAGATTGACTTACATTTCCTTCGAGAAAATTTGTAGCAGGACAGCTGCAGATTGGCTATGTACCATCACATGACCAAGTTGCCAATGTGCTAACCAAACCGCTAGGAAAAACCTTGTTTCTACCACTCCGAGATCGCTTGAACGTCTGCTGTCAGACACAACAACAAAAGAAGTAGTATAGGGAATATTATAGTATATTAACTGATGCATGTTAGCAAATATTAACTAATACATCTACTGTATAGTATACCCAGGCCCAACAGTTGTTAGTAAGCCCAATGGTTGTTGCACACAGCTGTCAATCTGTTAGCAATCTGTTATGCACGTACACACACTAGAAGACACTAGAATACACTCAGATTTACTTAGACTTGCTTCTATATATGTTCAGAACTGTAACATGAATCATTCAATCAATCCAGAATCACGTTCCTCTTCTGATCTCTATCAGTTAGTTCTACTTTCCATTAAGTAGAAGGCATTAGGGTGCAGCGGCATCAGATGCGAAAATATAGGTAACGAAATAAGTAATGATGGAGAAAGTCGGTTGATTCATCAATATGAGACCAACGATACGGGGCAAAAAAATTCGTCTGAATCAGGGCAAAAAAATTCAAAGCCTCGTCTTCTTCATCCTCCTATTTCCATGACTCAACCCAGAAATTGAACTCAAATGCATAAATCAATCTCAAAACGAACCCAGAAATTGAACTCAAATGCATAAATCAGTCTCAAAACAAACTCAAAATCGAAGGAGAGCATGAACAACGCAACCGTCGGCGTTAGCGGTATGGTTGGAGTTCGTGAAGCTTCCTTGTAGTCCATTAATGGTGGTCAGATACAACTTGGATAGCGGTGGCTAGGATGTGAGGAACGACGAAGGAGGAAGAGACCATGGCTTGGATGGCGGTGTAGCTTCGTTCCTGGGAAGGTTGATTTAGCGAAGGCTGAGGAAGGAGAGGAGGCGGTGGATGAAGGAGAAGGGGGTGACAGCACCAGAGCTCTTCTCTTCCAACGTCTTGACAGAGATTTTGACCCCGCCTGGCATAGAGAAGATGAAGGATAGGGTTAGGGTTGGAAGAGTGAAGAGAAGGGCAGAAGAGGAATTTAAAAATGGTTGGCATTTTTATTTTTTAAATAATGTGGGTCCCACTAACTTCAATTAGAATCTTTTAACGGTATGTGTATTTTTGCTCTGGTTTTACAAGGTTATGAGTATTTTTGCACCTCCGAAAAACATATGGTACTGAGTGCACATGAGGTGAAAACTCATGTGCATTTTTGCATCTTAACCCGAGGAATACTTGTGTAAATATTAATGCTGCTAGTGTATTCCGTTTACCACACCAATAAATATCAATATATATATTTATTACCTTTTTTAACTATTATAATTATTTATCACTCTCTTTTATAATATTTAATATCAATATTTTATATCCATAAATTTTTAGTTGAACCCATGATTCAAAGAGTTATCATAATAAGAATTCAGGCCATAAATCAAGGAGTCATCATAAGTATAGTTCAAACTAAATCTGCAAGAAGCTTAATTTCCAAGAAATATAGTTGGCCCCATGATAGTAATGCTTATATATTGGCATTGTCAATGTATTACATTTTGTATTCTCTTTTTCTTTATTATTAGTGATCTCAATTCTTCATCCCCAATATCATGCCAGGTCAGCCTTATGAACACATTAGGGATATTGATGACTGCAAGGATATATGGCCTATCGTTGCTTACATCATTAGGAAGTGAGTTATGAATAATAAGATGTAACATTTTGATGAAAAGTTAGTGCTTGCACATACCTCAATTCTTTCTTTCCCTCCTTTTGTTTGATCTTTTTTTTTTTTATATACAAAAAGAGGAGGAAAAAGCCTTCAGCCTATGCCACTATTAATATCCCTCATGCTCTTGTCCATATCCAGGACCTCAGCCAACCCCGCAAACGTGGCGTGAAATTGATGCAACCCTGGCCAGACCTCAAACGCTTGCTTCGTGACGTAATCTGCTGCCTTGTTAGCATCTCTGGGTATCCAACTCACCTTCACCACCCACTCCCTTCCTAACATGCTTTGAATCTCGTGAAGTACCTCAGTATCCAGGTGCCCCGACTAACACGATCGGTTTACCAGTGACACAACCTCATCCGCATCAGTCTCCAGGACCACTCTACGCTCTCGGATTCCCAGCACATTTTAAGGCCAAGAAGTACAGCCCATAATTCAGCTAGCAGGCTATCCACAGGCGTATCCACTTTAAACATAAACCCCTTCATGAGAGAGCCACTGCCATCCCGGAGGACCCCACCACATGTCACCACCTGATTCTGTGCACATGCTCCATCGACATTTACCGTTACCCACCCCACGGTCGGTGGTTCCCATCTTGCTTCCTGAGGTCGGACATGGGCCCCATTCAGATTAACGCCCTGCAACCCTTTCCTCGCATTTTTCACAGTATCGATAATGGCTTTGGCTCGGTATATAATGGAATCGTTACTCACATTGGAGTTTTCGAATATTCTGGTGTTCCTGCGTTGCCATAGCAGCCAACATACTGTAGAGAAGAACTCGCACCACCCTTCTTTTCCTCGGTCATGCTGCTGATGAATATTCTTCTTAATCCATGTTCGGGGGTCAGCCTCGAAAAACCCGACGCCTGAACATGGGATCCACTACTGTCACCCAGAGATTCCTTGTTTCCCTGCAATCTCGCAAGACATGGATCAGACTTTCTGACTCAGCTCCACACCAGGAACAGCTTCCCACCCCCCATGCCTCTGCGAATACGTTCGGCATTTGTAAGGAGTTTACTATGCAATGCCAGCCACATAAACGATTTGCATCGTGGCACTGTCCGCAACTTCCAAACACGTTGCCATACCCGATCCTCCCTCTCTGGTCCCCCAGCCAACGCTTGATATGCTGATTTAATGCTGAAGTCCCCGTTCCTCTCATGTTTCCAACGAACAATACCTGAACGAGGCTTCACCATTGTTCCTGCAACCACATCCTCCCAGGCCTTCTTGATCCCACCCCAAGCGTTTGACCCTCGTCTGGACGTATTAATATTTGGAAACAAATCATCTCCACACCTGTACTTGCTTCTCACTACTTTTACCCACAGATCATCTCGCCTATTAATCAGCTTCCATCCCAACTTCATCATGTATGCTTGATTCTGTTGGTGGAGGTGCCTTAGCCCCAGGCCCCCACTTTTCTTTGGTTGGCATACATTCTCCCAAGCTACTAGATGAGTCTTCCTCTTCTCTAGGGACGAGCCCGATAGAAACTTCCTATTTTGCTTCTCAACTGCTTCACAGGTTCCTTTAGGCAATGAAACAGTTTGCATAGTGTACCCAGGAATGGCCGAGGTAACCGATGAGACTAGAGTGGTTCGTCCCGCTAGCGACAACAAGGTTGCTTTCCAACTAGAAAGCCTACACCGTACTTTGTCCACAATCGCTTGGTAGGTACCCTTGGTTACTCACTTATGATGGAGGGGTACACCAAGGTACTTACCAAGGTCGGGGGTCACTTGGAATCCCAACTTGTTGCATAGCTCCGTCCTCCGTATGTGGTTCACATTTTTAGAAAAGAAGACACGAGTCTTATTTGCATTAACTTTCAATCCAGATGCTTGGCAAAATTGATCAAGGCAATTCCTAACCTCAGCCGCTTGGTGCATATCAACTTCAACAAACAACACAACATTATCTGCAAAGAACAAGTGCGATATAGGAGGACCTCCCTTACATAGCGTAATAGGTCACCAGGCTCCATCATCAATACGCTCCTGAATCAAATGGGCCAATCTTTCCATGCATATGATAAAAAGATACGGGGATAGGGGATCCCCTTACCGTACCCCTCTAGATGGCCTGACTGAACCGGATCGCTCTCCATTCCATAAGAACTGCATATTCGGAGTTGACACACGAGAAAATAATGTCAATCAAAGAATTAGGCAAATTAAGGTTTTGGAGACAGTCCCGGAGAAAGAACCAGTTTACACGATCATAGGCTTTCTCCAAATCGATTTTAATTGCCATAAATCCATGTTTCCCCTGTTTGCTTCGCATAGAATGAATAACTTCCTGAGCAACAATAATGTTATCCGAACTGTGTCTCCCTGGAACAAAACCGCATTGGTGGGGACTAATAATTTTCGGTAAAACCACCTTAATCCTGTTTGCAACAACTTTGGTAATAATCTTAAAGATCACATTACATAAACTAATCGGTCGAAAGTCTTGTAAAACTTCCAGGTGATCCTTTTTGGAATGAGCACAATCAGAGTATCATTAATAGATTGGATTTCGGTGGGGGAACACCAAAATTTCTTGATGACTTCACATACTGATTGCTCCACCACCTGCCATTGACTCTGATAAAACAGAGCATTCAGCCCATCAGGCCCGGGGGCTTTCAAAGCACCCATACTGAATAAAGTAGATTTAACCTCAGCGTTAGTAATAGTTCGGCCCAGACAACAGATCTCTGCCTGGTCCAGGTTTGGAAAGGAAATGGTGCACTCAAGAGGTGGTCTCCTACCTTGCTCCTCCGTAAAGACTGAGAGAAGTAGGAAATAACCATCTCCTGAATCTGTGCCTTGTCATATACCCAGGCCTCATCATTACCTTTCAAAGCTCCGATGAAGTTCCTCTTCCGCCTCCCATTGGCCCGAGAGTGAAAATACCTAGTATTTCTATCACCATCAACCACCCACACACTTCTAGCTTTCTGAGCCCATATCAAAGATTCCTGTAGGAGGACCTTTTCCAGTTGTTGCCAAAGCAGTCTTTGTAGCTCCTCCAAACTTCTAGTTAAACCAAATCTAGCCTCAGTTCTTGTAATCCCATTAAGCCTATTAAGAAGCTAACGTTTGCGTGCATTCGTATGTCCAAAGACCTGTCCGTTCCATTTTGTATAGGCATTAGTAAATTGATCAACATTCACATTCCAGGGTAGATCATTTCTCTAGGTGTCTAATACGAACGGGTGGAACCGCTCATCTAGTACCCATGCTGCTACGAATCTGAATGGGCGATCCCCACGGTTACGACACTTGTCACCATCTAACTGCAGGAGTAAGGGTCGATGATCGCTTTTATACCAATTCAAGTGCTTTACCACTGCAAAAGGGAAGGTCTCTTTCCACCTAGTCGATGCCAAAACACGATCAAGTCTACACTCCATCCCCGTACGTTTCCATGTAAACGGCGGTCCAGTGAAGCCAAGGTCGTTAAGGCCAGCGTCTTCCATGAAGCAGCAGAATTCTCTATCGGGGCCCCTGGTAGACCCTTGCGAAGAACGTTCCTCATTGATGAAAGTCGCATTAAAATCACCCCCTATGCACCATGGGTTTTGAAGGGAGCCGCCTACCTGCAATAGATCACACCAAAGAGTTCGCCGTTGCACAATATTAGGACTACCATACACCAACGTCATCTCCCACACCTGCAACCTTTGGTTCGTAATGCGAACATGAACGAACTGTGTGGTTGAGCATAAGACCTCCACCTGTCTAAATTTGTCCGACCAGAGGCACCATATCCCACCTTTATATCCATCAGCATCAATAATTTTAAAAGAGGAGAACCCCAACGACGCTGCAATCCATTGTGCTTTCCTACCACTGCATCTGGTTTCAAATAATGCAGCAAAATCAATACTAAAAGACTGGACCATCCCACGAATAAGAGAAGGAAATGACCGAGCTCCAGCTCCCTTCACATTCCAAAGGATGTAATTCATGGAGATAGGGTTTTAATAATGGGGAGTCCATCCCCTTGTCCATCCACGGAATGCATCATGGCATCAATAATATCCACGTTAGGGCCGCCCATCATAACCTCTGGATTATACTTGTTCATTTCCTGCACAATCATCCCCGAGGGTGCACCGTTATTCACAGGCCCACTTGTCTCAGTTGTGTCCATGGTAGCAACAATCATCGTTCCAGGGACCAGCCCACATTTCTCGCTAGTCTTCATAATTGTATCCGAATTCTCTTGCCCATTGAATTGACTCGGCCCAGATTTTAAATCCACTGGACTAGACACCGCCTTGGTCCCTTTCCCCTTTCTATGGGCTTGGGAATTTAGGCCCATTTTATTCTCCTTCCCACGTGATTTTACTTTCCCTCCTGCCTTCCTCTTGGACCCCACCTGGATCCATTCTTGATTCACACCCTTATTATGGATTTCCACACCGAACTTACGTGGCTCCTCTCCTACTCCACAAGGAATATTAATTACCAGATCCTTCTCCTTAACCGTAGCCTCCCGAGATTCTTGGGATCCATTCGAAATATCTTGCACCTTCACCGCCTTCTTCCTTGCGATATCCTGCTGTAACCGTTTCTGACTATCCTGAGTAACGTTCTTCCCCAAATCACGCTTAATCAGCATTTGCGGGCCGTAACTCATGTGCTGACGGTTCCCGTTTGAGGCAGCCGGCCCGACCTCCTCCTTTCTTGGCACCTCAGGCACCACCGTGTTCCTTGATGGCGCATCCGCTGAGCTAGCCGCCGTCTCTTGAGATGGATTGTTCACTGTACACTGAGCACTACGGTGACCATACCTGCCACAGGTAAAACACACGAGATGAAGTCCCTCAAACTCAAACTGCCGTTCTTCACCAAAATGGCAGAACCCAGTGAGCAACAGTTTCTGCAGATCCACCTCCACACACATACGGGCAAAACCTCCTTTCTCCGAGAACGCTGTAGTCCGGTCAATCTTCAGTGTTTTTTCGATCAAATTTCCTATCCTCCGAATTGACTACACATTATACAATTCATGGGGAAGGTCTGGAATCCGAACCCATACAGCAACACGCTTTTGACTGTCCGCCTTCCAGGGATTGAAGTTTGGCCTCCAACGCTGAACCAAGACGTAGTGATCTTCTATCATCTATGGCCCCTCATGCAGGGCAAAGTCCCTATCCTCCATTGACGAGAAAGACACCAAAAAATAGCCATTGCTCAGAGGGGTTACTCTAAGCGGTCCCTTTGATGCCCACATCCGCTCCATCCTCAACCTCATAAACCCCACATTAACAGTTTTGCCAAGTAGCTTGACTATTAGGGAGTTCATGAAGGGCTTGCACCATGCATCATATTCTTCAGTACTAACCTGAAGCTTTGGAAGATTCCCAGTCCGCCGCCACGTATCCACAGCCTCCTCATCCTGCTCGACCACTTCATCTTTGTCCTCCGCCTCCTTCCCACACTGTTTCTCATTGGATCGTGCAAAGTACTCCTTCCATCCAGCCATTGCTTTAGCGGCAGAGAAATTAGGTTCCAGAAGCCCAGACTCCCCCAGACATAGGAGTTTATCCTTATACGACAGCCGAGAGTCTGCATATGTCAACGACCCCTTCGCCACATCCACATTCACTGGTGATTTCCCTTACGATCCACTCCAGAAGGTTACGAACTGGTTGGGTCCGCTAGGGCCTCGACCCCCGACCCCCTTCGTGCCTTCAGGTTTCTTCCTGCTACCCCCGGCGTCATCCAACGTCCTTCCCCCGTCGCCCTCCGTCCTCCCATCTCCCGGTACCTTTTGTTTGATCTTTAGTGCCTTGTAGTATGTTAATTTTTGAATTTAATTTTTCTTCCTATATTCCTCTGTACTTGAGTTTTTTAAGATTCATCTTTAACTGTATAAAGGAGAGTTTGGAACTTTTCAAAAACAATTAGAGTGTTATGTTAGAAGAGAAATTAAATACTCATCCAATAGTTTAGGCTTTTTGCAATTTTATGAGGAGATAAATATTTTACAATGGTTTCCATAGTTAGAACGGTAAGAAAATGATTTAGTTGATAGTAGCACATATTGTAATTGAGTACTTGATTATATATTCATCTATTTTCTATTCCATTTATTCCTTGTGTCTTTTTACCAGCCTTCAGAAGTAGAAACACATGTCTCAAACTCCTTGATAACATTAATGTTAGCAAAAAAAATTTAAAAGATGATGACATTCTAATAGTTCAACCATTAGGATCTTCAACCATTCATTCAAAGAGAAAGAGAGAGAAGACACTCCAATAGATGATAATGGGGTGGATGTGTAGTTGTTAGATATGTTCACCCCTACATTCAGGGCCAACAAAGCAATCATAATGAACATAAAAAAATAATAATAATTTCCCATGTGTTATTTTGAGTTTTTGAATACGTCATTTTAACAGTATAGGTTTTGAGTCTACTTTACTTTCAATTGTGTTTAGCGTTTTCACGTTATATTAGGCTATACTCCTATAACATGATATTTTTGGAAGGGTGAAGGAGCAAATTGGCCAACAGACTTTTAGCTCAGGAGCGATCAACACACAAAACTTTTAAATGTGAAATTTATATCAACAGACTTTTAGCTCGGGAGCGATCAACACAAAAAACTTTTTAAAAGTGAAAACCAACACAAAATCATCATGCGGCAAGTAACTCGTTAGTGGGTCACATTTTGGGGAAATAATGAGCTGAAATAAAAAATAAAATGCGAAAAAACTGGTGGCACGGGTTCTAGTGAGTTTGAGAAGGGTCTTTTAAACCTCATTGCTTCCACTCTTGGACAAACCAAGTATCTTATTATTCAAAGTGGAACTTTTAAATAAAAACTTTTAAATGTGAAATTTATACCAAAAGACTTTTTAAAAGTGAAAACCAACACAAAATCGTCATCGGGACAAGAACTCGTTAGTGGGTCACATTGTTGGGGAAATAATGAGTGAAATAAAAATTAAAATGAAGAGCGAGAAAATTGTTTAGAAATTGTTTTTATTTCACGGGTTCTCTTGTGTTTTCCTTCGGTTTCCATATTCCAAGTGTTCGTAGTTGGCGTAATCTTTTGTGGGCGAATGGGAGTTATCGAGTTTGTTGGGATAAGTGAACCGACCGTGTAAAAATCGTAGCTTTGCGGGGTCCCGAAGCTGAATAATAAAATCTTGGTTTGTCAAGAGTGGAAGCAATGGGGTCTAAAAGACCCTTCTCAAACTCACTAGAACCCGTGCCACCAGCTTTTTTTCTGCATTTTATTTTTTATTTCAGCTCATTATTTCCCAAAATGTGACCCACTAACGGAGTTACTGCCCAGATGATGATTTTGTGTTGGTTTTCACTTTTAAAAAGTTTTTTGTGTTGATCGCTCCTGAGCTAAAAGTCTGTTGGTATAAATTTCACATTTAAAAGTTTTTTGTGTTGATCGCTCATGAACTAAAAGTCTATTGGCCAATTTGCTCCTTCACCCTTTTTGGAACAGCCTATTTAAGTTTGATTTTATATTTTTTTTGCCACTTGTGAATATTATTTGGTCAAAATGTATACACTGAGCTACTGTTAGTTATATTATATTAATGAATAATTCTTTTTTGGTTGAAGTTATATTAATTAATAATTCTAAGTATGCAACATATTAATCGAAATGCAATTATGTGAATATTTAATGAAAATTGATTTGGGTCAAATACGAGGACGTGTGAGACACTATTCTTGACTTGAGAAATGAAAAACTGGATGCTTTAACCAAAGGGGAAGAATCACCAAAATCAACCAAATAAAAAATAAAAAATGTAAAAACAAAAGCTAATTAATCACAATCAAAATATTAAAGTGAGCACTGTAACATCCCAAATTTTGGATTTTGGGAATTAAAATATGATATGGGAATTAATTATGGAGAATTTGACCTTAAATATTATAAAGTTAATATTTGGAATTAAAGGCATATTTCTCCATAAATTAAGGACATATAGTTGGGAATCATTTTTGGTCTAAATAGTTTGGAGATAATATTTTATGACCAAAACAAATTAATTGAGGTCAGACGGCAAGACTCCTAAGCCATACTATGTGTCCTTTAGTGGTGAAATTAGATTGGTTACAAAAGACGTCAACATGTAACTAATGTCATTCAATGATCAATAATCATTTCTCTCCGAGCAAAACAATTCGGCCAAGAAGAGAGAGATAGAGATTTAAGAAGCATGGAAAAAAATTGGCACGTGTTGTCTTAATTGCAAGACACCTAAAGCCTCTAGGGGTCATTTTGTTGAATATTTGTTGCCTAATTAGTGTGTATTTCGGCCACAAAGAGGAACAAGAGGAAGCCATCACTAGTGCAAAAAAGGCTTTTAAGACCGGACAAAAAGAGGGGTCGTAAGACCGGATATGCGACCGGTCTTGTTCAAATGTATTAAAAGTCTACCATTTAAAAGTCTTAAAGAAACCATTTAAGACCAGGACATTTAAAAACTTGGGTCTTAAAAAGTTGTACTAAATGAAGCCGAAATATTTTTTGTTTGGTCCTAAAGCTCGACTTTTAAGACCGGTCAAAAAATAGGCCGCTCTTAAAAGATCGTAATTATAAGACCGGACAAGACACATACGGTCTTAAAAGAATGACTTTCAAGAGTGGATGATAAATACATCCGGTCTTAAAGATTGTTATTTAAGACCGGACTTCTAAATATACCGGTCTTAAAAGACCAACTTTTAAGACCGGGTTTAATATCAAAACTCAAAAGTCGTCGACCTTTAAGACCGGTCATATAATTACATCCGGTCTTAACAAGTGAACATTTAAGACCGGCTTATTATTTTCGGTCTAAATTTTCCCGAATTTTTCCCTATTTGTTCTTCCCGATTATATATATATATATATACACAAATCCACCACCCAATCCAAAGCACATAAAAGTCGATACTTTAAGCTACAAGCTATGAACAATTATTTGAATAAATTGAATTGGAAAAAGAATACAAATATTATTCACCATAAGCTATTTGGCCTCTTAATTAATGATTACTATGACGATAACACCTAAATTAATTCATACAATAAGATAACTTACTTACAAATATAATAAGTTACAAGTACAACATACATGCGCCCAAAATAATATTCACCATGCCTTCATCTGATTCCCCCACCCAACAACGTAACATCCTCTTATATAACATGCCTCTTTAGATCGGATCCTGCCACAAAAATAAAACAAGAACAAAATTCATAGTCAGTGACATTAACTATGAACATAGATAGAAGGAATATAATATATATAGTTAAAGCCTTAAAGTCTTCAAAAAAATATGCATATGAATATTACCTTATGAATTGACTCTTTTATAAAGTGATATCTTCCCATATCCCTTCTTGATGATCACTTCTTATGCCAGGTTCATTATCCGCTTCATCTTCTTCGTTCATGTCCGGTAGACCCCTTGAAAAAGGAGTACTCTCAGGATACCATAATTTGAATTCATTTCTTCATCAATATCAATGACCCTCTTTCCTTGGAGAGCTACGAGACCACATTTTATTTTCTTGATCGGTGATATAGAACACTTGTTTTGCCTGGTCCGCCATAATAAAAGGTTCATCTCCAAAACTTCTACCATTGACATCGACTAATGTAAATCCTAGCCGATCGATCCGAACACCATTATTGACATTAACCCACTTGCATTTGAAAATGGGAAATCTAATTTTCACATAGTCCACCTCCCAAATCTCTTCAATAACCCTATAATATGGCATGGCGCCAATAAAGGGCTCTTGTCTTTCGAACCTGGAGAAGTGCATAGATTCAGCCTCTAACATAACACCACCATTCGGGATCTGTGCTCGTATCATCTAGGGACTTCGTGTAAAATGTATAACCATTGATCACATACGAATTCCAACTTATGACATCAACCTCGAACCACGCTAACCATTTGATTGTATCGAAACACATTCCTCTCCCTCGACCTTTTGTTTGAACCAGTTTGCAAAAGTTATGTTATGCTCCCTAATCAACCTTTGTTCAATCATTCGATGATTTTCTTTCCTTACAGCTGCTTTATGTGCAGCTATGCTAGCTTGAACTTCATCGACGTTATTCAAGATGTATAAGTGGACTTGTGACAATTCATCAGGATCCACACTCTTTACGGAAGCCCCTCGTCTACCCCCATCAGCATGCTGACGTTTTGGAAGCCCAATATGTCTTACTTTGGCCAAATAATTTTGACAAAATTCCATGGCTTCTTCGAGAAACATATTTCGAACAATCGATGCTTCGCGGTATGCGTTCTTCACGTACCCTTTTAGAAATTTCATAGATCTTTCAATTGGGTACATCCACCGTAAATGGATAGGGCCGCACATCTTTATCTCCCTCACTAGATGAACAATTAGATGAACCATGATGTCAAAAAATGTAGGAACAAAAAGCTTTTCAAGGCGGCACAAGATAAGATATCCTTCATTCTTCAATTCATCCAACTTTTCAATCTCGAAAACTTTACCATAAAGCGCATTGAAGAAGACACAAAGTCTAGTCAAAATGACCCGAAGATCATATTCGGCGATGCCTCGAATAGCTATTGGGAGTAGTTGTTGCATCAAGACATGACAATCATGAGACTTTTGGCCTACTAATTTCAAGTCCTTCATCGATACAAGCCTCTTCAAATTTGAAGAATACCCCGTGGGAACTTTTGTGCCATGTAAACACTCACAAAAACTTCGTTTCCATCCTTAGACAAAGTATGAGAAGCCGGGGGACAATAAGTTCTTTTCCCATCTAGCCTTGGATGTAACTCTTTGCGTATTCCCATTGCTATCAGATCCAATCTTGCCTTCACACCATCCTTGGAACTACCTTGTATGTTGAGAAGCGTGCGACAATACTATCACATACGTTTTTCTCCACATGCATGACATCAATACCGTGTCTCACATCAAGATTGCGCCAATATGGAAGATTGAAGAATACAGATCTCTTTTTCCATATATTTGTTTCTTTTCTACTCTTTGCGGTCTTACCGAAGACGACATTGATATTTTTCACCTTTTCATAAACTTGCTCCCCGAGTCAATGCCACCGGAGCATCTTCATACTCTTGGCCACAAAAAAGGCTTTCTTTAATCGACGATATGGGTGGCCCCGTCTAAGAAATCTCCTATGTCCAAGATAAACCGTCTTTCTTCCATGTTGAAGTTGATGGTAGCGTGTGCCTTCTTCACAAACCGGACATGCTTTATGGCCTTTTACACTATACCACGACAAGTTCCCATATCTTTGGGAAGTCGTTTATAGTACAAAATATCATGGCTCGCATTTTAAACACCTCATTCTTGAAAGATTCAAAAACATCAACACCTTACGCCCACAACTCCTTCAAGTCTTCGATCAAGGGTGAAGGTAAACATCAATGTCATTTCGGGTTGTTTCGGTCCCGAAATCAACATAGACTTGACATGATGTACTTTCGTTTCATGCATAACATTGGAGATAAGTTGTAAATAATCAGTAGTACAGGCCATGAACTATGTATCTTTGCTAAGGCTTCCATATGGATTCATGCCATCCGTGCTAAGGGCAAGCCTAAGGTTCCTAGGTTCTTCGCCGAAGTTCGGAAATAATTGATCGATTTTCTTCCATTGAGAAGAATCGGCCGGATGTCGAAGCTTTCCATCAGAAATCCTCTTATCTGCATGCCACCTCAAATTTTTTGCATCATTTTCATTCGCAAACAACCGCTTGAACCTTGGTATGATTGGAAGATACCACAACACTTTTGCAGGCCCCTTATTTGACTTGTACCTTGGGGTTTCACATTTCGGACAATTCTGCTCCTCTTCAAACTCTTTTCTATACAATACGCAATCATTCGGGCATGCATGGATCTTTTTGTACTCCATCCCCAGTGGACAAAGTATTTTCTTAGCATCATAGTATCGATGCGGCAACACATTATCATCCGGAAGCATGTCCTTAAAAGCCTCAAGCATTTCGAAAAACTCTTGTCGCTCCATCCATGAGTGCCTTCAAGCTTACCAATTTCAATACAAAGCATTCAACAATTGGTATTTTTTACACCCACGGTATAGAGGGGTCTCTGCATCGCTGCACATATTACCATATGCATGTGATTGATGAAAAGCCTCTTCTCCTACATCATGGATAATGTCCTCTATGTGATCATCCATATCCGTGTCATTATCATCAAAGGCCACTTCCCTATGTTGAGACCCACTTGGTATTTTTTCACCATGCCATACCCATACTGTATAAGTCTTACAAATTCCTTCACAAACTAAATGTGTGTGTATAACTTCAAGACTTAGTCGCCTCTCATTCAAACATTTTACACAAGGGCAATAAAACTTCCCACCCTCAGCATGGGCATTTTGTTTAGCAAATTTTATAAAGTCCCTCACCCCATTTCGATATTCAACACTCGTCCTGTGTTTAGCATTTATCCAACGGTGATCTATAGTAGAATTCCTATATATATAGACGGAAAGATTTAACATACATATATATGCTCAAATATCGGTTATGTCTTTTTTTTTTCCTTTTTTTTTTTCCGGATAAACTTGCTCATTAAATGCGAAGAATCACGAAGAATATGTATCGCAGTGAATCCAAGAACCAAAATAAATGCATGACGAGGAAATTAAATGCATCGCGTGAAGGTCTTGTGGACTCACCTGTAGCATATAAATTCAAATGCGTTTGCTTAGTCTTTCTTCTCCCGCCACGAACGTTGATGTTGCAGACAGCAAGAGTAACCTAAAAACATTTATTGGTCAGTTGGGTAGGTCTAAAGTGCAATTATAATCTTCAAAATACAATATCCATTAAAAACACAGAAACCCACAAGAACATTTGATCGATTTCGCTCAACCCGGGAAAAACCCAGAACGATGAGCAGGAAAATCATAAAGTTATATAACCGAAACACCTCTTACAGCTTGGTCTATAGACGTTTAGCTAAGGAACCAGAAAGTGATTGTCGAGAGAGCAACGCGAACCAGCGACGAAGTGGCGACAGAACCTGAGTAACACTTTAGGCGCGACAAGAGAAGTTCAGAGAGGGAAATTTAATATTCCGCGCGACAGAGCGAGACCGTTCCTTATAAAACGCCGGTCTTAATATTAATGAACTATTTTTGTATCGGAAGTATCATATGTCCGGTCTTAAAAGAAAACTTTTAAGACTGTCTTTTTGGTAAGTTCGGTCTTAAAAATTAAGACTTTTTATATTTAAATTTTTCCTTATTATGTTTTACCGCAGAAAATATAAGTACGGCTATATGAGATATATTTAGTAAGTAATTGAAATTTCAATTCAATTTTTAAGACCGGTTGTTTTTTAGTCGGTCTCAATAATGTTTTTAAGAACGGTGAGAAATTCGTCCGGTGCAAGAAGTTCTTTATATTTACGGAACTACCACCGGTCATTGCTTTAAGACCGGGGTATCGATTATCCGCTCTAAATGAGGCGATCTTAAAGCCCTTTTTTGCACTAGTGCATATTAAGTGTCATCTTATGGTTTAGTTAGAAGACACTTAGACACATGTGTTGATAGGAAGCAAAGTGATGTCAAAAGAAGACATCAAAAGAAGACACCTAAACATGTTAGATGGCTTGATTATATGAAACCTAAGCCATTAAAATACTAGGTGCCACCTTGTGGTTTAATCTTATGACACCTAAGACCTTCTTACATGCATATAATCAGACTTCATTTACCCTCCTCCCTCTTAAAACGCACACACACACAATTACGCTTGTCACACACACATACAACACATGCATGTTCTCTCCTCACAATGACACATTACACACACACACACAAATCATTCCTTTTATTCCAATCACCTAAACTCCTTTCCTTCCCCTTTTATAAACCGTACACATACACACACTAACTAAATCAGATTTTACACCCCTTTTTATCCTCCTTGCCGTGGCCAATTCACACAACACACACATGTAACCTCCTTCCTTCAACACTAGTCATTTTGCATGTTTGCCACATGGCAAGCTCACACAAAATTTGATTTTTGCATATACTCCCTTCTTCTCATTTCATTTGCACGGTTTTTTACACTACACACACACACAAAACTAATTCCCTCCCTTCTCATTCACGGCAATACACACTCACACACAATCACAAAGATCAAACTCCCATCCTCTCATTTCTCTCAACACTCCCTCACGGTTCACCATCCTCACCAACACCAAATCACCTTCTTCATCCTCTCTTCAACAACAATCCATCCCTCCTCTCCTCCATCAACAACCACCATCCTTCCTCCTCTTCAACATCATCATCATCGTCCAAGCCAGAAGGAAGAACAAGGTAAGATTGCTAAGAAATTGCAATCTCTTTCCCCATTTCTTCATGCATGTTGAGATTGATGAAGAATAACCCACATGCATGTGATTTTTCAAGGCTTGGCTGAAGGATAAGTGTGGTAAAATTGATCACAAGTTCTATAGCAAGCCATAGTGGTAAGAACATCCTTCATCTTCTTCAAGTTCTTGCATTTTCGGTTAAGACCCAGATCTGGAAATTTGTGGTAAACACCAAGAAATAAGTGGAATTTATAAAATCTGAGACCACCATCGTTTTCCTTATGAAAAGTTGTGTGGGAATATGATTTTGATGATTTTTCAAAGGTGTTGTTACACATGAAATAACGAGCACATATAAAGTGTCAAATCTGCCCGTTTTGAATAATTCAAACCAGTAAGCCTGTCAACGTGTTCTTACTGGGTTAATGTGCTTTAAAAATTATGAAAAATATTCCAGGACGTAGAGGACATGAGTACCTTTAAAAGGATGGGTATTTTGTATTTGTTTGATGTCTGGTCAGTGAATAATAAATGTTACAAGATGACCCAGCGTCCTGAACATCAAAACTGTCAGAAGACTTAAACATGTGATTTTGAATGGGTTAAAGTGTTTATAAAATGGTCAAATTTTCCAGGCATGCAGATAACGCACTGAGATTCTAGGAAATATAAATTTTGTAGTTTTTAAGGCCCTGAACAGTGAAATAAAAATTTTTAAAGTTGAGTCATTAATTCTGGAAGATTAACTGGACAGTCAAGAACAACGTAAATTATGGGAATTATTTGACAAGTCCTGACCTTTGAAAGTATTTTTATATGAAATTGAACTTCTCTACGAACACGTGAGAGTTGACGGAACATTAAAATGATTTTTGTAGAATTAATTAAAAATAATTGAAGTTACTAGATTTTCTGGCCAAATAAGAGATTAATTCATAAATGAGTAAATTAAAGGCCAGAAATAAAAAGTTTTGCAAAAGGGGTTAAAAAGGTAAATAAAGATTCATTGCCTCTGGTTCTAAAGGTACGGTTATGTCCTTAGAGCCAGAAGGAGAAGGAAGGAACTTCAAGCAACCCTGACGGTTGCCGGAAGAGGAACCCGAGTAAGGATAATAGTCCTTAAAAGGTAGTGGGCTTACCTTACTTGCATGTATTTGATAATATTGCTTGTATGTATATGTTTGATTACTATACTTGCTTGCTATGTTTAACATACTTGAATAATTGAAGCTCTGTTTATGATTATGCTATGGTCATGAGTATGATGCATGAAGCATTGAGCATGCAGATATGTCATTATGTTAACATGCGCTTGTGCAAGGCAAGTATATCATACACTAGCATTTATCTTGCATGCATTGTTTGGTATTGTGCGCTCTGGGATTCCTCGAGTCTCACCCTCCACTACCAACCAATAGACGGTGAGCACAGCCGAAGAGAAGTGCGCACATGGTTCGAGAAGATAGCGTTGCTTGAAGACGGCCCAGCGGAGGGACAACTTGAAGAACCGAGGGGTGACAGTGATTAATGTTATTTCTAAGTTTCACTGTCTGTAAATGAATGTAAAGGGGTTTAAACCCTGGGAATACCCCTATCATGTAATCAAGCTTGATTTCCGTTGTATCAGTATAACAAACTATTTCTGATTTTGCCACACTTTGCGTAATATAAAGGCTAAGTATGCCGGCACCCTAGGGGGTGTTACAAGCACTTCATGAAAAAAAGTAAAGAGAAGAGGTGCATAAATTTTCTATATAATCGAGTAGATTATCAATATAAAAAGGGGGCGTGAACTAGTATAATTGCTTTATATATATATATATATATATATATATATATATATATATATATATATATATATATAAAAGAAGTAGGAAAATATTAGGAAATAATCATCTATAAATTATAATGTGGGATGGTGATGTCATTATTTCTAAATCAAATCAATATCCATATTTTGCATCAATAATAAAAGAAATTTAATAAATAATCAAATCATGTTCAAATATGATTACTTATTCAATCAATTATGAAGAAATATAAAAAATAAAATTAGGAAATAATCAGCTCTAATATGGGACGATGATGTCACTGTTTGTATATAAAATCATCAAATCAATAATTTGCATCAATAATAAATCAAATTTTAATAATTTATCATGTGTTCTGGGAACAAAAAAAGAACAATAATTTTAATTTATGATAACTCCTTGATTTGTGTACATGATTTTGAATTAGGGTAACTCTTTGATTTTGGCCAAAAAAAAAAAAAAAAAAAAAAAAAAGAACACTAATTTACATTAGAAAGTGTTACCAAGTTTCCAACTATTTTGTTATATTCACATTGACTAGCACTAATTTTATTTTCAATGCTTTATTTTTCTTTTCTCAAACCATGAGGTTTCCCCTATTTCACTCTCTTGATAAGTTTCTTCAATATTGCCTGCAAAAGCCTCGAAAGATCAAAATGCTATATATAAACTTTCTCGTGATGGATATCAATACTTGTTTGATTAAATTAGTTAATATATATGTTATATTTTTTAAAACAACTTAATTATTATTATTTAATTCCCTTCATCTCTCTCTCTTGATTATTGCTAAAAGAGTATTAATAATGTAATTTTGAAAAAGATTGACAAATATAAAAAATAAGTCTTATATTTAGTACTAATATCAACTCCTAATTAAGTCATATATTAAGGACCGGGCAATGTATGTTTTATTAGGAAAAAAAGGTTATCTTACAAATTTTTTGAATACTTGGTCTTTTCTATTCCATCTAATTTTAAATTATCAAATGGCATGTTTTAGTGATTTATATAATTCATATAATTTATCACTTGATAAAATTTTCTTTTTGTTGTTATTGTCAAACATATATAAAAAGAATGTCGGCCAAGGCTAAGATGCCATCAACGACCCATATCTATCATGGTGTGGCGCCTGTGGCTCTTTAAATTATTTCAAAGAAGTGGATGAAATTTATCATTTTCTTGATAAGAACTTATTTTGACATGTGCATATGTTTTATTACTATAAGCTCTCGTTTGTAATGCAATAGACCAAGATCTTACGTTAAAAACTGACGGTAGTACTATTTATTCATAAATCTAAAGGGACGAATACATAAAACAATGTGTTTAAAAAGTGAGGTTGATTGACAAAATAAAGCCATATAATTCATATGACTAATTACACTTTGTGCATGTTTGTTTTAGTGTTTTAGTTGATTTTATGATTTACGAGGGAAGTATATGAGAAAAGTTTTGTTTTGGCTTGTAAAAAATAGCTTCTAAAATCATCACTTTGTTATTTGTTAAACAGACACTTAATGCAATTCGATTTGTTATTGTTGTACATGGTGGTTGAAGCCATATAAAGGGACAAAATAAAGCCATATAATTCATATGACTAATTACACTTTGTGCATGTTTGTTTTAGTGTTTTAGTTGATTTTATGATTTACGAGGTAAGTATATAAGAAAAGTTTTGTTTTGGCTTGTAAAAAATAGCTTCTAAAATCATCATTTTGTTATTTGTTAAACAGACACTTAATGCAATATGATTTGTTATTGTTGTACATGGTGGTTGAACATGGAAAGAATGACCACTATTGCTAGGGGGTGTCATCACTGATCCATGCCCTCATTCCTGATATCCCCAAATTGCTTTGATATAATTTTCACTATATAAACATACAAACCCTTATTCTTTCCTATCAAATCCCTAATTCTAAGCGTGGCATGCAGCTTCTTGTTCCTCCAATTCTATGCCCTCCTGAGCCAGCCTCTTGTCCTTGTACACGTAGCGCTTGGCACAAAACAGATACACACCAAAATTGAGAGCACTGATAATGGCCAAAAGCCAGTAAAAGTTATAGAGCTTGCCCTGGTTTAGGTTATCAGCCAGCCATGGCTTCCCTTTCCCCGTCACCTTGTGCACTATCGTCACCAACACTGAGCTCACAAAGAACCCTAACGACAATGTGCTCAAAAACAGCCCCGTGCTCATGGTCTTCATTCCCTTGGGACATTCTCTTAGGAAGAAATCTAGCTGTCCTATGTACGTAAATGCCTCCCCTGCCCCAACAAAGAAAAACTGTGGGATTAACCAGAACACACTCAGAGGAATCTCCGCCTTCGGTTTGTCCGTCAAATCATGGGACTTTGCAACCCTAAGACGCTTTGTTTCAGTGAGTGCTGCTACTGCCATGGCACATGCTGAGAAAACAAGTCCCACCCCTATGCGTTGCAGAGGGCTCATCCCTTGTGGGTTCTTGAGCAGCTTTCTTGTGACGGGGACAATGATTCGGTCGTAGACGGGGACCGTGAGAAGAATACTTCCAACGAAGAAGACGGTTAGGGAAGCCGGCGGGATTTGGAATGATTTTCCGATGTGGCGGTCCATGGTGGTTGCTTGGGACACAGAGAATGTGGTCATTTGGGCATACACAGTCCAAAACATGATGGTTGTGGCCCATATAGGTAACATCCTTAGGATCTGTTTCACTTCCTCAACATCTGTGAGGGTGGATAGATACCACTTCCTCTCTTGTATGCTTGCTCCCGTTGTTTCCTGATCTATGATGGCGGCCCTGTCCAAGAACCTGCACGCCATAATATATATCCAATTACCACTTCACAGAGAACCTTTTTTTTTTTAAAGAAAGAAAGAAAAAAAAAAGATTGAGCAAGATTTCTCTTTTGAGAGTTGAAGGGTAAATGGTTTCCGCCTTTTCGATAAATGTGTTTTTCGGGATTCGAACTTATATTCATCCTTCTTATGGGAATGAAATCTCTAACTATCTCAATGCTCAAAGCACAATGCTTATTAACATAAAAGAGTTTGTTTAATTTCACCATGAAAATTCCCCCCGTTTAGTGTAGCATAGCACAATAATGTAAAACTTTGGTGGATAATGTGAGTTAAATTAGCTTGAGTCAAGTAGTCATAGAGTAGGAAGATGATAAATAGACATTCAATAATCAAAACCACTAATATAAAGTAAAAATGTAAAAGATTTATAGCAGGTCACATATACTTTTAAAATTATGTGAAACACACAAGATTCTGATCTGACACACTCACGCACATGTGCATTTTCCTTTATATTCCTTCTAGTCCTAAACATATGATAAAGTTTGTCTTATATTTAAGACCGGAGGTAGTATATATATATATTATTCATCTTAAACTAAGGTCTTTTCCTTGCCTTGTCCTTATTATTCTGAATATATTGGAATATGCAACAAAGGGTACAAAGACCAACAAACCCAGGGACATGCATGCATGGATATATATGATTCTTAATTCAATTAAAAATAAAATGATAAATAGAGTGCTCTGAAGGTAGTGCCAGCAGTGTTATGGGAATAAGATATGAAAGGCCTATTTGATCACAAGAGCCAATATGACGGTAAGCCCCTAATGTGAATGAGAACATGAACGTGACAAACAACGACAACTTTCCAGAACCGACCTTGTGCCTACCAATAATGAAGCATCTCTGGTTTCCCATATAAAATTGTCTTATCCTCCCAATTCATCATTAAAATTGGGGGGCCCATTCTCTCATACATATAACCTTAACTTCAGTGGGCCACTCTTCTTCTAATTACTTCTGGAGTACTTACTATTCCTGCCTCCCTCCATAAAATCCGTATACAAATCTCCCTAGCCACATTCTTGTCTGTCTTGGGTCAAAAATATGTTATGTTATCCTTTTCTATAATCACTTTTCATTTCATTGTGGCTTTACAATAATTTTAGAGCATTTTGCCATTCCAGAATGTTATAAGGGATCCTAAAGCACCATGTCCTGGTCTAGTGGTTTCTTCGGTTCAATAGAAATTAATGATTAATGACTCCTCGATCAGCGCAAAAGCACCAAATTAAACCTTGCTTTCCTCTCCCACAACCAAAAGGTCAAAAGTAAAATCCTTTTCTAAAATGAGGAGATAAAAGTAGGGCCATCGCTCAAAGTTTTCTGGCTTGTCAAAATGAGCTAATAGGATTGACTTCTTTTAAATGGATGTGTAAATTAAATTTAAGAAAAAATGACAGAAAAAAAATCACTTCAATTTAAAATTTTTATTGATAACAATAATAATGAGAATAATAAAAACAATCAAACAATTGACAACTCATTTTATTATGAAATTACCTATTTGAAATTTTAAAATTCAAGTGGTATTTTTTTAGGATTTTTCCTAAATTTAATCCATGTTATGGTAAAAAGAAAAAGAGAATATCATTTAGGTTTTAATTAAGAGAAAAATATATTGATAAGACTCATAATTTGGCCATGGTAGCTTTTTTACTTATTAATGGTAGTTCTTCACTTATCAATCAATGAGACCTTTTTTGATATTATTTTTTTATGGTTGAAACGATATTTTTCCAAAAAAATAAAAGCAAAAATTAAAAATCAGTCTTAATGATATGAATTACTCTTCCTATCTCAAATGTATTACCCAGTTTGGGGTGAATTTTGACCCTGAACCATATTATTACATTTTATTTCTTGTATTTATCATTTTGAGATAATTTGCATAACTTATAAATTGAGATATAATCTAATATTACACACAAGTATTTAAAAAATCATATCATGTATATTATAATTAAATAATTTATTTAATTCTTTAATTTTCTTATACTAGAAAAAGACATTGAAATCTGAAAACCATGACATAATTATAATGCCCCAATTTCTTGGGGTGAAAAAAATGGATAAAGTAAATAGGTTTTATGCTAAGGGTATTAAAATATAATACTTGCTCGTGTCTCCAATATAGGGCAATATAGAGTGTTTCTAAAATAATAGCTTGGTTTTTAAAATATAAGTTACTTGTAAAGTAATTAATGTTTATTTTTTAATTTTATCCTATAATTAACACTCATTTCGAATTTTACCTACTGATTACATTTTCAAACACATTTTTTCATAAAAATAAAAGTGATTTTTTTTTCTTTTCAATGTATGATATATTGAATGAGTTAATTACCCCTTGTTTCCATGAATTAGTTAGTTAAATCGACTTGTATATTTTGAGGAGGGAGTACGCATTATATAAGCTGAATTAAGGACGCAATATAAACTGACGACAAAGACAAGGATTCAGACGCAGACAAAAAATTACATGTTCTGATTTAGAATCTCCAAGTGATTTTAATCTTTTGTTTTTTTTGTTTTTTGCTCAAAATTTTAATCTTTTGTTGAGTGACGCGAGAAGATGCAATCATAATCTTTTAACAGATCGTATTCGTAAATGATGATGAAGATGATGATAAATAATTTCTGCAGAAAAAAAAAGAGAGTAAGAAATGTTACCGGAACTGCTTGCTGTGAGGCAAAGCCTGCTTCTTCTTCCTGGCGGCTTCATCGGCGATGTCATCCAATTTGAAGAGCGAAGACGAATCGGAGGGTAGTTGCAAGTGCCTCTTCCTCCAAGCAGCGACGAAAACCACCGCAATCTGAGTTAAGGGGCTACCCACGAGTTTCTTGAATCGGTAACGCCTCGTCCCCGACAAGAACACGACAAGGGCGAGAAGGATGGCGCAGGCACAAGTACCATAACCCCAATCTCTGCCCAGGTTGTCTTGAATGTACACCAGAATTGTCACAGCCGCCAGAGACCCTATGCTGATGAAGAAGAAGAACCAATTGAAGAATTTGGTCATCTGGGCTTTCTCGGTTTGGTCCGTCTCATCAAACTGATCCGACCCAAACCCGGAAACACTCGACTTCAGGCCTCCGGTGCCGAGGGCGGTGACATAGAGCGCTAAATACAAAACCATCAGCTGCATGTTGTTGGCAGGAACGCACGGCGTTTTTGTGCATTTGGGAGGGTGTAGGCTCGGAATTATTGTAGATATCGTCAGGATTGTAACCCCCTGCGATTTTAAAGACAAATAAATATAAATATAATTAAATACTTTAAATAATTTAATTAGTTTCTTTGATCTCTTCTCCTTCCTGAATCAAAAGCAGAACAGAGCTGAGATGCAAATGAAGAACAGGCGATGTATGATTAGAGGCAGAGCGTCTTACAGTTGCTTGCACTGTAGCAAATATGGCGATGGTGAGGTATCTGTCAAAGAAAGAGTTGAAATTAAAAAATGGAAAAGGTCGGGGGTGTTGGAAAAGGCAGTAAGAAAATAAAAAGGAGGGGTTGAAAGCAACGTACCTGCCGAGGAAAGTATCGGCGATGAAACCGCCGAGCAAGCAGAGAATGAAGGAAGTGCCCATGAAGTTGGTGACAATATTGGCGGAGGTAGCATTACCCAAATGCATTGTGGCCGTCAAATAAGTGACCAAATTAACAGCGATTCCGAGTGTTGTCAACCTCTCACAAGCTTCTCCACCTGAGAGAGAGAGAGAGAGAGAGAGAGAGAGAGAGATTAGATAATTTGAATAATAGAAGCACACAAAACAATGGAGAAAGGGGCGAGGATGGTGAGCAGGGTAGAGACCTAAAATCATGGCGGCGGCGGCCCAACGGCCGGTGGAGGACCTGAGAGCGGGACGACCCTTGTAGTCCCAGGCATCGGAGACAGGGTTCTGAGTACCCATTTTTATCATAGATGAGCGAGGAAACAAAGCAAAGGAGGCAAGTGTGAGCGCTACTCGCATTGAAGCTTCTGAAGGCTCTTTATATATAGCATAAGGAGTAGGATGACCAAATTACTCCTCCGCAGCTTAATATAAAATATATATATTTAATTAAATTAAATTAAATTGAGAAATTTTGTTAAATTAATTAAGATGATATGTATTTTTAAAAACACTCTAGTTATCTTTCTTATTTTTCCATATTATTGTATAAGGATGATCAATAGGTAAAATTAGGTATGCAGGCCGACCTACATTAGCTTGCAAGCCTGTGTGGCCCGCATTTTTGTGGGCTAAGAAACTCTCAATCCTAACTCTATCTAAATTTGTAGGCTAGCAAGGTTGAGTCTGTTTTACTTGCTATATCAATAGGATAAATTAAAAAAATATTGATAAATATAAAAATTGTGTCTTATATTTAGTACCAAATTCAACTCTTTACATATGTCTTACTATCTTTGGTACTATCCTAAATATAAGACACATTTAAATTTTTTGAAAAGTTTAAGGAATCTAATTAAATTAATTTAAAATATTTATATTGATCATTTTTTCTCCAAACTAATTTGTCTCACTTATAAATTGATATATAATTTAGAGAGAACTACCTTCCAAGTCCTTATAGTTTCATTCATTTTTGAATCAGGTCTCGACATTATTTTCCCCCTTTTAATCAGCTCCTTAAAGTTCACTAAACAGCTTGTCACAGTTCATTTTGTAGCAGTTTGTACTAATGTTGTTAGTAACTATCAACTACTACCAAAACAAGGTTTTGATAGCTACAAAACGTCGCTTTTTTGTTGTTGTTGTTATAGTGCCTCCGTTAGTTCCTTTAGTCCATAATGTTTAAATCCGTTAAAGAAGAGCTAACGGGGTTAACAAATCTATTAGGCTATCTAACTCAGCATCCATGTCTAAATTAGAGTCACATTACAAAAGTTATTGTCCCTTTCTTTCCCTCTCCTCCCTTTAGTCTCTCTCTGGCTCAAGACGTTCACTCCGACCTATGTGGTGCTACCCTGCAATTGGTCCTTTGTCACATGCCTCACCCACCAATATTCGGCTTAGACTAGACCACACCATTCCAAATTCCTCCATCCTCTTATCCTACGAACCACCCACATCCAATGTAACACCTCACACCAAACAGCCAAATACTTAATCAAAGTATTTCAACTATCACTAATAAGGATGTTCAACATTCAAATCATTAAAATACAAAATTAGTTTAAATAAAGCACACATCAGAGTGTTAAATCAAATCCTCAAAATATTTCAGCAAAACAAAATAAAATGTGGAAGTCTTAGAGTCATAACAAATTAAAAAAAAAAAAAAAACAACATATGCTACAGGAGTACAAGAGAGCCTTCAAAATTCATTTCATAGGCGTCTTCCCTTACTTCTTACTAGAACAATCACCTGAAAAATGTTAATATATAGGGATGATATTCAACGTCTCAGTAACTACTGACAGTGTCTACCGTACACAAGCAAACCACATATGATTTAAAATAAAGAACTGATTACATATATATTTGCATGTAACATAATCTTCATACAAAACAATTGCAAATTTAATCATCATTATGAGAATCTATAATTTCATCACAACATATAATATACAATTATTCAATATGTAAGATGCAACCACCCTTATATCACCTTTCATCATTGTATCGTTTACTGGAGTCAAAGGTTAACACATATTCTAATTGAAAGTCATCCAATTGACTAGATTGTCCCAAACTAACAAACTCTTAAGATATAGCCCCCAAAGGTGTAGAGCTAATTAAGTCTAGACTATAACTTCCTTGCTTAAAAGAACACAACTAAAGAGGTGTTACATGTCTCACATCTCTAATGTAATCTCAGCCAAAGGAAGACATGAAAGAAAGGCCCCTGACAAGTGTCATACACTTTGCACCGAGTGATGGCATATCATATGGTAAAAGATCTCATTGTACAAATTCCTCCATCCCTACTCCAACACATTACAAATGCAACTATCATGATAATTATATCCAATCACCAATAAATAATTAAAAGACAAAGTACAATAAATCATGCTTTCATTTGTATCAAATATAATCACATATTCAAACATGCTTAGAAGGAAACAAATTAAATACAATAATATATTAATTATAATTAAATTATTAACTATGTAAATAAAATGAGGTAAATGATTGAAAATGGTGTGGGTCTTTGTTGAGAAAATATATATATATATATATATATATATATATATATAAAAGCTTGGAAGGACGCTCATGAAGTGAAATAAAGGAGAGATAAATATTGAGGGGATCGGATTGAAGGGATGTAAATATGTATATATATACATGAAACTTCAAGGCTGAGAGTGAAATAGAAAATAACAAATAAGTTCTAATATGTAGATCTACATATTTACACTAAAGAACTAAAGAAGGAAGGACAAAACACCAGAAAAAATACACACACATTTATATATACACTCAGATGTACACACCCAAAGAGAATGGCGAAAACATGATTTGGGTCATGAGGTGGGAGAAAAGAGGAAAAAAAAACAAAAAGAAAAACACACACACAAAACACCCAATCACAGTAAAACTCATGGAAAGAGAAATTGGTTTTTAAAGTATGGATAAACTAGTGGAAAAGAAACAAGAGAGAGTGAGTAACTATAAAAGATTATGTACCCTCACTAGAGTTGGGAATCAGGGCCGGCCCGGTCCTACAGGGTCTGGGCCCGACAGGGTCTGAGATAAGGAAAACATCTGTTTTTTAAAGCCTCGACCCGATAGTACAGGGCCGGGGCCGGCCTACGGGGCTTGAAAATTACTATTCCAAATTTTAACTATTTTTTTCTCGGGTTTTTTTCTAAAGAAATATAATTAGTAAATTGCAACTATTAAAGTTCTAATCTATTAAATAAATATTATCAACATTAATATCTAAACAATACAAATCATCCAACAAATAAACGCATTCATTAATTTGTAATAAAAAACAAAATAAAACATAAGAAGCATTAAACTAAGTAACATTAAATAACTCACATAAAATATAAAAGCATACCACTATCATTGTCAATTGTCACCTTCTACATCACTATCATCAATTTCATAGGTATTTGATTGTGCTTCACTTTGAGTAGAAAGCTATCCTTCACTCTTTGACTATTTTTTTTAAAAAAATGAAAATGCTGAGAACGGGGCCTAACGAGCCGGCTCGAGGCCCTACAGGGCCAAGTTTAAATTTCATGCCTATTTTTTAAGCCCGAGCCCTACAGGTGCAGGCGAGGCTTAAACGGCCGCCTCGATGGGCCTGACTCGATTTCCCGGCTCTAACCCTCACCAAAGACGAAGACAAGTAGACACTGCACGAATTAAATTTGAAGCCATGTATCTATGGTTTGGTGGAAACAGTGCGGTGACTTTTTAATAATAAGGTAAGTCTACACACACATACTCATATGTTAAAAATAATTATTTTGAGAAGGTATTTCATTTCTATATTTTTTTTATTTTTAATAAGTAATAACTTTTTTTTTTTGAAACTTGATTCTTCTTTTTAAATTATTAATTTATTCTAACTCTTTTAACTAAATCGAATTTAAGCTACAACTAACTTACTCTTATGTTCAAAGTTAAAGAAGGGTGTTACATCCGCCCCCATTGTGCGACCTCCTGTGTGCGGCAATGTACACGTATTCTTCTGTGATGTCTTTTGCTTTCCCTCTATTTGTTCTGACAACATTCCATCTATTATTGCAGCTTATAGTTTCGCTGTTGAAATTTGTACTGTTTCATGGTCATTGGAAAATTTTTAATTGTCATATGCTGTCAAATACTATATGGTGTCACTTAACAGCTCACAATTTACAAGTGGCATCAAATATGTTGACGGTTGAGGGAGGATGAGACAAGTTATTTTCACCAGAGAATTTAAGCTTTGTGCGATGAGAGAAAAGCAACACTCTGGAGATTTGACGATTTCTCTTCGTGAAGGAACAGAGAACGTCTTGGGTTGGAGAGAGAGACTAAAGAGACGTCTTGGGTTGGAGAGAGAGAAAGAAAGGGAGCAGAATTCGATGTGGCTCTAATTTTTACATCTGGATGCTTAGTTTTTTTTTTTTATTTTTAAATTTTTATATAGATAAAACTTTTAGGAAAAGAATCGAGCTCACTCACGATCTAAGCATAGGGTCAAATCTCCTTTCTTCCTAGGATATATCGATGTTGGGGCCATCTATTACCTTCAGACGTTTACCTATACACCCAGGAGTTAGAATGCATCCCCCAGCATCTTGATTAGCTCTAGGATCAAACTCTTTCCTTTGGTGGGAGTGTCCAACCCCTTTACGGTTGAATCCAAAAAAGGAGTATTTGGTGCTTAGTTCTCAGCCCGGTTAGCTTTTATTTAACAGATTTAAACATTAGGGATTAACAAAACTAATCGAGTGAACTTTAAGGAGCCGACAAAAAGGAAAAAAAAAAAAATGCAGGGACCTGATTCAAAACTAAGTGAAACTATAAGGATTTGGAAGGTAACATATTATATGATTAAATAATTTTTAAAATTTTTTTTTTTTTTTTTTTGTGAAGAAAAAGTCAACTAAATCTCTAATTTGAACTAAAGATAATATATTAAGAATGGGAGGGAGTAGAATTGCAATGATGAAAATTCAGTCTGATTCATTTAAATTAGATTAGAATGGTCTACAATGATAATTAGCTCTTGATGCTTATCATTGCTGTCAACACCTACACTGGTTCCGTAAGATGACGCTGTTTCACTACTCCAATTATTATCCTTATTTTAATCAAATTTCCCTATTTTGACCCGCCGCTGAGCTGCGCTCTTACTGTTAATTGGTTATGTTGTTATTATCAGCAATTGTAGCTACGCTCTCATTTCATTTCCAAATACTATGATTTGAAGCAAACTTCTCTACTGGATATTTGGATTGGATTGCGCTTTAAAAACGGTGGTTAGGGGTAGATCAAAAGGGATTAATGATTAGATCAGTTTGAATATGGTCCCTTGATTTTCTCTGTCTCTATATGGTCCTTTCTCTTCTTCTTTTTGGCCAACATCTCTATATCGTCCTGAATCTATTGAGTAGTGTCCCTTTTCTCCTGAATCTAGGAAGTTACAATGAAGTGTGTATGCGCTGGGATTATTTACTTTGATTAATGAAGTGAGAGCGAATGAACGTGTATGTATTGATAAGGGAATTAATGAACAAATTGAGTGTTCTATTCTGTCCCGACCAACTTCAAATAACTTGAGGCATGGCAATTGTGCCTATAATTTACTGTGGTTCTTTGATTTTTTATTTAAAGTGGTACAATACAGAGATGGTTCAAGTTCAAGTTTCATTATCATTGGAGACAACAACTTGTACATTTCAACAAATAAAAGCCATATATTAGTACCTCTAGTCATTTATACTACAAACAAGATTTTATATTAAACATGATAATCATGTCTAATTAAGAAAGATTTCAGCCACCAATTATTCAGATTCTGTGTAGAGAAATGTAGCCGTCCATATGACATAGGATACACCAATCCAGGTCAACGAGAGTGGGGTTCGATTATTATTCTTTTAAAATTATATATACAGATATACTAGTCTCGTCTTATCTGTTTTCAGAGCTTAATCCTTTATTTTTTGGCCGAAAATTGAGAGCTTGAAATTTATTCTAGTTTAATTTTAACCCCCTTAAAAATATTCTATTAAATGTCTCCACTAACAATTATTCAGATTGTGTAGAGAAAAATAGCTGTCCACATGACATAGGATCCACCGATCCAGGACAACGAGTGTGGGGTTCAATTATTCTTTTAAAATTATACTAGTCTCTTCTCTATTTTTAGAGCTTATCCTTTATTTTTTGGCCGAAAAATTGAGAGCTTATACTTTGTTCTAGTTAAATTTGAACCCCCTTAAAAATATTCTATTAAATGTTTCACTAATAATTTTTCTGGGATGTCATTGGTAATAAATAACAAATATGGCTCTCTCAATTAAGGGATATTATTAATTATTAGGTTGAGATCTAAGAATATCAAGAAAGAAGTTATAAATATATTTTTTTCTCAGCTGACACAATGTGATCGTTAATATTTCTTAACCGATATATCCGAATCCAATGAAAGTACATTGAAAACATATATTTCATGAATTATGACTTAAAAACATTATAAGGGAAAGAATGGTGTTTTGAAACGAAACAAGTTTCTTCAGTAATACATAAAAAATATGATCGCGAATAAGCAGAAATCATTTATTTGTTTGACAAAAAAAAAAAAGAAAAAACTATTTTAATTAGAACGTTTTGAAAAAAAAAAAAAAAAAACTATTTTAATTAGAACGTTTTGAAAAATTTATAATACTGATATTATACTAAGATATTGTTAAATATCTGCAAAAAAAAAAAAAAAAAAAAAAAAAAAAAAAAAAATTAAAAAGCTGTTGCTAGTATGCCAATATATATATTGGATAAAAATTGAAAATTTTGGAATAAAAAAGAGAAAAGTGATAGAGAAACAACAGAAAATAGATAGAAACATGAGAAGAAACATACAAATGAGGGGAAAAGAAACTGTAAATTGATAAGTTCGAATTAAAAATAAATCGAGTACAAAATCAAAAACTATATATACAGGAGCATGATGATTTGGATCTTAAGATTGGATAATATAAGCTTATACGTACACAAATTTCAATGGGAGCACATATATATACCGACCATGAGAACTATGTACATATGTATGCAGGCTGCCTGTGCATTGGGAATTTGGATTTGTCCCCATTATTTCAGCATCATCACATGGTTATGTATGTTAATTAGATAGACTTTTTTTTTTTTTTTTTTTTTTTTTTTTGGTATTTATACGGGGCAAATCGCCCAAACTCAATACACTATTACTGTAACACTACATTACGTGGGTATCCAACACCTCTGCTATCCCTATACAGCAAACTACGAATAGCAAGAGGGGCCTATTAAATCTAGCATATATCTCATTCGGTACAAAACACTGATTGGCCAATGCATCTGCGCAGGTATTTGCTTCCCTGTACACATGTTTAAAAACTATTTCAGAAAAACTTTTCAACAGCACAGCAATATCCAACAGCAAGCTTGAGTTAGCTGTTCCTTCCTCCTGTAACTTGTTCAGCAGTGCCACCACTGAGGCTGAGTCGCTCTCTACACACACACGCTGCAATTTGAGACTATCTGCCAACTCTAGACCAGTGAGCACACCCCACAATTCTGCTGATATAGCTGAGCATCTGCCTAACTTTCGAGCAAAGCCTCCCAGCCTAATTAGATAGACTTTACCAACATAGTTTTTCTAAAAGAAAAATCCAATACAATTTTGCTACATCTTTGTCTGATTTGACACAGCCTTACTGTATATATTTGGCGCTGCAATTGCCTTGCTATATTAGTCATTTTATGATACGGTTATTTATACTCTGAAAAAAACAGAATATAATATCAGATATTTAGAGGGGGGGGGGGGGGGGGGGGGGGAATCAATATTGGAATCAAATAACACTTCTTTTTATGAATTATATTGACTGGTCGATGATATATAGATCCAGTTACTATATCACTTGACTAATTAATCACATCCACATCTAACGGGACGGTAATAAGTTACATGAGATATGCTCTGTGAATACTTCAATATAAGTCAACTACTCGCTACCAACCCCACGCAACATGGCAACAAGTTGAAGTCTGGGAATTATTATTGGTTCTGTTCATAGTCATATGCGTAACTCAAATGGGTTAACCTACAACAGCCAACATAATCTAATCAATCAAAAAATTAGACAGGCTTAATCAAACATAATAATATATATATATATATATTATTAGTTGCTTAGATTTTGTTTATGTCTTGGAAACGTCACGGGCAGTCAGCATAATACATTGCATCGGGACAATGAGATGGCAAGTCCTTGTTGAGACATACATGCATGTGTGGAGTGCACGTCTTGGCCAATTCTTAACAATGTTCTTATTGTATAGGGGGCAAATGGACCCCTTGTCGCTTGTTCTTTTATTTTTTGCGCCAACGACCCCTTATAATAGTGCAATACTATTATTTTTTAATACAGTGAAAGGTTTGAATTTATAGTCTCATTTTACTTTTTTTTTTTTTTTTTTTCAGCCTTAACGACTACCACTTGAATCTTGTTTCACTATTCGTGCAAAACACTTTTTGTTTTTCGCCTATTGATGTCTACATCAGAATTATCTGAGAGATGAATACTTCCGACGAAGAAGACGGTCAGGCTGACGGGTTTTGCAATGATTTCCCGATGTGGCGGTCCATGGTGGCTGCTTGGGACACAGAGAATGTGGTAATTTAATTTGGGCTTACACAGTCCAAAATATGATGGTGGCGCGGCCCATAATATAGATATATATCCCCAATTGCCACTTCACAAAAGCACAATGTTTCCCCTGTATATGTGGACATACCAAATTATCCTGATAAAGAGATTGTTTAACTATGAAAATTTCCCTGATTGGTAGCACCATGACGTTAAGCTTTTGTGTTGAGTACTGAATAACAAAATTGCTGCTCATATCCTAAATATACTTCCATAATGAGTTAGGGTTTCTAAGATCTACTTCAAAATCAATTTTAATTATTGGAGACAGTAGAAAAAGGAGATCAGATATTTCAAAGGTCATGACAAAACACACTTGTGTTGTTGAGGCTATCAGATATATATAATATTGCTCATGATCTGAATATGGAAATCCATACTTTTAGGCAAGTCCATGATGGCTCCAGATTTTTTTTTTTTTTTTTTTTTTTTTTAAAGAAAAAGGAGCTGGCAAGGTTAGTTTGGATAACTTTTCCTGCAGCTAGACTATTTTCTTTTTCAAATGTTGGGACTCGCTACTGTTAATAAAAAAAGAAATAAAAAGAAAATCATAGGGTGGTAATTTATATATGTATATTATTGAGAGTTGACGAAAAAAGAAGGGTCATGGTGAGAAGATGGACCATGGGACCCTAGCTAGGCCGATTATTTGAGTGGTTGATTAGATAAGGGGTGTCCAATAATTGGTGTATAGAGTGTAGTGTGTAGTGATCGTAGATAGCTATCGTTTTCCCTCAGTTGCAATGATAAAGACTCTACATTTGATATTGTTATTGATTTGGTTATTGTGAAATGATTGAGATTATATTAAGCTAACATTACGGTTCGGAATCCCTCCTCCTTCCTTCCCATCTTTTTCCCTCCTCTTTCTTTCCGTTTATTTTTTTTTTTAAATAGTACAAGCAAGCCTAAACTTGAATGGAAAAGAGGAACTAGATTATAAAACTTTAGCCCTTAATACAATAAAATAAAGAAGCTAGGAATGATAGGATCCCTGATCCTTCAAAACCATGTCAAAACATCCTTTACGAATTGTAGAAGTGATCACCACCTCAGCACCAACAGCAACACAGTGACCCATTTTGGCCATGTAGTCCGCACAGGAGATGTTATCTCTTGAAGTATGATGGAGTTCCACGTCTCAGTCTCGGAATAAAAGAGCTTGAGTCTCCCCAATGATGTCTTTAATTAAGGGGATGGTCAGTAGGAGAATCCCTCATAAGGATATTGACGACATCAAGAGAGTCAGAGTATATGACATTTCTTTGAAGACCCATATGGAGACCAATTTGAAGCCCTAGTAAGATAGCACAAATTTCACTTTCAATAACAAACGGAGGCCAAAGGATTTATAGAAACCCATCAACCAATCATTGTGAGAGTTCCTTAGCACTCTCTCGCAAGCCGCTTGGTGTTGAGGAAGCACCGAGCTACCCACATCAATGCGAACTGTATTTGCAAGAGGAGGGTCCACGATTCCTCTACTGGTTTGTCTAGTTGGAAAATCAAGTGTTTAAGTTTCTAGTTCGCTCCATTTTCTATGAGAAGGTAGTTGCATCGGTGCAACATCTCCTTGGTTTCTATGTTCTCCCCTTAAAAAAGAAATTTGCATCTGGAGGTCAAAAGAATTTAGCACCCCAAACTGAACATTGTTGTCCATGAGAAGTTTTGGAATCGTCCTTTTCCTTTACTAATGATTATAAGATTTACATTTGAATGGTTTAGATTTAATTTTATACATAATTTTATCTTTATTTTATTTTATTTTATTGTAGAATTGAATTATTCATTTCAAAATCTAGCAATTTATATTTAATTAATTATTTTATTTTTATAGTTCAACATTTTAATAATGATTTTATAAAAAAATTAAATCTGAACTATTCACATATGTTGATCTTATGATTGAAAAAGAGAAGAGGGAAGAGGATGGAAAAAGAAGATGAGGGGCTCTGAACAACATTATCAAAGCGCCAAAGAGAGTGATAAGACTTTTTTTTTTTTTTTTTGGATTAACAGGGCAAGCACTAGAGTATGAGGTTATAAACGGGATTGAATTCCTAAGCTCTTCACTTATAAGGGAGCATCATCTATAGCACGAGGCTATAAACTCATTGGCATTGAATGGTAATATGGGATAGAAAAGATGCGTTCCCACTTGGGACAATGTGCGTGTATATTAAAATGATCTGAGAGCCAAAGCATAGAACACCCCATTAAATTAATACCCCAATTAGCTTTAGGGTTTTCACGTGCATGCATTATTCATCTCCTCTTCCCACTTCTTATTTATTCTTTAAGAAAACTAAATAAATTATTTAATCATATTATATATTATATATCTTTAGATTATACGTATATCAGTTTATAAATTTAATTAATTAATTTTAGAGGAAAAAAATATAAACATTCTCAAATAATTTAATTAACTTCATAAATCTCTTAAAAAAGTCAATTTTTTCTTATATTCAAAATCAGGAAGTAATAATATAATATAGACCACCCATATCACTAACTACTGTGCTGGTCTGGTTTTGGTTTTGGACTTTTGCTCACAGAGAAACAATGCTTGTGAGCTGTCTGCGTCCTGCTTTTTATTCCTGTGTTTCCTTTGTAATTTTGTGTGCAGATCTACCAAATGCGCGTTTCATTTTCAACATTTTATCTCTCTACTCCAACTCCTCTTGCTTCTGATGACTCATGCACTATCCAATCTAATATCTATCCTTTCCCATTATGGATCTCCTTCATTTCACTGTTGTGTCGTATGTGTGTGAGGAAGAAAACCATGAACTACAATTTCTAGAAATTAAATGTATATATATGTCTTGTCAATTGCCCAAAAAAGAAAAGAAAACAAAAGCATCTTAGAAATGTTATAAGTACTGAGTCTTTTATTTTCTTTCTTATTTTAATAAAACTTCAAGAATTTAACCTCTGCAAAGTTTTGAAATAGAATACCCTAAATAGAATATTTTGAAGAATATATATATATATTATATTATATGAAATAAATAGTACCATCTAATTCATATAATTGATTATATCTGTTATGAATATATTTATTATATGGATGTCCATTGACTCTTGACCTTCCACATTTTAGTCATCATTCATGAATATCAATTGGGAAACTAAAAGGCTATTTAATATACATGTAGATACATGAATAATCTGAAGGGTCATATAGTATACAACTATACATTCATCTGTATTAATTGTACCATTTATTGTATCTTGGTGGTGACATTTGGTGATGACCCTTGGAGCTCTATAAATAGAAGCATTGTACAAGCATTAGATACATACAATTGAATAAGAATCACTCCCCTCTTTCTCTCTTGAATTTCTGTCTTCTTTATCTCTTGTTCTCTTATCCCAGATTTATCTTTATATTTATAACACCTTATCAACACGATAACTATAAAGAAGGTATAATTTCTTTAACGATTTCATCTACTTTCTTTACTAATTTTATTATATGTTTATTTATATATTTGGGATAATCTAAACCACTATATGGAATTAAAAAAATTCTCTTTTACCGATTGTTTTTATATATCGGGTTTCATAGTTAAGATTGAAGATTATTTACTATTTTATATAGTACTTTTACTATTTATCATTATTCATCCATCAATTTTATTCATACATAGTAATTGCATAGTAATTTACGATTGTTTTACTATTTACATTATTATATAATGCTTTACTTTTGCACAATATATGTTACTAACTTTAACATAACATAACATTTTACCGTTATTGTTGCTAACCTTAACATAATATAACATTTTACTTTTATTGTTGCTAACATAACATTTTACTTTTAATGTTATGTTATTTTATATTTAATTCTATACAAACTCTTTTATGTTATTAATATTATTATGGCCAGAAGCCATACACCTCTGATTTCATATTTTGAAATCACATGGTCGAAAGCCATATAATTCTAAATTCTAATCATTGGCCCGAAGCAATAACATTTTGATATTATATGACCGAAGTTATATTTATTTACTCTTATTTTGATATTATATGGCGGAAGCCATAATGTTCAACTTTTATTATCCTGAAGATAAATGGTAGGAAGCCATAAAGTTTTAATTTTTATATCTTTAATTTTTATTGTTTTTATTTTCATATTCTTTGATTCATTGTTATATAACCCGGATGCCATATATATATAATTTTGGAAGCCATATTGATTTAATTTCTCATTAAACAAATTGGCCTGAAGCCATGAGAAGACACAAATTGGCTTAATCCTATGAGGGGACACAAATTCGCTTGAAGCAAAGTGATAATTTGGCCTGAAGCCATAAGACAAATTGAAGTAAAGCCAGATCCATGATTTTTATATGCCACAATTTGTATGAAGGCTTCAAAATTGAATATTTGGCATTAAAAGTAACCACTAGAAGATGGTTGTTCTTCCAAAAGCTCGTTATAAATGGATGTATTCAATTTGCTCCTACAGTAGCAATATTGTAAAAGAGGCTTTAAGAAATATTAATTCTTGACCTCATGTAGCCAAACAAAACAATGAGTTTTTGTTAAGAATCATGAATATTGTCCAAAATGGCTCGACTCCATTCCTAGAAGTGAATGAAGTAACAAATGAATTTATATGGACATGTGTATAAACGTGACTTGATTTGTAATCATACTGGTTCAAATTCCCACATGAAGTGGAGAAATATTATTGATAAGAACCATAAAAGAGAAATTATTAAGCATAATAAATGTGCTGAAAATTCATGATATTAATATGATACATTCTCCCCACTATATACATATTTCATATGTATCTTAATATATTATGATATGATTTTATATGATTATGAAAAAAAAAATTATGGTTTATAAGGTTTTGAGATCTAATACAGATATTTAAATTGGTTAGAAATATTTTTACTTACTATTTTGCAACTTACTATTTTGCATAGTAATTTATACCTATGAGATATTTGGTCCTTTAGTATTCTATACCCATGAAAGAGATATAGGATGTAATATTATATGTTTGTTTCTAAAGAGTTAACATAGATTTTCCTTTCGAGCCTTAAAGGGTTTGAAAGTGATTTTGAAATACATATATAAAGAGAGTATGTTTATATGACTCACACTTGAGGGGAAGATTGTTAGAATACAAGTGAGTTAATTTTTGAAAAGGTATATACTTCTCAGACAAAGTTTAATAAATCTCCAATAATGGATGTCAAAATATTGAAATGTTTATTATTTGTTGAGACATATGTTATAGTAAATCAGAAGTTTACTGATCCAAACACATTTATTATTGGTATGACTTGTTTGATCATCCGAATCATATGTATAATACAAATAAGATTATGTATTGACATGCATTGAAGAACCAGAAGATTCTTCATAACTAACATATTATTTATGAATTATTTGCTGTTTGTTCTCAAAAAAGAATATCATTGGTCATAATTAGTAATGGATCTTTGGAAATATAAAGCAGTATCATATGAGCCCATTGAAATAGCATGTAAACCATACAAATTTTGAAAGATGCATCTATAAGATGGTTACATGTGAGATTATTAGCTTACAACTAGAAGTTTGTAAGAATGCAACCTGAAGTTTGCAATAATGTTTGAATAAATTAAGAAGGGTAAAGGTGCACTCAAGCACCATGAAGTTTGCCTCAGGAGCGCCCAAAGCGCTACGAAGTTTTTTTGGAGCGTCCAGCACCACGAAGTTACGTTTTTGGAGCATCCAGTGCCATGGCCGTTAGTTGACCGTGAGTTGACCTTTAACGCTGACGTGGACGCTGACGTGGCGCTGACGTGGACTGACACACTGACATGGTGCTGACATGCTGACGTGGCACTCACGTGGAATAAAAAAATTCAAAAAATTAGGGAAAAATAAAATAATTATGAAATGTTTTTAAAAAATTTTAAATAATTAGAAAAAATTTAAAAATTAGAAAAAAAAAAATGACGAAAAAATTAAAATAATTAGAAAAAAATTAAAATAATTAGAAAAAAAAATTCAAAAAGTTAGGAAAATTCAAAAAATGAGGAAAAAAATTCAATTTTTTTAAAAAAAATTATAAAAGAATTCAAAAAATTAGGAAAATGCCCTTATATAAATTTTGTACCTCAACTACCTTATTGATTTCACATAATCCCTCATTTATATCAATAGGCATCTTTTAGCAAAAAACTGACAAAAATTAGAATGTTGTATTATAATTAGGATCAAAACAAATTCTTAAATGTTGTCTTATAATTAGGACCGGAGGGAGTATATAATAAATTGTCATTGTCATTTCCCCAAATGAGAGAGACAGTCCATGCTGCAAGAACATAATTTTTTTTGCCAGTTTTTTCCTAAAAGATGCCTATTGATATAAATGAGGGATTATGTGAAATCAATAAGGTAGTTGAGGTACAAAATTTATATAAGGGCATTTTCCTAATTTTTTGAATTTTTTTTTCTAATTTTTAATTTTTTTCCTATTTTTTTGAATTTTTTCTAGTTATTAGAATTTTTTTCTAATTATTTTAATTATTTTAATTTTTCTAAGTTTTTGAATTTTTTTCCTAATTTTTTGAATTTTTTCCTAACTTTTTGAATTTTTTTTCCTAAGTTTTTGAATTTTTTTTCTAATTATTTTAATTTTTCTTAATTATTTTGATTTTTTTCTAATTTTTTTTTAATTTTTAAATTTTTTTTAAAAAATTTCATAATTATTTTATTTTTCCCTAATTTTTTGAAATTTTTATTCCACGTCAACATGTCGGTCCACGTGTCGGCGCCATGTCGGTGTGTCGGTCCACGTCGGCGTTAACGGTCAACCGACGGTCAACTAACGGCCATGGCACTGGACGCTCCAAAAACGTAACTTCGTGGTGCTGGACGCTCCAAAAAAAACTTTGTGGTGTTGGGCGCTCCTGGTGGCAAACTTCGTGGTGCTGAGCGCACTTTTACCCAATTAAGCACTCTATTTCCAGATTATATGATCCAGGAATCATATATTAAAGCCTCCATAAATAAGTTGGATGAAAGCTTATGAGAACAAAATTTTATGTTTACATATTAGATGTTATATAGCAGCATTTATATAAGCCAACAAAATTCTCTCGATATAATTGGCTTTTGGTCAGTAGCCAGACAAATTTCATCTTATAAAGTTTGAATGTCCAATGATTATTAATCCACCACAATGCACATAGATGGATATGGAAAGAAAGTTGAGATAAATGTTGTATAAGGACCTTCTTCTTGTTTGTCTCTATATGAAACAAAATGATGTTTCTAAAGGAAACAAATGAACTAAGGAGACTTGTACTGTATGATTAGTCAATTGATATTTGACATTATTTTCTCAACATGAGGGGGAGAAATTGAATAGTTGGACAAGAGAATACATGGAATGCATTATAGAAAAGTATATATCCTCGAATAAAGAAGTATGAACCAGAAGTTTATCAAGTTATGCATTCATAATATATTTGCCAGATAGAATTACTGACCTAAATGAGATTTATTAAATCTCATATTCCAGCTAAAAATGCTCCAATTAGTAACATGTCTGAAGCATAAGTAAGTATTTAGTTTCAAATATAAACGTTATGGATAAATTGGAGCAATAATTAAGATGATTATATTAAGGAGGTAGATACTCCAGAAGAGTATCGAGACATAACTTATTGCAAAACCTCAAGAGAGGTTTAGGTCCCTGAGTAATATTGATATTGTTATGTCGAATTGGAAAAATAGAACCAAAAAGATAAAGTTGTCGACAACAATTTTGATGATGATATCACGTGATCAAATGAGGATATTATATAAAAATTATTGGGAAGAGGATAAGTAAAATTGAGAATGATGCAAATATAATCATATTATGATAGTTAAAGACCTGAAGTCCAAATTGGAATATATGATTTTGTGGTGAATACGATAAATCTGGCAGTTTATGAATGATAAATTATGCGTCTATTAGACATCGTTATATAGCATATGCATATGGCTTATTAAATTATGAAGATTGCATAAGAATCTTCAAAGGATACAAGAGTGCTAGTAGCACATGTCCGTGAAGGACTCAAGATGTCAGAAGCATTTAATTCAAAGTTGTCAAGAACAATACTTAATAAGTTTTGTATGACTTAAAGCTATCAGAAGAACATGTATGATATAATCGTTTTAATGAATATCTGTTGATATGCATCTAGATATATCTTAATAGAATGCCTAGAAATCATGTTAGTATTATTATGATTTTTTGGAAATATTTAGTTCTTGCAGTGCGCAATAGAATGTTTGATGACCAAAAAGAAGATATGCTTAAAAGACATTGAAAGTAATGTAGTCATCAGGGGGAGTAATACTGATGTTGTCAAATGGGGGAGTCGATACATGCTGCACTCTCTTTCCCTTATCTAGGTTTTGTCCCACTGGGTTTTCCTAGAAAGATTTTTAATGAGGTAGCACTAGACAGTGTATTAATGGATGATGTACTCTTTTCTTTGACTAGGTTTTTGTCCCACTGGGTTTTTCCTAGTTAAAGTTTTTAATGAGGCATATTCATAATGGACATCCAAGGGAAGTGTTATAAATATATTTATTATATGGATGTCCATTGACTCTTGACCTTCCACATTTTAGTCATCATTCATGAATATCAATTGGGAAACTAAAAGGCTATTTAATATACATGTAGATACATGAATAATCTGAAGGGTCATATAGTATACAACTATACATTCATCGTATTGATTGTACCATTTATTGTATCTTGGTGGTGACATTTCTTGATGACCCTCGGTGGTCTATAAATAGAAGTATTGTACAAGCATTAGATACACACATTTGAATAAGAATCACTCCCCTCTTTCTCTCTTGAATTTCTGGTTTCTTTATCTCTTGCTCTCTTATCCCAGATTTATCTTTATATTTATAACATCTTCTAATATGATAAATTTTGTTATCACTGTCATGTTGAACAGAGAGAATGTGGCCACTCCTAAGATGCCACCAAGGACCCCATATCCATCATTCCCATTTCAAATATCAAAACAAATCAATAAAATTTTCTGTTCGGGTATATATTTGACTATTTTAGAAAGATTAAAGAAGATAAATAAATTATTTTAAAGTATTGATATTTATATTTTTTATACTACATTAATTTTTTTGACTTATGAACTAATATAGTATAATCAAAGAATACACTATATATATTATGTTTAACTAACTTATTTAACTTCTTTAATCTCTCTAAAAAAAATTTATTATATTTTATATTAAGGATCAAAGGAATACTATTCACTTGATAAGATCTTATTTTGACGTGATGGATGCTCCTTGTTAATACTATTAAAATATATATATATATTATAGTAGTCTTTTCTGAAAAGTGAATTACCTAAAAGAATAAATATATATAATCCACATATAACTAGTTACACTTTATGGAATAAAAGTAATTTATATTGCTGCTGTCGTTGTTTTTTTTTTGCTCGGAATACGTTACTATCATTACTAAACATGGTCCAATATTACACCCAAATCAGAAACATAACCATACTGATACATAAACAGCAGAAACAAACTAACAACCGAAATACAAATAACTCGAACAACAACTAGAATACCAAAATAATACAAACAAAATGCAATCAGCCAGATCCCAAATCTGAACTTGCAGCATGAGAATCATCCACGACAACATTAGCCTCTTGAGCATCCAAGGTTAGAAGAGAAGACAAAGAAGGTGATGGTTGATGAACCCACCCGATCGGGCCCACCTCCTTATAAGCAATCGCTGCTAGAAAGTCAGCTACTCTATTACCCCGTCTAGGGATATAAGATAAGGAAAACCCAACCCTGTCAGAAAAGAGACAAATAATGTCATGAAGGATGCTTCTGCTCCTCCAGTCATACAAATCTGGAATTTTAGCTTCAATACATGTACACAAAAAGAGACAATCAGTTTCAAAGATAATCTTATCATGTCCTAAATCAGCTGCTGTCGTTGTTGAGGAGGGAAATAATGCCCGCTAGCGCTAGGGTGTCGGTGATGATCCATACCCATTATTACATTATTCCAATTTCTTTTATTCAGAAAATAATCCCAGTTTCCTAGAACTAGCCGTTGAGCATGGAACTCATAGCCCATAAGTCCCGAAACCTAGTAAAATTGAGTCATTTTAAACCAATCCAAAAAGACACATACCGAGGTGGGTTAGAACCACCCATTTAAGATTTAAATGGGTAAGTTATGGGCACATCTATGAAATGCTTGTGCTTGTCCATTTAGTTTTTTTTTTTTTTTTTTTTTTTTTTTTGTTAACTATTCATCTCATTCTGCATTTTATATTTTGACATAAGGTAAAGCATTCCCTAACTCCTTATCTTAAATAAATTTATGTTATGATGGTACTTATCTAAATTTATGTCGTTTTGTATGAATTATAATTATTGAACTTTGAAAATTCAGATTTCAGAATTTACAATGATGAATTTGGATGGATGATTAATACTTATATATGTTTTTTTCAAAAAAAATTGATAGGTCAAATGTAAATGGGTTACTCAAAATCCTGTTAACCCGCTCATTTATGTACTAGCTTATTTACACAAGTTTAAATGGATTGAGGTACATATACGAGTTAGCCCAAAGTTAAGTGATTGGGCTATGGGTTTGACCTTAGGCAGCCCAACTTGCCCATTATTCTTGACAGAAAAAAACTATTATTTACTTTGATAAGTCCTTATTTTTAACATGCATGTGCCCCTTAATAATATACTAGGTCATCACCCACATATCCTAAAGTAAACAATGAAAACACTATTTCTTTTTATTTAGAAGAGCAGCCACTAACAACATGATGTTACAAGTGAAATAACTTAACTTGTGACTTCCATTTACTGAAAAACTTTCATGCTACTAGCCCACAAGGTATTAATATAAGAACACCTGACCCTGTTGAAGTTATACGTCAGTAAACTTTCTCCCTTATTTGCTTGATCTAATTTTCATTATAACAACATACAAACGACGGTTACAACTGACAAACTTATATAATACAAACGCTCGACATTTTCTTTCTTATCAAAATGCAGCCAAGCTTCACTATATATGACATGAAGAGCAGGAAAAAAGTAGGAGATATATATCGTCCACCTAAGCATGGCAAGAAGCGTCTTGTTCCTCCAATTCTATGCCCTCCTGAGCCAGCCTCTTGTCCTTGTACACGTACCACTTGGCACAAAACAGATACACACCAAAATTGAGAACACTGATAATGGCCAAAAGCCAGTAAAAGTTATAGAGCTTGCCCTGGTTTAGATTATCAGCCAGCCATGGATTCCCTTTCCCCGTCACCTTGTGCACTATCGTCACCAACAGTGAGCTCACAAAGAACCCTAACGACAGTGTGCTCAAAAACAACCCTGTGCTCATGGTCTTCATTCCCTTGGGACATTCTCTTAGGAAGAAATCCAGCTGTCCTATGTACGTAAATGCCTCTCCTGCCCCAACAAAGAAAAACTGTGGGATTAACCAGAACACACTCAGAGGAATCTCCGCCTTGGGTTTGTCCGTCAAATCATGGGACTTTGCAACCCTAAGACGCTTTATTTCAGTGAGTGCTGCTACTGCCATGGCACATGCTGAGAAAACAAGTCCCACCCCTATGCGTTGCAGAGGGGTCATCCCTTGTGGGTTCTTGAGCAGCTTTCTTGCGACGGGGACAATGATTCGGTCGTAGACGGGGACCGTGAGAAGAATACTCCCGACAAAGAAGACGGTTAGGGAAGCCGGCGGGATTTGGAATGATTTTACGACGTGGCGGTCCATGGTGGTTGCTTGGGACACTGAGAATGTGGTCATTTGGGCATACACAGTCCAAAATATGATGGTTGTGGCCCAAATAGGTAACATCCTTAGGATCTGTTTCACTTCCTCAACATCTGTGAGGGTGCATAGATACCACTTCCTCTCTTGTATGCTTGCTCCTGTTGTTTCCTGGTCTATGATGGCAGCCCTGTCCAAGAACCTGCAGGCCATAATATATATCTGATTACCAGTTACACAAAAATAGATTGTTTAACTATGAACTTTTCCCAGATTAGTAGCAATATAATGTTAAAATTTGTGGATAATTTGAGTTAATTAATTAGCTTGAGTCATGTATAGTCATAGCATGAAGATGATGAATATAGATACTCACATCACATCAACAAAATTAATATACTGTTATAATATGACACGTCATGTATTAATTATTTGCAATGCACAAGATGACCCGTTGGCAATATAATAATGATGAAAGGCATGTTCTGGTTAGATGGGCACATGACATATATGAGGGGAATAGATAGAAAGAGTGTGAGAGGGAATAGATCAGAGCCAGACAAGCACTGGTAAAAGCGAACTTATATGGTAAGGATAGAAATGAAGCAAGGCAAAGATTTCACGTTATTCACAGGCAGAATAAGAAAGAGAAAATAAAGAGATGGAAACAAACAGAAAGCCAAAATATCCGTGACAGAGGTAGCTGTACTGTGCGGGTAACAATTTGACTTTGGAAGAGAGAATAGCAACAGCTCAACTCAACTCCACCATGCAAAAATACCAACTTGGGTTGGATACTGACATACACAAAATCTCCCTCCATCCATCTTCATTATTTTCGTTTTCTTTCCTCCGAATATCCGTGAATAGAAAATTTCTTAGCTTTAAAGACATAAAGGACTTGATCTGTTTTTATATACATATAAAGTACTAGACACATGATGCATGCAAGGAAATTATACATGTTTTCTTAATTAATTTAAAGTAAATAAATTGAGTGCTGTTGTGAAGGTAGTGCCAGTTATGTAAGAAAATCAGATGGCAATAAGAAAATGAGGGTGGTATATTGAAAGAGCCAATATGGCGGTAATCCCCCGTAGTGAATGTGATGAACTTGAAAATGACACCAACGTGGTGCAACTTTGCAGAACCGACCAATAATGAATCATATGAGGCTTCTAATGTAAAGTTGCCTATAAAATCTCCTCTCTAAATCCAATCATTAAAATTGGAGGAGGCCCCCTTCTCTTATATAACTTTCACTTCACTGGTCCACTCTTCCGGACTCTCTATTCCTGCCTCCCTCAATTATTCTAATTTTTTCTCCGAAATAATTGACATAAAAATAAATAATTCTTAAATATTTTTTATTAAAAGAATTTTAAGGTACCCTACCTCCTGGTTTCGTGGTTTCTTTTAGATCGCTTTAATCTTTTTAACATTTTGGTTAAATAGAAATTAATGATTCCTCAACAGAAAAGCACCGAACCTTGCTTTCCTTCCACAACTAAAAAGTTGAAACCTTTTTTTCTAAAATGACTAGATATGAAGTAGGGCCACAAGGTTTTTTCTTCTATCAAAAGTGGGGCCATAAGATCGACTTTTGAATGAATGTATGAATTCAATACTATAATAAAAAAATAAAGTAACACGAGTTAATGATATGAATTATTAAAATACAACACTACATACTGTCCTTAGATATGATATAATAATATAATGCTTAAACTATTTATTTAGTTTTTTAAAAAAATCAATTTGGTCTTGTACCAATGGTTGAAGGGCTGAGGAGAGTCCATGTTATAAGCTGATAACCCCAATGAATGACATGGGGTGCGGATAACAGTGAGGATTCACAAACAGACAAAAAAAATTACACGTTTATGATTTAGGAAATGAGTCAAATACGTTCCCCCTTGCCAAACAGGCCATGGAAACAAGTACTCTTTTGATTAGTGAAGCGAGAAGAATTAGATGCAATCATGTCAATCTTCTAACTGCTCACATATATAATCGTACGTAAATGATGAAAAATAATTTCTGCAGAAATAAAAGAGAAGAGTAGGAAATGTTACAGGAACTGCTTGCTGTGAGGCAAAGCCTGCTTCTTCTTCCTAACGGCTTCATCGGCGATGTCATCCAAGTTGAAGAGCGACGAAGAAACAGAGGGCAGTTGCAAGTGCCTCTTCCTCCAAGCAGCAACGAAAACCACCGCAATCTGAGTTAAGGGGCTACCCACGAGTTTCTTGAATCGGTAACGCCTCGTCCCCGACAAGAACACGACAAGGGCGAGAAGGATGGCGGAGGCACAAGTACCATAACCCCAATCTCTGCCCAGGTTGTCTTCAATGTACACCAGAATTGTCACAGCCGCCAGAGACCCTAAGCTGATGAAGAAGAAGAACCAATTGAAGAATTTGGTCATCTGGGTTTTCTCGGTTTGGTCCGTCTCATCAAACTGATCCGACCCAAAACCGGAAATACTCGACTTCAGGCCTCCGGTGCCGAGGGCGGTGACATAGAGCGCTAAATACAGAACCATCAGCTGCATATTGTTGGCAGGAATGCATGGCGTTTTTGTGCATTTGGGAGGGTGTAGGCTCGGAATTATCGTAGATATCGTCAGGATTGTAACCCCCTGTCAGGACCAATAAATATAAATATATTTAAATATTTTAAAATAATTTAATTAACTTTTTTTTTAGTCTCTTGCTCTCCAATAGAGGAACAGAGCTGAGATGCAAATGAAGAATAAGTGAAGTATGATTAGAGTCAGAGCGTCTTACAGTTGCTTGCACTGTAGCAAAGATGGCGATGGTGAGGTATCTGTTAAAGAAAGAGTTGAAATTAAGAAATTGGAAAGGTCGAGGGTGTTGGAAAAAGGCAGTAAGAAAATAAGAAAGAGGGGTTGGTAAAAACGTACCTGCCGAGGAACGTATCGGCCACGAAACCACCAAACAAGCAGAGAATGAAGGAAGTGCCCATGAAATTGGTGACAATATTGGCGGAGGTAGCATTACCCAAATGCATGGTCGCCGTCAAATAAGTGACCAAATTAACAGCAATTCCGAGTGTTGTCAACCTCTCACAAGCTTCTCCACCTGAGAGAGAGAGAGAGAAATTAGATAAATTGAATAATAGAAGCACACAAAACAAGGGAGAAAGGGGGGAGGATGGTGAGCAGGGTAGAGACCTAAAATCATGGCGGCGGCGGCCCAACGGCCGGTGGTGGACCTGAGAGCGGGACGACCCTTGTAGTCCCAGGCATCAGAGACAGGTTTCTCAGTACCCATTTTTATTTAAATTGGAAGAGTTAGTTAGAGAGGAGAGGAACGAGTCAAGGTGGCAAGTGTATGCGGACGACTCGCTCTGCATTTTACTTGTGTGTGGCCTCTTTATATAAGCCTTAGGAGCTGAGGGGAAGCTATGGCCTATATGGGCCATCAAGGACCCGGCCTTCTCACCTTAGAGCTGGTAATACATTGGGTTTGGGCTAACCCGTTAGAGTTGGGATCATATGGGTTCAGATAAAAACGAACTGTGTCAATATGGGTCGATATTTAACTAACTTAATCTATATTATTTTCTTTTTTTTAAAAAAAAAATTATACTGCGTTTTTCAAATTAAACAATTTACTGAAATTTTTTTCTTACAAACCCGAACCATAAAAATAATTACAAATATATTACAAAACCATAAAATGATAATAAAACATCAAATTCTAAGTTTCAAACATTATAAATAAAACATTCGTCACAAGTCTACACATTACAAAATAAACATAAATCCTAAAGTCATAATTAACATTTAATACAATAAATAATTAGTTGATATTAATCTTGTTAGGTTACACAATATACTTAGAAAAGTTACAAATTTTTTAAATAAAATAAAATAAATAAATAAAAAGTCTAACCTGTAGTAAGTTAGGCCCATATGGGTTTTGATTAAAAAGAACCACATTAATACAGTTTCACTTTTACATAACCCAAACCATCCATTTTTTTGACATTGGGTGGGTTTGACCCACGATTAAAATTCATATTACCAACTCTATCTTACCCCACCAATTTTTATTTTTATTTAATCCATTTTCCACAAATGAACCTCGTCTTTACCCACGTATGCACACGGGGAATTTGACAGCCATGCGTGTTTGGACTTATGTTTGTAAAAGCACTTTTATTTCATTTGACTTTATATTGATGTAAACTGAAATTAAGATAAACTCAATCATTTTGATTTAAATTTTGATGGACTTCTGAAAAAAAAAGTTAGATTAACAAAAACTCTTTAAAATAATATACTAGAAGACAGTCTTTAAAAGGTTTGAATACGAAAAAAGAAAAAGTTCAAAGTCAAAAGCGTCCCAAACGTATTGGACTTAAATTGATTTTTCGAATTGAAATAACAAAACAATTTTAACATGATAAACGCTGGGCCAAACACATTGGCATTTCTACAAGAGAAAAGAAGATCTGAAGCAGCTTCGATTGGATATTTGAAATCGGAAAATAAATTAATTTTTTATATCTAAATATTTAAAATAAACAAATAAAATCATGCATGTGTAAGTTTTATGTTTTTTTTTTTAATATTTAATGTATTCTTATCTCCGTTCATTTTTCATTTATATAAAAAATATAGGAGAATTCAACTTTGTTTCATAAAATTTTGATTCAGTTACAAATTAGTCCATCAACTTTAATATTAAAAAACTTTAATTGTTAATAATTTTGATTTGATTAAAACTAAACTTTTAATAACTGACAAATTAATCAGAGAAAGAGCGTTATTAAAAACCTTGATGATAAAGAGTAGCAGATCAAACGATAATAAATTAATGATTAGATTAGTCTGAATTTGGTCCATTATGTCAGTTCTGATGTATAAAAAGAAAATCCCAATCATGGCTTATTTTTTAATGAATCCACGCTTTTCCTCAGATTTCTCAAATAATTGGCCCTCGAATAAACCAACCGACTTCCCCCTTGTACCAGTGCAACTAGGACACGTAAGTCGATCAATATGTTTCACGTTTCCTCTGACCTATTATTTTAAACTAAATTACAGTGAAGTGGCCCGGGAATATTGTACAATGAAACGAGGTTGTCAGAGAGAATATAATAAACGTGTATGTATCGATCAGGGAATTAACAAAGTGTTCCATATTAATTTTCCCCATCAACAGTTTTTAATAACTTGATCAGCTATAGTTATCTACTGTGTGTTTGTTTTGGTTGGCTTTCAATGTTACTGCAATAAGTAGTATGAGTTGACATTGATACTATTACAAAAAGCTCTTTTAACAACATCAATTAACGTCTTTTTTTTAAAAAAAATAAAGCTAAAAGGAGGTGATGGCTTTTTTAAATTTTGGTTTATCTTTCAATGACTATTTCTAGATAAACTTTCAACTATTGTTTTTTATAACCAGTTGTAGAAACATAAACTTTCAACGAAGAAAGGGAAGAAAGGTAAACTTTCAACGACTAATTTTTAAAAAGTAGTCCTTGAAAAGTTCACTTTATCATCTGTTTCAATCTCACACTAGATACGCGCCTCTCGTCTTCTCTCGCACCTCCACCTCTTTCTCCTTCTTCAACATGTAAGCACATCATCCGGCCCCCTTTTCGACCCCAGACGGACCTCTGACATTCTTCATCCTCTCCATCAAAGTTATTGCAGCCCTAGCAATTGCTCTCGTCCTCTCTCACACCTCCACCTCTTTCTCCTTTTTTAACCTAGAATTACATCGTCCGGTCCCTTCTTCGACATTAGACGCGGCCTCCGGCGTCCTGTCCTACCTTCGCCCTCCTCTCCCCTGTCCTCCTCTTTGCCAAAGTTGTCTTCAAGGTAAGAATTTTTCAACCTCTGGCTTTTTCATTTTTACCCCATGATTACACGTTTGTGAGGAAAATGAGTAGTAACCGAAAATGACGTTTACAATGGTTTTGCTAGTTCGAATTTGCTAGCGATTTTAACAAATGCCAAAAAAAAAAAAAAAAAAAATTTGAAATCTACTTGAAGGTTTCTATGTTGGAATATTGGTATGAACTTGATAGAACATGCAAAACTCTAAATTTATGGTTACACATAGATAGTCTGCATTGGTTGAGCTATTAGAGGCATTAAAAACTTGAATTAATGAAATTGCTGGATTAAATTATTGATATTATTTTAAATTGCTTTAGTTAGTTTAGTTTAAATTAAATTAAGTTGAATTGGATTGTTATTTCTTGGATATCTTACTTTTAAGGGGAATTGTGCTGAATTTTTTAAAAAATGAGTAAGACATCCCCTTCCTTCACCTATATTCACATCATAATAACAATTGTTCTAAACTTGAGTATTGTTGAAAATAGATTACAGTTAGATGAATGCATTGAGAACTAGTGTAGAATATGAGAATAGGATGAAAGAGTTTATTGAATTTGCTAAAATGAATGCACTGTTGGAATCCGTACAACGCAACGGATTAAAAAACTTACGAATCCCGTCTCGAGGATCACTCGGGTGCATTTAAACCAAGGCTAGGGAATCGAAATTACCTTTGGAGAATTCATTCACGTCTTGTTCTTCCTTAAATTATTGATATTATTTTAAATTGCTTTAGTTAGTTTAGCTTTTTTAAATTAAATTAAGTTGAATTGGATTCAAATATAGATTAAAATACATTATTTCTTGGATATCTTACTTTTAAAATTCAAATTTCGAATTTGGGAATTGTGCTGAATCTATTTTTAAAAAATGAGTAAGACATCCCCTTCTTCACCTATATTCACATCATAATAACAATTGTTCTAAACTTGAGTATTGTTGAAAATAGATTACATGGGAATCGATTACACGTTAGATGAATGCATTTTGAGAAGTAGTGTGAAAGGATATGAGAATAGGATGGAAGAGTTTATTGAATTTGCTAAAATGAATGCACTTGGTGAAAATGGGAAATATTTGTGTCCTTGTGTCAAGTCACGAGTGGTTAAATGAGATTCGACAGGATATTGATGATATAAAAGATCACTTACTTTGTGACTTGGTGAAAATGATAAATATTGTCAAGGTACACATAGATGATATAAAAGATCACTTACTTTGTGACGAAATGATAAATATTCGGTACACAAGGTGGATATGGCATGAGAAGTAACTGCTTGTACGTCCCATGAGAAGGAAGTTTTGGATGTCGTAGATGGTGATAGAACGAAGAAAATTATTCATGATGTTGAAGTAAAATCGTTTGCATAATCGAGTGTATATGATAGCGTGCAAAGTGATGTAGAGACACTTTTGTTCCCTGGGTGTACTAAGTATACACTCTTGTGAGGTATTTGCATTTGGTTAACTTAAAGGCAACTTGTGGGTGGACTATTAGTAGTTTCATATTGTTACTTAAATTTTTGTGTGATTGTTTCAAAGAATAATGTACTTTCAAATTGTATGTATGAAGCCAAAAAAATCTTATCTATGATAATATGTAGTATAAAAAAAAAAAAATACATGCTTACCCTTATAACTGTTTATTATACAAAAAGAAGTATGAATGACTAAGTGAGTTCGGACTAAGTTACTTACAACATTTGTTTTTACTGAAAAACCGATGTTGTATGTAGTAGACTTACGACTGTTTTTCAAAAAAAATTGTTTTTAAATTACAATGACTGTTTTAAAAAAGATGTCTAATTCAAAACTTTCAACAACACTCATATACACGTCTCTCTTAAAACGAACATCTAAAGATCTTAAAAACAGACGTTAAAAGTGACTTTTGGAATAATGTTAAAAAATGGGATATGAAGAAGTCAGTTCAACTTCAGCTGGAGACAACCTTTTTCATTTCAACAAATGAAAGCGAGATATACATGTTATCCCAGGTCTAAGCAATATATCAGCCGCTAATTATTCAGATTCTGTGCTTATTTTGGATGGTTGAGGCTCGAGCTTAATTAAAGTAGAGAAAAATGGTCCATGCCTTAGAATCCAGGACAACCATGGTGGGGTGATCAATTATTCTTATTTAAACAAATTATTTCAAATTTTTATATCTCTGTGTGTTGTGTTTACACCATTCAAAATAAACTATTTTATTTTTATATCTAGCCAATGATAATAATTTGTTAATTAATAGTTTGGCTTTTTTCCTTATAAATTATATAGGAGTATTATTTTAAAAAATATAATACTATAAATATAAAAAGGGATTTTATGTCGTCACGCGTTAATCTAGTTATATTTCATATACTAGGCTATTGTTTTTTTTTTTTTTTTTTGTTCAATTTACTAGGCTATTGTATGTTGAGTACCCGTAAAAAATTTAAAACTATTACTGGTATGCACACAGTGTATTTATATTAAATAGCAATTGAAAATTTAGAATTGAAAAAAAGGAGAGGAAAGTGAAAGAGAAAGAACGAAAGAGAAACATGAGAAGAATGTATAAAAAAAAAAAAAAAAAAAAAGAGAGAGAGAGAGAGACGTGAGAAGAGACGTATAATTGAAAAAAAATATGTAAATTAATAGGTTCAAGCTAAAATAATACGGTAAGTAAGAATTTATTTGTAGAATTTTAATAATTTAACTTGAGTACAAAATTATAAACCATACCGGATCGAATTTATAACATTATATAAGTATGATGCATCACTTGGTTATGGACTTACGTATGATGCATTATGCTACATTATCTGTGTGGTACATTTACAGTCACTTAGTTAATAATCGACATTTAATGGGTCGTAATGCGCTGTATGACTTATGAAGTGCTTTGTGATCTTAACTTTAATTATAAGTCGTCAACTACTCACTAATAACTACACACACACGTACAGTTCTTAGTTGACTTATCATCAGCCATATTCTCACTTATATATGGTTTGCTCCTAAATGCTGGTGCATGTTTGGAAGAAAACAATACATCATTTCAAGTAAGGTTATCAAACTCACCAATTTAAGTAAACTCGTGATGAGGTAAACTCATATCGTGAAATCGAATCATAAACTCGTAAGAGTTTACTTTTACCATTAAATAAATATTAATAGTGTATAATTAAATAATTAAAATATAAAAATAACAAGAAATTGATTTAAATATTTTTTAAATCCAAATAATTAAAATTAAATCTATGAATATTCATAATTTATCATATTTAATAAAGAAATTTTAATAAAATTTACATTTAAATCCGCTAAACATGATCAAATTGAAGAAGTTAACACGAAGTTTAAGGATAAGCGGATTACCACGATTTTGAAAGCTAGAAACGTAAAAACGGTAAACCCGGTATATAAAATCATAAGTTTAACCGAATTTACAAAGATCACGAGTTTACCAGTGACTTGACTCGATTTTGTAAGTTAGAAACGTAAAAACGTTAAACTTGGAGAGTCAACTCGCGAGTTTGACAACAACGATCTCAAGTTCTCAACAAGCAGATCTCTCATAATAATGTGATATTCTTGATTACAAACAATATACTCTCTCTGGCCCTTTATGAAGAATCTAATTAAAGAGTTGATCTTGGTCTTTAATGTATGATTTATTTCTTATATTTGTCAAAAAAAAATTCCTAATGTACCCTTACTGATGTTCTCTCAATAATATTCAAATAAGATGATTATGGTGTTTTAGAAAATATATATCACATTAACTAATTTCATTAATTTGATCTAAATAAAGTGAGCATTAATCAAGTAACATATTCAATGAAAGTCAAGACTTTTAACATAGCACATATTCTGGGCTTTGTGGTTACAGTTATGTTAACTCAGATGGGTTAAACTACAAGGCTGCAATAGCCAACCAGTGAGGAAATTATTTTAGTTTGGGCTAAAAAATAAACATATTGAACTATTTAGTAAATAATATAACATAATATTAAAAATAAAAATAAATAATAACCGATAATTATAAATCAAAAGATAACATAGTAAACAAAAATTCTATGATGTTTGAAAGAAACTCATTACAAGGTGCATTACTTTTAGAAATTATTTTCCTAGAAATATCACTTTTTGAAGTTATTTTCTTCTCAAAGAACACATCTATTCTTTTTTGTTTATCCTTACTCATCCTTTTCAACCTACAACAAATTTGATAACTAGAATATATATTGATATTAGTGTTAATTAGTATCTTGTGTCACTAAACATTAAGTCTTATAGTACTACTCGATCCACAAAACTAACACTTAAATGTGCATTTCACCTACCTCAAAATAAAATAATTGGAGAAAATAAAAGAAATATAACATGAACCCCAAAAAATATTTTTTTTTAAAAAAAAAAATACAAATCTGATTCAATTTTAGCTAAGCAAATACTCTATTATAATGTATTTTAAATAGAAATTCATTATAAAATCACAAGACAACTAAATAAAAAATTTAAACCGATTAAAATTAGCTATTAATCATCCATCTACTTATATATAGTCATTTATTGTCAAAACTCAAGACTCTTTCAAAATTATAATCTCAAAATTTTCACTAATAAGCACAATATTACTTTCAATAGAAAAATAAAAATATGTAGAATAACTTTCATAAAAGAAGTGAGGTGAAAAGAAATGATTTTGAGTACCTATTTAGTCCTTAAAATAAAGATGAACAACATCGGATAAAAATAATATTAACATTTTTAGTAGATATCTTAAACAAGAATTTTACTTCCTCTCATATCCCATGAGTAATAAATCAAACATTGTCCTAATAAAAAAGAGTATAATTATAGAAAAGATAAAAGATTAGCTAAAGCCAAATTAAATTATTGGCTAAAATAAAATATTATATAATGCATATATATAAATACATAAAATAAGAGAAGGTCAGCTAGGGTCAAGGCCTGAGCTGGCCATAACATGGCTCTGCCACTGCAGCCAACATAATCAAAATCATTCAAAAATTAGATAGACTTATTAAAGAAGAACAACAACAATTATTACTACTACTAGGCTAAATTATATAAATTAAAACTTCCCTAAAATCATAATTATATACAAATAACCTCATTAACCTTTGAAATTTGTTAATAAACCCCGCAAATTAACCTTCAAGTCTATGCAGATAACCCCAAATTATCAATTTTATACCCCATTAAATTTCATTTTTATATGCACATAGCCACCTTAAACTTTGATCAATATATATTCAGATGAATTTCTTAAATTTTAAGTCATTTACAAATAAATGATAAAAAAGTAATAGTATGGAGTTATATACATGGATGTAAAAAGTTCAAGGAGGTGTATTGTAAAATTTCAAATGCTACGGATATTATCTGCATATGATATAAAGTTAGAGAAGTTTTGTATACTTTAGCATATATATGAATTGCGAACTTTGTTAGATTTGTTTATGTCCTGGCAACGTCCCAGGCTGTAAACATACATTGCAACAGGACGAAGAGATGGCAAGTGGTTATGGAGACATGGAGAGTGCCTGGGCCAATTCATAATAACGTTCTTATTGTGGGGGGAAACGATAATGGACCCCTTCTCGCTTGTTCTTTTCTATCACTTCTTATTCATCAACCCTATTCAAACGGAACTCTAACTACATGATTTTTTTATTTTTTGACAGATAACATAGTTTATAGAAGTAAAAATTAGAGATTACACCATATGACACATGTCAAACTTCAGATATTTTGGGATTTATATAAACTTGACAACGATATTACGAATAGGTTGATAAATGCTGCTGGCAAACGATTTTTTTTTTTTTAAAAAAAAAAAAATACTTTCAACTGGTATTTGGTGCCTTTTTAGCCTCTTATTATTAGATATCGAACAACCGATTACTCTAGCTTCTTTTGAGGTTTGTGGCTTCCCCTTGTAATAAAAATATCTCCTCTAAACTCAAACTCAAGACAAAAGGATCTAGTGGAATTTTACATTGCTAAGTGTATTCTTGGATAGCATAAAAAGAAAGCACTTTTAGGGCCAAAACCATGGTTTGATAAAAAAAATTGACCCAAAACTTCCCCAGGGAAGGGGGGTGTGTGTGGAGCCAGAAGCACTTTTTTCTCTAAAACTATAGTTTTGTTGTAAGCTAACAAAACACTTTATTTTTCTCTTGAAATTTTTTTGCCTGAAAATCATAATGGTTTTAGCAAAAGCTATTTCTTTTTATCTTTTCATAAGCTATTCTTCAATATCTAATCTCTAAAATCACTGTTTCACTTTTTCTTTGAAAGCTGTTATCCAAAAGGTAATTCGAACACAACCAAATCAACTCTATGTTAGTGCTGTTGGCAACTGATATATAGTTAAAGAATTGGTGTTGACAGAATACTATAATGATCGATATGCAATTCATATACCTCATTTAGTGCTTATTAGGGAGCACTTAAAACAAATAATTTTACAAGAGACAAAACTCTTATCATACAATCACTAAAAATAAGCAATCCAAACAAATACTTGAATAAGATTATTTTCATTTGTTGCCGGAATAATAAGATTATTAATTGTCATTGCTTATTATGTAGTCGACCGGCGATGCTTCAATCTTGAAAGCTTGTCAAGATTTAAATGTTAAAATAAAACATTTTCCTCTTAATTTAATATTGACAAAATTATTTTGATGCTTTCTTTTTCGCTAATTTCCTCACTATTGCTTTTTCTTTAAATCCTTATCTCTTCATCACTCACATAAAGATTCGAGAGCCCTTGCAACAAATTGTGGTAGTTCAGGAAAGCAACATTTGACGTTTGGTCAAAGAAGAATAGTGTGATGCAGCAATGGACTTTAATTTCCACCACAATTTTATTCCGGAAAACAATCAAACATGTTTCCTCATTTTGACTCATCCAGTGGAGCCTATTATTCTTTCACAAAATCGACAAAAAATAATTAATCCATATGCCCTAATATATATATATATAGCACATGCACATGCTTCTTGGTTGATTCGTGGCAGCCCATCTATTCGTAATTATTTCTTTGGCTGAACAAAGTTTTTATTATTCAAAACATTCAACAATGACAAGGCACGAAAGTACGAAACCTTTATAACGTTCATGATTTAACACATCGTATTTGGTTTCCGTAGTTTTCAATAGGTTCAAATACTTAGGGCCTGTTTGTTATGCTGAAGATTGAGGGAGGGGAGAGAAGATTCATCATCTTCCTTGCAAAATCTGTTTGGTTGCTCCATCTTCCCGATCCAATCTTCCGCGGCCCATTATCTTCCTTCATTCATGGGAAGATGGTTTCCTTCCATTTTTGGATGGAAAGTGATCTTCCCTTGGGAAGATTCCCAAATAACCCTCATCTTTTTCTTCAATCCATCTGTAACCCTTGCCACTGCCGACGCCAACGCCGACTCCAACTCCGACGCCGTCTCCAAATCCCTCAATCCCTTCTTCTTCTGCGCGTCACCGTCGTGGGTTGCAAGGATGAAGAAGATCCGAAAATTTCGTGGGTGTGTGTTGTTGTCGGGTGTTGCAGGGATGAAGAAGATCTGAAATTTGTGTGTGTACTGTTCGAGTGTTGCAGAGATGGAGAGAAGAAGATCTGAAATTTTTTTTTGTGTGTGTGGTACTTGTTGTTGTCGCGGGGATGAAGAAGATGCGGGAAAAAAAATTGTTTTTAGAGTAAGGGATATTTTGGACATTTCAAAGCTAACATTTTAATTGTAATTTTTTTAAAATCACCATCTTCCATCTCAATTTCCAGTCTACCAAACAGAACACCATTTTTAAGTTCCCTCCTAATCTTCCATTCCATTCCTTTCCTTCCTCTAGGTTCATTTTCTTTCTTAAATCTTCTTCATAACAAACGGGGCCTTATTTTTCTTTTTATGCTTTCATTCTTACTATGGCTTATTGCTGCCTTATCTTTAATAATGACCAAAAAATAAAAACTTATCTTTTTATGATTATTAATAAGTTATATTTAATAATAATTTTAGTCAATAAAGGTTGGGATAACCCGACTTTTTCTTTTAATGATTCGAAGAACCAATGACGTAACGACATTCTTGATCATAGAGCTTCAAATAGTAGTACGTACGTTCAAATAGTTTAAATAAAATAAGATTATTTAAACTCATTCAAATCAAAGTCGAGCTTGAGTCTGAGTCTTGAGACATTCTCTTTGATTTTTGTTATTTCCTACTGAAGATGAATTTTATTCATTTTGCTCTTAATTAATTATTATATTTTATACATTCTCTTTCATCCTTTTTTTTTTTTTTTAATTGTTACTCTCTCTCTCTCTCACTTGTTGATAAATATGGGTATTTTTTCAACAACAAAAATCTTACATAATTCTTATATTTAACAACTTTTTAACTGTTTTTTAGAATCTCACGATTTGATTTGAAAGGCTCTTATATATTGGGGTGGAGGGAGTATATAAATGATAGAGTAAATAATTTCGTTGACTTGTGTGGAAATATTTAAAAGTCAGATTTCCTAATCACTTCAAAATTAGTAATTGTGATGGGGCTTCTAACATAACTGATATGCATGTACTTAGTATTTATTATTTTTGTAATATGTGAATTTTATTTTTGCATTTGAGTACAATAAAATAATGCAGTGAAGAAGAAGAAATTAAAGGAAGCAATAAAAATGATAATATGAGAATTGAGAGAGATATACATGGCAACCAGTGGGTGTTTCTGTTGTTAATTTAATATTGGCGTTGACTCGAATCATACTACTTGTAGCACACACATGGACTTGATGATGTAAAACCTAAGTAATGATCCATGAATCATGATCAGCTGACCTCTATTATTTAAATCATTGCGACCTATAGTAGCTTCCTCATATATTGGCCCTGCTTCATAGTGGAAGGGAAGTGCTTCACTGGGGCACTCTCTTGCTTTTCCAATTTACCTACATTTATATTCCCATTTTGTTGTTCAAGCCTTCACACACATGCGCGCGCATGACCGAGTTAAGATTCAAATATTGTCGGGTTTTCTCTAGGTAACTCTCACAAAGATATATTTTGTATTGATACCAACTCGAGTTTAAACTCAAGATTTCAAAGCTCATTTCACTAAAAACGACATCTACTAGTCAAACTAGCTCACTTTTCAGTCAAAGAAAAAAATTCCAGCTTAATCTTTACTTATGTTTATAGTTTATCATATGAAGAAAAATGTCACAGGAAAAAAAACACCTAATCAATACTCCTTCTGTTTTTAATATAAGAGATATTTACCTAATTTAATTAGATTAAAAAGTTAATTGGTTAAGTTAATTAATATAACATGTATTTTCTAAAACAAACTAGTCATCTTCTCTAATTCTTTCATTCCCTCTCCTTCTTGATTATTATTGAGAGAGCATTAATAGGGTGAATTAGGAAAAATATGAAAACTTTGTCTCATATTTTGGAACAAACTCTACAAATATGTTTTATATTAAGGATATGAGTGAGTAGTACTAATAATCTGAAATTTGTTAATTAATTTCTTTATATATATGCGCGTACGGCGCGCACGTGCACGTGTCTATATAAATGTATGTATGTGTCCATTTGTCTATATATATGTGTGTGTGTCTTTGTGTGAGCGCCTCTTGCTTTATAAGAGATCTTCGGAGAGTAACACTTGGTTCAACATATTAGCAGCAATGAAAAAACTAAACTGAACTAACTGAAATACGTATTTTAACAAATTTCTTAAACACTTTAGATTTTAATCTAATCACAACACAAGCATAAAAAGTATAAAATAAAATAAGCTGCTCACCAAAATAGTGATAGTAGGAGAAGCAGCAATAACAATAACAACAATACTGGTAATAAAAGGAGGATGATTAATTGCAGTCGGGTGGTGGAACCGGATAGAATTTATGTGATGCTTGAGAATTTGTGAATGCAATATGGATGATAATTATTGATAGGTTCGTGACGTACATTAGAATCCACGAGAGAGCATCTTAATAATTAGTAGCTGTAGCTTCCTGTTGTTTTGGAATCAATGCATGATCACCTTCCAAATCTCACTTTTTATACCTTCCTCACACCTACGTGGTCGGTATACTAATAGCCACGCGTCTCCCTTTTTTTAATTATCCTGCTTCTTTCTTTAAGACTAGTCCCACGTCATCTTACAACGTTAATCACCACGACTACTCCCTCATCAAAACATGTTACCATATTATTCAGTTGCCCTAACTTTTCTATGCATGAAAAGAAAAAGGAAGCAAAACAAGAAAAGCTATGCACTTGGTGTATTGTCCTGATAGGCTGGTGATTAATGAGTTCGATTCTATGGGATTAATTCAGCCCCTTTTAAATTATTATTATTTTTTTAAAAAAAGGTAATCCAGCTATCAAAAGTAATTTCTGAATTCCATACTTGACTAGAGGCCTTTTTCATACAAACGATGAAGAAAAAAGGGGGGAAATATTAAATCTGATTTGGATATTTTATATCCACAAAAAGAATGCAAAGAATATATATGTATGCTCCCATGTTATTCTCTTTTGGAATGTGCTCTGTGCATTTATTTTGTAAATGGAAAGAATTCTAAGTCAACTTGAATAGTTCAGAGGGAATGATTTGGAAGACAGATCATGTCGTGTGGGGAAGATGAGGTTAAAGTTGGGCCGTTGAGCTTTTGCAGGTCTCAGATTGGTGAGTCCATCTTTATGGGCCCACAAAGTATTAGGCTTCGGCCCATATCCCTGGTCCCCTTTGCCCCCAAAATAACGAAGAAACCGATTTTTTTGTCTAGGCAAATGTATCTTCACAACCAACAATTATTGGGAACAAATGGTAAGGGATTTGCTTTCTCACCACTATGTCCTCGGTTCGAGATATGAAAATGGTGAAAATGGTGTTGAGAGCTCTTCCCCCACGACCGTGGGTCGACGCGAGGCGAAATCCAGATTAGTTGGAAGCAAAGGTTTCGATGAACCAGGATGGGATACCAAAAAAATGTATCTTTACTAACAGTTAGTTAACATCGGCCTTTACCATAAAATGGAAGAAATTCAATGTCTGCTGGTCGATGTGAGGGCCTCATTGGTGAGTGATCTATAAATACCTCTATAAACGTTCTTTAAGCCTGGAAGCATGACCTGACCCTGGTGGGGTACTAATGTCTACCCACACTTAAATTTTTGTATATACAAAATAAAAATAAAAAATGTATCTTCACATTCGAGGCGGGGCACTATCAGACAATTACCATCTCATAACGAGAATTCAAACATTAATCTATCATATTATGATTTATTTGGATTATTTTCTTCTGCTAGACTCAATCTTCGTTGGATTAGAGAACTCCTTCACATGGTTCCAAATAATGAGTTTTTGATTAATCCTGTGAGTTGTTCTGATTGGGTCTGGGAAGAGGACGGTCATTCCAAATATTAGTTCGGACGGGCCATCTATAAAGTCATTATTGTGTTTGGTGATTTTGAATAATATCTAGTGGAAGATGCCGGGGTCCTTCTTGTTCCTGTAATACCTAGTGGATGTATTGCTATGGTCATCAAAGACCAATTATCTTGTTCATGCTAATTATTCCCTGACCCTGAGTCGTGATTTTGAATAATATCCAATAAGACTCTAATTATGAACAAAAGCATGAACAGGAAAAAAGAATCCTGCGGAGTTAATCATGCTGTAATCAAGTCATATCGCTCTGGTTTGTAACACTCGAAGTTACCAACAGTACGGCGGTGCTTACACTTAATTCATTTCGATACATGGTGAAAATATAACAATGATAAATAAATAAATAAAAAGAATCATATTTAGTGCAATGAAGCATATATACGTAAATGGTACAAGATGACATGGCAAAGCTCTAGCAAGATCCAAAGTTTTAGAACCAATTGTTAGATTTAACGGGATGCTTCTATTGTTTTATATAGAAAAAGCACACAGAGTTGATTAGGGGGCTGATTAATTAATGGAGATGCTTTAATTTACAGGAGTATCTCTCACAAGTGATCACGAGTGACACGTATTCTGAATTAGAGGCATCGAACCATGTGAAACCGATCCACCAACGTCCTATTAGCTTTCAGCTGGCAACCGCAAGTTGTGGGGCGAGACAAAGTAATCATATTCAAATTGTTCGATTATGTTTACTTAATCATATTTAATATTCAATATGGTACTGTATGAGCCTATATATTTATGCGAAATAAGGTACACCCATCGATACACACAATTTCATCCATGCACATAACATGCATTAAAAAGCTGTGTGGTGAGCTTTTTAATGTATATGATGGCACACAAGTAATAAATGGCATTCACAATTCATAAGGCAGCTGTAACACCTCAGAGTTGGTTTATTATGATGTACTTTTGCTCACCACATAACACAACCCTAATGGAAATTTCTGTTTATATAAACTACGTACTCTGTGAGCCTATTTACATATATATAGCCCATCTGAATAGCTCGTATATATATGATATTGCAACACAAAGGTATATAAAATTAGTCTGAAAAGTACACTCATCTAAGACCCACACACACACACACACACACACACAGGTTTATCAACATCATATAACTGGCAGTAGATATAGACATCCTAACCAACTACCATATATATTAAGAGTAATTCAAATCACAAAAGGTTGAAAAATCATATGCGATATAGTATTGATAAGGGTAATAACAAAAGTTGATCACGCGTGTGCGTTCGGAAATTCTCGTTAGTTGACTTTCAGTTTTGACAGTATTGCTAGTACTGTATAAGTACATAACACACACACACACACACATATCTAAATAGATCAAGTGATCCAAGACCCATCGATCCTATCATTAAATTAAAATTCACAGCGATAAACAAATAGGGCCTTTTACATCCACATGTCATAAACTGTATATATTATAACTCCTTATAATTTAATTGGGAGAATTGTACTCAAAGACCAAATATATAAATTAATTCTTAAGGAGTCTATCAAATTTACCATTCACAAAACACAAATTTATTCGTCGATATTTATCATATACATAATATTTAACACTATTTACCCATTAGATAACACAAATTTATTAATGATCCTTAAAAAGAAAAGATTTATGAATTTTATCTTAAGACTTAATTCTCCCAAATTATTCAAACGTTTCGTAGCTCGTGAAAGTTATCGTGTCAGTTTCTATTTACTCCCAGGACTAAAGGGTGAAGCAGATGGTGAAAAGAAATATAAACTCGAAGTGTGTCGCTTCACTCTCAAGTCTCAAGTTAGTTGGTGGGTTTTGTAATTATTAGTTTTAATTTATCGCAAGTTTTTCATGCTCTATCGTCCTTCTTTTGGGGCTTGCTTGGAGAACAAATTTGGTTATTAGTCAGATAATGGAGTGGTAATGTCCCATCAAAAGAAAATTCCTGATACTTAAACATTCCGTTTCTGAATGCAAGTTTTGTTTTATTTATCGATCCATAATCAATCAATTCATGTCTTTAATTATGTTGTCAAGTGAAGTTTTCAGAAAGGTGAATAGAGAAAAAATACGGTCCTCATCTGGCTTTCTGTACATTTATATTGTTTTTGTTTTCTTTTGATGGATACCAACCATTTATAGTTTAAAATGCTAGAGCCTGTACAAATTCATATTCCCACTGTAGTTACCTCATTTAATTTATCTCTTCCTTTCTTCCAGGTTTCGTTACAATATCATATCCAAATCATCAAGTTGGCGTCGCTGAAATATACAAAATTCAATGGTAGACTGCTACATATCTTCGATTCTTAATATAAGAGCTGGATGCTTAATTTGTTAATGTTAAGAAAATTAGTTGATTATGCACAATCAATAAGGATATTTTAAGGTAAAAATATAAAATTAGAAGATAAAGTCGATTAGGTGCTTAGATTTAGAACTAAAACAAACTCTTTCTTATCAAGTTCTTATATTATGGACCGGATGAAGTATATACTTATAGAGCTGTACATAAACATCAAGTATTTTTATTGTATCGTTGAACGCAGATCATTCAGATCTATATCAAAAGCTGCTGACTAATAACATGTACTCATCAACAGATTGATTTTCAACCAACCTTTCTCACGAGCAGCTTTAAGTGGCTTCTTTGAAAAGACTTTTTCAGCGCTGGAAATTGAAAAAGAAAAAGAAAAATCAATTTTATTGGTTATGTGGATGCTTGTGTGATTTGTTAATTAGTTCCGTATGATTATGTTAGTTAATTAAGCAGAGATTGCCCCACACGGTGCGAGTTTGAGGGAAGGCCAGCCACACAGAACTTTCCACGATACATATTGATTGAGATGTAGTATTTAAAAATTAATTGGTGGCGTTGAACTTTTAATCAAGGTAGGAAAATTTCAGTGGAATCTGTTCCTGGATAAGTGCAGCCCGTGACTCCATAATTAATCTTTAATTTTCAGTAGACTAGAATTCTTAATCATAATCATTGAGGGCCCGGATAAATTTCTATTCTCCCCATTTTATACTTATTCTCATTGCAATATGATTGGGTCAGGTTCAAATATTATCAGACTCAATTAGAGGTAGCTCTTTCAAAATGGTTTTATGCATTCATTTAAATCTGAGGCCCGATCAAAACTCATTTCATTATGACCAACGCCAGTTGATTCTCTCCATTTTACATTATTTGTAACAAAAATGTTGTATTCTAGATTCCAAAAATGCATTACATTTTTTATTTTCTGTTTTGTCTCTTGTGACAAGTAATAAGAGAGTAATAGATACCCTAGTTTTGAGATGGCATACGTACATATCGCTATTTTATTA